>CM062814.1:18852530-23652530 GCA_031772625.1 Pinus tabuliformis
GGGTTACAACCATATGGCCCCCAAACTCTGTCTATCTTCAAAATTCCTTTGTATCAAGCAAATACCATAAAAGGATCTCATATCCATTTTTGCGCATCACATAACAGGTTCTAGGTTCTTTTGATACACACACCCACTGGAACACAACACAAATGCTTACACAAAGCAGTGATAACAATGTTAACACTCACATGCAATCCAGTGACACTCTCATTAAGTAGCTCTTACCCAAACACTCACAGCGTCGACACCTTTGGCCAACAACAACTAACACGCAGATCCATGCACGAATTTCAGCCCGTAAAACACTGCATCAATATCAAAACAATCCAGATCGCACTTTCTATAATAACACTAATCTCTGTTGGAATGTTAATTCCAACTGCAGGCGGACAAGGACAGCGATGGCAGCCGACTCAGTCAGCACGCTGCATCCAAAACCACCGCAGTGAAACCACAAAACCGCCCAGGGTATATCGCACCGCTTTTGTATAAAGGTGGTTTCCGTATTGTTGGGCTCCGATAAACTTTGGAGGCGACGCGTGTCACCCGCATGACATCAGCCAACGAAATTCATCGGGCGTTAAAGTCCTGCCGCAAACTGCCTTCCGATATCAACTCCAGCCGTCCGATCTCCTCGCGCGTCCTCAGCCGTTGATTGTCTAAAGCTGCATACGGACCTGCATACGAGCCAGAATTTAAATGGTGTGCGTGGAGTGTAAGATTTCCCGTTGACCAACACCGAAGGAATTGAATGGAATTTAATGTCTGTACGTAGATGGTAGGCGCAATTTTAATTTTAATGTTTTTATATAGTGGAAGTATGGGCAGCGATTTCGTGTGTTGACTATTTCTGTCTTCACATGTGAATTACATTAAAAAAAATATACACGTTGTGTGTTAAAAAGAATGGAGGCAGCGTAGGTTAATATATGGTAAGTTGTAAAATGCACCGTAGTGCATGGGAAGATGAAGAACGCATATGCCAGTTTGTTGCCCAATGTATGATGCATGTAGAAAATATTGCAGAGCAGTGTAAAAAAAACAGGGGAGCGCATGTATTATTTGTTTTTGTTGGTATTGCTCATTGTAAAGAGAAGGTAAAGAGAAGGGCGTAGTGTAAGAGAAGAAAATGCACAGCAGTGCATGAAGAAAAGAATAGTGTGAGCCAAATGAAAAAAGCTCGTGGGTTGAATCTTTTTTGTGAAGCATTGTAAAATGATGGTGCAGTAAAAGGTGAAACACACAGCAGTGTGTAAAAAGACAAGAACAGTGTTGTAATGTTTTGTGTGGCATTTTTGTGAAACAGAGGTGTAAGAAAAACCATGTGTGGTTTTGTACAGAAGTGTATAAGGAAAATGGTGGAGCGCATTTGTATGCATATGTAAATTTTATTTTACAGCAGTAAAGTGTTTTTCACTGCAGTGAATGTAAAAGGGGATTTACAGCAGTAAACCCAGCTCAGTAATTTCTCAGGGTGAAAACAGAGTTTTTGTTTAATATTGTTTTTGGTGAATTCCTCTCAGCAAAGAGGATGAATGTTTGTATGAGGCTTTATATTTTAAGCAATAGAAATGTTTTTATGCTGTGTAATGGACTGTTATGAGTCATTTGGTTTTATTAGCTTCGCTGTGCAAAGGTCCTGGAAGAAATGAAACAGAGCATTGGCTCTGTGGTATTTGCATGATTGGTTTTGGTATTTCCCATTGAAAAATACCCAACAGTGGTATCGGAGCTAGTCCAGGCTCTTTGAAGACTCAAAGAAGCTGAAGGAAGGTGTTGTTGCAGCAGCAGTCAAACTTCTCCAGCAGTGTGAAATCTCAGCCAAAAGGATTAAGGTATTCCTCAAGCTTTCCCTTGTGTTACTGTTATAGAAACAGTCAGTGATTAAAAAACACAGTCAAGTATTTGAAGACTAGTTAAGAATGGCAAGGTCAAAGAAGAAAGCATCCAAGCCTGCTAAAAATGTATCTCCCTTTTCTACTAAACTAGAAGGCAATCTGTTTGAAAGCATTGTATTTGAGGTTCCAAAGTTTGATGGAAACTTTGATGTATGGGAAATAATGATGAGGGCTTTCCTAATGTCTGAGGGGATTGAAGTCTGGGAGTCAGTGATTGATGACAGCAAAATGGATAAAGAATCCATGGAGTATGATGCACAAGCAGCAAAGACTATCTTGGATGGACTCCCTGATTCTGTGAAGAGGAATCTAGGAAGATATACATCAGCAAAGGATATATGGGACAGACTGCATGACCTTCATGCAAAGGGAGCACTGACCATGACAATGAGTCAAGAAGAACCCATCATAGAAGCTGAGAATGAAAAGCTTGACCTCATCAAGCTTCAAGTAAAAGAAAGGGATGAAGAGCTCGCCAAGCTGAAGAAGGAGCTTGACCAATGCAAGAGGAAACATCATGAAGAAGTCATATCCATGACAAATCAGCTGAATAGTGCAAAGAAGCAAGCAGATGTCTTGACAAGTGAACTTGAACAAAGACACAAGAGAGTGAATAAGCTTGTGGAAGAGATTGGACAGTACAAGGTAGAGGTCTCCTCCCTTAAGTCCGAACTACAAGAAGCCAAGAAGCAGGCACAAGGAGCTGAAAAGAAAATGGAGAGCAGTCAAGCAGAAATCTCCAAAATGAAGTCTGATATTATCTCCTTCAAAATAGTAGCAGCTGAAGCTACTCATAGCAAGGAAGAAACTGAGGGACAACTAGCAAAGAAAAATAATGAATGTGAAAAGTTAGAAGAAGAGATTGTCCTCCTCAGGAAGAAGTTTGAAGGGATGAACAAGATCATGAAGAGCTCTCAAGCTTTGGATGACATGCTCAGCTATCACAGATCTCCATCTGATAAATCAGGACTTGGGTATGTAGGTGAACCCTCAAACAAGGATGAAGATGCTTTAAGCAAAGGAGATGTGAAGAAGCCAGAAAGAGATGGTGATGCTCCTAGTTCCAGCAAAGGCAAGGAGAAAAATGAAGGCAGCAATAGAAGAGATCCAGCTCCAAGAAGAAATGTAGCTGATGGCAAAGAGGCAAGAGGCAATGGTGATCAACGAAGAATCTCAAGGCAGCAAGGCTTCAGAAGTGCATCAAGAAAACCTCCATCTCACAGGCACCAAAGTTCATTTTATGGTTATTGTTATGCTTGCTCAAACTTTGGTCATATGGCAAAAGATTGTAGAGCATTTCATGGAGATAGATGTTGTGGTCCCCGACAATCTCCAAGAAACAATTTTAGAAGAAATCATGAAATGTCATTCATGAACAATGTTGAATGTTTCAAGTGTCATAACATTGGGCATATGGCACAAGATTGTAACTTAAGATGGGCTGCTATGCAAGCTAGACCCATGCAAAAGAAGAGAGTTACACAAGTATGGAGAAGGAAGGAAATGCAACCTGAAAACCCCTTGAACTCCCCAGTGGATCTAAATTTGTTTTGAGAAGAGTCTACCAAAAGAAGACAAGCATACACTAAAGGGGAGCTTGAATTTTTTTTGTTTTGTTTGCTGAACTGTATTAACAGTCATTTGTTGATAGAGGATGTATTGCAGCACAGCAGTTGCAAATGAAATCTTTGTTAATCCCTTTAAAAGGTAATATGCAGCAGTGATGATATCAGCAATGTTTTTTGCTTTGTGTTTATGCAATATGCATAGAAATGCATAAAGAAGAAAAGATGGCAGCGCTGAAATGTAAAGAGCAGCAGCGAGATAAGAGAAAAATGCAAAGCATGGAAACCCTCACAGCAGTGGGAAGACCAAACATAAAACAACAGTTTGGAATTTTTTTATGGAGCACATGGATTAGAATGAACAGCAGTTTTGAATTTTTGCATGGCAATGGAAGGTAGTTTCCTTCTATGTAATGTGAGAGAATATACTCACAGCAGAATGAGTGTAATGCACAGCAGATGAAATGTTTTGGGAATGAAAATGCAAAGCAGTGAGAAGAAAATGAGAAGAAGGCAAAATGCAGCAGAACGTAAATGCCCAGTGGCTGAGAATGCAATGAAATTTTTCACACAGCAGTGAAAAATGTAATTTTTTTTGTATGCCATGCAACATGCAAAGAAATGCATAAAGAAAAACAGGGACAACAAATTTTTAATGCACATGGATGTATAAGAATGTGTGTGGCAGCAGAAAGCCAAAGGAATTGCACAGCAGTGCATTGTGTAAAAAAAAAATTTGAATGAAGACTAAGATTGTGTGAAGCAAGGGTGCATAAGAAAAGGCAGCAGCCCGTGTTATTTTTTTTGTGTGGAGAATGAAGTGCCAAGAGTATGGGCACAGCAGTATGATGAAACAAAAGGCAGTGACAGTGCAAATTGTAGAGGCAACACAACAGCAAGTTATGGACAACAACATGATGACAAGAAGGAGAAGCACACAGAAATGCAAATGTGAAAAATGCAGCAGCAAAAAGTTTTGAACAGCAGCACATGCAAAAGAAATTTTCCTTACAGCAGTAAAGGTAAATGTAATGAATTTGTTGAAATGCAATATATGCAACAGCAGTAAATGTAAGAAATGTTTACACACAACAGTGTAAATTTGTAAATTGGGACAGTGTAATTGTTCCAAGAAAGACAGAGTATTTTGTCTTTGAAAAGTGCACAAGCAGTGCAAGTGTAGACACAACAGTGTGGGATAGACACAGTAAAGAAGATGGCACAACAGTGTAGCAGAGAATATGCATCAGCATAAAAGAACATTGTAATGAGTTTGCACACACAGCAGTGCAATGATTGTTTGTTTTGGAACTGCATTTGAAGCAGTCATTCGGTGAATCCCTCTGTTGAGAGGAAGATGCTCTTTAGCATAATTTGGTAAATCCCTCTATCAAGAGGATGATGCTTTTCAGCATAGTCACAAGTGAATCCCTCTGTCAAGAGGAAGGTGCTCTTCAGCACATTGTTATGGTGAACCCCTCTGTCATGAGGAAGGTGCTCTTAAGCACAGTTTCAGGTTAATCCCTCTATTAAGAGGAAGACAACTTTGTTGTTTGTGGAACTGCATCAGAAGCAGTTGGTGAATCCCTCTATGTGAGGAAGATGTCTTTGTAACAGCAGTTGGTGAATCCCTCGATGTGAGGAAGTGTTTGGGTATGTTTGAACGCCCAGCAGTTGAAATTAAAGGGGAGTGTTGGAATGTTAATTCCAACTGCAGGCGGACAAGGACAGCGATGGCAGCCGACTCAGTCAGCACGCTGCATCCAAAACCACCGCAGTGAAACCACAAAACCGCCCAGGGTATATCGCACCGCTTTTGTATAAAGGTGGTTTCCGTATTGTTGGGCTCCGATAAACTTTGGAGGCGACGCGTGTCACCCGCATGACATCAGCCAACGAAATTCATCGGGCGTTAAAGTCCTGCCGCAAACTGCCTTCCGATATCAACTCCAGCCGTCCGATCTCCTCGCGCGTCCTCAGCCGTTGATTGTCTAAAGCTGCATACGGACCTGCATACGAGCCAAAATTTAAATGGTGTGCGTGGAGTGTAAGATTTCCCGTTGACCAACATCGAAGGAATTGAATGGAATTTAATGTCTGTACGTAGATGGTAGGCGCAATTTTAATTTTAATGTTTTTATATAGTGGAAGTATGGGCAGCGATTTCGTGTGTTGACTATTTCTGTCTTCACATGTGATTTACATTAAAAAAAATATACACGTTGTGTGTTAAAAAGAAATGGAGGCAGCGTAGGTTAATATATGGTAAGTTGTAAAATGCACCGTAGTGCATGGGAAGATGAAGAACGCATATGCCAGTTTGTTGCCCAATGTATGATGCATGTAGAAAATATTGCAGAGCAGTGTAAAAAAAACAGGGGAGCGCATGTATTATTTGTTTTTGTTGGTATTGCTCATTGTAAAGAGAAGGTAAAGAGAAGGGCGTAGTGTAAGAGAAGAAAATGCACAGCAGTGCATGAAGAAAAGAATAGTGTGAGCCAAATGAAAAGAGCTCGTGGGTTGAATCTTTTTTGTGAAGCATTGTAAAATGATGGTGCAGTAAAAGGTGAAACACACAGCAGTGTGTAAAAAGACAAGAACAGTGTTGTAATGTTTTGTGTGGCATTTTTGTGAAACAGAGGTGTAAGAAAAACCATGTGTGGTTTTGTACAGAAGTGTATAAGGAAAATGGTGGAGCGCATTTGTATGCATATGTAAATTTTATTTTACAGCAGTAAAGTGTTTTTCACTGCAGTGAATGTAAAAGGGGATTTACAGCAGTAAACCCAGCTCAGTAATTTCTCAGGGTGAAAACAGAGTTTTTGTTTAATATTGTTTTTGGTGAATTCCCCTCAGCAAAGAGGATGAATGTTTGTATGAGGCTTTATATTTTAAGCAATAGAAATGTTTTTATGCTGTGTAATGGACTGTTATGAGTCATTTGGTTTTATTAGCTTCGCTGTGCAAAGGTCCTGGAAGAAATGAAACAGAGCCAATGGTATTTGCATGATTGGTTTTGGTATTTCCCATTGAAAAATACCCAACAATCTCTCCTTAACAGATTCTGGGCGAATGTTCTTGGCGTATGCAAACAACAACAAAATTTACTGAGAACAAGCACAATTTAACGAACACCAACCACCAAACAACTTCACATTTACCAAACAACCTTACAACGGTCACAGATCTTGGTCTCCTCTCTCATAGATCTGAATCTCTCTGGATCTCCCCCTTTGGCTCCGATACCAAATTAGAAAAACACAAAGTTAATACAACTGAATATTTTATTAATTCAGGCCTAAGCCTACACACTTTCTTACTCCACATATATCATAATGTGTCCCATTATATAATGATGGGATCATTAGACTCCATCAACATAACAACATGGAAAGTAGAGTCTCTGACTCAACCACAGCTCATTTACACTCGAAATCAATAACTTCTAGAACATCTCTTAACTCACATACATCTAAAAAACAATCCAATAAACCTATCACATTACAATTACTAAACACTATTATTTCTACATTATTCTAACACTCAACCTAACAAACCTATCACATTATTATTACTAAACACTTTCATTTCTACATTATTCTAACACTTAGAAAGCTTAGGCTAATCAACCACGTAATCCTTTCCGTTTTTGGTGGTACAATTAGTGGCAGCCAATATCATGAACGACGAACCCAAAAAAATTGATGAGTAACAAAACTAGTACAACCGACTCAGATACTAAACGCAATGCATAAAACGTTCTGCCGCGTTATACAAACTTTCTAACTTTTGTACCAGGATTGTCCTGGGCCAACGCCCATCGACTAGCCTCATGATTCATGCAAACTATAATGTTATTATTTAACTTCCCATTGATTCATGTCAGTGCCAACATGAAGTCTTACCATCTCTCTCTTTAGACAAAGAATGCTTCTATCACAATGTATGCTAGTTGTGAGGTTATATATATGTTAGAAGCTCTCGTGTTATTCATTCCATTACAAAATGTGTACAATGTTTCACGAAAACGGGTGAAAGCGTTAGCAAGATCTAGATTCAAATATTTTTTTTAATTCAAATATTTTCCTATGGCTATAAATAAATAAAAGTAATTGGTATTTTTTTCAAATATTAATTTATTTTGTAATTTTAATTTTTTATTATTATAGATTTATCTTAATCACTGATTTATATTTATCAAAAATTTGAAAGTACAAAATTTTTCTTTTAAATTTTACATTATCAAAAAAATATTTAAATATAATAATATTTGATGCTTCCGCTCTTATAAATGTATGATTAAGATAAATCTATACTAAATATGATAATTTAGTATAAAATATAAATAGCAAACTTGCAATGTAAAACTAGACTACGTGTGAGAATGATGTGCTTTTCGTTATCACGTGTGATAATGATGCCCTCCTATGTGTTACAAGGTGTGGAATCCATTGTATTAGAACATGAAGAAAACGTGGACAATATTTGTATCGTTTGAGGGATGAAAAATTCCACGTCAACAAAATCAGTATGTCCCACGTGCAAGTGGGTTGCAGACTTGCAGTAAAATATTCGTCATGGCTTTCGTTATTACTTGCGTGACTGCATTGCGTTCGAGTCAACGGTCCACTTCATACGTTAATATACACATGAGTTGGTCACGTAAAAGGAACTGAGAGAACGCATTCTTTGAAAACCCACTTGGTTGAATTACGTGAATTATTGGTAATATGTTGTCAAATTAATCCACCTCCGCCCACCCAATGTCCGCTATATAAATAGAGATAATCGTTGTCCTTATGCAATACACAAAGAGCTTCTTTGGATCTCTTTTGTGCGCATATATAGGACTAAAGTCTTCTCTGGATCTCTTTTGTAAACAAACATACCAGGAAATATCTGCAGAATGGGTAACATGCTACTGCGAGGAGTCATTCACCGTCATGGTCGACGGATAAAGATAATGAAAGCCGACGGAACGGTGATGAAGCTGCGGGGTCCTCTCTCTGTGAAGCAAATACTCATCGATTATCCAAATCATGGGATTTTTGAGGCACCCGCTGATCCTCCACTTGGGATTGGCAATTTCAGTCGGCCTCTTCCCGAGAGGACAAGGCTTGTAGCTGCTCATCTCTATTATCTCATCCCTTTATCGCAGGATGAACTCATCAATTACAACAACAATCGCAACAGATCAGGGCCCTTTGCAAGAGCTTCTTCTGATCATAGCATCCAAATCCTCAGTTCCAGGTTACAGCCACCGTCTTCTGGAGACATAAGCAGAGATTCAATAAAACAAGAAGAAACAGATTGTGCAGTTAATAGAGGTGGCCTCACCATGATTTCTTCTTCCCACTCCACCGACGGATCCACCTTGCGTGTGAAGCTTCGGCTTAGAAAAGAAGACCTCGTTTCATTTCTTTCGGCCAATAATGTGCACATCTTGAGGGAAAATCTAGTGCTACCTCCATCAATTGAGAGTGCCGCTCGGCAAACTCAATGGAAGCCAAGTCTTGATACTATCGCTGAAACCGACAGCCCACTTGGAGATTTGTGAACATATGCGAGAGAGACTGCACGCTATACTGGGCATTCTCTTCTTCTCTTCTTCTATGGTTGGAATGTAATATAGTTCGCGTGTATTCATTTATTGACTGATTTGTATTCGAAGGCTGAAGTTTCAACAAATTAATGTTTGTAAAAATATTTTAATATGGCGCTCGGATCTGTGAGAGAGTTGTACCTCGAGAATCCCTTTCTGAACTTTCACAAAGATATACACACTGTTTTGTTCTATATACTCTTTAAACATATTGAATATATGCGGTTGTTAACATATAACTAAAAAAAATGAAAATTAAAGATGGAGCAGAAATTGTTTTTCTTAATATTTAAAATAGTTAAATAGATTGTACAGAAAGCATCACCAATAAATGACTAGAGTGAAATTTGACTAAACTGAAGTAAATGTAAATTAGCTATGACATTTAATGGAAATAAATGTAATGACCCTAATAAAGGCATTTACAATGCCTAATTTCTCTCTTTGAAATTCAAATATATTTTTTCCCAATGGCTTTATAAAAATATTTGCAAGGTGATCTTTGGAACCACAAACAAAAAGTACTATGTCCCCATCATTGACAAGCTCATAGATGAAATGAAATTGTTTATCAATGTTCTCTTTTTATGAAAGACATGATTTTTTATAAAGAAATTGTTGAAGTCTTATCACAATAAATAGGAGTTGTCTCCTTTTGAACATTTGATAGATCTTTCAATAATCTTTTCAGCCACACTGCTTGATAAGCTGCTGAATTTGTTGCTATATAATTTGCCTCTGGAGAAGATATCGAAACGATTGACTGTTTTCAGATGCCCATGAAATCAGATTGGTTCCAAGATGAAAAACATACCATGAGGTGTTTTTGCGATCATCTAAACTCCCTGCATAATCATTGTCTATATAAATTGAAAGTGAACGATTTTTAGAACGTGTATAGAACAAACCATTGTCTATGGTCCCTACAATATATATTAAGATCCTTTTTGCAACCTTCCAATGAGAAATCTTAGGTGACTGCATAAACCTAGAGACAAAACTAGCAACAAACATGATATGCCTAGTTGTAGTAAGATACAACAAACTACCAACTAGACTTTTATACAATGTGGGATCAACTAGTGGTGTTACATCTTCTTTTCTCAGCTTGGTGCCTTGAGAAATTGGTGTATCAGATAGTTTGCAATTGGTCATTCTAAACTTTTGGATGGTGTCAGTGGCATATTTTTGTTGACCAACAAAAATGTCATTAGCAAATTGCTAAATTTCAATGCCTAAGAAGTATTTCATGACCCATAGATGAGTCATGTCAAACTTCTTCTTGATGTACTGTATCCTGGAGACTTGTTGTTGGATATTTGTTGAGAACATACACTGATGTCGAAACTGCTTCAGTCCAATAGTCATTTGACAACTTCTCACGAAGCATACATCTGGCCATGTTCATGATTGACTGATTTTTAGCTTCTGCCACTCCATTCTGTTTGGAGTATATATTGTTGTGTTATGCGTGATGATTCCTTATTGTTTACAAAAGGCTTTGAAGTCATTGGAACTGTATTCTCCTCCTTTGTCTGACATGCGAACTTTTAAAGGTTTTACACTCTGCTTTTCTTCTTCTACTTTGAATTCTTTGAACCTTTCGAATGTATCTGTTTTGAGAAAATAAACCCATATATTCCTGCTATAATCATCAATGAAGGTGATAAAATAAAGATTACCACCAATGGACTGTGTCTGCATTAGGCCACATATATATATGTATGGACTAACTCTAATGGCTTTTTTTCTCTAGAGGAAGATGTCGGAAAACTCTCTTTTATGCTTTCCTAGAATACACATTTCACAATTACAATCTTTTTCATTCATAATAGGGAGACCAATGGTCATTGAATGTTTTTGAAGCCGAATTGGACTCTTGAATAGGATGTGGCCATACCTAGAATTCCATAATTGAGATTCATTTATTCTTAACACATTGTTGGCAAAGACTGTGAGATATTCGACTTCTATGAATCAATGGAAACATCTTATTCTTGTTTTTTTCAACCTTTTCTATCAGTCTTCTCTTGGGAGGTTTGTCATAGATATAACATGTGCTCCCTTGAAATGTTACATCATAACCATGTTCCATCAATTGACCTACCCTAATGAGGTTATGCTTTAGATGTTGAACATAATAAACATCACATATGTATTTTTGTTGATTCTGTTCGGTAAGAATAGGGACAATACCTTTCCCTTCAAATTCAATGCATGAACGATCTCCAAGAGTAATTCTTGATGTTATGGAAGCAACAAGATAAGAAAGAAGATTTTTGTTACATGTCATATGATTGTTGTAGCCACTATCCAACAGCCAAATATCATCATTGTGAGTGTCTTCGGAAAGATGACAAGAAAGGAACATTGTCTCAGAGGATTCTCCTTCATTGTTGGAGAGATGGACACTGCCTTTGTGCTCATTTGACTTCTGCTTTCTCAATTTGTGTTCATAATTCCCAAATCTCTTGCAGTAATAACATTGAACATTAAATTTGTTTCATGTTCTACTTCTCTGTGTTTGGTTTTGTTGAGGTCTCCACTGCTTTGTTGCATGATGATGTTCTAATATGCCTCTTCCTCGGCCTCTACCTCACTTGTTGCCACCTATATATCCTCTACCTCTTCCTCTGCCAAGAGAGAGATATGCTTTGAAAGCTTGTTCCATGGAATATAATGCTAGGTTAAGTCTTGTCTTGTGTGTTAGAAGTGATCCAGTCAATTTCTACTGAGAAAGTTATAAAATCTTTGGATTCCAGAATGGTTATTACAATCATGTCATATTTCTTTGGCAGGCTTCAAAGGACTTTTTCAACAATCTTCTGATGTGTAATGGTTTCACCAATGAGTTTGATCTGATTGACTATTCTCATGACTCTAGTCATGAACTGATCCACATTCTCTATGTCAGTCATCTTCAGGGTTTCAAACTGAGCTCTCAATGTCTGCAACTTAACTTCATTGTATCATTACCCTGATATGTAACTTTCAAGATTTGCCAAGCTTCCTTTGTTGTGGATGTGCTAGTTATTTTGTCAAAGATAGAGTCATCGACTGAGTTTTTTATCTAACATTTGGCTCTATGTTTTTTCTTTCTAAGTTTTGTAGTGGCATTCCTCTTATTATTTTTCATGGCTGTTAATTTTCTTGGGTTGGATCTATATAACCATTCTGCAAGGTATCTCAACAATCTTGGGCTTGCAAAAATGGCTTCATTCTTAAAGATCAAAACTTGTAATTTTTGCCTAACAAAATTAAAATTTGTGACAAAGAATTAGAAAAAACTATTTTTTTAAATACCTATATATATCTCTTTATTTTTATTTTATTTTTAAATCACTTTTAAATATCAAACACGGCATTTCTATAAAAATTATATATATTTTTTAATAAAATAAGTTTTTTTTTTTTTTTAACCAACCTTGGTTTTTCTTAATACCTCAAAATCTCTTTTTTTTAACATCTCCCTTTTTACACCTTAAAAAATTCTCATTCTATACAACGTATTAAAATGAAGTTTAAAAATAAATAAATTAAAAGAACGTTTCAAAATACTTTTTGAAATAAAACCCTTTTAAAAAAAGGCTTTTGCAATAACTCTTAATAGGAGGCCTAAAGAGGCCTAAAAAAATCACCAATTTCATTTCATACAAATTGGAGATTTTTTCATTCATTAGAAATGGAATTTAACAACGTACCCAGATCGAAATACGATCGTGCTCCAATTTGAAATTCGCAAAAAAAAAAAAGAAAATTGACTTTTGTCGTGAGCTCTTCTAACCGTCCGTAAGTGCACTTTTAGACCGATGACAGGAAGCGCTTAATAGATTGATAAGTTTTTGAAGGTCAGCGCACATGATCCTCCAACAATGGGATGCTCGCTGTTTCAAATTAAAAAATATATATTTTTCAATTAAGTGGAAGGAGATAATTTGTCTTGTCTTAAATGAAATGATATTTTAAGGTTTACTAGATTAAAAATAGTTTATGAGACTATTAGTTACTTGTTTTTCGTTTTTGCAATTCAAAATTTTCAGATTCAAATGGATGATGAGCTGGCCAACCTTTCAACAATCCCCTTGCTAAAAAGATAATGCCAACAAACTGATGCTAACATGTTCTCATAACTTTCTCTGATGTCTTTGAATGCATCACATTCCAAAATGAAATGTTTTTCCGGTTCCATAGCCCCAGAAATGTACACACCCTTTCTTCCCAAGCTTTTTTAGGCCTTTCCCACGTTTCACACCAAAGTTGATGTGAGTTGGTCCTTAATTGAGCAATAAGAACCTTTGCCCTCCACTAAATGCTAGCTCCAATGAACTCTTTTTGTTGTAAATCACAAGTAGGGTTGAATTCCTCAATGTAATATTTCTTCTTTCTACCCAACTCTTTTCCCTATACATTTTTACGAAACTTCTCCATAACAAATCCTTTAGCTCCTTGTTATTTTTGGGACATGCATTGAGGTAAATATTCCATTTTTGCATCCATGTGTAGTTTTGTTTCTTTCTTAGCGTTTTGGTTTTCACTAGTTTCTTAAATTTTCCTACTTTTAAAGAGTCTTAATCAGAGCAAGTTTTCATACTATGACAAAAAAATGAAAACCAAAAATAGAATAGAAATTACTTTTCTCAATATTCAAAATAGTTAAATAGATTATATCTAAAGCATCAATAATAAATGACGAGATAGTTAAATAGATTACATCTAAAATATCAGTGATTTTGCTACTTTTAAAGAGCCTTAATCAGATCAAGTTTTTTCATAGTATGACAAAAAATGAAAGCAAAAATAGAATAAAGATTACTTTTCTCACTATTCAAAATAGTTAAATAGATTACATCTAAAACATCAATAATAAATGATGGAATAATTAAATAGATTACATCTAAAACATCACTAATAAATGACTAGAGTAAAACTCGATTAAACTGAATTACAAGATGTCTCATGTCTGGTCTCGGGAGAATCTTCCTCAATAACAAGAACAGGTAGATGTTTAAAAAAAAATTACTCATAAATATTTCTATCATAACTTGGTAATGGGTCTACCGAGCGTCTCCCGTTGACAGAATCACAACAACATGAGTTGGCCACGATAGCACTTTCCCAGCGACGAAGAACCCCCATGGTAGTTGCCCTTTAGGTTCCACGTGTATTTCTTAACTATTTTAATTGACGGTTAGTTCTTGCTTAGATCTTTATAGATAAATTATTTAAGACGTTGTCCATGAGTGAACTAATTGGTTATATGGATCGTTTAAGAAGACGTATAACTAATTAGTTCGTGTGATGTTTAGGTTTCATTAAATTAAAGTAAATTACATAAAATAAAAATGAATAAAAATTGTACATGGTTAACAATAATTTATTAGTGAATTGATTAAACAATGTCTAATAAATCTATTACAATTTTAATGAAAATCATTAAAATATTTTTAGATTAAAAATATAAATTATTTACAAAAATAAATAAACTATTATAAGAATGTTAATCATTTTTAATTACAATTTATTTTTGAATAGAATAAAGGATGTTTAATAGAACTCACAATTCTCATAATAACACTTTAATATTAAAATTATAAATTATTTATAAAAAATAAAAAATAACAATCTTAGAAAATGATAACAATTCTGGATAAATTAAAATTAGGGAATTGATTAAAACAAATTTAACAAATTTTTCATAATGTTATTATAAATTTCTCACAATTCTAGTGATACATCCAATTATAGACATATACATGACAAAGAGTTATATTTATGCTGAAAATATTGTATAAGATGAAGTTCAAGGTTCATAAGTCATTTGGTCCTAGAAAAGTTGGTAAGAAGAAGTTGTAGTTTCTTAAAATCATAATGGTCCATGGTAAACCAAAAACCATTTTGCATGGTAAATTGAAGGAGTCAAATTTGTGAAAAAAGATGGGTTTATATGATGTAATTGTGCATGGAATGCATGATTGGTTAAACGCAACCTCCCTAAAAGTTTTGATCCAAATAATACAAGTTGAATTCCGCAGGTGTTTTATAAGCCCTGTTGAGTCAAGCCTACATGTATTTATGTGATGGAACATGTAACCATGTGGCATATATCCTCTTATGTATATAAAGGATGGGGCATCAAGCCATGGAATCAACCACTTGGATAGTTACAAGGGTAGAAATTAGACCTGTATCTAAGTTCGATGTGGAATTAAGGGAGGAATGTGAGATAGAGTAATCTCAACAAGTGACTAAGTTGGTATCAATTTTAAGATGTAGATGAAACAAGTAGGTGAAGAAAATTCCTAGAAAAAGGTTGAGTATGGCACATGGAACCCATGTATCTCGATAGATGAATTTTTTTTGTATGGACATCAATGATCAATGGTCGTAGAAAGAAATAGAAATTAATGGAATAATCAATATGCAATTACAAGAAATGACACAAAATAAATTTCAATGACAAAGGAAGGCCAAGTAAATGCATTAATATGATTATTCTTCAACCGTGTTTCATAATTGTGTGTAGAGTTTAAAACATTGTTGAATAATAATCACCTTCTAGAGGCCCACAACTTGTCCCAACCTTTTTATGAAAAATTCAACACTAGACTTCTTCAAAATCAATTTAATTTCAAATGAGCGCATGAAATCCATAGTTTTTTCCATGTTTTACCTCGATCACACGCACACCACTGAGAAGATCGGGTTGGTCAGTTGCACAACACATATAGCCAGTGAATGGGAAGTTTCAGTCGCTCCCACAAGCCTTTATGCATGCCACTTGAGTAAAGCATCAAGGAAAATAAGAGTTATTTCCCTCAAACTTGCAACGAAGCTTCAAGGGGATTACATGGCGTGTAAACCATCCTTCCAAGCCCAAATTGACATTAGGAAACCAACTGCATGACTCAACAAGACTCTACACACATCATCAACTAGACTTCTAACACACATGTAGCCCAGCTTCATATGAGGCCTAATTATTACCTCATAACATTTCTTCTACAGACCTTCTAAGACTTATAAAAATATTTTACATCATCATTATAGCCCTCAACAAGTGTACAACAGACTCAATATGATACATAGGGACTCATGAGTACATACTTCAATAGGCGACATCAGTGGCAACAAAAACATTCCAAAAAACTCCCCCTTTGCCAATGATGTCAACTTGTAGCTTCTACAAAAAAAATATGACATTTACATATATCAATTTGAAGCTTAGCACATACACAACTCAATCTCTCCTCCCCTTTGACATCAATGGTAAGGGGTTTTACATGGAAAGAAAAAATAGGCATCAACAACATGATACATGGTAAAAAATGGAGTACCCCCCTGAATAGGTGTAATAAATACTCCCCCTAAGTTGTTGAACATTATCCCCATGAATGTATATGAGACCACACCATCTTGAAAAAGAAATAAACACAAAGAGACAATCCATATTGAAATGAAGTAAGAAGAAGCAAGAAAAAAAGCTCATAATGATTTGAAAAGCATGTGAACAACTAACCACTACCCATTCTCCAAATAATTCAGCTAAAAGTGCTCTTCGTGGCAACCTTATGATAACACTCCATGAAAAACTCCTCAATGCCTTCGAAAAGGCACAACGCCCATCTTCTCTCTAAGATATTCAAATTGATCCCTTGGAAGTGGCTTGGTGAAGATATCTGCAATTTGTTCATTTGAAGCAATATATTGCAACTTTACAACTTTGTTGACCACTTGTTCTCTTGGAAAATGATATTTGATTGGTATGTGCTTGGTCTTGGAATGAAGGACCAATTTTTGGAGATTCTTATTGCACTTGTGTTGTCCACCATTATGGGAAGAGGCTCTTGATACTCAACATGGATGTCTTGAAGAATTGGCTTCATCCATAAAATGTGTGTGCAACAAGTAGTTGTTGAGAAATGGCAACAAGAAATTATAGTTTAATTTGTCCTTCATTTTAAACTATGAATTAAAATTGAATTCTTTTCTCATAGAAACTTTTAAATAGTTAATTAAGTTTAATTGACTTAATTAGCTTAGGAATTTCAAGTTGGAAGTCTTTTTGTAGTCATGTATATGCTCTCCCTAAATTTTAGGGGTCCAGGATGAGTTTATTTGAGTTGTAATTATATAACTCAGTTTGAATGAGTTACAGTCAGTTAAACTAGTTCTAACTATTTATGGAACCAGTAGAGGATTAGTGGTGAGTTGGTGCACTAATGCATCCTCAATGCTACTCCAGCTAACTGAAGGTTCCCTCATTCGAAACTCATGCATGTCACTTCATAGAAAGACCCAATTGAGACTAGAGTGTAGGGACAATGTACTATTAGTTGTAGAATGATCCAAGTTATACAGATCATGCATGTAATCAGAAGAGGACCTAGATTTGGATTACGTAGTTATGGAAGAAGGAATTCCCAGTTAAATATGGGTTATTTCTCTTAGGAATTGCGCAAGGAAATAAGGGCCCAACAGACAACAGAAATTGGCTAAGTGTTGGTGAGTGTGGGCTTGTGAGGTAGAGAGTTGATCATACTTGTGCAAAATTGTTCTTGTAAGAACAAGCTTTGTACTATCACTCAAATTTCTGATTAATGCAATAGATAGTCGGGGTTTTTAACATTGGCTTTCCCCAAATAAACAATTGTGTTATGTGCCTTTGATTATCTTCATCTTGTCAATTATTGTTTTCATCTATCTATTGGTTTTTGTTGTTTAAAAAGTAGAGTAGATTCTTGTCTTGTGTTTTAGTACATTACATGAGCCATGAATCTACAAGAAAATATACATGGTATCAAAGCTTAAGACCTTATCCTAGAGGATATTTCAAAGTTTTGAGTTTTGGGTGACAGGTGAAATTCAAATTTGCAATACATACTTCAAGATCGACAGATGGCGTTCTATGGTTTGTGGCTCGAGTATCCCTTGGAAGGCAGCTCGAACCATATAGCCTAGAAGGATAGAATGGAGGTTGTGATGGAGGATAATGGCTTGAAGGAATTCGTTGATCAAGACAATACTAAGCCAACAACATTAGATGCACATAATCTTGCTAAATGGAAGAAGTGTGTGGCGAAGGTGAGGCGGATAATCCTTGAGGGAGTTCAAGACCACATTGTCTCGAGTCTCCATGGGAAGGAAACTCTATATACTATGTGGAAATCATTGACAAAGCTATTCCATAACAACAGTGACCATAGGAAGTTGGCACTAAAAGACAAACTTCAAAAAATCAAGATGGAGAAAGGCGAGACCATTCTAAAATACTTGACCAAGTTCACTCTTTGTCGTGAAGAGATTGGAAGTATTGGAATAACCATTTTCAAGGATGATATGGTGAGCCTAACTCTCTTAGGCCTTCCCAAGAGTTGGAAAAACTATCATGACTCTGTCAATGGGAGGGAGAAGCTCCCAGATTGGGAACGACAGTGGTCAGATTTGATGCAGGAGGAGATCAGAAGGAACACCGGAGATGGTTCCTCATCAAAGACTGGTGATGAGGAAAAATGTGCCTTATCGAGTAAGGCAAGGAAAGGGAAAGGGAAGGCATCCCATTCCAAATTGGGTTATTTCCATAGAGGTAAGAAGAAAGACATGATGAAAGTTAAGTTCTTTCATTGTCACAAGCTAGGCCATTTTGCTACAAATTGTCCGCTCAAGAAGTCCAAGAAGAAGTCCTCAGGAGGAGCGACGGGTGAGGCTTTGGCCTCTCAATTCGAATTGGACTTTACTCTCATTGCATGCATGGTTTCATCAATGATGGGTAGTGTATGGTACCTTGATAGTGGAGCTTCATTCCACATGACTTGTGACAAGGAGTTTTTCAGTGACCTGGAGGAGAAGGATCTCCATATGCATATCAAGATGGGTGATGACGGGAGGTATAGTGCTACTGGATTGGGCATGGTTACTTTTCAGAGGGAGTAGGGTGCTCCTCTCACCTTAAGAGACGTTATGTATGTGCCCAGTTGAAGAAGAAATTAGTATCGGTCGTCATGCTTGAGGATAGAGGCTATGATGTGATTTTATCAAAAGGAAAGGCGTTCCTTCGACACATAGCCATGGGTCAAGTAAAGAAGATTTGGATTCAAGTTAAGAATATCTATAATTTTGGGGTAGAGGATTGTGCTGCTCTGAGCACGAAAGTAGAGAAGGAAAAAATTCAAGATGTTGGCGAGTTGTGGCACAGGCGATTGGGTCACTTGCATCTTGGGGCTTTGAAAATCATGTAGCATCTCAATTAGTCTTCCCAAAGGTACACTATAGCAAGTTGATACATGCAATGGGTGTAATTTGGGAAGATCACCAAGGATTCCTTTCATGACAGAGATAGTCAAGCAGAGGTGATTCTAGAGCGAGTCCATTCAGATGTGTGTGGACCATTCTCGACAGCATCCATAGCCAAACACATGTATTATGTTATATTTGTTGACAACTTTTCTTGTAAATGATGGATATTTTTCATGTAGAAGAAGGATCAAACTTTCACAAAGTTTTTTGAATTTAAAGAATTGGCCGAGAAAGAATCTGGAGGGAGGGTTAAATATCTGAGGAGTGATAACAATAGTGAGTATGTCTCAAACGTGTTTAATAACTTATGTGCAACAAAAGGGATTAAACAGAATTGAGCCACCCCATAACCCACAGCAAAATGAGGTGATCGAGAGGAAGTAAAAAGCATTGTAGGGGAATCATGGCCAATGTTGCATGATCAGGGCCTACCATTACACTTGTGGGCTGAGGCATGCAACACAATGGTTTATTTTAAGAATTGTAGCCTGCATCGGATACTTGGGATGAAGACACTAGAGGAGGATTATTCCTGTAAGAGACCAGATGTTGGTCACTTCAGGATTTTTTGGTCATTGGTATATTGCCTTGTGACCAAAGATGAACGGAAGAAGCTTAAGCCAATAGTAGAGTTGGGGATATTTGTGGGGTACACTAATACACCTCACAACTATCAAGTGTATTTTCTGACGAGCAGGATGACAGTGGTTCGCAAGGATGTCAACTTCAATGCGAAGAAGGTAATGCAAGTTTCCCTTGAGAGGGAGCTTAGGATACATGCAGTTGAGGATATTTTAGCTCCCTTGGTTGAGGAGCCTCAGATTGATGTGGAGCAGCCACATGTAGAGGACTTGGGAGTGGAGGAAACCACTCAGGTAGAGTCTTCCAGAGATGGGATAAAGCGCACCAGAGAGACTGATAGGTTATTCCATGATGCACGGGAGAATGTGGGAGAACCCACATCTCAGTACAGGCAGAGGAGGTCAAATGAGAGGCACACTAGATACATGGCTATTATGAGCGGATGTGTTGAGACAGAGCCATCTCCCTATGAGGAAGCAGTGCAACAACTGGTTTGGGTTGATGCCATGGTGGAGGAGTATGACTCCATAGTTCGTAAAAGTTTTTGGGATGTGGTCCTGAGACCAGAGGACAAGTCAGTGGTGAGCTCCTGCTGGATTTATAAGGTAAAGAAAGTAGCAAATTGTAGTGTAGAGAAGTATAAGGCCAGGTTTGTGGCCCGTGGCTTTTCATAGGTAGAGGGGATTGAATATGATGAGACATTTTCTCCTGTTGAAAGGTACTCATCAATCAGATCTATATTGGCACTATCAATGCAAATGGGTTGGAAGATACATCAGATGGATGTAAAGACAACCTTCCTTAATGGCATGATTGAGGAAGAGGTGTACATAGAGTAGCCTAAAGGTTTTGATACCTTCGACCGTGAGTCTCATATGTGATGGCTCAACAGGGAATTGTATGGGCTGAAGCGAGCACCCCATACTTGGTACACCAGGATCGATAGCTACTTCACCAGGGTGGGCTTCACCAAGAGTGAAGTGGATGCGAACTTGTACCACATAGTGGTGGAACGTAAATTGTTGATCATTGTGTTATATGTCAATGATTTGATTTTGACACATGATGATCAACTGATCAAGTCTTGCAAGGAGGATCTTGCAAGAGAGTTTGAGATGAATGACATGGGCCTTATGCATTACTTTGTGGGCATGGAAGTATGCAAGGTGATGGGGATCTATTTGTGTCTCAGGGAAAGTATGCCAATGAGAAACTCAGGAGATTCCACATGGAGAGAAACAAAACCATGGAGACTCCTCTAGCAGGTAACTGGAGGAAGGAGGATGCTACTCCAAGGGAGGTAGTGGAAGCTACTGTTTAGAGGCAACTTGTGGGTACACTCATGTATTTGGTGAACACAGGACCAGATATGTGCTATGTAGTTAACCAACTTAGTCAATCGATGGTTAGGCCTACCAATCTATATTAGAAGGCGACAAAGCATGTGTTGACATACTTCAAGGGCACTACTCAGTATGGATTGTGGTACAAATAGATAGAGGGAGTGAAGCTTGAAGGCTTCACCGATGAAGATTGGGTAGGGAGTCCATCTGACAGAAAGAGAATATCAGGAGAGATCTTCAGTATTGGGTTAGCAACAGTTTCTTAGTACAACAAGACACAGAGATCAGTTTCACTCAGTTCAGTAGAGGTAGAGTACGTGGTTGCAAGTTAAGCAACATGTGAGGGCATCTGGATGAGGAAGATTTTGGTTGGTTTTTTTGGTCAGAAGATGGATCCAACTGTGACTTACTGTGATAATCAAAGTTGTATCAAACTCTCTGAAAATCCAATTTTTCATGATCACTCCAAACATATTGATATCTGATATCATCATGTTCGAGATTGTGTATTGAGGTGGATTATGTTGTTGGAGTACATTCCCACAGAATAGAAAGATGATGACATTTTGACAAAGGCATTGTCAAGATGTAAATTCAAGTTTCACAGAGATGGGATTGGGCTAGCTAATAATTACTTTCTTGTTCAGAGGGAGTGTTGAGAAATGGAAACAAGAAATTTTAGTTAAATTTGTCCTTGAATTAAAATGTGAATTAAAATTGAATTCTATTCTCATAGCAACTTGTAAATAGTTAATTAAGTTTAATTGACTTAATTAGCTTAGGAATTTTTAGTTGGAAGTATTTATGTAGTCATGTATATGTTCTCCCTATATTTTAGGTGTCTAGGGTGAGTTTATTTGAGTTGTAATTAAATAACCCAGTTTGACTGAGTTATGGTCAGTTAAACTAGTTCTAACTATTTGTGGAACTAGTAGAGGATTACTAGTGAGTTGGTGCACTGGTTCATCCTCAATGCTACTCTAGATAACTGAAGATTCCCTCATGAGAAACTCGTGCATGCCAGTTTAGTGAAATAACCAGTTGAGACTAGAGTGTAGGGATAGTGTACTATTAGTTGTAGAATGATCTGAGTTTTACAGATCATGCATGTAATTAGAAGAGGACCTAGATTTGGATTACACTGTTATGGAAGAAGGAATTCCCAATTAAATATGGTTTATTTCTCTCAAGAATTGTGCAAGGAAATAGGGGCTCAGCAAGCAACAGAAATTAGCTAAGTGTTGGTCAATGCGAGCTTTTGAGGCAGAGAGTGGATCATACTTGTGCGGAATTGTTCTTGTGAGAAAAAGCTTTGTATTATCACATAGATTTCTGATTAATGCAATAGATAGTCAGGGTTTTGAGTAGTGGCTTTCCCTAGAGAAACAATTATGTTATGTGTCTTTGATTATGTTGCTCTTGTCGATTATTGTTTTCATTGATTTATTGGTTTCTGTTGTTTAAAGAGTAGAATAGATTCTTGTTTTGTGTTTTAGTACATTACATGGGAACTGTGAATCTACAGGAAAATCTACAATAGTTGTTATTATATATTCAGCTTCAGCACTGGACAAAGAGATAGAAATTTGTTTCTTTCTTGCCTAAGAGACCAAACAATCTCCCAAAAAGTGAGTTGCTCCTGAAGTACTTTTCCTGTCATCAATACTACCAACCCAATCAACATTAGTAAAAGTAATAAAATTGAAATGTTTTCCTTTGTGATACCATAATCCATAGTCAAGAGTGCCTTTAAGGTACTTGAATATACTCTTTACTGCATTAAGATGAGTCTCCTTGGGATTAACTTCAAATATTGAGACCAATCCTAAAACTTGCATAATATCAGGTCTAGAAGTAGTTAGATAAAATAAGCTGCCAATCATGGAATGATACATGGATGAGTTTACTTGTGATGATTCATCATCTTTTCTCCATCTACAACCGGATACCATAGGAGTGCATACTGGTTTGCAATCTTCCATGCCAAATTATTTTAATTTCTCCCTAATATACTTAAATTGAGAAATGAAAATTCATTTATCATCTTTAATAACTTGCAAACCAAGAAAGAAATGAAGCTCACCCAACATTGACATTTCAAATTCTTTTTTCATTTCTTGTGCAAAATTTTGGCCCATCTTTTCCAAATCGCTCCCATAAATAATATCATCTACATACACAACAATTATTAGAAAATGATCGCCTTCAAATTTGATATATAAATTATTGTTTTTGGGTCCCTTTTTTAAGCCTTGTTGTTATATATGTTTGTATAGCTTCGTATACCATGCTCTTGGATCTTGTTTCAAGCCATAAAAAGCCTTTTCCAGCCTACACACTAGATTCTCATCATCACCCAATAAGAAACCTTTGGACTACACTATATAAGCTTCTTATTCTAGAACATCATTCAAGAAAGTTAATTTTACATCCATTTGATAAACTTTAATTTTCTTGTAGCATGCAAAGGCTAAAAATATTCTTATAACATCTAATATAGCTACATGTGCAAACGTTTCATCAAAATCAATACCTTTTATGTAAGTATACCCTTTGCACACAAGTCTTTCTTTGTTCCTTATCACTTTGCCTTCTTAATCTAGCCTTTTCTTGAACACCCACTTTGTTCCAATAATATTTTTGTCCTTTGGCCTTGGCACAAGCTCCCATGTATTGTTCTTCTCAATATAATCTAATTCTTCATTCATTGCTTTGATCCAAAGTTGATCTTATTTAGCCTCATTGAATATTTTGGGCTCTATTCGAGATAAGAGTGCAAAATGTGCTTGATTGAAGCTATCCAACAACTTCCTCCTTGTTTTCACTCCAGGTTCTTTGTTTCCAATAATTTGAATTTTTGGGTGCTTATTTTGGATGTGACTTGGTGGAGCCTTCTTTGTAGTGGAGGTATTTTTCTCTTCTTCCTCTTCTTCAAAACTTTATTGGTCCTCATATTCTATGAAATCATGATCAACTACAACATCTTTGGAATCATTAGATTTAGGCAAATCTTCATCAACAATAATATCATTACCTTCAATTACCTTTTTAGTTCTCTTTTTGTAGAATTTGTATCCCTTGCTCTTGAAGGAATAACCAAGGAATATTCCTTCATTGGTTCTTGGTTCAAACTTGCCAAGTTTGTCTTTCATCCTTTTGATGTAGCATTTTCTCCCAAATATTTTGAAATGGTCAAATTTTGTTGTTCTTCCTTTCCAAAAAACATATGGAGTTTTGTCACTATTAGGACTATGAAGAACTCTATTTTCCAAATAAATTGTTGTTTGGGTTGCTTCTCCCCAAAAAGTATCTGACACACCAGCTTCATCCAACATAGCTCATGCCATATCTTGTACCAACATGTTTTCCCTCTCCACTACACCATTTTGTTGTGGCATTCTAGCTATGGAGTATTGCCTCTTGATCCCATGCTCCTCACAAAAATCATCAAATTCTTTAGACATGAACTCACCTCCTCTATTAGATCTAAGACACTTTATCTTCAAATTAATCTCATTTTCAACAAGTGCCTTAAAATACTTAAACTTGTTGAAATATTATGATTTTTCTTCATGAGAATAATGCATGTGGCTCCAGTGAATTCATCAACAAATAATATGAAATATCCCTCACCTCTTGGACTTTTCTTCCTTGTAGGGCCACATACATCTGCATGCACTAGATCCAATGGTCTAATTGTAGTGAACTCCTTGGATTTGAAATGTACACTAGTTTGTTTCCCAAATTGGCATGACCTGCATATTGTGTTATCTGGTTTAGCCAACCTTGGTAATACTCTAACTACTCCAATCTTTCTAATTATGACTATATTATCAAAATTACCATGAACCAATCTTCTATGCCATTCCCAATATTCTTCTATTTTGGTCATGCAACAATTGTATCTAGTGTCATAAAAAATATACATGTTTTTGTCACTTCTAATGGCCTTTGCCACTATCATTCTTGATTTAGCATTTCTGATCTCACACTCTTTAGATCTTAAAGTCACTTCATGCCCGTTATCGCACATTTGGCTCACACTTAGGAGATTATGCTTCAATCCATCAACATAAAGAATATTTTGAGCTTTGGTCTTCTTATCCATTCTAAATGTTCCTTTGCCTCTAATGGGAACTGTTGAATTATATCCAAAACTAACATTTGCCTTTTGGTACTCTTTTAGTTGTAGGAATTTTCTCTTATCACGGGTCATGTGCATGGAAAATTTAGGGGCTAATATTCGAAGGTGGGCTAATTTTCCATGACTTTTCCAAAAAAAAATATTCGCCAATCTCCATTTTTTATAAAAATGATTCGCCCAAATTTTACAATATAAAATTATTTTACCTTAAAAATCGCCAACATTAAAATTGAAGATGTGAGATTTGCCAATGTTTATCAACATCAAGAAAATTTTCCATCCTTAAAATTTTCCCTGGTCATGTGCTTGGAGCAACCACCATCAATCAGTCATTTCTCATGTTGATCATGAGCTATCAAATAAAGCTCACAATTTTCTTCCTTTTTCTTCCATCTTTTCTCAATTTTTTGCTGATTAGATTTCTCTTGAGTGTGTTTCATGAAGGAATTTGGAAGGCTAGATTTGCATTCACTAGATTTTTTACCAAGGTTATTGCATTTGAAACACTCAAGCTCATTCATTAGTGGAAGAAAATAATTATTCCCATTTTCATGCAAAATATTTATACCTTGAGCAACTCTTGATCTATCAACATATCTTCTCAGAAACATCTTTAACCTACAATTTCTGGCTTTGTGTCCAAGATTATTACATGCAAAACACTAACCATAAAATAATGTAGGATACCTTACCTCTTGTTGTCATGATGGAGGAGTGAAATTTGAGGATCTTTCTTGCTTCACTTGTTGATTTTCTTATTTAAATTCAGCTTCATTCTTTTGCTCATTCTTGCTAGTTGCAGCAATATTTGCTTGATTTTGTTTTCCTCTTAAAGCATCTGCATAACTGGTACTTGGATGATCTTTGACACTTTATAGAGGAGGATTGAAACCCAAATCAGTTTTTTCCTCCAGTGACCTTTGCATGTTGAGGATATTTTGCAAGGTTTCAAATACCTTGACAAATTTCTGATTTAGGCATGCCTTAGTTTATACTTTTGATAGATTGGCCCTTAATGCAACAATTTATTCATCAAGTTTGTGACAATTTTCTTTTCATTCTTCTAGCTGAGTTGTGAACACATTTTCTTTCATTTTTTCTTCTTCCAATTCTCTCTTTAAGAAAATGATCTCTTCTTCATGGGTGCAGGCAATGGGAGCTCCTCCAATATTCTGCTTCAAATATTCATTTTCTTTCTCAAACTTGGGGAGATTATTTTGTTGAACCACAATTTGTTGCAACAAATTTTCCTTGAATTTATCAAGCTCATCCAACTAGGTCTTCAAGGGATTATCAACCAAAGAAGTCTTATTCCCCTTTAGTTTGTGTATTTCCTCTTTTAGCAAGTTGTTTTTATTTCTAGCTTTTCTTAGTTCATCAAGTGCAATAATGATCTCAACTCCACAATCAATTTATTCATCCTCAAGATTTGATTCATCTTTGGACTCAAAATCCATAAGAGCACATCCATTGTGCTCTTCTTCTTCTGATGAATATTGATGACTTCTTTCATCTGAAATATCACTTTCTTCTTTAGAGTAATAACTCTTGTTTTGAGCTTTAGCTTTTTGAAATTTCTAAGTTTTATCCTTGCTCTTCATATCCTTCTTCTTTTCCTCCTTTTTACTTCTTTTGTGTGGAAATTTTGTAGCAAAATTTCCAACTTCTCCACATTTGGAACACTTGAAAGGAAGCATGCCTTTATACTTTCTAGTACCTCTCTTTAATTTATTGGAAAACTGAGCAAATTCTTCATCAGATTCACTACTAGAGTACTCTTCTTCTTCCTTGATTTTCTTTGGAAGTTTCTTGAGATTTTTGGTAATACCCTTGACCTTCTTGGAGGCCTTGAATGTAGCTTCACTAGATTCATATTTCTCTTCTACAATACACATCTCATAAGTTGTAAGAATTCTAGGCAATTGATCCATAGTGAGAGCGCTCAAATATGATATTTCCTCAATATAGAAAACATTCGAGTTAAATATTGCTAGTAAATACCTCAATATTTTCTGAATAATGACTTCATCTTCAAATTTTCATCAATGCTCTTGATCAGATTGGTCATTATTTCAACTCTTTGAAAATATTCTACAATAGTTTCATCTTCCTTCATTTTCAATCTCTCAAACCTCATCCTATAGGTTTGAAACTTCGATTGATTTACCTTCTTATCACCTTCATAATTATTCTAATGTTTTTCCCAAACTTCTTTAGCATATTTGCAATGCATTACTTTTATCATCTCATTCTCACTAAGTGTTGCAATGATGGCATTTTTGGCTTTGGAATTGTTTTGATGCTTCTTATTTTCATCAGTGTCGGAAGGAATAACATTAGGAACAACATATCTAGACACCATAGTAGAGAATACATCAACACCTAAACTCATGAGATGCCCCTCCATTCTCATCTTCCATAGGTTGTAAGTTTCACCATAAAAAAATAGAACTTTCACATCATGGCTAGCCATTGTCCCTTTTTAGATTCTCTTTTAAGCAGTCAAGCTGCAGTAAACAATCCGACTCTAATACCAATTGTTAGAAAAAAGTAGTACTAAGGGCAGAGGGCGAGGGCTGGAATTAATATTACTAAATTATAAAAATTATTTCTGCAATTAAAACTTCTTTAGAAAGATATAAAAATATATTCCATATGAAAAACAAAAAAAATCATCACATGTAGACACTTAGATTTTAGGTGGAAAAACCCCCTGCAGGGAAAAAAACCATTGAACAGTTTGATGTTTCTTCTTATTATCTATTGCTTCAAAATATTCTCATTTACATTACATCAGCTAGCCACCACTAGCAATGGAGCACCCACCCCTTGACTGAAATGAGAAATGTTGAACTTAGAGAACCCACTACTACATAGACAATCAATATGCACTTAGCTTGAAATCCCCACTCTAAGTACAAACAATTCTGCAATAAGATAACGAAATTCATAACTGAAAACACTGCTACATAAATAAGACATGTAGTAAATAAGCACATTGATGAAGCCATAGTTCAACTCTCCAATTGAGAGAACAAATCTCTACACACACACTCTCCAAACTGATCTTCAAACTTTTCACGCAATTCTGAAACACTGTTGAAGAGTAATCTCTAAAGCACACTACAATTAGGAAGCTCTGAAATCACTACAATACTCATTGGTTGTGCACTTGCACTTCATGCACACTCACTCAATCACTCTGAGCCTAGAGAACCAACCAAATGAGCAACCTTTCTCCACATATTTGTAATATATGACATTAATGAATTTTTCAAGCGATGGAGCTCACTCAAATCATGTTCACATGCTTCAACTTTCATTGAGCTGGACTTTTTGACCAAATGAATCCACGCATTCCACTAGCCTGTTGATAATTTCAACTTTAATCACTTTCTAGAGGCCCCACAAGTTGTCCTGACCCTTTTCTGGAAAATTCTGACACTAGACTTCGCCAAAATCAATTTAATTTCAAATGAGAGCACAAAATCCAGAGATTTTTCCATGTTTTTCCTCAATCACATGCATAAAACTGAGAAGATCTAGTTGGTCGCTTGCATAACACATCCAGCCAGTGACTGGGAAGTTTCAGTTGCTCCCACAAGCATTTATGCATGTGACTGGAGCCGAGCATCAGGGAAAATAAGAGATCTTGCCCTCAAAATTTCAAAATATCTTCAAGGGGGTGAAATGACCTGTAAACCATCCTTCCAAGCCCAGCTTGACATCAAGAAACCAGGTGCATGACTCAACAAGACTCTACGCACATCATCAACTAGACTTCTAGCACACATGTTGCTCACTTTAGATGATACCTTATTACCTCAAGACATCTCTTCTACAGACCTTCTAAGACTTATGACAACATTTACATCAACATGATTGTCGTGCGGATAAAGCGTTCTTGCAGACGAGACCGATCTCCCTAGTATCTAATGATATCTAGCGACAAGCAAACCAAACAAATTCTATCTTTCTCTGGCTGTGCGATTTATAAATAAAGGTTAGTAGGTGTTTTAGGCCTACCTCGGGTCCAGTGCTAGTTTGTGGAAGCCATGCTCCGTTTGTCCAAATGAGTTCCCTTTTGAAGAATCTGCGAACACAAATAGTCACACATATCAAATAACACCTGAAAATCCAATATAATAAACCATATTTATCATGATGATCAAGGAATTCATGAAATAAACCATAGAAGACAATTTATTGAGAAAAATGAATCTGATTGTATTAACTTTAATCAAAGAAGAACTTTACAACCTTGGTGCCTTGATGCTGTATAAGCTCCTCCCAGGGTCCAGCAAGAATCTCCTCTACTTTGACAAGTTTCACTCTCTTCCCAAAGAAGCCAAAAGGTATGTAATCTCTCCTCTCAAGCTTAACTAGGAAGTCTCAATTCCAACAACATTTACCCTAAAAAATATTCAGCTTTCAACCTCCCTAGCAACCAGCCCAATGCCTCAATTTATAGTGCAGAGGAGGGAAGTTACTAGGTCCACCTTCAAAGGGATAGAGCCCTCCTTCAAAGGGATAAGCTCCTCTCATCAAGGGGTTAGCTCCTTTAGTTATGGGATGCATGAACCACCTAGGAGCGAACCAACCACGTCCAGATTCCTTCTAGAAGCGTACGAAATTAACCCGAAGTGAGTTTTTAAGAATAAACTTGCGCCTTTTTTACTTTCACAGGGGTCCACACCCACTCCTTTAGAGACAGAGTGGGCAGGTCCGCAGGTAACATGACCAAGGGGTGCGGGACCACAAGTAATGGTAAGAGAAAGTGTGGAACCAGAGTTTTATAGATTTTCAAAGACTTTCTCTCATTTTTAAAGCTTGACATGAAGAGCTGAGGTTTGAGACTTGCAAAGGAGGATAGTATGAGTGGTGATAGACTCACACTGACTGCAGAAAGTCATGGTGACAATATTTTGTGTAACAGATTGCCCCCTAAAGTGCGAAGTCTATAGTAGATGAGGATTTCATTTATCATTTATGAAGAGTGAAGTACTTTATCATTTCAAGGATCATCTTGTGGAGAGCCTGGTTGGAACCTGTAAAAACATTCAATACAAAATATATATATGAGATCATATCATCGCTGATGTAGGCATTCCCATACTCAGATCAAAACTGACTAGAAAACTAACTAAATTGCTCTGATATAGGAATGGTCTTGTAATACATCACAAGTATAGACTCACGTAGACACAGTATGGGTGCAACCATCTGTTTATGAATAGTCCACTGTATAATGAATACAAAATTCCTCGCAACCTGGATGGTGGAAACTAGATCCAGGGTCTTGATTTCTACTTCCCGAAATAGTATGATTCTATCCATGTGAATGAATGTGTCGAAGTTGAACATGGTAGAAACCACTTGATTACTAGTCAATGATGTAAACTGTTAACAAGTGTGAGAGAAACCACCAGCAATGTCAATGGCTGTCAAAGTACTCAGTACAATCCATGAAATGAGAATAGATGTGTTGATGTCAAACATGTCACGGAATCCTTCGATCGAAGGTCAATGATGCAACCTATCGTCGAAGGGGAGAAACCTGCCATTGAGGCATGCAGATCCCAAGGTACTGACGATTTCTAGATCATCTTTCTAGATAATGAGCTGAAGTCGATAGAAAGCAATCCGTCGTAGGCAAGCCAACAACACAAAATCATAGATCAAGTTTGAAGAAATATAGTTGCAAGGACTGATTCAGGGATGGTCAAGATGGATGACAGATATTTTGAAGATGAATGGTTTATTTGCACTGACCTCTTGAACACATAACAACACTGCAGATGGCTTGGTGACAATTGACCCAAAGTTAATACCAAGAAACTGGCTAAAGACTTTCAATATGGTTTGATTAACTGTTAGGCAAAGGATTTCCCAACCCAGGTGAAAAAAAAGTGTCGTTTTCAAGTGTGGTTAAATGTTTTTCTGAGATACAAAGTATGACAAGCAGGTTCATTTTTATCTCTTTTCCCCCACTGTTTCTGGCAAGTACCTCTTTATTTTTGACAAGCTTGAGGAGGATAACATTTGCTTGATTATAAGCTCATCCTTCGGATGAGTCCAACTTAGTTTAAATTCGAACCCTAAGAAGGAGTGGTCCATTCTTGTTTGTAATTGAACAGGTCCTTTACTGTTAAATTTTAACGAGTCTAGTATAGGAGAAACTCAGCGTTTTTCAATTTTAGGGAGTCTGAAAAACTTAAGAAAACTCCACGGTTGTCCTTTTTCGTAAATTTGTGTCTGCCAAGCCCGAAAAAGTATAAAATAATACTTGAGAGAACCTCTTGACCATTACGATCAAGGAGTACTTTTCATAATTAGTGTCTCTGATCCGAAAAAGCAAAAAAGTAATCAATGACACGTCGTTTTATAACCAATATCAAATTTGAAACGACAAAATTCCGGCAATCTTTTCATGTTTTTACGGTCAAAAAAAAGCTGTAAGTGGACCGTCTTTTTAATTCCGTTTTAACGAGCTTAAAAAGAAAAACTTCACAATCTTTTCATATTTTAGGAGTCATAAAAGAGCTTAAAGGTGACTCTAATGTTTTTTGTCGAAAATGATCAATTTTGCCTGAAAAATCTGTTATCCTACACAAAAACTCAAACATTACTCATACCTATTTAAAATAAATAAAAATGCTTCAAAAGTTACCTCTTTAAAGTGAAAAATAAACAAATAAAAAATTCATTTATTCAAAAAAGCTTATAAAAAGGGCTTTTGTAAATTCATTTTTACCGTTTGACTTCAAAGTGAGAAAGAGAGCTTTTAGGTAAGAAACTTCCCGTGAAGATTGCAGAAAATCCGTCCGTTGGAATCGAACACCGTCACCTCTAGGTAATCCACTTCACCTTACTCTTGCATTTCAACAGTTTGAAATTTTGTTTTTAGATTTATGCTTTGATTTTTTGGAAAAAATTTGTTTAAAGGTCTGCTCACGGGGGTCCGCAGGCGCAGCATACGAAACCTGCGGACCCCGACCTTTTCGCATGCAGAAAAAGTTAAGGGCCCGCACCTGTTGTTTAGGAAGAGTGCAGACCTACACACTGTCTCTAACTTAGAGGGTGCGGTCCCCGCGGCATATGTTCTAAAATTTCAAATTTTCCAATATTTGCCCAAAAACTTTGATTAAGATGTGCTAATCCGCCTTTTCTTTGAATGTAGGGTATACATTATGCTTAGCTGGTGGGAATGGGAGCATGAAGATGTGGATGCTGCCGCACTAAATCATCAACCCTCAATAGATGCATTGAGGGCATGCAGGCTATATAGATTCTGGGGCATTCCTGGCATGAGGGCCCAAGTAAACTTTTTGCAGTGGTTGGTAGATAGGTGGAATGTGTAGGACTAGTGTTTCATTATTGGTGGCCACCAGCTCGAAATGGAGCCGGAAGAAATTTACTTTTTGACTAGTTTGCCTAAGAGAGGTGAACAATTGACTCTATTCGGGACTAGGCCAGGTGGCCAATCTGTTGATAGCCTCCGGCTAGAGTTTTGTAACGACAAAACCAAGGACAAAGGGATTGATATCAAAACCATTTCCTGTCCTGAACTCAAAGTGATTGCATTTACTGTCACCAGACTCTGCGGAAGCGCAGCACTACATATGGCCACTGGATCCCAAATGCGGATGGCAGTAGACTGCTTTCGAGGCACCATCTTCAACTAGTGCGAAGCTGTGTTGGCTAATGTAAAAGGCCAACTGACTAGAGAAAAAAATGGACAACTGAAAAACTTTGGATATGGTTTCTTAGTTTTGAGCTTTGGTCTAGAGAGGGTCCCAATGTTGGTCCCACAACATCTTTCGATTGAAGCTGGACTTCCCCGAGAGCCCAAACTGATGTGTTGGGTTGTAATTATGGCCCATCATCCTGAGGAGGGTTCGGAGGTTATTCGATTTCCTCCTGAGTATTTCCATTGGTTGGAGAACCAAGTTTTTTCTATTCAGGATTTTCCTTATGCTGGGATGGATTATCATGGTGACCCAGACATGGCTCTTCCACCAGGAGAGCAATGGGATGACTCAGGTAAAATCATTTTCAACATTTTCTAATTTAATTTTTTTTTTGTTTTTAAATCATCCCAAAATTGATTTTTAGAGAGCAGAGTTCTGAGATGGCAATGATCAGGGTTTGCACAAACGTTTTACTGAATGTCGCCGCGTCGGTTCCCAAATTCGCCGTAGGGGCCGAAGGCACTTCAGAGTTTGGGGAAACGGTGCCCGCTGTTGAGAGGGCGGCCTTTCTGCAATCAATCTCAGAGAAATGGCCGGCAAGTCGAAGATTAACGGTTCAAACACACCCAGAAATGTGCGGCTACGCGGGTATGGGGTCCCCTGTCTCAAAGATTTGCGCGAGTATGGATGGGCATCGTAATACAAGCCCACAGAACGACTGCGGGGTGAATACAACAACGGCAGATCCCACTTCGGCGTGGACAAATGAGGAGGTTTTCCATGCGCAGAAGATTGAGGTTATCAAATGCGTCCCTGAACAAAAAGGCGTGCACGAAGTATGGTGTTTAGATCCCAGGCATAGTCAACCCCTGAGCGCACAAGGAATCGGCAGGGGAAGTATGCATGTTGCAGATAACCCCTTTCCTACACCACACGGGAATAAACCCTGCAGTTTTGGCCTAGATCTTTACGATCTAGCCTATATCCAAGCATAGGTCGACCCCAGGTAGCAGCCCGAAGGCTTCAATCATAGATCGGGTCGAACTCCTGCAGATCTTGACATGCAAAAGGAAAAACGAGCAAAATCAGGGTCAGATCTGGAAGTTTGCCTACAACCAGAGCAGGTAAAAACTTTTTGTTTTCAGATTCTGATTAAACCCCCACAGGGGAAAACTCGTTTAGTATGGGTCCATGCACGAAGCACTTCTCTGCAGTTGAAACAACAAATCTGGGTAGAAATGGGATATCCTGTGCAGATTCAACACCTGCTCAGTGGTAGGCGGTCACTCCAGGACTGTAGATTGATGGAAAGCTATGAGATTGGGCCAGGATCCATTATTACTTTAAACTTCAGATTGAGAGGAGGGGCTCCACCTCAAGGACAGCAAAACGGAGACAAGGGGAAAAAAACTGCATCCTACAAAAACATTCTTCAGGGCAGCAGAGACGCAGGGCCATCTTCAGATCCAAGCAGAAACGTACCCAGGCCATACATTGTAGATCAGGCAGAACAAACCCCAGCCTTAAATCTAGATTCTACAGGGCTTGACGATTTCATCAAATCCTATGAAACACAAGCTCTAATCTGTCGATTTAACAGCTATTGGCCCAAACCCTTGGATCTATTCCATTGGATTTTTACCAGATGGACCATGGAATGTGAGATTCACCTATGTTCTAAGGGGTTTTTTATCGTAAAATTTACATCCCAGGAAGTCAGAGATACAGTCATCAGTACAGGGCCATGGTTCTGGGGTACTTCGGGGCTGTTTATGACCCCATGTTTCCCAGATTTTGATCCAAACAAAATGACTGTAACCAAAATGCCAGTCTGGGTCAGACTATACAATCTTCCTTTGCACTTCTGGAACGATCGAGTCTTGGAAGGCATTGGAAACAGTATAGGGAAATACATTAAAACAGATCTGGAAAGGATTGATGACAGGATCTATACTTTCGCACGTATTTGTGTGGAAGTAGATTTAAGTAAAGGGTTGCCGGACAGTATAAGCCTGATCTACAAACAACAAAACTAGCAGCAAGTACTAGATTATGAAAACACCGCCTTCAGATGCAGGCTATGTAGGCAGACAGGACACCTGCAAAGCACATGCCCAGAAGCAAAGAAAACCAACAAGAAGCAGAAAGGGAAGCAGAAGAAAGGATGTCAATTCTCACCTCCAGATTCTGAGGAAGAAGAGTCAGAAGCAGAGGAGGAAGTGACCCCTGCAGAGAAGACTGAGATATCACAAGAAATGGAGAATCAGAAGGGAACCAGTCCGCATGACAAGACAGAGATGACAAGGGTGGATCCAAGCATGGGAGGCATCAAACGTCATCACCACTCTGATACTTCAGACTCAGACAAAGAAACCATCCCACAGAATGCAGAAACACAGATAGTCATAGCTTCGATCGAACCCTCTCAAGGAGAGTGGCGTAAGGTCGAAAAGAAAAAGGGGAGAAAAACTTGAAGCGCGAATCTCACTTGCTGCCGGATTTTTTGTTCTGTTTCTTTTTTCTCTCTCTTTCCTCTCTTCACATTTTTCTCTTTTTTCTTTTGCATGTTAGCCTCCTAACGTTGCGGGGGGTGCGAAAGCACTCGAGCCTTAGTGGCATATGCTAGTGTAACTTTCATTATTCTTTTAATAAAAGTTACTGCTTTTTCCTTTGGAAAAAAAATCATCCCAAAATTGATAGTAAAAAGTTTCAAATACAGATGTAGGTCCACGACGACTAGCCACTCTCCGGCCTTATGAGAGGAAACAGCGAGCTGCAGCAGCACCAGCCCCATGGGACGAATCTACATAGACCTTGGCTGAATTGGAAAACCATCTAGAGCGTTTGACAGCAGACATTCCAGAGACTAGCATAGATGACATTCCTCTTTGATTACAGCACTATGTGATTAGGGTCCCAGGACCTTATAGGAGGTTCCTTTGTAGGGTGGCCCGTACAGTGGTTTCTTATCGTGATCATCACCAGTGATAGGATGATCACCTATTGTAGACTCATATGACATTTTTGCTTTTTGTACTATCATTTTTGCTGATCATAAGGTGTTTTTCAACATATGATTGAAGACGATGTATATTTGACACACTTCTATGCTATGCTATATCACTATTACCGACTATCTTGTAAAACATGTTATGGAATGTTTTTAAATTTACTTGTTTGATTATTACAAATGTCTACTTAACATTTGAGAAGCAATTGCATCTGCTAATGTATTTAAATATCTTGGAATATGCTGATATTTAATATAGTCAAATTCATGTTCCAAGAGACGAACTCTCAAAAATAATCTCAATAACACTGGATTTCTAATAGCATAAACTCTATTAGGCTGCAATACAACGAGTTCAGAATCTAACCTCACAATCAAACTCCGAATCCCAAATGAGATGGATTCAGATAATAACTCAATCACTGCACTATACTCTGCAATGTTGTTCGTTGTTTGACCGAGGCTTACCCCGTGCATAGATACCAACTTATCAGAGGGTGAATAAATAACCCAAGCTGTGGAAGAAATGTTCCATGTATTACAACAAGCACCATCAGCAAAACCAATGTATGTTTGAAGAGACGTCAACATCTGCAATATCAAGAGTAAAATCAAGATAAGCAGGAATAATGACAAAAATACTCTCTAAACTAAGCACACTTTTCTAATCTAAAACACACCAGCTAGAAAGAAAACTAACCTAACTAAAATTTCCACACTTAGATTTAAGCATAATATCTCTTCAGGTAAGACCATTTATGGGTTTACCTAAAGAGACTCCGTCAAAATCTACCAATTCATAGGCCCCTTTTGCCAACTTTCGCTTAACAACATAAGGACCATGCCACATGGGTACAAATTTTCCAGTGCCTAACTTATCATTTTCTTGATCGTACGGTAAGACTAGGTCTCCTTCTGAAAAATTATGAGGTGTAACATTTCGATCATACTGAGCTTTAATACGTTTGGCATGAGTTTCGATTGCTAGTGCAGCATCACGTCGATTCTCATTTAGCTGAGCCAAGTACAACAAATGTTTCTCCTCTTCGGAAGTGGCTGGAAGTAATTCTATGGCCATTTGTAATGACGGGATTTCGCATTCAATGGGTAACATAGCTTCAAAACAGTAAACTAGTTGGAAAGGAGTGAAATCGGTTGATGTTCTTACTGGGGTTCGATATGCCCAAAGCGATGAAAATAACATGTTATGCCAATTTGACCTATGAATCCCAATGATTTGTCGGATTATAATGACTAGAACTTTGTTGATGGCTTCAACCAGACCATTAGCTTGTGGATAATATGGAGTTGAACTATCGTAACGCAGGCCAAGTTGGTATGTTAGTTCAGTCATCATAATATTTCGAAAATGATCCCCATGATCAGTGATAATCGCTTGTGGAACACTGAACCTAGCAATTATATGATTGAAAACGAAAATCGCAGCAGTTTTGCCATCTGCCAAAAATGTAGGCATCGCCTCGGCCCACTTGGTAGAATAATCTACCGCAAGGATGATATACGCATGCCCCTCGGCCGAGTGAGGGTTACATGTAATAAAATCAATACCCCATTTCGCAAAAGGACCGACGACAATTATAGGGTGGAGAGGAGCAGGTGGAGCGCGCATCTTTCGATAAAAAATTTGGCAGTTGTGGCATTTTCAGACCGTGTTAATACAGTCTTTAAACAAAGACAACCAGAAATAGCCAGCGCGCAATATCTTTTGGGCTGTGGAAAACCCAGACATATGACTGCCACACGCTCCAGAGTGACAATCATTTAGAACCCTTTCAGCTTCCTCATGAATTAAACAACGCCGGAAAACAGAGTCCACCCCATGACGATAAAGAGTATCTCCAATAATTTTGAATTGTTGGGATTGGAATCATATTTTTCGACGCTAAGATCTTGAAATTTCAGGTCGAAAGGATTGGGTTTCGAGATAAACAATGATATCTCCATACCATGGATCAAGAGTTCTAATTAGAAACGAGGATTCATCCGCAATGGGCTCTTCTGCCACAGTTTCAGTATCAACAGGTGGGAAGTCACACATCAACTCGGCAAAAACTAAAGATTTCTTTGACTTAGATTTTTCAAACTCCAAGTCAAATTCCTGCAGGATAACAATCCATTTGGAATACTTTTCCCCTAGTAATTGTTTAGTCAAGATATAGATCATAGGGTTGCAGTCGGAAATTACAGTAGTTTTGCATAGTAAAATGTAATGACGAAAATGTTGGACAGCTTGAACAGCTGCCAAGGCCAATTTCTCCACATGTGAATATTTTATTTCAGTTGGATTCAAAGTGCGACTAAGGTAATAAATCAAATTTTCACTACCGAATTCATCTTCCTGAACTAATACCATTCTGATGGTGGAATGCGAGGTGGTGAGATATAAGAAGTAGTCCTGGTTGTAGTTGGGAGGATGCAATAACGGTGCATGGGTCAACGCGTGTTTTAGTGCATCAAAAGATTTATCGGCTATCTCATCCCAAAAGAATGGAGTATTCTGTTTCAACAACTGGGTAAAACCCTTTGTTATCTCGGCTTAGTTAGGAATGAATCAACGTAAAAAGTTTGCTTTACCTTGCAAACTTTGGAGTTGGCAAAGAGTCGAAGGAGGAGGCAATTTGACAATAGCTTCAACCTTTGAGGGATCGACATGAATGCCAGCTTTCGAAACAACAAATCCCAGTAACCGACCCATTTCTATACAGAAAACACACTTGTGTGGATTCAACCTAATTCAATAATGTCTACACCTCATAAAGATTGCTCGTAAATGGATGAGATGATCGGCTCGATGTAATGAATGAGCAGGCAAATCATCGAGATAGGGTTGCACAATGTGCTTGATGTTATGAAATGCGTAAGACATGGCTCTTTGAAAAGTTGCACCGGTGTTCTTAAGCCCAAAAGGTAATTTGCAATAAGCAAATGTTCCCCATGGACAAATGAAAGCCGTTTTTGGTTGATCAGCAGGTAGAATGTTGATTTGATTGTAACCCGAAAAACCATCCATGAAGGAGAATATTTCACTATCGGCACAATCATCAATGATTTGATCGATATAGGGAGTCGGATAATTGTCTTTTGGACAGGCTCGATTAATATCCCTATAATCGATACATATTCTTATTGTTCCTTGCTTTTTATTAACAGGAACGATATTCGATACCCAATCTGTTAAGGGAATTGGATAAATGAAACCTGCTTTAAGTAATTTTTCAACTTCTGCTTTAATAGAAATAGCTTTTCACGGGTCGATCTCATGCAAACGTTGCTGGACGGGTTTAGCATCCGGGTAAGTTTTGATTTCATGAACAACAATGGCTGGGTCAAATCCTGGAATTTCCTCATATGACTAGGCAAACACGTCGTGGAATTCTTGAAATAGGGCCTTATATGTTTGAATTTCACCATCTGTATAAGAGGCACCTATATGAATGTTTTCAACAATTCCAGGCTTAACTGAAATGTCAATAGGAATAGTTCGAGAAATATTTCCCAAATTTAACTCAAAATCATGATTTTTCAATGGATTCTGAGGTTCCTTGACATAATCAGTTGTAAAAATAGATGAAAAATCATTTTCAAAGTGATTAATCTCAAGTAAAAACGAAGATCTATGATGAATATCTTCCCATGATAAATCATCAACAGACAAGATTTCACGAATTTGCTCATCAGTGTGAACAAGTTTGGAAAAAGTTGTTGAATCTAAGTCTGATGTTGAAAGTGATTCTTCATGGACCACATTCATTAAGTCGATTTCGGTTGAAGAAGGTGTTATCACTCAGGTTGTTCCCTTTGACTCCTAAGGGAATACGGCCGAGGTAACCACAAACCAATCTTTGGACTGCAGGTCCTAGCCTACCTGCAGTCAGAGAAGGCTCTCTCTTTATGATTTAGCTTTGTTTAGGGGTGATTTTAGGCTAGATATGAGTGCGTGAGTTTGTTTTATGTTTGGTGGATTGGTTGATGTTTTCAGATAGAGTTGGCATGCAAAGTGTAAGAAGTTCAGACCATTGGGCATGGAGTCAATGAATGTGAACTGAAGGGTGTGTTTTCTTTGGCAAAAGAGGGGAATATAGAGCAGGATAGCTACACATGGCACAATGTTAAATGCTGGAATTAAGATGAAATGGAGGTCAGGGTATGAGAGGCAATTAAGGATCTCTCATCCAGCCAAAGAGGGAAAGTGGATGAAGGCTAAATAGGAGGAATGAAAGATTCCTAGACATCATTTAGAAATGAGAGAAATAGCTTAAACGTGATCAATTAAGTATGCATATTCATCACTAATTCAGAGGAAAACATATAAAACCACAGAAATTGAGCACAGAGCATATAGAAAGAGTTCTGTGCTATTCTTTCTTTCTGCAGCTTAGATTGTGATATATAGATGATACAGATGCATATAAACTGAAAAACAGAGGTAGGAAAGACTTATTGAACCATGAGGAAGCACAAGAATTCCATATTAAGCTCTTTAGCCATTAAAACCACAACCAGCCAGTTCAGAAGCAAATATTCCAACAATATTTGTTCATAGAAGTTCTCAAAAATATACAGCGCAAGTCTAGAATGAGCTTATCAATCAACCAACCAACCCTTTAAACAATGAACAGGGTGGTTTATATAGAGAAAATATCCAAAAAATATCTACAACAGCAGATCTTAAACAGATCTGAGGGAATAAGTGCCTTTAATCTAACTTATCCTGAAATAAATGCATAAAAGATCTATCTAACTGTTGCGCTGGGGCAGCCGCATTCAAAAATGAGTTAATATGATGTCCTTTGAGCTCTGTGCTATTCATTTGGCCATAACTGTGCTTTGGTTTCTGCAGCGCTGCTCTTAGGTGGCCTTATGTGTATTAACTTTGATCTGGTGAGCCTTAGTGGATTTAAATTCCATCACTGATACTCTTTGACTTTGCTGGGGCTCTTAATGTTCCTTTGATGTGGCTTTAATTCTCCCTGATCTTCTTTAACTGATACTCTTTGTCGCTACTCTGATACTCTTTAATACTGAATCGGGGCCTTTTCTCTCCACTGATACACTTTGCCGCTACAAAATCGCCCTTGCCTACCACTTTATGGCGAGATTTGACTACTGTTGTGCCTTCCATGGCCTTTAGAACTGTTTCGGCACTTGGTCGATCAAAACATTATCAAAACTGAAGAGATATTGCAAAAAAGAGGAGGAATGGACGCTTATAGCCTGCTAAGGCAAAAACCCTGCTGTTTAGAGCCAATCTGTGGTGGAGCGATCCAAAATTGACGCAGAATGATCAAGCTTCCCTTGGAGCTGAAGCACGCGCGAGCACCGAACAAAACCATGAAGAAATGCCTTTTTTCCTTTATAAAGTAAAAAACCACTTTACAAAGGAATTTCAATGAAAAAATAGGCAGGAGCGATCACTGTAGTGGAGAATTAATATGGGCCGTTGGATCGCGCGAAGGCAGATCCAACGGTTGGCTCGCAATCGACGATCGGCGGATCTCCAAACCACAATGCCTCCGAAATGCGATGAACCCCGCGGACCCGACGCACTATAGGCTTTCTTTCTTATGATTTCGGGTCCGGCCCATCGGTGGTCCCTTATCGGCGGTTTATAATGAAATGGGTCTGCGGACCCGATATCTCCTTCAAAACTGTTCTTTATAGTATTTCGGCTCCGGATATGGAGCGCACAGTGCCAATCCCTTGCGGACCCGACACCCATTAAGCTCCACTCTATAACATTTCGGCTCCGGGTAGTCGGAGCTATATATGGGGCCGCGACCTAATGAGGACCGTTGATCTGAGGGCCAGAATGGGCGGCTGCGATTAAATCGGCATTTCGCTATCGGCGGGGACATGGGGGCGGGGCTTTATATACATATGTGCTTGCGATGCGATATAGCGATAGAGGGGAAATATTGCGGTAAAGCGGGGTTTAACGTTAAACTTATGTTTTTATGAAAAAACTTAAGTTTAACGATAAAAGGCGATAAACGATAAAAGCGGAGATATGCGGGATATATGGAAATATGAGGTAGGAAGGCTCCCGATAGCGATATCGCTTCGGATGCGATAGCGATATCGCATTGGAGCAAGAGGAATGGGGGCATATATATATGGGGCCAACACTGCTGCTACCTCCGATAACGATATCGCGTCGAAAGGGGGGGGGATTAATCGGAGGAGGGTTGTTAATGCATTAAAAGGGGTTTTTAAAGCATCGGAAGGGGTTGCTAATGCATCGGAAGGGGTCCGAATGCATAGGGAGATGGTTAAAGAGGCAAAACGAGGGTTCTTACTAAGTTTCAAATAAACTTAGTAATTCCCAAGGCATATTTATGGTTATATTTCAACCAGAGGGAGGGGATATGTATATAAGGGGGATATTTAACCTATTTTTAATAGGGGAAGGGGAAATAAGAAGGGATTTATATAATAGAGTTAGAAGTTAATGTGAATTTTGATCAGAAAGCGCTAAGGGTAGAAATCTTAGGCTATAAAGGGGAAATAGGACTTTAGAAGAAATATAAGCATCCTTAAGTAAAGCAGATCTTTACTTAGGCAAATGTTTACGAAATATGATGATTTTGAAAGATATCAAGCAGATCTTAACATCTTTTAGGGGAAATTAGTGAATGATTTTGGGGAAAAGGAAGAAGGGGGAGTTAGTCATGCCTCGCTTGAGCTGCTCCACGGGAAAATTGCCTTATACTTGTGATCTGAATAGATTTAACACTTGAAAACTTGAAATGGATCACAATTCTTGATTCTGCAACCTCAAAACTGCCTACCCTACCTACTTACCTAACATTTTTTCTTCTTTTTGGATGGGTGCACTTGGACTAGCAAACCCAGCTTTTCTTCTTTTCTTTTAGCTATCCTCCTATCTAAATCTACCCTTATATCTACCAGGGGCTCAGATTAAACAGTTGAGCACCCTTGCTTCTTTACCTATCTAATAATCTGCCAAGATTAAACAGTTTGGACAGATCTTTATTCTCTATTTCTACAACAAGCAATTTAAACCTAGGGAAGTCAAGCTTAAGCTGTTTGGCCTTCCCTTAACTGTGAAATCCTTCAAAAATGGAACTTTTGCAGCATGGAAAAGATGAACATTTTTGACACTTCGACTGTCAATCATGAAAAATGACACCTATTGGAATAGGAGGCTAACAGAAGGGTCAGAAAATGACTCTACAACCTGATACGCAATTTCATATGGACTCAAAGGCATAGCATCACCAAATGAATCTATCTCAGATTCGGAAGGTACGATCCAAGGATCATCATAGACAATAGTGTCTGATGAAATCATATGAATGGTTGCAGTAGAAGGCGATATGTTAGGAGGAGGAAAGGAAAAAGTTCCTAGTAAACCAGAATCTTTAACTAGTCCTACTCCAACATCCTTATACGGGATAGTTGTTTTGCCAACATGCTGGATACTTTCAGAAGAGGCTGGGTCGGATTAAAAGTAAGTTAGCTGGTCTATAGTTACAATCTTTCCATTATGAGGAAACTTTATGAGTCGAAAGACTGATGAAACAACAACAGTCATAGCGTAAGACCAACTATGACCCAAGAGAAGGTTGTAATCTGGAGGGGCATCAACCACTTCCACATCTAGATTAACAGTTTTGCCTTCAACCCCTATAGGTAAATCCTGTAGAATTCCAAAAGGATGGAACCCACGGCCATCAAAAGCCTTTAGAATCGTTGGGGATTGATTAAGTGTAGGAGAACCAAGCGATCTCCAACACTGGATCGACATAATACACGTTGAAGCTCCCTCATCAATCACAGTCCTATAGCAAGGTCTGTTTTTGACTAACACTGGAATCTGGAAATCCATTTGATGAGGTAAGCAAGGTGTACTATTTTCTAAATTGAATATTATAAGGTTCAAGTCCTGAATATCAATAGCTCCTATAGCTGACAATAGCAATTTACGTTGTGCTGGACATGATTGCAGCACCTCCAAAGCCGACATTGCTGAAGGTGAAATAGCTAGATCTTCAACAACGTTATAGCTCTAAGCAGCTCTTGCATGTGGATTGAAAGCTGACTTTCGAAGTATACCCTTGGCGGGCGGTTTGATTACTAAGTCTGGGTTAGGTTTCTCGATCTGTAGTGGATCGGAACTGGGAGTTGAAGTTGATGGGTTCGAATTAGAAGATTATGCTTCCTTACCACCAACAAGACTTTTAGTTCCATAATCTTGCGATCGTGTTGCAATCCTAACATGGGACATCATCATTATGGGTTCTTCTGAGGCATTTGAGAAAGAACCTATCATCTTACTGTCTTGACTAGGAAAAGGATCCTTCAAGACAGCAGGCGTTTGAGAACCTTTGACGATTTTCGCAACCTCAGCATGATGAGGGAAGTCTCCTGTAAAATGCTCTTCGTCACAAATGAGACAAGGATAACGAGGTTTACGTTTCTCATCAGTAGATTCCGTTTTTTCTGGTTTCTCTTTCGAATTTTTATCTGATTTATTTTTCTTCTTCCCTTTCTTTTTACCGCCGGATTTTGATTTGGCCCTAGATGACTCTAAAACATGAATATCGGCAGAAATTTCTGCAGAAGAGTCTCCTGTCGGGGAATCTGGTAAAGTTGTGATAGGAGAAGAATTCTTGGAAGATTTCTTCTTACTTTTGGTATTAATTGTACCAATCATACCATCAGCGGCATGAGACCCTGAAGGAACTGTAGTTATTTGATTTTGTTTAGGAAGGTAGGGGATTTTCTCATGTAACGTACCTGACTACGTATAAACAAGGTCAAGGTACTGAGCTTGAGCAATTACTTGCTCTTCAGTAACAACTCCTGCCTTAGCTACATCCTTAGTGATTTTCGGTAATAATGATTTAACAAACCATTCTGCTAAGATTTGATCCGGAATAAAAGCTTTCACTAAACGTCGTCGACGTCTCCATTCATGAATGTGATCTGAAATTTAAGTAGACATTGACTATTTTAATGAAGTTAATAATTCCATGCCATTGTCATATCTGACAGGCAACTGAAAATGAGTTAAAAATGAAGTAGCTAACTGACTAAAGTTATAAAAAGTGGCTCTCGGTAACTCAATATACCACTTGGCTACAAGACCAATTAGAGTGTGCTAAAAAAGCCGTAAATGAATTGAATCATCTGAAATGGAGTTAGATGCACACCAGAGGTGATAAGTCATCACATGGTTTGATGGATCCTCTCCTGATTTACCTTCAAACTTTGGGATGTCACTAGGAAACTTATTTAGCATTGGTGGCCAAAACGGAAGATAATTAATTAGATCGTTCGTAAGGCGCGACAAGTCAGGAAAATCCAAAATTGCAATGAACGATAACTGACGATTAGGGTATCGAAAACCCTGGGTCATGAGACCAGCCCCAGGAGGAGGATATCCAGGATAACTAGGAATTGGAATTGCATTTGGGATATTATATCCTCCCGGAAAACCAAGATTAACTGGACCGTACTGGGGTTGTTGAGGTTGCTGATAAGTATATCCAGGGTACGGTTGATACTGATAGACTGGGTTCTACACAACAGGACCGAATTGGTACTGTCCCTGGTACGGTTGTAAAGTAAATTGAGGTTGACTTGTGACAACCGTACTTGGACCAGGTTGCCCTACAGGGATTTGAACCGAAGTCTGAATTGTGGGTCTAGACTGTGGTAAAGATGCTTGAGGAATTGATGCAGGAACAGTAGAAACCAGAGCTGTCGATACTCCAGAAGTAGGTGGGGTAGATGGAACATATGTTGCAGCAGTTGTCGCAGTCGTTTGAGGCGGAGTTCAAGTCGAACTAGGCCCAGGCTGAGAAACTACAGAAGGTGCAGAAGTTTGAATAGTAGGCTGAACAGGTTGCTGGGTTGAACCAGAAACCAAGGGTTGTCCAGATTGAGATGAAAACTGCATGCTTGGTTGCAAGATCTGTTGGGATTGAGATGGATCCCACACTAAGTTCATTCTGGGGTATGGACCCATAGAAGGTTGAACATATTGAGGACCATAACCGGGTTGAGGGTAGGGTTGATAATTCAAAGGTACATTTCCAGCTCCTTGGACAAATGATTGACATGAAGGTGGTTGGAAAACTTGGGTTGGGTACTAACCTTGAGGTTGATAACCTTGAGGCACGTACTGATACTGGGGTTGACCTTGAGGTACATATTGATACTGGGGTTGACCTTGAGGTACATACTGAGTCTGGGGTTGACCTTGAGGAATGTACTGTCCCGAAGGTATGTACTGTCCTTGAGGTTGCCCCCCAGGCGGTAATTGGGTACCTTGAGGTTGCCCCCCAGGAGATAATTGAGGACCTTGAGGCTGCACCCCAGGTGGTAACTGGCCACCTTGAGGTTGCGGATTTGGAATGGTACTTGACATCATAAGAATATCTTCTACACTCAACATCTTAGTTCTGTTATTACCAGTTAATAACCCTTGTTCAACAGGTTGAGGAGATGCTCCCAAAAAAGTACCAGTAAGTGACTGATACCCAGAGGGAACAGAAGGAACGCCATACAAAAATGTTTCTGGAGATTGAGAAAACATGGATGATTGTCTCTACATATTCAAAGGAGGATAATAACCCCTAGGTGTTGGATGAAAAGGAATGCGAGGTGGTGAAAAACTTAGTCCTGGGTTTTCCAAAAAATTGGTCAATGAAAGATACTAAGCGTCCCTCCTAGGTGGACTGTAAAAGATCGATTCACGCTCCCTAAGTTCTATAGCTGGTTGATTTTCAGGGATAGTTATACCTTCTTCCAGAGTAATAAGTTCTTCAATAGCAATAAGTATAGAAGGAAGAATTTGGGTAATGACTCTTTCTACCTTGGGTGAACCAGGACCACTGGAAGTTGGAGAGGAAAATCTTGATGATGGAGTAGTAGCAGGTTCAGTTTCAGGTTCAGAAATTTCAGGTTCCTCGGCTAATTCACTAGTAGAAGAAAAACTACCAGTAACTTCGAAAAATGAAACAGGTTCCATAATATACTCTGGTGCTTGAACTTGATAATCAGGATGTACAACTAAAGAAGACTCTCCTTCTTCAGGTGACCCAACTCTATTGTCACTAGGAGTTACAAGGGCTCATAGCCCTTCAAGCTGGCTTGGTGAAAACTCAAGAGGTTGGCCCTGAAGTCTATGGGACTTCCTCGGTAATTCAGCCACGATTAAATATTTTAATTACATCACACGCAAATAAAGAAAAATCTCAATGAAAACCACCTAAAGTCTCTAAAGAACCAAACAATTTTGAATCACACGCCTAAAGAATCTAGGAGGTCAAACCACACACAAATAGTAACTTTCCGTACCGAAAACACTAGTTGGTGATGAAATCCAACGTCGCAGAATTCAATACAGAAATGGCGGTTGGAACAATTACCTCGACAACCTGCTTAATGAATAGACTAGCACAAGTTTCTCCACTAAACCATCTCGAATGAAGAGAACCCCCCAGAAAATCCAAGTGAGTCTAGTCGAAGTCTGCTCCAGGTACAGTGGGATCTTCCCTCCACCGTCACCTTAGGAAAGAATCCTATAGAATATGGTCACTATGGTTACCAACGGAAACAAATATACCTGGGGGAACAGTCTGTGATTCGATACACATGCAAGGGCAGAGTAGCAAGCTCAATCCCCTTGAAGGCTCCTTGACATAATCCAAGGTTTACCAACAAGTGACCCCAGGCTCCTCGACAATGGTTAATCTGAGGTTTACTGTTTTTAATACGTGTATATATGATATCATTCCCAATGAGGAAGGATTGATTACCCCACTGGTTCGGATATGACCTCGTGCTTGAGTCCTTTAAGAGGAGCTTCCCAGAGCATAGATGTAACAATTGGAATTTATCTCCTACCGGAAGATACAACTACTTGTTTGTTTTACTATCTTGGAGAGTTAATTACTCCCTACTCCTAGATACTAGCCTAAGCTATGTTGGTGATAAAGAGCCCTAGAAATAAAAAGATTACTAGATATATTTTACTTTAAGCGTTATTTTTATTGGTTTTTTCTTAAGTCAAAAGGTGCGGAGATGAAACTTTATGGTGTGAAGACTCGACTCCAAAACACTAAAAATGCACTTAAGATGATAAACAATCCTTTTCCTTCAATGAATTTCTAGCTAAAGAAAGAGTTGAGAATGCAATTGCTTGAAAAACAAATCTTTCCTTAACAAACAAATAAAAAGAAGAACTTTTTTGTCTTTTTCAATTAACTCAAAAATGAGACCGCTAATTATGCTCACGAAAAAATCCTTTTTTCTTCAACAATCAAAAACTACAGAAAACAAACTTTTCAAAAGAGATATTTTTTTTAATTTTTATAAAACACTCAAAACTATTGAAAAATCTAATCTTGAGATCTATAAATTCTAAAAAACTAATTGAAGTAAAAGCTTACAAGATTTCTTTTCAAGGATGTTTTACTTAGTTATGATCAAACTAAGGACTAATTTGTCCAGAATCACAAATTACTCAGAAAACAACTAGCTTTTGTTTTCTTTTTTAAAAATGAAATCCAAAACTTTCAAAACAAGTTCTTTCGAAGCTTCGCAAAGAGAAAAACGAGATGTATTCCTCAACAAAGGCAGATTTCACAAATCGGTCAGACTCATAAGAAGACTAGCAAAAACCACGGCGATCTGAGATTTCTAAGGCTTCTAAGCTCTGAGTTACTACAAAGACCAAACGAAAATCAAGCTAGGCACACAAAGCTTCTAGAAATTCACCAAAAACCTAAATGCCAATGGAATTAACCTACGAAAAGTTTCTGACAAGAGACGTCCAGATATGGGCATAGGCTAAAACACATAAACAAATCCTAAGCTTAACTGAATGAAAATATTTTAAGTTTTTCAAAATTTTGATAGGGTCCGCAGGCCCCTGGTATAACCATGCACGGTACCGCACTGTGTAGTAAAGGAATAGTGCGGGTATGTCTGGTTTCTAAGGCTTCTAAGCTCTGAGTTACTACAAAGGCCAAACGAAAATCGAGCCAGGCACACAAAGCTTCTAGAAATTCACCTAAAACCTAAATGCCAATGGAATTAACCTACGAAAAGTTTCTGACAAGACACGTGCAAATCTATGCAGAGGCTAAAACACATAAACAAATCCTAAGCTTAACTGAATGAAAATATTTTAAGTTTTTCAAAATTTTCACAGGGTCCGCAGACCCCTGGTATAACCAGACGTGGTACCGCACTGTGTAGTAAAGGAACAGTGCGGGTATGTCCGCACTGTGTTACAAACAGCAGGTGCGGTCCACTCTCAAAAATATGAAAAAACAAAAAACAATTCAAAATCTATAAACCTACCCAATCCCACACAGCAAGCAAAAACCAGAAATAGAGAAACAATGTCTCAAGTCAAAGTAAAAGAAAAGCCAAAAACCAAAAATTCAAGTCCCCAGCGGAGTCGCCATTTTGTCGGGCGGATAAATCGTTCTTGCGGACGAGACCGATCTCCCTAGTATCTAATGATATCTAGCGACAAGCAAACCAAACAAATTCTATCTTTCTCTAAATATGCAATTTATAAATAAAGGTTAATAGGAGTTTTAGGCCTACCTCGGGTCCAGTGCTAGTTTGTGGAATCCATGCTCCGTTTGTCCAAATGAGTTCCCTTTTGAAGAATCTGCGAACACAAACAGGCACACATATCAAATAACACCTAAAAAGCCAATATAATAAACCATATTTATCATGATGATCAAGGAATTCATGAAATAAACCATAGAAGACAATTTATTGAGAAAAATGAATCTGATTGTATTAACTTTAATCAAAAAAGAACTTTACAACCTTGGTGCCTTGATGTTGTACAAGCTCCTCCCAGGGTCCAGCAAGAATCTCCTCTACTTTGACAAGTTTCACTCTCTTCCCAAAGAAGCCAAAAGGTATGTAATCTCTCCTCTCAAGCTTAACTAGGAAGTCTCAATTCCAACAACATTTATGCTCAAAAATATTCAGCTTTCAATCTCCCTAGCAACCAGCCAAATGCCTCAATTTATAGTGCAGAGGAGGGAAGTTACTAGGTCCACCTTCAAAGGGATAGAGTCCTCCTTCAAAGAGATAAGCTCCTCTCATCAAGGGGTTAGCTCCTTTAATTATGGGATGCATGAACCACCTAGGAGAGAACCAACCACGTCAAGATTCCTTCTAGAAGCGCCCAGAATTAACCCATAGTGAGTTCTTAAGAATAAACTTGCGCCTTTTTTACTTTCACAAGGGTCTGCACCCACTCCTTTAGAGACAGAGCAGGCAGGTCCGCAGGTAACATGACCAAGGGGTGCGGGACCACAAGTAATGGTATGAGAAAGTGCGGAACCAGAGTTTTATAGATTTTCGAAGACTTTCTCTCATTGTTAAAGCTTGACATGAAGAGCCAAGGTTTGAGACTTGCAAAGGAGGACAATATGAGTGGTGATAGACTCACACTGACTGCAGAAAGTCATGGTGACAATATTTTGTGTAAAAATGATAGCACTCAACAAGTGTACAATAGACTCAAGATGATACATAGGGACTCATGAGTACATATTTCAATAAGTAACATCGATGGCAACACAAACATGCCAACACCCTTTTCTAGTGGGGTTTGTTTTCCAACGACTATGTCCCAATAATATTGTCACACCAATCACAACTACTCAGGTATATTTGGCTCATGTCCAGTCTGAAACTGATAGAGCTACTAGCTTCATTAAAAACATTCATCACATCTTCCAATAGGTACATCAGATATTGGACAGAGCAAATGCTAAGTACAAATAATGTCATAATAAACATCAGGTGCCACATAAGGTCCAAGTGGGCAACAAAGTTTGGTTACATTTGCAGAAGGACCACCTCACTGGGGCCTTTTTCAAGCTTCGCCCGCTCCAATATGGACCTTATACCATCACTAAGGCTATAGGAGACAATGATTTTGAGCTTAGAATTCAACCATTCCTTGGTCTGCACTGAGTATTCAATTTGGACCAGCTGAGGCCATACTTCCCCCATTGTTGGACACCTACGACATTGCTAAGCAGCGGACACCAACAGAGCACGACCCAAGTTGTATCGAATAGGCCACAAATGACAGGATCATGGACACACAGATCAATAACACTCGCTAGCAGATAATTCAACTATATCAAGTTGTCAAAGCAGGCCAACTCCTTCACGAGGGAAAGTGGCTCACCAGGGACCAAGTTCAAAAAAGTTTCCTCACCCCATGGAGGCTCTGCATGCAATGGGGACCATTTCTTCATAAGGGGGGAGGACTGATCCATGTGAATATTGGTGGCCTTCCACATATTCCACCAGGAGCTCCAACAGGTTTCATCAGTTTCCTTGATTATAGATAATTTACTGTTTTTAGTAGTTTTTTCATGTCCTAAACTTTCAAAGTTGTTCTGACCCCCTAAGCGACCTTTTTTGAGGTTCGCAGTAGGCTCATAGCCATAGACATCAACCTCCCACAAGCATTGTAGTAGCCAGAGATATCTTTCTAACAAGGTATCGTACGAGCCAAATGAAGATCATATGACCAAGTTACAACCACGAGAAGTTGGTTGTCCAACTAACCCCAATTGGACCCACAAACGCATGGCGTTCCATCTCCCAGGGTTAGGATTCTGGTTGTTTAAGGTTCCCTTTGTTGTTCAATAATAAAAAGAATAATGTAAACTTTGAAACGAGAACTATAAACTCAAAACGGGAACTTTGGCCAAAAAACCTCAAAAAAACATCAAAAACAGTGTTAAAAACGAAAAGTGTTAATGCTGGAATAACACCTTTTTTTTTCTTAGATAAATTTTCAACATGTTTTAAAAATGGCGGTGAAAACCAAATTTTTGCGCAAAAATTGTTCAAAAAACACCCTCAAAATGAAAAGTGTTAACGTTGGGAAAACACTTTTTTTTTTCAAAAGAAAAAATTTCAACATTTCGAAATAATGACGTAAAATATTTTATCATGACCCCAAAAAAAATTAAAATTTAAAAAAATAATGAAAACATAAAATAAAATAAAATAAAAAAAAAAAAAAAAAAAAAAATGAAAAAACACTAAACAAAAAAAAAAAGTTAAAAAAAATAACAAAACATAAATTAAAATATATACTAAAAACAAAACATAAAATAAAAATAAAAAACAAAGAAAAAAATCAAATATAAAAAAAATAAATAAAAAATAAAAAATCAATCATAAAAATGTAAAAAAAAAGAAGCAAAATTAATGATAAGAATTAAAAAATAAAAAATAAAAAAATTCTTCTAAACCATAAAAAAATTGGCAAAAAGGAAAAAAAACCAAAAAACAAAAAACAAAACAAAAACAAAAATATGGAAAAGAAATAATAACATTTAAAATAAACTTAAAATTAAGTAGGTAAAAATAGAAAATAAAAAAAAAAAAATTGAGTAAAAATTAAAAATTAAAATTAAAAAATAGAAAATTAAAAAAAAAAAAAAAAAAAAAAACTACTAGAATTAAGATTAAAATGTTGATTACTTAAAAAAACAAATATAAAAATATATATAAAAAAGACAAAAAAAAATGTTAAAAAAAATATTATATCATAAACCATAAAAGAATTTGAATATATATATATATATATATATATATATATATATGATGATGATGATGATGATGGTTAACGTCCGCTGAGACCAAATAATGGTCTATCGGACCTAAAGAAACAAATTATCTATTTTGATTTAAAATTTTATTCCTATACTCAAAAAGCTTGGAGAGAAGACTCTCAAGCTCATTATAATTTTGCTAATGTTTTTTTTTTCAATTTCTCTATAAGTAAAAATAGAAAAAAATGAAAAAAAAACATTAGCAAAAAAAAAAAGTTTAAAAAATAATAATTAAAAAAAAACCAAAAAAATATGAAAATTATTTTAAAAAAACCAAAAAAATATTAAAATATTAAAAAAAAAAAAAAAATTAAAATTAATTTTTTTTTTAACAATTAAATTATTATTATTAACCTTTTTCTAAACAATTTTTTTTCTTATTTAAAAAAAAATCATTAATTTTTTTTTTTTTAAGTGAATTAAAATTTTTAATTTTATAATTTAAAAATTATTTAAAAAATACAATTTAAAATTTTTTTTATAGATTTTTTTAAAAACATTTTTTTTTTAATTTAAAAAATAACTATTATATATATATATATTTAAAAAAAATCATTAAAAAAATTTAAATCAATAAAAATTTTATTTAGAAATTAAAAATTTATAAAAATATTAAAAATAAAAATTATTTTTTCCCATCCCCAGGCCGCCCGTGGTGGCGAGGCCGTGGGTGGAGGGCTTGCGCGGAGGATCCTCCGCCCACGGCCGCGCCACCACGGGCGGCAAGGGGGCGGGCATCCGCAGGACCCTCCGCCCATGGCCGCGCCACCACGGGCGGCCAGGCGGTGGGCATCTGATTCCCAGAATCGGACACCCGCCCCCCGGCCACCGGTGGTGGCTCGGCCATGGGCGAAGGGTCCTGTGCGCAAGCCCTCCGCCCACAACCGAACCACCACACGCGGTCGGGGGGCGAGGAAAAATTAAAAATTTTGTAGAATTTTTTTTTTTTTAAATAATTTTTATAAATTTTTAATTTTTAAATAAAATTTTTATTGATTTAATTTTTTTTTAATGATTTTTATTTTTATATAATAATAAAAAAATGTTTTAAGAACAAATTTAATATCATAATTATTTTTTAAATAAAACAATTTTTTTTTTTTAAATCCAATTTTTTTTTTTTTTTTTTTTAACTTGTTTTTTTTAATAATTTTTAAAAAATTTTAAATTTTAAATTAAAAATTTTAATTCATTTAAAAAAAATTTAAAATTTTTTAATAACTTTTTTTAAATAAGAAAATAAAAATTGTTAAAAAAAAAAGTTTATAAGAATATTTTTTTTTTAAATAAAAAAAGTTGTTTAAAAAAAAATTTAAATTTTAAAATGTTTTTGGTTTTTTTAATATTTTATTATTTTTTTGGTTTTTTTTTTTTAAATAATTTTCTCTCTCACATATATATATATATTTGAGTTTTTTTTTTAATATTAATTTTACTAGTTTTTTTATTTTTATTTTTTAAACTAGTTTGTTTTTAATTTTTTTCGTTGTTTTTGCTAATGTTTTCTTTTTTAATTTATCTATTTTTTTTTTTTGTTTTCCAAATTCTTTTATGGTTTATGAGAAAATTTTTTGTTTTAACCTTTTTTATTTTTTATTTTTGTCTTTTTTATATATATTTTTATATTTGTTTTTTAATGACAATTATTTCATGTGGATTGAAAATTTAAATAACGATGTATAAATATGTAGAATATCAAAAATGCAAACTATCGACCTTCTTCTTTAAATATGCAAAACAATAAAAACCTCTCTACAAATAAAATAAAAATAAAAATAAAAACAAGAAAGTATGAAGAAGAAAACCACTTCCAAAGTTATTAAATTTACAAAATAATTATTTACATTTCATACATTATAAAATTAAAAGTAAAAAAAAAAAAAAGCCTTTTAAAAAAAGGGATGGTGTAGAATTACCACTTTTTTAAATCAACATCAAAATCACTACCATTCTAAAGCACAATGTACATAAAAAAATTTATAGTGCCAAAAAAAAACATGTGTGTTCTGCATCACCCCTTCTCAAAATCAGGTCACTTTTTTGCTATCTCTACAAAACGGGTAATAGTATCAGTTGTCATTTCAAAGATTACATTGTTAAGGGCCATAGAGCCTCTTTGTAACACAGTTCAAAGGCATGTAGCTGCCACATATCTTCTTAGAGATAAGCTACTGTCACCTGAGGTAGTTTATTTACATTATGTATGTAAGCATCTTTCAGTTGTTTGCTCTTTTTTTTGTCAAATTGTCTATGATCCTCTAGGCTTAACCTATGTCTTGAGGAGCCGTGACCCAGGGGCATCTAAGCTGTCAAAGTCACCTAGGGATCGCACCCGGCCTGGGCCACACCTGCCCTAAGTAGACTGTATTTTTTAGCATGTGTCCTCCCCCTAGCACAAGGCACAACCACCCCCGTGAGGTTTGGTCCTTGGTCGTCTTGTTGGTGAAGCCCATCCTCAATCAGTTTTTCTAGTGGGACTTCATAGTTCTTTACTATTAATGAAATGAATATTTATTTTTGCTACATCTCTTTTTTATGTTTATATGTATATTTTTTTGTTCCTGCATAAGTCCAGATTAGTGGTATCAGAGCGATCTTCTCTCTCTAATTTTTTGTGCATGTCCCCAACAAGGTTAGGGTATAAGGAGTTGGGACTTGAAATGATTCAGCCCTTGCAATACCTACCCCACCAACACTGATGACCCCCCATGGCATAAGAAAAGAAATACGAGTGGGAGATCTTATAAAACTATTTCTCAAAGAAGCCCTCGAGTGACATAAGAACGAAATGATGGACAAATTTTCCCAAATCCTTCGTCGGATGCCAACCATCAATGCATCTTCATCCAACAATCACTTCAGAGGTGTCTCCCCCTTCAAGGTACAAGTTAACTTTGATATTCCTATATTTGAAGGTCAAATAGACGTAGATGGTGTAGATAAATGACTAAATATGTTGGAAGGTTAATTTTTGGTCCATAATTTCTCCGATAGGGACAAGCCTACTTTTGCACTGCTTAAAGTCGCCCCCCATGTCAAGGAGTGGTGGGAAACTTATTGTGAGAGACAAGTTGATGAACCATCTCTATTTTCAGTCGTACCCTCTTGGAAGTTTTTCTGAGATGCTGTTAAGGAACAATGTTACCCTATTGGGAGCTATGACGATAACTACATATAACAGACTATGCTGCAACAACAAAGGGATCAAGATGTTCATGAGTTGACGAATCTTTACCATGCCCTATGCACAGATTTGGGTATCAAATATTTTGTGAAACATTTGGTGGTCAAGTACTGTGGTAATTTGCACAAAATACATTCATGAGGAAATGGAGTTCCTGGACGTCTCCTCGCTTGGTGTAGCATACCTATATGCTACCAAGACTGAGCAGAAATTCAAACAGAAGAAGCGAGATTTTGGATCTGCAAACCCAAAGTAGAGAAAAGGCACCCCCAAGCCATATAAATAAGGGCAAAGCCAGGCTACGACCCCCTAAGAAATTTCCTCGGAGCCACAAGCCAAGAATAACGGAAAGGCAAAGAAGGACACCAACAACTAGTGTGAGTTCCATAAAACTCCCATTCACATAATGAACGAATGTCGCACAAAGCAAGCGCTAGTGGCCAAGTTAAAAGACTCAGAGACTGATGCATGCTCTGATTTTGAGTTGCAACCCAACAGGGGTGTTAGTGTCAGTCTTGTTAGTCTGTCACCTGGATCAAAATATTTCTTTACCATGACCTTTTCAGGCTTTCATCATCAAATTTTTCTATTACTAGGTTTACACATCAAATTTGGTCATTGTATGGTCAATCCAAGATGAAGTCATTGTCTGAAATTTCACTCATGCTAGTTGCCTGTCATATACCATGAAAATTGGTTAAGTCATCATCCTCATTCCATTAGTTCTTAAGTCATCCATTAGGTCATAAGGGTCCCCAAGGTCCACCATTTCCACAAAAAATCATAAATAAGTCAAACATGACAAAGCAAAGAGTTCAAGAAATGAAACATGATTTATTCACATTTTCATGACATCAAAAAGTTTCAAAAGAAGGAAGCATCAGCACTTATGAGATGAAAAAAGCGCATTCGCATGGTAAAGGTAAAATTTGCCTTCAGAAAAGTGAAATAAATTCACAAAGGAGGATTAGTTTCTTTTCTCTTTTTGAAAAAGTGAAGAAATTACCCCTATATAAACTCAAAAAGACTCAAAATCTTTTCATTCATCTCTCATTCACTCTTCATCACCGAGCTCACTCGCCTATAAAAGCAAAAAATCCCTTTCCCTAGGAGAATTTCGCCAAAAATTGAAGGCGCTGCGTGTAGAAGAACTGCACTACGCTTTGGAGACAGGTGTTGCATGTAGATGAACTGCACTGCACTTTGGCGCTGTGCATAGAAGAACTGCATTGCGCACAGGAAAGAGTGCCCGAAAATCACCCAAATTTTCCCAAAGTTCAAATTTTTTTCTTTCAAGCTTGATCAAATTACTTTCTAAGGCTGAGGAACAAGTAAATACAGCATTTCCCTCCATTTTTGCTTTCCCATTTGCATTCCATGTTGATAATATCTCAAGCTAGGGTTTGTAGCAAAAGTGTCATGGAAAATGCTAGGGTAGAAATGGTCATCACAATTTATTTATTTAGAACTCAACTTCCTTTCCTTCCGCATAAAATTTCATGAAAAGTTCTTGAAAATTAAAAGCTATTGTACCCAAGGATTGTAGCCATTCGACTCCTGGTACAACATCAACACCTCCCATTAGAATGGAAAGCATTGGGCTCGTCAATACATATTCTCCCATGGATAGCTTGATATTATGGCACTTTCCAGAGAAATTTATTGTTCCTCCATTTGCAACCATCACTTGACACTCTGGTGCTGGATATAGGAAGCAATTCAATTCTTTTGCTACCTTACAATGAATAAAATTGTGGGTACTTCCTAAATCAATCAACACTATTACCGTTTTCTTCTTGATTTGTCCTTCTATCTTGATGGTTTAAGGAGTGGTAATTCCAGCCAATGCATTACAAGATATGGTCGAATTCATTTCTTCTTTATCTAAGCTTTGTCCCTGGAGTATACCCTCTTCTTTTGACCTTTCTTTCTCCTTTTTTTCTTCCTCTTCACAATCTATTTAGAATAATTTCTTCTCAACACACTTATGACCTTTAGTGTATTTTCTATCACAACTGTAACAAAGCCCTTTTGCTCTTCTTTCTTCCAATTGTTGTGGTGTCAACCTTATAGGTTGTGGAAGACTAGGGGCAACAACACTTCCATATTTATAGTTGTGAGTGGTATGTTTCCTTGTTGCCATAATTTTTCTTTCCATTTTTCTTGCTAACCTGAATGCCTTCTCTAATGAACCAGGTTCCAATAATTCAGGAGTCTGCAAAAAGACCAACTTCCTCAAATCATATCTCCGCAAATATAGAAGGAAAAGCTCTGAAATTTGAACCCAAGGTTTAGTACGATTTCATCTCAAATGGGTTTTTTTTTTCGCCTCTGAAACGTTGCAGAAAAAAAGTTATAGCAAAAATGCCACGATGACCTATTTGGAGCAGCGAAACCCTAGAATCCAAAGCTTTGATACCAAATGTTATGAAACCAGCTCACAAAAAGATAAAAAAGATAGATCAACGCCTTAGAATTTAGCCTCTTCAAGGGGGCAACCTCCTTTACATTACACAAATGAATGATTCTTTGATGATTCAAATGACAAAACCTCCTTTCTATATATAGGAGTCTAAGCAGTCACAATATAACCTAGCCGACCTAACAATAATAATATAAAGGCACAAAAATAACAATAGGGGGATTCTATGGGGCACAGTAATAACAATATGGGGACAATAGGGGCACAACAATATTAATAAGGGATATAACTACAATAGTAATGGGGTAATCACTAGTATTATAGGGACCTAACAACAAGACAACAAACATGCCAACCATCAAGCATCTATCATTGAGATGGACGGTAAGATTTTTTTATCAAGTTGTTTCTATTCTAATTGACCCTGGATCTAGTTATACTTATGTTAGTCCTAAGTTGGTGGATAAGTGTGGTTTGAATAAAGAAGTGCATGAAAAATATTGGTTAGTTACGTTGGATACAGGTACAAAGAAGTGAGTTCATTATTGGGTAAGAGCTTGTGCATTTGAGTTGAATGGCATGTCTACAACAACACATTTGAATGTATTATCGCTTGGATCATATAGTATCTTATTGGGTATGGACTAGCGATACCTTCACAACACCAAGGTGAATTGTTATGACAAATCCATTGTGTGCTTGGATGACAATGGGTAACCAAGAGTCTTACAAGGGAAGAAGAAAGCCACATCAGTTAGGATGGTGATAGCTATGTAGGCAAAGCGCAGTTGTGGGAAAGGGTGTGCGTTATTTTCAGTGCATATTTCTAGCGACAAAGTAAGGAAGTTGAGAATGCAGATGTTTTGAGTAGGTACCCAGTTCTACAACAGTTTCAGAATGTGTTTTCCACTGAGATTTCATAGTTTCCACCTCACAGGGAATTAGACTTTTCTATTGAGTTAGTGCCAAGGGAAGCTCCAATATCAAAAGTTCCTTACAGGATGAACACACTTAAGTTGGTAGTGTTAAAGTTGGAGCTGTAACAGATGCTTGACAAGGGATAAATTAGGCCAAGTGTATCACTTTAAGGCGCACCATTTTGTTTGTGAAGAAGAAAGATGGTACTCTCACATTATGCATTGACTACAGGTAGTTGAATAAAGTGACCATCAAGAATAGGCATCCATTGTCGAGGATTGATGACTTGTTTGATCAACTGAAGGGAGTAGTAGTGCTCTCGAAGATTGATCTAAGATGTAGATATCATCAAGTATGCATCAAGGAAGAAGGCATTTACAAGATAGCTTTCTAGATTAGGTATGGGCATTATGAGTTTGTTGTAGTTCCATTCGGTTTGACTAATTACCCAACTAACTTTATGTGTTTGATGAATAGTGTGTTGCGTCTCTATTTGGACAAGTTTGTTATTGTGTTCATTGATGACATATTGGTATTTTCTAAAACTGAGGAAGAGCATGTCGAGCATTTGGCAGCAGTGTTGAGGTTGTTAAGAGAGAATCAGTTGTCTAATAAGCTTAGAAAGTGTAGCTTCATTCAGACTAAGGTACATTACTAGCGACATGTGGTCTCCAAGGAGGGCATAGTAGTGGATCTAAAAAAGGTAAGAGTTATCTTGGAGTGGGAAGCTCCTAAAAATGTAGATGACATGAGATCCGTCATGGGATTGGCAGGTTATTACAGGAGGTTCATCAGGAACTTCTCACAGATTTCTTATCCTATTACATCGTTGCAAAGGAAAGGTAAGAAGTTTGAATGGATAGAGGAGTGTGAGGCTAGTTTTTAGAAGCTCAAGTAGTTGTTGACACATGCATAAGTGTTAAAGATTGCAGATCCAGACAAATAATTTGTAGTATGTACAAATTCTTACAAGAGAGGACTTGGTGGAGTCCTTATGTAGGAAGGAAAGGTAGTGTGTTATGAGTCACAAAAAGTGAATAAGAACAAGCATAACTATCTGACACATGATCTTGAGTTGGTAACGATCATACATGCATTGAAGATGTGGAGGCATTAACTTCTTGGTAGGAGGTTTGTATTGATGAGTGATCATAGTGGGTTGAGATATTTATTTGACCAACCAAATCTAAATGCTAGGAAAGCTAGATGGTTAGCCACGATCAGTGAGTTTGACTTTGAGATCAAGTACATCAAGGGAAAAGAGAAAAAGGTTGCAAATGCTCTTAGTAGGCAGATACAGGTGAATCATATAGAAGCTATGAAGTCCTATGGGATAGACTTACGAGATCGAATCTTACATGAACGTCATTAGGATGGCAGGTATAGAGAGCTTATGCATAGGTTACAACAAAGTGTAGGTACAAGTATAGTTAGTGGTAAAGGTATAGGTACAAGTGCAGGTGTACAGGATGTGGACTATTGTCTCACAACAGATGGATTGGTCAAGTTCAGAGACAAGATATATGTACCAGATAATAGTGAGCTCAAGAAGGTGATCTTGAGGGAGTTTCATGTGAAACTATATTCAGGTCACCTAGGCTATTAGAATACACTAACAGCTATGAAGAAATTTTGTTATTGGCCAAATCTAAAGGAGGATGTTGTAGAGTTTGTGGCTAGCTATTTGGATTTTCAGTTGGTGAAGGAAGAATGTAAGCACCTAGGTGGATCTCTACAACCGATTGAGATTCCAAAATGGAAATGGGAGGTCATTTTCATGGATTTTATCATAGGTTTGTCGAGGAAATTGAGACAACATGGTTGTTGCAGACAGGTTGACAAAGGTAGCATACTTCATTCCAGTGAAGTCTACATTGTCAGCTAGCGATGCAGCACATGTATTCATTAGAGATGTGTTTAGGTTGCACGGTGTCCCAAACAATATTGTTTCAGATAGGGATGCAAAGTTCACTTCCAAGTTTTGGAAGGTCTTATTTGGAGGTTTGGACATAGAGTTGGCCTTTAATACGACTTATCATCTGTAGACAGATAAATAGACTGAGAGGATCAACAAGATATTAGAGGACATGTTGATGATGTACGTGATGCATCAACATTGAAAGTTGAAAGTGTATCTTCCACTAGTAGAGTTAGCTTACAAAAATGGGTATTATGAATCCTTAAATATGATTCTGTTTGACGCATCGTATGGGAGGAATTGTAATACTCCCAATAGTTGGAGTGATCCAGTTAACAGGGTGTTAATTGGACCAGACATGTTGGCAGACATGGAGTGGGAAATGTAGGTAATCAAGAAGAATTTGAAAGCAACACAGGATAGCTAGAAGAGCTATGAAGATCAAAATAGGTTGTTCAAAGAGTTCTAGGTTGGGGAACGAGTATACTTGTGCATCGAACCGAAGAAGAGCTCCTTGCGAATTGGATCATGTGCCAAGTTGGCACCTTAGTTTTTTGGACCTTTCAAGATTATTGAGAGGATCAGAACAGTAGCCTATCGACTTGCACTGCCTTCGACAGTGAAATTCCATGATGTTTTCCATGTGTCATTGCTTAAGAGGTATGTTAAATATGTTGATCATGTGATTGACTGCTTTGTATTGCAGGGGGAGCCAGATGGATAATTTCAACCAAAGCCTCAATGTATATTGTAGAGAAAGGTTGTCATGCTCAAGAACCGAACAATCGAGCAAGTTATAGTGCAGTGGAAGCACTTTGGGCTCAATGAAGCTACATTGGAGATGGTGAATCAAATGCAAGCTATGTATCCTTCATTGTTTGTTGGTTGAGGCAAAGTAGTTTTCGTATCATGTTTTGTATATGTATTGGTATATGTCTGGGTGATGCTTTCATATATGTACATATGTATATGGATGTAAATACTGTCATGAGCTATGTTATAAAGCTCCAATAAGTGGTATGAGTGTCATGTCATTATAGTTTTCATGTTGTTATTTTGTCATGTTGCTTTGCTTCTTAGTGGGTTGATCATTGTAAATATTGCATCGAGCTATGTTATAAAGCTCCATTGGTAGTATGCTTTCCTTTAGCAGTTTTGTTGAGGTATAGTTGTGGTTGAACACTAAGGACGGTGTCCCCCAAGGGGGAGGGTTCTGTAACAACCCTGTTGAAAATTCCATGTAATAAAAGTTAATAAAGGAAAAATAATAACCACAGTTGATGGGACACTTATTCCAATATGAATGTTGGGCAAGGCATCCTAATGTGGGTGTTCATTGGTTTATTATGGCTAAGGAAATTGGCAAAGGCAATGGCTAAGGCTTTGGAAAGGAAAAATGGCATTTTTGGCACATTTATTTATGAAAATAATGGAAATTAGGAGCTCTCTCATTATTCTATCTTTCTCTCTCACTCTTGGACACTTAGAGTTTTATTGGAGCACTTTGGCATTGGATCAAGAAAGGTAAAGGAGGCAAGAGGAAGGAAGGAGAAAGAAAGGAAGAGAAAGATCAAGCAACTACAACAAGATTCTTTGTAGGTATTGATTTTCATGTGTTTATTCCTTGATATATTTGGCATGCATGGTATTGCATGTGGTTGTTTGTTGTTATGGCATCAGTTTTTCTAGGTGTGCCAATGTTTTTAGCCTACCCTTGCCATTTCCGGATATCCATGGTGTGATGGGGTTCTCATGTTTTGGTTGAGCTGGATTGTTGGATGGATTCGAAGCTGAGTGATGTGGATCTCCAAAAGAAAGAACGCATGGCCTAGTGATCCCTAAACTAGATGGTGGATTGCGGTAAATCCATTGACCTAGTGACCCTTGAACCGGGCTATGGGTTTTGATAAATCCAGGTATTTTGTGCCTTGGTGGGCCAAGGAATCCTCGACGGGTGAATGGCGGGATAGACGGTAAAGCTTAGATGTGGTTGCCCTTGATTAGGCCTAGGAATCCTTGCTGGTAAATGGTGGGAAATATGGTAAATCCTAGAGGGTGGAGTCTCAGTTTAAGGCCTCGTGATCCCTAGATCGGACCATGGACTGCGATAAATACTGAGAGACAATGACATAGGAAAATTCCTCACGATGTAGTTGGATAAATCGGGTGGCATCCATGCATATTTTTTCCTAGTGATCTGATGGAAATCATGGTAAATCATATTATCACATGTTTATTGTGTTGGCCTAGTAATCTGATGTGGATTGTGGTAAATCCTGGTTAATATTGATGAGGGCGAGGTGGTTTAACCTTAGGATGACCTAGTTGGTTATTTTGGTTTTAGTCCCACATTCATGCTTGGAATAGGGAGTGAATGGTTGAAGAGAGAATTGGCTCAACCATTATATGGTCGGGTGGAATGCGGTATTCCCATCTGAGGTTGGTTTTTGCATTCATTAATAAGATTTTCTTTCCATGGTATCTTACATGTAAATGTGCTGGTTTATGTGTGGATTCTACGGTTGATGTATCCTTGATATTTCTGTTGTTATTATGTTGGTTATACGAATGTATTATGAGAGTGATGATATATGACTCTCCTCATGTTTTGATTTGTAAATGAATGAATAATGTATCTATGACCTAATATATTATAATACAGCTATTGAAATAAGGGAACAATACTTCTTAGTGATTCTCAGATAAGTATGAGACCACTATGCTCATATATGTTGTTTAAAGCTGTAGAATACATATTTGTGACATGATTGACAAAATTTTGTCATGTCTAGTAGGGGTCAAGTCAATTCCTTATTCAATAAATTTCATTTGTATAATTATTCTGTTGTTATCTTTTAGTTATGAAAGTCTCATTAAGTTCTAGGCAATGATCTAGGCTCTGGGCCTGAAAAAGTGGCACAAATCTTGGAGTCGCATGCATAGGCTTGAGGAGAAAGGTTCTCAAACACATGCATACCCATGTTGTGGGAGAGTCTGGAGCCTCCTAGATGTATGCATGTCCATATTAAGGGAGCGTCTGGGGGTTTAATGGTCTAAAACTTCAGTTGGCCTCAAGGGTTGGTTACGTTAGTGGCTGGGATGGATCCTGAGAGTTATGTTGCTGATTTGGAAGGTCTTTGTGTTGTGTTTCCATTGATTCCATGCCCTTAAGGTCACCTAGGAGGTTGAATCCCATTATAGTGGTCTCTCATCGCATATCTACCCCAGTTGGTCGGTTACTTGGGTAGATGTGGGATGAGGTTGTTACAGGTATGACCACCTTAACTATCATGATTTGTTTCTACTTAAAAAACAAAGAATGGTCGATGGACTTACATTGAATAAGAAAGACTATTATGCATGTGAAGGGTATGCATTAGGGAAGATACACAGGGAAAATTTTCCTACCCATATAAAAAAGAGAAAGGGATATCTTGAACTTGTGCATATTGATGTGTGTTGACCTATGCAAACGAGATCATTGGATGGAGAATATTATTAGTTGATATTTATTAATGACTACAAAAAATATACATGATTTTATTTTATGAGAAAGAAAAGTTATGTCTTTGAGTACTTCAAAGAGTTTAAAAATATAGCTAAGAAGAAAACTAGAAAATGCATCAAGATCATTCGACAAGATCAAGGGGAAGAATATACATCATGTGAATTCATCAAGTACTACAAATTCCATGGAATTGTACAATAGTAAATGGTGCCACATACTCCACAAAAAAATGGAATAGCTTAAACAAATAATAGAACCTTAGTGGAATGTGCATGGAGCATGATAAAAGATAAAAACCTTACTAATACTTTTTGGGCTGAAGTTGTTAGTACCACGCTTTATTTCAAAAATAAAATTCTAACTAAAAGTTTAGATCATAAGACTCCCTTTAAATCTCCTTATGGTTATAAACCAATAGTATGACATTGAAGAATATTTGGAACTAAAGTATTTTCTCATATTTTGAAAGAAGATGGGAGAAATCTTGATGCAAAAGCTATTAAGTGTATTTTCATTTATTATTGTTCTAATATTGAAGCGTATAAGTTGTTTGATCCCTGGACACACAAAGTTTTTGCAAGTAGAGATGTGTTATTTCGTGAGCATACATATGGAGGCTATAAGGAGGATAGCTATGATGCATGCCATATTCCTCATGATTATGATGATTTCAAAGAAGAAGTAGATGGTAAATAGTAATAGAAACAAGAAGAAGAATTCAGTGGCTTGGGATCCTCAGGCAGCCACAACACACCAAGAGGAGGAGAAGATTCACAACAAAGGAGGACAATAGATGAAAGCAATGAAGAACCAAGGAGGTCATCACACCAAAATCAACTAGCTATAAGGTATAAAGATTGTCCCTTGATGGCTACAATAATGAATATCATAGAACCTTTGAATTTTTGACAAGCTAATGAGCATAAAGAATTGAGAGATGCAATGAAGGAAGAGTATGATTCCATAATGAAAAATGATGCTTTGGAATTAATAGAATTGCTTGAAATAAAGTGCCCATAGCATTGAAATGGTTGTTTAAACCCAAATTTAATGTTGATGGAAGTGCAGAGAAATATAAAGCGAGATTGGTTGCAAAAGGTTACTCATAGATAAAGGGACTTGATTATGATGAAACCTTTGCGCATGTAGCTAAGCTAAAAATAATTAGATTAATGATTGCATTAGCTACAAAATATAAATGGAAACTACATCTCCTAGATGTTAAATTTTATTTTTTGAATGGGGAACTAAGGGAAGAAGTATATGTGGTCTAGCTAGAAGGATTTGTAATGAATGGTCAATGACATCATGTTTTTCAATTAAATAAAAATTTATATGGATTAAAACAAGAACCAAGATCTTGGTATGTGAAGATTGGCTCTTTATTTATTTAGAAAGGTTTTATGAAAAGTAATAGTAATCCTAATGTGTATGTCAAATCATATTAGAAGGGGCATGCTGCTTTGATTTATCGGTCTGTTGACGATCTGATTATAATAGGAAATTCATATAAGTTTACTGATGAAGTTAAAATGCAACTTTCATAAGTTTTTGAAATGAAATACCTTGGTGAATTTGATTATTGCTTAGGTCTTGGAATATGGAGAGAAGTTGGTCACACGTTGATTACACAAAGGACTTATACAAGAGAGATACTCAAAAGGTTCAAAATGGATCAATGTAAGGCAATATCAATACCTTTATAATAGAATGTCAAACTCTACAGTGATGACGGGACAAGAGATGTGGATACATTGTATCATCATTTGGTGGGAAGTCTAAACTATCTCACTACAACCAAGTGAGACATAACATATTCAGTCAACATCTTGAGTCAGTTCATGGCCAAGCCTCTTGAAAGCCATTGGAAAGTATTTCAATATCTGAAAGGGAATCTTAATTTTGGTCTTAAACTTATTGTTGATTTTGACGTTGAGTTGGAAATTTATTTTGATTCAAATTGGGCCAGAAATCCTGATGAACAAAAATAAACTTCACGATATGCATTCAGCCTTAGATCCAGGATCATGGCATGGAGTAGCAAGAAATAGCCAACTATTAATTTGTGATCAATTGAAGATGAGTATAAACCTTTATTTAGTGTACTTGTGAAGCATTTTGGTTGATGCTAGTTCTTGAAGATGCAGGAGAAGGATAAAAAACACCAAATATTATTAAATGTGATAAGAAAAGCTCCACCAAACTAGTCAATAATCATGTGTACTATGTAAGATCAAAGCACAAAGAGACCCACTATCATTTTTTTATGGAAAAGATGTAGTCTAAGGAAATACATTCAATTAATTATAATACTACCCGAAATGTGGTTGACATATTTATAAACCTCTTAGAAAAGGCAAAGTTTAAAATGTGTAGGAATAAATTAGGTGTGGTAGAGAACACCTTTCTACATTAAGGGGGAGTGTGAAAATAATGGATAAAGTTCTTGAATTGTTTATTATTATGGCATTGTTGTAAGTGGTTATTTTCTGGTTTGGATTGTATAATTTAATTAGGTCTTGGATCCTACCATTGAGAAGTTTGTTCAAACTCTTTAACTATGTTGTAATTCTATATATGTAATTGTTTTCTAATTAGATGAAGGAAAAATTGAATTTTCACATCTCTCAAAGTTATCTCATGTAAGATTTGCGTCTATTATCATCCAGTCACTTTATCTTCCATTGTTTTTCCTTCCACCTCAAAGTTTTTATCAAAGCTACATATATTTTAAAATATAATCTCTATGCATATCTCCCACTACAGTAGCCTCTTGGAACTAGAAAAACACAAAGTTAACACAACGAAATACTTTATTAATTTGGGCCTAAGCCTGCACACTTTCTTACTCCACATACATCACAATGTGTCACATTATATAATGATGGGATCATTAGAATCGATCAACATAACAACATGGAAGGTAGAGTCTCTGACTCAATGATAACTCACTTACACTGGAAATCAATCACTTCTGGAACATCTTGTAACTCACATAAATCTAAGAAGACAATCCAACAAACATATCACATTACTAGACACTTCCAATTCTACATTATTCTAACATCCCCTCTTAATGGAGAAATGGATTTGATATAACAATTCTTGCTAGTCTAAGTCTGAGCTAGGCTTACAAATATGACTCAACTCTTTCATCTTGACTTTGTTTGCTTCAACATGTCGATGAAATTTCTTCTTGGACTTCCTGCTCCAAATTCTAACACTTTTAACTTGTTCAGTCTTCTTCCTACTCTAGATCATGAACTCTGGATATTGTTTCTTATTGTAACTAGGATGATCCCAGTCCATTTCAACATGATTTCAACTCCTTTTTCAACAAGTTCATTTTTATCATCAATAGTTTCTTGTTTACTTGACTATTTACTCATTAGTTCACAATAATATTTGATTTCCTCTAGGCTCCAATACAATAAAATACCATGAACTTCTTCAAATGTATCCACCACTATTTCCATTTCCATATCATCTGAATCATTCATTGATTTACCATTTTTCTCATTTTCAAGAGCCTTCACCATTAAGCATGTAATGACAATTACATCTTTTAGACCTTCATTAATCTATTCGAAGGAATTTTGAAGCCATTCTTCAATAAGCTTTATCTCGGCATCATAATCAGTTTTGGCATCTTCACAATTTCTTGTCCCTTTAATCACTGCTAAAATTTCCTCTTCATATTCTTCCACTTGATTATCAACATCAAACAATAGTTTATCAATCAAATTATTTTCAAATATAACTTGTAATTCATTTTCATAAAACAAACATCCATCATCAAATTTTCCAAATTCCTCTTTAACATTAATCGCGACAGAGTCCTCCATGGCTTTTCTCTCTGCAAAGATCCACCTTCATCTTTGTCGGTTTCCTCACGACTAGTGTTTTGCATCTAGATTTTAAATCTAGATCTATTATCTGTGTGTTGGGAATTTTCTGTTTAATTCCAAAACAAATAAACAGAGGAAAGATGTACTATTTTTACCACAGGATCTTAGCATAGGGAAGCAAAAGTTGTTTGCTGAAGAACAAAGTTCACATGCACAATAAAAACTTTGTATTCATTAATAAAACTTCCTGTTACAAACTTCTTCCTCTTCCTAATGGATGACATCTGGAATGCTTCAAATGCAGTTCCAAAAACCTTCATTGTCTCTCATAAAACAAATTACTCTGTCTCAGCTGTATATTTTCACACTGCTGTGTGTAAACAAAAATCTTACATGCTCACGCACTGTTGCGTTTCCCATTACATCTCATATTCAACAAAAATTACATTCACTGCACTGCTGTGCGTAAAAACATTTCATTTCACTGAATCAACCAAAAAAAACATTCCCCACACGCTGCTGCGCATTCCCCTGTTGTTTTCACCGAACAACAAAACTTACATACTTCTTTTACGCTTCTACATACATATTACATAGCATATATTTTTTAACAATAAAAAACATGACCATACGTTTTTAATTTTGCCATACTCCCGTACATGATAAAAAACAATAAAATTAAAATTTTACCTACAATCTACGACCATAGTAAATTCATTAATTATTTTACTAGCAAACTGTCGGTCAAACAAAATTCATTTCACTTCACGCAATGTGGTGCAGGCCTGTACGCAGCTTTGGTTTCAATCAACGGTTGTCAGCCTTCCTTTCAATCGGACGGTTATCGCTCGGTCAATCCAAACGAACATTACGCTCGGGAAAAAAGCTGTTTCGGAAACCTGCTCATCCACGTGTCAAACAGTGTACACTATTGCTGCCCCTCCGGAGAATACCACCGCTTGGTGAAAAGCGGTGCGATAAAGACAAGCGGTTTTGCTGGAAATAAATGCGCTGCACTGTTCAACTTTCGCTATAGTTGAAATTACAATTTCAACACTCCCCTTTAATTTCAACTGCTAGGTTATCAGTCATACCCAGACATTTCCTCAAAAATTCAAAACTTTTCTGTCCCAATGGCTTGGTCAGAATGTCTACAACCTGCTCCTGAGTTCTGCAGTGTTCTAAAACAATTTCTCCATTGTTTACCAATTCCCTGATGTAATGAAACTTTGTGTCAATGTGTTTCATTCTCTTATGAAACACAACATTCTTGGATAAAGCAATCGTTGAGCTATTGTCACAAAAAATCACAGTTGCTTTTACTTGCTCTTGGCATAAACTCCTTAACATCCTTCTCATCCAAATTGCTTGACATGTTGCTGCTGTAGCTGCCACATATTCTGCCTCTGCTGTAGACAATGCTACAATAGGCTGTTTTTTAGAAGCCCATGAAATGGCTCCTGAACCCATGTGAAAAACATAACCAGATGTGCTTTTCGATCATCTACACTTCCAGCCCAATCACTATCAGTGTATCCAACTAAATCTGAACATTCTGAAGCAGTATATAAAATGCCAAACCTTTTAGTACCTTTAACATACCTCAGAATCCTTTTTGCTGCCTGCCAATGTGCTTCTTTTGGTCTCTCCATGAATCTAGAAATTAAACTAACAACATACATTATATCTGGCCTAGTTGCAGTCAAATACATGAGGCTGCCAACTATGCTCTTGTACAAACTAGGATCAAATTCCTTGCTGTTGCCCTCTTTGCTGAGTTTTAATCCCATCACTGTGGGAGTGATTGCTGCTTTTCTCTCCTGCATATTAAATCTTTCCAACACTTCCTTAACATATTTTGCTTATGAGATAAAAATCCCATTTCCATTTTGTTCTACTTCTATTCCTAAGAAGTATCTCAGCAAACCCATGTTAGTCATTTCAAATTCTTCTTTCATGACTGTCTTGAAATTTTCAATAAGATGATCATCATTACCTGTGAAAATAACATCATCAACATATAACACAACAATTAGTAATTTACCATCCCTTTCTTTGATGTAGAGGGTGGGTTCTCCCTCACATTTTTCAAATCCATTTTCCAGTAGATAGGAATCTATTCTACTGTACCACGCTCTTGGTGCTTGGTTTAGCCCATAAAGAGCTTTCTTCAATCTGCACACTTTGTGCTCTTGGCCTTTCTTTTCATAGCCTAGAGGTTGTTCAATGTAAACCTCTTCCTTTAACACTCCATTTAGGAATGCTGACTTCACGTCCATTTGGCAAACTTTCCACTTGTTTTGTGCTGCTATGGACAACACTGCTCTCACAGTTTCCATTCTTGCAACCAGTGCAAAAGTTTCCTCATAGCCTCTCCCATACTGCTGCTTGTATCCTTTGACAACCAGTCTTGCCTTGTGCCTTTCTATTTTTCCTTTAGCATTACTCTTAGTCTTGTAGACCCATTTAACTCCAATGACTTCCTTTCCTTTTGGTAGTTCAACTAAATCCCATGTCTTGTTTCTTTCTATGGCATTGATCTCCTCGTCCATAGCTTCTATCCATTTCCTATCCTTAATTTCTTCTTCGAAATGAACAGGGTCATCAACATGACAATATAAAGAAAACAAAGAGTTCATACCTTCATTTGCTGCCTCTTGTTCATAAATGTCACTTAAATTTCTGAACTTCTTACCTCTTTCATTTAGTGTACAAGTGCTTGAAGAAGCACTTGAATTTCCTCCTTGTGGTGTGCTTGGAGAAGAACTTTCATTTCTCCTCAAGGGTGTCCCTTGCTGCCCTTGTGTTGGTGCTACTGTTTGTGGATGTATTTCAGCCATCTCCTCATCATTTCATCATGTGACAAAGAGTTTTTAACATTCATTGTTTTCTCTATGTTTCCATCCCAAGCTTCCTCCTCAATGAACTAAACATCTCTACTCACAATCGACTTCTTGGTGGATAGGTTATACAACCTGTAAGCTTTGGATTCCTCACTGTATCCAATGAAAATACATTTCTCCCCTTTTTTGTCCAACTTCTTTCTTAGTTGATCTGGAATGTGTGCATAAGCCACACATCCAAAAACTTTCATGTGGGTGACTCCTTGCTTTGTCCCACTCCATGCTTCTTCCGGAACTCTGTTCATGACTGCTTTTGTAGGGCATCTATTCAAAATGTACACTGCACAATGTATAGCTTCAGCCCAATAATCATTTGGCAAATGCTTTGCCTTTAACATACTCCTCGCCATATCCATGATTGTCCTATTCTTCCTTTCAGCAACTCCATTTTGCTGCGGAGTGTACCTAGTGGTAAACTGCTTGTGAATTCCATTTTCTCTACAAAAACGTAGAAATTCCTTGGAGATATACTCACCTCCTCTATCAGTTCTTAGAACTTTGATATGCAGCCCGCTTTGGTTTTCTACAAGTGCTTTGAAATTGCAAAATCTTTCAAACACTTCACTTTTGTTCTTCAGGAAATAAACCCAAGTTTTTCTAGTAAAATCATCAATAAATGTTAGAATATAGTGGCTGCCTGCAAGTGATGGAGTTTGCATTGGTCCACATAAATCTGAGTGGACAATCTCTAAGGGTGCTTTTGCCCTTATGATTTTCCCAGATGGAAAACTTTCTTTGTGTTGTTTCCCCAAGATACAACCTTCACAAAGGCTGTCTGGTTTCTCTATCAATGGTAATCCTCTTACCATTCCTTTTCTATTCAACAAGTTAAGACCTCCAAAGTTGAGATGTCCAAATCTCAAGTGCCACAACCAATTTTCATCCTTTGGTTCGCTTTAGAAAGCCTCTTGAGTCACTGCTGCTATTACTTCTTTAGTTTTCAGATATGCTTTCATCGTGAGAGGGAACATCCTGTTCCTTGTCATCTTCACTTCAGTAATGCATTGTTTGCTAGGTTCTCTACCCATGATGGTGCATACATCATCCACAAAGAAAACATTGTACCCCTTTTGAACAAGTTGTCCAATACTTAAGAGGTTACATTTCATTCCAGGAACATAATGAACATCTGCTATGGTTTTCTTCTCACCTTTCTTTGTTAAGACATTTACTTCTCCTTTTCCCATAACAGAAACTTTATTATCAGTCCCTAGTGTGACTTGTGACTTCAAATTATGATCTAACATAGAAAACAGGGCTATGTTTCCTATCATATGGTTACTGCAACCTGAGTCTAGAAACCATACATCTTCACTCTTTTCTTCAGCCATATTACAAGCTAAAAACAAATTATTTTGGCTGATATTTTCTCTAGTGAAATTTGCACTAGTTCTATTGCTCATATCATGTTGCTTCTTCCTACATTCATTTGCATAATGCCCATATTTTTCACAATAATGACATTAGACATTGGATTTATCATACCTTTGTTCTTGAGCATGATGTTGTCCACTTTGTTGGCTGCTGCCTTGACCTTGGTTCTGATTTGGATTGCTGCCTCTTCCTTGAGCATTTGCTGGACTGTTTCTTCCACCTCTGTTTTGGCTTCTGCCTCTTCCTCTCTTGTTTCCTCTGCCTTGACCTCTTCCTCTTCCAAAGGACATCTGGGTCTTGAAGGCATGTTCTAGAGATGAGTTTTCATTCCTACTCAATCTCTGCTCATGTGTTATCAGTGATGCATGTAGTTCATCAACTGAGAAGTTTGTGAGATCCTTTGTCTCTTCTATGGTGGTGACAATCACATCAAACCTTGAGGGTAAGATCCTCAATAGTTTCTCCACAATCCTCCTTTCTTCAAGAATTTCTCCATGAGACCTTATCTGTGTGACCAGACCAATCACATGTGTGAAGAATGAGTCAATATTATCTGACTCCTTCATGCATAGATTCTCAAAATCTCTCCTCAGCAACTGTAGTTTTGCTGTCTTCACTTTCTCCATGCCTTGATAGGCTGTCTTGAGAGTTTTCCATGCTTCTTTGGATGTCTTGGCTGTTGCTATCCTTGGAAACACACTCTCATGCACTGCTTGATACAAAAAATAGAGGGCTTTAGAATCCTTCTTCTTATAGCTCTTCAACAAATCCTTCTCTGCCTGAGTTAACCTATTAAACTCATTTTCATCTACTGGTTCTTCAAAACCATCCTCAACAAATTCCCATAAGTCTTGGGAAACAAGCAAAGCTTTCATAGTTATTGCCCAATAGTCATAGTTTTTCCCATTAAATTGTGGGAGCTGAGTATTAAAGACACCCATGCTAGTGCTGGCTCCAGCCATCCTTGCACTCTTTAACTATGCTTCAAAATACTTCACTGTGTATTAAAATAACTGACTGTCTTCAATAGTAACACAAAAAACTAACTTGAGAAATACCTTGGATTCTTTCTTGACTGAGTCTTCACTCTACTGGAGAAGCTGCAGCAGTAACAAATCCTTCCTTTAACTTCTTTGACACCTTCAAAGAGCATGGACAAGCTCTGATACCATGTTGGGAATTTTCTGTTTAATTCCAAAACAAATAAACAGAGGAAAGATGCTTTGTTTTTACCACAGGATCTTAGCACAGGGAAGCAAAAATTGTTTGCTGAAGAACAGAGTTCACATGTACAATAAAAACTTTGTATTCATTAATAAAAATACCTGTTATAAACTTCTTCCTCTTCCTGAGGGATTACATCTGGAATACTTCAAATGCAATTCCAAAAACCTTCACTGTCTCTCATAAAACAAATTACTCTGTCTCAGCTGTATATTTTCACATTGCTGTGTAAACAAAAATTTTACATGCTCACACACTGCTGCGTTTCCCACTACATCTCATATTCAACAAAAAAAATTACATTCACTGCACTGTTGTGCATAAAAACATTTCATTTCACTGAATCAACCAAAAAAACATTCCCCACACGTTGCTGCGCATTCTCCTGTTGTTTTCACCGAACAACAAAACTTACATACTTCTTTTATGCTTATACATACATATTACATAGCATATATTTTTTAACAATAAAAAACATGACCATACGTTTTTAATTTTTCCATATTCCCGTACATGATAAAAAACAATAAAATTAAATTTTTACCTACAACATATGACCATAGTGAATTCATTAATTATTTTACTGGTAAACTGTCGGTCAAACAAAATTCATTTCACTTCACCCAATGTGGTGCAGGCCTGTACGCAGCTTTGGTTTCAATCAACGGTGGTCAGCCTTCCTTTCAATCGGACGGTTATCGCTCGGTCAAGCCAAACGAACATTACGCTCCGGGAAAAAAGTTGTTTCGGAAACCTGCTCATCCACGTTTCAAATGGTGTACACTATCGCTGCCCCTCCGGAGAATACCATCGTTTGGTGAAAAGCAGTGCGATAAAGACAAGCGGTTTTGCTGGAAATAAATGCACTACACTGTTCAACTGTCGCTGCAGTTGAAATTGCAATTTTAGCACTGTGATCACTAATTTTCTGAGTGTTTGAATTATGTTCCAGCTCAACTTAGCACTTTATGGCTTCACTAGATAGCGCTCCTGCTCCCGGTGCTGACTCTTGAGCTTCATCTCCAGTATTTACATAATTCAAATTCACTGCTTCCTTCACACTTCACATCACAACAAGAAGGCAACGACCCAGCCATAAGAAAGATCCAATGTAGATTCACACAACTGTATCACTATTCTTTGACCTTCTGATGTTTCTTTTAATTCGAACAACACTATCTGAACATCAAGTCTGGAATGACTTCACGCAACGAAGCACGCAACGGGTCACCAAAATGGTTTATCAAATTCCCCTCACACATGAACGCTGCTCTTTGGGATCCTTAATGCACCAAAATCTCTCAGGGATCAAACAACGCTTCTTATGTTGCATACTACGTTCAATACAATACACAGGACAATGGAGTGTAGGAGCAAAATTCATACAGGGGCGACACACAGTGAAGGATCTGAAGGAAATTTCTAGGAATTTCAAACACAAAAGAAATTTCATAGAGAACAACGCTCTGTTTTTAATACAGGATCTTAATCATAAAAAGAAATGTTACAAAATAGTCTTCCTCTACTAAGGGGTTACAACAGGAACGCTTCAGTTCCAGAAACCAATTTCACTATCTCAGAAAATTACAGTTTCAGCACTGTTGTGCGTTACAAAAAAAAACTCTCTCTTACTATTTTTACACTGCTGTGTCTGTATTTTATAGTGCATTACATTTTCTGCTTTTTACAGTGTGGGAAAGGGTCATAAATTATCCACCAACCGCGTTAACTTCACTGATGGGGTCTCTGCTGTTATCTGCTACTCATGATGAACAAAATCTGATCTTTTGCTATATTTCTTGAGTCGGTGGTGTTGAAACCCATGGCTAATAATGCTGCAATGACTCGAGGCTAGTTCTTTTCACTTTCGGTCATTCTTTTCTTTAATGTGGTTGTTGAGAAGTAATGGCACAGCGCTGGATCTTATCTTTCTCCTTCGGGAACACAAAAACAATTGAATGACGAAAAGGACGGTAATGGCGGTGGCTTAAAAAGAATGGGAATAAAAGTGGGGCGACGGATCAAGACAAGTGGACAGCGGTGATCAGCTTGGCGAAGGTGCGATTTGGGATTGTATCGCAACATCGCGTCAGGGACAAACAAACAGAAAACACTGAAGGATGCGATCTGCGATCTGATCGCATCGCAAGATCGCGATCGTAGAAAACAAAAGGTAACAAAAATGAGACAAGGGAAAAATGCTATATGCGACCAGATCGCATCGCAGGAAAAAATCTGCTGGTTTGTTGAAGTAAAGTCGCTGCTGCTGTTCAACTATTCTCTGCAGTTTAAATTATAATTTCAACACTCCCCTTTAATTTCAATTGCTGGGTTTTTTTGCATACCCAGGCATTTCCTGAAATGATCAAAACTTTTCTTTCCCAATGGTTTTGTCAAGATGTCAACTAACTGATCCTTTGTTCTGCAGTGCTGTAAAACAATCTCACCATTGTTAACCAATTCACGTATGAAGTGAAATTTGGTGTCTATGTGCTTTGTCCTTTTATGAAAAAAAGAGTTTTTAGACAATGCTATTGCCGAGCTATTGTCACAGTAAATGGTTGTGCCCTTTTCTTGTTCATGATACAAATCTCTGAGAACTCTTCTCAGCCACACTATTTTGCATGCTGCTGCTGTTGCTGCCACATACTCTGCCTCTGCTGTGGACAAAGACACAACTGGTTGCTTATTGGAAGCCCATGAGATGGCTCCCGATCCCATATGAAACACATATCCCGATGTGCTTTTCCTATCATCAACACTTCCAGCCCAATCACTGTCAGTGTAACCTGTCAACATGAAACTTTCAAAAGAGGAGTATAAAATACCAAACCCCTTCGTTCCATTCACATACCTTAGAATCCTCTTGGCTGCCGACCAATGAGTCTCTTTCTGTCTTTCCATAAATCTGGAGATTAAACTCACAGCGTGCATAATGTCCGGCCTAGTTACAATCAAGTACATAAGGCTTCCAACTATGCTCTTGTACAGTTTTGGATCAAAATCCTTGCTGCTGTCTTCTTTGGTCAATTTCAACCCCATTACAGTTGGAGTCACAGCTGCCTTGTTGTTCTGCATGTTAAATCTCTTCAACATTGCTTCTACATATTTAACTTGAGAAATGAAAACACCATTTTCACTTTGGTCTACTTCAATTCCAAGAAAATATCTTAAGAAGCCCAAGTCAGTCATTTCAAATTCACTTTTCATGACTACTTTAAAATCAGCAATGAGAGAAGCATCATTGCTAGTAAAAATCAAATCATCTACATATAAAACAACAATAAGAATTTTACCGTCATTCTCCTTTATGTAGAGTGTGGGTTCACCATCACACTTATCAAACCCATTCTCAATCAGATAAGCATCTATTTTGCTGTACCATGCTCTTGGAGCTTGCTTCAGCCCATAAAGAGCCTTCTTCAGTTTGCAGACTTTATGCTCTTGGCCTTCAACTTCATAGCCTGGAGGTTGTTCAACATAAACCTCTTCTTTTAACACTCCATTCAGGAATGAAGATTTAACATCCATCTGATAAATCTTCCATTTGTGTCGTGCCGCAATGGACAACACTGTTCTGACTGTTTCCATCCTTGCTACTGGTGCAAAGGTTTCATCATAGTCTTTGCCTTGTTGCTGCTTGTAGCCTTTCACAACAAGTCTCGCTTTGTGCCTATCAATCTTGCCTTCAGCATTGATTTTGGTCTTATAGACCCACTTAACTCCAATGGCATCTTTGCCTTCAGGGAGGTCCACTAACTCCCATGTTTTACTTTTCTCAATTGCACCAATTTCTTCATTCATTGCTTCAATCCATTTATCTTCATTTAAAGCATCTTCAAAATGAACTGGGTCATCAACATGACAATACAAAGCGAATAATGAATTCAGACCGATATTGTTACTTACCTCTCCTTGTTCATAAATCTCATTCAGATTTCTGAATCTTGGTCTTCTGTGGTGTGCTTGGAGAAGCACTTCCTTGACTTCTCAAGGCTGTTCGAATTCCAGCTTGTGGTGTGGTTTGTTGTACTTACTGTGGTGGAGGAGGAGCCACCAAGGAAGGATTATTGCTGCTGTCCCTTCCTCTTCTTCTTCGTGAGACACAATTGTCTTCACATTCACTGTCTTCTCTAAGCTTCCATCCCAAGCTTAATCTTCAATGAACTGCACATCTCTGCTTACTATCAATTTCTTGGTGGATGGATTATAGATTTTGTATGCTTTTGACTCATCACAATAGCCAATAAAGACACACTTCTCCCCCTTACTGTCAAGATTCTTCCTTAGTTGATCCGGTACATGTGCATATGCTACACAACCGAATACTCTCATGTGAGTGACAGTTTGCTTTTGACCACTCCATGCTTCTTCTGGTATTTTGTTCATGATAGCTTTAGTTGGGCATCTATTCAAGATGTAAACTGCACAAATGACAGCTTCTGCCCAATACTCATGCGGCAAGTGTTTTGCCTTCAGCATACTTCTGACCATGTCAAGAATGGTCCTATTCTTCCTTTCGGCAACACCGTTTTGCTGAGGTGTATACCTCGCGGTGAACTGCTTTTGTATGCCATTCTCTCTGCAAAAACGTAGAAAGTCTTTGGAGATGTACTCTCCTCCTCTATCTGTTCTAAGCACTTTGATATAATGCCCACATTGCTTCTCAACAAGAGTTTTGAAGTGGCGGAATTTCTCAAACACTTCACTCTTCTGTTTCAGCATATACACCCATGTCTTTCTGGTGTAATCATCAATGAAAGTTAAAACATATTTATTTCCAGCAAATGATGGTATTTGCATCAGTCCATACACATCAGAGTGAACAATTTCCAAGGGTGCTTTTGCCCTTATACTCTTTCCTACTGGAAAGCTTTCTTTGTGTTGCTTGCCCAAGATGCAGCCTTCACAAAGGCTATCCGGTTTCTCGATCAATGGCAATCCCTTTACCATTCCCTTTCTATGCAACAGATTCAAGCCTCCGAAATTGAGATGTCCAAATCTCAAGTGCCACAAACAACTCTCATATTTCACTTGTTCTTGAAAGACTTCATGTGTTACAACTGCAATAGTTCTTCCTTCCTTCAAATTTGCCCTGAGTTTGAGAGGAAACATTCTATTGCTGGTCATCTGCACCTGTGCAATGATCTTCTTACTTGGAGGTATGTCTCTAATTGTACACATATCATCTTTGAAGAACACATTGTAACCTTTGTTAATGAGCTGTCCAATGGTCAAAGATTACATTTCAGACTAGGTACATAGTATACCTCTAGCACAATCATCTGTTCTCCATTTCTTGCTTGGATACTGACTCTGCCCTTACCCTTGACAAATATCTTACTATCAGTTCTTGTTGTTACCTCAGATTTCACATTTTCACCCAGATTGGCAAACATTGCAATATTTCCAGTCATGTGGTTACTACAACCTGAGTCTAAGAACCAAAAATCTTCTTGTTTGTCTTGTGCAATGTTACATGTTAACAACACAATCTTTGGATTCTTATCTTCTTCATTTGCAAAATTATCATTCTGCCTACTATTCATGCCATTTTGTTTTTTTCTACATTCATTGGCATAGTGCCCATATTTCTTACAATAATGACATTGGACTTGGGATTTGTCATACCTTTGTCCATGAGCTTGCTGTTTTCTTGAACATTCGGCTTGGTTCTGATTGCAGCTCCTTCCGCTTGTACTTGCAGGATTATTTCTACCTTTGTTTTGACTTCTTCCACGACCTCTGTTATTTGTTCTGCCTCGACCTTTTCCTTGGCCAAAAGACATCTGTGTCTTGAATGCTTGCTCAAAAGAGGAATCTGTTCCTCTACTCAGTCTGTGTTCATGAGACATAAGGGAAGCACTTAGTTCATCTACTGTGAACTGTGAGAGATCCTTTGTTTCTTCTATTGCTACCACAATAGCTTCAAACCTTGAGGGTAAACTTCTCAAGATCTTTTCTACAATCCTTCTTTCTTCAAGAATCTCACCATGAGATCTTATCTGGGTTATCAACCCAATAACCTGAGTGAAGAAAGAATCTATTGTATCAGATTCCTTCATGCTGAGTGTTTCAAAGTCACTCCTCAACATCTGCAACTTTGCAGTCTTCACCTTCTCCATGCCTTGATAGGCAGTTTTGAGAATATCCCATGCCTCCTTGGATTTTGTTGTTGCTGCAATCCGTGGAAAAACACTTTCATGTACTGATTGGAAGAGAAAAAAGAGGGCTTTGTCATCCTTCTTCCTGTCGCTCTTCAACTGCTCTCTTTCTGCTACTGTCAAAGCAGCCAATGCTGTTGCATTTGCAGCTTCAACATAGCCAGTTTCAACCAGCTCCCATATTCCTTGAGAAGCAAACAATGCTTTCATTGTTATGGACCAATAACTGTGATTTTTCCCATTAAACTGTGGTAATTGGGAATTTGTCAAACCAGTTCCAGCATCTGCCATCTTAACCTGTATAAGTAAAGAAGAGATACTGACTGTATAATTAAAAGCAAGCAAAAAACTTTCTCTGCTGAAGAAAATCTGCTCAATAAGCTTCTTACAGCTCCTACAGTGAAAAATAAACTTTGTTTTTGACTCACTGAGTGCCTAGACTGGCTCTGATACCATGAAGGAAATTTCTGGGAATTTCAAACACAAAAGAAATTACACAGAGAACAACGCTCTGTTTTTAATACAGGATCTTAATCATAAAAAAAAATGTTACAAAATAGTCTTCCTCTACTAAGGGGTTACAACAGGAACGCTTCAGTTCCAGAAACCAATTTCACTATCTCAGAAAATTACAGTTTTAGCACTGCTGTGCGTTACAAAAAAAAACTCTCTCTTACTATTTTTACACTGTTGTGTCTGTATTTTATAGTGCATTACATTTTCTGCTTTTTACAGTGTGGGAAAGGGTCATAACTTATCCACCAACCGCGTTAACTTCGCTGATGGGGTCTCTGTTGTTATCTGCTGCTCATGATGAACAAAATCTGATCTTTTGCTGTATTTCTCGAGTCGGTGGTGTTGAAACCCATGGCTGATAAATGCTGCGACGACTCGAGGCTGGTTCTTTTCACTTTCGGTCATTCTTCTCTTTAATGTGGTTGTTGAGAAGTAATGGCGCAACGCTGGATCTTATCTTTCTCCTTCGGGAACACAAAAACAATTAAAGGACGAAAAGGACGGTAATGGCGGTGGCTTAAAAGAATGGGAATAAATGTGGGGCGACGGATCAAGACAAGTGGACAGCGGTGATCAGCTTGGCGAAGGTGCGATCTGAGATTGTATCGCAACATCGCGTCAGGGACAAACAAACAGAAAACACTGAAGGATGCGATCTGCGATCTGCGATCTGATCGCATCGCAAGATCGCGATCACAGAAAACAAAAGGTAACAAAAAATGAGACAAGGGAAAAATGTGATATGCGACCAGATCGCATCGCAGGAAAAAATCTGCTGGTTTGTTGAAGTAAAGTCGCTGCTGCTGTTCAACTATTCTTTGCAATTTAAATTATAATTTCAATAGGATCGTCCAGATCTCGATTAATGGTGGCAGTAAAACAAGACTGTGACACTTTAAGTGAATAAGAAATCACGAGCTTTAAAACCCTCGGCGGTCACTAATCAAATTATTTTTCCTTTGAACAAATCAAACCAATAGTACGACAACCTCCACACAAATTTACAGATCTTACCAAACCGACAACACTTCGCCAAACTCAGACCCACTACTCCTTAGCTCCACAGGCTCTTTCCTTCACGGGGTTTGCTAACACTTGTCTCGGGCTCCGATCTTCCTTTATGTAGGTCAACAAATGTTCCAAGTATGACCGTCATTGGGGGTTTACACAGGCTCCCTGGGGTTCTTGAATATCATCGGGTCATTGCAATAACCATAGGCATCTACAACGCTCGGCTCAAATTTGACGCATGACTGTCAATGTTTAAATTTGACGAAACCTTCAAACCATGGTACCTCTTGGTGGCGATGATCTTCGACTATTTGAACTTCACATTTGACTCAACACCTTCAGGTATGCAAATTGACCACAAATGCAGCTCCAAAACACCTTTCTACTCAGAGCTTGAACATCCTAGGCACAATACGCAAGATCTACTCCTGGATCATAGCCACAAATATTACGGATCACACCGATTCGATGGGGTTACAACCATATGGCCCCCAAACTCTGTCTATCTTCAAAATTCCTTTGTATCAAGCAAATACCATAAAAGGATCTCATATCCATTTCTGCGCATCACATAACAGGTTCTAGGTTCTTTTGATACACACACCCACTGGAACACAACACAAAAAGTGATAACAATGTTAACACTCACATGCAATCCAGTGACACTCTCATTAAGTAGCTCTTGCCGAAACACTCACAACGTCGACACCTTTGGCCAACAACAACTAACATGCAGATCTACACACGAATTTCAGCCCGTAAAACACTGCATCAATATCAAAACAATCCAGATCGCACTTTCTATAATAACACTAATTTCTCCTTAACAGATTCTGGGCGAATGTTCGTGGCATATGCAAACAACAACAAAATTTACTGAGAACAAGCACAATTTTACGAACACCAACCACCAAACAACTTCACATTTACCAAACAACCTTACAACAGTCACAGATCTTGGTCTCCTTGCTCTTAGATCTGAATCTCTCTGGATCTCCCCCTTTGGCTCCAATACCAAATTAGAAAAACACAAAGTTAACACAACGGAATACTTTATTAATTCAGGCCTAAGCCTACACACTTGCTTACTCCACATATATCACAATGTATCCCATTATATAATGATGGGATCATCAGACTCCATCAACATAACAACATGGAAGGTAGAGTCTCTGACTCAACCACAACTCATTTACACTCGAAATCAATAACTTCTAGAACATCTCTTAACTCACATACATCTAAAAAACAATCCAATAAACCTATCACAATACTATTACTAAACACTATTATTTCTACATTATTCTAACACTCAACCTAACAAACCTATCACATTACTATTACTAAACACTTTCATTTCTACATTATTCTAACACTCGAAGCTTAGGCTAATCAACCACGTAATCCTTTCCGTTTTTGGTGGTACAATTAGTGGCAGCCAATATCATGAACGACGGACCCAAAAAAATTGGTAAGTAACAAAACTAGTACAACCGACTCAGATACTAAACGCAATGCATAAAACGTTCTGCCGCGTTATACAAACTTTCTAACTTTTGTACCGGGATTGTCCTGCGCCAACGCCCATCGACTGGCCTCATGATTCATGCAAACTATAATGTTATTATTTAGCTTCCCATTGATTCATGTCAGTGCCAACATGAAGTCTGTCCATCTCTCTCTGTAGACAAAGGATGCTTCTATCACAATGTATGCTAGTTGTGAGGTTATATATATGTTAGAAGCTCTCGTGTTATTCATTCCATTACAACATGATGAAAATGTGTACAATGTTTCACGAAAACGGGTGAAAGCGTTAGCAAGATCTAGATTCAAATATTTTTTTTGAATTCAAATATTTTTCTATGGCTATAAATAAATAAAACTAATGGGTATTTTTTTCAAATATTAATTTATTTTGTAATTTTAATCTTTTATTATTATAGATTTATCTTAATCACTGATTTATATTTATCAAGAATTTGAAATTACTAAATTTTTTAATGTGTAATTTTTTTTTTTAATTTTACATTATCAAAAAAAATTTAAATATAATAATATTTAATGCTTCCAGGCTCTTATAAATCTATGATTAAGATGAATCTATACTAAATATAATAATTTACCTAAAATATAAATAGCAAACTTGCAATGTAAAACTAGACTACGTGCGAGAATGATGTGCTTTTCGTTATCACGTGTGATAATGATGCCCTCCTATGTGTTACAAGGTGTGGAATCCATTGTATTAGAACATGAAGAAAACGTGGACAATATTTGTATCGTTTGAGGGATGAAAAATTCCACGTCAACAAAATCAGTATGTCCCACGTGCAAGTGGGTTGCAGACTTGCAGTAAAATATTCGTCATGGCTCTCGTTATTACTTGCGTGACTGCATTGAGTTCGAGTCAACAGTCCACTTCATACGTTAATATACACATGAGTTGGTCACGTAAAAGGAACTGAGAGAACGCATTCTTTGAAAACCCACTTGGTTGAATTACGTGAATTATTGGTAATATGTTGTCAAATTAATCCACCTCCGCCCACCGAATGTCCGCTATATAAATAGAGATAATCGTTGTCCTTATGCAATACACAACGAGCTTCTTTGGATCTCTTTTGTGCGCATATATAGGACTAAAGGCTTCTCTGGATCTCTTTTGTAAACAAACATACCAGGAAATATCTGCAGAATGGGTAACATGCTACTGCGAGGAGTCATTCACTGTCATGGTCGACGGATAAAGATAATGAAAGCCGACGGAACGGTGATGAAGCTGCGGGGTCCTCTCTCTGTGAAGCAAATACTCATCGATTATCCAAATCATGGGATTTTTGAGGCATCCGCTGATCCTCCACTTGGGATTGGCAATTTCAGTCGGCCTCTTCCCGAGAGGACAGGGCTTGTAGCTGCTCATCTCTATTATCTCATCCCTTTATCGCAGGATGAACTCATCAATTACAACAACAATAGCAACAGATCAGGGCCCTTTGCAAGAGCTTCTTCTGATCATAGCATCCAAATCCTCAGTTCCAGGTTACAGCCACCGTCTTCTGGAGACATAAGCAGAGATTCAATAAAACAAGAAGAAGCAGATTGTGTAGTTAATAGAGGTGGCCTCACCATGATTTCTTCTTCCCACTCCACCGACGGATCCACCTTGCGTGTGAAGCTTCGGCTTAGAAAAGAAGACCTCGCTTCATTTCTTTCGGCCAATAATGTGCACATCTTGAGGGAAAATCTAGTGCTACCTCCATCAATTGAGAGTGCCTCTCGGCAAACTCAATGGAAGCCAAGTCTTGATACTATCGCTGAAACCGACAGCCCACTTGGAGATTTATGAACATATGCGACAGAGACTGCACGCTATACTGGGCATTCTCTTCTTCTATGGTTGGAATGTAATATAGTTCGCTTGTATTCATGTATGGACTAATTTGTATTCGAAGGCTGAAGTTTCAACAAATTAAAGTTTGTAAAAATATTTTAATATGGCGCTCGGATATGTCAGAGAGTTGTACCTCGAGAATCCCTTTCTGAACTTTCACAAAGATATACACACTGTTTTGTTCTATATACTCTTTAAACATATTGAATATATGCGGTTGTTAACATATAACTTAAAAAAAATTTAAAAAAATGAAAATTAAACCAGCAGAAATTGTTTTTCTCAATATTTAAAACAGTTAAATAGATTGTACAGAAAGCATCACCAATAAATGACTAGAGTGAAATTTGACTAAACTGAAGTAAATGTAAATTGGCTATGACATTTAATGGAAATAAATGTGATGGCAGCTAGTAGATAGTGAGATTAATATGTCAACATAGTAAAGGCATTTACAATGCCTAATTTCTCTCTTTGAAATTCAAATATATTTTTTCCCAATGGGCAAGGTGATCTTTGGAACCACAAACAAAAAGTAATATGTCCCCCATCATTGACAAGCTCATAGATGAAATGAAATTGTTTATCAATGTGCCTTCTCTTTTTATGAAAGACATGACTTTTATATAAAGAAATTATTGAACTCTTATCACAATAAATAGGAGTTGGCTGCTTTTGAACATTTGATAGATATTTCAATAATCTTCTCAGCCACATTGCTTGATAAGCTGCTGAACTTGTAGCTATATAATTTGCCTCTGGAGAAGATATCGAAACGATTGACTGCTTTTCGGATGCCCATGAAATCAGATTGGTACCAAGATGAAAAACATACCATGAGGTGTTTTCACGATCATCTAAACTCCCTGCATAATCATTGTCTATATAACTTGAAAGTGAACGATTTTCAGAACGTGTATAGAACAAACCATTGTCTATGGTCCCTACAATATATATTAAGATCCTTTTTGCAACCTTCCAATGAGAAATCTTAGGTGACTGTGTAAACTTAGAGACAAAACTAGCAACAAACATGATATCAGGCCTAGTTGTAATAAGATACAACAAACTACCAACTAGACTTTTATACAATGTGGGATCAACTAGTGGTGCTACATCTTCTTTTCTCAGCTTGGTGCCTTGAGAAATTGGTGTATCAAATGGTTTGCAATTGGTCATTCTGAACTTTTGGATGATGTCAGTGGAATATTTTTGTTGACCAACAAAAATGTCATTAGCAAATTGCTAAATTTCAATGCCTAAGAAGTATTTCATGACCCATAGATGATTCATATCAAACTGCTTCTTGATGTACTGTATCCTGGAGACTTGTTGTTGGATATTCGTTGAGAACATATACTGATGTCGAAACTGCTTCAGTCCAATAGTCATTTGACAACTTCTCACGAAGCATACATCTGGCCATGTTCGTGATTGACTAATTTTTAGCTTCTGCTACTCCATTCTGTTTGGAGTATATATGGTTGTGTTATGCGTGATGATTCCTTATTGTTTACAAAAGGCTTTGAAGTCATTGGAACTGTATTCTCCTCCTTTGTCTGACATGCGGACTTTTAAAGGTTTTACACTCTGCTTTTATTCTTCTACTTTGAATTCTTTGAACCTTGCGAATGTATCTGTTTTGAGAAAATAAACCTATATATTCCTGCTATAATCATCAATGAAGGTGATAAAATAAAGATTACCACCAATGGACCGTGTTTGCATTAGGCCACATATATATATGTATGGACTAACTCTAATGGCTTTTTTTCTCTAGAGGAAGATGTCGGAAAACTCTCTTTTATGCTTTCCTAGAATACACATTTCACAATTACAATTTTTTTCATTCATAAAAGGGAGACCAATGGTCATTGAATGTTTCTGAAGCCGAATTGGACTCTTGAATAGGATGTGGCCATACCTAGAATTGCATAATTGAGATTCATTTATTCTTAACACATTGTGGGCAAAGATTGTGAGATATTCGACTTCTATGAATCAATGGAAACATCTTATTCTTGTTTTTTTCAACCTTTGCTATTAGTCTTCTGTTGGGAGGTTTGTCATAGATATAACATGTGTTCCCTTGAAATGTTACATCATAACCATGTTCCATCAATTGACCTACCCTAATGAGGTTATGCTTCAGATGTTGAACATAATAAACATTAGGTATGTATTTTTGTTGATTTCGTTCGGTAAGAATAGGGACAATACATTTCCCTTCAGATTCAATGCATGAACGATCTCCAAGAGTAATTTTTGATGTTATGGAAGCAAAAATATAAGAAAGAAGATTTTTGTTACATGTCATATGATTGTTGTAGCCACTGTCCAACAACCAAATATCATCATTGTGAGTGTCTTTGGAAAGATGGCAAGAAAGGAACATTGTCTCAGAGGATTCTCCTTCATTGTTGGAGAGATGGACACTGCCTCTGTGCTCATTTGACTTCTTCTTTCTGCATTCATGTTCATAATTCCCAAATCTCTTGCAGTAATAACATTGAACATTAAATTTGTTTCATGTTCTGATTCTCTGTGTTTGGTTTTGTGGAGGTCTCCACTGCTTTGTTGCATGATGATGTTATAATATGCCTCTTGCTCGGCCTTGCCTCACTTGCTGCCACCTATATATCCTCTGCCTCTTCCTCTTCCAAGAGAGAGATATGTTTTGAAAGCTTGTTCCATGGAATATTATGCCAAGTTAAGTCTTGTCTTGTGTGTTAGAAGTGATCCAGTCAATTTCTACTGAGAAAGTTATAAAATCTTTGGATTCCAGAATGGTTATTACAATCATGTCTCATTTCTTTGGCAGGCTTCAAAGGACTTTTTCAACAATCTTCTGATGTGTAATGGTTTCACTAATGAGTTTGATCTGATTGACTATTCTCATGACTCTAGTCATGAACTGATCCACATTCTCTATGTCAGTCATCTTCAGGGTTTCGAACTGAGCTCTCAATGTCTATAACTTAACAATCTTCATTGTATCATTACCTTGATACGTAACTTTCAAGATATTCCAAGCTTCCTTTGTTGTGGATGCGCCAGTTATTTTGTGAAAGATAGAGTCATTGATTGAGTTTTGTATCTAACATTTGGCTCTATGTTTTTTCTTTCTAAGTTTTGTACTGGCATTCCTCTGATTGTTTTTCATGGCTGTTAATTTTCTTGGATTGGGTCTTTATAACCATTCTGCAAGGTATTTCAACAATCTTGGGCTTGCAAAAATGGCTTCATTCTTAAAGACCAAAACTTGTAATTTTTGCCCAACAAAATTAAGGTTTGTGACAAAGAACTAAAAAAAACTATTTTTTTAAATACCTATATATATCTTTATTTTTATTTTTATTTTTAAATCACTTTTAAATATCAAACACCGCATTTCTATGAAAATTATATATATTTTTTAATAAAATAAGTTTTTTATTTTTTAAACCGACGTCGATTTTTCTTAATCCCTCAAAATCTCTTTTTTTTTTTTTTAACATCTCCCTTTTTACACATTTAAAAAATTTCTCATTCTAAACAACGTATTAAAATGAACTTTAAAAATATATAAATTAAAAGAACGTTTCAAAATACTTTTTGAAATAAAACCCTTTTAAAAAAAAGCTTTTGCAATAACTCTTAATAGGAGGCCTAAAAAAATCACCAATTTCATTTCATACAAATTGGAGATTTTTTCATTCATTAGAAATGGAATTTAACAACGTACCCAGATCGAATTACGATCGTGCGAAAAAAAAATTGACTTTTGTCGTAAGCTCTTCTAACCGTCCGTAAGTGCACTTTTCGACCGATGACAGGAAGCGCTGGAACGCAGAAATTAATAGATTGGTAAGTTTTTGAAGGTCAGCGCACATGATTCTCCAACAATGGGATGTTCGCTGTTTCAAATTAAAAATATATATATTTTTCTATTAAGTTGAAGGAGATAATTTGTCTGGTTTTAAATGAAATGATATTTTAAGGCTTATTAGATTAAAAATAGTTTATGAGACCATTAGTTATATTTTCCGATTCAAATGGATGATGAGCTGGCCAACCTTTCAACAATCCCCTTGCTAAAAAGATAATGCGAAGAAACTGATGTTAACATGTTCTCATAACTTTCTCATGTCTTTGAATGCATCACATTCCAAAATGAAATGTTTTTCAGATTCCATAGCCCCAAAAATGTACACACCCCTTCTTCCCAAGCCTTTTTAGGCCTTTCCCACCATCCTGTCTCACACCGAAGTTGATGTGAGTTGGTGCTTAATTGAGCAATAAGAACCTTTGCCCTCCACGAAATGCTAGCTCCAATGAACTCTTTTTGTTGTAGATCACAAGTAGGGTTGAATTCCTCAATGTAATATTTCTTGTTTCTACCCAACTCTTTTCCCCATACATTTTTACGAAACTTCTCCATGACAAAATCCTTTAGCTCCTTGTTATTTGTGGGACATGCATTGAGGTAAATATTCCATTTTTGCATCCATGTGTAGTTTCGTTTCTTTCTTAGCATTTTGGTTTTCACTAGTTTCTTAAACTTTCCTACTTTTAAAGAGTCTTAATCAGATCAAGTTTTCATACTATGACAAAAAAATGAAAACCTGAAATAGAATAAAGATTACTTTGCTCAATATTCAAAATAGTTAAATAGATTACATCTAAAGCATCAATAATAAATGACCAAATAGTTAAATAGATTACATCTAAAGCATCAATAATAAATGACAAAATAGTTAAATAGATTACATCTAAAACATCAGTAACTTTGCTACTTTTAAAGAGTCTTAATCAAATCAAGTTTTCATACTTTGACGAAGAATGAAAACCAAAAATAGAATATGTTAGCCTCTCTCATAAAACAATAATAAATCCAAAAATAAATAAATTAATTAAATATTCCAAGTTAGGAATTTGTGCCTAACTCTTGGATTGTTCCTCTAAGATAGGAGTTAGTTTAGGTAACTCCTATATTGGTGTGTGTCTGGTGAGAAATTATTTCAACCAAAGTAGAAATTATCTCAACCAAAAGTGTCTAAGATAGCACGCACTATCTTAACAACACTATCTCTCATCTATTTATTTGTAACACTATATTCAATTATTTTAAATGAATGAGAATGAGAGTGAGAATACCTGAGGAGGCCATGAGGCTTCAGCCTTTTTCTACCAATATTTTGTGTCTGGTTTTTATGTGTGTTTTTCTGTAATCTGTTTGAGTTAATTTCTTTTTTCAATATGTGGTATCAGAGCGAGAGTTTTGTTGACTTTGTAATACAGTTATGAGTGAGTGGGAGTCTGCGTTATTGGACTCTTATTAAGGATTCAATTAGCAGGCAGAACATTGATCACTGCCTAATTTTGATTGATTAACGATCTTCACCGGCACGCCTGGGGTTACACGCCCTCACTATGGTAGTAATATTGATGAGAGAGAATTGGCAATGGAATAAGATGGAGATAGGCTTTGGTCTGTGCGCATGAACAGATCCACAACCATAATCAGTCAAAGGCGGAGCCGTTAAGGAGAGAATCCTGGGCAATTTGGGCTTTCGTGATGGAAGGCCACTGAGCTATTTCACTTATGATTCAAATGGAATGAGAGATTCGGTTTGTTGGGTCCATTGCAGAGGTCATAATTGCATTTTTGAGATCGAGATGATGTGTTGAGAACGGAAACCGCCATTGAAGACTACAACATGTCCAACAATGAAGGCGGATGTCGTGCCAATTCTCGATATCGTGGTATTGCCATTCAATCCAGTGTGTTAAGTGTTTCACTGTGAAATACGTTATGGTGCAACGTCTAGCAAATTTTTGCTTCTTTATTCTCTGTCAAAATTACTCTGTATTGAAATAATATCCAGTGTGGACGTATTTATTTCTCTATGATGCTGCTTCGGTTTCATTTCCATTTTAATATGTGAAATCACCGTGTCAAATGTTAGATTTATTGTTGGATCTAACCTGAAATTGAAGCAAAAATCGTTGCAGGAGGAACGTTTCCTGTTTTGGAAGACCGAGACTAGTAATCATTGAAGAATGTCCAAGCTACGAAATAAATATCGTAGAAGATCTGCGTAAAGAGGAATCAGTCCACGCCTTTTGTTCTTGTGAACCACCAAATCTTGAGCCAACTTGAGATGATCACGAGTGTAAAATGATAAATTTTGCTTCTACTCTCCTTGCTAACCTGTGACAGTATCGGACACCTCATCTCTACGATTGTTCCAGGTCTCCTTGACTACATTGAGAACTTCTGCCATGGGAGGCCTATCGTCTCTGAATGGCTGAACGCAGCGATAGGCTATATCTAGCACCGTTTTGATGGACTCCAAATCACGAGCATCGACAGCCTCTACGATCCTGGGATCCACGATCTTCTTCACGTCCGGGTCTCCGCCTCTCATGAACATATGCGTCGAGTAAACAACCGACTCGGCCCCGCCGGAGGGCGTGTTGACGACTGCCTTCTGGCCGAAAATCAGCTGCAGCAGAATGATTCCGAAGCTGTAGACGTCGCTGGCCTCGGTCAGCTTGCCGCGCGTGAAATACTCCGGGTCGAGATAGCCCGTCGTCCCCTTGATCTCCATGGAGGCGTGTGAGAAATCCGGGGCGATGAGCTTCGAGATTCCGAAGTCCGACAGCTGATCAAATATTTTATTAAAGTTATCATTTTACACTCATTAAACTTAAAAGTGTGAACGTGAATTCACCTTTCATAAAGTGATTTTATAAAATCCATAAAATTGTTTTTTAATGGAAGAAAGGTAAATGAGTGAGAGTGGATTTACTTGACATGAAATTGGAGATGCATTTTTATATGCATGAAAGTGGTGAGATTGTGAGTTGAGAGGTTGGTATTTCGCTCTTTGAAATTGAAGAAATAAGGAGTGTTTCTATTTGTATTTGGAGTGATAAGGGAAAGTTGTTGTAATTCAAAGTATTGTTTTACTTTGAGAGGGATCGTGTCACTATCCATTTAGATTTGGAAGGCGAGTTGTTTCAAAGGGTTGTCAGCTTGGCATTATCATTGCTTCAAATGTACTCAGTGATTAATAAAGATATCATTTTTTTTGGTGTTGATGTGTCCTAGATCCGCCTGAAATTGAATAATGGGATCAAGGTACACTATGTGTGCTTGATGGCACATGTGTTTTATGGATTCATGTTTTTGCTTTTTGATCTGTGTCTAGTTTTGACAGATCAATAATTTCATCGCATACATAAAGTAAGCACAACACATAGCTGCAAGATCAACACTACAACAAATAATCAAAGTTTTCAACATCGGCATTCTACCTCAACAAACAAATTCACTCAAATACAATCAAGTTCATGAATCTGCAAACTCTGGCATTTCAAAGCAAAGTCTACATCACTACAATCAAGTTAATGAATTTCTAAACTTCAACGTTTCAGCGCACAGTCTACATCAACATTATTGAACTTGTAATCAAACTCAAATTACATTGAATTGTAAGGGTGCATTCTCGGTTGAAACCGACACCCAAGTCTTGAATTGAGTCAAATTGAATTCATTGTAGTGAGTCATTAAAATCATTGTAAGCTTTTTTGGGTGCATTTTCGACAGTGTTCGACACCCTTCCTTTAAGCAGAATCAAGTGAATGCACGATTTTTAACTCTAAAGCAAACAAGCAACAAGTTCACATCTCCTACAAGCGAGCGTGAGTATTCATTCAAGTGAGCATGAAGTCATCAATTAAGGCAAGTGAGCGTTCACACAAACGCGATCGTCATCAAGCGAGCATGAATTCCAGAGTCTAAGTAAGAAAGTTCTACAACTCTAGCAAGTGTTCCCAGCAAGTGCAATAAGCAACAAATCAAGCGAGCGTGCCATTCAAGTCCCAAGTCCCATAGCAAGCGAGCCTGTCATTCAAGTAACAAAATCAAGTGAAACAATTCAAAGCACGACATCTATGACAAGACAGCCTGATTTCAAGTGAGCAAGTTCAGATGGCGCAACATATTCAGTTGTTAAACATTCTTCACAGTTTGATCATCTCTAGTGATGAAGACATGGTGCACATCAGCAAAGAAACTCTTGCTGATATTTCATGGCATCTACAACAAACACATGAAACCATTGAGTTTCTTCAACTAGAGTCGCAACTACAAAGAGATGAGCTGCAACAAAAGAGTGCTTCTTCCAAGTCATTCAACCATACAAATGAAGATAAAGATGTTGATTCCAAATCACTCATCCAAACAACTTCAAGTGTCGAAGTTGTTCATGATCAAATTCAAATTTCTTCCAAACCCATCATCAAGCCGTGGGAAGAGATTCAAAATAACAAGAATCGATGAGGCTTAGGATATGTCACTGATGAAACCAATTTACATATCCCAAATTATTCCAAGCCAATTAAGTTTATCAGTGCAGGATTTCTTGCACAACTCCCCTCAGCAGGTTCTGAGAAAGTTGCAGTCAAACAGAATTGCACGCAACCTGAAGTTGAAGTCCAACCGAAGTGTTCTCATTGTCAAAGAACTGGTCATATGGAAGATCAATGTTTTGATCTCCATCCTTGTTGCCATTGTGGCAAGCCCAATCATTCCTCAGAAAAATGTCGCAACCAACAAAAATCAGCCAGATTGAAGATACATTATGAATGGATCGATCCTTGGGAATGGTCATCCACAGTCAAATGGTTATCTCAGTTCTACAACCGACTACAATCACACATAGTGCAGCGAGCAGTGAATCGATGATGGTACTCTCATGCAATTGAACGAGGGAGTACAACAGTGAAACTCTCCTACACCTGAAGGGGGGGAGTTCAAATATATTTTGGAGAATATTGTCTCTCTTTTCAGCTGACAAAGGGGGGAAAATGTCAATGAAATTGACAAGTGGTTGTCAGACTGAAAGTCTCGACAACATCAGCGAAGCAGCCAGTGGGCATCTTCATCAGCCAGTGGACATTTGTCATCAGCAGTGAGCATCAACAAATTCACCAGTGGGCGATCGACAGCCAAAGCAGCAGTGAGCAGCTTTCATCATAGCAAAAGCAGCATTGAGTTGTTTTTCGACATCTTTAGCCAGTGGGCAATCATCATCAGCGAATACGCTAGTGGGCGTTCATCAAATTGTGTCAGTGGACACCGAATGTTGTTTTCAAGCAAAGGACAGTTGGATCCTTTTGCGGCTTGGCACGTGATGGAGTTGTCAAGCAACGTTCAGAGATGAATCAGGCATGCAGCTGATTCATGTTCTCTTCATATTTGAGTTTTTCCTAGCATCAAATTTTGGCGGTTTTTTCAGGCAATGTTTTTGAGGATCAACATGAGAACTTGGAAGATGGTTCCTCGTTCTTATTTTGGATTTATCATTGAAGGGGGGAATGTTAGCCTCTCTCATAAAACAATAATAAATCCAAAAATAAATAAATAAATTAAATATTCCAAGTTAGGAATTTGTGCCTAACTCTTGGGTTGTTCCTCTAAGATAGGAGTTAGTTTAGGTAACTCCTATATTGGTGTGTGTCTGGTGAGAAATTATCTCAACCAAAGGAGAAATTATTTCAACCAAAAGTGTCTAAGATAGCACGCACTATCTTAAGAACACTATCTCTCATCTATTTATTTGTAACACTATATTCAATTATTTTAAATGAATGACAATGAGAGTGAGAATACCTGAGGAGGCCATGAGGCTTCAGCCCTTTTCCGCCAATATTTTGTGTCTGGGTTTTATGTGTGTTTTTCTGTAATCTGTTTGAGTTAAATAGATTACATTTAAAGCATCAATAATAAATGACGAAATAATTAAATAGATTACATCTAAAATATCGATAATAAATGACAAGAGTAAAACTCAATTAAACTAAAATAAATTTAAACAAAATAGTTAAATAGATTACATTTAAAGCATCAATAATAAATGACGAAATAATTAAATAGATTACATCTAAAATATCGATAATAAATGACAAGAGTAAAACTCAATTAAACTAAAATAAATTTGAACTAACTATAACATCTAACAAACCATGGAAATAAATGTGATACTGAAATTAATATCTTTATTTATTTATTTATTCATTTATTTTAGTTGAAGTTCTGTTAATTGTAGGGCGGGATAGATTGTTGTTATTCTCCACACCCTTTTCTATTTACAAGATGTGTCATGTCCGCTCTCGGGAGAATCTTCCTCAATAACAAGAACAGGTAGATGTTAAAAAAAAAAATACTCGTAATGGGTCTAACGAGCCTCTCTCGTTGACAGAATCACAACAACATGAGTTGGCCAGATAGCACTTTCCCAGCGACGAAGAACCTCCATGGTAGTTGCCCTTTAGGTTCCACGTGTATTTCTTAACTATTTTAATTGACGGTTAGTTCTTGCTTAGATCTTTATAGACAAATTATTTAAGAACGTTTTCCATGAGTGAATTAATTGGTTATATGGATCGTTTAAGAAGATGTATAACTAATTAGTTCGTGTGATGTTTAGGTTTCATTAAATTAAAGTAAATTATATAAAAAAAATTGTACATTGTTAATAATAATTTATTAGTTAATTGATTAAACAATGTCTAATAAATCTATTACAATTTTAATGAAAATCATTAAAATATTTTTAGATTAAAAATATAAATTATTTATAAAAATAAATAAACTATTAAAGAAATGTTAATCATTTTTAATTACAATTTATTTTTGAATAGAATAAAGGATGTTTAATAGAACTCACCATTCTCATAATAACACTTTAATATTAAAATTATAAATTATTTATAAAAAATAAAATAAAAATCTTAGAAAATGATAACAATTCTGGATAAATTTAAATTAGTGAATTGATTAAAACAAATTTAACAAATTTTTCATAATATTATTATAAATTTCTCACAATTCTAGTGATACATTCAATTATAGACATATACATGACAAAGAGTTATATTTATGCTGAAAATATTGTATAAGATGAAGTTCAAGTTCATAAGTCATTTGGTCCTAGAAAAGTTGGTAAGAAGAAGTTGTAGTTTCTTAAAGTCATAATGGTCCATGGTAAACCAAAAACCATTTTGCATGGTAAATTCAAGGAGTCAAATTTGTGAAAAAAAGATGGGATTATATGATGTAATTGTGCAAGGAATGCATGATCGGTTAAACCCAACCTCCCTGAAAGTTTTGATCCAAATAATACAAGTTGAATTCTGCAGGTGTTTTATAAGCCTTGTTGGGTCAAGCCTACATGTATTTATGTGATGGAACATGTAACCATGTGGCATATATCCTCTTATGTATATAAAGGATGGGGCATCAAGCCATGGAATCAACCACTTGGATAGTTACAAGGGTAGAAATTAGACCTGTATCTAAGTTCGATGTGGAATTAAGGGAGGAATGTGAGATAGAGTAATCTCAACAAGTGACTAAGTTGGTATCAAGTTTAACATGTAGATGAAACAAGTAGGTGAAGAAAATTCCTAGAAAAAGGTTGAGTATGGCACATGGAACCCATGTATCTCGATAGACGAATTTTTTTTGTATGGACATCAATGATCAATGGTCATAGAAAGAAATAGAAAGTTAATGGAATAATCAGTATGCAATTACAAAAAATGGCACAAAATAAATTTCAATGATAAAGCAAGGCCAAGTAAATGCATTGATATGATTATTCTTCAACAGTGTTTCATAATTGTGTGTAGAGTTTAAAAAATTGTTGAAGAATAATCACCTTCTGGAGGCCGACAACTTGTCCCAACATTCTTTTGGAAAATTCTAACACTAGACTTCTTCAAAATCAATTTAATTTCAAATGAGTGCATGAAATCCAGAGTTTTTTCCATGTTTTTCCTCGATCACACACACAACACTGAGCAGAACTGGTTGGTTGCTTGCACAACACATCTAGCCAGCAAATGGGAAGTTTTAGTCGCTCCCACAAGCCTTTATGCATGCCACTTGAGTATAGCATCAAGGAAAATAAGAGTTATTTCCCTCAGACTTGCAACAAAGCTTCAAGGGGGTTACATGGCCTGTAAACCGTCCTTCCAAGCCCAAATTGACATTAGGAAACCAACTGCATGACTCAACAAGACTCTACACACATCATCAACTAGAATTATAACACACATGTAGCCCAGCTTCATATGAGGCCTAATTATTACCTCATAACATTTCTTCTGCAGACCTTCTAAGACTTATAAAAATATTTTACATCATCATTATAGCCCTCAACAAGTGTACAATAGACTCAAGATGATACATAGGGACTCATGAGTACATACTTCAATAGGCGACATCAATGGCAACACAAACATTCCAAAAAACTCCCCCTTTGCCAATGATGTCAACTTGTAGCTTCTAAAATATAAATATGACATTTACATATATCAATTTGAAGCTTAGCACATATACAACTCAATCTCTCCTCCCCTTTGACATCAATGGAAACGGGTTTTACATGGCAAGAGAAAATAGGCATCAACAATGTGATACATGGCCAAAAATGGAGTACTCGCCCTGAATAGGTGTAATAAATACTCCCCATAAGTTGTTGAACATTATCCCCATGAATATATATGAGACCACACCATCTTGAAAAAGAAATAAACATGAAGAGGCAATCCATATTGAAATGAAGCAAGAAGAAGCAAGAAAAAAAGTTCATAATGATTTGAAAAGCATGCGAACAACTAACCACTACCCATTCTCCAAATAATTCAGCTAAAAGTGCTCTTGGTGGTAGCCTTATGATAACACTCCATGAAAAACTCATCATTGCCTTCGAAAAGGCACAACATCCATCTTCTCTCTAAGATATTCAAATTGCTCCCTTGGAAGTGGCTTGGTGAAGACATCTACAATTTATTTAATTGAAGCAATATATTGCAACTTTACAACTTTGTTGACCACTTGTTCTCTTAGAAAATGATATTTGATTGGTATGTGCTTGGTCTTGGAATGAAGGACCGAATTTTTGGAGATGCTTATTGCACTTGTGTTGTCCACCACTATGGGAAGAGGCTCTTGATACTCAACATGCATGTCTTGAAGAATTTTATTCATCCATCAAATGTGTGTGCAACAAGTAGCTATTGAGAAATGGCAACAAGAAATTATACTTTAATTTGTCCTTGATTTTAAACTAGGAATTAAAATTGAATTCTATTCTCATAGAAACTTGTAAATAGTTAATTAAGTTTAATTGACTTAATTAGCTTAGGAATTTCAAGTTGGAAGTCTTTCTGTAGTCATGTATATGCTCTCCCTAAATTTTAAGGGTCCAGGATGAGTTTATTTGAGTTGTAATTATATAACTCAGTTTGAATGAGTTACAATCAATTAAACTAGTTCTAACTGTTTATGGAACTAGTAGAGGATTAGTAGTGAGTTGGTGCACTAGTGCATCCTCAATGCTACTCCAGCTAACTGAAGGTTCCCTCATGCAAAACTTATGCATGTCACTTTAGAGAAAGACCCAGTTGAGACTAGAGTGTAGGGACAATGTACTATTAGTTGTAGAATGATCCGAGTTGTACAGATCATGCATGTAATCAGAAAAGGACATAGATTTGGATTACGTAGTTATGAAAGAAGGAATTTCCAATTAAATATGGGTTATTTCTCTTAGGAATTGCGCAAGGAAATAAGGGCTCAACAGACAGTAGAAATTGGCTAAGTGTTGGTCAGTGCGGGCTTGTGAGGTAGAGAGTTGATCATACTTGTACGGAATTGTTCTTGTAAGAACAAGCTTTGTACTATCACTCAAATTTTTGATTAATGCAATAGATAGTCAGGGTTTTGAGCATTGGCTTTCCCCAAAGAAACAATTGTGTTATGTGTCTTTGATTATCTTCATCTTGTCAATTATTGTTTTCATCGATCTATTGGTTTTTGTTGTTTAAAAAGTAGAGTAGATTCTTGTCTTGTGTTTTAGTACATTACATGAGCTATGAATCTATAGGAAAATCTGCATGGTATCGAAGCTTAAGACCTTATACTAGAGGATATTTCGAAGTTTTGAGTTTTAGGTTATAGGTGAAATTCAAATTTGCAATACATACTTCAAGATCGACAGATGGTGTTCTACGGTTTGCGGCTCAAGTATCCCTTGGAAGGCAGCTCAAACTATATAGCCTAGAAGGACAGAATGGAGGTTGTGCTGGAGGATAATGGCTTGAAGGAATTTGTTGATCAAGACATTCCTAAGCCAACAACAATGGATGCAAATAATCTTGCTGAATGGAAGAAGTGTGTGGTGAAGGTGAGGTGGATAATCCTTGAGGGAGTTCAAGACCACATTGTCTCGAGTCTCCATGGGAAGGAAACTCCATATGCTATGTGGAAATCATTGACAAACCTATTCCAGAACAATAGTGACCATAGGAAGTTGGCACTAAAAGACAAACTTCGAAAAATCAAGATGGAGAAAGGCAAGACCATTCTAAAATACTTGACCAAGTTCACTCTTTGTCATGATGAGCTTGGAAGTCTTGGAATAACCATTGTCGAGGATGATATGGTGATCTTAGCTCTCTTAGGCCTTCCCAAGAGTTGGAATAACTGTCATGACTCTGTCAATGGGAGGAAGAAGCTTCTAGATTGGGAACGACTATGGTCAGATTTGATGCAGGAGGAGATCAGAAGGAACACCAGAGATGGTTCCTCATCAAAGACTGGTGATGAGGAAAAATGTGTCTTATTGAGTAAGGCAAGGAAAGGGAAAGGGAAGGCATCCCATTCCAAATTGGGTTATTTCCAAAGAGCTAGGAAGAAAGACATGACGAAAGTTAAGTGCTTTCATTGTCACAAGCTAGGCCATTTTGCTACAAATTGTCCGCTCAAGAAGTCCAAGAAGAAGTCCTCAAGAGGAGCGGTGGGTGAGGCTTTGGCATCTCAATTTGAATTGGACTTTACTCTCATTGCATGCATGGTTTCATCAATGATGGGTAGTGTATGGGACCTTGACAAAGGAGCTTCATTTCCACATGACTAGTGACAAGGAGTTTTTTAGTGACCTGGAAGAGAAAGATCTCCATATACATATCAAGATGGGTGACGACAGGAGGTATAGTGCTACCGGATTAGGCATGGTTACTTTTCAGAGGGAGTAGGGTGCTCCTCTCACCTTGAGAGACATTATGTGTAGAAATTTTGAATAATTTAACACATATTGAATGGAGATTATCCTGATCATGTACTATTGCGGAATAAATACACAATACATAAGCTCCTCTAAGTTGATCATCAATTTAGCAGCATCAATAACAATAAAACATCAAGAGCATTCACACATTAACACAGTATGTAACCGGAGGAAAGCATCTCGCTAAAAACCCCAACTATCTGTATATTAATGATTGAGACCATGTAACATTATAAAGTGCAATGCTTATCACAAGCAATCTACTACCAGCTCCACCTGTTACACACAATACAGCTAAGATCTGATCTCCAAATCTATTCCACTGCTTGCCTGCCTCCACTGCTCAATACCTGCTCAAGAATGAATGAGAATGGTTTACCAAACTCGTATTTCACCTCCAAAGAATCACTCACACTGTGTAAGACGTGAGCAGAGGCTATAATAATGGGCAAATACATGAGCAAACTCATTGGCATACTCAATCCCTTGATTGTGCAAATCCTCATGCACAACTATAGTCACAACTGATAGCAATCTGATCCTCTAACACCTGTCCCTGTTGAACTGAACATGCATTGACATGCAACTGAGTTAACTGATGTATTCTATAGTTGTATTATGAGTTAATAATTAGTTTAACAACTCATCATTAGTCTACTTTCAGTTAGACTAATTACAACTAGTTTAACCAAGTCAAACTGAACACAACTCCATCAACTCCACAATCAACTCCACCAAACTCAACTGATTGAGTTCTAACTGAAGTCATGCATGCAACAACTCAACTGACTCATAAGAAAAGCGTACTTCCTTCTGATAGCTGCATGGGCCACATCTGTAGCTCAAACTGAAGTGCTCCAAGAGAATAAGATCAAGTTTATAGTCCAAATATTATTATGAGACAATAATATTTGACTTTTCTATTTTGGACAGCCAATCTAAAAATAGACTTTGATCACTCTTGTTGTGATCACTCCTGCTGTGGTCACTCCTACTGTGGTCACTCTTGCTGTGGTCACTCCTGATCACTCCTGCTGTGGTCACTCCTACTGTGGTCACTCCTGCTGTGGTCACTCCTGCTGTGGTCACTCCTGCTGTGATCATCCCTGCTGTGGTCACTCCTACTGTGATCATCCCTGCTGGGATCCAAAAATAGAACTTGCGCCATAATTTGCTTGCGGCCCCACTTAGTGAAGGCGACTCTTTTCACTAAGCTCCATCATCTTGTTGCAATCTCAACACTCCCTCTCGATAAGATATGGATTATCAGCAACCCCTATCCTGCCTCGGTGGTATTCGAATTTGCTCCTGGTGAGAGCCTTCGTCATAATATCAGCATCCTGATCCTCCATTGGAATGTATGAAAGCAACATGATCCTCCGCTGCACACAATCTCTGATATGAAGGTACCTGATGTCAATATGCTTAGATCTATCATGAAATACAGGATTAGCCGAGAGTTTAATGCAACTCTGGTTATCGCAGTAAATCACAGTAGGATCCAAATGAGAACCGAACAAACCAACCAGGATCTTCCTCATCCATATAGCCTCGCATGCAGCCAAACTTGCTGCCATATACTCGGCCTCCACTGAACTGAGTGCCACGGATCTCTACTTCCTTCTGTACCAAGAAACTGCTGTCGATCCAATATTGAAGACCCCTCCTGATGTGCTCTTTCTGTCCGTTGGGCTCCCTGCCCAATCTGCATCCGTGAAGCCACATAGCTTCACCTCATCCTCCTGTCTATACCACAAACCATATCCCGACGTGCCTCTCAAATAATGCAATACATGCTTGCCTGCCTTCTAGAAGAGCTTGGTAGGCTTAACCATAGCTTGTGAAAGCTGGTTAACTGCATAGCATATATTGGGTCGTGTATTGACCAAATACATCAGCAACTCCACCAACTGTCGATAAACAGTGGCATCCACTTCTTCTCCCGAAGTGGCATCCTCCTTCCTCCAACCTCCAGGAAGAAGAGTATCAACAGGCTTGCAGCCATGCATGTTGAACTTCTCCAGTATCTCCCAAGCATACTTGCCTTGAGAAACAAACAGTCCACCACTGCACTGCCATATTTCCAATCCTAGGAAATAGTGAAGGAGGCCCAAGTCCTTCATCTCAAACTCTGTAGCAAGATCCTTCTTGCATGACAGTATCAACAGCTCATCACCCGTTAGAATCAAATCATCAACATACAGTACAATGATAAGCAACTTACCCTCCACCACAATCTGGTAAAGGTTAGGATCCGCCTCACTCTTGGAGAATCCAAGTCCTGTGAAATAGCTGTCTATCCGTGTGTACCAAGCACGTGGTGCTTGCTTCAACCCATACAACGCTCTCTTGAGCCTGCACACATGCGACTCGCTGCTGAAGACCTCAAAGCCTTCGGGCTGCTCAATGTACACCTCCTCTTCAATGACTCCGTTGAGGAACGCAGTCTTCACATCCATCTGATGAATGTGCCATCCCATCTGTGCTGAGAGAGCAAGAATCGTCCGTATGGAAGAATACCTTGTGACAGGTGCAAAGGTCTCCTCATAAATCGATCCCCTCTATCTGTGAAAGGCCTCGGGCAACAAATCTTGCCTTGTACTTCTCTACACTCCCGTCAGTTGCCTGCTTAACTTTGTAGATCCATCTCGAACCCACCACTGATTTCCCTTCCGGTCTAGGAACAATCTCCCATGCACTGTTTCTGACAATAGAATCATACTCTTCCACCATGGCGTCTACCCATGCGGGATCCTCCACAGCTTCCTCGAAAGAGGATGGCTCAGTCACAACACACTTGCTCATAAGAGCTATGTATCCAGTGTACCGATCAGGTGACTGTCTCTGCCTGTGTTGGGTTGTAGGTGGTCCTACAACTTTCTCTGCATCTTGGGCCAGTCGCTCAGCTTCTGTCAAGCGCTTTCACCCTCTGATGGTTGGCGCTGCATGAGTGGTCTCTTCCACTCCATGAACCTCATCCTGTGGCTGATCCACGTCCTGAAGCTCATCCTTAGGAACTAATAGCTCCTCATCTGCATGCAAGTGTAGCTCCCTCTCAAGCGAACACTTCATGGCTTTCTCCTCCTGAAATTTTATATCCTGTCGCACAACAGTTTTACCACTGTCTGGAAAATACACACGATAGTTGTGGGGCGTATCAGTGTACCCCACAAATATCCCAACCTCTGCGGTCGGCTCCAACTTCTTCCTGGCATCCTTCGTCACATGCATGTAAACGTTAGCACCAAAAATCCTCAAATGAGAAAGATCAGGCTTCTTACTAGAATAAGCCTCCTCGGGTGTACTCATGCCAAGTATCCTATGAGGACAACGATTCTGCACATAAAATGTTGTATTGCATGCTTCCGCCCACAAGTGAAGGGGTAGGCCCTGATCATGCAACATTGCCCGTGCAACACCCACAATCGTTTTGTTCTTCCGCTCAGCTACCCCGTTCTACTGTGGGTTATGGCGAGCTATGAGCTCTCTTCGAATCCCTTCTGCCTTGCAGAAATCCTTGAACTCGTCCAAGATGTATTCACCACCATTATCACTCCTAAGAGCCTTCACCTTCTTCCCCGACTCCTTCTCGACCGGTGCTTTGAATTCACAGAACTTTGAATATGTCTCGCTCTTCTTCTGCATGAAGAAGATCCAGCACTTACGAGAGAAATCATCAACAAAAATCACATAATACCTGTGTTTTGCTGTCGAAGCAACTGAGAAAGGTCCACACACGTCTGTGTGAATTCTCTCAAGGATCGTCGTGGCGCGACTATCCTTCTCGTGAAAGGTGGCTTTCACAAACTTCCCTAAAGTACACCCCTTGCACTGATCTAACTGCGCAAGTGTGCCTTTAGAAAGCCATGTAGTGATCTGCTGCAGTATCTTCAAGGCTCCATGGTGAAGGTCACCCAATCTCCTGTGCCACAACTCGCCATCATCCCGGCTCACCAATCCTTCTGCCTTGCCTGTCATTGTTGTGCATCCATCTACATGCAACTGATAAAGGTTCCTCACTCGAACCCCTATCTTCCGAGTTTCACCAGTTGTCTTGCTGCGCAGGAAAGCCTTTCCCTCGCTGAAAACAACATCATACCCCTTGTCTTCTAACATCACCACTAAGATAAGATTCTTCTTCAATCTTGGAACATGCATGAGTTCCTTCAATACGAAGGTTTTACCAGACTCCCTCTCAAAGGAAATGGTACCGATACCGGTCGCACTGTATCTACCATCATCGCCCATCTCGATGTGCACTCCAAGATCTTTGTCCTCCAGATCAGAGAACAAATCTCTATCTCCCGTCATGTGAAAAGACGCACCACTGTCCAAGAACCACACCGATCCCATCACACTTGAAACCAAGCATGCGATCAATGAAAAATCAAGCTCAATCTGCGAGGCTAGAGCCTCTCCTGCTGCTGATCCAGCACCCTGCTTGTTCTTCTTCTTCTGCAGACAATTAGTGGCATAGTGTCCGTGCTGGTGATAGTGAAAACACTTCACCTTGGACATATCCTGCTTCTTGCCTTTCGCACCAGACTGAGAAGCTTTCTTGCTCTTCCCTTTCTTTGCTTTGGCAACGAAAGTGCAATTCTCTTCTTCAGCTCCCTTTGACGAAGATCCGTCCCTGGTACTCCGCATGATATCCTCCTGCATAAGATCTGACCACAGTCTTTCCCATCCTGGCAATTTCTCCCGACCATTGGCAGAGTCCTGATAGGAATGCCAACTCTTCAGAAGACCAAGGAGAGCCAAGCTCACCAAGTCCTCATCATGGACAGTAACCCCCACACTTCCCAGCTCATCCTGACACTGAGTGAACTTCATGAGATACTTGGGCATACTGTCACCCTTCTCACATTTGATGTTTCTGAGTTTATCTTTGAGCGCCAGCTTCCTCTGATCGCTCTTGCTTTGGAATAGATCTGTTAAAGCCTTCCACATCAGATATGGAGAAGTCTTTCCATGTAGGCTGGACACAATGTGATCCTTCACGCCCTCCAACAAAATCCTTCGACATTTTGCGGTCTTCTTTTGCCAAACTTCCGCTTCAGCAGCATCAGTGGGCTTTGGGACATCCATCTCTATGAACTCCTTCAGCCCATTATCATCCAATACTGCCTCCATCCTGTCCTTCCATGCAATATAGTTTGAGCTGCCCTCAAGGGCATACTCCAATCGCAATCCGTTGAAAGACATTGTTGCGTTGCCACCAAGAAAACACTGCTGCAAATTCAAATTTCCACCAGCTCCAACTCAACCGCCTCGGATCTAAGATTCGTGAGAACACAATATTTCTCGTACAGAGATTGACTGTATGGGCATTCACCGGATATCTCACCTTCTAATTACAGACTCTGCCTGAAGAAATAGAATGTAAACACTTCCTGAATAGTAGATCTGATGATCAACAGCTCTGATACCATGTAGAAATTTTGAATAATTTAACACATATTCAATGGAGATTATCCTGATCATGTACTATTGCGGAATACATACACAATACATAAGCTCCTCTACGTTGATCATCAATAACAATAAAACATCAAGAGCATTCACACATTAACACAGTGTGTAACCTGGGGAAAGCATCTCGCTAAAAACCCCAACTATCTGTATATTAATGATTGATACCATGTAACATTACAAAGTACAATGCTTATCACAAGCAATCCAGTACCAGCTCCACCTGTTACACACAATACAGCTAAGATCTGATCTCCAAATCTATTCCACTGCTTGCCTGCCTCCACTGCTCAATACCTGCTCAAGAATGAATGAGAATGGTTTACCAAACTCATATTTCACCTCCAAAGAATCACTCACACTGTGTAAGACGTGAGCAGAGGCTATAATATTGGGCAAATACATGAGCAAAATCATTGGCATACTCAATCCCTTGATTGTGCAAATCCTCATGCACAACTATAGTCACAACTAATAGCAATCTGATCCTCTAACACCTATCCGTGTTGAACTGAACATGCACTGACATGCAACTGAGTTAAATGATGTATTCTATAGTTGTATTATGAGTTAATAATTATTTTAACAACTCATCATTAGTCTATTTGCAGTTAGACTAATTACAACTAGTTTAACCAAGTCAAACTGAACACAACTCCATCAACTCCACAATCAACTCCACCAAACTCGACTGATTGAGTTCTAACTGAATTCATGCATGCAACAACTCAACTGACTCATAAGAAAAGTGTACTTCCTTCTGATAGCTGCATGGGCCACATCTGTAGCTCAAACTGAAGTGCTCCAAGAGAATAAGATCAATTTTATAGTCCAAATATTATTATGAGACAATAATATTTGACTTTTCTATTTTGGACAGCCAGTTTAAAAATAGACTTTGATCACTCCTGCTGTGATCACTCCTTCTGTGGTCACTTCTACTATGGTCACTCCTACTGTGGTCACTCCTGCTGTGATCATCCTTGCTGGGATCCAAAAATAGAACTTGCGCCATAATTTGCCTACGGGCCCACTTAGTGAAGGCGACTCTTTTCACTAAGCTCCATCATCTTGTTGCAATCTCAACATTATGTATGTGCCCGGTTGAAGAAGAAATTAGTATCAGTCGTCATGCTTGAGGATAGAGGCTATGATGTGATTTTATTGAAAGGAAAGGTGTTCCTTCGACACATAGCCACGGGTCAAGTAAAGAAGATATGGATTCAAGTTAAGAATATCTATAAGTTTGAGGTAGATGATTGTGCTGCTCTGAGCACAAAAGTAGAGAAGGAAAAAAGTCAAGATGTTGGCGAGTTGTGGCATAGGCAATTGGGTCACTTGCATCTTTGGGCTTTGAAAATCATCTAGCATCTCTATTGGTCTTCCCAAAGGTACGCTAGAGCAAGTTGATACATGCAAGGGGTGTAATTTGGGAAGATCACCAAGGCTTCCTTTCATGACAGAGACAGTCGAGCAGAGGTGATTCTAGAGTGAGTCCATTCAGATGTGTGTGGACCATTCTTGACAGCATCCATGGCCAAACACAGGTATTACGTTATATTTTTTGACAACTTTTCTCGTAAATGATGGATATTTTTCATGTAGAAGAAGGATCAAACTTTCACAAAGTTTTCTGAATTTATAGAATTAGTCGAGAAAGAATCTGGAGGGAGAGTTAAATCTCTGGGGAGTGATAATGGTAGTGAGTATGTCTCAAATGTGTTTAATAACTTATGTGCAACAAAAGGGATTAAACAGGAATTGAGGCACCCCATAACCCACAGAAAAATGAGGTGGTCGAGAGGAAGTAAAAAGCATTGTAGGGGAAGCACGGCCGATGTTACATGATCAGAGCCTACCATTACACTTGTGGGGTGAGGCATGCAACACAAAGGTTTGTTTTCAGAACTGTAGCCCGCATTGGATACTTGGGATGAAGACACTAGAGGAGGATTATTCTGGTAAGAGACCAGATGTTGGTCACTTCAGGATTTTTTGGCCATTGGTATATTGCCTTGTGACCAAAGATGAACAGAAGAAGCTTAAGCCAATAGTAGAGTTGGGGATATTTGTGGGGTACATTGATACACCTCACAACTATCAGGTGTACTTTCTAATGAGCAGGATGACAGTGGTTTGCAAGGATGTCAGATTCAATGCGTAGAAGGCTACATGCGGATGAGGATATTTTAGCTCCTAAGGTTGAGAAGCCTCAAATTGATGTGGAGCAACCACATGTAGAGGACTTGGGAGTGGAGGAAACCACTCAGGTAGAGTCTTCCAGAGATGGGATAAAGCACACTAGAGAGGCTGACAGGTTATTGCATGATGCACGGGAGAATGTGGGAGCACCCACATCTAAGTACAGGAAGAGGAGGTCAAATGAGAGGCACACTAGATACAGATACATGGCTCTTATGAGCGGATGTGTTGAGACAAAGCCATATTCCTGTGATGAAGCAGTGCAACAATCGGTTTGGGTTGATGCCATGGTGGAGGAGTATGACTCCGCAGTTTGTAGAAGTTTTTGGGATGTGGTCCCAAGACCAGAGGACAAATCAATGGTGAGCTCTCGATGGATTTACAAGGTAAAGAAAGTTGCAGATTGTAGTGTGGAGAAGCATAAGGCCAGGTTTGTGGCCCGTGGCTTTTCATAGGTAGAGGGGATTGACTATGATGAGACATTTTCTCCTGTTGCAAGGTACTCATCAATCAAATCTATATTGGCACTATCAATGCAGATGGGTTGGAAGATACATCAAATGGATGTAAAGACAACCTTCCTTAATGGCATGATTGAGGAAGAGGTGTACATAGAGTAGCCTAAAGGTTTCGATACCTTTGTCCATGAGTCGCATATGTGCTGGCTCAATAGGGAATTGTATGGGCTGAAGCAAGCACCCCGTACTTGGTACACCAGGATTGATAGCTACTTCACCAGGTTGGGCTTCACCAAGAGTGAAGCGGATGCAAACTTGTACCACATAGTGGTGGAAGGTAAATTGTTGATCATTGTGTTATATGTCAATGATTTGATTTTGACATGTGATGATCAACTGATCAAGTCTTGCAAGGAGGATCTTGCAAGAGAGTTTGAGATGAATGATATGGGGCTTATGCATTACTTTGTTGGCATGGAAGTATGCAAGGTGATGGGGATCTGTTTGTGTCTTGGGGAAAGTATGCCAACGAGATACTTAGGAGGTTCTGCATGGAGAGAAGCAAAGCCATGGAGACTCCTCTAGCAGGTAACTAGAGGAAGGAGGATGCTACTCTAAGGGAGGTAGTGGAAGCTACTGTTTAGAGGCAACTTGTGGGTTCACTCATGTATTTGGTGAACACACGATCGGATATGTGCTATGTAGTTAACCAGCTTAGTCAATCGATGGTTAGGCCTAACAATCTATATTATAAGGTGACATACCATGTGTTGACATACTTCAAGGGCACTACTCAGTATGGATTGTGGTACATATAGACAGAGGGAGTGAAGCTTCAAGGCTTCACCGATGAAGATTGGGCAGGGAGTCCATTTGACAGAAAGAGAACATTAGGAGAGATCTTTAGTATTGGGTTAGCAATAGTTTCTTAGTACAACAGGACATAGAGATCAGTTTCACTCGGTTCAACAAAGGTAGAGTACGTGGCTGCAAGTCAAGCAACATGTGAGGGCATCTGGATGAGGAAGATCTTGGTTGGTTTGTTTGGTCGGAAGATGGATCCAACTGTGACTTACTGTGATAATCAAAGTTGTATCAAACTCTCTGAAAATCCAATTTTCATGATCGCTCCAAGCATATTGATATCCGATATCATCATCTTCAAGATTGTGTATTGAGGTGGATTATGTTGTTGGAGTACATTCCCACAGAGGAGAAAGATGATGAAATTTTGACAAAGGCATTGTCAAGGTGTAAATTCAAGTTTCACAGAGACAGGATTGGGCTAGCTAATAATTACTTTCTTGTTGAGAGGGAGTGTTGAGAAATGGAAACAAGAAATTTTAGTTAAATTTGTCCTTGAATTAAAATGTGAATTAAAATTGAATTCTATTCTGATAGAAACTTGTAAATAGTTAATTAAGTTTATTTGACTTAATTAGCTTAGGAATTTTGAGTTGGAAGTATTTATGTAGTCATGTATATGTTCTCCCTATATTTTAGGGGTCTAGGATGAGTTTATTTGAGTTGTAATTAGATAACCCAGTTTGACTGAGTTATGGTCAGTTAAACTAGTTCTAACTATGTGTGGAACTAGTAGAGGATTACTAGTGAGTTGGTGCATTGGTTCATCCTCAGTGCTACTCTAGATAACTGAAGATTCCCTCATGAGAAACTCATGCATGCCAGTTCAGAGAAATACCCAGTTGAGACTAGAGTGTAGGGATATTGTACTATCAGTTGTAGAATGATCTAAGTTGTACAGATCATGCATGTAATCAAAAGAGGACCTAGATTTAGATTGCACTGTTATGGAAGAAGGAATTCCCAATTAAATATGGTTTATTCCTCTAAGGAATTGTGTAAGGAAATAGGGGCTCAGCAAGCAACAGAAATTGGCTAAGTGTTGGTCAATGCGAGCTTTTGAGGCAGAGAGTGGATCATACTTATGCGGAATTGTTCTTGTGAGAAAAAGCTTTGTATTATCACATAGATTTATGATTAATGCAATAGATAGTCAGGTTTTTGAGTAGTGTCTTTCCCTAGAGAAACAATTGTGTTATGTGTCTTTGATTATCTTGCTCTTGTCGATTATTGTTATCATTGATCTATTGGTTTTCGTTGTTTAAAGAGTAGAATAGATTCTTGTCTTGTGTTTTAGTACATTACATGAGAAAGGTCAATCTACAAGAAAATCTACAATAGTTGTTATTATATATTCAGCTTCAGTACTGGACAAAGAGATAGAAATTTTTTTCTTTCTTGCCTAAGAGACCAAACAATCTCCCAAAAAGTAGGTTGCTCCTGAAGTACTTTTCCTGTCATCAATACTACCAACCCAATAAACATTAGTAAAAGTAATAAAATTGAAATGTTTTCCTTTGTGATACCATAATCCATAGTCAAGCCTGCCTTTAATGTACTTGAAGATACTCTTTACTGCATTAAGATGAGTCTCCTTGGGATTAACTTCAAATATTGAGACCAATCCTACAACTTGCATAATATCAGGTCTAAAAGTAGTTAGATAAAATAAGCTGCCAATCATGGAATGATACATGGATGAGTTTACTTATGATGATTCATCATCTTTTCTCCATCTACAACCAGTTACCATAGGAGTGCATACTGGTTTGCAATCTTCCATGCCAAATTATTTTAATTTCTCTCTAATATACTTAAATTGAGAAATGAAAATTAATTTATCATCTTTAATAACTTGCAAACCAAGAAAGAAAGGAAGCTCACCCAACATTGATATTTCAAATTCTTTTTTCATTTCTTGTGCAAACTTTTGGCCCATCTTTTCCAAATCGCTCCCATATATAATATCACCTACATACAAAACAATTATTAGAAAATGATCGCCTTCAAATTTGATATATAAATTATCGTTTTTGGATCCCTTTTTGAAGCCTTGTTGTTATATATGTTTGTATAGCGTCATATACCATGCTCTTGGATCTTGTTTCAAGCCATAAATAGCCTTTTTCAGCCTGCACACTAGATTCTCATCATCACCCAATAAGAAACCTTCGGGCTACTCTATATAAGCTTCTTATTCTAGATCATCATTCAAGAAAGCTGATTTTACATCCATTTGATAAACTTTAATTTTCTTGTAGCATGCAAAGGCTAAAAATATTCTTATAGCATCTAATCTAGCTACATGTGCAAATGTTTCATCAAAATCAATACCTTTTATGTAAGTATACCCTTTGCACACAAGTCTTTCTTTGTTCCTTATCACTTTTCCTTCTTGATCTAGCCTTTTCTTGAACACCCACTTAGTTCCAATAATGATTTTGTCCTTTGGCCTTGGCACAAGCTCCCATGTATTGTTCTTCTCAATATGATCTAATTCTTCATTCATTACTTTGATCCAAAGTTGATCTTATTTAGCCTCATTGAATATTTTGGGCTCTATTTGAGACAAGAGTGCAAAATGTGCTTGATTGAAGCTATCCAACAACTTCTTCCTTGTTCTCACTCCAAGCTCTTTGTTTCCAATAATTTGAATTTTTGGGTGCTTATTTTGGATGTGACTTGGTGGAGCCTTCTTTGTAGTGGAGGTATTTTTTTCTTCTTCCTCTTCTTCAGAACTTTATTGGTCCTCATATTCTATGAAATCATGATCAGCTACAAAATCTTTGGAATCATTAGATTTAGGCAAATCTTCATCAACAATAATATCAATACATTCAATTACCTTTTTAGTTCTCTTTTTATAGAATTTGTATCCCTTGCTCTTGAAGGAATAACCAACGAATATTCCTTCGTCAGTTCTTGGTTCAAACTTGTCAAGTTTGTCTTTTGTCCTCTTGATGTAGCATTTTCTCCCAAATATTTTGAAATGGACAAATTTTGTTGGTCTTCCTTTCCAAAAATCATATGGAGTTTTGTCACTGTTAGGACTATGAAGAACTCTATTTTCCAAACAAATTGTTGTTTGAGTTGCTTCTCCCCAAAAAGTATCTGACACACCAGCTTCATCCAACATAGCTTGTGCCATATCTTGTACAAACATGTTTTTCCTCTCCACTACACCATTTTGTTGTGGTGTTCTAGCTATGGAGTATTGCCTCTTGATCCCATGCTCCTCACAAAAATCATCAAATTCTTTAGACATGAACTCACCTCCTCTATTAGATCTAAGACACTTTATCTTCAAATCAATCTCATTTTCAACAAGTGCCTTAAAATACTTAAACTTGTTGAAATATTATGATTTTTCTTTCATGAGAATAATCCATGTGGCTCTAGTGAAGTCATCAACAAATAATATGAAATATCTCTCACCTCTTGGACTTTTCTTCCTTGTAGGGCCACATACATCTGCATGCACTAGCTCCAATGGTCTACTTGTAGTGAACTCCTTGGATTTGAAATGCACACTTGTTTGTTTCCCAAATTGGCATGACCTGCATATTGTGTTATCCGGTTTAACCAACCTTGGTAATACTCTAACTACTCCAATCTTTCTAATTTTGACTATATTATCAAAATTAACATGAACCAATATTCTATGCCATACCCAATATTCTTCTATTTTGGTCATGCAACAATTGTATCTAGTGTCATAAAAAATATACATGTTTTTGTCACTTCTAATGGCCTTTGCCACTATCTTTCCTGATTTAGCATTTCTGATCTCACACTCTTTAGATCTTAAAGTCACTTCATGCCCATTATCACACATTGGGCTCACACTTAGGAGATTGTGCTTCAATCCATCAACATAAAGCATATTTTAAGCTTTGGTCTTCTTATCCATTCTAAATGTTCCTTTTCCTCTAATGGGAACTGCTAAATTATATCCAAAACTAACATTTCCCTTTTCGTACTCTTTTAGTTGTAGGGATTTTCTCTTATCACAAGTCATGTGCATGGAAAATTTAGGGGTTAATATTCAAAGGTGTGCTAATTTTCCATGATTTTTCCAAAAAAAATATTCTCCAATCTCCATTTTTTATAAAAATGATTCGCCCAAATTTTACAATATAAAATTATTTTACCTTAAAAATCGCCAACATTATATAGAGAGTATATATAAAATCATCATAAATTTGAATAATTTTACAAATACATCAATAAACATTTTATTGTTTGCATTTTAGGGACTAGTGAGATTTGCCAATGTTTATCAACATCAAGAAAATTTTCCATCCTTAAAATTTTCCCTGGTCATGTGCTTGGAGCAACCACTATCAATCAGTCATTTCTCATGTTGACCATGAGCTATCAAATAAAGCTCAAAATTTTCTTCCTTTTTCTTCCATCTTTTCTCAATTTTTTGTTGATTAGATTTCTCTCGAGGGCATTGCATGAAGGAATTTGGAAGGCTAGATCTGCATTCACTAGATTTTTTACCAAGTTTATTACGTTTGAAACACTCAAGCTCATTCATTAGTGGAGGAAAATAATTATTCCCATTTGCATGCAAAATATTTATACCTTGAGCAACTCTTGATCTGTCAACATATATTCTCGGAAACATCTTTAACGTACAATTTTTGGCTTTGTGTCCAAAATTATTACATGCAAAACACTAACCATAAAATAATGTATGATACCTTACCTTTTGTTGTCATGATGGAGGAGTGAAATTTGAGGATCTTTCTTGCTTCACTTGTTGATTTTCTGGTTTATTTTTAGTTTCATTCTTTTGCTCATTCTTGCTAGTTGCAACAATATTTGCTTGATTTTGTTTTCCTTTCAAAGCATCTGCATAACTGGTACTTGGATGATCTTTGACACTTTATAGAGGAGGCTTGAAACCCAAACTAGTTTTGTCCTTCGGTGACCTTTGCATGTTGAGGATATTTTGCAAGGTTTCAAATACCTTGACAAATTTCTAATTTAGGCATGCGTTAGTTTATGCTTTTGATAGATTGGCCCTTAATGCAACAATTTCTTCATCAAGTTTGTGACAATTTTCTTTCCATTCTTCTAGCTAAGTTGTGAACACATTTTCTTTCATTTTTTTCTTCTTCCAATTCTCTCTTTAAGAAAATGATCTCTTCTTCATGGGTGTAGGCAATGGGAGCTCCTCTAATATTCTGCTTCAAATATTCATTTTCTTTCTCAAACTTGGGGAGATTATTTTGTTGAACCACAATTTGTTGCAACAAATTTTCCTTGAATTTCTCAAGCTCATCCAACTAGGTCTTCAAGGGATTATCAACCAAAGAAGTCTTATTCCCCTTTAGTTTGTGTATTTCCTCTTTTAGCAAGTTGTTTTTATTTCTAGCTTTTCTTAGTTCATCAAGTGTAGTAATGATCTCACCTCCATAATCAATTTATCCATCCTCAAGATTTGATTCATATTTGGACTCAAAATCCATAAGAACACATCCATTGTGCTCTTCTTCTTCTGATGAATATTGCTTACTTCTTTCATCTGAAATATCACTTTCTTGTTTGGAGTAATAACTCCTGTTTTGAGCTTTAGATTTTCGAAAGTTCTGAGTTTTATCATTGCTCTTCATATCCTTCTTCTTTTCCTCTTTACTTCTTTTGTTTGGACATTTTGCAACAAAATTTCCAACTTATCCACATTTGGAACCCTTGAAAGGAAGCACGCCTTTATACTTTCTAGTACCTCTCTTTAATTTATTGGAAAACTGAGAAAATTCTTCATATGTTTCACTACTAGAGTACTCTTCTTCCTCCTTGATTTTCTTTGGAATTTTCTTGAGCTTTTTGGTAATAAATTTGACCTTCTTGGAGGCCTTGAATGCAACTTCACTAGATTTAGATTTCTCTTCTACAATACACATCTCATAAGCTGTAAGAATTCTAGGCAATTGCTCCATAGTGAGAGCGGTCAAACATGATATTTCCTCAATATAGAAAACATTTGAGTTAAATATTGCTAGCAAGTACCTCAATATTTTCCGAATAATGACTTCATCTTCAAATTTTTCATTAATTCTCTTGATCAGATTGGTCATTATTTCAACTCTTTGAAAATATTCTACAATAGTTTTATCTTCCTTCATTTTCAATCTCTCAAAACCTCATCCTATAGGTTTGAAACTTCGATTCATTTACCTTCTTATCACCTTCATAATTATTCTAAAGTTTTTCCCAAACTTCTTTAGCATATTTTCAATGCATTACTTTTATCATCTCATTCTCACCAAGTGCTGCAATCATGGCATTTTTGGCTTTGGCATCGTTTTGATGCTTCTTATTTTCATCAGTGTTGGAAGGTATAACATTAGGAACAACATATCGAGACACCATAGTAGAGAATACATCAACACCTAAACTCATGAGAAGCCCCTCCATTCTCATCTTCCATAGGTTGTAAGTTTCACCATAAAAAATTAGAACTTTCACATCATGGCTAGCCATTATCCCTTTTTAAATTGTCTTTTAAAAGGTCAAGCTGCAGCAAACAATCTGACTCTAATAACAATTGTTAGAAAAAGTAGTACTGACGGAAGAGGGCGAGGGGTGGAATCAATATTACTAAATTATAAAAATTATTTCTGCAATTAAAACTTCTTCAGAAAGATATAAAAACAATCCACATGAAAAACAAAAACAATCATCACATGTAGACACTTGGATTTTAGGTGGAAAAACCCCCTTGCAGGGAAAAAAACCACTGAATAGTTTGATGTTTCTTCTTATTATCTATTGCTTCAAAATATTCTCATTTACATTACATCAGCTAGCCACCACTAGCAATGGAGCACCCACCCCTTGACTGAAATGAGAAATGTTGAACTTAAAGAACCCACTACTACATAGACAATCAATATGCACTTAGCTTGAAATCCCCACTCCAAGTACAAACAATTCTACAATAAGATAATGAAATTCAAAACTAAAAACACTGATACATAAATAAGACATGTAGCAAATAAGCACACTCATGAAGCCACAGTTCAACTCTCCAATTGAGAGAACAAATCTATACACACACACTCTCCAAACTGATCTTCAAACATTTCACGCAATTCTGAAACACTGTTGAAGAATAATCTCTGAAGCACACTACAATTATGAATCTCTGAACTCACTACAATACTCATTGGTTGTGCACTTACAATTCATGAACACTCACTCAATCACTCTAAGCCTAGAGAACCAACCAAATGAGCAACCTTTCTCCACATATTTGTAATATATGAGATTAATGAATTTTTCAAGAGATGGAGCTCACCCAAATCATGTTCACATCCTTCAACTTTCATTGAGCTGGACTTTTTGACCAAATGAATCCACGCATTCCACTAGCCTTTTGATAATTTCAACTTTAATCACCTTCCAGAGGCCCCACAAGTTGTCCTGACCTTTTTCTGGAAAATTCTGACACTAGACTTCGCCAAAATCAATTTAATTTCAAATGAGAGCACAAAATCCAGATATTTTTCCATGTTTTTCCTCATTCACACACACAAAACTGAGAAGATCTAGTTGGTCGCTTGCATAACACATCCAGCCAGTGACTGGGAAGTTTCAGTTGCCCCCACAAGCCTTTATGAATGTGACTGGAGCCGAGCATCAGGGAAAATAAGAGATCTTGCCCTCAAACTTTCAAAATATCTTCAGGGGGGTGACATGACCTGTAAACCATCCTTCCAAGCCAGCTTGACATCAAGAAACTAGGTGCATGACTCAACAAGACTCTACGCACATCATCAACTAAACTTCTAGCACACATGTAGCTCACTTCAGATGATGCCTTATTACCTCAAGACATCTCTTCTACAAACCTTCTAAGACTTATAACAACATTTACATCAACATGATGCCCTCAACAAGTGTACAATAGACTCAAGATGATACATAGGGACTCATGAGTACATACTTCAATAAGTGACATCAATGGCAACACAAACATGCCAACACCCTTTTCTGGTGGGGTTTGGATTCCAACGACTATATCCCAAAAATATTGTCACACCAATTGCAACTACTCAGGCATATTTGGCTCATGTCCAGTCTGAAACTGATAGAGCTACCAGCTTCATTGAAAACATTCATCACACCTTCCAATAGGTACATGAGATATTGGACAGAGCAAATGCTAAGTACAAATAATGTCATAATAAACATTGGGTGCCACACAAGGTCTAAGTGGGCAACCAAGTTTGGTTACATTTGTAGAAGGACCACCTCACTGGGGCCTATTGCAAGCATCGCCCACTCCAATATGGGCCTTATACCATCACTAAGGCTATAGGAGACAATGATTTTGAGCTTAGAATTCAACCATTCCTTGGTCTACACCGAGTATTCAATTTGGACTAGCTGAGGCCATACTTCCCCCATTGTTGGACACCTATGACATTGCTAAGCATCTGACACCAACAGAGCACAACCCAAGTTGTATCAAATATGCCACAAATGATAGGATCATGGACACATATATCAATAACACTCGCTAGCAGAGAATTCAGCTATATCAAGTTGTCAAAGTAGGCTAACTCCTTCACGAGGGAAAGTGGATCACCAGGGACAAAGTTCAAAAAACTTTCCTCACCCCATGGAGGCTCTGCACGCAATGGGGACCATTTCTTCATAAGGGGGGAGGATTGATCCATGTGAATATTGGTGGCCTCCCACATATTCCACCTAGAGCTCCAACGGGTTTCATCAGTTCCCTTGGTTATAGATAATTTACTATTTTTAGCAGTTTTTTCACGTCCTAAAATTTCATAGTTGTTCTGACCCCCTAAGCGACCTTTTTTGAGGTTCACAATAGGCTCATAGCCATAGACATCAACCTCCCACAAGCATTGTAGTAGTGAGAGATACCTTTCTCACAAGGTATCGTTTGAGTCAAATGAAGATCATATGACCAAGTTACGACCACGAGAAGTTAGTTGTCCAACTAACCCCAATGGGGCCCACAAACGCATGGCATTCCATCTCCCAGGGTTAGGATTCTGGTTGTTTAGGTTTCCCAGCCATAGAGCCTCTTTGTAACATAGTTCAAAGGCATGTAGCCACCACATATCTTCTCAAAGATAAGCTGCCATCAATCGAGGTAGTTTATTTGCATTATGTATGTAAGCATCTTTAAGTTCTTTGCTCTCTTTTTTTGTCAAGTTGTCTATGATCCTCTAGGCTTAACCTATGTCTTGAGGAACCGTGACCTAGGGGCATCGAAGCCGTCAAAGTCACCTAGGGATCGCACCCGGCCTGGGCCACACTAGCCCTAAGTAGACTTTATTTTTTAGCATGTGTCCTCCCCCTAGCACAAGGCACAACCATACCCCGTAAGGTTTGTTCCTTGGTCATATTGTTGACGAAGCCCATCCTCAATCAGTTTTGCTAGTGGGACTTGATAGTTCTTTGCTATTAATGAAATGAATATTTATTTTTGTTGCATCTCTTTTTTATGTTTATATCTATATTTTTTTTCTTCCTACATAAGTCTGGATCAGTGGTATCAAAGCGATATTCTCTTTCTCTATTTTTTTGTGCATGTCCCCAACAAGGTTAGGGTATAAGGATTTGGGACTTGAAATGATTCAGCCCTTGCAATACCAACCCCACCAACACCGATGACCTCCCATGGAATAAGAAAAGAAATACAAGGGAGCAGGAGATCTTATAAAACTATTTCTCGAGGAAGCCCTCGAGTGACATGAGAACGAAATGATGGATAAATTTTCCCAGATCCTTTGTCAGATGCCAACCATTGACGCATATTCATCCAACAATCACTTCAAAGGTGTCTCCCCCTTCAAGGTACAAGTTAACTTTGATATTCCTATATTTGAAGGTCAAATAGATGTAGATGGTGTAGATAAATGACTAAATCTATTGGAAGGTTATTTTTCGGTCCATAATTTCTCTGACAGGGACAAGGATACTTTTTCACTGCTTAAAGTTGCCCCCCACGTCAAGGACTGGTGGGAAACTTATTGTGAGAGATAGGCTGATGAACCATCTCTATTTTCAGTCGTACCCTCTTGGAAGATTTTCTAAGATGCTATCAAGGAACAATGTTACCCTGTTGGGAGCTATGACGACAAGTACATATAACGGACTATGCTGTGACAACAAAGGGATCAAGATGTTCATGAGCTGACGAATCTTTACCATACCCTATGCACAAAGTTGGGTATCAAATATTTTGTGAAACATTTGGTGGTCAAGTACTGTGGTAGTTTGCACAAAATACATTCATGAGGAAATGGAATTCCTGGACATCTCCTCGCTTGTTGTAGCATACCCATACGCTGCCAAGATTAAGCAGAAATTCAAGCAGAAGAAACGAGATTTTGGATCTGCAAACCCAACGTAGAGAAAATGCAACCCCAAGCAATATAAAAAAGGGCAGAGCCAGGCTGCGACCACCTAAGAAATTTCCTCGAATCCGCAAGCCAAGAATAATAGAAAGGCAAAGAAGGACACCAAAAACTGGTGTGAGTTCCATAAAACTCCCATTCACATAATGAACGAATGTCGCACAAAGTAGGCGCCAGTGGCCAAGTTAAAATACTCAGAGACTGATGCATGCTCTGACTTTGAGTTGCAACCCAATAAGGGTGTTAGTGTCAGTCTTGTTAGCTTGTCACCTGGATCAAAAGATTTCTTTTACCATGATCTTTTTAGGCTTTCATCATCAAATTTTTCTGTTACTAGGTTTACACAGCAAATTTGGTCATTGTATGGTTAGTCGAAGATGAAGTCATTGTCTGAAATTTCACTCATGCTAGTTGCCTGTCATATACCATGAAAATTGGTTAAGTCATTATCCTTATTCCATTAGGTCTTAATTCATCCATTAGGTCATAAGGGTCCCCAAGGTCCACTATTTCCATAAAAAATCAGAAATAAGTCAAACATGACAAAGCAAAGAGTTCAAGAAATGAAACATGATTTATTCACATTTTCATGACATCAAAAAGTTTCAAAAGAAGGAAGCATCAACACTTAGGAGATGCAAAAATCACATTCACATGGTAAAGGTAAAATATGCCTTCAGAAAAGTGAAATCAGTTCACAAAGGAGGATTAGTTTCTTCTCTCTTTTTGGAAAAGTGAAGAAATTACCACTATATAAACTCAAAAAGACTCAAAACCTTTTCATTCATCTCTCATTCACTCTTCATCACCAAGCTCACTCGCCTAAAAAAGGAAAAATTCCCTTTCCCTAGGAGAATTTGGCCAAAAATTGAAGGCGCTACGCATAGAAGAACTGCACTGTGCTTTGGAGGCAAATGTTGCGCGTAGGTGAACTGCATTGCGGTTTGGTGCTGCGCACAGGAAAGAGTGCCCAAAAATCACCCAAATTTTCCCAAATTTCAAATTTTTTTCTTTCAAGCTTGATAAAATTGCTTTCTAAGGCTGAGGAACAAGTAAGTACACCATTTCCCTCCATTTTTCCTTTCCCATTTGCATTCCATGTTGATAATATCTCAAGCTAGGGTTTGTAGCAAAAGTGCCATGGAAAATGCTAGGGTAGAAATGGTCATCACAATTTTTCATCTCCTAAACATGTAAATTGACTTTCTACACCTGCACACATGTATGATGAGTCATCTTGACCAGTCCATCCACCTCCTAACCAAGTTTAAACACTAAAAAAACAAAACCCTAGCTTGTTCCTAGAGTTATTTTGGCAAAATCACATCATAAATCTTCTTGGTCTCACTTACAAACAACCACATTTGTTCATTACCTTCCTCACTCATTTCCATCAGTTTCTCAAAGCCATCTCATCTTTCACAAAACCCCTCCCATCATTTTGTCAAAATCCCTCATATATTACTTCATTTTCATACTCACCTCACATCTATTTTCACTTCCTGCTCCTAGGATTTTGTGTCATCATGGAGATTGATTCTTCACCAGAGAGAAAGAGACAACACAAATGAGGGAGGATACTCAGATATGAGTCATCAGATTACAATCAGATCAACTCCTATCCTTTCATCAAACAATGCTTTGAAGATGTTCACTGTTTGGAATTTTGCAAAAGAGTAAGTGAAGCAGGGTTTTATGAGCAGCTGACAGATTGGGTAGCTACACACTTGAAAGGGGAGACTGTTGTCATTGCTGGTATTGATTTTAGCTTCTCAATGGCCTCCATCTCACTAGCAACTAGTTTACCAGACAATGGTGAATACTGGTTCATGTTGGGTTGTGTTATATTCTTTCCACGTAGTTAACAGGGGGTTTGAAGGGCACCCGTAACCCCATTTTATGGGGTCCGGGGCAGCGCCGCGAAAAATTTTGGTTTTGGACCCTATGTTAGGTTGGGTGGACCCATCTATGGTTTTGTGCATGATTTTTGGAGATGTTTTTTGGACGCAATGGTTTTCGGTCCATAGTATTAGATACAATGGTTTTCGGTCCATGGTATTGGACACGATGGTTTTCGGTCCATGGTATTGGATGCTTCGGCATGTATAAATATGTATTATAACATTGAAAGGAACATAATGAAAAATCAAGCTGGTAGTCCCGGTTTTGGGATCCAGGGGAAAATCTCTGTGTATATGTGTTTTATGTGTTATGCTCTTGCATTTTTTATTTTCTATGTTTTAGAATTCGTATGCAGGTAATTTCTGTACGAGGTTAAAACCTACATTTGGTATTGAAGTTGTTTTGGCTTCAAGGGGACGCCTTTGTTGCTGAGGGGTTTCGCTCGGACCTGTGGTAGACCCTGTTCAGTGGGAGATCTGCGAGATCGATTCTAGTGGTGAAAGAAGATGGCGAGCAGTGGAAAGTTAGAGATCAAGAAATTTAATGGTCAGAGTTTTGAGTTGTGGAAACTCAAGATGGAGGATCTTTTGGTGGATAAAGATCAGTGGATCGTGGTAGATCCAGGTACTAAACCAACGGGAGTATCCGATGAAGAATGGAAGAAATTGGATTGGAAGGCAAAGAGCACAATACGATTGTGTGTCTCAGATTCAGTATTGATGAATGTATCAGGGGAAGCTATGGTGAAGGCTTTGTGGGACAAGTTAGGGACTTTGTACCAATCTAAGTCTCTGGTGAATAAACTGCTCCTGCCGAAAAAGCTGTATAACCGGAGGATGAAAGATGGAGACTCGGTGACAGAGCATCTGAATGCATTTAATACTATGGTAAGTCAGTTAGCATCTATTGATATTAAAATTTCAGATGGAGATAAGTGCATTAGTTTGTTGTGTTCTCTACCAAATTTGTGGGATAGTCTGGTTATTGCAATAGGTAGTAATGTAACTGCCTTGCATTTTGATGAAATAGTCTCATCCTTGCTGACGGAGGAGATGAGACGAAAAAATATGGAGAGCCAGAATGGTGATGCCTTGTCTGTACAAGGATGGTCCCAGAATAGAAATAAAAATAAGTCATCGAGCGGGAGATCTAAATCTAGAGGGAGATCTAAATCTCCAGGAAAACCTATAAAGGTGGTGTGTTGGAAATGTGGAAAGGAAGGGCACTTCAAAAGGGACTGTAAATCTAAAGCTCTTGATAAAGGAAAGGGATCTGATGATGCTCCTTCTGTAGAGGCGAAAACCAACTCAGATGAAGGTGGAGATGTGTACTTGGCTTCTTCTAGTACACATGTAGATCATGAGGCATGGTTGATTGACTCAGGTGCATCCTTCACTTCAGTCCCCATAGAGAGTGGTTTTGTGAGTACGAGAAATAATGGTGGTGATGTCTTCTTAGGGGATGATAGGAAGGCTAGAATCATTGGTCGCAGAAAAGTAAAGTTCAAGTTGCAAGGTGGAATGGTTAGAACACTTCCGGGTGTTCTGCATATTCCTGCATTGGCCAGAAATCTGATTTCTGTAAGCAAGTTGGATGATGCAGGTGTAAAAACAGTGTTCGAGAAGGATAACTGCAAGATGGTTCAGGGAGCACTGGTATTGATGTGGGGAGTTCGGAGTGGAACTTTGTACAAGCTGCAAGGTAGCATTGTTGTTGATGGGTGCAACAGTTCTGTGGTTCTTGAAAGTGGAGCAGAAAATCTAGTGGTCTCTGGAGAAAAGACCATGTTATGGCATCAAAGGCTTGGAAATATTGGATAGAAGGGCCTTCGAATACTTCATGGTAAAGGTATGGTAGAAGGTATGAGTAATAGCTCTCTGGATTTTGATTTTTGTGAAAATTGTGTATATGGGAAGCAAAATCGGGTGAGTTTCCCCTCTAGTGGTAACAAGACGAAACAGATATTAGAGCTTGTGCACAGTGATGTGTTTGGACCTGTGAAGGTTCCATCACTAGGTAAGTCTGTGTACTATGTATGATTTATAGATGACTTCTCAAGGAATAAATGGATATATTTCCTTAAGAAGAAATCTGAAGTCTTTGACAGGTTTAAAGAATTTAAGGCTCTGGTGGAAAACCAGACAGAGAAGAAGATAAAGGTGCTAAGGACAGATAACGGTGGAGATTTTTGCAATAAGGAATTTGAAGAATTCTATAAGAAGTGTGGTATATCATGGCAGAAGACTACTCCATATACACCTTAGCAAAATGGAGTTGCAGAAAGAATGAACAAGACATTGATGGAAAGGGCAAGGAGCATGCTCAGTGGTGCTGGGTTAGGACAGGAACTCTGGGCAAAGGCAGTGGATACTGCATGTTACCTGGTCAATAGGTCACCTTCATCAGCGTTGGAGGATAAGACTCCACAAGAGGTATGGACTAGTAAGAAACCCTCTCTTTCACATCTAAGGGTATTTGGATGTGATGCATATGTACATGTTCCAAAAACAATGTAAACTTTGAAATGAGAACTGATACTGTTACCCGTTTCGTAGAGATAGCAAAAAAGTGACTTGATTTTGAAAAGGGGTGATGTAGAACGAACATGTTTTTTTTAGAGCATAGTTTTTGGCACTTTAATTTTTTTATGTACATTACGTTTTAGAATCGTTTTAAAATGGTAGTGATTTTCATGTTGATTTAAAAAAGTGAGTATTCTGCATCACCCCCTTTTTTTAAAAGACTTGTTTTTGGCTTTAAATTTTCTAATGTATAAAATGTAAATAATTATTTTGTAAATTTGATCATTTTTTAAGTGGTCGTTTTCTTCACATTTTCTTGTTTTTTATTTTTATTTTAACTTTTTTTTTAGTGAGGTTTTTATTGTTTTGCATTTTTAAATTAGGAGGTCGATATTTAGAATTTTCAATATTCTACACATAAAAATAACCATTTTTAACATAAATATAACTAAACAACTACACGTTTTGATAATTTTTTGCTAGAATTGACATGTCAAAATCACAATTTTTATACAAAAATTTTAACTAAAAATGGTTAAATAATATATATATATATATATGAATTTCATGTCAAAAAAATAATAATAATAACTTTTTTTTTCAAAAAATAATGATTAACTTAAAAATTAATGCGAAAATCACATATTACAAATATTGAACGTATAACAACCTTAATTGAGTGTTTATTCTTCTCATAAAATGTCAAAGTCAAAACATTGCAAAGCTTGATTTCCAAGCATAACTTAAATTTAATCAACAATGTCACATAATCCAAACTCTTTGTCCTCTAGAGTTTCATCATTGTCTTCTTCCACAATAGTTTCTTCTTCCTTTTGCTCATTTTCCTCTTCTAATGGATCTTTAATGTCCACGAATCTCCCAGTGTATGTCTTTCCAAACATTCCATGTAATGGTGGTTGGGGTTCCTTTGCCTTTCTTGCCACACATGATTCACTAAAGTCCCCTTTCTTCAACCCAATTTCTTGCATTGCATCTGGAAGAAATTGAAGAGCATTAGATTCTTTGTTGAATGAAATTGCACTGTATTGGATCTTTTTCAATTGCAATGTAATTTCTTCCTTTTTGAAGGCAACATGCTAGTGTTGTACCTAATTATCAAGCACAGAAGAAATAATGAAGTAAATTAGTACAATGACATATAAATTAATAAATAACATATTGAAATTCAATTCCATATAATAAAACTTACCTGAGCTAGAAAATAAATCCAAAACCCAATCTCCTTCATTTGACTACCACAAAGACATGGCTAAATTGAGCTCCTAAATAACATTGGGTTACATTGTTTAAGTGCTCAAACGGCTCGATCGAGTGCTTAAAAAGGGCCCAATTGAGAAATAATTTTTTCCACCCAAAAGTGCCATCTCTTGGAGTGAAATCATATCATATGTAGCTAAAGGCTAGACAAAATATGTTTCAGACAGAGACATAAACGGTCATAATACCTACACATATCCCTTATATAGGGATTTAGAGCACCAGTCATTCAAAAAATACAACTTAATATGTAATTCCATTTATTGATATTATCTTTTGAGATGTTTTTATAAAAAAAAATTGAAAGGTTGTTAATATCCTCTCCTCTTCCCCCGGATGCGGGTGGCACAAATGAATTAAATGAACGTCATGCAAGATAGTAAAACCAGGTATTGCCAGCTACAGGGCAGCGTGGCTTCCTAGGTTCTCACCTCGCGCAAGAGGGATGGAGTTATTAAGGTTGGATACTATAGGATTTTTGCATTAATGGAGTGCGCTGTTCAACGCAACACTGTGGCTGTTATAATCATGTCGATCCTGTATGTTTGTTAAGTTATGGTATGTTCTATGCCTATAACAATTTACTTCTTTTTCTTATTATATTCCACCGATTAGCAATCACATGTACATAAAGTAAAGTGCATATAGAACATTAAACGATCGACAAAAAACAAGCCAAGACAAGAGACACAAGATGTGGCGGCTAGCTAGGGACAAACCCCACAATGTGTGGGGAAACCCTTTCATCAAATCTTCTTTTATCTTCAATAATTCAGTAGAGAGAAATAGTACAATGAATCTGATTCATATCAGCAGTAGCAAACCCTAGATCAGTAGCATCAGCATTAGTGGCTTCATTATCAAACTAGGGCAGACCATATCTCACAAACCGACAGTCGGATTGACTTCATTCCACCACCAAAAGTTTTGGCTTCCAGAGGAGGTTTAGATGAACCTACATCACAGTTCAGATGAGGAGATCTTCTAGGCCACGCAAGTCAATATTTACTTCTGCAGTTGCAGCTTCAGTTTCAGTAGTTTCCGGCTTCAAACTAGGGCAGTCGATATCTTGCAAACCGTTCGTCGGATTGACTTCATTCCACCACCAAACGTTGTGGCTTTCAAAGGAGGTTCAGATGAACCTACAGCGCAGTTCCAAAGAGGAGATCTTCTAGGCCACGCACGTCAATCTTTACTTCTGCAGTTGCAGCTTCAAATTCAACAGCTTTCGGCTTCACATGTGTGAGAGAGAGAGAGACCCATTTCAGTGCAGTAGAGAAGAGACTCATATCTGCGCAGTAGAGAGAGGGAGATGTGATGAGATGAGTGAGTCCAAATGAGGAAAATTCCTCTTATATTTACACACAACGTTGGTGGGTGAATAGATGCGACTGTTGGGCTTCTGAGCCTACATGAGTTGTAGGTTTGGCTTGATAATAATTCCATAAGAAAATAAATTCATATCTCCATGAATACTTATCGGAATCGGATGATCTTTATATCAATCTTACACCTCTCGACGAGAGGAATCTAATAAAAATATTATCAGCCATGAATAAGATGACCCACATGAAGTTTTTCCCTGGTTGCCAATTTTAACACTCCCTCTCAACCATGGAGAACTTCATCTGCAATCTGTCTATCGGTCGTTACTATTCATCCATCAAATGCACTGCCCTGTACAGCCAGACCCTCACCCTGCTTTGCTCTATTCTGCCTGTTCTACTTTGTCTTGTTCTGCCCTGCACTGATATGAACTGTTTTGCTCTGTTCTGGTCTACTCTTGCATTGTTCTGTTCTGCTCTGCTTTTGTCCGAATTATGAAGAAGAAGAAATGATCGAGGATGTATCATACTGACTCAAAGTCAGTCTCAGAGTATGTACCACCGGTCCCAGACCAGTCTCAACCAACCCAAAGTCAGCGTCATAGTGAGTACAATTCCAATGGCCCCAGACCAATATCATCATCCACTGACTCAAAGTCAGTCTCAGAGTATGTACCACTGATCCCAGACCAGTCTCAACCGACCCGAAGTCAGCGTCATAGTATGGTACAACTCCTACCACTGGTCCCAGACCAGTATCATTGATCCCAGATCAATGGAGGTCATCCTAGCGTAGGGAGTATGGTAGTTACAACGATGCATCCATCGGTACTACTATGGTCCCTAACTTCATTTCCCTACTCATTGATCAGATGAGAGGTACTTCCCATGAGTCCCAGACTGCATGGGTAGGATGCCTCGACAGGAGAACTAATCAATCCTGTCCTCACAGGAGAACACATCAATCCTGCTACAATTGCCATGGAGAACACATCAATCCAGGCCTCACAGGAGAACACATCAATCCTACTACAATCGCCGTGGAGAACACATCAATCCAGGCTGCCATGGAGAACACATCAATCTAGGCCTCACAGGAGAACTAATCATCCTGCTACACAGGAGAGCGAATCATCCTGTTCCACAAGAGAGCGAATCATCTTGTCCCACAAGAGAGCGAATCATCTTGTTCCAATGTGCACCACCAGGGGAGGGTGAGTCACCCTGTGGTCATATGTTGCTCCAGTAGGAACCGCAAGCCCTCAGAGCTCCCAGAGCTCAATGTATGCAACATGCAGGACCCTTGTACAAAGGTTTCTTGCCGACTCCAAGTCGTTTGGGAAAATCACAGATTAGATCTTTCCTCGGGGCTTTGACAAGGTGTATCAACCTGTACATCATCTTAATGTGATGGAGCTTCCTTGCTCATCGACGTACCATATCCCAGATGATGTCTATCTGCTGGAGCAATTGACGAATACGGGATTCCTCAATAATCGAATCCCACCTCTGGTTGTTACAGAGAATCACAGTGGTATCCAATGTAAATCCAAACAGCTCACTAAAGAGCTTTCGCAACCAGACTGCCTCACACGAGGTTATGCTAGCAACAATATATCCTGCTTCGGCGGTGCTCAAAGCCACCGACTTCTGCTTCCTGCTCATCCAGGATATCGAAGCAGATCCCAAGGTGAAATAGTACCCGAAAGTGCTCTTACAGTCCACCACACTGCCTGCCCAATCAGCATCAGTATATCCAAGTAGTCTCACATCTTCGACAGTGTATCTTAATCCATGAGAGATTGTGTCCTGAAGACATCTCAGAAGATTCCTGGCATCAATCCAGTGAGGCTCAACCAAATATGGGCTCACAATGCTAACTGCAAAACATATGTTCGGACGGAGGTTCACCAAGAACATCAATGCGAATGAGTTTTTGAAACTCAGAGGCATTTCCCAAGTCTGGTCTGACATCACTACCATATAACTTCTAAAAGTTAAGATCCTCGAGGTAGTCACAGGCTTGCAGTCCATCATACCGAATCTTTCCAATATATTTACCACATATTTTACTTGAGATGGGAAAATTTCCCTTGGCTTCTGCCACACTTCAAGTCCTTGGTCCTTCATTTCAAATTCAGAAGCCATCTCCCTCTTACATTTGTGAATGAGAGGGTTTGCACCTGTTAGAAAGAGGTCATCCACATACAACACCAGTATGAGAGGCTTGTCATTTTCAACCTTAAAGTAAAGGTTAGGATCAGCTTCACTCCTAGTGAATCCCAGCTTCATCAAGTAGCTATCGATCCTCTCATACCATGCTCGGGGTGCTTGCTTCAGCCCATAGAGAGCCTTCTTCAACCTGCATACATGATATTTTCAATCATAAATCTCAAATCCTTCGGGTTACTCCACGTAGACCTCTTCTTTGATCGAGCCATGCAAGAACGCAGTCTTGACATCCATTTGGTGTAGGTTCCATCCTTGTGAAGCGGCAAGGGCTATGATCGAGCGGATGGTCGTATATCTGGCAACAGGTGCAAATATATCATCATAGTCTATACCTTCCTTTTGGGAGAAACCTCGAGCAACAAAACGAGCCTTATACTTTTCCGTGCTTCTATCCGCTGCATGCTTTATCTTGTAAAGCCATTTGGAAGTAACAACAGTCTTGTCCAGGGGTCTGGGAACTACTTCCCAAACATCATTCTTTATGATAGACTCATATTCTTCGGTCATAGCATCCTTCCATACTTGATGCTTGACGGCATCTGAGAATGACGAAGGCTCATTTTGTATGATCGTGCTCATGATGGTCAGGTATCCTTGATACCTATTAGGTTTCTTACTTTCACGAAAGGTTCCTCGGGGTGCAGCATGTCCTTCAGCATCATCAAGTAACCCCTTAAGCCATGAAGACCTCTTCCTAGAAGAGGAAGGCTCATATGGAGGAGGATCAATCGGATCCATGGGTTCTTCTACATCAGGCATTGATTCATCATCCTTTTCTTTCGATTCCCTGGTGTTGGCTTCTTGAGAGCTCCTCAAAGTCGGAAGATTGATCACCTTGCTGAGAGCCATATCTTCATCAAAGGTGACATCATGACTAATTATGACTTCCCTTTGACCGGCTACATAGATTCTATAGCCTTTAGTATTTTCACCATAGCCCACGAAAATTCCCTTCTTTCCAGATGCTCCCAATTTATTTCTTTTCTCTTTCAGCACATGAAAGTATACAGGGCTTCCAAAAATTTTAAAATGAGAAACATCAGGTTTCTTTCCGGTGAATTTTTCTTCAGGAGTCTTGGAACCCAATGCTTGATGAGGGCATCGATTTTGTACATATACAACAGTGTTTGCAGTTTCAGCCCATAGAAACTTTGGAAGTCTTTGATCAAGTAGCATGGCCCGGACAACTTCCATCATCGTGAGGTTCTTCCTTCCCACCACACCATTCTGCTCAGGAGTATGTGGTGTAGTAGTCTCCCTCTTAATGCCAACCTCAGGTGTGCCTGAGTAAACCAATTGTAATATATCGGAGGTCTTGCTTTGGCTTGAGGGGAATGGTCCCCTTTTGAGCTTTCCTTAGGCACATCCCGGACATACACCTTCTTTCTCTACTTGGAATTTGGGCATCTCTGTTACCATCTGTCTTACATCGGGTAGAGCTTTGTAATGAAGGTGGGCAAACCTCCGATGCCAAAGTTCAGACTAAAGAGATGTGTCACAAGACATGACACCTAGCGGACTTCCATCGACCTGATATAATGAATCAACACTAAACCCAAGAGTAAAGGCATCTTTAACATTATTTTTCCATATACATACCTTGCCATTGCTGAAGGTTACCTTGAAGCCTCTGTCTTCCATTGCCAAGATGGACACTAGGTTCCTTTTGAGGTCAGGTGCATTTAATACATCCTAGAATTTCTAGCCTTCTTGAATGCTTGTCCTCTTCCTTGATTCCCAGCTCTCCTCTTACCTTTGCTGTTGAATTTGTCATTCCTTTGATTGCCATCAGAGGGATTTCGAGTTGCACCACTGCATACTGTACCATGCTTCTCTAATCATGATTATCATCATGCTACCCATGTCCATGATTTTATCCATCATAATGCTACTCAAACTAGTGTGCATCATCATCATGCTATCCTATATGTGCATGATCTCATGTTGCCCTTTATGTCCATGATCTCATTCATCATGATGCTCATGATCTCATACATAGTGACTTGCTTTATCGCAAATGTAACATCATCATTTTCTTCTAGCCTTAGGTCCAGCCTTTCCTTTTGATTTAGTCTCGGAATTATTTCTTTTCTTTGCATGAGAAGAAAAGGCAACAGGAGGACCTTTAGGCATGGGTATTTCCTGCTCTTCTACCCTTGTTTGTTCTTGAATGCATCTAGCCATTAATTCCTCGAAACCAGGAATTACATTATAGTACATACCATTCAATGGAAATCCTCCAAGAGTTGTGAGTGCCATTTCTCTGTCAGTAATAGTTTCCCCAATAGATAGGAGATCATTCTTGATCTCGGTGATTCTTAAGAAGTATGCTTGCATACTTTCATCTTTACCCTTCTTGATTTCCCTCATCTTATTTCTAAGAAACAAAACTTGATCTGCATCATTAACTTTAAATAAACTCACCAGTCTATCGTAGATTTCCTTGGAGATGTCCAGTTCAGAGATGTAGGCCACCAAGTGCTTGTTGATAGAGTCCCGGATGATCTTCTATTGTTTTGAATTCTCCATTTTTTCATTTGTTCCAGGCAGCAGCGGATGCATTTGATGGAGGCTCAACAATATTGCCTCTCACATGATCCAACACTCCTTGATTCTCAAGGGTTAGACAGACATCTTCCATCCGTGATAGTCAGCTTTCTCACGGAGCTTGTCTTCAGCAAGAAAGAGTGTTGAGGACCCCATAGTTCTTTTAGGATAGCCTTGCCAATATTCTCTTCGATGATTTGCTCTTGCTCTTGCTCGGGCTTTGTCTTCACCTCAGCTCCAATACCATGTTAAGTTATGGTATGTTCTATGCTTATAACAGTTTACTTCTTTTTCTTATTATATTCCACCGATTAGCAATCACATGTACATAAAGTAAAGTGCAGATAGAACATTAAACGATCGACAGAAAACAAGCCAAGTCAAGAGACACAAGATGTGGCGGCTAGCCAGGGACAAACCCCACAATGTGTGGGGAAACCCTTTGATCAAATCTTCTTTTATCTTCAATAATTCAGCAAAGAGAAATAGTACAATAAATCTGATTCATATCAGCAGTAGCAAACCCTAGATCAGTAGCATCAGCATTAGCGGCTTCATTATCAAACTAGGGCAGACCATATCTCACAAACCGACAGTCAGATTGACTTCATTCCACCACCAAATTTTTTAGCTTCCAGAGGAGGTTCAGATGAACCTACAGCGCAGTTCAGATGAGGAGATCTTCTAGGCCACGCAAGTCAATCTTTACTTCTGCAGTTGCAGCTTCAGTTTCAGCAGTTTCCGGCTTCAAACTAGGGCAGTCGATATCTTGCAAATCGTTCGTCGGATTGACTTCATTCCACCACCAAAAGTTGCGGCTTTCAAAGGAGGTTCAGATGAACCTACAGTGCAGTTCCAAAGAGGAGATCTTCTAGGCCACGCAAGTCAATCTTTACTTCTGCAGTTGCAGCTTCAAATTCAACAGCTTCCGGCTTCACATGTGAGAGAGAGAGAGACCCATTTCAGCGCAGTAGATTAGAGACTCATATCTGTGCAGTAGAGAGAGAGAGATGTGATGAGATGAGTGAGTCCAAATGAGGAAAATTCCTCTTATATTTATACACAACGTTGGTGGGTGAATAGATGCGACTGTTGGGCTTTTGAGCCTACATGAGTTGTAGGTTGGCTTGATAATAATTCCATAATCAAAATAAATTCATATCTCCATGAATACTTATTGGAATCGGATGATCTTTATATCAATCTTACACCTCTCGACGAGAGGAATCTAATAAAAATATTATCAGCCATGAATAAGATGACCCACATGAAGTTTTTCCCTGGTTGCCAATGTTAACAATGTTCTACTCACACCTCGCACTCAGTCATACTGCTCCGGGCCCTGGTTTGATGTGGTTTATGGTGACAGGCAGAACCTTGCAAACAGGGGCAAGCTCTAGGCCGAATCTCTGTATTTCTAGAAATGGTTCTATTACGCTAAGGTTCCCCACTTAAGGATTAGCACGGCTTTAAGGGGTAAGCTCTCCAAAGCTCTTGAATTTAGAATTGGACGTGTTGCATCTTCGTCTCGGGCTTTCTTTGTATGTTTAATTCGGTCTCTCTGTCATTCTTTCCATCCCCCTATTGTTGTCTCTGGTCTCTCTGGTCTCACTGTGCCTTCGCCTTTGCTTTTCATAATGGTTCACCAAGGCAGGAGGAATCGTTCTGGGGGGCGACGTGGAAGCGGCAAGCATCCAACCGTCGGTCATTCTGTGGACCCTGAACAGTCGCCTATTAATATTCCATCCTCTCATGTGGATGTGCCTCCTTTGAGCTCTGGGCGCAAGCCAATTCCTGTCACACGGAATTGGTCAAGGGTGCGGACACGACTGACCTTCCTAGAAGTCTAAGACGTTCTAATGACAAACAAGACAAAATGGAGTGATCTTTCTCTAAATACACCTTTTACAACATGAAAACTACAAGTGTTTAGGCTTACCTTATTCCAAAACGCTGTTGTTGAAGTCCGTTCTTGACGATCCGAATGAGCTCCTCCTTCAAGTCAATTCCTGCAACCACAAACAATCAAACAATTACCAAGCACTTGCATTTCATATAATAAAACATATATTCAACATGCAGACCAAGGAACACATGAAATAACTCATTAACACAAGCTATTGAGAAAAATAAACCAGTTTGTATTAATAACGAAACAAAGAAACTCTTACAACCTGGCCTTGGTGTTGTGCAAGTTCCTCCCAGGGTCCATCAAGGGTTTTCCTCTACTTTGACAAAGCTCACCCTCTTCCAAGTAGAATCAAGTAAAGACAATCTCTCCTCACAAAGGCTCTAATGGAAGACCTAAATCCTGCAGCATTTACCCAAAGAAAATGTATAGCTCCAACCTCCTCTCCCTCTGGCTCAATGTCTTTATTTATAGTGCTGTAAAGAGGTTATTCAGGTCCACTATCAATGGGATCATCCCCCTCTTTGGGTGGGATAGCTCCCTTATTGATGGGATAAGTTCCCCCTTAATAGAGATACATGAACCAACTGGAGGCGCATCCATTTCATCAAACCGACCTCTAGAATGTTCTAGAAGTAACCACAAGTAACTTTTTCAAGATAAAACTCGCGCATTTTGCCTTTTACAGAGGGACGCACCTGTCCCTTAACATACAGAGCGTCCATGGACGCAGATTTTGTGAACATGGTCAGCGTCCCCGCAGGTAAGGCTAGAGAGAACCTGCGACCCCAGAGATAAACATAGTTTTTACAAGACTTTCTCTCTTTTTGAGTTTGAGATGGATAACAGAGGCATGAGACTTGCCTAAGAGGGTAGCATGACTGTTGATTTGAGCCATACTAACTGTAAGTAGTCAAGGTGACATTTTTTAGTGTAACAGATTGCCCCCTAAAGTGCGAAGCCTGGAATAGAGTAGGGTTTTGTAATTCTAGGAAGGGTGAAGCGCTTTATCATTTCAAGGATTGTCTTGTGGATGGCCTGGTTGGAACCTGCAATTTTCAACACAAAATACATGGATAAGATTATATCATCACTGAGGTAGGCATTCCCATACTCAGATTCAAAACTTTAACTAATGGACTAACTATTCTGATACAGGAATGATCTTGCAGTACATCATTTTTATAGACTTTTGTAGACACAGTATGGACGCAGCCATCTGTTTATGATTAGTCTACATAGATAATGAATACAAAACTCCTCGCAGCCTGGATGGTAGAAACTAGATCCAGGGTCTTCACTTCTACTTCCCGAATTGGTACGATTCTAGCCATGTGATTAAATGATTCGATGTCGAACATGTTAGAAACCACTTGATTACCAGTCGATGATGTAAACTGTTAACAAGCATGAGAGAGACCACCAGTAATGTCAATGGTTCTCAAAGTACCAAGCACAACCCGTGAAATGTGAATAGATGTTTTGATGTCGAACACTTCACGGAATCCTTTGATCGAAAGTCAATGATGTAAACTGACGTCAAAGGCGAGAAACCTGCCATTGATGCATGCAGACTTCAAGGTACTGTCGATTCCTAAGTCATCTTTCTAGATAATGTGTCGATGTCGATAGAAAGCGACCCGTTGCAGGCAAGCCCGCAACACGAAATCATTGTTCAAGTTGAAGAAATGTTGCTGTAAGGACTGACTCAGGGATGGTCAAATGGATGACAAGTATTTTGCAGATGAAAGTTTTGCTTGCAGACCTCTTGAACACATAACGACACGACAGATGGCTTGGTGACGAATAACTCAAAGTTAATCCCCGGAACCCGGTTAAAGACTTTCAAAGTGGTTTGGTCAACTGTGAGGTAAAAGATTTCCCAACCCAGGTGAATAAAAAGTGTCGTGTTCAAGAGTGGTAATAAAGTTTCTTCTGAGACAAAAGGTGACAAACAGGTTCATTCTTCTCTCTTTTCCCCCACCATTTCTGGCAAGTACCTCTTTATTTTTAACAAGCTTGAGGAGGATAACATATGCTTGATTATAAGCTCATCCTTCGGACGAGTCCAACCTAGTTTAAATTCGAACCCTAGGAAGGAGTGGTTCGTTCCTGTTTGTAATTGAACAGGTCCTCTACTGTAAAAGTTTAACGAGCCCAGTATAGGAGAAACTCGGCGTTTTTCAATTTTAGAGAGTCTGAAAAAACTAAAGGAGACTCCACGTTGAACTTTTTCGTATATTTGTGTCCCTCAAGCCCGAAAAAGTATAAAATAATACCTGGGGGAACCGCTTGATCTTGCGACCAAGGAGTACTTTCATAATAGTGTCGTTGACCTGAAAAGTAAAAAGCGATCAAGGACACGTCGTTTTATTTCCTTATCGAGTTTGAAACGACAAAAACCCGGCAATCTTTTCCTGATTTTGCGGTCAGAAAAGAGCTAAAAGGGGACCGTCTTTTAATTCCGTTTTAACGAGTGAAAAAGAAACACTCGGCGATCTTTTCATGTTTTAGGAGTCAGAAAAGGGCTTAAAAGATGACTCTGATATTTTTGTTTGTGAAAAATTACAATTTCCCTCGAAATCCCTTTGTCCTGCACAAAAGCAACACATTACTCATACCTGTTTAAAATAGGCAAAAATACATTCAAAAACATCTTTTCATGGTAAAAAATGAACTAATTCATCCAAAAAACCTATAAAAAGACCTTTTACCATGTCATTTTTACCGTTTCACTGTTGAGGTTGAAAAAGGAGCTTTTGACAAGAAACTTCCCGTGGTCGCTGCGGAAAATCTGACCGTCGGAATCGAACGCCGTCTCATCCAGGTATTTTACACATCCTACTCTGCATTTCTATCCGTTTAGAATTAATTTTTAGGTCTTAGTTTCATTTTTTGGGGGGTTTTGGTTTTGGAATGCGCCTCTCGGCGGACGCAGGTGCCCTTCGGGTGACCTGCGTCCCCCGACTTTTTCTCATACGGGAAAACGGTCGGAAGACGCAGCCCGCCTTCAGGCCAGCTGCGTCCGGGCGCCCTGTGCTACAAAGCCGGGGTGCGTCTTCCGAGAAACGCGCATTTCAAAACCCCAACTCTCTCAAAAAACCACCAAAAATTCCCAAATCAATTTCTAATTGCTATTTTTGATATGCAGGGCATTAATCATGTTAGACTGGAGAGAAAGAGAGCATGTAGAGGAAGATGAAGCTGCAATAAATCATCAACCTTCCCTGGATGCCCTAAGAGCATGCGGATTATACAAATATTGGACCATACCGGGCATGAGGGGCCAGGTAAGATTCTTGGAATGGCTGGTTGAGCGATGGAACGTTCAAGAACAATGCTTTTACATAGGAGGGCACCAGCTCGAGATAGAGCCCTCGGATGTATACTTTCTCACTGGCTTGCCAAACAGAGGTGAGCAACTCAGTCTTGCGGGGACTAGGCCGGGTGGCCAATCCCTTGATAGTCTCCGCGAGGATTGGTGCACACGTGGGGCTCACCATTCAAAAGGCATAGAGATAAAACACATCACTCTACCGGAACTCAAAGTCATAGCGTTCACGGTTACCAGAATTTGCGGCGCGGCCGCTTTACACATTGCTTCCGGATCCCAAATGCGGATGGCAATTGACTGTTACCAAGGCACCATTTTCAACTGGTGTGAAGCTGTGTCGGCTCATATGAAGAGCCAACTGACCAAGGCAAAGAACGGACGACTAAAGACTTTTGGATATGGGCCTATAGTCGTGAGCTTTGCCTTGGAGAGAATTCCAATGCTGATCCCTCAGCAACTCACTGTTGATATCTTGGGTCCTCGGCAGCCAAAGCTGATACGATGGGTTGCGGTGATGGCCCGGCATCCTGACGAGGGCGCGACAGTAGTTCGATTCTCAGATAGTTATTTTGACTGGTTAGAGGGCCAGCTTTTTGTGATACAGGACTTTCCGTATGCCGGAATGGATTTCAGAGGTGATCCGGACATGGTTCTTCCACAGGGAGAACAATGGGACGACAGAGGTACTTTTATTTTCACAAGTTTTCTAATTATGTATTTTTTTTATTTTTTATATATATCGTCTCAAAACTAATAGTAAAACTTTTTCAAAATGCAGATGTTGGTCCACAGCGTCCAGCCAACCTCCGGCCTTATGATAGACTACATCCAGCTGCACCGGTACCGGCCCCACAGGACGCGACAGCAGAAGTACTAGCTGAGTTGGAGCATGATCTAGAGCGTCTCACGGCAGATATACCTGAGACTACTATGGACGACATTCCTATCAGGCTTCAGCGCTTCGTAGTCGCGGTCCCTGGACCGTTTAGGAGATTTTTGCGTAAGGTAGCCCGCGCAGTGGTGTCGTACAGAGAGCACCACCAGTGATTGACTAGTCACTTTTGTAGTCACATGTGACATTTTGACTTTTTGTACTATCATTTTGCCGATCATAAGGTGTTTTCAACCTATGATCGAAGACGATGTATATATTTTTTGACACACTTCTATCTATATATATCACTATTACCGGCTTATCTTGTTTAACATATGATGAAATGTTTTTAAATTTACTTGCATGATTATTATAAATGTCTGTCCAACACTCGAGAAGCAATTGCATCTGCTAATGTATTCAAAGACCTTGGAATATGTTGATATTCAATGTAATCAAATTCACGTTCCAAGAGACGCACTCTCAAAAACAACCTTAATAACACAGGATTTCTAATGGCATAAACTCTATTAAGCTGTAATACAACAAGTTCAGAATCTAACCTCACTATCAAACGTCGAATTCCAAATGAAATAGATTCGGATAATAATTCAACCACTGCACTGTATTCTGCAATGTTATTCGTTGTTTGACCGAGGCTTACCCCATGCATAGAAACTAACTCGTCAGAGGGCGAATAGATAACCCAAGCTGCGGAAGAGATATTCCGTGTATTACGACAAGCACCATCAGCAAATCCAATGTATGTTTGGAGAGGCGTCGACATCTACAATATCAAGAGTAAAACCAAGATAAGCCAGAATAATGACGAAAAACCACACTCGCTAAGCTAAGCACACTGACTAAACTAACACACTTGCTAGCTAGAAAGGAAATCTAACCTATCTAAAAATTTCTCCATACCCATCATTTTAAGCATAATACCTCTTTAGGTAAAGTCCATTTCTGGGTTTACCCAAAGAGTCCCCATCAAAATCAACTAACTCATAAGCCCCTTTTGCTAGCTTTCGCTTTACAATGTAGGGCCCATGCCACATGGGAACGAATTTTCCGGCACCTAGCTTATCGTTAGCTTGATCATATAATAGTACTAGGTCTCCTTCCGAAAAACTTCGAGGGGTTACATTTTTATCGTACTGAGCTTTCATTCGTTTCGCGTGAGTCTCGATAGCTAAAGTAGCGTCACGTCGAGTCTCATCTAATTTAGCCAAGTATAATAACCGTTTCTCCTCTTCGGAAGTAGCTGGAAGTAATTCGACAGCCATTTGAAGTGATGGGATTTCGCATTCAATAGGTAACACAGCTTCTAAGCCATAAACTAGCTGGAAAGGGGTGAAACCTGTTGAATTTTTCACTGAAGTTCGATATGCCCATAGCGCCGAAAATAACATGTTATGCCAATTCGTTCGATGGATACCAATGATCCGTCGAATCATGATGACTAGAACTTTGTTGATTGACTCAACCAAACCGTTGGCTTGCGGATAATAAGGAGTAGAGCTATCGTGGCGCAAACCAAGCTGGCTTGTAAGCTCAGTCATCATGACGTTTCGAAAATGGCTCCCATGGTCAGTAATGATTGCTTGTGGGACACCAAACCTAGTTATGATATGATTGAATACGAAAACTGCAGCTGTCTTGCCGCTTGCGTCGAATGTAGGCATCGCCTCGGCCCATTTTGTAAAATAATCAACCGCGAGGATGATATACGCATGCCCCCCGGCCGAGTGAGGGTTACAAGTAATAAAGTCAATGCCCCATTTGGCGAATGGACCAGCGGCAATTATAGGGTGGAGAGGAGCAGGTGGAGCGCGCATCTTTCGATCAAACACTTGACAGTTGTGGCATGTTCTGACGGCAAGGATACAATCTTTAAACATAGACGGCCAGAAATAGCCAGCGCGCAACACCTTCTGAGCTGTGGCATACCCAGACATATGACCGCCACATGCTCCAGAGTGACAATCATTCAAAACTCTCTCAGCCTCTTCGTGAGTTAAACAACGTCGAAAAACTAAGTCTGCCCCCCGGCGATAAAGTGTATCTCCAATAATTCTGTATTGCTGGGATCGAAACCGAATTTTTCGACGGTCTTCCTTGGAAGCTTCAGGCCGAAAGGTTTGGGTTTGGAGATAGATGATTATATCCCCATACCACGGATCTAAAGTGCTAATAAGAAACAAAGATTCGTCCGCAATGGACTCCTCTGCCACAGTCTCTGTGTCAGCACTCGGGAAATCACACATCAATTCCGCAAAAACTAAAGATTTCTTAGACTTGGACTTCTCGAACTCCAAGTCGAACTCTTGCAGGATAACAATCCATTTAGAGTACTTGCCCCCTAGCAGTTGTTTTGTCAAAATATAAATCATAGGGTTGCAATCCGAAATAACTGTAGTTTTGCGGAGAAGAATGTAGTGACGAAAACGCTGGACAGCTTGAACGGCTGCCAGGGCCAATTTCTCCACATGCGAATATTTTAACTCAGTTGGATTTAAGGTTCTACTAAGATAATATATCACATGCTCTGCTTTGAATTCATCTTCTTGAACTAACACCATTCCAATGGTGGAATGCGAAGCTGCGAGGTATAAGAAGTAGTCCTGGTTGTAGTTGGGAGGATGCAATAACGGTGCATGGGTCAACGCGTGTTTTAATGCATCAAAAGATTGTTGGGCAATCTCGTCCCAAAAGAATTGTGCGTTCTGTTTCAACAACCGTGTAAAACCTTTAGTGACCTCGGCGTAGTTTGGGATGAATCGGCGTAAAAAGTTCGCTTTCCCTTGCAAACTTTGGAGTTGGCGCAAACTCGAAGGAGGAGGCAATTTGATGATAGCCTCGACTTTCGAGGGATCGACGCGAATGCCGGCTTTTGAAACAACAAATCCCAGCAATCGACCTGTTTCTATACAGAAAACACACTTGTGGGGATTCAACCGAATTCGATAATGCCTACACCTCATAAAGATTGCTCGTAGGTGGACAAGGTGATCAGCTCGATGTAAAGAATGAGCAGGCAAATCATCGAGATAGGGTTGCACAATGTGCTTGATGTCATGAAATGCATAAGACATCGCCCGTTGAAAAGTAGCCCCGGCATTCTTAAGCCCAAAAGGTAATTTGCAATAAGCAAATGTCCCCCATGGACAAATGAATGCCGTTTTTGGTTGATCGGCAGGTAGAATATTGATTTGATTATAGCCTGAGAAACCATCCATGAAGGAAAACATCTCACTTCCGGCACAATCATCAATAATTTGATCGATATAAGGCGTAGGATAGTTGTCTTTTGGACAAGCTCGATTGATATCCCTATAGTCGATACAGATTCTTATTGTTCCTTGTTTTTTATTGACGGGAACAATATTCGATACCCAATCCGTTAACGGGATCGGATAAATGAAACCTGCTTTCAACAGCTTTTCGACTTCTGCTTTAATCGCAGCCGCTTTTCGAGGGTGAATCTGACGCAACCGTTGCCGAATGGGTTTAGCATCCGGGTAGGTTTTGATTTCATGAACAACAATGGCAGGATCAATTCCCGGCATTTCCTCGTAAGACCAGGCAAACACGTCGCGGAATTCTTGGAATAGGGCCTTGTAAGTTTGGATTTCTTCTTCAGTACATGCGGCACCTATATGAATGTTCTCCTCGATTCCGGGCTTCACTGAAATATCAATGGGAATAGTACGAGAAATATTCCCTAAATTCAGCTCTGAATCAGAATGTTTCGTTGGATCCTGAGCGTCTTTGACATATTCAGCGGTAAAGATAGATGAAAAATCATTTTCAAATGCATCATCCTTAGGTAAAAACGAAGATCTGTGATGGAGATCTTCCCATGGTAGATCATCTACACTTAGGATTTCGCGAAGTTGTTCGTCAGATGACACTTCTTCGGGAAACGTTATCCGTTCTAAGGGTGAGGTGAAAAGTGACTCTTCACTGACCACATTCATTTGGTCGGTTTCGGTTGAATGAAAGTCGGTAAAAGACATAAGAGCTTCATAAGCAATCTCATACGGACTCAACGGCATAACATCACCGAGTGAGTCTAGCTCAGAGTCAGATGGAACATACCAAGGATCATCATAAATAATGTTTTCTGACGTGATCATATGAATTGTTGCAAACGAAGGGTCTGCATTGAGTGGAGGGAGAGGAAAAGTTCCCAGTAAACCGGAATCCTTAACTAAACCTACACCAATGTCCCTATAAGGGATTGTCGTTTTACCAACATGCTGGATAGTTTCTGAAGAGGTTGGGTCGGATGAAAAGTATGTCAGCTGATCAATAGTCACGATCTTACCGTTATGTGGAAACTTAATGACTCTGAAGACCGATGAAACGACCGCTGTCATAGCATATGACCAACTTCGACCCAAAAGAAGGTTGTAGTCTAGAGGGGCATCAACCACTTCCACATCCAGACTAACGGTTTTACCTTCGACCCCTATAGGCAATTCTTGTAGAATACCAAACGGACGGAACCCACGGCCATCAAAGGCCTTAAGGATGGTGGGGGATTGGTTCAACGAAGGAGAACCAAGCGATCTCCAACATTGAATCGACATAATACACGTAGAAGCTCCCTCATCAATCACAGTCCGATGAATAGGCCTGTTTTTGACTATCACTGGAATTTGGAAAGCCATTTGATGGGGGAGACGTGGTGTACTATTTTCTAGATCAAAGATCATTAGGTTCGGGTCCTGAACATCGACAGCTCCGATAGCCGACAAAAGCAATTTTCGTTGCGCTGGACATGATTGCAGCACTTCGAGTGCCGACATTGCTGAAGGTGAAACAGCTAAGTCTTCAACAATGTTGTAATTCTGGGCTGCTCTCGCATGTGGATTGAAAGCAGACCTTCGAAGTACACCCTTGGCGGGCGGCTTAATCACTAAGTCTGGGTTAGGTTTTTCGATCTGTAGTGGATCGGAACCAGGAGCTGAGGTTGATGGGTTAGAGTGAGAAGATTCTGCTTCCTTACCATCAACAGGAGCCTTACTACCATAATCTTGCGATCGAGTCGCAATCCTGACATGAGACATCATCAAAATGGGTTCTTCACTGGCATTCGAAGAAGAACCTATCATCTTATTCTCCTGCTCTGGAAATGGATTTTTTAACACAGCAGGAGTGGGAGAACCTTTGACTATTTTCACTACCTCGGCCCGATGAGGGCAGTCTCTCGTAAAATGATCTTCTTCACAAATGAGACAAGGATATCGAGGTTTGCGTTTTTCGTCATTGGTTTCCGACTTTTCCGTTTTCTCCTTTGGAGCCTTGTCTGCTTTAGCCTTCTTCTTTCCTTTCTTCTTTCCACCATTTTTTGATTTGGCCGTAGATGACTCTACGAATGTCGGCGGTAAGTTCAGGAGGAGAAGACTCTCCTGTCGGAGAATCAGGCAAAGTGATAATTGGAGTATTGGAGGCCTTGGAAGACTTCTTCTTACTCTTCGTAGTCACGATACCAATCATACCATCAGCGGCATGAGATCCCGAAGGAGCAGCAGCGATTTGGTTTGACTTTGGAAGATCCGGAATTTTCTCGTGTAACGTACCCGACTGAGTGTAAACTAAGTCAAGGTATTGTGCCTGAGCAATGACTTGCTCCTCAGTAACTACTCCGGCCTTAGCTACATCTTCAGTAATTCTTGGTAATAATGATTTGACAAACCATTCAGCTAAGATTTGGTCCGGGATAAAAACTTTCACTAATCTTCTTCGACGTCTCCACTCATGGATGTGATCAGAAATGTACGTGGATGTCGATTGTTTTAGCGAAGTTAATAATTCTGTACCATTATCGTATCTGACTGGTAACTGAAAATGAGTTAAGAACGAGGTAGCTAACTGGCTAAAGTTGTAAAAAGAGGCCCGTGGTAACTCAATGTACCACTTGGCTGCGAGACCAATGAGTGTACGCTGGAAAAGACGTAAGCGGATGGAATCATCTGAGATGGAATTTGATGCACACCAGAGGTGGTAAGTCATCACGTGATTAGACGGATCCTCTCCAGACTTACCTTCGAACTTGGGTATATCGCTGGGCAACTTATTTGGCATTGGCGGCCAGAACTGAAGATATTGAATTGGATCGTTCGTTAGGCGCGTCAAGTCGGGTAAATCTAAAGTCGCAATAAACGGTAACTGCCGGTTAGGATCTCTAAAACTCTGAGTCACAATACCAGCCCCAGGAGGAGGATATCCAGGATAACTAGGAACAGGAGTCGCATTTGGGATATTATATCCTCCTGGAAAACCAGGATTAACCGGACCGTACTGGGGTTGCTGAGGTTGTTGATAAGTGTACCCAGGATACGGTTGATACTGGTAAACCGGTTGTTGGGCAGCTTGCCCAGGTTGATACTGTCCCTGGTACGGAGGTTGAACAAATTGAGGTTGAGTAGTAACAACCGTACTTGTACCAGGTTGGCCTGCAGGCATCTGGACTGTGGTTTGAACCGTAGGTCCAGACAACGGTACAGATGTCTGAGGAGTGGTTACAGGGACAGTAGAAACCGGAGCTGCCGATACTCCAGAAGTAAGCATGGTAGATGAAGCGGTAGTTGCTGCAGCCGTGTGAGGTGGAGTACCAGGTGCAATTGGCGGCTGAGTAACTACCGAAGTTACAGGGGTCTGAACACTTGACTGGACAGGTTGCGGTTGCTGGGGTGGACCAGGAACTGCAGGTTGTCCTGCTTGAGGTACCGACTGTATACTTGGTTGCGACATCTGTTGACCCTGTGACGGATCCCATGTTAACATTCCAGGGTATTGACTCGTAACAGGTTGAGGATACTGAGATCCATAGCCGTATTGAGGATAGGGTTGATAACTGTAAGGTGCAGTCCCATATGATTGCCCTTGAGGTGGTTGATAACCTTGACCAGGGTATTGACCCGTAGGTTGATAACCTTGAGGTAAATACGAGTACTGGGGTTGACCTTGACCTTGGGGTTGGTATCCTTGAGGTTGATACCCTTGGGGTTGCCATCCTTGAGGTTGCCATCCTTGAGGTTGATATTGATACTGAGGTTGACTTTGGGGTACATATTGAGGCTGGGGTTGATACCCTTGGGGTTGATACCCTTGAGGTTGCCCCCCAGTCACGAATGAAGTACCTTGAGGTTGCCCCCCAGGCATTAACGAAGGTTGCCCCCCAGGCGGTAATTGGCCACCTTGAGGTTGGTTAATGGGAGTTGAACCTGACATCATATAAATGTCACCTATACTCAATGGTACATTACCACTGTTTCCAACTAATAACCCATGATCAATGGGTTGAGGAGATGCTCCCGCAAAGGTACCAGAAAGTGATTGATACCCAGTAGGAACAGAAGGACCGCCATGTAAAAATGATTCAGGACTTTGCGTAAACACAGATGACTGACCAGACATATTTACAGGAGAATGAATTCCTCTAGGTGGAATAGGAGTACGAGGTGTAGAAAAACCTACTGAGTTGTCTAAAAAATTGGTTAATGCAAGGTACCAAGATTCACTTCTAGGAGGACTGTAAAAGATGGATTCACGCTCCCTTAGATCAAGGGTAATTAGATCTTCAGAATCAGAAACGCCTATTTCTTCCTCTGGAACAAGTTCTTCTATAGAAATTAATCCAACAGGAAGATTTTCGGTGATAATTCTTTCTATTCTTGGTGAATCAGGAACACTAGGAGTTGGAGTAACAGGTTCGGAAATTTCAGGTTCTTCGCCTGTTTCACTGGCAGATGAAAAACTACCAGCAAGCTCGGAAACTGTAACAGCTTCGGGATTGTAACCTGTTTCTAAACTTTGGTAATCTGGATGGACTACCAAGGAAGATTCTCCTTCTTCAGGTGAACCTACTCTACTGTCACTAGGAGGAGTTACAAGGACCTTTAACCCTTCTAAATTACCTGGGTCGTCTCGAGGAGGGGATCCCCTAAGTCTACGGGATCTTCTCAACAATTCGGCCACAGAAACAACTTCAGGAGACTGGCCCGCAATTCGACGGGACCTTCTCGGTAATTCCGCCACAATTAAAGATTTTAACTACAACACACGAAAACAAAGTAAAAATTTCAAATCAAACCACCTAAAGTCTTCTAAAGAACCAAACAAATTTGAAGCACACGCCTAAATAATCTAGAGCGTCAAACCACACACAAACAGTAGTCTTCCGGACCAAAAGCGCTAGTTGGTGATTAGGCCCAACCTCGCAGGATTCAGTACAGAAATGGCGGGTGGAACAGTTACCCCGGCAACCTGCTTAATGAATAGACTGGCACAAGTTCCTCCACTTTAACCGTCTCGAAGTGAAGTGAACCCCCCAGAAAATCCAAGTGAGTATAACCGACGTCTGCTCCAGGTACAGTGGGACCTTCCCTCCACCGTCACCTTGGTAGAACCCTAGAGATTATGGTCACTAAGGTTACCAATCACAACAATTACACCTGGGGGAACAGTCTAAACTCCGACAGCACGCAAGGGCAGAGTAGCAAGCTCCAATCCCCTTACCGGCTCCTTGACAACAATCCAAGGTTTACCGATAAGTGACCCCTGGCTCCTCGACAATGGTTAATCCGAGGTTTACCGTTTGTAATACGTACTGCCTGGCGTCGTTCCCAACGAGGGAGGAATGATCCCCTCACTGGTTCGGACACGAGCTCGTGCTTCTCCTTTAAGAGGAGCTTTCCCAGAATGTAACTGAAACAATTGGATTTGTTCTACTCAAGATAGACTATCTGTTTGGTTTTGTAGTCTTGGAGAGTTAAGTACTCACCTACTCCAAGACCCTAGCCTAAGCTATGTTGGTGTTCAGAGCCCTAGAAAAATAAAGATTACTAGATTGATTTTAATTTAAGCGTTACTTTTAAGGTTGTTTCTTAAGTCAAAAGGTGATGGAAGTGAAACTAGTGGTGTGTTGACTCGACTCGAAACCACTACAAAATGCACCTAGAATGATTTATCCACTACTTTACTTTTTCGATGAATTGCTTAACTAAAAAGTTGAGAGAATGCAATCTTTATAAAAGCAACTTCTTAATTGAAGACAATCAAAGAAACAATTCGTTTTTCTTTTCCAAGCATAAAAACATAACCTCTCTTTACATGCACGAAAAAACTCTTTTCTTCTTTCAAAAACAAAAAGCTACTTGAAACAAGACTTTTAAAGAAGATGTTTTTGTATTTTTCTTTTAATAAAGCAAATAAATCTAATATAACCAAAAATCAATCTTAACAACTCTTAAAATCTATGAAAATCCACTCATAAGCAAACTAAAGGCAAATTTACTCTAAGCAATCTTAACGAGGCCAAAACTAACAATGATTATTTCTAAGGTGTTTTACTTGATCACAATCAAATCAAGGACTAGCTTATTGCAGAACCAAAAACTAGTCAAAACAAAACTCTAATCTTTTTGTTCTTTTTGTAAAATGGAAATCAATACTTTATAAACAAGCAATTCGAAATTTGACCCAAAACAACTTAAATGGCAAGCTGCTCACACAAGGAGACTTTACGACAGGCCCGACTTCTAAGAAGGTTGACTAACCAGAGAGATCTAAGGTTGGACAACTTTCTACTATCAAAGTCACTACAAAACCTATCCAAAAATCAAACCCTAGGTCTAAACTTCGTTGAAAACCACTAAAACACTCAAAGCTCACAAAACAAGTTCAGGTGAAAATTCTTGACAGGGTACTAAAGGATCTGGGTAGAAAATACTAATGAAAATCAAAATCTAAAAGCAATTAAAGCAAAAAATGGAATTTTCCTAAATTTTACAGGAAGACGCAGGCGACCCGTTGTCACAGGTGCAGCCCCGCTCTGTGCAAACGGCAATAGCGCGTCCAAAGACGCACTGTACAGTACTCAGAGGGTGCGTCCTTCTGGAAAAATGAAGAAAAACCAAATCTAACTAAATCTAAAGCTAAGCCACCCAAATACTAATTCTCACAGTCAAAAACCAGAAAATAAAAATGATTTTCTCAAAGCAAAGTTCATATAAAGGAAAAGACTCTCTCATTAATGGATTCCCCAGCGGAGTCGCCAATTTGTCACATGGAATTGGTCAAGGGTGCGGACACGACTGACCTTCCTAGAAGTCTAAGACGTTCTAATGACAAACAAGACAAAATGGAGTGATCTTTCTCTAAATACACCTTTTACAACATGAAAACTACAAGTGTTTAGGCTTACCTTATTCCAAAACGCTGTTGTTGAAGTCCGTTCTTGACGATCCGGATGAGCTCCTCCTTCAAGTCAATTCCTGCAACCACAAACAATCAAACAATTACCAAGCACTTGCATTTCATATAATAAAACATATATTCAACATGCAGACCAAGGAACACATGAAATAACTCATTAACCAAGCTATTGAGAAAAATAAACCAGTTTGTATTAATAACGAAACAAAGAAACTCTTACAACCTGGCCTTGGTGTTGTGCAAGTTCCTCCCAGGGTCCATCAAGGGTTTTCCTCTACTTTGACAAAGCTCACCCTCTTCCAAGTAGAATCAAGTAAAGACAATCTCTCCTCACAAAGGCTCTAATGGAAGACCTAAATCCTGCAGCATTTACCCAAAGAAAATGTATAGCTCCAACCTCCTCTCCCTCTGGCTCAATGTCTTTATTTATAGTGCTGTAAAGAGGTTATTCAGGTCCACTATCAATGGGATCATCCCCCTCTTTGGGTGGGATAGCTCCCTTATTGATGGGATAAGTTCCCCCTTAATAGAGATACATGAACCAACTGGAGGCGCATCCATTTCATCAAACCGACCTCTAGAATGTTCTAGAAGTAACCACAAGTAACTTTTTCAAGATAAAACTCGCGCATTTTGCCTTTTACAGAGGGACGCACCTGTCCCTTAACATACAGAGCGTCCATGGACGCAGATTTTGTGAACATGGTCAGCGTCCCCGCAGGTAAGGCTAGAGAGAACCTGCGACCCCAGAGATAAACATAGTTTTTACAAGACTTTCTCTCTTTTTGAGTTTGAGATGGATAACAGAGGCATGAGACTTGCCCAAGAGGGTAGCATGACTGTTGATTTGAGCCATACTAACTGTAAGTAGTCAAGGTGACATTTTTTAGTGTAACAATTCCAAATAGTTCTTTCCAAACCACGCATTTCAAATTTCAAAGCAATCTGAATAGGCCTCTGATTACTGCTCACATCACTATAATCCTTTCGGAAGAAGAAAATCAAATCTCCCCTCTGGCATGCATCACTCCTGATCCTTCTCAAAGCAGTGAGCATTCATTAGATGAGGGAAGCCCGGAGAATTGGAAGAGTGATAAGTCTGGTTAGGATGAAATTCCTAAAATCATTCCGCCCCTTGAAGACATAAGCGCAGTAGCTGGGGAAGGGACTCTTGGAGCCACAAGTCATTCCTTGGCGAAGCCTGTCAGCGAGACGGATGGCAATGAAAGTCTGAGGATTGGCAGCGCGTGTCTGGTAGCGGAGAAGACTCCTAGTGAGGATATGGAAGTTTAATGCCACCTGAGCCTGCTTTTCTCCTTTTTTTGTTTTTGATACCGCTCAGATGACCACCTCCAGGCATTTTTGCTCATAGTCAAGGTTCAGCATCTTCAGCTTGTTGTTTTGGCTTCCCTTCGGGGAAGTGGTGGCTTACTTACCGGCTGGTTTGCTAAGAATTTAGGCTTTTCTGCTGTCCATGTCTCTATCTTCGTTCTACAAGTCTTTCTCCGGGTTTTATATCTGTTTTCTAGCTCTATGTAACTGGTCTCCCCAGGTTCTTTTTGTAAGGGGGCAGTTTTGCTGTGTTGAGTGCTCTCGGGTTCTGATCTCTGAGGCCTCAACTCCATGTAAAAATATTCCTCTTTTCAGTTAATAGATTTTAGTATTTGCAGAGAAAAAAAAAAATATCCTCTCCTCTTATTGTTGCATTTAGTGATTAATAACTTCATAAATGAAACTAGAAATTGGTGAAGATAAATTGTGAAAACCATGACTTACCCATTATGATCACTAGTTAAAAATGGTAGCAAGATCTTTGCATCAAAGAGGACACCACCGAGTAAGATTTTGACAAACCTTATTTAATGTAGTTATTAATCTATATAGACTATTATGTTTTCAGTTTTGATTTGTTAATATATTTGTTTTAAAAGAAAAAAAAATAAAAATAAATTTAGTACCAAAGATAACATTTTTAATATAATTAAACTCAATTTTTAATTTTTATTCAAAAATATCTTATTTAATTTTAATTCAAATCTTAATTTTTATTTAAAAATCTCATCTAATTTAATCTTGTTTTTCATTTTTATTTAAATTAACTAAATATTTCATTATCACAATCTTATATATATATATATATATATATATATATATATAGCTATATATATATATATCTATCTATCTATATCTATATATATATATATAGATATATATATATATATATATATATATATATATATATATATATATACATATATATGTAATTCCATTTATTGATATTATCTTTTGGGATGTTTTTATAAAAAAATTTGAAAGGTTGTTAATATCCTCTCCTCTTATTGTTGCATTTATCCATACCTTAGTGACTAATAACTTCATAAATGAAACTAGAAATTGGTGAAGATAAATTGTGAAAACCCAGACTTACCCATTATGATCACTAGTTAAAAATGGCAGCAAGATCTCTGCATCAAAGAGGACACCACGAGGTAAGATTTTGACAAACCTTATTTAATGTAGTTGTTACTCTATATAGACTATGATGCTTTCAGTTTTGATTTGTTAATATATTTGTTTTAAAGGAAAAAAAATAAAGATAAATTTAGTACCAAAGATAACATTTTTAATATAATTAAACTCAATTTTAAATTTTTATTTAAAAATATCTTATTTAATTTTAATTCAAATCTTAATTTTTATTTAGAAATCTCAACTAATTTAATCTTGTTTTTCATTTTTATTTAAGTTAACTAAATATTTCATTAACTAAACATTTGACTAGATATTTTGAATGTTGGTGATTTTTCTTTTAGCCTTTCAAAATGATGAGTTCAATATATTATTCAACAGATATTACTGTCGACCCAGTGGATCTACAACAATAATTTCAACTATTAATCATTTCACAAACTCCTTGCCAACTATATGTCCAATGATTGACAATCTACCATGATAAAACATTACTTCCAATTAACATAAATATCCTTTCCTAGTTACGCAGAATTGTTGTAGTACTATACTCTCACTGAGTACATTCCTCTTTTAGAAATAAATACATCAGCTTGTTTAAAATCATCTACACTACGATTCAATGAAAAATCACATGCAATCGAGGGCTTACCCTTGAATCTCTTCCCCAAAACATATTCAAACTTCGCACGATGTAGCTAGCTCTCGGCGGAAATGACTTTAACCATATAAATTGTGAAAGGTACTAATAAAATCAAGAAGGGAGATAAATCCCTCACAAGCAATAACATTGCAAGATGTGAAATATTAGCATTGCTATAATCAAGATCTGGATTCTAGTCTGGGCAAAAGGGGAGTTGTAAGGAAAATTATCGTCGCAACTCTGACTGCCAAGGACCACAGTATAGGCAATCAACAAGCATTGGACAAATAGAATAGGGGCGATTCTCAGAATCGCCCCAACAAATGCTTGATACCTCAAAAAATCCTTTACAGATCGCATTTAAAATATAAAAATGAGCACATTAAGCAAAATTAAGATGAAATTTGTGAAACGAGGCAAGAAATTGCTTTACACAGAGGGACAAATAGAATTACTGACAAAATTTTCAATTCGGGGTATTCAGGTCAATCTTACAATGGTGAACCTCAACAAAATAAAAGAGCGCAGTGAGTAAAATGAAGTAAAAAATTGTTTTATATAAATAGAGAAATAGAATGAGTAACAAAAACTCAAAACGTGTGCATACCTACCCTGATGAATCTTTCTTTACAAAGACGAGAGTGGTTTCGTCCCCGTCAGGTGCAAACAACTCTCTCAACATCTCTATATTACTACTCTCTTCATCCCTTTCTGCTTGAAGCTCCTTCAACCATAAGTATCTCCCAGAGTTGCACACCAAAAATTCCTCCAATTCACCTGCTCTCAAAGATCTCCAACAAGGGCGATAGTTATCACTCTTTTCCCCCACCATATTCATATGCATCTGATGACACCAAAATCTTTCATCTGGTGGTACTGCTGCATCTAATTCTTGTCTTTCATCTGGTGCTACTATTGCATCTAATGTTAGGCACACTTGCTTGAGCATATTTTGAACACGACAGGCAGATCACATTTTATTTCAAATTTTATTTGCATTTCATCTATCGTCTCCTCAATTAAGGGCCACGGGAAATGGAGTCACCAAGGGTACAAAGGTTGACGCGTATAACATATGACACGGACGAGATTTTTTTGGTGGAAGATGAGATAGATGGAATGGCTCTCCTCGTCCATCAGTGAGCATGCGATCAAATTCTGATAAAACATTGTTTTCTATATTCTCCTGACTCTCCAAAATTGACAAAGCCTAAAAGACAAATGTTCATGTAAGAAAAGATGGCTATCATATATTATTTATTATAAAAGTTAACATAATGCAGGCAATAACATTTTTGGTATAAAAAATATGGATGAGTGGTATGATCACCTGCACTGAAATATCTGTAGAAGGGCATGATCCATCGCCAGGGAATTGCTCTAATCTATCGCATTCACTCAAATCTAGAATTTGCAAGGAGAGGGAACTGAAGTCGTTGCATAACTCTGTAAGGTTGCGGCATCTTCTTAGAACCAACTCCTTCAAATTTTTGAGTTGATATAAACCCTTTGGAAGCTTCCGTATACTCTCGCATCCTTCAAGGTTCAGCACTATTAAACTTGCTAATTCACAGAAGTCATTGCATAACTCTCTAAGCTCGCCGCATTCTCCAAGATCCAACTCCTCCAAATTTTTGAGTTGACCATAACCTTCAGGAAGTTTCTGTATACTCTCACATGCTATGAGTTTCAACACTCTTAAACTTACTAATTTACCCAACTCTTTGGGTAGTTCTTTCAACTTTGTAAAGTGCTTGAACATTAATACTCTCAAATTTTGAAGCTGTATAAAATCTGTGCAAAGGACTTGAACTGCACGGGATTGCCAGCGTCCATCAAAATTCATGCGTTGAAAGATTGGAGATAGATTCTGCAAGTTATGTAATTGATCATAAGTCTCAACCGTATGAAATACGAATAGTAAAACGTTTTCTTAAATAGATACTCAAAATTTTCAGGAAAACGGAATGAGAAATAGAATCACTTGCCCGAGGGAATTCACAACTCAAGTATCTCAATTGCTTTAACTGTGACACAAGAATTGGAAGCTGGATAATTTTCAATTTTAAATAAATCAGCTCTTTAAATATCTTATTGCAATTTCCTTTCACTTTTTTCGGAGTTCCCAAATGAGGAACTCTCAATGAATTATACATTGAGTCAAGTCTTGCTGCACATATATGCAATGCAGCACCATAATCTCTAGCCAACAAGATGCCTTTAATACCTTGAGCATCCTGCATGCCATTATTAAGTATAATTAAATCAAAATAAAGACAGACTCTGTATAATCAAACATGTATATGACCGTTTTTTAAATTTTCCGAGCTCATAGATTTGTTACCTCCTCTTCAAGGAACTTCTTGAGTTCACATGCATTGGTGAATCTCAATCTCACTTCCTTTCCATTTAAAGGAACCATTTTTATATTTTAAATGCGATCTATGAAGGATAAGCGAGGTATCAAGCATTCTTTGGGGCGATTCTTAGAATCGCTGGGTAGTGGGGCGATTCTCAGAATCGCCCCGCCACTGCCTCGCCACCACCCAGCGATTCTGAGAATCGCCCCAAACAATGCTTGATACCTCACATATTCTTCACAGATCGCATTTAAAATATAAAAATGGTCCCTTAAGGGGAAGTTAAGGCCATCGCTGGTGCACTGTGAAGGGGCCGAAGGCGGCACTAGTCCTTTCGGTTTCATTTCGTTCCACATGGAATATGGCTGTGGTGGTGGACAGCCTGAACGGTCACGCCTGTAATTTCGACACTGTGAAGAGGCCGAAGGCAGCACTGGTCCTCTCGGTTTGATTTCATTCCACATGGAATCTCACCTATTCACCTGTTGTTGCTGCTCCATGTGCAGGTTGGCAGATCGCTTAGCAGTAGCAAGATTTAGAAGGAGCATTAGCGTGATGACGAACAGAACTGCAGTATCAACCTTTTTTGTCTCCATTAATAATCGATCTCCTCCCACTGATGGCCAACAATTTGAGCTGCCACACACAAGGATGCTCTAGGCACTTCAATATAGACATAAGCAGTCTTAACATACATTCCAGGCAGAGGCCTGAAATATATATAGAGAGTTTGGGGTGGGTCTAAAATAGCGGTCCACAAAATTTTCGATTCGAGGTATTCAGGTCAATCTTACAATGGTGAACCTCAACCAAATAAAAGAGCGCAGTGAGTAAAATGAAGTAAAAAATTGTTTTATATAAATAGAGAAATAGAATGAGTAACAAAAACTCAAAACGTGTGCATACCTAACCTGATGAATCTTTCTTTCCAAAGACGGGAGTGGTTTCATCCCCGTCAGGTGCAAACAACTCTCTCAACATCTCTATATTACTACTCTCTTCATCCCTTTCTGCTTGAAGCTGCTTCAACCGTAGGTATCTCCCAGAGTTGCACACCACAAATTCCTCCAATTCACCTGCTCTCAAAAATCTCCAACAAGGGTGATAGTTATCACTCTTTTCCCCCATCGTCTTCATATGCATTCGAGGACACCAAAATATTTCATCTGGTGGTACTGCTGCATCTAATGCTTGTCTTTCATCTGGTGGTACTGCTGCATCTAATGTCAAGCACACTTGCTTGAGCATATTTTGAACACGACTATACGACAGACGGATCACAAATATTCTATCCTTGATTGGCATGGGCAACCCATCAAATTGTTGACCAATATAAATTATTTCAAATTTTATTTGTGTTTCATCTATCGTCTCCTCAATTAAGGGCCACGGGAAATGGAGCCACCAAGGGTACAAAGGTTGATGCGTATAACATATGACACGGATGGGATTGTTTGGTGGAAGATGAGATAAATGGAATGGCTCTCCTCGTCCATCAGTGAGCATGCGATCAAATTCTGATAAAACATTGTTTTCTATATTCTCCTGACTCTCCGAAATTGACAAAGCCTAAAAGAAAAATGTCTGTGTAAGAAAAAATGACTATCGTATATTATTTATTATAAAAGTTAACATAATGCAGGCGATAACATTTTTGGTATAAAAAATATGGATGTTTGGTATGATCACCTACATTGAAATATCTGTAGAAGGGCATGATCCATCGCCAGGGAATTGCTCTAATCTGTCGCATTCACTCAAATCTAGAATTTGCAAGGAGAGGGAATTGAAGTCATTGCATAACTCTGTAAGGTTGCGGCATCTTCTTAGAACCAACTCCTTCAAATTTTTGAGTTGATCTAAACCCTCTGGAAGCTTCCGTATACTCTCACATCCTTCAAGGTTCAACACTATTAAACTTGCTAATTCACGAAAGTCATTGCATAACTCTCTAAGCTTGCCGCATTCTCCAAGATCCAACTCCTCCAAATTTTTGAGTTGACCATAACCTTCACGAAGTTTCTGTATACTCTCACATGCTATGAGTTTCAACACTCTTAAACTTACTAATTTACCCAACTCTTTGGGCAGTTCTTTCAACTTTGTAAAGTGCTTGAACATTAATACTCTCAAATTTTGAAGTTGTATAAAATCTGTGCAAAGGACTTGAACTACATGGGATTGCCAGCTTCCATCAAAATTCACGCGTTGAAAGATTGGAGATAGATTTTGCAAGTTATGTAATTGATCATAATTCTCAACCGTATGAAATACGAGTAGTAGAACGTTTTCTTAAATAGATACTCAAAATTTTCAGGAAAACAGAATGAGAAATAGAATCACTTGCCCGAGGGAATTCACAACTCAAGTATCTCAATTGCTTTAACTGTGACACAAGAAACGGAAGCTGGATAATTTTCGCTTTTAAATAAATCAGCTCTTTAAATATCTTATTGCAATTGCCTTTCACTTTTGTCGGAGTTCCCAAATGAAGAACTCTCAATGAATTATACATTGAGTCAAGTCTTGCTACACATATATGCAATGCAGCACCATAATCTCTAGCCAACCAGATGCCTTTAATCCCTTGAGCATCCTGCATGCCATTATTAAGTATAATTAAATCAAAATAAAGACAGACTCTGTATAATCAAACATGTATATGACCGTTTTTAAAATTTTCCGAGTTCATAGATTTGTTACCTCCTCTTCAAGGAACTTCTTGAGTTCACGTGCACTGGTGAATCTCAATCTCACTTCCTTTCCATTTAAAGGAACCATTTTTATATTTTAAATGCGATCTGTGAAGGATATGCGAGGTATCAAGCATTGTTTGGGGCGATTCTCAGAATCGCCGGGTGGTGGGGCGATTCTCAGAATCGCCCCGCCACCGCCCCGCCACCACCCCCACCGCCCCGCCACCACTCGGGTGGTGGCGGGGCAATGGCGGGGCGATTCTGAGAATCGCCCCACCACCCGACGATTCTGAGAATCGCCCCAAACAATGCTTGATACCTCGCATATCCTTCACAGATCGCATTTAAAATATAAAAATGGTCCCTTAAGGGGCAGTTAAGGCCATCGCTGGTGCACTGTGAAGGGGCCGAAGGCGGCACTTGTCCTTTCGGTTTCATTTCATTCCACATGGAATATGGCTGTGGTGGTGGACAGCCTGAATGGTCACGCCTGTAATTTCAACACTGTGAAGAGGCCGAAGGCAGCACTGGTCCTCTCGGTTTGATTTCATTCCACATGGAATCTCGCCTATTCACCTGCTGTTGCTACTCCACGTGCAGGTCGGCAGATCGCTCAGTAGTAGCAAGATTTAGAAGGAGCATTAGCATGATGACGAACAGAACTGCAGTATCAACCTTTTTTGTCTCCATTAATAATCGCTCTCCTCCCACTGATGGCCAACGATTTGAGCTGCCACACACAAGGATGCTCAAGGCACTTCAATATAGACATAAGCAGTGTTAACATACATTCCGGGCAGAGGCTTGAAATATATATAGAGAGTTTGGGGTGGGTCTGAAATAGCGGTCCGTTTGGTTGACAACCTAGAACTTGTGGGGATTCGCTATATTTCATGTTATTAGTTAATTGCAGTTAGATTCGCCAACTTTTTTGGGGGGTTTTAACGTAGTTAATTCTATAACGATATAGATTAGAATATTTAAATGTATCTAAGTTTTAATTGGAAAACTAAAAAGTGGCTCTGAAAAGAATAAAAGTTAAAAAGGTTAGATAACATAAATAAGTTTATCAAATTGTTTTAAATTTTTTCTTTTCACATATATTTTTAATTCGTCTTTCCGTAAAATTTCATCTTTTAATTCATTTTTGCTTTGATCATCAATTTTTTTATTATTGAATTCAAACATACAAGACTAAAATTTAAAATAATTTGGAGTTTATAATTTTGAAAATATATTTTTAATAAACACAAAATATTTTTTTATTATTGAATTTAAACATACAGGGCTAAAATTTAAAATAATTTGGAGTTTATAATTTTGAAAATATATTTTTAATAAACATAAAATATTGAATCACTATTTCTAGCATGAAGTTATGGAATAAATCAATATCTTAGTAAATGTAACTACTTTTAGGTTTGAATTTTTCTTGAAATTCTATATGAATTTCTAATATTTCCAATAAATACTATATATATATTTAATATATTGGAAATTTAGTGAGTTAAAATAGTTATGCATTTTAATATATATATATGGAATTTCAATAATTTGAAAATTTATGGTTCTTAATTAAGTTCCTCTATTTTTTACTGATCCGCGTGGGGCATATTTAATAAACACACACACACACCAGGAAACGTTGCTAAAAGGTTTACATCATGGTAATCACATCGGGCAAGGGAGGCATCAAGGGAAAAGTTGAAAACAAAGTAAACTGCACAACAATGAAGGTCTTAAAAGGTGAGTGCCACCTTGATTATACTATAATTAGAGTTAAAATATCAATTAATTTTGAGCTTTTGTGCATTAAAAAACAAAAAACCTAGGTCTAGTTCAGGGGAAAGGCACTCGTATGGCTGCCATAAAATTGAGACCTTTTGGGTTTACCGGGACCTGCCAAGAAGGTGAAGGTACGAACCATAGTTACTCGAATTCGATTCGATACGAAACCAAAATAATTTGACTGCATAAAATTTAATACGGATAAAATTAAATTCGAAAGTATACATCTTATAAGTATTTTAATTTAACTTTTAATAAAAATTTAAAGGAACCATTTTTATATTTTAAATGCGATCTGTGAAGGATATGCGAGGTATCAAGCATTGTTTGGGGAGATTCTCAGAATCGCCGGGTGGTGGCGGGGCGATTCTGAGAATCGCCCCACCACCCAGCGATTCTGAGAATCGCCCCTATTCTATTCGTCCAGTGCTTGTTGATTGCCTATACTGTGGTCCTTGGCAGTCAGAGTTGTGACACGATAATTTTCCTTACAACTCCCCTTTTGCCCAGACTAGAATCCAGATCTTGATTATAGCAATGCTAATATTTCACATCTTGCAATGTTATCGCTTGTGAGGGATTTATCTCCATTCTTGATTTTATTAGTACCTTTCACAATTTATATGGTTAAAGTCATTTCGGCCGAGAGCTGCCTACATCGTGTGAAGTTTGAATATGTTTTGGGGAAGATATTCAAGGGTAAGCCCTCGATTGCATGTGATTTTTCATGGAATCGTAGTGTAGATGATTTTAAACAAACTGATGTATTTATTTCTAAAAGAGGAATGTACTTAGTGAGAGTATAGTACTACAACAATTCTGCGTAACTAGGAAAGGATATTTATGTTAATTGGGAGTAATGTTTTATCATGGTAGATTGTCAATCATTGGACATATAGTTGGCAAGGGGTTTGTGAAATGATTAATAGTTGAAATTATTGTTGTAGATCCACTGGGTCGACAGTAATATCTGTTGAATAATATATTGAACTCATCATTTTGAAAGGCCAAAAGAAAAATCACCAACATTCAAAATATCTAAGCTTAGTGTCCAAAATTCTTTGGCACGAGTTCTCGCTACAAAGATATGATTTCCTACCAGAAAGTTGCGTGGCTTGTAACAAACATTTACAGGATAGTTTGCCAGACTTCAGTAGTTGCTAGACTAATTCTCGAGACTTTTCGGAGTGCGCATGCTGCATTTGAATAAGGGGGTGATTCTCATAATCGCCCCAAACAATGCTTACTGGGCATCCAATACAATATTAAGTAGATTTCAGAACAAGAGTTCCTCTTCGTGAGGTAAAATTTATATATAGATATGAGTCAATAAGAATTATGGTAGCCGATTCATCCATGAAATGGGGACGAGCTAATTAATTTTCTTTGACAAAACTGCAGGTTGGCATGCAAAGAGATCAAGATAGGTAGCCGAAACACAAAGATGGTATGTAATACTCATATGCTATTACATTCATATGGTCACTAATCTCCTCATTCCTTTAATTATGTTTTAGCTTTTGCGGTTGTTGTTAACATTGGGTAACTTTGCATGTGTGTGCAGATAACGTTGGAATCATTCCTTATTATTCTGTGTGGAACAAAGCTCTGGTACATCTTACTCATTCATGGTGGATTCTTCGGAGGGAATTATCATTGTTATGAGGACACCTACATCGCCACAACTACAACTACAGCCGAGCCTCAGAAAGGAAGCACCGTTGTGACTTCTTCTGTTTAACAACTATTCTCTTTTCTTTCTATCCATATATATTTCAATGAATTCAAATTGTTATTTTCTAAATTACGAAATATTTCATTTTTTTATATTTGTAAATTATTTAATTTTTTTTGTAAAATAGCAATACTCTATTTTATCCACTATATTTTATTTTATAAAACATATTCATACTGTATTTTATTAGATGTACCTTATTTTCTTCCTAGTGGTTATACCTTGTTTCTTTCAATAGCCCTTGCAATTATTTCATAAAAAGTAGTTGTAGTAAATTTATATAGCAACATTGTAGCCCTAGTAATAGATTTATTTTCTACAAATAGTATATTTGTTGAATTGAATTTTTGCGGACATAAAAAACTAGTTTTATCATTGTAAGAATTTTTAATTGTTAAATTGATTTTAAACTATTGTACATATTAGTATTAACTGTTGACTAGTTTAATTGAGCCAATTATAGTATGTAATTACCTCTATATCACTTGTTAATAATTGATAATTGTTAATAATTGGTAAATTCACTTAGAGACCAGTAAACATGAAATGAATAGCCAAATTGAAAGCTCATGACAGAACATTGATATATAAAGTAGATTCTGTATAAGAGATTGTAGGAGCTTGTCACGTGCAATAGATTTGGATTATTGATCCGACCATTAATTCAATGGATGGTGTTTGACATGAAGAGATTGAAATATGTTACTCATGAAGTAGATGGTGGGATTGAAACAAAAAAACAACATAGCACCGTTGATGTTGATGTTATGGTTGAGAACATGTTGAATTTATACTTAGGAAAAAAAAATTATATTCTACCAAAAACATTAATGTGTTTTTTCCTCATAAACAACTTTGTTTGGCATATAAAAATTTGGTTTTACTAGCATTTTTTTAAAAGTTTGAAAATTGACCCTAAAAAAAAAAATCATCGTTCCAGTATCATCACTTTTCGTTTTGAAGCTATGTTTTGCATGAAAATTTCGTAGTCACTGCCATTTTTAAAACATGTTCAAAATTGACCCCTAAAAAATAAAATCATCGTTCCAGTATACACACTTTTCGTTTTTAGCACTGTTTTTGATGTTTTTTCGGGGTTTTTTTGGCCAGAGTTCCCGTTTTGAGTTGATAGTTCCCGTTTCAAAGTTTACATTGTTCAGAGGAGAAAAGAACCAAGTTGGATAGTAAATTTGAAAAGTGCATCTTTATTGGGTATAAGGATGGGTTTAAAGGGTTATAAGCTTTGGAACCCAGTAACAAGGAAGGTCGTGTACAGCCGAGATGTGGTGTTCAGAGAGGTGAAATATGTTATTAAACATGAAGTCCAACCAAAGGAACCTGAGAAGGTAGAGTTTGAGCTAAAGGAGGAAGAACCAGACTCTACAGTAGAGGAGGAATTAGAAGATGAAGAGCCACAAACTCTAGCTTTGAGAAGATGAGTTCGAGAAAGAAGGCAGCCAGAAAGGTATAGTCCATCTGCCTTCTGTTCAAATTTTGCTTTATCTGTTACTGATGATGATCCCAGAACTGTGAAGGAAGCAGTGGAGTCAGAGGATGGAAAACTTTTGAAAGAGGCCATGGTTGATGAAATGGCATCTTTGCACAAAAATGAGGCTTGGGATCTGGTGGAGTTTCCAGTTGGAAGGAAACCGATTGGCGGCAAATGGGTGTTCAAAAAGAAGACAAATGCAGAAGGAAAAGTGGAAAAATACAAAGCTTGATTGGTAGCAAAAGGTTATTCCCAGGTGTCGGGAATTGATTTTGATGATATTTTTCTCTTGTTGCTAAGGTGGCTTCTATTAGATTACTTTTATCTGCTACTACTGCTTTTGATTTTGAGGTACAACAGATGGATGTGAAGACAACATTTCTTCACTAGATCGGGAAGAGGAGATCTACATGAAGCAACCTGAAGGCTTTGCGGTGAAGGGTAAGAAAGAACTGGTATGCAAGTTAAATAAGTCTCTGTATGGGTTAAAACAGTCACCAAGGATGTGGTATTAGAAATTTGATACATTTATATGGGGACTTGGCTTCACCAGAAGCAAAGCAGATCGTTGTGTGTATTTTAAATTAATTAGTGACCGTGTTATTTATCACGTCTTGTATGTGGATGATATGTTGCTGGTTGGAAATGACAAAGAAGTTATCTAGGATTTGAAAACCCAATTGTCCTCCAAATTCGACATCAAAGATCTTGGTGCTGCAAACTATATTTTGGGCATGGAAATTAAAAGAGATCGGGCGAAGAGGAAGCTATGGTTAAACCAGAGGAAGTATGTCGAGACAATACTGCAGAGGTTTAATATGCAAGATAGTAAACCGGTGAAGGTTCCTATTCCTGTAGGTATGAGGTTATCTATTGAACAATGTCCCAAGACACAAGAAAAGGAAGAGGACATGTCTCGTGTTCCATATGCAAGTGCAGTCGGTAGCCTGATGTATGCAATGGTCTGTACTAGACCAGACATTGCACATGCAGTAGGAGTATTGAGCAAGTTTATGTCAAAACCAGGGAAGGAGCACTGGACAGCAGTGAAGCGGGTTTTCAGGTATTTGTGTGGCACTAGTGATTATGGTTTGTGCTACTAAGGAAGACCAGGATTGGACAGAATGTTGGATATTTGTAGCTTTGTTGATGCAGACTAGGATGGAGATTTGGATCAGAGAAGATCTACAAGTGGGTATGTGTTTAACCTATTTGGAGGTGCAGTCAGTTGGATGAGTAAGAAACAATTTGTAGTGGCACTATCAACTATAGAGGCAGAATACATGGCAGCCACTCATGCAAGAAAGGAAGTAGTTTAGTTGTAGAGATTGTGTTCAAGTATGGGGTTAGTACAGGGAGCTATAAGGATAGACTGTGACAACCAAAGTGCATTTTTCTTGGCAAAGAACCCTGCATATCATTCAAAGACAAAGCACATTGATGTTCAGTATCACTTTATGAGGGATATGATAGAAGACAAAAAGGTGTTACTGGTAAAGGTGGACACTTTGAAGAATATTGCAGATGCATTGAAAAAATCTGTGAGCTCTGAGAAGTTCTCTTGGTGTAGAGAAACAATGGGCATTTCAGGGCTGGGAAAATGACTAAGCTTTCTTGTGGCCCCCTGTGGAAAGAAAACAACAAGTGAGAGAATGTTGGGTTGTGTTATATTCTTCCACGTAGTTAACAGGGGGTTTGAAGGGAACTTGTAACCCCACTTTATGGGGTCCGGGGCAGTGCCCCAGAAAATTTTGGTTTTGGACCCTATGTTAGGTTGGGTGGACCCACCTATGGTTTTGTGCATGATTTTCGCACATGTTTTTTTGGACGCGATGGTCTTCTGTCCATGGTATTGGACGCGATGGTTTTCAGTCCATGGTATTGGACGCAATGGTTTTCGGTCCATGGTATTGGATGCTTCGGCATGTATAAATATGTATTATAACATTGAAAGGAACATAATGAAAAATCAAGCTGGTAGTCCTGGTTTTGGGATCCAGGGGAAAATCTCTGTGTATATGTGTTATACTCACATTTTTTATTTTCTGTGTTTTAGAATTCGTATGCAGGTAATTTCTGTACAGGGTTAAAACCTACAGTTCAAGGGAATGAGTCTAGATCTAGAAAACTATAAGCCCTTCATAAAGACTCCATACAGAGACACACATACTCACCTTATGCCTTTCAGATATTTTCTTGAGAAGTATGCTCCTTTAATGAAGACCATCATAAGATTCTTTACCTGCGAAGGTATATTCTCAAGTTGTATGCACATCACATTCTCCTCTTAATGCACTTCACATCTCAAAATCCACTCAACATGTGCAATTACTTGTTCAGGAGTATTTCAAAAATGTCTTAGAAGATACAATTGAAGGACAAAGAGCACTCTCCAAGCTTGTTCCATCATAATCTCATCAAAACCATTGTCCTTCATCAGTTGGTAGAGAAGGGTATGGCTTGGGAAGCCTTCTTAGAAATAACTCTAAAATGGCATGAGGAAAATGCAACATCTTAGTCCCCAAGTGCACCAAAACAACAAACAGAGATGGGGTCATCTAGCAAACCAGTAGAGAAGATTCAGATACCTAGGCCAGAGGTTACCAAAGTGTATAAGAAAGGGCAGAGGCTTGTGTTTTCTTCTCACAAAGAGAAAGGGGCCAAGCCTTCTTCATCGACAAAGCAGGTATCAACAGCAAAGGGTAAAAAGATAGTTGAGCATGAATTATAGATCATTGATTTAGAAGAGGAAGATGAGATTTCAATCATGAAGCAGACTATCAGGGACAAGGACTACCAAATCAAGAAGTTGGAAATAAATATGGAAAGAGAAAAGTTCATTATATCATTCCTTGAACAAGAAAACAGTCAACTCAAAGCAAAAGAGTTGATCTTAGAAAACGAAAAAGCCAAGTTATTGCAACAGGTTGGAAACATTAAGGAGATCATAGAATCAAGCGAGCTTGAAGGATCAAAAGGTACAGGAAAGAGGAAAAGACCAAGAACCAGAGGTCTCAAGGAAGCTTTGCAAGAGGAACAAAAACAAATATTGCTCAATGAAGACCTTGACCTAGAAGAGAGGATTGTCCTTGAGGTACATCAAGACAAAGAGTATTGGCTCAATAAGGTGAATAAACACTTGGAAAAGCTCTTGTAGAAGGCAAACAGAGATAATCAAATGCTCAGACACATGGCGCATCATTATCAAGCTCAAAATATGATTGCTCATGTCAAAGTGAAACAACTCAAAAACAAGCTCAAGGAGACCAGAAAAGATCAAAAAGATGAGGGAAACTTGGAGATGCTTGTTTAAGCATCCATGAAGCTATAAAAAACTCATTTTTACACCTTCCCTCCAATTTTGAGTGAATTATGAGCATTTTGAGTTTTTGGGCAAATTTTGGTCTAAATTCATAAATTTGGCCTTTCCAGAAGTGCAGCGCCTTGGTGCTGCGCTTTAGGCATCCATTTGAGGAAAGGTTTATATTTTTAGAAAGGTATTGGCATCCTCTAAAAACCCATTTGCCCATATTTTGTAGAGGTGGCTTAGTTTGGGAGTAAAAGGAAAAATAGTGGAAAAAAAACTAGCATTCTAGACCATTTTTTGACAGGCGTTGCGCTTCTTGAGTGACCTTGGGAGAATGGCGTTTTAAAGGTCTTCCCGTGCTCCAAATTCCGAAATTCAAACTATTCTGGAAATTAGACTTGAAGGGCTAGTCGACCATTCTCTCCAATTTTCAGTTTGACCCCTAGAAGACACCTGAATATCAGCTAAACGTTGGTGCTGCGCTTCTGCATTTTCTGCGTTTTCAAATGTAAAATTTCACTATGTAAAATTTCTAGTTTCTAGTCAGACTTGGTCAAAGTCAAGATTCTCTTTGTAATGGCACAAGTTATGAGGCTAGGTGATGTAGGCATGAATAAATGCATATCATAGGTTGTTTTTTATGTTCATTAGGCCTCATAAAAGAAGAAAACTCCTAATCAAACTCTTCATGAGGTGTTTGAGTTGCACCTTCTCACTCTCACCTATTGGTTGAGAGAATCTTGGAGTCAGTTCCTCCACCAAGGAATTCAACTCTTGAAGGTGGGAAAGTGGTCTAGGAGAGTCTATAAGTACTATTTCACCTCAGGAGAAGAGGGTTGAACTTTTTGTAAAGGAGGCTTGCATTGTAATCATCTTTCAGCTAATACAGATACAGGTTGTAGCTATTTTCAAGGAACTCTAGCCCAGTGAGTTCATGGTGCTTGTACTTCATTCTTTTTGTTTTCTCATGGTATAAACATATTTATCTACATTATATCTCTTCTTTCTATGAATTCCTTGTGATAAAATACTCAGAATTCTTGTTTTTCAAGCTCTGTTATCTAGTTTTCATAGTCATGTGTTTTGTCTTCCTAAGCTAATGAAATCATGTTTATTTATGCTCATTAGTTTCTTCCACACTATATCCTCTATAATACACTGAAAAATACTCAAATTACACCACGGCGTCTGACATCTAGCTCCTTCTTATGTTTGCTCCTGTATTCCCATAGCCTAGACCTACTTGTGGCTCCAAACCCTAAGTTCAGCAAATCCTTAAAAAAATCAAATTTTCACAAAAAAATACACATATATAGCCTAAAATTCATTTTCTTTAAAAACATATCATTGATAAGAGACTTAGAGAGATCCCTCTCATACTCAGTAAGGCTAGCTACTGAGCTGAAGTGGTCTGAGGTTACCCTTGTCGATTTCCTTTTCAGACTAGGAGATTGTAAGGACTAACAAAGGGAACCAAGAAGGGAAAGTAGATCATTGATGTAGAACCCATTACAATGGTATCCACCACAAAGCTCCAAAAGGTGGAATATGAGGATCTAAAGGAGGGGGAGCACCTCTTCCACTTGCGTATATTGGTAAAGGGTTTGTTGATGGTGTTGGACTAGTCAACATGTCAATGGATCTCCCAGGTAAGAAGTCCCAACTAGACCTGAGACCGTTTGGTGTAGGAGTCCCAACAGTGGGTCATACCGTATCGCCTTAACCGTGGTTGCACACAGAGGCAAGTAAGATGTACATATCGGTAGCAAGGGTGTGACATATGCAGAAATCCAAGGAAGGTGTATGAACGGTTCTAACACATGGAGGGTGAGGTCAGTACACCCCTTGGAAACCTATGAAAGAACATGGTTATGAAGGGAACACACGAGAAAGGATGCATCACAATTTGGAAGGCAAGGAAGATGAAAATCCAAAGTGATGGTTAAACCAATAGAACATTTCAGTAAGATTCATGAATACATATACATAAAGAGTCTATACACACATGCGTAAGCAAACATATACATATACCGCTTAGAGTAAACAAGATATCTAAAATACAATATGACATATCCATGAAACCTATTGGCTCTATTATATTAAGAAGTGAAAGTTCCAGTCATACAATATAACCATGATCAACCACTAGTTCTGATAGCGGAACATTACAGTCACTGCCGCCTCCTCCTCCAAAGAGATATACTAGCTCTACACTGTGGAGAAGACAAGGCTCGTTACAATACTCTCCAATCTTTCTCTAAGATACTCCTATCGGAAGCTTGGTTGAACAAAAGCCTATACAATGAGTTATGGGGGACTATATATAGCAAAGGGTGGGGCGACCCTTTACATTCCCCTTTATGAATGTTCATCTATCCTCATGACTCTTCAACTACTCTATGACTGTTACATCCAACTATCGACACTTGAACTTCCACTTGACAAGACGTTACATAAAATCTGCAAATGTACCCATGTGAGACAAAATAGGCTTGAGAAAGGCATGCAAGACATCACTAACACTCGGAAAATTATGGTAAGACCAACTCTTTGACATCCTTGCGATGATTGATAGTGGAAAATTGATTCCAAACTTGGTCGTCCGTGATGGTGTGTGTGTGCTTCAATGGTGACATCCTGTTGAAAGCGAACTATTGCCTCCATTGCATCCAAGTACATTGTTATGGCTTCTCTGTCCAACTAGTCTAATAACATGTGCATCATCATCTTGAGTGCAATTGGACCAACAACATACTAATGCATAGTGTCTATGCTAATCTCCAAGTGTGTGATAGTGACCATGCGCATCAACTTGTTGAAATACATGTTCAACTCCAGTCAGAATTGCTTCTCGTATTTGCCTCGATGAGTGTGCCGAATGGGTGGGATTGCATGCGTATGCATAATGACATCCATGCCCCTAAATAAACTTACATGTGATCGACAACACTACTCACCCTGTCTTCTCCATGCCAGCTATTGGATGGGTCCATAACCTGTATGGGTGTAGTTTCATCAGTCTATGCATGTTACGCCTCCTGTTGTACCTGTTCTCCCTACAACTTCTTCTCTTGTCGATGCAACTCCTATTCTTCTTTGAGTTGCCTCTTCAACACCTACAACTCCTTCTATGTTTCTCTCTCTGACTTCATGTGATCCTCTTGTTGCGCCGTCCCCTCATAGCCTCAATCTCCATAGCTACTTTGATCACAAGTGGATCTGCTTGAGCTCACAACTTTGTTCCGCCTCTGCACTATCAACAACCTTCCTCTTGCATTTTTTTCATACATTTATGCTACCTTCTGTTGCTGCTGATCGTGCTACTCGCTGTGACACCACTACCATTTCATCTTGATATCCTTGTCCATGAATAACATGATGTATTCATAGATGGGAAAGTTCATAGATACTTAATCGATTGCATCCCCAATTGTGCTCTGAATGGTGTCTTTGACTCTGCTCTCCTGGAAGCCATTGTACCTATGCTACTGAGAGGTAGACGAACACTTGTGATACATGTAAACATAGAAACACTCATGACAAGCAATCTATTAGTCGAAAACCAAAACAAACTAGAGGACTGACATGCAACATACTCGTGTGATTGTCTATAAAGATTGCGCAATTTTCACTGGGAAGCTACGAGACTTGTTATCACTCAGGTTGTTCCCTACCTCCTGAAGGGAATACGGACGAGGTAACCACTAACCAATCTTTTAGCGGCAGGTCCTAGCCTACCTACAACCAGAGAGGGCTCTCTCTTTGTAACTTAGCTTTGTTTTGGTGTATTTTAGGCTAGTTATGATGCACAGGTTTTTGTTCTAAGTTGGTTGGATGGTGATTCCAAGCAGAGCTGAGCAGAAAGTCTAAGACAGTCTGTTCCATTGGGCCATGGAGTCAAGGATGGCATACAGCTGAAAATGCTTCTTGGGGTAGGTGGTAATGCTACAGAGCTAGATACGTAGTTTTGGAACAATTTTCAAATCTGAAATGATGAAATGAAGTCAGGGAATGAAAGGCAATCAAGAATCTTTCATTAAGCTGGCAGAGGGAAAGTGTATGAGTATTGTCCAGGAGCAGTTAAGAATTCCTAAATAGTATTCAAAATGAAGGAATTAGTGCAAAAATGAGCAATTAAGAATTCATATCTATGACTAATTGTGAGGAAAACATAAGTAATAACAAAAATTGAGCACAAGGTGTAATTAAACAAATCCTGTGCTATTCTTTCTCCCTGTTATCAAGATCATGAAACATATGTGAAATTTATAAACACAAAAAACATACAACGAAGTTTAGAATAACTTATTGTTCCGTCAAATGACTTAGGAATTCAGTAGTAGGTCCCAGAACATCATTTTCACATTCAGACAACTCAGAAACTATGAACTTCAACAACCATTTGTATTAAGAAGTCTCAGAAATTACAGCGTAGCTTAGAGAGAAAATCACCAACCCCAAATACATATTGTGGGGAGGTATTTATACAAAAAGGTGATACAAAATATCATGAAGATAAGTCTTTGAACTCATAACTTTCTTTACCAACTCTCAAGAAGTAGTAAATGAGGGAATAAATGTTGTAGTAAATATGAATGCGCTAGCTGTCCAATTTGTCAGAGAAATTTTGACTTTCTAGGCTGAATGAGTCGGCTGCTTGCTGCGCATTCATTCTGCATGTGCTGTCCTGATGCTGGTACGTTGTTTGTTGCTGTCTTGGTCTTCATCATCAGTGCTCGGTTTCTTTGCATTCAATGAGCTGTAGTGACCATTTTGTTTCTGCCTTGCACTGCTTTTTCTTCCCTTTTGACAGGTGGACCATGCCATCTGTATATGTTGACCTGTAGCTTACAAAAAGAATTAATAAAATAAAATTTACCTGAGCAATGTCTCCATCATTCCTCTCCACCAATCCTCTGTAGGCAGCTGATGTCTTTGTATCTTTATCAGTGTTTCATCAGCTTCAGTGTATCTATAAAAATTGGGCTGGACTTCAAATAGGTGGTTTATCTCATGTGCAATGTAGAAAAGATTTTCTAGTTTGTCATAGACACTCTGTCCAGATGGAGGTCCTATTTCTTCTTATGTGCTCGAGGACGCTGTGATTTGATTGGAGGCATAGTTGTTCACCCTGTTGGCATAATTCTCATGTGACAGCAGTCTTCCAGCGCTAGTTACTAAACTTGGTAGCCCTCTGCTCTGTAATGCTGCAAACTTTATTCTAAATTCATTCACTTCTGCTTGCATTTCTTGGCATTTTCTTTCTAGGGTTTGCACAAAATTCCTTAGGGTCAACACCCTTTTTACTAGCAAGATAGTATCAGTCCTGTTCCTGATTCCTATTGCTGCCAACTGCTCTTTGGTGTGAGTGTTCAGGAATTGGATCATTCTATTAGCTTGCTCAGGCATATTTCCCAAAGATGCTCTAGCCTTTTGATTTTCAAACTGAGCCAAGCCTATCAAATCCATTTGCTCATGAATGGTTTCAATGGATTGCCATTGGTCTGTAATGGATTGGCCAATCTTGGCCCACAAAATTTTCTTGACCTCAGCTAGGGTCCTATCAAGTGTAAGCTCTTTTTCCAGCTCCTTTATCCTTTTTTCCAGGGCTTTCACTTCCCTTGTCTTCTCAGCTACATCCTGCTTTGACTTGTCATATTTTTCCTCAATTTTAGCCAGCTTTTCTTTGGCCTCTCTTAATTCTGCCATTTGCACTTCCAGGGCCTTTATTTCTTTCATCATATTGTCCATACTCAGGCTGGTCTCTTGCTTTGCAGGTGCTGTAGTAGTTGCTGAAACTGGTGCTGAACTTGAGGTACCTGCTTCTGATGCTGGAGCAGTGGGAGGGACTGTTGTGGTGGCCGTAGGAGGAGCAGCTGTAAGAATATGAGCTGTTTGAATTGGTTGAGAGGCCAACTCTCCCTGTCTTCCCTGTAATGATGCCTCCAAGGCACTCTCTGTTTCTATCAACCTTTTATGTAAACTCATAAGCAAAGTTACCACATCTTGCTCTTCCTTTTGTTGTGCTATCTCTATGGCTTGAGGATGTAGTGTAGCTGGCAGCTTGAGTTGTCTTTTGAGGGCTGCTATGTCTTCCTATTTCTTCTTTATCAAAGCTTGCACACCCTTGGGATTAGTGGGATCATGTCCCGGCTCTATAATGATCTCCTCCAAGGACTTGATTCTATTCTCCTTGGCCTGGGATGAAGCTTTCTCCAATTCTAGTTGGGCAGCAGTGTTGTGCAAAGAGTTTTGCAATCTATGGGCCAACAATGTTTTATCTGCCAAGGTAGAATATACCATTTCACCAGTCTGCTTGTGTAATTCAATCTAGTCCATCGGATGTATATCTTTGGAAAGCACTTCCAGATTGGTCCTGATATAGTCAGCAGCTGATTGTGGTTGTTGCATTATAGGTCTGAAATGACTAAGAGTCATCTTGCCTTCTTGGATGTCATAGGCTGCCATTAGCCTTTACTGATTAGTGGGAGCCATCCTTAGCAACTGGTTGTAGAGTTGGTACCTCACTGGCTCATTTCTAGCTTTGATATCAGTGAATGCTTTTTTAATGTCAGAGCCCTGTCTGCTCTGTTGCCTGGTGGATGTAACCTCCACACCTTGTTGTCTCTCTTGCTCCTGCTGAAAGGAGCTAGCTGATGTCTCCATGCTTGGGGGAACTTGCTGTTCTGTTGGCCCCTCTGGTATTTCTTCTTCTGAAAAAGGATTTAATCTCTGTCTCTTTTCTCCTTGCTGATCGGTAGATGTCCCTGGAGGTGTCTCTTCTTGTCTATCCCTTTTCTTTGCTCTCTCTTCATTGGCAGGAGTTTGTAACACTGGAATTTCAGCTGCCTTTGCTTGAGTAGAAGGGTCTTGCCCTTGACTTTGTTCATCTATAGAAGCAGGCCGGTCTGCCATTGTTTCTTGTTGTTCCAAATTGTGCACTTGCTCTTCTGAATGCTGCACCTCTTTTCCTTTATCTGTTGCTGCTGGTGGGGCACTTACTTGGGCAGGTTGTTGGGAGGCCGTGGCAGATGAGGTGCCTTCTCCAAGGTGCCGAGGAGCTGTGAAAAATACCTGTCCAAAAGATTCCAGGTCAACTGCTTTTTCAAGGTCTTTGATTGCTTTTTCTGCTATCTCTTCCTCAGAAAGTTCTTCAACTAGTGTGCCCTCTACCCATTCTTGTTGATTAGCATATTGTTCAATTTCAGGGATATTGCAGTGTACATATCCTGCAAGCTTGTGTTTGATCCTTCTAAAGGCTATGAAGTGGTTGGGGTCATAAGGTGCCCAATAGAAGCTTTGTTTCAGCAACAGAAAATTTTTCAAAATCTTGTCTGCCTCTTCCCAGGCTTCTTCTCTCTTATTGAAAATAAATGGGCCCAATTGATGTCTTATCTTGAGCTGTGCCTTTTTGCTTTTGCCATAGAAATGAATCATATCTAAATTACCAAATTGCTGGAAGTATTCCAAGGCAAAGAGTCTCATAGGGACATATTTTGGCAGTCTGTAGGGGGATAATTCACAGCCATAAATCCTGATTACTGTGTGGTTTTGGTAAAAATACCAGTCACCAATGCTGTAGCTTTTGGAAAGTTGTAGAATCTTTTGCATCTCATCAGTGAGTCTGGGAAGAGGAGTGCTCACCAGTAAGGAAGAAGCTGGATGTATAAATAGGTCAATAAACTCACAGTAGGTATATGGAGAGTAATAAACATGGTGGCAGACTGATGACCAAAATATTACAGACCTTCGCTCCCCCTTAGCATCCAATTTTTTGAGGAAAACTGGGAAACTATCAGGCTGATAGTACAACAACAAATGATATATGTAGGAGGTGTATTTGAACACTCTTTCTCTCTCCAGGTCCATGAATTGCTCATGAATTTTGTCAGCTATGAAGGTGGCATAATCATACTGGACAGCAGGGGGCTGTCCTGGAGTAAAGATAGACAACAACACCAAGATTGTCTCATCAACAAACTCACTGGTTTTGCATCCTAAGATGCAGGATATCATGTCTACCAGCATTCTCCCTGTTTCATTGAACCAAACATTTAGATAAGGAGGAGGTTGCCGGGGCTGAAAATCTGGTTGCATGAATAACTGGGCAATCCTTGTGATCTCTGAGCTGGGCAGTTTGGCACCTTGGTCAAGCAGAAGTTTCATGGAGAGAGGAACCAGAGGCTTTGTTGGCTCAAAGTTTAGCATCTCATTTATGGATTGAGGGGTGATGTGAAACAAAACAGTCCCAGATGGAGCCAAAACTGCTCTTTGAGTGGGCTCATAATTTTCACAACATTGATGGATAAGGTCAGGGAATACATTTACTTGTGGGAGATAATAGATTGGCATGTTGGACTCCCAGATACCAAGGACATCAGCATTGCTTCTGTATCTTTTCCTTATCTCACAAAAAGTTTCAATGTGATATTTGTTGCTCAGTTCAACTGTTTCCTTCATTTGGTGATCCCTGTCAGCAAGGGGTAGCCACTCCAAGTTATTATGTGGCGCATTCAAGGGGGCAATATTTAAGGCCACTGGAGCCTCCATGATTAACAGTGTTTACAACTGGATTTCAAGTTTGTGTGTCAACAGTAAACAAGGTGCTGGCAGTGGGAGCTTCACAAGAATTTTGACAGGAATCTAGTAATTTGATTTTTATATGGAGATGGTCTCAGAGGGTGAATCCCAGATGTAAAGAGAAGGCCCGTGGAGTTTAATTGGGAAGCTGGGTAGAACAAAGGAAATGGTGCTTCTTTGCCATTGAGTTTGACAAATTTAACTCAGTCTTTGGGCATTTTCTGGAATGTTCGCAGAGGGAAGCTACAGATAGGTGGTTTGGGATGAAAACCTTGGTAAATTTCTCTCTTTATTGGTCCATTCTATTCTCAGCTAGGGCAGCAGACTGAATTTATTGGCTTTGTAAGCGGAGTGCAAAGAAAATGAGCTTCAATTTAGCTCAACAGGCGAATTTGCGGAGGGCAACACAGTTAACAGTTTTTCTTTTGAAAAATGGTTGAAATAGTGATGTTAATGGAGAAGTGTAGGAGCAGCACTGTAATTTTGGGTTGAATTTTGGCTCTGCGGGCGATTTTTACAGAAAAAACTTGGAAAAAACGAGGTTTATGGATGAATTGCAGGTAAATACCTGTTCTGTGGACGCCAGGTGCTAAATGCAGGTTGAGGAGCTCGGTGAGGGGCCAAGTTTGTGGACTGAACTCCTGTGGGTGGTGTACTAAAGCTATGGTGATCAAATCATCGTAAATCACATGCAAAGTCTCCGCAGACAAATGAATAAAAATATACGAAAAACCATCACTTTCGTGACTTTTGAACAAATTTGGGCTTTTTGGACTTTTTGGCGCTTTTTATGCTGACGTCATCATGACGTGGTTTTTGTCACGTAGCGGGTATGGAGGGTGATGTGGCAGTAGACATGGGTGCTGACATGGCCGGATGATTAGGCAGACACGTCAGACAGAACAGTGACATGGGGGCTGGCGTGGCGTATGATGTGGGCAGCGGGGACAGAAGGCGGTAAATGGTTTTTATCGGACCGCCTTTGGTACGGGGGTGGTATATGTCAGAGCAGGCCCGACGCAATAGGAATGGGATGCGCGTCCTTTGTACGATGGCAAAACTGCCATTCTATCGAGCGCTAACTCCCGTACGTCGAGGTCGCTCCAAAATCGGCGAGGGTCGTTGGATCTGGGAGGGCGGATCGGAGGGTTGACGGGATGCAAAGTTGCGGGTGCAATACGGTGCGGGGACCCGCCCATATATTAAATATTATATAAAATACCGTGGGGGTAAAACTTTGGTTATGTGGGTTTTTGGCGCCGAGGGTTATGGTTTATCCGTTTAATCAAATATCAAAACGAAACCCCAAAGTATATATGAGTGCGGAGGGTAAATAAATTATGGTTTAGGAAGGGGTTAACATGGTTATTAATTTAACCAAATGTTAAATTAATGCCAAGGTAAATGGATGCGGAGGGGTTAATACAAGCCCCAAATGAACTTAGCATTTCCCCGAACTTATGTTATATGGCTATAGTGCCAAGGGGTGGGAATATTTACTATTTTTGGGTTTTTTATATAGTTTTTTGTAGAATAGGGATAGGAAAATGATTTAGGGAGTTAAATAATAGAGTTAGAAGTTAATATGGCTTTATGGATTGAAATTGAATGGATGAAATGCTAAGTATGTGGAGTGAAAAACTTAGGCACAAGGAAGTGAAAGGGGTTTGGAGAAATGATTTTTACACAAGAAATGTGGCTTCTTTTCACTAAGTCAATTCAGAGATCAATTAATCATTTCTCATAAAATGAAGTGAAACTGGACCCTTGGGCAGATCCCAAGCTCCTTGAGGGGATGTTAGTCAAATATTTATGGGGAAATGGAGGGGAATTAGTCATGCTTCCATTGTTCCACAGTCCAACAACTGCCTTAGTGCTTATGTCACTGATGATATAAGTCTTTTTTGACAAGACAAAAAATGATCATAACCTTGCTTATGCAACTTCAAACTACCTACCCAGCCTAATACACCTAGCATTTTTTCTTCCTTTTGATTGGGTGCATTTGAACTAGCAAACCCTGAAGTTACTCTTTTCTTTTGACTACCCTCCTATCTAAGTCTACCCTCATTTCTTCCAACGGCCCAGATTAAGCAGTTGGGCTCCTTAATTTCTCTACCTATCTACCCATCTGCCAAGCTTAAACTGTTTGGACATACATTCTTTCTCTATTCTGCAGCAACAAATTTAAACATGGCATGGTCCAGATTGAGCTGTTGGGCCATCCATCAAGTGTAATAAACAACAAGACTTTGCACATTGTGAACTTGCAAATCAGATAGCAGTGGCATTTTGACTGGCCACTTTCCTGGTCTTTTGGTTTGGGGTTCATTTCTATCATTTTTTCTGACCAATTTACTCTTTTTTCCCTTTGATTTTTCTTTTAGGGCATACCCTCTTTACATTTTTTAATTCTCTCTACCTGTATATGAAATATGAAACCTTTGCAGCATGAAAAGATGAACATATTTCGCACTTCCCTGGTCAATCATGAAAAATGAAACCTATTGTTATAGGAATCTAACAAGACTGACTATCAAAATTGCACAAATCACAGTATGGGCTATCATTAGGTTGACTCACTGCTACAACTGCGCAATGCATAGTTCATCCTGGCGTGTTGAGGACTGAAACTACGAAATGCGCAATTTCAGTCAACAGTGACATGCAAACTAGAAAACTGTATTGCACAATTTTTGGGGCGAGTAAGGCAATGCCTCCCAAAATTGTGCAATGCAAACCTGGATGTCATTGCTAGGTTAGACTTGCATAATTTCTGGAGGGAAATCAAAGCCTTCACTTCTAGGAATGCGTAATGCTAGCCAAGTAATGCAAAGTCCGGGATAAGGCAACCCAGACCCACAGAATGGCGACTGAAAACATGAGAAGTCTGAATGCATGGTGATACTGAGTGTAAACAACAATGAATGATCATGCATGAAAAAGGCAAGTGCATGATTCAAAAAATAGGAAAACATGCATGTGTGTGAAGTGGGTCGCCACAACGATGATCGTCGATGCAAAAACAATGTCATGCATGTGACAACAGTGAGATGCAAATGAAAATTGAAACGGTGCTTCTATGAGCTAACATACATCAAAACGATAGCAAGTGCTCATCGAAATGAAGCAGAGACCACTTACACAAAGCGAAACACAAAAAGAGACAGAAACACAATGCAAGAGACGAAGAGAAGACTTACCATGAAACAACTAAGTTGAAAGTGCCAAAGACTCCACGATGTGATGTGGGATGTCAGAGCTACAAGATCTATGTGAGGAATGAGCTCTACAGCGCCTGGTTCATGAGTTTTGATAAGATTGAGGTTATGACACGCATGCCACAAATCTAGGAAAATGTGACACTTGGCAAGAGGTTTCTAAAATGATCTATGCATGTAACCTATAGCTGCTAAAAATATATCTCTAGATCTAGGGATGCCTTTTGCATGTTGCCTTTTGCTATTTCAGGAAGAGCATCCCATGCATGCAAATCTATGTTTCTCGGTCCCGGATTGAATTGGCCAACCTGAAGGCACATGCAATAGCCTGCTTGACTGAGAGAGGGATTTGCGCAGTTTCTGGGAGGAACTGGGCTGGCTGTCCCAGAGGGATTGCGCAATTTCTGGGAGGAGTAGGTGATTGCTACCCAGAATTGTGCAAGTTATGGGTTGAGCTGCAGTGCTGGGCTAGATTGCGCAATTTTCCCGAGGAATATTGTCTGACTGCATTTCACAGTTTCTGAGCCTAGCAGGTTGCCAAGTTGATTTGTGCAATTTCTGGAGAGAAGGTTGGTTCCCCTCTAGAATTGCGCAATTTTCTAAGGGAAGCCTGACAGGCTAATTTGCACAATTCTTGAGCTCAACACACTAGCCAGCTAATTTGCGCAATTTCAGGAGGAAAGGCCGGTTCCCCTCCAAAATTGCGCAATTTTCTGGGGGAGTTGCTTGGCCAGCCCATGGTCTAAGTCTGGAAAGACAACCTGTGAGGGGAGTGAAGAAAACTGACATGCACAGGCTGACAAGACACTGGGAAACAATTGAAGCCTATATGTTTGATGATGCAAGATATGTTGCTGAGGAGGGTTGGTAGGGAGGCTCCAAAAAGAAGCAAAGGAAAAATTTTGGAGGGTGGTTGTAACCGCTACAATAGGGTTCATTGTTGAAAGTGGGATCTAGAAGAACCTGATATTAGCCGAGGTTGTTAAGAGATTGAAGCTACAAAAAATGCTACACCCACAACCATACACCAATGGGTGGCTCCACTAATGGTGGGATATTTGTGTCAGCCAGCAATGTCACATGCCTTATAATCAAGCCCTTTGTAGATGAGGTATTATGTGATGATGCCCCTTTATAAGTCTGTGATGTTTTATTAGGTCAACCACGTTAGCACTCCGGAGTCTTCCCAGGCTAAAAATTAAACTGCAAAGGTAACCATAAAACACTTTTAAAGATGAGATCTAGCCTTTTCACCCATAGAGAGGGCCATCTCGGTATGATTTTTAATCTTAGTGTTTAGATTTTGGGCTAGATATGAAAGGGAAAGATATATTTTTTTATTTTTTGGTTGTAAAATGGAAGAGAAGTCCATTGGGCATGGAGTCATAAGGTCTTTAGTAATCAACTAAAATAAACAGAGGAGCATAAAACAGGGTGAGGTAGGAAAACCCATGGATCTCGTAGAGTTGTTTTGGTGTGGATGAAATGAATAAGAATTAGGATCAATTAAATATAGAACATACACAGATGAATTCTATACTTAATATCAGAAAGAAAACATTAAGATTGGTTAACAAGCCAAAGAAGAGTACTGCAAGTAAATTCAGCTCTTAATCTTCTTGTAAACAACTTAAGAAGGAAACAATTCATGTGAAACATGAAAGGAAAACAAATTTACAAATAGGGAAACATCACCATTTGCTTGACACAAGAATCCTGAATCCAAATTGCCTATGTGTTACTGAATTGATTACTTCAAAAATATATTTCACTAATTACAATCACAGAAAAATATTTTCTTCTTGCATAATCCAACCCTTACTAAGTCTTTTTACAAAATATTTATAGAGTTTGTCTCGAATTAATTCATACTTCAAATAAAATTTATTACAAATTAATACCTACTGAAAACATGTAGATATTTCCAAAGTAGAACTAAGTAATAGGAAATCTAAACTATTTCTAATTTTCGGTTCAGACTTTGAGGTGAACTGTTGCTGACTGTAGCTACTTTTGTGCTTCTTCTATTTACCTACTTCCCAAATTGTAGGATTCATATTTCTTCTTATTCAATAAGCTCCATAAATTTATCCCACTGGTCTTCATTAGGAATTGAAAAATTCACCATGCTCTAAAATCTTTCATCCAATTTTATGTATGTCTAGAAATTTGATTTGTTTTAGATGATGGATTTGATTTTGAATGAAGAGATCATGTTGTAGTGATCCAGGTTCGAGTGTGACAAAGGACCCTTCCAAGACCTTTTACTTTTGTGATGTATTAAATTGCATTTTTAAAAGAATATTAATGAATACATCTGCATGTTGTAAAGAATATGAACATGACAATCGTCATCACATGAAATAACAAGACATTGATAATGGAGTTTGTCCAGGAGGGACTACATCTCTGGGCCCCGATGTCAAGATGGTGTAGGCTGCTGCATTAAGTGCTGTCAATAGTGATGATGTACATAAGACGTGATGTCGCTATCATGCAAGGAAAACACCCTCATGCAGGAGTGGCCCCAAGAGATGTTCCGCTACAGGAACTCTCAGTCAAAAGGACTCCTATCAGTATGACATAAAATCAAGCACGATGAGCATCCTGGCAACATGGCATAAAAGGGATCTCGAACAAAACATGACGAATCATGACAACAAGTACATCTCACAAATGATTCCGCATCACATCAACTAGAAATCATGAAAGCAAGTAAGAAACAAGATCCCACATCAAACATCAAATAGGGATCTATGCAGCATAATGCATAGCAAAAGGATGTACATGAACACACTTCATATACCTCGCATCCTAGGGCCATCTAAAGAAAAGGATGTCAAATTGTTGAAGTTGTCCATGCCATCAATCTCACGGCATCAAATCACATGGAAAGGACTGCTCACACATGAATGCTAACACATGTACTCTACTTAGAAAAGTGGCTAAAAAAGAGAATGAGCAGAATGGAAAATCTAAACACACCATCAGATTTGTGGCATCAAATAGTGCAAAATCGACTGTCAAATTTCTGAATTATGAGAAAGTGGAAATCTAGGGCTCAAGGAATCTTTGAGATTCCCCCTAGATTCCTCAAATATTTCCTCCTCCGAGTCCTCTGCAAATTTGCTACTCAGATAAGGAAACTGATTGCGTCATCGAGTTTGTGTCACCGAGAGGTGTAAGATTGACATAAAATTTGTCCAGTTTGGACATTGCAAAAATTTCACCCTCCTGGAAATTTTGCTCGGTCATGGTGCCACCTGCATATAAATTAATTAAAAAAATATCTCACCTCGATTTCCATGCTCTCTCCTAGTTCCTCCATCTGCCTGGGCGCACCATGAAAATGAGGATTTATATAAATTCCCCGGCGGATTTTCCAACGAATTGGTTTGGCATGTTGGTAAAATTAGTAGTTTGTTGAGGAGGGGTTGGGTGGTCAAACCCTGCCCCTCCCATTTTAATATATTATGGTTTTTGTTTTAAACAACTGTAAACATTTTTGTTGGGGGTCGGGTCTGCATTAGGTGGCCCAGCCCCCCATAACCTCCGTAATGTTGCGTATTAATGGGTATGAGGGCGCATGTTTTGGAATGGCGCAAAGGTGGTTGCATTAAGTTTAGGTGTTCAATGTGGGGCCGCTGCATGGGCGGGGCCGGCCCTCCCACTGGCCATGGGTTCAACTCCCACTAGCTTCGTTGATGGCGTATTGTTACATGTAGTGGGGCATGGGCCGGGTCCATCGGAGGTGGCCTGCCCACAACCCCCTTTAATGTTAACCATAATATATGTGCGGGAGTGGGTTGGAGGCTTGGCGGGGTGATGGCCGCTGAGCCATGTTTTAATGTAATTTAAGGTTGCGGTTGGGCCAGCGGGGGTCATGGCCCATCGGCCTTTTAACAATAATTTTTTTTTGTTATGTAATTGTTTGGGGGTGGCGGGGGTGGTGGCCCACCACCACAATATATATATATATATATATATATATATATATATATTTCTTTTTATATTATAGAGGTGTTTTCCAAATCTTTAGAAAATAAGGGATATTGGGCAAATTAACGATGCCACAATTTCAACCAATTTTGGGAGCTATGTTTCATGCCTCGAGGTCGGTCAAATTGTAGGACACTTAAACCTGGCCCACAGCCCAACTTTGACTAGAACTTTGACTAGCTCGTTCTCCCTCATACGAGCTTGGATTGATGAACTGTTCGCACTGCCGTGATTAGGACGACAAGATCTTCACTCTGGTCCTAGTTCGAAATCATTCTGATAGCTTTGATTTTTGAGCTTCCATAAGCCCTCTTTATCCTGTGTGTGTCTCTAGAGCCACCTGGATCATGTAGTCCTTCCATGAAAGCTTCTCCACTTATAGCTCCTCTTACTTTAGTAAACTTAGATGCATCTGAAGCAATATTACATAATTGATCTTGATAATTTTCTAATGGAATCAATTTTCCATTACAAGCTCTTAAGGCTAAGAGCCCTTTCTCTTGCAATAAAGCAATTTTTTGATTAAATATTTTAACCTACAGTTCCAATTCTTTTCATTTATTTCTAGTTGCACCATGACATTCCTGTTTGTTAATACTCTTTTTACCTCCATCACTGTACTTGTTTTGTCTTGAATCTAGAGTTATTCAAGCTCTTCCTTAGTTTTAGAATTCAACATTTTAGTAATTCTATTTGCTTTTGCTGGCCTATGCTTTATTTCAATCTTTGTTTGTTCAAATATTGTCTTGAAATTTTGCACTAACTCTTCCTGCTCAAATATGATTCAAATGGATGACCATAATTCTGTGATGTTTGCATTTATGTTATGCCATATACTCCTTTTGGTCTCTACCAACATCTAAGATGTTAGAGACTAATTCTCATACTTTTGAATTTGATGTATTAATTTGAAGTTCTTTTGCACCTCTGCTAATTATCCGTTATTTGATGTTATCTTATTTTCCTCCAACATTGTGAGTTTGTTGTTAACTTCTCATTTTCCTTATTTGTCAATGATAGTTCTCCTAAAGCTTGGACTAGCTGCTGAGAAGAATGTGAAGTTGATGCTTGTGTTTTTTTTGTATTTCCTGTTGTGTTAATGTACCTACTGCTGATGTACCTGCTTCTTCCAATTGTTCATTTTCCTTCAGGAGTGCTTCCATGTCATTTTCCATCTTTTGGATTTGAACATTCTGTTCAACTATTAATTTGAACAACTTTTTTTTCTCCATTTCCAGATTGGTTACTTCTTTTGCCTAAGGGTGCTCTATGGTTGGAAGCTTAATTTGTTTCCTAAGGTCTTGAATATCTGCATTTTTATTTTTAATTATCTCCTTGACTGCCTTGACATTACTAGGATCATATCCTAGTTTGATTATTAAATCTTCTAGAGCTTTAATTCTAATGTCTTTGGCCAGAGAAGACATTCGTTCTATCTTCAACTATGAATTCATATTATTCAGAGAGGCTTGCAACTTTGAGGTAGCCATGGATGAGCTGGTCAGTGTTGAATAAATCATCTCACATTCATTCTTATGCAAATCAAACTGTAGGTTCTAGGAAAGCTAATTGAAGCTGCCCCTTTCCTGTGTCAAATGGAGACAACAACCTGTGTTGAGTGGTGGTAGTCTATTTCCAGAATTATGAATATGTTGAAGCCTTCAAAGCTTCATTCTTCTTCTTGATTTCCCTGTGTCTCGGAAGAATATTCTATTGAGATGGAATCTAAGATGTAGAAGACATAGGTGACTCAATTGTCTCCTCAACATATGGGAATACTTGTCAAAACCATTGTATTTTGCTCATGTGAATCATTTTTTCTAAGGATTCTTCTTGAATATTTATTACTTGAGGGTCACTCTTAGTATTAGTCTTAGTATTGGTCTTTGGATCCTTCTGTCTCCTCTTGAAAACATGAAAATCTTCAGCCTGAGCTCTTGAATCTGTAGGGGACATACTTTCCCTTGGTCTCTTGATTTATTTAGCTTTTAGAATAGAAGTTTGTAGAGATGATTGATTGACAATTTTCTCTTCAACCTCTTGTAGTGTGTTCTTTGTCCACTACTCCTGATTAACATACAACTCTATCTCTGCCCTAGGTGTATGTTCATATGGAGTAGTCTTCTGCTCTACTCTTAGCTTTGAAATTATCCCTAATGGATCATAAAACCATGTGAAGGTTAGCTTAAATTTCATCTGCTTCAATATTTACTCCACTTCCTTTGCTACTCCTTTGGTATTTACAATATAAGGCCCAACATGTTCCTTCAATTTAAACTACACTTTCTTTCTATTTGATACAAAATGTAATTCATCCATGTTTACATCTGTCTAGTGTATTCCAAAGTGAAAATCCTTACTTGTACAAGAACTGGTAATCTACACAGAGGAAGCTCACAGTGATAGATTTGAATCTATGTATAGTTCTGGTAGATATACCCGTCTACAACTTTAGCCTATTCTAAAAGATGCAAAACTTTCTTGATCTCTAGTTAAATCCTTGGTATAACATCACTACTAAGTAGACACAAGGATTTATGTAAAAGCTGATCCACAAAATCGCTGAATGAATCATCTTATAAATTCCTTCTGACTAAAGAAGTCCAGTGAATGACTGATAATGGACTTCCCTAGTCATCCATTTTCTATAACTGGAACTTGAACCTGTCTGCTTGATAAAATAACATCAAATATACTAAGACAGATTGGTGTTTGAATGCACCTTCAATTTAACATTTGAGAAAATACTCATGTATAACATCTGATAAGTACTGACTGTAATTGAAAAGAATTAAAGGATTCTAACCAACTGATAATACTAATAAAAATCCTAATACTACCTCATCTACCCACTAGTCTATGTGATAACCTAATAGTAAAATAACCATGGAAATGACTTGTCTTGACATCTTAGAGAAAATAGAAGCAGAGTATGGGGGATTTGTTTTAGGCAATTTAGAATTTTTAGGGAGAAAACATTCAAAAATATGGGCTCGCTTTGGAAAGTAAGATTTTTGTATATTTCCATGAGTGCATCAGTGGAAAATGGGTGCAAAGAGGCCTGAGGATTTATCTGAAGAGCTTGAAAAATTCTTTCTAGGGTAATTGAAAAATAAGGCTTCATTTTTTTGAGAAATTACTACTTTCTGGATTGGGAGGTGTTATAGACATTTTTGGGCACTGCAACCCCAAGCATAAAATGTCCGTAAACCAAGGGCTCCTAAGTCCCTAAAAGTGTTGTTCCAACCCCTAAAAGAACAAGGTCAACTGATTACAACGTCTCCCAGAATTTCTCCATGAAAAACTACTCAGAACTGGTCAAAACTAGATCATTTCACCTGCTTCATAGGCAAAGTGCATTGCATCTCACCTAAATACACACAGTGGGTGCGTTGCATTTCAAAAATACCTTCTATGGGGTGTGATGGGTGAGAAAGGACAAATGGCAGTGTCAATTTGCGAGGTGGAGAAGCATGGAATCTTCCAGAAACTTCTCCTGTGACACTTGCCTCTCTGAATTCGACCAGGGATGAGTAAGAGATCATCAATCTCCAAGTGGAAGCAAGAACTATCAGAGGGAAGACACTAATCAAATCACAAGCTGACTCATCTCCCTTGTAGACATCTATATATGGATCCCTCATCCCAGAGATCTAGAGGCTGGAATTTTGCATCTTGTAAGGAATTGCCGTTGGTTTCTTGAGGCAACATCATAGTGTTGGGTGATCTAAGCTTTTCATGAGGTGAAGAAGGGCTCACTTGCTGAGAGGATGATGCTGGGTCAAAACAACTGGTTGTAACTCTCTTGACTCTTTCTTGATTATCAATAAAGCTATTCAAGTTTTCCTCCATACTCTTGTGTGATTTATGTTTTATGCATTTGTATGGTCAATTTACATCTGATCCTATATTGTTTATGATAATAGATCCATGTTCTCGTATAGTGTTATGATGCTTTAATTCTACAGGTACTCTGTGAAGCTGGGTATACAAGAAAGCAAGTGGAAAAGGACTATCAGAAGAGAGAGGAATCGAGCAAGGAACCAAGCGCAAGACAGAGGTTCGTCTCCTTTATTCTTCTCTCATCTATCTTTCATAAAGGAAAACGAAAGTAGTTTTACTTTGTTTGTTTCTAAGGTAGCTACCACCCTTAGTGGGATTAGTAGTTCTGCATAGACACTTTTCCCTGTAACAAAATGGCGACTCCACTGGGGAGCGAATAGATTGATTGTTTATCTACATTTGTTTACTTTATAAACTTACAGACGAAGCCTGAAGTCAAGCCAGCTAGCCTTCGAACTGCATTTGCTATGCAAGTGCAAAGTAGATCAACGCTGCTTCAGTCAATCTCCGGGTTTTGTTTATGAATTAAACAATTGATTTACAAGCTTTCTAATTTCCCTCGTGGTGGCTCTAGTAACCTCCTTAGATCTACCCCTGTGATTGATTTACTGATTACCACTTTCTCGGCCAAAATCCCTGAATTGAACTGCAAACTGTGACCCGGAACCCAAGCAAAGTCTCGTCCCTGGTCCAGCGCACTGTCTATTCTGTGAATCTCAAATTCAACGCACTTCCCGAGTGTAGAAGGTGCGTTGCATTTCAAATTCACTGTGTTACAAGTGCGCTGATCAGACTAGGCATTGTTCCTAAATTTTGGTTTCTGTGTTCACTCTTTTCAGATCTATTCAATAATTTTACTACCTGTAGTCAGTACACCTCTATTTGAAACCCCTTTCCTTGCTGTTATTCCACCTCCATTGTGCAAAGAACTGTAAATTTTTTTATGTATTTGTTGAGTCATTTTCAGTTCTCCCTTAGAAAGAAGTAACGTAGTTGTACTGTCGTTTCTTGATTTGAAAGTGTCACAAGTGTCGTTTTCAGTCATAGAAGAGAATTTGATTGTTCTTGATGGTCAATTACCCTGTTACTATTTTATTCGATCTGAATTAGTAGTTTTTCTAGTGTCGAAAGCAAGTTTTCATTTCCAAATCGCAAAGTGTCGTCATTGTCTTCATTTTGATTTTGAAAAGAAACTTGTTAGTAATTGTCACTTTGAAAAGTAATTCAGATTTGCGCATTAGCTTTCTTTTTATCATTTACATATTAAGAAGGCTGAAAACAAATACATGCATGTGCATTTGCATTTAGACTGTTTGATTGGTTTGATTTAGGACAATGCATATAGTGTGTGCTCTTTGCTCTTTGTTGAAAGAATACTGTCTCTCTTTCCTTAGTAGCTAGGATTTTCATTGCGCAAAGAAGATAAAACGACTGTTTATCATCTTAGATTGCATTTTAGGAATTGTACATCTACATCACGCGGTGAACCTGAAAGGAAAATTTCTTAAGCAAGATCAACTATAAAATAAATTTAATGAATCTAACAACGCTTTGGAACCTAATGCACAACATCTAGAAGTCTAGGCTAGAGACGTATTCCGGCGTCGTAAAGCTTGGTAACTGTTGTTCTCATTGTTGGTTGGGTGATTCCTCCACTTTGAGATGATAAGTGCCAGTACGGACTTGTGCTCCCACGTACCGTTGAGTATATTTTGGGAGACCACAATAGGCTTTATCCTTTATCCATAGGAAGCCGTGTCTGTCGCCCTATCGATCGCAATGCACTGAACACAGCATTCGGGAAGATTGACTGTCGTACCATAAAAAGTATTCTGCAGTTTTGCAATTGGTTTGGTAATCCCTCTGCCTAGATTTCCAAAGCAGTCCCTTTCGTTCCTTTTCAGACTCCTTAACGGAAAAGGTCCATCTAAGCACTTGTCACTTCAGGATCATTAAAAATCGAAGGTGACTAGAGTCATCTTTTGTTTTTTCTCGACTCTTTAAAATTGAAAAAACAAGTTGTGTCAAAGCGTCTAAAATTTATTTTAAACAGAATAATCATCACCTTTCCTATGTTGGTCTTAGGTTGAGAAAATGGAGTCCACCAACCAAGGAGTTCCCCTTGGAGGAAATCCTAGTCCCTTCTCCTCTTGGGGAGATGTTGGTGCACCCCATATGGCCACATTGTCGCTTCCAGGATTGACAATCAGCTTGCCCGTATGGCTTTTCTCAACCTCCGTCGTTCAGAACACCGCAATTCCTGAACAATCGAGTCAGCAACTAGACAATTCCAGAGTTACCCCCCAACCCTCTACTTCGTCCAATTCTTCCTCTCCTCCTTCCTCTTCGCTTGATGAGGCTGGTAAAGCCAAAAATCAAGTACCTGAGAAGAAGAAGGAAAAGAAGAAGAAAGAGAAGAAGAAGAAGGAGCCAAAGGCGAAAAGGGGCAACCAAGCGTCGTCTAGCGAAAATCCACACACTGCACCGACCAGGCCTAAATCGCCATGTGTCATTTGCAAAGGAGACCACTATCATAGAGATTGTCCTTGCATCCCTTGGATCTTAAGGGACTGGTCTCCTCGTTTTCACAACCTGGTGTCGTCAACCTCTGATGATCATGTTGAAAACACACCGTCGACTAGTGAAAGTGAAGCCCCTGGACAAAAAGGAAAGTGAAAATTTCCTTGTAAACTGTGTGAAGGTGATCACACCGTCGACCGTTGTCCCTTCTTAGACGAGGCTAAAAGAGTTTTGGACGATCGTCCGGTTTCACCGCTACGACTTCCTCCTGGATATAAGAAACTCTTGTCGAGTCCGTCACTAGTTGAAAATCCAGCTGACCCGCCCAGGTGGTCGGCCGAAGCGTCTATCATTGAGGATAAACCATCTGAACCCATACCAGACGAAAGTCAAAAGGTCGAGGCGGCACTTGACCCGGTCTTGCCTTCAGAGGTTCCATCTTCAGATGATACAGTCACCGAAGAGGACAAGGATGACACCGTCTAAATTCTTTTCGTAAACACAGACTCCGATGAACATGGGGGCAATTTACCCATTCCTTTACCGTAGGAAGGAAGTTCGTTAGAGTCGTACCCGGCCATCTATTCGGTCCCACCTCCAAGCAACCTAGTTGTTTCCTTCGACTGGAATCAGCTAGGCAGACCCCGTTTACCGGCTAGTGTACCATTCTGAATCATTGCTCAAGTATATAGAATGGTTATGGTCGGTACCATCATAGATGAAGGGGCTTCTGTGAGTATCCTTTCCTCGACTGCTTGGAAAGCGCTTGGTTTGCCATCGCTTTTGCCTGAGATGAGAAATCTAACAGGCTTTGACAAAGGAACCAGTTGACCATTAGGGATCCTTCCCATCGTGGCTGTAACATTGAGAGGGAAAACCGTTCACATGAACGTAATGGTAGTCCAAGGACCCCTGGATTATAATCTACTCCTTGGGCGAGACTATATTTATTGCATGGGAGCCATTGTCTCATCACTCTTTAGAGTAATGTGTTTTCCGCACGAAGGAAGAGTGGTCAAGCTTGTAGACCAGCTTTCATTCCCCGGTTCACGCATAGCAAATAGTCATATACCATCCCTGAATGGTCTTTTCATGCAAGGAATGTCTCATCAATCCCCAGTCCGTCCACCTGATGAGCGTGAGTAATTCGGGGGACATGACTAAAACCCAGGGGGCATGCACCATGGTCTGCTTCGGCAGGAAAACTTCAGGTATAGGTTAGGTTTCTGCGAAGGATATATGACTAGTCTGACACTCCCGTCCGCAATTGGAAAAGGGGGTTGGACTGGAACAAGATTCCCTCGTCAAAGTTATGTGAGTGGAGGCGTCTGCGCCATTCACCTTTGTCTATTTCGGTAGACATCGCTGAAGAAGTGTTTTGTTTGCGGTGCGAATAGAACAATCTTTGGTAACCTGAAAGAGGTAGACCTTTTGGCAAAACAAATGTTTTGTCTGCGAAATTGCGGGGTAACCTTGAAACTCTATGTCTCTATACTTGGGGGCATGCAAACCTTTTGGCATGCAAGCGAAGAGCGACCATTTATTTTTTAAATTTGTAGGTCCTCTAACCCTTTAAACTTGTAGGATTGGTCGTTTCCTAACTTGCATAAAGAAAGGATGTGGGGCAAAGCTTTGAAATAATGCCGTTTTTATATATGAGACATTCTTATTATACGACTGGATTAATTGAGCAATTTTAATGCGGACTTCATGCTCGTTAAAAAATAAACATAAGCAATGAGCAAATGTTTCCCCCAACGTTTAAGCTCAATAAAAAATGAACCAATTTCCGGTAAATAACCGTCGTGAATGTAGTACTTCAGCCTTTAAAGCCTTGGTCGTGTTCTCATCATCACCTCCACTCTGTGTTGGTGATCATTCTCCTCCATTTGATTGTTTACCCCTTTTGAGGAACAGCTGCGAAGAGTGATCCTGTTAGCCATCCTTGTAACACTGCCGTGATTGGAAAATTCCAAACCTTACCTGGAATCAGCTGCTACCCAAATTTATCACTCGTTCCTCAAAGACAAGTCTCCTTTAAGCTCTTTTCAACTGACTCGTAAAATATGAAAAGATTGCCGAGCCATTGGCCTCTCCAGCTCATTAAAGGGACAGGAAGTGCTATCCCTCCTTCAGATTTTTATCTTTTTGGACCTGAGGGATTATTACACAAAAAGATCGAGCGCTTGTTTTGTTCGGCTCGTTAAAAGTATCAAAAATTCATCCCTTCTGTATTGTTTTATAATTTTTCGGACTTGAGGGATTAGATGACGAAAAAGGATTTTTGGAGTTTCCTTTACGTCCCTTTTTAGACTCTCTAAAATTGAAAAGGACCGAGTTATCTTTGTCGTTAAACTCGTTAAAACTTAATAGCGACAAACTTGTCCATAACAGACAAGAACGAGTTTCACTATCACTAGGCTCGTTAAAACATAGCGATGGGTTTGCCCGAAGGGAAAATTATAGAACAAGCATATGTTATCCTCCTCAAGATTGACAAAAATAAAGAGGTACTGGTCAGCAATGACTGGGGAAAAATTGGGAAGAAAACTTGAAGAAGCTTTGTTGGTAGCAAGTCGCTCTTGAACATGACACTTTCACTCCACATCCAAGTCGGGTTGGGTTGCCTCATTCACCGGTCACATCACCATGGTCACATCACACCATACACATTTGGGGTTAATGCTACCAATCCATCATGTCAGTGTCGCTGATATGTTCAAGAGAAGTCACTCAGAGAATTCACTTGTGTCTCACCTGCTGCAATACATTTACGCTCCATTCTTTCATGACTGCCACACTGAACCTTATATCACCAAACCGTTTTCACCTCCATTAAAATCATTTGCTCCGTTCCGTGTCATTGATGTGGGATTCATTAAGGCCCTCCTATGACGGATCGCTTCTTGTCGACATCAGCTCATTATCCAAGAAGTCGATCTAGGAACATCCATTTCAGTACTTTGAAACTTGCATGCCTCAATGGCAAGTTTCTCACTTCCGGCGACAGGTTTACATCAATAGCCTTCGACCAAAAGATTTTGCGTGGTGTTTGACGCCAAGTCCCTTATTCACACCACGTAAATTGTACTGCAGTACCTTGAGGATCATTATCATTATCGGTGATTCCTCTCGCGCCTGTTAACAGCTTACATCATTGGTTGGTAATCAAGCGATGTCTTTCCATGTTCGACTCCAGAACATCTCTCACATGGATTGACTTGTACTTTGAGTGAAGATCAAATGAGATTGAAGACCCCGGATCTAGTTTCATCCATCTGGGCTGCGATATATATTTAGGAAATAAAGACATCAAATGTACATCGTTGCTGCACAGATAATCATCCAATCTAAGGGATGATGGCTCTACTAGAATCACCAGTCTACACTCAGACGATTGTCTATCCTATGTACATGAAAATGAATTTATAAAGCTGAGCATGGGAATGCCCGACTCAGCTAGATCATGAAAATATTATGAAGATAATGTATTGTATTATATCTTATTACAGGTCTCCTTCCAGCTTGAAAGAATTTCGGATCCTCATGATAAAGCATTTCACCCGACATCAAAAAGAATAACGACCTCATGCTTTAGGGGGCAACTGTTATAGACATTTTTGGGCACTGCAACCCCAAGCATAAAATGTCCATAAACCAAGGGCTCCTAAGTCCCTAAAAGTGTTGTTCCAACCCCTAAAAGAACAAGATCAACGGTTACAGCTTCTCCCAGAAGTTCTCCATGAAAAACTACTCAGAACTGGTCAAAACTGGATCATTTCACCTGCTCCATAGGCAAAGTGTGTTGCATCTCACCTAAATACACACAGTGGGTGCGTTTCATTTCAAAAATCCCTTCTATGGGGTGCGATGGGCGAGAAAGGACAAATGGCAGTGTCAATCCACGAGGTGGAGAAGCATGGAATCTTCCAGAAACTTCTCCTGTGACACTTGCCTCTCTGAATTCGACCAGGGATGAGTAAGAGATCATCAATCTCCAAGTGGAAGCAAGAACTATCAGAGGGAAGACACTAATAAAATCATAAGCTAACTCATCTCCCTTGCAGACATCTATATATGGATCCCTCATCCCAAAGATCCAGAGGCTGGAATTTTGCATCTTGTAAGGAATTGCTATTGGTTTCTTGAGGCAACATCATAGTGTTGGGTGATCTAAGCTTTTCATGAGGTGAAGAAGGGCTCACTTGCTGAGAGGATGATGCTGGGTCAGAACAACTAGTTGTAACTCTCTTGGCTCTTTCTTGATTATCAATAAAGCTATTCATGTTTTCCTCCATACTCTTGTGTGATTTATGTTTTATGCATTTGTATGGTCAATTTACATCTGATCCTAGATTGTTTATGATAATAGATCCATGTTCTCATATAGTGTTATGTTGCTTTAATTCTACAGGTACTCTGTGAAGCTGGGTATACAAGAAAGCAAGTGGCAAAGGACTATCAGAAGAGAGAGGAATCGAGCAAGGAACCAAGTGCAAGATAGAGGTTGGTCTCCTTTATTCTTCTCTCATCTATCTTTCATAAAGGAAAACGAAAGTAGTTTTACTTTGTTTGTTTCTAAGGTAGCTACCACCCTTAGTGGGATTAGCAGTTCTGCATAGACACTTTTCCCTGTAACAGGAGGTACCTGAGATGACATGAGGTAGCGAATTATAAGAAAATATGAGTTTTGGGAAAGATAATTTGAGGCAAGGGCAATTCCCATATACTTAGATCATCAATGTTATCCACGAACTTCTGATTTGCCCAATTTCGAATCTCATATAAATCAAATTTGCATTAGGTTTCTACTATCTTATACTGGGTATCAATGAAAGGAGATCTATCTAAATCAAGGACAGGAGGTACCATAGGATTCTCATTAGGCATCTTTTCCTTTCCTTTGTGCGAAGATATTTTTAATTTCAATAAGAAATTCGAAAAAACAGTGTTACCATGTCACAATTTGATTAGTTGCAGAAGGGGAAAACTTTGTAGAGGGCACTAGCAAGCTTGGAAATATTTCAATCTAAACCTACGTGGATAAAATAACAAGTAAAATGGGATAATACAGGTTGATACGAGATTTTATAATAGTAATTGAGGGTGATCAATGTGATTATTACCTTTTTGGAGAGTATCATTTATGAGTTTTTAGACGTTAGCGGCAGATTTGAATGCTAACAGTTACATGACGTGGAGCATAGGTGATGGGTGGGGAGGATGAAGTGGGAGAAAACAGTCGAAAGGAGCATCGGATGGTGGTTTTCATGGGGGGGTGGGAGTGCTAGGCGGTAAAGGGAAGGGTTCCCTCGAAATGAATGAGGAGTCGCTAAGTTATCTCAGGTGGTTTTATGTAAACCATATTTCAGACCCTCCGCCCTCGTTAAGTCCTTAAAGGTCGAGGGCGGGGTGGGGGGGTGTTAAACATCATCCCCCATCTTTGATCCAGGTGGGGATGATCTTAGCCCTTCAAAAGTGAAAACACTTAATGGAAAGTGATAAAACAATCAAATCACCTTTATTCCAAACTTTAAAACAAAATTTAATATACTTTAACTATTGCCGCCATTTGAACTAGCACGCCCCCTTTGGGGTTTTATTATTATTTATTTATTTATTTTTCTTTTCCCCTTTAATTTTAATTTTTTCTCTTTTCTATTTTTCTTGTTAAAGACTAAACAATATTAAAATGAAAAATAATTTACAATATCCCTGTGGGATAAATGGCTAGATAACCATACCTTGATTACTATATTTATAGGACCCTAATAGTGGCTCCAATGGGGATGCAGTCCTCCCTGTGAGGTGTCTGGGCATTTATTTAATCTTCAAAGAAATGAGACTGACCTGATTAAATGAAAACACATTAGATATGGTAGCAATTCATTTGAAACTTAGGGCCTTCACTCTGGACTTCATTTTCCGATGATAACCACCCACACCTAATGTACTTGAAATAAAATGATATTTTCAATGTTGTGTTTTGTAACCAACTAAACCCAGGTGAAGTAGTGCTTCAACAACCTACCATTAACAATCTCTCTTGGCGGTGTTTCTCTTGTCAAATTTTCTATTAGAAATGCATTGGTTCCACACAAAACTTCAATCTTGTAATGGCCTTTCCATAAACTATCAAAATTTCCATGTTTTCCCTTTTCCTAATTTCTGGCATCCCATTTTTAAAATAAGGTCATTTAGCTGAAAATCACCCGCTTTCACTCTCCTATCATAAATCCTTTTAATATTATCATAAATTATCTGTGTGTTTTTGTAGACTTCTTCTCTAGTTTCTTGTAATTGCATCATTTGATTTATCCTTCTCTGCACACCATTTTATTCAACTTCTGATTCCTGCAATATTTTCAACACTAGAATTTCCATGGAGGTAGGGAAAACTGCATCAACTCCATAAACCAATTGGAAAGGTGACATTCCAATTGATTTCTTAGTGCTCACCCTATCAGCCCATAGAGAATTTATCAACTTTTTGTGCCAAGACTTCTTGTTTTCCTGTAACAACTTCTTTATTATGTTGACCAAGCTCTTGTTAGAAGATTATGCTAACCCATTTCCTTGAGGATAATAGGTAGTAGAATTTCCTAAAACTATATGATATTTATTGCAGAAATATACCATCTTTTTAGATTTAAAAGAAGAAACATTATCAGTGATGATTTTGTGAGGACAACCAAACCTAGAAATAATATTACCTTCCATGAATTGAATAATTATTGAGTCTGTGGCCTGCCTAGTTGGAACTGCTTCTATCCATTTGGTGAAGTAATCTGTAGCTGTCAGAATCCACTTGTGTTGGGCTGAAGAACTAGGATGAATCTCCCCAATAAAATCCAAACCCACTGCTGAAAAGGTACTTCTACTGAAATATGCTTCAAAGGAAAAGGTAAGAGTTTCATTTTCCCTTCAAAAACCTGACACTGATGACAAGTAGAAACCATTTTGTGCACATCAGCAAATAAATTAGGCCAGTAAAAACTAGCTCTCAAGATTTTATTTGTTGTAGTATTCCAAAAAATATTCCCTCGAGAATTACCTTTATGAAACTCTTCCATCATATTATATGCCTCGTCCTCCAACAAACAGTTCAATAAAATCCCCCCAACATCCTTCTAATATAAAGCTTGATCCAAAATGCAGAATTTAACAACCTTTAATTTTAGAAATCTTTCTTTAGTCTTTTCCAAACCTGGTGGAGCTTGTAACCACTGCAAAATATAAACAATGTTTGTGTACCAAGGGGAAGTAAAAAAACTCTCTGATACCTGTTTGACATACTCTTCTTCACCACCTAGAGTAGCAATAAAATTGATGTCCAATGCATGAAAATTTGATTTAGCCATTAATTTTTCCAATCCTTGACCCTTAATAAGCTTTGTAGGATTAATCTCAATATCATATTCTAAAATAAAAACTATTCATTTCCCCCTTTTTCCATCTAGATGATTTTTAGTAAGGATGTTCTTTACTACTGCATTGGGAACAAACACAATTATATGATAATGCAAGATATACACTCTAAAATACTCCAAATATTTTACCAAGGAAAAGTCTTGATTTTCCATAATATTGTATTTCAAAGAAGCATCTCTTAACCCCCTACTAAAAAAAGTAATGGGCTACTCATATCCCTCCTTGTTTTTCTGCATTAGTGTTGCTACAATAGTATGTTTTGAAGCAAAAGAGAAAATAATGAAATCCTTAGTAAAATCAGGACTGGCTAAAAGAGGAGCATGAGTCAAGCTTGGCTTTACCTCACTGAATGATCATTTCTCTTCCGCGTTCCATTTTATTTCACTATCCTTTCTCAACATGTTGATAACTCTTAAGATTTTAGCTAAATTTGGTATAAATATCAGAAAATTTATTTTACCAATGAAATACTGTACTACCTTTTTGTTTCTTGGGGGATCAATTTTCATGATAGCCTCAATTCTACTTGGGTCAATTCTAATACCATATTTGGAAATTATATGACCTAGAAGTTTACCTTCTTCCAGACCAAACAAATACTTTTTAGGATTCAAGGAAATACCAAATTTCCTACATTTCTCAAAGACAATTTTTAAATGAAACAAATGATCTTCGTTAGTTTTAGAAAACACAATGATGTCATCTAGACATATCACAATAAATTTGTCCTTCTCATTTACAAAATAAATGTCCGTTGCTCTCTGAAAAGTTTCCCTTGAATTCATAAGTCCAAAAGGCACCTTCACATACATTAAAGTTCCCCATGGTGTTATGAAGGTTGTTTTGTCTTGATCATCTAGATGCACTAAAATCTGGCTGTAACCCAAAAAACCATCAAGCAATGAATTTTTTCTAAAACCAACTACCGTCTATAGAATATGAACCATCTTCAATAAAGGCTAATTATCTTTGAGATAAACTTTATTAAGATTTCATAAATCCACACATAACCTTATTTCTCTAGTCTTTTCCCTCACTCGTACTAGATTTGATAACCATTTAGAAAATCTCAAAGGTACAACAATATTGGCATCAAAAAGCTTCCTTACCTCTTTTTAAATTAAAGGTAATAGAACAAGATTCAATTTTGTTATTTTCTGTTTGAAAGGTTTATGGTCCTCTTTGATATGAATAGTATGTTGAATAATACTAGTATCATAGGCCTTTAAATCTTCATATCCCCATGCAAAAACATTAGAGTATTATTTCAGCATATCAATGTATTTTTGTTTCTGTTCAGGAGGTAAAGACCTAGAAAGCTTCACTATGTTACGATCCTCTACTTTGGCTCCCACAGGCTGCGTTTTGGGCTTTTTGAGCCACATCATTCAAATCAAATAATTCTTCAAGTGGTACCAAACCTCTTGGTATTAAATTATATTTTAACTATAGGACTTCAAAATCTACTTCATGTTCATTAGAATTCTCATTTATCTGACTCAAAATAGTTTTTTGACTATCATCTTCAACACTACCTTCTATATCAATATGGAAATTTTCAAACTCTCCCTTTAACTGTAAAAAATTATCTAACTATTCGTCATTGTCAAACACTTTCCAGTACCTTATGTTATCTGGGACAATAGGTCTATGTTTCACCTCAATCTCATATTTCTTATTTGGGTGAAACAAAATTTTACATGTAGTTGTTGAGGTAGCCAATGCATCAACAAATAGATTTTGATTTCTAGGAATCAAAAACAACTAATACTCTAGAAAACATTGCAAAAAATCTAAGACAACATTTATGTATTCCCTCAACCTAGAATGCTTAGTTGAATACTCACCTTTGATTTGATTTATGATGAGTTCTGAATCACCATGGATTGAAATTATTTTAGCTCATTATCTCTTCAATAACTACAACCCCAAAATAAGTGCCTCATAGTCAGCCACATTGTTGGTACATTGGAAAGAAAGTTTGTAGGAATACATCTTTGATATACCAGAGTTTGTGTCTAAGATCCATATACCAGCTCCTGATCCTTCCTTGCTATGCCAAATGTCTTCATCCTTATCATCTTATGTTTCATTCTTTACCTTCACATCCTCTATTTTTCTTAATTGACTTTCCATGTCTGACATTTCCTCTTCTAAACATATGTCATTATATAAAATTAAAGAATCCATGTTTGAATGTATAGAATAAAGTGGGTAATTGTTTGGCTTGTCCTAGCTTCTTACCATGTATTTGATCAAAGCTTCCTTGTACAACCACCTTTGTTGTCTGAAAACAGGAATAGTTTCATAGGTCATATACATCTGCAAGGTGCCTTGCAACTTTGATCCCCAAGATCTTGAAAAGAGAATTCCATATTTAGGAGGTATATAAACCACAAAAATATCCTTGAATACACTTTTTGTTGGGATTTGGACAAGGGTTACACATAAATCCTTGATCTAACCTAAGCATCATACTCTGCTTGAATAGAAATAGAAAAGGTCTTTATATGGCCTAGTTATATCTGTTAGAAAATTATATATTACGAAGCAATGGAACACATAAAATATTGCAGAAATATAAACACAGAAAATGCATAAAACAAGAGAGACACAGATATACGTGGTTCACCCAGTTTGGGATACGTCCACCCCAAATAGCCAGTCCTTCCTTTATACTATCCAGCAAAATGGAGAGACACAACCTACAACAGATTCGCTGTGATATCCTCTGTTTTTTCTCACAGTCTCACCTCTCTGCTTCTCCCCCAGAGAATACACGTCTATTACACAGCCTCAAATAAAAATGCCCTCATGCAAAGAGAGGGGTTGCCTTCTAGGGCAAAAACCCCTATTCTAAACATAAGTTCTACTATCAGATCATCTGCCTAATGAACGGCCCAGATTGACTAGAAATTACTATACTTTTACAAGGCAATTTTACATCTATTTTTAGCTTTGGGGGCACTGCCCCCGAGCCCTTGCTGGGGGACCGCTAGCCCCCAGACCCCCCAGCCGGGGGGGATCGGCCCCCGCGCACCCCCCCGCGTGGAGGGGTGTACAAACTTCCTGGGGTATACATCCAGCTGAAACAAAGACCTCTGAACAATCATGCTCCACACACAACAATCTCCCACTTGGAGAATGATTGTAGCAACTCCACTGCTACTTCATTTGCTGGAAAATGACTCCTCTTTGGACTTGGTTGTTTCTCATCTTCATCGTCATCCTTGAAGACCAATTGAAACTGAGCATATTCTCAGTTTCTCTCTGGTTACAACTTTTGTTAGCATATCTACAGGATTCTGGCTAGTGTGTATCTTTTCCAGCTTCAACTCTCCATCTTCCAACACTGATCGTATGAAATGGTACTTGAGCCGTATTTGTTTAGTCCTGGAATGAAATGTTGAGTTCTTTGCAAGATGAATGGCACTTTGGCTATAACTATATAATGTGCCCATATCATGCTCCTTACCCAATTCACCCATAAACCTTTGTAACCAAATCATTTCTTTACTAGCCTCTCTAGTAGCAACATACTCTGCTTCTGTTGTTGAAAGTGCAACAACACATTGGATTTTTGAAACCCAACTGATAGTTGTTACACCAACAATAAATACATATCCTATAGTGCTCCTCCTGTTATCTCTGTCACCTGCCATATTTGCATCAACATATCGCTGCAGAGAAATGTTTGAACCACCAAAGCATAATGCTTGATTTGTGGTACCTTTCAAATATCTGAGAATCCATTTCACTGCCATCCAATGTTCCTTTCCTGGATTGCTCATGTACCTGCTTACAACTCCCACTGCATGTGTAATATCAGGCCTTGTGTAGACCATTGCATACATTAAGCTTCCAACTGTTGATGCATATGGAATTATAGACATATAATCCATGTCATCTTGGGTCTTTGGGCACATTTCCTTACTAAGTTTGAAATGGCTAGCAAAAGGTGTACTAACTGGTTTTGCATTGTGCATATTAAATCTTTTCAACACCTTTTGTATGTACTCATTCTGAGACAATGTTAATTTACGATTTTTCATGTCTCTAGTTATTCTCATACCAATGATTTGTTTTGCAGCTCCCAAATCCTTCATTGCAAATGAATTTGCCAATTTTCTTTTGAGAACATTTATTTCCTACATGTTAGAACCTGCAACAAGCATGTCATCTACATACAATAACAACATAATATAGCTGCCATCACTTTGCTTTTTCAGATAAACACAATGATCAGAGTGACATATAGTATAACCACGTTCAGACATAAACTTGTCAAATTTTAGATACCACTGCCTTGGAGCCTGTTTTAAGCCATACAAGCTCTTCTTCAACCTACACACTAGTTTCTCCTTCCCTTTCACTTCATATCGTTGTGGCTGCTGCATATATATCTCTTCCTCCAAATCCCCATGGAGAAAGGCTGTCTTTACATCTAACTGCTCAAGATGCAAATGTTCGACTACTACTAGACTTAAAATAGTTTTGATTGAAGTCATTTTAACAACAGGAGAAAATATTTCATCAAAATCAATACCTTTCTTCTATGTAAACCCCTTCACCACAAGTCTAGCTTTGTACCTCTGTTTTCCTCCATCTTCTTCCTTCAGCCTATAAACCCATTTATTCTTCAATGTAGTTTTTCCTGCAGGCAACCTGACTAAGTCCCAAGTTTGGTTATGCATTAAGGAGTCCATCTCTTCTTCCATGGCTAACTCCCACTTCTTCCTGCTTTCAACCTGCATTGCTTCTTCATAACATTCGGGTTCACCAGAATCAGTCAAAAATAAATAATATAATGAAGGAGAGTATCCTTCAGGGGGTCTACTTATCCCGGTAGATCTTCTAAAACCACTTTCAGGTGTCTGGGGTGCTTGTTGCTGTTGTGGTGGTTGCTGTTGTTGTGGTTGTTGATTATTATTATTTTCATGCACCTTTACTTTTTTCAGTGATCTCATCAAGGACTGTGTATTCCTTGTTTTCCTTTCCTTGTTTCTTTTCCTGCAACTGATTCTTATACAAGACCTTTTCATTGAATATTACATCTCTACTCCTAATGATTTTGTGATTTTCATAATCATATAAGCGATAACCAAAATCATTAACACCATATCCAATAAAGGTACATTTCTTTGACTTTGTCTCAAGCTTTGTTCTATTTTCTTTATCAATATGGACAAAGGCCTCACAACCAAAAGGCTTTAAAAAGGAGTAGTTTACCTATTTACTTGTCCATTCTTCCTCTGGAACACCACCATCCAAGGAATTTGAAGGCCATCTGTTTATTAGATAAACAACAGTATCTACAGCATCTGCCCAAAACTGTAAAGGCAATCCTGCATGCAATCTCATGCACCTTGCACGCTCCATGATTGTTCTGTTCATCCTTTCTGACACACCATTTTCTTGTGGTGTTCTTGGAACTGTCTTCTCTCTATGAATTCCATGCTCTAAACAATACCTATCAAACTCTTTGTTGCAATATTCACCTCCATTGTCTGATCTAAGACACTTCAATTTCTTTCCTGTCTCAATCTCAACCAAAGCTTTCCATTTCTTGAAAGTATGAAATACATCAGATTTATTCTTAATACTATAAATCCAAGTTTTTCTAGTTTCATCATTAATAAAAGTAACATTATAACAAGAGCCACCGAGAGATGATACTTGAGCAGGTCCACATACATCTGTATGCACAAGCTCTAATTTTTCGCTCTTCTTTTCTTTCCCAACTCTGCGAAATCTGACTCTCTTCTATTTTCCATAAATGCAATTCCTTGAGTGAAGAATCTTCAAACCCGGCAACAAATTCCTTGAGTGAAGAATCTTCATCCCCTTTTCACTCATGTGTCTGAGCCTATGATGCCATAATGCTGCATCTGCTCCTTTAGAAGTTAAAGCATTAACAGAGTTAGAAATACCATTGCATAAATACAATGTACCAACCTTTTCGCCTTTTGCTATTACCAGGGATCCTTTGGTAACCTTCCAAGCTTTATCTGTGAAAGTTGTCACACAACCTTCACCGCCTAACTGCCCTGTTGAAGTCAGATTTTTATTTAGATCTGGAACATGCATTACCTCCTTTAGTAGCCATTGGTTTCCATTCTGCTGTTTTACAAGAACCTTACCCATTCCAACAATTTTACAGGGTTTATCATCACCCAAATGAAATTGTCCAAAATCTCCTTGAACATAGTCATGAAAGTATTTCTTATCAGGTGTGGCATGGAATGAGGCCCCTGAATCTACCACCCAGGAATCAATAATATTTTTGAAAGAAAGAATCAAAGCATCTTGTAACACCTCACCTGTCACATTTGCTTCATGATTGTTTTCTTGCTGTGCATCTCCTTCTTTTCCCTTCCGAGATCTACAGTCTTTCTTTAGGTGTCCTTTCTTTCCGAATTTCTAGCAGACTATCCCCGATCTAGACTTGGATCTGCCTTTCCCTGATTTACTGCGATATCCTGAGCTCTTTCCTCTTTCCATTTTTCTTCCCCTAGACTTTGCACTTAAAGCATTACCCGATGTCTCACCGGAGCTTTTCCGTCACATTTCCTCACTAAGGATAGCACCGACAACATCATCAAACTTTAAAGTACTAGATCCAAAAACAAAGTTACTAATGGCCATTACTAAACCATTCCAACTTTCTGGTGAGCACAAGAATAACAGAGCTCTAACTTCCTCATCAAAGTTTACCCCTACAGAACATAACTGACTTGTAACAGTATTAAAATCATTTAAATGGTCTGCAACAGATCCACCTTCCGACATCTTCATATTAAATAATCGTTTCATAAGAAATAACTTGTTTGAGGCTGAGGGTTTTTCACATAGTTTCTCCAACGCCCTAATCAAACCCTCTATCGTTGTTTCCTTCGAAATGTTTAAGGCGAACGACACTGCGAGGAACAACCGTATTGTTCTGAGTGCCTTTCTATTGAGAAGGTTCCATTCTTCATCTGTCATACCTGTTGGCATCTTTGTTTTTCCGCCCAATGGTAGGTATAGATCTTTCTGATACAGATAATCTTCCATCTGCATCTTCCACAGCGAGAAGTTTTGGCCGTTAAATTTCTCAACCCTAAACTTACCATCTTCCGCCATTGCTCCCACTTGAACGAGGAACACTTCTTTCCTGCGAGTTTATCAGCCAAATAGACCTTCGACTCTAATACCAGTTGTTAGAAAATTATATATTACGGAGCAATGGAACACATAAAATATTGCAGAAATATAAACACAGAAAATGCATAAAACAAGAGAGACATAGATATACGTGGTTCACCCAGTTTGGGCTACGTCCACCCCGAACAACCAGACCTTCCTTTATATTATCGAGCAAAATGAAGAAACACAACCTACAACAGATCCGCTGTAATATCCTCTGTTTTCTCTCACAGTCTCACCTCTCTGCTTCTCGCTCAGAGAATACACATCTATTACACAGCCTCAAATACAAATGCCCTCATGCAAAGAGAGGGGTTGCCTTCTAGGGAAAAAAACCCTAATCTAAACATAAGTTCTACCGTCAGATCATCCGCCTAATGAATGGCCCAGATTGACTAGAAATTACTATACTTTTACAAGGAAATTTTACATCTATTTTTAGCTTCGAGGGACCTCCGGCCCCCAGACCCCCCAGTCGGGGGGGATCGGCCCCCCCGCCCCCGCGTGGAGGGTTGTACAAACTTCCTAGGGATACATCCGGCTGAAACAAAGACCTCTGAATAATCATGCCCCACACACAACAATATCTAATCGAGCATGGCATTATGCAAAATGAAATCATGAATGTTAAGACTAACATAAAAAGGTGGCACATTACCATTTTGTGATTTTCCATCAACTTCTTGTCCAAATAACAATTAAGGTTGGTCATCACTTAAGTTCACAGTATTTGTTCCCTCCTCTATCTTTAGTTCTTTTATAAATTGACTTCTATATACATCCTTTTTCATTAATTCATTGAAAGGAACATAAATTTTATCCTTTGATAACTCATTTTCAATGTTGAAAGAAGGTTAAGGATTTTCTACCTCTTTCTGAGTTGTATCCTGTTTTTGAGGGGTTTCTTTTGGAGGATCAACCTTTGCTTGACTTGTACAAGGTGTATCAATGTGAATCTTTTTAGGAGGATTTGTTGCAACTTTTTTACTTCTCATATTATATTGTTTATGTACTTCCATAATGGCATTTTGATAGCCCTTTTACTAATCCTCTTATTCCATAGGAATGCCATCTTTTTGTGCTAATAAAGACAAATTTTGTTCCTCTTTGGTCAAGAAAACATTATCTATTTCTCCTTCACCAAAAAGATTAATTTGATTCTGTTTTGGCTCATCTTTTGTCTCATTTTCTTCCTTAGCATAATTCTCTTTAAAAGGAGGTCTAATTTGTTTTTTATCTACTAGGGTTCTCGGCTCTCTTTGTTTAATTTGGGGTTGGTTCCTTCTAAAATTTGGATTCCTGATCTGAGGACTCCCTTGTGGTTCTCTTGGTGGATTTCTCTCTGTCAAAGTCATTCTTTCCATCTTTCTATTCATAGTTTTAACGAAAGTGTCTAATTTCACATTTGATGATGAAGAAGGTTCTTCTTCAATAGTTACTCTCTTTTCCTCCCTCAGTTTGGCTTTCTTGGCAACCAAGTTGGCCTCTACACTAACAAAATTCTTTTGCGTCTCTTCTAAAGTGGCTGACTTTCTTTCTCTCAACTGATAGGCCATGTCAGCATCAAAACCATCTAGATGTCTCAGTAAAGCCAATCTTAGAGGAAGATTTATTTTTGTTGGAATAGAATTATAAAGGTTGTTGAATCTGTTAGAACTTTGTAATTTCTTAAGGCTATAAAATAAATTATAAAGGTAACCACAAAATCGCTTATAATTCTAGAAGCTAGCCCTTCTAAACTCAGAGAGGGATCTCTCTGTCAGATTGAGCTTTGTTTACTTTGTAGGATTTTAGACTAGATGTGAAAGTTCAGGGTTTGTTTTCTTTTAAATATATTGGTTGGAACGACAAGGAAAGCCATTGGGTTATGGAGTCAAATGAGCCTAGAGTGATCAATTTGCAGAAATATCAAGCTTAAGTGTAGCAGTGCAAGATAGGAATATTATTGGATCCTTGTATTTTTTGAAATGGAGAAGGAGGAACAGATTTAGATTCATTTTAAATATAGAGCATTTTTACCTAAATTCTATATTTAAACCTTAGTTGGAAACATTGATATTGTTTTAAGCGAGAACATAGTGTTTTGAAACAAATTATGTACTTAATCTTCTTAAGAACAATAAAGAACTGAATGACATATGAAAAACAGAGAAAAAATAGATTACAGTAAGAAGCACTTCACCACATAGATATGACACAGGAATCCTGAAACAACTTGTCTTGTATTAATGAAAAATGGCCACTTGAGCTCGGGAAACAACTTTACAAAAAATGGTAGTCTTTCTCAGTACAAATCCCAACACTAATACTTCGAACTCTGAAGTATTTATGAAAGAATTCTATCTAAATATCTTGATATAAAATATCAAGATCTATTACAAAATATCTTGATATAAAATATCAAGATCTATTACAAAATATCTCAAACTATGTCACAAAAATAGAAATATAGGCAATCTAGAACTGTTGGAGTTGCTAGCACTATTTTCCTAGGTCGCTGGTGATGAATGGATCTGAAAAATAGAGACTTTGTTGTTGATTTCCTTCTGGAGGCTCGATGACTTTTTACCCTAGTAACTCACTCAATTTTTTCCCTTTCTCCTCATCTAGAAGTTTAAACTTAATTAAATTTCGATAAGTCTCATCTACCTTTGTGTATTTCTCAAAGGTAGGCTTACCAAGAAACAAATGATTGATTTCATGTTTAATTAGCAGGTCATAATTGAGGCCTTCCATGAATGTGTTTCTTGTAATTGTACCCTTAATCTTAGCAAATTTTGACTTGTCTTTAGCAATGGAGTACAGTTTCTGTTGATAACCTTCAAGCTTGACCAATGTATCTCTGATTCCTTCTAGACCAGGGAGACCTTTCTGATGTAATATGTTAAATTTCTTATGAAAACTCTGTATGATAGTCTCTAGACCATTGCATTTTCTCTCTAATTGCAGCATCATGCTTCTCTTATTGAGAACTTTTCTCACTTCCAAGATGGTGTCTGTTTTTTCCGCTATATCAATCTCTTCCAATTCTTCTCTGGATTTTTAATTTAAAAACCTTATCATAGAAGTGGCATTACTGGGTCGAGTGCCAAGGTCCCTTTTCACATCTGTTAAGAGTCTCTTTTATTTTTGCACCAATTCATGTTGTTCAAAGATGATCTCAATGGATGGCCATATCTTTGTGATGGCCTCATTTATCTCGAGCTAAATGTTCTCTTTAGCTTGTGCCATCGTGTCAGCCATAATGAATTGGTTTTCTAGATATTCTATTCTTTGTGTGAGCTTGTGTGTTTTCTATAACTCTACCAAATAGACAGTATCCGCTTTAATTTTTTGTTCTTGCATTTTAGGTTTATAGTCAACTTCTCAATCTCTTGGTCTTTAATGGACAAATTTTCCATTGCTTTGGCTAAGTCTAATGGTGTTCTTGGATTGTACTTTTGTTGTTGTGATTGTTTTTGAAGTTGTTGATGATGTTGATGCCTCTATTGTCGATGTACCTATCACTGGAATCACAGCCAAAGGGATGGCCTGCACTAAAACTGCTTGTTGTTCTTTTTCTTTTAGGAGTATTTCCATTTCTTTCTCCATCTTAGCAATTTGATTGTTCTGTTCAATAATAATTTTGAGCAAATTATCTTTTTATTGTTCCTGTTATCCATCCTCCTTAGTCTGTGGATCTTCAGTGGAGGGGAGCTTAAGCTATTTTCTCAATGTTGATATGTCTACATTTTTACTCCTTATAATTTCCTCAGCTACTATTATATTATTAGTATCATATCCCAATTTAATGACCAGATCTTCCAAAATCTTTATCTTTATGTCTTTGGCCAGAGAAGAAATTGTGCTTGAATATTGTTTACAGAAACATTGAGCTTAGCTGCAGCCATAGCTGAATTTGTGATAGTGTTGTAAAGCATCTCACCAGACTACTTATGGAAGTCCATTTGGTCTATATGATGGATCATATCTATATTGAAAGAGAAAATGGATTTCTTGTAGTCATCCGCTGATCAAGGCTGAGCTACATTGGGCTCCAGGAAAGCAACTTGCATTTTTCTATTCTCTGTATCAAATATTGAAAGAAGCCTATGATGGGTGGTGGTCGTTTTCTTCCAAAAATGTGAAAATGTAGTAGCATTGAGTGCTTGATTCTTTGCTATAATTTATTCGTAGATGGCAAAAATACTCTGATCTTTCTTGCTCATTTCCATCTCTCTTGTTGGTGATGAAACAAGTGTATCTATTGTTATTGAGGTCATCGGAGATGTAGGAATGGTCTCCTCTTTACTTGACACTGAAGGTATACATGAGCTTGTTAGGATAATAGGTTGTTCTTGTTATGCATTCTCTTGTCGTGTCTCTCCTACATCCATGGTCTTCTACCTCTTATTGTACACTATGGAATCCTTTTCTAATATCTTTGTCACTGAAGGGGAAATGGTTTCCCTTGGTCTCTTTTCAACCTTTTCGTGTAGCATTGGTGTCCAAGGATAATTTTAGGGGTGAATGTTCGCCCTTTGGCGAAATTAAGGGGTTTTGAATTTTTAGTGGGCGAATATTTTGTATCATAGTACATTTTTACAAATCACCTCAAATAGCCCACCTTATTTTAAGGGAGAGGGTAAAAAAGGTAAATTTAGCCCTTGAAATTAGGACTTACAACCTTCCATTCGCCCATTTTCAAGAATAGGTTTTATTTAAGTGAATCCATTCGCCCATTTTCAAGAATAGGTTTTATTTAAGTGAATCCTATGGGCCAAATACCATATTTATAAAAGAGGTATGGTAAATTAATAAAAATATAAATAAATGAGAAGTATGGTAAATAAATAAAACATTTTTTATATTTACTCCATAAGTCACCTTATATACATGTAAGGGTGTAAACAAATAAAAATATAAGTAAAGTGGAGGTATGGTAAATAAATAAAACGTCTTTTTATACTTACTCAAAAGGTATGGTAAATAAATAAAAATATAAATAAACTATACGTATCGTAAATAAATAAAACCTCTTTTTATATTTAGTCCATAACCCTCGTTCTATTTATGAACGCTCAAGAAAGAGGTTTTATTTAAGTGAATCCTATGGGCCAAATACCATATTTGTAAAAGAGGTATGGTAAATTAATAAAAATATAAATAAACGAGAGGTATGTTAAACAAATAAAACATTTTTTTATATTTACTCCATAAGTCATATTATATTTACAAACACTCAAAAAATGGGTTATATTTAGGTGAAACCTATGGCCAAAATACTATGGGACAAATACCATGGACTAGATTGTTATTAATACCATGCAAAAAACCATTATTAACCCTAATATTAGAATTAATCAAAATAAAAATGACACATGGTATTGACCCATGGTATTCACCAAAATGGCACATGGTATTGACCCATGGTATTCACCTGGAATGTAGCCTATTTAAATTGGAGAATTAAACCAGCATGTAGCCTATGCTAAGATTCACTATGACTTTACAAAGTTTTATTATTTAGTGAAAGACTCGCCAAGATCTTACAAGATTTTATAATTGAGTAAAATATTCGCCATGCCTGGTGAGAGATTCGCCAAAAAATTATATATACATATTATATTATTGATAAAATCGCCTTCCATTTTTCCTATATACCATGGAGAATCGCCCATTTATTATATTTATAAATTTAGGGGGGGTTCTTAAAATTTTCCCTGTTGGTGTCTGTGAAGGTGACAACACCTGTTCTTCGGCCTCCTATAATGAATTCTCCTGCCATTCTTCTTGGTTCATGAAATTATCTATTTTTGTTCTGGAAGTATCAACATAGGGAGCATACCTCGGTTCTACACTCAATTTATAAATTATACCAAAAGGGTCATAGGACCATGTAAAACTATGTTTGAAGTTCATCTGTTTCAAAATGGTATCTGCTTCTTGTCCTACTGATCTTGCATTGCATGTGAAGGGACCAATTTGTGTTTTTATTTTGAATTGTGCTTTCTTCTTGGCTTCCAGGAAGTGTAGCTAGTCCATGTTGATCATTTTCCTAATAAATTCTAAGGCAAAAATGCGAATTGGCACAAACTTGGGGAGTTTATAAGGGGGAAATTCACACCCATATATCTTGATCTCTATATAAATCTGGTATAAATACTAGACTCCTTTCTCAGTTTGGTCACTTAGGTGCAGACTTATTTTGATCTCTGGATGTATTCTTGGTTCTGCATCACTGTTTAACAAACTAGCTGCCATATGCAAAAATTGATCCACAAAATCACTGAATGTGAATTCAGTGTTGTTCTTTCTAACCAGGGAGGTCCAGTGAATGACTCATTGGGGGTTCCTTCGACTGTATAAATTTTGTAGATGAAAGAAAACCTGTCTAATTGATAATAAAGAAACAAATATAGTAAGATAGATGTATACTTGAAGACTAATTCAGTAGAAAATTTCATGAATTGTTCATGAATGTTTTTTGCTAAAAATTTGCTATAAGAGAAGATGGTAGGAGGCTTTTCACCTTTGGAAAATACAGAAAGAAAGGATAGAATGATTTCATTGACCCATTGTTTAGAACAGTATCCTAATAGGCATGAAACTATTTAAATTATTCTTTTGATCATCTCAGGGAAAATAGAAGTAGGATAAGGAGGGTTTGTTTTGGGCAATTGGGCATTTTTTGGTAAGAAAGTCTCAAATATCTTGGCTCTTTAGGGGAAATCAAGCTTAGTGTACATTTCCATCATGAAATCTAGGTGAAAAGGCTGCATATGATTAGGATTTTGGATTTGGGGCATCTCTGAGATTGAATTACCATTAATGGAAAAAAGGATTTCACCATTTTGGGCCACTATTGTTCTCTGACTAGGAATGTATCAAAATTGACACCAGGTTATAAATTATGGGAAATAATAGGTCTGGGGAAAAATAAATTGGGGTAGGAGGGAGTCCCACAATCCCAAATCATCGTTTCGATCAAGATAATTATGTTTGAGCCAACTGTGAAGTTCGTAAAGATCGAACTCACAATTGGTCTCTGCAACTTGGTATAAATGGTCGACTAGGGGTTGATGGTCCAAATCAATAGGTGGACGTAACATTGGGTTTTAATTGGATTCTTTGAATTTTCCCTTAGGTGAAATACTAAAAGTGAAAAATGAGACAGAAAAGATAATGGTTACCTGGGAAAAACAAATTGGTCACTATGTATTTTATTGTCGTGACAGGTACTTGACCGAATGAAGTGTTGTATAAGTTCTACAACAGCTAAATGGATAGCTAGGTGGAAGGAGGTGGTAGTCAAGTCACTACAGAAAACATTTATCGTGAACAAAAAAACAAAGGGGGCCACCTGAGAAAATTTATGGCTTTTATAGGGCAACTTTATCTTTCTGTTGCATTTGGCCTATTATGGAGCAGTTTCGTTACATATGGGAGCATACCAATTATGAACAGTTGGATTTAACGAGAAGAAGCAATGAACGAGAGTGGGGAGGGAAGGTGGAAGAATGGGAGTGGAAGGGATGTTGATTTGTGGTGGGATATGATTAGACGGGAAGTGATTATGTGGCGGGGTACGATGGAACGACAAGAAACGGTTGTGTGGGCGGTCAAGGGTAGTGGAAAGTGGATTAGGGGGAATCCCAAAGGGGGATAGCGATGGTAAATGGTTTTGGAGGGGGGGGAGCAGAGTTGATGAGGGGATGCCACGTAGAAAAGGTGGGATAATGGAGACCGCCTCCCCAGACACGCCCCCCCTGTTGGATAACCTTCAAAAGTGTTGGCGAGGAAAAAATGATCGCCTGTCGTTGATCTGGGTGGGCTGGATCATGGCCATTGAAATATGTGTTGACCTTATTACAAACTAACAAACGGTCTTGTCATTTTTCAACTTTATTACAAAATAAAACTTTTATCGCAAAGCGCCTTATTACAATTTTCTAATCACGATTTAAATAACGTGATTAATTAATATAACTATGATTCATTAATTCTAATGGCACATTTTAACTTGAAAGCCTTTTTTCATGTTTTATAAGGTTTTTAACCCTTTTTTCTCATTTGTTTATCAACAAACCAAGCTTAAACATTTTGTTTAATCCATTTTATTCTACTTAATCTACTTCAGCCACGATTACACTATGTGGTTGATTTATTCCCTAATCTAGACTAATTTTATTTAATTCATTCTAACCACGTTTAAACAACATGATTAGAATAACTAATCTACTTCTAACTTTGATGTGGAATTTAAACAAGTTGCACGCTTCATTGAAAGTATCTAAAATATTATTGATGCAATTTTTATTTTTTGAGTGGCATTTAGACTTGCTTACTTTCATACATATTTTTTGTGGGGTTTCTTCATTCTTTTTCTTTTATTTTCTAATATTGTTTATTTTTATTCTTTTCACAAACAGATATATATATATATATATATATATATATATATATATATCTATATATATATATATATATATATATATATATATATATATATATATATACAGATATATATATATATATATATATATATATATATATATATATATATATACAGATATATATATATATATATATATATATATATATATATATATATATATATACTCTTTTGTTCTTCTTTTGTTTTTTCTATTTTTTATTTGTAAATAAATTTGTGGGCTTGAAGATTAGTTACAATCATTTAATATACAAAATTACAACTACAATCAATTCATCCTATGAAATATAGGACCCTAACAGAATCTATCTAAATAATCTTGAACTGGCTCTCCTGGAGCTCTTCTTAGACTTTCATATTCTGCAAGAATCTGAAGTGGATTCTTCTTAACCTCCCTATGAGAAAGAAAAACTTGATGAAATTGATGTAAGTTAGCAATATTTCCTGTTGCTAATCCCCTATAACATTTTCTTGCTTCACGAGTCAAAATTTTAGCAAACAAACTTATTCAAACATCATCATCATCAACCTCTTCTAGGTCTACAAAATCATTCATCTTATCAACGTGTTGTTGAGCTGTAGTTGGCCTAGTGCCATCAAATTGTGGTATACATTGTGAATAATTTAGTGGCATAATGAGCTGCCATGAGTGGAATATGAGAGGAGGATAAAACTATAATTGTGCTTGATTTTAGGGGTGGTAAAGGAGGTGGAATTGTGACCCACTGAGTTGCTATAAAAGGAGTATAGATGAGAGATGAAATGGGGATAGTTGGAAAAAGGGAAATCACAGGGGAGGCTAGTGATGAGGTAGAAGAAAAAATGGTAGTTTGTTGAAATATAAATGGTTTTTGAGGATCCTGATTTAATTGGGTTACTAGATCTTCAATATTTTCAAACTATTGTACAACAACTTTATCAGAGTCTAAAATGATAGGCTCTGATACCAAGGAAGGGAATGTTGGGTTGTGTTATATTCTTTCCATGACTAGCCCACATAGTTAACTGGGGGGTTAAAAGGGGGCCAGAGCCCCCCCCCCCCCCCCCTTCCTTGCGCTGATTACATAGAGGGGGGGATCACAAGGGGTTTGAGGGGTGCATGTAACCCTACTTTATGGGGTCCGAGGCAGTGCCCCAGAAAATTTTGTTTTTGGACCCTATATTAGGTTGGGCGAACCTACCTATGGTTTTGTGCATGATTTTTGCACATGGTTTTGGACGTGATGGTTTTCGGTTCATGGTTTTGGACGCGATGGTTTTCAGTACATGGTATTGGATGCTTCGTCGTGTGTAAATATGTATTGTAACATTGAAAGGAATATAATGAAAAATCAAGCTGGTAGTCCCGATTCTGGGATCTGGGGGAAAATCTCTGTGTATATGTGTTATGCTCTCGCATTGTTTATTTTCTATGTTTTAAGAATTCGTATGCAGGTAATTTTTGTACGGGGTTAAAACCTACATTTGGTATCAGAGCCGTTTTGGCTTCAAGGGGACACCTTTGTTGCTAAGGGGTTACGATCGGGCCTCTGGTAGACCCTATTCAGTGGGAGATCTGCAAGATCGATTCTGGTGGTGAAATAATATGGCGAGTAGTGGAAATATAGAGATCAAGAACTTTAATGGTCAAAGTTTTGAGTTGTGGAAACTCAAGATGGAGGATCTGTTCGTGGATAAATATCAGTGGATCGTGGTAGATCCGGGTACTAAACTAATGGGAGTGTCCGATGAAGAATGGAAGAAGTTGGATCGGAAGGCAAAGATCACAATACGATTATGTGTCTCAGATTCAATATTGATGAATGTATCAAGGGAAGCTACGGTGAAGGCTTTGTGGGACAATTTAGGGACTTTGTACCAATGTCACATATAGGGAGTAAAACACTATTTTTTGAATATTTGGACCAGGTCTGGAAGGAGGGCTTGCCCTAGGCCATGAGTGCAGCATCACAAACACCAAGAGTGAGGTTTGGAGCTATAACAGATGCCCCCTAATATATGAGGTCAGAAGGGGTACATGATGGCCGAAATGTATTAAGCAATTTCATGGAAAGGAAATCTGCTAAAAATGAGAAGGACTTCACCAGAGTTCAGCTTGCGAAGCCAGAAAAGGAGATCAGAAAGAAACACTGTCTGAGGCGGGCATACCCATGCTCAGAGAAAGTAAAGAATGTCTGCATATCAAGTACAAGCGGATCCACTAAGTATACAAGTATAAAGAACTGGAAAATACATAATGGATCATCTGATCATGATCGAACAAGTACATGTTTGAATATCACATTTAAGAATGTCAATGATGCTGAAGAATGAACCAGATCACTGATATCAAACACTGATCACAAAGGGTACCAAATGAACATGATGGAATAGGATGGTACTACACTACAAACATAGGTTCCAGCATACAGAATGTCACCATGACTGACTGCAACATAAAAGGTGGAATGGTATCAACTAGCAGCAACAGGAGCAACTGTCAAGTGAACCAATGAATGCTGATGTAACCTGAGGTCTTCACCGACTGCCGTGGTACATTTTTGCACTATGGGAATAAATGATCTGGAGTCGACCATGTGAGAAATCATTTGATTACCTGTCATTGATGTATACCGTTAAAAAACGCGAGACTACTCACCGATAATGATAATGAGTGTCAAAGTACCCAGTACAATCTAACAAGTGTGAATAGATGAGCTAGAGTCGAACACCTATAAGAATCTATCAATCAGGAGACAATGATGGTTTCCCACTGTCGATAGCGAAGGATCTACCACTAATGACTGCAAACCCCAAGGTACTACCAAATGGACTCTAGATCTTTGCCCCAGAGCAATGAGTTGAAGTCGATAGGGAAAGATCTGCTAGAAGGAAGGAATTAAGGCATCCTTCATCAATCTAGCACGAGTGTAACCCGTAGCCCAATAATGTGGAAGGAATCGGACGAAAAAGATGTAGTAACCCGACCGAAGCACGTTTCCGGTGTACACAAGATGTAGCTAGTGCATGACAAACCCTCTGAACCAACCAATAATGAAAGCTGACACAGAGGCGAGGTATCCACCAATAGGGTCAAATGGAAACCAAGGTATTGCATGAATCCCAATGTGTGATAATGTAAGCTGATGTCGAACACAAGGGAAACCACTCAGTCAAAGACCCATGATACTAATCAATGATGAGCACAAGGTGACCTATCAATAATGAAAATAGGGCCAGGGTGCCACTCTAGGCCTATCCTCAGAGCAAGATGTCGTCGTCGATAAGGACAAGACCCGCCAGCAAGAAGTCAATGGAGACCTTCTCAAACCGACATGAGTAAAGGACCAATATCGTTGTACTGACGTTGGAGTCTACATAGTTGTAGCACTTGTGGTAGAAGCCATGCTTCCAGTAGTAGCAATTGATGGTAAGTGCGTAATATGACCTGGACATGACAGTCTATGAGTCAGAGACCCAACGTATTGTAATACTTCTAGATAGCTAGAAGGTAAGGGAGAATTCGGAGCCGCTAATGACTCTTGAAATTATTCTACTTCTATGTTATCTTCTGATTGAAAGAGAACTCGAGAAAGAACTGGAGTGTTCCTCTCTTGTTCCGCGGAAGTTCTATGCATATCTTGAACACTAATGTCCTTGTGAGGAGGATCAATCCCTGATGCGACAGCTGCCACGGGATGAAGCCCACTGGCAGTATTACCTTTGCACCTTCTAGGAGAAGGCTCTAAACTTGGTGGTGAAAGACCACGAAGTCTTCGAGACCGTCTAGGTGATCGGTCAGCCACTTTGAATTTTTTATTAAGATCTAACTAAAGACTCAAAAAATCGAAAGCTAGGCCAAGTAGGAGCATAGAGCACACACTAAAAAGTCCTTAAAAGATATCAGTCAGTCAAACAACATTCGAGTATTTCCACTCCGAGTGATGAGGACCGGACACCAAAATACAAGAAAGTGAAGTAAGGGGCCTTCCGAAGATAGTTTGGGATAATGATGGCTCAGTCCTACCAGCAAAGGTAACAAAGGAAGTTACGCTGACCTCCTAACAACAGCCTGCGCTGGTGCAAGCCCCCAAGCTTCGCAAGGGTGCCCTCCAGTAGTACCGTTGAGAGTGATACAACGTCGACCTCAGGTGCCATGGGATTCCCCTCCGCAGCCACCTATGTAGATCCCTAGGAGTAGCAACTAAGGTTACCAACTCGTATCAGAAGCCAGGCGGAACAGTCTTGAGGTTAGATCCGACAAGTAGGAGAGGGGGTATCTCTCTTCCTTATCTTCAAAAACCCTCGTGCTTAACTCCCAAATCCGGAGCTTTCCTGGTCTCCCTAACGCTATTAAATTTTCACTCACTATTCAGACTCCTATGTTTGACAGTTTAAATGGCCTTGGAGAGTTATCTCTCCACTCGCCTAATCCAAGGCCCTAAAATATCCTACAACTTGTTGGTGTGTCTAACTTGAAAATTATAAAAAGTTCTAGTATATTTTAATTAGCGCTTGTTTTTAAATGGGCTATTCTTAAGTCAAGGGATAAGCACAAGTGAAACTAGTGGTGTTTTGACGCAAAAGAAACTAATAAAAACCAAACTACATGCAAATGCACTTGTTTTGTTCTTCGATGAAAGAAATTTCTACTAGGTTCAGAGGAACTTCAAAGAAAGCAGCAAATTTTTCTTTTTTTTTCTTTTACTCACGCTTCACACTCAACAAAATTAACAAAACTATGGATGCCGAAAAAGGTGCACAAATTTATCCTAATGCAATAAGTACATGCTGATGCAAAACTGAAAAGTACTCTTAAATCAAGAAATGAAAGTTACTTGTTTATCAATTTTTAATTTGCCACTTAAAATGTTTAGATAGAATATGAGTTGTTATCGTTCATTTCATCTAAACAATAAAAACAAGTTTCAAGACAAACAAAAATGCACTTTCATTCACTAAAAGAAACTAAATCAAAACAAAGTTCAAGAAAGCAAAACCAAGTTTTTCAAAAAGTTTTCTTCAAAAGCAAAAGAAAAAACGTGTTTTCAAAAGTTCTCTTAACAAGACTGAAACTTTATGATTGAAAAATCGGCAACAAAACACCTTGCAAGCTGACAACACAAAATGGATGAAACTCAACAAAAAAATGTGTTTCGAGATGCTCTTAACAATCAAAAGTAGCAATGAGAGTTTTGGCAACAAAAACCAAAATATCAAAAAGACAATTTTCAAGAAAGTGTCAATCAACAACTTTCGGAAAGCAAGAAAAGTAGATGGTCACAAAAATGTAGTTTCAACAAGCAAACAAAAAGGTCACCAAAATAAGATTTGACACAAAGATTGAGATCAATCCTCCTGCCCTGAGGAATCAGAGCAGCCAAGATTCCCAACAAGAAATCTTGAGTGCTTAAACAAAAACAATGACGCTTGCAAAAACAAATAAGACCAACACTTTCCACGATCAGAGAGAATTTGAAATTAGATACTTGCTGTAAAACTAAAGACTGACACAGAAAAGTAATTGTTCAGGACTGAATCAAACCAGTAGACAGACCTTCAAAAACAAAAAGATTTGAAAAATCTTGAAAATTACAAGATATACGCAACTATATTGATGTATAGCTGCATGTATATGCTACTGAGCCTAAGGAAACCTGCGTATACGCGGGTTTACTTAAGGAAACATGCATATATACGCTTCTGTAAATAAGAAAAACAACGTATATAAAAGATTTCAAGAAAAAACAAAAAACAGTCTGAAGAAACTGACCAAACTTACAATTCAAGTTCCTACAGGAACAGACTACACAGTAACAGCAAGCAAACAGACAGCTGAGCCCTAATTGGCTTGAATAAACCCAAACTAGGAACAACAATACTGTTGTCCCCAGTGGAGTCGCCAATTCTGTTAAGGGATAAATTCCCCTAGGGTCTTGGGTTGATACCCTAGTAGATCAGAGGTTGTCTATATAGAGAAACACATATTCCATACAACCATAATGCTAATATAAGAAAACTATAGGATAAGGGGCATACCTGGGGGTCCTTCATTTGAGAAGATCCTGCCAGGGTCCAAACCCTCTTGGAGTTCTTTTTACTCCTTCAACCTGCAAAAATATCAATTCAAGAAAGTACAACAGTATATGGACTAAACATCATAAAGAAATCATCTTCATAATATATTGAAAAGTAGTTAGTTATGCAATCAAACAACCATTCATATATGAATCATAACATGGATATCATAAACATGAAGAAGATTTATATCGAGAACAAAGACAAGTGTTTCTTTTATTATAGACAAATAAAGTACAGAAAGGAATAATTTCACTTGATTCGTCCTTTCGCAGGCTCCAAGCGGAATCGTCCTATGGATTCGTCCAGTGTCAAGCCTCTAACAAACTCCTTCCAGGACTTACTCCATGATATCTCAAGTAGTAGATAGATATCATCACACAAGGAAACAAAGGTTTCCTGTAAATGGGGGAAGTGTAGGAGGCACTAGGATCTTCAAACCTAGTCAAGGAAATCTGAGCATAGTAACCTTTCTCTCTCTTCTCTCCTCCCTTAGGCCTTCCCATTGAAGCCTCTTTATACTTCTCCCAAAGTAGTTTTTTAGTTGGGAATTCGTTGGGAACAGTTGGGCCATGGGCACTAATAGGTAATCAGCAGGTAAAACCCGCGATCTCCGCCCGAAATTAAGGAATTTTATTTTTTTTAAGTGTTTTAAGACATATACGCGGGTTGGGTATACACAGACCCGCATACACACACGTTTAGCTCAGGGCAATGTCACGTATAGGGAATAAAACACTGTTTTTTGAATATTTGGACCAGGTCTAGAAGGAGGGGTTGCCTTAGGCCATGAGTGCAGCATCACAAACACCAAGAGTGAGGTTTGGAGCTATAACACTAAGTCTCTAGTCAATAAACTGTTCCTGGGAAAAAAACTATATAACCTGAGGATGAAAGATGGATACTCAGTGACAGAGCATCTGAATGCATAGAATAATGTAGTAAGTCAGTTATTATCTGTTGATATTAAAATTTTAGATGAAGATAAGTGCATCAGTTTGTTGTGTTCTCTACCAGATTCATGGGATAGTCTGGTTATTGCAATAGGTAGCAATACAACTGCCTGGCAGTTTGATGAAATAGTCTCATCCTTGCTGACGGAGGAGATGAGACGGAAAAATATAGAGAGCCAGAATGGTGATGCCTTGTCTATACGAGGACGGTCCCAAAGCAGAAACAAAAATAAGTCATCGAGTGGGAGATCTAATTCTAGAGGGAGATCTAAATCTCCAGGAAAACCTGTAAAGGTGGTGTGCTGGAAATGTGGAAAGGAAGGGCACTACAAAAGGGACTGTAAATCTAAAGCTCCTGATAAAGGAAAGGGATCTGATGATGCTCCTTCTGTAGAGGTGAAAACCACCTCAGATGAAGGTGGGGATGCGTACTTGGCTTCTTCAAGTACACATGTAGATCATGAGGCATGGTTGATTGACTCAGGTGCATCCTTTCACTTCACTCCCCATAGAGAGTGGTTTTGCGAGTATGAGAAATACATTGGTGGTGATGTCTTCTTAGGGGATGATAGGAAGGCTAGAATCGTTGGTTGCGGAAAAGTAAAGTTGAAGTTGCAAGGTGGAAGGGTTATAACACTTCCGGGTGTTTTGCATATTCCTGCATTGGCCAAAAATCTGATTTTTGTAAGCAAGCTCGATGATGCAGGTGTAAAAATAGTGTTCGACAAGGATACCTGCAAGATGGTTCGGGGAGCACTGGTATTGATAAGGGGAGTTCAGATTGGAACTCTGTACAAGCTGTAAGGTAGCACTGTTGTTGATGGGTGCAATAGTTTTGTGGTTCCTGAAAGTGGAGCAGAAAATATAGTCGTATCTGGAGAGAAGACCATGTTGTGGCATCAAACGCTTGGACATATTGGAGAGAAGGGCCTCCGAATACTTCATGGTAAAGGTATGAGTAATAGCTCTCTAGGTTTTGATTTCTGTGAAAATTGTGTATATGGGAAGTAGAACCGGGTGAGCTTCCCCTCTGGTGGTAAGAGGGTGAAATAGATATTAGAACTTGTACACAGAGATGTGTTTGGACCTGTGAAGGTTCCATCACTAGGTAAGTCTGTGTACTATGTATCATTTATAGATGACTTCTCAAGGAATACATGGATATATTTCCTTAAGAAGAAATCTAAAGTCTTTGACAAGTTCAAATAATTTAAGGCTATAGTGGAAAACCAAACAGAGAAGAAGATAAAGGTTTTGAGGACAGATAACGGTGGAGAGTTTTGCAGTAAAGAATTTGAAGAATTCTGTAAGAAGTGTGGTATAGCATGGCAGAAGACTACTCCATACACACCTAAGCAAAATGGAGTTGCAGAAAGAATGAACAAGACATTGATCAAAAGGGCAAGAAGAATGCTCAGTGGTGCCGGGTTAAGAAAGGAATTCTGGGTAGAGGCAGTGGAGACAGCATGTTACCTGGTCAACACATCACATTCATTAGCGTTGGAGGATAAGACTCCACAAGAGGTATGGACTGGTAAGAAACCCTCTCTCTCACATCTGAGGGTATTTGGATGTGATGCATATGTACATGTTCCAAAGAAGAAACAAACCAAGTTGGATAGTAAATCTGAAAAGTGCATCTTTATTGGGTATAAGGATGGTTTAAAGGGTAATAAGCTTTGGAACCCAGTAACAAGGAAGGTTGTGTACAACCAAGATGTGGTGTTTAGAGAGGTAAAAGATGTTATTAAACATGAATTCCAACCAAAGGAACCTGAGAAGATAGAGTTTGAGCTTAAGGAAGAAGAATCAAACTCTACAATAGAGGAGGAATCAGAAGATGAAGAGCCACAAACTCCGGGTGTGAGAAGATTAGTTCGAGAAAGAAGGCGGCCAGAAAGTTATAGTCCATCCACTTTCTGTTCAAATTTTTCTTTATCTATTACTGGCAATGATCCCAAAACTGTGAAGGAAGCAGTAGATTCAGAGGATGGCAAACTCTGAAAGGAGGCCATAGTTGATGAAATGGCATCTTTGCACAAAAATGAGGCTTGGGATCTCGTGGAGTTTCCGGCTGGAAGGAAACCCATTGGCAGCAAATGGGTGTTCAAGAAGAAGACAAATGCGGAAGGAAAGGTGGAGAAATACAAAGCTCGGTTGGTAGAAAAAGGTTATTCCCAGGTGCCGGGAATTGTTTTTGGTGATATTTTTTCTCCTGTTTCCAAGGTAACTTATATTAGATTACTTTTATATGTTACTGCTACTTTTGATTTTAAGGTAGAATAGATGGAGGTGAAGACAACATTTCTTCACAGGGATCTAGAAGAGGAAATATACATGAAGCAACCTGAAGGCTTTGCTGTGAAGGGTAAGAAAGAACTGGTATGCAAGTTAAAGAAGTCTCTATATGGGTTAAAACAGTCACCAAGGATGTGGTATCAGAAATTTGATACATTTATATGGGTACTTGGCTTCACCAGAAGCAAAGCAGATCATTGTGTGTATTTTAAGTTAATTGATGACCATGTTATTTATTGGGTGTTGTATGTGCTGTTGGCATTATGATGTATGTGTTGTACCTGATGGCAACCCACTTATAGCAAAACAACTCTCTTGTATATGGTAACTAGATGAATCTACAGAAGAGATATCAAATGTGACAGAATGCATGACAGGAGTGTTTACAAATGTGATGAAATGTAGGGCAACTTCAAGGGATTAGTTCAGAAAGAAACTCACTCAGATGACAGATCACAGTACTGCAGGTTAACAACAAAGAGTTACAAATCAGACTACATAGAATGAAGAAAGAGAGGTATACGTAGGTTCACCATTGACCAAGCCGCGTATACACTTTAGTTCACTGTATAAAAGTCACGTATATGTACACATGCACTTTCACAAAAGGAAAAGCACGTATACCTTGGAAAAATAAGTGTTTGGTCTGAAGTATTTGGTCCATGGTACTGGTCCAAGATATCGGGTTCAAGGTATTGACCCTAGGTATTTCGTCCAAGGTATTGGTCCTAAGTGGTTTTGGTCCATGGTATTGAGAAAGGCCTAAAACTATAAAAGGAGGAGAAGATCAATAGGCCAAGTGCGCAAGTATCGAATATTTGATATAGTGTGAGATCTAATATGCAGGTTATTGGCTTATGGTGTCGTGCTTGATCTAAACTGAGGAACAACTTTAGCGCTTGATGAAGGATAAGATCTCATGAAGTCTTAGGATCTTAAGGCTTGAAGTGAATTATCTTTATGTGGTTTGATCATGTATCTGAATAACTGGCGCATGTTGTAGTCTATAAATATGATGATCTAGGTATGACTGAAGTCTGGAATAGTTGTTATGTTTAAATCATCTTTTACAGATCTGTACATAGGTTCACTTTAGAAAAGAAGCATATACACACTGGTTCTGCATATCAAAACAGCGTATACATCATAAATTTGATTTACAGATCTGTACGCTGGTTCGCTTTGAGGAAAGAGCGTATGCACGTAGGTTTGACACATGGAAGTAACGTATACCTTATAAAATATGTTTTAGTTGCTTCTGTTTGTTTTTGCAATGTTCTGGGTTATTGATTGGGTTCTAGTTACTGTATTCTGGTGACAGCATTCTGAATGATCAAATTGATGGAGTGATTAATTGATTCAGTTGTGGTTGGTTCAAAAGGAGATTGGTTGATGCAGATATATTTGATGATTGGATAATGTTGTTGATGGATGCAGTCTGAAAATTTATGAAACGTGGTCCCTAGAAGAAAAGAGAAGGTTGTAGCCTTCTGTAGGCTGGCACCTACGTACTAGTAAACATATCAGCTAGTACAAGAGCTAGGGGGTTGTAGCTCCCTTCCAATAGAAGCTAGAGAATGAGAGAAGGTTGTGGCCTTCTGTAGGTAGAAGCCTGCGTACTGGTATAATACTGTAGCAATACAAAAATAATAAAACAAAATATTATTATTAAAAGAAGACAGAGACGATTGCAGCAGGTGGTTTTCACCCACATTGGGTTTCCACCTTATATCTTGGTGTTCATGTGTGTTTCTTATGTGTGATGATCTGTTCTGTTTTTACTGCACCTGGTTACAATTTATTATGGTTAATGAAGTTTTGATGCACTGATTAATGATCCATGATGAATTAACTGAATCATAAGTTTGTTGGATATATGCTAGTTGCATTAAACACAGTTTCATGTACACATGAGTTCCCTTAACTAAAGTAGCATATATGAATCTGATTATGGAAACGAAAAATAGTTGATTTTCTTATACTGATTCACCCCCCCCTCTCTCATCAGTATTTCCAACAATTGGTATCAGAGCAGGTCCTTCAGAAGAAGCTTGATCGCTTGAAGGAAGATCCATCATCATGAGTAATCAAGAAAGTGGGGGATCCATCAGACCACCAATCTTTGATGGGAGCAACTTTGTTTATTGGAAGGTAAGAACCATAGCCTATCTTCAATCTCTTGGAACAAATGTCTGGGAAATTGTGGAAGGAGGATATACATTTCCATCAGCAATTCCTACAGATACAGCAAGTAAAAAGCAATATGAAACCAATGCCAAGGTTGTCAATACATTATTGGGAAGTCTATCATAATCAGAGTTTGTCAAAGTTATGCAGCTCAAATCAGCCAAAGAAATATGGGACAAAATCGTTCTAAGCTACGAAGGAGACTCTCAGGTAAAACATGCTAAACTGCAAACTCTCAGAATTCAATATGAAACTCTCAAGATGCACAATGATGAAAGTATAGCTAGTTACTTCTTACATATAGATTAGATTATTAATTTCATGAAGAATCTAGGTGAAGAGATAAAGGAAGTTACCTTAGTTGAAAAATTTTTAAGATCCTTATCTACTAAATTTAAATCAAAAGTTTTTGCCATAGAAGAAAAACAGGATCTACAGACTATTACCATGACACAGCTTCACGGAATCTTAACTGCCTTTGAAATGAGAAAAGGAGGTCCATCAGATATGAGAGAAGCCACATTTAAAGCTTCAGCAAAAGGAAAAGAATAACTCAATGAATCAAGACATATTTCAGAAGAAGAAGAGGAACCAAACTTAGTCAAGAACCTTCAACGGGGTTCCGAAAGATTCAGAGGTAAACTACCTTTCAAATGTTTTGCCTATGGTAGAGTTGGTCATTATGATACCAGATGTCCTCATAAAGATAAATATGATGAAGGGAAGGAATCTGTAAAATGGAATAGAAAACAAAGTGTAAGTAAAAAGAGCTACTATACTCATGAAGATAGTGATGGGTTATCAAATAGTGATGAAGATGAAAATAGTAATGACTATAGACTTCTGATGGCTTATGAAGATGATGATTTTTTGGATGCTTTAGATGAAGATGACCTTTATGAAGAAATCTCTAAGCTCAAAATTTTTTTAGAAGAAAAGAATATGATTATAGATACCTTGACATACCAACTTGCTGAAAGAGAAAAACACAACGAAAAGCTAGAATGTGAAATTGTGGGTCTAAGAAAGGATCTTGAGAAAACAAGAGCTCTCAATCTTAGATTTGCTAAAGGATCAGAAACCTTAAATGAAATTATCAAAGTGCAATGCTCTCCTCTGATAAAGACAGGTCTTGGATATATTAAAGAAACATCTCAATCACGAAAGCCGTCAACCTCCACTAAAATCTATCTTAATGCAACAAAGAGCAGTGGACAGTTTGACAATCGTCAGCAAAGAAATAAAGTAGATCACCAGGTGAATCAAGCTCAATTTACTTCAAGGATGAACAGAAGCCACAATCAACTTCAGGTAAATCATACTCAATTTTCTTCAAAGAATATCAATAGAAACTACAATCAACAGGTCAGTAGATTCGATAATCGTAGGAACTTCTTTAATGGTCAATGTTTCTCATGTCATAATTTTGGACACAAAGCTGCTCAATGTGTTGCTTACAAAACTATCATGACTAGAGAAGCACGAAATCAAAGGAATGTGACAGGGATGAAGAAAAGTTCCTATAATAACTTTTCTTTTCTTGAAAATCAAATAGAATGCTCAATCTGTAACAACTTTTGCCATGAAGAATCTGAATGCAGGAGTAAATTTTGGCAAATAGCTCAAAAGGAGAAAACTCCATTAAATCCCAAAATATGGAGAAAGAAAGAACCGCAAACAGAAAGATGTGGTATAGCCTTGTATGCAGAAGGACAAGAAAACCAATGGTACATCGACAGTGGATGCTCAAAACACATGACAGGTGATAGAGAAAAACTAAACTCATATAATGCCTTAGAAAAGGAAAAGAGTGTCTCATTTGGAAATGACACTCCTACTGTCATAAAAGGTAAAGGCTCTATTTTCTTGAAAGAAAAAGGTAAAGCTGGGAATGTTATGTATGTTGATGGCTTAAGGCATAATCTGTTGAGTGTGAGTCAAGTGTGTGATCAAGGAAATGAAGTAGTGTTTTGATCAAATGGATGTGTTGTTCATGAGCTTGATACAGGAGAAACTGTGATTAAAGGGACAAGAACTCCAAACAACCTATACATACTCAAAGGAAGACAACAACAGTGCTATCTAAGCAAAAATGATGAAAACTGGCTATGGCATAGAAGATTGGGACATCTAAGCTTTTCTCAAATAAGAAAAGCATGCAGATTCTAGGCTGTTCGTGATCTTCCAGATATCAACATTCCTAAAAATACTATATGAAAATCATGTCAATTCGGTAAGCAAACCAGATCTTAATTCATCGAAAAGGAAGGGTCAGCTAGTAAGCCTCTTGAACTTGTTCATACTGATTTATGTGGTCCATCAAGGAAAAAGTCACCTCGTGGAGAAGAATACTTTATATTGTTCATTGATGATTTTTCCAGAATGTGTTGGATAGGTCTTCTAAAGCATAAAGATGAAGCATTTGAAAAGTTCAAAGCCTTCAAAGCTTTGGTTGAAAATGAATTAGATCGCAAAATCAAATGCCTCAGATCTGATCGAGGAGGGGAATTTACCTCGGATGAATTCTTTGACTTTTGTGAACAACATGGAATAAAAAGGTAGTTCTCCACCGCAAGGACTCCTCAACAAAATGGAGTGGTAGAAAGGATGAACAGAACTGTTCAACAAATGGCTCATGCTATGCTAGATGAATCTGGAACTCCTGCAACCTTTTGGGTGAAGCTGCATTCACCGCCATCACTATTCTCAACCAAGCAAATTTTCGGTAAACAACACTCAAACTTCACATGAACTTTGGTATGGTAAGACTCCTACTGTAAAATACTTCAATGTTTTTGGAAGCAAATTCTACATCAAAAGGACTGATGAAAAACTTGGTAAGTTTGAACCCAGAGTAGATGAAGGTACTCTTCTTGGCTACTCTTCCCGAAGTAAAGAATATAAATCTTACAATAAAAGACTTGGGAAAATTATTGAAAGTATTGATGTTGTGGTTGATGAAGCATGCAAAAATCCAAAACAGATAAAAACTGAAGATTATGACAATGAAGAAGATGAGGATCATTTTCCCACATCAAATCACACTGATTCTGAAGAAGAAACCAATGAAGCACCAGAAGAAGAGATTACGATAAAAGAAAATACTCCGTCCAGGTATGTTGAGAAAAATCATCTAGAAGATCAAATTTTAGGGGAAAAGGGGTAGGTGTGCAAACTAGAAGAACCATTGGCGAAGCTTCAAGCTATCTAGCATTACTATCTTCCACTGAACCTCGAAATGTAAATGAAGCATGCAGAGATGATTGTTGGGTCAAGGCCATGAATGAAGAACTTGAGCAAATTGAAAAGAATAATACTTGGGAATTAGTTCCTAAACCTCATGATAAGAATATCATAGGAACTAAATGGATATTCAAAAACAAGCTGAACAAAAATGAAGAAGTTATTAGAAACAAGGCCAGACTTGTTTGTAAAGGATATGCTCAACAAGAAGGTATAGAGTTTGAAGAAAATTTTGCACCTGTTGCTAGACCTGAAGCCATCAGAATGTTTCTTTCTCTTTCTAGTTTACAGAAATTCAAAGTATACCAAATGGATGTAAAATCTACCTTTCTTAATGGATACTTAGAAGAAGAAGTCTATATTGAACAACCAGAAGGATTCATTCTTGGAAATGATATAAAACTTGTATGCAAACTTAGGAAAGCTCTCTATGGTCTAAAAAAGGCTCCAAGGGTATGGTATTACCATCTTGACAAATATCTCCACTAACAGGGTTTTTCAAAGGGGTTAGCAGATAGCAATCTATATACAAATATGGACACTGATAAATTGCTAATAATTGTTGTGTATGTTGATGATAGCATTTTTGGTAGCAATGAAGAATCCATGAGTCAGAATTTTGCTTCAGTAATGCAGAAAGAATTTGAAATTTCCTTGCTTGGTGAGCTTACCTACTTTCTTGGTCTACAAGTTCAACAAAATAAAGATGGTATTTTTCTCTCACAAACCAAATATCTCAAAAAGATCCTGAAAAAGTATGGCATGGAAGATTCTAAACTAGTATGTACTCCTATGGTAACAGGATGTAGTCTCAGCTTAAATGATTAATCAGCAATGGTACATCAACCAACTTACAAATCCATGATTGGCAGTCTGCTTTATCTAACAGGTACCCGACCGAACATCATGCATGCAGTGGGAATAGTTGGAAGATTCCAAGCAAATCCAAAGGAATCTCACCTTCAAGCAGTCAAAAGGATCTTCAAATATCTTCAAGGAACACATAACTTTGGTTTATGGTATCCTAGAGATACAGATCTTACACTTAATGCATATATAGATGCAGATTGGGCAGGAAGTGTTGAAGATAGAAAAAGCACTAGTGGTGGTGCATTCTATATGGGTTCCAGGTTGGTGTCTTGGTTTAGAAAGAAACAAAGTTCAATTTCATTATCTACAGCTAAAGTAGAACACGTGGCTGCTGCATCTTGTTGCGCACAATTACTTTGGATGATGCAAACCTTGAAAGATATTCAGATCACATGTACTCCACCTGTTAACACCCAGGTTGTTCCCTATGACTCCCAAGGGAATACGGCCGGGGTAACCACTAACCAATCTTTTGATCACTGTTTCTAGCCAAACTGTGATCAGAGAGGGCTCTCTCTTTATGATTTGTATCTGTTATGATAGTGTTTTAGGCTAGGTATTACGCACAGGTTTTGTTTATGTTTTGGTTGAAGATTTTCTTTCAGGTCTTGTGATATAATGTCCAAAGAGTCAAATATCATTGGGCAATGGAGTCTATGGCTGTAGGTGTCTAGAAACCTTGAGGTGAATTGGTGAAACTTACAGGGCCATTTGGATACTTCATACAACAAAATTTTTGATTTATAACACAAACAGGTGAAAAAACCAGTGAAAGCAATTAAGAATTTTCACTAAAGTATTTAAGTATTTCCACCAAACTAGATATGAGAAACGGATAGATGTCTCAGGAGCAAACTTGAATTCCTGGGAATGTCTATCACTGTAGAAGATATAGTTTTAAAGTGCAGCAGTTAAGAATCACGCTTTATTCACTGTATCTGAAGAAAACATGGATAATAGCTCAGATTGAGTTCAGGGTAATCAGTGATTAAATCCTGGAACTATTCTTCTACTTTGCTATTAAGTGTAAAACATTTAAACAATAAAAGAGAACAAAAGACTCGAAAACATGTAACACAGAGATTTAAGAAAGACTTATTGTTTTATGAAACACTCTGGAATCCTGCAACATTCACCATTCATCACAATGCATCAAGGTACGCCAAGCTTTGGAAGTTCCATTCACCCTTTGTATTATTTCTCTGAGAAACTTACAGCAAGTGAGATCTCCGAAATGAAAATAACAACAACCCCTTAAGCTTCAGTGAGGGGCGAATATATACATACGATTTTACAAAAATATCTGAGTTCTAAGTTATCTCAGACTTAATGTTCTCACCAACTTTTGAGATATTATTATCAGAAATTTATTACAGCATTGAATACAAGATAAAGGCGTCTTGATGTTCTGTCAGAAGATATTTTGGCCTTTGGGAGCTGCTAAGTCGGTTGGGATACTTTGATCAAATGCTGGAGAACCCGACTTTATGGCTCGTGCGCTGTATTTTGGGTCTGCCACCTGTGATTGTGATTGCTGCTGTGGTGAGTAAATAGCCCTGCTGAGTTGGCTCAGCATCTGTCCTTTCCTTGTGGAGTTATCCACCAAAATTCTGCCTGTGCATGATTGTTCGTAAACTGGAGAAAATTAACGCTACAGGTTCGGGCCTGATAAGATTATCTGTGTCAAATTCCTCCATACTTCCTGTGTGGGCAATTGGTGATTTATGATTGCCCCCATAGTCTCATCTGCTTCTGTATACTTAAAGAAATTTGGTGGTGTATCAAACAGGTGATCAATTTCATTCATGATAAAAAACAGGTTATCCACCCTATCATACAAATTCTGCCCTGATGCTGGCCCTGTTTCTGCTGAGGTACTAGGTTGTTTTGCAATTTGTGCTGCAGCATGGGCATCAACCCTTTTGATGTAATTTTCCAGGGTAAGCAGTCTTCCTACACTGCTTAATATGCTGGGGAGGCCTCTGTTTTGTAATGCCAGGAATCTGTCCAGGAATTTGTTGATTTCGGTCTGCATGTCCTGTGTTCTCCTCTCCAGTGTTCCAACTAGGCTTCTTAGTGTCAGGACTCTTTTAACTACTGAGATTGTTTCAGTCCTGTTAGTAATTCCCATGGTGGCCAGCTGAGAGCTTGTCTTGTTATTTAAAATATTGATCATTCTGCTGGCAGCATCTGGCATGTGGCCAAGGCTTGCTCTTGCTCTGTGTATTTCCTTGTTTGCCTTTGTGATGAGTACTATTTGCTCATCCATAGTCTCAATATACTGCCACTGATTGGTGATGGATCGACCAATGTTGCCCCAGAGGACTGCTTTTAATTCTGCTGTTACCTTTTCTAGTGCAAGCTCTTTTTCTAGTTCAGCTATTCTCTTTTTTAGAGCTTTTATTTCCCTTTCCTTTGCAGCCTCACTCTGCTTGCTCTTATCAAATCTTTCATTTACCTTAGTCAAAGACCTTTTGACTTCATCAAGCTCTTTCATTTGGGATTCAAGAACTCGGATCTCAGCTTGCAGCTTCTGCATATCCAGACTAGGAGTCTGCTCTGTTGTTGGCGTATTGTTGCTGTAGATGGTGCTGTAGTTCCTGTCTGCTGAGGAGGAAGAGTAGTTGTTGGAGGAGCTTCTTCAAGATTGATTACTTCCGGAGGGGGCTGGGAAGTTTGGCCCTCTTCTCTCTGTTTTAATGCTGTCTGTAATGCTGCCTTTGCAGCTTCTGATTGTCCTAGCTGGTCTTGAGTCCGAACCAGCTCCTTGTATAAGGATATCATCAAATCCGTAGCATCCTTTTCTAGCCTTTGCTGAGCAACTTCATCTGTTTGAGGATGGATGGTGGCTGGGAGCTTGATTTTTTTCCTTAAGGCAGCCATGTCTTGATCCCTTATCTTCAACAGTTCTTGGATACCTTTAACATCTTTAGGATCATGTCCTATTTCTATAATTACCTCCTCCAAGGACTTGATTCTGTTGTCCTTGGCTTGTGATGATGCTCTCTCCAATTCCAGCTGAGAGGCTGTATTATCAAGGCTGCTCTTCAATTTGTAGTTTTCCAATGTTTCATCTGCCAAGGAGGCATACACCATTTCACCAGTTTGTTTATGCAGTTCGATTTTATCCATAGGGTGTATATCTTTGGCCAGAACCTCCATGTTGGTCCTTAGGTAATCCGAGGTAGATTGGGGATGCAGAGTTGTGGGCATGAAGTGACTCATGATCATTTTGCCTTCACTTACATCAAAGGCAGACATGAGTCTTTGCTGATTGGTGGGAGCCAGGTTCAGCAAATGATTGTACAGCTGTACTTTAATAGGATCACTCCTCCTTTTAATGTCGATAAACTGCTGTTTGATGCTTACCTGTCCTTCTTTGTGCTGGCTGGAGGAGCTGACCTCCCCTCCCATAGCTCTATCATGTTCATGCTGGAAAGAACTGGCTGATACTTCTCGGCTGGGTGGGCCCATGCCCGATGCTTGTCTTATTGCCTCATCATCTTCTGGGAAGTCATTCAACCTTTGCCTTTTCTCTCCCTGATCGATGGATGAAGTCAGGGGAGTCTCTCTATCTCTTTTCCTGGTTAAGTCCTCCTTTTGTGGGGTTTGGAGGACCGATGTATCAAAGGTAGTTTCTGCCCTAGGAGGCACTATATTCTGAGCCTGTTGCTCAGTGGAACTAGGAGTGTCAATCACCCTTTCTTGCTGCAAGGGTTGCTGTTCCTTAAGTGGCACTTCTTCTTGCTGCTGCCCTTGTTCCTGCTGTTCCATCTCTTCTTGCTGTTGTAGCAATGTCTCCACTTGTTCTTCTGTCAATGGAGGTGGCTGTTCCACCTGCTTCCCTTTATCTTTGCTTGCTGTCTGCGGTGCCTTCTCGGCAGTTTGCTGCTGTGTTGTTGATGATGTAGTAGCTGCTCCAAGCTGTCTTCTGTATGAATGAGGAACCTGTCCACAATTTTCCAAGTCAGCTTGCTTTTGTATATTTCTAGCTTCTCTTTCTAGAAGCTCTTCAGCAGTTATTTCTTCTTCTAAGGTACCCTCTTCCCAGCTTAATGCATTGGCATACTGTTCAATCTCAGGTTGTCTCTTGTGTGCATAACCACCCAATTTGTATTTTATCCTCCTGAGGGAGACAAAATGATTGGGGTCATAGGGTATCCATTCAAAACTAGTTTGCAGTCTGAGGCCTTCCAGGATAGTGTTTGCCTCTTTCCATCCCTCCTCTTTTCTGTTATATAGGAAAGGACCCAGCTGGCTCCTCACCTTTAGCTGTGACTTCTTGTTCTTGCTCTGAAAATGCAGGTAGTCTGAGTTGCCAAACTGTCTGAAATATTCCAAGGCAAAAAGCCTCATGGGGACATACCTTGGCAATCTAAAAGGTGTCAACTCACAGCCATATATTCTGATGACTGTGTGGTTTTGGTAGAAGTACCAATTACCAATGCTGTAGGTTTTGTTTAGGTGAAGAACTCTCTTCATGTCATCAGTTAGCCTTGGAGGAGGAACACCATGCAATACTGTCAAGGCTGGATAAATGAATAAGTCAATGAACTCATTGTATGTGTAAGGTGACACAGATGTATAGTGGAAGACAGAGGTCCAGAACACCACTGATCTTGGATTTCCTTGGGCATTGAGTTGCTTCAAAGGAAAAGAGAAGGTAGCTGGTTGATAAAACAAGAAGAGGTGGTATATGTATGAGGTATACCTGAATAATCTTTCTCTCTTTAAGTTCATAAACTGGTCATGGATTTTATCTGCAATGTATGTAGCATAATCATAATGCACAGCTGGGGGCTTACCAGGAGAGAATAGAGACAGCATTGCTATTATGGTTTCATCCACATCTTCCATTCCCTTGAATCCTAGGGCATAGCTGATCAAATCCACTAACATCCTGCCCAATTCATTCAAGTACTGATATCCAATAGGAGGAGTTCTGACTGATTCAGAGCCTGGTTTTACAAACAACTGATTGATTTTAATGATTTGGTCAATTGACAGCTTGCTCCCTTTCTTTATCAAATTCTGCATATTGAGGGGGGTCAATTGCTTGGCAGTATGGAAGTGCAGCATCTCATTAATACTCTCTGGGGTGATCTGGAACAGGACTGAGCCTGTGGGGCTGATGACAGCTCTTTGATTTGGGTCATAGCATTCCTGGCAGCTGTATATCAACTCTGGCATAGGATTTACCTGGGGGAGGTTGTAGATTGGCAGGTTTGAGTCCCAAATCCCCAAGATGTCTGCTCCACTCAGGTGCTGGGCTTTCAACTCATTCAGCATCTGGATATTGTATTTGGAGCCCATAAGAAACCAGTCCAGCATTTGGTAATCCATATCTCCCAGGGCTTTCCACTCCAATTCCTGGTGAGGGGCATTGAGGGGCTTGATGTTGAGAGCAATGGGAGTCTCCATGATCTTCTTCAGAGTTCAACAATTGTAGGTGGATGGTTTAATGGAAGCAACACAGAATAGAAGTGATTTTCTGTAAAAGCAGTTTGTATCTCAGATACCAGAGGAGGAATTTACACAACAGCAGTTGAAATACTGTTTGTTTCAGGAGCAGGGCTTCTCTATGGTCTCACTATGTCCTCTTTTAGCGGGTGAATTGAGTTTAACCAGAAATTTGCCGGGAATACGCAGTGAATGATGTTTTTGAGCGAAATTACAGGTATTAAGGCTCGGCGATGTTTTTGGACTTCACAGTTGCAAATGTGGATGTGCAGAGGGAAATGGCCGGTGAAAATATAATTTTTAAGGTCTCCTTAGCCCTCTGAGTAACTTTAATTTCAATAACAGGCGTATGGAGGGCAGCAAGCGGTAAATACCTGTTAATTGACGAACAGAGGTCGCATGGGCGCGCACGGTTGATGCTGTGGAGGTCGCCTTGGTCAATTGAGCAGGTTGGCAGAGTTTTTAGGACGTAAACGCTCATGCAGAGAAAACAGTAGAGAAATGCGCAAACAATGGAAAAATAGACGTTTTTTTGGCTTAATATGGGCTTTTTATGATTTTGGCGCTTTTTAGTGATGACGTCAGCATGACGTCATTGGTGGGTCAAGGTCAAGTGACGTCAGCTGACGTCATCGGGTGACGTGGCAGTACACTGTTGGTCCATGGGGGATGGTGCGGTGGCAGCCATGTCAGCGGCCAGGTGGACGAATAACAGGGGCGAGGACAAGCGGACATGACGTGGCGATGTATTGGTGGAAAACAGTTGGCGGTTAGGACCGTAGCGGTTACGGTTAAGGCTAGCCGCTACGGTCTCTCGGGGCGGTTTAGGTACGGTCTCAGAACTGTCAGACCCGGCTCCGAGAGCCTTCATCGCGCGACGCGTGGAGTGGCCCTGACGTGACGCAACGTCACCTTCTCGGGCGTTAACGGTCGGCTGCGGGGGCTGCTCCGATATCATCGTGGATCGTCGGATCCTCGGGACTTGATCCGACGGTGGGCGGAGCAACAACATGCTCGGAGTATATGCGCGGGCGGAAAACTTTGGGTTGTGGGTTTTTTGTAAGGTTTTGAATGTTTTTGGTTAAATGGAACCCGGGCGCGTTGTTCGGAATAAACGTGCCAAAGGGGGGTTTTGGACTTTGGTAATTTTTGCAAGAGGGTTTAGGGTAAAAAGGGTTTTATGAGGTTTTTAATGCAAATGAAGGTTTGAAAGGCAAGTTGGCTTTAGCAAGGGGGAATGGGGTGGGATAGGTTCACCAAAGTGACCAGAGGTCACTTTGGTTCCTTTTAAGAACATATGGCTATAATGCCAAAGGAAGGGTATTTATAGATTTGGGGCTTTATACACCATAGTGTTAGTATTATTAGGGGAAGGGTAAGATAGGGGAGCTATATAGTAGAATTAGAGGTTAATATGAATGAAGGAGCAAATGAAGGGGATCTCACTGAGTTTATCTGAAATTGATTTAGTTTTGAGAGTAGATCAAAATGAAAAGATTTTAGACAAGAAATGTGGCTTCTGAATGAACAAGAACCACCATAAAACCATGATCTGTCCATGAATCTCAGCTGAAAAGGGAATGTTAGTAATGAGATGAAGGGGGAAAGGGAGGTTAGTCATGCTCCTTGCTGCAATTTGATGGAATTAACCACTTTGTCCATTGATAGATTTTGCCTTGGCAATACATCTTTTGACATATGTGCAATGGTGAAAATGCCCTTTCTGCAACCACAACTACTTACCCAGCTATTTTCCTAGCATTTTTTGTTTCTCCATTGGAGGGTGCACTTGGACTTGCAAACCCTTACTTGCCTTTTCTTTTCTTTGGCTTTTTCTTTATTCTTTTCTATCTACTTCTACCCTTATCTCTTCCAAGGTCCCAGATTAGGCTGTTGGGATCCTTTTCTTCTCTACCTAAACTAGTTGTCTGCCAAGATTAAGCAGTTTGGACAGACTCCTTTCTCTATTCTACAACAGAAAATTTAAACATGGCATGATCCAGATTAGACTTTTGGACCATCCATCAAATTTGAAATAAGGTCATCAATATTTGAAACACTTTACACACCTCTTGTTCTCTAGGAAATATGGGATCTTTGTGATATCAAAGCAGAGCATATTTGGACTTTCCTTGGCCAATCATGAAATATGAAACCTATTGGTATAGGTATCCAACAGTGGCTCCACATGGGGATGGTTTTTCTTTTGAAAGACCAAGAACAGCAGGTCAGATTGCCTTGTTCTTTGACTGCCCACCTCAATCTTGAAATTTCGCTGCTTTGATGTGTCAAAACTGTGTGCCTCCTTTTTGAAAGACCTCTGATCCTATTTGCCTCTTGCTGGTTGGTGAATCACTTGGAAAACTGTATTTTACAATCTAAAACAGAAAACTATATGTACATCCGCATATATACAAGGGAACCTGATGTTGCAATCATGGGAAATAATCAAAATAATGCTTCAGCATCCTGCCATTGACAGGACCTTCATCCAAGTCAGTTTCAGTCAGACTTTTGAGGAAGTAAGTGTTGTTACCTTGTACTGCTTGGACAGCAAATGGTCCTCTCCATAAAGAGTCAAATTTTCCATGTTTTCCTTTCTCTTCTCTTCTTGCATCCCACTTTAAGACTTTGTCCCCCACATTGAAATCTTCTGCTTTGGTTCTCCTATCAAAGGCCTTTTTCAATTTTTCTTGTAATATCTGCACTCTGCTGAAAACTTGTTCTCTAGTTTGCTGTAAACAGATTATCTGATTGATCCTCCTTTGCATATCATTTGGCTCTGCTTGACTTTCTTGCAGAAGCTTCATAACCGGTACTCCTAGTGATGAAGGAAATCTGGCTTCTAATCCATAGACTAACTCATATGGGCTGGTCCCAATTGATCTTTTTGTTGTTAGTCTGTCTGCCCATAAAGCATTGACTAGTTTCTTATGCCAGTTCTTTTTGTTCTCTTCTAGCACCTTCTTTATGATATTTATTAAACTTTTGTTTGATGATTCAGCAAGGCCATTTCCTTGAGGATAGTAAGCAGTAGAATGGCCCAAAGTAATGTGAAATTTATGGCAGAAGTTCACCATTTTCTTGGATCTGAAGGCAGCAGCATTGTCTGTTATTATCTTGTCTGGACAGCCAAATCTAGCCAGTATATTGTTTTCCAAAAACTGAATAATTACTGAATCATTTGCTTGTCTGCATGGGGCAGCTTCAATCCACTTGGTGAAGTAGTCTGTTGCTGTTAAAATCCATCTGTGTTGTCCTGAAGATGAGGGGTGAATTTCCCCAATGAAATCCAAGCCCCATTGTTGGAAGGGTCTTTCTGTTGCAATGGGCTTCAAAGGAAGTGGCAGCAACTGTCTTTTGCCTTCAAACAGTTGGCATTTGTGGCATGAGGTTGTAAATTTCTTAACATCAGAGAACATGGTGGGCCAGTAATAACCAGCCCTCAATATCTTGTCCACAGTGGACTTCCAGTACAAATGTCCACCACAGTCTCCAGCATGGAAATCTTGCATGATTTTGTTAGTTTCATTCTCTATTAGACAGTGCAGCAATATACCTTCATGGTTTTTCCAAAGTAAATTTCCATCTATCACACAAAATCTAGATGTTTTCATTTTTAGGAACCTACACTTAGTTCTGGACAGTCCTGGGGGAGCACACAGGTTTTGTAACACATAGCAGATATCAGAGTACCAAGGAGATTGTTCAAAGGCTACATTGATCTTTGGAGTCGCCAGCTCTGTTTCACTGTCCAGTTGGTTGATATCTAAGGCTTGGAAATTTGCTTCTGTCATTAATTTGGCCAAACCTTGCCCTTTTATCAGCTTTGTAGGTTTTATTTCAATGTCAAATTCTAGTATATTGGCAATCCATTTCCCTCTCCTACCCTCTAAGTTTTCTTGGGTAAGAATGTCTTTGACAATAGGACTTGGTACATAAGCCACAACATGGGAGTAAAGGATGTAAATCCTAAAGTCTTTAATAGCTTTGATCAAAGCATAGGCTTGTTTCTCCATAATTTGATACTTTAGAGGGGCATCTCTAAGAGCTCTGCTGAAAAAGGCAATAGGCTTCTCATTCCCTTGGTCATCTTTCTGTAATAAAACAGCAGCAATAGTATGTTGGGAGGCAAAGGAGAAAATGATAAAGTCTCTGTCAAACTGAGGATTGGTTAACACTGGGGTTTGAGTCAAGGCCAATTTTATACTTTCAAAGGCTTGTTTTGCTTCGACAGTCCATTTGACCTTTGAATCTTTCTTTAGCATATTGTTTAGTAATCTGATTAATTCTGCTAAATTAGGGATAAACCTTCTTAAAAAGTTGATTTTCCCTAAGAATCCTTGCAATTCCTTGACATTCCTTGGGTGAGGCATTTGTAGGATAGCTTGTATCCTGTCTGGATCAATTCTTATGCCATCTTTTGAAATAATGTGCCCTAAGAGTTTCCCTTCTTCCAAGCCAAATAATGACTTCTTGGGGTTTAAGGAAATGCCATATTTCCTGCATGTTATGAAAATCTGTCTCAAATGTTTCAAGTGTTCTTGGTCAGATTTTGAAAAGGGTGTAAGATCATCTAAGTAAATGACCAAGAAGTCATGAATCTCTTTTGCAAAAGCAATGTCCATTGCTCTTTGAAACGTTGCCCCTGCGTTTTTCAATCCAAAGGGCATTTTCACATACTTGAAAGTTCCCCATGGGGTTGTAAATGCAGTTTTGTCTTGATCATCAGGGTGTACTAGGATTTGATTGAAGCCTGAGAATCCATCAAGCAATGATATCCTTGAAGCCCCTACTACTCTTTGAAGAATATGATCCATTTTGGGTAACGGGTAGTTATCTTTGAGTGATACTTGATTCAAATTCCTTAAATCTACACAAAGTCTAATCTCACCAGTTTTCTTTCTTGTAGGGACCAAATTTGAAATCCACTCAGAGAACCTGATTGGTGCTATGATACCAGCTTTGAACATTTTATGTAATTCTTTTTCAATGGAAGGAAGGAGCACAGGATTGATCCTTCTCAATTTCTGTTTGAATGGTTTTTGATTAGGCTTGAGGGGAATGGTGTGCTGGATGACAGAGGTATCATAAGACTTTAGATCCTCATATCCCCAAGCAAAAACATCTTGAAATTCTTTAAAGAGATCAATGTATTTGGGCTTTTGATCAGGGGGCAAAGAGGCAGATAGCTTTATTATTTTAGGCTTGTCAGTGGTACCAATGTTGCATTCTTCAATTGCTGCATCTAATGGCTGCATCTTTGGCTTCCTAGGGATGTCATTTGAATCAAAAATATCCTCTAGTGGGGTAAGGCCTACTGGAAGGAAATTGTCTTTGAGTTGTATGATTTCAGCTTCAGCGTTGCTCATCTCTTCACAGTCAATTTGGTGAATTTGCTGAATGTTTTCATTGCTGAAAATGGTTGGACTCAGTAATTGTTTTGCTGTTCTAAGTGACATTGGGTGAGCAGATTGTTGAAACTGTATTTGTGATGGGCTTGCTCCCTCAAGTATTTGTGATTGACTTGGTGATTCAAGTATTTGTGATTGACTTGCTCCATCAATATCAATATTTAATCCTGTGAACTCTTGTTGCAAGGTTAAAAAATTGTTTATTTGCATGTCATCCTCAAATACTTGCCATTCTTTGACATTGTTTGGAATAGAGGGTCTGTATTTGACCTCGGCTGTGAAACAGTTATTGGGTTCTAATGGGAATTTGAAGGTGCTGGCAAACGTTGCCAAGCTGTGTGCATGGAGATTGTGGCCCCTTGAAATTTTTGTGATAACACACTCAGAGAAGGTCTCTAATATTTCAATTACAGCAGATCTGTAGGACCTCAATCTTTTGTCATTGGTGACAAAGTTTCCTTTCACTTGTTGAATTACTAGATCAGAGTCTCCCATGATGGAGAGTTTAGGAGCTTGTAGTGATTTTGCTAGCTTTAGGCCCAGCAACAGAGCTTCATATTCTGCCATGTTGTTAGTGCATCTAAAATTCAATCTATAAGCCCTGCCTTCTGCATAATCTTTCTCTTTGTTATGTATCCACACTCCAGCTCCTGCTCCTAGCTTGTTAACTGAGCCATCAAATTCTAGGACCCACAGGATGTCTTGCTGAACAGGAGATTTAAAATTCTGTTCATGGGGTGGCAATGTGAGCATGAGTTGGGGTTTCTTTTCCCATTTGTTTTCTAGGACAATTTCATCACTTTTTTGACAATCTTTGACAACTAGAGGAGGGATATTGTGTATTGTTGGGCTGATTAATGTTTGGCAGGTGATACTTGTTTGATCAATGTTTTGTTCTTGTATGAGTGTTTCGGTCCTAATGTCATTGTTTGAGAGGCTTGTGCTGTCATTAAAGAGGATGAAGGAGTCTATGTCCGAATGGACAGCATATATTGGAAAGTTTTGAGGCTTTTCTTCACTGCTGACCATATACTTCATGAGTGTTTCCCTGTACAGTCTTTTTGGTTGCCCAAAGACAGAGATAGTGGCATATGACATATCTAATTGCAGGGAGCCTTGGAGCTTGGCTCCCCATGATCTTGATAACAGCATCCCATATTTGGGTGGGATATCAGCGACTACAACATCCATTAGAATGGTTTTGTTGGGATATTGAACCAGAGACACACATAAATCTTTTATTAGGCCTAAACATTTGACTTGGCTAGAATCAAAAGAAAACAGGTCTTTGTATGGTCTTGTTATATCCAAGTTCAATCTTTCCATGACTGCTTTTGGCATAAGGTTGTGAGAGGCGCCTGAGTCGAACATTGCATTATGTAGTATTTTATCATGAACATGCAGGCTGACATAAAAAGGTAAAACCCCTGTGACCATAGTTTTTCCATCTACCTCTGGGCCAAACAGTAATTCTGGAGTGTCATCTAGCACATTTACATCATCTTTGCTAGTAGTGAGTTGAAGGGATTTTTTGATCTGTTGTTTGTATATGTCATGCTTGGCTAGCTCTGAGAGAGGAATTGCTATTTTTAGCTTGCCAATCTCTGTGCCTAGGTCAAAAGGTTTGTCAACTTGGGTTTTAGAGTCACGGATACCAGTCTTTTCTTTGTTCATTAAATCTTCTTGTTGGATTTCATCTTGATTTTGAGACCTGCCCCTTTTACTCATGTCTTGAGGGGTAAAATTTGAATCAGGGTGAGAGGACGAAGTTGCCATGGGCTGTTGTAGTGGGGACAGCAGTTCAGTAACCTCCTCAACTACAATTTCTTCTGCAGGAAAGTTTATTTTGTCATTGGGTTCTGTGATCATGGTTTCTTTAGACCTCTGTTTATCCTTTATCTTGTCGGGCTGGTTTACATTCACAGTCCTACTCCTCAGTTTATACTGTTTATGGACTTCATAGACAGCAGTATCATATCCTTGTTTAAAGTCAAAGGATTCTCCTGATTTAGTTTGGAATGTTTTGCTTTCATCCTCCTCATGGTCTTCTTGCGTTAGGAAAACATGGCTTTTACCATCCAGACCCATTAAGTTAATTTCAGGATCTTCATTGAGCTGATTGGCTGTGGAAGTTTCTGCATAGTTTTCTTGAAAAGGGGGTCTAATGTCTTGGTCAACACTTGTCTTTCCTATGTTTGGGTTCTGAGGTCTCCTAAAATTCGGGTTTCTAGGAGGGTTGCTTTGTGATGCCTCCCATGATGATTTTCTTTCAACTGATTCCACTCTTTCACCCAATCTCTTCATGCTGTTTAGTATTGCATCCAGCTTTTGATCAAAACCCGAGGGCTCTTCTCTGAAGCCAGTCTTCTTTTCCAACTTTGCCCTGTTTCTTTTGGCAATTAGGTTAGCTTCTACAGTGACTGCAACCCTTTGAGCTTCTGCAAGGGTGGGGGGGTCTCTTTCTTTCAATTGATAGGCCATATCAGAATCAAAACCGTCAGGGAAGTTATACAGGGCCAAATCAGGAGGGGGCCTTAAGTTCTGTGGGATAGCATTATATACATTGTTAAACCTAGCACAATATTCCAAAACTGTTTCTTGGGGACCTCTTTTAATAGTGTTATATTCACCAAGTATGTGGAGAGGATCTTTCTTCTTCTCCCATCTCTCAGTAAAGGCTTCGTAAAGCTGATCAGGTGTTGCAATGGAGTTTGCATTAGGGATCTAACCAAGTTCTAACATCCCCAGTTAAGCTTTGAACAAAAATTCTCATCCTGACACTGTTATCATCTATTTCATAGGTCTCAAAGTGGTCTTGCATCTTCTTAGCATGCTGGACAGCTGTCAAAGGGCCATGGGAGTCAAAAAATGAGATTTTGGTTTGGTAGTCTTGGGGTAGAGCTGGAGCATTAGCTGGTATCTGCAGAGGTGCATACCTGTTGGCCATGTTTATGGGATTTACAGGGTTGACAGGAATAAATGGGACAGCAGGGATTACTGGTGTAACAGGGTTAATGGGATGGGTAACAAATGGGGAACTGGTTGAAAGAGTATGTGCAGTGGGTGAAGATGTAAGAGGAGGACTTTGAGGTGTTGATGATGAACTAGGGGAACTAGGAGTGGACCGGAAAAGAACTTTGCAGGGTGTGGGAATGCAGATAGGCTGATCTGAAATTATATCTGACTCAGCAGGTTTCTCCTGCTTTTGCTGTCTCCTAATGTTCTTTGGAATGATATTTGGATTACCAACAATGATAGGTTGATTAGGGTCAGGGTTTGCCCTAGTGTGCCTTGGGTTTCTTTTGGGAGCCAGCTTCTAATTTCTTTTGAATTTGTACAAGAAGTTTATATATGCAAGGACTAGATGCGAATTTTGGAATGGCTATATATGTTCCAAAGCTGGGATGAAGATTCCCTAATTAGCTCTTCCCTAAAGCTGTCCCTGTATTACAGAAACAGTTCTAAGGCCTCTTGGCTAGTTTCAGGCTTGATGGTAGCTCTGGAAGATAGATAGTAATTGAAAAATCTTAAGAAGTCCCCAGTGGAGTCGCCAATTATGTTAACACCCAGGTTGTTCCCTATGACTCCCAAGGGAATACGGCCGGGGTAACCACTAACCAATCTTTTGATCACCGTTTCTAGCCAAACTGTGATCAGAGAGGGCTCTCTCTTTATGATTTGTATCTGTTATGATAGTGTTTTAGGCTAGGTATTACGCACAGGTTTTGTTTATGTTTTGGTTGAAGATTTTCTTTCAGGTCTTGTGATATAATGTCCAAAGAGTCAAATATCATTGGGCAATGGAGTCTATGGCTGTAGGTGTCTAGAAACCTTGAGGTGAATTGGTGAAACTTACAGGGCCATTTGGATACTTCATACAACAAAATTTTTGATTTATAACACAAACAGGTGAAAAAACCAGTGAAAGCAATTAAGAATTTTCACTAAAGTATTTAAGTATTTCCACCAAACTAGATATGAGAAACGGATAGATGTCTCAGGAGCAAACTTGAATCCCTGGGAATGTCTATCACTGTAAAAGATATAGTTTTAAAGTGCAGCAATTAAGAATTACACTTCATTCACTGTATCTGAAGAAAACATGGATAATAGCTCAGATTGAGTTCAGGGTAATCAGTGATTAAATCCTGGAACTATTCTTCTACTTTGCTATTAAGTGTAAAACATTTAAACAATAAAAGAGAACAAAAGACTCGAAAACATGTAACACAGAGATTTAAGAAAGACTTATTGTTTTACGAAACACTCTGGAATCCTGCAACATTCACCATTCATCACAATGCATCAAGGTACGCCAAGCTTTGGAAGTTCCATTCACCCTTTGTATTATTTCTCTGAGAAACTTACAGCAAGTGAGATCTCCGAAATGAAAATAACAACAACCCCTTAAGCTTCAGTGGGGGGCGAATATATACATACGATTTTACAAAAATATCTGAGTTCTAAGTTATCTCAGACTTAATGTTCTCACCAACTTTTGAGATATTATTATCAGAAATTTATTACAGCATTGAATACAAGATAAAGGCGTCTTGATGTTCTGTCAGAAGATATTTTGGCCTTTGGGAGCTGCTAAGTCGGTTGGGATACTTTGATCAAATGCTGGAGAACCCGACTTTATGGCTTGTGCGCTGTATTTTGGGTCTGCCACCTGTGATTGTGATTGCTGCTGTGGTGAGTAAATAGCCCTGCTGAGTTGGCTCAGCATCTGTCCTTTCCTTGTGGAGTTATCCACCAAAATTCTGCCTGTGCATGATTGTTCGTAAACTGGAGAAAATTAACGCTACAGGTTCGGGCCTGATAAGATTATCTGTGTCAAATTCCTCCATACTTCCTGTGTGGGCAATTGGTGATTTATGATTGCCCCCATAGTCTCATCTGCTTCTGTATACTTAAAGAAATTTGGTGGTGTATCAAACAGGTGATCAATTTCATTCATGATAAAAAACAGGTTATCCACCCTATCATACAAATTCTGCCCTGATGCTGGCCCTGTTTCTGCTGAGGTACTAGGTTGTTTTGCAATTTGTGCTGCAGCATGGGCATCAACCCTTTTGATGTAATTTTCCAGGGTAAGCAGTCTTCCTACACTGCTTAATATGCTGGGGAGGCCTCTGTTTTGTAATGCCAGGAATCTGTCCAGGAATTTGTTGATTTCGGTCTGCATGTCCTGTGTTCTCCTCTCCAGTGTTCCAACTAGGCTTCTTAGTGTCAGGACTCTTTTAACTACTGAGATTGTTTCAGTCCTGTTAGTAATTCCCATGGTGGCCAGCTGAGAGCTTGTCTTGTTATTTAAAATATTGATCATTCTGCTGGCAGCATCTGGCATGTGGCCAAGGCTTGCTCTTGCTCTGTGTATTTCCTTGTTTGCCTTTGTGATGAGTACTATTTGCTCATCCATAGTCTCAATATACTGCCACTGATTGGTGATGGATCGACCAATGTTGCCCCAGAGGACTGCTTTTAATTCTGCTGTTACCTTTTCTAGTGCAAGCTCTTTTTCTAGTTCAGCTATTCTCTTTTTTAGAGCTTTTATTTCCCTTTCCTTTGCAGCCTCACTCTGCTTGCTCTTATCAAATCTTTCATTTACCTTAGTCAAAGACCTTTTGACTTCATCAAGCTCTTTCATTTGGGATTCAAGAACTCGGATCTCAGCTTGCAGCTTCTGCATATCCAGACTAGGAGTCTGCTCTGTTGTTGGCGTATTTGTTGCTGTAGTTCCTGTCTGCTGAGGAGGAAGAGTAGTAGTTGGAGGAGCTTCTTCAAGATTGATTACTTCCGGAGGGGGCTGGGAAGTTTGGCCCTCTTCTCTCTGTTTTAATGCTGTCTGTAATGCTGCCTTTGCAGCTTCTGATTGTCCTAGCTGGTCTTGAGTCCGAACCAGCTCCTTGTATAAGGATATCATCAAATCCGTAGCATCCTTTTCTAGCCTTTGCTGAGCAACTTCATCTGTTTGAGGATGGATGGTGGCTGGGAGCTTGATTTTTTTCCTTAAGGCAGCCATGTCTTGATCCCTTATCTTCAACAGTTCTTGGATACCTTTAACATCTTTAGGATCATGTCCTATTTCTATAATTACCTCCTCCAAGGACTTGATTCTGTTGTCCTTGGCTTGTGATGATGCTCTCTCCAATTCCAGCTGAGAGGCTGTATTATCAAGGCTGCTCTTCAATTTGTAGTTTTCCAATGTTTCATCTGCCAAGGAGGCATACACCATTTCACCAGTTTGTTTATGCAGTTCGATTTTATCCATAGGGTGTATATCTTTGGCCAGAACCTCCATGTTGGTCCTTAGGTAATCCGAGGTAGATTGGGGATGCAGAGTTGTGGGCATGAAGTGACTCATGATCATTTTGCCTTCACTTACATCAAAGGCAGACATGAGTCTTTGCTGATTGGTGGGAGCCAGGTTCAGCAAATGATTGTACAATTGTACTTTAATAGGATCACTCCTCCTTTTAATGTCGATAAACTGCTGTTTGATGCTTACCTGTCCTTCTTTGTGCTGGCTGGAGGAGCTGACCTCCCCTCCCATAGCTCTATCATGTTCATGCTGGAAAGAACTGGCTGATACTTCTCGGCTGGGTGGGCCCATGCCCGATGCTTGTCTTATTGCCTCATCATCTTCTGGGAAGTCATTCAACCTTTGCCTTTTCTCTCCCTGATCGATGGATGAAGTCAGGGGAGTCTCTCTATCTCTTTTCCTGGTTAAGTCCTCCTTTTGTGGGGTTTGGAGGACCGATGTATCAAAGGTAGTTTCTGCCCTAGGAGGCACTATATTCTGAGCCTGTTGCTCAGTGGAACTAGGAGTGTCAATCACCCTTTCTTGCTGCAAGGGTTGCTGTTCCTTAAGTGGCACTTCTTCTTGCTGCTGCCCTTGTTCCTGCTGTTCCATCTCTTCTTGCTGTTGTAGCAATGTCTCCACTTGTTCTTCTGTCAATGGAGGTGGCTGTTCCACCTGCTTCCCTTTATCTTTGCTTGCTGTCTGCGGTGCCTTCTCGGCAGTTTGCTGCTGTGTTGTTGATGATGTAGTAGCTGCTCCAAGCTGTCTTCTGTATGAATGAGGAACCTGTCCACAATTTTCCAAGTCAGCTTGCTTTTGTATATTTCTAGCTTCTCTTTCTAGAAGCTCTTCAGCAGTTATTTCTTCTTCTAAGGTACCCTCTTCCCAGCTTAATGCATTGGCATACTGTTCAATCTCAGGTTGTCTCTTGTGTGCATAACCACCCAATTTGTATTTTATCCTCCTGAGGGAGACAAAATGATTGGGGTCATAGGGTATCCATTCAAAACTAGTTTGCAGTCTGAGGCCTTCCAGGATAGTGTTTGCCTCTTTCCATCCCTCCTCTTTTCTGTTATATAGGAAAGGACCCAGCTGGCTCCTCACCTTTAGCTGTGACTTCTTGTTCTTGCTCTGAAAATGCAGGTAGTCTGAGTTGCCAAACTGTCTGAAATATTCCAAGGCAAAAAGCCTCATGGGGACATACCTTGGCAATCTAAAAGGTGTCAACTCACAGCCATATATTCTGATGACTGTGTGGTTTTGGTAGAAGTACCAATTACCAATGCTATAGGTTTTGTTTAGGTGAAGAACTCTCTTCATGTCATCAGTTAGCCTTGGAGGAGGAATACCATGCAATACTGTCAAGGCTGGATAAATGAATAAGTCAATGAACTCATTGTATGTGTAAGGTGACACAGATGTATAGTGGAAGACAGAGGTCCAGAACACCACTGATCTTGGATTTCCTTGGGCATTGAGTTGCTTCAAAGGAAAAGAGAAGGTAGCTGGTTGATAAAACAAGAAGAGGTGGTATATGTATGAGGTATACCTGAATAATCTTTCTCTCTTTAAGTTCATAAACTGGTCATGGATTTTATCTGCAATGTATGTAGCATAATCATAATGCACAGCTGGGGGCTTACCAGGAGAGAATAGAGACAGCATTGCTATTATGGTTTCATCCACATCTTCCATTCCCTTGAATCCTAGGGCATAGCTGATCAAATCCACTAACATCCTGCCCAATTCATTCAAGTACTGATATCCAATAGGAGGAGTTCTGACTGATTCAGAGCCTGGTTTTACAAACAACTGATTGATTTTAATGATTTGGTCAATTGACAGCTTGCTCCCTTTCTTTATCAAATTCTGCATATTGAGGGGGGTCAATTGCTTGGCAGTATGGAAGTGCAGCATCTCATTAATACTCTCTGGGGTGATCTGGAACAGGACTGAGCCTGTGGGGCTGATGACAGCTCTTTGATTTGGGTCATAGCATTCCTGGCAGCTGTATATCAACTCTGGCATAGGATTCACCTGGGGGAGGTTGTAGATTGGCAGGTTTGAGTCCCAAATCCCCAAGATGTCTCCTCCACTCAGGTGCTGGGCTTTCAACTCATTCAGCATCTGGATATTGTATTTGGAGCCCATAAGAAACCAGTCTAGCATTTGGTAATCCATATCTCCCAGGGCTTTCCACTCCAATTCCTGGTGAGGGGCATTGAGGGGCTTGATGTTGAGAGCAATGGGAGTCTCCATGATCTTCTTCAGAGTTCAACAATTGTAGGTGGATGGTTTAATGGAAGCAACACATAATAGAAGTGATTTTCTGTAAAAGCAGTTTGTATCTCAGATACCAGAGGAGGAATTTACACAACAGCAGCTGAAATACTGTTTGTTTCAGGAGCAGGGCTTCTCTATGGTCTCACTATGTCCTCTTTTAGCGGGTGAATTGAGTTTAACCAGAAATTTGCCGGGAATACGCAGTGAATGATGTTTTTGAGCGAAATTACAGGTATTAAGGCTCGGCCGATGTTTTTGGACTTCACAGTTGCAAATGTGGATGTGCAGAGGGAAAAGGCCGGTGAAAATATAACTTTTTAAGGTCTCCTTAGCCCTCTGAGTGACTTTAATTTCAATAACAGGCGTATGGAGGGCAGCAAGCGGTAAATACCTGTTAATTGACGAACAGAGGTCGCATGGGCGCGCACGGTTGATGCTGTGGAGGTCGCCTTGGTCAATTGAGCAGGTTGGCAGAGTTTTTAGGACGTAAACGCTCATGCAGAGAAAACAGTAGAGAAATGTGCAAACAATGGAAAAATAGACGTTTTTTGGCTTAATATGGGCTTTTTATGATTTTGGCGCTTTTTAGTGCTGACGTCAGCATGACGTCATTGGTGGGTCAAGGTCAAGTGACGTCAGCTGACGTCATCGGGTGACGTGTCAGTACACTATTGGTCCATGGGGGATGGTGCGGTGGCAGCCATGTCAGCGGCCAGGTGGACGAATAACAGGGGTGAGGACAAGCAGACATGACGTGGCGATGTATTGGTGGAAAACAGTTGGCGGTTAGGACCGTAGCGGTTACAGTTAAGGCTAGCCGCTACGGTCTCTCGGGGCGGTTTAGGTACGGTCTCGGAACTGTCAGACCCGGCTCCGAGAGCCTTCATCGCGCGACGCGTGGAGTGGCCCTGACGTGACGCAACGTCACCTTCTTGGGCGTTAACGGTCGGCTGCGGGGGCTGCTCCGATATTACTGTGGATCGTCGGATCCTCGGGACCTGATCCGACGGTGGGCGGAGCAACAACGTGCTCGGAGTATATGCGCGGGTGGAGAACTTGGATTATGGGTTTTTTGTAAGGTTTTGAATGTATTTTGGTTAAATGGAACCCGGGCGCGTTGTTCGGAATAAACGTTAAAAAGGGGGGTTTTGGACCTTGGTAACCTTTGCAGAGAGGGTTTAGGGGTAAAAAGGGGTTCTTATGAGGTTTTTAATACAAATGAAGGTTTGAAAGGTAAGTTGGGCTTTTGCAAGGTGGAGTGGGGTGGGACAGGTTCACCAAAGTGACCAGAGGTCATTTTGGTTCCTTTTTAAGAACATATGGCTATAATGCCAAAGGAAGGGGTATTTATAAGATTTGGGACTTTATACACCATTGTGTTAGTATTATTAGGGGAAGGGTAAGATAGGGGAGCTATATAGTAGGATTAGAGGTTAATATGAATGAATGAAGCAAATGAAGGGGATCTCACTGAGTTTATCTGAAATTGATTTAGTTTAGAGAGTAGATCAAAATGAAAAGATTTTAGACAAGAAATGTGGCTTCTGAATGAACAAGAACCACCATAAAACCATGATCTGTCCATGAATCTCAGCTGAAAAAGGGAATGTTAGTAAAGAAATGAAGGGGGAAAGGGGAGGTTAGTCATGCTCCTTGCTGTAATTTGATGGAATTAACCACTTTGTGCATTGATAGATTTTGCCTTGGCAATACATCTTTTGACATATGTGCAATGGTGAAAATGCCCTTTCTGCAACCACAACTACTTACCCAGCTATTTTCCTAGCATTTTTTGTTTCTCCATTGGAGGGTGCACTTGGACTTGCAAACCCTTACTTGCCTTTTCTTTTCTTTGGCTTTTTCTTTATTCTTTTCTATCTACTTCTACCCTTATCTCTTCCAAGGTCCCAGATTAGGCTGTTGGGATCCTTTTCTTCTCTACCTAAACTAGTTGTCTGCCAAGATTAAGCAGTTTGGACAGACTCCTTTCTCTATTCTACAACAGAAAATTTAAACATGGCATGATCCAGATTAGACTTTTGGACCATCCATCAAATTTGAAATAAGGTCATCAATATTTGAAACACTTTACACACCTCTTTTTCTCTGGAAATATGGGATCTTTGTGATATCAAAGCAGAGCATATTTGGACTTTCCTTGGCCAATCATGAAATATGAAACCTATTGGTATAGGTATCCAACACCACCCATCTCCATTCTATGTGATAATACAAGTGCCATCAGTATTTTAAAGAATCCAGTCTTGCACTCCAAGACCTAGCACATACCCATCAAATATCATTTCCTACATGAATAAGTGCTTGAACAAAAAGTCGAATTGGAGTATGTTCCCTCCAAAGAACAGGCTGCTGATATATTCACTAAACCACTGCCCGGAGAGACATTTGAAAATCTCAGACAAAAGCTGGGAGTAGTTTCTGCATCATCCTACTGTTAAATCCTATTTTTCAAAGAAAGGTGGTTATACATGAGTTTCATGAAGTGTAGTCGTGTACATACGCGAGTTTCTATGGACACAGTCGCGTATATGTTGGTTTGAAGAAAAATAGTGGGCCAGACTCAAAAAAAAATGGGGGGGTCTCTTATGGTTCTGTCAATCATCTACTCTGTTTGATGATGATTTCAAACTGTTGATAGTATTGTTGATCACTTGATGTATATCTGATTGATGATGATGCTTTGATATCTCTTACTGACATATGCAATGATCAGATCTGACAGTGAACAGGTGGAATAGGTTCAGGGGGAGAACATAGTTGATGATATTTTGGGAACTATTGATGGACATATACAGGTTGTTGGTTTGGATGTTGTTGACAGATACTGCTAATGATATTTGCTGATGACTATCATGGTCTTGTTTAAGACATTTGGTCTCTATTATATATGTCATGTATATCTTTTAATGTAACGGTCATGAAAATACCTAATTTGTAACCCCACTATGCATGGGATGAATGATGTAATGTTTCTTGTTTTTGACTTGTGTAAACAATTGATATATCCCCACTTGGTTGGGTGGATGAGTCAAATTTGGTATATCCCCACTTGGTTGGGAGATGGATGCATGTATGAGTCATTGGTGATAGGAAGGTCATTTGTGATGTATGTATAGAGTCATGTTCTTCTTTTAGAACATTCTTTTTGCAGACTTTGCTTATGCTCAGGGGGAGCATGGACTTGATCATGGGAGCTCAATCAACACTTCAACATATCAGAGAATTTAGCATGCACTTAGTGGGAGCATGACCTTTTGCCCTTGATTTCAAAGGGGGAGAGTGACTTGGTGTGGTTATTGCCATCAAGTCCAAAGGGGGAGATTGTTGGCATTATGATGTATGTGTTGTACTTGATGGCAACCCACTTGTAGCAGAACAACTCTCTTGTATATGGTAACTAGATGAATCTACAGAAGAGATATCAGATGTGACATAATAAATGACAAGAGTGTTTACAAATGTGATGAAATGTAGGGCAGCTTCAAGGAATCAGTTCAGAAAGCAACTCACTCAGATGATAGATCACAGTACTGCAGGTTAACAGCATAGAGTTACATATCAGACTACACAGACTGAAGAAAGAGAGGTATACACAGGTTCACCATTGACTAAGCTGCGTATACACGTGGGTTCACTATATACAAGTCGCGTATATGTACACACACTCTTTCACAAAAGGAAAAGCACGTATACCTTGGAAAACTAAGTGTTTGGTCCGAAGTATTTGGTCCATGGTATTTTGATCCATGGTATTGGTCCAAGGTACTGGATCCGAGGTATTGACCCTAGGTATTTGGTCCAAGGTATTGGTCCTAAGTGGTTTTGGTCCATGGTATTAATAAAGGCCTAAAACTATAAAAGGAGGAGAAGATCATTAGGCCAAGTGCGCAAGTATCGAATATCTGATATAGTGTGAGATCTAATATGCAGGTTATTGGCTTATGGTGTCATGATTTATCTGAACCGAGGAAGAACCTTGGCACTTGATGAAGGATAAGATCTAATGAAGTATCAGGATCTTAAGGCTTGAAGTGAATTATCTTTATGTGGTTTGATCATGTATTTGAATAACTGGTGCATGTTGTAGTCTGTAAATATGACAATCTGGGTATGACTGAAGTCTGGAATAGTTGTTATGTTTAAATCATCTTTTACAAATTTGTACGTAGTTTCACTTTAGAAAAGTAGCGTATACACACTGGTTCTGCATATCAAAACAACGTATACATCATAAATCGGATTTGCAGATCTGTACGCTGGTTCACTTTGAGGAAAGTATGTATGCGCTCAAGTTCGACACATGGAAGTAATTTATACCTTATAAAATATGTTTTAGTTGCTTCTGTTTGCTGTTGCAGTGTTCTGGGTTATTTCTTGGGTTCTAGTTACTATATTCTGGTGACAGCATTCTAAATGATCAGATTGATGGAGTGATTGATTGATTCGGTTGTGGTTGGTTCAAAAGGAGATTGGTTGATGCAGATATATTTGATGATTGAATGATGTTGTTGATGGATCCAGTCTAAAAATTTATGAAACGTGGTCCCTAGAAGAAAATAGAAGGTTGTAGCCTTCTGTAGGCCGACACCTACGTACTAGTAAACATATTAGCTAGTACAAGAGCTAGGGGGTTGTAGCTACCTTCTAGTAGAAGCTGGAGAATGAGAGAAGGTTGTAGCCTTCTGCAAGTAGAATCCTGCGTACTGCTATAATACTGCACCAGTACAAAAATTGTAAAACAGAATATTCTTATTAAAAGAAGACAGAGATGATTGTAGCAGGTGGTTGTCACCCACATTAGGTTTCCACCTTATATCTTAGTGTTCATGTGTGTTTCTTATGTGTGATGATCTATTCTATTTTTACTGCACCTGGTTACTGTTTATTATGGTTAATGAAGTTTTGATGCACTAATTAATGATTCATGATTAATTAATTGAATCATAAGTTTGTTGGATATATGCTAGTTGCATTAAACACACTTGCGTGTACATGCGAGTTCGCTTAACTAAAGTAGCGTATATGAATCTGATTATGGAAATGAAAAATATTTGATTTGCTAATACTGATTCACCCCCCCTCTCAGTATTATTTCCAACATGTGGATGATGTGTTGCTGGTTGGAAATGACAAAGAAATTATCTAGGATTTGAAGACCCAGTTGTCCTCCAAATTCGACATGAAAGATCTTGGTGCTGCAAACTATATTTTGGGCATGGAAATTAAGAGAGGTCGGGAAAAAATGAAGCTCTGGTTAAACCAGAGGAAGTATGTCGAGACAATACTGTAGAGGTTTAATATGTAGGATAGTAAACCGATGAAGGTTCCTATTCCTGTAGGTGTGAGGTTATCTTCTGAACAGTGTCCCAAGACACAAGAAGAGGAAGAGGACATGTCCCATGTTCCATATGCAAGTGCAGTTAGTAGCCTGATGTATGCAATGGTCTATCTAGACATTGCACATGCAGTGGGAGTATTGAGCAGGTTTATGTCAAAACTAGGGAAGGAGCGTTGGACAGTAGTGAAGCAAGTTTTCAGGTATTTGCATGGCACTAGTGATTATGGTTTGTGCTACCAAAGAAGACCAGGATTGGAATGAGTGTTGGATATTTGTGGCTTTATTGATGCAGACTGGGTTGGAGATCTGGATCAAAGAAGATCTACAAGTGGGTATGTGTTTAACCTATTTGGAGGTGCAGTTAGTTGGATGAGTAAGAAACAATCTGTAGTGGCACTATCAACTACAGAGGCAGAATACATGGTAGCCACTCATGCAAGCGAGGAAGCAATTTGGTTGCAAAGATTGTGTTCAAGTATGGGGTTAGTACAGGGAGCTATAAGGATAGACTATGACAGCCAAAGTGCAATTTTCTTGGCAAATAACCCTGCATATCATTCAACTACAAATCAAATTGATGTTCAGTATCACTTTGTGAGGGGTATGATAGAAGGAAAAAAGGTGTTACTGGTAAAGGTGGACACTTTGAAGAATACTACAGATGCATTGACAAAATCTAAGAGCTCTGAGAAGTTCTCTTGGTGTAGAGAAACAATGGGCATTGCAGGGTTGGATAAATGACTGGGCTCTCCTGTGGCCCCCTGTGGAAAGAAAACAACAAGTGGGAGAATGTTGGGTTGTGTTATATTCTTTCCACGACTAGCCCACGTAGGTAATTGGGGGGTTAAAAGGCGGCCAGAGTCCCCCCCTTCATTGCGCCGATTACATAGAGGGGGGGATCACAGGGGGTTTGAGGGGTGCAGGTAACCCTACTCTATGGGGTCCGGGGCAGCGCCCCAGAAAATTTTGTTTTTGGACCCTATATTAGGTTGGGCGGACCTACCTATGGTTTTGTGCATGATTTTCACACATCGTTTTGGACGCGATGGTTTTCGATCCATGGTTTTGGACATGATGGTTTTCGGTCCATGGTATTGGATGCTTCAGCATGTATAAATATGTATAGTAACATTGAAAGGAATATAATGAAAAATCAAGCTGGTAGTCTTGGTTTTGGGATCCAGGGGAAAATCTCTGTGTATATGTGTTTTATGTGTTATGCTCTCGCATTGTTTATTTTCTGTGTTTTAAGAATTCGTATGCAGGTAATTTTTGTACGGGGTTAAAACCTACAATGGGGATAGTTGGAGAAAGGGAAATCACAGGGGAGGTCAATGATGAGGTAGAAGAAAAAATGGTAGTTTGTTGAAATATAAATGGTTTTTGAGGATCTTGATTTAATTGGGTTACTAGATCTTCAATAGTTTCAAACTGTTGTACAACAACTTTATCAGAATCTAAAATGACAGGCTTATGTGCTCAGATATGAGGTTTCAAAATGGATTCATCAAAGACTGTTTTAGGGACAAATATTTTTGATTTGTTTCTAAAAAGACTATACTCAAAGGGGAAATCAAACTCAATATCCTAAACTGTTATAAAAATTTATGGGAGTGAATTAGATCTCAGTAAAGCATTATTGCTTGTTTGAATTTCTGTAAAGCTCTTTTTTCGAACCAACCTCTCAGTATTATTTACAACTTTTGGAGGATTAGGATCTAGATGGGATCGGGTGTAAATCTTTCTAGGAGCTAGATATTCAAAGAAATTATTTATAGTTGGGTATATATACAACTTCTAGGTGAAGAATTTAGCTTAAAGATTTCTCACTCACTATCACCCATAGGGAATAGGTATAAGCTTTTGCAATCAAATATATTGGGGAAGAAGTTCCCCAGTATGGTGACCATAATATTAGCACTTTGTAGTTTTCCTTGGATGAAAAGGAAACTTCAGAGGTAACCACAAACCACTTTTAAAGCTATGATCTAACCCTTCCAGCTTTAGAGAGGGCTCTCTCTATATGATTTTTAATCTTAGCGTTTAGATTTTATGCTAGATATGAAAGGACAAGATAGATTTTTTAAATTTTTGGTTGTGAAATGGAAGAGAAGTCCATTAGGCATGGAGTCATAAGGTCTTCAGTAATCAACTAAAATAAACAGAGGAACATAAAACAAGGCAAGGTAGGAGAAATCTTAGATCTTGTAGAGCTGGTGTGGTGTGGTTGAGATGAATAAGAATTAGGATTAATTAAATATAGAGCATACACATATGAACTATATATTTAATATCATAAATAAAACAATAATATTGCTTAACAAGCCAGAGTAAAGTACTGCAAGTAAATTGAACTCTTAATCTTCTTGTAAACAATTTAAGAAGGAAAACATTCATGTGAAACTTGAAAGGAAAACATATTTACAAAGAGGGAAACATCACCATTTTCTTGACACAAGAATCCTGAAACCAAACTACCTTTGTATTACTGAATTGATTACTTCAAAAATATATTTCACTGCTTACAATCAAAGAAAATCTTTTCTTCTTGCATAATCCAACCCTTACTAAGTATTTTTATGAAATATTTATAGGGTTTGTCTGAATTAGTTCAGACTTCAAATAAAATTTATTACAAAATAATATCTACTGAAAAATTGTAGATATTAACAAATAAAACTAATTAATAGGAAATCTAAACCATTTCTGATTTTCTGTTCAGACTTTGAGGCAAACATTTGCTTACTGTAGGTACTTTTGTGCTTCTTCTATTTTCCTGCTCCCCAAATTATAGGATTTCTATTTTCCCTTATTCAATTAGCTCCAAAAATTTATCCCATCGCTCTTCATTAGTAATTGAAAAATTCACCATGCTTTGAAATCTCTCATCTAATTCTGTGTATGTATGGAAAATTGGTTTGTTTAAAAATACATGATGGATTTGACTTTGACTAAAGAGATCATGTTGTAGTCCTTCCATGAAAGCTTCTCCACTTATAGTTCCTCTTACTTTAGTAAACTCAGATGCATTTCCAATAATATTACCTAATTGATCTTGATAATTTTCTAATGGAATAAATTTTCTATTAGAAGCTCTCAAGGCTAGGGGCCCTTTCTCCTGCAATAAAGCAAAATTTTGGTTAAATCTTTTAACCTGCAGTTACAATTCTTTGGATTTATTTTATAGTTGCACCATGAGATTCCTCTTTGTTAATACTCTTTTTACTTCCATCACTGTGCTTGTTCTGTCTTGAATCTGGAGTTCTTCAAGCTCTTCCTTAGTTTTATAATTCAACATTTTAATAATTCTATTTGGTTATGCTGGCCTGTGCTCTATTTCAATTTTATTTGTTCAATTGTTGTCTTGACATTATACACTAAAACTTACTGCTCAAATATGATTTGAATGAAAGACCATAATTATATGATGTTTTCATTTATGTTATGCCATATACTCCTTTTGGCCTCTGCCAACATCTGAGTTATTAGAGACTGATTCTCATACTTTTGAATTTGTTGTATCAATTTGAAGTTCTTTTGCACCTCTGCTAGGTATTTATTTTCCGCTTTTATCTTATTTTCCTCCATGTTTTTGTTGTTGCTATTAACTTCTAATTTTCCTTATTTGTTAATAATAATTCTCCTAGAGCTTAGACTAGCTTCTCAGAATAATCTGAAGTTGATGCTTGTTCTGTTTGTTGTATTTCCTGTTGTGTTGATGTCCCTACTGCTAATGTACCTTCTCCTTCCAATTGTTCCTTTTCCTTTAACAGTGCTTCCATGTCCTTTTCCATCTTATGGATTTCATCATTATGTTCAACTATTAATTTGAGAAACTTTTCTTTCTTCATTTCCATATTGGTTACTTCTTTGGCATGAGGGTGTTCTGTGGTTGGAAGCTTAAGTTGTTTCTTAAGGGCATGAATATATCAAATTTTATTTTTAGTTATCTTGTCGACTAACTTAACATTACTAGGATCATATCCTATTTTGATTATTAAATCTTCTAGAGATTTAATTCTAGTGTCTTTGACCAGAGAAGACATTCATTCTATCTTCAACTGTTAATGCATATTATTCAGAGAGGCTTGGAACTTTGAGGCAGCCATGGCTGAACTGGTCAGTGTTGAATAAATCATCTCACCTTCTTGCTTATGCAAATAGATTTGATCGATTATATGAACCTTTCTGTTATCAACATAGAATAGTGAATCTTTTTAGTCTTCTGCACTTCTAGGGACTGGAACTGTAGGTTCTAGGAAAGTTAATTGAAACTATCCCTTTTCTATGTCAAATGTAGACAAAAACCTATGTTGAGTGGTGGCGGTCTGTTTCCAAAATTCTGAATATGTTGAAGCCTTCAAAGCTTCATTCTTCTTCTTGATCTCCCTGTATCTGGAAAAAAATATTCTGCTGAGTTGGAATCTGAGATGTATATGACATAGGTGACTCAATTGTCTCCTCAACATATGGGAAGGAAGTGGTGGGAATACCTGTCAAAACCATTGTATTTTTCTCTTGTGAATCCTTTTCTTCTAAGGATTCTTCTTGAATATTTATTACCTAAGGATCAATCTTAGTATCAGTCTTAGTATTGGTCTTTGGATCCTACTTTCTCCTCTTGAAAATACGTAAATCTGCAGCTTGAGCTTCTGAATCTGTAGGGGACATACTTTCCCTTGGTCTCTTTATTTATTTGTCTTTTGGAATAGGAGATTGCAGAGATTATTGATTGAATATTTTCTCTTCAACCTCCTGTAGTGTGTCCTCTATCCACTATTCCTAATTAGCATACTCCTCTATCTCTAGCCTATGTGTATGTGCATATGGAGTAGTGTTCTACTCAACTCTTAGCTTTAAAATTATCCCTAATGGATCATAAGACCATGTGAATCTTAGCTTAAATTTCATCTGTTTTAATATTCCGTCCACCTCATTAGTTTTCACTCTGGTATTTACAATATAAGGCACAACACATGCCTTCAATTTAAACTGTGCATTCTTTTTATTTGATACACAATATAATTCATCCATGTTTAACATCTGTCTAGTGTATTCCAAAGCAAAAATCCTTACTGGTACAAAAACGGGTAATCTATAGGGAGGAAGCTCACACCCGTAGATCTAAATCTCTATATAGTTCTGGCAGAGATAACATTCCCCAAATTTAGACTATTTTGAAAGATGAAAAACTTTCTTAATCTCTAGTGAAATCCTTGGTATAGCATCAGTGCTAGGAAGACACAAGGATGTATGTAAAAACCAATCCACAAAATCGCTAAATGAATAATATTCGGAATTCCTTCGGACTAAAGAAGTCTAGTGAATGACTCATAATTGACTTCCCTAATCATCCATCTTCTATAACTGGAACTTAAACCTGTCTTCTTAATAGAATAGTGTCAAATATAATAAGACTGATTGGTGTTTGAATGCACCTTTGGCTTTAAACTTGAGAAAATTCTCATGTATAACATTTGATAAGTATTGACTATAATTGAAAATAATTGAAGGCTTATGATCAACTCAAAATACTGATAAAAACCCTAACACTACCTCAGCTACCCACTGGTATATATGATAACCTAATAGGAAAGTAACCATGGAAATGAATTTTCTTGACATCTGAAATAAAATAGACACAAAGTATGGGGGATTTATTCTAGGAAATTCAAAATTTCCAGGGAGAAGACATTAAAAAATATGGGCTCGGTGGGGGAAAGTACGATCTCTGTATATTTCCATGAGTGCATTAGTGGAAAATGGGTTCAAAGAGGCCTGAGGATTAATCTAAAGAGCTTTCAAAATGCTTTATGGAGCAACTGAAAACATGACTTCATTGTTTTGATCAATCACTGCTTTCTAGATGGGTAGGTACCTGAGATGACACCAGGTAGCAAATTATGGGAAAATATGAGTATGGGAAAATATAAATTGAGGCAAGAGTGATTCCCAGATACTTAGATCATCATTTCTATCCAAGAACTTCTGATTTGCCCAATTTCGAAGCTCATATAAATCAAATTCGCATTGGGTTTCTGCTATCTTGTACTAGGTGTCAATCAAAGGGGACCTATCTAAGTCAGGGACAAGAGGTACCAAAGGATTCTCATCAGGTATCTTTCCCTTTCCTTTGTGTGAATAAATTTGTAATCTCAATATGAAATTTGAAAAAATCTGTGTTACTAGGTTGTAGTTTCATCGGTTGCATAAGTGGAAAACATTGTAGAGGGCACTAGAAAGCTTTGAAATCTTTCAATCTGAACGTGCATGGATAAAATAACAAGAAAAAGGGGATAATACAAGTTGATACAATATTTTATAATGAGAACTGAGGGTGATCAATGAGCTTATTATCATTTTGGAGCGTAGCATTTATGAGTTTCTAGACATTGGCAGGAGATTGGAATGATAACAGTTACATGATGTGGATGATGGGTGATGTGGACGGAGTAGTGGATGGCGGGTGTCAAGGATGGAGCAGGAGAAAACAGGTAAAAGGAGTGTTGAATGGTGGTTTTCGAGGGGGGTAGGAGTGGTAGGCGGTAAATGGAAGGGACCCCCCGAAATGAACAAGGCGCTACTATGTTATCTTAGGTGGTTTTATTGTAAACCATATTTCAGACCCACACCGCCCCCCCCTTTAAGTCCCAAAAGGTCAAAGGGGGTCTCCAAACATTGCCCCCTGTCATTAATCTGAGCGGGGATGATCTCAACCCTTCAAAAGTGAAAATTCTTTATGGAAAGTGAAAAAACAATGAAATCGCCTTTATTCCAAACTTTAAAACAAAATTTAATATACTTTAACTATTAGCAGCATTTGAACTAGCGCTCCCCTTTGGGGTTTTATTATTTTTTATCTATTTGTCTTTCTTTTCCCCTTTAATTTTAATTTTTTCTCTTTTCCTTTTTTTCTTTTTAAAGACTAAACAATCTTAAAATGAAAAATAATTTACAATATCCCCATGGGATAAATGGCTAGATAACCATACCTTAATTACTATATTTATAGGACCCTAATAAGCCATACCTATGGAAGCGTCATGCTGTATATGAATCCAGATCTTGTTATTTTATTATTACTTTGGGTTAGAAATTGTACAAGATATCAGAGGTAGTGTCCCCTACCGCCTTTTCTTTGATCTATGCTAAACAATGGAGTAATATCATTTCTCAGAATGAGAATTTTTTCTTCCTTATGGTTCATCCTTAGAGCAAGAGGAAGATCATGGCCACATCCACAACCTCCATACAAGGCTCCTCCGCATGGTAGCAACAGATGGACAAGGTCATGGAGGAGTACAGGGACATCTTCATCTCACTGACAAGGGTAGCCCTACACTGTCAGGTCAAGCACTTCATCAATCTGACTCCGGGCACGCCACTACCCAATGTACTGATCTATCAACACTATGTTCTTGAGAATGATGAAATCAAGAGGCAAATTCAAGAGTTGTTGTATAAAGGGAACATCAGGCCAAGTTCCTCACCCTGTGGGAGCCTGATCGTGTTGGTACAAAAGAAGAACAAAACCTGAAGGATTTGTATTAACTATCAGATGTTGAATAAGATCATTGTATGGAATAGGTATCCAATCCCATAGGTTGATGACCTTCTGGGCCAAATCAAGGGGGCCAAATATTTTAGCAAGATTGACTTGAAGTCTGGTAATCACCAAGTACCAATCCAACCCTATGATGTGTGGAATACTACCTTCAAATCCAAGGAGGGCCTTTTCAAATGGTTGGTCATGCCTTTTGGGTTGATAAATTCCCCCGCAACCTTCATGAGGTTGATGTATGACATCTTGTGTCCCTTCACCAACTTTTTCTTGGTATAGTTTGTGGGTGACATCCTGATCTTCAACCAGAGTTGGGAAGAGAACCTACACCATATTCAACGGGTCCTCCAAACCCTATGACAACACAAATTGTGTGCCAATTTGTAAAAATGCACTCTTGGTATCACCCAGGTTCAATATCTAGGTTACATCATTGATGAGCACAGTGTGCATGTGGACCCAACCAAGATACAAGTTATTCAATATTAGCCAGCCCCAACCACTCTAACAGAGCTCTACAACGTTCTCAGTATTGCTAATTTTATCGTAGGTTCATGTTGGGATTTTCTCATATCACTTGGCCTTTGAGTCAAGTCACCAAAAAAAGGCATTTGAAATTTGAAGCTTACAACAAAAGGAAAATGTTAAATAAATTTAGACGATATAGAATTTGGAAGAAAAGAAAAAGAAAAGGAAATTTGGTTGATATCATTTTTTTAAATTTATAAGCCTAGTTAAGACATAGACTGATTTTATGTGGTTTTAATTAAGGGGGAGTGTTAGAGAATCTAATTCCAACCACCTGCTAAGTGTCACAACTATCCATCCAAGTTTCATAGTTGGTTAGAGTTTAGTATAGTTCAGTTGATTTCCAATTCAGTCATTTAATGTTGATGTCTCCTATGTAATCTATTTAACCAATTTTAAATATTGAGAAAGTGTCTTCGCTCCACGTTTTTCAATCCTTAACACCTACTACAATTTCTTATACTTAGGTAGTTCAATATGTTTAAAACTTGAACCACTAAACATGGATTGATAATGACTTCATAGGTATCTCTTAAAGTGGCAAACCCTCTTTATCGTGAAACCTTGTTATCCATAATCTTTGGTTTTGAAAAACCTTGACCACATTTTCTTTTCCTTGTGTTCACTTCAATTTGATGATCAAAGGATTCAAAGTCTCCAAAAAAATAATGATTTTATGAAAAACACTTGAAGTCCCTAGCCAAACACTTCACATAACACTCTGACAATGGCTTGAACTCTTCAGTCAAAGGAATCATGACCTCCAAAAACTATTTTATGTCCCTCTTCAAGCGATTGATCATAAAATCCAGTTGGTAGCGAATCACTGTTTTACGTACCTCATCAAAGGTTTTAACTATGATTAAGTATGATTTATGGTTAACTCTTATGGAGATTTTGGGCTATTATGATTGTTCGATTAGGATGAACTTTAGTTGGATATGTTCGATCATGGTTGATTTTGGTCAATTCATCAATCGCCCGTGTTAGGCTCCTATAATTTAAAGGATCAATTGATGATTATAATATTCTGATTTTCATGTCATGAGATGTTGGTAATAATGATTTCACTCTGCAAATTATTTTCAAAAGTTCAAAAGAAGAAAAAGAAAAGTAAAAAATATATGATAAAGAAAAATAGAAAAATAAAAGAGAAAAGAAGAAAAATAAAATAGGGGATATTTAAAAAAGAATATTATATATGTGAAAAAACAAAAAACAAAAGAAATGAAAAAATTAGAAAAATAAAATATAAGCCCCAATAAGTGAGCTAGCTAAAATGCCACTTTAATTCCAAAAAAATGCAAATTTTTTATAAGGTTTGAAACCTCAGTATATATGCTTTATTCATTTTTTTTATGTATTTGATAAAACATAATATGAAAAAAGTTATTTTTTCGTTTTGTAAACAAAATTTGTGCAAATATTAACGGAGGTGGTTTACTCCACCCAGATCTACGGTGGCGGGGTGTTTTCACACCCCCCCCCCCCCATGGACTCCTGACAGTTAACACGGGGGGGCAGGCAAAAAGTTGTTGCCACTCAAATCCCCTAGGCTAATGTGGCAACACCTGGGGAATTTCAGCGGGTCCCCTCCATATTCCGTTTACCACCTACAACCCCCTCGAAATACCACCTCTGCTCTCTCGCCAATGGCTCATTCATCCGTCGTTTGCCTCCCACCATGTGTCTCCCCCTTCACCACTTATATCCCACCACATAACCTTTGCCCCCCGCCACTCTACTTCGACCATCTGTCTCGCCATGTCACTCCCCTTCCATGTCATTTCCCGCTCAAAGTTCAAAACTGCTGCTAATTGCTAATTGAACGTTATGTTATTAAACTCCCATGCCCTACCCATTTTACCAATAAATCCTATATGTCCATAGTCATTAATGAAGTCGTTATGCAACCCAATTCCACCATTATAAAATATCTTTTGGGGCCAATAATTCATTTCCTTTTGCTTGTCATTGATCCCGCAGGACAAAGGATGAAACTACTACCAACTTCCAATCCCTTGTGTACAGTCGATAATTTTTCACAAGAACCCCATTCTTTAGACCTTTTTTTGTCAAGTTTTCTTTTATCAGGTTTTCTAAAACATTATTCTCCCATTCCCTATGCTCATTTTCAAAATTCCAAATCGTAAAGGAAAAGGAAAGATCATAGAGTCAAATCCCCATATTCCTCCAGTCCTAGATTTTGATAAATCTCCCTTAATAGACACCCTGTATAAAATTGTTGAAACCCAGTCATAATTTGATCTCTATGAGCTCCATAACTCGTCAAAGAAGAAATACTTGGATAAATTGATGAATTAAGTGTCTAGGAATCCTTTCTCCCGCAATTGTTTTCCCCCAAACTTAGTTCTTTCTTGAGTTCTTTGTCTGGTGCCACCTTAGATATTTTCCAAGTAAAAGGGTTGTCATTTTCTCTATTTCCTTTGAAAGAATCTTCTAGGCTCTGCAAGTTGACTATCAGACCTCTCACTATCCTTTTTCTGCTGATATTTTAATGGAATTATATAAAAAAAATTAACATTCCCTCAGAGAGCCCATATTTTTCGAGTTTTTTCTTCCAGAAAGCATTGAATTACCCATGACCAATCCTCCATACCCAATTTCAATGTTTCCTGAAATTTCCAAGTTGATAATATCCATGGTAACCCGACTGCTTGGGTACCATAATGACCAGTGGATAGATGAGATAGTGTTAGGTGTCCTATCTATTTTTGCAGTTGGGAAACAACCCGCCATCCATTTCAATTATAGTTAGTTTTTGCCAACTCCATCCAGGACCAGTTTGTCAATTTCAAAGCAGAAGGTGTCTTTAAGTATCAGTCAGACCTAGTCTACCTTATTTTATTTTAACAGTCATACAAATTTAACTTCCCTTTACAGAATATAGATAACGAAGGTAACCCCTAGTCACTTATTCACTGGACTTCTCCAGTTAGAAATAACTCAGAGGAATATTCATATACTGATTATGTTGATAAGTTTTTGTATACCTCACTATGTTTGTTAACCAGTGGTGTGATCCCAAGGATTTCACCATAAATAAATAATTTTTTTCATTTGTCAGATCAAGCTAAAGTGGGTTACTGGTATTTATACTAGAACTACACTGAGATCAAAGTTTATGGATCAAAATTGCCTCGTTATAGATTGCATAGTTTTTGTACCTGTTAGGATCTTTGCATTAGAATACACAAGGTAAATTCTTAATATGGATGAGTTTCATTTTGTATCCTACAAGAAGAAAACACAGTTCAAGCTGAAAGCTCACATAGGACCCTACATCATCAACACCAGAGCTGCAACAAAGGAAGTAGATGATATCTTAAGTCAGATGAAATTCAATCTGTTTCTCCTGGTCCTATGATCCCTTGGGAATCATTTCAAAACTCATATTAGAACATAAGGGTACCTCTTAGGCACACACACCAAGCCCCGAAATTGAACAATATGAAAATGAGGACGAATTGACAGAGGGTACTTTGCATGAATCTAAAGAACAACTTGTTAATGAATCATTTTTGCAACCACCAATTCCTAAATAAAATGAGGGAAAAGGGAAATGGAAGCCATGTCCCCTACTGATTCTGACAATCCAGGTGCGGAATTTATTGTTTTTAAAAGAAAGAAAAAGGACCCAAATACTACTCAGAAATAAGATTCTCTGATTAATCCTCTATTTAGGCCTAAAATAATTACTATTTAAGATGAAACTCTAGAGCAAAGGGACACAAAGCAGCCAACCATAGTGATTTTACCAGGGACCCTTCACTCTTTCTACTCAATTAGAAGAAACAATACAATCACCTAATGTAGAAGCAAGAGTCCAGTCTCCAGTTTCATCCATCTCATAGACTTAAACTCAATAGAGTATCTTCTCAAGATACAGGGAGATAAAATTAAAGAATGAATCTTTGAAGGCTTCCACCTACTCTAAATTTTGGAAGCAAACCACTAAGACACAACACAAATTACTTTCTACATTTGATTCAGAGAAAGGAAAGTTCTAGATGACCTTCATGGAACCTCTAGTGCCAACTCCCAGGAGTGTTGAAGACTATAAAGCCTCCATTTTCTAAATAGATACCAGAAAAATACATGAAATATATCAAATCGATTTACATAAGCAGACATGGGAGCTAATTTTTTCAACCCTCACCAGTTCAACAATGACCACTTCCAAGTTACAATCATCTTTGAATAACATGAATTCTTAGTTAAAAATTGAGAAGATGTCATCATTTTCTAAGGACAACATAATCAAATCTTTGGAAGACTTGATCATAAAGCTAGGACATGATCCTAAGGATATTAAATCAATAGAAGAGCTCATCAAGAACAAGGAAGCATACATTCAAGAATTGAGGAAACAATTGAAGTTACCCTCCACAGAACATCCTCAAGCTAAAGAGGTTGCCAATATAGAAATGGAGAAAGAAAAACTATTTACTTTAGTGATTGAGAAAAATGCACAGATACAAAATATGGAGTAGGGCATGGAAGCACTATTGAAAGAAAAAGAATAATGGGAAGCAACAGGAGCATCTACAATAGGAATAGGTACAGTAACAAAAACCTCAGCAAAGGCCACAACTTTAGAGTCTACAACAAAGCTTACTAGAGCTCTAAATGAATTAACAACAATTCAGGTTGAGAAAGGCAGATTGTCAGCAACATTGGGCAAGATGGAGGAGAGTAAGCTTAAAATTAGAAATGCATATTTGTGAGAACTCCAGGAAAACTACAAACTCATCTATCAGATACAAAAATATGAAGATCATTCCTTTGTCATTCAGATGGTTGCAGAGGCTAAGAACAACATTTGGAAGGATATAAATGCCAACATAACATACACGTCGCCTTCAATTCAGATTACTTTTGATCAGGAATAACTTGTACACAGAGTCAAGTCAGCAATAGAAAATACAAAGGTATATTTGGAGCACAGAATAGAGGAAGCACAAAAGATTATCAAGCTGCTAAATTCCAAAACCAAGGAGGAACTAGAAGACATGAATATTCTAGACAGAACAAAAACGATCATGGAGGTCAAGAGGATTTTGACAAATAAGAATTTGATGACACAATTGGAAAATAAATGTAAAGATATTGAGTTGCAGGCTATAAGGTTCAACAAGAAATTTATGTTGTTGCGGGAAAAAGGCCTGCCTACTCTCAAGAATTCTAATGGAAAATTGATCCCATTAGAAAACTACCAAGAACAGCTATGCAACATAGGTGTTGATGCTTCAAAGTTTTCAAAAGCTAAAGGTGTTATCAGTGGAGAAGAATTCATACAAGGGGGTCCAATTTGATTTGAATATCCAACACGAGATCCACCACCTTTTTGTAAATAAACCCACTTTTGACACTTACACCGAAGTGGATGAAAGATTCAAAAATATGGTTATCTTTTCTATTCCAAGTGAAGAAAGGTGGGACCAGCTACTAGAATTGATCGAGTGAAGTGTAACCAAAGCCACAAAATTTTAGCATAATAGGGATAGCCTTTGCAGGGAAGTAGCAATAGTCATCAGCAAAATCGTAAATAGCCTCAACAACAAAACAAGTTTTCAGCATGTTTTCCTATTTTCTCTTCCTCTATGTCTAAAAATATATGTACCTTAAACATATATTATTGTAAATATATTTTATTTTTGAAATCCGATCTAAGATGTAATAGTTTTCTATAAATATTTAGAAATAAGACTTAGAAAAGGTTGGAACTTGTATGAAGAAAGCAAATCTTTGATGTAAGTTGTACATGTATTGAAGTGATCAATTTCATTAATACATAAAGTTTGTTCTAGGATTCCTATGTCAGGCAATTAGTGAAGTTTCCTCTCATGTGAAATTGTTATTTTCCGAGTTTTCCATATGTTTTTCTGTCTCTATTGTTTAAAGAACGTTAAGGGATGACTTTCTTTAAATACACTTTTCTCTGGCTTATAAACAATATTTATCTTTTCACTCTGATATTAAGTATAGAATTCATCCTAACATGATCTATATTTAATTGAATCTAAATATTTTCATCCCATTCACTCCATAAATGCTCTAAAGATCTGAAATCTTTCCTATCTTGCCCTATTACATATGTTATGTCATTCTTGTATTTGATAACCCTAAGACTCATGACTCCATTTCCTAATGGACTTTCCTTGTAGTTTCAACCAAATCTTTGAAGAAATCAAGCTCAGAACTCAATAACTAGCCTAATATCTCAAAACATAAATCTAAATCCAATAGAGAGATCACTCTCTAAAGCTGGAATCACTAGATCCCAGCTTTGCAAGTGGTTTTGTGGTTACCTCTGGGTTTCTCTGACAGCCTTTGGAAATTACCGAGTGATAACATTCTGGCGACCATACTGGGGACTCGAACAAATCTAATATAAATTGTGTGTTTCCCTCATAAAATTTTCTTTCAAAACTCAAAGATATTTCCAGTGTGTGGTTGTTAAATAGATGTTATTAAGGCTGGTTTTTCCACGCAAATTGTGTATATATTTTTATCTGTAAATAATATATTGAAGATCTGGCTCCTAAAAATATCTACACTAGAGCCCATCCAAATCCTAAACCACCTAAAATAGTAGATAATCCTAAGAAAATTGTCAGAAAAAAGAGTTTTACTAAGAGTCCAGCAAGAAATAATCTACTACCTAGAGTTAATTCTCTCCGTGAAAGATTTATTACTGTAGGGGATATTGAGCATAACCTTTTTCATACCAAATCAGAAATATTTATTCCTGAGACATTTTTTCGATGAAAATATTTTAAAACCATATATCCCAAAACATCAAACTCTCAATCCAGATTCAGATGAAGATGTTATAAAACAATTTAACAAGCTTGAAGTTTTGGTGTCTGAATTAAACCAGGCTACGAAGAAAACTTTTATTGGTCAATCAACATAATCTTCTTCTTATTCTGCGTTATCTCCAACCCCTCTAATGGTTTTTTCTATTATTCCAACCCCTCCAGTAGTTTCTCTCAATACCACCACCCCTAATTCACCTACCATCCCTACTACTATTACACCAACTCAACAAAGTATAATCCCACCTCCTTTAATACCCTCAATATCCACATCTATTGTAGTTTCATCTTCTTTCCATTCCCATTTACCATTCATGGAAGATCATTATGATTCTCTTGTCTTACATGGGAAACCTAATGGCATGCCATAGGATTATCAGAGCCAATCACAACATACAAAAATATAGATAGAATGAATGATTATTCAGATTTACAAGAAGTTGATGAAGATGATGTGAAAATGACATTATTTTCACAAAATTCGATAGGATAAGTTAAGAATTGGTTCAGGGCATTTCCAACAACCAGTATCCCAGATCTCACACAACTTCACCAAATTTTCCTCACATGATGGGAAGTAAAGAAGAATCCTCTCCAGATCTTGGTTGAATATGATAGTATTAAGAGAACCCCTAGTGAAATAGTCTAAGATTACTGCACTAGATTCAATAATATTTACAATTCTATTCCAACTACAATACAACCCTCACCTAGGCTAGCTCTGATCAAATTTCCAGATGGTTTTGATCCAGATATGTCTTACCAACTGAGGGAGAGAAATCCTGCTACCCTAGAATAAATGCAAAGGAATGCAGTCAGTGTGGAGGCCAATTTATTGGCAAAGAGAGCTACGTTAAAGGCTGAGAGAAGAGTTACTATTAAAGAAGAACCTGTTTCTTCTTCATCGTTTGATAAGTTGGATACCTTAGTCAAAACCATGGAAAAAATGATGGATAGGATAAGTATATCTAGCAAGGCTCCTACAAGGGGAAATGTTATGAAACCAGCTCAAGAAAAGATAGATCAACGCCTTAGAATTAAGCCTCTTCGAGGGGGCAACCTCCTTTACATTACATAAATGAACAATTCTTCGATGATTCAAATGACAAAACCTCCTTTCTATATATAGGAGTCTAAGGAGTCACAATATAACCCAACCCACCTAACAATAATAATATAAAGCCACAAAAATAACAATAGAGGGATTCTATGGGTCACAATAATAAAAACATGGGGACAATAGGGGCTCAACAATATTAATAAGGGTTACAACTACAATAGTAATAGGGTAATCACTAGTATTATAGGGACCCAACATGCCCCTCTCCTTCAAAAAAGTGTTGTCCTCAACGCTTGTGTAGTTCTGGATGCTTCTGTATAAAATTATCATCCTCCCATGTGGAATCTTCAACGGATAAGTTCTTCCACTTGATAAGATACTCCGAAATTGATCGATTTCACAACTGTCGAGTTCTTGTTTCTGTGATTGCTTCTGGTTCCAATATAATTTTTCCTTCCTTGTCAATTTCTGGCAATATTGTTTGAACTGGGAGCTTGTCGCCTATAAGCTTCTTTAAACATGAAACATGGAAAACTGGGTGCAATCAAGAAGCTGCAGGAAGCTCCATTTTGTATGCCATAGTACCAATCTTTTGCAACACCTTGTACGGACCATAATACTTTGGTGATAATTTATTATCCTTCTTAGCTTGACTGAGGGACATTTGCTTATATGGTTGTAGCCGTAGGAATACCCAATCACCTACATCAAAACTTCTTTCGTTGCGATGTTGATCTGCCTATTGTTTCATTCTATTCTGTGCCAACATGAGGTTATCCTTTAAGAGTTGAAGGACTTGTTGTTGATGTTCGATGTGATGTTCCACTGCTTGAACCTTAGAATTTTCTCTTAAATATGATTTGATGGATGGTGGCTGATATCCATAAAGTGCCATAAATGGGGTCATTTTTGTTGCTGTATGGAAGGAAGTGTTATACCACCATTCAGCCAGAGGCAACCATTTGACCCATTGTGTCTGTTTATCAGATACAAAGCAACAAAGATATCCTTCCAAACATTTGTTTACTATCTCAGTTTGCCCATCAGATTGAGGATGATAAGATGAGCTATGAGCTAACTGAGTAACAAGACAAGAAAATAATTCTGTCCAAAAATTTCCCATGAAAATGGGATCTCTATCACTTACAATAATCTTTGGGTTTCCATGTAGCTTTTCAATTTTTTCCATAAATCCAGTAGAAACTGTACTAGCTTTAAATGGATGTTATAATGCACAAAAGTGTGCATACTTGGTAAGTCTATCAACTACCACCATGATGATACTCTTTCCCTCAGACTTGGGTAAACCTGTGATAAAATCCATTGAAACCTCCTCCCAACGTTGGCTTGGAATGGATAAAGGTTGTAATAGACCCGGTGTCTTAATTGTTTCAACTTTATTTTGTTGGCAAACCAAACATTCCGCCACAAACTTTTGAATATCTGATTTAAGGCCCTCCCAAAAAAATTCCTTCCTAACCCTGTGGTAAGTTTTTAAAAATCCTGAGTGCCCTCCTAAGGGAGAAGTGTGCAATTCCATAAGAATCTTTTGTTTTAGATTGGAATTCTTACAGAGGTATAAGCGATCTTTGTACCATAACGAATCATTTTGCCAGCTAAATGTATCAGACGTACTGGAGTCTTGTTGTAACTTTCGAATAAGTGCCCACACTTCTTCGTCATTCTTCCATTCCTCCCTTGCTTCGTTTATCCAATCTGGTTGGATAATAGAAATGGCGCACAACAATGCTTCCACATCCTCATCCTTTCTTGAGAGTGCATCTGCCACCACATTTTGCTTCCCTTTTTTGTAGATGATTTCAAAGTCATAACCCAACATCTTTGTGACCCACTTTTGTTGCTCCTCAGAGGATAATCTTTGTTCTAAAAATTATTTAAGGCTATCATGATCCGTTTTTACCTTGAAGTGTCTTCCCATTAGGTAGGGTCGCCATTTCTTAAGTGCATGGAGTATTGCCAACATCTCCTTCTCATAAATAGCTTTGTGTAAAAACTTTCCCTTGATTGGACGACTTTCAAAAGCAATGGGTCTTTCATCTTGCATTAAAACAACACTAATTCCATTTTTTGAAGCATCACATTCCACAATAAAGGTTTTGTGAAGTCTGGTGTAGCTAAGACTGGTGCTTGGCACATTGCCTCTTTAAGATGCTTGAAGGCCTTTGTTGCTTCTGGAGTCCATGAAAATGCATCTTTCTTCAATAATGTTGTTAGAGGTGCTACTATTCTCCCATAATTCTTAACAAACTTGCGATAATACCCTGTCAACCTGAGAAATCCTCACATATTCTTTATGGATGTGGGGATTTTCCATTCCTTAATGGCTTTAATTTTGCTAGGGTCTACCTTAACTCCTTCATGAGATACAATATGACCCAGATATTCCACCTCTTGTACTCCAAAGAAACATTTGGATCTTTTTGCATATAATTGTTTCTCCTCCAATAGTTGTAGCACCCTGTCAACATGTTCAACATGATCCTTCCAAGACTTGTAGATTAGTATATCATCAAAAAATACTAACACAAATTTTCTAAGGAATGGTTTGAAAATGGAATTCATCAAACCTTGAAATGTTGAAGGTGCATTGGTAAGGCCAAAAGGCATGACCAAAAATTCATAATGACCCTCATGAGTTCTAAATGCCGTTTTCAGAATGTCTTCAGTCTTCATTCTGATTTGATGATATCCTGAACGAAGATCCAACTTGGTGAAGTAAATTGATCCATGCAATTCATCTAGTAATTCATCAATGACAGGAATGGGAAACTTATCTTTAATAGTGAGCTTGTTGAGCTCCCTATAATCCAGACACATGCGCCATGATCCATCCTTCTTGTGCACCAATACTACTGGAGCAGAGAAAGAACTTTGACTCAGTTGAATTATACCAGCCTCTAGCATTTCTGCAACCATACGTTCAATTTCACTCTTTTGGGCATAGGGATATCTGTACGGCCTGATGTTTGGAGGAACACTTCCTGGAATTAGATGAATAGCATGATCATGATCATGAATAGGTGGGAGACCTTTGGGAGTCTCAAATACCTTGGAATGATTGTCCAAGACTTTTTGGAGATCTGGAGAAATAGATGATTCCAATGTGGAAACATCTAGCGAACATAATTGTGCAATTACACCTCTTTGTTCCTTTTTTAGAAGCTTTGTCATACCGTTAGAGCTGATTATCTTTCTTGGTTTCCCTGCAATACCCCTTAATTCAACTTCCTTTCCTTCCACAGAGAATTTCATGAAAATTTCTTGAAAATTAAAAGCTATTGTACCCAAGGATTGTAGCCATTAGACTCCTAGTACAACATCGGCACCTCCCATTGGAATGGAAAGCATTGGGCTAGTCAATACATATTCTCCCATGGATAGCTTGATATTATGGCACTTTCCAGAGCAATTTATTGTTCCTCCATTTGAAACCATCACTTGACACTCTGGTGCTGGATATAAGAAGCAATTCAATTCTTTTGCTACCTTACAATGAATAAAATTGTGGGTACTTCCTGAATCAATCAACACTATTACCTTTTTCTTCTTGATTTGTCCTTCTATCTTGATGGTTTGAGGAGTGGTAATTCCTGCCAATGCATTACAAGATATGGTCGGATTCATTTCTTCTTTATATAGGCTTTGTTCCTGGAGTATATCGTCTTCTTTTGACCTTTCTTGCTCCTTTTCTTCTTCCTCTTCACAATCTATGTAGAATAATTTCTTCTCAACACACTTATGACCTTTAGTGTATTTGCTATCACAACTGTAACAAAGCCCTTTTGCTCTTTTTTCTTCCAATTGTTGTGGTGTCAACCTTATAGGTTGTGGAAGACTAGGGGCAACAACACTTCCATCTTTATAGTTGTGAGTGGTATGCTTCCTGGTTGCCATAATTTTGCTTTCCATTTTTCTTGCTAACCTGAATGCCTTCTCTAATGAATCAGGTTCCCAAAGGAGAACATCATGTTGGATATTATCCTTTAAAGTCCCTATGAACACACTAATCCTATGCTCCTCTGGAATATTTTTTACCCTTATATTCAATTTTTGGAACTCCTCAATGTGCTCCATTATTGAACCCTTTTGTTTGAGACTTATCAATTGGCTAAAAAAAGTGTTGCTTTTTGTATCCTCATAATGTGCTATCAATTCTTCCGTAAAAATTGCCCAAGTGATAATTTGTTTACGAGAGCAAAGCCATTGATACCATACAAACTGATTTGGTTCCAAATATAAAGTTGCAATACGTACCTTTTGTGTGTTTTGCACATTATTGAGATCGAAAAATTGTTCCATCTGTAATATCCATGTTGTGGGATCCTTGCCATCAAACTTCCTCATATCAATTTTTGGAATATGGTGGGTCTTTGATCCAACATTAGAGTCTATGGAATCATGATTAACATTTCTTTTGTTCTCATCATGAGTTTCCTTTACTACCCTTTCACCATTAGTGACCATTTCTTGTAGCAACTTATTCATATTTATCTTCAATTCTTCCATCTTATCATCCATGCCATCAATTTTAGCGTCCATGCCATTCATCTTAGCTTCCATGCCATCCATCTCAGCTTCTACGCCTCTCTTTAAACAATCCATCTTAGCTTCTACACCTTTCTTTAAACCATCCATCTTAGCTTCTACATCTTTCCTTAAACCATCCATCTTAGATTTTGTTGCTTTTTGTACAAGTGACACTTGTTGCACTTGGTCTCATAATTTTGATATATCATGTTGCATTTCTTCCTCTTCTTCATGAGTCATGCTAGAGCTTTTAGTTTTCTTACTAGGTGTTTGCATTTATTTTTCCTCGGGGCATCAATTACTAATTCAAACTAATTTTTCAAACCAAGCTTATGCAAAAATTTTAAAAAAACTACACACCCTTTTTCACTTTGTAGAAGCTTGATATTGCATCTAATGTATCTCTACAATTTCGAATCATCCAGTTCTGAAATTGCGATCTGTAGTAGCCCTCTATGTCCTCTTTCCAATGCCACCAGTGTGATCTGAATTGGATTCTCCAAGGAAGAGTTATGCACAATCTCCCAATATGACCTGATTATAGACTATTTTAGTAGAGTGAACTTGTACGATGTGCCACGAGTCACTGTTTTGACCTTTGGCTCTGCAAAATATACAAAAGAAACTAAATTTCGTCCTCTTTCTGTACCTTCTTACAAAATTTCAATCTGATGCTCAGAGAGAAAGTTATGACAATTTTCCCTAGGTCACCTGTTTGGAATGTAATTCAGGAATCTGCAAAAAGACCAACTTCCTCAGATCATATCTCCACAAATATAGTGCGAAAAGCTCTAAAATTTGGATCCGAGATTTAGCGTGATTTCTTCTCAAATGGGTTTTTTTTTTAGCTTCTGAAACATCACATAAAAAACGTTATAGTGAAAATTCCACGATGACCTGTTTGGAGCAGCGAAACCCTAGAATCCAAACCTCTGATACCAAATGTTATGAAACCAGCTCAAGAAAAGATAGAAAAGATAGATCAACGCCTTAGAATTCAGCCTCTTCGAGGGGACAACCTCCTTTACATTACATAAATGAACAATTCTTCGACGATTCAAATGACAAAACCTCCTTTCTATATATAGGAGTCTAAGGAGTCACAATATAACCCAACCAACCTAACAATAATAATATAAAGCCACAAAAATAACAATAGAGGGATTCTATGGGGTACAATAATAAAAATATGTGGACAATAGGGGCACAACAATATTAATAAGGGATACAACTACAATAGTAATGGGGTAATCACTAGTATTATAGGGACCCAATAGGAAATCAAGGGGATTCTCAAATTAGAAATCCTATTTTTAGGAGAAACCCAGAAATCAAACAAAGAGAACAAAGAGGCCCAGTTGATTAGCAGCAGATTAGACCTCCATTCCAAGAAAATTATGTAGATGAAGAAGTTGAGTTACTTGAGGATACCGAAGAAAATCAAATACAATTATTTGGAGAAGGGGGAATTGACAATATTTTCCTAAGGAAGAGAAATCTATTTTTGTTATCATAGTCAGAAGTCATCCCTGTAGAGAAATATGATTATAGAAAGGGATACCAAAATTCTATCATGGAGGTTCATAAGCAGTACAATTTGAGAAGTAAAAAGACTGCTGGAAATCCTCCCAAGAAAATTCAAAGTGACACCCCTTCTACCAGCCAGGCTAAGGATGATTCTCAAAAGGAAACTTCTCCAAAACAGGATGTAAATGTCAAAGAAATAAACAAACCTCAAACATCTTTCAGTATTGAAAATGAATTAGCCAAGGTGAAAATTTCTATTCCTCTGACATAATTGATAAATAAGAATTCATATAGATCTCAAGTTATGAAGCCTTTAAAGATAAGAGAAGGAACAAACACAATAAACCTAAGTGATGATCAACATGGATTATTGATTGGATTTGAAGTTGAAGGGAAGTCTCAGGATGGTAGTGTGGTACACTTTTGTATGAGTTTGAACATTCATGACAAAATTCTTCACAATTCTATGCTTGATTATGGTGCCTCGCACAATCTTATGCCTAGAGACATTATGGAAAATCTAGGATTAGACATAACAAGGCCCCACAAAGATTTTTATTATTTTTATTCTATCAAAGTAAGATGTTTAGGTCTCATCAAAGATCTATGTGTTACTCTAACCCAAATCTCAACAAAGAGTGTGGTAATGGACATTGTAGTGGCAGACATACCTCCCAAGTATGGAATGTTGCTATCAAGATCATGGGGAGCAAAGTTACAAGGTACTTTGCAAATGGACATGACATATGCCACCATTCTTGTTTTTGGTCAGCAAAGGAGGTTATACAGGGAAAAATTAATGACGTATATGATCCAGGTGGATATTGGTGGCCACCTGCCTATTCCACCTAGAGCCTCCAGTCAATTTCATCTGTTTCCTTATTCATTTCAACATTTACTATTTTTAGCGGTTTTTCAGGTCTTGAACTTCCATAGCAGTTTTGACCCCCTAAACAACGTTTTTTTGGGGTCCTTGGTAGGCCCATTGCCATAGGTAGGGGCCTACGGTGAAACCTATAGTACTCAGAAAGACCTTCCCAACAAGGTATCGTACGCACCAAATGGAGATAATATGACCAAGTTACGACCCCGAGACGTTGGGTGCCCAACTAACCCCAATGGGGCCCATAAACTCTTGGTGTTACATCTCCTAGGGTTAGGGTTTTGGTTTTTTAGGGTTTTCTCATGTTTTCCAATAATAAATAGGCCCTTGAGCCTGATTGTAACATAGTTCAGAGGCATGTAGCTGTCACATATTTTCTCAGAGATAAGCTACCATTGCCCGAACTATCCTATTTCCATTCTGTTTGTAAGCATAGTTCAATATTTTTCTATTAATGAAATGAAGTGTATTTTTCTACATCATTGTGTTTATGATTATATTTGTAAGTTGTTGTGTTCCTATTTAAGTTCATATCAGTATATGGTTAGTAGCCAAGACAAACCAAATAATTACCCCATATATTCTGTGCATTCAGATATGGATTCCTTCATCCTATATAATGACATATGTGAAGAAAGAGAGGTATCAGACCTAGACACTGAATTGAGAAAAACAGAACAGATAAAATTAGATGTTGGGAAACAAGATGAAGAGGGTGAAGCCCTTTGGAACATGGATTTTGATGGGGCAGTGAGTAAGGAAGGAGCAAGGGTAGGTGTTTGGATTTTAAACTCACAAACATGTGTAGCAAAGGGACATTCTTACAAGCTAAATTTTCAATGTACAAATAATATAGCTGAATATGAAGCATTGATTTTAGGAATGCAACTTTTGAAGAGGTTGGGAGCTAAAATGATTTATGTACATGGTGATTCTAAACTCATCATTAACCAAATTAAAGGTGAGTACTTAGCTAAACACCCTAGAATGAGGGCCTACAAAAATGCAGTCTTAGATTTTCTGCAGTGTTTCCTAGAATATCAATTGTCTCTAATTTCCAGAGCTCAAAAAATTTTCATTGATGCATTGGCTACTTCAGTCAGTACTTGTAAGATGCCTTTCCATCCCAATAGAAAATATGAGCTTGAAGTGAAACACAAGCCAGTTGTCCCAGATAATGTTAGATATTGACAAGTTTTTGGTAGTGATGAGAAAATAGAAATTTTTTTGCAGTTAAGAGAAGAGTTTGAGAATGTACATATTGATGCAGATAACTATGTAGATGATGATATAAATGAAATAGTGTTAAATGAGACTAATGACATTCCAGAAGAACTTGAGGTTATAGAATTGAAAGACAATGTGTTACCAAGAGGTTGGGTGCCATTAGAAGATCTGTTTGATTTTAATTATGTAGCCAAAAAGCTAAAGATAGAACCTGTAGGAGCTGAGATTCAAGACTGAATTATAAGTACTGAGGAAAGTCCTAACAATGTAATTTGTCCAAGTCCTTGCCTCCCAAAGAAAAATAGAAGTACATAGATCTATTAAAAGAATATTCTGATGTGTTTTCTTGGAGTTATAAAGATTTAAAAACATATGATACACGTATAATACAACATACCATCCCCATCAAAGAGGACCAAAAACCCTTCAAGCAAAAATTAAGGAGGGTAATTCCAGTTCTACTACCTTTGATAGAAAAGGAAGTTAAAAAACTCTTTGATGCCAAAATCATTATGCCTTTAAGATTTTCAAAATGGGTGTCAAATTTAGTGCCAACCAGAAAGAAGACATGAGAAATAAGGCTCTGTGTGGATTTTAGGAATCTGAACAAAGTTTCTCTCAATGATAACTACCCTCTACCTAAAATGGAACATATTTTGTGGGAAATCTAGATGGGGGGGGTGGGGGGGTGAATCAATATTAGCAAATTGATAAATTTTTCATTTCCATAATCAAATTCATATACGCTACTTCAGTTAAGGGAACTCGCATGTACACACAACTGTATTTAGAGAAACTAGCGTATATTGAGCAAACTTATGATTCAGTTAATTCATCATATATTGATCTTTAATCAGTGCATCAAAACAATATAAATAGTAACCAGCTGCAGTAAAAAAAGAGCAGATCATCACACACAAGAAACACACATGAACACCAAGATATAAGGTGGAAACCCAATGTGGGTGAAAGCCACCTACTACAATCGTCTCTGTCCTCTTTTAATAATAAGAGAATTCTGTTTACAATTTTTGTACTGGTGCAGTCTTATACCAATACTTAGGCTTCTACTTGCAGAAGGCTACAACCTTCTCTTGTTCTCCAACTTCTACTGGAAGGGAGCTACAACCCCCTAGCTCTTGTACTAGCTGATATGTTTACTAGTATGTAGGTGTCAGCCTACAGAAGGCTACAACCTTCTCTTTTCTTCCAGGGACCACCTTTCATAAATTTTTAGACTAGATCCATCAACAACATCATTCAATCATCAAATATATCTGCATCAACCAATCTCCTTTTTAACCAACCACAACCGAATCAATCAATCAATCTGATCATTCAGAATGTTGTCACTAGAATACAGTAACCAAAACCCAAGAAATAACCCAGAACACTGCAATAGAAAACAGAAGCAACTAATACATATTTTGTAAGTTATACACTACTTCCATGTGTCGAACCTGCGTGCATACACGCTTTCCTCAAAGCAAACTAGCATACAAATCTGAAAATCAAATTTATGATGTATACGTTGTTTTGATATGCAGATCTAGCATGTATACACTTCTTTTCTGAAGTGAACCTATGTACAGATCTATAAAAGATGATTCAAACACAACAACAGTTCCAGACTTCAATCATACCTAGATCATCATATTTACAGACTACAACATGCCTCAGTTATTCAGATACATGATCAAACCACATAAAGATAATTCACTTCAAGCCTTAAGATCCTGATACATCATTAGATCTTATCCTTCATCAAGCACTAAGGTTCTTCTTCGATTCAGATAAAGCACAACACCATAAGCCAATAACTTTCATATTAGATCTCACACTATATCAGATATTCGATACTTGCACCCCTTGGCCTAATGATCTTCTCCTCCTTTTATAGTGTTAGGCCTTTCTCAATACCATGGTCCAAAACCACTTAGGATCAATACCTTGGACCGAATACCTGGGTTCAATACCTCAGCCCCAATACCTTGGACCAATACCATGGATCAAAATACCATGGACCAAATACTTTGGACCAAACATTTAGTTTTCCAAGGTATACGCACTTTTCCTTTTGTGAAAGTGTGTGTGAAGGTATATGCGACTTGTATACAGTGAACCTGTGTGTATACGCGGCTTGGCCAATGGTAAACCTACATATACCTCTCTTTATTCATTCTGAGTAGTTTGATTTGTAGCTCTGTGTTGTTAACCTATAGTACTGTGATCTGTCATCTGAGTGAGTTGCTTTCTGAACTGATTCCTTGAAGCTGCCCTGCATTTCATCACACTTCTAAATACTCCTGTCATGCCTTCTATCACATATGATATCTCTTATGTAGATTCATCTAGTTACCATATACAAGAGAGTTGTTCTGCTACAATTGGGTTGCCATCAAGTACAACACATACATCATAATGCCAACAATCTCCCCCTTTGGACTTGATGGCAACAGCGATAACAACCACACCAAGTCACTCTCCCCCTTTAACATCAAGGGCAAAGGGTCATGCTCCCTCTAAGTGCATTTTGAATTCTCCGATATGCTGAAGTGCTGATTGAGCTCCCATGAGTGAGTCCATGCTCCCCCTGAGCATAAGCAAGGTCTGCAAAAAGATGTTCTAAAAGAAGAACATGACTATACATACATCACAAATGACCTTCCTATCACCAATAATTCATACATGCATCCATCTCCCAACCAAGTGGGGATATACCAAATTTGACTCATCCACCCAACCAAGTGGGGATATATCAATTATTTATACAAGTCAACAACAAGAAACATTACATCATTTATCCCATGCATAGTGGGGTTACAAATTAGGTCTTTTCATGACCGCTACATTAAAAAATATACATGACATATATAACAGAGACCAAATGTCTTAAACAAGACCATGATAGTCATCAGTAACTATCATCAGCAGCATTTTTCAACAACATCTAGACCTATAACCTGCAATACCATTCTCTTGACCAACCAACAATCAGTAGCAAGATGTATCATTTAGCCACATAAGCATCATCACTAAGGACTTCTAACCATAATGCCAAAAATGCATTATTCAAAGCATATGCTCCCCTTGAACCTGTTCCATCTATTCACTGTCAGATCTGATCATGCATATATTAGCAATAAGTATCAAGGCATCATCATCAATAAGATATACATCAAGCTAATCAAAAGCACTTCTAAATAACATCTACATCATCAGTAGATTGTGACCATCATTAAATAGAGCAAATAATTGTCTGAACCATATCAGACCCTTTTTCTTGAGTCTGTCCCACTGCTCTTCTTCAAACCAACAGATACGCGACTGTGTCCACAGAAACTCGCGTATGTACACGACTACACTCCATGAAACTCGTGTATAACCACCTTTCCCTGAAGAGTAGGATTTAACAACAGGATGATGCAAAAACTATTCCCAGCTTTTGTCTGAGATATTCAAATGTCTCTCTGGGTAGTGGTTTAGTGAATATATCAGTAACCTATTCTTTGGAGGGAACATACTCCAATTTGACCTTTTTTTCAAGCACTTGTTCACGTAGGAAATGATATTTGATGGGTATGTGCTTGGTCTTGGAGTGCATGACTAGATTTTTTGAAATACTGATGGAACTTGTATTATCACATAGAATGGAGATGGGTGGAGTACATGTGATCTGAATATCTTGCAAGGTTTGCATCATCCAAAGTAATTGTGTGCAACAAGATGCAGCAACCATGTATTCTGCTTCAGCTGTAGATAATGCTATTAAACTTTGATTCTTGCTGAACCAAGACACCAACCTGGAACCCATATAGAATGCACCACCACTAGTGCTTTTTCTGTCATCAACACTTCCTACCCATTCTGCATCTGTATATGCATGAAGTGTAAGATCTGTATCTCTAGGATACCATAAGCCAAAGTTCTATGTTCCTTGAAGATATTTGAAAATTCTTTTGACTGCTTGAAGATGTGATTCCTTTGGATTTGCTTGGAATCTTCCAACTATTCCCACTACATGCACGATGTCCAGTTGGGTACCTGTTAGTTAAAGCAGACTGCCAATCATGGATCTATAAGTTGGTTGATGTACCGCTGCTGATTCATCATTTGAGCTGAGACTACATCCTGTTACCATTGGAGTACATACTGGTTTAGAATCTTCCATGCCGTAACTTTTCAGGATCTATTTGAGATATTTGGTTTTTGAGAGAAAAATACCATCTTTATTTTGCTGAACTTGTAGACCAAGAAAGTAGGTAAGCTCACCAAGCAAGGACATTTCAAATTCTTGCTGCATTACTAAAGCAAAATTATGACTCATGGAATCTTCATTGCTACCAAAAGCGATATCATCAACATACACAACAATTATTAGCAATTTATCAGTGTCCATCTTAATATATAGATTGCTATCTCCTGACCCCTTTGAAAAACCCTGTTGGTTGAGATATTTGTCAAGACGGTAATACCATGCCCTTGGAGCCTATTTTAGACCATAGAGAGCTTTCCTAAGTTTGCATAGAAGTTTTGCATCATTTCTAAGAATGGATCCTTCTGGTTGTTCAATATAGACTTCTTCTTCTAAGTCTCAATTAAGAAAGGCAGATTTTACATCCATTTGGTATACTTTGAATTTCTGAAAACTAGAAAGAGCAAGCAACATTCTGATGGCTTCAAGTCTAGCAACAGGAGCAAAAGTTTCGTCAAAGTCTATACCTTCTTGGTGAGCATATCCTTTACAAACAAGTCTGGCCTTGTTTCTAATAACTTCTCCATTTTTTTCAGCTTGTTTTTGAATATCCATTTAGTTCCTATGATATTCTTATCATGAGGTCCAGGAACTAGTTCCCAAATATTATTCTTTTCAATTTGCTCAAGTTCTTCATTCATGGCCTTGACCCAATATTCATCTCTGCATGCTTCAATTATATTTTGAGGTTCAGTGGAAGATAGTAATGCTAGATAGCTTGAAGCTTCGGTAATGGTTCTTCTAGTCTGCACACTTCCCCCTTTTTCTCCTAAGATTTGAGCTTCTGGATGATTTTTCTGAACATACCTGGACGGAGTCTTTTCTTCTATCGTTATCTCTTCTTCTGGTGCTTCATTGGTTTCTTCTTCAGAATCAGTGTGATTTGATGTGGGAAAATGATCCTCATCTTCTTCATTATCATAATCTTTGGTTTTTATCTGTTTGGGATTTTTTCATGCTTCATCAACCACAACATCAATACTTTCAATAATTCTCCCAAGTCTTTTGTTGTAACATTTATATCCTTTACTTCGGGAAGAGTAGCGAAGAAGAATACCTTCATTTGCTCTAGGTTCAAACTTACCAAGTTTTTCATCAGTCCTTTTGATGTAACATTTTCTTCCAAAAAATTAGAAGTATTTTACAGTAGGAGTCTTACCATACCAAAGTTCATGTGGAGTTTGAGTGTTGTTTACCCGAACATTTGCCTGATTGAGAATAGTGATGGCGGCGAATGCAGCGTCACCCCAGAAGGTTGCAGGAGTTCCAGATTCATCTAGCATAGCACGAGCCATCTATTGAACAGTTCTGTTCATCCTTTCTACCACTCCATTTTTTTGAGGAGTCCTTGCGATGGAAAAATGCCTTTTTATTCCATGTTGTTCACAAAAATCAAAGAATTCGTCTGAGGTAAATTCCCCTCCTCAATCAGATCTGAGGCATTTGATTTTGTGATCTGATTCATTTTCAACCAAAGCTTTGAAGGCTTTGAACTTTTCAAATGCTTCATTTTTATGCTTTAGAAGACCTCAACACATTCTGGAAAAATCATCAATGAACAATATAAAGTATTCTTCTCCACGAGGTGACTTTTTCCTTGATGGACCACATAAATCAGTATGAACAAGTTCAAGAGGCTTACTAGCTGATCCTTCCTTTTCGATGAATTGAGATCTGGTTTTCTTACCGAATTGACATGATTTTCATATAGTATTTTCAGGAATGTTGATATTTGGAAGATCATGAACAACCTAGAATCTGCATGCTTTTCTTATTTGAGAAAAGTTTAGATGTCCCAATCTTCTGTGCCATAGCCAATTTTCATCATTTTTGCTTAGATAACACTATTTTTGTCATCCCTTGAGTATGTATAGGTTCTTTGGAGTTCTTGTCCATTTAATCATGGTTTCTCCTGTATCAATCTCATGAACAACACACCCATTTGATCGAAACACTACTTCATTTCCTTGATCACACATTTGACTCACACTCAACAGATTATGCTTTAAGCCATCAACATACATAACATTTCTAGCTTTAACTTTTTCTTTCAAGAAAATAGAGCCTTTACCTTTTATGATAGCAGGGGTGTCGTTTCCAAATGAGACACTCTTTTCCTTTTCTAAGGCATTATATGAGTGGAGTTTTTCTCTGTCACCTGTCATGTGTTTTGAGAATCAACTATCGATGTACCACTGGTTTTCTTGTCCTTCTACATACAAGACTATACCACATCTTTTTGTTTGCGGTTCTTTCTTTCTCCATATTTTGGGATTTAATGGAGTTTTCTCTTTTTGAGCTATTTGCTGAAATTTACTCTTGCATTCAGATTCTTCATGGCCAAAGTTGTTATAGATTGAGCATTCTATTTCATTTTCAAGAAGAGAAAAGCTATTATAGGAACTTTTCTTGATCCCTGTCACATTTATTTGATTTCGTGCTTCTCTAGTCATGATAGTTTTGTAAGCAACACATTGAGCAGCTTTGTGTCCAAAATTATGACATGAGAAACATTGACCATTAAAGAAGTTCCTGCGATTATTAAATCTACTGCCCTGTTGATTGTAGTTGAAGTTCCTCCTACTAACCTGTTGATTGATATTCTTTAAAGCAACTTGAGTGTGATTTACCTGAGGTTGATTTTGGCCTCTGTTCATCCTTGAATAAAATTGAGCCTAATTCACCTGGTGATCTACTTTATGCCTTTGCTGACGATTGTCGAATTGTTCACGGCTCTTTGTTGCATCACAGTAGCTTTTACTGGAGGTTGATGGCTTCTGTGATTGAGATGTTTCTTCAGTGTATCCAAGACCTGTCTTTATCAAAGGAAAGTGCTTCACTTTGATAATTTCATTTAAGGTTTTTGATCCTTTAGCAAATCTAAGATTGAGAGCTTTTGTTTTCTCAAGATCCTTTCTTAGACCCACAATTTCACATTCTACTTTTCATTGTGTTTTCCTCTTTCAGCAAGTTGGAATGTCAAGGTATCTATAATCATACTCTTTTCTTCTAAACAACTATTGAGTTTAGAGATTTCTTCATAAAGGTCATCTTCATTTAAAGCATCCAAAAAATCATCATCTTCATAAGCCATCAGAAGTCTATAGTCATTTCTATTTTCATCTTCATCACTATTTGATAAACCAGCACTATCTTCATGAGTATAGTAGCTCTTTTTACTTATACTTTGTTTTCTATTCCATTTTGCAGTTTCCTTCCCTTTATCATATTTATCTTTATGAGGAAATTTGGCAGCATAATGATCGACTCTACCACAAGAAAAACATTTGAAAGGTAGTTTACCTCTGAATCTATTAGAACCCCGTTGAAGATTCTTGACAAAGTTCGCTTCCTCTTCTTCTTCTGAAATATGTCCTGATTCATTGAGTTCTTCTTTTCTTTTGGCTGAAGCTTTAAATGTGACTTCTCTCATATCTGATGGACCTCCTTTTCTCATCTCAAATGCAGTTAAGATTCTATGAAGTTGTGTCATAGTAATAGTCTGTAGATCTTTCTGAATCTATGGCAGATACTTTTGATTCAAATTTAGCAGATAAGGATCTTAAAATTTTTTTGACTAAGGTAACTTCCTTTATCTCTTCACCCAAATTCTTCATGAAATTTACAATCTCAACTATACATAAGAACTAACTAACTACACATTCATCATTGTGCATCTTGAGAGTTTCATATTGAATTCTGAGAGTTTGCAGTTTAGCATGTTTTACCTAATAGTCTCCGTCGTAGCTTAGAACAATTTTGTCCCATATTTCTTCAACTGATTTGAGCTACATAACTTTGACAAACTCTGATCGTGACAGACTCCCCAATAATGTATTGATAGCCTTGGCATTGGTTTCATATTTCTTTTTACCTGCTGCATCTGTAGGAATTGCTAATGGAAAAGTATATCCTCCTTCCACGATTTCCCAGACATCTGTTCCAAGAGATTAAAGATAGGTTGTCGTTCTTACCTTATAGTAAAAACAGTTTCTCCCATCAAATATTGGTGGTCTGATGGAACCCCCGCTTTCTTGATTACTCATGATGATGGATCTTCCTTTCAAGTGATCAAGCTTCTTCTGAAGGACCTGCTCCAATACCAATTGTTGGAAATAATACTGAGAGGGGGGGAATCAGTATTAGCAAATCGATAACTTTTTCATTTCCATAATCAGATTCATATATGCTACTTCAGTTAAGGGAACTCGCGTGTACACGCAACTGTGTTTAGAGCAACTAGCGTATATTCAGCAAACTTATGATTCAGTTAATTCATCATATATTGATCTTTAATTAGTGCATCAGAACCATATAAATAATAACCGGGTGCAGTAAAAACAAAACAGATCATCACACACAAGAAACACACATGAACACCAATATATAAGGTGGAAACCCAATGTGGGTGAAAACCACCTGCTACAATCGTCTCTGCCTTCATTTAATAATAAAAGAATTTTGTTTAAATTTTTGTATTGGTGCAGTCTTATACCAGTACGTAGGCTTCTACCTGCAGAAGGCTACAACCTTCTCTCATTCTCCAGCTTCTACTGGAAGGGAGCTACAGCCCCATAGCTCTTGTACTAGCTGATATGTTTACTAGTATGTATGTGCAGGCCTACAGAAGGTCACAACCTTTTCTTTTCTTCCAGGGACCACGTTTCATAAATTTTCAGACTGGATCCATCAACAACATCATTCAATCATCAAATATATCTAAGTCAACCAATCTCCTTTTTAACCAACCACAACCAAATCAATCAATCACTCTGATCATTCAGAATGTTGTCACCAGAATACAGTAACCAGAACCCAAGCAATAACCCAGAACACTGCAATAGCAAACAGAAGAAACTAAAACATATTTTATAAGGTATACGCTACTTCCATGTGTCGAACCTGCAGGCATATGCACTTTCCTCAAAGCGAACCAGTGTACAGATCTACAAATCAAATTTATGATGTATACGTTGTTTTGATATGCAGAACCAGTGTGTATACGCTTCTTTTATGAAGTGAACCTATGTACAAATCTGTAAAAGATGATTCAAACACAACAATAGTTCCATACTTCAATCATACCCAGACCAGCATATTTACAGACTACAACATGCTCCAGTTATTCAGATACATGATCAAACCACATAAAGATAATTCACTACAATCCTTAAGATCTTGATACATCATTAGATCTTATCCTTCATCAAGCGCTAAGGTTCTTCTTTGATTCAGATCAATCACGACACCATAAGCCAATAACCTGCATATTAGATCTCACACTATATCAGATATTCGATACTTGCACCCCTTGGCCTAATGATCCTCTCCTCCTTTTATAGTGTTAGGCCTTTCACCATGGTCCAAAACCACTTAGTATCAATACCTTGGACGAAATACCTGGGATCAATACCTCAAACCCAATACCTTGGACCAATACCATGGATCAAAATACCATGGACCAAATATTTATTTTTCCAAGGTATACGCGCTTTTCCTTTTGTGAAAGTGCGTGTGTATGTATACGTGACTTGTATACAGTAAACCCGCATGTATACGTGGCTTGGCCAATGGTGAACCTGCGTATACCTCTCTTTCTTCATTCTGAGTAGTCTAATTTGTAGCTCTGTGTTGTTAACCTGTAGTACTGTGATCTGTCATCTGAGTGAGTTGCTTTCTGAACTGATTCCTTGAAGCTGCCCTCCATTTCATCACACTTGTAAATACTCCTATCATGCCTTCTGTCACATTTGATATCTCTTTTGTAGATTCATCTAGTTACCATATACAAAAGAGTTGTTTTGCTATAAGTGGGTTGCCATCAAGTACAACACATACATCATAATGCCAACATTAAAAGCATATGATACATGTATATACAACATACAATCCCCATCAAAGAGGACCAAAAACCCTTCAAGAAAAAATTAAGGAGGGTAAATCCAGTTCTGCTACCTTTGATAGAAAAGGAAGTTACAAAACTCTTTGATGCCAAAATAATTATGCCTTTAAGATTTTCAAAATGGGTGTCAAATCTAGTGCCAACCAGAAATAAGACATGAGAAATAAGGCTCTGTGTGGATTTTAGGAATCTGAACAAAGTTTCTCTCAATGATAACTACCCTCTACCTAAAATGGATCATATTTTGTAGGAAATGGTTGGTTCCAGCAAAATTTCTTTGTTGGATGGTTGTTCAGGATATAACCAAATTTTGTTACATGTGTATGATCAACAAGAAACAACTTTCACAATGCCTTGGGGGACATTTATGTATATCAAGATGCCATTTGGCCTTATGAATATATGTGCCACTTTCCAGAGAGAAATGGATATTTCTTTCGCTGATGATAATGATAGATTTATTGTAATTTATTTGGATGACATTACTATATTTTCCAAAACAGAGGAAGATCACATGTTGTACTTAAGGAAGGTTTTTGAAAAATGCAGGAAATATGACATTTCCTTGAACCCAAAACAAACTCTTTTTGGTGTAGAAGAAGGAAAATTACTTGGTCACATTATTTCAAAGGATGGTATTAGAATAGATCCCAACAAAGTTGAATCCATAATGAAGATTTATCCTCCTAGGAACAAAAAATAAGTTTAGTCTTTCATTGGGAGGATCAATTTCCTGAGAAGATTCATTCCAAACCTGGCCGAGATATTGATAGAAATCACAAACATGCTGAAGAAAGATACCGAGATAAAATAGAATAGTGAGTCTAAAAAATATTTCAGTGAAGTAAAGGTATCTTTGACATGTGTTCATGTTTAAATTAACACTAATTTTACTGAATATTTCATGATTTTCTCTTTTGCATCAGAACACATTATTACAGCAGTTTTGTTGCAGAAAAACACAGAGGGGCATGAAAAACCTATATCATTCTTAATTGAGCTTTAAGAGATGCCTCATTAAAGTACAATATCATGGAAAAACAAGCCTCTACTTTGGTAAAGGCACTCAAAGACTTCATTGCATACATTCTACATTCACACATAATTTCATTTGTTCCAAGTGTTGTAGTGAAAGATATCCTCTCTCAAACTAATCTAGATGGGAAAAGAGGCAAATGGATTGCAGTAATTTTAGAATATGACATTGAGATAAGGGATTGGCTAAGGGATTGGCTAAGCTAATGGCTGAGTCAAATTTCCATGCACTGGACATAAATTCTATAGTTGCACTTGATGACTAGGAAGAGCTGGCGACTCCACGGGTATCATAAATATTTGCTACCTCTACTTGATATGCACATATTGTTTATGTTTTACAAAATTTACAAGCTCCTCCTGGTTTGACAAAGATCAAAGCTATATTCCTCAAGTTAAAAGCTGTGAAATTCTATATTTTAGATCAGATTATGTATTGGAAAGATATTGGAGGTATTTTGCTAAATTGTTTATTAAAAGATGAAGCAAAAAAATTCATGGGACACTTCCATCAAGGGGATTGTGGAGGAAATTTATACTAGAAATCCACAGCCAACAAAATCTTGAGGGTTGGTTTCTACTGGCCTACCTTGTTTACAGATGTTCATAACAGAGTTACAACATGCCATTATTTCCAAATCTTTGAAGGAAAGAGAAATTTTTTTCCCTTACCTTTAAAGCCCATTTCAATGGAGGTTCCTTTTCAACAATGGGGTTTAGATTTTATTGAAGAAATCCATCCAAGCTCTTTTTCTGAACATAAATGGATCCTCACTACTGCTAACTACTTCACCATATGGATTGAAGCTATTCCAACCAAACAAGCTACAAATTATGTCACAATTCAGTTCTTTGATGGTAATATTCTATCCAGATTTGGATGTCCACATTAAATCGTTACTAACAATGTAGTTTCTTTCACATCAAAGAAAATGATTGATTTCTGTCACAAGTATCACATAAATTTAGGACATTCTATTGCTTACTATCCTCAAGGGAATGGATTAGCTAAATCTTCTAATAACAGTTTAGTCAACATTATAAAGAAATTGTTGCATGGAAGTAAGAAATCCTGACATAAGAAGTTGATTAATACTCTATGGGCTCACAGAATTAGCACTAATAAATCTATTGGAATGTCTCCTTTCCAATTAGTATATGGAGTGGATGAATTTTTTCCCACTTCCCTGGGAATTCCAATGCTAAAATTATTGCAGGAATCACAAGTGGAGACAAATGATGTACAAATAAAGGTAAATCAAATGATTCAGTTGGAGCAAACTAGGGAGGAGGTCTACAACAAAACTCAGATAATTTTGGACAAAAGCAAGAAGATTCATGACAGAAGGACCAAAGAAATTGATTTCAAAATAGATGATCTTATTCTGAGATGGGACTCTAGAAATGAAGAGAAGGGTAAGCATGGTAAATTTGACAATCTATGGAAAGGACCCTATAAAATTGAAGCTTTTAGAGGTAAAAATGCATTCTTGTTGAAAGATTTGACTGGAGAAGGACTGCCAGGAGGACCAATGGCAGACTACTCAAGCACTATTTCACTCAAGGGTAGATATGTTTTTAATGCATGTCATTGTAAATATAATTTTATCATTCTACTGCAAGTGAGGGTGGCTAACATCTTAATTGAAGCCCGTAGAGAAGGTCCTAAGCTTCTGATGAGTTGCTGCCAATATTTATAATAACAACAGCTAATCAATTCAGTTACAGAATAAGAACAGAGTACCCAATGGAAAAAGGCTACTGATCTACAGTGTTCTTGACACCTCACAAGGAGGATGCCATCCCCATTGGAGCCACTGTTAGGGTCCTATAATTTATAGGATCAATTGATGATTATTTGTTGATTTTCATGTCATGAGATGTTGTAAATAATGATTTCATTTCGCAAATTATTTTCAAAAGTTCAAAATAAGAAAAAGAAAAGTAAACAATATATGCCAAAGAAAAATAGAAAAAATAAAATAAAAATAAAATAGGGGATATTTTAAGAAAAATGATATATATGTGAAATAAGAAAAAACAAAAGAAATGAAAAGATTAGAAAAATAAAAAATAAGCCCCAATAAGTTAGCTACGTAAAATGCCATTTTAATTGCAAAAAATGAAAAAAATTATAAGGTTTGAAACCTTAGTATATATTCTTTATATGTTTTTTTATGTATTTGATAAAACATAATACGAGAAAAGTCATTTTCCCGTTTTGCAAATAAAATTCGTGCAAATATTAATGGATGCGATTTACTCCACCCAAATCTACGGTGGCGAGCTGTTTTCGCCCCGCCCCCCCTGCACTCCCGACAGTTAACACAAGGGGGGGGGGGGCAAAAATTTGTTTTCGCCCAAACCCCCTGGGCTAACGTCGTAACACCTGGGGCATTTTGGGAGGTCCCTTCCTTATTTTGCTTACTGCCTAGACCCCCCCCCCCCCCCCCCCCAAAAAAAAAAAAAAATATCACCTCCGCTCTCTCGCCAATGGCTCGTTCATCCACCGTTTTCCTCAAGTCATGTGTCTCCCCTTTCGCCACTTATATCCCACCACATAATTTTTACCCCCTGCCACTCTGCTTCAACCACCTATCTCACCATATCACTCCCCGTCCACTTCATTTCTCGTTCATCGTTCAAAACTACAGCTAATTGCTAATTGAACATTATGTTATTAAACTCGTTTTACCCAAAAATCCTATCCGCTCCAAAGTCGTTAATGAATCCATTATGCAACCCAATTCCACCATTATAAAATATCTTTTGAGACCAGTACTTCATTTCCTTTTTCTTTTCATTGGGCCCACAAGACAAAGGACGAAATTGCTACCAACTACCAACTTCCAATAGCCAATCCCTTGCATACAATTAACAGTATTTCACGGTAACCCCGTTCTTTAGACCTTTTTCTATTAGGTTTTCTTCTATCATGTTTTCTACAACATTGTTCTCCCATTCCCTGTGTTCATTTTCCAAAATTTTGAATCGTAAAGGAAAAGGAAAGATCACAGAGTCAAATCCCCTTATTCCCCCAGTCCCATATTTTGATAAATCTCCCTTAATAGACACCCTGTATAAAATTGTTGAAATCCAATCAAATTTGATCTCTATGAGATCCATAACTAGGAAAAGAAGAAATACTTGGATAAAAGTGATGAATTATGTGTCTGGGAATCCTTTCTCCCACAATTTGTTTTCCCCCAAACTCACTTCTTTCTTGAGTTCTATGTCTGGTGCCACCTTGGATATTTTCCAAGTCAAAAGGTAGTCATTTTCTCTATTTCCCCTTAAAGCATCTTCCAAGCCCTACCAGTTGACTATCAGACCTCTCACCATCCTTTTTCTGTTGATATTTTAATGGAATTATATAAAAAATTAACATTCCCTCTAAGAGCCCAAATTTTCGAGTTTTTCTTCGATAAAGTGTTGAATTACCCAAGATAAATCCTCCATACACTGTTTTAATGTTTTCTGAAATGTCAGAGCAGGTAAGCTCCATGGTAACCCAACACCATAATGACCAGTGGGTAGATGACATAGTGTTAGGTTTTTATAATCTATTTTTGTAGTTGGCAAACAACCCTCCATCCTTTTCAATTATAGTCAAATTTTAGCCAACTCCATCCATGACCAATTTGTCAATTTCAAAGCAGAAGGTGTCTTTAAGTATCAATCATTCCTAGTCTACCTTATGCTATTTTACTAGTGAGACAAATTTAAGTTCATTTTACAAAAGATAACACTTGGTCAGTCATTCACTAGACTTCTCTAGTTAGAAATAACTCACAGGAATATTCTTATATTGATTATATTGATAAGTTTTTGTATACCTCACTATGTTTGTTGAGAAGTGGTGTGATCCCAAGGATTTCACCAGAAATAAAGAAATTTTTGCATTTATCAGATCAAGCTAAAGTGGGAGACTGATATTTATACCAGAACTACACTGAGATCAGAGTTTATGTATAAAAATTTCCTCCTTATAGATTGTCAATTTTTGTACCTATTAGGATCTTTGCATTAGAATACACAAGGCAAATGCCTAACATGGATGAGTTTCATTTTATCTCCTATAGGAAGAAAGCGTAATTCAAGCTGAAAGCTCACATAGGACCCTACATGATCAACACCAGAGCTACAACAAAGGAAGTAGATGCTATCTTGAGTCAGATGAAATTCAAACTGAGTTTCTCTTGGTCCTATGATCCCCTGGGCATCATTTCAAAACTCATATTAGAACAAAAGAGTACCTCTTATGCACACACACCAAGGCCTGAAATTGAACAATATGAAAATCAGGAGGAATGGATAGAGGGTACTCTACAGGAAGATGAAGAACAACTTGTCAGTCAATCATCTATGCAGACACCAATTCCTAAAGAAAAGGAGGGAAAAAGGGAAAGGGAAGCCATGTCCCCTACTGATTCTGACAATCCAAATGTATAATTTATTGTTTTTAAAAGAAAGAAGAAGGACCCAAATACTACTCAGAAATCAGATTCTCTAATTAATCCTCTGTTTAAGCCTCAAATAATTACTATTCAAGATGAAACTCCAGAGGAAAGGGACACACAACAGCCAACCATAGTGATTTTATCAGGGACCCCTATCACTCCTTCTACTCAAGTAGAAGAAACAATACAATCACCTACTATAGAAGCAACAGTCCAATCTCCAGTATCATCCAGCTCACATATTTCAACTCAGTAGAGTATCTTCTAAAGATACAGGGAAATAAAATTAAATAATGAAGCTTTGAAGGCTTCCACCTACTCTGAATTTTGGAAGCAGACCACTAAGACACAAAATAGGTTACTTTCTGCATTTGATTAAGAGAAAGGATAGTTCCAGATGGCCTTCATGGAACCTATAGTACCAACTCCCAGGAGTAATGAATACTATAAAGCTTCCATTTTCTCGATAGATACCACAAAAAATAAATAAATAAATAAATAAATAAAACAAAACAAAAAAACAAAAACAAAAAAACAAAAAACAAAAAACAAAAAACAAAAAACAAAAAAAAATAAAAAACAAAAAACAAAAAACAAAAAAACAAAAAACAAAAAAAACAAAAAAAAAAAAAAAAAAAAAAAAAACAAAAAACAAAAAAAAAAACAAAAACAAAAAAAACAAAAACAAAAACAAAAAGCAAAAAAAAAAAAAAAAACAAAAAAAAACATGAAATCGATCAAATTCAACAATGATCGCTTCCAACTTATAGTCATCTTTGAATAACATGAATTCTCAATTAAAAATTAAGAAGATGGCATCATTTGCTAAGCACAACAGAATCAAATCTTTGGAAGACTTGGTCATAAAGCTAGGACATGATCCTAAGGATATTAAAGCAGCATAAGAGCTCATCAAGAACAAGGAAGTAGACATTCAAGCTATGAGGAAAAAATTGGAAATGCCCTCCACACAACATCCTCAAGCTAAAGAGGCTTCCAATATAGAAATGGGGAAAGAAAAACTATTTAATTTACTGATTAAGAAAAATGCACAGATACAAAAGCTGGAGCAAGGCATGGAAGCATTGTTGAAATAAAAAGAACAGTGAGAAGCAGCAGGAGCATCTACATCAGGCATAGGTACAGTAGTAGAAACTCCAGCAAAGACCACAACTCCATAATCGATAGAAAAGCTTACCAGAGCTCTAGATGAATTAACAACAGTTCAGGTTGAGAAAGACAAATTATCAGCAACATTAGCCAAGATGGAGGAGAGTAATAAAACTGAAAATGCATATTTTTTAGAACTCCATAAAAACGATAAACACATCCAACAATTATAGAAATATGAAGACCAACGCTTTGTCATTCAAATATTGGCATAGGCTAAGAATAAAATTTTGAAGAATATAAATGCCAACATAACAGACATGTGGCCTTCAATTCAGATTACTTTTGAGCAGGAAGAACTTGTACACAGAGTCAAGACAGTAATAGAAAATACAAAGGTAGATTTGGAGCACAGGGCAGGGGAAGCAAAAAATATTATCAAGCTACTAAATTCCAAAACCAAAGAGGAACTAGAAGACATGAATATTCCTGAGAGAACAACAACAGTCATTGAGGTCAATAGGATTTTAACAAAGAAGAATTTGATGACACGGTTGGAAAATAAATGTAAAGATCTTGAGTTGTAGGTCGGAAGGTTCAACAGGGACTTTACATTGTTGCAGAAAAAAGGCTTGCCTACTCTCAGGAATTCTAATGGCAAATTGATACCATTAGAAAACTACCAAGAACAATTGTGTAACAATATAGGTTCTGATGCTTCCAAGTTTGCAAAAGTTGAAGGAGTTATCAGTGAAGAAGCATTCATACAGATGGTCCAGTTTGATTTGAATATCCAGCACAAGATCCACCACCTTTTTGTAAATAAACCCACTTTTGACACTTACTCTAAAGTCGATGAAAGATTCAGAAATATGGTTATCTTTTCTATTCTAAGTGAAGAAAGGTGGGACCGGTTGATAGAATTGATTAAGCGAAGTGTAACCAAAGCCACATAATTTTTAGCATAATAGGAACAACCTTTGAATGGAAGTAGCAATAGTCATCAACAAACTCCTAAATAGCCTCAACAACACAGCAAGTTTTCAACATATTTTCCTATTTTCTCTTCCTCCATGTTAAAAAATATCTATACCTCAAACAAATATTATTGTAAATATATTTTATTTTTGAAATCTGATCTGAGATGTAATAGTTTTCTATAAATATTTAGAAATAAGAGTTATAAAACATTGGAACTTGTATGAAGAAAGAATATCTTTGATGTAAGTTGTGCATGTACTGAAGTGATCAATTTCATTAATACAAAAAGTTTGTTCCAGGATTCCTGTGTCAAGCAATCGGTGAAGTTTCCTCTCATGTGAAATTGTTATTTTCCCAGTTTTCCATATGTTTTTCTGTCTCTATTACTTAAATAAGATTAAGGGATGAATTTGTTTAAATACACTTTGATCTAGCTTATAAACAATATTTATGTTTTCACTCTGATATTAAGTATAGAATTCATCCTAGCATGCTCTATATTTAATTGAATATAAATATTTTCATCCCATTCACTCCATAAATTCTTTAAAGATCCGAAAGCTTGCCTACCTTGCCCTGTTACATATGTTCTGTCATTTCCCAATGGACTTTCCTTCTAGTTTCAACCAAATCTTTGAAAAAACCAAACTTAGAACTCAATAACTAGCCTTATATCTCAAAAAAGAAACCTAAATCTAATAGAGAGATCCCTCTCTGAAGTTGGAAGGGATAGATATCAGCTTTGCAAGTGGTTTTGTGGTTACCTCTGGGTTTCTCTCACAGCCTTGGGAAACTATGTAGTGATAACAGCCCGCACAATAGAGAAAGAAATCCAATCGAAATGAATAAATTGGTCCTGAAATCTATTACAAACGTCAATTTCCACAAACTATATCATGACAATATTCGTTCGACAAATACGTCAATAAGGGAAAACTATATCAAACTCTAGCAACAGAAGAAGAGTACTCAGTAAGCGTATAGGTTACTTAATCTTTCTCATAGATCTTTTAAATATCCAATGGTACTGTGGGGTTCAGTGATGGTACCCAAACTAAGTTTTCATAGCTACAAGATCAATGACATGTTCAATTAAGGGGTGTCATCATTATTTACTGTAGATTTTTGAAATATTTTTAAATTAAAAAAAAAACGAAGTCAATGGAGATTTCCAAAACATTTTTATAATCACTCAGATTAATTTGGATGCACACTTACAATGAAAACTTCCTCATGTTTCTTTATGACGTGTGATAATCATGCACAACATGGACATTTTGTTCTCATGTGTGATAATGTTGTCATGTCATTTATTTGACAAATTAATACTGTAATGGTAAAGATTAAACAAATTAATGTTGGTAAAAATGTTTCGATATGTTTCACTTTCTATGTTTTCTTCCAAAGATCAGGGATTGAAAGAATTTCACATAGATATAAGGACTCTTCAGTTCTATATACTCTGTAGGGCATCTTGAATATTTCATGTTCACATTTTTTCTCATAACTTGGTAAAGGGTTTATCGAGCGTGCATGTTGACAGAATCTGCAGCAACACAAGATCTCATTCCTCGAGTGATGATAACACTTTCCCAACAATGAAGTTGTTGCCCTTGCAATTTCACGTGTATTTCTATAGGAATTTTTGTAGTTTCCTTTCTGGTTCCATGTGTATTAAATTTTTAAATAATTTTAAAAGCAAGTTGAAACATCTTGTCATTAATAAATGAATTATATAAATCTTTTACAATCTTAATAACAACATTTCAATATTTTATTGGCAACATAGTTTCATCTCAATATGGAGATTTTTTTATTTAACGTTGCATTAACCATTCAACATTGCACTAAACACCACATGACTAAACAAGGCCGCATAGCTAGCATTTCCTGTCATTTAGTTTAATTATTGAACTTTGAAAGGTATGAACCAACTGCCACATTTGATTACATTGTAGATACTCTCGCTTAGTTTAGATATTGTTAAATTAGTGTAAAAAAAATAAATCCATAAATGAAAGGATGAAAAATGTGTTTTTCAGTAGCCACACAGTACTGCTAATAACCTGGGACTTATAGTATGTGGACATTCGAATCAAAATCCTAGAATCATACCTCCAAACCAAAAAGTGTTTCTACCTTATTACAAAGAGAGTATTGGAAAAATGGTAAAAATATATTGTTATCTTACAAATATTGATCCAACCTTATGCAGGAACACAACAAAATACAGAAATACCCATATACATAGAGATGTGATAGAAATAAAAATTCATTTCATTAATATCAAAGGACTGAAATATGCATACATAGAAAAATAAAAATAAAGCTCGGGCAATGGAAACTTATCTCTAAGAAGAGATGTGGCGGCCACATGCCTATGAAATATGTCACAATGAGGTTCAAATACCTGTTGATTATTAAGAAACAATGGAAAACCCTAAACATCCAAAAACTTAACCCTAGGAGATGAAGCACCCAAAATGTTGGCCTCGTTTGGGTAAATTGGTACGTCAACTTCCTAGGGTCGTAACTTTGGCATACGATCTCCATTTGGCTATCATAATACCTCGTTTTGAAGATATCAAAGAGGATTCTGAAAAAAGGTTGGAAAATAGGCTGAGAACATTTTTGGTCTCTCCGTTTTCCCTAAAAACGCCTTTTAGTCCCTCAAAACAACTTCGGAAGTTGAGGACCCAAAAAATTGCCAAAAATAGTAAGTTATGCTACAATTAAGGAAACAGAAAAGAAACAACAGTGGGAGTCCATGTGGAATAGCAAGGTGGCCACCAATATCCACCTAGATCAAATATTGTTATAACAAATTTTAATACTATCTCTATGCATGGTTTAACTAATAGATCAAATGGCCTTTTCAAGTGCATTTTTTTTTATTAATTTTAACCAAATCCATCCAAATATTTTTAAAAACTTGAGTTCAAGTTATTTAAACTATAGAATTTGAGTGCCCCAAGGGTTTTTTAGGCCATTGAATCCGTTTATGCATTCCAAAATGTATTTCAATCAACAACAAAAAAAAATCATGAAATTGTATCAATGCTGAAAACGACCATTTTATATGTAAGCTTGATTATGCTTTATATTATATATAAGCTCAATTGTTATATATATATAGATATATATATCAATGATGGACTAATAAATTGTCAATACGAAAATAAACTCAAATTTTAGGGAATTTTATTTTTCCACATAAACAAAGTTTAATGATTTTCTTTTAAAGATGTGAATGGTCCTAAAAAATTTACGAGATTATTTCGTATCAAAATTTTTATTATTTAAAAAAATAGCTTTTAATAAAAAAATTGCTAAATTAATATAGAAAAAGTTGAAAAAATAGTAGAAAAGTTTTTTTGAAAAAAATATTAAATTTATTCATTTACTGGATAATCCTCACCCACATAGGTTAAAAAACATAAATATTTCATTTATCAATGTGATTATATTTCTAATTTTTTAAAATAATTTCTTACTATGCACATGAAAATTATTAAACCTATTATCTCAATGACACAATCTTCAGAAAGCTTCTCAAACGAAATATTTTCTAAGACCTTGATTTTCTCCGCTACTACTGACGTTCGCTTTGGGGTTTGGATTTGCTATAGGATGATGTCATCTGTGAGGTAGGTTATTTCGGACTGTAAGTTCTCGGTCTTGGGTTTGTTCTAACTTTAGTTCTCAGTCGTAATGCATTAAACAAATGCACATCATCGTCTGTCTGTTTTCTATCATTCCTTAAGGTGTCTGCATCTGGTATGTCATCATTTTTTAATTAACGAACCAACCTTGTTAGGTCCCTATAATAGGAGTCGTCTACTAAGGCGAAGGAATTGACCGGACAGTCAAAAGTGGCTGGAATCCGGGTAAAAAAAATTTCTAAATTTTTTATAGAGGCAGTGTTTGAATCGTGTTTTTGATGGTGGAAATGGATTCAGCACCATCAAAAATGTCTAGGACACCTAAAATTTTGAAGTTTAACAACTATAATTTGGATTTACAAAAATCCTTGCCGGATTTTCTCTAAATATAACTAGAATTTCCATAACTTTCCGAGCAACTCCTCTGCCTCGATAGACTATGTACCTATAATACTAGTGTATTCCCTCATTATTATTAGGGTGGCCCCCTTATTATTATTGTTGTGCCCATGTAGTCCCCATATTATTTTTTCTTTTCCCCATAGAAGCCCACTATTGTTATTATTGTGCCCTTACATTATTATTGTTATGTCAGCTTTGATTATATTGTGACCCCTTAGACTCCTATATATAGAAAGGAGGTGTTTTCATCTTAATCATCCAAGAATTATTTATTTGTATAATGTAAAGGAGGTTCCCCCCTCAAAGAGGCTAATTTTGAAGTCGTTGATCTATCTCTTCTTTTATTTTGTGAGCTGGTTGCATAACATTTGGTATGAGAGGTTTGGATTGTAGGTTTCACTATTGCAAATAGGGCATTGGGGAATTTTAGCTATAACAGTTTTTTTACAAATCTTCAGAAGTCGAAATTAAAACCCATTTGAGACTACATACGAATGAACGTCATGTCCGAATTTCATAACTTGTCGCACTATATTTTTGGATTTATGAGCCGAGAAAGATAGGGTTTTTGAAAGCTCTAGAATTCCATCTCAAACAGGGGACCTTGGGAAAGGTGTCATAACTTTCTCTCTGAGAATCAGATTCAAATTTCGTAAAATGCGACAGAAATATGAAGGAATTTGTTTTTCTTGGTATTGTTTTCAGGGCCGGAGGGTGAAACTGTGACATGTGGCACTTCGTACAAGTTCGCTCGACTGAACCAGTTTATAATCAGGGCATCGTGGGAGATTGGGCATAACTCTTTCTTGGAGAATCCAATACCTATCATAGTTATGGGGTCAGAAAGAGACTCATAGGGCTACAACTAGACAAAATTTCAGACCTTGGAGAACTAAAATTATAGAGATAAAACATATTCAATATAAAGCTCCTAGAAAGCGAAAAAAAAAAGTGTGTAGTCTTTTTAAAAATTTGCATAAGTTTTGTTTGAAAAATTAGTTTGAAGTGATTCAAAGGGAATAGTGAAGCACAATTATCATTAATTGATTCCCCGAAGAAAGAAAATGGAAACACCTAGTAAGCAACCCGAAAGCTCTACTATGAATCATGAAGAAGACGAAGAAATGCAACATGATATTTCAAAGTTACCAGACCAAGTGCAACAAATTTCGCTCTAACAAAAAGTAACAAAAGCTAAGATGAACGGTTTGAAGAATGGCATGGAAGATAAGATGGATGGTTTGAAGAATGGCATGGAATCTAATATGGATGGTATAGAAGCAAAAATGAAAGGCAACATTGAATATTTGAAGAAACACATGGAAGGTTTCAAGGGAGGTTTGACAAAGTTGCTACAAGAAATGCTCCCTAATGGTGAAAAGGTAGTAGAGGAAACTCATGATGAGAACAAAAGAAATGTTAATCATGATTTCATAGAATCTGAAGTTGGATTGAAGACCCACCATATTCCAAAGTTAGATATGAGGAATTTTGATGGCAAGGATCTGGTAACTTGGATACTACATATGGAGCAATATTTTGATCTACATGATGTGCAATTGTTACAAAAGGTACTTATTGCATATTTATATTTAGAGTTGAATCAGTGTGTATGGTATAGAGGGCTTTGTTCTCTTAAACCTCTTGTCTCCTGGTCAATTTTCATGGAGGAAATGATAGCACATTATGGGGATACAAAGAGAAACACCTTCTTTAGCCAATTGATAAATCTCATACAAAAGGGTTCAATGGTAGAGCACATTGAGGATTTCCAAAAATTGAATATAAGAGTAAACGATATTCCAGAGAAGCATAGGATTGCAATCTTCATAGGGAATTTAAAGGATAACATCAAACATGAGTTTCGACTTTGGGAACCTGATTCACTAGAGAAGGCATTCAGGTTGGCAAAAAAAATTGAAAGAAAAATTATGGCAACAAGGAAGCCGACCACTCATAAATATAAAGATGGAATTTTTGTTGCTCCTAACCTCCCACAACCTACAAGGTTGACACCACAATAATTGGAAGAAAAAAGAGCAAAAGGTCCTTGTTACCATTGTGATAGAAAATATACTAAAGGTCATAAGTGTGCTGAGAAGAAATTATTTTACATAGATTGTGAAGAGGAGGAATAAAAGGAATAAGAAACATAAAAAGAAGAGGATATACACCAGGAACCAACCCCAGAGAAAGAAAAAATGAATCCGACCATATCTTGTAATGCATTGGCAAGAATTACCACTCCTCAAACTTTCAAGATAGAAGGACATATCAAGAAGAAAAAGGTAATAGTGTTGATTGATTCGGGTAGTACCTGTTATAGCTCCAAATCTCACTCTTATGGTTTGTGATGCTGCACTTATGGCCTAGGGCAACCCCTCCTTCCAGACCTGGTCCAAAAATTTAAAAAACAGTGTTTTATTCCCTGTACGCGACTTTGCCCTGTGTTAAACGCGTGTACACGCGGGTCTGTCATACCCAACCCGCGTGTATCTATTAAAACACTTAAAAAAAATATAATTTCCTCTTTTTCGGGCGGTGATCGCGGGTTTACCTGCTGGATCACCTGTTAGTGCCCGTGGCCCAACTGTTCCCAACCAACTCCTAACTAAAAAACTACTTTGGAGAGGGTATAAAAAGACATCAAAGGGAAGGCCAACAGGAGAGAGAAAGGAGAGCAAGATTATTATGCTGAGATTTTTCCCTTAGACCAGGTCTGAAGTCCTTGGTGCATCCTGCACTTCCCCCATTTTGCATAGGAAACCCTTGTTTCCATGTGTATTGGTGATCATTCATCCTTGACATCATCATTGAGTAAGACTTGGAAGGAGCTCTTGTTGGAGGCTGGAGGCTGGAACGAATCCGGGAGGAAGCTTGCTTGGAGCCTGCTGAAGGTGTTCAGGTGATATCTTTCCGATATATGTACTTTATTTGCCTTTATATATAAAGAAACCCGTCTTTGTTCCCGAATAATCTTTCTTTATGCTTATGAGATTCTTGTGTTGAATTCTTATGAAAGTGGTTACTTAAAGATTTTTTATAACTAACTTTATAGCATGAAGATGATTTATACATAAACTTCTATACATGTACTGTTGTGTTCTTTGATTTGTTTGTCTTGCAGGTCAGAGAAAGAAGAAGGGAACTCCAAGAAGGGTTTGCACCCTAACGGTCTTCTCGGACGTAGGACCTTAGGTATGTACCCTAAACATTAGAATTTGCTTAAAAGTAAAAAAGATGGCTGTGTGCGTGTGTTTCTTTGTATAAGCAATTTTCAGTCTGGTAGAGTCTCAGCCCAAAGGACTCTAGGGGTACTTTCCCTTCAACCAGAATTGGCGACTCCGCTGGGGACAACATTCTTGTTGTTCCTAGTTTGGGTAGTCCTCAAGCCAATCTAGGCTCAGTGCCTCTGTTTGTTGGTTCTGACTGTTTGATATTTTCTTGAACTCCAAGCTGTTCCAGTTTTTCAGTTTGTGTTTTTTATTTTTCTTGAAACACTTCATATACGCACTTTTTCTGGATTACAGAAGCGTATATACGCAAGTTGCACTAAGTAAACCCGCGTATACGCAGGTTTCCTTAGTTACAGTCACGTGTACACGCATTCTGCAAATAATTGTAGGCGCGTATATCACATAATTTTCAAGATTTATAATTTTTCTTTTGGCTGAATGTCTGTCTGGTGGTTTGGGTCAGTTTAAAGCAGTCAATTCCCAGTGACAGTTCTCTGTTTAACAGGGGGCATCTTGTTTCGAACTCTCTCTAGTTATAAGGAGTGCTAGTCTTGTTTTTCGTTGATTGCAAGCGTCATTGATTTTTGACACACAAGGTTTCTGTTTAAGAATCTTGATTGCTCTGTTTCGGCAGAGTGGGAAGATTGTCTTCAAATCTTTGTGTCCATTTTGTTTTCATGACATTTATGTTTGCTTAACGAGATCGTTTTTATGACCATTTACTCCTTTGTTTCGGGAAATTTGTTTGTTACCAGTTTCTTGAAACTTGTCTTTTGATTTCTTGGACTTTCATTGCTGCTTTTGATTGTCAAAAGCGATTTCGAACACATTTTATTTTTGTTGAGTTCTCATCATTTCATTGGTGTCAATTCACAAAAGTGTTTGGTTGCTTGTTTATCAATCATTGGTGTCAGTATTTTTGAGAGTTTTTCCTTTGAAAAAGACTTTTTGGTTTGATTGAAAGAAAATCTTTTGAAAGTTTTTGAGTTTCGCTTTCTTAAACTTGCTTCTCATCTGATTTCCTTTTTTTTTTGCGAAGTGAAAGTGCTTTGTTTTTATCTTAAAACTTGTTTTTATTGTTTGGAAGAAATGATTGGTAACACATCATCTTCTATCTAAGCATTTTAGTGGCAAGACAAAATTTGGTAAAGCAGCAACTTTCCTTCTTTGTTTGCATAGTAGTCTTAAAATCTTGCATTCACATATAGTTCTTGCATTAGCATAGCTTTGCATCCTCTTTTAGGCATGCATAGTTTTGTTAGCTTTTGTGAGTGTGGAGTTTGAAAAGAAAGCAAAAAACTTTGTTTAATTTGAAGTACATCTGAACCTCATAGAAATTGCTCTTCATCGAAACGAAAAAGTGCATGTGCATGTAGTTAGGATAGTTTCTTTTTGCGTCCTAAAAACACCACAAGTTTCACTTTCGTTACCTTTGACTTAAAGAACAGCCTAATAAAATCAAGCGCTTAATTAAAATCCACTAGAACTTTTTGTTTTAGTTATTACACCAACAAGTTTAGGATTTTAGGGCCTTGGATTAGGCGAGTGGAGAGTTAACTCTCCAAGGCCACATAAAACGTCAAACATAAGAGTCTGATTAAAGAGAGTAAATCCAATAGCGTTAGGAAGACCAGGAAAGCTCCGGATCTGGGAGTTAAGCACGAGGGTCTGTGAAGACAGGGAAGAGAGATACCCCCTCTCCTACTTGTCCGAGCTCACCTCACGACTGTTCCGCCTGGCTTCTGCGACGAGTTGGTACCCATAGTTGCCTCTCCTAGGGATCTGCATAGGTGGCTACGGAGGGGAATCCCGTGGCACCTGAGGTCGACGTTGTATCACTCTCGACAGTACTTCTGGAGGGCACCCTTGCGAAGCTTGGAGGCTTGCACCGGCACAGGCTGTTGTTAGGAGGTCAGCGTAACTTCCTCTGTTACCTTCGCTGATAGGACTGGGCCGTCATTATCCCAGACTATCTTCGGAAGGCCCCTGACTCCGCTTTCTTGTATTTTGGTGTCCGGTCCTCATCACCCGGAGTGGAAATACTTGAAAGTTGTTTGACTGGCTGTATCTTTAGGGACTTTATAGTGAGTGCTCTTTGCTCCTTGTATATAGTTGGCTTTAGGTATTTTTGTCTAGTCACATTTGGACTTTGTGTTTTGAGTGACTGGCTTGCCACTCTACCGATCTTGAAAGGCTTTTGGTCGTTCTTTCAGAAGTTGTGGAGTTGCCTCCTCAAGGGCAAAGGTTTTGATTGCTTATCAATATTCTTTGAAGGGTTATTTCTATATTCCCGCAAGGGAAGGGTCTTTGGATCAGTTAGAAATGGCCAATATTCCTGTGGAAACCAACCAAGGTGCCCTCCCAAAAGGGGATCCTTGTGCTTTTCCTTTCTTTGGAAACGTTGGTACTCCCTTGATGGCCACTTTGAATATTCCTGGGTTGAATGTTGGACTACCCGTTTGGCTGTGGTCCACTCCGAATATTCCGAATGCTCTTGAAGCTTCTCCGTTAAATGCTTTATTTCAGGGGCATCATATGGGTGCTAATTGTTCATCTTCTTTCAAAGAGAAATCTGGGATTCCTTCTTCTTCTCCTTCTTGTAACAAGAAATCTAAAAAGAGGAGAAAAAGGAAGTCAAAGAAGAAGAATAATTTTAGCACTTCATCTTCAACCTCTGCGAGTCATGTTGGAGATGAGTCTTCAACCTCTGCAAGCCATGTTGGAGATGAGCCTTCAGCCACTGCTAGTCATGCTGGGGGCACAAGTCTAGTCACTGCAAGTCATACTAGCACTTCATCTTCAACCTCTGCGAGTCATGTTGGAGATGAGTCTTCAGCCGCTGCGAGTCATGCTGGGGGCACGAGTCTAGTCACTGCGAGTCATACTAGCAATGAGTCACCGACCTCTGCAAGTCATGTTCAGGACTCTCCGCAAACCACTGCTAGTTATGTTGGTGGAATGGAGGTTGATAAGAAACCTGGACGTAGAAGTTTTAAACCTAAGTTCCCTTGTAAGATATGCAAGGGAGACCATCTTACTCATTTATGCCCTGGTATTCCAGAGGTTCAAAGGATATGGTCCGAGTCTGAAAGTACTTCTGCTCCTAGACCTGATATGGTTTCTCATCAATCCCATCAACCATTGGTTGATAATGTGGTGCAGCCAGTGCAATCGCTGGCCGATTACACTCCTCTTTTGGGGGGTGAAGTGCCTAACAAAAGAGTCTGTTTGATCTCTAGTACAGAGTCTTCTGGTATAGGGGGCATTCCGGTTTCTTCGAATGTTCCCCCTCCAAGTTCTAAGAGTGTTTCCTTTGATTGGGATAGTCTTGTTGAGCCTCGTCTTCCTTCCGCTGTACCTTTTCAAATAAAGGTCAGAGTTAATTCCACAAATGTCTATCGATGTATGGTGGATGAAGGATCCTCTACAAGTATTATATCCTCTTTGACTTGGAAAGCTTTGGGTTCCCCAAAGTTGTTGACAGCTCAGAGTCAGTTGTTAGCCTATGATAGAAGGCCTGGTGAATCTATGGGTGTTCTTCCTCAAGTGCCTATCACTTTAGGTGGGAAGACTGTCTTAATCGATATGATGGTGGTTGATAGCCCTTTAGACTTTAATATGCTACTTGGGCGTGATTATGTCTATGCTATGAATGCTGTGGTTTCTTCACTCTTTCGAGTAATGTGCTTTCCTCATAATGGGAATATTGTCACTGTTGATCAGCTTGCATCTGACAATCACCACCCTAATTCGACTTTACTGCAGAATGCCCCTTGGTTTGTTCCAAGTGTTCAAGTAGACTCTACCCCGCCACAGGTGAATTATGTGGCATTGAGTCCTCAATGTTCAATCGCTTCTAAGAAGGATCCTTTGACTTATTATTTTCCTTCTTGGGACTTGGTCCCGGCAGTTGACCGAGAGATTCTTCCTATAAGGACATGGGACCCTTTAATTCCCTCTTTTGATCCTTGTAGTTCTCATGATTTCTTAGAACTTGTTTTGCCTTCACAGGAGGAACTCTTTGAAGCCATGAGTTATGACTACCAAAGGAGCCCTTGGCCTGAGCCCTGCAAGGGGTTTGTTCAGCAGAACTATTATACGTAAGCCGCAAGGCTGTGTGGTTCCCTGTACCATATTGTATATATGAGGTACGCATTTTCAAGTTTTGTATCTTATAACACAAAGATTTTATATGGAGTTTATATGTGGGATGTATTAACTTCGTGTCTAGTGTTCCTATTTATGTTTACAGAACTTGGAAGATTTCTCCTTTGGAAGTTTATGGTTGGTCCGTTCTGACAGGTATTGGTTCTCGAAACTGGCATATAGGTTAGGTTCTTCCGCCTGCATTGTCCACTTATCAGTTTCCTTTCCCATCTGGCCTTAGGATCGACCCCACCAAGTTATGGTGCGGAACCTTCTCATTGCTTAGAAGTGTCATGACTTGTGTGGTAGAGCCTACCTTATCATGGGTGCCCTAGTTAGTACCTTGTTGTCACTTGGCACTCATGCTGATTTTTCATCCATAGGCTCGGGAGTCCTCTATAGTCCCGCCATGACTTATGCGTTGAAGACTCATTCCTCTTTGCTTCTGCGCTTCGTTCTGGCCTTATACCCTAGAGGCTCCTATGTGTGTCGAGTTGTACTTCTGCATTGCATGTTGACCATTTGCACCTTTTGGCCTAGAGCCGGCTTCACTTGGACTCGTGTTTAAGCCCACTTTTGACCATGACGTCTGCAAAAAATCAACCTTGCATACCCTTGACCTCTGCAGCTTGACATACCCAGATCCGTGGAAGGGACATACCTCTGAGTGTCACTGACCAGTTTTTCACCTCCCTGCATTGAGCATAGGAACGTTCCTTTCCCAGGAACTAGAGCATCTGTTTCACCGACACTCGTTCTTTCCACTGTACCATAGCATTCTTTTATTCTTTTTCCGGCTTATTAGAAAAAGACAAAAAAATTAAATATTCCAAAAAGAGCGGGAACAGGGACATTATTTCCATTTATTGTTGGCAGCTAGAGTCAGTCGTGTCGCCCTTGAACAAAGCACTCAAAACAAAGTCTCCTCCGCATGGGTGGGATTTAGTTTGACTTAGGTAAGCCATAACCTTGTTATCGAGTCAGTTCTCCCCCGATTGGTTATCTCTTCCAATCATATGGAGGGTTCGTTCGTGCCTCCTGCATGACGAACTTATACAGATTCATTATATGCTGCCACATAGTCACATTGAGTCGTGCTTTTGTTCAAGGGAAGTTAGCCTGAGTCGGCCTTTCTGCGGTGTCTCTTGACTCATTTTTCAGTCGGCCATCCCTGGTTGTCAGTGTCATGTCTATCATCACATCAGTTATATTGGTCCTTCACTCGTGCCGGTTTGAGAAGGTCCCCATTGACTTCTTGCTGGCGGGTCTTGTCCTTATCGACGACGACACATTGCTCTGAGGGCAGACCTAGAGACCGCACCCTGGCCCTATTTTCATTATTGATAGGTCACCTTGTGCTCAGCATCGATCAGTATCATGGGTCTTTGACTGAGTGGTTTCCCTTGTGTTCGACATCAGCATACATTATCACACATTGGGATTCGTGCAGTACCTTGGTTTCCATTTGACCCTATTGGTGGATACCTCGCCTCTGTGTCAGCTTTCATTATTGGTTGGTTCAGAGGGTTTCTGCCGTACGCTAGCCACATCTTGTGTACGCCGGAAACGTACTTTCGGTTGGGTTACTACATCTTTTTTCGTCCGATTCCTTCCACATTATTGGCCTACGGGTTACACTCGCGCTAGATTGATGGAGGATGCCTTAATGCCTTCCTTCTAGCGGATCTTTCCCTATCGACTCCGACTCATTGCTCTGGGGCAAAGATCTAGAGTCCATTTGGCAGTACCTTGGGGTTTGCAGTCATTAGTGGCAGATTCCTCGCTATCGATAGTGGGAAACCATCATTGTCTCCTGATTGATAGATTCTTACAGGTGTTCGACTTCAGCTCATCTATTCACACTTGTTAGATTGTACTGGGTACCTTGACGCTCATTATCATTATCGGTGAGTAGTCTCGCGTTTGTTAACGGTATACATCAATGACCGGTAATCAAACGATTTCTCACATGGTCGACTTCAGATCATTTATTCCCATGGTGTAGAAATGTACCACGGCGGTCGGTGAAGACCTCAGGTTGTATCAGCATTCATTGGTTCACTTGACAGTTGCTCCTGTTGCTGCTAGTTGATACCATTCCACCTTATATGTTGCAGTCAGTCATGGCGACATTCTATATGCTGGCACCTGAGTTTGCAGTGTAGTACCATCCTATTCCATCATGTTCAGTTGGTACCTTATGGGATCAGTTTTTGATTTCAGTGATCCGTTGCATCTTTCAGCATCATTGACAGTTTTATATGTGATATTCAGACATGTACTTACTCATTATGATCAGATGATCCATTATGTATTTTTACAGTCATTTATACTTGTATACTTAGTGGATCCGCTTGTACTTGATATGCGGACATGCTTTACTTTTCCTGAGCATGGGTATGCCCGCCTCAGACAGTGTTTCTTTCTGATCTCCTTTCGGTGGCTTGGCAGGCTGAATTCCGGTGAAGTCCTCCTCGGTTTTTCGGCAAAGTTCCTTTCCTTGTACTTACTTAATGTATTTCGGCCATCATGTTCCCCTTCTGACCTCATACATTAGGGGGCATCTGTTATAGCTCCAAATCTCACTCTTATGGTTTGTGATGCTGCACTTATGGCCTAGGGCAACCCCTCCTTCCAGACCTGGTCCAAAAATTTAAAAAACAGTGTTTTATTCCCTGTACGCGACTTTGCCCTGTGTTAAACGCGTGTACACGCGGGTCTGTCATACCCAACCCGCGTGTATCTATTAAAACACTTAAAAAAAATATAATTTCCTCTTTTTCGGGCGGTGATCGCGGGTTTACCTGCTGGATCACCTGTTAGTGCCCGTGGCCCAACTGTTCCCAACCAACTCCTAACTAAAAAACTACTTTGGAGAGGGTATAAAAAGACATCAAAGGGAAGGCCAACAGGAGAGAGAAAGGAGAGCAAGATTATTATGCTGAGATTTTTCCCTTAGACCAGGTCTGAAGTCCTTGGTGCATCCTGCACTTCCCCCATTTTGCATAGGAAACCCTTGTTTCCATGTGTATTGGTGATCATTCATCCTTGACATCATCATTGAGTAAGACTTGGAAGGAGCTCTTGTTGGAGGCTGGAGGCTGGAACGAATCCGGGAGGAAGCTTGCTTGGAGCCTGCTGAAGGTGTTCAGGTGATATCTTTCCGATATATGTACTTTATTTGCCTTTATATATAAAGAAACCCGTCTTTGTTCCCGAATAATCTTTCTTTATGCTTATGAGATTCTTGTGTTGAATTCTTATGAAAGTGGTTACTTAAAGATTTTTTATAACTAACTTTATAGCATGAAGATGATTTATACATAAACTTCTATACATGTACTGTTGTGTTCTTTGATTTGTTTGTCTTGCAGGTCAGAGAAAGAAGAAGGGAACTCCAAGAAGGGTTTGCACCCTAACGGTCTTCTCGGACGTAGGACCTTAGGTATGTACCCTAAACATTAGAATTTGCTTAAAAGTAAAAAAGATGGCTGTGTGCGTGTGTTTCTTTGTATAAGCAATTTTCAGTCTGGTAGAGTCTCAGCCCAAAGGACTCTAGGGGTACTTTCCCTTCAACCAGTACCCATAATTTTATTCATTATAAGATAACCAAGGAATTAAATTGCTTCCTATATCTAGCACCAGAGTGTCAAGTGATGGTTGCAAATGGAGGAGACATAAATTTCTCTTGAGAGTGCAATAATATCAAGCTATACATGGGAGAATATGTATTGAATAGTCCAATGATTTCCATTCCAACGGGTGGTGCTGATGTTGTACTAGGAGTCCAATGGTTACAATATTTGGGTACAATAACTTTTAATTTTCAAGAACTTTTCTTGAATTGTTTTTGGGAAGGAAAGGGAGTTGAATTAAGGGGTATCGCAGGGAAACTAGGAAAGATAATTAGCTCTAATGGCATGACAAATCTTCTAAATAAATAACAATGAGGTGTAATTGCATAATTGTGTTCACTAGAGGTTCAAAAATAAGTATCATCTATTTCTCCATACCTCCAAAAAGTCTTGGACAATTATTCCAAGGTATTTGAGACTCCCAAAGGCCTCCCACCTATTTGTGATCATGATCATTCTATTCATTTGATTCCAGGAAGTATTCATCCAAACGTCAGGCCTTACAGATATCCCTGTGCCCAAAAGAGTGAAATTGAACATATGGTTGGAGAAATGCTAGAGGTTAGTATAATTCAACCTAGTCAAAGTTATTTCTCTGCTCTAGTAGTATCAGTGCACAAGAAGGATGGATCATGGTGTGTGTGTCTAGATTATAGGGAGCTCAACAAGCTCACTATTAAAGATAAATTTCTCATTCATGTCATTGATGAATTATTGGATGAATTACATGGAGCAATTTACTTCACCAAGTTGGATCTTTGTTTAGGATATCATCAAATAAGAATGAAGACTGAAGATGTTTTGAAAACTGCATTTAGAACTCATGAGGGTCATTATGAATTTTTGGTCATGCCTTTCGGCCTTACCAATGCACCTTCTACATTTCAAGGTTTAATGAATTCCATTTTCAAACCCTTCCTTAAAAATTTTGTGTTAGTATTTTTTGATGATATATGAATCTACAAGTCTTGGAAGGATCATGTTCAACATGTTGACAGGGTGCTCAAGCAATTGGAGGAGAAACAATTATATGCAAAAACCTCCAAATGTTTCTTTGGAGTAAAAGAGGTGGAATATCTGGGTCATATGTATCTCATGAGGGTGTTAAGGTAGACCCTAACAAAATTAAAGGTATTAAGGAATGGAAAATCCCCACATCCATAAAGCATCTACGAGGATTTCTTGGGTTGATGGGGTATTATCGTAAGTTTGTTAAGAATTATGGGAGAATAGCAGCACCATTAACAACATTACTGAAGAAAGACGCATTTTCTTGGACTCTAGAAGCAACTAAGGCCTTTAAACATCTTAAAGAGGAAATATGCCAAGCACTGGTCTTAGCTACACCAGGCTTAAAAAAAACCTTTATTGTGGAATGTGATGCCTCAGGAAATGGAATTGGTGTTGTTTTAATGCAATAAGTAAGGCCCATTTCTTTTGAAAGTCATCCAATCAAAGGAAAGTATTTACAAAAAGATATTTATCATAAGGAAATGTTGGAAAAACTACATGAACTTAAGAAATAACGACTTTACCTAATGGGAAGGCACTTCAAGGTATAAACAAATCATGATAGTCTTAAATACCTTTTAGAAAAAAACATTATCTTCAGAAGAGAAACAAAATTGGGTCATGTTGAAGCCCTGAAAATTGGGTCTACAACAAGGGGGATACCCGCCCGGTCCGGACCTTGGTTGGCAGCTCCTTTTCCGTTTGGTATAGCGGGTCCAACTGGGGATATGGGACCAGTTTCCCAATTTCAGTGTGTGTGTTTGGAAAGATTGATATTTCTGTTTCTAATAATTTCTAAATGGAATACTTCTACTCTAATTCTAATCTAATAATTATATTCTAATAAACAGGAATATGTAAATCTACACTAACCCGGGGTGTAACCTTTCCTCTATGCGATCTAAAATGATTTCAAACAACAAATGGTAATAAAGATCATTCAGCTATTATGAGAAAAGAATTCAATAAAGATGAACCACTTCGTATAAAAAGTTAGACGAAACAATTGTGAAAAGCATATCGCATAATGAGCTATTCATACACTAAGCATAAATAAATAGCTATCACCGTACAAAAGTGCCAAATGATAACTCAGGCATTCATACATTAATATATAAATAACTGAACTGGAAATCACTCTAACACAAGGCAGAAAGAGTTAAGAGATAGAAATACCATTTATAACTAGTCCTACTCATGAGCTTCAAGCGATAACGATTTATTTCCTTTTGATCTAACATCCACTAAGAGTACAAAAGTGCAACATCAGTAGCAGATATCAAATGTAAACATCAATAAATCTTGTTCCATTCATTCATCAAAACCTCCTCAGAGGGTACAGAAGTGCATGTTCTGGGGATAAGTTTTTGATAAATTTAAGGACCCTTCTCTAAATGCATGAGAAGGGTTTAAATACTACTAACTAATTCTAAAAATAAATAATTACAAAAATATAGGATACATTTTAAATGACCATCCTATTTTCAAGAAAATAAAACAAAATTAAAGCTAAAATTGAATCTAAAATTAAACTACTTCTGTATTTGTTCCTTAAAATTGCATGCACGCAGCATCTCTTTGAGAAGAATCGGCTCGTTGATTTCCGCTTTTAGCTGAGCTGAGAAAACCAAATCGACAAGAGCTGGCACCATCTTTTCGGCGGAATTAATGATACACTTAACAGTCATCCACTGGCTATGTGGCTTTACCAAGTATGCCCAGTAATAATCCCAGTTTAACTTGGTTAAGCCTTGGATTCCTTTCGCCTTTTCTTGAGCTCTCTACTTACAATCTGCCTCTAGTTGCTGTGCGTTAGGTAAATATCCTGGAGTGATCTCTGCGATCAAATTTTCCCTGTGAAAATTTTCATTTACACAATCAATAATACTGCTTGCTACCATGGCTACTCCTTCTGCTGCTTGTTCTGCCTCCCTCATTTGCTCGTCCCATTTATTAAAGAGCATTTCTTTGTGGTTTTCATTGATCCTTGGTGCACCTGCTCTTTTTCCCTCATCTTTTTCTTGCCAAGCCAAATATTCAGTCACCTGTTTATCAAGTAGATAATAGTCACTTCGTAAATCTACCACTTGATTAGTGATCTTATCACTTATTTCACTATAATAGTTCTAATGCGATATCTTTTGGCCCAACACTTCTTGCTGCTGTAGTAATTGTTCATTCAAGGAAATGGACTCTGTAATAAATTCTGTAAGTTTAGGATTGTCCTTGTGCATCTCCTGTAGATCCTGTAACTTCTTTCCTTTCTCATCCAAACTTTTCTGATATCCTATCTGCACTTGCTGGAAGTCCTGCTGCAACCTCTTAAGCTGTTTCTGTGCTTCATTGTTGGCATTAGCTTGCTGTAATTGTTGTTGCAATACTTGTATTTGGTCTTCCCTTTCCTTTAGCAATTGTTGTACATCAGATGCCTTATCAATAGTCGCAGAGGCGTATGCTCCTGCGATCTGAGATAGTTTGGTGAGATTCTCAGTAGGATTGTTAGTGGGATCTTGCCACGGGACATCTAATTGTTCTGCGTCTTGAGGGAGCACGTTTTCCAATTTCCTTTTCTTCCTTTGTCTTCTTATTAATGCTTTGTGCTGTGGGCTATAAAACACATCAAGGGGAGGAATTTCTTCTATTTTGAGCATAAGCTCAGAGGATGGGGCAATAGCAATATGTTCCATATCTGAAACATAGCTAACTGTTCTTGTGACTACTTCTTTTGTTACCTGTGCATCGCTCACAGGTGTTTTTATGGTTTGCCCTTCAGGATTGATCAAGTCATTGAAGGTTTCCCATTCTTTGTCTAGTTCGGTTATGACTGGCGGTGCTTGAATGACGAGAGGGGGAGGATCTCTTTGCGGGGAGGCAATAACCTGTTGGTGTAGAAGTTCCATTGACTGGGCAGTATCCTTTACTGACCCTTCGCTCTTATCCTGTTCATTTCCAGATATTTTAGAATGTTCAGACATTTCTTTTTCTGACTTGGATTTAGATCCGTTAGTGCTTGAACTCCCACTAAGACTAACACTTGGAGTTGGTTCTCTTGAGGGTTTTAGGCGTAGTTTCTCTAAAGGAATACTGGCTAACCTTCTTTCCCTGTATATTTTGAACTTTTGAAATTCTTCTGGAGAGAATTGCAATTGGGCTGCATGCAGAATTTCCTCAAGCGTGTTTTTCTGTTGGAATATATCATCGAATAAATCCTTTTCTCCAGAGAACACCTTTATCTTGACTGCAATGGTGAAATTCTAGGCAACCTCATTAGGGTCAAATGGTCTTCCTGAAAATTTGAATAACTATAAACATGTCATATTCTTCACTTCTGTAAATGCGTGGCCTACATCAAATAGCGAAAAGGCCCCACAGGCTACAGGAAACTGTGGCCATATATATTTCTTTTTGTCTTTCAAATCTTTAGTTAGACCGCCTTCCCCACAGGTTTGATAGGCAATCTCTCGAGCTAACAATTTATCAGGGACATACAAAGGTAGGACATGAGGGGAAGCAGAACTTCCAAATACCCTGACATAAGTAAACAATTCCTCCCCGAACCATCTTGCGACAGGGAGGATGTCTACCTCTGCTTCAGGAGAGCATCTTGAAGCATCTTTATCATATAACATTCTGTACAAGGGCAGCATAATTCCATGACAAATCTAGTAGAACTATGGAGTGAACTTAGAGTCCCATAATTCTTTGTGATAGACATGAATGGATAGGGGGTCTTGAGTTGTCCACTTCCAACCCATAACAGGAAATTTAGAAACATAACATATCCCATCCATTACATATGTAGATAGGTAAAAAGGAGGATAAATTCTCTGAGCCGCAGCTCTTTTGGACCAGTAACTGACAATGGTCGTGACTAGGTTATCAGACAAGATTTTGGCCCAATCTACAATAGTGGCATTTGTGGCGGCATCCAATAATGGTAGCCATTCAGATGAAAATTTGTTGATATCTGGCATTCCAAATATTCTACAGAGCATGGCAGTAGCAAAGCAATATGGGGAGGTAAGAGAACCAGTACTGTACATACCATGTTTATCTTTCTTCAGTGGTTCGTCCCTCCTAGACCAGTCTTTGGTGGTTTCTGCCAGGTCCTGATTTTCCTTTACAAATTTCTCCATAAACTGCTTGTTATAAGTTTCCTATGGCTCCGGTAGATGATACATGAGCTTTAAATCCTGTGCAGCGAATGAACCGATGAGTCCTTGACCCTGAATTTTGAACTATCTATTTGTGATTTCTGCGCTGTCAAGTATCCACTTGACCATGTCCGTGTATGGGAGGATTTTTGGCCTTGTTGCTATCTAGTGTAAGAATGAGTAGGCTAGCTCTATAAGGGATGCTTCAGAAGAACCATTTTAGCCCACGGTAGCAACTACTTCCATTACTCTGGGATTCTCCTCTTCGAGCATATTATACATGCCTTCCCACGTAGCTATTCCCACATCTCTGTTACAGGCCGTGTCTGTATACAAGGGCGCCATTTCCTTTTCTTCAGTGCTCGAGGCTTTGCTTTTCTTTCCCATTTTATCCGGCGTATTGCTTCGTATTGGCCTCTGCTCTCCGTTCCTGCAATTCACAAGTGAAGTGAAAATGAATGACAAGGAAGGGTGATGGGAAAGTTTTAAATGCCGCAGACATATGCAGTATACCACCTTACGTGAAATGATTCTTTCAATAAGCATGATCCCATATTCCATTAATAACTGGCAACTACCTCATTTATTAGCATTAAAGCACATAACCAGGTGTCAGCTTAGGGAAAATACTTTTCTTGAATAACGCGCCCGAGAGATCTGCGATGGAGCGATTTTGCGATTTTCTTTGCAACATCGCAGATCACAACATCGCAACATCGCAAAATCACAAAGTTGAGAGCTCATGACATTGCATTATCGTAATATCGCTGTATCGCGAAATCGCAATATCGCAAATCGCAGGAAGGTTATGTATGACAATCTTTGTTAACCTGTTTTCTGCGAAATGCGATCTGGCGATCGGCGTCATCGCATATCGGCAAATTTTAAAGTATTTCAATGTGAGTTGTGCTGATGCGATATTTGTTTATTATCGCATATTGCAATCTCGCAAATGTTGGAATTTTGCTTGTAAGGTGGCATCTCGCTATCTTATGTGATGCGATACCTCCTAAGGAAAGATTTGCATTTTACCTTATCATAAAACTTAGTTTTTTTAGATTTTCCAAGGGGATTTCCTAAGCTTATGATGGTAATTTTATTTGAAAAGGAAATTTTACCACTACTTTGATTTTTTTAGATTTTTAACTAAGGGTCCCCACTTATTTAGTATTAGGAATAACACTAAATAAGAAGGGGGGTTGTTACTGGCCACAACAAGGTGGAAGAACCAGTTATCTCTGCTATTTTTTTAATTTTCAAAACTTCCAAAACAGAAAATTTCCCAGAAAGTTAAACTTTATTATAGAAGGATAAAGTACATTATATTCTAACATGTCAATGACATTTTGTTTCAACTATTTTCAAATTTGATTATTTGCTACCTCAAGCTAGTCCCTGTATTTACATCAGTGATTACTTGGTTTGTAAAGATAAAACAAATTCTTCTCTGTAAACTAGTTTTAAATATGCTCATTTGTCGTAGGTAGAGCCTCTGCTGCCAGCAGGCATTTATAGCCTCGACAGGTTTACCTATTACCGAGCAATAATCCTTTATCCTACGTAAAGAAACCTACAATTCCCATAGAAGAATCCACATCCACACTTATTGCTTTGATTTTCTTTTTATTCTTAAAGAGAAATGTCTTGGTTTGGTAGCCAATTTATGACACAGTCATTCACTTGATTTATAACTTTGCTGAACAAGCTGGCTCGTGATGAGACCCCTTGCCTTTTGATTGCAACAATCTCGAGTCTTTGCCCTGTTGTGGTATGCAGCATTGGCAAAGTCAGCAAGTTATAATATCTGTGATTATGATAAGCCGGCTTGTGATGAGACCTCTCACTCTTTAAGATAAAGTGTATCCTTGGATTGTTCCTCTGAAAGTTGTGATTTCCTTAGTAGGGAGGAAGTCATTGTTTCCTTAAGATAGCTCTGGACGACAATAGTAGAGTTTTTTGGAAATAGTTGTTCTATAGAGAATCTTTATTTTGTTATTGATACCTTTCATTGCACCGATATAAAACAATTTCTCACTAAAGGTTGTTTTCATCAAATTTTATGAAGTTGAAACTAGTATCATATCTAGAATAGAGTTTTTAACTGTATCTTTCAATAATAAAGATTAATTTTCCAAAAGATTTGCTATTTATACAAGCGAAAGATCAAAATTTGAAAGAGAATTGGTGTCTTTTTCGTAAATGCCAAAAGTAACCATTTACAACCGGTTTTATTATGAAAAGAAAAACAACTACTCTACAAAAATAGAAGACTGATCTTCTATGGAAAATATTTCTTGAGAATTTGACCATTAACAGGTAGAGAATCTCTTTTCCCTGTTAAATCTTGTAACATGAAGGTAGACGGACCTACGACTTCTACAATTTGAAAAGGACCAAGCCACATTCTTTGAAATTTTGTATGTTTTCCCTTTTCTTCATGAGCCTTGTCCCATTTTAAAACTAGATCTCCCATTTGAAAATCTTTTCTGGATACCATATTGGAATCAAAAGAGGCTTTCACCAATGCTTGATGATGAGTGTGATTTACTTTAGCCCGTTCTCGTTGTTCTTCTAATTTAATTAATTCCAGCTGCCTAAGTTGTAAAGAAGAAGTTGGTATTTCATCAATGTACTGAACTAAGGCTAAAGAGGGAATTGCCAGGTGTGTTGGAAGAACTACTTCTTTCCCATAAACTAAATTAAAGGGAGAAGTGCCGATAGAGGCTTTCTGCGTTATTCGATCTGCCCATAAAGCATATATTAAAGACTTATGCCAATTCTTATGATTTTGGTCAATGGTTCGTTTGATGATTCTGATTAAGTTCTTATTTGTGGACTCAGCTAAACCATTGCCCTGCGGATAGTAATTGGCAGAATATTTAAGTTTGAAACCTCTTTTGAGTGCAAACTCAGTCATTGCATTTCCAGAAAAGTATGATGCATTATCAAACATTAAAGCTGAAGGCAATCCAAACCTGGTGATTATGAACTGATCTATGAATTCAATGATGTTTTCAGCGTTAGCCGTCTTGAGTGGAACTGCTTCTACCCATTTGGTAAAGTAATCTGTTGCTGTAAGGATGTATCTATGCTGTTTAGAAGAGTGAGGAACGATCTCACCTATTATGTCCAATCCCCACTGATCGAAAGGTTGTTCAATAGTAACTGGTTGCAGTGGCAAGGATGGCTTCTTTTGTCTTCCAGCAGTAGTTTGGCAGACTTGACATTTCCTTACGTAGTTATGTGCGTCTTTAAATAATGTGGGCCAGTAATAGCTTGCGCGTAAAATTTTGTGAGCAGTTGCATCTCTAGCGTACTGTTCACCTGCTAGCCCATCGTCGAGTTCCTGCAAAACTTTTTCAGCTTCAGCTTTCTCAAGACATCTAAGTAGAATAGAATCATAATTTATTCTGAAAAGAACTTCATTTAAAAGTTGATATTGTTTGGCTTTTAACCTCAGGGCTTTTTTCTTGGTGTGATCAAGATTTGGAGGAGCATATCCATTTTTTAAATAATAAATAATATCAGTGTATAATGACTCAACATCGTTTAGGCTTACCTCGTACACTTGTACCTCTTCAGATGGATTTTCAGGTATTAGCGATGCTCCTGCCAGCATTTTGCAAAAGCCTTGGCCTTTTAAAATACTTGCTGGTTTGATTTCAACATCATATTCTTGTAAGGAAGTAACCCAATTGGCCATTTTCTCACCCACATCCTTCTGTACTAGAAGATTTCTTACCGCTGGAAACGGTACTATGATCTTGGTATGTGTTTTGAGTAAAAAAGGTCTGAAATATTTAATTGCTTTAAAAATAGCATAAGCTTGTTTTTCCACATCTGAATAATTCAATTCAACACCTTGTAAATTGGAACTGAAAAAGGAAATTGGGGCTTCCGCCTTTTCTTGATTTGCTCGAGTGAGTATTGCAGCATATGATCTATCTGAGGCAAAAGTTTACAAAATAAAAGAATCAGAAAAATTTGGAGTAGCTAACGATGGAGCATTGATAATGGCTTGTTTGATCAGATTGAAAGCCTCATGTTCATCTTGGCCCCATTTAAAGTTTGCGTTCTTTTTAATCATGGCTTGTAAAGGAGACACAATTCTTGAAAAGTCTGGAATGAATCTCTTTACAAAGTTGATCTGGCCAAGGAAAGATTGCATGGCTTTCTTGTTGTGAGGTAGGGGGACTGCGGAAATTTCTTTGATTCTGTCAGGATCAATGTGAATTCCAGATTTTGACACTATGAATCCTAGAAGCTTTCCTTCACTCAATGCGAAAAAGGATTTTTTCAGGTTAAGCAAAATCCCATACCTTAAACAACATTGGAAGATTTGTTTTAAATCCCTGAGATGGTTGTTTCGTTTCTTGGAATAAATAGTTATATCATCCAAATAGATTACCACTGATTTGTTAACTAACCCTTTGAATGCAATGTCCATGGCTCTCTGAAATGTGGCACCCGCGTTAATCAAACCAAATGGCATCTTTTGATATGTGTATGTGCCCCATTTAGTTCTGAATGTCGTTTTCAATTGATCGTCGGGGTGTACCAGCACTTGGTTGTATCCCGAGAATCCATCTAAGAATGACATTAATTCTGAGCCCGCAACTGCCTGCAGTATTTGTTCCATGGGAGGCAAAGGAAAATTATCCTTTTGGCAGGCCTTGTTAAGGTTTTGAAAGTCAATGCAGATTCTGATATCTCCGTTTTTCTTTCTAACAGGTACCATATTGGAAACCCATTTAGAATGTCTAACAGGAAAGATTATTTTGGCTTTCAATAACTTATTGAGTTCAGTTTTAATCTGGTTTTCTAAATTTGGATGGATCTTTCTCAACTTCTGTTGGACAGGTCTTTCATTATCAATCATTGGGATAGTATGTTGGATGATGGAGGTGTCGTACATTTTGAGTTCATCATAATTCCAGGAAAAAACACCTTTGTATTGTTTCAAGAGACGAATATATGCTAATTTCTCTTTGGGGGCTAGGCCAAGGCCTAGGTTGACGTTCTGTGGTTTGGCATCAGTTCCTAGATTTACTAATTGATAATTCAAAGTTGAAATTTGGAGTTTTGAATTGGTAGATCTTTTGAATCGATCTTTCAAATCATAAAGGTCTTCTAATTTGACTACTAATTTAGGTATAGCATTGTTAGTACTATCCTGTGCAGTTGTTGGTCATGTTGGTCTTCGTCAATTATTTGATTGGTGTAGGATCCTTCAGATGTGAGAAAACTCACGATATCAGGATCTTCATTGAAGATCCTCCAATTAATAATGTTATCAGAGATAAATGGTCTAAAAATTAACTCAATTGAAAATCGGTCAGGGCTAAAATCTTCTGAAGGAATGAGCTTGGAAGCTACGTTGGCTAAGAGGTCTGCGCTTGCATTCTGAAGTCTGGGAATTGATGAAATATTAAATGCTATAAAATGTTCAGTTAGATCTTGAACCAAAGATTGGTAATGTTTTAAAGCACCTGATAAACAGTGTATAGTATTTCGTACCTGTCTGATTAAAATTTCAGAATCTTCGAAAACTTGCAGGTATTTGACGTCTAATCCGATTGCCTTGTACAACCCTTGGACTAGAGCTTCGTATTCTGCGGTATTGTTGGTGCACTCGAATTCGAGTCTGCAAGTTAGCATGGTCTTATCTCCCTCTGGGCTTACTAATACACATCCTTCTCTTGCTCATTCGTTAGACTTAGAACCATCAAAAAATAGTTTCCAAAACAAAGATTTATTTACAGGACTATGTATAAAATTAATGCATTTAGAACTATCTATTTGAGAGAAATTTTCTACTTGAGATAAAACAGAATGTTCTAGGTAAGGTGAAGAATGAGCATTAAAATTTCCTAGGAAAGAATCTACTGAATAGTTGCCAATGATGTTAGAATTATATGCTACTGGTTCGTTTTCTCCGTCGAGTTCTGTTATTATGTATTTCTGATGTTGCTCGCGTTCAACTTTAATTTGGTTGGGTTTACCATTGTAAGGGAGCCACATATGCGACCAATCAGTTGCAAAGTATCCGTGAAGTTTTTCTAACCAATCTCTGCTAAGAATTAAGCCATAAAATTCAGGAATATCAGCAACTAAAATGTCGATGACTTGACATACCTTTGGGTTGGATGACAGCCTTATGGTAACTTGATTTAACTCGCCAATCACTTCAACTTGCGATCGATCTAGCTGAACCATGCGCACAGCGGATTTCTGTGGTTGAACATTCAATTTTGCACAAATTGATCTTGGCAAAATATTTGATGAAGCTCCAGAATCGACTAAGAAATTATGCACATTTTTATTGAAGATTTCATAAGTAAGGAGAAATGGGGGATTATGTGATCTCTATCTTCCTCCAATTAATGCGATATAAATTGGATCAACTTTATTCATCGTATTAGTTGGAGGTCTTCCCATATCATGAGAAGCTTGAGAGATTACAGCAGCTGGTAAAGGTGCAACTGGCACGTCATGTAATTATTTCAGAAGTACTTTCTACTGGTGTTTTAACTTGCTTAATTCAAAAGGAGTAATATTGGCCCTAGTCTTTTTCATGTCTTCTACGATATTATACTCCATTTCATCTGAAATGATTAGCATTTTAGATGGAGTAGATGTGTCTGTTTGGACTGGGCTGGTTTGAGCCGCTCTAGGTGATGTCTTCTTGGCTACGACTTTATCCTTAGTCATCGAGCTTGCACTCTTTGACTTAGGTGTAGGTTGAGGAGGATCAAGCTGATTTCTACTGCGAGTACTGACCGGGACTGCCTCTTGATCCTCTTCATTTGGGAGGATGAAATCCCACATACCTTGTAACTCAACAACTTCTTCTTCATCGGTATGCTCTTCAGTAGCGTTTTCCTCTTCTTCTTCTTCTGATTCAGCATTTGAAATAGCGTTAGGGGGTTTGGAATCAGTTGAAGGATTTATTTTAAAAGGCCTGTATGGCTTTTTAGAATAAGTTTATGCTACTTGCTTCTTGATGTCGACCATTTCGTTAGACATGGTCTTCAAAACTTTTTGTAATCCTTCTAAATCAAATGGATCTTTCGGTTGTTTTTTATTGGGATCTTCTTTGAAAGAAACCTTCTGAGATTTTCGTTCTTCCATCGCTTTTTTCTTTTCTAAGGCCATAATATGTTTCTCTACTGTTATTGCTTCCTTCATGTTTTCAACTAAGGTTGGTTTGTTAGCCCTATCAACAAAGATTGCTAAGTTTGATGGTAAAGTAGTAATGTACCATTCACTTCGCACTTCTTCACTAGGCTGAGAAGCAGTAGCAATTTTGTTTAAGATTTTATTGAAACATAGATTAAAATCTTTGATGGGTTCTCTTGACTCGGCCCTAAGGTTAGACAAGTCGTTGATCAGTGTCGTTGTAGACCTTTCATCACCAAACTTGGTCAAGAATTGTTCTTGGAAGATGTCCCAACTAGTAATAGATCCAGATGGTAATGAGAAATACCATGATCCGGTTGTTCCTTGCAGAGTATAAGGAAAAAGTCGAACAACAACATCTTCATTGGTAACTCCATTGAGATTTATGGATAGCATAAAGTTATTTATATGTTCTTCTGCTAGCATGCCTACCTTAGGATTAAACTTAGGCAGCCATTTTTCAGGATGGGCCGGTATCTGACTCAAGGGTGCAGGCATTAAGACTGCCCCTGGGTTATTCCATGGAGTTTGGGCCATTGTTGAACTACTAACAGAGGAAAGTGCAGAAAATGATCCTTGTGGTTGAGAAGATGAGGATATTATGACTCCAGATGGTTGAGAAGGAGTTGAGGAAGTTGCAATAGGCTGATGGACGATGATCTGAAGTGGAGGAGTGGATGGTTGACTTCGCGGTGAAGAGGTTGAGATGGATGATGATGATGAAAGAGTCTCACTATTGTTGGAAATAATACTGAGAGGGGGGGTGAATTAGTATTATCTAATTCTTTTAATAAATCTTCTTTATTTGTTCTTTGAATTATTTTTGCATGTCAGTACCATAAAATAATGAGCATGAACAAAAGAAAACAGATAGTCACACCAAAGAACACAAGATGTAAGGTGGAAACCCAATGTGGGTGAAAACCACCTGCTGCAATATGTCTCTATCTTCTTTCAAATTAGAAACTCCTTTTACAATGGTTTTGTACTGGTGCAGTCCTTTACCAGTACGCAGGCTGCAACCTGCAGAGAGCTACAACTCTCTCTCGTTTTCCAGTCTCTCCTGGAAGGGAGCTACAACCCCCTACTTCTTTTCTTACAAGGACCACTTTTCATAAATTTTCAAACTGGATCCATAAGCATCAAATGATCATCAAGTATAAGAGAATCACCCAGTCAACTGTAGTAACTAAATCAACAATAATAGGACCAAACCCAGAACACAGCAATGATAAACAAAGATTTTAAGAGAAGTAAGCACCCTGCTCAACTGCATGCCTGCTTACGTAAGCACCCTGTTCAACTGCTGGCCTGCTTACTGTACTCACCCTGCTCAACTGCTGGCCTGCTTACAGTACGCACCCTGCTCAACTGCTAGCCTGCGTATAGTACGCATCCTGCTCAACTGCTAGCCTGCGTACCTCGCTCTGAGTCCATTGAACTGCCTGCGTACCGGCGCACCTGAACCCTTCTGTGCCTGCGTACCGGCGCACCTGAAACGCTTCGTTCCTGCGTACGTACGCACTTTTCTCTTACTGCACCTGCGTACCTCCGGGCATAGATGATTTCAAGACTTCAGAAGTAACCCAGACAGTCAGATCTACAGATCTGAACATGCGCCGAAGAGATCTCGGTCCATCAGTAGATTCGCCTTGTTTAGATCTAGACCAGATCTAACCCTCATAAGATATTCAACCCAAAACATGCTCAAGCCAAATGATCTCCTTTGCTTTATATAGGAAAGCTCTTCCTTAAAATATGGATCAATACCACGAGCCGACACCATAATAACCCAATACCGTCGGCTAAATACCAAGAGTAAAACATAAGAAAACCCACATGTGAATTTCTTTGCCTTGAAATGTGTGCACTGGGGGTACGCACCTCCTGAACGGTGGACCTGTGGGTATGTACGCACTTTATGTAACATTGGCCTGCGTGTACGCACCTTCTGTAAGGTGTACCTGCGTACCCCTTATTTTCTTCAATATTTGATAGCTGATCATCAATCTCTGCTGCTGACTTGAAGTACTGTGATCTATCACCTGAATGGGTTGCCATCAAGGACAACACTTTAGCCATAATGCCAACAATCTCCCCCTTTGGACTTGATGGCAACCTCAAAACTTCAGCTTCATTCTCCCCCTTTGACATCAAGGGCAAAGGGTTATGCTCCCCCTAAGAACATGCTCCCCCTGAATATGAACCAGATCTGCAACGAAGAACCATAATCCACCATGAAAGAGATAGAGACATATTGCAGCTACTTCCAAGATCTCCTTCTGCACATCCTCCATAATGCCAACAATGCATTATATGCTCCCCCTGAACCTGTACCATCAATCAGAAGAGGTTCAGCAATAAGATGATGCATCAACAACCCCCAGCTTTTGCCTGAGGTATTCAAAAGTGTCCCTGGGCAATGGTTTGGTGAGAATATCAGCAACTTGTTCCTTAGAAGGAACATACTCGAACTTGACCTTCTGTTCAAGCACTTGTTCCCGGAGAAAATGATACTTGATTGGTATGTGCTTGGTTTTTGAATGCATAACAGGATTCTTTGAGATGCTGATTGCACTTGTGTTATCACATAAGATGGGGATTGGTGGTGTACAATTGATTTGAAAATCCTGCAAAGTCTGCATCATCCAAAGGAGTTGGGTGCAACAAGATGCAGCAGCAACATATTCCGCTTCAGCTGTAGACAAGGCAATCGAACTTTGTTTCTTGCTGAACCAAGATACCAGTCTGGAACCCATAAAGAACGCACCACCACTTGTGCTTTTCCTGTCATCCACGCTTCCGGCCCAATCTGCATCTGTATAAGCATGAAGTGTAAGATCTGTATCTCTAGGATACCATAAGCCATAATTTTGAGTCCCTTGAAGATATTTGAAAATTCTCTTCACTGCCTGAAGATGAGTCTCCTTCGGATTTGCCTGAAATCTTCCAACTATTCCAATTGCATGCATGATGTCTGGGCGGGTACCTGTCAAATAAAGTAAACTTCCAATCATAGATCTGTAGGTTGGTTGATGTACTGCTGCAGATTCATCATTTGCACTGAGGCTACATCCTGTGACCATGGGTGTACATACTGGTTTTGCATCTTCCATACCATATTTCTTCAAAATCTGTTTGAGATACTTGGTTTGAGATAAAAAGATTCCTCCTTCTTTTTGTTGAATTTGCAAACCAAGGAAATATGTCAGTTCTCCTAGCAAGGACATTTCAAATTCTTTCTGCATGACCAAGGCAAAGTTTTGACTCATAGCTTCTTCATTGCTCCCAAAAATAATGTCATCTACATACACAACAAGTATTAGCAATTTGTCATTTTCAACTTTTATATAAAGATTGCTATCTGTCGATCCTTTTGAAAAACCTTGTTGATGAAGATATTTGTCCAAACGGTAGTACCAAGCCCTTGGAGCTTGTTTGAGACCATAGAGAGCCTTTTTCAATCTGCATACAAGATTTGGATCATTTCCAAGAATGAACCCATCTGGCTGTTCAATGTACACTTCTTCTTCCAAGTCTCCATTCAGAAAGGCTGATTTCACGTCCATTTGAAATACTTTGAAGTTTTGAAAACTTGAGAGAGCAAGGAACATTCGGATGGCCTCAAGTCTTGCAACAGGAGCAAAGGTTTCTTCAAAGTCTATTCCTTCTTGCTGCGCATACCCTTTACAAACAAGTCTGGCTTTGTTTCTAATTACTTCTCCATTTTCATTCAATTTGTTTTTGAAGACCCATTTTGTCCCGATAACATTCTTATCTTTTGGTCTAGGAACCAGCTCCCAAGTGTTGTTCTTTTCGATCTGCTCAAGTTCTTCATCCATTGCTTTCACCCAACATTCATCTTTGCATGCCTCTTTCACATTTTGTGGTTCAGTAGAGGAGAGTAATGCCAAATAGCTTGAAGCTTCTGCAACTGTTCTTCTTGTTTGTACACCTGCTTCTTTCTGCCCCATAATCTGAGATTCTGGATGATTCTTCTGAACATATCTGGATGGAGTCTTTTCTTCTATTCTTGTTTGCTCCTCTGGTTCTTCTTGAGGTTCTTCTTGAGGTTCTTCTTCTTCATCATTCTGTCGTTGGGGTAGCCTTCATCTTCTTCTTCATGATGTACTTGCCTAGGAATGTATCCCTTCTCATCAACCACTACATCAATGCTGTCAACAATTCTGCCAAGTCTTTTATTGTAGCATTTGTATGCTTTGCTATGTGGAGAGTAACCAAGAAGAATGCCTTCATCTGCTCTAGGTTCAAGTTTGCCAAGCTGCTCATCAGTATTCTTGATATAGCATTTGCTCCCAAAGATTTTGAAGTGCTTTACCAAAGGAGTCCTACCACTCCAGAGCTCATGAGGAGTTTGAGTGCTGTTCACCCGGACATTTGTTTTGTTAAGAATAACAACCGCAGCATGTGCAGCTTCACCCCAGAAAGTTGCGGGAGTTCCTGACTCATCAAGCATAGCACGAGCCATTTGTTGGACTGTTCTGTTCATTCTTTCCACAACTCCATTTTGCTGAGGGGTTCTTGCTGTAGAGAATTCTCTTCTTATCCCATGTTCTTCACAGAAATCGAAGAATTCGTTTGAAGTAAATTCCCCACCTCTGTCGGATCTGAGGCACTTAATTTTGTGACCTGATTCATTTCCAACCAAGGCTTTGAAGGATTTGAATTTTTCGAATGCTTCATCTTTGTGCTTCATAAGTCCTAACCAGACAAACCTAGAGAAATCGTCAATGAATAATATCAAGTATTCTTCTCCTCGAGGTGTTCTTTTCCTGAAAGGACCACATGTATCTGTATGTACTAGCTCAAGAGGCATGCTAGCTGAACCTTCTTTCTCTGGAAAGTTAGTTCTGGTTTGTTTTCCAAACTGACATGATTTGCATATGGTGTTGTCAGGAATTTTGATATCTGGAAGATCGCGAACTGCCTGATATTTGCATGCTTTCCTTATTTGTGAAAAGCTTAGATGTCCCAACCTCCGATGCCATAACCAGTGCTCATCATCCTTGCTCAGATAGCATTGTTGTTGTCCTTCTTCAAATATGTACAGATTATTTGGAGTTCTTTTGCCTTTGATCACTGTTTTACCTGTATCAAGATCACGAACAAGACATCCATTTGATCTGAATATGACCTCGGTTCTTTGATCACACATCTGGCTGACACTTAGAAGATTATGCTTCAATCCATCAACATACAAAACATTTCCAGCCTTGACCTTTTCTTTTAACTGAGCAATGCCTTTTCCTTTTATAGTTGCAGGAGTATCATTTCCAAAAGAGACTTTCTTTCCTTTTTCTAGAGCAGAAAATGACTCAAGTTTTTCTTTATCACCTGTCATATGCTTCGAACATCCACTGTCAATGTACCATAGATTTTCCTGTCCCTCTGCATAAAATGCTATCCCACATCTTTCTGTTTGTGGTTCCTTTATTCTCCATGTTTTGGTGCTTGAGGCTTGTTCCTTTTTCTGCTGAAACCTGCTCCTGCATTCAGAGTCTTCATGACCAAAGTTATTGCAAATAGAACATTCAACTTCATTGTCAAGAACCGAAAAGTTGTTATAGGTCCTTTTTGTAATCCCGGTCATACTTCTTTGTTTTTGAGCTTCCCTAGTCATGAGTTTTATATGCAACACATTGAGCTGCTTTGTGACCAAAGTTATGGCAAGAAAAGCATTGTCCATTGAAGAAACTTCTGCGGTTATCGAATCTACCAGCCAATTGATTGTAATTTCTATTGTCATCTATTCTTGAACCAAATTGAGAAGATTTTACCTGTGGCTGGTTGTAGCTTTTGTTCACCCTTAAGATGGATTGCCCCTGATAGTTTCTGTTTGTAATTCGTCCCTGCTTTACCTGATGATCTTCATTGTGCTTTTGCTCATTTCTTCTTGCTGCATCAAGATAACTTTTTGAGGTGGATGCTTGAGAAGTTTCTCCATTATAGCCCAGACCTGTCTTGTTTAGTGGAGACCGCTGCACATTGATAATCTCATCCAAAGTTTCAGATCCTTTGACAAACTTGAGATTAATAGCTTTTGTTTTCTCAATCTCTTTTCTAAGACCAACACTTTCACCTTCTAATTTCTCAAGATGTTTTTCCTTTTCATCAATTTGAAATTGTAGAGTATCAATGATCATGTTCTTTTCTTCTATACATCTCTTGAGTCTAGTAATTTCATCATAAAGGTTATCCACATCTATAGCATCCATATAATCATCATCTTCAAATGCCATTAACAACTTATATTCATTACCTTGTTCATCTTCATCACTGTTTGATAGGCCATCACTATCTTCATGAGTGTAGTAGCTTTTCTTATTTGCATTCTGTTTCTTGTTCCATCTAGCAGGTTCCTTTCCTTTATCCTTATAAGGACATTTTGCAGCATAATGACCTACTCTTCCACAAGCAAAGCATTTAAAAGGTAACTTACCTTTGAACCTTCCAGAACCCCTTTGAAGATTTCTGACAAAATTTGATTCTTCTTCCTCTTCTTCTGGGACGTGGCTTGCTTCATAATAATCTCCTTTGCCTGATGCCTTGAAAGTAGCTTCTCTTCTGTCTGATGGACCTCCCTTTCTCATTTCATAAGCAGTTAGAATTCCATGTAGCTGAGACATAGTAAGAATTCGTAGATTTTCCTTTTCTTCTATTGCAGATACTTTAGATTCAAACTTGGGGGACAATGATCTTAGAACCTTTTCAACCACAATAGCCTCTTTTATTTCTTCACCCAAATTTTTCATACAATTAACAACCTCATCTACCCGAAGAAAATAGTTAGCCACACTTTCATCATTATACATTTTGAGAGTCTCATACTGAATTCTGAGAGTTTGAAGTTTAGCACGCTTTACCTGTTCATCTCCTTCATAGCTCGTGACAATTTTGTCCCATATCTCTTTTGCGGATTTATAGTGCATTACCTTCATGAATTCTGATTGAGATATACATCCTAATAGAGTACTGACTGCTTTCGCATTTGTTTCATACTTCTTTTTCTCGGCTGCATCTGTAGGAGTAGCTGAAGGAAAAGTGTAGCCTGTCTCTATGATGTCCCAAACTTCTGTACCAAGAGATTGAAGATAGGCAGTAACTCTTACCTTCCAATAATTGAAGTTTGTCCCATCAAAAACTGGTGGCCTGATTGATGCTTCTCTCTCGTAGTTGCTCATGATGAACGATCTACCTTCAAGCGATCAAGCTTCTCTGAAGGACCTGCTCTGATACCAATTGTTGGAAATAATACTGAGAGGGGGGGTGAATCAGTATTATCTAATTCTTTTAATAAATCTTCTTTATTTGTTCTTTGAATTATTTTTGCATGTCAGTACCATAAAATAATGAGCATGAACAAAAGAAAACAGATAGTCACACCAAAGAACACAAGATGTAAGGTGGAAACCCAATGTGGGTGAAAACCACCTACTGCAATATGTCTCTATCTTCTTTCAAATTAGAAACTCCTTTTACAATGGTTTTGTACTGGTGCAGTCCTTTACCAGTACGCAGGCTGCAACCTGCGGAGAGCTACAACTCTCTCTCGTTTTCCAGTCTCTCCTGGAAGGGAGCTACAACCCCCTACTTCTTTTCTTACAAGGACCACTTTTCATAAATTTTCAAACTGGATCCATAAGCATCAAATGATCATCAAGTATAAGAGAATCACCCAGTCAACTGTAGTAACTAGATCAACAATAATAGGACCAAACCCAGAACACAGCAATGATAAACAAAGATTTTAAGAGAAGTAAGCACCCTGCTCAACTGCTTGCCTGCTTACGTAAGCACCCTGTTCAACTGCTGGCCTGCTTACTGTACTCACCCTGCTCAACTGCTGGCCTGCTTACAGTACGCACCCTGCTCAACTGCTAGCCTGCGTACAGTACGCATCCTGCTCAACTGCTAGCCTGCATACCTCGTTCTGAGTCCATTGAACTGCCTGCGTACCGGTGCACCTGAACACTTCTGTGCCTGCGTACCGGCGCACCTGAAACGCTTCGTTCCTGCGTACGTACGCACTTTTCTCTTACTGCACCTATGTACCTCCGGGCATAGATGATTTCAAGACTTCAGAAGTAACCCAGACAGTCAGATCCACAGATCTGAACATGCGCCGAAGAGATCTCGGTCCATCAGTAGATTCGCCTTGTTTAGATCTAGACCAGATCTAACCCTCATAAGATATTCAACCCAAAACATGCTCAAGCCAAATGATCTCCTTTGCTTTATATAGGAAAGCTCTTCCTTAAAACATGGATCAATACCACGAGCCGACACCATAATAACCCAATACCGTCGGCTAAATACCAAGAGTAAAACATAAGAAAACCCACATGTGAATTTATTTGCCTTGAAATGTGTGCACTAGGGGTACGCACCTCCTGAACGGCGGACCTGCGGGTATGTACGCACTTTATGTAACATTGGCCTGCGTGTACGCACCTTCTGTAAGGTGTACCTGCGTACCCCTTATTTTCTTCAATATTTGATAGCTGATCATCAATCTCTGCTGCTGACTTGAAGTACTGTGATCTATCACCTGAATGGGTTGCCATCAAGGACAACACTTTAGCCATAATGCCAACAACTATCAGATCCTTTAGGAGACTTTCTTGCTTTCTTCCTAGTAGGTAGAGGTAATTCGGTTGGCTGAACACCAAACTTTTCACTCTTTAACCTGGTAAGAGGATGAGCAGGATTATATTGTGAAGTCACGTTGCCTTGAGATTTATCAGACTTTTGAGGAGATATTGAAAATCGCTGATGTTTGTGAATCAAAGATTCAACTTCAGGAGGTTCAATAGTAGATTTCTCTGAAATGTCAGGGTTTGTAGCAGCGGCTGTTGATCCAGCGACTTCTAACTCTGGATTTAAGGTTTCTGAATGCAATGGAGAAGTCGGAGGAGATGGTGAGGGCGATTTACTCTCAGAATTTTATTTACATTTAGATTTACTTGCCATTCATAGTTCGGGCCCTCCTTCTAGCGCCAAATATGTTGAAGCCCCAAAAATCTGGTCTACAACAAGGGGGATACCTACCCGGTCCAGACCTTGGTTGGCAGCTCCTTTTCCGTTTGGTATAGCGGGTCCGACTGGGGATATGGGACCAGTTTCCCAATTTCAGTGTGTGTGTGTGGGAAAGATTGATATTTCTGTTTCTAACAGTTTCTAAATGGAATACTTCTACTCTAATTCTAATCTAATAATTATATTCTAATAAACAGGAATATGTAAATCTACACTAACCCGGGGTGTAACCTTTCCTCTATGCGATCTAAAATGATTTCAAACAACAACTGGTAATAAAGATCATTCAGCTATTATGAGAAAAGAATTCAATAAAGATGAACCACTTCGTATAAAAAGTTAGACGAAACAGTTGTGAAAAACATATCGCATAATGAGCTATTCATACACTAAGCATAAATAAATAGCTATCACCGTACAAAAGTGCCAAATGATAACTCAGGCATTCATACATTAATATATAAATAACTGAACTGGAAATCACTCTAACACAAGGCAGAAATAGTTAAGAGATAGAAATACCATTTATAACTAGTCCTACTCATGAGCTTCAAGCGATAACGATTTATTTCCTCTTGATCTAACATCCACTAAGAGTACAAAAGTGCAACATCAGTAGCATATATCAAATGAAAATATCAATAAATCCGGTTCCATTCATTCATCAAAACCTCCTCAGAGGGTACAGAAGTGCATGTTCTGGGGATAAGTTTTTGATAAATTTCAGGACCCTTCTCTAAATGCATGAGAAGGGTTTAAATACTACTAACTAATTCTAAAAATAAATTATTACAAAAATATAGGATGCGGTTTTAAATGACCATCCCCTTTTCAGGAAAATAAAACAAAATTAAAGCTAAAATTGAATCTAAAATTAAACTACTTTTGTATTTGTTCCTTAAAATCACATGCATGTAGCATCTGTTTGAGAAGAGTCGGCTGGATGATTTCCGCTTTTCGCTGAGCTGAGAAAACCGAATTGATAAGAGCTGGCACCATCTTTTCAGCCGAATTAATGATACACTTAATAGTCATCCACTGGCTATGTGGCTTTACCAAGTATGCCCAGTAATAATCCCAGTTTAACTTGGTTAACCCTTGGAATGCTTTTGCCTTTTCTTGAGAGCTCTGTTTCCAATCTGCCTCTAGTTGTTGTGCGTTAGGTAAATATCCTGGAGTGGTCTCTGCGATCAAATTTTCCCTATGCAAATTTTCATTTACGCAATCAATAATACTACTTGCTCCCGTAGCTGCTCCTTCTATTGCTTGTTCTGCCTCCCTGATTTTCTCGTCCCATTTATTAAAGAGAATTTCTTTGTGGTTTTCATTGATCCTTGGTGCACCTGCTCTTTTTCCCTCGTCTTTTTCTTGCCAAGCCAAATATTCAGTCACCCGTTTATCAATTAGATCATAGTCACTTCGTAAATCTACCACTTGATTAGTGATCTTATCACTTATTTCACAATAATAGTTCCAATGCGATATCTTTTGGCCCAACGCTTCTTGTTGCTATAGTAATTGTTCATTCAAGGAAATGGACTCTGTGATAAATTCTGTAAGTTTAGGATTGTCCTTGTGCATCTCCTGTAGATCATGTAACTACTTTCCTTTCTCATCCAAACTTTTCTGATATCCTATCTGCATTTGCTGGAAGTCCTGCTGCAACCTCTCAAGCTGTTTCTGTGCTTCATTGTTGGCATTAGCTTGCTGTAATTGTTGTTGCAATACTTGTATTTGGTCTTCCCTTTCCTTTAGCAATTGTTGTACCTCAGATGCCTTATCAATAGTCGCAGAGGCATATGCTCCTATGATCTGAGATACTTTGGTGAGATTCTCAATAGGATTGTTAGTGGGACCTTGCCATAGGACATCTAATTGTTTTGCATCTTGAGGGAGCACGTTTTCCAATTTCATTTTCTTCCTCTGTCTTCTTATTACTGCTTTGTGCTGTGGGCTATAAAACACATCAAGGGGAGGAATTTCTTCTATTTTGAGCATAAGCTCAGAGGATGGGGCAATAGGAATATGTTCCATATCTGAGACATTGCTAACTGTTCTTGTGACTACTTCTTTTGTTACCTGTGCATCGCTCACAGGTGTTTTTATGGTTTTCCCTTCAAGATTGATCAGGTCATTGAAGGTTTCGCATTCTTTGTCTAGTTCGGTTATGACTGGCGGTGCTTGAATGACGAGAGGGGGAGGATCTCTTTGCATGGAGGCAATAACCTGTTGGTGTAGAAGTTCCATTGACTGGGCAATATCCTTCACTGACCCTTCGCTCTTATCTTGTTCATTTCCGGATCTTTTAGAATCTTCAGACATTTCTTTTTCTGACTTGGATTTAGATCCGTTAGTGCTTGAACTCCCACTAAGACTAACACTTGGATTTTGTTCTCTTGAGGGTTTTAGGCATAGTTTCTCTAAAGGAATACTGGCTAACCTTCTTTCCCTGTATATTTTGAACTTTTGAAATTCTTCTGGAGAGAATTGAAATTGGGCTACATGCAGAATTTCTTCAAGTGTGCTTTTCTATTGGAATATATCATCGAATAAATCCTTTTCTCCAGAGAACACCTTTATCTTGACTACAGTGGTGAAATTCTGGGCAACCTCATTAGGGTCAAATGGTCTTCCTGAAAATTTGAATAATTGTAAACACGTCATATTCTTCACTTCTGTAAATGCGTGGCCTACATCAAATAGCAAAAAGGCCCCACAGGCTACAGGAAACTATGGCCATATAGCTTTCTTTTTGTCTTTCAAATCTTTAGTTAGACCGCCTTCCCCACAGGTTTGATAGGCAATCTCTCGAGCTAACAGTTTATCAGGGACATACAAAGGTAGGACATGAGGGGAAGCAGAACTTCCAAATACCCTGACATAAGTAAACAATTCCTCCCCGAACCATCTTGCGACAGGGAGGATGTCTACCTCTGCTTCAGGAGAGCATCTCGGAGCATCTTTATCATATAACATTTTGTACAAGGGCAGCATAATTCCATGACAAATCTGGTAGAAGTATGGAGTGAACTTAGAGTCCCATAATTCTTTGTGATAGACATGAATGGGTAGGGGGTCTTGAGTTGTCCACTTCCAACCCATAACAGGAAATTTAGAAACATAACATATCGCATCCATTACATATGCAAATAGGTAAAAAGGAGGATAAATTCTCTGAGCTGCAGCTCTTTTGGACCGGTAACTGACAATGGTCGTGACTAGGTTATCATATAATATTTTGGCCCAATCTAGAATAGTGGCATTTGTGGCAGCATCCAATAACAGTAGCCATTCAGATGAAAATTTGTTGATATCTGGCATTCCAAATATTCTACAGAGCATGGCAGCAACAAAGCAATATGGGGAGGTAAGAGAACCAGTACTGTACATACCGTGTTTATCTTTCTTCAGCGGTTCGTCCCTCCTAGACCAATCTTTGGTGGTTTCTGCCAGGTCCTGATTTTCCTTTACAAATTTCTCCATAAACTGCTTGTTATAAGTTGCCTGTGGCTCCGGTAGATGATACATGAGCTTTAAATCCTGCGCAGCGAATGAACCGATGAGTCCTTGACCCTGAATTTTGAACTGTCTATTTCTGATTTCTGCGTTGTCCAGTATCCACTTGACCATGTCCATGTATGGGAGGATTTTTGGCCTTGCTACTATCCGGTGTAAGAATGAGCAGGCTAGCTCTGTAAGGGATGCTTCAGAAGAACCATTTGAGCCCGCGGTAGCAACTACTTCCATTACTCTGGGATTCTCCTCTTCAAGCATATTATACATGCCTTCCCACATAGCTATTCTCGCATCTCTGTTACAGGCCGTGTCTGTATACAAGGGCGCAATTTCCTTTTCTTCAGTGCTCGAGGCTTTGCTTTTATTTCCCATTTTATCCGACGTATTGTTTCGTATTGGCCTCTACTCTCCGTTCTTGCAATTCACAAGTGAAGTGAAAATGAATGACAAGGAAGGGTGATGGGAATGTTTTAAATGCTGCAGACATATGCAGTATACCACCTTACGTGAAATGATTCTTTCAATAAACACGATCCCATATTCCATTAATAACTGGCAACTACCTCATTTATTAGAATTAAAGCACATAACCAGGTGTCAGCTTAGGGAAAATACTTTTCTTGAATAACGCGCCCGAGAGATCTGCGATGGAGCGATTTTGCGATTTGCTTCGCAACATCGCAGATTGCAACATCGCAAAATTGCAGAATCGCAAAGTTGATAGCTCATGACATCGCATTATCGTATTATCTTTGTATTGCGAAATCGCAATATCGCAAATAGTAGGAATGTTATGTATGACCATCTTTGTTAACCTGTTTTCTGCGAAATGCGATCTGGCGATCGACGTCATCGCATATCGGCAAATTTTAAAGTGTTTCAATGTGAGTTGTGTTGATGCGATATTTGTTTATTATCGCATATCGCGATCTCGCAAATGTTGGAATTTTTCTTGTAAGGTGGCATCCCGCTATCTTATGCGATGCGATATTTCCTAATGAAAGATTTACATTTTACCTTATCATAAAACTTAGCTTTTTTAGATTTTCCAAGGGTGTTTCCTAAGCTTATGATGGTAATTTTATTTGAAAAGGAAATTTAACCACTACTTTGATTTTTTTAGATTTTTAACTAAGGGTCCCCACTTATTTAGTATTAGGAGTAACACTAAATAAGAAGGGGGGTTGTTGCTGGCCACAACAGGTCACAAAGATGTTGGGTTATGACTTTGAAATCATCTACAAAAAAGGGAAGAAAAATGTTGTTGCAGATGCACTATCAAGAAAGGATGAGTATGTGGAAGCATTGCTTTGTGTCATTTCTATTATCCAACCATATTGGATAACCGAAGCAAGGGATGAATGGAAGAATGACGAAGAAGTGTGGGCACTTATTCAAAAGATGCAGCAAGATCCTTGTAAATCTGATACATTTAGCTAGAAGAATGATTCATTATGGTACAAATATCACTTATACCTTTCTCATAATTCCCAACTCAAAAAAAATATTCTTCTGGAATTGCACACCTCTCCCTTAGGAGGGTGCTCAGGATTTTTAAAAACTTACCACAGGGTTAAAAAGGAATTTTTTTGGGATGGCCTTAAATATGATATTCAAAAGTTTGTGGCGGAATGTTTGGTTTTCCAACAAAATAAAGTTGAGACAATTAAAGCCACGAGAATTTTACAAACTTTATCCATTCCAAGTCAATGTTGGGAGGAGGTTTCAAGTGATTTTAGCACAGGTTTACCATATTTTGAAGGAAAGAGTGTCATCATGGTGGTAGTTGATAGACTTACCAAGTATGCACATTTTTGTGCATTATCTCATCCATTTAAACCCAATACAGTTGCTACTGTGTTTTTGGAAACAATTCAAAAGCTACATGGAAACCCAAAGATTATTGTAAGCGACAAAGATCCTATTTTCACTAGAAATTTTTGGACAAAATTATTTTCTTGTCTAGGTACTCAATTATCTCATATATCATTTTATCATCCTCAATCAGATGAGAAAACTGAGATAGTGAACAAATGTTTGGAAGGATATATTTGTTGCTTTGTATCTAATAAATAGACACAATGGGTCAAGTGGTTACCTCTGGCTGAAAGGTGGTAAAACACTTCCTTCCATACTGCAACAAAAATGACCCCATTTATGGCACTTTATGGATATCATCCTCCGTCCATCACATCATCTTTAAGAGAAAATTCTAAGGCTCAAGCAGTGGAAGATCACATCAAGCGTTAACAACAAGTTCTCCAACTCTTAAAGGATAACCTCGCTTTGGCGTAGAATGGAACGAAACAACAGGAAGATCAACATCGCAGTGAACGAAGTTTTGATGTAGGCGACTGTGTATTTTTACAATTATAACCATACAAACAAATGTCCCTCAAGCAAGCTAAGAAGGATAATAAATTATCGCCAAAGTATTTTGGTCCTTACAAGGTGTTGCAAAAGATTGGTACTATGGCATACAAATTGGAGCTTCCTATATATTCCCGAGTGCACCTAGTTTTCCATGTTTCATGCTTAAAGAAGGTTATAGGTGACAACCTCATAGTTCAAACAATATTTCCATAACTTGACGAAGAAGGAAATATCATATTGGAACCTAAAGAAGTCATGGAAACAAGAACTCAACAACTACACAATCGATCATTTTCAGAGTATCTCATCAAGTGGAAGAACTTACCCGTGGAAGATTCCATATGGGAGGATGAGAAATTTATACAAAAGCATCCATAACTACTCAAGCATTGAGGAAAACACTTTTTTGAAGGAGAGGGCCATGTTAGGTCCCTAGAATACTAGTGTATTCCCTCATTATTATTATGGTAGCCCCCTTATAGTTATTGTTGTGCCCATACATTATTATTATTATGTAGGCTCTGATTATATTGTGACCCCTTAAAGAGGCTAATTTTGAAGTCGTTGATCTATCTCTTCTTTTACTTTGTGAGCTCATAACAAACCTGTAAGTGTATGATGGCAGCCAAAGAATCATTATATAATAAGACTTAATCTCAATTTAAAAAAAAAAAATGAAACATTGATCAAATGAGTAATGCCCTGCCTTGTGGCAGAGATAATAAATTGTAAGACCACAAAAAGCCAAAGTGTGGGAAACGCCCATAGGAACCTTTAAAACTATACACAATCAACGAGAAATTTTCCTTATGATTGGACATTAAATAATCAAAGCACAAACACCAAAGTGAACATAAGGAAAAATAAAGTCATGCCATTGAGCAAAAGATGTCTCGATATAAAGGCAAGTGAGGCTGAAATATGGAGCTAATAATAAGAACAATTCGAGTTGAATTAGATAATTAATTAATGGTTGAGATTTTATTTTTAGGGTTTATGAGATTATAAATACAAGATTTCCTCAAGAAAAATTACATATTCTATTCCTTTTTGTAATTTGTGTTTGAATCGATAACTTAAAAAAAAACACACACATACATTTTATTCATTCTCCATGTAAATATTTTAAACATATTTTCAATCATTATCCATGTAACTATTTTAATTCTTTAAAATTAAAAAGCAATATGATGAATAGGGGAGATTTTTCTCACAGTTATATCACCGTATTCCTATTTTTTATCATTCTTCAAGGTGTCGCATCTTGTACGTCAGCATTTATGCACTAACAAACAAACCTACAAGTGTACGATGGTGGCCAAAGAATCATTACACAATAAGACATGAGATTGATTAACCAATTACTATTTAAAAAAATAGAATTAAAAAATTAAAAAATTAAATTTTTTTATAAGGTTAACATTAGAAAACTTCATTTAATTTATAGTCAAATTGATTTTAATTTAAGGTGAGAGCATTGATCGAATGCGTAATACCAATGATTATCACCAATACAAAAATCACCAATGGTTATCAAATGTGGCATTCAAAGCTCCATCAAACTAGCCAATAATCATGTTTTCCATGCAAGATCACAGCACATAGAGGTTCATTAACATGTTGTGAGGAAAAATATCTAGTCTAATGAAATACATTTAGTTAATTGTAATACAAATGAAAATGTGACCAACATCTCTACAAACCTCTTGGAAAGAGAAAGTTTGAAATATGTAGGAATAAGTTAGGTGTCATAGGGAACACATTAGAGTGTGAGAATAATGGATAAAATTTCTCAAATTATTTAATATTATGACATTATTATAAGTGGTTATTATCCAATTTGGATTATATTTTTTATTTAGGTCTTAGATCCTATCCTTGAGGATTTTATTCAAACCCTTTAACTACTTTGTAATTCTATATATTTCATTGTTTAATGGTTGGATGAACACAACCATGAGTGTGCACATTCAAGCTAAGTGTCGCATCACCCAAGAGCTACATCTCTCATCATTCAATCACTTTATCTTCTATTGTCCCTAATTCTAACTCAAAGGTTTTAACAAAGGTACATATATTTTAAATATTTGTCCATTTATGCCACTATGGAAGCCTCTTGAAAGCTTCTATCAAGTCTAACCAGCAATGCAATCCTTTGTGTTTTGGTGGTACAATGAGTGGTAGCGAATATCAGGACCGAGGAACCCAAAGAATTTGATAAGGAAAAAAACCAGTACAAACGACCCAAATACGAAATGCAATGCATAAAACTTTCTTCCATGTTATACAAACTTTTTAAATTTTATCCCAGGATTGTCGCAAAGAATTCTTTTAACACAATGTATGCTAGTTGTGAGGTTATATATACGTTAGAAGGTCTGGTGTTATTTATTCAATCACAGCTTGAAAGAAAATGTGTACAATGTTTCACAATATCTAGTGAGAGGATAAATTAGAACTCACCAAGATACAAATAGATAGAGATGTTTACGGTCATCTTAATAAAAACAAAATAGTTTTAATTTTTATCTTATAGCTTCTTCTTTTTCTAAGAGTGGGAAAATCTATGATAACTCAATTGTCAAACTAGAAATAAGGATAACTAGTTTTTGTTGCTATCTGTGAATATAGATTGAATGATCATCCTTATTCAAGGAAAACCATGCCACCTGGAATGATGTGTTGTGGTCTGTAAGGGATAGGCTTTCACTCTTACTAGATGCATTTGGGTCTTGGGCTATCTTGGACCATTAACATATTTCCCTACATTGGAAGAAAACGAACTTTTAACCAAGCATAAGCAATTTTAAGAGATATTTAAGGCTCAATTTTAATCTTATAATTATAAATAACTATTGTTATTATTAGTTTTTTTATAAAATTTTATGTACTTGAATCAAATGCAAGTTTGATGAGACAATTGTACTTCTGTAAAGTTTATGCTAATCTAAAAACCACATTGATGAAGTGTATAATTTGTTCTCAACTAGAAATTAGTTAATGTGAAGGTTCGTAGTCATCTAGAAACCATTCGTACAATGTATGGTTTGTGGTTAGCTGAAAACACTTCATGTTGATTTGATGTTTGTTGTAAACAAAAGCCACTTGCGGTGTGATGGTTAAGGGTCATCTAGAAAAAGCCCAAAGTTGTAATGGTAGAGTGTAGTTTTGGGTAGATCAGGGAAAACCTAGAATAGTGATGATGAAGAGGGAGTAACATCTATAGGTACATGCATGAAGACATTTGATGAAATATTGGTTGAATCAACCATGTACAAAAAGGACATCCTATTACACTACTACACAATGGGGTGTTTTAAGACATTAGTTTGAGACAACATATCAATTTTTTATTAACTTACCCATTTCGTCTCAATTTTCCCTTTGTATAAATGATGGAGTTTTTTAAGAAAAATAGTTGGAGACATTTTGTTTTAACTTTCCCATTTCGTCTCACCTTGAATGAGCACAATAGTAAAAAAATGAGCGGGCTGAATATTGAAAGGCATAGACATTTTTATGTGACTTATGCAATAGGGACTCATTTTACTTCAATGTTCCCATTGGCTACTTCAACAAAGCGAAACTGCAACCCAACCCAACGAAAGCATCAAGGCACCGAGACAAAAGCCCGAAATATTATCGAGCGCTGAAGACCTAGGTCTTAGTGAGTCTCCATAAAACCCAAGAAGGGCTCAAGTTTGATCCACAAGTCCATGGGAAGAAAAAAAAAGACCTTATTAAAGCCAAAGGTGAACTATAGGTTTATAGTTCACAAGTTCCAAATATGCCAATCTCCCTATAGCCTAGATTATGGTCTTTTTAAAGGGTTTCCCATAATTTGTAATGCAACTATGCTGCCATTTCCTAGGTCTTCCATCAGGAAAAGAAATTAATATAGTTTTTGGGTTAGTCGAATCAGTCATGAATGTCGCAGTCAACTAGAGTCATTCACCAGTGGTATGTATACAAATGACCTTAGGTTGCAGAAGCTAAGGGAATGACTCATATAAGGAAAGCACCCGTTAGAGAAGGAAACTGACAGAAGAGGCAAGGAGGCATGTAGGGAAAACTCCATCTTATCATCCAAGTTATCCAAGCCCCATGCTATCGAAGGGAGATACTTTACCCATGATTCATCATCAATTTATAGTGGATCCATGGTTCATATGGTTACAGGGTGTTTTTGGTCAATTTTGGATAGTGGTACCACTTCATCACATTAGTCGCTCGACACTACATATGCACACACAACCACATGTGACCATGACACACAACACCAAAGGCCTAATTCAATGTCCTTCCTCATATGCTTCTTTCTACAATACCAATAAGCAAATACCCTCTTCTCCTTTTCAACCTCATGAGGCCTCTTCCTACCAATGTGCTTTTCCCTTTTTTGAGGATTTATTTTGATATGTTGATTCTTTGCAAATGGTTTTGGAGTTCAAAACTCCATTTGACTAGTTTTTGCTATTTCCTGGCGAGCTTCCTAATTTTTCCTTGTAGATATTCAATTCTAAGTTACAACTCCTAATATCGACCCTTAGGCTCCTTAAGCTATCCACTAAGTTAGGAGAGCCTGCCCCCCCCCCCCCCTCCCCTCCTTGGCCAACTAATATTTCTTCTTCAATTGTCCTTGCTTCTTTGTATCCATGTTGTGATTGGTCAGAGCTATATTGCACCTTTCCTATCCTCATCTCTTTAAACATTAGTGTCTTATGGTTTTATGCTATCACACACACACATATAACTATAAGATTTAAAAAAAAAATCTTATACATAATGGATGTTAACACCTTGATTTGTTGTTGGACATATGTCGGTTCCAGGCTAGTTTAATAATACATTGTAACTTAGCACAATAATAACAATAAAATCATATCAATCGTTAGTACCATGCCACATAATTAAATCACAAGGTAATAATATCAACCATACATGCAATCAATCAATCATGGTTTGACTTTTAACACATAAGAAAATGCTTTGTATTTTCTAAAATTCAATATGAAACCCCTTTGCTCTATTAACTCTGTAACAAAGTGCCAACTTATTCTCAAGGGCTTGGAAGGAACCTTCTTGTTATTTTTCCCATGATAAATCACATCTAGTCTAAGTGTCGAACCTAGATGCTCTGATACCATTCTATAAACACACCCCCTTACCTTAAGAGTGCTTTACTATGCTAATCCAACATCCTTGGTATAGTTAGGGATATGGGGTAATTTTTTATTTTTTTAACTTCTTCCAAGTTTTTGAAACTCTACTTGGATGTTGTCATCATACTCATCTCAATGAGATCCTTCCAATGACATCAATTTTATCCCAATCAGACACCAAGACTGTAATTTATGATCCTCTAAAGTCTTATTAACTTAACTGTGCCACATCACTATCATTGCCACGTGGCACCCACGTGGTTCCTGCGTGGCATGTAGTGACATGCCTCTTATGATTCTAGCGACACCTAGCCACGTGGTGTTTCTTGTTGCCACTTACATCACATCACTCCCCACCACTATATGGGGTGTATCGTTCATATATATAAATATAAATATAAATATATATATATAAATATAAATATATATATATATATATATATATATATATATATATATATATATATATATATATATATATATATATATATATATATATATATATATATATATATATATATATATATATATATATATATATATATATATATATATATATAGATAGATATATAGATATATAGATATATAGATATATATATATATATATATATATATATATATATATATATATATATATATATATATCTGTGTGTGTGTGTGTGTGTGTGTATGTATGTATGAATGACTATATATTATGGCGGCACAAGCATGTAACATTACACATATAATTATGTTCATGTAGATTTCATCCCTTCACCATTCGATCACTAATGCAGGAGCATCTAGCTCCATATTATCATTGTATTCTAGTAGAAATAGGGGGTCTTGTATTTCAAGGAAGTTGGTTTCCCAAGTATTGGATTTATGTAATTATTTAATGCTTTGAGTGCTTTTAATGAGAGTAGGAATTAATTGAATATTGTGAGGCTTTATTGTAAATGTTCTCGAATGTAGGAGAACATGAGAGACTTAGGATAGTTGAGAGATTGAGGGATTGAGAATTGATTGTAAATCTTAGTTTAGGAGTCAATTCATAAATCTAGGGATTAAAGAGGAGTTTTAGGAACAAGAAGGAGATTTTAGGATTTTGTCAAGGGATTCAGCGATCTAAACCGGAAATTGGTTCTAGAACCCCATTGTATAAATGTAAGCCTAAAAGGCATGAACAAAGGTTAGAGAGGTTGAATAGGAAAATAGATAGTAGATTGGAGTGTTTGTAAGCCTATGGGCAGATTAGGAAATAGAGGCCACTGATGTTGAAGATCAGGCCAGAGAGATAGAGATCTCATTCTGTAATTCATTGTTTGTAATTATATATATATAGAGATTAATTAAAATCTTGTATAAGTGCGTAATTGAGTGTTGAAGGATGAATCGAGTGTATCTGAGAAGTGTATATATAAATTTATGCAGGCAAGTGCAGTAAACGCAAAGAGGCAGAGCCGAGGCGGAGCGCAGAGGAGGAAAACGAACCAGAGGCTCGAAATGGATCTTTGAATCCATTCAAGGAGTCAAGTAAAGTTATGAATTGATTGTAATAAGGAAATCACAAAGCTAAGTGAAGTGGAAGTGGATTGAGTGGTGGAAGGTCAAAACCATTCGAAACCCGGAAACCATAGAATACTGAGGAAAATGGCATAAACCCGAAGTAACAGGTGGACGGAGGATTGAGTTTAAACACTCAGTAGCCATTGGATCTTCAAATATCAACGGCCAGGATTAAATCGCATTGATGGAATCCTTTTGAAGAGATCGAAACGAGCTTTTGAAATGGAGCGACCACGATCATGCGATTAAATCACAACCGTTGGATCGGATGTCAGATCGACGGTCCAGATCTGATCGCTTATCGTAGGTCAGAGAAGCCAAAGGTCTAAGCGACTGTTGAATAGTTAAGGGCCAATACGTCGATAGCGATTAAGCCAATCGGTGATCAGAGATATTGGCTAATCGGAGGTGTTGGAAAATCGGAGGTCGGCTATCAGAATAACATTGTGGAAAGCAGAAGATAGATCTGATAATAGTTATATACGTAGGTGTATAGTTTTTGAAGTCCGGACAAGAGGTTCGGGCGAGTTTTTCCTTTGTATTCCATAAAGGGTGAGACCGAGCCATTTAACATAAAACGTAGTGTTAATAGTTCCGATAGTCATGGAGATCGGAGTCAAAGAAGTGGTGGCATATATTTATGCATATAAGACTTGTAGGAGGGTCGATTGCCGATTTCCGATTGTGATAAAGGTAATCCTCAGGAAGTGTGTAGAGGTCGTACACAAGCAGAGAAGGGTATGATTTACATACATTTCCCTTTGTAAATGGTTTATAGTGGAAATGTGTGCGATAAAGTATTTATGTGAGGATCATATATTAACCAAAGTTTTAAAAGGGAATGGTTATATATATGTGGCGATGGACTAATTAAAGGCTTAACTAAGGTTTAGAAAGGTTTTAACAGTCCCGATAAGAAGGATTGAGGAAGGCTGTAATAAAAGGGTTGAACGAAGGGTTATAATGTCCCGATAGTGGGTTTCAAGCGGGGTGGTTGGGTTCCAATAGAAAGGAACCGTGATAAAAGGGCCTTAACCATATTTATGTTGAAGTATTGACCTGGTGGGTCATTATTAAATCCCGGGGAAAATGATTTATGCATGAATATGCATACTGTGGGTATGCGGAGGGGAAACCCTGCGTCAATGACCCACATTTGTTTGAATGGTCCAACGATTAGTGGGACCTCCTTCTCCTCTCGATGATGTCATAAGGGGAGGCCCTTCCATTATACTGCTTATTGATATAGGGAATGGTTCACCGCCATTAGATACAAATTATGATCCCTACTCATACTGGTCACATAATGACCCATGAAGAGTTTGCATGACCCACATTATCGCATACACCACACATGAAGGGTAAGCAGGTGCAGGCCCCTCAAGGGCCATGTTGACGTCACCCCAGAGATACCCATCTTGAAAGAAACCCGTAACCGTGAGAGGAGTGTTATCATGGACCATTCTCAATGAGAGTGGTTACCACTGAGAACCATTTCATCCAAGACCAATTTCCTCCAGGAGCCATTATTGTTGGGAACCATTTCCTCCGATATGTTTCTAGCAAGTAACATAGGGATCATCTATTATGAAACAAAGAATACTCACTATCCTAGAGGTTGGACAAGTCAAAGTGCTGAGACAAAGTCTGAAGCATTGTAGTTGACAGGAACCTTTTTGAGTCTCGGAACAGACTCCCAGAGGTTTTATCTTGGCCAAAATAACCTTAGAAGTTTGGGAGGAGCGACGCTACTTGGAACTTGGAGATCCGAAATTTTGAGATTCTGAGATCCTGGTCGCTAGAGAATGGTCGTGTGAGCTAGAGTCTTAAAAGTGTGAGGGCTCATAATAATGGGGTTATGCATGTTACAAGTTATAAGTCGCTCTTCAAGAGACTTAGTCAATGTCTCGACTGCGATGGTTTTGTGAGCATTTGGACCTGATTCTAGGACTCGGCCATTATCCCTTAAGGGTTTTGTAAAGTCCCATTGGAGTTATCCCTCCTAAGCTTTCAACATGGTTCTGTGTATCGATTCTGAGATCTTGGTCGCTAGAGAATGGTCGTGTGAGCTGGAGTCTTAAAAAAGTGAGGGCTCATAATAATGGGGTTATGCATGTTACAAGTTATAAGTCACTCTTCAAGAGACTTAGTAAATGTCTCGACTGCGATGGTTTTGTGAGCATTTGGACCTGATTCTAGGACTCGACCATTAGCCCTTAAGGGTTTTGTAAAGTCCCATTGGAGTTCTCCCTCCTGAGCTTTCAACATGGTTCTGTCTATCCCATTCGACCTTTATATATATATATATATATATATCTATATATATATATATATATATATATATATATATATATATATATATATATAGATATATATATATCTATATATATATATATATATATATATATATATATAGATACACACACACATTAAGCTATCCTTCCCGAGCTTAGAAATAATAACACAAGGCTTAACATTCAATTCATTTGACGACATAATAAATGAGATAGGGACTTGCCCATTCATTTTCACCGAGGCCTTTGAGCACTTATCAACTTACCACATCTCAGAGGCCTACAGGCATCTTTAGTTGATAATAATTGACAAAAATTAAGTCCATCTTAGCTTAGATATCTACTGGTCCCTTTGGCTAATAATAATCATATGATAAACTCATGAAAGAAACACGAGAAACATACAATGCCCAAAATTAATTCAGGAAATTCACATTCTATAAGTAGACATGAAGTTGCATTCCCAATTCAATTCACAGGCATAGACCATCACATTTGAGCATTAATTAATATCATTATGGACATGTATCCATCACAATGAATATCTTTTAAACATTTAAATACAAGAGTTGGGGTATCACTTATCTTATAGTCTAAGGGTATGGAAATTGGGATTGGGACTATCACTATACACCCTTAAGTTATTTCAAGCTTAGAGTGTCTACATAACTAAACCATTTTCATGAGATATTTATACCACATTTACATAACTTACGTATGCAAGAACCAACATTCCTCAACATTAGCATGACATTATCGTGATGCAAATAATAAAGACATTATAGTAATCACAAACAAAAACATAAGGTTATACTTGTATTATAAAAGTTCTTGCAACTGAGGTTGGGACTCTAACTCTCCACCCAACCATTGACAAGCTACAACTATAGTTACTCTTAGTTGTCACCCTTGAGAAAGATTTCAGTGCTTGAGGAGGAGTGTTTTATGGGAGAGAAATCAAATAGTTTCTTTAGCTGAAAAAAGATGACACTAGGTCACACAACCTTCATCCACCAGCTACATAACTTTTCACTCAGTATTCTTTACTTTAAATATAGAACTAAAATCCATGCCAAGAAACCATACAACAAAGAATTCTCAACTCACTTTTAGGAGAGGAATGTCCTCACTAAAGGAAGTTTCACCAGTGGATTAACTATTAATAAGTGGAAGAGATCACCCTTCCAGGTGGTTCATCAGTGAGACAAACACTAGAGCTCAACCCCTAAATAAACTCTTGGTGGTTGGCCAACCTCATATACACCTGAGTAATTTTTCCTAATACAACAAGTTCTTCAATTCCAAACTTCTAGTGGGTTCTTCAACCCTTAGGAAAGCCTCCGCTCTCTATAATATTTCACCCAACAAACATCGCTTAGAGGATTCCTCAACTAGTGCTTGTTTCCAGAGTAGATTCAATGATATGGATCATTTTTATTTTCTTCTTTTAGCTCTGCACTCTCTCTTTTTTTATACAATTGTGGACACTCAGGAGAATGAGAGTGCATTCCTCCTTTCTCTTACGTCTACATGACGAATTCTCGAGTTTCCCCTAACAGACCAACCGTCTGTCCTTTTCACAATTTCACGCGGTCAACCTCCTTTGGACAACACAACCCATCCCCCTCTTTAATGTTTTGTCCTTTTTTATTTATCGTTAGGAGTAAGGGACACTAGGCCTGTCCTTCCTCTTTTAGTTAATTTATGGCATAGTCGTCCCGTTTAAAACCACTCAAACAACTACAATTGATATTTAAAATAACAATTTCCTTAAACAAACTCCCTTCTCAAGAAATGGAATGTGTTTCCTTCTCTTAGCCATTTAATAATTAAAATTATTTACAATGAGAGAGATATTAACTAGAGGATATCATAATCCCCTCCCCAATGAGAGAATTATTAACCAGGGGATGTCGCAATTTTGATTTAGATTGTGCTAAAAATCTTGATGATAGAAGATCAACTTCAGGATATGCATTCACTATTGGATCCAAGATCGTGGAATGGACCAATTGGAAGCAATTAATTATTTCTCATTGCATCCAGGATCATGGCATGAAGCAACAAGAAACAATCAACTATTTCTTTGTCATCAATTGAACTTGAGTATAAAGCTTTGTGTATTACTACTTGTGAAGTAGTTTGGTTGAGGTAAGTTCTTGAAGATGTGTGAGAAGAACAAAAAACACCAATGATTATCAAATGTGGCATTCAAAGCTCCATCAAACTAGCCAATAATCATGTTTTCCATGCAAGAGAAAAGCACATAGAAACTCATTATCATCTTGTGAGGAAAAAGATGTAGTCTAAAGAAATACATTTAGTTAATTGTAATATAAATGAAAATGCGTCTGACATCTTTACAAACCTCTTGGAAAGAGAAAATTTGATGTATGTAGGAATAAGTTAGGTGTCATAGAGAACACATTAGAGAGTGAGAATAATGGATTAAATTTCTCGAATTATTTATTATTATGACATTATTCTAAGTGATTATTATCCAATTTAGATTATATGTTTTAACTAAGTCTTATATCCTATCCTTGAAGAATTTATTTAAACTCCTTGTCTACTTTGTAATTATATATATGTCATTTTTTTATGGTTAGATAAACAACCTTAAATGTGCACATTCAAACTAAGTCTTGCATCACCTAAGAGCTATATCTCTCATCATCCAATCACTTTATCTTCCATCTTCCATTGTCTCTAATTCCACCTCAAAGGTTTTAACAAAGATACATATATTTTAAATATCTGTGTCACTATGGCAGCCTCTTGAAACCTTCTAACAAAGCTAACCAACAACAACGTAATCCTTTATGTTTTGGTGGTACAATGTGTGGTAGGGAATATCAAGGCCGAGGAACCCAAAGAATTTGATAAGGATCAAAACTAGCACAACCGACCCAAATACGAAATGCAATGCATAAAACATTATGCCATGTTATGCAAACTTTCTAACTTTTATCCCGGATTCGCGCAAAGAATGGTTTTAACACAATGCATGCTAGTTGTGAGGTTATATATACGTTAGAAGTTCTGGTGTTATTTATTCCATCACAACGAGAAAGAAAATGTGTTCAATGTTTCACAATATTTATTGAGAGGATAATTAGAACTCAACATGAAAGAAAATTTGTACAATGTTTCAACATGAAAGAAAATTTGTACAATGTTTCACACTATATAGTGAGAGGATAAATTAGAACTCACCAAGATAAAGATAGATAGAGATGTTTACGGTTATCTTAATATATATATATATATATATATATATATATTATATAAAAAAATCTATAATAATTTATTTGTTAAAATAGTAATGAGAATAATTATTTTTTGTTGCTATCTGTAAATACAAATTGACTTATTAACTAAATAAAAAATAATTTTAAAACATAATCAAGACTCAAATTTTATCTTATAACTATAAATAACTATTATATTTTATTTTTTATAAAATAAATAAAATTTCAAATATATAAAATTTCAAATATTAACTACCGTATCTTCAAAACTGTATTTACCTCGGTTTACATTTAATTAATACAATCATAAAATTAATAACAAATAAAATACTGTAATCTACTGGGTAGTTTACACCATTGGAATGTGCATTGTAAAACTCCTCATGGCACTGTATCACGTCTGATATTGACGCGCTTTTCGTTATCACGTGTGATAATGATGCCCTGCTGTGTGTTACAACTCGTCTAAGCTTATGTATTAGAAAATGAAGAAAAGGTGTACAATCATGGGATCATCTTAACGTTCGAGAAATTCCACGTCAGCAAAATCCAGTCTATCCCATGTGCAAGTCCGTTGCAATGAAATATTTGTCATGGCTTTCGTTATCCCTTGTGTGATGTCATGTCTTTGGTTCTTCCGTGTGAACATGATCCACTGCACTGACGTCAAGTCGACAGTCAACTTCCTACGTTAACCTAGGAAGTTTTGAGCGAGCGCATATTTTGAAAACCGACTTCGTATGTCCTCTGTATAAATACAGATTATAGTTTATATCCATATGCAATTAATAACGAAGGAAGACAAGAGCGGAGAATATATCAGTTTGAACTCTCTACCTCTCTCTGTTATCACAAAGCTTCCCTAGATCTCTTCTGTGCGCATATATACAACTAAAGGCTTCACTACATCTCTTCTGTGGGAGGAAAAATCAGCAGAATGGGTAACATGCTACTGCGAGGAGTTATTCACCGTCATGGTCGACGGATAAAGATAATGAAAGCCGACGGAACGGTGGTGAAGGTGCGGGGTCCTATCTCTGTGAAGCAAATACTCATCGATTACCCAAATCATGGCATTTTTGAGGCACCCGCTGGTCCTCGGCCACATGGGATGGGCAGTTTCACTCGGCCTCTTACAGAAAGTGCTGAGCTTGTAGGTGGTCATCTATATTATCTCATCCCTTCCCCGCAGGATGAACTTGTTGGGTATTTTTGGATGGGGAAAATACCAAAAACCAAATAAACAAACACACAGAGGCAATGCTCTGTTTCTACCCTTCCAGGATCTTTTGTGCAGAAGAAGACTTAAAAAAAATTCACTGAGAAACAGAGGATTTCACCATAAAATATTTCTATTCATTAAAACAAAAAAACATTCAGTGTGTCTCCATATGAGAATTTACACTGCTGGAAAAATTCCCATTAACATTTACTGCTGTAAAACCTCCATTCACATTTAATGGTGTAAAACAATTTTACATACTGCTGTAAAAGCAAAACTTACACAGGCTTACAAAATTCGCTCCACCATTTTCTTTATGCACTGCTTGTGCAAAACCACACATGGTTTTTGCTATTCCAGAAATTACATCACCTGGTTCTTCTCATTTTACACACTGCTGTGTGTATTTCTTTTACTGTGCCATCGTTCTTCTTACGCTGCTGTAGAAAACACTCTGTTCTATCCCATGTGCGATTCATACAAAAAAAAGTCAACACACTCAAAAAAAAACTTATTACATACGTTTTTTTTACATTTAATACATGCCGTATGTAAATATATATAAAAAAATAAAACGTGCCCATAACGAAATTTATGATATCCACCTAAAACTATGAGAAATACCATGGGCCATAAGGAAATAAAAACAAACTACCTACTTTCTACGAACAACAATAAAAACATTAAATTTCCTCGCGGCGGTCAACCCATAAACCTTTCACTCCACGTAAAACATTGAATTGATGTGGGTCCGTATGCAGCTCCAGGTGATCAACGGCGGAGGAGAGTGGAGCAGATCCGACGGTGGATAACCATATCGGAAGACCAACAAGTGCTGAACGTTAACCTCCGAGAAAATGACGTTGCGTTACGTCAGGGCTGAACCACGTGTCAGCTCCACATTTTCTCGGGCCCTTGTGTACGAAAACCATTCTCTGCAGGTAGGCGGTCCGAGAAATCTTTAAACCGGTTTGTGGTTTTTGCTGGTGGTTTTGGGGAGCGTACGGCTGCGTTGAAATTAGATTTCAACACTCCCCTTTAATTTCAACAGCTGGGCATTCGGTCATACCGAGACACTTTCTCAAAAATTCAAAGCTTTTCTGATCCAATGGCTTTGTCAAGATGTCTGCTACCTGTTCCTGAGTCCTGCAATGTTCTAGGACAATTTCTCCATTGTTCACCAATTCTCTGATGTAGTGAAACCTGGTATCAATGTGTTTCGTTCTCTTATGAAACACTGAATTCTTTGACAATGCAATAGCTGAGCTATTGTCACAAAAGATCACTGTCGCTTTTGCCTGCTCTTGGCCTAAGCTTCTCAACATTCTTCTCATCCACACTGCTTGACATGCTGCTGCTGTAGCTGCCACATATTCAGCCTCTGCTGTAGACAATGCTACAATGGACTGCTTCTTAGAAGCCCATGAAATGGCTCCTAAACCCATATGAAATACATAACCGGAAGTGCTCTTCTGATCATCTACACTTCCAGCCCAATCGCTGTCTGTGTATCCAACCAAATCTGAATGTTCTGAGGCATGATATAAAATTCCAAACATTTTGGTGCCTTTGACATACCTCAAAATTCTCTTTGCTGCCTGCCAATGTGCCTCCTTTGGCCTCTCCATGAACCTGGAAATTAAACTAACAGCATACATTAAATCAGGCCTAGTAGCTGTTAAGTACATGAGGCTGCCTACAATACTCTTGTACAAACTAGGATCAAAATCCTTGCTGCTGTCCTCTCTGCTGAGCTTTAATCCCATTACTGTGGGAGTGATGGCTGCCTTGCATTCTTCCATCTTAAATCTGCTCAAAATTTGATTTACATATCTTACTTGAGATATAAAAATTCCTTTTTCATTTTGATCTACTTCTATGCTTAAGAAGTATCTCAAGAAACCCATGTCAGTCATTTCAAATTCATCCTTCATGACTGATTTAAAATTCTTAATGAGCTGATCATCATTACCTGTGAAAATAACATCATCAACATATAAGACCACAATCAAAATCTTACCATCCTTTTCTTTGATGTAGACTGTGGGTTCTCCTTCACATTTGTCAAATTCATTATCCAATAGATATGAATCTATCCTGCTGTACCATGCTCTTGGCGCTTGCTTCAGCCCATAAAGAGCTTTCTTCAATTTGCACACTTTGTGCTCTTCACCTTTCTTCTCATATCCGAGAGGCTGTTCCACATAAACCTCTTCCATTAACACTCCATTTAGGAATGCTGATTTCACATCCATTTGGTAGACTTTCCATTTGTTTTGAGCTGCTATGGACAGCACTGCTCTCACGGTTTCCATTCTTGCAACCGGTGCGAAAGTCTCCTCATAATCTCTCCCATACTGCTGCTTGTACCCTTTGACAACCAGCCTTGCCTTGTGCCTTTCTATCTTGCCTTCAGCATTGCTCTTGGTCTTGTAGACCCATTTCACACCAATGACTTCTTTGCCTTTTGGTAGCTCAACCAAATCCCATGTTTTGTTTCTCTCTATGGCATTCATCTCCTCATCCATAGCTTCTATCCATTTCCTATCTTTAATTGCTTCTTCGAAATGAATAGGATCATCAACATGACAATACAAGGCAAATAAGGAATTCATTCCTTCTTCATAAATTTCACTTAGATTTCTAAACTTCTTACCTCGTTCACTTGGTGTGCAAGTGCTTGAAGATGCACTTGAATTTCCTCCTTGTGGTGTGCTTGGAGAAGCACTCTCATTGATCCTCAATGGTGTCCCTTGCTGTCCTTGTGTTGGCGCTGCTGTTTGGGGATGCATTTCAGCCACCTCCTCTTCATCTTCATCATGAGACAAACAGTTTTTAACATTCACTGTTTTCTCTATGCTTCCATCCCAAGCTTCCTCTTCAATGAATTGAACATCCCTGCTGACAAAGAACTTCTTGGTAGATGGAATGTACAGCCTGTAGGCTTTGGATTCCTCACTGTATCCAATGAAGATGCATTTCTCCCCTTTGCTGTCCAACTTCCTCCTTAGCTGATCTGGTATGTGTGCATAGGCCACACACCCAAAAACTCTCATGTGGGTGACTCCTTGCTTTCTCCCACTCCATGCCTCTTCTGGCACTTTGTTCATGACTGCTTTTGTAGGACACCTGTTCAATATATAAACTGCACAATGTACAGCTTCAGCCCAATACTCATTCGGCAAATGCTTTGCCTTCAGCATGCTCCTTGCCATCTCCATGATGGTTCTGTTCTTCCTTTCAGCAACTCCATTTTGCTGCGGAGTGTACCTTGTTGTAAACTGTTTGTGAATTCCATTTTCTCTACAAAATCTTAGGAATTTCTTGGAGATATACTCACCTCCTCTATCAGTTCTCAAAACTTTTATATGCAGCCCGCTTTGGTTTTCAACAAATGCCTTGAAATTTTGGAATTTCTCAAACACTTCACTTTTGTTTTTAAGGAAATATATCCAAGTCTTCCTTGTCAAATCATCAATGAATGTTAAGAAATATAGGCTGCCAGCTAATGATGGAGCTTGCATTGGTCCACACAAATCTGAGTGGATAATCTCTAAGGGTGCCTTTGCCCTTATGCTCTTACCTGATGGAAAACTTTCTCTGTGTTGTTTTCCCAAAATGCAGCCTTCACATAGGCTGTCCGGTTTCTCTATCAATGGTAATCCTCTTACCATTCCTTTCCTGCTCAACAAGTTTAGACCTCCAAAATTTAGATGCCCGAATCTCAAGTGCCATAACCAGTTCTCATCCTTTGGCACGCTTTGGAAGGCCTCTTGGGTGACTGCTGCAATTTCACCTTTGTTCTTCAAGTCTGCCCTGATCCGGAGAGGGAACATCCTGTTCCTTGTCATCTTCACTTCAGCAATGCATCTCTTGCTGGGTGGTATATCCATGATGGTGCACACATCATTTACAAAGTAAACATTGTAACCCTTTTGGATAAGCTGTCCAACACTCAATAGGTTACATCTCATTCCGGGGACATAGTAGACATCTGCTATGGTTTTCCTTTCTCCTTGTTTTGTAAATATTTTTACCTCCCCTTTTCCCATAACAGACACTTTACTATCAGTTCCTAGTGTGACCTCTGATTTCAAATTCTGATTTAAGGCTGAAAAGAGGGCTATATTCCCTGTCATATGGTTGCTGCAACCTGAATCTAAAAACCATATGTCCTCACTATGTGTTTCAGCCATGTTACAAGCTAACAGGACATTGTCTTGACTGCTGTTTTCTCTTGTAACATTTGCATTTTGTCTGCTGTTCTTATCATGCTGTTTCTTTCTACAATCACTAGCATAATGTCCATACTTTTTGCAATAATAGCATTGAACATTAGATTTATCATACCTTTGTCCTTGAGCATGATGTTGTCCTCCTTGTTGGCTGCTGCCTTGGCCTTGGTTCTGATTTGGATTGTTGCCTCTTCCTTGTGCATTTGATGAGTTGTTCCTTCCACCTCTATTCTGGCTTCTGCCTCTTCCTCTTTTGTTTCCTCTGCCTTGACCTCTGCCTCTTCCAAAGGACATCTGGGTCTTGAAGGCTTGCTCAAGAGATGAGTTTTCATTCCTACTCAACCTCTGCTCATGTGTTATCAGTGATGCATGTAGCTCATCAACTGAATAACTTGAGAGATCCTTTGTCTCTTCGATGGTGGTGACTATGGCATCAAACTTTGAGGGTAAGACCCTCAATATTTTCTCCACAATCCTTCTATCTTCAATAGTTTCTCCATGAGTTCTCATTTGTGTGATTACACCAATCACATGAGTGAAGAATGAGTCAATGTTATCTGACTCCTTCATGCACAGATTCTCAAAGTCCTTTCTCAGCAATTGTAGTTTTGTTGTCTTCACTCTCTCCATGCCTTGATAAGCTGTCTTGAGGGTTTGCCATGCTTCATTTGCTGTCTTAGCTACTGCTAACCTTGGAAACACACTCTGGTCTACTGCTAGATACAACAACATACGGGCTTTTGAGTCCTTCTTCCTATTGCTCTTCAGTTGATCTCTCTCTCCCTGAGTTAGTGCATTGAACTCAGTTTCATCTGCTGGTTCTTCAAAACCTTCCTCTACTATTTCCCATAAGTCTTGAGAGGCAAACAGGGCTGTCATGGTTATTGCCCAGTAGTCATAGTTTTTCCCATTAAACTGTGGGAGCTGGGTGTTAAACAAACCCATACCAGTGCTTGTGCTGGCCATTCCTTGTATTCTGATCTATGTCTCTAAATCCTTGACTGTGTGTTTAAAACAGCTGACTGTTTCTTCAGCAACACAAAAAAACTTTTTGGAATACCTGAATCTTTTGTTGACTGTCTTCTGTCTGCCTGAGAAGTTTTGCTGCAGCAACAACCTTCTCCCTTCAGCTTCTTTAACTTCTTTAAAGAGCCTAAACCTGCTCCGATACCACTGTTGGGTATTTTTGGATGGGGAAAATACCAAAAACCAAATAAACAAACACACAGAGGCAATGCTCTGTTTCTACCCTTCCAGGATCTTTTGTGCAGAAGAAGACTTAAAAAAAATTCACTGAGAAACAGAGGATTTCACCATAAAATATTTCTATTCATTAAAACAAAAAACATTCAGTGTGTCTCCATATGAGAATTTACACTGCTGGAAAAATTCCCATTAACATTTACTGCTGTAAAACCTCCATTCACATTTACTGGTGTAAAACAATTTTACATACTGCTGTAAAAGCAAAACTTACACAGGCTTACAAAATTCGCTCCACCATTTTCTTTATGCACTGCTTGTGCAAAACCACACATGGTTTTTGCTATTCCAGAAATTACATCACCTGGTTCTTCTCATTTTACACACTGCTGTGTGTATTTCTTTTACTGTGCCATCGTTCTTCTTACGCTGCTGTAGAAAACACTCTGTTCTCTCCCATGTGCGATTCATACAAAAAAAAGTCAACACACTCAAAAAAAACTTATTACATACGTTTTTTTTACATTTAATACATGCCGTATGTAAATATATAAAAAAATAAAACGTGCCCATAACGAAATTTATGATATCCACCTAAAACTATGAGAAATACCATGCGCCATAAGGAAATAAAAACAAACTACCTACTTTCTACGAACAACAATAAAAACATTAAATTTCCTCGCGGCGGTCAACCCATAAACCTTTCACTCCACGCAAAACATTGAATTGATGTGGGTCCGTATGCAGCTCCAGGTGATCAACGGCGGAGGAGAGTGGAGCAGATCCGACGGTGGATAACCATATCGGAAGACCAACAAGTGCTGAACGTTAACCTCCGAGAAAATGACGTTGCGTTACGTCAGGGCTGAACCACGTGTCAGCTCCACATTTTCTCGGGCCCTTGTGTACGAAAACCATTCTCTGCAGGTAGGCGGTCCGAGAAATCTTTAAACCGGTTTGTGGTTTTTGCTGGCGGTTTTGGGGAGCGTACGGCTGCGTTGAAATTAGATTTCAACAGAACTCGTCAATTGCAACAGAGGGCCCCTTGCAAGAGCTTCTAATTCCGATCATAGCATCCGAATCGCCAGTTCCAGGTTACAGCCACCGTCTTCTGGAAACATTAGCAGAGATTCAATAAAACAAGAAGAAGCAGATTGTGCAGTTAATAGAGGTGGCGTCACCATTGTTTCTTCTTCCCACTCCACCGGCGGATCCACCTTTCGTGTGAAGCTTCGGCTTAGAAAAGAAGATCTCGCTTCACTTCTTTCGGCTAATAATGTCAACATCGTGACGGAAAACCTAGTGCTGCCTCCCTCAATTCAAGGTGGCTCTCGGCAGTCTCCATGGAAACCAAGTCTGGATACTATCGCTGAAGCCGACGACCCACTTGGAGATTTATGAACATCTGGGAGAAGAGACTGCACGCTATGCTGGGCATTCTCTTCTTCTATGTTGGTTAGAATGTAATATAGTTCGCTTGTATTCATTTTTTTGACAAATGCGTATTCTAAGGCTGAAGTTTCAACAAATTAATGTTTATAAAAGTATTTCAATATGGCACTCTGAACTGTGAGAACTTTCTAGGCATAACTTTTAGAAGGATATACCTTTCTGGACAGAACTTTTACAAGGATATACGCACTGTTTTGTTCTATATACTCTACACACATCTTCAATATGTCATGTGCATGTATTGGTTATTCATTTACTTCATTTGTTTTAATATTATAGAGATGATGGGATACCAGGTTGTGGAATCAACCAGTTTGATAGTTATAAAGGTGGAAAGTAAATTTGTATCTAAGTTTGATGTGGAAAGTAATTATGTATCTAAGTTTGATGTGGAGTTATAAGTGGAGAGTGAGATAGAGTAATCTCAGCAAGTGACCAGTTTGATAGTTATAAAGGTGGAAAGTAAATTTGTATCTAAGTTTGATGTGGAAAGTAATTATGTATCTAAGCTTGATGTCGAGTTATAAGTGGAGAGTGAGATAGAGTAATCTCAGCAAGTGACTAGGTTGCGATCAAGTTTAACATGTAGATGAACTCTAAGTGAAGAAAATTCCTAGAAAAGTGGATGGCACCTACATAGAAGAAATTTCAATGGTAAAGAAAGCCTATGTAAAGACATTGATATAATCTTCAATGCAGTTAAGTAAAAAATTGGTGACAATGCATGTGAAAATATTGTGGAAGCAATGAAGATGGCAATAAAGGAAAATATATGATGACATTTGTGAGTTGTAAGAGTCTCACATTATATTTGTAAAAAAGTATATGGTGTCATGTTTGAGTATGTACCTGGTATATCTATGAGTGAAGTATGAGAATTTTATGTACTTGAATCAAATGTGAGTTTGATGAGGCAAGTGTATTCATATAAAGCTATGGTAACATAAAATCCACATTGATGAAATGTATAGTTTGTGGTAAGCTAGAAACCACCTAATGTGAAGGTACATTGTCATCCATAAACCATTAATGTAGTGTAGGGTTTGTGGTTAGCATGCTTCATGTTGATGTAATTTTGTGGTGTTATGGTTGAGGGTGATGTCAGAGTGTGGTTATGGGTAAACCAAGGAAAACTTAGAATAATGATGATGCATGAGGAGTTACAAGTACATGTATAGGCATGAACCCATGTGATGGAAGTATGGTTGAATGGAACATGTACAGGAAGGGTATCCTATTAGACTAGGGGTTGTAATGGATGTTTACCCATCCATTCTGGTGGATGATTGTTCCTTTATATGGACATCAATATCATAGAAGTATGACGAAAATGCTAGGTTGAACTAGACATAGTCATTGTTGATCAAGAGGATCATGTGTTGCAAAGAAAGAAAAGTTAGGTGTTGTGAAAAAGACATTTCTCCATTAAGGGGGGGTGTTAGATTTATTGGGAGAAATGTATTGTTTTAATGCATTCTTCTAGATTATCATAGTTCCAATGTAATCTATAAAGTTGTTAGTTTCCAACTTAGGAGTGAGTTGTAGTTATGTAGGCATCATTATCCTCTAGGTTGTTGTAGTTATCTTTTGCATCTATCCCACTACTATCAATATCTTAACTAATTACTGGGTTCAGAGTAATCTTTGGTGTGCGTAAGTAGTTGTTTAGTCTATTCAAGGTCCGCGAAAGACAGTCATAGGCCTTCACGGAGGTTTAGAGGCTAATTAAAGGGAGTTATATTGATAAGCCATAAAGGCTTATCGATCTGCGTGAAGATAGATTAAGGGCACAAAGCAACATCACGCTGATCTCTGGGTGCGGAAACTTGGTTCTAGCATCCCCCAATACTGCTTCGAGTGAGACTTCAATCCGCACTCCGCAGATTGATGCTGAAAGGGCCAGTAGTGTAGGGACTTGTTTGGCGCAACTAACTTTGAACCTGGTTCAAGACCCACTAAGACAACAACAGGCTTATGAATTAAGCGAAAGTTCCAATTCACATCGTTACACCATACATCACTAACCCCGTATGAGGCGCGTTGGAGCCACTGCTTACTTCTCAAAGAAAAGATAACAGACTCTCTTGGCTATGTGGGAGGAGTTGAGGTGAAAATTCCTTTGCATGTACAAATGAGGGGGTATTTATAGCCAAGGGTGAAACTGACCCTTCTAGCTATTCGACCACCCTCGCGACTATTTGAATTCTATGACTTTTTGACTTTACACGACTCTCTGTATAACAAGTGGGTCTCTTGGACTTCCATATTACATCATATTGATTAACAACATGGCCCACAGTAGACATGAGGACATTATGACTCATGACACAACTCGATATGGCAGTGATGGTAAATTCGTGCTGCTACTAGAGCACATGTCGAGCTGCAGTGTTGTTGGGTGATGGATGTCTTCATGGTGTGTTACAGCTTCACCTCCGCATGGCAAAGTGTGTAGAGTATTCGATGATCATTAGTTCACTTGATGTTTCTTTGGCACATTACTTCTTTCTTGTATGTTGGAAGGCTTGACAGGTTCATTTGTTCATGAAAGGTGCATGTTCGTTCATTCGTCCATCCATGAGCACATCTTGCATGTTTGCTCGTCCGTCCATCCGTGAACACATCTTTGCATGATCATCCATTCGCGAGCACATCTCTTCACATGCATCGTTCGTTCGTCCGTTGGTGAACCTGTCCTTCTACATGTGCTCCCTTCGTTCATCCCATTCGTCGTCATGCCATGTTTGTTAGTGTACCTGTACCTGTAGTCACTCATGACGAGACGACATCAAATCCAAAAACCTCCTAGTCTACCATGACACATGATCATTTCGGATGCAGGTGACCAAGAGAGGCAGCAAGGTTGCGAGGTAAGATGATGGCTCTGGGCACTGCTGATGAAAACTACACAAGTCACTGGGTGATGAAGATGGGCAATCCAAGTCGACAGTGACTATCCACGAGGTCTGGCTCAGCTAGAAGGAAAAATTGTGCAAATTTTGGGAGGGACAATCTAGGCTCCAAGAAGGCAAGGTAGAAAGAATCTACGCATTTTACAGAACGAGTGGGCAACAAGGGCTTGATAGTAAAATTTGCACAATTTTTTGGAGGAACAAGCTGGGCTTCATGGAGGATCAACAAGAAAAAATTGCATAGTTTTTTGGAGGAACTGGCCGAGAGCCTGGCAGCCAAAACTGCACAATTCCTAGAGGGAACTGGAAACTAGCTACTGGATCACTGGCAGTAGAAACTGCGCAATTCCTTAGGGAAACTGGCCGTTAGCTGCCAAGAGCTTGGCAGCAGAAACTGTGCAATTCCTAGAGGGAACTAGCAATCTGCTGCTGGGAGCTGCTGGTGAGAGAAACTGCACTGAGGCTGGGAGGCCGGCCTGCTGATCATCTCAGCGCAATTTCTATGATGATCAGACTGATGGGTATCAGAGGGCCTAATCATGAAAACTGCACAATTTTCTGGATGAGCAACTGGTCGACTGTCGGGAGGACTGGCTGGAAAAACTACGCAATTTTCCGAGGGAGATGGGGAAGGGAATTGGGTGTCTGTCTGGCCTATTTGCACAATTTTCCCAACCAGCAAAGTGGGCAAGTTCTATAGCCTCTGCACAATTTCGAGGGGAATGAGTCCCAAGGTGAATGCCGAGTCAAATCCTCTGTTTGACCAGCTTGAAGGATGATTGATTGCTTGCAGGAAATGCAGCTTGAAATGACTTGCTTGGTGCTTTTGCGTTGTTCTGGGTGGCAGTTGATCAAGTCAATGACAGGGTGATGGTTCGGTTGTCAGAGGGGAGTTCGGTCGTCGGAACTTCAGCAAAATGACTAAGTGTGTGAATGAGTGAAAGATGCACATGTGATCTTGCAAACACACACCAACATGACTTGATGATGAGACGACCCAAACCATCCAGACACACATGCTCAACATGACTAACCAGTGGTGTGTGCAACAAGCGCGACACTTGTGATCGATCGTTGATCGACCATGATGACGCTTGTACGATAGTGAGTTCGACAAATGCTTTCATAGCAAACACAACATGTACACATGAAGTAAAGACCTTGAGCATGACCAGAACATGGTCGCAAGCATGACTCTGATATCAACATGCAAAAACTTGGATAGAATGAACAAGCAAGGTGAATGCAAAGACTCACGGGCTCACAGAGTGAACTCGAGTGTGTGAGGTCATCAAGTGAAACTCTCAAGGGAGCCTCTGAAATTGGGTATAGGCCAAAATTTTGGAGGGTGGTTGTAGCCGCTACAACATAAGGTTAACATTAGAAAATTGTTGGGCTAATTTATTAACACAAATTAAGACAAGTATTTAATTATCAATCCGGGTTTGTAAAACTTGGAGGCAAGTCCACAGTGTATGGATATCAAATGTAGCCCAGCTTAGAAGATAAAATTTGAAGAGTTAAGGAAGTACATAATACAAATATAAATCTATTTTAACAATTTCTAATTCATTTATGTAATATGTGAGGGATGAGGCTCCTAACTTAGGAGAAGCAGGTTGTCCTTCCTTATAATACTACTTTCATGAAGATAAATCCAAATCACTAATTAACAATGGTTTATGATGCAGAAGATGTAAAAGAAGAGCCTCCTAACTAAGGAGGACTAGATTGTCCTTTTTCACAATTCTACTCTATCATAATCACCATTGCTTCAAACTAGAAATGCATAAATAACTTCAAATAAGAAAATGAGAATGAAATTCAGTTTTAGTTCAAGATCAAATAGAAGGGGAATTTAACTTAAGTTCATGTGTGTCCCTTCATATGTAGATTAGAATTAAACCAATATTCACTCAACAATCATCACACATTAATTCAAATAAGCAAATCTAAAACAAAACTAGTAAACAAATCTAAAGCAACTAGTTCATGAAAATTAAGCTAGTTTAACAATGAAGTGTACTTAGCTTGGAGTGGGGGCCCTCCACCCTTGCCTTACACACTTGAGGCTGCTATCAAATGCTAAAAACTCAAGCACTCATCCACACTAATGAACAGCAAAATGAAAGTAGAAAAAGTTCTTCTAATTAACCTCCAATATTCAAATGTCTCAGCATAAAGTTACATAAAAATTACATATCATAAGCCTTCAAAGTCTTGGCTTAAATAGAAGATCATGAAATAAACTGATCTAAAGTCTCTCTAACAACTATATTTATTCATATCCACCTATCCAAGTCCAATCCATCCAATCTATCACTAGAAATATGGACAATCCCATGAAATCATAAAGCTGCTCTATTTCCTAGGGATTTTCTGGATGACTAGTCATGTTTGACCAACCTTGACCGGGCCTAATTTAGCTTGTTTTGACCGAAACAATTGGAATTAGTTCAATTCTAGTTCCCAAGCTTTCCATTCATGTATCTAGCTCGAGCCCAAGCGTCTTGCAAATATGTCATCCACATATCCATTACGGGAATTTCTGATTCTGTCCAAAAATACTCTTAAAACCCAATTTTTGCAAAAATATCTAAAAATTGAAAAACATAATTTATTTACTTGAATATGCATAATAAGGTCAAAATAAGGTGTATATGGATGGTATATGGTGGAAAATGATGGAAATTAGGTGGATTTTAATAAGCAAAATTTGATAAAAAAACGAGGGCCAACATCTCCCCCTTGCTTACTCTCAAGCATGTCCTCATGCTTGCCTCTGTCTCCTTGACCTTTTGCTTCTATATGCTGACTGGCCTGCTGATGTACCTGTGGCTCTGACCCTTGAAGATGAAGATTTCTCTTGAGCTACCTGTACAAGGATATCTATGCCTTCATGTACTTTTTCTCCTTTCCTTTTCTTTGTTTTTCTAAAAAGAAATTTCATCATTTCTCTTTGAGGTGTCGCTCTTTGTAATATTTTTCACCTATCAGTGGAAATATTATGGCTTGGACTATGTATTCTGGATTGATGGGAACAAAAATGTCTCTGATGTGTGATGAGGCTTCAGCACCAACAATCAAATACAATACTTTACACTATTCTTCCTCTCTTGATAAAACACCAGAAATAACACCAATAAATCATTTTGGATGAGCAGCTTCAGAGAAGACAACAAATAAAACTTGAATTTTGTAATACATTCTGACACAGGATTCATGTCCCTCTCAAATTAGAAATATCAACAACTTCACTTAAAGGAGCCAATATCTATTTGCCCTCACATCTTCACTGAAAGAAGCCAACCTTGCAATGTCACACAGTCACAGAGAAAACACCAATCGGAAAAATTTAAATCTTCTTTCACTTGTGCAGGGGTTTTTCTTATTGTATAATTCCTCTACAAAATAACTTGTGCCAATCATTTTTATGACTAGGCATTCACTTTCAATTTAGCCATTGTTTTACCCACGCAATTTGCAAAATAGGGGTCGAAAGAACGATAAAAATATCCCAAATAAAAATGAATTTGAGAAAACTGCCTGCGTAGAGCCTAACTAGGCTCGTTCTTAAGAAAACCCATGTTTTCGTTTTTCAAATTTCAGTTTCATTTGCTCAAAAAAAGAAACAAAAAATGTGGCTTCTCAACAATTTCGAATTTTTAAAACTATACTTGAATTGTTTCATCTCCAGAAGGCAATAGTGAACCAACTCTTCCAGTGTTTAACCCACCAGATTCTTCCTCTCCAGCTATTTCACTATTTGAGCTATTCGAATGCAGAATATTACATGTGGAATTTGGGACAGATGATCCTGAAAGACAACCTTTCTGCGAGACAAAGACCTGTACTAAAAATTAACTTGATAGATTTGCTTATATCAATGTATCTATTGCATGAACAACCCCTTCTTTCACGAACAACTTGGAAAAAGTATCATGAATTTTTTATAAGAAATTTTGCTATATGTAGATTAGGGACCAAAACATGGGGATCTTTCCATCTTAGAACACTGGCCAAAAAAGCTTGATATGTTTGTCACGTGAAGAAAAAAAAAAATAAGCATTTCAGCATTGCTAGACTTGTGTCAAATAAGAGTGCTCATGCTTGAGTCATAAACCTGGACTAAGATAGGAAAAAGCTTTGGTTGATCATGCAACATCTTTTCACGAGTAGACATTTCTCTCATAGTTCCATTTAAATCTTCACCTGTATCGAAATTCTCACTCTGAAAAAATTTTCCCACACAACCGTACATGAATTTAATGAATTATGCCCACTGTGTTGGAAAAAAGAAGAATTATGTTCTCTGTTTGTATAAAAATCAAAATCAAAAACTCTATGGGTAACCATGCATGAGAAAATTACAGGATTACCTGATCTGAAAGTGATTTTTGAGTTATCTTTGAGATAACTTGAGTTCCTGTGTTTAGACAACGCTATTTCAATCAGAATTCTCCCTCAATATTTCCAAGGATTCGTTCATTAAACCAATGGAAAATACGTGTTTATTGGTGGCAGAGTTTAAGTGAATGGTGGCAGTGACAAGTTTTAAACAGTGACAGAGGCACTAATTTATAACTTGAATCCCAAGATTTATTTATCTAAATATCCATTGCATTTATGAGAAAAATCTGGGTTTTTCTCTTACCTTCTTGCTTCACGAGATCTCTGCACTTAGGTGGTGTGTTTTTGCTACATGACTGCCAGATCTCTTGGCTTAAATCCCAGTCAACTCCGCTTGCTCCATTTTTCAAAAAAATTCACAAAATTCTCCTCTCTGCTTTTAAAAATTCTCTGATCTGGCAGTGACTTGAAGACGTTTCTGAGTTATTAACTTGCGTTCCTCTTCATTCTGCGGATTTTCTGGAATTTGTTGGCGAGATTGGTCAAATTGGCACGAGGAAATCTTGGCCTGCGTTAACACCAATGTTCCATGGCTACCTATTTCTCCATGGCCTCTGTTGTTTTGCTGGCTGCTTATTTCTCCACGGCCTAGGCAATTTTCCACTCAGTTTTTGCATTTTTCTTAACTCTTATTTCTTAATTTGCGTGTTGTATGTGTGCATGAATGCACAACATTTTCCTAAGCTTGATTCTAGCTTTGATGGTGGAAGAAAGCTCGAATTTTCTGAGGTCTGTGGTTTAAAGAATGGTGGAGGCTTTCACTGCTAATCGCACAGGGCTTGTCTCTGTATTCAAATGCATTTGACTGTTTTGATGTTTGATGTGCCGACCTCTGACTGGGATTAATCCCTCTGACTATTCTGTGTGCCTTGCTCCATGGTGCCCAAATGGGATACCACCATACCATCAAATTTTCATTGCATGCCTATCGAAATAATTTTGATTTGGAATGGAACCTTTTGCATTTATCATTATACCTTTAGTAATATGCATGGTTCATCATTTCCATTATCCCTATTGCATTTGAATTCATTTTGCATCATTCGTCCATTTTGTTTATTTCATAATTACATCTCCACCCATATACCTTAGCTTATGTATGATTTCATTCTCAAATATTTAGCTTAAGTTTTGACCTTTGTTTATTTTAATTTATAGTGGTGAGTATCCCCGGCAACGACGCCAAAATGTTGGGCTAATTTATTAACACAAATTAACACAAGTATTTAATTATCAATCCGAGTTTGTAAAACTTGGAGGCAAGTCCACAGTGTATGGATATCAGATGTAGCCAAGCTTAGAAGATAAAATTTGAAGAGTTAAGGAAGTACATATTACAAATATAAACCTGTTTTAACAATTTCTAATTCATTTATATAATATGTGAGGGATGAGTCTCCTAGCTTAGGAGAACCAGGTTGTCCTTCCCTACAATACTACTTTCATGAAGATAAATCCAAATCACTAATTGGTTTATGATGCAAAAGATGTAAAAGAAGAGGCTCCTAACTAAGGAGGACTAGATTGTCCTTCTTCACAATTCTACTCTATCATAATCACCATTGCTTCAAACTAAAAATGCATAAATAACTTCAAATAAGAAAAGGAGAATGAAATTCAGTTTTAGTTCAAGATCAAATAGAAGGGGAATTTAACTTAAATTCTTGTGTGTCCCTTCATATGTAGATTAGAATTAAACCAATATCCATTCAACAATCATCACACATTAATTCAAATAAGCAAATCTGAAACAAAACAAGTAAACAAATCTAAAGCAACTAGTTCATGAAAATTAAGCTAGTTTAACAATGAAGTGTACTTAGCTTGGAGTGGGGGCCCTCCACCCTTGCCTTGCACACTTGAGGCTGCTATAAAATGCTGAAACTTCAAGCACTCATCCACACTAATGAACAACAAAATGAAAGTAGAACAAGTTCTTCTAATTAACCTCCAATATTCAAATGTCTCAGCATAAAGTTATATAAAAATTACATATCATAAGCCTTCAAAGTCTTGGCTTAAATAGAAGATCATGAAACAAACTGATCTAAAGTCTCTCTAACAACTATATTTATTCATATCCACCTATCCAAGTCGAATCCATCCAATCTATCACTAGAAATATGGACAATCCCATGAAATCATAAAACTGCCCTATTTCCTAGGGATTTTCTGGATGACTAGTCATGTTTGACCTGTAGGTTTTAACCCCATACAGAAATTACTTGCATACAAATTCTAAAACACAGAAAATAAACAATGTGAGAGCATAACACATAAAACACATATACACAGAAATTTTCCCCTGGATCCCAAAACCGGGACTACTAGCTTGATTTTTCATTATGTTCCTTTCAATGTTACAATACATATTTATACATGCCGAAGCATCCAATACCATGGACTGAAAAACTATCGTGTCCAAAACCATGGACCAAAAGCCATAGGTAGGTTTGCCCAACCTAATATAGGGTCCAAAAAAAAATTTCTTGGGGCGCTGCCACGGACCCCGTAGAGGGGGGCTACGTGCCCCCTCAAACCCCCCTGTGACCCCCCCGCTGCACAATCGATGCAATGAAGGGGGGCCTCCACCCCCCTTCTAACCCCCAGTTCACTATGTAGGTTAGTCATGGAAAAAATATAACATAACCCAACATTCTCCCACTTTTTGTTTTCTTTCCACAAGAGAGCTTAGTCATTTTTTCAACCCTGAAACACTCAATGTTTCCCTACACCAGGAGACTTCTCAGAGCTCACATATTTTTTCAATGCATCTGCAGTATTCTTCAAAGTGTCCACCTTTACCAGCAACACCTTTTTGTCTTCTATCATATCCCTCACAAAGTGATACTGAACATCAATGTGCTTTGTCTTCGAATGGTAAGAAGGGTTCTTTGCCAAGAAAATTACACTTTGGCTATCACAGTCTATCCTTATAGCTCTCTGTACTAACCCCATACTTGAACACAATCTCTGCAACCAAACTAGTTCCTTGCTTGCATGAGTGGCTGCCATGTATTCTGCCTCTGTAGTTGATAGTGTCACTAAAGATTGTTTCTTACCATCCAACTGACTGCTCCTCCAAATAGGTTAAACACATACCCACTTGTAGATCTTCTTTGATCCAAATCTCCAGCCCAGTCTGCATCAACAAAGCCATGGATATCCAAAACTTTGTCCAATCATGGTCTTCCTTGGTAGCACAAACTATAATCACTAGTGCCACACAAATACCTGAAAACTCGCTTCACTGTTGTCCAATGCTCCTTCCCTGGTTTTGACATAAACCTGCTCAATACTCCCACTGCATGTGCAATGTCTGGTCTAGTACAGACCATTGCATACTTCAGACTACCGACTGCACTTCAGGGAAAATTTTAAGAACCCCCCCTAAATTTACATGTATAATAAATTGGCGAATCTCCATGGTATATAGGAAAAATGGAAGGCGATTTTATCAATAATATGATATGTATATATAATTTTTTGGCGAATCTCTCACCAGGCATGGCGAATATTTTACTCAATTATAAAATCTTGTGTTTATTGAATACACAAATGAAATCATTGCATTTCTTTAAAATATCTTTTGAACTCAAAATTACCGAAATTACATATCGATAACCTAGTGGGTGTAGGATAAAATTCACCCGTGCCATTCACAGAAAGCATGAGAAAAAACCTAATACTATATATAAAACCAAGAAAAATTCAAATTCATCACTTCTAGGGACCTCGTAACCACCCTGCCAATACACAAGTATGTTCCTGTTTGAAATTAGAAAAATTACCCAAATTACAATTTGTTTACTCCAGCATATGTTGGAAAGTTATAGAAGGATGACTAGTGCAATCAATCCATTCCTTTTAGCCCTGGATTTGTTTCAGTTTAAAATAGAAGTATACAAATATACTTGTCCAATGTCTATGCTTTAACCATTCACCTTAAGATTTTTCTTACAATATAATTTACTAAGTCTATTTAATATCTTCATTATCATAAAAACCAACCTATATCCATCTTAACTCCACATCTACCACTCTTAGGGGGATGAAATCTATTTATCCCTTTGAGCACTTGGTAAACCCAGAATTAAGATGGATCTAAGATGATAGAATTTCCCCTTTAAATAGTCTATGCTCACATGAATACCATGGTATTACCATGGGTCAATACCATGGGTTATCATAAACCTGGAGCTTAAAAATTACTATTAGTAATTTATAAAAATTAATAAAATTAATAGTTGATTTTTATTTTATTTTTTATTTTAACCAAGCTAAATTGTTTAACATACATTAAATTACAACATCCATTTTAGTCTTGATCGGATCAAATATTTTTTCACTCTATGCTATTTTGCATATCACGATATTTGATACCTCTCGGGGGTTAGTAGATCCAGAGTAAAGATGGATCTATGCTGGTTTAATTCCCCCATTTAAATAGGCTACATTCCAGGTGAATACCATGGGTCAATACCATGTGCCATTTTTATTTTTATCCATATTGATATTAGGGTTAATAATGTTTTTTTGGATGGTATTAATAACAATCTAGTCCATGGTATTTGTCCCATAGTATTTTGCCCATAGGTTTCACCTAAATATAACGCACTTTTTTAGTGTTCATAAATATAAGGTGACTTATGGAGTAAATATAAAAAAACGTTTTATTTGTTTACCATACCTCTCGTTTATTTATATTTTTATTAATTTACCATACCTCTTTTACAAATATGGTATTTGGCCCATAGGATTCACTTAAATAAAACCTCTTTCTTGAGCCTTCATAAATAGAACGAGGGTTATGGACTAAATATAAAAAGAGGTTTTATTTATTTACCATGCTTCTAGTTTAGTTATATTTTTATTTATTTACCATACCTTTTGAGTAAGTATAAAAGGACGTTTTATTTATTTACCATACCTCCACTTTACTTATATTTTTATTTGCTTACACCCTTGCATGTATATAAGGTGACTTATGGAGTAAATATAAAAAATGTTTTATTTATTTACCATACCTCTCATTTATTTATAATTTTATTAATTTACCATACTTCTTTTATAAATATGGTATTTGGGCCTTTGGCCCATAGGATTCACTTAAATAAAACCTATTCTTGAAAATGGGCGAATGGATTCACTTAAATAAAACCTATTCTTGAAAATGGGCAAATGGAAGGTTGTAACTCCTAATTTCAAGGGCTAAATTTACCTTTTTTACCCTCTCCCTTAAAATAAGGTGGGCTATTTGAGGTGATTTGTAAAAATTTACTATGTTACAAAATATTCGCCCACTAAAAATTTAAAACCCCTTAATTTCGCCAAAGGGCGAACATTCGCCCCTAAAATTTTCTATTCTGCACTTGCATATGGAACACGGACATATCCTCTTCATCTTCTTATGTCTTGGGACACTGTTCAGTAGATAGCTTTACACCTACAGGAATAGGAACCTTCACCGATTTACTATCCTGCATATTAAACCTCTGCAGTATTGTCTCGACATACTTCCTATGGTTTAACGAGAGCTTCCTCTTTTCCCGATCTCTTTTAATTTCCATGCCCAAAATATAGTTTGCAGCACCAAGATCTTTGATGTTGAATTTGGAGGACAATTGGGTCTTCAAATCCTGGATAATTTCTTTGTCATTTCCAACCAGCAACATATCATCCACATACAAGACCAGATAAATAACATGGTCACTAATTAATTTAAAGTACACACAGTGATTTGATTTGCTTCTGGTGAAGCCAAGTCCCCATATAAATGTATCAAATTTCTGATACCACATCCTTGGTGACTATTTTAACCCATACATAGACTTCTTTAACTTGCATGCCAATTCTTTCTTACCCTTCACCGTAAAGCCTTCAAGTTGCTTCATGTAGATCTTCTCTTCCAGATCCCAGTGAAGAAATGTTGTCTTCACATCCATCTGTTCTACCTCAAAATCAAAAGCAACAGCAACTGATAAAAGTAATCTAATAGAAGTTACCGTGGCAACAGGAGAAAAAATATCACCAAAATCAATTCTCGGCACCTGGGAATAACTTTGCTACCAACCGTGCTTTCTATTTCTCCACCTTTCCTTCTGCATTTGTCTTCTTCTTGAACACCCATTTTCTGCTAATGGGTTTCCTTCCAGCCGGCAACTCCACCAGATCCCAGGCCTCATTTTTGTGCAAAGATGCCATTTCATCAACCATGGCCTCTTTCCAGAGTTTTCCATCCTCTAAATCTACTACTGCCTTCACAGTTCTGTGATCATCATCAGTAATAGATAAAGAAAAATTTGAACAGAAAGCAGATGGACTATACCTTTCTGGCTACCTTCTTTCTCGAACTGATCTTCATACACCTGATGTTTGTGGCTCTTCATCTTCTAATTCCTCCTCTGCTATAGAGTCTGATTCTTCCTCCTTTAGCTCAAACTCTATCTTCTCAGGTTCCTTTGGTTGGACTTCATGTTTAACAACATCTTTCACCTCTCTGAACACCACATCTCGGTTGTACACAACCTTCCTTGTTGCTGGGTTCCAAGCTTATAACCTTTTAAACCATCCTTATACCCAATAAAGATGCACTTTTCAGATTTACTATCCAACTTGGTTCATTTCTCCTTTGGAACGTGTACATATGCATCACATCCAAATACCCTCAGATGTGAAAGAGAGGGTTTCTTACTAGTCCATACCTCTTGTGGAGTCTTATCCTCCAACACTGATGAAGGTGATTTGTTGCCCAGGTAATATGCTGTCTCCACCACCTATGCCCAAAATTCTTGTCCTAACTCGATGCCACTGAGCATGCTTCTTGCCCTTTCCATCAATGTCTTGTTCATTCTTTTTGAAACTCCATTTTGCTAAGGTGTATATGGAGTAGTCTTCTGTCGTGCTATACCACACTTCTTACAGAATTCTTCAAATTCCTTAATACAAAACTCTCCACCATTATCTGTCCTCAGCACCTTTATCTTCTTCTCTGTCTGGTTTTCCACCAGAGCCTTAAATTCTTTAAAACTGTCAAAGACTTCAGATTTCTTCTTAAGGAAACATATCCATGTATTCCTTGAGAAGTCATCTATAAATGATACATAGTACACAGACTTACCCAGTGATGGAACCTTCACAGGTCCAAACACATCACTATGCACAAGATCTAATATCTGTTTCGCCCGCTTACCACCAGAGGGGAAACTCACCCGATTTTGCTTCCCATATACATAATTTTCACAAAAAGCAAAATCCAGAGAGCTATTACTCATACCTTCTACCATACCTTTACCATGAAGTATTCGAAGGCCCTTCTCTCCAATATGTCCAAGCCTTTGATGCCACAGCATAGTCTTCTCTCCAGAGACCACTAGATTTTCTACTCCACTTTCAGGAACCACAGAACTGTTGCACCCATCAACAACAGTGCTACCTTGCAGCTTGTACAGAGTTCCAGTCTGAACTCCCTACATCAATACCAGTGCTCCTCGAACCATCTTGCAGGTATCCTTCTCAAACACTGTTTTTACACCTGCATCTTCCAACTTGCTTACAGAAATTATATTTCTGGCCAATGCAGGAATATGCAGAACACCTGGAAGTGTTCTAACCCTTCCACCTTGCAACTTCAACTTTACTTTTCTGCGACCAACGATTCTAGCCTTCCTATCATCCCCTAAGAATACATCACCACCATTGTATTTATCATACTCACATAACCACTCTCTATGGGGAGTGAAGTGAAGGGATGCACCTGAGTCAATCAACCATGCCTCATGATCTACATGTGTACTTGAAGAAGCCAAGTACACATCCCCACCTTCATCTGAGGTGGTTTTCGCCTCTGCAGAAGGAGCATCATCAAATCCCTTTCCTTTATCAGGAGCTTTAGATTTACAGTCCCTTTAGTAGTGCCCTTCCTTTCCGCATTTCTAGCACACCACCTTTACAGGTTTTCCTAGAGATTTAGATCTCCCACTCGATGACGTATTTTTGATTCTGTTCTGGGACCGTCCTTGTACAGACAAGGCATCACCATTCTGGCTATTCATATTTTTCTGCCTCATCTCTTCCGTCAGTAAGGATGAGACTATTTCATCAAACTGCAAGGCAGTTGCATTGCTACCTATTGCAATAACCAGACTATACCACAAATCTGATAGAGAACACAACAAACTAATGCACTTATCTTCATCTGAAATTTTAATATCAATAGATGCTAACTGACTTACCACAGTATTAAATGTGTTCAGATGCTCTGTCACCGAGTCTCCATCTTTCATCCTCAGATTATACAGCTTTTTCGGTAGGAACAGTTTATTCACGAGAGACTTAGATTGGTACAATGTCCCTAACTTGTCCCACAAAGCCTTCGTCATAGCTTCCCCTAATACATTCAGCAATATTGAATCTGAGACACACAATCATATTGTGCTCTTTGCCTTCCGATCCAACTTCTTCCATTCTTCATCGGACACTCCCGTTGGTTTAGTACCCAGATCTACTGCGATCCACTCATCTTTATCCACCAACAGATCCTCCATCTTGAGTTTCCACAACTCAAAACTCTGACCATTAAATTTCTCGATCTCTATCTTTCCACTGCTTTCCATCTTCTTTCACCACCAAAATCGATCTCACAGATCTCCCACTGAACATGGTCTACCACAAGCCCGAGCGAAACCCCTCAGCAACAAAGGCGTCCCCTTGAAGCCAAAAAAGCTCTAATACCAAATGTAGGTTTTAACCCCGTACAGAAATTACCTACACACGAATTCTAAAACACAGAAAATAAACAATGTGAGAGCATAACACATAAAACACATATACACAAAGATTTTCCCCTGGATCCAAAAACCAGGACTACCAGCTTGATTTTTCATTGTGTTCCTTTCAATGTTACAATACATATTTATACATGTTGAAGCATCCAATGCCATCGACCGAAAAACCATCGCGTCCAAAACCATGGACTGAAAACCATAGGTAGGTTCGCCCAACCTAATATAGGGTCCAAAAAAAAAATTCCCGGGGTGCTACCCCGGACCTCGTAAAGGGTGGCTACGCACCCCCCTCAAACCCCACAGCCAGAAGGGGGCTGCTTCCCCCCCCCTGTGACCCCCCCACTACGCAATCGACGCAATGAAAGGGGGGCTCTGCCCCCCCTTCTAACCCCCCAGTTCACTACGTAGGTTAGTCGTGGAAAGAATATAACACAACCCAACATGACCAGCGTTGACCGGGCCTGATTTAGCTTGTTTTGACCGAACCAATTGGAAATAGTTCAGTCCTAGTTCCAAATCTTTCCATTCATGTATCTAGCTCGAGCCCAAGTGTCCTGCAAATATGTCATCCACATAGCCATTACGGGAATTTCTGATTCTGTCCAAAAATACTCTTAAAACCCAATTTTTGTAAAAATATCTAAAAATTGAGAAACATAATTTAGTTGCTTGAATATGCATAATAAGGTCAAAATAAGGTGTATATGGATGGTTTATGGTGGAAAATGATGGAAATTAGGTGGATTTTAATAAGCAAAATTTGATCAAAAACGAGGGCCAACAAAAACTTCTTTTAATTTTTATTCAAATTGATTTTAATTTAAGGTCACAAATTGATCGAATGTCTAATACTAATGATTATCACCAAAATCACAAATATAAAAATCACCAATGATTATCAAATGTGGCATTCAAAGCTCCAACAAACTAGCCAATAATCATGTTTTCCATGCAAGATTAAAGCACATAGAGACTCATTAACATGTTGTGAGAAAAAAGATGTATTCTAACGAAATATATTTAATTAATTGTAATAAAAATGAAAGTGTGACCGACGTATTTACAAACCTCTTGGAAAGAGAAAGTTTGAAATATGTAGGAATAAGTTAGGTGTCGTAGAGAAAACATTAGAGTGTGAGAATAATGGATAAAATTTCTCGAATTATTTAATATTATGACAGTATTTAAGTGGTTATTATCCCATTTGGATTGTATGTTTTAATTAGGTCTTAGATCCTATCTTTGAGGAGTTTATTCAAACTCTTTAACTACTTTGTAATTCTATATATGTCATTGTTTAATGGTTGGATGAATGCAACCTTGAGTGTGCACATTCAAGCTATGTGTTGCATCGCCTAGGAGCTACATCTCTCATCATCCAATCACTTTATCCTCCATTGTCTCTAATTCCAACTCAAAGGTCTTAACAAAGGTACATATATTTTAAATATTTGTCCATTTATGCCACTATGGAAGCCTCTTGAAAGCTTCTATCAAGTCTAACCAACAACGCAATCCTTTGTGTTTTGGTGGTACAATGAGTGTAGTGAATATCAGGACCGAGGCACCCAAAGAATTTGATAAGGAACAAAAACAATACAACCCACCCAAATATGAAAGGCAATGCATAAAACATTCTTCCATGTTATACAAAATTTCTAACTTTTATTCCAGGATTGTCACAAGGAATGCTTTTAACACAAATGCATGCTAGTCGTGAGGTTATATATACGTTAGAAGGTCTGGTATTATTTACTCCATCACAACTTGAAAGAAAATGTGTACAATGTTTCATAATATCTAGTGAGAGGATAAATTAGAACTCACCAAGATACAAATATATAGAGATGTTTATGGTCATCTTAATAATATATATATGTGTGTGTGTGTGTGTGTGTGTGTGTGTGTATGTGTGTGTATTATCTTATAGCTTCTTTTTTTTCTAAGAGGGGAAAAATCTATGATAACTCAATTGTCAAATCAGCAATGAGGATAACCATTTTTTGTTTCTATCTGCGAATATAGATTGACTCATCATCCTTATTCAAGGAAAACCACGCCACCTAGAATGAAGAGTTATGGTCTATAAGGGATAGGCTTTCACTCATGCTAGATGCCTTTGGGTCTTGGGCTATCTTGGACCATTAACATATTTCCTTACATCGGAAGAAAACGAACTTTTAACCAAGCAGAAGCAATTTTAAGAGATATTTAAGGCTCGATTTTAATCTTATAATTATAAATAACTATTGTTATAATTAGTTATTGTTATTGTTATTGTTATAAAATTTTGTGTACCTGAATCAAATGCAATTTTGATGAGACAAATGTACTTCTGTAAAATTTATGCTAATCTAAAAACTGCATTGATGCAGTGTATAGTTTGTGCTCAACTAGAAAATACTTAATGTGAAGGTTCATAGTGATCTAGAAACCATTCATACAATGTATGGTTTGTGGTTAGCCAAAAACACTTCATGTTGATGTGATGTTTGTTGTAAACAAAAGCCACTTGCAGTGTGATAGTTAAGGGTCATCTGGAAAAAACCCAAAGTGTTAGGTCCATATACTACTAGTGTAACCCCTTATTGTTATTAGTACAACCCCCTTATTATATTGTTGTGCCCATGTAGTCCCCATATTGTGACCATTGTGCCCCATAGAATCCCACTATTGTTATTATTATGCCCTTATAGTATTATTGTTATGCTGGCTCTGATTATATTATGACCCCTTAGACTCCTATATATAGAAAGGAGGTCTTGTCATTTGTATCATCCAAGAATTGTTCATTTGTGTAATGTAAAGGAGGTTGCCCCCTCAAAGAGGCTTATTTCTAAGACGTTCATCTATCTTTTCTATCTTGTTGTGAGCTGGTTTCATAACATTTGGTATTAGAGCTTTGGATTCTAGGGTTTCGCTACTCCAAACAGGTCATCATGGAAGTTTTCCTGTAATTGTTTTTCTGCGGCGTTTGAGAAGCTTTAAAAAAAAACCATTTGAGGTGAAATATCGCTGAACCTCGGATTTGAACTTTAGATCTTGTCTCGCTATATTTTCGGAGATATGATCTGAGGAAGTTAAGGTTGTTCCAAGCTCCAGAATTTCATCTAAAATAGGCCATCATGGAATTTTCGCTATAACTTTGTTGATACGAAGTTTCAGTAGCTAAAAAAAAACCATTTGAGAAGAAATCGATCTGAACCTTGGGTCCAAATTTCAGGTCTTGTCTCACTATATTTGCAGATATATGATCTGAGGAAGTTATGGTTTTGGAAGATGCCTGAATTACATCCTAAATAGGCGACCTAGGGAAACTCATCATAAGTATCTCTCTAAGCATCAGATTGAAATTTCGTAAGACGTTACAAAAAGAGGGCGGACTGTAGTTTTCTATATATATTTTTCAGATCCGAAGGTCAAAATAGTGACACATGGCACTTCATACAAGTTCGCTCTTCTGAAACGATATATAATCAGGTCATCTTGAGAGATTATGCATAACTCTTTATCGGAGAATCCAATTTAGATCAAACTGGTGGCATTGGAAGGATGACACAGAGGGCTACTGCAGGTCACAATTTCAGAACTGGAAGATCTGATATTACAAAGTTACAGTCGTTTCAAGATCAAGCTCCCAAAATCAAGAAAAGGTGATATGAGGAAGTTTGATGGCAAGGATCTGGTAAATTGGATACTACAGATGGAGAAATATTTTGATCTACATGGTGTACCATTGTTACAAAAGGTATGTATTGCATCTAATTATTTAGAACCAAATCAATTTTTATGGTATAAAGGGATTTGTTCTCGTAAACCACTTGTCACGTGGTCAATTTTCATAGAGGAAATGATAGCACATTATGAGGATACCAAGAGCAACACCTTCTTTAGCCAATTGATAAATCTCAAACAAAAGGGTTCAATGGCAGAGAAAATTGAGGACTTTCAAAAATTGAATATAAGGGTAAATGATATTCTAGAGAACCAAAATATAAATAGTTTTATCTATGCCATGGAAGCTGATATCAATGATATGAAAGCATATTGGAAGAAAGGCATGGAAGATTTGAAGAAAGACATGGAAGGTTTGAAGGAAGGTGGGACAAAGCTACTACAAGAAATACCTCCTAATGACAAAAAGGATCAAGAAACGTCAAAAGAATAGGATATACACCAGGAACCAACCCTAGAGAAAGAACAAATGAATCAAATCATATCTTGTATTGCAATGGCAGGAATTACCACTCCTCAAACTCTCAAGATAGAAGAACATATTAAGAAGAAGAAGGTTCAAGCAGTGAAATATCAGGAAGAAAAGTATCAAGAAAAAATAAAAGAAAAAGATACTCACTAGGAACCAACCCCAGAGAAAGAAGAAATGAATCGAACCATATCTTGTAATGCATTAGTCGGAATTACCACTCCTCAAACTATAAATATAGAAGGACATATCAAGAAGAAAAAGGTAATAGTGTTGATTGATTCAGGTAGTACCCATAATTTTATTCTTCCTATATCTAGCACGAGAGTGTCAAGTTATGGTTGTAAGTGGAGGAACCATAAATTGCTCTAGAAAGTGCCATAATATCAAGCTATCCATGGGAGAATATGTATTGAATAGCCCAATTCTTTCCGTTCCAATGGGTGGTACTGATGTTATACTAGGAGTCCAATGGCTACAATCCTTGGGTACAATAGCTTTTAATTTTCAAGAAATTTTCATGAAATTTTCTTCGGAAGGAAAGGAAGTTGAATTAAGGGGTATCACAAGGAAACCAGGAAAGATAATCATCTCTAACAGAATGACAAAGCTTCTAAAGAAAGAACAATGAGGTGTAATTGCACAATTATGTTCGCTAATGGTTCCCACATTGAAATCATCTATTTCTCCAAATCTCCAAAAAGTCTTGGACAATCATTCGAAGGTATTTGAGACTCCCAAAGGTGTCCCACGTATTCGTGATCATGATCATGTTATTCATTTGATTCCAAGAAGTGTTCCTCCAAACATCAAGCCTTATAGATATCCATATGCCCAAAGGAGTGAAATTGAACATATGGTTGTAGGAATGGTAGAGGTTGGTATAAATATCCAACCAAATTTGATAAACAAGCAAGGGATGAATGGAAGAATGGCAAAGCAGGGTGGGAACTCATTCAAAAGTTGTCGAAGGTCCCTATTCCAGTAATATTACCAGAACTTGACAAGGAAGGAAAAATCATATTGGAACTTGAAGCATTCACAGATCTGAGAAGTCAACAGCTACGAAATCAATCAATTTCATAGTATCTCATCAAGTGGAAGAACTTACCCGCATAAGATTCCACATGGAAGGATGAGAATTTTATACAAAAGCATTAAGAACTACTCAAACATTGAGGACAACTCTTTTTGAAGGAGAGGGGCATGTTAGATCCCTATACTACTAGTGTAACCCCTTATTGTTATTAGTACAACCCCCTTATTATATTGTTGTGCCCATGTAGTCCCCATATTCTGATTGTTGTGCCCTATAGAAGCCCACTATTGTTATTGTTGTGCCCTTACATTATTATTGTTATGTCGACTCTGATTAGATTATGACCCCTTAAACTCCTATATATAGAAAAGAGGTCTTGTCATTTGTATCATCCAAGAATTGTTCATTTGTGTAATGTAAAGGAGGTTGCCCCCTCAAAGAGGCTTATTTCTAAGACATTCATCTATCTTTTCTTCTTTTTGTGAGCTAGTTTCATAACACAAAGTTGTAATGGCAAAGTGTGGTTTTGGGTAGATCAAGGACAACCTAGAATAATGATGATGCGGGGGGAGTAATAGCTATAGGTACATGCATGAAGCCATTTTATGAAATATTGGTTGAATCAACCATGTACACAAAGGACATCGTATTACACTACTACACGATAGGGTGTTTTAGGACATTAGTTGGAGACAAAATATCAATTTTGTATCAATTTACTCATTTCGTCTAAATTTTCCCTTTGTATAAATAATGGAGTGTTTTAAGAAAAATAGTTGGAGACATTTTGTTTTAACTTGCCCATTTCATCTCACCTTGAATGAGCACAATAGTAAAAAAATGAGAGGCTGAATATTGAAGGGCGTAGACATTTTTCTGTGACTTACACAGTAGGGACTCATTTTACTTCAATGTTCCCATTGGCTAATTCAACGAGGTGAAACTGCGACCCAACCCAACGAAAGCATTGAGGCGTTGAAACTACAACCCTAAAGCTTATCGAGAGCTGAAGGCTTAGGGCTTATTGAGTCTCCATAAAACCCAAGAAGGGCTCAAATTTGATCCACAAGTCCATGGGAAGCAAAAAACAAGACCTTATTAATGCCAAAGGAAAACTATAGGTTTATAGTTCACAAGTTCCAGATATGCCAATCTCCCTATAGCCTAGATTCTGGTGTTTTTAAAAGGTTTCCCATAATTCGTAATGAAAGTACGCTGCCATTTCCTAGGTCTCCCATTAAGAAAAGTAGTTAATATAGTTTTTGGGTTAATCGAATCAGTCATGAATGTCGTAGTCAACTATATTCATTCACCAGTGGTAGGTATACAAAGGACCTTAGGCTACAGAAGCTATGGGCACGACTCATAGAAGGAAAGCACTCGTCAGAGAAGGAAACTAACAGAAGAGGTAAGGAGGCATGTAGGGAAAACTCCATCTTATCCTCCAAGTCGTCCAAGCCCCATGCTATCAAAGGGAGCTAACTTTCCCATGATTCGTCATCAATTTACAATGTATCCATGGTTCGTATGGTTACAAGGTGTTTTTGGTCAATTTTGGACAATGGTACCACTTCGTCACATTAGTCGCTTGGCACTGCATATGCACACACAACCACATTTGACCATGACACACAGGACCAAAGGCCTAATTCAATGTCCTTCCTCAAATGATTCTTCTACAATACCAATAAGGAAATACCCTCTTCTCCTTTTCATCCTCATGAGGTTTCTTCCTACCAAAGTGATTTTCCCTTTTTTGAGGATTTAGTTTGATATGTTGATTCTTGCAAATGGTTTTGGAGTTCAAAACTTCATTTGAATAGTTCTTGTTATTTCTTGGTGAGCTTCCTAATTTTTCCTTGTATATATTCAATTATGAGTTACAACTCCTAATATCGACCCTTAGGCTCCTCAAGCTATCCATTAAGTCAGGAGAGCCTGCCCCTCCCCCTTGGCCAACTGATATTTCTTCTTCAATTGTCCTTGCTTCTTCATATCCATGTTGTGATTGGTCAGAGCTATATTGCACCATTCCTATCCTCATCTCTTTAATCATTAGTGTCCTGTGGTTTTACGTTATCACACACACACACATAACTATAATATTTAAACAAAATTCTTATACATAATGGATGTTAACACCTTGACTTGTTGTTAAACATATGTTGGTACAAGGCTAGCTGAACAATAATATCAATCATACATGAAATCAATCAATCACGAACCGACTTTTAACACATAAAAAATTGCTTTGTCCATTTTCTAAAATTCAATATGAAACCCCTTTGCTCTGTTAACACTATAACAGAGTGCCAAATTATTCTCAAGGGCTTGGAAGGAACCTTCTTGTTACTTTTCCCATGATAAAGCCCATCTAATCTAAGTGTCGATCCTGGATGCTATAATACCATTATTTAAACACACCCCCTTATCTTAAGGGTGCTTTACTATGCTAACCCAACATCCCTGGTATAGTTAAGGATATGGGGTAAATTTTTTATTTTTATTTTTTTTTTACTTCTTTGAAGTTTTTGAAACTCTACTTGGTTGTCGTCATCATACTCACCTTAGAGAGATCCTTCTAGTGAGATCAATTTTATCCCAATCAGACTCCAAGACTGTAATTTATGATCCTCTAAAGTCTTATTAACTTAATTGTGCCACGTGGCACCCACATGGTTCCTGCATGGCATGTAGTGGCATGGCTCTTATGATTCTAGCGGCACCTACCCTCGTGGTGCGTCTTGTTACCACGTACCTCGCATTGCTCGCCACCATTATATGGGGTGTATCGTTCATATATATGTGTGTGTGTGTGTGTGTGTGTAATTATAAAATTTGGCGACACAAGTTTATAAAATTACACATATAATTATATTCATGTAGATTTCATCCCTTCACCATCTGATGACCCACATTTGTTTGAATGGTCCAACAACTAGCAGGACCTCCTTCTCCCCTTGATGATGTCATAGGGGGGAGGCCCTGCCATTATATTGATTATTGATCTAGGGAATGGTTCACCGCCATTAGATACAAATTATGATCCCTACTCATATTGGTCACGTAATGACCCATCAAGAGTTCGCATGACCCACATTATCGCATACGCTAGGCATGAAGGGTAAGTAGGTGCAGGCCCCTCAAGGGCCATGTTGACGTCACCTAGGAGATACCCATCTCAGAAGAAACTCATAACCGTGAGAGGAGTGTTATCATGGACCATTCTCAATGAGAGTGGTTACCATCGAGATCCATTTCATCCAAGACCAATTTCCTCCAGGAACCATTATTGTCAGGAACCATTTCCTTCGATATTTTCCTAGCAAGTAACATAAGGATCATCTATTATGAAACGAAGAATACTCATTATCCTAGAGGTTGGACAAGTCAAAGTGTTGAGACAGAGTCTGAAGTGTTGTAGGTGAAAAGAACCTTTTTTAGTCTCAGAACAGACTCCCAGAGGTTTTATCTTGGCCAAAATAATCTTAGAAGTTTGGGAGGAGCGATGCTACTTGGAACGTGGAGATCCGAGATTCTGAGATTCTGATATCTTGGTCGCTAGAGAATGGTTGTGTGAGCTTGAGTCTTAAAAATGTGAACGCTCATAATAATGGGGTTGTGCCTATTACAAGTTAAAAGTCACTCTTCAAGAGACTTAGTCAATGTCTCGGTTGCGATGGTTCTGTGAGTCCTGACTCTAGGACTCTGCTAGTATCCCTTAAGTGTTTTGTAAAGTCCCATTGGAGTTATCCCTCCTGAGCTTCCAACATGGTTTTGTCTATCCCATTCTACCATTATATATATATATATATATATATATAGATATATAGACACACACACACATTAAGTTATCCTTCCCGAGCTTATAAATAATAACACAAGGCTTAATATTCAATTCTTTTGACAACATAATAAATGGGATAGAGACTTGCCCATTCATTTTTGTTGAGGCCTTTGAGCAATTATCAACTTACAACATCTCAGAGGCCTACGGGAATCTTTAGTCGATAATAATTGACAAAACTCAAGTTCATCTTAGCTTAGATATCTACTGGTCCCTTTGGCTAATAATAATCATATGATAAACTCATGAAAGAAACAAGAGAAACATACAATGCCCAAAATTCCTTGACGAAATTCACATTCCACGAGTAGATAGGAAGCTGCATTCCCAATTTGATTCAGAGGCATAAACAATCACATTTAAGCATTAATTAATATCATTATGGACATGTATCCATCACAATGAATTTATCTTTTAAACATTTAAATACAGGAGTTGGAGTATCACTTATCTTATAGTCTAAGGGTATAGAAACTAGGATTGGGACTATCACTATACACCCTTAAGCTATTTCAAGCTCAAAGTGTCTACATAACTACACCATTTTCATGAGATATTTATACCACATTTAAATAACTAACGTATGCAAGAACCAAAATTCCTCAACATTAGCATGACATTATCGTGATGCAAATAATAAAGACAATATAGTAATCACAAACACAAACATAAGGTTAGACTTGTATTATAAAAGTTCTTGCAACTGAGAGTGGGACTCTAAATCTCCACCCAACCATAGAAAAGCTACATCCATAGTTACTTGTAGTTGTCACCCTTGAGCAAGATTTCAATGCTTGAGGAGGAGTGCTTTATGGGAGAGAAATCAAATAGTTTCTTTAAATGAAACAAGATGACACTAGGTCACACAACCTTCATCCACCAGCTACACAACTTTTCACTCAGTCTTCTATACTTTACATATAGAACTAAAATCCATGCCAAGATACCATACAACAAAGAATTCTAAACTCACTTTTAGGAGAGGAATGTCCGCACTAAAGGAAGTTTCACCAATGGATAAACTACTGATAAGTGGAAGAGATCACCCCTCCAAGTGGTTCATTAGTGAGACAAACACTAGAGCTCAACCCCTAAATAAACTCTTGGTGGTTGACTAGCCTCACACGCACCTGAGTAATTTTTCCTAATACAATAGGTTCTTCAATTCCAAGCTTCTAGTGGGTTCTTCAACCCTTAGGAAATCCTTTTCTCTCAATAATATTTCATTGCATCGCCTAGAGGATTCCTCAACTAGTGCTCGTTTCCAGAGTTGATTCAATGATATGGATCATTTTTCTTTTCTTCTTTTAACTCTGTGGTCTCTTTTCTTTTTCTACAGTTGTGGATACTCAAGAGAATGATAGTGCATTCCTCCTTTCTCTTACTTCTACATGACGAATTCTCGAGTTTCCCCTAACAAACCAACCATCTATCCTTTTCACAATTTCACACAGTCAACCTCCTTTGGATAACAGAACCCATCCCCCTCTTTAATGTTTTGTCCTTTTTTATTTGTCGTTACGAGTAAGGGACACTAGGCCTGTTCTTCCTCTTTCAGTTAATTTATGGCATAGTCGTCCCATTTAAAACCACTCAGCCAACTACAATTGATATTTAAAATAACAATTCCCTCAAACAATCTCCTTTCTCAAGCAATGTATGCTAGTTGCGAGGTTATGTATAGGTTAGAAGTTCTGGTGTTATTTATTCCATCGCAACGTGAAAGAAAATGTCTACAATGTTTCACAATATCTAGTGAGAGGATAAATTAGAACTCAACATGAAAGAAAATGTGTACAATGTTTCACAATATATAGAGAATTTGTACAATGTTTCACAATATATAGTGAGGGGATAAATTAGAACTCACCAAGATATAGTGAGAGGATAAATTACAACTCACCAAGATACAAATAAATAGAGATGTTTATGATTATTTTAATATTTTATTTCCTTGTACGGAGGGGATACATGGAGTGAAATTATTTTACTTGAAAAATTTAGAGTGAAGATAGCAAGAAGAGCTTCAGACCTTCAATAAATCTCACAATTTAGCTCTTCTACTATCAACATTCAGAAAAAGGTCCTAATGATGGATCCCTGTTGGAATTTGAAACATTGACGGAATATGAGTATTACTGTAAGTTCTCCAGATACTAACTAAGAAAACAAAAACAATTTTAAAATATAATTAAAACTCAAATTTTATTTTATAATTATAAATAACTATTATAATTTTTTTTATATATAAAATAAATAAAATTTCAAATATTAACTACCTCATCAACAAAACTATACTATATTTACTTCGGTTTACATTTAATTGATACAATCATAAAATTAATAACAAATAAAATACTGTAATCTAATGGGTAGTTTACACCATTGGAATGTGCAATGTAAAACTCCTCATGGCAGTGTATATGACGTCTGCTAATGACGCGCTTTTCGTTATCACGTGTGATAATGATGCCCTGCTATGTGTTACAACTCGCCTAAGCTTTTGTATTAGAAAATGAAGAAAAGGTGGACAATCATGGGATCATCTTAACGTTCGAGAAATTCCACGTCAGCAAAATCCAGTCTATCCCATGTGCAAGTCCGTTGCAGTAAAATATTTGTCATGGCTTTCGTTATCCTTGTGTGATGTCATGTCTTTGGTTCTACGGAAAGCCCACGCAAAGCCCATATCGGCCCCATGTCAGGCCGCATTTACTATGCAATAAGGTTATTCGCAAAGCCCATATTGGCCCCATGTCAGGCCGCATTTACTATGCAATAAGGTTGGAAATAAGACTTTCCTGGGTTCTTAAGACTTTCCTGGGTTCTACCGTGTGCACATGATCCTTGCACTGACGTCAAGTCAACAGTCAACTCCCTACGTTAACCACGTTTTGAGCGAGCGCATTTTTTGAAAACCGACTTTGTTGAATTCCGTGATTTAATCTGTTGTCAAATTAATCCACCGTGCGCTCACCCAATATCCTCTGCATAAATAGAGATTATAGTTATTCACCGTCATGGCCGACGGATAAAGATAATGAAAGCAGACGGAACGGTGATGAAGGTGCGGGGTCCTATCTCTGTGAAGCAAATACTCATCGATTACCCAAATCATGGCATTTTTGAGGCACCCGCTGGTCCTCGGCCACATGGGATGGGCAATTTCACTCGGCCTCTTACGGAAAGGGCTGAGCTTGCAGGTGGTCATCTCTATTATCTCATCCCTTCCCCGCAGGATGAACTCGTCAATTGCAACAGAGGGCCCCTTGCAAGAGCTTCTAATTCCGATCATAGCAATACGAATCGCCAGTTCCAGGTTACAGCCACCGTCTTCTAGAAACATAAGCAGAGATTCAAGAAAACAAGAAGAAGCAGATCGTGCAGTTAATAGAGATGGCGCCACCATTGTTTCTTCTTCCCACTCCACCGACGGATCCACCTTGCGTGTGAAGCTTCGGCTTAGAAAAGAAGATCTCGCTTCATTTCTTTTGGCTGGAAAAATCTAGTGCTGCATCCCTCAATTCAAGGTGCCTCTCGGCAGTCTCCATGGAAACCAAGTCTGGATACTATCGCTGAAGCCGATGACCCACTTGGAGATTTATGAACATCTGGGAGAAGAGACTGCACGCTATGCTGGGCATTCTCTTCTTCTATATTGGTTAGAATGTAATATAGTTCGCTTGTATTCATTTTTTTGACAAATGCGTGTTCTAAGGCTGAAGTTTCAACAAATTAATGTTTATAAAAGTATTTCAATATGGCACTCTGAACTGTGAGAACTTTCTGGACAGAACTTTTACAGCGATATACGCACTGTTTTGTTCTATATACTCTCCACACATCTTGAATATATCCTGTGCACATATTGGTTATTCATTTACTTCATTTGTTTTAATGTTTATGCTCATAACTTGGTAAAGGGTTTACCCAGCGTGCACGTTGACAGCATCGCAGAAACATGAGCTCTCATTTCTTGGGCCACGATAACACGTTCCCAGCAACGAAGAACCTCCATTGCCGTTGTCCTTGAGGTTCCACGTGTATTTCTAAACTATTTTATTAAACGCTTAGATATTTCTGGCTAAATTACATGTGTGAATTAACTGGTTATATAAATTATTTAAGACATGTAAATGAGTGAATTGATTAGTTTGTGTCGAGAAAAAAGAGGTTATAAATTATTCAGGAGAAAAATTAAATGATATGAAAAAATTGTACATTAATAATAATAAATTGATAAAAAGATGTTTAATAAATCCCTTACCATTTTAGTGATAACATTTCAAGATTAAGAATACAATCTATTTATAAAAATAAATAAATTGTTGTAAAAAATTTAACCATTTTTAATCTCAATTTATCTGTGAATAGATTAATCATTAAACGATGTTTAATAAACCGTTTACACACAATAGTATTTTAATATTAAAATTATAAATTATTTATAATAAAAAAAAATCACAAATGTTAACTATTCTTAATAACAATTTACTAGTGAATAGATTAAAAAACATGTAATAATTTTTCAGTGTTATTATAAATCTTTCACAGCTTTAGTGATAACATCTCAACTTTCAAGTAGTAGACATATACATGGCCAAAAAGAGGTTACTTTTATGCTGAAAATATTACATAAAATCAAGTTCAAGGTTTATGAGACATTTAGGTTTCAAAAAGTTAGTAGGTAGAAGATGTCATTTTTTAAGTCATGAGGGTCCATAGTAAACCAAAAACTATTTTGCAAGGTAAATTAAAGTGGGTCAATTTTTTTAAAAAGAGATGGGCTTATATAATGTAATTGTGCATGGGTTGTATGATTGATTGAACCCAACATTTTGAAAGCTTTGGTCGAGGTTGTATAAGTTGAATTCCTAAAGTGTTTTGTAAGTTTTATTGAATCAAACCTATATATATTTATGCGATAGCATATGTAATCATGTAGCATGTATCCTCTTATGTATAGAATGGCTGAGACACTAAGTTGTGGAATCAACAACTTTGATAGTTACAAAGGTAGAAAGTAGACTTGTATCTAAGCTTGATGTGCAATTAAAAGAGGAATGTGAGATAGAGTAATCTGAGTAAGTGACCAAGTTGGAATCAAGTTTAACATGTAGATGAATCATGTACATGAACAAAATTCTTAAAAAAATGCAAATAAAGTGGATGGCACCCATTTATCTTGATACATGGACTTCATTTTATATGGACATGTTGACGGTGCTAGACTCGCCAACAAGTCTAGGGATCTCCCCAGTAAGAAGTCTGAACTAGACCTCACATCGTTTGGAGTAGGAGTTCCAATAGTGGGTGGTAAAGTATGATAACTTTATCGGAAGCAAGTGTGACCTTGTAGCAAGTCAAGTGAAATGCATGGGGGGTTCCAACACAAGGAAGGGAAAAGGAAGTGTGACCCTTAGAAGCATGTAAAAGTACGCAATCTGAAAGGAACACACGAGTGGAATGATATCACGGGTTGAATGTGGAATAGTCCACAATCCAAAGTGACAGGCTAATACAACAACATGTTTTCAACTAGATTCATACAATTGCATACAAAATAGTTCATATTCATACACAAATGCATAAGTTAAATAACATACATTGCTAAAGTAACCAGAATAGTTGAACTACAATAACCAAATATGCATGAAAATGTTATGCCTTCGTTATATTATTAAGTGAAAGTTCCATCCATACATACAACATTGACAACCACTAGCCCTAATAGTGAAACATTATAGTCAACACCACCTGCTCCTCCAAAGATAAGTACTTGCTCTACGCGTTGTGGAGAAGTCAGGGCTCATCACAATACTCTCCAAGCCTTCTCTAAGCAATGCCTATCCAAAAGACTGGCTCCCCAAAAGCCTGTACTATGAGTTATAAGGTTCTATATGTAACAAAGGGTGGGGTAACCATTGACATTCCCCCTTGAATCTTTGACTACACTTTCTTCATACATGTACAATCCTTTGTTGTGAATCATCAAATGATAGATTGTACACATCCATCACTGAATCACCATCAAGGAGGTCAACCTCTCCTTGCTCGCTTGAGATTAGTTATGATTCTGGAGGTGGCAAAGACTGAGGTGCGAACTCAAATGTTCTCAGCATGAGGTCAGTGTCCTTGTCCTTTGGCTCCAGTTCCAATTCCAAGTCTATTAATTCAACCATCTGCTCAATATGGTGAGCAAGTTCCCGAACCTACACCAGCTCACCCTCTTCTTCATCTGCTGGTTTCTCTGACTCCTCAACCTGTATAGGCGTAGTTTGTTACGTCATTGTGCCTTTCCTTTCCTCCTGTTCATGTTTCTGATACTCTTCCCTTTCTCTCATTCTTAGCTCATGCTCTTCTTTCAGTGTCTTTTTGTTTCCTGCAACTTTCTCTCTGCATCCTCCAATCTTTGCTTCTCTCTCTTCCTCCGTTCAACTCTCCTTTTTTGTTGTCACCTCTTCGCCTCTATTTCCAAAGCTACTTTTTCAACAAGAGGATCTCCTCTGAACTTGTAGCTTTTCTCGGCCTTTGGGTTCTCGGCAACCTTCCTCTTGCCTTTGTCCTATGCAGGTTTGCTACTTCCAATGGTGTTGCTACCTGCAGAACTACTTTCCATTCTATAGCCATGCTTATCGGTTCATTAAGTCTAGAGGAGTTCTAGCAATACCTCCAAGGGTCTTCCTCCAGCCAATGACATGCTCCGTGAATCCATGGATAATACACCTTCGCACAATGGTTCTTGCATATGCAATGGGATCATACTAATTGAAACTCTTAGAGCTGAACTCAAACTTCTTCAATTTATCATTCTCGACATCCGCATCCTTTAAGATCCGGATCTCATAAAATCCAATCCACAAAGGAAGAGCATGCCATGGTGCCTTCTTCCTCCTGTGTAGTTCTGCTGATAACCCTATGGAAATGTGATATGCATCCTCTTGCATGACCAACTTATTCGTGGCAAACCTTGGTAGCACACACGCAAGCTTCTCTCCTTCAAACATCCTGATGAAGGTGCCACTAAGTGAGGCATACCAATCTACAATGTTAAGAAATGCATGCATCTCTTCTTAGGAAATGCAAGGTGGATCCTATTCGAAGATCATCTTGTATATCGAGGTGATGAAGTGGTTAGATATCCTTGCCATGACTCATCGGTAGATGCACTCATAGAGAAACTTGCAATAGATGTTCATAACATCATCTGATGGTGTCCATGTCCAACCCATGCCAAGAAACTATTGTTGGACACAAATTGCATCAAGCAAGTACACAGACATATAGAATCTTGCTTGCTCATCCTTTTTCTAATTCCGAGAATTAGTCACATGCACTTTCATTTGAAGAGCCAACATATCTAGCCAGTTGAAAGGCCTTCCTTCATTTTCCAACTAATCCAACACAACCACCCAACCCTGTGGAAAGGTCTTCATGCTCTCTTGACCATACAAGCGACATGCAAGATGATCAAGAGTTGGTAGGTCCTCCTGAGTGACTTAGTCTTATAGACCTTATTGGGTGTTGACCTGAACTTTGATGGCTTTTTTACCCAATGCTTCATGATGTCTCTAATGATCACATTGTTGTTTAGAGTATAGAAGAGTGCATCCATACAGTTCACCGGTTGTGGTAAGTGATACATGTGATGATAGTTTTTCATCCTGAAAGTGGCAAGTTGTGTTCCACTAGTACTGCTCAATGTCATTGTCTCGGTATCGGTATGTGAGACAATCCAATGAATGATGTTTTCACATGGGAAGGTGGGTTACATGCATGAAACCTTGTACAAGCCTGACTTGTGGATGTTGACATAGACCTGTCGATCTTCTAGATCTTCCTTGAAGTTGCCTGCAAATATGTCCTTTATTTCCTGCCATGTAATCTTCATGTCCTTCTCTATAAACAATTGTGTGTCTACATAGACTGGCAAGTTCATTGACACCTATTCAACTACATGTCCTGTTATGACCTAAATCTACCTCAGGTTGAGAAAGGAAGGTCTAGGGTAACATCAAAAACCACGCCTAACCTGGTAGCTAGCCCTACCAGGTCGAGACAGGGCTCTCTCCTTATCAATCTCAAAGAAAATATGGCAAGTAAGGCTTGAGATGACTGATATGAATTCTAATTTTAGGATAGGTATGTTTGCTCAGAGGATTTTGTTTGATTTTAATGGTTGGTTGCTGAATCAGATGAGGAAGGCAGCTTTGGTCTGGGAAATCAACTCAGATCTGCAGAGGTTTCTGTGGGGCGAGGTAGGCAAGTGTTTTAGCACTTTGAAATGAATGTGATGGTGAGTCTAAAGATTGGTGAGGAGTTGGAGAGGGCATGAAAATGTCATGAGTCCTCTTCAAACAGCAGAAAACATGTAGAACTAAATAAACCCCAAGGTAGAGCACTGAAACACCAATGAATTCCACCTTTAAACTTGATTCATTTAGTTATGCAGAAAGAGAGAGATGATGGCACACATAAACATAAGATCAACTGAATTACAAAGAAGAACACAATGCTAAATCACATTACCACAAGAATCCCACAAAATGCTGCAAAACCCTGGTTTATTTCCTTGCCAAACTACAGAAGTGATGTACAAAGTAGCTCAATGCATCCACAAGAGTCCAACCTTCTGCCAAAGTCCAACCCCTACACTATGAAATTCATAAAATATATACATTTGCTCATCCTTGTACTAAGGGAATTGAGCTCAACCATTTTCTTCAAAATAGAATCAGTTACATTAAACTTGGACCGAATTTTTGAAAATAGGTGTTGAAGATGAACTCGTATCTCCTAAACCATAGCACCTATTACAAAATCATCTCTAAAATAGAAAATCATTAAAAATTTAGTTATGTGAAAATGAGTTGTAAAGATCTAGTCACATATCCCAATTCATGACACCTGTGAATAAACTAAAATAGGTTTTTGTTATATGGCTCGTGATTAACAAAAACCTCCTTGGGTTTTACAAAATTACTTTCCATCTGTTGTAAAATGGCACTGCACTAAAATGACTAAAATAGTAAAAAATATGAAAGATTTGCTTTGTTTTAATGTAGGCTCCAAATATCACTGTATATCTCCCACATAGTAGCACCTGTGGATAAACTGAAGGACGTTTTTTTTATTTGGTATGTGATGAACAAAAACCTCTTTCACTTTTGAAAAATTCCTTACCATTATTTCAGAAACTGATTTTGTACTAAACTTGTCATTGTGTGCAGCGAATGACCTCAAAACATGCATAACCAAGAATCACTCATTCATTTCGATCATATCTTCTAATCTGGGAGCCGATTACAGGAGTGTGATATACTGTTGGAAAGATTTTTCCAAGATTCTTCTGATGGACACACTTGTGACATGTTTTGTGCTGAACATCATGTGTAAAACATCTAACAAAACCAGACATAGTAATAGCTCATGTTGATCCTCGGTGACAGGCTGCGGAGATTGGAACTAACATCAGCTCCATTGGGGATGGTAGCTCCTTGGAGGTTTCAAGAACACCATAGACCAAATGACTCATCCATTGGGCAAGACGGCCAAACAACCGCAAACCCAAAACAACTCATACCAATCCAAAAACATATACATACTGCAACATGTACATAAACAAATACCGAAAACTGAAATGTTGCCGCAGGCAGCTTATTTATGTACAAATATGACCCACTTTGCTGCAAAATTGATAGATCAAGTAATGTTGTAATTCCATATCAACCAATCAAGTAACTATGACAAGGACTTTGCTTGAAAGTGCTCCAACCAAGACACAAATGTAAATTCTGACAGCCATACATGCACATAACAAGTCTGGTTGTGTAAAAGACAATTTGATCTATCATTCAAACTAAAAAAATTAAAAAATTAAAAATTAAAAATTAAAAAATAAAAATAAAAAAATAAAAAATCCATGTACGTTGCAATAGGATCGAAAAAACCAGACTCTGTTTGCTGCCCCAACTCCTCAATACATGCTTCCAGCTGCAAATTATCAATGCAAATATCCACGGGCAGCCTTACCTTCTATTCCTTCTGCTAAAAAAGGTCCCCAAAGAATGGGACTCAACAGTCCAGATCCTGGGACTATATTTGGGTCTCCAATTCAATTAGATCTCCTTCAATTTTGATGGCAAACTCTTGCAAAAAATTGAGCTTAACTTCATGGCTGCATCGACAGGATTTCAGATAAGAAGAAAGAGATGAAGCAAAGTTCTCATCTACCTCATCATCTGTGCACATATCTTCCCATTCTCTAAAACCTTGAATAGAGGGCACCTCTATTTTGAATTCATCCTCTTTCTCCATCCATGTTTTAAGAAAGACATGCCAAAAATCTGCAAAGGACTTAATAGATCTGATAGGAAAACCTTCAATCCATTTTTTGCATTTGCCTTGAAACGAATCAAAGAACAATCTGATGAAGACATCTTCCATTTTAACTCTAAGAATTTCCACAAATGTTCTAAAATTTTCTATATGTTCTAGAGTCAAAGTTACATCTTCCCCATTGAATTTAGGGCCATTATTCAAAATGTATGCATCGTTTGGTAATTGATTAGGAGAACCAGGAAGATTGGAAAAATCAATACATGAATACCTTGAACAAATAGAAGCAACATCTGAGTCCTTCATTTAGCCAGTGGAGCCACCTTCAATACTTTGAAACTCGGGACTTCGAACAGTGGAGTCGCCAGGTAGATGATTTCAACCTTCATATGTGTCTGACTGTTGTCCACCATCAGCAATCAAATCTGTAACTTGAATGATCTTTCCAAGAGAAGATCTGTGACCTCTTCCCCAGTTGAGTTCAGTTCATAAACTAAACCGGAGATTGACTGAAGTAGCATTCATATACTATGCACTTGCAGAGCAAGAGCAGTTCGAAGGCTACCTGGCTAACTTCAGGCTCCATCCATAGTTTATAAAGAAAACAATAATAACAAACAAACTTTTCATACCCAGTATGGTTGCCACTATGTTATGGCCTAAATCTACCTCAGGCTGAGAAAGGCAGGTCTAGGGTAACATCAAACCATGCTTAACTTGGCAGCTAGCCCTACTAGGACAGGAGAGGGCTCTCTCCTTGTCAATCTCAAAGAAAATATGGCAAGTAAGGCTTGAGATGACTGATATGAATTCTAATTTTAGGCTAGGTATGTTTGCTCAGAGGATTTTGTTTGATTTTAATGGTTGGTTGCTGGATCAGATGAGGAAGGCAGCTTTGGGTCCGAGAAATCAACTCAGATTTGCAGAGGTTTCTGTGGGGCGAGGTAGGCAAGTGTTTTAGCACTTTGAAATGAATGTGATGGTGAGTCTAAAGACTGGTGAGGAGTTGGAGAGGGCATGCAAATGTCATGAGTCCTCTTCAAATAGCAGAAAACATGTAGAACTAAATAAACCCCAAGGTAGAGCACTGAAACACCAATGAATTCCACCTTTAAACTTGATTCATTTAGTTATGCAGAAAGAGAGAGATGATGACACACATAAACATAAGATCAACTGAATTACAAAGAAGAACACAATGCTAAATCACATTACCACAAGAATCCCACAAAATGCTGCAAAACCCTGGTTTATTTCCTTGCCAAACTACAGAAGTGATGTACAAAGTAGCTCAATGCATCCACAAGAGTCCAACATTCTGCCAAATTCCAACCCCTACACTATGAAATTCATAAAATATATACATTTTATCATCCTTGTACTAAGGGAATTGAGCTCAACCATTTTCTTCAAAATAGAATCAGTTACATTAAACTTGGACCGAATTTCTGAAAATAGGTGTTGAAGATGAACTTGTATCTCCTACAACATAGCACCGGTTACAAAACGGAAAGAGGTTTTTGTAGATAAGGTCATGTTTGAGAAAACCCTCTCTCAAATTTTGGAAATTCGTTTCCAGTTGCTCGTAATTTGTGCCACAAAATCATTTATAAAACAGAAAATCATTAAACATTTAATTCTTTGAAAATGAGCTATAAAGATCTAGTCACATATCCAAATTCATGACACCTGTGAATAAACGGAAATAGGTTTTTGTTATATGTCTCGTGATTAACAAAACCCTCCTTGGGTTTTGCAAATTTACTTTCCATATGTTTTAAAATGGCACTGTACTAAAATGACTAAAGCAGTAAAAAATATGAAAGATTTGCTTTGTTTTAATGTAGGTTCCAAATATCATTGTATATCTCCCACATATTAGCACATGTGCATAAAATGGAGGTTTTTCTTATTTTGTATGTGATAAACAAAAACCTCTTTCACATTTGAAAAATTCCTTACCATTATTTCAGAAACTGATTTTGTACTAAACTTGTCATTATGTGCAGCAACTGACCTCAAAACATGCTTAACCAAGAATCACTCATTTATTTTGATCATATCGTCTAATCCGGGAGCCGGTTACGGGAGTGTGATATACCATTAGAAATATTTTTCCGAGCTTCTTCTGATGGACACACTTGTGACATTTTTTGTGCTAAACATCATGTGCTAAACATCTAACAAAACCAGACATAGTAAGAGCTCATGTTGATCCCTGGTGATAGGTTACGGTGACTGGAACTAACATATCAAATGCTTCTCTATACATTATCCTTTGATCCAATTCTCTTAGAAACCATGTTGCATGTACTACTGAGAAGATGCTCAAAAACTATTGTACCTGCAGACAGAGAGGACATTCATGGAAAACAAATGTTAGCTTAAAATTAAAAATCACTTCAAGGACTGATCATGCAACAGACTGGGCAACTGTTGGGCAAGATTGCACAATTCAGACTTTCAGAGGCTAGGGAATGTCAGATGGATCTATGCATTGCGCAGTCCAAGCTGCCAGTGAGAGGTGATGATGACTTGAACTGTGCAATGCGCAGTCCAATGTGACTTGTTGGTGACTAGAACTATGTAATGTGCAGTTTAGCCTGGCTTTGATGTTGGTTGAGACTACGCATTTCGCAATCCTAGTGGGCAAGACTCCAAGACTGACTCCTGGAACTATACAATGTGTAGCTGGATGCAGTCACTGGCAACCTCTATGCAATTTCTAGAGCCGAGGCAGAGTCTTGAGATCCAGAAATGAGCAATGCATGCCGAGAAGAGCTAGATCCGAGCCAAGGCAACCCAGATCTGCCTCAGGGAAACATGAAAATGAATAGATCTAAGTGCATGAGCAAAGGATAATGCAGATCTGAGTGAATGATGATGCATACAATAAGAGAAAATGTAGGAATCAACCAAACAGAAGAACAACAAAGCTTGTGGGGAGAGTCGCCACAATGACGACCGTTAGTGCAAAAATTGGGTTATGCATTCAACTCTTAGGAAGGGAAATGAAAAACTTAAAAAAAAAAAAAAAAAAAAATCTACACGCTAAAACAAACCAAAATAGCAGCGGTCATTCAAAAAAATGGGTAAAACAACACTCACATAAGCCAAGGAAACAAAAGCAACAGAAAAAGCAGCAAAAGACAAGAAAAGCAAAACTTACCCAGAAAAGTTGTGCCAACTATTCCGAAGGTTCCTATATGCCTCGGGAATGTGAGGGCTCCAAGATCAAATGTGTAAATCATCTCTCATGGCATCCATTAAATAGATTTGATCAATTTAGGGTTTACGACGCGAAGGCCAAAAATCTAGGAAAAAGTGACAAGTGGCGACAATTTCTAAAGTTAACTCAATTGTAATTGCAACTGTTAAAAATAGATCCCTATTTTTTAGGGATTCTTTATTCTCTTTTTTCTTTTTGCTTTTTTGGGAAGAGGCTGCCATTCATGCATGGAAAAATTGCACGATTTTGGGGGGAACCAGGCAACTTGCCGACACATGCATCTGGCAGCAGCTGAGGTAATGCTTCTGCACAAGTCTTGGTCTAAGTGGCTATGGTTGCCTCTCATGTTCTGCGTAGATTTCCAGCTAAATACAAGCTTCCAGTTAGGTTTGCGTAGCTCCAGAGCCAAAGCTCACTACTCGGTTGCACTGCACATTTCCTAAGAGTAGGGTTCGTTGCTCTCTAGGACTGTGCATATTTCCAAGGTAGTGCAAGGAGCTGATTACAACCAAGGCAAAGGAGGCCAAATTGTGGTTAGACAACAAAGCAAGTAAGCAATACAAGTTTTAAAGCAAAAGATAAACTCAAAAGAAAGCACAAGTACCTAGGCAGTGTAAGATAAACTATTTAGATTTTAGTATGAAGGCTCCAAAACAAAGTGAAGGAAAAATTTTAGAGGGTCGTTGTAGCCACTACAACATTGGTGACACACAGTTAGAATTCCAACTCTTGGCATGGACCTTCTGAAAATTTATTTTCTAAAAATGACTTGAATCCCCTAACCAAACACTTCACATAACACTCTGAAAATTTCTTTAAATCTTCAGTCAAAGGAATCATGAACTCTGAAAAACTATTTTACATCCCTCTTCAAGCGATTGATCATAAAATTTAGTTGGTAGTGGATCATTGTTTTACGTACCTCATCAAGGGCTTTAACTATGGTTGACTGTGATTTATGGTTAACTTTGATGGAGATTTTGGCTCATTATAATGGGTAGATTAGGATGAAATTTAGTTGTATATGTTTGATCATGGTTAATATTTGTTAATTCATTAATCGCCCGCATAACAGAGAAATAAATCCAATCGAAACGAAGAAGTTGGTCCTAAAAGCTATTACAGATGTTAATTTCCATGAACTTTATCATGACAATATTCATTTGAAAAATATGTGAATAAGAGAAAACTATATAGCACTTTAGCAAGAGAAGAGGAGTACCCAGTAAGAATATAGATTATTTAATCTTTCTCATATATCTTTTAAATCTCCAGCAGGACTGTGGGGTTCAATGATGGTACCTAGACTAATTTTTCATAGCTATAAGATCAATGGTATGTTAAATTAAGGGGTTTCATCATTCTTGACTATAGATTTTTGAAAAAATTTTAAATTATAAAAAAAAAAGAAATCAATGCAGATTTGAAAAAAAAAAAATAGAATCGCTCAAATCAATTTGGATGCACACTTACAATGAAAAATTCCTCATGTTTCTTTATGACGTGTCATAATATGTTTCACTTTCTATGGTTTCTTCCAAAGATCAAGGATTGACAAACTTTCACATAGATATATGCATTCTTTATTTCTATATACTCTATAGGACATCTTGAATATATCTTATTCACATTTTTGCTCATAACTTGGTAAAGGTAATACCCAACGTGTGCATTGACATAATCTGTAGCAATATGATATCTCATTCCTCAAGTGACGATAACACTTTCCCAACAACGAAGAACTTCCATGGCTATTTGCCTTGCAGTTTCACGCGTATTTCTATATGAAGTTTAGTAGCTTCCTTTCCGATTCCACGTGTATTAAAATTTTAAATAATTTTAAAAACAAGTTGAAACATTTTGTCATTAATAAATTAATTATATAAATCTTATACAATCTTAATAACAAAATTTAAATATTTTATTGCCAACATAATATCATCTCAATATGGATATTTTCCTATTCAACATCGCACTAAACACCACATGACTAAACAAGGCCGCATAGTTGGTGATTGGTTTTTGTTTTTCAACCTTTGGACGATTTCCGAGAGAGCTCTGGAGCATGCTCAACCTTTACCTAGCCGCCATTGCTTCTGCAAAACCCTCCCTCGACAGCCTCCTGCTGCTAAGGCCAACCAAAAAGAGAGTAGAGAAAGCTCTACGTGGTTAGCCTCTTCATCTGGTAAAATTCTGAGTCCTCCAGAATGGGCGCTGGAGGGGGCCCTCGGCCTGCCCTCCCTCCTGAGATCGTTGCCTTCAAACAATTGTTAGCCTCCTGTGGTAAGATTAAAGCAACCCCGAACCAGCAGAAGTTTGTTAAGAAAGCCGAATCCATCCCCTGTGTAGAACTACCAATGGAACACCTGTGCCGAATTGCGCTAAATCTAGCAGAATGCGGGCTTATTGGTTAATTTACAAGCCTATGGCCCTCTCCCAAAGCCATTGATGGATGGGTCCAGAGAAACTGGAGGCCCCTTGTCTCTAAAGGAATCCGAAGTCATCTAGTAGGCAGAGGATATTATGTGTTTGTCTTTGAATCAGCAGAAGATACAGATCTTATCTTCGAAACGGTCCATATTTCATGGGCCCCCAAGGGCTTTATCTGAATAAATGGACGCCAAACATTGATCCTTCTCAGGATACTTTTTCCGTTCCTGTCTGGGTAAGGTTACCCCACCTACCACTTCATTGCTGGAACTCGGAATCCATGGAAACAATTGGGAACAAACTAGGAAAATACATTGATAGGGCTGATGGGACAGAATATGTGTTGAAGTCGATTTGGAGATAGGGTTACATGAGGCTATTAAGCTTACCATAGCTGGTTGGTCTCACATTCAGGAACTTGATTATGAACAACTTCCCTTCAAGTGCCGACACTGTCACGGCTATGGTCACTTCGCTTGAAACTGCAAGAAGAAAGCTGAGGAAGAAACAGAAAAAGATAAGGGCGATCAGTGGACACAAGCCCGAAAACCAGGCACATTGAAATAGACCAACAGAGCAAAAAAGGAAAGGAGGGAATCCAGAGAACGGAGGACCCTCCGTTGGGAAGAGCCTACCCGAAGATCAGGACACAGCAAATGCCACCATCTCTTCAAATCCTTTTGCTGCACTAATCCCTCCAGATGACCAACCAGAACTTGAAGAGGGAGAGGTGCAACAGAATATGGAATAGATAACAAACACATAAATAAACTCAAGACCTCAGGAACAAATGAGAGAAGCCACTACAGAAATCTCTTGTGTAGATGCAACCCAGCAGGAAAATTAGGATCCTCCAGCAGGCGCCATTTCTCAACCCTCATATGTAGAAATGACTAAAAAGAAAAAGCTGATAGAAAGTCCTGGTTCTTCCGAAGATAATTCTTTCGAGTGACCCAATAAAAAGGCAAGAAGGAAGTCTCATAAGGAGATCAAAGAAGAAGAGGTGGAACGACTAAAGATGCAGGGAAGTCAGTCCACAATTGAAATGTCACTAGGCAGAAACACAAGGACCCAACCCACAAAGGGAGGGTCTACTCCTTCCTTCCCTAGTAAATAATGTAGATTGTCTCTTGGAATTGCAGGGGCATGTGGAACCCCATGAAAGCTAAAGCAGTAGAAGATTTATTAAGAATGGAACCCTCAGATATCCTCCTGCTTTAGGAGACAAAGATAAAAGAAGATGCTCTTCTATCATTAAATCGAACCAAGTGGAAAAAGAACTCTAGAAAAGCAGTCAGCGCCCGAGGCACTTCACGGGGCCTAATGGTCGGAGGATATGTTTTAGCTGAAGAGCTCCTTCGCAACCCAACACTGGATATACATAGATATTCTACACCTCCCAAGTAAGACTTCTTTAGCTCTCTTCAATCTATATGTTCCTGTTAATTTTCTGGAAAAGAAGGATTGTTGGCATACTCTCTCAGATTTCCTAGAAATCTACTCCCCCCAAACATCATTCTGGCAGGGGACCTTAACATCACACTAGATCCAAATGAGAAAAAAGGTGGAGTATGGGGTAAATATCCCTTCCATGTCTCGGTGGAGTCTCTGATTCTCACATGGGACCTACTTGATCTCAAACCCAAGAAAGGTCGTTATACCTGGACCAACAATAGAGTTGGTAATGCCAACATTGCTACTTGTCTAGACCGGTTTCTAGTTCAAAGTACTTTGATGGAGGGGAAGCATTTAATCTCTTCAAAAATCCTACCCAAAATAACATCTGACCACAATCCCATCTCGCTGTTGATAGAAAAAAAGGACTTGGGACCCATTCCCTTTAGATTCAGCCCTCTATGGGTTTAGAGAGAGGGCTTTATGGACACAGTGACTCTCGCTTGGTCGCAACCAGTTGAAGGATCCCCCAATTTTGTGTGGGAGCAGAAGCTCAAGTACACTAAGTTTGCTCTAAAATCCTGGGCAAAAAAAAAACCTCTATCCACTCCAACGAGCACTAGACAAAAGGTTGTACAGACTCTAGCCGAGATTCAGTTAGGCATGGAAGGAACTGAAATCACCAAAGCTCAGTTGCTCCTCGAATAGAACGCCCAGTTCAACTCTTTTCTTTCCTTTCGAAAGGAAGAGGAATACTGGTGCCTTAAGTCTCGCAGCCTCTGGCTGCAAGCTGGAGACAGAAACACAACTTTCTTTCACAGACAATGCAGAGCTCATCTCTCGCGGAATCACATTTTAGAAATATCCACCAGTGAGGGGGAAGTTATCAAAGGACAACCGCTCATAAAATAGGCCGCCACATCCCATTTTTAGCATCTGTTCCAGGAGGATGGTTCTTCCGATGAAGACCTGGCTACTGACTTTTTGTCAAATATCCCCTCACTTGTCACAGCAGATTTAAATGATGGGTTATTGAAGCCTTTTACAGAAAAAGAGATAGTGGAAGTCATTTGGTCAATGGAGCCAGATAAAGCCCCTGGGTCAGATGGCTTCACCATTCATTTTTATAGAGCTTGCTGGAATGTAATAAAACTCGATCTCCTCAGAATGGTAAAAGCCTTTCAAAAGAAAGCCAAAGTGGGAGGGTGCACCAACTCCACCTTCCTTGCCCTAATCCCAAAAGAAGTTAACCCTGAGACTCTCGATAGATTCCGGCCTATCTCTCTCTGCAATGCCTCCTACAAGATCCTTGCCAAACTCTTAGCCAATAGAATCAAGCCTCTGTTAGGGAACCTAATCTCCCCTCTGCAGGGTGGTTTTTTCAAAGGAAGACACCTCATAGACAATGTGATCCAAGTGAAAGAAGCCCTCCACTCTAGCCACACTCAGAATGAAAAAAGCATGCTCATCAAGCTGGATATGTCAAATGCTTTTGACCAGGTTAAACTTTCATTCCTTTATAAAATCCTTCTCTCCTTCGGTTTTAGTGTTGAGTTTGTCAATTTGATAAAAGCTTGCACTCACAGACCTTGGATAGCGCCCCTGGTCAATGGCAGACCTACTGACTTTTTTCAAGCTTCAAGAGGGCTCCGCCAAGGGTGCCCATTGTCACCCTTTCTTTATATCTTGTTGGCAGAATCCCTAAGCAGAAAGCTAACAGCAGAAATGAAATTAGGCTCTATCCTAGGCATCAAGGCAGCAAGAGGAGTTGACCCAATAAATCATGCCCTTTTGCGGATGATTCTCTCCTTTTGGGAGGTGCCTCGATTAAGATAGCAAAAGCTTTCAAAGAAATTCTTCATCACTACTGCTCAATCTCAGGAGCCTTGATCAACAAAAGAAAAAGTGTTGTCTATGGTTGGAATGTAGATCATTCAACTATCCTTCGAATTGCCTACACATTGGGTTTCCCTGGGTATGAAAAATGGGAAAAGATCAAATACCTAGGCCTTCCCTTAACCCTGGGACAAAGCCCTCCCTCCCTCTGGATGGAAGTAATAAGCAAGATAAAAGAAAAAATAACATACTGGGGAGGCCAATGGCTTACAAAGGCTGGAAAGATGGTTTTGATAAAGGCAATCCTCTCCGCCCTCCCCATATTCCAGTCTTCCCTCTTTCTAGCACCCAAGACTATCACGGAACAAATCTCCAAGCTCCTCTAGGACTTTCTTTGGAACGAAGGCAAGGGCAATCACAGCAAGTTACATTTGGTAAGTTGGGATATCCTAAAAATACCCCTCCAGCAAGGCGGGTAACACATTCGAGATCCAGGAATGGTAAATCTGGCTCTTGGTGGAAAAATCATATGGCAACTGTATGCAGATAAACATCATCTTGTCAGTAAGATCCTCTAGAAGAAATACCTAAAGGTAAGCTCACTGAGAAACCTCACAACATCATCTACTCCAACAGGAACAACAATATGGAATTTAGTCAGAAGAAGCATCGACCATGTACAATAGCATTTATACAGAATTCCAGGCAATGGACAAAGAACATTACTATGGGAGGATACTATACAAGGGAATGCCCCTTTGGCCACCCTAAACTCCTGCAATGATATAAAGATCTGGCTAGTGAACAAAGGTCTCCTTTGGCTAGCAGATATTTGTTCTTGGGACAGCAAAGGGAACTGGGCAGGATGGACTTTTCTAGGGGTTCCTGACCACCTGGAATCCCAAAAAAAACTTGTTATGTGCAGCACTCTCTGGTCTTGCCCCTGTCCATTGCTCATCCAAAGATAAATGTAGGTGGGGAAGAACTAGAATATATATAGCAGCTCAAGGATTCTCCTCTTTACAAGCTATACATGCCCCTTTGCTAACATCGAAGCTCTGAAAATCCATTTGGTCCCCCTTTAGTCTACCAAGGGTGAATTTTTTCACTTGGTTACTCATGCACAAAAAGGCTCTAACAGGAAAATCTGACCAAAAGAGGATTCCACAGCCCCTTTAGATGCAGCCTATGCAATTCTGCTATCGAAACATCTGACCACTTAATGGTTGACTGCAATTTCACACAAGCAGTGTTGGGTAGCGGAAGCCCTGCGCAATGGTTCAGGGGTGCAAAGCCAGACATTTTGGGTAAAGTTAGGGTAAAGAATCCACTAAACGCATGGAGTGCGAATTGTAATAGGTTGAGTCGAAGGGTAGTCCGCTCGAAAATAATGTAAAGAAATATAAATAAAGTTGGCCCGCGCAGAGGTCGCGAGCCAGGAAAGGGTATAAATAGAGCAAGGCTCTATGGGGAGAAAGTAGTTGTGTTTGGAGAAGATGAAATGTAATGGGTACTTGAAGTAGGAGGATTGAAAGCTTCTGTAAGTCTGAGTTGGGGTTTAGGTAGGATGTAGAGGCTTTGCAGATGTGTGCGTAGAGGCCTAGAAAGTCCGTAGCTATGTGCGCGGACCCCTACAGCTGAGTGTGCAGGGTAGATCTAGGTATATTGGTGAAGAATAATAATAAAGAAAAGTTTTCTTCTGTAATTCTGTATTATCGCACATCTGTCTGTATGGTTTAACTTTATATATCTGGTTAATGCAAATGTGATGAATGTATGTGAATCTGGGTTCATTTTGTGCGCAAATAAAGTATGTTGGTTAAATTTCTACTTAAAGACCCTGTTGAATAGTTCTGAATGATAATTGCTTCCTTCAAGTATAATAGCGCATGAATAAGAAAATTATAATCTCCCTGGATCAGCGCAAAGGTCAAGTAGCGCGAAGTTATAGAACAGTGCACGAACCCTCCAGTACACATCTAGATATCCCTAGGGTGCGGAAACCTGGTTCCAGCACCCTCCCCTGCTACCTCGGGTGAGACCTCAGTCCACGCTCCGCGGGTTGTTGCTGAAAGGGCTGGTAGCTGCAGGATTTGTTTGGCTAAATAACTCTTCCGAACCTGGGTCAGGCCCAAACAAGCCAACAAATCATAACTCTAGATCCCAAGTCACTGAGCTGGTGCATCCATATTTGTGCGGAGCTCAGTCAACAACTTCAATGCGTCACTGGTACTAGCAGCAAATTCTTCCGTCATGCGCTGCATCCGTTCCACCTGTGGTACCGATATTTCTGCCCCTGTCTCGGTTGTCTCCATTATAGCACATTTGGCCTTCATGTGTGCTACCTTATGCTCTATGGTGGTTGAAACTGCAAATGCCTCGTCCAACCATGGTTGGATACTGGCTTTCACCACTGCTTCTTTCTGTCTTGTGGCTTCCTCTTAGAGTTTCATGTCCTGTACCTCCCTCATCTTGGCCAACCGCTGCGGGATAGCAATGGTCTGTACGGTCCCCCTGAGCTGATCGTAGGCTTGCTAGAGTTCCCGGGCCTCTGCTTCCAATTTACAAAGTGTGGGATCTTCCTGAAGGACAGTGAGCGTATCAATCGACTGATTGAGCAACTCGGTACATTCCTTGAGTGACCGTGTAAGCATCGCGTGCCCCATAGCAATAATGTTCCTACGTTGTATTACGACCTCTAGGGGCGTTGGTGGTGGAACCTGTAATTGTAACTCGGTAATCTATGTGCTGAGCTCTAGCTAGAGCCGTGCGGCCTCCTCTTTTGTCCTTCGGAACTCCATAGCCAGCGTACAAATCTGTGCTTCAACGGGCAAGTCCCCTGTAATTTCTAACATCTGGGCACTCGAACAGGCTTCTGCTACTACCTTTTCCATCTGTTGTTTTTGTGTGACTGCTTCATCGCGTTGGAGCCATAGCTATTCCATATTAATTTTCTGCTCGTTAAGTATCTCGTTGACGCGGTTGTTCCTAACACGAAGTTCGATTGTGGTATTGTCGTGGAGTTGTTGCAAACTATCGCGTGGGAGTGCAGCCACGTTCAGCCCTTGTATGGCTTGGTCCACCAGTTGGTTGGTGACCAACGCGCCTGCCGAAATTGGAGTAGAATGAGCAACTTGGGCTCTGAGCAATGGTGTCGCTGTTGTCATACCGGAAGTTTCTGCAGAAACGTTAGTGCCTACCTGCGCCATTCTTGATCCCAGTTCGCGTAACTGTGTCCGAAGCTCCCCCAACACAATGTGCTGCTCTGACATAGCCTCATCAACTGCCTCCCGAGTAGCTTCGCGAACGATGTTTTCGATGTCATTTAGGTTGCCCTCCATTAGGGTGGTTACTTCACTGTCTATCTTAGATGCTTTTTCTTTCTTTCGTGGCTTTGGGCGCTCTGGTGTGGCTGAGCGCTTCAATGGGGTACCCATAGTAGTGGACGACATATCCATTGTAGCCGGCTGAGTGGTTTCCTTCTGAGTGCCTTTGTCTTTTGCTGGTGTCATGCACCTGGTAGTGGTTTTTCCGTTGCTGCGAGTTTTGCCTCTCGCGCTGCCTTAACCTGTGCAGCATACTGGTCATTCCTCTTTTGTTGTGCGGCACGCTTGGCTTCCTCTTTTTGTTTCTGAATAGTAGCCTCATCTCGTTCCACTGCCTCGGGTCCTCGCCAAGCCGCTGGCCAAGCTTCGACAATCTCGTTAACAACGTCATTAGTGACGATGAACAGGAGAGGGGTCCATTCCTGGGCTGGGTCCTTCTGCACCCTGATGTAGACATGATGCATATCTGCTTTGAATTCTGCAATGTGCTTCATACTCTCATAAACTTCATTTGTCAAGCACGGTAACTCAGTAATCCACTGACGCACATTCGCATCCATCAAGATCCAAAAGATTTTAATCCCACGAATTCTGCTTGCATCCTTTGTCGCCCAGAGGGACGCATATTGCGTGGCTTCCGACCATTCCGGGGTTAAAACAGGAAACTGGCTGTCTTCAGGCAACTCAGTAGCAACCAGCATGAGAGACAGCAGCAGCCACGCATAATGGAACATCTTGCCTTCTTCCTGGACTTCGCGACAATTGGTCAGAAATTCTTCACAAAGAAACTATGACCAGTTGAACCGCACACCAGCGGCACATTCTTCAGCCAATGCGATAATGACGGTAGGGACCTCAGAGCCCCGACATTTCCGCATCACTTTTCCTACCAGCAACTGAGTGGCCACCCGGACTGCGTCGTCGGAGATACTGTCAATGACGTACCCTCATGGTCCCTTGGCAAGCTTATACGTCTTCTTCAGTCGTTCTATCATCCCTACATCGTTGCTTTTACCAGTAATTTCCCGAGGGTTCCGTCTGGTGCAAGGAAGATGCGAGATCTGGTGAACAAGTTCTGTTGTGATACTGACGGGTTTACCGACCCATAATGTATCTCTGTGCACTAGATAGAGCAACTGCTTGATGACTAACATAGTAATGGGGGGCCGGAGAAAGTGCGGGATTGCCAGGAGACAAAGTAATCTAGCTTCATCCACCTTTCATAACCACTTCTTTGGCTGTAGAGTGGTCACCGCGCCATCTATCTTGTGGTCCATTAAGGCATCCATCGCTAGATGGGGAAATTTTGTTCGATCTGCAAGGTCGCAATCTTCAAATTTCATTGTCGCGACACGGCCAACCACCGAGTTTTCCACTGGGATGACTTTCGGGAGAGAGGGGGTAGTGATTATATTGTTGAATTCATCCAGGTTGGCAGGTACCTTTTTCGTCTCCTTGCTTGGAGGCACATACTTGGGTCGTCGCACTGGCTGTACAGGGTCCTCCTTGGGGATGTCCTCTTCTACCCGCGCGAGAAACTCTTTTGTTTCTTCCTCGCTATCGATGATAATAGTTTTACCTTTTCTTTCATTGCGGATTTGCCAACAGGCTGGTGTCACGGTGACCGTCTAACTAATTCTGGAAGTGGAGGATTCTTCTTGGACTTCGGCATCCATAGCACACCATTTGAGAGGCCATTTTGCCAAAACCCCATAGATTGCTTCATTCATTGCAATGAATGGAAGTGTGGTCCAGGATTTGGTCCAGGTTCTTTCACACTCGGATGTACACATGATGCATGTCAGCTTTAAACTCGGCCATGCTTTCGAAATTGTTGTAGATTGTGGGAGACATGCACGGTCGGCGAGCAATCCAAATCCTTATTTGTTCTACCATGGAAGTCCAAAATGCGCGAATTACAGAAACCCTTGTCACGTCCCTTGTTCTGCATAGCGCCATAAACCGTACTACCTCAAGGAGGTCATCTGTAATGCTAGGGAACTTGCTATCCGAAGGCAGCTCACTTGTTACCAAAAGTATTGACAGAAGCAACCATGCATAATGAAATGTCTTACCTTTGTCCTGTGCTTCTCGGTAGTTAGTCAAGAACTCTTTGCATAAGAACTATGCCCAATTAAACTGCACCCCCTGGGCACACTGCCCGGCCAGCGCAATGACAGAAGTGGGTACCTCATCTGCACGACACTTCCTCATGAGTTTTCCCCCGAGGAGCTGTGTAGCCACTCAGATGGCACGGTTGTTGATGCTAGCTATGACATATTCGCGCTTTCCTTTCTCCAGCTTGTACCGCGTCTTCATTGTTTTTGGGAGGCCGACCTCGCTGCTGGTTCCTGCGGCGCTGGCGGGGTCATCTCCTTTTAGTGGTAGGTGTGTTATGTGGTGGATTAATTCAGCTGTGATCAGAATTGGCTCCTCCAACCATAGGAATCCATCATGTACAAGACAGAGGAGTTGCCGGATCACAAAGGCAGTAATAGTCGCGTGGTGGTAGTGAGGTAGCCATCGGAGGTTGAGGATCCTGGCCCTCTCTATACCCAGCAACCACACCCGTGGTAGCAATATGTCTACAGCCAATTCCAGGAACTTATCACTGTCGGCCAGATCCCAATCTTCAAATTTGAGGGTTGGAACGCGTCCCAACGGCAAGCCTTCAAACCTTATATCATCTAGAAGAAGCGGGGTCTGAAGCTCGGTTTTCACTCCGTCTAAGTCCTTCGGTATCTTAGTTGACCCTATCCATGGAGACAGATATGGGGGTAATGATGGGATTTGGAATGCATCCACTTCGTCCTCATCGATTTGGTCAAGGAGCTCCTAAAGAGCCTCATCCTCTTCATCGTTGTCTGCCGAAATGGCTTTGCCCTTATCAGCTACAGCTTGTTTGGTGAGTCGTGGTGAGGCTCAGACTGTGCGGGTCTTCTGCTTAGTCTTCTGCCTCCGTGGTGTTCATGGGGATTTTGGAACCTGTTGTGCCCGGCTCGCACCTGCTAACTCTTCTTGATTCAACTGCATCTCTTCGGTGAATCGTGCTCGAGTTCTAGCCATAGTACGCATAGGTTGATTTGTGGTCAGATGCATGCTGCTCGATGCTGATGTATAGTGCCAATGTGCCCGTATACTCCCGCAGTCATAAATTGAGACCGTCACCCTGAACAACTCCGTTTTCTTGTGTTCCAGTATCGTACCAACGTTCCCTCGGTTGATCTTAATGGATCCACCTCGGAACTTTCGTCTTAATGACCCGCCACCTGCTCCTTCCTGTCGTACCGTCACGTCTCTGTTATGGGTAGAAGTGCTAACAGTTATCTTTTTACCGTGCAGCTCAACAATCTTTGTTGCAATCGAGAGGACAGAGGGATGTAGGCAGAACTCGTTACAACAAATCGACTTCCTGCAAACCTGTTTATAGTCCTACGCCTTCTTTTAGCTGCTTTGGGCACTCAGAATATGGCCTTAATGACTAGTCAGGTGTCCGTACCGTCGGTGCAGATCCGTACTATCCCTGCCACCCCGGGCTACGAGCATCATCCGAGCGCTTGGACAGCCAAGGTTTTGTGCCACGGCTGTGTGTGCTATCCTGATAGCCTTGTCCCAATTCGGTTGTTCCTAGCAGTATTCCGCGAGGGTCCAAGTCATCTTAGGTGAAAGAGGGCTGAGCTTCTGTAAGTATCGTGGCGTGATATCCTCCTGAGTTTAGTCCTCTCTACCATGCTTCGATCTCCTGGTCGTGCCCCAAGGGTGCTGTCAATGCGGTACTAGTAACTACCCGTCTTCTTCTGATTTCTCTTCCATTGCCTAATGGAGATCCATCTAGGTCACAGTATCCGCAGCCTCCAATAAAATCGTATGAGCATATTGTCGTGATGTATGCTGTTTCTTGGGCTTCCGCGAACCCTGTGGTCAGCTTTTGGCGATCCTAGTTGCTGTAGGTTTCTCTTCTTAGTTTGTCTGGCTACTAGTGTTAACATGTGATGGTGACCGTCGTGCTTTACGCTATGCTTAGCCGCGCCTACCCTTTTTGTCGATGTTTGAGCCTTTCGGGATGCAAATACCTTCAACGTACCGGGTTTTGATTTCACTGAGACAACTAGTTCTTTTGCGGACGATGCTACGACTCGTACTGCGACCATTCTATTGCAATTCAATGTGGTTACTTCATGCAGACGGTTATGCCATCATTCAATCTCTTCATCTGAATCCGACGTGCAAGAGCTATCACGATCCCACGAGATTCGACCGTCGGTTGTTGGATTCACCCTGTCCCGATCTCACGCCGTGAGCTGATAGATACAGTCCAGTTCCCCATCACTGTCATTGTCACACACAGGTTTAGTATAATGTGTTCCTTTAGCTGGGTCTAATAAAATCACTACTCGAAGAGAATTCTTTTCAAAGATCATTTTTCGTTTCTTAAGGTTGATGATTTCGTTCATATTTGCTGCCCAATCTATCCCTAGTAATGTTGGATATGGATTACTGTCATCCACGATTTCAATGACCTCAAAATCTACTTGTGTGCTGGCACTATCGATGTCCACAGTAACCCCTTGCAGCCTTCCCATAGGCAGAATCTTTTGTTGGTTGGCCATTCGTAATTGGATTGGGGACCACTGCAGCGTAGGCCTGCCCATGCATTCCCAGGTCTGCTTTGGTAGGACATTTGTGTCGGACCCCAGATCTAACACGACCTGATCCATCTCATAGTCACCAATCTGGGTGGTCAGTCACATCTCCCGACCGGTACGCAAAACCTGTTTGCCCAATTTGCGGATCAGGTGTGGTTCATCTACCCCAGCACATCTATTTATTAATTCTTGTAACCCTTTTACCACATTAGCATCCCTTAGGAGCTTCATACAGGTTTCTAAGAAGGTAGTTATCAAAGACCATTCCTGGTCCAGTTCCGGTTGTGTCGGGTGGATAAATCGTTCTTGCGGACAAGACCGATCTCCCTAGTATCTATGGATATCTAGCGACAAGCAAACCAAACAAATTCTATCTTTCTCTAAATATGCAATTTATAAATAAAGGCCAACAGATGTTTTAGGCCTACCTCAGGTCCAGTGCTAGTTTGTGGAAGCCACGCTCCGTTTGTCCAAATGAGCTCCCTTTTAAAGAATCTGCAAACACAAACAGACACACACATCAAATAACACCTGCATAGCCAATATAATTAATCATATTTATCATGATGATCAAGGAATTCATGAAATAAACCATAGAAGACAATTTATTGAGAAAAATTAATCTGATTGTATTAACTTTAAACAAAGAAGAACTTTACAACCTTGGTGTCTTGATGTTGTACAAGCTCCTCCTAGGGTCCAGCAAGAATCTCCTCTACTTTGACAAGTTTCACTCTCTTCCCAAAGAAGCCAAAAGGTATGTAATCTCTCCTCTCAAGCTCAATTAGGAAGTCTAAATTCCAACAGCATTTACCCTCCAGCTTTCAACCTCCCTAGCAACTATCCCAATGCCTCATTTTATAGTGCAAAGGAAGGAAGTTACTAGGTCCACCTTCAAAGGGATAGAGTCCTCCTTCAAAGGGATAAGCTCCTCTCATCAAGGGGTTAGCTCCTTTAGTCATGGGATGCATGAACCACCTAGGAGTGAACTTGCCACCTCAAGATTCCTTCTAGAAGCGTCTAGAATTAATCCAAAGTGAGTTTTTAATAATAAACTTGCGCCTTTTTGACTCTTACAGGGGTCCGCACCCACTCCTTTAGAGACAGAGCGGGCAGGTCCGCAGGTAACATGACCAAGGGGTGCGGGACTGCAGGTAATGGTAAGAGAAAGTGCAGAACCAGAGTTTTAGAGATTTTCAAAGACTTTCTCTCATTTTTAAGGCTTGACATGAAGAGCTGAGGTTTGAGACTTGCAAAGGAGGACAGTATGAGTGGTGATAGACTCACGCTGACTGCAGAAAGTCATGGTGAAAATATTTTGTGTAACAGGTTGCCCTTTACTACCCGAAGTTGATGCTTCTACAAAATTTTTCTTAGCCTCCAAAATGGTTTCCTTTGGTTGTGCTAAACCAAATTCTGGTTGTTTTGCGAGAGCCTTTCGAACCCACGTATCCTTTTCCAGCTTCTTCCCCTTATCTTCCCCTATAGCTATGCCACTTCTGAGCATCATGTTTATGTTGGGGTCTTCAATGCGGGGTTTGGCTTTCATCATCTAGACATTTTGGGTGGAGTTGGCTAGGAGCACTCCTTTTTCCCGTAATTGAACGAGAAGCATAGGACAATCGACTGCATCATGATCAAACTGGTAGCATGACAGACAACAGGCCTTAGTTAGATTCTCACAATTCCGGGCATAATGTCCCTGTTCACCACAATTATAACAGATAAACTATCCACGGCCCCGTCCGGGCCCCCATCCCCTGCAGCCCCGTCCGCGCATCAAGAATCCCTCGCGCACAAATTGTGCAGACGGGTCTTGTCTACGTGTTTCTGTTTGCATCCTATACGTAGGAGGTCGATCCATTAACATGTGGCAATCCCTTTCCTTATGGCCCATCGTTCTGTAGAAGTTACAAAATAAGTGTTGAGGGGGTTGTCGTAAGTTCGGCAATAGGTGGCAGCTGTCCGTGGCATGCTTTCCTCCTACCTGGCAAATGGCGCACTAGAGTGCTTACGCAATACTTGGTCCTGCTTGTACTTCTACCTTTAATGGCATCGGACCTCCTCTTGCCAGATAGTTCAAGAAAATTGGGCAATGGTCCTTATCATGCGTTGGGCTCTTACATTTGATACAGCCTACCTTTGGGCGTACCTCTGGTCGAGACATTCTTCCCTGCTTCAAACTCTGCACTTCCAGGCTCATGTTTTGAAGTTGTACGTGGATTTGCTGAAATCCCGACCCTGGGTCCAGTATTGGGGTCGCGTGTAACCTCATTGTTGTCTCTAGTGCCTTGGCTTGGGTTGAGATCTTATGTTGTGAAAAATCCATCCTCAACTAGGGTGTCAAGGATGCCACAAACCATGCACAATGTTGCCCATCTGTTAAAGTAATGTTAGCTTCGCGAATAGTACTTTTCAATCTCTGGTCCAGATCCCATGGAGTTTCACCGGGCAACATTGCTATCTTTTTAAATCCAATGACCAACTGGGCTTCAGACTTTGGCCAGCCAAACTCTTTATTCAGCGCATCTTGGATTGCTACTATTCCTTCACCTGGATGGTCGGTTGAGTATTTTATATACCATGTTAGCGTGTAGTCCTGTAGTGCACTGACCAGCGTAGCCTTCTTGATGTTTTCATCAGTTATACCTTGCACATCCCATACAAATTTTATCACAAACCAGAACCAACTTGGCTCTTCATTCCCTACAGCCTGGAATGTTGGTAACTTAATTTCGGCTGCCATCCCAGCCTTTGGTGGTGGAGGAGGTGGCGAAGGTGTTGGTGTGGATGGACTCAACGTGGGTGAAGTAGGTGGTGGTGTAGACGGAGGTGGTATAAGTGGGAAGCATTCTTTAATCAATCGGACCGCACTCCCCAGTGAGATCCTCCTCGCTTTCCCGCAAGATAGAAGCCAACGGGTTGTTTTCTACTCCTTTTGTTCTTCGATAACCCTTTCCGCTTCGTGTTACCGTAGACATCAATACACACGCACAATCTGTTTTTTACACAACATCATCTTAATCCAAGTATTCAATGATTTGATGCACCTACCCCGCAGTCCTTGGAGAAAGTGCCTTTCCGCTTCGCTGTAACTTACGGTTGTATCTATCGTGAATTCAGTGATAAATCCCCCAATGATTCAATCTAACCAGTGGTCTACCACGCGCGCAAGTCTATCTTCGGTGGCTTCCAGCCTTCGCACCAGTTCTGGAGTCCACACTATGGGCTGGTCCAATCTGCACCTCCCCATGCTATCAGCTAACTTCACAATCCACTCATATAATTCTATCGGGAATGTTACGAAGAAGATCTCATGTATGTCCATGAATATATAGCGATCCAACCACTATTCCTCCGATATCCGCAAATTTCTGTTTTCCTGAACCGCAAACTCGCGAAGCTTCAGATCCCACCAATCTTCGAGTTCTTTCTTCGTAGGATTCCAATGTTCCCACATTAGACACCCCTTAGGCAGATCCTAATCCCAGCAATGGAACCATTTGTTGGCTTGTTTGGGCCTGACCCAGGTTCGAAAGAGTTATTTAGCCAAACAAATCCCGCAGCTACCGGCCCTTTCGGCAATAGCCCACGGAGCACGGACTGAGGTCTCACCCAAGGTAGCAGGGGAGGGTGCTGGAACCAGGTTTCCGCACCCTAGGGATGTCTAGATGTGTACTGGAGGGTTCACACACTGTTCTATAACTCTGCGCTGCTTGACCTTTGCGCTGATCCAGGGTGATTATAATTTTCTTATTCATGCGCTATTCTACTTGAAGGAAGCAATTATCATTCAAAACTATTCAACAGGGTCTTTAAGTAGACATTTAACCAAAATACTTTATTTGCACACAAAATGAACCCAAATTCACATATATTCATCACATTTGCATTAACCAGATATAGAAAGGTAAACCATAAAGACAGATGTGCAATAATATAGAATTACAGAAGCAAACGTTTCTTTATTATTATTCTTCACCAATACACCCAGATCTACCTTGCGCACTCAGCTGCAGGGGTCCAAGCACACAATTGCGGACTTTCTAGACCTCTACGCGTACCCATTACATTTCATCTTCTCCAAACACAACTACTTTCTCCCCATAGAGCTTCGCTCTATTTATACCCTTTCCTAGCCCGCGACCCCTGCGTGGGCCGACTCTATTTATATTTCTTTACATTATTTTCAGGCGGACTACCCTTTGAATCAACCTATTATAATTCGCACTCCGTGCGTTCAGTGGAGTCTTTACCCTAACTTTACCCAAAATGTCTGGCTTTGCGCCCCTTAACCATTGTGTGGGACTTTCGCTACCCAACAAGCAATTCGGAAGATGGTCCTCCACAGACTTAGTGTCCTCCCCCCCTCTCCTAGATATCAGTCGTCGCCCTCTTCACCTCCTAGGTAGATCAAAACCCAGAGAAAAAAATTAAAAACACAGTCTAGAAAAACATTTGGCAAGCTATTCCAAAATGCCTTTGGTGGAAAGTATGGTTGGCTAGAAATGATTGTGTTTTCAACAATAGGCTCCTGAACTCAGTGGAAGTGGCTGCCAAAGTTAAAGCCATCCTGTTGGAAATAGTAGATAAAACAGTCTTTGCCTCCCCTCTACCACTAGAAGCTTCTGAGTGGATAGGATTCTATGCATCAGGTGAAAGGAAAGATACAGTCAGCAAACCGATGAAAGCTCCAACCTGGCGATTGCGTCTCACAGAAGGTGACTTTCTCAAGTGGTGGCAAGGGACCTCAAAAGCCACTATCTTCTTCGATGGATCGTCCAAGGGGAACCCAAGAACTGCAGGTGCAGGAGGATTGATTCTCTCCCTGGATAGATCGAATAAAACTAGCTTCAGTTGGGGTCTAGGCATAAGTTCAAACAATCAAGCAGAGAGTTACAGTCTCTTAAAAGCATGCCAGATTGCAAAGGACTTAGGATATAAAACATATTTGGAGATCTGGAGCTTCTGATTAATATCTTAAACTCTGAAATCATTTTCGTAACCCTACTTAAACAAAAACTTGCAGTGAATTCAAAACTTATTGAAGGAATTTGACACAGTCGACTCATACCACATTCTGCGGGAATTAAATAAGCAAGCAGATTCGCTAGAAAACAAAGGTTTTCTGTTATCCCAAGGAAATATCAGCCTAATGGAGGACCCTGCTCAACTCATCCCTTGCCTTAACCATCCTACAGATGACAGATCTGAGCTCATTGGCCCCAATATTCAAAGTGAGAGTTGTTTTAGGAATTCAACAAGTCACATTCAGGAACACCAAGCAAAAAGAATAATGAACAACAAGCATAAGGAACAACTTCAGAAGGAATAGCAGTCGAAGGAACAGATAACACAAGGAACAACAAGCATAAGGAACAGCAAGCATAGGGAACAGTAGCAGAAGGAACAGCAGGGAAAGGAACATCAAGTAGAAGGAACAACATGCAGAAGGAACAACAGCAGAAGGAACAACAAGAAGAAGGAATAGCTGCAAAAGGAACATCAAGCCGAAGGAACAACAACGGAAGGAACAACATCTGAAGGAACAACTGTAGAAGGATCAACGGCAAAGGGAACAACACTCGAAGGAACAACATCCGAAGGAACAACAATGCGAAGGAATAGCAAACAAAAGGAACAGCATCCAAAGGAACAACAGGCAAAGGAATAACAAATAGAAGAAGGAACAACAAGTAGAAGGAATAGCAATATGAAGGAAAAGCAAGCATAAGGAACAACAAGCTGAAAGTACAGCAAACAGACAGAGCGGCAAGCAGAAGGAATAACAAGCAGAATGACCAATGTTATGTAAATTTGCTCTTCTTGAGCGACAATACTGATCCGAATTGGATCCATAGAAACACTGTCGAGAACCATGACTGAATCAGGTCGAACAAATCTCTAATGAAATCCAAAACAGTATCAGAAACACCCTGAACCAGTGGCCATGGCAGCCGACATCGAACGACGAGGAGCTCAGTCAAAGCGCGCTGACCGAGGCCCATGGAGACCGCGCAGGAGGCCAAAGTAGCCTCGAGGAGCTATGGAATGGAAAAAGGGCGAGGTTTTTGAAGCACGGCTAATCGCGCATCGGTAAGCGAACAGGGCCAAAATGGGAAAGCCTGAGCACCCAGTCGCGTGGGGGAACCGGAGGACTACGGGCAGGGAAAGGTAAAAGCGCTAAAGTACAAAGGCAGGACCCGCGCTCTAGAAACCAATGGTTTTGATCGAGGCACCCTTGAACAGTAAGAGGTTTTGGACAGGAGTGGAGCGATTCCATACACCGATCAAAGTGTGGTAGGCAGAGGAGAGAGAAAACTGTCATTGATCACACGCTATCGGTCGAGCAAGTCAACCGCGTGAAACATGCATATGGCGTCGGATCTGGAGAGCGCAGATCGGATGGCCGAGATCGCGCCCGATGGAAAGAAGCGGGATCAACAGGGAATTAAGTCGTGTTCTAAAGGGATTTGGAATCTTTTTTACCGCCGCGGTGGAAGAAGAACGCATCCATGGCGTAACTGAAGAAACGAACCGACGAAGCATGCTGGCTCCATTTAGAGGAGGACAAGTGGCCACTCCCTGAGGGTTCATGACGACGCCGAACAAAGGGAACTCCAAGCGTAGCTGCAGAAGGTGAATCGACACAGGCGGAAGGGGAACTGAATAGCCAAAGGGATTGAATGGCTAAAGCCATGAACAGAGACAATCGAACTAGTTAGAGTTGATTTGGAATTAGAATTGAGAAGAGTCCAAGCGACCAAGAGAGACAATGAACAGTGAACCCTGAGAGGAGGACTGAACACAAAGAATAGTGAAGCCAAGCAGAAGAGACAGAGGGCCGAGCTGACCACCAGTAGCGTCGAGCACTAGAGAGCTTGAAGATTCAAGCCTTCCCATAGAGGAATCTGTCTAGACTGAGCATCACATTTGGCTCTTTCAACTATAGACCAAGGGTCACAGAGCTGGTAGGAAGAAGAAGAGTCTGTGTACTTCGAGTGGCTTGGGGAATCCAAGAACCACCCTACAAAGCAAAATCTGCTTCAGGAGAACTCACATTGAGTCCCTGTATTGTAATTTCTCTTCTGAAAGACACAATAAAATAAGGCCACCACTGAAGCTAGACTGGAGACGTAGCCCTGGAGAATAGGGTGAACTCCTTATTAAAACTGTTTGTGTCTTTGTGTTTCTTACTGTATTTCTCTGTTGTCTTTCCATTTCATTTTCTGTGTATTGGCAATCTGATTGATCCATTGTTTCAATAACACAGAACACACACACCAGCACATGAGTCTGTAATACCTTTAGTTTAATAAATCTTTAACTGATGGCACTCATAGGGTGAATATCAGATCAAGTGGTATCAGAGCATTAAGGTTGTAAGGTTAGACAAGCTTGTGTTGGTATAGCTGTGAATGCTCACAAGATCAAAGCTCAAATTAGGAGAATGAGAGTTGGTGGAAACTAATCCTGAAATTGGGAGAGTCTATCCTAGAAAGATCATGACAGAAGAGAGTTCTATGGGGCCAGACCCTCAATTCATAGAGAGTTTCCTAGCTATGAAGTCCATGGTTGAAGAAATGTACCGAGACTTTAGAAAGCAAAAGGTGGAAGATGCATCAGGCTCTAGGAAAGAGAAAGAAGAAGTTGAGTCTCACTTCCATGACAACTCCAAAGGAAAAGGGAAAGAGGAAAACTTTCTCACACCTCCTAATAGCCTCGTACATAATAAGAAAGCATATTTGATTAAGTTAGATGTTAAATTTGATTTTCCTATATATGATGGAGAGCTAAATGCTGAAAAATTGGACAAATGGATTAGACAAATTGATGTGCATTGTAGGGTACAGAACATAAAGTCAGACAAGAGTAAGATTCAACTGGCAATCCTACGCCTAGGAGACACTACCTTGGTTTGGTGGGAAGGTAGAACCCAAGCTGATATGAAAAGCCATGGTAAGACCATCTCTATCTGGAGTGACTTCGTTTCTGCAATCAAGAAACAGTTCTATCCATTGGCCTACATGCAGCAGGCCATGATGAGTTGGCAAACTCTTCGGCAGTTGAAGGGGCAAAGTGTACAAGGGTATACTCAAGAGTTTAAAAAGAGAGCATTGACGTTGGGTATCTCACTAGACTCACCAGAGACTCTTTTGAAGTACATTGGTGGTCTACACAACTACATGAGGCATGCCATCCTCATGTTTAATCCCACTAGTATAGATGAGGTGTCTGTACAAGCTACTCATCTAGAGGCTAGAAGAAAGAATGGCAATCCAGAAGTTGGGGGACCATCCCAACCCACTGTAAGCAAGAGCAAGGAGAAAATAAAACAGAAGTGGAAAGCAAGGAAGGCTATCACTGCACAGAAAACCAAAGCTTCATGCACTCACTGTAAAAAGGAGGGGCATGATGATGAGCATTGTTGGATTCTGCATCCAACGCTGAGACCTAAGAAGTCTGAGGGCAAGAAGAAGAAGACAGTTGCAGCTATTCAGAGGGATTTGGGGTCAGCCTTGGGAAATGAAACAACCATAGCAGCCACAGGTATAAAATTTAAGAATTCTAAAGCATCTACTAGTAATTATGCTCAATCTGTTATTGATGAAGAAAATGAGAGAAAAAGACATGAGCTTTTCCATATTCGAGTTATTTCCAAAATCAAAAGATTGATACTTTGTTTGATAGTGGCTCTCAAGTAAATTTGATTTCTAAAGCAATTGTAAAGAAATTGGGATTAGCAACTACACCTCACAAGAAACCATACCCATTAGGATGGTTGAATGATAAAACACAACTACAAGTGACTAGACAGTGCAAACTCAAGTTTTCTTTTGGGTCAGCATTTGTAGATGAGGTTAAGTTATACATAATTCCTTTGGATATATGTGGAATTGTTTTAGGAAATCCTTACTTGTACGATAGAAAGGCTATTTTCTATAGAGTTGAGAACAAGTATCTATTGGTTAAAGATGGAATCAAATACTTTGTAAGAGCTCATAAGCTCAAGAATAACTATACTCTCATAAACTCAGGGCAGATGAAAAGAATTATTAATTCATGCAAACAATTCTTACTGATGGTTGTAAAGGAAAAGAAACCTAATCAAACCAATGCATTTGAGGGTTGTAATGCTTAACAGCAAGCTGATATAGAAAAGGTTGTTTCAGACTATGATGTCTTGTTTCAAGAACCTAAAGGTTTGCCACCCAAAAAGGGAATAGTACATGATATTATTTTGCAGCAAGATGTTCCATTGCCTAACATTGGGATGTACAGGTTGTTTGCTTTAGAGAATGCTGAAATCAAGAATCAAGTGCAGGGTTTGCTCGAGAAGGGCTTCATCAGGCCTAGCACATCACCATGTGGGTCACTAATCGTTTTGGTGAGAAAGAAAGATGGCTCGTGGAGAATGTGCATTAATTACCGAGCACTGAATAAGATAATGATCAAGAATCGTTATCCCCTTCCTCGCATAGATGATCTCTTAGATCAATTAAAAGAAGTTGTTTATTTCACCAAGCTGGATTTGCACAATGGATACCATCAGGTAAGAGTTGCAGAGCAAGATGCATGGAAGACTGCTTTCAAAAAAAAGCAGGGATTGTATGAATGGCTAGTTATGCCTTTTGGCTTAACTAATGCTCCTTCTACTTTCATGAGATTAATGAATGATGTACTCAGACATTTTCTTGATGATTTTGTTATTGTGTATCTAGATGACATTCTGATCTTTAGTAAAACGTGGGAAGAACATTTAAAGAATGTTAAGAAGACATTAGATGTTTTGAAAAGAGAAAAACTTTATGTTAAACTCTCAAAATGTGAATTTGAAAAAACATCTCTAAACTACTTGGGTCACATAGTATGGGGAGGTGAATTGAAAATAGATCCCTCTAAAGTGGCAGTCATTGTAAACTGGCCTAAACCCAAGTCTGCAACAGAAGTGAGAAGCTTCTTAGGAGCAGCACAATATTGGAGGAATTTCATCTCTAACTTCTCCACGATTACAGCTCCCTTACATGCTTTGACAAGATTGAATAAGGTGTTTCAATGGGGAGGCAAACATCAGAAAGCCTTCGACACCTTCAAAGACAAAATAAGTACAGCACCTGTATTGGCACTGCCAGATTTGCAAAGACCATTTGAGATCCAAACTGATGCCAGTGACTTGCCATGGGAGCAGTGTTGACACAGCATGGCAAACCCATATGCTATCATTCTAAGACTTTTAATCCTGCAGTAGTTAACTATCCTACATATGATAAAGAATTGTATGCATTAGTTCAGAGTGTGAAAAAGTGGAAACATTACTTAATGGACAAAGAGACAGTAATACATACTGATCACCAGCCACTCCAATATCTACATTCCCAAACTAAGTTGCAACAATCAAGACATTACAGGTGGATGGGTTTTCTACAACAGTTTCACTTAGTCATCAGATATAAAAAAGGCATACATAACAAGGTTGCAGACATGTTATCTAGACCCATTATAAATGCATCTACCATACTTAAGCATAATTTTGTACTACATGAAATCTACATAGCACAATATGCTCAGGATATGGACTTTAAAGATGTATATGCAATCTTGAGTCAAGGCAAAAGAGTAGAAGAATTGGACTATCATATAAAGGACCGACTCTTATACCATTGTGGGAAACTCTGCATTCCACAAACTGAGAGGATAAAGATAATTAGGGAATCACACACTTCTCTGATATTAGGTCACTTTGGAGTAAGCAAAACAGTGGCACAGCTGCAAAGATTCTACTATTGGCCAAAAATGAATGAGACAGTTTCTAGATATGTAAGAGGGTGTGCCATGTGTGCTAAAAGCAAGCCCAGCAATGGAAAACTGGGCTTGTACACTCCATTTCCAGTTCCTTCTCACCCTTGGGAAAGTGTTTCCATGGATTTTGTAGGAGGACTGCCTAAATCTAGGAAAGGTCATGATTATCTATACGTTGTTGTGGATAGGTTCAGCAAAATGTGCATTTTGATACCTTGTAGTAAACAGGTCACAGCTGAACAGACTGCAAAATTGTTCTTTGAACATGTGTGGGTTCATTTCGGATTACCCACTTCCATTGTATCTGATCAAGACACCCGATTTGTGGGGAAGTTTTGGTCTAGTCTGTGGGAACTGATGGACACCAAGTTAAAGAAAAGCACAGCTTTTCATCCACAAACAGATGGCCAAATAGAAGTAGTAAATAGGACTGTGATCCAGTTACTGAGAGGATATTGCAGTAAACATCCTAAGCTTTGGGATGAACACTTGTGTTATGTGCAGCATGCTTACAACAGAGCCAAACACTCTTCTACATAGATATCTCCTTTTGAGACCTGCTTTGGTTTCACACCAAGGTCTCCTTTGGATTTTGTCTTTGGTAAAGATACCATGGTTGATGGGCACAGTGATGTGGATAAGGCAACCAGGTTCATTGAACAAATCCAGGAGATCCATCACGCAGTATAGGAACAGCTAGAAAAGAGCCAGACCAAGTATAAGGCTAGGCATGATAAGCATTGGATGGAGCATAGTTTTCAAGTTGGAGACCAAGTCTGGCTATATATCAGCAAGGACAGGATGTAAGGTGAAGGAAAAAAGCTAAAGCCTATCAGGTATGGACCTTTCAGGATACTTGAGAAGATTTGTGAAAATGTGTTTCGCCTTGATCTACCAGCTTACATGCACATCTACTCAGTCGTAAATGCAGATTGTTTGAGATTGTTTGAACCTTCAATGATTGAGGACCTTGAAGAGCAAAGTCAATTGCCTTCTATTGAAGACCTACTACCTGAATACCTCAATGAGTTACAGGAAGACACAGTGCTAGATAGGAAGGTGAGGACAACGCGCAAGGGATAAGTTGAGTACCTCAGGATTGGGCTCAAAGGTTCAAAGCCGAGCAACGCAAAGTGGATTTAGATTGGATAAGTGAAGAAACAGTATCCTCACTTAGTCGATGCTTGAAAACCAAATTTTGGTGGTCCAAAAGCTTTTTCAGTAAGGAGACCGTGATCCGAATTGGATCCATAGAAAGACTATTGAGAACCATGACTGAATCAGGTCAAGCAAATCTCTAATGAAATCCAAAACAATATCGAAAACACCCTGAACCAATGGCCATGGCAGCCGACGTGGAACAACGAGGACCTCGGTCAAAGCGTGCTGACCGAGGCCCATGGAGACCACACAAGAGGCTAAAGTAGCCCCTGGGAGCCCCGGAATGGAAAAAGGGCAAGGTTTAAATGGGAAAGCCCGAGCACCCGGTCGCGTGGGGGAACCGGAGGACTACAGGCAGGGAAAGGTAAAAGCGCTAAAGTACAAAGGCGGGACCCGCGCTCTAGAAACCGACGATTTTGATCGAGGCACCCTTGAACAGTAAGAGGTTTTGGACAAGAGCAGAGCGATTCCATACATCGATCGACGCGTGGCAGGCGAAGGAGAGAGAAAACCACCGTTGATCATGCGCTATCGGTCGAGCAAGTCAACCGCGTGAAACATGCGTATGGCATCAGATCTGGAGGGCCCAGATCAGATGGCTAAGATCGCGCCCGATGGAAAGAAGTGGAATCAACAGGGAATTAAGCCGCATTCTAAAGGGATTTGGAATCCGTTTGACCGCCACGGTGGAGGAAGAACGCATCCACGACGTAACTGAAGAAATGAACCAACGAAGCATGCTGGCACCATTTAGAGGAGGACAAGTGGCCACTCCCTGAGCGTTCATGATGATGCCGAACGCAGGGAACTCCAAGCGCAGCTGCAAAAGGTGAATCGACACAGGCGGAAGAGGAACCGAACAGGCATAGGGATTGAATGGCTAAAGCCATGAACAGAGACAGTCGAACTAGTTAGAGTTGATTTGGAATCAGAATTGAGAAGAGTCCAAGCGACCAAGAGAGACAGTGAACAGTGAACCCTGAGAGGAGGACTGAACACAGAGAACAGTAAAGCCAAGCAGAAGAGACAGAGGGTCGAGTTGACCACAGGCAACGTCGAGCACCAGAGAGCTTGAAGATTCAAGCCTTCCCATAGAGGAATCTGTCTGGACTGAGCATCACATTTGGCTCTTTCCACTGTAGACCAAGGGTCACAGAGCTGGTAGGAAGAAGAAGAGTCTGTGTACTTCGAGTGGCTTGGGGAATCCAAGAACCACCGTGCCAAGAAAAATCTGCTTCAGGAGAACTCACATTAAGTCCCTATATTGTAATTTCTCTGTTGAAAGACACAATAAAACAAGGCCACCACTGAAGCTGGACCGGAGGGGTATCCCTGGAGAATAGGGTGAACTCCTTATTAAAACTGCTTGTGTCTTTGTGTTGCTTATTGTATTTCTTTATTGTCTTTCCATTTCATTTTCTGTGTATTGGCAATCGGATCGATCCATTGTTTCAATAACACAGAACACACACACCAGCACATGAGTCTGTAATACCTTTAGTTTAATAAATCTTTAATTCATGGCACTCATAGGGTGAATATCAGATCAAATACGTAAGACAGTATTCAAGAATAACTAAAGATCTCAATGAATTTTTGAATATAAGTAATGGAGAAGGGACTATGTTCCCAGATCACTCTCATTGCTTAGTTTTTTTAAGTTACATTCGATTGTAATAGGAGCTTGCTCCACCTTTGGCAATATATCCATTACCCATTCTTGTTAAAAAAAAAAACAAGGCCGCATAGTTAGCATTTCCTGTCGTTTAGTTTAATTATTGAACTTTGAAGGGTATGAACCAACCGCCACATTTGACTACACTGTAGCTACTCTCGTTTAGTTTAGATATAGTTAAATTAGAGTAAACAATAATAAATTCATACATGACTGGATGAACAATGTGTTTTTCAGTAGCCATACAATATTGCTAATGACCTCGGACTTATAGTGGACGTTCCAATCAAAATCTTAGAATCATAATTCCAAACCAAAAAATGTTTCGACCTTATTCGAGAGAGAGAATTGAAAGATGGTAAAAAAATATTGTTATCTTGCAAATATTGTTATAACAAATTTTAATATTCTCTATGCATAGTTTAACTAATAGATGAAATGGCCTTTTCGAGCACATTTTTTCTTATTAATTTTAACCAAAATATTGCAAAAAAATTAAAAACTAGAGTTTAAGTTATTTAAACTATAGAATTCAAGTGCCCCAAGGGTTTTTAAGGCTATTGAATCCATTTATTCATCCAAAGATGTATTTTAATCAACAACAAAAAAAATCATAAAATTGTATCAATAGTGAAAAATACCATTTTATATATAAGCTCGAATATGCTTTATATTATATATAAGCTCGATTGTTATATATATATATGAATGATGGACTAAGAAATTGTCAATAGGAAAATAAACTCAATTTTTGGGAATTTTATTTTTCCACATAAACAAAGTTTAATGATTTTTATTTTTTAAAAGATGTGAATGGTCTTAAAAATTTTAAAAGATAATTTCATATCAAAATTTTTATTATTTAAAAAAAAAAATAACTTTTAATAATTTTTTTGCTAAATTAGTATTAAAAATGTGAAAAAATAGTAGAAAATATTTTTTGAACAAAATAGTAAATTTATTCATTTACTGAATAACCCTCACCCACATAGGTTCAAAAACATAAATATTTCATTTATCAATGTGATTATATTTCTAAGGTCTTTAAATAATTTTCTTTTGTGCGTGGCAAAATTATTAAACTTGTTATCCCAATGACGCAATCTTCATAAAGCTTCTAAAATGAAATATTTTCTAAGACCTTGATTTTCTCTGCTACTACGGAAGTTAGCTTTGGGGTTTGGATTTGCTATGGGATGATGTCATCTACGAGCTTAGGTGATTTCAGACTGTAATTTCTCGGTATTAGGTTTGGTCTAGCGTTAATTCTCGGCCGTAATGCATTGAAGAAATGCACATCACTATCTGTCTGTTTTCTATCGGAGTTGTCTATAATGCGACTTTTTGAAGATTCCGGTGACGGAATCCGGCGAAGAAATTGAGGTCAAATCTTGATTTCTTGCAGTTAAAATGGTTTTTTAACTGCATATTTGGATTCAGCACCCTGAAAAACCCCTGGGACGCTTTCATTGTGCAGAAACTAGCTATCAAACTTGCGATTCCAATAATTCTTGCCGGATTTCGACCCGAAAAATCCGCCGGAAAAGCTTTCAAAAAGTCGCGTTATAGACAACTCCTTTTCTATCATTCCTCAAGGTGCCTACATCGAGTACATCAACATTTATGCACTGACAAAACAACCTGTAAATGTACGATGGCTACCAAATAATCATTGCATAATAAGATTTAATCTCAATTTAAAAAAATAGAATAAAATAAATAAATTAAACATTGATCATGCAACTGACGAAACAACCTGTAAATGGACGATGGCTGCGAAAGAAGCATTGCATAATAAGATTTAATCTCAATTTAAAAAAAATAAATTAAACATTGATTGAATGAGTAATGCCCTCCCTTGTGGCAGAGATAAGAAATAGTAATACCACAAAAAGCGAAAGTGTGGGAAAGGCCCATAGGAACCTTTTAAAATATACACAATCAACAGGGAATTTGTTTCATGATGGGACATTAATAATCAAAGCACAAACACCAAAGTGAACATAAGGGAAAATAAATTCATGTCATTGAGAAAAAGATGTCTCGGTATAAAGGTGTTAAAAAGCGATGTTTGAATTAATAAAAAACACTTACTAGTCATCTCTACGACAGAGAGCCTGGCATGGTAGAATGCTCTACATTGTCCATGTACATCACACATTAAATAGCACACACGGTTTTAGAGAAGTTAGAATCATACCCTAAGAAATAGAAACTAATTCCTATCTTGAGGTACCGTGAACCAATTCACTATTCTAGGATATTCTCCATTATCTCTAACACTCCCCCTTAATGGAGAAGGGGTTCACAAATATGCCTAACATCTCCCTAAACATTTCAAACTTAATTTTGCCAAGAGGCTTAGTGAAAATGTTTGCAACATTATCACATATATTACAATATACAAGATGGATTTCTTTTGATTGCACTTTCTCCACAAATATGCCTAACATCTCCCTAAACATTTCAAACTTAATTTTGCCAAGAGGCTTAGTGAAAATGTCTGCAACATTATCACATATATTACAATATACAAGATGGATTTATTTTGATTGCACTTTCTCCCTAACAAAGTGGAATTGTGTATCAATGTGTTTAGTGTTCTTGTGAAACACCAGATTATTAGCAAGTTTGATTGAACTCTGATTGTCGCATTTGACTGTTGTTGCATCTTTCTATTCATTCCCGACATCCTGGAGAAGTCTTCGGAACCAAATTGCCTCACACGTTGCTGCACACATAGCTTGATACTCTGCTTTAGCTGAAGACAAGGAAACTGTATTCTGCTTCTTGCTGCTCCATGTAATCACCCCGAATCCAATGTTGAATGCATAGCCTGTTATGGATTTGCGGTCGTCTACATTTCCAACCCAGTCTGAATTTGTAAATCCTGTCAATCTAACATCAGAGGAATCAATATAAATAATACCATAGTCTACAGTACCTTGCAGATACCTCAAAAGACATTTCACTGCATTCCAATGACTCTCAAGTGGCTTGGACATGTATTGACTTGGCACACTAACTGCATAAGCCAAATCTGGTCTAGTAGTGGTTAGATAGATTAAGCTCCCAACCAACTGTCTGTAAAGTGTTGCATCTGCCTCTTTAGAGCCATCCTTACTCTGAAGTTTGATGTTCTACTATAGTGGTATTGTTGTAGCCTTACACTGATCCATCGTGAATCCTTCCAATAGACCTTTGACATACTTACCCTGGGATAGAAAAGTTTGCCCTGAATCTCTCCAGATCTTAAGACCCAAATAGTATCTTAATTCACCAAGGTCTTTCATTTCGAACACCTGTGACATTTGTTGCTTGATTTCTTTGATTAGAGCAATAGCATCACCTGTAATAATTAAATCGTCTACATACAAAGAAATCAACGCTATTCGCCCCTTTTCATCTTTCATGGTATACAGATTAGGATCGTTTTTACTTCTCTTGTCGCCAAGTTGCAGAAAAATGAATCAATATTTTCATACCAGGACCTGGGTGCTTGCTTTAGTCCATAAAGATCTTTCTTTAATCTACAGACTAAATGTTCTTTCCCTTTCTGGACAAACCCCTTAGGTTGCTCTAAATAGACCTCCTCTTTCAATTCTCCATTTAAAAATGCAGACTATACATCTAGTTTGTGAATCATCCAATGTTTCTTAGTAGCTAAAGCAATTAACATTCTGATGGTATTTAGTTTAGCTACAGGGGCAAAGGTTTCTTCATAGTCAATGCCTTCTTTTTGTGAATACCCCTTTGCTACTAATCTATCTTTTAATTTATCTATGGTTCCATCTGCATTAATCTTTGGTTTATACAACCATTTACAACCTATGGTTTGTTTCCCTTTAGGAAGTTCAACCAGCTCCCAAGTGTTGCTCCTGATTATAGATTCATATTCTTGTTTCGTAGTTGTTTTCCATTCACTACATTCATTTGCTTCCTTATAACCAACAACATTCATCATACTAGTTATAAAAGAATTTTTCCTGTATCTAGCAGGAAATTGAGTCTGCCTACCTGATCTTTTGAGTGTTGGTGTAGCTTCTAACCCATTCTGAGTTTCCTTTGTTGGACTTGGCTTGATTGCTGCATTTGAATTCTCTTCTTCTGCCTTTGTCTGTTGATCCTGGTTGTTTCCTATTTCTTCACTTTCTTCCACCAAGAACAGAATATCCCATTCCTCATTGCGCTTATCAGATTCTTCATGAACCTGCTCATGGAATATGACATCTCTACTAACAAAAATCTTGTGAGTAGAGGATTAAATAATCGATAAGCTTTATGTTGTGAACAATACCCTACAAAGTTACATCTAATGGCTTTTGAATCTAGTTTTCTTCTACCTTCCTTTGGAATGTGGGCAAATGCTTTTGACCCAAACAGTCTTAGATGTTTTACTGCAGGCTTAAATCCATATAATGCTTCATAAGGAGTTTTAAACTCAAGACTCTTTGTAGGACTCCTATTTCTCAAATAAAGTGTAGTATTCAATGTTTTAGCCCAAAAACCATTCGAAAGATCCTTACCTTTCAACATGCTCCTAGAACATTCCACCAATGTTCTGTTCTTTCTTTCCGTTACTCTATTCTGTTGAGGAGTATGGGGTGCTATGAATTTCTGTAATATCCCATGGTCTTTACAATACTTGATAAGTTCATCCTTCGTGTATTCTCCCCCTTGATCGGAGCGGAGAATTTTATATGCTTCCCTGTTTGCTTTTTAATCATGGTTATGAACTGCTTAAAGTATTCAAATGTGTGACTTTTCTTACTCAAAAAATATACCCAAGAAAACTTTTTGCAATCATGAATAAACAGTAAAAATTACAGTGCACCTCCTAATGACTTTGTTTGCATGGATCCACAAAGATCTGAGTCCACTAATTCAAGTATGTCTCTCCATTTCTTTTCTACTTGAATAGGGAATTCTTCTCTATGCATCTTTCTAATGTACAAGCATCACAATCATTATGCACTTGTTTTAACATAGGAAGATCTCTTACCATTTCCTTTTTCTGAAGTAACAACAAATCATTGTAGTTGATATGACCAAATCTCTGATGCCACAACTCTTCTATAGTCAAACTTGTTGCTGTCAAAGCTCAAACTGGTGTTGGTCTTACATCCAATTTGTATAGACCTCCTATTCGAATTCCTATAGCAATAATCTTCATGCCATCTAACATATCTTTAATATAATAGTTAGATTTAAAAAATTCAACTTTAAGATCTTGATCTGTAATCATGGATACAGAAATCAAGTTCTTTGTTACATCGGGCACATACATGACATTATGAATTTGTCTTACAGTACCATTAGGTAAAATGACAGAAATTTTCCCACACCCTTTGATCTGATGACTTCTATCATCACCAAGGTAAATTTGTGCTCCATCGTTGATTTCTTTAAAATCTTCGAACCATTGCTTGTTCCTCGTCATATGTGTTGATGCTCCCAAATCTACATACCAGATGTCTGCATCAACATTCTCATCAAAGTCTGCCATGAACAATTTGAAGTTCTTCTCATGATTATCATTTGTGAGATGACCTGCATGTCGTTTCTGCTTTTGCTGTTGTTCATGATATTTCTTCTTCGTGTGCTCCTTAGCTATATGACCAAGTTTTCTACAATAAAAACATTTAATTACACAGTTGTTTCTATTCGGATGCATACCTTGAGTCTTGTTTGGTCTTTTCTGTGAGTTTCCTCTGTTTTTCTGTTGCGAATTTCCTTTTCCTTCAAAGAAGTTATTTTTCGCCATCAACGCAAGATCGACATTCTGGGGCTTTAGAGTCGATCTTCTTTCTTCTTCTTGCATTAATATTCCTGTCAGTTCTTCAAACTTTGGGATCTTCTCCCTTGCATTTATCCTAGTGATAAACATTTGGTAGTCATCGATCACACCATTCATGGTAATGGTTACTAGATCTGTATCTGCAACTGTATCACCAATGTCTGCCAATTTGTTCTTTAGATCTTTGATCCTCGCTATGAAGGAAGAAACTGTTTCATTTTCCTCCATCTTCAGGGATAAGATCTTGCTCTTCAGGAACAGAAGACGATTTGTATTCTTGATCTCATACAAATCCTTCAAAATTCCCTAGATTTCGCTTCCTAATTTACATTCCCTGATATGTGGTATGATGCAGTCTCTTCTCCCAATTTGGGATCAATGCTGATCCAGCTACTGGCTTCTACTCATCCCCATTTGCAATCGTCCAAACACTCTGCACTTCTAGCATAGTCTGCATCTTGAATTTCCAATTCTCATAATTGGAGCCATCGAGCTTGTTATGCTCATTCAAGTATGCTTCAATCGTTTGATTATTCATCTTGACCATTTAAAAAAAAAACTTGATAGGAAAAAAAATAGATCTACCCCAGATCTATGTCAAAGACAGAAATCGTTGATCTTCGCTAGTCTGATTTCTGGTATTTTCAATGCCCTCTAGCACTGGTTGATCCCCTGCAGTCTACACACCCTCTCCATGCGGCCTCCGAGAAAGTCTCCACCACACTATGCGTTCTTCACGACAATCTTGTGAGGAACCACATATAGGGTCATCGCAACCTTTTTCCACGCAGCAGCTGTGGAATTTTCCACGTAGCCTCCTCTAGAACTAACAGTCTAGGCTTGCAACGTTCAATGTCCTCTGGCTATTTCGAGGAATTCCACCTCAACCACGACAGATCTCCACAATTATTCCTCCTCGGCAGTCTACAATGACCTGCTCGTGCTCCACACCAATCTGCAGCACAAGCACTCACACAGGCTTGTGGACAGCTCAAGCACTCGGCCTTCGAACAGATCTTCCAAGCACGCAGCATGACAATATTTCCACATGATTTTTATCTTCCCAAACGGCAGCCACCTCGCAACAATCCACAACAAACTAGGTCCAATCCACACAGGCAACAAAGCAGCAACCCAACATGTGAATCTTCTGACCTCCACCACGAAGCCTTCACTCGACAGTCCTTGCTTTACAGGATGGCATGAGGATGGAGGCTCTGTGGATGGCCTAAGATGAGATAGGCTCAACCGAACGATGAGATCAAGAAGGGTGACAACACCCAACCCTTCAAAGAGGTTGCCCACAAGATCGATGGGAAGATGGATTCTGATTACTCCCTCGACCAAGATGGGATTAACTCAGTCGAACGCTGAGCTGAACCGCGAAAGGATAGGCTCACTGGCTGAATGCGTGACTACTGCACCACTTTGAGGCACACTCAGTAGTCCTCACCACTGGGCGCACTCACCACGACAGTCCTCCACGACAAACAAAAAACGACATTTCTCCACGTGGATGTTCCTCCACGATCATCGCAACAACCTTGACCTCCACACAACCCTTTTTTTTATTTTCACGATCAGTGTGATTCTCCAACACCGATATCGACATGAATTTCTTGTTGATACACGGGCTACTTTCGACTCAGACACGCCGGGCAGATTCTTTACTCAGGGTACAAGTTCCTCAACCTTGACGCTCTAATACCATGTTAAAAAGTGATGTTTGAATTAATAAAAAACACCCACTGGTTAGCTCTACGATAGAGAGTCTGAACCAGGAGAGTTTGGCACTGCAGAACATTCTACATTGTCCATGTACATCACGCATTAAATAGCACACATGACTTTAGGGAAGTTAGAATCATACCCTAAGAAATAGAAACTAATTCCTATGCTGAGGTACCTTGAACCAATTCACTATTCTAGGAGATTCTCCATTATCTCTAACAAAAGGCAAGTGAGGCTAAAATATGGAACTAATAATAAGAACAATTCAAGGTATAAAGGCAAGTGAGGCTGAAATATGGAACTAATAATAAGATCAATTCGAGTTGAATTAGATAATTAATTAATGGATGAGATTTTATTTTTTGGGTTTATGAGATTATAATTATCAATTCAAATTCAAATTACAAAAAGGAATAGAAAATGTAATTTTTTTTTTGAATAAATCACAAACCTACAAGTGTACGATGGCGGAAAAAGAATCGTTGCACAATTAGACCCATATTGATTAACCAAATGCTATTTAAAAAAATAGAATTATTTTTTAATAAGGTTAATATTAGAAATCTTTATTTAATTTTTAGTCAAATCGATTTTAATTTAAGGTCAACGCATTGATCGATACCAATGATTATCACCAAAATCACCAATACAAAAATCACTAATGATTATCAAATGTGGCATTCAAAGCTCCATCAAACTATACAATAATTATAATTACCATGCAAGATCAAAGCACATAGAGACTCATTATCATGTTGTTTGGCTAAATATGTAATCTGGAAAAATACATTTAGTTAATTGTAATACAAATGAAAATATGACCCGCATCTTTACAAAGCCCTTGGAAATAAAAGGTTTGATATTTATAAGAATAAGTTTAGTGCAGTAAGGAAAGATAAAAATCACACTTTGAATTAAATGAAGGAGTTGCAGCTCACAGGTGTCTACGGCACCTCGGAGACTACACTCGAACAAAGAGGAGACTCTCTCTCACGTTCACTCTGCATTACATCAAATGAATATTACAATATTAAATACATCACTGAAAAATAGGTAGTTGTAAACAACCTCCTAAACTCTAGGAACTAATCCTAAACTAAGGAGATACGTTACAACCATATAACCATTTCTCCATTAATTTTAACTCCCCCCCTTAATGGAGAAAGGGTTATTTTTCACTCCTAACATCCCTCTAAATAATTCAAACTTTACTCGCCCTAGAGGCTTGTTACAGGGAAAAGTGTCTATATAGAACTGCTCTATCCCACTAAGGTGTGACAGCTGCCTTAGAAACAAACAGAGAAAATCTACTTTCGTTTTTCCTTTATGAATTATAGATAGAGAGGAACACAAAGACCAACCTCTGTCTTGCGCTAATCTTCCTGATTTGATTCCCCTCTTCTTTGATAGTCTTTAGCTACCTGCTCCCTTGCACGCCCAGCTTCACAAAGTACCTGTAAGATCAGAGAAGCATAGCACTATACAAAGACATGGATCTATAATCACAAACAATCTAGGATTAGATGTAAATTGACCATACAAATGTAACAAGCATCAATGACACAAGAGCATGGAGGAAAACTTGAATAGCTTTTATTGATAAAACAAGAAAGAGCCAAGAGGAGTTACAACCAGTTGTTCTAACCCAGCATCAACCTCCCAGCAAAGAAGCCCCTTTTCACCTCAAACAAATCTTAGATCACCCAACAATCTGATGTTTGTCTCAAGAAAGCTACAGCAATTCCTTACAATATGCAAAATTCCAGCCTCTGGATCTGTGGGATGAGGGATCCATATATAGATATCTGTAATGGAGATGAGTCAGCTTATGATTTGCTTAGTGTCTTCCCTCTGATAGTTCTTGCTTCCACTTGGATATTGATGATCTCTTACTCATCCTTGGTCGAATTCAGTGAGGAAAGTGTCACAGGAGAAGATTCTGGAAGCTTCCACTGTCTCTCCACCTCGCGGAATGACATTGTCATTTGTCATTTCTCGCCCATCACACCCCATAGAAGGGATTTTTGAAATGCAACGCACCCTCACAGTGTATTTAGGTGAGATGCAACGCACTTAGCCAGTGGAGCAGTTAAATGATCTTGTTTTGAGCAATTCTGAGCAATTTTTCATGGAGAACTTCTGGGAGAAGCTGTAATCTGTTGACCTTTTTCCTTTAGGGGTGATAACAACACTTTTAGGGACTTAGGAGCCCTTGGTTTATGGACATTTCATGCTTGGGGTTGTAGGGCCCAAAAATGTCTATAACAGTTGCCCCCTAAAGCATGAGGTCGTTAAACTTTTGGTGTCGGGTGAAATGCTTTATTATGAGGATCCGAAGTTCTTTCAATGCTGGGAGGAGACCTGTAATAAGATACAATACAATACATTATCTTCATAATATTTTTCATGATCTAGCTAAGGCGGGCATTCCCATGCTCAGCTTTATAAATTCATTTTCATGTACATAGGATAGACAATCGTCTGAGTTTAGACTGATGATTCTTATAGAGCCATCATCCTTTTGATTGGATGATTATCTGTGCGACAATGATGTACATTTGATGTATTTATTTCCCTGAATATATATCACAGCCCGGATGGATGAAACTAGATCCGGGGTCTTCAATCTCGTTTGATCTTCACTCGAAGTACAAGTCGATCCATGTGAAAGCTGTTCTGGAGTCGAACATGGAAAGACATCGCCTGATTACCAACCAATGATGTAAGCTGTTAACAGGCGCGAGAGGAATCACCGATAATGATAATGACCCTCAAGGTACTGCAGTACAATTCACGTGGTGTGAATAAAGGACTTGGCGTCAAACACCACGCAAAATCTTTCGGTCGAAGGCCATTGATGTAAACCTGTCGCCGGAAGTCAGAAACTTGCCATTGAGGCATGCAAGCTTCAAAGTACTGAATGGGGTGTTCCTAGATCAACTTCTTGGATAATGAGCTGATGTCGACAAGAAGTGATCCGTCACAGGAGGGCCTTAATGAATCCCACATCAATGACATGGAACGGAGCAAATGATTTGAATGGAGGTGAAAACGATCTGGTGATATAAGGTTTAGGGTGGCGGTCATGAAAGAATGGAGTATAAATGTATGGTAGTGGGTGAGACACCGGTGAATTCTCTGAATGACTTCTCTTGAACATATCGACGACAATGATGTGATGGATTGGTAGCATTAACCCCAAATGTGGATGGTATGATGGGACCATGGTGATGTGACCGATGAATGAAACAACCCAACCCGACTCGGACACGGAGTGGAAGTGTCATGTTCAAGAGCAACTTGCTACCAACAAAGTTTCTTCAAGTTTTCTTCCCAATTTTTCCCCAGTCATTGCTGACCAGTACCTCTTTATTTTTGTCAAGCTTGAGGAGGATAACATATGCTTGTTCTATAATTTCCCTTCGGGCAAACCCATCGCTATGTTTTAACGAGCCTAGTGATAGTGAAAATCATTCTCGTCTATAGACAAGTTTATCGCTATTAATCTTTTTAACGAGTTTAACGAAAAAGATAACTCGGTCCTTTCAATTTCAGAGAGTCTGAAAAAGAACGTAAAGGTAACTCCAAAATTCCTTTTTCGTCATCTAATCCCTTAAGTCCGAAAAAGTATAAAACAATACAAAAGGGATGAATTTTCGATACTTTTAACGAGCCGAACAAAACAAGTGCTCGATCTTTTTGTGTAATAATCCCTTAGGTCCAAAAAGATTAAAATTTAGAGGAGGGATAGCACTTCCTGTCCCTTTAACGAGCTGGAGAGGCCAATGGCTCGGCAATCTTTTCATATTTTACAAGTCAGTTGAAAAGAGCTTAAAGGAGACTCGTCTTTTGAGGAACGAGTGATAAAATGGGTAGCAACTGATTCCAGGTAAGGTTTGGAATTTTCCAATCATGGCAATGTTACAAGGATGGCTAGTGAAATCACTCTTCGCAGCTGTTCCTCAAAATGGGTAAACAATCAAATGGAGGTGAATGATCAACCAATGCAAAAGTGGAGGTGATGGTGCAAACACGACCAAGGCTTTAATGGCTGAAGTACTACATTCACGATGGTTATTTACCGGGGAATAGTTCATTTTTTAACGAGCTTAAACGCGAGGGGAAACATTTGCTCATAGCTTATGTTTATTTTTTAACGATCTTGAACTATGTGCTAAAACTGCTCGATGCGGGTTTATTTTTTAACGAGCTTGAACCTTGCAGTAACATTGCTCGATTAATCCAGTCATGTGATAAGAATGTCTCATATAAAAACGGAAACTTTTAGATTTTTGCCCCACATCCTTTCTTTATGCAAGTTAGGAAACGACCAATCCTACGAGTTTAAAGGGTTAGAGGACCTACAAATTTAAAAAAATAAATAGTCGTTCTTCACTTGCACTCCAAAAGGTTTGCATGCCCCCAGGTATAAAACAGAGTTTCAAGGTTACCCTTCTTTAGTCCGTTAAAACATTTGTTTTACCGAGAGAGGCCTACCTCTTACAAGTTAACCAAAGGTTGTTCTATTCACAGCACAAACAAAACACTTCTTCGGCGATGTTTACCGAAATAGACAAAGGTGAGTGAAGGAGGGTACTCCACTCACATAACTTTGACAAGAGAATCTTGTTCTAGAATAACCCCCTCTTCCAATCACGGACGGGAGTACAGACTAGTCATATTTTCTCGCGGAAACCTACCCTATACTCGAAGTTTTCCTACTGAAGCAGACCAGGGTGCATGCCCCCTAGGTTTCAGTCATGGCCCCCCGAATCACTCGCGCTCATCGGGTGGATGGACCGGGGATTGAGACATTTCTTGCGTGAAAAGACCATTTAGGGATGGTATATGACTATTTTCTCTGTATGATCCGGGGAATGAAAGCTGGTCTATGAGCTTGACCACTCTTCCTTCGTGCGGAAAACACATTACTCTAAAGAGTGAGGAGACAATTGCTCCCATGCAATAAATATAGTCTCGTCCAAGGAGTAGATTGTAATCCAGGGGTCCTTGAACTACCATTATGTTCATGTGAACTGTTTTCCCTCTCAATGTTATGGGCACATTGGGAAGGATCCCTAATGGTCGACTGGTTCCTTTATCAAAACCTGTTAGATTTCTCATCTCAGGCAAAAGCGATGGCGAACCAAGCGCTTTCCAAGCAGTTGAGGAAAGGATACTCACAGAAGCCCCTTCATCTATGATGGTACCAGCCATAACCATTCTATATATTTGAACAATGATTCGGAATGGTACACTAGCTGGTAAACGGGGTCTGCCTAGTTGATTCCAGTCGAAGGAGACAACTAGGTTGCTTGGAGGTGGGACCGAATAGACGGCCGGGTACAACTCTGACGAACTTCCTTCCTGCGGTAAAGGAACGGGTAAATTGCCCCCATGTTCGTTGGAGTCTGTGCTTATGAAAAGAATTTGGACGGTGTCATCCTTGTTCTCTTCAGTGACTGTATCATCTGAAGATGGAACCTCTGAAGGCAAGACCGGGTCAACTGCCACCTCGACCTTTTGACTTTCGTCTGGTATGGGTTCAGATGGTTTATCTTCAATGATAGATGCTTCAGCCGACCACTTGAGCAGGCCAGCCGGATTTTCAACCGGTGACGGACTCGGCAAGAGTTTTTTATATCCAGGAGGAAGTCGTAATGGTGAAACTGGACGATCATCCAAAACTCTTTTAGCTTCGTCTAAGAAGGGACAACGGTGAACGGCATGATCACCTTTGCACAGTTTACAAGGAAATCTATATTTTCCTTTTTGTCCTGGGGCTTCACTTTCACTAGTTGACGGTGTGTTTTCAACATGACCATCAGAGGTTGACGACACCGGGTTGTGCAAATGAGGAGACCAGTCCCTTAAGATCCGAGGGATGTAAGGACAATCTCTATGATAGTGGTCTCCTTTGCAAATGACGCATGGCGATTTAGGCTTGGTCGGTGCAGTGTGTGGATTTTCGCTAGACGACACTCGTTTGACCCCATTCGCTTTTGGCTCCTTCTTCTTCTTCTCTTTCTTCTTCTTTTCCTTCTTCTCCTTAGGTACTTGACTTTTGGCTTTACCAACCCCATCAAGCGAAGAGGAAGGAGGAGAGGAAGAATTAGAGGAAGTAGAAGGTTGGTGGGTAACTCTGGACTCATCTAGTTGCTGATTCGATTGTTCAGGAATTGTGGTGTTCTGAACGACAGAGGTTGAGAAGAGCCATACAGGCAAACCAATTGTCAGTCCTGGAAGCGACAATGTGGCCATATGAGGTGCACCAACATCTCCCCAAGAGGAGAAGGGACTAGGATTTCCTCCAAGGGGAATTCCTTGGTTGGTGGACTCCATTTTCTCAACCCAAGATCAACATAGGAAAAGGGTAATGAGTATTCCGTTTAAAATAAATTTTAGACGCTTTGACACAACTTGTTTTTTCAATTTTTAAGAGTCGAGAAAAAACAAAAGATGACTCTAGTCTCCTTCGATTTTTAATGAGCCTGAAGTGACAAGTGCTCAGATGGACCTTTTCCATTAAGGAGTCTGAAAAGGAACGAAAGGGACTACTCTGGAAATCTAGGTAGAGGGATTACCAAACCAATCGCAAAACTGCAGAATACGTTTTACGGTACAGCAGTCAATCTTCGCGAATGCTGTGTTTAGTACATTGCAATCGATAGGGCGGCAGACACGGCTTCCTATGGATAAAGTATTAAGCCTATTGGGGTCTCCCAAAATATACTCGACGGTACGTGGGAGCACAAGTCTGTACTGGCACTTATCGTCTCAAAGTGGAGGAATCACCCAACCATCAGTGAGAACAACAGTTACCAGGCTTTACTATGCCAGAATACATCTCTAGCCTAGACTTCTAAATGTTGTGCGTTAAGTTCCAAAGCGTTGTTAGATTCATTGAATTTATTTTAAGTTGATCTTGTTTATGAAGTTTGCCTTTCAGGTTCACCGCGAGATGTAGATGTAATTCCTAAAATGCAATCTAAGATGATAAACAAACTTTTTATCTTCTTTGTGCAATGAAAATCCTAGCTACTAAGGAAAAGAAATACAAAATCTTTTCACAAAGAGCAAAGAGCACACTCTAAATGCACTTTCCTAAATCAAGCCAATCATACTGTCTATATGCAAATGCACATGCATGTATTTGTTTTCGACTTTCTTAGTATATGAATGCTAACAAGAAAGTTGATGCACAAATCTGAATTTCTTTTCAAGCGACAAATATCAACAAGTTTCTTTTCGAAATAAAAAATGGAGACGATCACAACACCTTATGATTTTAAAATGAATACTTGTTCTTGACACTAGAAAATTACAAATTCAGACCAAAAACAATAGTAACAGGATAATCGACCATCAACAGCAATCAAACTCTTTCCTATGATTGAAATCGACACTTGCGACAGTTTCAAATCAAAGGACGACAGTACGATTATGCTACTTTTGCAAAGGAGAACTGTAAATGACTCAACAAACACACAAAAACATCTACAGTTCTTTTGTACAAAGGAGGCGGAATAACAGCAAGGAAAAGGGGTTTCAAACAGACATATACTGATCACAGGCAGCAAAATTCAGGAATAGAACTGGAAAGAATGAATCACAGAAACCAAAACTGCACAGAGCCTAGTCTGATCAGCGCACCTGTAACACAGAGAATTTGAAATGCAGTGCAGCTTGTCCACTCGGGAAGTGTGCTGAAGTTCAGATTCTCTGAACAGTACCTGCGCTAGGCCAGAAACGAGACTCTGTTTGGGTTCCAGGTCACATTTTGCAGTTCATTTCTTGGGTTTTGGCTGAGCAAAAAGCAATCAGTAATGCAACAATCAGGGGTAGATCTAAGGAGGATCTAAGAGCTATCACAAGGGCAATCAGATAGTTTGTGAATCAGTTTTTTAACTCATAAATAGATCTAGTAGATGGATTGAAATAGCAGTTATCTACTTTGAATTTGTTATGGAAAATGCAGTTCGAATGCTACTTGTAAGTTTATGAAACAAACAGCAAAGAATGATAAACAAACAAACTAATTATGTCCCCAGCGGAGTCGCCATTTTGTTACAGGGAAAAGTGTCTATATAGAACTGCTCTATCCCACTAAGGTGTGACAGCTGCCTTAGAAACAAACAGAGAAAAGCTACTTTCATTTTTCCTTTATGAATTATAGATAGAGAGGAACAGAAAGACCAACCTCTATCTTGCGCTAATCTTCCTGATTTGATTCCCCTCTTCTTTGATAGTCTTTAGTTACCTGCTCCTTTGCACGCCCAGCTTCAAAAAGTACCTGTAAGATCACAGAAGCATAGCACTATATAAAGACATGGATCTATAATCATAAACAATCTAGGATTAGGTGTAAATTGACCATACAAATGTAACAAGCATCAATGACACAAGAGCATGGAGGAAAACTTGAATAGCTTTTATTGATAAAACAAGAAAGAGCCAAGAGGAGTTACAACCAGTTGTTCTGACCCAGCATCAACCTCCCAGCAAAGAAGCCCCTCTTCACCTCAAACAAAGCTTAGATCACCCAACAATCTGATGTTTGTCTCAAGAAACCAACAGCAATTCCTTACAATATGCAAAATTCCAGCCTCTGGATCTCTGGGATGAGGGATCCATATATAGATATCTGTAATGGAGATGAGTCAGCTTATGATTTGATTAGTGTCTTCCCTCTGATAGTTCTTGCTTCCACTTGGAGATTGATGATCTCTTACTCATCCTTGGTCGAATTCAGTGAGGCAAGTGTCACAGGAGAAGATTCTGGAAGCTTCCATTGCCTCTCCACCTTGCGGAATGACACTGCCATTTGTCATTTCTCTCCCATCACACCCCATAGAAGGGATTTTTGAAATGCAACGCACCCTCACAGTGTATTTAGGTGAGATGCAACGCACTTAGCCAGTGGAGCAGCTGAAATGATCCTGTTTTGACCAATTCTGAGCAGTTTTTCATGGAGAACTTCTGGGAGAAGCTGTAATCTGTTGACCTTGTTCCTTTAGGGGTTAGAACAACACTTTTAGGGACTTAGGAGCCCTTGGTTTATGGACATTTCATGCTTGGGGTTGTAGGGCCCAAAAATGTCTATAACAAGGCTTAGTAAAAATATCAGCTAAATTATCACAAGTATTACAATACTCCACACATATTTCTTTTGACTGTATCTTTTCTCGAACAAAATGAAACTGAGTGTCAATATGTTTAGTATTTTTATGGAAAACTGGATTGTATGCAAGTTTTATTGTGCTCTGGTTGTCAGTTTTGATGCTGGTTGCTTCTTTCTGACTTTCGCCTGCATCGCTAATAATCTCCTCAACCAAATGGCTTCGCATGTTGCTGCACACAACGCCTGGTACTCAGCTTCACATGATGATAATTCTACAGTACTTTGCTTTTTGCTACTTTACGAGATAACCACGGATCCAATACTAAATGCATAACCTGTGATGGATCTACGATCATCCAGGTCACCTGCCCAATCAGAATCTGAATAACCTGCTAAAGTAACATCAGAAATGTCATTGTATAAAATACCATAATTACAAGTACCACTAAGGTATCTAAACACACATTTTGCTGCAATCCAGTGACTTTCAAGTTGTCTGGACATAAACTGGCTCAGCACACTAACAGAATATGGCAGATCAGGTCTAGTTGTCGTGAGATATATCAAACTTCCCACTAGCTGTCTATGCAAAGTGGCATCCACCTGTTTTGTGCCATCATCACTGCATAACTTGAGATTCTGCTGCAATGGTGTTGCTGCTATTTTACATTGTTCCATTCTGAATCTTTCCAACAGGGTTCTAGCACACTTTCCTTGAGTTAGAAAAGTTTGACCAGAATCTTTCCACACCTCCAAACCTAGGCAATACTGAAGATCTCCAAGGTCTTTCATTTCAAATACCTGTGACATTTGCTGCTTGATTTCTTTGATCAAATTATTTGAATTTCCTGTTATAATCATGTCATCCACATACAAAGAAATCAAAATGATTTGCCTCTGTTTATTTATCTTGGTATACAGGTTTGGGTCGTTGAAGCTCTTATGAAAACCATGTTGTATAAAAAATGAATCAATTTTCTCATACCATGACCTGGGTGCTTGTTTCAAACCATAAAGTGCCTTATGCAATTTACACACTAAATGCTCCTGCCCCTTTTTCACAAAACCAGGAGGCTGTACTAAATAAATTTCTTCCTTTAATTCTCCATTCAGAAATGCAGACTTAACATCCAGCTGGTGTAGCTTCCATTTATGTTTTGTTGCTAAAGAGATTAGCATTTTAATTGTATTTAGTTTAGCTACAGGGGCAAAGGTGTCATCGAAATCTATGCCTTCTTGCTGTGAATAACCCTTTGCTACCAGTCTAGCTTTGAATTTTTCTACACTCCCATCTGCATTTATCTTAGGTTTATACAGCCACCTACAACCTATAGGGGTTTTTCCTTCAGGCAACTCAACTAAATCCCAAGTATGATTTCTATATATTGATTCAATTTCCTCATGCATTACAGCCCTCCATTCATCTGATTTACTTGCTTCTTCATAGTTCGAAGGTTCTACAATGTTTAAAATTTTGGACATTAAAGCATAGCCTTTCAATCTTTCAGGTAGTCTAGTCTTCCTACCTGATCTTCTAGGTAGAGGACTTACCTCAACTCTATCTGTTTCAGCACTTTCCGGGCCTGCATCATCACTTATTACAGTATCTGCTGCTACTTCTTCCTGTTTCTGCTCCTGCTCCTGCTCTTCATCTTCATCACTGTTCATCTCTATCTGCAATGGAATGTGGTTGTCACTGTTAGAGTCTTCCTTTTCATCTTCAGTCTGTTCATGAAAAATAACATCTCTGCTTGCAAAAACTTTATGAGTCACAGGATTATATAACTTGTATGCCTTATACTCTGTGCCATATCCTACAAATATACATTTCAAGGCTTTGGGATCTAACTTCTTTCTATCTCCTTTTGGTATATGAGCATAAGCTTTAGATCCAAATATTCTTAGGTGACTAATTGCTGGTTTGAGTCCAAACAATGCTTCAAAGGGGGTTTTGAAGCCTAGACATTTAGTAGGACTCCTATTCTTTAAATAAACAACAGTATTAATGGCTTCTGCCCAAAGACCATTTGATATACCTTTACCTTGAAGCATACTTCTGGCGCACTCCACAAGAGTTCTGTTCTTGCGTTCTGCTACTCCATTCTGCTGTGGAGTGTGTGGCACTGTGAATTGTTGCATAATCCCATGCTGCTTGCAGAAGTTCATGAACTCTCCTAACCTGTATTCTCCCCCTTGGTCCAAGCGGAGAATCTTTATCCTCTTTCCTGTTTGGTTCTCTATCATAGATTTGAACTCTTTAAAGTACCGAAAGGCTTGACTCTTTTTACTTAAAAAATACACCCATGAAAACCTAGTGCAATCATCTGTAAACAGCAGAAAATAATATGCACCTCCTAGGGACCTAGTTTGCATAGGTCCACAAATATCTGTATGCACTAGTTCTAGGATGTCTCTTTCCTTTTTGTTGACATGCAAAGGGAACTCTTCTCTATGCATTTTCCCTAATGCACATCCATCACATTCCAGCTTGACATTATGAAAAACAGGGAGTCCATCGACCATACCTTTCTTCTGAAGTAAGATGAGGTCTTGCAAATTGAGATGTCCAAATCTCTGATGCCAGAGATTTTCGACTGTTGATCCAGCTGCAACCATTGCTTGTTGTGGCATACTCTTTGCATCCAATCTGTACAAATTCCCCACGCGCACTCCTGTTGCAACTGTTTCCATCTGGCTATCCTTAATGACACAACCATTCTTAAAGAATTGCACCTGCATGTCTTGGTCTGTAATCATTGAGACAGAGATCAAGTTTTTCTTAATTCCTGGAACATATAATACATTTTTAAGATGTTTAATGTAACCACTAGGTAGCTTCACAGGAATATCTCCATACCCTTTGATCTCATACCCACTGTCATCTCCTAGATAAATTTTTGATCCACATGCAGATTCTTCAAGAGATTCAAAATAGTCCTTCTTACCGGTCATGTGTGAGGATGCGCTAGAGTCGACATACCATATGTCTTCCTCATCTCCCTTTGATGCTGAAAGAGCACAATCGACTGTGAATAGTCAAAGATCATGGCTGTGGTCCTCCTCTTCTCCAGCAAAACAGCCCTGATGTTTCCTCTGTTTGCCTTTTCTTTCATCCGCCTGCCTCTTATAGCATTCTTTAATCTGATGACCAGGTTTCCCACAATAAAAACATCTCTTAACATAATTATTAGTCATACCTCTGAATGGTCTCTTTTGAAAAGAGCTGGCCCCCTTCTGCTGCTGCTCCTGCAGTTTCTGGTGCTGATGTTGGTGCTGGTGCTGCTTTCCTCTGTACTGTCGCCTCTTTGCCATCAGAGCTAGGTCATTGCTTTGAGTTTTCAGATTCTGTCTTCGCTCCTCCTCCTGGAGCAGAATCGCTGTCAGCTCATCAAATGAAGGGGCTTTCTCCCTCGCTGATAGTCCTGTGATGAATGTCTGGTATTCATCAGTGATTCTATTCAATGTGAGTGTAACCAGATCTGAGTCGGACACCTTTTCTCCAATAGCTCCCAGTTTGTCTCTCAGATCCTTGACTCTGGCCATGAATCCACCAACGGACTCATTCTCGTCCATCTTCAATGCAAACAACTTTCCCTTGAGTGCTAGAACATGATTTGTATTCTGAGTCTCGTACAGGTTCTTGATCGTTGTCCATAGATCAACGGCTGACTTGGAATCTCTGATATGTGGGATAATATTGTCCTTAATGGACATCTTCAGTATAACTTTTGCTTTCGTTTCTCTTTTATCCCAGTCTTGTTCTTGGGTCGCTGTTCCAGATCTCGGCTCATTTCCTTCAACGATCGCCCATGCATTTACGCTCTCCAGCAAAGTTTGCATTTTGAATTTCCAGTTGGAGAAATTCATTCCATCGAGTTTTCCAGACTCGTGGAGGTATGATTCTATACTGTTGTTCATTTTCGCCCAACTGAACACTCCAATCGGCCACCACCGGGCAAGTCCGATCTGCTACCACCGAACAGATCAGGAACTTCACTGTGCCACCACCGGGCAAGTCCGATCTGCTGCCACCGAACAGATCAGGGACTTCACTGTGCCACCACCGGGCAAAACCGATCTGCTACCACTGAACAGATCAACAAGCAAGCTCCAACACGCCACCACTGGGCAAAGACGATCTGCTTCCACCGAACAGATCAAGGAGCTGCACTGCGCCACCACCGGGCAAAACACCGATCTGCTTCCACCGAGCAGATCACAGAGCTCTGATTCGCCACCATCGGGCAGGTCCGATCTGCTACCTCTGAGCGGATCACGAAACCCCAATTCGCCACCACCGGGCAGGTCCGATCCGAGCGGATCAAGGAACCTCAATTCACCACCACCGGGCAAATCAAATCTGCTACCACCGAGCAGAAATCTCCACGTGCCACCACCGGGCAACTCCGATCTACAAAAAATTGCAGATTTCCAGAGAGAAAGAGGTTGGCTCTATGGTGCTCTGAACAGCTACAAATCCGCGCCAATTGCCAAAAAGAAAAATTCACGGTGTCCACAGAAATTGGTGCGCTTAACAGCCACGGATCCGCGCCAATTTAGTTATAATTTTACTGGCATGCTTATCAGCCCCAAACCAGCGCCAATTGGCACGTCTGTTCTTTAAAAAATAGCGCCAATCTGTTTTGTTCTGGATTGGTGCGACTGTCTTCAAAAAATCCGCGCCAATTGCTCAACCTTTTCTCCAGCTTAGAGATGATCAGTCATCTAAGACCCTTCGCTCCAAGTGTTAATGCAGTTCCACCTGGTCACTAAGACACATTTACATGTATTCCTACCACTACAGAAATGTAACTAATGATACATCCCTACAAAAAAAAATGAGGCTATCTCTACCCTAAGCTCTGATACCAAGATAAAAATCACACTTTGAATTAAATGAAGGAGTTGCAACTCACAGGTGTGTACGGCACCTGGGAGACTGCACTCAAACAAAGAGGAGACTCTCTCTCACGTTCACTCTGCATTACATCAAATGAATATTACAATATTAAGTACATCACTGAAAAATAGGTAGTTGTAAACAACCTCCTAAACTCTAGGAACTAATCCTAAACTAAGGAGATACGTTACAACCATATAACCATTTCTCCATTATTTTTAAATAAGAACACATTGGAGTGTGAAAATAATAGATAAACTTTCTCAAATTATCTATTAATATGACATTATTGTAAGTGGTTATGATCCAATTTAGATTATACGTTTTAATTAAGTCTTAGATCCTATCCTTGAGAAATTTATTCAAACTCCTTAACTACTTTGTAATTCTATATATGTCATTGTTTTCTGGTTGAATGAACGCAACCTTGAATGTGCAGTTCTACATATGTCATTGTTTTCTGGTTAAATAAACACAATCTATCTTAAGTCTGCACATTGCACATTCAAGCTAAGTCTTGCATCACCTAGGAGCTACATCTCTCATCATCCAATCACTCTAATTCCACCTGAAAGGTACATAGTATCTATCATTTTTGCCATTGTGGTAGTCTCTTGAAAGCTTCAATCAAAGCTAGCTAACAAACAACGTATCCTTATATGTTTTGGTGGTACAATGAGTAGTAGCGAATATCAAGAGCGTGGCACCCAAAGAATTTGAGAAGGAACAAAACTAATACAACCGACCCAAATACGAAATACAATGCATTAAACACTGCCATGTTATACAAACTTTCTAATTTTTATCCCACGATTGTCGCAAAGAATGCTTTTAACACAATGTATGCTACTCGTGAGGTTACATATATGTTAGAAGGTCTGGTGTTATTTATTCCATCACAACATGAAAGAAAAGGTGTACAATGTTTCACAATATCTAGTGAGAGGATAAATTAGAACTCACCAAGATACAAATAGATAGAGACGTTTACGGTCATCTTAATTAAAAAAATATATATGTATTTTTATTTTATAGAGTTTTTTAAGATTTGGAAAATTCATGATAATTCAATTCTCAAATTAGTAATGAGGATAATCATTTTTGTTGTTATTTGAGAATGTAAAATGATTCATTATCTTTATTCAAGGAAAACCACGCCACCTTGAATCTTTCTTCAAAGAAAACCACACCACTGAGAGTGGTGTGTTGTGGTTTGTAAGAGACATACTTTCATTCTATAAGAGTCTTGAGCTATCTTAAACCATTAACATATTTCCTTACATCCAAAAAAAATAAACTCTTAATGAAACAATTTTTTTTTAAAACATACTCTAAACTCAAATTTTTATAAATAATTATTATAACTTTTTTAAATAAATAAAATTTCAAATATTCACTACTTTATTTCCAAATCTATATTTACGCAGGTTTACGTTTAATTAATACAATTAAAAAATTAATAACAAATAAAATACTGTAATCTAATTGGTAGTTTACACGGTTGGAATGTGCAATGTAAAATTCCTCATGTCAATGTATCACGTGTGATAATGACGTGTTTTTCGTTATCACGTGTGATAATGATGCCCTGCTATGTCATGGCTTTCGTTATCCCTTGTGTGATGTCATGTCTTTGGTTCTCCCGTGTGAACATGAGACGCTGCACTGACGTCCAGTCAACAGTCAACTCCCTACGTTAACCTAGGAAGTTTTGAGCAAGCGCATTTTTTGAAAACCGACTTCGTTGAATTCCTGATATAATCTGTTGTCAAATTAATACACCGTGCAGCCCACCCAATGTCCGCTGTATAAATAGAGATTATAGTTATATCCATATGCAATTAATAAAGAAGGAAGACAACGGCGGAGAATAGATCAGTTTGAACTCTTTACCTCTCTATATTATCACAAAGCTTCCCTACATCTCTTCTGTGCGCATTTATACAAGGAAAAACCAGCAGAATGGGTAACATGCTACTGCGAGGAGTTATTCACCGTCATGGTCGACGGATAAAGATAATGAAAGCCGACGGAACGGTGATGAAGCTGCGGGGTCCTCTCTCTGTGAAGGAAATACTCATTAATTACCCAAATCATCAGATGTTTGAGGCACCCGCTGGTCCTTGGCCACATGGGATGGGCAGTTTCACTCGGCCTCTTCCAGAAAGGGCTGAGCTTGTAGGTGGTCATCTCTATTATCTCATCCCTTCCCCGCAGGATGAAGTCATCAATTGCAACAGAGGGCCCCTTGCAAGAGCTTCTAATTCCGATCATAGCATCCAAATCGCCAGTTCCAGGTTACAGCCACCGTCTTCTGGAGACGTAAGCAGAGATTCAATAAAACAAGAAGAAGCAGATTGTGCAGTTAATAGAGGTGGCGTCACCATTGTTTCTTCTTCCCACTCCACCGACGGATCCACCTTGCGTGTGAAGCTTCGGCTTAGAAAAGAAGATCTCGCTTCATTTCTTTCGGCTAATAATGTCAACATCGTGACGGAAAATCTAGTGCTGCCTCCCTCAATTCAAGGTGCCTCTCGGCAGTCTCCATGGAAACCATGTCTGGATACTATCGCTGAAACCGACGGCCCGCATGGAGATTTATGAGCATTCGGGAGAAGAGACTGCACGCTATGCTGGGCATTCTCTTCTCCTAGGGTTAGAATGTAATATAGTTCGCTTGTATGCAATTTTTGACAAATGCGTATTCTAAGGCTGAAGTTTCAACAAATTAATGTTTATATAAGTATTTCAATATGGCACTGGGAACTGTGAGAACTTTCTGGACAGAAGTTTTACAAGGATATACGCACTGTTTTGTTGTATATACTCTACACACATCTTGAATATGTCCTGTGCACGTATTGGTTATTCATTTACTTCATTTGTTTTAATGTTTATGCTCATAACTTGGTAAAGGTTTTACCCAGCGTGCACGTTGACAGCATCGCAGCAACATGAACTCTAATTTCTTGGGCCGCGATAGCACATTCCCAGCAACGAAGAACCTCCATGGCGGTTATCCTTCAGCTTCCACGTGTATTTCTAAACTATTTTATTAAACGCTTAGATCTTGCTTAGATCTTTGTGGCTAAATTACATGTGTGAATTAATTGGTTATATAAATTATTTAAGACATGCAAATGAGTGAATTGATTAGTTTGTGTGGATGAAAAAGAGAAATTATAAATTATTTATGAAAAAATTTAAATTATATGAAAAAATTGTAAAAAATTGTACATTATTAATAATAAATTGATTAAAAGATGTTTAATAAATCTCTTAACATTTTAGTCATAACATTTTAAGATTGAGAATACAAACTATTTATAAAAATAAATAAATTGTTGTATAAAAAGTTAACCATTTTTAATCTCAATTTATTTGTGAATGGATTAACCGTTAAACGATGTTTAATAAACCTTTCGCACATAATAGTATTTTAATATTAAAATTATAAATTATTTATAATAAAAATCAAAATCAGAAAATGTAAACTATACTTAATAACAATTTAAAAGTAAATAGATTAAAAAACATGTAATAATTTTTTCACAATGTTATTATAAATCGTTCAGTGATAACATCCCAACTTTCACGTAACAGACATATACGTGATTAAAAAAGGTTACTTTTATTCCGAAAATATTATATAAAATCAAGTCCAAGGTTTATGAGACATTTAGGGTTCTAAAAGTTAGTAGGTAGAAGTTGTTATTTTTTAAGTCACGATGGTTTATAATAAACTAAAAACTATTTTGCAAAGTAAATTAAAGTGAGTCAATTTTTTTAAAAAGAGATGGGTTTATATGATGTAATTGTGTATGGGTTGCATGATCAATTGAACATAGTATTTTGAAAGTTTTGGTGAGGTTGTACAAGCTGAATTCCTCAAGTGTTTTATAAGTTCTATTGAGTCAGACCTATATGTATTTATGTGATAACATATGTAATCATGTAGCATGTATCTTTTTATGTATAGAGAGGATGAGACACCAAGTTGTGGAATCAACAACTTTGATAGTTACAAAGGTGGAAAGTAGACTTGTATCTAAGCTTGATGTGAAATTAATAGAGGAATGTGAGATAGAGTAATCTAAGTAAGTGACCAAGTTGGAATAAAGTTAAACATGTAGATGAACCATGTGCATGAACAAAATTCCTAAAAAAATGCAAATAAAGTGGATGGCACCCATGTATCTCGATACATGCACTTCATTTTATATGGACATGTTGACGGTGCTAGACTCCCCAACATGTCAAATGATCTCCCAAGTAAGAAGTCCCAACTAGACCTCAAACCGTTTGGAGTAGGAGTCCCAACAGTGGGTAGTAAAGTAGTGACCTGACTGTGGTAGTGCACAGAGGTAAGTATGGTAACTTTATCGAAAGCAAGTGTGACCTTGTAGCAAGTCAAGTGAGATGCATGGGGGGTTCTAACACACAGAAGGGAAAAGGAAGTGTGTCCCTTAGAAGCCTGTAAAAGTACACAACCTAAAAGGAATACATGAGTGGAATGACATCACAGGTTGAATGCAGAATAGTCCACAATCCAAAGTGACGAGCTAATACAACAACACATCTTCAACTACATTCATACAATTGCATAAAAATAGTTCATACACAAATGCGTAAGTTAAATAACATACATTGCTAAAGTAACCAAAATAGTTGAACTACAATAACAACATATGCATGAAAACATTCTGGCTCAGTTATATTATTAAGTGAAATTTCCATCCATACATACACAATTAACAACCACTAGCCCCAGTAGTGGAACATTACAGCCAACACCGCCTACTCCTCCAAAGAGATGTACTCACTTTACATTGTGGAGAAGCCATGCCTCATCACAATACTCTCCAAGCCTTCTCTAAGCAATGCCTAGCCAAAAGCTTGGCTACCCAAAAGCCTGTACTATGAGTTATGAAGTTCTAAATATAAGAAATGGTGGGGTGACCCTTGACATTCCCCTTTGACTCTTTGACTACCCTCATGACTCTTCACATTACATAGTGATTGTTCACATTCCATTAATGACAATTGGAATTTCACTTACAATATATTTGTAAATAATAATACAAATTCCACATATACCCATGTGGGATGAAATAGGCTTGAGTCAACCTAACAAGACAAACATCATCACTCGGGATCTTGAGGAAAGACCAACCTAGCAACATCCTCTTAATTGTCTTTGGTGATGAACTGATACCAAGCTTGGTACTACGCTATTGTATCCCTGTATTATTTGGTGATGCCTTTCTCAAAATAGACTCTTGCCTCCATGACTTCCAAGTACATGGTTCTGGAACCTCTCTCCAACTCATCTTAAAGCACACACAACATTATCGTGAGTGCGACTGGACCACCGATGTACTTCTCCATGTTTTATGCACTCAACTGCAAGTAATCACCGATGGCCTCTCGCACCAACTGCTCTACGTACCTATCAACCTCTAGCAGGACTTGGTTCTTCTTTATGGCTTGAGTGAGGGTTCCGATTGAAGGGATCCTGTGTGTCCTCACTATGACATCCAAACTCTTGAACAACTATGCATAGGAAGCCTCAATGCTGGTAATGAGCGGAGGGAGATGCTCGTAATTCCGGATTAACATCCAAGTCTATGCTTTGTCTAGCTCTACCTACATCTTCATTATATTTTGCAAGTAAAGTGGGGCTCCCTTGTACCTCATTGTCCATTCTTGTACATGCATAATAGCAGCGTGGATGTCTTTGAGAGTTTGGGCTATCTTCGCGCACTACTACTGAAAACCATATAGATGGAAAACCACCTTGTGCATGGTGAAAAATCTACCATACAATTTCTGCATGGTGGTCTCAAGGGTTGATACTTCAGCAAGTATTGCTTTTCTCATCTCTGCCACAACGGATCCTGTGGATTGTTTTGTTCTCTACCCAGCCTCTTGTAAGTCCTTTGCGATCTGATCATTCTTCGCTATCAAGAAATTGATCGTTGAACTCCTGGCTTCTACATAAACCTTAAAAGCATCGGCCATGGAAGTTGGATGTCTTCTAACATTTGACACAATCACCCTTTCCTCTATGTGTGTAGGTGATGCATGATCATCCAAGAGTTGTTTTCTTCGTGCATGTACAATCCTTTGTTGTGACTCATCAAATGATAGATTGTACACATCCATCACTAGATCATCATCAAGGAGGACAACCTCTCCTTGCTCGCTTAAGACTGGTTCTGAATCTGGAGGTGGCGGAGACTGAGGTGCGACCTCATATGTTCTTGGCATGAGGTCGATGTCTTGGTCCTGTGGCTCTAGTTCTAATTCCCAGTCTATTGCTTCAACCATCAGCTCAATCTGTTGAGAAAGTTCCCGAACCTGCACCTGCTCACCCTCTTCTTCGTCTGTTGGTTTCTCTGACTCCTCAACCTGTATAGGCATAGTTTGTTATGTCATTGCACCTTTCCTTTCCTCCTATTTGTGTTTCTGCTTCTCTTCCCTTTCTCTCATCCTTAGCTCCTGATCTTCTTTCAACTTCTTTTCTATTTCTTGCAACTTTCTCTACCATGCTCCAATCTTTGCTTCTCTCTCTTCCTTCGTTCTACTCTCCTTTTGCACTATCACCTCTTCGCCTCTATTTCCAAAACTACTTTCTCAACAAGAGGATCTCCTCTGAACTTGTGGCTTTTCTCGGCCTAAGGGTTCTCAACAACCTTCCTCTTTCCTTTTTCATGCCCTGGTTTGTTGCTCACTGTTGTTGTTGTTGCTGCTTCCTGTGGTGTTGTTGCCTGCAAAGCTTCTTTCCATTCTATAGCCATGTTGATCGGTTCATTAAGCCTAGAGGAGTTGTAGCAATACCTTCAAGGGTCTTCCTCTAGCCAATGACATGCCCCGTGGATCAATGGATAATACACCTTCACACAGTGGTTCTTGCATATGCAATGGGGATCATACGAATTGAAACTCTTGGTGTCGAACTCAAACTTCTTCAAGTTCACGGCCTCAACATCTGCATCCTTCAAGATCTGTATCTCGTACAATCCAATCCGCAAAGGAAGAGAAGTCCATAGTGCCTTCTTCCTCCTGTGCAAGCTTGCTGATAACCCTATGGAGATGTCATATGAAACCTATTGCATGACCAACTTATTCATGGCAAACCTTGGTAGCACACATGGAGGCTTCTCTCATCTAAACATCCTAACGAATGTGCCATTAGTGAGGCATACCAATCTACAATGTTAAGAAATTCCTGCAACACTTCTTGGGACATGAAAGCTAGATCATGTTCGAAGATCATCTTGTAAATTGGGGTGATGAAGTGGTGAGATAGCCTCTCCATGACTCCTTTGTAGCTTCACTAAGAGAGAAACTTGTAATAGATGTTCACAACATCATTAGATGGTGTCCATGTCCAACCCATGCCAGGAAACTATTGTTGCGCACAGATTGCATCAAGCAGGTACACAAACATATAAAATCTCTCTTACTCATCCTTTTTCGAATTCCAAGCATTAGTCACATGCAATTTCATCTAAAGAGCTAACATATCCAGCTAGTTGAAATGCCTTCCTTCATTTTCCAACTGATCCAACACAACCACCCAACTCTGTGGAAAGGTCTTCATGCTCTCTTGACCATACAAGTGACATGCAAAGATGATCAAGAGTTGGTAGGCCTTCCTGAGTGACTTAGTCTTATAGACCTGATTGGGTATTGACCTGAACTTCGACGGCTCTTTTACCCAATGCTTCATGATGTCTCTAGTGTTCACATTGTTGTTGGGAGTATAAAAGAGTGCATCCATGCGTTTCACCAACTATGGTAAATGATACATGTGATGATAGTTTTCGTCTTGAAGGTAGCATGTTGTGTTCCACTGGTACTGCTCAATGTCATTGTCTCGGTACCGGTATGTGAGACAATCTAGTGAATGATGTTTGCACATGGGAAGGTGGGGTACCTGCATGAAACCCTGTACAAGCTTGACTTGTGGATGTTGACATAGACCTGTCGATCTTCTAGATATTCCTTGAAGCTGCCTGCAAATATGTCCTTTATTTCCTACCATGTAATCTTCATGTCCTTCTCTATGAAAAATTGTGTGTCTGCATAGACTAGCAAGTTCATTGACACCTGTTCAACTACATCTCCAGTGCTTCTCTCTACAGTATCCTTTGATCCAGCTCTCTTGGAAACCATGTTTCCTGTACTGTTGAGAAGCTACTCAAAAACTGTTGTACCTAGAGACAGAGGGGAAACTCATGGCATGCAAATGTTAGCTTAAAATAAAAAGCACTTCAAGGACCAATCATGCAACCGACTAGGCAACTGTTGGGCAATATTGTGCAATTCAAACTTTCAGAGATGAGGGAATGTCAGCGTGATCCGGATTTATACAGGAACGCAATAAAGTACAGAAATAACGATAAATATAGAGATGCAATAGAAATAATACTTCATTTTATTAATGTAAAATATTGAAATATGCTTATAAATAGAAATGGAAATAAACTAGCTTGGGTGATGGTAGTTTATCTCTGAGGAGAGATGTAGCGGCTACATGCCTCTAAACTGTGTTACAATGAGGCTCAAAGGCTATTTATTGTTGAGAAATAATGGAAACCCCTAAACATCCAAAAACCTAACCCCAGGAGATGAAACGACAAGCTGTGGACCTCGTTTGGGTAAATTGGTACATCAGCTTCCTCGGGCCGTAACTTTGGCATACGATCTCCATTTAACGCGCACAATACCTCGTTAGAAAGATCTATCCGAGGACTACAACTTTTGAGTGGGAAACAATAGTCCACGACCCATGTTGCTCTCGGCTTTCCCAAAAAAACGTCGTTTAGGGCCTCAAAATGGCTCCAGAAGTCCAGGTTCCGAAAAACTGCCAAAAATTGTAAAATGTGCTACAATTAAGGAAAATGAAAAAACAGAAAGAGACATTTGTTGGGGTCCAAGTGGGATAGGTGGGTGGCCACCAACATCCACTTGGATCATTCCTCCCCCCTTAGGAAGAAATGGTCCCCATTGCGTTGAGTGCCTCCATGAGATGGGGAAACTTCTATTGAACTTGGTCCCTAGTTAGTTGTTATGCAATCTCTGATGTGTCCAGTAATGGTGGGAGGCATGGACGAGGACGGTCCACATTGAACACTCGGTGCAAGACAAGGAATGGGGGAATTCTATGCTCCAAAGCGTTGTTTCCCACAACATTGGTAATTGTGTAAGGACCATATCGGAGTGGTCTGCGCTTTCGATGGGCTCTTGTAAGGCATTCTTTCTATAGATGCAACCAAGTTTTGTCGCCCACCTGAAACTTGCGTGGCACCTGATGTTGATCATGCCACTACTTGTACTTGGCATTTTCCACAATGGAGTGGTGATATATCGACTTGTTGGGTAGAGGTGCTCTAGGAGTCAGATCAGACGAATGCTTGACCTGACAGTGCAATTGTACCCCTGTGGGTGAGGAGAAGATGTTCTTGTATTCTTTCATGACCGTATCCACCTACTTCTGCTGCGTGGAGGAGCCCTTCCTGGGGGCCATGGATGTGGCTACGATCTTCCCCTTAATTTGAGAGTGAACCAGAAAGAAAATAAATTTCCTAGTCTTGGAGATGATCTTGCTGCATTTCTTAGCAGAGATCAAAGAGTTGGCAGTAGGTGGGGCTACCTCTGGTATTTTGTATAATGAATTACCAAAAGAAATAATAATAGCGCGAGGCCTTCACTCATACACAACATGTCACTTCCACAACTATGGTTGGTCTAATAATACATCACAAACATCAAGAGGTGCAACATCACACAATACCTCAGCTGTGAAGGGCTTGATGTTGTAAGGAAGGCGACGCTGCTAGCGGACTCGGAGATCTCATCCTTGGTGAAGCCACCCGATGTTGTATGGTTGTGTGTGTGGTATAGTCGGTAGGCCCAACCGCGTCACGAACTCTGCTAAAATGAGGTTCTTTTGGCTGCCACTATTGAAAATGAATTGCAGCAGCGACTCCTTCACCCACATTTGTGAGTGGAAAAGACGCTCCCCCTCCTCTGTATCTTCAGGCTCATTCTTCTGGATCTTGGCAGTGGCAATAGTGGTGTTGGGCTCCACATCAATGATCTACTTCCCTTTGTTATTCCTCTTGTCGAGTTTTGACTCAAGGTCGGAACATGCATCTGATTCTGAAGCCTTCAACTCGGCCACCAGCGACTTCTTGGTCCGGCACTCACTAGTGTTATGACTGGGGCTATTATGGAACTCACACCACTTTCCTGTATCCTTCTTTGACTTCGTGGTTTTGTTCTTTTCTTTCGGCTTCGACAGGTTGTCTTGGGTCACCCCGCGTTGGCTTTGTCCTTTGTTCTTCGAATTTGCAGATCCAAAATCTCGCTTCTTCTGTTTAACCTTCTGTTACATCTTGAAAGCATATCGGTATGCCCTGCCGAGCGAGGAGATGTCCAGGAACTCCATATCATCCTGGATGTATCTATGTAGGTAGCCACAGTACTTGAGTACTAAATATTTCTCAGGATCCTTGTTTCCCAACTTCGTGCGCAGGGTATGAAAAACATTGATGAACTCTGCAACATCTTGGTCCCTTCCCTGCTGTAGCATGGTCCACTTTATGTATTTGTCGTCATAGCTCCTGACAGGGTAGTAGTTCGTACTTTCATCCTTCTCCTCGCATTAGGTTTCCCACCAGTCCTTGACATAGGGGGCTGCTTTGAGAAGAGCGAAAGTAATTTTTTGCTGGCTGGAAAAATCATGAACAAAAAAATACCCTTCTAGCAGATTTAACCATTTATCTATGCCATCTACATCTATCTAACCCTTGAATATGGGGATTTCAAAGTTAAATTTCACCTTAAAGGGTGGTGTTTTCAGAATAGTTGTTGGAAGTAGATGCGTTGCCCATGGGTAGTCGTTGAAGGATCTGGGCAAATTTGTCCATCATCGTGTTCCTTTGTCGCTCGAGGGCTTCTTTGAGCAAGATTTTGATAGGATCTCCTACCCCCTCATCCTTCTCTTCATCTGCCATGGGAGGCCATCAGGATTTGCGAGGCTGATATTACAAAGGTTCAGTTAGATCGAGCCCTAACTCCTTATATCCCAACCTCGTTGGGGACATGCAAAGAAAAACAGAGAAAGAGAAGACCACTCTGATACCACTAACCCGGATTTATACAGGAACGTAGTAAAGTACAGAAATAACCATAAATATAGAGATGCGGCAGAAATAATACTTCATTCATTAATGTAAAATACTGAAATATGCTTACAAATAGAAATGGAAATAAACTAGCTCAGGCGATGGTAGCTTATCTCTGAGGAGAGATGTCGTGGCTACATGCCTCTGAACTGTGTTATATTGAGGCTCGAAGGAATATTTATTGTTGAGAAATAATGGAAAACCCTAAACATCCAAAAACCTAACCCTAGGAGATGAAACGCCAAACTGTGGGCACCATTTGGGTAAATTGATACATCAACTTCCCGGGGTTGTAACTTTGGCATACAATCTTCGTTTGACGCGCACAATACCTCGTTAGAAAGATCTATCCGAGGACTACAACTTTTGAGTGAGAAACATCAATATAAGACTAATGTTGCTCTCAATTTTCCCAAAAAACGTCGTTTAGGGCCTCAAAACGGCTACGGAAGTTCACGACCTGAAAAACTACCAAAAGTAGTAAATTGTGCTACAATTAAGGAAACTGAAAAAATTGAAAGAGACGGTTGTGGGGGTCCAAGTGGGATAGGTGGGTGGCCACCAACATCCACCCAGATTACAGCTGGATCTATGCATTGCGCAGTCCAAGATGCTAGTGAGAGGTGATGATGACTGGAACTGCACAATGCACAGTCCAGTGTGGCGTGTTGGTGAATGGAACTGTGTAATGCACAGTTCAGTCTAGCTTTGATGTTGTTTGGGACTGCGCATTGCGTAATCCCAGTGGACAAGACTTTGGGACTGGCTCTTAGAACTGCACAATGTGCAGCTGGAGGCAGTCATTGGCAGCCTCTACACAATTTCTAGAGCCAAGGTAGAGCCTTGAGATCCAGAAATGCGCTGTGCATGCTGGGAAGAGCTAGATCCGAGCCAAGGCAGCCCAGATCTTCTTAAGGTAAACATGAAAACAAGTAGATCTAAGTGCATGAGTGAAGGATGGTGCAGATCTGAGTGAATGGTGATGCATGCAATAAGAGAAAATGCAGGAATCAGTTAAAAAAAAGAACAACGAAGTTTCTGGGGAGAGTTGCAGCAACGACGATCATTAGTGAAAAAATTGGGTTATGCATGTGACGCTTAGGAAAGGCAATGAAAAACTTAAAACAACTTTTCTACAAGCTAAAACAAACCAAAACACCAGTGGTCGTTCAATAAAATTGGTCAAACGACACTCACACATGCCAAGGAAACAAAAGAAACAAAAAAAGCAGCAAAAGACAAGGAAAACAAAACCTACCCGAAAAAGTTGTGACAACTATGTCGAAGGTTCTTATATGCCTCAGGAATGCCAGAGCTCCAAGATCAAACCTATAAATCATCTCTGATGATGTCCATTAAATAGATTTGATCGATTTAGGGTTTATGATGCACAGGCCAAAAAACTAGGAAAAAGCGACAAGTGGCAACATTTTCTAAAATTAACTCAAGTGTAATTGCAACTACTAAAAATAGATCCCTATTTTTTAGGGATTTTTTTCTCTTTCTTCTTTTTGTTTTTTTTGGGAAGAGGCTTTCATGCATGCATTAATAAATTGTGCAGTTCTAGGGGGAACCGGGCAACTTGTCGGCACGTGCATCGGGAAATAACTAAGGTAAGTCTTTTGCACAATTCGTGGGTTGAGTGGATATGGTTGCCTCTCATGTTTTGCGTAGTTTTCCAGCTAAAGACAAGCTGCCAGTTTGGTTTGTGTAGTTCTAGAATTGAAGCTCATTGTTGGGTTGCACTGCGCATTTCCTAAGAGCAAGGTTGGTTTCCCTCTAGGACTGCGTCGATTGCCAAGGTAGTGCAAGAACCTGATTGCAACCAAGGCAAAGGAGGCCAACTTGTGGTTAGACAACAAAGGAAATAAGAAACACAAGCTGTAAAACAAAAGATAAACTCAAATGAAATCACAAGTACCTGGGCATTGTAAGAAAAACTATTTAGATTTTAGTAAGGAGGCTCCAAAACAAAGTGAAGGCAAAATTTTGGAGGGTGGTTGTAGCCACTACAACATTGGTGACACACAGTTAGAACTCCAGATCTCGGTATGGACCTTTTGAAAATTGATTTTCTGAAAATGACTTAAATTCCTTAACCAATCACTTCACATAACACTCTAAAAATTTCTTTAAATCTTCAGTCAAAGGAATCATGAACTTTGAAAAACTATTTTACGTCCCTCGTCAAGTGTTTGATCATAAAATTCAGTTGGTAGTGGATCACCATTTTACGTACCTCATCAAGGGTTTTAAGTATGGTTGACTATGATTTATGGTTAACTCTGATGGAGATTTTGGCTTATTATGATGAGTAGATTATGATGAAATTTAGTTGTATATGTTTGGTCATGGTTAATTTTGGTCAATTCAACAATCACCCACACAACAGAGAAAGAAATCCAATCGAAACAAAGAAGTTGGTCCTAAAAGCTATTACCGATGTTAATTTCCATGAACTTTATCATGACAATATTCATTTGAAAAATACGTGAATAAGGGAAAACTATATCGCAATTTAGCAACAAAAGAGGAGTACTCAGTAAGCATATAGATTATTTAATCTTTCTCATATATATTTTAAATATCTAACATGATTGTGGGGTTCAACGATGGTACCCATACTAACTTTTCATAGCGACAAGATCAATGACATGTTCAATTAAGGGGTTTCATCATTCTTGACTATAGATTTTTTTATTTTTTTATTTTTTTATTTTTTAAAACATTTTTAGAATCGCTCAGATCAATTTGGATGCACACCTACAATGAAAAATTCCTCATTTTTTTATGACGTGTGATAATATGTTTTACTTTCTATGTTTTCTTCCAAAGATCAAGGATCGACAAACTTTCACATAGATATATGCACTCTTTGTTCTATATACTCTTTAGTACATCTTGAATATATCTTGTTCACATTTCTACTCATAACTTGGTAAAGGTTTTACCAATCATGCATGTTGACAAAATGGGTATGTGTTTGTTCAGGGCTGGGGTGTAGCCGTTTTAGTGGGGGTCCCTCATTCAGATGCAGTTTTTCAAACCAATCCCTTGAATTTTCTAACTGAAAGGACATTGAGAGGAACTTTCTATGTGAACTATAAGCCTCGTTCTTATTTTTCAGGTCTTGTAGAATTGTATTTTGCTAAGGTAAGGCTTTTATCATCTATTTATGACAGTTGTAAGATTGAAATTTAAATCACTAGTGATTAGTTTATTTGCTTATATTTTCTGCTAGAAATGGTAAGGCTTCTATTTTGCACACCTCTACAATGGAATTCCACCAATAACACCAATATTTTAAATTTAATATTAAATTCCACCTATTGCAATAAGACTATAAAAACCTACAAAGACGAGTAACCATTGGAAGTACTCAAGCGTGTCCACAAGAACTGTAAAAGAAATCAAAGAGGATAAGGACATTTCTAAAACAGATACCATCAAACCTTACAGAGCCCAACAAAAAAAATGGAGAGTTCATAGGGAAACAAGGAAGTAACAAGGATATTTCTGGTGTTATTTTAACTACTCTGTAATTTTAAGAGTTTAGGTGTTCCTTATCTCCTTTAAATCTATGAATAATTTCAAAATCATAATGCAATGCATAAACAAACTTCAGCGAAAACCGCCCAAAAACACACTCATAGAGGTGCAAAGCGCAATTGAATGGTTGACCTGCAATTCGAGATTGGACTCATCTGCCTCACAAAATCCCCAAATCTGGAGGACTTCCAACTCTTCAAAGCAGGAGCATGAGGGAAACAGCTTGAAGCCAACATAAATTTTCTCCGTGACCAGGGTCACTCACAGTGCACGTTGAACAGAGGAAACGATGATTCAAACTGGAACAAAAAGTCAGTAAGAGGGATAATAACAACATATAGAACTCGATAAGAGGGATAATACATAGTGCAGGGAACTCAGTAAGAGGGATAATAAACAATGCAAGGAACTGAGAAAGAGAACAATGCAAGGAACTGAGAAAGAGGGAAAGATAACACATGAATAAGATTGTTATTGAAATTTGACCCAACACGATAGAAAGTATGTTTAACCAGCGTCATGGAATAAAATGGAAGCAAATAGTTGTTGTTCATGCACCGAAAAAATCATCACATTATGGAGGCTTATCACCCATTTTGCAGAGACCTTGAGGCAGCGCACAAAGGAACCATATGTGAAGCGGAGAGAGAAGGGTAGGCCTAAAAAATTGTGTGCCAAATGTCAAATGGAGAAAAAAATTGTAAACGCAAAACAAAAGTTAATTGATTCAGAGAAAATTCTATCGCCCTAATTAATTAAGATTGATTTGACCATAATATTTCTTTCAAATAGAATTGGCTAAAATATTTTTAACATCTTAAATTTTAGCCATAAACATCGACAGTGTTATCAAAAGACCTTTTTCCTTTAACAGCCAATTTTCAATACAAAGACTCCATCGTAAATGAGAAAGAAACAATAAAAGAGCCTCTTCATATGTTTCCATAGCATAGTGTGATAAAGATGTATAAAATAAAGGTCTAGCCAGCTATTTATTTTCCTGGTTAACGGAGGGTTAAAAGAGGTGGGGTTGGAACTTGGTCATGTGGATAGCTTGAAAATGTCAAACATTGATCACAATTCTTGTTGTATGCCACAATTCTGCCATTCAAAGTTTTGATTTTTATAAAATTGAGAAGTTTAATTATTAAAGTAAAAAAAATGTAATGTAAAAGTGATTATTTATTATTTAAAATACTTTTAAATATATAAATAAATTCAAAATTTTTAAAATAACAATCAAATTTTACATGCTAGTACATGTTATATAATTCAAACTAACAAAAAGAAATCCTTACAAAATTTAATAAAAACAAAAAATTCAAAAGAAAACAAAAGAAGTTCTAATCGTTATACTATAGTTTATAAAACCTTCCTTGACCTCGTTGTCCAGTTCGTGTCGATATCCAGACCCTCGGTTCCAAATAGACTCATTCATTCGTGCTCTTCGCGTTTCTTAATGTATGCACGTAACTAACCTCACGTGCCTCAACATAAAAATTTTGAAGTATTGACTTCACTTCCATCCAAAAGGGACTCCTCATCATTGAACATTGGTATCACTTTCAGTTGTCAAAGAAACTTTTTATTACGGTATCATATTCCAATCCAAACTATAGTTTTACGTTTCACATTAAAACTGAACAGAAGCAATTTTATTTTTTAATATCATTTATAATCAAAAGTATAAATTTACAGTTTAGATTAAAAATGGATGAAATAAAAAATGTTAATCAACCGGTTCATTGACATGTCAAGGTTGTTGATTTGTAGAGCCCTCTTATATGATTCCAAGAGCAAGAAAATTGCAAATTTCCAAAACAGTGTAAAAAACATGATATATGTGAAGTTGTATATTCTCTATCCAGTAATATAAAATGACAAATTCATAATACTTTTATTTAGAAACTAAACTTTGGTTTGAGTAAAAACTTTTACACGGAAACTCACTTGCAAATCCACATGTATTACTTACTGAAATTAATGGAGCGACACTTCCCTAGCTTTGGAGCAGTGCAGGATTTAGTTTGGAAAGCTGCGCTTATCGGCCTGTACTCTAACCGATTCTAATCAGTGTGGGCCAGAAGCATGGAATTGACCATCAAAAGGCGCGCTGGTGTGCTTTGGAGGTCGATCGGTGGCGCTTTCATGGCTGCAAGCTGCCTGGTGTGGAGATCACCATGCGCAGAGGGTTGTGGTGGATCATTTGGCAGATTTTTGGATATGCCCATAAAGAGGCGCAGCAAAGTGAGTGTGTCTTCCTACAGCATTGGTGTCACTGTGTTTGTAGCGCTATGGAGTCGCTGCCTGCCTTGGATCGCTATAGCAGGAGCGTTGGTGGATGAGTAGATCTGTTGAGCATTGTTGTTATTGATAAGTCCGGCATGTTTAGTGGCACATATGCCATGGGTTGTGGTGATCAACTGTTATTGAAGATAATGATCCTACAACTGGTGATTGCGTAATCAGATTCCGGAGTCGTAAGTTCAGCGTGAAGGCTGCCAGTGCTGAGTCTTCCCATCGTGGTGGAGCAGCAGAGTCGTGGGTTCAACGTGAGGGTTGTCGATGGCGGAGCAACGGAAGTGTGGAGTCTTCTTGTTAAATGTGACATGGAGGAGTCTAATGGATTTGTTTAAAGTTTTGGGCATCTCGAGTTCAAGCACCAAGCCTCCACTCTGGGCTAGAACTTGTGGTTTTTGGGAGAAAGCTGTGGTGAGAAAGTTGTTCGTGCAGCGGTGAGCAGCGGTGATATATATTTGAGTCGGTCTGACGGTGCCTGTTCGTGCAGCAGTGGAGAATGAAAAGCATTTGCTCAAAGATCGTCGAGCAACAAGTACCCCATTGTGCAGGATATACAACGGTATATGGTGCATAAACCGAGTTGATTTTCCATTTCCAGTAGAGGACACTATGGAAGTGCAGTGTTCATCACATCGTAGCAATTATAACATGCCTCCATTAATTATTACCAGCCTTTTTTTTATATTATTTTTTCGCCATCTTGATGGTTGGTTGTGGAGTCGTTATGCTCCAAAGACTTTTGTGGAGTAGCTAGACTGTCCTCTTTCACTGAACTTCGGACAACAAAAGTGAACGAACGAACGAGGTGGATTCCAACTCGGTGGGTTGATTTCACAGGTAATCAGTGCCTTACTTTTTTGAAATTTGAGATCGCCCTAGTGTAAGATCGCTGGTGGTTTTTCTTTTGAAAGCTTACAAGTTGTAGAATCAAAGAATAAGATCTGGAGATAGATCCACTGGTTGATTATTTACTGGAGATTGAAAGTTTTTTTTAAGGCAGATTTCTAACTTGTGGCTATGAAGATCTCACTGAATTTATCATCAGGTCGGGCATTCTATCCATGGTTTTGATTAATGCATCTAGTTTTAGATTGGTATAAGTAGAAGGTTCTTCTTTGATTGTCACTCTCCTTTCCAGTTTCTCATGTTTCAATTGAGGCTTCTTGATCATCAAGTTTGCTTCCACACTTACCGCATTGTTCTGCATATCTTCGAGAGTTGTGGGATCCCTTTCCCTCATCTGATAGGCCATCTCTGGATAAAAAGCATCCATGTAATGCTAAAGTGCTAAATCAGGTGGAGGTTTCATGTTGTCTGGAATAGAATTGTAGACATGATTGAATCTTATAGTGAATTCCTGAACTACCTCATTAGGATTCCTCTTCAAGGTGTTGTATTCCACCAAGATTTGTAATGGATTCATCTTTTCCCGCCATCTAGATAAAAACAACTCATTAAGTCTAGCTAAAGAATTAAACCACGGAACCATTTTTTCATGTCTCCCGAAAAACTTTGGGCTATCAGTCTCATTTTAGCATCATCGTCATCGACTTCCTCTAAGTCAATGAAATCAACCATCTTATCAATATGTTGTTGTGTTGTTACTCCTGGGCTACCATCAAACAGAGGAAGCCTCTAGCCATAGGTCTGAGGTAATGTTGCCAACTGACCAGGTAACACCAAAGGTGCAAATCTCGCCATAACTCCCGGGGAATGGTGGATGGGAACTGCAATGGGTTGTGTTGGTTGAGATGAAGATGGAGGGGGTGAGGTGGATGTTTTTGGAGGCGTAGTAGAGGGTGTGGCGGAAGATAAGAGCTCAAGTTGATACTGAATATAATCCTTTTCAACAGTGATCTGTAACTGATCCGCTAGGCTTTGAAGTTTGTCAAAATTTGACCAAACCTCGTGCTCGAGTTTTAAAGACTGAGAAGCAGCAGAAGGTCGGTTAAACAATGACTTTGAGTTAGAAAGATATGAGTCAAACTTTATAGGATCGAAAACTTCTTCAGTAAGACTAGACTCAGACTTTGATCGAAACAAGGATAACTCAAATTTAATGTCGAAAGGTATATCCTCGATACTATGCAATTTATCTGGCAAGGAAGTGGTCCTTTCCAATTTATGGGTTTTGGTCTCGGGGATAGGGACTTTAGGCTTTCTCAACAACCTCTCAGGGTTATCAATCGGAGAAGGAGGATTAGGGTTAGGTTTTGACCTGGTGTATCTTTTAAAAGCCAGTATCTTAATAGGGTCAAACTCAATAGGATCAGATCTAAGACTCTGAGCTGAACATAGATTATTTTTAAAGGGAAGTCTTCAATAGCAAAATCTGAATTTGGTAATGATTGAGAGCTTACCAATGGGAAGAAGTCTGATCGAACTTGTGATTTGTACCCATCTTTTCTTTTGAACAAGCTCTGATTGTATTCAATCGAATCAGCTATATTTACCTCGTTGTCTCCTTGAGGCCAGCTTCTACAATCTAGGTAATGCAATCATTGAATCAACCTTAGTGAAGCTTAGTCCTATTATCCAAAGGACCAAACTCCAATGTGAACTAGTCGTACACCCAGGGAAAATGAACCTTTTGTTCCCCAGCAACGACGCCAGTATGTTGTCACTCCTCCGGATCTCCAAGGTTGAGGAAGAGTCCAGTTGAGTTATCCACAGACCAACCTTTTGACTTGGTAGCTAGCCCTACCAAGCCGGAGAGGGCTCTCTCCAAGGGATCACAGCCAAGGGATGGATAGATTAGGGTTTTTGGCTAGATGTAAAGTGCAGAGGGTTGTTTGATTTGATTTTGGTTGGGTTCTTGGAAGAGGATTATGTCAAAAAGACTAGGTCAGGGAAAATGAGGGTATGATTGCAGACATCTGATGGAGCAAGGTAGGTAGCACTCAAACACTTTAAGGTTATGAACTGAGATGTATAAGACTGGTGAGGTGCTAGAAAGAGAAAGACAAGCATGCATTCTTTCTAAAAATGAGGGTATGATTGCAGACATCTGATGGAGCAAGGTAGTAGCACTCAAACACTTTAAGGTTATGAAGTGAGATGTATAAGACTGGTGAGGTGTTAGAAAGAGAAAGACAAGCATGTATTCTTTCTAAACTGAATAAAATGGACAAACTATGCAGATTTCCCCAAAACAGAGCATATAAAATGTATTTTGCTTATCAACTTGAAAATCAACATATCATAGAAGTGAAATGCAATATGGGAGTATAAAACATTCAAATATATGCAACATAAGAAGAAACTATGTCAAAATTCCATACCATAGGTATTCCACCAAAATAGTTGCAACTCATTCATTAATTTCTACCAAATACTGATTACACTAGTGTTTTTGATCAATAGCCAAACATCCAAACAACTCAGCCTAGCCTCAGGGGTCAAATCCATGAGAGGAGGAGCAGTTGCAAGAAAAACTGAACTGATAGCTAGAGTGTAGGGTGGTCAAAGTGACTCATCCCTAACTCTAGCAAACTGATTCATTACATGCCATGTAGGCCATTTGACTGATGTATTTACCCTAGATAACAGTAAAAAACATAATAATTACATCATCTTGATCAATTACATGAGTAAAACATCAATTCCCCTTAGGTGAAAGTGAGTTTAGAGTGAAATAGTGAAAAATGTAGAAGGCTGTCAAACGCGCCCTTTTAGTGTCAAACACGCCCTTCAACTTCAGGGCTGCTTTTGGATGCCTTCCCGGTGTCCAAATTTGCTCCAAGATAGCTCGTTGGAAAGCCCTTCAAGTCTACTTTCCAAATATGCCTTCAGTTTTCCATTTGGAGGTCATTTTCCTTGTCAAAATTCCAATCTCCCAAGACTGGTAAACGTGCAGCGACCAGGCCAAAAAAAAGGCAGAAAGGTGGTTTTTTGATGGTTTTTTACCCTTTTGGCTGACCAATTTTCCTCCAAATGCTTAGAAAATGCACAGGGTACATGTTGTCATCACTCTAAATCCAAAAATGTTGACCATTTTCTCATTGGGTGCTCCAAAAAAAAGCACATCGTCCAAGGTGTTGTGCGTTTGACTGTTTCACTGTGCTAAAAATACTTCAAAAAACACAAAAAATCATGACTTGCAATTTTTTTTCAAAAGTGGTCAAAATTGGTGGGCTAATAGATGATCATATTTTTTAGGCATGGAGTGATGCCTCGGCAAGAATATCTAGCCTCCTTTTCTCCTCTTGCTCGGTCAAGGCTTCAATTTTTGCATGGGCTCTTTTGAGCTTGGCCCTTGCAATTTTGTTTCTCACAGCATAGTACTTTTCCATTCTTCTTTGAATATCAACATATCTATTGGCCTTTTCTAAGAGGCTCTCAAGATGGCCATTTACCCTCTCAATCCAATGTTCCCAGTTCTCATTTACCATTTTGGCAAATTGCTCATTCAAGGTGAGCTCATTGGCTAGTTTTGCCTCCTTTTGCCTTTCTAGCTCCAAGGCTCTCTTTAGGCCTCTAGTCCTTGGCCTTCTTCTCAGTACCTATTCATCAAGATGTTCACCATACTGTCCATATGCCTCATCAAATAAGGCCTTAGCCTTTTCAGCCTCTCTCTTTTCTTTTTTGAGCTGAATCTCCATGAGCTCATGTTTGACCTCAAACTACCTGTTCTCCTGCTCATAGTAGGAAATAATGTATTTGGCCCTTTACAAGTTTACCTGGAGATCTCCTATGAGTGCATTCTTCTCCTTGATGACAATATTTGTGCTTTCATTGTCATCATTCCCATCTGAATCAACTAACTGAAAATCATGCTCTGTCTCATGGAGTTCTTCCTCTTTCTGTTGGATCTATGCCTCTATAACCTTTTCCTTACCCTTCTGTACCTACTTTGCCGATGAAGAAGGCAAGGCCCCTCCCACAATTAGTGGGGAAAACACTTTCCTATGCCCTCTCTGATAGGTATGTGCCAAGGTACCTAAAATAGCCCCTTTGGGCTTGCTGCTCTCACCATGATCAATATGCTTTTACCCACTGCCTTCATCCCTGCTAGGTGAATGAATAAGCTCATGAAATGGTGATGATGGAGGTGATGGTGTGGCTGACTCATCAGATGAATATGGATGATGTATGGGCTGAGGTGGAGGAATGGAGGTGGATGGGTGAGAAGATGAAGGTGCTTCTTGGCCATGCTGAATAGGTGGGACTGTGAAAATCTCATTGGATATGAAAGTGTCCCATGCAATGTTAAGCTGATCAAGGTGGTGTAGGACTATCATTTTGATGAGAGAGTGGTGAAAGATGCTATGCATTTGATGATCATAATCCTTTCTTCGGGAAATGAATGACATCTTGTCAATGTCCCGGTAAAGATAGTGGGGTAGATTGAGCATTTTGACTCTTGTGAAATGCATGAGTAACTGAATATGATAGGAATAGAGTCTAGAAAAGCTACCCTCGCATGTGAAGTACTTCATGATGATTTTCATCCTGGGAACATATCTGTGTAGGAGGTAAGAGAAAGGAAAAATCCTCTTTCTCTCATTCTTGTAGCTTGGTTTAAGATATGGCTCATAATAGTAATGATCCAATTCTCCTTGTTTAAACTATTTTTCTCGAATATTTGTGATTCCAGTGGCAGCTAATATAATAGCAGGAGATATGGTGAAGGTGACACCAGCAAGGGTTGCCTGGTTTTCATGGAGGTTGTTAAAGAATAATCTGATCAACTCAGGATGATGGTGGATCCTTTCCACTTTCTCACAAAACTCAAAACAACCCATATGTTTAAAGCTTGTCACAGTGATGGGAGATGCCATGAGTTCTCTGGCGTTGGTTGGTTCATGTTTGATGATTCTTCCTCCTTTCTTATATCGCCTCCTCTCTTGTCTTTCTTCCTCACTCTGACTTCTGTGCTCTTCTTCTGCCATGAGTTATTGCTGTCAAAACCATAGGGAGATGATAAAATGGACTGTGGGTGTGGGAAATATGGAATGATGTGAGGAGATTTGATGAGGAGGGAATGGGGATGTGTGGTATGAGGGAGGTGATAGTGGATAGTCTTTAAGTGATAGAAGTGTCAACTAAATGCTAAGAAATGTGGTTTAAGAGTGAAAATATGTTACTAGGGTTTTGAGTTCAGAAATGACAGCAAAGACTAAGAAACCCTATGTAGATCAACAATGGAGGGGAGGGCTGAATATATTTTCCCACCTACCTCATTTATTGAAGTGTGTGATGACAAATTTTGAAGTTTGGTGGCGATGGAGGACATTCTGGCATGTTTTTGGTCCTCGCAAGCAAATGCGCAACGACCAAATCAAATGTGCCCTTCAGCTATAGGAGCGCAACACTGTGTAAAAATGCAATGAAATCTTTGGCAAATGCACAACGGCCTAGTCAAATGCGCCCTTCCTTGTCTAAATGCATCCTCTGGCTTTGTTTTGCCCAATTTCGCCTTAAATTCAAAAATCTTCTTTTGCCAAGGAGATTTGAAAGTGTAGGAGTGAAAATGGAGTTTGCATAGATGTCTTGAGAGCTTTTATACTTGAATTATTTTGATTTATGAGTTGCACACTCACTTTGTAATGTTTCATGTCACTTTTCAAACTTTCATACTAATGATTTTCTTTTGACTTTCTAACCCCTTTTCTTTTGACAAGTGGATGATGCTTTTGGAAATCTTGATTACCTTTGTTTGGATACTATTGGCAAATGGAATTGAGTATAGAGCTGAAATAGTGACTTATTACATATAATAGACACAAAATTACATAGATGAAAAATAAAAATTATTACATCTATTTTGAAGTAAAAATTTACAAATTGGAATAAATTCCCTTTAGAAATCAAATTTGGTACTTTTAGCAACCATGGTTACATTCTTGTAAACCTTTATTTAACTGGAAAAAGATATTATTTGCTTCACTCTCATATTTTGCTGACCTTATGCAGTGAGATGGTGATTTATTGGACCTTGGGAAAATAAAACCTAGTTGACCTAATGGAACCTTAAATGATTGAACTTCAAGTGAATTTGACTGATATAAAACATGATGAAATGAGCCTTCATGGTCAATGGATGCTCAACAAGGCACATGAAGGTGGGCCAACGAATACAAATTTTTGAGAGGGGAAAGTGAATTTGGATTTTGGGCTGCCATGAGTGACTAAATTTTTGCATGATGACCTAAGTGGAATGCAAAAAATTTCAACGGGACACTAATATGATATAAAAGAGGGATTTTGATCCAAATACTGACTCTAACACTTCTTTCCTCAAGTGTCTCACCATGAGACCTGATTTGAGTAACCAACCCAATTAAATGTGTAAAAAATGAATCTAAATTCTCAGACTCTTTCATACAAAGTGTTTCAAAATCTCTTCTCAACATTTGCAGCTTTGCTATCTTGACTTTTGCCATCGTTGGTAGGCTTTCTGGAGGGTGTCCCATGCCTGCTTGGACTTCGTTGCTGCTGCAACACTTGGGAAAACACTTTCATGAGCTGCTTGAAAAATGTTGAAGAGGGATTTTGCATCATTCTTCCTGTTGTCTCTTAATCTCTTTCTGCTTGAGACAGGACATTGTATGCTGCTGCAACTGCTCGTTCTTGAAAACCATTCTCCACCAAATCCCAAATGTCTTGAGAAGAAAACAGGGCCTTCATTGTAATAGCCCAATAATCATAATTTTTGCCATTAAACTGAGGTTTTGAGGACTAGTCAAGCTTGTGCTTGATGTTGCCATTTCTGAGTATAAAAAAAACCTTTCTACCTATTGGTAGATATGCTTAAAACAATCTACCCTCAAAACAATTTTAACTGCTAGTAAAAACACTTGTTTTTGCTCTAATACCATGTTAGAAAATTTGAATTTGCACAGACAGGCAGACGGGAGAGGCAGAGGGAAATTATTTTGCGAGAGTTTAACCCGCTCTGATACCATATTAGAAAATTTGAATTTACACGGAGAGGCAAAGGGAAATTATTTGATTTCGAGCAGATAAAGTTTGTGCAGGTAGATTTCACGCAGCTATAATAAAACAAAGAATTCACTTACAGAAAAAGCACAAAGTAAAACCGAGTAAAGCTAGGAGCAACACAATAGAAATACATTCATATGAGACTGCAGCTCATTCACCAAGTAAAAACAAAGGTTTACAGTGATTTTCACTTCACTAGGGGTTGTAGAATAACACACTGTAAAATACAGTGACTGTTGTTTTCAAGCTCCCACCAAAATTTGCTCCACTATTTTCTCCTCACAAACTCTAGCTGTCTAACTTACCCAACCTCTCTTCCTCTCTAACACAAAATGACTTTTGCATCCATATTTATCTCAACATACAATTTTACATTAATACATGACAAAACAAATAATTAATACGCTATTGTTGTTGAGTGTGGACAGTGAATAATCACACAGTAAATGCTTGCCCGTATTTACTAAACTTCATTTATTTCCTTAACTTTTGTGATGTGTTGCAGAATGGTTGGTGTGGTACTTCTATTCTCGGTTCAATCCTTCAATCTTCAAACAAAGACACAACCTACAAAAATACTTTTGACCAAGTATGGCTGATGTCAGGGTGTTTAACCCGGTGGGTACTTCTATTCTGGCTTGAGTCCTTCCATCTTCAAACAAAGACGCAACATGCAAAAATACTTCTGACCAAGTATGGCTGATGTCAGGGTGTTTAACGCGGTGGTTGGGATTAATATTCCAACAGTTCAAACATCTTACCATTAATAAATGAATTATATAAATCTTATACAATCTTAATAACAACATTTCAATATTTTATTGGAAACATAGTATCATCTCAATATGGATATTTTCCTATTTAATGTTGCACTAATTATTTCAACATTACACTAAACACCACATGAGTAGCATTTCCGATTGTTTATTTTAATTATTGAACTTTGAAAGGTATAAACCAAACACCACATGAGCAAGCCTCATAGCTAGCATTTCCTGTTGTTTAATTTAATTATTGAACTTTGAAAGGTATAAACCAACTGCCACATTTGACTACATGTTTTTCAGTAGCCAATACTATTAATGACCTCAGACGTATAGTATGTGGACATTCGAATCAAAATCCTAGAATCATACTTCCAAACCAAAAAATGTTTGTACCTTATTACGAAGAAAGTATTGAAAAAATGGTAAAAAAATATTATTGTCTTGCGATAACAAATTTGAATATTATCTTTATGCATCGTTTAACTAATAAATGAATTGGACTTTTTGAGCTCATTTTTTTTAATTAATTTTAACCAAAATCTTGCAAAAATTTTTAAAAACTTGAATTTAAGTTACTTAAACTATAGAATTAGAGTGCCACAAGAGTTTTTTAGAATATTGAATCCATTTATGCATTCAAAAATATATTTTAATCAACCAAAAAACATGAAATTATATCAATGACGAAAAAGACCATTTTATATAATAAGCTCCGATTATGATATATATATGATAGACTAAAAAATTGACGATAAGAAAATAAACTCAATTTTTTGGGAATTTTAATTTTCCCATAAACAAAGATTAATGAAATTTTTTATTTTTTTTAAAGATGTGAATGGTACTAAAAATTTTAAAAGACAATTTCGTTAAAATTGTCCTAAAAATTTTAAAAGATAATTTCGTATCAAAATTTTTATTATCTAAAAAATAACTTTTAATATTTTTTTGCTAAATTAATATGAAGTTTTTGAAAAAATAATAAAAATGCTAAATTTGAAAAAATAGTAAAAATGCTAAATTAATATGAAGTTTTTGAAAATATAGTAAAAAAATAATAGAAAATATTTAAAAAATATATTAAATTTATTCATTTACTGGATAACCCTTACCCACATAGATTAAAAAACAGAAATATTTCATTTATCAATGTGATTATATTTCTAAGTTTTTAAAATATTTTTTTTATTGTGCACAGGAAAATGATTAAACCTGTTATCTGAATGACACAATCTTCATAAAGCTTCTAAAACAAAATATTTTTTAAGACCTTGATTTTCTCTGCTACTTCAGATTTTGTATGAACTATCTCTGTTTTATGGTTTTCCTCACGTTGTCTTTGTTTCAGTACAGGATGCTTTTCAATGGTGGAGCGAGCAAAAGCACTCTTGGCGATCTTTGTTTATTATTGCCTTGTGGTGCTTATGGAAATGGAGGAATGCTAAGATCTTCCAAGAGTCAAAGGAGCCCCTAAAATCATCTCTACAGTGCATAATGGCCTTTCAAGACATGATGCCTATGAAAAAGGATTGCAAAAAAGTGCCTGATGTCATCTCCATTGCTTCTCCCTGTGCTTTCTTCGATGGAGCTGAGCAGAATAACATTTGTGGATGTGGGGTCCACATTATTATCGACGAGAAGCTGCAATACTTCCTATCTTGGAATGGTGGGATGGGCTCTAACAGCTTGGCCGAGGCGAGGGCTCTTGCTGGTCTGCTTGCCTTCTGTGTATTTTTTGACATCCAGAGCATTTCAATTTTCGGTGACTCGAAATCAATGATTGACCATGTTAGGGGAGCTTGCCACATCAGCTGTCCTCATTTGTCTGGGTGGTTAAATAGGATCATGTATTTCTGGAGAAATATGAAACAATGCTCAATTCACCACATCCCTCGCTCCCTAAATGATCAAGCTGACCATCTGTCGAAGAAGGGTCTGTCTATGGCGCCGGGTTCTTGGTCTTTGATGGTCTCTGATGATGATTTTTCCTGTTTCATCCAGGATTTCTTCATCCCGGGAATATGACCTTTTTTTCTTTTCATCCATCTGTTTACCTGTATTGTGGATAGTTCTTTGTGTTATATATGTTTAACACAGCCGCTGGTCTTGTCATGGATACCTTTTTGCACTGATTTTGGTATGATATAGTGATGATCTCCTTTGAGATATCCTATAGCTGTAAGATTTTGATTTAGATGCTTGCAAGGTTTCTGATCCTTGTCATATCTTATCTACTCTTTATATTGTCTCAATAAAAATTTTTCTCTCCGAAAAAAAATCCATTAAAGAAATGTACGTCATTGTCTGCATGTTTTTTATCGTCCCTGAATTTGCCTGCATCCGGTACGTCAGCATTTATGCACAGACAAACTAGTCTGTAAATGTATGATGGCTGCTTGTGGAAGAGATAATAGATAATAATACCACAAAAATCCAAAGTGTGGGAAAGGCCCATAAGAACTTTAAAAAATATACACAATCAATGGGCAATTTGTCTCGTGATTGGACATTAAATAATCAAAGCACAAACACCGAAGTGAACGTAAGGGAAAATAAAGTCATGCCATTGAGCAAAATATGTCTCGGTATAAAGGCAAATGAGGTTGAAATATGGAATTAATAATAAGAACAATTCCAGTTGAATTGGATAATTAATTAATGGATGAAAATTTATTTTTTCGGTTTATGAGATTATAAATATAAGATTTTTTTAAGAAAATTTACATACTCTTTTTTTGGTTTTAATGTGTACATGAATCGTAAAAAAACATATTTCACTCATTTTCCAGGTAAATATTTTAGTTCTTTAAAATTAAAAAGCAAAATGATGAATAAGGAACAATTTTTTCGAAGTTATATCACACGAACAAACCCACAAGTATATGATGGCGGTTAAAGAATCACTGCAAAATAAGACCATTAATTAACCAATCACTATTTAAAAAAATAAAAATAAAAAATAAATTACAACTTTTTTATAGCGTTAATATTAGAAATTTTCATTTATTTTTTAGTCAAATTGGTTTTAATTTAATAGAATGCGTCATAGCAATGATTATTACCAAAATCACCCATGAAATGTGGCATTCAAGACTCCATCAAGCTGGCCAATAATCATGTTTTCCCTGCAAGATCAAAGCACTCATTATCATGTTGTCCAAAAATATGTACTCTACGCAAATACATTTAGTTAATTATAACACAAATTAAAATGTAATTAACATTCTTACAAACTTCTTGAAAAGAGAAAGTTTGAAATATGAAAGAATAAGTTAGTGCAGTAGAGAACACATTAGAGTGTGAGAATAATGAATAAACTTTCTCAAAGTGTTTTTTATTATGACATTATTGTAAGTGATTATTATCTCATTTAGATAATATATTTTAATTATGTCTTAGATACTATCCTTGAAAAGTTTATTCAATCTCCTTAACTACTTTATAATTTTATATAGAGTGTGAGAATAATGAATAAACTTTCTCAAAGTGTTTATTATTATGACATTATTTTAAGTGATTATTATCTAATTTAGATGATATATTTTAATTGTCTTAGATACTATCTTTGAAAAGTTTATTTAATCTCCTTAACTACTTTATAATTTTATATATGTCATTTTTTTTTGATTGGATGAACACAACTTTGAGTATGCATATTCAAACTAAGTATTACATCACCTAAAAGCTACATCTCTCATCATCCAATGATCTGAAAATGGGGCACTTAGGCTTCTTGTCTAACTTACAAGAACCTCTCCCACTTCCAAAGCTTAAATATTCCCAAGTCTTTATGATTAACCAATGCGGAACTAAATATGTGCTTGAAAATAAGGTGTATGCTTATCGTTGTTTTAAAATTGTCTATGTGTTGTAAATTGATTTGCTTAAACTGATATAAAACATATAACAGTGGAACAATGCAACAAATAACAAAAACATATAAGGCAACAAATTTAATAGGGAATTCATCCAAAACTCTTAGGCTACGTCTCCTTGAGCTTTAGTTAACTCAACTAGGCTGTCTGGGATTATGGTCTAAGTTCTTTTACAAGTTCCACATTCAACTCCACTGGTTTACCCAGAACACAATGGGTTCAGAACACCATCTTATCCCTTGGCTCTAAAGCTCTCGGCTTTCTGGCTCTAGGCTCTCGGCTCTAGTTCTGGCTCTGGCTCTAACTCTTAGCTCTGGCTCATGGCTCTGGCTTCTTTGAGCTCTCTCTCAGCCTCTGCGTGCATCAATGGTTCGCTGGACCTCCCCGTGACCTTTAGCAACCTTCCAGTGACCTTTTGTAGCTTTGTTGCCTGCTTTTGCTCGCCTATCCCTTTAATCGTGCTCTCTAGCTCCTTTGAGGTATTTTTCTGGCTTTTCGGCTACCCCAGCCATTTCTCTGGATATTATCATCTCTCTGTGCCTCTGTGGCTTCCCTACTGCTTGTCAGTTAGATTGGCCATCTAGCTCTGTGGCTATGTGGCTTCAAAATGCATCATTGCTTGTAAAAACGCCTGCTTGCAGCGTGGCATGATGATCAATAGTGGTTACAGAGGTTTCAGAGCCTTCTCCTAGGAAAAAAACCCAAAAATTGAGAAAATCCCATTACACAGAAAATATTTGCAAAATACACTATCAGGCATGATTTTCAAGCTTGAAATCCCATTCATTCACCCCTAAAATCCCTGTTGGGTCTGCTATTAGGCGTTATATCGTATTGCGTAGGCATATTGGGCAAAATCCCAAATACGGGAAAACATTGAGAAACCCGTCAAAATCCTTTTTATTAGACTTCAAATTATATCGCATCCACCCTATAATCGTATCGGGTCCGCCTTTGGCTGCTATCGCACTCTCCACCATTGATCTAGGTGATCTCCGATCCAACGATCAATATGTGACTTTAGGTGGCTTAAGGGTACAGAGGTTACCCACCCAAAAAGGTGGTTTTCCTCTCTCCTCCGCCGGCCACATGTCAACCAGTGTGTGGGATTGGGCGTAGCCAGCCCAATACTGCTTTCCGCCTAAGGCCCGTCTGAAATCCTACCTGTACGGAACTCAAATAACATAATGCAATGTTTATAATTCCCTTCCAGGTCTGCTTTATCACTTTCGGGTGTTTTCCTTTGTATTTCGGTCTTCACACTGAAAAACGTTAACACACAGAAAATCCCTTTTATCGGATTTCAAATTTTATAAGTTGCGCTTATGAAATCTGTCGAGTTGGGAAATCGCAAGTCGTCGATTTAATTGTGGTCGTCCATTCCTTTGCTGATTCGACGACTGAGACTGCACGTCGCGATCGCTATCGCATATCGCATTTGGAATGGCCCGCAGGTTCTATCCATCGCCAATACCAATTCGTCGATCCGATCATCGGTGATCGACATATCGCATAATCGCAATTGCCAAGTTCGAGGTCCCGATATCGCATACATGTTTGCCTCCAACCCGATACATTGGATCGGTCGATCGGGGTTTCTTCCACCTCTGCTTAAGTCCGCTTCTTTTGACTTTTTCCAATGCGATTTCCATTTATAATGGTTTTTTGCTATTTTTAGGGGATTTTGCCTCTTTTTCCAAAGAATAAAGGACATCTTCTTTCTACGATAACTTCTGCATCATAAGTCCATTTTTTCCCATTCAAGTTGCAGTAGATTCAGAATGAAAAGGTCTCTACCATGGGGTTATTTCCACGAACTTCTTTGGACTTTCATTTTCCTCTTTGAGGAACACTTAGACTTAGGAGTCTATCCAAAATCCATTTTGGTTCATGCCTTCCCACTAAAGAACTTTTGGTCACCAAAAGACTGACATACTGATCTGAACAATAAATGAGAGTAACAACATCCTCTTCTTTCAGCCTCCACACACTTACCTTGCATAGTGCCTCTGAACCAAAGTCTCTAACCACTTTCCTTTCTGGATGTGCTGGTTCTCCTGGGAAGAATTGTCTTCCTTCTTAACCTCATGCATAACTTGTGCTGAGATGGTCACAGACAGTAGTTTGAACTTCTCTGCCTTGATCATTGATCCAAGGTGGCTCAAAAAAATGTGAAGTACATCTGCTCCACAAAACTTTCATTTGTACCTGTTTGACAAGCTGCCAACAACCACTGTTAACAACAACAGAAATACAAACAACAACAGAAATACAAACAACAACTAGATGGCCTAAACTCTTGCTTCAACAAAAGAAACAGATTTCACACCTTGTGAACACCTCCAAGTCTTACATCTACATACAAATGATGGACTAGATAACAAGCCCACAAAACATGCCTTTAAACAAATGACCCTTCAAGTCAAGCATGTAGAAAAAGACCATTAGGACTCTTTTTCAAAAGATGAAACATTTCATCACTATCTCCATCTTGGAGACCAAGTTAAGTTTTCCTAAGTCAACATGGCATCACATGCATGTCAAAGCAATCAACCCTTCAAGTTAATTACACATACATGTTTAAATACAAGGAAATCATCAACATCCCTATGTTCATGCATCTTATGCTCATGCATGCATTTCATCCTTCAACTTTCACTTAAGCACATTGTACTTTCGAAACTGAAATGAAATATAATGTTGCAGCAAGTAATGCAGACATATGCATCAATATACATGGAATATAATCAGATAAAAACTCTAACCATTTCTTACCAATCCCTTTCAAATGTACTACCTTTGTCTGCACATCAGCATCATCATGTGAATTACCTGAAACACATCATGGAATATTCCTTTCCATTTCTACCATCTTCTCTTTCTACTTTCTTCAGCTTTTGTGGAAGCATTGTTGCATTCAGAGTCCAACACTTTTCAGCAAGATGTCCTTGCTTATGGCAGTAAGTGCACTGCATGTGCATCCTCTTAACAACATGATTTGCCTTGTCCAATGGACTTTTGGCTTCTTGCTTTTTTTCCTTCAAAAGTTTCCTTTATGTGGCCATTCTCTTTCAACAGCTAGAAACATTATGGGTATCCAAACCACAAAAGGAACATGCAATTCTTTTCCCATATCTATGTGGAAATTTATCATGCTTTGCAAAATCAAAAGGAAAATGTTTAGGACCAGATTTATACCTTTCTCTTTCACCTTTATCGCCTTCATTATGAGGTGAATCAAATGAAGAAGTAGCTCCCTTTGGAACACCATCAATCTCTTCAAGGTTGTTAGAGTCTCCACAACTCTTTGGTTCAGTGTGTGCTTTTGAACACCTGCATCCTATAAATGATGTTTCAAGCTATTGCATTCCTCCTGAATACAATCTTCACACTCTGCAATGCAACCCCTTCTTGGAGCTGTTTCAATGGCCTTCATGGCAGCTTTGGAACTCTTTCCATAAGACTATCCATACCCAAGACCCAAATACGTAGGCCTTTCTCAACCATTATTGGTTCAACAATACTTTGTGCATGTTTTCCTAAGCTCTTTCCTTCATAGCCCATCTTGGACATTAGCTTGGAACCTATGCCTTTGGTATGTTTTTCAAAAGAACCAATATAATCATTCTTAGAGGAATTTGAAGACAAACTGAAATGGTTTATCTCTTCTTCAAGTTGATACTTGACCAAGGCTTATTAGGCAACAAAGAGCTGTGTCTCTAACTCATGCATCCTTCTCAGGTTCATATTTGCAATATGAAGTTGCCTTTCCATTTCCTGCAATTTGTCAGAAAGCAACTGTTTCTCTTCCTCCACGGAATTCAACTGCTCTCTAAGTATGATGCTCTTTCTTCCATCCTCATACATTTTTCTCACCATATCCATCATGGTGGACAAGTCTTGCTTCATGTCTTCATCAAAGAGTCTTGTGATGAGAAAAGAAGAATTTGAGGACTCACTTGTAGAAGTTGTCATTATACCAATGAACAAAAGAACTTCAAACAATATTACTAAAGAGCTTATTTAAGCAACCTTTTGCAACAAACCTCTTGTGTTTCAAGGATTGCTTTGAGGTCCTTTGGGATAGAAGAATGCATTCAGCCCTTCTTCTTTCTTGTTCTTCTTGGACTGAACTATCAATAGCTTTTCCTTCACCTCTGCAAACTCAAACATTAGTCAGTCTGCAACAAAATCATACAATCAACCTCTGACTGTTTAAACATCTTTCAGACAAACAATCTTTGCTCTGTCAATCAAGCATTCTGATGTAACCTTATTTGAAGGTGAGGTTAACCAATCTTAAGCTCTGATACCACTTGATCTGAAAATGGGGCACTTAGGCTTCTTGTCTAACTTACAAGAACCTCTTCCGCTTCCAAAGCTTAAATATTCCCAAGTCTTTATGATTAACCAATGCAAAATTAAATATGTGCTTGAAAATAAGGTGTATGCTTATGATTGTTTTAAAATTTTTTATGTGCTATAAATTGATTTGCTTAAACTAATATAAAACAGATAACAGTGGAACAATGCAGCGAATAACAAACACACATAAGACAACATGTTTAATATGGAGTTCACCCAAAACTCTTAGGCTACGTCTCCTTGAGCTCTAGTTAACTCAACTAGGCTCTCTGAGATTATGGTCTAAGTTCTTTTACAAGCTCCACGCTCAACTCCACTGGTTTACACAAAACACAATGGGTTCAGAACACCATTTTATCCACTAGCTCTGAAGTTCTCGGCTTTCTGGCTCTAGGCTCTTGCTCTCTCTCTCGGCTCTGGCTCTAGCTCTGGCTCTAGCGTCTCTGAGCTCTCTCTCGGCCTCTACGTGCATCAATGGTTTGCTGGACCTCCCTACGACCTTTAGCAACCTTCCAACGACCTTTTGCAGCTTTGCTGCCTGCTTTTGCTCGCCTATCCCCTCAATCTTGCTCTTTGGCTCCTTTGAGGTATTTTTGCGGCTTTTTGGCTACCCTAGCCATTTCTCTGCGTATTATCATCTCTCTGTGCCTCTGCGACTTCCTTGCTCCTTGTCGGTTAGACTGGCCATCTAGCTCTGTGGCTCTGTGGCTTCAAAATGCATCATTGCCTGTAAAAACGCCTGCTTGCAGTGTGGCATGATGATCAGGAGCGGTTACAGAGGTTTCGGGGCCTTCTCATAGGCAAAAATCCAAAAATTGAGAAAATCCCATTACACAGAGAATGTCTGCAAAATACACTATTGAGCGTGATTTTCGATTTTGAAATCCCTTTCAATCGCCTCCAAAATCTCTATCGGGTCTACCATTAGGCGTTATATCGTATCGAGTAGGCATATTGGGCAAAATCCCAAATACACGGGAAAACACTTAAAACCCCATGAAAATCCTTTTTATTGGACTTCAAATTATATCTTATCCACCCTATAATCGTATCGTGTCCGCCTTTGGCTGCTATCGCACTCTCCACCGTCGATCTGGGTGATCTCTGATCCAACAGTCAATATGCGACTTCGGGTGGCTTAAGGGTACGAAGGTTACCTGTCCGAAAAGGCGGTTTTCCTCTCTCCTCCGTCGGCCACATGTTGACCACTGTGTGGGATCGGGCGAAGCCAGCGCAATACCGCTTTCCGCCTAAGGCCCGCCCCTCCCTTTATAGAACTCAAATAACATGGCACTGCGTTTATAATTCCCTTTCGGGTCCACTTTATCGCTTTCGGGCATTTTCCTTTGTATTTCGGTTTTTACATCGAAAAGCGTTAATACACAAAAAATCCCTTTTACCGGATTTCAAATTTTATAAATTGCGCTTATGAAATTCGTCGTGTTCAGCAATCCCAAGTCACTGATTTAATCTTGGCCGTCCATTCCTTTCCCAATCCGACGGCTAAGATTGCACGTCGCGATCGCTATCGCATATCGCATTTGGAACGGCCTGCGAGTTCTCTCCATCGCCGATACCGATTCGCCGATCCGATCATTGGTGATCGGCATATCACATAATCGCAATCGCCAAGTCCGAGGTCCCGATATTGCATACATGTCTACCTCCAATCCGATACATCGGATCGGCTGATCAGGGTTTCTTCCGCCTCCGCTTAAGTCCACTTCTTTTGCCTTTTTCCGATGCGATTTCCCTTTATAAGGGTTTCTTTTGCCATTTTTAGGAGATTTCACCTCTTTTTTCAAAGAACAAAAGGCATCTTCTTTCTGCGATAACCTCTACATTCTAAGTCCATTTTTTCCCATTCAAGTTGCAGTAAATTCAGAATGAAAAGATCTCTCCCATGGGGCTATTTCTAGGAACTTCCTTGGACTTTAATTTTCCTCTGTGAGGAAAATTTAGACTTAAAAGTCTATCCAAAATCCATTTTGAATCATCCAATCACTTTATCTTCCATTGTCTCTAAAAGTGGAGTGTTGCATTACCTAAGAGTTATATTTCACATCATCCAATCACTTGATCTTCCATGGTCTCTAATTCCATCCCAAAGGTTTTAACAAAGGTACACATATTTTAAATATTTGTCCATTTATGCCACTGTGGCATCCTCTTGAAAGCTTCTATCAAATCTAACCAACAACGTAATCTTTTGCGTTTTGGTGGTACAATGAGGCACCCGAAGAATTTGATAAAGAACAAAACCGGAACAACCTACCGAAATATGAAATGCACTGCATAAAACATTCAACCATGTTACACAAACGTTTTAACTTTTATCGCTAGATTGTTGCACAGAATGATTTTAACACAATGTATGCTATTTCTGAGGTTATATGTACGTTAGAAGGCTTGGTGTTATTTATTCCATCACAACATGAACGAAAATGTGTACAATGTTTCACAATATCTAGGGCGAGGATAAATTAGAACTCACCAAGATATAGTAAGAGGATAAATTAGAACTCACCTAGATATAGTAAGACGATAAATTAGAACTCTACCCGAAAGAAACTGTGTACAATGCTTCACAATATTTAGTGAGAGGATAAATTATAACTCACGAAGGATAAATTATAACTCACGAAGATATAGTAAGAGGATAAATTAGAATTCACCATGATACAGATACATAGAGATGTTTATGGTAATTTTAATAATTTTTTTAATTTAATATATATATATCTATATATATATATATATATATATAAATATTTTTGTAAGACTAGGAAAATTTATGATAACTTAATTATCAAAATAGTAATGAGCATAGTAATTTTTAGTTGCTATTTGTAAATTCAGATTGACTTATTATTTTTATTTAAAGAAAACAACACTACCTGGAATCTTTATTCAAGGAAAACCACACCACTCAAAATGATGCCCTGCAAAGGCAGGGTTTCACTCTCTAAATGCCTTTAGGTCTTGGGTTATCTTAAACCAATAACATGTAACATGGTTTTTTACAAAAGAAGAAAACAAACTCTTAGTCAAACATAAACAATTCTGAAACATAATATAAACTCAAATTTTATTTTATAATTATTTTTTCTAAAACAAAATCAAGACTCAAATTTTATTTTATAATTAAAAATAACTACGGTAATTTTTTTTTTATAAAAATAAATGAAATTTTAAATATTAATTACCTTATTTCCAAATCTATATTTACTTATGTTTACATTTAATTAATACATTCATACCATTAATGACAAATAAGATTACAGTAGTTTACGCCATTGGAATTTGCAAGTTAAAACTCCTCATATCACCACTATATCACGTACTAATTTTTTTATAAAAATAAATGAAATTTCAAATATTAACCACCTTATTTCCAAATCTGTATTTACGGATGTTTACATTTCATTAATACATTCATAAAATTAATAACAAATATAATACTGTAATCTAATCGGTAGTTTAGAACATTAGAATTTGCAATGTAAAACTCCTCATGTCACTGTATCACGTCCGATAATGACGTGCTTTTCGTTATCACGTGTGATAATGATGCCCTGCTATGTGTTACAACTCGTCTAAGCTTTTGTATTAGAAAATGAAGAAAAGGTGGACAATCATGAGATCATCTTAACGTTCGAGAAATTCCACGTCAGCAAAATCCAGTCTATCCCATGTGCAAGTCCGTTTCAATGAAATATTGGTCATGGCTTTCGTTATCCTTGTGTGATGTCATGTCTTTGGTTCTTCGTGTGCACTCCAGCGATATACGCACTGTTTTGTTCTATATACTCTCCACACATCTTGAATATATCCTGTGCACATATTGGTTATTCATTTACTTCATTTGTTTTAATGTTTATGCTCATAACTTGGTAAAGGGTTTACCCAGCGTGCACGTTGACAGCATCGCAGAAACATGAGCTCTCATTTCTTGTGCCACGATAACACATTCCCAGCGACGAAGAACCTCCCTTGCCGTTGTCCTTCAGCTTCCACGTGTATTTCGAAACTATTTTATTAAACGCTTAGACCTTTCTGGCTAAATTACATGTGTGAATTAACTAGTTATACAAATAATTTAAGACATGTAAATGAGTGAATTGATTAGTGTGTGGAGAAAAAAGAGAAATTATAAATTATTGTCGGTAGGCAGATGCACAGTGTAATCAAATAAACACACAGCAGAATAAATCAAGCACATAAAACACAAGAATTTAACGTGGTTCACTCAACCAATTTGGGCTACGTCCACACAATATAGGCATCGGCAATTTATTAATCCAAACAGGAGATTACATAATGAAAACCTCATAAAACTCTCATCCTCTTAGCAAACCATCCGAATGGTTGCCTGTTATATAGCATAGAGAATCTAACAGCCTCATTAACTCACTCACATCAAATATAGGAGGCATTAACTCCCTCCCAACAACCTGAAGCTAATTTAGGAACTGAATTTCTATTGTTGTCATCAGCTGAGATTTTTCCTATTTTGCTCCAAAACAGAAAATCTCAACAATCTCCACCTTGACAACAATTAGCCTGATGCCCTGTTATTATTATTTTATCTTTTCTGCAAGCCAAGAGAAGCCAAACACCAGTGTAGCTTCTCCAACAAAACTGGTTTCGTGAACATGTCTGCACAGTTCTCCTTTGTATGCACCTTTTCAAGAGAGACTCCCCTTTCAGTGATAACCTGTCTTACAAAATGGTACTTAATTGGAATATGCTTTGATTTACTATGATAGGCCGGATTCTTAGCCAAATGTATTGCACTTTGACTATCACAAAGTAACCTGATGTTGTTCTGTAACCTACCAAACTCACCAAGCAAACCTTTCAACCAAACCGCCTCTTTGCAAGCATGAGAAGCAGCAATGTATTCTGCTTCAGTAGTGGATAAAGCAACAATATTCTGTAGCTTTGACATCCAGCTTATAGCTCCACCTGCAAGAGTAAAGACGTACCCTGAAGTTGATCTTCTCTTATCCAAATCACCTGCAAAATCGGAATCAACATATCCGCAAACAAATTCACTACTCTTATTGTAAGAAATATGTTATGAAACCAGCTCACAAAAGGATAGAAAAGAGAGATCCACGCCTTAGAATTCAGCCTCTTCGAGGGGGCAACCTTCTTTACATTACATAAATGAACAATTCTTGGATGATACAAATGACAAAACCTCCTTTCTATATATAGGAGTCTAAGGAGTCACAATATAATCCAGCCGACCTAACAATAATAATATAAAGCCACAAAAATAACAATAGAGGGATTCTATGGGGCACAGAGATAACAATATGGGGGTAATAGGGGCACAACAATATAAATAAGGGGTATAACTACAATAGTAATGGGGTAATCACTAGTATTATAGGGACCCAACATGCCCCTCTCCTTCAAAAAAGTGTTGTCCTCAACGCTTGAGTAGTTCTGGATACTTCTGCATAAAATTCTCATCCTCCCATGTGGAATCTTCAGCGGATAAGTTCTTCCACTTGATAAGATACTCTGAAATTGATCGATTTCGTAGCTGTCGAGTTCTTGTTTCTGTGACTGCTTCCGGTTCCAATATAATTTTTCCTTCCTCGTCAAGTTCTGGCAATATTGTTTGAACTGGGAGCTTGTCGCCTATAACCTTCTTTAAACATGAAACATGGAAAACTGGGTGCAATCGAGAAGCTGCAGGAAGCTCCAATTTGTATGCCATAGTACCAATCTTTTCCAACACCTTGTACGGACCATAATACTTTGGTGATAATTTATTATCCTTCTTAGCTTGCTTTAGGGACATTTGCTTATATGGTTGTAGCCGTAGGAATACCCAATCACCTACATCAAAACTTCTTTCACTGCGATGTTGATCTGCCTGTTGTTTCATTCTATTTTGTGCCAACACGAGGTTATCCTTTAAGAGTTGGAGGACTTGTTGTTGATGTTCGATGTGATGTTCCACTGCCTGAACCTTAGAATTTTCTCTTAAATATGATGTGATGGATGGTGGTTGATACCCATAAAGTGCCATAAATGGGGTCATTTTTGTTGCTGTATGGAAGGAAGTGTTATACCACCATTCAGCCAGAGGCAACCATTTGACCCATTGTGTCTGTTTATCAGATACAAAGCAACGAAGATATCCTTCCAAACATTTGTTTACTATCTCAGTTTGCCCATCAGATTGAGGATGATAAGATGAGCTATGAGCTAACTGAGTACCAAGACAAGAAAATAATTCTGTCCAAAAATTTCCAGTGAAAATGGGATCTCTGTCACTTACAATAATCTTTGGGTTTCCATGTAGCTTTTGAACTGTTTCCATAAATGCAGTAGAAACTGTACTGGCTTTAAATGGATGTGATAATGCACAAAAGTGTGCATACTTGGTAAGTCTGTCAACTACCACCATGATGACACTCTTTCCCTCAGACTTGGGTAAACCTGTGATAAAATCCATTGAAACCTCCTCCCAACGTTGGCTTGGAATGGATAAAGGTTGTAATAGACCCGGTGTCTTAATTGTTTCAACTTTATTTTGTTGGCAAACCAAACATTCCGCCACAAACTTTTGAATATCTGATTTAAGGCCATCCCAAAAAAATTCCTTCTTAACCCTGTGGTAAGTTTTTAAAAATCCTGAGTGCCCTCCTAAGGGAGAAGTGTGCAATTCCATAAGAATCTTTTGTTTTAGCTGGGAATTCTTACAGAGGTATAAGCGATCTTTGTACCATAACGAATCATTTTTCCAGCTAAATGTATCAGAAGTACTGGAATCTTGTTGTAGCTTTCGAATAAGTGCCTACACTTCTTCGTCATTCTTCCATTCCTCCTTTGCTTCGTTTATCCAATTTGGTTGGATAATAGAAATGGCACACAAAATGCTTCCACATCCTCATTCTTTCTTGAGAGTGCATCTGCCACCACATTTTGCTTCCCTTTTTTGTAGATGATTTCAAAGTCATAACCCAACATCTTTGTGACCCACTTTTGTTGCTCTTCAGAGGATAATCTTTGTTCTAAAAAGTATTTAAGGCTATCATGATCCGTTTTTACCTTGAAGTGTCTTCCCATTAGGTAGGGTCGCCATTTCTTAAGTGCATGGAGTATTGCCAACATTTCCTTCTCATAAATAGCTTTGCTTAAAAACTTTCCCTTGATTGGACGACTTTCAAAAGCAATGGGTCTTTCATCTTGCATTAGAACAGCACCAATTCCATTTCCTGAAGCATCACATTCCACAATAAAGGTTTTTGTGAAGTCCGGTGTAGCTAAGACCGGTGCTTGGCACATTGCCTCTTTAAGATGTTAAAGGCCTTTGTTGCTTCCGGAGTCCATGAAAATGAATCTTTCTTCAATAATGTTGTTAGAGGTGCTGCTATTCTCCCATAATTCTTAACAAACTTGCGATAATACCCTGTCAACCCAAGAAATCCTCGCAGATGCTTTATGGATGTGGGGATTTTCCATTCCTTAATGGCTTTAATTTTGCTAGGGTCTACCTTAACTCCTTCATGAGATACAATATGACCCAAATATTCCACCTCCTGGACTCCAAAGAAACATTTGGATCTTTTTGCATATAATTGTTTCTCCTCCAATAGTTGTAGCACCTTGTCAACATGTTCAACATGATCCTTCCAAGACTTGCTGTAGATTAGTATATCATCAAAAAATACTAACACAAATTTTCTAAGGAATGGTTTGAAAATTGAATTCATCAAACCTTGAAATGTTGAAGGTGCATTGGTAAGGCCAAAAGGCATGACCAAAAATTCATAATGACCCTCATGAGTTCTAAATGCCGTTTTCGGAATGTCTTCAATCTTCATTCTGATTTGATGATATCCCGAACGAAGATCCAACTTGGTGAAGTAAATTGATCCATGCAATTCATCCAGTAATTCATCAATGACAGGAATGGGGAACTTATCTTTAATAGTGAGCTTGTTGAGCTCCCTATAATCTGGACACATGCGCCATGATCCATCCTTCTTGTGCACCAATACTACTGGAGCTGAGAAAGAACTTTGACTCGGTTGAATTATACCAGCCTCTAGCATTTCTGCAACCATACGTTCAATTTCACTTTTTTGGACATATGGATATCTGTACGGCCTGATGTTTGGAGGAACACTTCCTGGAATCAGATGAATAGCATGATCATGATCACGCATAGGTGGGAGACCTTTGGGAGTCTCAAATACCTTGGAATGATTGTCCAAGACTTTTTGGAGATCTGGAGAAATAGATGATTCCAATGTGGAAACATCTAGCGAACATAATTGTGCAATTACACCTCTTTGCTCCTTTTTTAGAAGCTTTGTCATGCCATTAGAGCTGATTATCTTTCCTGGTTTCCCTGCAATACCCCTTAATTCAACTTCCTTTCCTTCCACAGAAAATTTCATGAAAAGTTCTTGAAAATTAAAAGCTATTGTACCCAAGGATTGTAGCCATTGGACTCCTAGTACAACATCAGCACCTCCCATTGGAATGGAAAGCATTGGGCTAGTCAATACATATTCTCCCATGGATAGCTTGATATTATGGCACTTTCCAGAACAATTTATTGTTCCTCCATTTGCAATCATCACTTGACACTCTGGTGCTGGATATAGGAAGCAATTCAATTCTTTTGCTACCCTACAATGAATAAAATTGTGGGTGCTTCCTGAATCAATCAACACTATTACCTTTTTCTTCTTGATTTGTCCTTCTATCTTGATGGTTTGAGGAGTGGTAATTCCCGCCAATGCATTACAAGATATGGTCGGATTTATTTGTTCTTCATCTAGGCTTTGTTCCTGGAATATATCCTCTTCTTTTGACCTTTCTTGCTCCTTTTCTTCTTCCTCTTCACAATCTATGTAGAATAATTTCTTCTCAGCACACTTATGACCTTTGTGTATTTGCTATCACAATTGTAACAAAGCCCTTTTGCTCTTTTTTCTTCCAATTGTTGTGGTGTCAACCTTGTAGGTTGTGGAAGACTATGGGCAACAACACTTCCGTCTTTATAGTTGTGAATGGTATGCTTCCTAGTTGCCATAATTTTGCTTTCCATTTTTCTTGCTAACCTGAATGCCTTCTCTAATGAATCAGGTTCCCAAAGGCGCACATCATGTTGGATATTATCCTTTAAAGACCCTATGAACACATCAATCCTATGCTCCTCTGGAATATCTTTTACCCTTATGTTCAATTTTTGGAACTCCTCAATGTGCTCCATTATTGAACCCTTTTGTTTGAGACTTATCAATTGGCTAAAAAAAGTGTTGCTTTTTGTATCCTCATAATGTGCTATCAATTCTTCCGTAAAAATTGCCCAAGTGATAAATTGTTTACGAGAACAAAGCCATTGATACCATACAAACTGATTTGGTTCCAAATATAAAGTTGCCATACGTACCTTTTGTGTGTTTTGCACATTATTGAGATCGAAGAATTGCTCCATCTGTAATATCCATGTGGCGGGATCCTTGCCATCAAACTTCCTCATATCGATTTTTGGAACATGGTGAGTCTTCGATCCAACATTAGAGTCTATGGAATCATGATTAACATTTCTTTTGTTCTCATCATGAGTTTCCTTTAGTACCTTTCACCCTTAGTGACCATTTCTTGTAGCAACTTATTCATATTTATCTTCAATTCTTCCATCTTATCATCCATGCCATCAATTTTAGCGTCCATGCCATTCACCTGAGCTTCCATGCCCTTTATCTTAGATTCCACGCCATTTATCTTAACATCTGTTAGCTTTTGTGAGCGTGACATTTGTTGCACTTGTTCTTGTAATTTTGATATATCATGTAGCATTTCTTCCTCTTCTTCATGAGTCATGCTAGAGCTTTCAGGTTCCTTACTAGGTGTTTGCATTTTCTTTCCTCGGGGCATCAGTTACCGATAATAATGCTTTACTATGCCCTTTGAATTCCTTCAAACCAAGCTTATGCAAAAAAAAAAAAAAAAACTACACACCTTTTTTTTACTTTGTAGAAGCCTGATATTGAATCTGATGTATCTCTGTAATTTCGAATCATCCAGTTCTGAAATTGTGACTGTAGTAGCTTCTATGTCCTCTTTCCAATGCCACAAGTCTGATCCAAATTGGATTCTCCAAGAAAGAGTTATGCAAATCTCCCACAGTGACTTGATTATAGACTAGTTCAGTAGAGCGAACTTGTATGAAGTGCCACGTGTCACTGTTTCAACCTTTGACTCTGAAAAATATATAAAGAAAACTACAGTCCGTCCTCTTTCTGTACCTTCTTACGAAATTTCAATCCGATGCTCAGAAGAAAGTTATGACGATTTTCCCCAGGTCACCTGTTTTGAATGTAATTCAGGAGTCTGCAAAAAGACCAACTTCCTCAGATCATATCTCCGAAATATCGTGCGAAAAGCTCTGAAAATTCGGACCCAAGGTTCAACGCGATTTCTTCTCAAATGGGTTTTTTTTGCGACTTCTGAAACGTCACAGAAAAAAAGTTATAGCGAAAATGCCACGATGACCTGTTTGGAGCAGCGAAACCCTAGAATCCAAAGCTCTGATACCAAATGTTATGAAACCAGCTCACAAAAAGATAGAAAAGAGAGATCCACGCCTTAGAATTCAGCCTCTTCGAGGGGCAACCTCCTTTACATTACATAAATGAACAATTCTTGGATGATACAAATGACAAAACCTCCTTTCTATATATAGGAGTCTAAGGAGTCACAATATAATCCAGCCGACCTAACAATAATAATATAAAGCCACAAAAATAAAATAGAGGGATTCTATGGGGCACAAAAATAACAATATGGGGGTAATAGGGGCACAACAATATAAATAAGGGGTACAACTACAATAGTAATGGGGTAATTACTAGTATTATAGGGACCCAACAAAATACAATAACTACTTGTGCCTTTCAAGTACCGAAGCACCCATTTCACTGCTGACCAGTGTTCTTCACCCGGATTTGCCATGTACCTGCTGACAACCCCAACTGCATGTGAAATATCTGGTCGAGTACAAACCATCGCATACATTAAACACCCTACTACATTGGCATATGGAATTCGAGACATATAATCCTTTTCTTCATCTGTATTAGGACATAAACTCGAAGAAAGCTTAAAATGGGAAGCTAAAGGGACTGACACAGGCTTCACATTATCCATACCAAACCTCAAAAGTATTTTCTCAATATACTTTTGTTGTGATAGCCATAGCTTACCATTGCTCATGTCTCTGAAAATCTCCATGCCCAAAATCTGTCTTGCTGCCCCTAGATCTTTCATATCAAATGTCCTTGCCATCTGAGCCTTCAACCTGTTGATTTCTTCTATGCTTTTTCTTGCTAAAAGCATATCGTCAACATAAAATACCAAGATAATGAATATGCCATTATTCAACTGTTTAAAATAAACACAATGATCATATTCACTTCTAACATAGTTCTGACTCAACATGAAAGAATCAAACTTCTTATACCACTGCCGAGGCGACTGCTTCAGGCCATATAATGACTTCTTGAGCCTGCAGACAAATTTCTCATTGCGATGGTGAACAAACCCTTCCGGTTGTTCCATATATATTTCCTCATCTAAGTCACCATGTAGAAATGCAGTCTTAACATCTAACTGCTGCAACTCTAAATCAAGCAAAGCCACTATTGCTAACACAATTCTAATTGAAACAATTTTAACCACTGGTGAAAAAATCTCATGAAAATCAATACCGGCTTTCTGAGAAAACCCTTTTGCAACCAGCCGTGCTTTGTATCTGTCTTCCGTATCATTCACACCTCATTTCAGCTTGAAGACCCATTTACACCCCACAGTTTTCCTGCCTTTCGGAAGCTCCACCAGATCCCATGTGCCATTCTTATTTAAGGCCATCATTTCGTCCTTCATGGTTGCTTTCCACTTGTCACTTTTCGAACCTTCTATTGCTTCCTGATAGCACAGAGGTTCATTGTCATTAGCAGTAAATGCAACAGAAGTGACATAATCATCATACTTTCTCGGTGGCCGTTTGATTCTTGTCGACCTCCTTAAGGATGTTTCTGGCGCTTCCACGATTGGCTGACTACCTTCTGTAGGAACTTCTTGCCGATCAGTATCTGAGACCTATTCATGATCTAAACCTGAACCCTGTTCATGTTCTGATTCTGAAACTTGTTCATGACTAGTATCTGAACTACGGTCATCATGACTATCGTTAGAAATGCTATCAAACTGAATGTGTTGAAAGTCAGATACATCATCCTGTTTCAATCTACTATCTACATCTAACTGTACAAGAGAGGATTCATTAAACTTTACATCTCTGTTGATGATGATTTTGCGGGTAGTAGGATCCCACAATCTATATCCCTTTGTTCCAACACCATACCCAACAAAGATATACCTTTTAGACTTTGGATCTAACTTAGTTCGCTGATGTTTAGGCACTAGAGCATATGCATCACAACCAAACACTCTGAGTTTAGAATAGTCACAAGGGTGTCCTTTCCATACCTCTTGCGGAATCTTGCAGTCTATGGCCATTGATGGAGATTGGTTTATCACATAACAAGTTGTTGCCACTGCTTCCGTCCACAACTCCTTCGGCAACCCGGCGTTACTCAGCATACTCCTTGCTCTCTCTAGAAGAGTTCTGTTCATGCGTTCAGCAACTCCATTTTGCTGAGGAGTATAAACCGTGGTCTTATGCCTCTCAATCCCTGCATCCTTACAATAGTTGTCAAACTCCTTTGAAGTAAACTCACCACCATTGTCAGTTCTTAACCACTTTATTGTTCTACCAGTGCTATTTTCTACCAATGCTCTAAACTGCTTGAAAACTGAAAAAACATCAGACTTTCTTTTCAACATGTAGACCCAGACCTTCCTAGAAAAGTCATCAATGAATGATACAAAATAAGACGAACCACCATATGAGGTTGTAGGGGCTGGTCCCCAAACATCTGAATGGATATAATCAAGTATGCCTTTACTAGTATGTTTGCCTGTTTTAAACTTTTGTTTACTTTGTTTTCCAAACAGACAATGCTTACAGAAATCTAACTTTCCAGACTTTAGATTTGGAAGTAACTTGCGATCAGCCAAAATTTTTAATCCTCTTTCACTCATATGCCCCAATCTTTGATGCCATAAGTGAATGGAACTACTGTCATGTTCAGACACAGTAGACACAAAATCTGACCTTATACCTCCTTCTAACTGAAATAGATTTCCTACTTTCTTAGCTTTCATAACTAGTAAAATGCCTTTGTAAATTTTCATTACTCCACCTTGAATTACAGTTTTATATCCATTTGAATCAAGTGCTCCTAATGAAATCAAATTTTTTCTTAAATCTGGTACATGCCTCACATCAGTTAATATTTTTGTTGTCCCATCAAACATTTGCAGTTGTATGCTCCCAATTCCCACAATATTACATGTTACATCATTACCCATGTACACAACACCATCATCAATTGATTTATATGTTTTAAACCATTCTTTATGGATACACATGTGGTTTGATGCACCGGAATCTAACAACCAATGTTGACCATGATTTGACACATTAACTGATAATACTTCATCACTCATACCTGAACCAGATGTCGAACCTGTATCTGTTGTATTTGCCTCCTTCTTCTCTGTCGAAGAATCTGCTTTTGAAGTTTGCTGCTGTCGCTTCCAACAGTCCTTCTTTAAATGCCCTGATTTGCCACAAAACCAACACTTTAGCTTACTCTTCTTCCCTTTCGACTTTGAACGTGAGTCGCTCGGCCTCCTGGAGTGTCTTTCTTTCGAACGACCTCTAACCATCATAGCTTCTGATGTAGAGGTTTCAGAATGCGACCTTCTCCTTGTTTCTTCTGATAATAAGGATGCAACTGCATCATCAAACTCAATAGTCTCTGATGAACTAAGACTTATAGAAGTAACAAAATGATCCCATGATTCGGGCAATGAGCACAATAAAGTAATAGCTTTATCCTCGGATTGAATTTTTACTTCTATACTTTGTAATTGCACAAGAAGAGTATTAAAAGCATTTAAATGATCAGCAATCGATGTACCTTCCTTCATTCGCAAACTGTACAACTGTCGCTTCAGGGGAATCTTATTGGTTAAGGATTTGGTCATGTACAGTTTCTCCAGTTTCATCCACAAACCAGCAGCTGTTGTCTCCGACACGATATTAAACAGGACATCATCAGCTAGACACATTTGAATAACACTTATCGCTCTTTCATCCATCTCGGCCCACTCATTATCTGTGATGTTGTAAGGCTGTTTGGACTTGCCCAACAACGCCTTTGCCACACCATGTTGGACAAGCAAATCGAACATTTTCACCTTCCAGATCTCAAAATTATTCTTGCCATTAAATTTTTCAATTTCAAACCGGGCACTTTGAGTTTTTGCCATTTTGTATCAAAAAAAAAAAACACAATAATCTCCAATACCAATGTTTAAATACCAGCAATTAAAAAAAAACTGCCTATGCCTTTGTTTTTTCACAACCAAAGAAAACTGACTTATTGCTGTGCAAAATTACAGTATATAAACTGAGTATCAAACTCAAGAGTACGACATCCCTTTGAGGCAAAATGCTTATTCACTGTTTTATTTGTGCTGCACCTCATTCTGTTTGCACTAGTACTTGCATATCTGACTAAGAAACCACCAGTTAATTTTGTTGATCCTGAGAGCGTGTCAAACTCTGGAGAGGCCTGAACAAGTTCTCCCCGTCCACGGAGTGCTCTCACAGCACAACGATTCCGAAAACATAACCCACACATAACCAGATTACAATTTCGTGTTGCAGTTTTAAAAAACAATTACGGTTCTGTGTGGATTCGTGGGCCACCGGATCCTTAATACGATTATCTTAAATCTGGTTGCATTATAATGTGAAACGTTTAAAAAATGCAAGGATTGCTTCCCATATTCAACGCGCAGGTGTGTTTGTTTAAAAACAAAAAACAAAATACCTGGAGAACGCACCAGCATTCAATTCATTAACCCACGCTGCCTGAGTACGCACCAACATTCAATTCTCCACGCACCAACAGCTCCACACACAGCAGGAAATAAAATCCTCTACGCGCACCAGGCAATACAAACCTCCACGCACCAGCATTCAATTCTCCAATCAAAGCACACAGCAAACGCACCGCATGGTCAAAGGCTTCAGGTATACGCAGGCTGCACAGGGTATACACAGCAGTGCGCAAACAACTCCCTCAGCGCTCCACGTATCAGATCACTTACACACACGCAGTGCCTCCAGTCAGCTCCTCCAGGCAGCACCTCCAACATCCTCTGATACCAGTTGTTGGTAGGCAGATGCACAGTGTAATCAAATAAACACACAACATAATAAATCAAGCACATAAAACACAAGAATTTAACGTGGTTCACCCAACCAATCTAGGCTACGTCCACACAACATAGGCATCGGCAATTTATTAATCCAAACAGGAGATTACATAATGAAAACCTCATAAAACTCTCATCCTCTTAGCAAACCATCCGAATGGTTGCCTGTTATATAGCATAGAGAATCTAACAGCCTCATTAACTCACTCACATCAAATATAGGAGGCATTAACTCCCTCCCAACAACCTGGAGCTAATCTAGGAACTGAATTTCTATTGTTGTCATCAGCTGAGATTTTTCCTATTTTGCTCCAAAACAAAAAATCTCAACAATTATTCATGAGAAAATTTAAATTATATGAAAAAATTGTACATTATTAATAATAAATTGATTAAAAGATGTTTAATAAATCTCTTACCATTTTAGTGAATCTATTTTAAGATTGAGAATACAAACTATTTATAAAAATAAATAAATAGTTGTATAAAAAGTTAACCATTTTTAATCTCAATTTATTTGTGAATAGATTAATCATTAAACGATGTTTAATAAACCTTTCACACATAATAGTATTTTAATATAAAAATTATAAATTATTTATAATTAAAAAAAAGAAAATATTAACTATTCTTAATAACAATTTACTAGTGAATAGATTTAAAAACATATAATAATTTTTTCACAATGTTATTATAAATCGTTTATAGCTTTAGTGATAACATCCTAACTTTCAAGTTATAGACATATACATGGTAAAAAAAAGGTTACTTTTATGTTGAAAATATTATATAAAATCAAGTCCAAGGTTTATGAGACATTTAGGGTTCTAAAAGTTAGTAAGGAGAAGTTGTCATTTTCTAAGTCATGATGGTCTATAATAAACTAAAAACTATTTTGCAAGGTAAATTAAAGTGAATCAATTTTAAAAAAAAGAGATGGGCATATATGATGTAATTGTGCATGGGTTGCATGATCGATTGAACCCAACATTTTGAAAGTTTTGGTCGAGGTTGTAGAAGTTGAATTTCTCAAGTCTTTTCTAAGCATTCAGACCTATATGTATTTATGTGATAACACATGTAATCAAGTAGCATGTATCGTCTTATGTATAGAGAGGATGAGACACCAAGTTGTGGAATCAACAACTTTGATAGTTACAAAGGTGGAAAGTAGACTTGTATTTAAGCTTGATGTGAAATTAAAAGAGGAAAGTGACATAGAGTAATCTGAGTAAGTGACCAAGTTGGAATCAAGTTTAACATGTAGATGAACCATGTACATGAACAAAATTCCTAAAAAATGCAAATAAAGTGGATTGTACACATGTATCTCGATACATGCACTTCATTTTATATGGACATTTTGACGGTGATAGACTTGCCAACATGTCAAACGATCTCCCCCATAAGAAGTCCCAACTAGACCTCAGACCATTTGGAGTAGGTGTTTGAGCAATGGGTAGTAAAGCAGTGCCCTGACTGCAGTAGCGCGCAGAGGTAAGTATGATAACTTTGTCAGAAGCAAGTGTGACCTTGTAGCAAGTCAAGTGAGATGCATGGGGGGTTCTAACACACGGAAGGGAAAATGAAGTGTGTCCCTTAGAATCCTGTAAAAGTACGCAGCCCAAAAGGAACACACGAGCAAAATGACATCATAGGTTGAATGCGGAATAGTCCATAATCTAGGTTAATACAACAACGCATCTTCAACTAGATTCATACAATTGCATAAAAAAAAATTCATACACAAATGTGTAAGTTAAATAACATACATTACTAAAGTAACCAGAATAGTTGAACTACAATAAAAACATATGCATGAAAACGTTATTCCTCAGTTATATTATTAAGTGAAAGTTCCATCCATACATACACCATTGACAACCACTAACCCCAATAGTGGAACATTACAGTCAACACCCCCTACTCCTCCAAAGAGATGTACTTGCTCTACACTATGGAGAAGCGAGGGCTCATCACAATACTTTCCAAGCCTTCTCTAAGCAATGCCTAGCCAAAAGCTTGGCTCCCCAAAAGCCTGTACTATGAGTTATGAGGTTCTATATATAACAAAGGGTGGGGTGACCCTTGACATTCTCCTTTGACTCTTTGTCTACCCTCATGACTCTTAACATTACATACCGAATGTTCACATTCCACTAATGACACTTGGAATTTCACTTACAAGATATTTGCAAATAATAATACAATTTTCACATATACCCATGTGGGACGAAATAGGCTTGAGTCAACCTAACAAGACAAACTTCATCACTCGGGGTCTTGGGGAAAGACCAACCTGACAACATCCTATTAATGGTCTTCGGTGATGAACTAATACCAAGCTTGGTATTGCGCTATTGTTTCCCTGTACTATTTGGTGATGCCTTTCTCGAAAGAGACTCTTGCCTCCATGAATTCCGGGTATATAGTTCTGGAACCTCTGTCCAAATCACCTTGAAGCATGCGCAAAATTGTCCTGAGTGTGACTGGACCATCGATGTACTTCTCCATGTTTTATGCACTCAGTTGTAAGTAATCGCTAGTGGCCTCTCGCATCAACTGCTCTACGTACCTATCAACCTCCAACAGGAGTTGGTTCTTATTTATGGGTTGAGTGAGGGTTCTCATTGAAGGGATCCTGTGTATCCTCACTATGACATCCATAATATTGGACAACCATGCATAGGAAGCCTCAATGCTGGTGATGAGTGGAGGGAGCTACTCGTAATTCCGGATTAACATCCAAATCTGTGCTTTGTCTAGCTTTGCTTGTGGCTTCATTATCTTTTGCAAGTAAAGCGGGGCTCCCCTATACCTCATTGTCCATTCTTGTACATGCATAATAGTAGCGTGGATGTCTTTGAGAGTTTGGGCTATCTTCGCGCACTTCTGCTGAAAACAATATGGATGGAAAACTGCCTTGTGCACAGCGAAAAATATTCCATACAATTTCTACATGGTGGTCTCAATGGTCGATACTTCAGCAAGTCTCGCTTTTCTCATCTCTGCCATAGTGGATCTCGTGGATTGTTCTGTTCTCTGCCCGGCCTCTTGTAAATCCTTTGCGATCTGATCATTCCTACTATCAAGAACTTGACCGTTGAACTCTTGGCTTCTACATAAGCCTTAAAAGAATTGACCATGACAACTGGATGTCTTCTAACATCTGACACAATCAGCCTTTCCTCTATGTGTGCAGGTGATGCATGATCATCTAAGAGTTGATTTCTTCGTGCATGTACAATCCTTTGTTGTGACTCATCAAATGATAGATTGTACACATCCATCACCAGATCATCATCAAGGAGGACAACCTCTCCTTGCTCGCTCGGGACTGGTTCTGATTCTGGAGGTGGTGGAGACTAAGGTGCGACCTCAGATGTTCTTGGAATGAGGTTGGTGTCTTGGTTCTGTGGCTCCAGTTGCAATTCCAAAGTCTATTGCTTCAACCATCCACTCAATCTGTTGAGCAAGTTCTCGAACCTGCACCTGCTCATCCTCTTCTTCATCTGCTGGTTTCTCTGACTCCTCAACCTCTATAGTCATAATTTGTTTTGTCATTGCACCTTTCCTTTCCTCCTGTTCGTGTTTCTGCTTCTCTTCCCTTTTTCTCATCCTTAGCTTCTACTCTTCTTTCAAATTCTTTTCTGTTTCCTACAACTTTCTCTATGCATCCTCTAATATTTGCTTCTCTCTCTTCCTTTGTTTTACTCTCCTTTTGCACTGTCACCTCTTCGTCTCTATTTCCAAAACTACTTTCTCAACAAGAGGATCTCATCTGAACTTTTGGCTTTGCTCAGCCTAAGGGTTCTCGACAACCTTCCTCTTGCCTTTGTCCTATGCTGGTTTTCTGCTCACTGTTGTTGTTTTTCTGCTTCCTGTGGTGTTGTTTCCTGCAGAGCTGCTTTCCATTCTATAGCCATGCTGACCGTTTCATTAAGCCAAGAGGAGTTGTATTAATTCCTCAAAGGGTCTTCCTCTAGCTAATGGCATGCCCCGTGGATCCATGGATAATACACCTTCGCACAGTGGTTCTTGCATATGCAATGGGGATCATACGAATTGAAACGCTTGGTGCTGAACTCAAACTTCTTCAAGTTCATTGCCTCGACATCCGCATCCTTCAAGATCCGGATTTCATACAATCCAATCCGCAAAGGAAGAGCAGGCCATGGTGCCTTCTTGCTCCTGTGTAGTCCTATTGATAACCATGTGGAGATGTCATATGAAACCTATTACATGACCAACTTATTCGTGGCAAACCTTGGTAGCACACGTGGAGGCTTATCTCCTCCAAACATCCCGATGAAGGTGCCACCAAGTGAGGCATACCAATCTACAATGTTAAGAAATGCCTACTTTGCTTCTTGGGACATGCAAGGTGGATCATGTTCGAAGATCATCTTGTAAATCAGGGCAATGAAATGGTTAGATAGCCTCACCATGAATCTTTGGTAGCTACACTCAGAGAGAAACTTGCAATAGATGTTCACAACATCATCTAATGGTGTCCATGTCCAACCCATGCCAGGAAACTATTGTTGGGAACATATTGCATCAAGAAGGTACACAGATATATTGAATCTTGCTTACTCATCCTTGTTCGGATTCGAGGAATTAGTCACACGCACTTTCACCTAAAGAGATAAAATATAAAGCTAGTTGAAAGGCTTTCCTTCATTTTCCAATTGATCCAACACAACCACCCAACTCTGCGGAAAGGTCTTCATGCTCTCTTGACCATACAAGCAACATGCAAAGGTGATCAAGATTTGGTAGGCCTTCCTGAGTGACTTAGTCTTATAGACCTGATTGGGTGTCGACCTGAACTTCAATGGCTTTTTTACCCAATGCTTCATGATGTCTCTAGTGATCACATTGTTGTTGGGAGTGTAAAAGAGTGCATCCATGCAGTTCACCGACTGTGGTAAATGATACATGAGATGATAGTTTTTCATCCTGAAGGTAGCAAGTTGTGTTCCACTAGTACTGCTCAATGTCATTGTCTTGGTCTCGGTATGTGAGACAATCTAGTGAATGATGTTTGCACATGGGAAGGTGGGGTACCTGAATGAAACCCTGTACAAGCTTGACTTGTGGATGTTGACCTATCGATCTTCCAGATCTTCCTTGAAGCTGCCTATAAATATGTCCTTTATTTCCTGCCATGTAGTCTTCATGTCCTTCTATATGAATAATTGTGTGTCTGCATAGACTAGAAAGTTCATTGACACCTGTTCAACTACATCTCCATTGCTTCTCTCTACAGTATCCTTTGATCCAGCTCTCTTGGAAACCATGTTTCCTGTACTGCTGAGAATTTTCCCAAAAACTGTTGTACCTGGAGACAAAGAGGATATTCATGGCATGCAAATGTTAGCATAAAATTAAAAAGCACTTCAAGGACCAATCATGCAACAGACTGGGCAATTGTTGGGAAAGATTACGCAATTCAAACTTTCAGAGGTGAGGGACTATCAGCTGAATCTACGCATTGCACAATCCACGCTGCCAGTGAGAGGTGATGATGACTCGAACTACGCAATGCGCAGTCTAGTGTGGCTTGCTGGTGACTGGAACTGTGCAATGCATGGTTCATTCTAACTTTGATGTTTTCTGGGACTGCGCATTCTGTAATCCCAGTGGGCAAGACTCTTAGACTAGCTCCTAGAACTGGACAATGTGCAGCTGGAGGTAGTCACTAGTAGCCTCTTTGCAATTTCTAGAGCCAAGGCAGAGCCTTGAGACCTAGAAATGCGTAGTTCATGTCGGGAAGAGCTAGATCCAAGCCAAGGTAGCCCAGATCTTCCCAAGGGCAACATGAAAACGAGTAGATCTAAGTGCATGAGTGAAGGATGGTGCAGAAATGAGTGAATGGTGATGCATGCAATAAGAGAAAATGCAGGAATCAGTCAAATAGACGAACAACGAAGCTTGTGGGGAGAGCCGCCGCAACGATGATCATTAGTGCAAAAATTGGGTTATCCATGTGACACTTAGGAAAGGCAATGCAAAAATTAAAAAAACATTTCTACAAGCTAAAACAAACCAGAACACCATTGGTCATTCAATAAAATAGGTAAAACGACACTCACACAAGACAAGGAAACAAAAGCAACAAAAAAAGGAGCAAAAGACAAGAAAAACAAAACTTACCCAAAAAAGTTGTGCCAACTATGTCAAAGGTTCCTATATGCCTCACGAATCCAAGAGCTCTAAGATCAAATGTGTAAATCATCTATGGCGATGTCCATTAAATAGATTTGATCGATTTAGGGTTTATGACGCGAAGGCCAAAAATTTAGGAAAAAGTGACAAGTGGCTACATTTTCTAAAATTAACTCAAGTGTAATTGCAACTGCTAAAAATAGATCCCTATTTTTTAGGGATGTTTTTTCTCTTTTTTCTTTTTGCTTTTTTGGGAAGAGGTTGTCATGCATGCATGGATAAATTGCGCGGTTATGGGGGGAAACGCGAAACTTGCTGGCACATGCATTGGGCAGTAGCTGAGGTAATTATTCTACACAATTCATGGGCTGAGTGGCTATGGTTTCCTCTCATGTTGTGCAAAGTTTTCCAACTAAAGAAAAGCTTCTAGTTGGGTTTGTGCAGTTCTAGAGCTGAAGCTCACTGCTGGGTTGCATTGCGCATTTCCTAAGAGCAAGGTTGGTTTCCCTCTACGACTGCGTAGATTGCCAACGCAGTGCAAGAACCTAATTGCAACCAAGGCAAAGGAGGCCAACTTGTGGTAGACAGCAAAGGAAGTAAGCAACACAAGCTGTAAAGCAAAAGATAAACTCAAATGAAAGCACAACTACCTGGGCAGTGTAAGACAAACTATTTAGATTTTAGTAAGGAGGCTCCAAAACAAAGTGAAGGAAAAATTGTGGAGGGTGGTTGTAGCCACTACAACATTGGTGACACACAGTTAAAACTCCAGATCTCGGTATGGACCTTTTGAAAATTGATTTTCTAAAAATGACTTGAATTCCCTAACCAAACACTTCACATAACACTTTGAAAATTTCTTTAAATCTTCAGACAAAGGAATCATGAACTCAGAAAAGCTATTTTACGTCCCTCATCAAGCGATTGATCATAAAATTTAGTTGGCAGCGGATCACTGTTTTACGTACGTGATCAAGGGTTTTAACTATGGTTGACTGCGATTTATGGTTAACTCTAATGGAGATTTTGGCTTATTATGATGGTTAGATTAAGATGAAATTATTTGTATATGTTTGGTCATGGCTAATTTTGGTCAATTCATGAACAACTCGCACAACAGAGAAAGAAATCCAAACGAAACAAAGAAGTTGGTCCTAAAAGCTATTACAGATGTTAATTTCAATGAACTTTATCATGACAATATTCATTTGACAAATACGTGAATAATGGAAAACTATACTGCACTTTAGCAACATAATAGGAGTACTTAGTAAGCATATAGATTATTTAATATTTCTCAGATATATTTTAAATCTCCAATAGGACTGTGGGGTTCAACGATGGTACCCAGACTAATTTTTCATAGCTACAAGATCAATGGCATGTTCAATTAAGGGTTTTCATCATTCTTGACTATAGATTTTTGAAATTTTTGAAATTATAAAAAAATGAAGTCAACGGAGATTTCCAAAACATTTTTAGAATCACTTAGATCAATTTGGATGCACACTTACAATGAAAAATTCCTCATGTTTTTTTATGACGTGTGATAATATGTTTCACTTTCTATGTTTTCTTCCAAAGATCAAGGATCGACAAACTTTCACATAGATATATGCACCCTTTAGTTCTATATACTCTGTAGGACATCTTGAATATATCTTGTTCACATTTCTACTCATAACTTGGTAAAGGTTTTACCGAGCATGCACATTGACATAATGGGTATGTGTTTGTTTAGAGTTGGGGTGTAGCCATTTTAGTGGGGGTCCGTCACTCGGATGTAGTCTTTCAAACCAATCCCATGAATTTTCTAACTGAATGGACATTGAAAGGAGCTTTCTATGTGAACTATAAGCCTCGTTCTTATTTTCCAGGTCTTGTAGAATTATATTTGGCTAAGGTAAGGCTTTTATCATCTATTTATGACAGTTATAAGATTGAAATTTAAATCACTCGTGATTACTTTATTTGCTTATATTTTCTTATAGAAATGGTAAGGTTTCTATCTTGCACACCTCTACAATGGAATTCCACCAACAGAAACAAGCTTTTAAAGTTAATATTAAATTAAATCGATTGCAATAAGACTATAAAAACTACAAAGACGAGTAACCATTGGAAGTACTCAAGCGTGTCCACAAGAACTGTAAAAGAAATCAAAGAGGATAAGGAGAGTTCCAAAACAGATACCATTAAACCTTAGAGAGCCCAACAGAAAAAATGGAGAGTTCATAGGGAAACAAGGAAGTAACAAGGAGATTTCTAGCATTATTGTAACTACTCCGTAATTTTAAGAGTTTAGGTGTTCCTTATCTCCTTTAAATCTATGAATAATTTCAAAATCATAAAGCAACGCATAAACAAACTTTAACAAAAACTGCCCAAAAACACACTCACAAAGCTGCAAATATTAATTGAATGGTTGACCTGCAATTCAAGATTGGACTCGTCTGCCTCACAAAACCGCCAAATCTGGAGGACTTCCAACTCTTCAAAGCAAGATCATGAGGGAAATATCTTGAAGCTGACAGAAATTTGCTTCGTGACCAAGGCCACTCACAGTGCACATTGAACAGAGGCAAAAATGATTCAAACTGGAATAAAAAATCGGTAAGAGGGATAATAACAACGTAGAGAACTCGATAAGAGGGATAATACATATTGCAGGGAACTGAGTAAGAGGGATAATAAACAACGCAAGGAACGGAGAAAGAGGGAACGATAACACATGAATAAGATTGTTGTTGAAATATGACCCAACACGACAGCAAGTATGTTTAACGGGCGTCATGGAAGCAAATAGTTGTTGATCGTGCACCAAAAAAAATCGTCACATTATGGAGGCTTATCACCCATTTTGCAGAGACCCTGAGGCAACACACAGAGGAACCATATGTGAAGCGGAGAGAGAAGGGTAGCCTAAAAAATTGTGTGCCAAATGTCAAATGGAGAACAAAAGTGTAAACGCAAAACAAAAGTGAACTGATTCAAGAAAAAGACTATCGACCTAATTAATTAATATTGATTTGACCATAATCTTCCTTTCAAATAAAATTGGATAAAATATTTTTAACATCTTAAATTTTAACCTTAAACATCGACAGTGTTATCAAAAGACTTTTTTCATTTAACAACCAATTTTCAATACAAAGACTCCATCGTAAATGAGAAAGAAACAATAACAGAGCCTCTTCATATGTTTCCATAGCATAGTGTGATAAAGATGTATAAAATAAAGTTCTAGTCAGCTATCTATTTTCCTGGTTAACAGAGGGTTAAAAGAGGTGGGGTTGGAACTTGGTCATGTGGATAGATTGAAAATGTCAAACATTGATCACAATTCTCGGTGGATGCCACAGTTTTGCCATTCAAAATTTTTCATTTTCAAATACATTGCAAAAGATTTTTAAAAAAATATAAAAGTTTAATTATTAAATTTAAAAAAAAATGTAATGTAAGAATGATTATTTATTATTTAAAATATTTTTAAAGATATAAATAAATTCAAAATTTTAAAAAATAACAATCAAATTTTACATGTTATATAATTCAAACTAACAAAAAAAAACGTACAAACTTTAATAAAAACAAAAATTCAAAAGAAAACAAAAGAAGTTCTAATTGTTATACTATAGTTTATAAAACCTAAATTTAATAAAAACAAAAATTCAAAAGAAAACAAAATAAGTTCTAATTGTTATACTATAGTTTATAAAACCTTCCATGACCCCATTGTCGATATCTAGACCCTCGGTTTCAAATAGACCTCATTCATTCGTGCTCTTCACGTTTCTTAGCGTATGCACGTAACTAACCTCACGTTCCTCAACATAAAATTTTTGAACTATTGAATTCACTTCCATCCAAAAGGGACTCCTCATTGTTGAGCATTGGTATCACTTTTGTCAAAGAAACTGTTAAACACACATGGGCAGCAAGAATAATCTAAAGGATAAATTATGAGAGTACATTTTTTATTAACAAATGATTTACATTTATAGTACATGTTGTGACCGTTGGGTTTCACATCCCAAGGTCTCTTGGACTCCTTTTGTCCATTCGGCTTCCACACTAACCCATTGAGGATTAGGTTCCAACATTCCCCCCTAAATCCGAAGGGTTATGTATGTGTCCAAGAAGAGAGTTGCAATACAAAATGTGCAAAAATGCATGGCAGCACTAGGCTGAATGTGCTCTATGAAATGTTGGTATAAAGGGCGGTGGTTTAAGGATGACCACCAACACTGGAACGCTTAGTGCAGTTCCCGGAACTCTTCCAAAACTGGCAAGAAGCTGAAATCTTCTGCTAGAGGAAGTGCTCCTATTGTTTTGAAGAGGGAAACCTTCAACCATGAAAGGGAGGTCTCACCCCGCATAAAAGGGAGAACTTCAACCTGAAAAGGGAAGTCTCAACCTGTGATGGTTTAAGGATGACCAACAACTCTGGAATGCTTAATGCAATTCTTGGAACTCTTCCATAACTGGCAAGAAGATGAAATCTTCTACTAGAGGAAGTGTCCCCAATTTTGTTTTTGGAATACTTCCGAAACTGGCAAGAAGCTGAAGTCTTCTGCTAGAGGAAGTGTCCTAGATTGCCAACTGAAGGCATGTTCACAGGCATCTTTGTTTCTGGCTAAAACTTTGAAACTGGTGTGGCAGGTTATGGCTCAGGCTTGCTTGATGTAGCTTTGAAGCTTGTAGATGACCATCATTTCCCCCCCTATCAGATACAAGGTGAGATGATGGAGAAAACTCAACTGCAAGACTGTTCAATAATCTGGAACAAGTTCTGACATGTGTTTGGAATATCTTCTTGGCTGTTGATGCCCATTGCCAGGAAGCGATCGATCCAAGATGAATCTTTCTTCTTGCAGGACGTTTGTTTCTGAAGCATCTGTGTGAAGAATGGCTGGTTTTATGACAGTGCTTACGTGGATGAAGATCAAAACAGTGATCTTTCAGATGGCCAACTCGGTCACAGTGTTGGGATTTTATAATCTGTTGTTGCTGTGGAAGAGGAGTAGAATCTGGAATAGCTGGAGATGCACTGTCATGAAGAGCAGGTGAACTGTCATGAATGAATCCAGCACTCTGAAACTGAATGGGCTTTGAGTAGTCTGGAATATGAAAGGACAAGTCCTTCTCATATCCAAGACCAGTTTTGTGCTTGTTGTGGACAAGCTCTTCCCAAGGTCTGATGATGGGCTTGGGAAGTGCAAGCTGAACTTCTGCATCTGCATGTAACCTTATTGCTTTATTGGGTACTAAACCTGAATGAACTGTAACATTATTGTCTTGCTGTTTATGGGAGTCTGTTTCAATCTTCTGAACAGAAACAGGTTCAGAATGATGACTCCACTGCTGTAATTCTTCCTGCTGTAGTTGAGATTCAAGCTGCAAAAATTCAATCTTATCTTGTGCATTTTGCAAACAAATTTTAATATCAGAAAGTGTATCGGACCTAATTTTTACCATTCCATCAACAGTGGAATGAATTAGGATATTTAACAACTCTAATGTAACATCAATTCTAGCCATTGTCTCAACAAAGAAATGAACACTCAACAATCCTAGTGGAGACTATAGCAAGGCTAGACAAACCCCAGCTATTGAAGATTTCAAAAATGAAGAATATCAGTTTGAGAAATACATTGTCCAATACCAGACTTTCAGAGATTCTGTCCTTTAAATTCTGTAGAAATGTCACGTCTGGCTAGACTTTCAAATACTTTTAAATTAAGTTACGTAGCTGATTTCTTCAAACTTTATAGAACTTGCCTCTATATCCCTTCTGGAAGCTCAGGAATGCAAAAAGAATAAAAAATCTGCGAAGTTTTGTACTAAACGATTGCTTTTAAAGTTCCAAAGTCGATTTCCATCAAAATTCACAGGACTGTTTCTGAAACCTTAAGACAACATCCTCTGTCTGCTGTAATGTTTTCGCCCCTAATATCACCAACAAAACAATATCTAGGTCCACTATACAGCATCTGGCCAAACTTATATCAAAATTTCTTGGTCGAATCTCGCCATCGATTTGAAAATGCTCCTGGACGACACATTCTTGATGTTGTTGCAAAGGTTGATTTCAATCAATTCGCACTTCAACTTTCTTATAAATAAATCCTCTCATTCTAGCAGAGAAAATTAAAAAATGATAACGCGTGGCCTAGATGGCCCATCTATCTCCTGCGCAGTAATATTTTAGCAAGGGATGGGAGAGATAGCACGTTCAACCAATAAGAGAGAAAGTTCAGTCTTGGTTCTGCTAATACCAGCAATGGAGACATGGCTCAAACTCCAAGAATATACACAAGGGTAGCTCGACCTCTTCCTTCAATAATAAACCCAAGAATCTCAACCCCTTTTTTATTGGAAATGACCCCAATGATGTAAAAAACTTCACCGAAGGTATTCAAAAGGCATTCAACTAATACCATATGCACTTCAGTATATGTGGATCTGCTGAATCTAGAGCAGACACAGGAGCCGGCGATGGAAAACTGCGGGGAGCAACTACTCACCTTCTGGCCGGTGGCACAGTGGCCAGAAATTACATAGATGTAGTAATGGTGGCCGGTGTTCTGGGAGTGATGGAGCCCAGGTCTCAAGTCTTGTTAAACAATTTGGCAAGTCGGACCTGCAATTTAAATCACGCAGAGGCCTTAGAATTTCTTCTGTTGACAGTCTCCACATAAGGAATCACAACCGTCCATTCGATTCTGCTAGAGATTTATTTTGAATCTGTCCTCCTTAATGTCTTCACCTTTTATAGTTCTTTCATTTTCCGCAGGCCAACTCGTGCTAGTATCACGCAAATAAATGTTTTCTTCGGACAAGAGGCTGCTTATATTGCATATTCTTTAAAATCCGATGCTCACGCAGGTCACGTCTCTGAGTAAGACCCTCACAGTTTAGAATGAGGCTTTTAAAGAAGAAAGCCCGGAGAGTTGATCCTTGTGGGAAGCTTGAATTGGAGAAGGTTATAGGTTTGACAACAAGAAACTGTAGTGGCTTTGCTTTCAATTTTTCAAATGGAGATTTTGCCTATCTTGCTGGGTGTGTCGTTGTCGTGTGCAAATCACCAAGTCCGGTTCCTTGTGGCCTCTAGAACCCCGAACGCATTGACTTTCCTGGCATATTCACACAATGGGGGCAAGTTTATTGCAGCTAGAGAAATAATGAGAATCTTTACACACCAGAAAGTGTAGAGGAGAAGATATCCACGACACCGTTGTTTATGGCTCAAGGACTTGGCCTCAATGTCATAGATCCTCAAACCGATATGGGAGGCAGTGGCAGAAACTCTTCATGGAAAGGGGTTTCCACTGGTGGAAGTAGTGGTGGTGACGGATTTGGAGCTGGGCTGCTTCAAGGAAAGGTGACCTTCAATTACAACTGTAATATTATTCTCAAGCTCCCATGTTTGAGACCTCCATCGGATTAGTGCCCACTTTCAAATCAGAATAACGCTTGTTTGGTAAAATCATTTTTCTGTGCTTCTGTCAGCGAAGAGCGTGGCGGTGCAAATTGTCACAAGAAATCGCTATGGTTTTTCTTTCTAGATTTCCAGTCTCCAACTCATTCTTGTATGTCAATTTCTGGTTCCTTTTGTCCCTTTTCTATAGTAAGATCCCACCTGGAATCTGCCTCCGTTGGTCCTGCAAGATACGAACCCACTATGTCGCAGAGCCGTTCAAATTATACAAATGAAGCCTGACAATAATGCTTTATTTAGGGAATCTCAGACAAGCTTGGCAGGGAATGACAATATGTCAGATAATCTGGCATTCTCTCAGGTCGCAGAAGGTCACATAATGGTAGATGCGAAACATGCCCGAAGAGTTGAGTAATTTTTCAGCCTTTTTTTTTTTAAGGAAAACACCAGGCCAACAGAGGATTGAAAGACTGACACTAAAGACAGAGCGTTTATTGGAAGCTAGACAGAACATTAACCACAACACCTTAGTCGCTGCCCAAATGCAGAAAGCAACACAGATTCTACAACGTTCCAATTAAAAATACCCTTCCAAACTGTCCATCTCAAAATCGGAAAACAGGTATCCACCGTTCAATCCTAAGTCGAATGAATACAAATAGCTAGAGACACAGGGATGCGCATTTTTTTTATGGAATTCACAATGCATTTACGGCTTTCAAAATAATTCAACGCACCATACCAAACCTTACATATTTAAACAGTTCCAAACTCACCATACACAGTCTTCAACACAACACTAACAAAGCATAGTTTACACATTCAACACAAAAAAATGCATACAGCATGGAACTCGTCGCAGAGGATCAACGCACATGTTGTCACTGCACCATAGGTTATCAGTCCAACACACATATACACCAGCATATAATCGATCTTCAAAATATATGTGTCATCACCATCTCACATATACAACCAGCATATAATCGATGCGTAGGTTTACACAGGCCACACAAAAACAAGTGGCTCACAAAAGATTGAGCAGATTATGAACGTAGTGGCTCTGATACCATGTTAAACACACATGGGCAGCAAGAATAATCTAAAGGATAAATCATGAGAGTACAATTTTTATTAACAAATGATTTACATTTATAGTACATGTTGTGACTGTTGGGTTTCACATCCCAAGGTCTCTTGGACTCCTTTTGTCCATTCGGCTTCCACACTAACCCATTGAGGATTAGGTTCCAACAGAAACTTTTTATTACGGTTAGATGAATTTCATTTTATATTTAACAAATTTATAGTCTATTAATTTCATCATATTCCAATCCAAACTATAGTTTTATGTCTCACATTAAAAGTGAATATAATCCTTTTTTACTTTTTATTTTTCTTTATTTATTTATTTATTTTAATTTCATTTATAATCAAAAGTATAAATTTACACTTTACAGTTTAGATTAAAATGGATGAAATAAAAAATGTTAATTAACAGGTTCATTAACATGTCAAGGTTGTTGATATGCAAAGCCCCCTTATATGATTCCAAAAGCTAGAAAATCGCAAATTCCCAAAAGAATGTAAAAAACATGATATACCTGAAATTGTATATTCTCTATCCAATAATACAAAATGACAAATTCATATTACTTTCATTTAGAAACTAAACTTTGATTTGAGTAAAAAATTTTACATGGAAATTGTTGAAATTAATGGAGTGACGCTTCCCTAGCTTTGGATCAGTGCGAGATTTAGTTTGGAAAGCCGCACTTATCGATCTCTACTCTAACCGATTCTGATCAGTGTGGGCCAGAAGCATGGAATTGACCATCAAAAAGCGCGCTGGTGTGTTTTGGAGGTCGTTTGGTGGCGCTTTCATGGTTGCAAGCTGCTGGGCGTGGAGATCACCATGCGCAGAGGGTTGTGGTGGATCATTTGGGAGATTTGTGGATATGCCCATTAAGAGGTGCAGCAGAAGTGAGTGTGTCTACCTACAACATTGGTGTCACTGCGTTTGTAGCACTATGGAGTCACTGCCTGCCTTGGATTGCTATAGCGGGAGCGTTGGTGGATGAGTCGATTTGTCGAGCATTGTCGCTATTCATAAGTTTGGCATGTTCGATGGCACATATTCCATGGGCTGTGGTGATCAACTGTTATTGCAGATAATGATCCTGCAACTGGTGATTGCGTAATCAGATTCCGGAGTCGTGAGTTCAGCATGAAGGCTGCCAGTGGTGAGTCATCCCATCGTGGTGGAGTAGCACAGTTGTGGGTTCAGCGTGAGGGTTGTCGGTGGCAGAGCAGCAGAAGTGTGGAGTCTTCTTGTTCAATGTGACTTGGAGGAGTCTGATGGATTTGTTTAAAGTTTCAGGCGTCTCGATTTCAAGCACCGAGCCTCCGCTCTGGGCTAGAGCTTGTGGTTTTGGGGAGAAAGCTATGGTGAGAAAGTTGTTCGTGCAGCGGTGAGCAACAGTGATATATACTTGAGTCGGTTTGGCGGTGCCTGTTCGTGCAACAATGGAGAATGAAAAGCATTTGCTCAAAGACTGTTGAGCAACAAGTACCCCGCTGTGCAGGATATATAGAAGTATATGGTGCATAAACCGAGTTGATTTTCCATTTCCAAGTAGAGGACACTCTGGAAGTGCAGTGTTCGTCACATCGTAGCATTTATTACATGCCTTCATTAATTATTACCTGCCTTTTTTTTTAAATTATTTGTTCGCCATCTTGATGGTTGGTTGTGGAGTCGATATGCTCCAAAGACTTTTTTGGAGTAGCTGGACTGTCCTCTTCTACTGAACTGCCGACAACAAAAGTGAATGAATGAACGAGGTGGATTCCAATTCGGTGGGTTGAGTTCACAGGTAATTAGTGCCTTAATTTTTTGAAATTTGAGAGCGCCCTAGTGTAAGAACGCTGGTGGTTTTTCTTTTGAAAGCTTACAATCTATAGAATCAAAGAATAAGATCTGGAGATAGATCCACTGGTTGATTAGTTACAGGAGATTGAAAGTTTTTTTTTAAGGCAGATCTGTAGATCAACCTGTCACAATGAATCATTAGATGGCAGAGGTGTGCTTGAATGAGAGCAACAATCTTGATGGGACGAACTATTCAAACTGGAAATTCAAATCACAAACTGTGCGGGAGGGGCACAGTGCATGGGTGATTGCAAGTGGGGATGAATTGAAGCCAATTGGAGCTGAAGACAGAATAACTGCAACAATTCAGGATTGGGAGAAGAGGGAGAACAAATTGAAAGTGTTATTGAAATTTTCAATTAAATTCTGCATTATCCCTCACATCAGAGAGTGTAAATCAACAAATGAGATCTAGACAACTCTCAAGGAGTTATATGAGATAAAAAATACAAATAGTGTATTATTCCTGAAGAGAAAGATTCTCTCCATAAAAATGGAGGAGAGTGAATTAGTCGTTGCATTCATCTCTCAGAGGAGCCGAGAAATAAGTTGGACGATATAGGGGAGATAGTATCCAACAATGATCTTGTCATGGTTACCATGAATGGTATGACTAACGATTATCAAATGTTTATTATAGGCCTAAATGCAAGGGAGAAAGCTCCTAATTTCAAACAATTGTCAGGGATCTTGATATAAGAGGAAGAGAGGTGGATGACTTTGAAACCCTAGAATTCATATCTAGCATTAAAAGTGAAGAAAAATCCATTCAGAGGGAAAGCAAACACAGGAAAAAAAAGCGGAAGTACACCACAGTGAAAGACACCTCAGGGTAGCCCACGGGGCTTTGGATTGACGGTGAATGGGTGCACTATTAAGGCACTCCTTGCGATAGGTCACTGGTTCAAATCTCTCGTGGGTGCTTACCTACCAAAAAAAAAGAAAGACATCTCAGGGTATGTCTTAAACTAGAAATGATTTAGGGATCAAATGTTTTTATTGTGGTAAATCTGGTCACATTGCTAGGAATTGACATAAGAAAAAGCTTGATGACGGTTAACATAGACATAAGAAGCATGCAAGGAACTTTTTTGATGAAAATCAGAATCAAAACTTCAGTTTGTTTGTATCTGATTTTGCTTTCTCTGTTGAGAATGACAAAGCATAAACTTGGTTTCTGGATTCCGGAGCTTCCAATCACATGACAGGTAACAAACATTGGTTTGAAAATTTTAAGAAACCAGGGGTGGTGCTAATATCTACTTTGATGATGACAGAGCATACCATATTAAGGGGTATGGAAATATTCTTGTGGTATTACCTTATGGTAATATTATACATATTCAAAATGTAATGTGTGTACCAGGAATTAAAAAGAAGACCAAAATCTTAAGGTAGAATTTTTTTAAGTCTTATTGTGTTATTAAAGCTCTATTGGATCATATGAAGCCAATTGCATCAGGTATTTGAGTTGGAGGTCTGCACAAGATGAAGGTAAAAAGCGCACCACACCTAGCCTTGACTTCAACAGTTATGACTGCAGAGAATTTGTGGCATCAAAGATTCGGTCATATCAATTTTCATGACTTGCTGCTACTTCAGAAACAAGGTATGGTCAACGGTCTCTCTATTTCAAAAACAATTCATGTTGATTGTGAAGCATGTGGTCTTGGGAAGATGCACAGGGATGATTTTACCGAAAGATTAGATAGAAAGAAGAGAGATATACTAGAGCTTTTGCACAATGATATATGTGGGCCGATGTAAACAAGGTCATTAGGAGGTGCCTATTATTTTTTATTATTTGTTGTTGATTGCACAAGATTTAACTGGGTATATTTTCTCATAAAAAAGAGTCACACTTTTGAATACTTTAAAGATTTTAGAAGCACGGTTGAAAAACAGACAGGGAAGTTCATCAAAATTCTCATCTCAGATCAAGAGGGAGAATACAAGCAGGGTGGTTTCATCAAATATTGCAAGAACCATGGGATAGTTCAGAAGTTTACAGTATCCCACACTCCTCAACAGAACGGGGTTGTAGAGAAGAAGAATAGAACCCTTGTGGAGTGTGCACGCAGCATGTTAAAAGGTAAGAACCTATCTAATGGTTTTTTGGAAGAAGCAACAAATACTACAGTGCATTTGAAGAATAGGAGTCCAACAAAAAGTCTTGATTTTAAGACTCCATTCGAAGCTTTATTAGATTTTAAGCTTGCAGGTAATCACTTAAAACTTTTTGGCTCAAAATATTTTGCTCATGTTCCAAAAGAGGATGGGAAGAAACTGGATTCAAAGGCCATTAAATGCATTTTTGTAGGGTATCGTATAGAGTTTAAAGCATATAAATTATTAAATCCCTCTACTCACAAAGTGTTTGCGAGTAGATATGCATTACTCCATGAGCAGGTTGATGATCGAAACTATAATAAAGGCAATGAAGAGTGGCACATGCCTTTGTTGGTGGAAGATGGAAGTGATGAAACAAGGGACAGCCATGAGCAACAGCAACAATAGTAGAAAAAGGAAGAATCAAGTGATGCAGGTACAGTTAGCAAGCCAAGTCCACCAAGGAATGAGAAAGATAGATTTGAGGCAAGTCCACCACTAAGGAGATCACGTAGGAAAACTCAATTTCCAACAAGATATAAGGATCATGCTCTTATAAATAGTATGTTAAATGTTGTTGAACCCTCAAATTATAAAGAAGCAAGTCAATATGATGAATGGAGGGAAACCATGGAAGAGGAATATGAGTCAATACTTAAAAACAAAACCTGGGATTTAGTTGAATTGCCGGAAGGAAAAGAACCTATAGGTTGCAAGTGGTTATATAAACCTAAATTTAAATCTGATGGTAGTGTAGATAAATACAAAGCTAGGCTGGTAGTTAAAGATTACTCACAAATAGAAGGAATTAATTATGTGAAACCTTTGCTTCGGTAGCTAAGCTAAACACTATTAGAATGATGATAGCTTTAGCTACAAAACATCATTGGAGTCTACACCAACTAGATGTGAAGTCTGCATTTTTAAATGGAGAATTGAAAGAAGAGGTTTATTTAAAACAACTTGAAGGGTTTATCAAACAGGGGTAGGAGAATTTAATTTGAAAATTAAAGACGTCATCACATGTTTTAAAACAGGAACCCAGGTTGTGGTATGAAAAAATTGATTCATTTTTCCTACAACATAGTTATAAGAGGAGTAAAAACGACCTAAATCTGTATATCGTGTTTGATGAAAAGGGCTGAATTGTTTTGATTTATTTATATGTAGATGATTGTATTATTATAGGAAATGCTGATGAGCTCATTAAAGAAATCAAAATGCAGATGTCACAGGTTTTTGAAATGAAAGACCTTGGAGAGTTACACTATTTTTTGGGTCTTGAAGTCTAGAGGGATTCTGGCCAGACCTTTCTGTCTCAAGGAAAGTATGTTAGGAGCTTATTGAAAAAATTCAGAATGGATCAATGCAAAGATGCCTTAGTGCATTTACCACGAAATTCCAAAATTCATAGTGACGATGGTTCTAAGGAGGTCGATGCAACACTATACAAACAACTAGTTGGGAGTTTGATTTATCTAACTACAACTAGACCTGATTTAGCTTTTGCAGTGAGTGCTTTGAGTGAGTTTATGTCAAAGCCTCTTGAGATACATTGTGTGGTAGCGAAAGGTGTCTTAAGTTATCTTCAAGGAACCTTAGACTTTTGTATTAAATACACTGATTCTTTTGATGTTAGATTGACAGGTTTTTCAGATTTAGATTGGCCCAGAAATCTAGATGGCAGACGATCCATAACAGGTCATGCATTCAGCATTGGGTCTGAGGTGATTGCGCGGAGCAGCAAGAAGCAAACTATTGTATCCTTGTCTTCAACAGAAGCAGAGTATCAAGAAATGTGTGCATCGACGTGTGAGCTAGTTTGTTTGAGGAGACTTCTCCATGATGCTGGAGAAGAACAAAAAGATGCAACAATTATCAGATGTGACAACCAGATCTCAATCAAACTTGCAAACAATCCGATGTTTCACAAAAATACAAATAATATTGATACATAGTTTCACTTTGTTAGAGAGAAGGTTCAGTCAAAATAATTTTATATTGAGCATTGTAATACTTGTGATAATGCAACATAAATTTTTACGAAGACCCTTGGAAGAATTAAATTTAAATTATTTAGGGAGATTTTAGGAGTAATAGTGAACCCTTTCTCCATTAAGTGGGAGTGTTGAAATTAATGGAGCAATATGTATTATTAGAGAGAGTCTTCATTAGTTGTGTGTGTGTCCTAATTTAGGAATCAATTCCCATTTTCTATGTGTTAGTTCTAACTCTCATATTATCATGTAAAATTATATATTCTTGATGATAATGATCAATGTGTAGAATATTCTCTGTAAGGTAGTCTCCAAGTGCAGTTTGCCCCTGAGAGCTACTAAGTTTCAGAGTATATTTTGTTTCTTCCATTTTTAACATTAATAGACTGCTTCTACCAGTTAGTCCAGCGAAAGGATACTACAACAATTACCTCATGACCTTGTCATTGAGTATGAGGTAAAACTAAATTTAAATTAAATATCAAAATTTAATATTGTATATAAAAAATTTAAGAATATATTTATTTTCTAATTATTTACCGAATATAAAATAAAAAACAATATTTATAATAATATAATAATTAATGTTTTTTACTTTTCTCAACATTACAAGTGCAAAGCATTAATACAATTTATTAATAAGTAAAGTTACTAAAAGAAAAAGCATATTAAAAATACGGAATTGTATTGAAAAAATTGGTAACAAAGAAATAAAATTCATTATTATAGACATAAAATTAATGTTACAAAAGAGTCAGTATATTTTTATTATTCTGTAACATAGATTTAAAATAGAAAACGTTAACATAAACATGGATAATTGTGAATATGATATGTTTTGATATATAGAATGGATCATAACTTACAAAATAAAAATGTTTTTGAATGAATACATAACTTGTGAGGCTATTTAGATCTAAACCTTATTAACATTGTCATACAAAACGATGTAAAAATAAAAAATGTTCACATTGAAAACTCAAATTTTCCATGGCTCTAACCTAATGAATAAATGTGCTTGAATTAATAAATTAGTTTGTTTATCATTCTTAAAAAAAAATTATGACTTAATGATATTTTAAGACCTTTCAGTAGAAATAAAATTAATAAAAAATAGTGTTAGGTTCCTATATTATTAGTGTAAAACATTGTTGTTATTAGTGCAACCCTCTTATTGTATTATTGTGCCCATATAGTCTGCATGTTGTTATTATTGTACCCCATAGAAGCGCACTATTGTTATTGTTGTGCCCTTACAATATTATTGTTATGTAGGGTCTAATTGTATTGGGAGCGCTTGGATTCTTATATATAGAAATGAGGACTTGTCATTTGTATCATCCAAGAATTGTTCATTTGTGTAATGTAAAGGAGGTTTCCCCCTCGAAGAGGCTAATTTTGAAGTCGTCGATCTATCTTTTATATCTTTTTGTGAGTTGGTTTCATAACGATTTGTATCATAGCTTTGGATTCTAGGGTTTTGCTGCTCCAAAATAAGTAATCGTCACATTTTCACTTCTTTTTTTTTGCGATGTTGCAGAAGCTAAAAAAAATATCCATTTGAAGTGAAATATCAATGACCTTCAGGTCTAAATATCAGATTTTGTCTCGCTACATTTTCAGATATATGATCTAAGGAAGTTAGGGTTTTTGCAAGATCCAAAATTCCATCTCAAACAAGTCATCGTGGCATTTTTGCTATAAGTCTTTTTCTAAGAAGGTTCAGAAACTAAAATTAAAACCCATTTGAGTTGAAATCTTATTTAGGCTTGGGCCCACATTTCAGATCTTGTTTCACTATATTTTCAGAGAACCATGGTTCAAGACATTTATGATGTTTTCAGGCTCCCGAATTACATCCCAAACATGTGATCTTGGGAAAATCGTCATAACTTCCTTTCTGAGTGTCAGATTGAAATTTCGTAAGAAGTTACAGAAATAGTACGGACTGTAGTTTTTTGAGCATTTTTTCAGATCCGAAGGTTGAAACAGAGACATGTGGTACTTCGTACAAGTTCACTCTACTAAAAAGGTGAATAATTAGGCCACCTTGGGAGATTGGGCATACAAATTTATTGGAGAATCCATTTTCGATCAAATTGGTGGCATTGAAAATAGGACTCAAAGGGCTACCACAATTCACAATTTCAGACCTTGGAGATCTGAAATTTCAGAGATACATCACATTAAATATCGAGCTCTTACAAAGTGAAAAAAGGTGTGTAGTTTTTTAAAATTTTGCATAAATCTGGTTTGAAAAATTAGTTTGAAGGAATTCAAAGGGAATAGTTAAGCATAATTATCATTAATTGATACCCAGAGAAATAAAATGGAAACAACTAGTAAGAAAGTTGAAAGCTCTAGCATGACTCGTGAAGAAGAGGAAGAAATGCAACATGATATATCAAAATTACGAGACCAAGTGCAACAAATTTCACTCTCACAAAAAGTAACAGAAGCTAAGATGGATGGTTTAAAGAAAGATGTGGAAGATAAGATGGATGGTTTAAAGAAAGGCGTGGAAGCTAAGATGGATGGTATGAAAGACAACATTGAAGATTGGAAGAAGGACATGGAAATTTGGAAGGAAGGTTTGACAAAGTTGCTACAAGAAAGGTTTCCTAATGGTGAAAAGGTAGTAGAGAAAACTCAAAATGAGAACAAAATAAATGTTAATCATGATTCAAAGAATGACAACATTGAATATTTGAAGAAAGACGTGGAAGGTTTGAAGGAAGGTTTGACAAAGTTGCTACAAGAAAGGCTTCCTAATGGCGAAAAGGTAGTAGAGAAAACTCATGATGAGAACAAAAGAAATGTTAATCATGATTTCATAGACTCTAACCCACCACATTCCAAAGATCGATACGAGGAATTTTGATGGAAAGGATCCTGTAACATGGATACTACATATGGAACAATATTTCGATCTCCATAATGTGCAAAACACACAAAAGGTACGCATCGCAACTTTATATTTGGAACCCAATCAATGTATGGTATCAATGGCTTTTCTCCCGTAAGAAAAATGTCACCTGGTTAATTTTTAGGGATGAAATGATAGCACATTATGAGGATACAAAGAGAAACACCTTTTTTAGCCAATAGATGAATCTCAAACAAAAGGGTTCAATGGTAGAGCACATTGAGGACTTCCAAAAATTGAATATAAGGGTAAATGATATTCCATAGAAGTAGAGGATTGATGTCTTCATGGGGAATTTAAAGGATAACATTCAACATGAAGTTCGTCTTTGGGAACTTGATTTGTTGGAGAAGGCACTCAGGTTGGTAAGAAAAATGGAAAGCGAAATTATGGCAACAAGGAAGCCTACCACTCACAACTATAAAGATGGAAGTGTTGTTTCCCCTAACCTTCCACAACCTACAAGGTTGACACCACAACAATTTGAAGAAAAAAGAGCAAAAGGGCTTTGTTACAGTTCTGATAGCAAATACACTAAAGGTCGCAAGTGTGTTGAGAAGAAATTATTTTACATATATTGTGAAAAGGAGGAAGAAAAGGAACAAGAAACTTCAAAAGAAGAGGATATACACCAGGAAAAAAGCCTAGAGAAAGAAGAAATGAATCCGACCATATCTTGTAATGCATTGGCTGGAATTACCACTCCTCAAACTATCAAGATATAAGGACATATCAAGAAGAAAAAGGTAATAGTTTTGATTGATTCATGTAGTACCCATAATTTTATTCATTGTAAGATAGCCAAGGAATTGAATTGATTCCTATATCCAACACCAGAGTGTCAAGTGACGGTTGCAAGTGGAGGAACCAAAAATTACATAGAAAGTGCCATAATATCAAGCTATCCATGGGAGAATATGTATTGAATATCCCAATGCTTTCCATTCCAATGGTGGTGTTGATGTTGTACTAGGAGTCCAATGGCTACAATCCTTGGGTACAATAGCTTTTAATTTTCAAGAAATTTTCATGAATTCTTTTTCGAAAGGAAAGGAAGTTGAATTAAGGGGTATCGCACAGAAACCAGGAAAGATAAGCAGCTCTAACGGAATGACAAAGATTCTAAAGAAATAAAAACAAGGATTAATTGCACAATAATGTTTGCTAGAGGTTCCCACATCGAAATCATATATTTATACAAATCTCCAAAAAATCTTGGACAATCATTCCAAGGCATTTGAGACTCCCAAAATTCTCCCACCTATTCGTGATCATGGTCATGCTATTCATTTGGTTCCAGGAAGTGTCACTCCAAACATCAGACCTTACCTAATGGGAAGACACTTCAAGGTAAAAACAAATCATGATAGCCTTAAATACTTTCTAGAACAAAGATTATCTTCAGAATAACAACAAAAATGGGTCACAAAGATGTTGGTTTATGAGTTTGAAATCATCTACAAAAAAGGGAAGAAAAATGTTGTTGCAGATGCACTCTCAAAAAAGTATGAGGGTGTGGCTAGATTGGATAAAAGAAGCAAAGGATGAATGGAACAATGAAGAAAAAGTGTGGGCACTCATTCAAAAGTTGCAGAAGATCCCAGCTCAAACGATATTGTCAGAACTTAACGAAGAAGGAAAAGTCATATTGGAACTCAAAGCAGTCACAAAAATAAGAAAACAACAGCTATGAAATCGATCAATTTCAGAGTATCTCATCAAGTGGAAGAACTTACCTGTTGAAGATTCCACATGGGAGGATGAGACTTTTGTACAAAGTCATCCAGAACTACTTAAGCATTGAGGACATCACTTTTTGAAGGAGAGGGGCATGTTAGGTCCCTATACTACTAGTGTAAAACCTTGTTGTTATTAGTGAAACCCCCTTATTGTATTATTGTGCCAATATAGCCCCCGCGTTGTTATTATTATACCCCATAGAAGCACACTATTATTATTATTGTGCCCCTACAATATTATTGTTATGTAGGCTCTGATTGTATTGGGACTGCTTAAACTCCTATATATAGAAATGAGGTCTTGTCATTTGTATCATCCAAGAATTTTTAATTTGTGAAATGTAAAGGAGGTTTCCCCCTCGAAGGGGCTGATTTTGAAGTCGTTGATCTATCTTTTCTATCTTTTTGTGATATGGTTTCATAACAAATAGTTACATGTATGCAATATAGTGTACTAGTAAACAATTAAAAATATTCATTACAAATGTTTTAAGTGTTTGGAATTATTGGACATTTAATTCATTAGTGTTGATATGGAGAAATATAAGCCCTCATAGACCTTGAAAATTGAATCCAACTATCACACAAAAGTGATTTAAATGTATATATTGTAAGTAATATATATGACACAATTATTTAAATTCTGATCTATTTTTATGTGTGTTAAACATAGTATTAGAGTTAGTCTAACTCAAAATGCCTTCAAAGATGAGTCTGGACACAAACTAGTGTAACTCCTCTCTTTGATATTCACTTGTCTCTTCAGGTTTTCTATTCTAGCATGAGTGTTTCCTATTTTGTGTTGGGAAAAATACTAAGAGGGGGGGGGGGGGGGGGGGGGGAATCAGTATTTTAAAAACTAACAATAATAATTTTCTTTTCTGAAATGTATACACGACTTGACTGAACCCAACTAGCGTATATACACGACTATTGTAAAAGAAACTAGCATATGCTTAGTAAACTTGTAAAACAACTAATTCTTTATCTGTTAAACTTGAACCAGAATGTAAGAGATTTATCAAGCATTTGATAAGTAGTAAATAGGTGCAGTAAGAACATAATAAAGTATCACACATAAGTAACACACATGAACACCAGGATTTAAAGTGGAAACCTAATGTGGGAGAAAACCACCGTTGTTGTCGTCTCAGTATTCAAAACTTATTAATATCAAAAACTTGTTATATTCTTGTACTAGCGAAAACTCATACTAGTACACAGGCACCAACCTACAAAAGGCTACAACCTTCACTCGTTCTCTAGCTGCTACTGGAAGGGAGCTCCAACCCCCTGATATGATCACCAGCTACCACTGGCAGGAAGCTTCGACTTCCTCCTTGAAGTCTCTAACCCTTAGCAACATCCATGGACCACGTTTCATAAATTTTCACACTGGATCCACTATCAAAACTTAAGCTCAACAATCAAACTATAGCTCACCACTTTAATACAATCATCAATCTCTAACACAACTGAATCACCCAATCACTGAATCCCAATCAACTGGAAAAGTCATATCGCCGTAATGAGTACACATAACTAAACTCAGAATACTTCTTAAACACACAAAATCAACTACAACCCTGATCATTCAAATGCCAAAATGTATACGCTACTTTACTTAAGGAAACCTGTGTGTATACGCTCTTTTCTGTAGAGAAACCCACATGCAAATCTTAATATACTGAAAAATGAAAATTTGTAATTCGAAATCAGACATAGAGTTGACCAATGATATTCTGAAATATGATGTTGGTTGACAGAATCCTCATATAGTCAGCAACATTAATAATCTTTTCAACCAATCAACTTGTAAAAAAATTCAACTTCATCATTCAATCAGTTCTATTTCAGGCATTATCACTCAACCCAGATCAACGTGAGGACATCATTGACAAACAATAGAGAAACAATATCATTGATAAGGTTGACCAGTCATTTATGAAAAAAAAACCTTACTTTATATACGCGACTTTGAAGAAGTGAACCTGTGTGTATACACGCTTTTCCCGAGATCAATGAGTGTATAGATCTGCAAATTTTGACCTAAAATTGCGGAGCTCTTCAAAACTTTAGAAAGACCCATATAATAATATTCAAAGATAAAAACATACATCAATACTTAGATCTAGTCAATCCATGAGAAAATCATACAATTAAAAATCATTTCAGGTCTCATGATTCTGATCCATCATTGTATACATCGATGCATGATTATTTCATATCTATGTGACAATTATGGCCCTTGTAATGCAAATATACTTCATATTAAAGTATTCATAAAAAATCTTATTACTTGCACACTTGGCACTTTGATCTTCACCTCTTTATATAGTTTATCCCTTATCCAATACCATGGGTCAAAACTACACTAGTGTTGGTAGTAATCTTTGACGGGATTAATATTCATACACTACTTTTCTTCACCAAAATCGTGTGTATATGTGACTTCGCCTTGACAAACATGTGTATAAATTTTCAAATATTCACCTCTATCAAACTTCTGTTTTTGATCTATAAACCTTTGCCCCATCATTCTGGGATTCTGTTCCATCATTCTGTCACCTATGAACTGACCTGTGGATTCATCTATTTAGCATATACTTTTTTTGTTACAAGTGATTTTCCATCAAGGACAAGACATGCATCATAATTCCAACAATATCCCCCTTTGGACTTGATGGTAACCATGTTGGTGTTGACCACCTCAACTTGTAGACACTTGTTAGATACATCAGATAAAAATTATTGGTGTTGATTACCTCAACTTGTAGAAACCTATTAGATACATCAAATAATCGTTATTCAAACACTAAGATATTCTCCCCCTTTGACATCAAGAACAAAGGGTAGACTAGAGCCCCCCCTTTGGATTTGATTTGCACTATATTGTCTATCCTCCCCCTGAGCACATGTTGAATCTTCAGAAATATGACTCTATAACTCAACGAAGTATGACCTGGCTATCACCAAGGACTCATATGTACATCAATTACCCAACCAAGTGGGATTACATTTTTGACATGGCCTCAAAATTCCATACCTGACTGAATATGACAATTATTACATCATAGGTCTCCTCATGACCTTTACATCAAATGACAGATATGACATTAATAACTGACACCAAAAGATCTTAAAAGTAGCATAATTCAGCAACCAGAATGCCAACAATGCATTATATTCTGCAAGGCTAATGCTCCCCTTGAACCTGTGCTACCTGTTCATTTTCAACAACTCATTCATCAAAGCATCTTCATCAATCAAATAAATATCAATGATAAAACCATAACTCAATATCATATCAGAAAACTGTACCCATCAACATTAGACCAAGAAAAATCAAATCATAGTTGTCAGAAGCATGTCGAAGGCTGATCTTGATTTTGCCCCATTGTTTTTCTATAAGAGAAAAACATACACGACTCTATGCAAAGAAAGTTGCATATATATATGTGACTATAATTCATGAAACTCCAATATAGACAACAACCTTATGAATTTTCACTTGTATATTGAGTGGACTGCATTAACAACAAAATGAGGCAGAGACAACTCCCAGTTTCTGTCTGAGATATTCAAATGCTTCTCTGGGAAGGGGTTTAGTAAATATATCAGCAACTTGTTCTTTGGAGGGAACATACTCCAATTTAACCTTTTTCTCAAGCACTTGTTTTCATAGAATGTGATACTTAATAGGTATATGCTTGGTTTTGGAGTGCATAATAAGATTTTTCGAAATACTAATAACACTTCTATTATCACATAGGATGGATATGGGTCGAGAATAATTGATTTGTATATCCTGTAATTTTTGCATCATCCAAAGAAGTTGTGTGCAACAAGATGCAATAGCCACATATTTTGCTTCTGCTATAGATAAGGCAATGGAAATTTGTTTCTTGTTGAACCAAGATACTAATCGGGGCCTCATGTAAAATTCACCTACACTAGTGCTTTTCTAGTCATCAACATTTCCACCCCAATCTGCATCTGTGTATGCATGAAGGGTAGGATCTGCATCTTTAGGATACCATAGACCAAGGTCTTCAGTTCCTTGGAGATATTTGAATATTCTCTTTACGGCTTGAAGATGTGATTCCTTTGGATTGGCTTGGAAACGTCCAACAATCCCAGCTACATGCATGATATCTGTTCTGGTACCTATTAGATAAAGCATACTTCCAATTATAGACCTGTACTCTAGTTTGTTTACTATAGGAGAATGATCATTGGAACTAAGGCTACATCCTATTATCATGAGAGTACATATAGGTTTGCAATATTCCATCCCATACTTCTTCAAAATTTTCTTGAGATATTTTGTTTGTGAGAGAAAGATGCCATCTTTTGCTTGTTGCACTTGTAGACCAAGAAAATAGGTTAGTTCCCCAAGTAAATACATTAGAAATTCTTGTTGCATAACAAAAGAAAATTTTTGACTCATAGATTATTCATTACTGCCAAGGATGATATCATCAAAATAAACAACAATAATTTGCAATTTATCACCCTCAATTTTTGTGTACAAGTTGTTGTCTACAGATCCTTTTGTGAAACCTTTTTGTTGAATATATTTGTCAAGACGATAATACCATGCCCACAGAGTTTGTTTTAGCCCACATAGAGCCTTTTTTAGTTTGCATGAAAGGTTTTCATCATTCCCCAAAATGAATCCTTCTGGTTGTTCAATATATACTTCTTCTAGATCTCCATTAAGGAAAACAAATTTTACATCCATTTGAAAAACTTTGAACTTTTGAAACTTGAAAATGCAAGAAACATTCTTATGGCTTCAAGTCTGGATATTGATGCAAATGTTTCTTCAAAGTTTATACCTTCTTGTTGAGCATAACCTTTACAAACAAGTTTAAATTTGATTCTAATGGCCTCTCCATTTTCATTCAACTTATTTTTCAATATCCATTTTGTCCCAATAAAATTTTTATCATGAGGCCTTGGAACCAATTCCCATGTATCATTCTTTTTAATTTGATCAAGTTCTTCATTCATGGCCTTAACCCAACATCCATCTTTACTAGCTTGATTTAAATTTTTTGGTTCAATATTGGATAATAAAGCTATATAACTAGAAGATCCTACAAGGGTTCTTCTTGTTTGTACCCCATATTACTTTTCTCCTAGAATTTGAGTTTCTAGATGATTCTTTTTAACATACCTGGATGAAGCCTTTTATTTATCTGATGGATCTTCTCCTTATACTTCATTAGTTTCTTCCTGTATATCATTGCAATTTGATGTGGGAAAGCATTCATCATCATCATCCTCTTTTGCTGATGTTACCTTTTTGGGCTTTGTGCATGCTTTATCTATCACACCATCAATGCACTCAACAATTTTCCAAAGTTTCTTATTGTAACATTTGTATCCTCTGCTTCTATATGAGTAACCAAGAAGTATTCGTTCATCTGTTCTAGCTTCAAAATTACCAAGTATTTTATCATTATTTTTTATTAACAATTTTCTTCCAAAAACTCTAAAATGCTTTACAGTGGATGCTTACCATACCAAAGTTCATACGGAGTTTTATCACTATTCACAGAAACATGAGCCTTGTTGAGAATATTTACTATAGTATGTGCAGCTTCACCCCAGAAGGTGTCAGGAGTTCTAGACTCATCAAGCATATCACAAGCCATTTGTTGAACAATTCTATTCATTCTTTCTACCACGCCATTTTGTTGAGGAGTTTTAGCTAGAAAAATTTGTCTTTTTATCCCATGTTGTTCAAAGAATTCATATGATATGTATTCTCCTCCTTGGTCAGATCTGAGACATTTGATTTTTAGGTCTAATGAATTTTCAACTAATGCCTTGAAGACTTTAAATTTATCAAATGATTCATCTGTGTGTTTCGATAAACTGATCCAACACATTCTAGAAAAGTCATCAATGAATAAGATATAGTATTGCTCTCCATGAGGTGGCTTTTTCCTTACTGGTCCACACAAATCAATATGTATAAGTTCAAGAGGCTTACTTGTTGATCCTTCTTTGGCATTGAATTGAAATCTGGTTTCCTTACCGAATTGACATGACTTACAATGGTACTTTCTGGTATGGTGATATAGGGTAGATCACGAACAACTTTGAGCCTACTTGATTTGCTTATTTGAGCGAAGATTAGATGTCCCAACCCTCTATGCCATAACCAATTTTCTTCTTCTTCGCCTAGGTAACATTTTTCTTGTCCACCTTTCAATATATACAAATTACTTGGGGTTCTTATTCCTTTTATTATGGTCTTTCCTGTGTCAAGTTCACACATTCTTTTGATCCGAATACCACTTCATTTCCTTGGTCACACATTTGGCTAACACTCAAAAAGTTATGCTTTAATCCATCAACATACATAACATTACGAGCTTGAACTTTTTCTTTTAGAAAAACAGAACCTTTACCCTTAATGACAACAGGTGAGTCATTTCCAAAAGTGACATTATTTTCTTTCTCTAAAGCATTGTATGAAATATGTTTTTCTTTATCACTTGTCATGTGTTTTGAACATTCGCTAGCAATGTACCATTGATTTTCTTGTCCTTCTGCAAACAATGCTATTCCACAGCTTTCAGATTGTAACTCCTTCCTTATCCATACCTTAGAATTTTTTGATATTTTCTCCTGTATTCAAATTCTTCATGTCCAAAGTTATTTCAAAATGAGCATTCAATTTCATCTATAAGAGGTGAGAATTTATTATAAGTGTTCTTCTTGAGTCCTATCTGATTCCTTTGTTTTCTTGCTTCTCTAGCCATGATAGTTTTGTCTGCAACACATTGAGCAACCTTATGACCAAAATTATGACATGAGAAACATTGTCCATTAAAGAAAAAATTTCTATGATCATAGAATCTTCTGTGGTTGCTTACCTTTTGACTGGTGCTTCTATTTTTGTTCATCCTTGGATTGGAGTGAACATGGTTTACCTGTAGAATTCGTTTATTCTTTTGTTGAGGACTAAAGATTTGTTGGTTGGTTTTTGATTCATTACTGAAGCTTTACTGATTGCTTTTTGTTGCATTATTGAAGATTTGCTAATTGGTTTTTGCTGCACTTAGATAGCTTCCAATGGTGGCTGAAGACTTCGATGTTTGAGATGTTTCTCCAGTGTATCCAAGACCTGTATTCATAAGAGGATAGCATTGTACCTTGATTATTTCATCTAAGGTTTCAGATCCTTTAGCAAATCTAAGATTCAAAGTTTTTATTTTCTCAAGTTCCTTTCTTAGACTTACTACACATTCTAACTTCTCATTATGCTTTTCCTTTTCTATGATTTGATGCTTCAAAGTATATATGGTTACTTTGTTTTCTTCCAAGCAAATTTTTGAGTTGAGTAATTTCTTCAAAAAAATATTTTTCCTCTAAAGAATCCACAAATTTATCATTAGACTCATTCATATTTTTCTCAAAAGCCATGAGTAATTTAAGATCTTGATCAGATTCGCCTTATTCACTATTTGAAAAACCATCACTATGTTCATAAGTATAATAAATTCTTCTACTGTTAAACTGTCTCCTATTACCTTTCACTATATCCTTCCCTTTGTCATGGTTATCTTTATGAGGACATTTAACGGAATAATGACGAACTCTACCACAAGCAAAACATTTGAAGGGAAGCTTACCTCTGAACTTCCCGATGTCCAGTTGTAGTTTCTTTACAAATACCTCTTCTTCTTCTGATACGTATCCTGATTCCTTGCGTTCTTCCTTTTCTTTTCCTTTTGTAGATGATTTAAATGCAGCTTCTCTGACTTTTGAGGCACCTTATTTCCTCATTTCAAAAGAAGTAAGGATCCCATGAAGTTGAACAATAGTAAGATTTTGCAAATCCTGCTTCTCTTCAATGGAAGACACTTTTGACTCAAATTTAGGAGTTAGAGATTTGAATATTTTCTCAAATAAAGTAGTTTACTTTATTTCTTCACGCATATTTTTCACGCGATTTACAATCTCATCTATACATAGAAATAAATTGGTAGTACTTTCATCATTATGCATTCTGGAAGTTTCATATTGAATTCTGAGAGTTTGTAGTTTATCATTTTTTACCTTGATAGCTTTGGCATTGGTTTCATACGTCTGTGGGAACTGTAGCTGGATATTAGTAACCTCCTTCAACAATTTCCCAAACATCTGCTCCAAGAGACTCAAGATAGGATCTCGTTCTTGTCTTCTAATATATAAAATTATTTTTGTTGAAGATTGATGGTCTGATCGATGTTGTTTCATCTTGATTTATTGTCTTGGGAGGTCTTCCTTCAAGCAATCAAGCTTATTTTGAAGGACTTGTTATGATTCCAATTTTTAAAAAAATACTGAGAGGGGGGGTGGGGGAGGGTGAATCAGTATTTTAAAAACTCACAATAATAATTTTCTTTTCTGAAATGTATACGTGACTTGACTAAACCCAACTAGCGTATATACGTGACTGTTGTAAAAGAAACTAGCGTATGCTCAGTAAAATTGTAAAACAACTAATTCTTTATCTGTTAAACTTGAACCAAAATGTAAGATATTTATTAGGCATTTGATAAGTAGTAAATAGGTGCAGTAAGAATAGAATAAAGTATCACACATAAGTAACACACATGAACACTGGGATTTAAGGTGGAAACCCAATGTGGTAGAAAGCCACTATTATTGTCGTCTCAGTCTTAAAAACTTATTAATATAAAAAACTTCATACATTCTTGTACGGGTACAGACTCATACAAGTACGCAGGCAGCCACCTGCTGAAGGCTACAACCTTCACTCGTTCTCTATCTCCTACTGGAAGGGAGCTCCAACCCCTTGATCTGATCACCAATTACTACTGGCGGGAAGGTTCAACTTCCTCACTGAAGGCTCCAACCCTCAGCAACATCCATGGACCACATTTCATTAATTTTCACACTAGATCTAATATCAACGCTTAAGCTCAAAAATCAAATTGTAACTCATCACTATAATATAATCATCAATCTCTGACACAAATGAATCAACCAAACACTGAAACCTAATCAACTGACACTTAATCAAAACTCAACGAATCAAGTGGAACTATCATATCACTGTAACCAGTACACAGAACTAAACTCAGAATACTGCTTCAACACATAGAATCAAATGCAACCCTAATCATTCTAATGCTAAAATGTATATGCTACTTCAAGTAAGGCAACCTCCATGTATACGCTATTTTCCGTAGAGAAACCCGCGTACAGATCTTAATATACTGAAAACTAAAAACTTGTAATTTTGAATCAGACACAGAGTTGACTAGAGATATTCTGAAATATTATGTTCGCTTACAAAATCCTCATACATATTGCAACATCAATAATCTTTTCAACCAATCAACATGTAAACACATTAAACGTCATCATTCAATCAGTTCTACTTCAGGCATTATCACTCAACCTAGATCTACATGGGGACATCATTGACAAACAACCAATAAAAAATAGCACTGATCAGTTTGATCAGTCATTTATGAACAAAACCATTACTTTATATACGCGACTTTGAAGAAGTGAACCTGCGTGTATACATGTTTTTCCCGAGACCAACCAGCATATAGATCTACAAATTTTGACCTAAAATTGCATAGCTCTTCAGAACTTTAGAAAGACCCAGATCATAATATTCAAAGATAAAAACATGTGTCAGTACTTAGATCTAGTCAATCCATGAGCAGATCATACAATGAAAATTCATTTCAGGTCTCATGATCCTGATCCATCATTGTATTCATCGGTGCATAATTATTTCAGATCTATGTGACAATTATGGCCCTTACAATGCAAATATACTTCAAATTGAAGTATTCATCAAAAATCCTTTCACTTTCACACTTAGCACTTTGATATTCACCTCTTTATATAGTTTAGCCCTTATCCAATACCACGGGTCAAAACTACACTAGTGCCAGTGGTAATATTTGACAGGATTAATATCTGTTGCTGCACTTATTACTATGGGCCAATACCAAGGTAAGGACCCCTAGTATGTAGAATACCATTGTGCAAAAATTGTACACTACTTTTCTTCACCAAACTCGCGTGTATACATGACTTGGCCTTGACAAATCGACATATAGATTTTCAGATATTCACCTCTATCAAACTTATGATTCTGATCTGTAAACCTTTGACCCATCATTATGGTATTTTGTTCCATCATTCTATCACCTCTGAACTGACCTGTGGATTCATCTAGTTACCATATACTTGTTCTGTTACAAGTGATTTGCCATCAAGGACAACACATGCATCATAATTCCAACATTTACGTTGTTACACATTTGACCATTTCTTTACTGCACACCATAGTCTCAATTGTCACTTACCCTATTGTTCGCATTGCTATAACAAAATGTTGTTTATCTTGGCTTGATGATCTGTGACTGCAGTTGTTGAAGCTTATTTTTGAGATGGTGTGTCTAGATGGGGACAATATTGCAAAAAAAGTCTTTCTATTAACCAAAACTCTGATAGGACGTTAGCAGGTACATCAAGTCATGCACCGCCTGTGCAGTTGCTAAACCTGCCATCAAGAAGAAGGGATTGTACACTCCTCTACCTACCCTAGACAAGCCTTGGGAGTCCATCTCCATGGATTATATGTCAGATCTTCCCTCAACCAAGCATGGTAATGATTCTTTGTGGTTGTTCACCAATTCTGTAAGATGGCCATTCTAGTACCTTGCAAGAAGAGAGTATCACAGCAGAAGCCATTGCTAAGCTCTTCTTCAAGCATGTTTGGGTTCATTTTGGGTTGCCACGGACCATTATTTCAGATAGGGAGAGCTAGCCTGTGGTCTTTGATGGACACTAAGCTGACCAAATTGACCGCCTTCCACCCCTAAACTGACGAGCAAACAGATGTAGTCAACAGGATGATCGGGCATATCTTGCACATGTACAACTCCAAGCATCCATGCTTTTCCCCTGGGACCCTTATCCCTCATGCCTCAATGTAGCATAGTAGAATAGTTTTATGATTATGAGGTGTGGCATCGAAATATCTAAAGCATATTATAGGATCTCATCGACAAAATAAAAATAAAAAGGTTGGTGTTCATACCCATAAACGAAGGAATGAAAACCCTTGTGTAAATCATTGGCGTATGTCCTTTGGTGAGTACCATATGTATAGTCTTTCCAGTTTTGGGCGATATCATCATTCACATGCCTATTCTGAGACTGAGAGCTTATATCCTCTTTTCGAAACCTTATTGTCTCTTCTAAGTACTCTTGTATGATCAAATGAGGAATTCCTATGATAAGTTCTTGTATGTCCAATCAGATTCTGCATCTAAGCCTTGCAAATCCAAACCTTCTTAAGACTTAAAATATCAACTAATGTACCTAGGCATTCATCACCATAAATTAATAATGCAATCATCAGTGTCAAGGTGATGGTTTTCCAATCCTTCATATTGGTTAATGGCTTCGATTTCATTCAACTAATGACCAAGATCAAAAGATCCTTGATCAGCCAGGAATGTAGAAACATCATCTTTACATAGAGGAATTTGAAAAAGGGAAGAGAGATGGAATGAGTCTTCACCCTTTTTCTCCTCTACTTGTGAAATTTACCTTGCACCTAATCACTATTTGAACTGGAAGATTGAAAATCAAGAGTACCTGGAGCAATTACTGGTGGAGCGGATTGATTATGTGAATCAAGGTATAAAGGGTCATGAGGTGTAAATGATAAATGGTGATAGGTCTCTCTTGAAGAAGCAGTACTTTTAATCAGATCATATTCAAGATTTAAATTATGCATGCTGATGCCATCTTGCGAAATAAGGTGATCAACCTTCACAATGGGATTTGTGAGATTATGATAAAATTCAAAATTTTCCTAAATAAAATTTACTTGATCATTAAAATCAGGTGAAGGTGGAAGAGGTGGATCAAGAACTTGATTTTGTTATTTCCCAACTTCAATAGTGGCACCAAAAACTACCTTGTTTGGTAATAGAAAAGGAGGAGGAGAAGGGACAAAAGGGGAAGCATATTCCTCCTCTGAGGGTTGGGGTACCTCATGATGAAGACAAGTTGGAAGAGTAAAATCAACCAAGGATTCATATTCAAATTGTGTCAAGGAGATTTGAACCAAATGCCGAAACTTTTCCTTGAAGAAATTTGAAACCACATATTCTTTAGGAAACTCATATCATAAGTGAATAAATCTATTAACAAAATACTCTATTGATTCATCAGGTCTCATTCTAATTTGATTAATAATTTAATAAACATCTCGATAATCATACCTATCAAAGGCTCAATGACACTCCTTAAAGAGTTGTTCGAACAAGTGAACGAAAGCGAATGGTAAGGTATGACACCATTGCTTAAATCTGTTGGCACTATGATACAGGCATGACACAAGTGTTGTCCTTGATGGCAACTCTCTCAGATGTAAGATCATAGTATAGTAGGTAAACAACAAGAATGAAGAAAGAAAGGTATACGCAGGTTCACCATTGACCAAGCTGCGTATACACGTAGGTTCACTGTATACAAAGTCGCGTATATGAAAGGTATACACAGGTTCACTATATACCAAGTCGCGTATACACACATCTTCTCTATATACAAAGGCGTGTATAATGTACACACGCACTATCACAGAAGTAAAGGCGCGTACATGTTGGAAAACTAAGTTTTGGTCTGTGGTATTTGGTCCATGGTATTTTGGTATTGGTCCATGGTATTTGGTCTGAGGTATTGACCCCAGGTATTGGGTCCAAGGTATTGGTCCTATGTGGTTTTGGACCATGGTATTGAGAGAGGTCTAAACCTATATAAGGAGAAGAAGATCATTAGGCTAAAGTGCAAGTGTGCAAGTGATGAATATCTGATGAAGTGTGAGATCTAGTATGTTGGTTATGGGTTTGTGATGCTTTGCTTGATCTGAACCAAGGATGCACCTATGCGGTTGATGATGGATGATGGATTGGGATCATAAGGCTTGGAATGTATTATCATTATGTGGTTTTATCATGGATATACTAGATCTGAATTATTGACGCATTTTTTATTGTATAAATGTTATGATCTGGGTATGACTGATGTCTGGAATAGCTGCAAAGTTATGAGTAAATATTTGCAGATTTGTATGTGGGTTCACTTTGGTAAAAGTGCGTATACATGCTGGTTCATCTCATCAGAGTAGCGTATACAGTATGAAGTATGATATTTGAAGTTGTAGTTGGATCTGGTTGTTGTTGCAGAATTCTGTGGTTTGCTCTGTGTTCTGGTGACTATGTTTTGTTGATAGGGTTTCAGTGTTTCAGTGTTGGGTGATTCAAAGATTGATGATGCAGGTGTAGTTGATGGGTGTATTGCAGTGGTGATTAATTTTGTGCTTCAATGTTGTTGATGGGTCCAGTATGAAAATTGGATGAAACGTGGCCTTCAGATTATGGTGTTGTGCTTCAGGAGTATCCAGTATGAAAATTTATGAAACGTGGTCCCTGGAGGAAGAGAGAAGGTCGTAGCCTTCTGTAGGCCGATGCCTACATATTGGTAAACATATTGGCCAGTACAAGAGCTAGGGGGTTGGAGCTTCCTTCCAGTAGTAGTTGGAAAACGAGTGAAGGTTGGAGCCTTCAGTAGGCTGGCGCCTACGTACTAGTAAACATATCGGCTAGTACAAGAGCTAGGGGGTTGTAGCTCCCTTCCAGTAGTAGCTGGAGAACGAGAGAAGGTTGTAGCCTTCTGCAGGTGGGTACCTGCATATTGGTATGAGTCTGCGCCAGTACAAGATTGTAAACATGTTTTTCTTATATTAATGGAAGACAACAGCAGGTGGTTTTTGTCCTGCATTGGGTTTCAACCTTATCTCATGGTGTTCATGTGTGTTTCTTATGTGTGATGACCTGTTCTGTTTTACTGCACTTGTTTACTATTTTTATGGTTAATGAAGTTCTGATGCACTGATTAAAGATCAACAATAAATGGATTAACTAAATCATAAGTTTACTGGATATACGCTAGTTGCATTATACACAATTGCGTGTACACGCAGGTTCCTTAACTGAAGTAGCGTATATGAATCTGATTATGGAAATGAAAAAATTAGTGATTTTCTAATACTGATTCACCCCCCCCACCCTCTCAGTATTATTTCCAACAATTGGTATCAAAGCAGGTCCTTTGGTAGAAGCTTGATCGCTTGAAGGAGATCTATAGAACAATGGGAAAGAAAGTGTGTCAGAAGAAGAAGACAACTCAAAGGAACAATGACAGCTTGCCGTTAAGTGGAAGCAAGTATTCAGATTTTGAATCACCTCAGATTGAAGATGAACAAGAAAATGAAGCATCAGATAAAATCATAGATCAACAAGATCTATTTAACAAAATAGAGAGTGCCCTCCAAGAAGAAGTTTGTAGATTAAAATATCAGCTAGAGTGTGCCTTCAAAGTACGTCAAATGCTGCAAGATGAAGTGATACCATTGAAAAATAAGTAGCATGAAGAACTACCTCAAGTGGATAAAGAAAAATAAAATGAGATTCTCAAATTAAGGCAACAAGTGGAAGAAGGAAGAAAGGCTACATAAATATTGAAGAAACAACATTTGGAAAAGGAAGAGAAACATCAAGTTGAGGTAAATATCTTAAAAGGCAAATTAGAAGAAAACGATAAACTGTTATGATTTCAAGACAGTATTAAGATTTTGGATGATATTATTAGTAGTCAAAGATCCCCTACTATCAAAACTGGTCTTGGTTTTCATGAATCTGTTGAAGGTGAATCTAGCTCTCAGGGTGAGGCAAGGAACTCTAATGCAAACCTGAAATGCTCAACATCAACAACCAAGGAAAGAAATCCGTCAAAGAAAATATTTTACTCCAAACTATGGAAGTGATAGTCAGTTATTTTATCAGATGAATAATGTTGAGTGTTATGTATGTCATAATCTTGGACATGTTGCAGTGAGATGCAGAAGTAGAATGATGCAAGACCGTCACACAAAAAGATCATCACATTCCAAGTACTTTAAGGGATATTGTTTTGCTTTCAATATGTTTGGTCACAAAGCCATTGACTACTACAGAAGGAATATTAAACATGTAAGATGTTATGCATATAAAAAGTTTGGACATATAGCAAAGGAATGTAGGAGAAGATTTTGGGCACCATACCAAAAGGAGAAAACATTATCAGAGTCGAAGATATGGAAGAAAAAGGAAGTACAGTCAGAAAGATGTGGCATAGCAAAGTATATAGACATGACAGACTCAGAGGGAGCTGAAGGTATGGAACCTCAGTGTTCTAAATATCATACGCAAGTTTCATAAAGACAAGTCGCGTGTATACACGAGTTCGAAGCTTCACAAACGTGTATATGTTGGTTTGAGGAAAAGCAGTGGGACAGACTCAAGAAAAAGGGTCTGATATGATTTAGTCAATTATTTGCTCTGTTTGATAATGGTTACAATTTGCTAATGATGTGTGGAAATGTGTTGGTACTCATAATATGTTGTTTAGAAGTGCTTTTGATCCTAACTTGATGATGATGATGCCTTGATACTTCTTGCTGATATATGCATGATCAGATTTGACAGTGAATAGATGGAACAGGTTCAGGGGGAGCATATTCTTTGAATAAATGCATTGTTGGCATTATGGTTAGAAATCCTTGGTGATGATGCTTATGTGGCTAAATGATTGTTGGTTGGCCAAGAGAATGGTATTGTAGGTTACAGGTCTGGATGCTGGTGACAGATGCTTATGGTGCAGATCATATATGGTGTATGATAGTTGCTGATGACTATCGTGGTCTTGTTTAGATTGCTGGTCATTGTTATAAAAGTCATGTATATCATTTGATTTAAAGGTCATGAAAAGACCTAATTTGTAACCCCAATTTGCATGGGAAGGATGATGTAATAATGTCTATTTCAGTCATGTATAAACATTTGGTATATCCCACTTGGTTGGGTGGATGAGTCAAAATAGTGTATCCCCACTTGGTTAGAAGATTGATGTATGTATGAGTCATACAAAGGTCATACTCACTTAGTTGGGTTTAGAGTCATGTTATTCTTTTGAAAAATATTTTTGCAGACTCGGCATGTGCTCAGGGGGAGCATGGACGGATTGATACATCTTAGCATGTACAAAGGGGGAGCTCAATCAGAGATTTCAGCATGTACTCAGGGGGAGTATGGACAACAGAATGTATATCAAGGGAGAGAATATCTTGGTCCACCCTTTGCCCTTGATGTAGAAGGGGGAGAGTGACTTGGTGTGGTTGTTGCCATCAAGTACAAAGGGGGAGATTGTTGGCATTATGATACAGGTATGAAACAAGTGTTGTCCTTGATGGAAACTCTCTCAGATGTAAGATCATAGTATAACAGGTAAACAAAAAGAATGAAGAAAGAAAGGTATACACAGGTTCACCATTGACCAAGCCGCGTATACACGTAGGTTAATTGTATATAAATTCGCGTATACGAAAAGGTATACATAGGTTCACTATATACCAAGTTGCGTATACACGCAGGTTCTCTATATACAAAGGTGCATATAACGTAAACACGCACTTTCACAGAAGTAAAGGCGCGTACATGTTGGAAAACTAAGTTTGGTCGGTGGTATTGGTCCATGGTATTTTGGTATTGGTCCATGGTATTTGGTCCTAGGTATTTACCCCGGGTATTGGGTCCAAGGTATTGGTCCTACGTGGTTTTAGACCATGGTATTGAGAGAGGTCAAAACCTATATAAGGAGAAGAAGATCATTCGGCCAAAGTGCAACTGTGCAAGTGATGAATATCTGATGAAGTGTGAGATCTAGTATGCTGGTTATGGGTTTGTGATGCTTTGCTTGATCTAAACCAGGGATGCACCTATGCGGTTGATGATGGATGATGGATCAGGATCATAAGGCCTGTAATGTATTATCATTATGTGGTTTGATCATGGATAGACTAGATCTGAATTATTGACGCATGTTTTATTGTATGAATGTTATGATGTGGATATGACTGTGTTGAGGGCCCTGAAATCGGGTCAACAACAAGGGGGATACCCACTCGGTCGGGAACCTGGTTGGCAGCTCCGTGCCCGTTTGGTGTAGCGGGTCTGACTGGGGATAACGGGACCAGCTTCCCGTTCTAAGGGGGTGTGTGTGTAGAGTTTGATGATGTGTGTGTGTGTAGAATATAATAGTGAAAATATGGAATTATTTCTAAGCTAATCTAGTTCTAAACTCTGAGACTAAACTTTATACTACTTTAATCTATCAAGAACAACACATCTAATCTACGCTAACCCGGGATAGAACTTTTTCCATTATGCGATCTAGAAAGATTTCACACAATAACTGGTAATGAAGATTATTCAGCTATTATGAGAATATAAATCAATTAAGATGAACCATCCTGCAGAAGAAGTTAAACAAAACGGTTGTGAACAGCATATCGCATAATCAGTTATTCATGTATTAAGCATAAGTCAATGACTCCACCGTACAAAAGTGCCAAATGGTAGTCCACTCATTCATACGTTAACATATAAACAACATCAGCTGTATATTACTCTAAGAATGCAAGCAAAAACTCGTCAAGAGATAAAAGTACCATTTATGACTGACTTTATACTCACAGACCTGAAGCAATAATGATCTATTTCTACTTACTTCTAATGCCTACTAAGAGTACAGAAGTGCAACATCATTAGCAGGTATTAAAATGCAAACATAAATAAATCTTGATCTGTCCATTCATCAAAAACCCCCTCCGAGGGTGCAAAAGTGCATGTTCTGAGGACAGGTTTTTTGACAAATTTCTGGACCCTTCTCCAATGCAACGAGAAGGGTTAAATACTACTAACCGGCTAATTTTAATTACACAAATTTAGGGAACGGCTTCAAATGACCGCCCTTTTACTAAAACAAATTTATTTCTAAAAACTGAATCTAATTTCTAACCATTTATGTATCTGCTCCTTAGTGCTGTAAGCGATGCGCTGTTCGCCGTGAAAGAGTCGGCTGCTTGTCCTTTCCTTTTGTTTGAGCTTGAAAATTAGAAATAACAAGAGCTGGCACCTCTTTCTGACAAACTAGAAGATATTTTTGAAAGTGTTCCTCTGGAGGAGTGTCTTTACGGTGTGTATACTTAGCACAACTCAGATTTCTTTCAAACTGATTGTGCTGTTGGTATTTCGGTTTCCGGCCGTGCGAATGACTCAATGAGCTGGGGATTTTGTTGCCTGAACGATTTTCCCAATTGAAACTTGTTTCCATTCTTTGTTCTAGGCTTTTCTGAGACGTCTTTCCCCTTAAGCGTTTTTCTTTTTGATTTACCCAATTTGGGACTCAGGATCTTTCATAAACGCTTTGCTTTTGTGCGCCTTTGACTCTGAGCCGTAGATAGCCTATTTCCATCAGCATTTGTTGAGTGATACTCTGGGATCCGCGGTCCTGCTGTATGCGGTATCCATCTGCGACGTCATCTCCTCTCTGTTCTTCTAGTTCTGGCGCTTTTCCTTGGATGTTTCCTGCATATAGATTTATATCAGTTGTTGACTTATAGTTCATGTAAATGAAAAGAGACAGAAGAAAAGATTGACATGAAAGCAATTAAGTTCTAATGAATGCATAATCATGTCACCCATTATGACTTGACTCTTCGAAAAATGTAACATAATCATCTTTGGATACACAGGCGTACAATCATTAATTTCCCGTAAGGTGCGCGCCTAACTTTAGGCTCCCAGATCATGCCGAGGAATGCCTGCGACGATTGGCTTCTGCGATTTGCATCGCAGCATCGAAGATTGCGATGTAAATAAGTGGTATCGCAGCGATTGATAGTCTCATTTGTCGCACACCATAGATCGCAGGTCGCAGCTTTGCATGGTCGCAGATCGCATATCGCAATATCGCAAGGTCGCAAGGTTTTTTGCTTTGTCACTTTGTGCTGCTTATGCGACATTGCGATGTGCGACGTCGCATATCGGCCGTCGGCTGCTCTTTAGGTTCTCCTCTTTTGAGCGCCTTTGATGCACGTGATGCGATGAGTTATCGCGTCGCTCTTCCTTGGTGTGTTTGTGTGCTTTAGGAAAGCGCTCCTTTTTCCTTTGCGACGCGATATAGCTCTTAGGGAGTCGATACAAAAGATTTTTTTTCAAACAAAAATATTTTTTGGATTTTTTGGTTAAGGGTCCCCCTTTGCTTGATGTTATTACTAATATCAAACAAAGAGGGGGGTTGTAGGTGACCACAACAATGGCGATTCACTGTGAAGAACCAGTTATCTCTGCGTTTCTATTGACCGTTCACTTCCGAAACAGCGAAATTTTTTATTTGTCTAAATTTTGTTATGGACAGATATAGTAGATTGCCCCTCACCTTGTCGACGATATTTTGTCTCAACCCTTTTTATATCTCAATTTCTTGCTTCCTCAGGTTTCTTCTTGCATTTGCATCAGACATTACTTGGTCTTGATAAAAGATAAAATAAGGTCTTCTCTGCGTACTGGCTTAAAAGTATGCTCATTTGTCGTAGGTAGAGCCTTTGCTGCCCGCAAGCATCCATAGCCTCGACAGGGTTACCATGTTATCCAGCAATGATCCTTTTTCCTGCTTGAGGTTACTCGCAACATTCCAGAGAAAAATCCTTTTTAACACACTTTTCCTTTTTTAATTCTCTAAAGAACAATGTCTTGGTTTGGTGGCCAAATTATGACACAGTCATTCACCTGATTTACACTTGTGCTGAACAAGCCGGCTCGTGATGAGACCTCTTGTCTTTTGATTGCAACAATCTTAAGTCGTTGCCCTGTTTTGATAGACAGTATTGGCAAAGTCAGCAAGTTATAATATCTGTGATCATGATAAGCCAGCTCGTGATGAGACCTCTTATTCTTTGAGATATAGTGTTTTGCTTGGATTGTTTCTCTGGATGCTGTAGTTTCCTTTTAGCAGGGAGGAAGTCATTGTTTTTCCTTAAGAAAGCTCTGGACGACAATAATAGAGTTTTTTGAAAACAACAACTTTGCAGAGAATGCTTATTTTATTATTGATGATACCCTTCATGGTGGTGATAAAAAACAATTCTTTTACCAGAGGTTGCTTTTGTCAAAGTTTTTTAGAGGTCGAAACGAGTATCGTAATCAAAGTGGAGTTAACTCTATTTGTCAATAATAAAATTCAGCTTTTCAATTTTTTTTTTTTGCTATTTGTACAAGCGAAATCAAAGTCTGATAGAGAATTGGCGTGCTCTTTCATGAATCCTTTTTAAATGATCATTTACAATGGGTTTTATTCATAAAAGAGAAAAACAAAACAAAATAAAAGCTAAAAACTAAATCTATCCTACAAATATTAGAAGATTTCTCTTCTATGGAAAACATAATTTAAGAATCAGTCCATTGACAGGTAAAGAATCTCTCCTTCCTGCCAGATCCTGCAACACGAATGTAGATGGGCCTACGACTTCCACAATCTGAAAAGGGCCAGGCCACAGCTTCTGAAATTTCGTATGTTTGCCCTTTTCTTCATGAGCCTTATCCCATTTCAAAACTAAATCACCCATCTGAAAGTTTTTTCTGGTTATGATGGCTGAGTCAAAAGAAGATTTTATTAGCGCTTGGTGATGAACATGGGTTTTCCTAGCTTGTTCTCTTTGTTCTTCTAGTTTGATTATTTCCATTTGTCTTAATTGTAAAGAGGAAGTAGATACTTCATCGATATACTGCACTAAAGACAAAGAGGGAATGACTAGGTGAGTCGGAAGAACCACTTCTCTCCCATAAACTAAATTAAAGGGAGAAGTGCTGATTGAAACTTTCTTTGTGATTCTATCAGCCCATAAAGCATTTACCAGCGCTTTGTGCCAATTCCTTTGGTTTTGGTCGACTGTTCTTTTGATAATTCTGATTAGGTTCTTGTTTGTTGATTCCGCCAATCCATTACCTTGCGGATAGTAGTTGGCAGAATATTTCAGTTTGAAACCTCTTTTAAGCGCAAACTCAGTCATAGTATTTCCAGAAAAATATGAAGCGTTATCAAACATTATTGCTGTTGGCAATCCAAACCTAGTGATGATAAATTGATCTATGAATTCAATAATATTTTCAGAATGAACTGTCTTGAGAGGAACTACTTCTACCCATTTGGTAAAATAATCAGTTGTTGTAAGGATATACTTATGCTGCTTAGAAGAGTGAGGAACGATCTCACCTATTATGTCCAAGCCCCATTGACTGAATGGTTGGTCGATGATGACTGGTTGTAGCGGCATGGCAGGTTTCCTTTGTTTTCCTGCAGCAGTCTGGCAGACTTGGCATCTCCTCACGTGATTGTATGAGTCTTTGAAAGACGTGGGCCAATAATATCCTGCACGCAAGATTTTATGTGCAGTCGCATCTCCGGCATAGTGTCCGCCCGCTGGTCCATCGTGGAGTTCCTGCAAAACCTTTTCGACTTCAGTTTTCTCAAGACACCTAAGAAGCACAGAATCGTAATTCCTTTTAAACAAGACATCATTTATGAGCTGGTATTGTTTAGCTTTTAATCTCAGAGCTCTTTTCTTGGTATGATCCAGACGTGATGGAGCATATCCGTTCTTAAGAAAATAAATGGTGTCAGCATATGATGATTCTGCATCGTTTAGGCTTACCTCGTACGCTTGTGCCTCTTCAGATGAGTTCTCCGGGATTTGTGATGCTCCGGCTAACATCTTGCAAAAGCCTTGACCTCTTACGATGTTTGCTGGTTTGATCTCAAGATCATATTCTTGTAAAGCGGTAATCCAATTAGCTCTCTTTTCGCCCACGTCTTTCTGCACCAAAAGGTTTCTTACCGCCGGAAACGGTACTACGACTTTAGTGTGGGCTTTAAGAAAGAAAGGTCTGAAATATTTGATCGCTTTGAAAACAGCGTATGCATGTTTCTCTACGTCTGAGTAATTAATTTCAGCACCTTGTAAGTTTGAGCTGAAGAATGCGATTGGAGCTTCCGCTTTCTCTTGATTTGTTTGGGTCAAAATCGCGACATAGGATTTCTCTGAGGCAAAAGTGTATAAGGTAAAAGATTCTGAAAAATTTGGGGTGGCCAAAGATGGAGCATTAATGATAGCTTGTTTGATTAAGTTGAACGCTTCGTGCTCATCTAGACCCCATTTGAAATTTGAATTCTTTTTTATCATATTTTGTAAGGGAGAAATAATACGTGAAAAATCCGGGACAAATCTTTTGACAAAATTGATCTGTCCAAGGAAGGATTGCATGGCTTTCTTGTTATGGGGTATGGATATTTCGGAAATTTCCTTGATTCTGTCGGGTTCTATGTGAATACCAGATTTCGACACTATGAATCCGAGCAATTTCCCTTCGCTTAACGCAAAGAAAGATTTCTTTGGGTTGAGCGAAATCCCATACCTCAAGCATCTTTGAAAGATTTGCTTCAAATCTTTAAGGTGGTTGTTTCGTTTTTTGGAGTACATTGTTATATCATCCAGGTAAATCACCACTGATTTATTGACTAACCCTTTAAACGCGATGTCCATGGCTCTTTGGAAGGTAGCTCCGGCATTGATCAGCCCAAATGGCATCTTCCGATATGCATAAGTGCCCCATTTGGTTCGGAACGTAGTCTTTAACTGATCATCGGGATGCACCAGTACTTGATTGTATCCTGAAAATCCATCCAGGAATGACATTAATTCTGAGCCTGCTACCGCTTGTAATATTTGCTCCATAAGTGGGAGGGGAAAGTTATCTTTCTGACAGGCTTTGTTGAGATTTTGGAAATCGATACAGATTCTAATGTCTCCATTTTTCTTCCTAACGGGCACTATATTGGATACCCATTTAGAATGCCTTACGGGGAAAATTATTCTGGCTCTCAGCAACTTATTAAGCTCAGTTTTTATCTGATTTTCTAGGTTAGGGTGTATTTTTCTGAGCTTCTGCTGGACAGGTTTTTCATTGTCAATCATAGGGATGACATGTTGAATGATAGAAGTGTTGTATGTTTTTAGTTCATCGTAATTCCAGGCAAAAACGTTTTTGTATTGTCTCAGAAGACGGATGTATGCTGATTTTTCTTCAGGGGCTAGGCCATGACCTAAGTTAACGTTTTGTGGCTTCTGATCGGTCCCTAGGTTTACTAATTCATATTTCAGGGTAGAACTGCAAAGTTTAGCATTGGTGGACCTTTTAAACCGACTTTTCAAATCATATAAATCTTCTAACTTGACCACCGATTTCGGTATAACATTGTGGGAGCCATTATGTTGTATTTGATGATCATGATGGTCTTCGTCGATTATCTGATTTGAGTAGGATCCTTCAGAAGTAAGGAAATTTACGATGTCAGGATCGTCGTTGAACACTCTCCAATTGGTGATATTGTCAGGGATGGATGGTCTAAAGATTAATTCTATTGGAAACCTATCAGGACTAAAATCTTCAGAAGGGATAAGTCTGGAGGCTACGTTAGCTAACAGGTCTGCGCTCGCGTTTTGAATTCTTGGAATTGACGAGGTGTTGAATGCTACGAAATGTGCAGTGAGATCTTGAACTAATGATTGATAATGCTTTAAATGACTTGACAGGCAATGTATGGTGTTACGTACCTGTTTTACGACGATCTCCGAATCTCCAAAGACTTGAAGATACTTAACGTTCAATCCGATTGCTTTGTATAGGCCTTGAACCAAGGCTTCGTACTCCGCTGTGTTGTTCGTGCAATCGAACTCAAGTCTGCATGTGAGCATAATCTTATTCCCGTTTGGGTTAATCAGAACGCATCCTGCTCCTGCCCCCTCATTGGATTTTGATCCGTCAAAATATAATTTCCAAAATAAAGATGTATTTACAGAATTATCTAAAAAACTAAAACATTTCGAGTCATCAGTTTGGGAGAAATTTTCAACTTGGGATAAAACTGAATTCTCTAAGTATGGTGAAATATGAGCATTGAAATTACCTAGGAAAGAATCTATTGCGTAATTGCCTACAATGCTGCTATTGTACGTTATGGCCTCATTTTCTCCTTCCAGTTCTGTCACTATGTATTTTTGGTGCAATTCCCGTTCAACCTTTATCTGATTTGGTTTACCATTGTATGGTAACCACATGTGCGACCAATCGGTTGAAAAATATTCGTGGAGTTTTCCGACCAATCCCTACTAAGGATCAAACCATAGAATTCAGGGATATAAGCTACTAGAATGTCGATAACCTGACACACTTTTGGGTTAGACGACAATCTTATTGTCACCTGATTGAGTTCACCAATCACTTCGACTTGGGATCGATCAAGTTGAACTATACGTACTGCGGATTTTTGAGGTTGCACATTCAATTTGGCACATATTGATCTGGGTAAACTGTTCGTTGAAGCACCAGAATCGACCAAGCAATTGTGCACATTTTTGTTGAAGATTTCGTATGTGAGAAGAAAAGGAGGAGTATGAGATCTTGATATTCCTCCAATCAAGGCGATGTCATTTGGATCAATTTTATTGATCGTGTTGGTTGGAGGCCTTCCCAGATTGTGGGAAGCTACAGCTGTAGGTAAAGATGTAGTAGGCACATCATGTAATTCTTTCATCATTATTTTCTGCTGGTGTTTCAATTTACTCAATTCATACAGAGTGATATTAGCCCTAGTCTTCTTCATGTCATCAATGATGTTATACTCCATTTCATCCGACACTATTAGTGTTCTTGATGGAGGCGTTTGATCAGATTGGACTGGGCTAATCTGGGTCGCTTTAGCAGTTGTCTTTTTTGTTGCGACCTTTTCTTTTGTTGCAGGACTTGCGCCCTTTTGTTTTGGGGTAGTTAGGGGAGGATCAAGTTGATTTCTGCTTCTCGTGCTAACAGGAAATGCTTCTTGATCCTCTTCTTGTGGGAGGATGAAGTCCCACATTCCTTGTAGTTCTACAACCTCTTCCTCGTCGGTCTGCCCTTCAGTGGTATTCTCTTCTTCTTCGTCTTCTTCAGATTCAACGTTTGAGACAACACTAGGTGGTCTTACCTCCATGGGAGGGTTTCTTTTAAAAGTTCTAAAGGGTTTTTTCGAAGAAGTCTCTGCTACTTGTTTCTTAATATCAATCATCTCATTTGACATGGCTTTCAACACTTTTTGTAATCCTTCCAAATCGAAAGGATCTTTCATTTGCTTCTTCTTGGTGTCTTCTTTGAAAGAGATCTTCTTAGATTTGCGTTCTTCTATAGCGGATCTCTTTTCTAGGGCTACCACATGTTTTTCCACTGCTAACGCTTTTGTCAAGTTGTCAACTAAGGTGGTCTTGTTTGCCCTATCTACGAAGATAGCGAAGTTTGGAGGTAAAGCCGTGATGTACCATTCACATCTTACTTCCTCGCTGGGTTGTGAGGCAGCGGGGATTTTGTTGAGGATCTTATTGAACCTTAAGTTAAAATCTTTAATGGGTTCTCTAGCCTCAGCCTTAAGATTAGATAGGTCATTGATCAAGGTCGCCGTGGATCTGTCATCACCAAACTTGGTGAGGAACTGTTTGAAAAATGTCCCAGCTTGTGATGGATCCGGAAGGTAACGAAAAGTACCATGACCCGGCTGTTCCTTGCATTATATAAGGAAAAAGCCGGACAACAGCGTCTTCATTAGTGACTCCATTGAGATTAACAGAAAGCATGAAATTATTGATATGTTCCTCGGCTAGCATTCCTGCTTCTGGATTGAATTTAGGTAGCCATTTCTCAGGATGGGCCGGTATAGGGCTCAGGGGTGGAGGCATTAAAACCGCCCTAGGATTGTTCCATGGAGATTGAGCCATCGTTGAGCTGCTAGTTAATGGAAGTGCAGAAGACGATCTCTGATGCTGAGAAGATGAAGATATTAAGATCTTTGATGTTTGAAGAGGAAGGTTTGTAGAAGATGGGTGAGTGAGTTGGAACGAAAGAGTGGGTGGTTGACTTCGCGGTGAGGGAGTTGATATGGACGAAGTGGATGAAGGAGTCTGACTGTCAGACTCCGGTGGTGTTTTCCTTGCTCTTTTCCTGGTGGGGAGAGGGAGTTCACTTGGTTGTATGCCAAATTTTCCACTCTTTGATCTGGTAAGGGGATGAGCAGGATTGTACTGCGAAGTCACGCTGCTTTTAGATTTATCAGACTTTTGGTTAAAAATAGAGAATCCCTAAAGTTTACGAATCAAAGTTCGAATTTCAGGGGGTTCAATGATAGATAGGTCTGATATATTCGAATATGTAGCAGCGGTAGGTACTCGAGCGACTTCACATTCCGGGTTTAACCGTGTTGGAGAAGTCGAGGGAGTTGATGAGGGTGTATTACTCTCAAAATGGTATTTTGATATTTCTTTATGTGCCATTCATAGTTCGTGCCCTCCTTCTAGCGCCAAATATGTTGAGGGCCCTGAAATCGGGTCAACAACAAGGGGGATACCCACCCGGTCGGGAACCTGGTTGGCGGCTTCGTGCCCGTTTGGTGTAGCGGGTCCGACTGGGGATAACGGGACCAGCTTCCCGTTCTAAGGGGGTGTGTGTGTGTAGAGTTTGATGATGTGTGTGTGTGTAGAATATGATAGTGAAAATATGGAATTATTTCTAAGCTAATCTAGTTCTAAACTCTGAGACTAAACTTTATACTACTTTAATCTATCAAGAACAACACATCTAATCTACGCTAACCCGGGATAGAACTTTTTCCATTATGCGATCTAGAAAGATTTCACACAATAACTGGTAATGAAGATTATTCAGCTATTATGAGAATATAAATCAATTAAGATGAACCATCCTGCATAAGAAGTTAAACAAAACGGTTGTGAACAGCATATCGCATAATCAGTTATTCATGTATTAAGCATAAATCAATGACTCCACCGTACAAAAGTGCCAAATGGTAGTCCACTCATTCATACGTTAACATATAAACAACATCAGCTGTATATTACTCTAAGAATGCAAGCAGAAACTCGTCAAGAGATAAAAGTACCATTTATGACTGACTTTATACTCACAGACCTGAAGCAATAATGATCTATTTCTACTTACTTCTAATGCCTACTAAGAGTACAGAAGTGCAACATCAATAGCAGGTATTAAAATGCAAACATAAATAAATCTTGATCCGTCCATTCATCAAAAACCCCCTCCGAGGGTGCAGAAGTGCATGTTCTGAGGACAAGTTTTTTGACAAATTTCTGGACCCTTCTCCAATGCAACGAGAAGGGTTAAATACTACTAACCGGCTAATTTTAATTACACAAATTTAGGGAACGGCTTCAAATGACCGCCCTTTTACTAAAACAAATTTATTTCTAAAAACTGAATCTAATTTCTAACCATTTCTGTATCTGCTCCTTAGTGCTATAAGCGATGCGCTGTTTGCCGTGAAAGAGTCGGCTGCTTGTCCTTTCCTTTTGTTCGAGCTTGAAAATTAGAAATAACAAGAGCTGGCACCTCTTTCTGACAAACTAGAAGATATTTTTGAAAGTGTTCTTCTGGAGGAGTGTCTTTATGGCGTGTATACTTAGCACAACTCAGATTTCTTTCAAACTGATTGTGCTGTTGCTATTTCGGTTTCCGGCCGTGCGAATGACTCAATGAGTTGGGTATTTTGTTGCCTGAACGATTTTCTCAATTGAAACTTGTTTCCATTCTTTGTTCCAGGCTTTTCTGAGACGTCTTTCCCCTTAAGCGTTTTTCTTTTTGCTTTACCCAATTTGGGACTCAGGATCTTTCATAAACGCTTTGCTTTTGTGCGCCTTTGACTCTGAGTCGTAGATAGCCTATTTCCATCAGCATTTGTTGAGTGATACTCTGGGATCCGCGGTCCTGCTGTATGCGGTATCCATCTGCGACGTCATCTCCTCTCTGTTCTTCTAGTTCTAGAGCTTTTCCTTGGATGTTTCCTGCATATAGATTTATATCAGTTGCTGACTTATAGTTCACGTAAATGAAAAGAGACAAAAGAAAAGATTGACATGAAAGCAATTAAGTTCTAATGAATGCATAATCATGTCACCCATTATGACTTGACTCTTCGAAAAACATAACATAATCATCTTTGGATACACAGGCGTACAATCATTAATTTCCCGTAAGGTGCGCGCCTAACTTTAGGCTCCCAGATCATGCCGAGGAATGCCTGCGACGATTGGCTTCTGCGATTTGCATCGCAGCATCGAAGATTGCGATGTAAATAAGTGGTATCGCAGCGATTGATAGTCTCATTTGTCGCACACCATAGATCGCAGGTCGCAGCTTTGCATGGTCGCAGATCGTATATCGCAATATCGCAAGGTCGCAAGGTTTTTTTCTTTGTCACTTTGTGCTGCTTATGCGACATTGCGATGTGCAATGTCGCATATCGGCCGTCGGCTGCTCTTTAGGTTCTCCTCTTTTGAGCGCCTTTGATGCACGCGATGCGATGAGTTATCGCGTCGCTCTTCCTTGGTGTGTTTGTGCGCTTCAGGAAAGCGCTCCTTTTTCCTTTGCGACGCGATATAGCTCTTAGGGAGTCAATACAAAAGATTTTTTTTCAAACAAAAATATTTTTTGGATTTTTTGGTTAAGGGTCCCCCTTTTCTTGATGTTATTACTAATATCAAACAAAGAGGGGGGTTGTTGGTGACCACAACAGACTAATGTCTGGAATCGCTACAAAGTTATGAGTAAATATTTGCAGATCTGTACGCGGGTTCACTTTGGTAAAAGTGAGTACACACGCTAGTTCATCTCATCAGAGTAGTGTATACAGTATGAACAATGATATTTGAAGTTGCAGTTGGATCTGGTTGTTGTTGCAGAATTCTGTGGTCTGCTCTGTGTTCTGGTGACTGTGTTTTGTTGACAGGGTTTCAGTGTTGGGTGATTCAGAGATTGATGATGTAGGTGTAGTTGATGGGTGTATTGCAGTGGTGATTAATTTTGTGCTTCAATGTTGTTGATGGGTCCAGTATGAAAATTAGATGAAACGTGGCCTTTAGATTATGGTGTTGTGCTTTAGGAGTATCCAGTATGAAAATTTATGAAACGTGGTCCCTGGAGGAAGAGAGAAGGTCGTAGCCTTCTGTAGGCCAGCGCCTACATATTGGTAAACATATCAGCCAGTACAAGAGCCAGGGGGTTGGAGCTCCCTTCTAGTAGCAGCTGGAAAACGAGTGAAGTTTGGAGCCTTCAGTAGGTCGGCGCCTACGTACTAGTAAACATATTGGCTAGTACAAGAGCCAGGGGTTTGTAGCTCCCTTCCAGTAGCTGGAGAATGAGAGAAGGTTGTAGCCTTCTGTAGGTGGGTGCCTGTGTACTGGTATGAGTCTGCGCTAGTACAAGATTGTAAACATGTTTTTCTTATATTAAAGGAAGATGGCAGCAGGTGGTTTTTGTCCCGCATTAGGTTTCCACCTAATATCATGGTGTTCATGTGTGTTTCTTATGTGTGATGATTTGTTTTGTTTTACTGCACCTGTTTACTATTTATATGGTTAATGAAGTTCTGATGCACTGATTAAATATCAACATATAATGGATTAATTGAATCATAAGTTTACTGGATATACACTAGTTGCATTAAACACAGTTGCGTGTACAAGTGGGTTCTCTTAATTGAAGTAGCGTATATGACTCTGATTATGGAAAAGAAAAAGTTAGTGATTTGCTAATACTGATTCAGCCCCTCCTCTCAGTATTATTTCCAACAAACTCGACATTCAAGTGTGAGGGAAAAAGCGTACAAGAAACCTCTTCACAATTTATTTCATGAAAATCACAAAATTTGAGAAACAAAAGTGTATGCTCTAGAATAGATGTTTTACTCTCGTCACTGAACTTAAGATGTGACATGTCCTCTATTAGTTTCGTGGGGATTGAAATATTGACATCCTCATAAAAACACCCTAGGATTAAAATTTGGGAATAAGCCATTTGAGATGATAGAATCAAAACAAAATCAACAAATTCAGCATGTCATCTGGTCCTCGTTCAAGCACCAAATCTATTGACGATGTTGGATATGAACAATAGTAAGGTGTCTCCACTGTATGAAGTCCCAACTAGACCTCACACCATCTGGAGTAGGAACGCCATCCAGATAGTAGGCCTTGGTTACAATAAAAAACATTAGAGAGTATACAAACAACCTTTGAAACATGTAAGTCAACACTGTGAAGCATACAATTGCAATGTATAAAAGGTAGTGTCATGGACGGGAAGAGAGAAATTGAGCCTTTAGAAGAAAAATAATAATACTATCCTAATAAATACACACATGATTATAGAAAGAATCATTAACTAACCTGCAAAATAGTTCACAAGGTAACAATGATCATAAAAGAAAGCAACAACACACATTCAACAAGATGTATAACAAAACAAACGAAATAATTAATTTTCTTTAGTATGTAAGAACACAAAAATATACCACAAACATTAAAATAATAGTCTTACAAAACCCATTATACATTCATTGAATTTTGGTGACTTTGAGAGCTTCAAATAATTAAGTGAAAGTCCCAAGATACATAATTATAATGATACATCACTGGCTCCAATAGTGGAACATTAAGCCACCACTCACTCCTCAAAAGGATGATCTTGTCTCCTATGCCTAGCTTGAGAAGTGAATGTGAAATGTCATTTTGATTGAGTTATGACGGTTTATTTATAACAAATCAGGTGAATATTCACCTCCTATATGACTCTTGACCTGCCCCACGAATCTTGACCTCCCATATGACTTTTGAACTTCTATGTGACCTTTGAGCTCCTACACAACTTTCTCTCAAAGAGAAAATTCAAAAGAGTCTTGGAAAGAGTCCACTATGATGTTTGTGGATCCTTCTCGATAGACTCCACTGCTAGACATAAGTACTATGCTATTTTTATTTATGATTTCTTAAGAAAGTGGTGGATCTTCTTCATGTGGAAGAAGGATGATACATTCTCAAAGTTTGTAGAATTTAAGGTAGTAGTTGAGAAAGAGACCGATAAGAAGGTGAAGGATCTCATGAGCGACAATGGAAATGAATATGTTTTGAATGAATTTAAGGATTTCTGGGACAAAAAAATGCATTCAAAGAGAGTTGACATCATTCCACAACCCGTAGTAGAATGGGATAGCTGAGAGAAAGAATCAAAGTATTGTTGGAGCTGCAAGAGCTATGCTACATGACCAAGGCCTACCACTACATTTGTCGGAAGAGGCATGTAACACAACAGTCTACTTGTAGAGCTGGAGTCCTCATCGGATCTTTGGTATGATTACACAATAGGAGGATTTCTTAGGGAGAGAGATGGATGTGTCTCACTTAAGAATTTTTGGAGCCTCTATTTACTGCCATGTCTCCAAAGATTATAGGAAGAAACTTGAGGCAGTAGTAGAGTTGGAAGTTTTTGTGGGTTACACCAAACCTCCACACAATTACTGGGTGTACTTACCTTCCCTCAGAATGAAAATTGTGCAAAGGGATGTAAATTTTGATGAGGATAAAGTGATGCGATTCTCTCTTTGGAGGGAGCTTCAGATCCCACTAGAAGAGGATCTTTTAACTCCAAAGTAGGAGCCTTAGGAAGTTGTGGAGTAGCCACAAATGGAGGATAAGGGAGGAGGCATAGTGGAGACATCCACTCAAGAAAATCCATATAGATAATGAAGAAAAAGAATCAGGGATGTTGATATATTAGTGTAGGCTCTGAGGGAGAATGTGGGAGCTCCTTCAAATTTGTGCAGACAAAGGAGGACACTTGAGAGGTACATTACCTACATGGCTTTAATGAATACACTTGTAGAGACTGAGCCATCCTCTTTTGAGGAAGCATTTGAGCAACCAGTTTGGGTTGATGCAATGGTGGAAGAATATGAATCCATCCTGAAGAATAGTGTTTGGGAAGTAGACCCAATACTAATAGATCAATGAGTTGTGGGTTTGATATGGATTTGTAACACCCTCCTCCCACATTTACCCAAGCTAACGAGTCCATTGGGGTAAACATGTGACAAAGAGTTGCTATGATGTGAATCAAATCCCCATGTATAGTTAAGGAAGTGGAACCGACAAAACAAAACCAATCTTACCTTTCTCAAGAGCTAAAAAACCTTTAGGAGACAACCAACCCTTCCAGGTGCTTAAACCCTGAGACAAATTGTCATTTTGCTGAGCTAGACACCAGTCACTCCCATGAAAAGCTATGCATGTGACTAGGACCCTCCATTCGCTCCCACAACAAGGCATGCATGCGACTGTGGCCTTTTCATGGAGTTCTGAGCTAGCGACCATGAATTCTGTGCAACCTTTTTAAGGGCTAGGTCTCAAGCCTCTTCCTAGATCTTCACGAAACTTCTAGAAATGATAAACAAAAATGAATTAAAGCTATTAATGCAAATATTGGTACAAGAACTTGACATGACCCCTACTATCCATGATAGGCATTTCGTCAAACATATCACAAACATGTAATCTGCAGGTCTCATACCTATCTAAGAATTGTCAAGAATAATTTATGCATTATCACAATAGCTTCATTATCATCTATTAGTTCATATATTCATTCAAATTTCTTGTACTTAACCAAAGTCTGTCATGAACCATGCATATATCCAACATATAACCAACATAATAACAAGAATAGAACAATCATAAAAAACACATATTAACAAGTACATTTACACATGAAATACCAAAGGAAAAGGAGTTTTTATTAATGTGTGCATAAGCCAACCAATTTAGGGACTTCCACGAATTACCCTACCATAGATTGGGTTGAACCAAATATTTCTTTCAGCTAATCACCCTCGTGCTATATTCCAAGCATGAATGTGGGACTCACAACAGAACCAATCAAGGCTTATTCTGGCTTTACCGTATATCCACCTAGGGATTCCTAGGCCTGAAACCCTCATCAATACAACCAGGCTTTACCACAATCCCACCGGATCATTAGGCCCTAAACAATAATTGATGCATTTGGAACTCTCCACCTAAACCGTGAGGAATTTTTCCATGTCCATGTCTAGGCTTTATCGTATATCTCGTCATTCACTAGTTGAGGTTTTTTTTAGGCACAACGAGGTTCCACCCTCTAGGCTTTACTGTATATCCCACCATTCACCGGTTGAGGATTCCTAGGTCTAACGAGGCATACACAATCAAGCTTTTCTAAAATCCCACCTTCACTGGTCCAGGGATTCCTAGGCCTTGTGTTTCTCCCCTAAGACCACCCCACTCAATTTTGAAACCATTCGACAATCCAGCTCAACCAAGTAAGAGAAACCCCATCAAACCATGGCTATCCAGAAATGGAAAGGCATGGATGAAAATCACTATCACACTTGGAAAAACCCATGCTGATGACAACAAGAGAATAAAAATCACAAATGCATGTACCATGCATACCAAAAATAACAAGTTAATCATACATGCAACTTGATCCCTACAAGTAATCCCACTGTAGTCGCTTGAGTTTCGTTCTTCCTTGCTTGATCCTTCCTTCCTCTTGCTTTCTTGTCCTTCCTTTGCCTTCTTCTCCCCAATGGTAGAATTCTCCAAGAATACTCTAAGTGTCCGAGAGTTTGAGTGAGAGAGAGAGTAGAGAGAGAGCTCCCAAACTAAACTGAAAAAAGGTTGTGAACTGATCCTCATAAGCATTTTTATCAATGAAGCCTATATTTTTTTCATTTTCCATTATATTCCTTCATTTTCCTCCTCACATGCAACTTGTGACATTTCACTTTCCTTTTCTCCTAATTTTCATTCTTTTCATAAATAAAATGCCAATTAATACCACTTTCCTTTTCAAAGATTTTTCCATTGCCTTTTCCAATTGCCTTAGTCATAATAAACCAATTGCACACCCACACTAGGATTTTTTTCCTAACACCCAGCTTGGAATATGTGTCCCATGAACTTGGCTATTATTTTTCCTTTATTAACTTTGTTACATGGAATTTTGACCAAGTCTGTTACAGAACCATCCCTCTTGGAGGAACACCATCCTTAGTGTTTAATGACACCTAAAACCAACAATAATGTTGAAAAGAAAAACATACTACCCATAGAAATTTATAACTTAGCTCGATGCAATATTTACAATGATCAACCTGCTGAAAGCAAACCAACATGAGAAACATAACAACATGACACCCATATCGCTTATTGGAGCTTTATAACATAGCTCATGGTGGTATTTACATCCATACACATATATACATATACCAAAACATATGCTAGAAACATTCACTCAACTAGCGAATAGCGAAGGATACATATCCCACATCTGATCTGTCATCTCCCATGTAGTGTTATTGGGTCCAAATTTCTTCCACTACACTTTAAGCTATTCGATTGCTTGATTTTGGAGCATGAGAATATTTCTCTACAAAATATACTGAGGTTCCGGTTGGAATTCTCCATCTGGCTCCACCTGTAATACAAATTAGTCAATCACATGATCAACTTATTTAACATACTTCTTCAGCATAGACACATGGAAAACATTGTGGAACTTCATTGTTGGCGGCAGTGAAAGCTGATAGGCTATTGTTCCATTGCTTTCAAGAATCTTGAAAGGTCCACAAAACCAAGGTTCCAACTTTGCACATGATTCAATTCTCAAGGAGCTCTTCTTGGGCTTGAAGTACAAGTACACCTGTTCCCCAATCTAAAACTCTATTACTATCTTGATCTACATAACTCTTTTCTCTATCCTGTGATGCCTTTAGATTCTTCTTGATTACCTATATTTCCTTTCCATTGTTGCGAACATGTCTAGTCCTATCAACACCCTATTTACTGGATCAATCCAATTGATGGAAGTATTACAACTCCACCAATACAATGCCTTGAATGGACTCATCCTCAGTGACTCCTGATACCCATTGTCGTAGGAAAAATATACTAGTGGTAGATAATCTTCCCACTTTCATTGTTGATGCATCACATACATCCTCAACATCTCCCCCAACATCCTGTTGACCCTCTTTGTCTGTCCATTTTCTGCGGATGATAAGATATGTTGAAGGCCAACTATGTGGCTAAACATGTAAACAATTCCTTTGAGAATCTAGAAGTGAACTTAGCACCCCTGTCTAACACAATCTTCCTTGGAACACCATGTAGCCTCACTACATCTATGATTAAGACCTACGTTACATCACTCGTTGAATAGGTAGACTTCACTGGAATGAAATGCGCTACCTTTGTCAACCTGTCCATTAAAACCATGATGAAATCATGTTGTATAGATGTCCTCGATAAACCTATGATGAAATCTAGGGAAATGGCTTCCCATTTCCACTCTAGAATTAGAAGCAGTTGTAGTAATCCACTTGGATGCTTACATTCTTCTTTTACCTATCCACAATCTAAGCATCCACCCACAAACTCTACCAATTCCTTCTTCCGATTCTTTTGGTAATAAAACTTCTTCACTGCTATCAATGTCTTTTGGTATCCTGGGTACCTTGAATACAATTTTTCATGGAATTCTCTCAAGATAGTCTTCTTGAGCTCACTTTCATTTGGAACGTAGATCTTGTCCCTAAACTTGACCAAACCATCCGTTGTGAGATGATAATCCACCTCTTGATCACCTATACCCTGTTGTAACCTATTCCTAATCTCCATGTATCTATCATCCTACAGTCCTACCTGTAAAATCTAATCCTATAATTTTGTCTCATAAGAAATCATAGTTTCTATATGATTCACTTGCACTCTCCTGCTAAGAGCACCTGCAACCCTGCTTTCCTTTCCCTCAATGTACCGGATCTCAAAGTAAAACTTGCTAATTGTGGCCAACCATCTAGCCTTCCTGGCATTCAAATTTGGTTTGTCAAAAAGATACCTCAGTCTGTTGTGGTCGCTCATCAATACAAGCCTCCTACCAAGAAGATAATGCCTTAACATCTTCAATGCATGGATGATCATTACCGACTCAAGATCATTTTTCAGATAATTCTTTTTATGCTAATTCAGCTTCAATGACTTATAGTACACTACCTTTCTTTCCTTCATTAACTCCACCAAGTTCTCTCTTGCAGGCATCTGTATGCACCACACACTCTTTTTCTAGATCTACAATATTTAGAACTGAAGTGTTTTTCAACAACTGCTTCAATTGTTCAAAAATTTCTATGCATTCCTCGGTCCATTCAAATTCATTACCTTGCCTCTCTAGTGACATAATAGGACATGAAATTAGAGAGAAGTTTATGATGAATATCTTATAATAACCTGTTAGTCGCATAAATCATCTTAGCCCATCCACGTTTCTAGGAACCACCCACTCCATGATATCTCTTATCTTCTTTAGATCCACTACTATACTTTCCTTGGAAACAGCATGGCCCAAGCAATGTACCTTTGTCTGGAAGAAACTACATTTACTAAGCTTGGCATACAACCGATTCTTGCTTAGAAATCTCAACACTCCTGCTAAGTGTTCGACACGCTCTTCCTCATTCTTCGAATATATCAATATATCATCGATGAACACAATGAGAAAAATGCTCATATAAGGACGCAATACACTATTCATCAAGCAAATAAAAGTAGTTGGTGCATTCGTCAAACCAAATGCAACTAGAAAAAACTGATAATGTCCATACCTGGTTTGGAAAGCAGTATTGTAAATGTCCTATTCCTTAATGTGTACCTGATGATATATGGATCTCAAGTCAATCTTCAAGAACATTGTTTCTCCCTTCAACTATTCAAACAAGTCATCAATCCTTGAAAATGGATAGCTATTCGTGATGGTTACCTTCTTCAACTTCCTGTAATCAATGGATAACCTAAGAGTACCATCATTCTTCTTCAAGAAAAAACAGGTGTACCCTAAGTTGATGCACTTGTCCAGATGTATCCCATGTCAAGCATTTCCTTCAACTACAAATTCAACTCTACTACCTCTAGTGTGCTCATCTTGTATGGTGCCTTTAATGATGGTGCTACCCCTGGTACCAACTCAATAGAGAAGTCCACTTCTCTATGAGGTAAAAACTCTCAAATCTATGTTGGAAACACACCCTGAATCTATCACAAGATCAGGTACCTCTTCATAACTTCTACATCCTCAAAATGCTTACCTTCATCACTAGCAATATGCACTGCAAATAACACATACCCTTTTCTACGACTATGATTTGCCTACATAATTGTCACCATTCTAACTTATGTTTCCTTCTTGTTACCCTACAATATTCTTTGTTCTCCATTGTCATCCAAACACTCAATAGCTTTGTCATAATAGTTCACCTTAGTCCTGTGAAGAAACAATCAGTCCATACCCAAAATCTTCCTATATGATCCCAATGGTAGTACATTCAAATGTGTGGAGGTAGTCATACCATTCAACCCAAATGCACAAGCTCTTACCCAAGGATGAACTCTCTTCTTTGTACTTGTATCCAACTGCACTAACCAAGATTTTGCATGCGCTTCTTTATTCAAAACACACCTGTCCACCAGGCCAAGAATTACAGAACTATAATTAGATCCAAGGTCAATCAAAATAGAAACAACTTGATGAAAAGTATTATTGTCCATCTCGATAATATATGCATGGTGATCCTCCTACATGTTATCCAACATTGCATAAATTCGTCGAATGTTCTAGCCAACATCCCCAACTCTGTGTGTGTCTTGTGCGCTGTAAATCTGAGGCCTAGCACCCCTATTCTGCGGACAATCTCTTTTGAGATGCTCCTTACCACATGTCCAACATTGCAACTGTCCCTTACCATCACCTTTATTCTATTGTTCTCCAGGTTGAGGTCCATTAAACTTCTTGTAAGGTGCAACATTTTATTTATTACTTGCATCCTAAGGTCTTATTCACTTTGGTTTCCATTTACATTTAGCCTTGTCTTTCCATTTCCAACCTTGTTGAGATTTTGTCTTACACTTTGATTGCTCATAAAAATGCTTCAATTTCCCAATGACTTCTTCAAGTGACTGAGGCTCATCATACTCAATCCGATCTCTAAATGCTAATGGAAATCCAAGGACAAATCTTTGAAATTTGTCTTTCTCAGCCTTAAGATATGATACATACCTCAAAAACTTCATGAACTTGGTCATATACTCCTCATTTGTCATCAATCTCATATTTAGATCATAGAATTTCTTGGCTATGCTGTCGTAGTACCTCTATGATAAATATTTCTTCCTGAAAAGTCTCTTGAATTCATGCCAACTCAACTCCTTTGTCCTGATATATCTAACCCGCTTCACACCTTCCCACCAAATTTCTGCTTTCCCTTTGAGGCTAAGGATAGCTATTCTGACCTTCATGTTCTCCGTGTAATCATGCAACTCAAAGAAATTCTTCATCCCAAGCAGCCATGCCTCGACATATTCTGGTTTCTTAAAATCCCCATCAAAGGTAGGTGGCTATTCTTTCTTGAACTCATATAGAAAATATCGCTTGTCACTCCTGCTATAAGGATGATAATGATGATGACCAAGGTACCTGTCAGAACTAAAACTAGAATATAACTTGTGTCCATCACCTCTCCTATCCACCGTATCCAAGAACCTACCATCTATGATTTTGTCATCCCTATCCAACCTATTCCCACCATGAGATCTACTGCCATATGCCATTAGTCTTATCCTCCTAGCCATGGCTGATCCTAAGCGGTCCCTGTCTCCGCAAGTTTGAAAAAATTTGAAGGACTATTGCATTAACTTATGCTTGTTTCTCCTATGCCTAAATGATTATGCCATTATCTAATTTTCAACTTCTTATTTCTTCCTTCAAAATTCTCAATGTGTCTACTAAGTCAAAAGAGTGCCCACCACCATGCTTCTCTTATGATCCATAGGGAGAGTCTCGTGAACTATAGTCTACCATCTTGCTAGTAATCTTTGATCTCCTTCTTGCGAGTATACCATGTGCACTTAAACCAAAACATAACATGATGCAGGAGCATCTGAACTTAGCCAACAATGTGATGGTTTGTTCACATGTTATGACTAAATGAGTTGAATTTCACTAACCTGAGTGGTAAAAAGTCAGTTTTATTAGAGAGGGTTGGATCTCTCGAAGATGAGCTTTACTTCATTATTGTAATAATTAGAAAATTGTCTTATTTTAGACTAAGGGCTAAGTTGTTAGCATAGGTGTGTAATAGAGCTTAAGAATAGAGATTTGATTGTTAGATTTATTAAAATAGAGATCGAGTTGTTAGTGCAGTTAGAATAGGATTTGACTCATAAAAGAGAAGAAAATGTAATAGAAAAGGATTAGCTGAGATGATTGAGAATTGAGTGAGAGGCGAGAGTTTAAGTGATAGATAAGGTTTTGAGATTGAGACAGAGGTCAAGTAAATCATTGTAATTGAGTCGAGAGGACCAAGAATCTGTAACCGCTACTATATTGAATAAATTGTTTGTGCGCAACTACGTGTTGATCCGAGTGTAGACTCTTGTTTACCACTGTGTATTTGCGTTCTGAACGTAACCATGTATTTTCTCTATTTTCACACTTTAAACGTAAATCTCAATGTTTATGTGTTTTCTCATAAATAGCGGTCATTTAGCATTAATGGATAATCTTGGAGTTAAGCGCTAAACCATCTATTAAGTGCTTTAATTATGTTTGAGTTAATGCACATGGTTATATTGGAAAATCGGGTTTTAAACAACGAAGGTGGTTATCGGGCGAAGGAAAAGTTGTAAGTGGTAATTCGGGGTGGTCACCCAATTCCATTAACCAAGCGACATGTAGCACTCGGGTGGAGAGAGAAAACTGCTTTATCGGGCGGGTAATCTCCATGCAAGTGGCTCACCCGATATCGTCGTGAACCGTTGGATCAAATGCACGTTGATCAACGGTGGAGGATTAACAGATTGTTTTGTTGATCGGGTTGAATGATGACTGTTAGATCTGGAGAGAGGAGATCAATGGCATAAAGCGAACACCGAATTGTGTTGTTGATCAGGTTTAACATCAACCGTTGGAACTGATGGAGTGAGATCAATGACATAAAGAGAAGCACTGTTTATAAAGGGAAAGTCAACATGGGACTGATGTATTTATAAGAAAAGCAGGACCCTCAGTGTAAAGTAAGCCACGAATAGAATCTGCTTGAATGCATCTAATTGGTTATAAAGTAACTAATAGTCTATTTTGAAGACTACCACCTTGTTTTCATCAGCCTCCTGCATCATTTTGGTATCAGAGCACAAAGATTGAGTTTGACTGTAGTAAACATGCCACCAAGGAGAGGAGCTAGGATAGGTCGAGGAAGACCTGAAGCAAATGCAGTTATATTAGAAGAGATTTGGAGTCTGCGTACAAGGATGGACACAATATAGAGTGCTCAGAGGAGAACACTTGATGAAGGAGTTGACAGTGCCGCATAAGAATCTTTTGAGGAAGAAGAAGAGGAGGAAAATGGAACTACCAAAGTTATCAAGATGTCGGCTAAAGTAGGTGGAAAACCAAAGGTGGAAATTCCTGCGTATGAAGGGAGTCTCAATGCAGAAGAGCTAATGGATTGGATCAGTTCATTAGAAAAATATTTTGACTATGAAGAGGTTGATGACAAGAAGAAGGTGAAATTTGCAGTTACCAGATTGAAGGGTCATGCAGCTATTTGGTGGGATGAACTAGAAACATCCAAAACAAGAAAAGGAAAGTCCAAGATCAAGCAATGGGACAAAATGGTGAGTTAAATGAAAGATAAATTTATGCCAAACGATTATCAGTTAAATATTTTCAAACAGTTATAGAATTTAAGGCAAAAAGGAATGTTTGTTAAAGAATATACATAAGAGTTTTATAGATTGAGTATTAGAGAAGGACATGCAGAGGATGACATGAAGAAGGTAGCTAGATACATCAATGGCTTAATATATGACATACAGGATGAGATTAGCTTGCTGAGTCTGAAGACCATTGAAGATACCTATCAAGCAGGTTTGAAGGCAGAAGAGAAGATGTTGAGGAAACAAAATCAGAGGAATAGAGGGAAAAGTTCAGTGAGAGGTAGGGGAACTACCAGAACAAGGGTTTAGAAACATCAGAACGAAGTAGGAATTTCAAGTAGTAGACCACCATAGAGGGGAGATTTTAATAGAGGAATATTTTCACCCAGAGGAAGAGGTCGAGGAAGAGATATTCGGTGTTACACATGTGGAGAATGGGGACATGGATCATGGGACTGTCTTCATTATAAAACAACAACTCAGAGGAATGTGAATGTGGCTGAGACAAAGGAAGAAAAACCTCAAATTACAGAAAAGGTAGAATGCCTTGAAGTAGGAGAATCCCTGTTGTTGAAAAGGGCATTGCTTAAGGAAGAGAAAGAGATCGGAAAACCATCTTAGAGGAAGAGTTTATTCAGAACTACATGCAAATCCAAAGTTAAATGTTGTAAAGTGATAATTGACAGTGGAAGCACTAATAACCTTGTTTTTACAGAGACGGTGGACAAGCTAGGATTAGTGAAGACATTACACCATACTCACAAAGTGTCATGGTTGTAGAAAGGACATTAGATTATTGTGATAGAACAATGCAAGGTAGAGATACAAATTGGTACTTATAAATATGTGATATTGTGTGATGTAATTCCAATGGATGTATGCTATGTATTGCTGGGAAGACCTTGGCAGTTTGATCTGAAAGTTATTCATGAAGGGAGGAAAACTACTTATACTCTGGAGAAGGATAGAAATAAACATACACTATTTCCATTGAAGGATGAAGCTGACAAAGGATCACTTGGAAACAATGTTATGCTAATGAGTGGAAAGGAGTTGTTGCAAGAGGTTGGAAAAGGTGAGGAAATGCATTACGTTGTCATATGGAGACCTAAGGTAATTTTGACTTCCACAAACTTAGATGATTTACTTGAAGAAATCAAAACTCTATTGAATGATTTTGCTGATATTATTGTGGATGAGTTGCCAAATGCATTGCCAACAATCAGGAGTATTAGTCATCATATTGATCTAATACTAGGAGCAAGTTTGCCAAACAAAGCAGCATATAGACTAACTCCTTAAGGGAATGCAAAAGTTGGAAGACAAGTGCGAGAACTAATGGATAAGGGGCTAATCAGAGAGAGTCTTAGTCCATGTGTTGTACCAACAGTACTTAGTCCAAAGAAAGGAGGTGAATGGCATATGTGTATAGATTCCAGAGCCATAAACAAGATCACTGTCAGGTAGAGATTTCCTTTACCACGCATGGATGATTTGATGGATTGTTTGAGTGGGTCAAAGTATTTTAATAAAATAGATTTGAAGAGTGAATATCATCAAATAAGAATTAGAGAAGGAGATGAATGGAAGACTGCATTTAAAACAAATAGTGGGTTGTATGTGGTTAGTGATGCCTTTTTGACTCACTAATGCACCTATCTCATTCATGAGATTGATGAATGAAGTCTTGAAGGAATATGCAGAGAAAGTCCAAGCAATTTGGAACTGGCCTATTCCAAGGAATATATTTGAGGTAAGAAGTTTTCATGGTCTTGCAAGTTTTTATAAGAAATTTATCAGAGGTTTTAGTCAGATTTGTGCACCAATTCTTGAAACAATAAAGGAGACTAATCAACCATTCAAGTGGACATAAGCAGTAGACAGGAATTTTAAGTTGTTGAAGAGGAAAATCATAGAGAAACTAGTTTTAGCTTTACTTGATTTTGAAAAAGTATTTCAAGTTGAAACAGATGCTAGTGGAGTTGCAATTGGAGCAGTTTTGAGTTAGGAACATAGACCAATAGCATACTTCAATGATAAATTAAATCAAGCTAAGAAGAAATATTCTTCTTATGATAAAGAATTTTATGTTGTTGTAGAAGCCTTAAAAAATGGAGACATTATTTGCTACCAAAGGAGTTTATATTGTATTCTGATAATCATGCATTACAATTCATAAACAACCAGCCAAAATTGAACCAAAAACACGCCAAGTGGGTAGAGTTTTTGTAGAGCTTTACTTTTGTGATAAAACACAAAAATGGTAAGATGAACAAAGTTGCTGATGCTTTAAGCAGGGTAAATTTCATTGTGCAAGAATTAAAAGTTGGTGTTGTAGGATTTGAAGAAATGGTTGAAATGTATAAAGATGATGCAGATTTCAAAGATATTTATACAGTTGTACAAAATCCAATAGTTCATAACAGAAGTTAGTGGTTATATTATCTTATCCAAGGAGGTTTATTGTTTAAAGGCAACAAGTTGTGCATTCCCAAATGTTCTATGAGGGAAAACATAATAAAGGAGAAACATAGTGGAGGATTATCTGGTCACTTTGGACAAGACAAAACCTTTGCTCAGGTAAATGCTTTTTACTATTGGCCAAAGATGCAGACTGATGTTAAGAGATTTGTTGAGAAGTGCAAGATATGTCAGCATGCTAAAGGGAGAAGCTAGAATACAAGATTGTACTAGCCATTTCCAATACCGGACCGACCATGGGATGTAGTTAGCATGGATTTTGCTTTGGGATTACCTAAAACTCAAAGGGGGAATGATTCCATTTATGTTGTGGTAGATAGATTTTCCAAGATGGCACATTTCATTGCATGTAATAAGACTAGTGATGCAACACATATTGCTAATCTATTTTTTTTTCAGAATTTGTATGATTACATGGATTTCCTATAAGTATTGTGTCCGATAGAGATACAAAGTTTGTAGGGCATTTTTGGAGAACTCTTTGGAAGAAACTAGGATCTAACCTTAGTTTCAGTTCAACATACCATCCTTAAACAGATGGACAGACTGAAGTGGTAAACAAAATCTTGGGGACCATATTGAGAAGTTTAGTGTATCAAAATCCTAAGCAGTGGGATTTATCACTAGCTCAGGTTGAGTTTGCTTATAATGGCACTTCAAACCGAAGTACTGGAATGAGTCCATTTCAGATTATTTTTGGGATGAATCCAAGATGTGTGTATGAGCTCAGAAATTTGGGTAAACAGGAGATAAGAAATGCAAAAGCTGAAGAGTTTGCAAAGCAAGAAGATGTCAAAGGCAGATTGCAGGAAAGCAGTGCAAAATACAAACAGAGAGTAGATATGAAAAGAAGAGAGAAAGAATTCCAAGTGGGAGATTTAGTGATGGTGTATTTGAGAAAAGAAAGATTTCCTGCTAAGAATTAGAATAAACTAAAAATAAAAAAAGATAGGAGAATGTAGAATTGTAAGAAAGTTTTCAAAAAATGCTTACGAAATTGAATTTCCAGAAGGGATTGGAATATCACCTATCTTCAATGTTGCAGATTTGTATCCATACAAAGAGACAGAGACAGAGCTATAGATGGAAACTACAGAAGATGAAGTTCAAACTTTGAGCTGGGAAGAAAAAATGCCAAAGACAGTTAAAAGAAAGGTGGAAGATGTTTTGGAGAAAAGAGTATCCAAAAGAATAAGAGGACATGTTTATTTTCAACATCTAGTCAAATGCAAAGGACAACTAGTGGAGGATGCTAGTTGGTTGACAACAATAGAGTTGTAGAAGTATGGAGTGAACCCTGAAAGTCTGAGGGATGATTCTTTTCTTCCCTGGGAGTCTATTGCATGAGCATCTAAACTTAGCCAGCAATGTGATGGTTTGTTCACATGTTGTGGCTAAATGAGTTGAATTTCACTGACTTGAGTGGTCAAAATTCAGTTTTTGTGGAGAGGGTTGGATCTCTTGAAGATGAGCTTTACTTCATTATTGTAATAATTAGAAAATTGTCTTATTTTAGACTAAGGGATAAGTTGTTAGCATAGGTGTGTAATAGAGCTTAAGAATAGATATTTGATTGTTAGATTGATTAAAATAGTGATCGAGTTGTTAATGCAGTTAGAATAGGATTTGACTCATAAAAGAGAAGAAAATGTAATGGAAAAGGATTAGCTGAGATGATTGAGAATTGAGTGAGAGGCGAGAGTTTGAGTGATAGATAGGGTTTTGAGATTGAGATAGAGGTCAGATAAATCACTATTATTGAGATGAGAGGGCCAAGACACTATAACCACTATTATATTGAATAAATTGTTTAGTGTGCAACTGTGTGTTAATCCGAGTGTAGGCGCTCATTTACCTCTGTGTATCTACGTTCTAAACGTAACTGAGTATTTTCTCTATTTTCACACTTTAAACGTAAATCTCAGTGTTTATGTGTTTTCTCATAAATCACGGTCATTTAGCGTTAATGGATAATCTTAGAGTTAAGCGCTAAACCATCTATTAAGCGCTTTAATTAAGTTTGAGTTAATGCACGTGGTTATATTGGAAAAGCAGGTTTTAAATAGCGAAGGTGGTTATCAGGTGAAGGAAAAGATGTAAATGGTAATTTGGGGTGGTCACCCGATTCCATTAACCAAGCGACACGTAGCACTCGGGTGGAGAGAGAAAACCGCTTTATTGTGAAGGTAATCTCTATGCAAGTGGCTCACCTGATATTGTCATGAACCATTGGATCAAATGCATGTTGATCAATGGTGGAGGATTAATGGATTGTTTTGTTGATCAGGTTGAATGATGACCATTAGATCTGGAGAGAGGAGATCAACGACATAAAGCGAACACCGAATTGTGTTGTTGATCGGGTTTAACATCAACCATCGGATCTGATGGAGTGAGGTCAATGGCATAGAGCAAAGCGCTATTTATAAAGGGAAAGTCAACATGGGACCAACATATTTAGAAGAAAAGTGGGACCCTCAGTGTAAAGAAAGCCACGAATAGAATTCGCTTGAACGCATCTGATTGGTTATAAAGTAACCAATAGTCGATTTTGAAGACTACCACCTTGCTTTCATCAGCCTCCTACGTCATAACATAATCGACATACCTCAGTATAGTTCAATGGGGGATATATCATCTGCAAGATCAACCAGATTAGAACAATACATGTATAAACATAATCATATCAGTACATAAACATCATTTCAACCATTATCTAGTTATCATGCATGACCATACCAACCACATATCATGACCTCATGCATGACAACTATAACCATGTCAATGTATGCATAATGGCATATAAACACTGACATGCATAACAAGTGCATAACCAACACGCACTCACGACAAATACATACAAAAATCAACACCATCAACTTTCACATGGAAACACAACTGCAATCATGCCTAGAAAAAAAGTACATAGATCACATGCATAAATAACACATATGTGATTGGCCTGTATGCATGATCAACACATTCCGCCCATCAAGTCTGATGAGTGAACCATACTATGATACCACTCTATAACACCCTCCTCCCACATTTACCCAAGATAGGTGGTCCACTAGGGTAAACATGTGACGAAGAGTTACTATGATGTGATTCAACTCACCATGTATAGTTAAGGAAGTGGAAACAACAAAAAAAACCAATATGACCATTATTAGGAGCTACATAACCTTCATGAGACAACCAACCCTTCCAGGTCCTCAACCCCTAAGACAACTTGTCATTTTACTAAGCTAGACACCAGTCGCTCCCATGAAAATCCATGCACGCGACTAAGACCCTCCAGTCACTCTCACAGCAACGCATGCGTGCAACTATGGCCTTTTTCACCTCTCATTGTTGGAAATATTGAGGGGGGGGGTTGAATCAGTATTCCTTTTCAATTGTTACTTATACTAGTTAAATCAATTATATTTAGAACACAAAATTAGAAATAAGAATAAATTCTTTTACTAATATAATCTTTTATAATGAATCAAGTACAATATATAGGGCTCCAACCTTTGATGAAGACATCTATCTTCAATTCCCCAGGCTCCAACCTGTTGCTAAGCACCAACTTGGTCTTTTGTGAGGCTCCAACCTCTAGGGCTCCCACCCTATCTTGTCAAGGTACCAACCTTGGATTTAGGAGCACCAACTACAAGGACACCAATCCTTCCAATTATGGGGCACCAACCCCAAGGAATCCGACCTTATCGTTTTTCTTTGTGAATAAATGTTTTGATTGTATTACATTGCTCTCAAAATCTTCTTCATTATGTTATGTCAATCTATAGCTTCATTGCTACATCGATGACAACCTATCTTCATATGAAGGAGTCTTTACAACTATTCATATTTGTAAAATGGAGTCTACAAAGTTACCTCATGATGATTTTAAATAGGCATCATGATATCCAATAATGTCTCCAAGATTTGCTAAAGCTTTTCAACAAGATATCTTTGTTAAGCCTCAATCTCTGCACAAAAACAATTCTCTATTTCAAGCCTCTGTTCTTATTTTCATGGTAATTGCTTCAAGAGTAATTGCTTTAGGAGTGATTGTCACGGTATCTTACTTTCGAGGAACAAACTCACAAATACTTCAACACTGGTGTTGTCTACAACTCCCTTAAAATGATGAGTGTTGGAATCTTACTTAGCTGGTCCGAGGTGATACAGATCTTCACAAAATTATTCTTCAGGTTGTGGTCTGTACTTCTTCCATAGATTAATTCATCACAGGTTCGAGCCTTTCAAAGATTAACCTAATCAACATTATTTCTTTTCCTATTCGACCTTTGGCTATTTTTCATTTGTTCCTTCAAGTTCACGAGTTGTGAATTATCATCTCTTCTCTGTGATAGATGCCTAATTCACCTACTTTAAGTGAAGCATTTCAACTTGTATATATATGAGTTTTGTTAATAATTGAAAATACACATTCACTGGTGGAGAGGCTAACTTGTGTATGAGATGGCATATTATAAATATATTGGAGGGCCTTTTGTTAATATTCAACCATTTATAACATAACCTTGTTATTTATGGAAAATGTATCATAAGAGAGGCTATACCCATATTGGAGGTCCCACATTGCACGTCATTCCTTTAATCCCATAATCACAACTTTCATGAAAATCAGAGTTTTTACAAGTGTGAACATGATCTGTCTTCCGATATCAACATCACTGATATTCACATATCAACATAGTTAAAACCATATAATGGATGGTCCCACCTGCCACATCATTAACTTAATCACAATAGCAACTTCTAGAGGTCTACTCATAACATAGTCGATCCCCTACTACCGATAGAGTGAATGTGGTGTACAATAAACTATTTTTGATAAGCCCGTAGGGTTCAAAACTCTATTGTAGCCGGCAGTCCGTCGGGTCTATCGCAATTGGTGGTCTGTTGGGTCCACACCCTTATCGCAATTGACGATTTGAAATTTCTTTGAAACATGCGATTCAATGGATGCGATATCATATTGAGTCATATTATAGTGGTGCAGTTGGGTCCGCAGTAATATCACAATCGATGTTTTAACGTGACATCCTTTAATACTTTCGGTACATAACTTACGACGCGGTGGTCGCAATATTACAATAAACCTGTTTCGATAGTCCTATCGGGTCCATATATTATATCACAATTGAAACTCCAACATGACAACAACTTTTAAAAGGACTTGCGATGTGGTAGATGAGGTGTTATATTAATTGTTATTACAATGGTGCAGCGGGTCCACAATGATATCACAATCATAGATTTTGGGCGGTGATACATAATAAAGCCTTCGATAATAATTCCTCTGATGCATTGTGGTATTTAAAGAGTTTTCACAGTTTATTATTGTTAACTCCTCCATTGTGGATCTTACTCTTGGGTTCTTGCTCCTGTGACTTCTCTTCACTCTTCTCCTCGTCTGATAGGTCTACTCCTACGACGTAATGTTCCTCTTTGTTCTTCCAATATCACTATTCTTCCCTTTAGAACTTATCCTTGGGCATATGCAATAACTTGCTTCTCTTGCTTCGATAACCTACTTCTTTGATGTCTTCCGATGAACCCTTGCTCCTACTCTTTGGCTTCATAATGCCTTCTCATATTTACTCATTCTCTTTCTCTTTTGATGGCTTTCAATATATTTCCTCCTCGGTTCCACTATTTCTATTACGTCTATATTCAATCCTTGGATCCTCCATGAGAAGTATTATGATCAATGGGCATTAATGGGCAACCTCACATGTCACAAGAATTTTCCATCACAAACACTGCCATACTGACATCAATGAGAACCTATATTAACAATCTCCCCCTTTGTCATTGATGGGAATATTCTTTCCCTTTCAGCATTCTCTCCCCCTTTGACATTAATGGAAAACGGGGTGCTCAGGGACTCCCCCTGTCGTACTGCTTCTATTATTTATGAATAGCAGATCTTCATGGGTATGTGACTCCCCCTGTCGTGGTGCTCTTCTTTTTACTCAAGATAGAAGGATTGTTGCCTCATCATCAGCTAGCACATTATCCCTTCTTCATGTCTCAAAAGCTACTTTATCATGGCTTCAACAATGCTTAAATATGCTCCATTTCAATGCTTCCAAATAAACTCCAAATAAACATACACCAAATGTTCAAGTCCAAGTTTTTATGCTTCTGCAATCCGAATTCTGTTGTTTTCATAGTCAGAATTAAGAGGTCTTTATAGTCCGAATCAGGAGAAGATGCCACTGAAATTGTATTTCTTGCTATCTTTCTTCAGATCCGAGTTCCTCTATATCTCTATGATTCTCCTTAAGTTACTGAGCTATATTTGATTATACAACATTCTCCTTTATATAGTCCTTTTGATGAGCCATCTTTTCCTTGTGTTCTTGTAAAAGTCTCTGCAAGTTCTCTCCACTAGCAGATTTTGATATCCAATCTGTGACTGTCCTTTAAATTATTTTTACGGATTGGAAGCTGTTTGCAATACTGTAGTTTTGTTAGATGTTGGCATCCGATATTAATTCAATATCCATTCCCAAATGTATCTGTTTATTTGAAGGTTTCCTCTATTTGTGTTCATAATTTACTGTTCTCACATCAAATCCCTGAGTTAAGACATTTAACTTTTGTAATAACAACAATATAGTTATTTTCCTTATTAGCATTGGATTCCCTTCTCTACTGCTCCAATTTATGCTTAGTGATCAAGTGGAAAACATCTTCAAAAACAATCCATTGGATAATTAGGAGATCATGTTTTTCAATGGAGTGCTCCTGAGAAATGATCTTATCAAAGAATGATTATCAATATAGATCATCAAGAATTTCATAAGGACCTATTCACGAATACCTTATACAAGAATTCCTAATCATCATAAGCTCCCTCTAACTGTATGCATGGTCTCCTTTTGGCAGAATTCCATCATCAAACACTCGGAATATCAAGGATATCTTCATTAAATCAACAACATGTGTTGTTGGATGGAGAGTTTATGATATTTTCATATTGTATTTGCTTTCTTCTCCATACTTGTGTAACTTTCTTTTTTGGCATGGTTCTAGCTTGTGCAGGAGCCCAATTGAAGTTACAATCATGTGCTATATGACCAATGTTATGACACTTGAAGCATTCTATGATGTTCATGAATAAGAATTTATGATTTCTAGAAAAATTGCTTCTCGAAGATTGTCGGGGACGGTAATATTTATCTTTGTGATATTCCCTACAATCTTTTTCCATGTGTCCAAATTTTGTGCAGGCATAACAATAACCAAGAAATAAAATTTGGTACCTGCAAGATGGATATTTCCTTGATGTACTTTAGAAGTCTTTCTGCCTTGAGGTCCTTTAATGATATTCATTGGTTCTTGCATCTTTGACACCATTTGCATTTCTTCTTGGAATGGGATTTCCTTCATTGTTGCCTTGACTCTTATCCTTGCCTTTGACGGAACTGGGAGCATCAAAATTTATTTCTAGCTTCCTCACATCCTTGTTGTTTGAAGCATTATCATTCTTGCTTGAGGATTCTCCTTCATAACCAAGACCTGATTTATAAAATGGGGATCTTTGATGGCTGAGCATGTCACCCAGGGCTTGAGAGCTCTTCAAAAATATATCCATCCCTTCAACCTTTTTCCTGAGCGAGGCAATCTCTTCTTCCAATATTTTTAAATCATTATTCTTCTTAGCAAGTTGTTTCTAAATCTCTTCCTTGATACAAGTTGCTTCATTTACTTCTATTTTAAGGGAGATGATATCTGACTTCATTTTAAAGATTTCTTCATTTTCTTTTGCTAGACTACTCTCCATTTCTTCCTTGATCCTTGTAGCTTTACATGTTTCGGCCTTGAGAACGTTGAGGTCAGATTTTAGTTTGAATATTGTTGGGCCTCCAAAATGTCTTCAAAATGACACCCACTTTCACCTTTATCGCCACCATTTCACTCACATGTCGCAACTCCATAACCATATAACCTTTCATTAGCCACCATTTTCATAAGTATATGGGTTAGGATCCTTATTTACCAAAGTTATTTATTTTATGTGTTTAAAGTGAATTTATGATTAAAAACTAGGAAATTAACATGGTTTCATGTATCTATATATGTGGCTTGAGTTTCATTACATGTGTAGGTCATTTGGAAGCTTCCAAGGTACCCTTATGTGGCCTCCAATGCTCAAATTCGAATTACCTTCAAAGGAGATTTGGATAAAGGTCAAAGAAGGATATGTGTCCTATTTGGATTGTAACTCTATGGGGTGTCTCGTCATTTCTTATTTGGATTAGAACTCTATCAGACACTTAGGGGATATGTGTCCCATTATGAGCTATTTGGTTCTAACTATATGAGATTTTAGTGGATCCTCATTAAATAGGGTAGCTTCTTATGTTTTTGTATAAATAGGAGAACCTTCTCCTTTGAAAGGCATGTGTAAAGTTGGAGAAATGCTCATGTTTTTAATAGAGAATTTGGAGTTTATACTTGGAGATTTGAAGATTTAGTTTTGATTGCATATGGAGCTTCTTCACTTGCCATCCTCATACACCATTGGAAAGGCCATCTAATGATTGTGAGATTTAATTGTTTTTATAGATTAAAGTTCATTTGCTTTCTTAGTATTAGTTTTAGAATGACTATGTAATCTTTACTTTTCTAAAAACATTTCAATACGAAAGATTTATGTATTTTTTAATTGGATTAAGTTTAAGGCAAGGGCTCATAGTTATTTAGTTTCCTTTCATGTTCTGTTATTTACTTTCTTAGATCAAACCATCAATTCATTGTATAATTGAATAAAGGATCAGGCCAAGAATGTGACTTCAAATTGGGTGATTGAATGTTCAACCTATGCAATCATTGAGCTTTACTTTTTCGTGCTTTTATATTTGATTTTGAGATCCTCATTTAATTGCATTAACTGATATTCATAAAGATCGTTCTAAGAAATTGATTTAATCATATTTCAATATTAAATGGTTGAATATTTGATACATGCAATTACTGAGTTATTTTCTGCACACTTTACTTGCTTTTCTAGGACATTAGAAGTTAAAGTATAAATAGTTGCTTACACATCATCTCAAGAAGGTAACACTTCATAAATGAATGTTGGAGTAACTAAGAATACATTAGTTTTTTTTTATTTCACAGTTTATTTGAATTTTGTTTTCATTATTTGATTTCATATATTAGATGAATTGGTTTTGGTTATTTTGTAGTTAGATTGATCTAAACTAAAAGACAATTTCTAGCACATACAGTGCACGCATGCTTCACAAGTTTACGAAACCCCCTGGTTGACAAATTAAATGATAGGCAATCACTTCGCCCCAACAAATATCTCTTCGTCCTTTGCTTTTATTTGACATATCATGGTGTTTCTTTGCTTTTCTGCTTCATCAACCTGTCCTTCTATGTTTATCAATGCTTCCATTGTCTTCTCTACTCCTTTTCCTAGCTTTCTTTCTTCTTCTAGTTTAGATTTAAGAGAGGAGACCTCTTCCTTGTATTGATCAATCTCTGCTTCAAGTTTATTCAAGCTTTTATGCCTTTTTTCAAGGTGGCTTGACAATGTATCTTCCTGTTTCTTTGCCTTATCCAATTGATTTGTCATGGATATGACTTCTTCATGATGTTTTCTTTTGTTTTTTATGAAATTCATACTTAAGCTTGGCAAGCTCTTCATCTCTTTCTTGCACTTGAAGCTTGACAAGGTCAACTTCCTTCCTTTTTTGGTCAACATCTAGTTCTTTCTTCTTAAGCTCTACGTTTTCCTTTTTTTAACTAATAATTTCTTCCATGGCAGCCATAAGTTTAGTGAGGAGAATTCTTCGAAATATTTTTCATTATCTTCATCTTCTATATCTTCTTTCTCCTTGATGTCATCATTCTTATTTTCAGATTGCATGATGGGTTCTAGACTTCCTTCTTGCTTTCCATCATCTTCTTTATTAGTGGTCATGGTCAATGATCTTTTGAGTGAAGATCATGAAGTTTATCCCATATGCCTTTTGCTGACACACAATTCTCAAAATTGGCCTTCATAGAATCAGGTAGCCCATTCAAGATTGCCTTCATTGCTTTTGCATTGTACTCCTTGGATTCTCCATTCATTATGCTATCAGTAATTAATGATTTCCAGACTTCAGTGCCTTGATTCTTTAAGAAATTCCTCATTCTTGCTCCCCATATATCAAAGTTTCCATTGAACAATGGAGCCTTCACAATTTGATTGATTTCAACTTCGATGGTTGAGGGAGACACATCTTTAGGAGGATTGGAGACTTTCTTCCTTGGATTTTCCATTTGTGTTCTAATTGCTTAACCTTCAAGATGTTAGGCTTTGAGTGAAGGCACTGGTTCAGATACAAATTGTTGGAAATATTGAGGGGGCGGGGTGAATCAGTATTCCTTTTCAATTATTACTTATACTAGTTAAATAAATTATATTTAGAACACAAAATAAGCAATAGGAATAAATTATTTTATTAATATAATCTTTATAATGAATCAAGTACAATATATAGGGCTCCAAACCTTGATGAAGACACTGATATTCAATTCCCCAGGCTCCAACCTATTGTTAAGCACCAACTTGGTCTTTGTGAGGCTCCAACCTCTAGGGCTCCGACCCTATCTTGTTAAGGCACAAATCTTGGATTTAGGAACATCAACTCCAAGGACACCAATCATTCCAATTTTGGGGCACCAACCCTATCTTGTAAAGGTGCCAACCTTGGATTTAGGAGCACCAACTCCAAGGACACTAATCCTTCCAATTTTGAGGCACGAACCCCAAGGGATTGGACCCTATAGTTTTGCTTTGTCAAAAAATGTTTTGATTGTATTACACTGCTCTCAAAGTATTCTTCATTTTTTTATGTCAATCTAAAACTTCAATACTACATCAATTACAACCTATCTTCATATGAAGGATTCTTCACAACTCTTCATATTGTCGAAACATAGTCTACAAAGTTACCTCATGATGATTTCAAATAGGCATCATGATCTCCAATAATGTCTCCAAGATTTGTTGAAGCTTTTCAACAAGATATCTATGCTAAGCCTCAACGTTTGCACAAAAGTAATTCTCTATTTCAATGTTGGCTTGTGCTATATTCTTTCCACGATTAGCCCACGCAATTAATCGAGGGGTTAGAGGGGGGGGGGCGGAGCCCCCCCGTTCATTGCACCAATTGCATAATGGGGGGTCACACGGAGTTTGAGGGGTGTAGGTAACCCCACTCTATGGGGTCTGGGGCAGCGCCCCAGAAAATTTTGGTTTTGAAACCTATGTTAGGTTGGGTGGACCCACCAATGATTTTGTGCATGATTTTCGCACATGTTTTTGGGCGCGATGGTTTTCGGTCCATGGTTTTGGATGTGATGGTTTTCGGTCCATGTTATTGGATGCTTCAACATGTATAAATATGTATTATAACATTGAAACAAATATAATGAAAAATCAAGCTGGTAGTCCTGCGGAAAATCTCTGTGTATATGTGTGTTATGTGTTATTTTCTCGCATTGTTTATTTTATGTGTTTTAGAATTCGTATGCAGGTAATTTCTGTACAGGGTTAAAACCTACATTTGGTATCAGAGCTGTTTTGGCTTCAAGGGGATGCCTTTGTTGCTAAGGGGTTTCACTCGGGCCTATAGTAGACCCTGTTCAATGGAAGATCCGTGAGATCTATTCTGGCGGTGAAAGAATATGGCTAGCAGTGGAAAGATAGAGATCGAGAAATTTAATGGTCAGATTTTTGAGTTGTGGAATCTCAAGATGGAGGATCTGTTGGTGGATAAAGATCAATAGATCGCGGTAGATCTGGGTACTAAACCAACAAGAGTGTTCGATGAAGAATGGAAGAAGTTGGATCGGAAGGCAAAGAGCGCAATACGATTATGTGTCTCAGATTTAGTATTGCTGAATGTATTAGGGGCAGCTACGGTGAAGGCTTTGTGGGACAAGTTAGGGACTTTGTACCAATCTAAGTCTTTGGTGAATAAATTGTTCCTGCGGAAAAAGTTGTATAACCTGAGGATGAAAGATGGAGACTCGGTGACAGAGCTTCTGAATGCATTTAATACTATGGTAAGTCAGTTAGCATCTGTTGATATTAAAATTTCAGATGAATATAAGTGCATTAGTTTGTTGTGTTCTCTACAAGATTCATGGGATAGTTTGTTTATTACAATAGGTAGCAATGCAACTGCCTTGTAGTTTAATGAAATAGTCTTATCCTTGCTAACGGAGGAGATGAGACAGAAAAACATGGAGAGCCAGAATGGTGATGCCTTGTATGTACGAGGACGGTCCCAGAATAGAAACAAAAATAAGTCATCGAGTGCGAGATCTAAATCTAGAGGGAGATATAAATCTCTAGGAAAACCTGTAAAGGTGGTGTGCTGGAAATGCGGAAAGGAAGGACACTACAAAAGGGATTGTAAATCTAAATCTCCTAATAAAGGAAAGGGATCTGATGATGCTCCTTCTGTAGAGGTGAAAATGACCTCAGATGAAGGTGGGGATGTGTACTTGGCTTCTTCAAGTACACATGTATATCATGAGGCATGGTTGATTGACTCAGTTGCATCCTTTCACTTCACTCCCCATAGAGAGTGGTACTGCAAGTATGAGAAATACGATGGTGGTGATGTCTTCTTAGGGGATGATAGGAAGGCTAGAATCGTTGGTTGCGAAAAAGTAAAGTTGAATTTGCACGGAGGAAGGGTTAGAACACTTCCCGATGTTCTGCATATTCCTGCATTGGCCAGAAATCTGATTTCTGTAAGCAAGATGGATGATGAAGGCATAAAAAAGGTGTTCAAGAAGGATACCTACAAGATGGTTCGGGGAGCACTGCTATTGATGTGGGGATTTCGGATTGGAACTCTATACAAGCTGCAAGGTAGCACGGTTGTTGACGGGTGCAATAGTTCTGTGGTTCCTGAAAGTGGGGCATAAAATCTAGTGGTCTCTGGAGAGAAGACCATGCTGTGGCATCAAAGGCTTGGACATATTGGAGAAAGGGCCTTCAAATACTTCATGGTAAAGGTATGGTAGAAGGTATGAGTAATAGCTCTCTGGATTTTGATTTCTGTGAAAATTATGTATATGGGAAGCAGAATCAAGTGAGTTTCCCCTCTGGTGGTAAGAGGGCGAAACATATATTAGAGCTTGTGCATAGTGACGTGTTTGGACCTGTGAAGGTTCCATCACTAGGTAAGTTTGTGTACTATGTATCATTTATAGATGACTTCTCAAGGAATACATGGATATATTTCCTTAAGAAGAAATATGAAGTCTTTGACAGGCTTAAATAATTCAAGGCTTTGGTGGAAAACCAGACAGAGAAGAAGATAAAGGTGCTGCGGACAAAAACGGTGGAGAGGTTTGTAGTAAGGAATTTGAAGAATTCTATAAGAAGTGTGGTATAGCACAACAGAAGACTATTCCATATACACCTCAGAAAAATGGAGTTGTAGAAATAATGAACAAGATGTTGATGGAAAGGGCAAGAAGCATGCTTAGTGGTGCCGAGTTAGGATAGGAATTCTGGGCAGAGGCGGTGGAGACAACATCTTACCTGGTCAACAGATCACCTTCATCAACATTTGAGGATAAAACTCCACAAGAGATATGGACTGGTAAGAAACCCTCTCTTTCACATCTGATGGTATCTGGATGTGACGCATATGTACATGTTCCAAAGGAGAAACGAACCAAGTTGGATAGTAAATATGAAAAGTGCATCTTTATTGGGTATAAGGATGGTTTAAAGGGTTATAAGCTTTGGAAGCCAGTAATAATGAAGGTTGTGTACAACCGAGATGTGGTTTTCAGAGAAGTGAAAGATGTTATTAAACATGAAGTCCAACCAAAGGAACCTGAGAAGATAGAGTTTGAGCTAAAGGAGGAAGAATCAGACTCTACAGCAGAGGAGGAATCAGAAGATGAAGAGCCACAAACTCCGGGTGTGAGAAGATCAGTTCAGGAAAGAAGGCAGTCAGAAAGGTATAGTCCATCTACTTTGTTCAAATTTTTCTTTATCTATTACTGATGATGATCCCAGAACTGTGAAGGAAGTAGTAGATTCAGAGGATGGAAAAATCTGGAAAGAGGCCATGGTTGTTGAAATGGCATCTTTGCACAAAAATGAGGCTTGGGATCTGGTGGAGTTGCCGGCTAGAAGGAAACCCATTGGTAGCTAATGGGTGTTCAAGAAGAAGAAAAATGCAGAAGGAAAGGTGGAGAAATACAAAGCTCGGTTGGTAGCAAAAGGTTATTCCCAGGTGCCGGGAATTGATTTTGGTGATATTTGTTTTCCTGTTGCCAAGGTAACTTCTATTAGATTGCTTTTATCTATTGTTGCTGCTTTTGATTTTGAGGTAGAACAGATGGATGTGAAGACACCATTTCTTCATGGGGATCTGAAAGAGGAAATATACATGAAGCAACCTGAAGGATTTGCAATGAAGGGAAAGAAAGAACTGGTATGCATGTTAAAGAAGTCTCTGTATGGGTTAAAACAGTCACCAAGGATGTGGTATCAGAAATTTGATACATTTATCCGGGGACTTGGCTTCACCAAAAGCAAAGCAAATCACTGTGTGTATTTTAAATCAATTGGTGATCGTGTTATTTTTTTGGTGTTGTATGTGGATGATATGTTGCTAATTGGAAATGACAAAGAAATTATCTGGGATTTGAAGACCCAATTGTCCTCCAAATTCAACATGAAAGATCTTGGTGCTGCAAACTATATTTTGGGCATGGAAATTAAAAGAGATCGGGCAAAGAGGAAGCTCTGGTTAAACCATAGGAAGTATGTCGAGACAATATTGTAGAGATTTCATATGCAGGATAGTAAACAGGTGAAGGTTCCTATTCCTGTAGGTGTAAAGTTATCTGCTGAACAATGTCCTAAGACACAAGAAGAGGAAGAGGACATGTCCCATGTTCCATATGCAAGTGCAGTAGGTAGCCTGATGTATGCAATGGTCTGTACTAGACCAGACATTGCACATGCAATGGGAGTATTGAGCAGGTTTATGTCAAAACCAAGAAAGGACCATTGGACAACAGTGAAGCAGGTTTTTAGGTATTTGCATGTCACTAGTGATTATAGTTTGTGCTACCAAGGAAGACTAGGATTGGACAGAGTGTTGGATATTTATGGCTTTGTTGATGCAAATTGGGTTGGAGTTCTGGATCAGAGAAGATCTACAAGTGGGTATGTGTTTAACCTATTTGGAGGTGCAATTAGTTGGATAAGTAAGAAACAATGTGTCGTGGCACTATCATCTACAGAGGCAGAATACATGGCAGCCACTCATGCAAGCAAGGAAGCAGTTTGGTTGCAGAGATTGTGTTCAAGTATGGAGTTAGTACAGGGAGCTATAAGGATAGACTGTCATAGCAAAAGTGCAATTTTATTGGAAAAGAACCCTGTGTATCATTCAAAGACAAAGCACATTGATGTTTAGTATCACTTTGTGAGGGATATGATAGAAGAAAAAAAGGTGTTACTGGTAAAGGTGGACACTTTGAAGAATACTGCAGATGCATTGACAAAATCAGTGAGCTTTGAGAAGTTCTCTTGGTGTAAAGAAACAATGGATGTTGTATGGCTAGATAAATGACTAAGCTCTCTTGTGGCCCCCTATGGAAAGAAAAAAACAAGTGGGAGAATGTTGGGTTGTGTTATATTGTTTCCACGACTAGCCCATGTAGTTAACTGGAAGGTTAGAGGGGGGGCAGAGCCCCCCGTTCGTTGCACTGATTGCGTACCAAGGGGGTTACAAGGGGTTTGAGGGGTGTAGGTAACCCCACTCTATGGGGTCCGGGGCAGCGCCCCGGAAAATTTTGGTTTTGAAACCTATGTTAGGTTGGGTGGACCCACCAATGGATTTGTGCATGATTTTTGCACATGTTTTTGGACGCGATGTTTTCGGTCCATGGTTTTGGACACGATGGTTTTCGGTCCATGGTATTGGATGCTTCGGCATGTATAAATATGTATTATAACATTGAAAGGAATATAATGAAAAATCAAGCTGGTAGTCCTGGTTTTGGGATCCAGGGGAAAATATCTGTGTATATGTGTTTTATGAGTTATGCTCTTGCATTGTTTATTTTATGTGTTTTATAATTCATATGCAGGTACTTTTTGTACGCGGTTAAAACCTACATTCAAGCCTCTGTTCTTATTGTCGTGGTAGCTACTTTAAGAGTGACTGTCGCTGTATCTTATTTGCAAGGAAGAAACTCACAAATACTTCAACGTTGGTGTTGTCTGCTGCTCCCTTCAAATGATGACTGATGAAATCTTACTTCTCTGGCTCGAGGTCATACAGATCTTCACAAAAGTATTCTTCAGGCTGTAGTATGTACTTCTTCCATAGATTAATTCATCACAGGTTCGAGCCTTTCAAAGATTATCCCAATCAACATAATTTCTTTTCTTGTTCGACCTTTGGCTTCTTTCGTTTGTTCCTTAAAGTTCACAAGTTGTGAACTATCACCTCTTCTTTGTGATAGATGCCTAATTCACCTACTTGAAGTGGAGCATTTCAACTTGTATATATATGAGTCTTTCCAATAATCAAAAAGACACATTCATTGGTGGAGAGGCCAAATTGTGCATGAGATGGCATATTAAAAATATATCGGAGGGCCTTTTGTTAATATTCAACCAATTATAACACATCATTGTTATTTACAGAAATCACATCATAAGAGAGGCTATACCCATATTGGAGGTCCCAAATGCCACGTTATTTCTTTAATCCCGCAATCACAGCTTTCATGAAAATCATAGGTTTTACAAGTGTTCACATGCTTTGTCTTTCGATATCAACATCACTAATATTCACATATCAACATAGCTAAAACCATATAATGGGTGGTCCCACCTGCCACATCATCACCTTAATCACAATCGCAACTTCTGGAGGTATGCTCATAACATATTCGATCCCCTACTACCGACAGAGTAGATGCAGTATACAATAAACTGTTTTTCTTAAGCTTGTAGGGTCCACAACTCTATCGCAGTCAGCGATCCATCGGGTATAACGCAATTGGATGTCCATTGGGTCCACACCCTTATCGTAATCGATAGTTTGACATTCCTTTGAAATGTGTGATTCAATGGATGTGATATCATTTTGAGTCATATTATAGTGGCACATTCGGGTCCGCAGTAATATCGCAATCGGTGTTTTAACGTGACATGCTTTAAGACTTGTGGTAAATAAATTTCGATGCTGCAAGTGTGATATTACAATAAACCTATTTTGATAGTCCTATCGGGTCGATATATTATATAGCAATCAAAACTCCAACATGACAACAAATTTTAAAAGAACTTGCGATGTGGCAGAAGCGGTGTTATATGAATTGTTATTACAATGGTGCAGTGGGTCAAAAATGATATCCCAATTGCAGATTTTGGGCAGTGATACATAATAAAGCCACTGATAATAATTCCTCCAATGCATTGTGGTCTTTAAAGAGTTTTCACGGTTTATTACTGTTAACTCCTCCGTTATGGCTCTTACTCTTGGGTTCTCACTCCTGTGACTTCTCTTCACTCTTCTGCTCTTCCGATAGCTCTACTCCTCTGACATAATGTTCCTCTTTGTTCTTCCAATATCACTATTCTTCCCTTTAGCACTTACCCTTGGGCATATGCGATAACCTGCTTCTCTTGCTCTGATAACCTGCTTCTTTGATGGCTTCTGATGAACTCTTCCTCTTACTCTTTGGCTTCACGATGGCTTCTCCTCTTTACTCTTTCTATTTCTCTTCTAATGGCTTCCGATATATTTCCTCCTCGGTTCCACTGTTTCTATTACGTATGTATTCAATCCTTGGATCCTCCACGAGCAGTATTATGATCAATGGGCATCAATGGGCAACGTCACATGTCACAATAATTTTCCATCACAAACACTGCCATATTGACATCATTGACAACCTAGATTAACAGACACTGACATGCATAACAAGTGCATAACCAACACACACTCACGACAAATACATCCAACAATCAACACCATCAACTTTCACATGGAAACACAACTACAATCATGGCTACATAACACGTACATATATCACAAGCATAAAGAACACATATGTGATTAGCATGTATGCATGACCAACACATTCTACCCACCATGTCCAAGGGGTGAACCATACTCTAATACCACTCTATAACACCCTCCTCCCAGATTTACCCAAAGTAAGTGGTCCACTGGGGTAAACATGTGACGAAGAGTTACTATGATGTGATTCAACTCACCGTGTATAGTTAAGGAAGTGTAAAAAATAAAACAAAACCAATATGACCTTTCTTAGGAGCTACGGAACCTTCATGAGACAACCAACGCTTTAATATGCTCAACCCATGAGACAACTTGTAATTTTGCTAAGCTAGACCCCTAGTCGCTCCCATGAAAATCCATGCATGCGACTAAGACCCTCCATTGACTCCCATAGCAAGGCATGCATGCAACTTTGGCCTTTTTCGCCCAGTTCCGAGTCAACACCCTCAGATTCTATGCCACATTTTGAGGGCTAAGTATTAGGACTCTTCCTAGAACTTCATGAAACTTCTAGAAATAATAAATAACAATCAATTAAAGTTGCTAATGCAAATATTAGTACAAGGAATTGACCTTACCCCTACTAGCCATGACAAGCATTTTGCTAAACATATCACAAACATGTACTAATCTACAAATCATAACCATAGATATGAGCATAGGGATCCCATACTTATTTGAGAATCATCAAGAATAATTGATGTCTTACCACAATAATTGAGTTATCATATATTTGGTCATATATTCATTCGCATTACTTGTACTAATCAAATCATGATGAGAACCATAACCAAATTCTGTTATGAACCATGCTTATAACCAGCATATAACCAAAAGAATAAAAAGAGTAGAATAACCATAAAAACCACATATTAACAAGTAAATTTACACATGAAATACCAAAGGAAACAGAGTTTTTATTAATGTATGCATAAGCCAAGAAAGTCAAGGACTTCCACAAAACCATTGAACCATATATTGGGCTGAACAAAATCTTTCTTTAAGCCAATCACCCTCGTGCCATATTCCAAGCATGAATGTGGGACTCACAACAGAACCAATCAAGGCTTCCTTAGGCTTTACCATATATCCACCCAGGGATTCCTAGGCCCGAAATCCTCATCAATACAACCAGGCTTTACCGCGATCCCACCAGATCACTAGGCTCTAAACAAGAATGGATGTATTCAGATCTCTCCACCTAAACAGTGAGGAATTTGTCTGTCTCCACCTCTAGGCTTTACCATATATCCCACCATTCACAGGTTGAGGATTTCTAGGCCCATCGAGGATCCACCTTCTACGATTTACCATATATCCCACCATTCACTGGTTGAGAATTCCTAGGCCTAATGACAGCATACACAATCAGGCTTTACCGTAATCCCACCTTCACCAGTCCAGGGATTCCTAGGCCTTTGGTTTCTCCCTTGAGAACATCCCACTCAGTTTTGAAACCATTCGGAAATCCATCTCAAACAAGTAAGAGAAACCTCATCACACCATGGCTATCCAGAAATGGTAAGGAAAGATTGAAAACCATCGTCACACCTGGCAAAATGCATTCCAATGCATGCATGTGCCATGCATGCCAAAACTAGAAAGGAAATCATACATGAAACTCGATACCTACAAGTAATCCATCTATATCTATTTGAATCCTGCTCTTCCTTACCTGATCCTCAATTCCTGTTGCTTTCCTTTCCTTCCTTTGCCTTCTTAGCCCCAATGCTAGAATTCTCCAAGAATACTCTATGTGTCCAAGAGTATGAGAGAGAGAGTAAAGAGAGAGCTCCAAAACGGAACTGAAAAAAGGTTGTGAACTTGATCCTCATAAGCATTTTTATCAATGAGGCCTCTATTTTCTTCATTTTCCATTGTTTTCCTTCATTTTCCTCCTCACATGCAACCTGTGACCTTTCACCTTCCTTTTATTCTAATTTCCATTATTTTCATAAATAAAATTCCAATTAATGTCGTTTTCCTTTTCAAAGCCTTTTCCATTTCCTTTGTCAATTTCCTTAGCCATAATAAACCAATTGAACACCCACACTAGGATGTTTTACCCAAAATTCATCATGGAATACGTGTTCCATGACCTTGGTTATTATTTTTCCTTTATTAACTTTAATACATGGAATTTTGACCAAGGCTTTTACAGGATCTTCAAGGTTAAGCATGATGCAGACAAAATCATACAGAAGTATAAGGTCAAATTTGTGGCCAAAGGATTGTCTCAAGCTTAGGGAATTGAATATGAGGAAACCTTTACTCCCATAACAATGTATTCATCCATTAGATCAATTCTTGCACTAGTTGCGCATATGGGGTGGAAGATGCAACAGATGGATGTAAAAACATCATTTCTCAATGGGGTTATTGAGGAGGAAGTGTAAATTGAGAAACCAAAAGGTTTCGACACATTTTATCGGGAGTCTCATGTGTGCATACTCAAGCGAGCATTATACTATCTCAAACATGCACCCCGAGCTTAGTACATCTGTTAGGGTCCCACCATAACCCCCTTATTTATGTAATGGGATCACGTCATAGTCAAGAGTCAATAAAGCCCATATTAATAATTGTAAGTGGTTAATCCGCAATTAATGATGGAACCACAATTAGTTGTAAATGGGCCGTAGTATTAGATAGATGGTATTAATAAAACCCACGGTATTGGCCCGTGGTATTGCATGTATGAGTCATATATAAAGGATAGAGACTCCCTGCGAGGAGCATCGTGTCTTATTTTGTAGTCAAGCTCTGCTCTATTGGAGGTTGCCCCCTCGAAGAGGCAAGTGAACATTACTCTCTGATGAGCCCCAAAAATGTACAATTATTTGGGCTCATTCAACCTCCTAATTTGGCTTAGTCCACCATTCTCATTTGTTTATTGCATGTTTTTGATTATTTTTATGTTAATAGAGTGAATTTGGTTAGTCATTATGCCAACAAGTCTAATGGGTGCTTTGTGTAGCCTTTTTGGTCAACTTGGAGACAAAATTGAAGGTCTTAATGAGCACTTGGCAGCCAAATTCGTGGGAGAACAAGCTAGAGGATTTGTAGGAAGGTGTCCCCCTCATTTATGGGCCCTTACCTCGAATTCTCCACCATCAGCTCGGAGTTCAAAGGCCACCAAATCAATGAGCACAAGGGCAGCCAAGCAAGTCAAGTAGGACTGCTGTTAACTACAAGTCTTGGGCAGCCAAGTCCCTAAATTTTAGGAGGACTGTTGGGTCCTCAAATTGTATAAATAAGAAGGCTTAGGGCCTAATTTTGGTTAGCTAGTTGGTAGTCATTTTTGTAGCTAATTAGTCAATTCGGTTTTTTCTCATTTGTAAACCAGTTTTGGCATGATGTTAGACTCTTGATTATTTAATAAAGGCAGGCAGCTTTGGATCCAATTCTGAGTTTTTAAGGGAGCTATAGCTCTCAGGTTAGGGCCCAACCTGAGAGCAATAGACCTCCCCTTCCTTGTATTGTTACTTGTTTCCTTGCAGCACTTTATTTCCTTTGTTTTGACATGCATTTAGAATTTACAGTCTGCTGATTCGATTTCGTTTGTGTGATTGAGTAGGATTAGTTTACAAGTTCAAGTGCTTTTAGTTGTTTAGATTGGAGTAGGAGGATTGTAATTCATTAGAGTCAAGAAAAGGTTGATAGTGCACTCGCTGCCGTTTAGAGATTGGGGGTGTGGGCTGTACCAACCACCAAAAAACGCAGTCTTATGCTTTCATGCAAGCTACCACATAGTTATTTTAATTATAGATCCATGCATGCACTCTTTCTCCACTTTAGTTCTCTGTTCCTTAGCCATCACAAGCCTCATTTCCATCCTACCTATTCACCCATACACTTCCTCCACTCCTCCATCACCCAAAACTCCAACCACAGACCTTCCTGTAGAAATCCCGAGACTTCCTGTAGGATCCCCTGCAGACATCCTGTAGAAGCCTGCAAACTCGGTTGCTGAGCATCTGAACGTGTGGAACTTATGTGGGATGATGTTAGAGACCCCCTGGAACCTCTCCTAGCCTCCCTGACCATTCCCAAGCTTTCTCTCCCTTCGCACCACCTCTGCACAGCCAAACCCTAATAAGAAACAAAATCATAACCACTCCAACCACTTAAGAAAAAATATAAAAACATGTTCTTTTCCATAGAAGTAGTTTAAGTTCATGCATTTCACATCATTAGAAGTAATGGCATCATTTCCAGACACTTGCACTCCCACCATTGCATCACAGAGGTTAAGCTAGTCAGATTAGGGTTTACTAGGGTTTCCATGTTTTGGTTGGCTTTCAGTTCATTTTTGCAAAGTAGATTAATTTCCTTTGAGATAGCCTTCGTCCATCATTTAGAAAGCTTCTTCTGAGAGCATATAGAAGTTGGCTTGAGCCCTAGCGGACTTGTGCCAGCTGACCAAGTGACAGCTGCGACAAGAGCTAGTACTTGTGCATACAACACCGTCGCTTCCAAGTTTGTACGAACTACCGGGTTGATAAAATTAGAGATAGGAAGCCCCAGGAGTTGTAGCATTATTGCTACAATACTGGGGCCCACCATCTTTTTGGCGCCGTTGCCGGGGAAGCGTCAGAGTATTAGTGATTGTCGCTTTTCTTCTATTTTCCACTACAACCTTCTGCTGAGTAGTTTATTTCATTTCCATTATGCAATTTCGTTTTTGCAAAAGTAAATTAGTATTTCCTGCTTTCATAGATTAGCATTTCAATTCCGCAATTTCATTTTTGCAAGCGTAGATTAGCATTTCAATTTCGCAAGCGTAGACTAGCATTTCATTCCTGCAATTTCATTTGAGCGAAATAGATTAGTCCTTTCCTGCTTTCATTTCAATTCCGCATTTTCATTTTAGCAAGATAGTTAGTTGCAGTTCAATCTATTTCGTTGTTGCAGGTAGAAGTAGAAAAAAAACAAAAATCAACCAAAAATATTTCATTTCATGCCTTGTAGGAGTAGAGATAAGTTAGAAAAATGATTGCACAACACCCCCACTGCTTCACACAGCCAATGTTCTCTCTTCTTCGATGGTTGTGATTAAGAAGAAGCCCTAGGTGGACATCAAGGCATATTTAAAGAACGTCTAGGGAAGAAGAAGAAGAAACCATTCCTCTGGAGCAAATGGCTACAAGCAGAAATGTTGGGAGCAGTCCCTTGTCCAAAGATGAATTTGCAAATCAGATCGAAGATTTCAAGATTGATATGAGGCAGTTTCTTGCCATGCAACTGGATACCTTGCGGATCCAAAAGAAGCAAGAAGAAGCCAAGAGGGCTTTGGCCATTTTTTGTCCTAGGTGCACTAGAAAGCATCCTAGGAACGAATGTCCAATGCACCCTCTAGAAGTGTGTTTCATCTGTGAAGAATACCATCCTACAGATCAGTGCCCTTCCTTGCCCAGAATCAAAGCTACATATCAAAGAGCCAAGGGAGCCACTGAATCACTCTGTTATATGAACCAAAGGAGGCCACATGGACCCGTACCCTACCAGCAAGAACTACAAGGGACACTCGAGACCTATTATGACCCTTGCCAAGCCACTTTCATGCCTTCTTGGGGTCCCCCTGCTCATCCTTCCTGGTTCACACCTCCTCCTTGTTCCTTCACAGATCCATATTATGCCCAACCATCTGCTCATCCGTTTCACTCTTATGCTCAGCCACAGCCTCAGTGGAATGCACCTTATCAGGGGTGGAGGCCCCAGTACAACTTTCCTCCCGCTCATTTTCCTCCACCACCTGCTCATCCACACCCATCGCCTCCTCCTCCACCAAGGCAACCCCAAATGCCTACCCAACCACAATGCCATCCATCTCCATCTCAATTTCACACCTCCACTCAGCTACCCATACCACCATCTCCAAATCTACACATTGGAGTAGCTCAACCCCATTGCAAATCTGAGGCACAGCATATGCAAACAACTCCTCTTGAGCTCAATGATCTTCACCATAGATCAGGAAGCGTGTTGCAACAAAGAGACTCTATTGACAACATTGAAGGACCAAAGGAAAAAGAAGACTCCAAAGAGGAGATCAAAGAACCATGGGCTTTACTTGATGAAGAGAAGACATCAGAATCAGAGATAAAGAAAGATCCCTCATGGTTACCATCAAATCTTCCATGTATTCAAGAGAAAGATCAACAAAAAGAGGAAGATCAGAAGGTCATGATAGAAGGTGACATGAAGAATGATCCAAATCAGCAAGATGACCAAGGATATCAAAGCTATATTGAGATATGGTTTCAGAAGGTCACTAAGTTGCAACAGTACTCTCTTCCTCAGCTATGTTTTGTACTTTCAAAGTCAGATCATGTTGTCTCTGAAAGTTGGATAGTTGACAAAGCATGCATTCCGAGCCTTTACATCATCTTGCCTCTAATCTCGATGTGCACATGGCTCCATTGGAAGTATTCTTATACTTGAAAGGAATTTTGTTTTTCAAGTAGGGTAGGGTAGGAAAAAGAAGAAAAAAGAAAAAAATGAGAAAAAAGAAGAAAAAAAATGAAAAAATGAAAATAGAAATCTAAGGTGAAAACCTCCTCGGAGGCGCCTTAGATTGGCTCATTGATTGAAAACCTCCCTGAGGCGGTCAATGGGTTGAAAAAAAGAGAAAAGAGAATAAGATCTCTGGGTGAAAACCTCCCTTGGAGGCGCTCAGGGCAGGCAACTGGGGTGAAAACCTCCATGAGGCGCCCTAGTTGTTTTTCAAAAAAAAAAGAGAAAAAGAAAAAGAAAAATAAAGCTAATCTCCATTGAATAATTTCATGTTGCAGCAATGACATTGCAGGTTGCAAGAAGGACGTTTCATGACAGGAGGAGCACTCAAATCAAGGTCAAAGGATTTTTTTTGCCTTCTACAGGAAGCTCTGTATTTCTACAGGAAACATCCTGTAGAACCTTTGGACGAGCCAAATCCAATTTCAAAAGTGAATCTGATGGTGGGAATATGTTGATTAGGCCTACAAGCACTTGTGTGTCCATCCCTTGCCTTTCTCCATCATTTTTTCACCTCCTTGTGCTTTTCGTTGTGCTTCTACAGGAACTTCCTGTAGAAATTGTGGGAAACTAGGCATGCATTTCAAAAAGTGGTTTGGCAAGCATGGTAGCTTCCTCAAAGGTTCAGAAGTCCTCCTGCAATCTTTCAACTCCTCCTCCATCATCTCCATACCTGCATCACAGCCAAAATTCATTTTGTCATACCATGCAACCAAAATGCAAAGTGACTTGAAGCAAAAACACATAGAGCAGAATTTGTTTATGCCATAACTTGAAAACATTGCATCCATTTGACAAACCGTTTTATGGGGAATTGTACAAGGTTGATGACAACATGCCTAAGAAGTTTCATGCAATTCCAGTGCACGGTTTCCAAGAAATCAGCCTCCATCACCATCAGCCATTTTTGCATTTTCTCCATATCCGTGCATCCGTTCTAAAACCTGTTTCATGGGGAGATGCACATGGGTGATAGTAGCCTACCCAAGCAGTTTCAGCTGATTCCGATGCATGGTTCCCGAGAAATCGAGCTCTGAATTCTTCAGCCATTTTCCATTTTTCTCGAAATCCGTGCATCCATTGATCACGAATTTGCTATGGGAGATGCATAATGATGGTAGGAACATGCTCACCGAGTTTCAGATCAATCCGATCTACCGTTTGGGAGAAATGACAAAAAGAAGTTCTGGTTTTGTGACCGTGCAGCAGCAGCAGCTTGAACGGGCAGAGTTGAACGTGGAAACGATTGCATGCAGCTCAGATCCAGCCAGAGGACACCTACACAAGGAAAAGAAATCAAAAATCATTAGCCAAGCCTCATGCAATCAAAGGATCCAAGCATGCAGCAGCAGAATCAGAGCATGCAACAGCAAGGAGCTTCACAAGCAGCCGTTTGGCTTCAGGTACGTGACAAAACCTATTCCTCTATTGCATGAATCTAATTCAAGAACTGCATGAACGAATGGAGTGATGGAATTAAGCCACAGATTAGCAAGGCTCAACTGATTGTCTGCTTTAGAACTCCGTCGGCAACCACGTAGTGCACGTGGACAATGGACTCACGTAAAAATTAAAAAAAAATTAAAAGAAAAAAAACAGTGATAGAAAGTTTAACTCTAGTGCAGTTGATTAACGGGGAGAGGACATGTAGCTTCACAGCACTGTCGTTTCATGTGGCCACGTACACTTGGCCACTTCACTCTCTCATGCAAATCACGCAGCAATTAATGACGGCTCGGCTGAAGACTCACGTTAACTGCTGATTCATTTACACTTGCAAACCTCTTCAGCTGAATCCTCTGCCTCTGAATTTTGTTAAACTGACGTCCTTCGCCAAGTTTTTCAGCTTGTTAAAAATTCTCCCACATACCAAGATCATTCAAAGACGCAGAGACACCCTACAGGCGTTTCTACAGGAAGTCTTCTACAGGAAACGCAGAAAACAACCATGCAAAAAGGAAACCTGGGATTTTTGGCGAATTTCAAGCTCCAAACAAGGTAGGAGTGGGGAAACTTCTTTGTGCATGATTTGTTGGTGCAAAATGGTGAATTGAACACGACATTAAATTGAAAAATGAGAGTAAAAAGTCTGCCTGTGCATGGAGAACAGTGGAAGTCTGCCTGCATGATTCAATGAGTTTACCCATTCTTTTCTTCTGCTTCCGAAATCTCCTCATCAGTTTTAAAAAGAAAAAGAAGAAAACAAAACATTCCCTTGCAAAGAAGACATGCAGCAGTAGAGACTGACCTGTGTGTGTGGAAAAACCTGAATTTACACATCTATCAATGTGTTGGAAAAAATCAATGTCCTTATGCTCTATTCTGTAAAAAATTTCTTACATAAATAGACAGACCAATTCTAGGTGACAGCAGCTTTAACACAAGGGGATTACTGTCATTTGATGTTGTAAGGAGCATGAAGAATTCCTTATTTGGTCCCAGAAAAAGAAGAGAATTCAGCTATCCTCTGTCGCAGTGAAATGATTGTTCCCATGAACAATTTTCCTTTTTTTTGGTTAAAACACAAACTCAACACCATGCCAACTGAAGAAATTGAGAAGAACATTGATGAGGGAGCACAAGGCATTCAAGCAGAGGGTAAAACAGAGGAAGAACAGAAGGAAAAAGAGGAATTTGACATAACCGCTGAGCATGAGACAGAAAAGGAGACAACAACAAAAACAGAGAGGGCGAAAAAGAAAAAAGGTTGGAAAAAAGGCCAAGAAAGCCCAAATGGGAGTTGGCACAACCAAGGCAACCACACCACAATTAAAGGCAAGACACCCCCAGCCAAGCAGACCGAAACAGTGACGACAGTTTCTACAGGAAGACAGAAAACAGTCAGCACAGGACTTTCTACAGGAAGTCTAGAAACAGAGGAACAAAAAGGGAAAATCGCCTGAGATTTTGGCCAAGGAGGCAGCAACCATACTTGCCACCATTAGCACACCTCCAAGACCAAAAAGGAAGGGAAAGAGGCAAACCTTCATGTACTTTAAAGTGAAAAAGGAGCACACAGATAAAAGTGGGCAAACCCAAACCACTGTCAAAGGAGCAAATTGTCATTAAGGACACGAAAGCTAAACAAAAGGAGGAGCCTCCTTCAAAGATATCCATCAGCTATGAACAGGGAAGCCCGAAGACATCCACTTAGAGAGAAAGAATGAAAATGTTGGACACAAAGGCCTCTCTACAGGATGCTGAGACAGTTCTACAGGAAGCTGAGAATTTAACAGGAAAAGCAGCAGGCCGTGAGGGAGAAGAGCAGAAAGGAGGAGAAGATGAAGGCTGCCACAGCACAGTTCAAGGAGAAGGCACCCCCAGCCAAGCAAATCAGAGAAAATTGGTTCTACAGGAAGTTAGCAGACTGTTTCTACAGGAAGCCAGCGAACTGTTTCTACAGGAAGTTTGAAAAGAGGGAAGCCAAAGGAGGAATCAGCCGAGATGTTAGCCAAAGAAGCCACTAGGGCCATCAAAGACGAGGAGAGAGATTGGTTGCTCAGAGGATGAGCAACACTTTCAGTAGGGGGGTGATGATGAGCCCCAAAAATGTACAATTATTTGGGCTCATTCAACCTCCTAATTTGGCTTAGTCCACCATTCTCATTTGTTTATTGCATGTTTTTGATTATTTTTATGTTAATAGAGTGAATTTGGTTAGTCATTATGCCAACAAGTCTAATGGGTGCTTTGTGTAGCCTTTTTGGTCAACTTGGAGACAAAATTGAAGGTCTTAATGAGCACTTGGCAGCCAAATTCGTGGGAGAAAAAGCTAGAGGATTTGTAGGAAGGTGTCCCCCTCATTTATGGGCCCTTACCTCGAATTCTCCACCATCAGCTCGGAGTTCAAAGGCCACCAAATCAATGAGCACAAGGGCAGCCAAGCAAGTCAAGTAGGACTGCTGTTAACTACAAGTCTTGGGCAGCCAAGTCCCTAAATTTTAGGAGGATTGTTGGGTCCTCAAATTGTATAAATAAGAAGGCTTAGGGCCTCATTTTGGTTAGCTAGTTGGTAGTCATTTTTGTAGCTAGTTAGTCAATTCGGTTTTTGCTCATTTGTAAGCCAGTTTTGGCATGATGTTAAACTCTTGATTATTTAATAAAGGCAGGCAGCTTTGGATCCAATTCTGAGTTTTTAAGGGAGCTATAGCTCTCAGGTTAGGGCCCAACCTGAGAGCAATAGACCTCCCCTTCCTTGTATTGTTACTTGTTTCCTTGCAGCACTTTATTTCCTTTGTTTTGACATGCATTTAGAATTTACAGTCTGCTGATTTGATTTCGTTTGTGTGATTGAGTAGGATTAGTTTACAAGTTCAAGTGCTTTTAGTTGTTTAGATTGGAGTAGGAGGATTGTAATTCATTAGAGTCAAGAAAAGGTTGATAGTGCACTCGCTGCCATCTCTGTTTAGAGATTGGGGGTGTGGGCTGTACCAACCACCAAAAAACGCAGTCTTATGCTTTCATGCAAGTTGCCACATAGTTATTTTAATTATAGATCCATGCATGCACTCTTTCTCCACTTTAGTTCTCTGTTCCTGAGCCATCACAAGCCTCATTTCCATCCTACCTATTCACCCATACACTTCCTCCACTCCTCCATCACCCAAAACTCCAACCACAGACCTTCCTGTAGAAATCCCGAGACTTCCTGTAGGATCCCCTGCAGACATCCTGTAGAAGCCTTCAAACTCGGTTGCTGAGCATCTGAACGTGTGGAACTTCTGTGGGATGATGTTATAGACCCCCTGGAACCTCTCCTAGCCTCCCTGACCATTCCCAAGCTTTCTCTCCCTTCGCACCACCTCTGCACAGCCAAACCCTAATAAGAAACAAAATCATAACCACTCCAACCACTTAAGCAAAAATATAAAAACATGTTCTTTTCCATAGAAGTAGTTTAAGTTCATGCATTTCACATCATTAGAAGTAATGGCATCATTTCCAGACACTTGCACTCCCACCATTGCATCATAAAGGTTAAGCTAGTCAGATTAGGGTTTACTAGGGTTTCCATGTTTTGGTTGGCTTTCAGTTCATTTTTGCAAAGTAGATTAATTTCCTTTGAGATAGCCTTCGTCCATCATTTAGAAAGCTTCTTCTGAGAGCATATAGAAGTTGGCTTGAGCCCTAGCAGACTTGTGCCAGCTGACCAAGTGACAGCTGCGACAAGAGCTAGTACTTGTGCATACAGCACCGTCGCTTCCAAGTTTGTACGAACTACCGGGTTGATAAAATTAGAGATAGGAAGCCCCAGGAGTTGTAGCATTATTGCTACAATACTGGGGCCCACCACTCTTTGAATAATAAAATCATTGTTATTCTATGTTCTGGGTATCTTTTCTTCGCCTATTCTGTATTGGGTATCATTCTGCTGGTTAAGAGTATAACAAGTGGTATCAGAGCACTTTCCAGGGCCGGTGGGATCTCCATTTCTTAGCAATTTTTTTTTTTTGGCTAGAGACGTGTTCCGGCATCTTTAAACCACGGGATCTGTCGTTGAGCGCATAAACCTGCGGATTTGGGGAGGCATGCACGCATGAGATACAAGAGGTGGTCATGTCTGTTGGACTCCCTTGTAACCCCTGTGGGTACCCCTTCGAGTAGTAGCGCATTAGACAGAACCGCACACGGATTGTCTTCCATGTACCCTCTGGGTATATTGGAAGCCCCCTAGGCTCCCTTGAAACCTCGCCATAGATAAACCGTCGGCCGTCTTGCGGCTACAGTACACCGAGAACAGCACTCGGGGAGATTACTCACTTGTACGATAGGGTAGTCGGCTTGTACGGCTAAGAGTACGGTTGATCCTCCTTAGTTAGAGCCCTGAAACATTGGGCCGAGTACTACTGCCAGACCCTTATGTATATTGCGATCTATAGCACCTGACACTCCTCAAGACCATAGTTTCCTTTTTCTATCAGGGGATCACACAACATCTCTTCCAGACCCGCTTGTGCAAAAGGGTGCAGCAGCAGTAGACATCAGTCCCGCAGTTCGCAGATCAGCCATTCCGATCAGATCCATCAGATCCGCAGAAGCAGTCTGTTCCACCATCAGATCCGCCATTCAGATCTCTCAGATCCACCAGATCGGAGTCGTTGTGAAGGGTTCCTATACCGGGGTATAATTTTCGCAGGACTTTTGGCCGCAGTGACATTTTGAGGATTTCGCCACTGCAGTATTGATAAGGAAGGAGTAAAACTTCGTTAGGAGTTTTCAGAAAAAAAAAAAAAAAAAAGGTCTGAGATCTTCCGGGGCGCTTATTGGTGATCTAGCCCATCAGAATCAGGACGATGAGCTGAGCACGGTGGTACCATTCAATTATTAGTGAAAATTTTTAGGCGGTCCCAAATTTTTATCAGGTTGGTGTATGGTAGAAACTAGAGCTCAAGCGATGGCCAATGAAAGGATTGACAAAATTGAAGAATCCATGCACTCCCTCACCCTTCAGCTTAATGGACTAAGTAGCCAGGTCACTCAACTCATCCCGAAGGACAAGGAGCAAGCCCACGAGGATGCGTATAATGGCAATGGATATAATGAGGCTGAGTCTAGCCACTCTCCTCACGTCTGGCACACCCACCAACCACCCAGTCAACGACCTCCCAAGTTGGATATGCATAAATTTGACGGTTCTCACCCGTCGACATGGATAGCACAAATGGACCAGTATTTCAAATTGAATCGTATCTTAGATGATGCGACTCAGCTTATGTTGGGGAGCATGTACTTGGACAATGAAAGGTGGCAATGGTGGGAATGGCATCAACGTTGCAATGGACCTTTTAGGACTTGAACCCAATTTACAAAAGCTCTTCAAGGCCGCTTTGAATAGGAGGGCTCTTTTTTGGGTCGTCTTACTAAGCTCTGACAGACTGGTACAGTGGATGAATATATTACAGCTTTTGAAACCTTAGCCTTCTGCACTTGGGGTCTCTCATATGCGTTCTACACGGAATGTTTTATCAGCGGTCTTAAAGAAGCCACCAAAGCTCAAGTCCTACTGCACCACCCTCCCACATGGACGGAGGCTTGCAAGGTAGCTCGTAACGTGGAACATGCATTAGCAGCCCAATACAGTCGCCCAAATTTCTCCGCTAAAGGTCGCCCCCCACAGGCTCACAACACGACTCAAACACTTAAGGTCCAAAAGGTGTCACCTGCGGAAATGGCCGAAAGAATAAAGCAAGGACTATGTTACTACTGTGATGAAAAATAATCCCTAGGTCATAAATGCAAGGAGCCCAAATTTTTTCAAATAGATGCCATTGACTACAGTTCAACAGAGGAAGATCCACCACTTGAGGACCATGAGGCACTAGAAGAAGACAACCAACAGGACAATGTCCCTGATGAACCAATTATTTCACTGCATGTGTTGGCAGGGATTTCTTCCCCTCAAACTCTCAAAATCAGAGGTTTTATTAAACATCGCCCAGTAGTAGTTTTGATTGATAGTGGAAGTACACATAATTTCATCCATCAAAAAGTCGCAGAAGCAGTGCATTGTTTTGTACGCGCAGTTTCTAACTTCCAAGTTCAAATTGCGCATGGAGGCACAATGAAATGTGAAGGCCGCTGTGAAAATGTCAAACTTCAAATGGGGGATTATCAGTTGAAAGCCCACATGCTTGCCATACACATGGGGGGTTGCGACATTGTCCTTGGCGCTGAATGGCTCCGCACTCTTGGGCCAATCATAATGGATTTCCAGGAATTATATATGAGTTTTAAGCAGAACAACTACACACATACCCTCCGTGGACTCTAGGCGGGAGCCCCCTCTATCATCAGCTCGCATAGGATGGAGAAATTGTTAAAAAAGGGAAATCATGGAGTTGTAGCTCAATTTAATGCCATCCAGGCAGTCGAAACAAAGCCTCTACCAATTCATCCTGAGATGCAACAGATTTTAAATAACCATCTGCCGGTCTTTGACAAGCCTCATGAGCTTCCACCCTCGCGAGGGGAACATGATCATAGCATCACCTTGATTCCAGGGGCCCAACCCCCAAATGTGCGCCCATATAGATATCCGTTCACCCAAAAGAATGAAATAGAAAAAATCATCAAGGAACTTTTGGAAGCAGGTGTCATTCGTCCCAGCATTAGTCCTTATTCATCCCCAGTGGTCATGGTGCTCAAGAAAGATGGGGAGTGGCGAATGTGTCCCGAATTCAGGGCCCTCAATAAGTTGACAGTCAAAGATAAATTTCCCATCCCGGTGGTTGATGATTTGCTGGATGAACTCAATGGGGCTCAATTCTTCACTAAGCTAGATCTTTGCTCAGGCTACCACCAAATTCGCATGAAGGAAGTCGACATCCCTAAGACTGATTTCAGAACTCATGAAGGCCATTATGAATTCTTGGTCATGCCATTTGGTCTTTGTAATGCCCCCTCTACTTTTCAGAGCCTTATGAACCACATTCTCAAACCATATCTCAAGAAATTTGTCCTTGTCTTCTTCGATGACATCCTCATCTATAGTTGCACTTGGGCCACACATCTTTAGCATGTAGATCTACTCTTGCAACTGCTCCGCAAGCATAAATTATTTGTCAAGATGTCCAAGTGTTCGTTTGGCATGGCAGAAGTAGAGTATTTGGGCCACATTGTGGGGCATGAAGGTGTCAAGGTGGACCCCAAAAAGATCCAGGCAATGCAGGAATGGCCTCAACCTAATACTTTGAAGAGCTTGAGAGGATTTTTGGGTCTCACAGGCTATTATCGTAAATTTGTCCGCAACTATGGTCACATAGCGAAGCCCCTCACCCAACTCCTAAAGAAAAATTCATTCTTCTGGAATGAGGAAGCACAACAGGCCTTTACAGCTCTAAAAAATGCCATGTGTTCCACTACAGTTTTAGCACTCCCTGACTTCACCAAATCTTTTGTCATTGAATGTGATGCTTCGGGTACAGGTATTGGGGTGGTCTTAATGCAGGAAGGGCGACCGTTGGCCTTCACAAGCCAACAACTCAGTGGGAGGAATCTGGGCCAATCTGCCTACGAGAAGGAAATGATGGCCATCTTACATGCAATCAAGACCTGGCGACCTTACTTATTGAGGCGACGTTTCCAAATCTGCACAGATCATCACAGTCTTAAATATTTTTTGGAGCAACGCCTATCCTCCCCACAACAAAATAAATGGCTAGCCAAAATGCTGGGATATGATTATGAGATCATTTACAAGAAAGGGAAAGACAATAGTGTAGCAGATGCATTATCTCGCCAATTTGAGGAGGAAAGTACTCTGCTAGCAATTTCCCTCCCCATTCCAGAATGGATTGAAAAGGCTCGCAGGGAATGGTCTTCACACCCCGGGCTCTCCCAACTCATTTCTCAATTGCAAGTAGATCCAAATTCTACCAAGGGCTACTCGTGGCAGGATGATATTCTTCGCTACAAGGACATAGTCGTAATATCACCAACATCCACCCTCAAAAGTCGCATTTTGGCAGAATTGCACTCACCTCCCATTGCAGGACATTCAGGCTTTCAGAAGATGTATGCTCGCACCAGAAGATCACTTTTTTGGACAGGCATGAAAAAGGACATCCTTACTTTCATAGCAGAATGTGATGTCTGTCAACGCCACAAAGGGGAAACCGTCAACACACCAGGCACATTACAACCATTGCCCATTCCGGCCCCAATTTGGACGGAGGTTTCTATGGATTTCATTACAGGTCTTCGAAAGTCAGGGAACAAGTCAGTCATCATGGTGGTTGTGGACCGACTGTCAAAGTATGCTCATTTCTGCGCCCTACCCCACCTGTTTACACCAAATTTGGTTGCTCAATCTTTCATGGATCAGATCTTCAAATTGCATGGCATGCCCACTTCTATTGTGTCTGACCGCGACCCGATCTTCACTAGTAATTTTTGGAAAGAACTCTTCAGAATACAAGGCACTCAACTCAAACTCACTACTTCCTATCATCCGCAAACAGATGGTCAAACTGAAGCCGTCAACAAATGTTTAGAAACCTACCTTAGGTGTTTCACTTCAGAAAAGCAACACCTTTGGGTACAGTGGTTACCATTGACTGAATGGTGGTATAACACGAACTATCATGCCACCACCAAAATGACTCCCTATGAAGCAGTATATGGTCAACTCCCACCTTCACCTACTTCGTATCTCAAGGGATGGTCAAAAGTACAAGCAGTGGATCAACTCCTACAACACCGCTCAACCATGCTCGCCCATCTTCGAGAGAATCTTCATCAAGCTCAGAACCGCATGAAGCAACAGGTAGACCAACATCGCTCAAAGTGCCAATTTCAAGAAGGGGATCAGGTCTTTTTACGGCTACAACCATATAAGCAAACATCACTCAAGGACAAGGGGTGTCAGAAACTCTCCCAAATTCTACGGACCATATCAAGTACTTCAGCGCATTAGAGAAGTGGCCTACAAGTTGGCCTTGCCACCTACTGCAAAAATCCATCCAGTTTTCCATGTCTCATGCCTCAAGAAAGTGATTGGGAACAATTGTAGAATTCAGACCAGTCTACTTGAATTGGATGAAGAAGGGTCCATCTGGCTTCAACCCGAACAGGTCCTAGACACACAAGACAAGCAATTGCGCGGCCGCATGATTAAGGAGGTCCTCATCAAATGGAAAGACACCTCTCCCGAAGATGCAACTTGGGAGCCAACCACTATTCTTCAGTAGTTTCCGCAGCTTCCGCCTTGAGGACAAGGCTCGTCTTAAGGGGGAGGGCATGTTAGGGTCCCACCCTAACCCCCTTATTTATGTAATGGGATCACGTCATAGTCAAGAGTCAATAAAGCCCATATTTATAATTGTAAGTGGTTTATCCGCAATTAATGACGGAACCACAGTTAGTTGCAAATGGGCCGTAGTATTAGATAGATGGTATTAATAAAACCCACAGTATTGGCCCATGGTATTGCATGTATGAGTCATATATAAAGGATAGAGACTCCCTGCGAGGAGCATCGTGTCTTATTTTGTAGTCGAGCTCTGCTCTATTGGAGGTTGCCCCCTCGAAGAGGCAAGTGAACATTACTCTCTGAATAATAAAATCATTGCTATTCTGTGTTCTCGGTATCTTTTCTTCGCCTATTCTGTATTGGGTATCACTCTACAGGTTAAGAGCATAACAACATTAGGATCGACAATTATCTCACTTGATTGGGCTTCACCAGAAGTCAAACAGACGTGAACCTCTATCATATTTTGGTAGAAGGTAAATTGCTTATCATTTTTTTATATGTTGATGATTTAGTCTTGACAGGAAATGAGTAGTCGATCAACTCTTCCAAGGAGGAACTTGCAAGGGAATTTGGGATGAAAGACATGGGTCTCATGTACTACTTCCTTGGGCTAGAAGTATGGCAAGGTGATGGGTAATTGTTTTATGTCTGATGGAAAGTATTCCACCGAGATACTACAGAGGTTTCACATGGATATTTTTAAGCCCATGGAGACACCTATAGAAATCATCTAGAGGAAGGAGGATGCCACTTCAAGTGAAGAGGTTGATTCTACCATTTACCGACAGTGAACCAGGTCTAGGTGTGATGAAGGACCCTCCCAAGACCTTTTACTTTCATGATGTGTTAAATTTCATTTTTAAGAGAACATAAATGAATATATATATGCATGTTGTAAAGAAGAGGAACATGTCAATCATCAACACATGAAAACATAAGTCGTTGATAACAGAGTTCGTCCATGAGGGACTACGTCTCCAGGCCCCGGTGTCAAGATGGTGTAGGTTGATGCATTAAGTGCTGCCAATAGTGATGATGTACATAGAGGTGATGTGACTATCATACAAGGAAAATGCCCTCATGCAAGAGTGGCTCCAAGAGATGTTCCGCTATAGGAACTCTCAGTCAAAAAGACTCCTATCAGTATGACACAAACTCATGCATGATGAGCATCCCGCCAACATGGCATAAAAGGGATCTCAATGCAAACATGCATGACGAAAACATGAGTATCCCATCAACATACAAAAAAGGGATCTCAAAACATAACATGACGAATCATGACAACAAGTACATCACATAGACGATTCCGCGTCACATCAAGCAGGAATCATGAAAACAAGTAATAAACAAGATCCCTCATCAACATCAAACAGGGATCTGTGCAGCACAATGCATAGCAAAAGAAGTACATGAACACACTACATATACCTCACAACTAGGGGCCATCTGAAGAAGCAGATGTCAAACTGCTAAAGTTGTTCATGCCATCGATCTCACGACATTGAATCACACGAAAATGACTACTTGAACATGAATGCTGACACCTGCATTCCACTTAGAAAAATGGCTGAAGAATAGAATGATAAAAATAGAAATTTGAATGCACCATCAGATTTGTGGCATTGAATAGTGCAAAATCAATTGTCCAATTTTTGAATTATGAGAAATTGAGAATATGGGGCTCAAGGAATCTTTTAGATTCCCCTAGATTCCTTAAAGATTTTGCTCCATGGGTGGACTGAAATCCTGTAACTCAAAAGGTGGTTCTGACCTCGCCATTGCGTTCCCTGCGAAAAACCATGAAAAACGACTGTAAACTTGACTATATTCCGACATGGAGAAAAATTACCTTCTTGGAAAAATTTCATGCATCATGGTTTCGCTCCCTATTTCTGTAGCAATCATGGTTCCCCCCTCATAATAAACATGGTTGAAAAATGCAGAACTCTGATGGAGACATAGACAACACCATTGCGTTCGTGGCATTGAGAAGTGCTGAAACCATATAAAATTTGTCAAAATCTGACAAAGTGAAATTTCACCCCTCCTGCAAAATGTTGCCTCGAACTACGTGCCAATATTTTTCCTCCTCTATCTCGAAATACGTGCCCACTCCTGATTCCTCCATCTGTCCCGTGCACCGTTCAAATGAGGTTTATGTAAAATACCTCCTGCGGATTTAACAATGAGGCCATTGCGGTTCATTGGTAAGTTTGGTAAATAGTTGAGGAGGGGTTGGGTGGTCAAACCCCGCCCCTCTCATTTTAACACAATATTGTTTTAAAAAACAAAATGTATTTGGGGGTTGGGTCCGCATTGGGTGGCCCACCCCCATAACTCTCGCAATTCACAATGGGCATTAAATATTTTTGAGGTACCGTTGAGGGTTGGCACAAAATTGTGAATGGATTAATTGTTGGGCCCATTGTTAAGTTTGTTGGGGTTGTACATGGGGTCGCCTCATGGGGGCCGACCCTGCTTTTAAGCATGGCATATGCGCATATCTTTTGGTTGTTCGGGGGTGTGGGCCGGGTCCACCCGAGGTGGCCCGTGCCCACCCCATTAATACATATGTTAATATGGTGGTGCGGAGAGCTCGGCAAGGTGATGGCCGCCGAGCCATGCGTAATATTTTTGTAAGGTTTTTGGGTTAGGCCAGCGGGGGTCATGGCCTGTCGGTCTTATAACAAAATTTTTTGTCATGTAGTTTTTGGGGTGGCGGGGGTGGTGGCTAGCCACCTCATTTATATATATACTTTTTTATTTTTAAAGGAGGGGGCGGGGGTAATTTTTGAAGTTTTAGAAAATAAGGGATATTGTGCAAATTAATGAGGCTGCAATTTTGACTGATTTCGGGAGCTAGGTTTCATGCTTCGAGGTCGGTCAAATTGTAGGACGCTTAAACCTGGCCCACAGCCTAACTTTGAAAAAAGATTTGATTGGCTTGTTCTCCTTCATATGAGCTCATATTGATGAACCATTCACACCTCCGCAATAAGGACGACGAGATCTACGCTCTGGTCCTAGGTCGAAGTCATTCTGAGCACTTTGATTTTCAAGCATTCATAAGACCACTTTGTCCTGTGTGTCTTTGGAGCCACCTAGACCAATCCTCCCCATTGAGGAGCTTTTAGTCATCCAAAATCATGTAAAATAATCAGCAACTTCTCTATACCTTGTCTGCATCACAATATTCCTAAAAGGTCTCGCTTCCATCTCCTTCACCTTTGTTCTTCGGAGCCTTAAGTGATGAGCTGACACCTGTAACCTCTGCAACTTGTAGTACATTGTTTCACAAATTACATGCTTGTCTTAACTGACCAACTAACGACCCAAGCATCCCACACTTTCCACGAGTTTATAACACATACTCGGTGGTCATGTTTACAACAAGATGGGTGTAATACCCCAGCTACAGAAACAAGGCCAACATATCATTGTTGCTTCAACAAGTCATGGAAAACACATCATCACTGCAACACATGATTTACAAAGATAAGGCCAAACACTATTTTCTTTGACAAATGATGGAAACACGACATCACTTTCACAGTTTAACATGCAACTCAAAATAATACCAGACATCATTGTTGCTGAACAGGTGATGGAAAACACATCATCACTTTTACATTTTAAAATGCAACAAATTACTTACAAAAGAATGACCATGAAATGCTAACATGTCTAGGAACCATTTTTCACTTATCAATGTGAATGGGTCACCTCCTTGCAGCGTTTTTTCTTGTCAAACAACTTCTTCACCTGGTTCATGCACAGACGCTTTGTCTTTAAGGTGCTGCTTTGGATGGAGCCTCCAACAAGTGGCTCTTTGATGGCCATTTATGTCGCAATGACTGCAATAGGTTTCTTCCTCATGATCTACTTAATATGTTTCTTTACTTGTTGTTGTGAGGGTCTTTCACGCCTCATCCTTTTGTGCATTGCCATTATTTTCCAACACTTAGAAAATGTATGGTTATGTAATCCAAAAAAGGTACACGTCGTTCGATGCCATGTTTTACGTTCATAATTAACAACATGATTATAATCAAAATGAACATTTGAATGTCGAGAGTGGTTATACCTTTCCTTGCTGTCTCTGGTCTAAGTAGGCAATGAGAGCTTGCCTCAGCTCATTCCCTACAATGGGCACTGTCATGGGATGATGGGGATGTGTTCCCATCATTCTCTTTCCTCGATGATTTTGACAATGTCTCAGAAGTATTTGACACCTTCGAGCATTCTCCTTTGGTGTATGTCAAGCCTGCAAATTGAGGTCTCTACATAACCTCCAATGGTTTAGTTATGACTTGGTTATTAACACCAAGTTCTTTCTCCTCCTTGTGCCTCATCCTTGTAAGGAGCCTCATGTTTGTCCCTGTGATTGTGATCTCCACATCTCCTACAGAAATCATACTATGTGGCGATGAAACCGAAAGGAAATCAACATCTTTTACCTCCTTTATTGATTTGGAAAGAACTGATGAGGGCTTATCATCGTTTGTTGTTGGTGGTTCACTAGCTATCTCGGCTCATTCCCCAACTTCTTTCATGACATACCCAAGTCCTGTTTGATAGGGTAATTCCTCCACTTTGATGGGGTTGACAATGCCTTGGCCATTAACGCCCAACCCTTTTCCCTCATACCCCATTTTCTTCAATAGTTTAGATCCAATTCTTGTGGTATGATTTCAAAAACAACAAAATCATCATCAGGACACATACATGAATTGAAAGAACTACTTTTTACCTCACATGGGTCACGTTTTATCTTTTCCAAGGCCTCGCCCTTTGCTTGCAGCTGTCGTAGAAAACTTTGTTTTTCCTCTTTCTCTTCATGTAAACGCATCTTCAATTCAATGTTCTATGTTTCAAGACTTTGGTTGTTGTGCTTCAGTTCCTCCAGGGCCTATTCCATGGCTCGCAACTGAAGCTGCAATCGCTCCTTTTCTTCTGTATCTTTCTGTAGATTCTCATACATTATTTCCACCCTTTTGGAAATGTTCAGCATGGTCTCATACATCACTTTTTCATCCTCTGTCTCTGCACGTTCCATTGTTCACGCTGCAATTTACATCAACATAAAGACTTCTCTGGTACCACTTGATCTAGGCCCAGGTGTGATGAAGGACCCTTCCAAGAAATTTTACTTTCGTGATGTGTTAAATTGCATTTTTAAGAGAACATAAATGAATATATATCTGCATGCTATAAAGAAGAGGAACATGTCAATCATCAACACATGAAAACATAAGCCGTTGATAACGAAGTTCATCCAGGAGGGACTACGTATCTGGGCCCCGGTGTCAAGATGGTGTAGGCTGATGCATTAGGTGCTGTCAATAGTGATGATGTACATAGAGGTGACGTCGCTATCATACAAGGAAAATTCCCTCACGCAGGAGTGGCTCCAAGAGATGTTCTCCTACAGGAACTCTCAGTAAAAAAGACTCCTATCAGTATGCCACAAACTCATGCATGATGAGCATCCCGCCAACATGGAATAAAAGGGACCTCAATGCAAACATGCATGATGAAAACATGAGTATCCCATCAACATACAACAAAGGGATCTCAAAACATAACATGGTGAATCATGACAACAAGTACATCACATAGACAATTTCGCGTCACACCAAGTAGGAATCATGAAAACAAGTAATAAGAAAGATCCCTCATCAACATCACATAGGGATTTGTGTAGCACAATGCATAGCAAAATGAGTACATGAACACACTGCATATACCTCACAACTAGGGGCCATCTGAAGAAGCGAATGTCAAACTGCTGAAGCTGTTCATTCCATTGATCTCACGGCATCGAATCACATGAAAATGACTGCTCGCACATGAATGTTGACACCTGCATTCAACTTAGAAACATGGCTGAAGAATAGAATGATAAAAAGAGAAATATAAACGTACCATCAGATTTGTGGCGTCGAATAGTGAAAAATCGATTGTCAAATTTCTGAATTCTCAGAAATTGAGAATCTGGGGCTCAAGGAATCTTTTAGATTCTCCATAGATTCCTTAAAGATTCTACTCCATGGGTGGACTGGAATCCTGCAACTCAAAATGTGGTTTTGACCTCGCCATTGTGATCCTTGGGAAAAACCATGAAAAATGACTGTAAACTTGACTATATTCCGACATGGAGAAAAATTACCTCCTCGGGAAAATTTCATGGATCATGGTTCTGCTCCCTATTTCTGCAGTAGTCATTGTTCCACCCTCATACTGAAAATGGCCAAAAAATGTAGAACTCTGATGGACACACGGACAATGCCATTGCATTCATGGCGTCGAGAAGTGCTGAAACCATATAAAAATTTTCAGAATCTAACAAAGTGAAATTTCACCCCTCCTACAAAATGCTGCCTCGAATTGTGTGCCAATATTTTGCATCCTCTGTCTCAAAATCCGTGCCCTCTCCTAGTTCCTCCATCTGTCCCGTGCACTCTGCAAATGAGGTTTATGTAAAATACCTCCAGCAAATTTAACAATGAGGTTGTTGTGGTGCATTGGTAAGTTTGGTAAATAGTTGAGGAGGGGTCAGGTGGTCAAACCCTGCCCCTCTCATTTTAACACAATATTGATTTAAAAACAAAATGTATTTGGGTGTTGGGTCCGCATTGGGTGGCCCACCCCCATAACTCCCGCAATTCACAATGGGCATTAAATTTTTTTGAGGTATAGTTGAGGGTTGGCGCATTATTTTTGAATGGATTAATTGTTGGGCCCGTTGTTAAGTTTGTTGGCGTTGTACATGAAGCCGCCCAGTGGGGGCCTGTCCACGTGGGCTAAGCAGGTGTTGTGGGGAAAAGTATCCGATGCGGATGACCCTATCCCTACTCTAAAGGTGACAGTCTTTAGCAACAACTGAAAGTAAAGTTTTGATGATTTCCTTTATGAAAGTACAGAGAGAATGGAGAAAGATTAACCAACCTGGTGTCTTTCGCTTAGTCGATCCTTGTCCTCTCTCTTTGTCTCTTGTTCCCAGTTCCTTGCTCTCGTTGCCGGTCCAGCTACACACAGATCCTGCACAAAACAAGAGAGCAAACTACAAGATACATGTACTCATAACTGAAGCATGGATTAGGATGAATCAAATATACATGTAAATACAATACATCAATGCAATACAAGTATATAGGAGAACATGCAAAACTTTATTGATAGAAGTAACAGGGTTCTGAGAAGGTTACAACCAATGATGGCTCCAATCCAGCAGCACCTCCCCAGTAGCAAGAACTCTCCTCTTCACCTCTAGTAAAACAATCACCCAATAGCTCTAACTGTAAACCAACAGCACCTCCTTACTTTACACAAAATTCCAGCCTCCTGGCGACCACATAGAAGAGCTCTATATATAGGATAGAAGAAGAAAGGATGAGTCAGCTTGAGACTGACATGAAGCTGCCTTGTGTCCTCTCCCTCTTCAGTTAATCTTCAGTTCTTGAGTCCACTTGGAGATCCTTGCTTACACATGGTGATCAAGTACCTCTTACTCATCACAGGGCGAATCTCATGAACCAAGTGTCAGTTTGGAAGCTTCCTGGGCAGTTGACACCTTGCAGGATGACTGTGCCACTTGGCCAATCTCGCCCAGCGCAGGTAGCCTTCATTAATCTTGACTTCCAGCGCAGGTACAAGGAGGGACAGTTGCATTCCAGCGCAGAAGCTCAGTGGAGCAGCTGACATGATCCAAAATAAGCCTGTTTTGAAGTGTTTTCAGGTGGAGAACTGATTGGAAGTGTTGTTGTTTGATGACCTTGTTCTTTTAGGGGTAAGAACATTATGTTTAGGGATTGAGGATCCCTGTGATTATTGACATTTCATGCTCCATGATGCGAGGCACAAAAATGTCTATAACAGTTGCCCCCTAAAGTATGAGGCCGTTTATCGGGTGAAATGCTTTATCTAGAGGGTCCGAAGTTCATTCCAGTGCTGAGGAGGCGCCCTGTAATACAATACAATACAATACATTATTTTTCATTCTATTTTCATGATCTAGCTGAGGCGGGCATTCCCATGCTCAGCTTTTATAAATACATTTTGGTACATATGACAGACGATCGTCTGAAGGTAGACTGATAATTTTCTGCTGAAATTATCATCCTTTGAGTAGGATGATCATCTGCTGCAATGATGTACATGACAAATGCTTTTATATTTCCTGAATATATATCGCAGCCCGGATGGATGAAACTAGATCCGGGGTCTTCAAACTCGTTCGATCTTCACTCTAAGTACAAGTCGATCCATGTGAGAATTTTGCTGAAGTCGAACATGGAAAGACATCGCTTGATTACCGGTCAATAATGAAAACCGTTAACAAGCGCGAGAGGAATCACCAATAATGACGATGACCCTCAAGGTACTACAGTACAATTCACGTGGCGTGAATAAAGGACTTGGCGTCGAACGCCACGCAAAATCTTCTGGTCGAAGGTCATTGATGTATACCTGTCGCCGGAAGTGAGAAACTTGCCATTGAGGCATGCAAGCTTCAAAGTACTGATGGGGGTGTTCCTAGATCAACTTCTTGGATAATGAGCTGAAGTCGACAAGAAGCGATCCGTCAAAGGAGGGCCTTAATGAATCCCACAGCAATGACACGGAACGGAGCTAATGACTTTAGTTGAGGTGAAAACAAACTGTGACATATGATTCAGGGTGGCGATCATGAATGGATGAAGGATAATGTATGGCAGTGGATGGGACATGGTTGACACTTTCAGAATGACCCCTCTTGAACATATAACAACACTGATGCGATGGATCGGTAGCATTACCCCAAATGTGGATGGTTTGGCGAGGACCATGGTGATGAGACCGGTGAATGAAACAACCCAACCCGATGTGGTACGGAGGAAAAGTGTCATGTTCAAGAGTGACTTGCTACCATTAAACTTTGATGTTCTCCCAATTTTTCCCCAGTCATTTCTGACCAGTACCTCTTTATTTTTGTCAAGCTTGAGGAGGATAACATATGCTTGTTCTATAACCTGCCCTTCGGGCAAGCCCATCGCTATGATTTAACGAGCCTAGCGATAGGGAAACTCGTTCTCGTCTAAAGACAAGTTTGTCGCTATTTAATCATTTTAACGAGTCTAACGACAAAGAAAACTCGGTTCTTTTCATTTTTAGAGAGTCTGAAAAGGTACGAAAAGTCAACTCCATAATTCCTTTTTCGTCAGCAAATCCCTTAAGTCCGAAAAAGTATAAAACAATACAGAAGGGATGGCTGTTCGGTACTTTTAACGAGCCGAACAAGACAAGCGCTCGATCCTTTTGTGCAATAATCCCTCAGGTCCAAAAAGATTAAAATTTAGAGGAGGGATAGCGTTTTGGTCATTTAACGAGCTGGAAGGCCAAAACTCGGCAAACTTTTCATATTTTACGAGTCAGTGAAAAGAGCTGAAAGAAGACTCGTCTTTTGAGGAACGAGTGATAAACAGGGATAGCAATTGATTCCAGGTACAAATTGGAATTTTCCAATCACGGCAGTGTTACGAGGATGGCTAGGTGGAATCACTCTTCGCAGCTGTTTCTCAAAAGAGGTAAACACACAAATGGAAGTGAATGATTTGCCAAATGAACGGTGGAGGTGATGGATGACAACACGATCAAGGCTCTTATGGCTGATGAATTTGCGATCTCAAGAGGTTATTTACCGGTTCATTTTTTCCATGAGCTTGAACTCTGGGGGAAACTTTTGCTCACACTTTTCTATTTTTTAACGAGCATAGATTCAGTCATAAAACTGCTCGAATTTGCGTTTATTTTTTAACGAGCATGAACTATATGCTAAAACTGCTCGATATACCAGTCATAAAAAGAACGCCTCCCGTAAGGACCAATTTTTATAGAGCTTATGCCTTACCACAGCTATGCTCACTTTTGGCAAATTTTACTTTTGCCCCACAGGCTTCTTTCATGCAAGTTTGGAAACAGCTAATCTTAAAACCAGATAAATAACCGCCCCTAGCTTGCACTCCAGAAGGTTTGCATGCCCCCAGGTATAGGATAGAATTTCGAGGCTGCCCCTCCTCTCCCCTACCTCTGCTTTTCTTTGGGTGTTCACAGTTACTTGTCATCTTGCCAATCTAAAGTTAACGATACTTGTCTTCTCGTTATTCTAAGGGGTCTTACGCAGTACTCAGGCTTCCCGTCAGCCCACTTTTAACAAACAGCTATTTGTGACAATGGAAGAACACTACTCAAAGATAAAACATTGGTATTATTGAGGGAGGCTTGCCTCTTTCTTATTATTCCAAAGACGGTTCGATTTGCTGCCGCAAATCAATCTCTTTCTTCGGCGATGTCTAACGTTGGGTTACTAAAGATGGTGACCACCCGTTGTAGCAATAGAATCTCTTTGAAGGCTGCCCCTGCTTATCCTTCAAAACATTCGTTTTAATGGGCGAGGCTTGAATTCAAAGACGGTTACTACTTGTTACCGCAAACGGTATTCATCTTCGGTGTCCCTATTACCTAGACAAGGGGAGCGAGAAGCCAATTATCTCACTCACATAACTTTGACAAAAGAATATTATTCCAGAACAACCCCACTTCCTTCCACGGACGGGGTACGGACTAGTCATATTCTTTTGCGGAAATTCTTCCTTATACCCGGGGTTTCTTCTGCCCGAAGCAGACCAGGGTGCATGCCCCCTGGGTTCCATTCTTTCTTTCCGAATCACTCGCACTCATCGGGAATAAGGACTGGGGGTGGAGGCGAATCTTGAGTGAACAGACCATTTAGGAATGGTATTTGACTATTTGCGATGCGAGATCCCGGAAACGAAAGTTGGTCTACGAGCTTGACCACCCTTCCTTCGTGTGGAAAACACATTACTCTAAAGAGTGAGGAGACTATCGCTCCCATGCAATAAATATAGTCACGTCCAAGGAGTAGGTTATAATCCAAAGGTACTTGGACGACCATCACGTTCATCTCGACGGTCTTCCCTTTCAATGTAACAGGTACATTGGGGAGGATCCCTAATGGTCGACTGGTTCCTTTATCAAAACCTGAGAGATTTCTCAACTCAGGTAAAAGCGCTGGGGAACCCAATGCTTTCCAAGCAACAGAGGAAAGGATACTCACAGATGCCCCTTCATCAATGACAGTACCAGCCATGATCATTCTATAGATCTGGACAATGATTCTGAATGGTACACTGGCTGGTAACCGGGGTCTGCCTAGTTGATTCCAATCAAAGGATACAACCAGGTTGCTTGGTGGTGGGACCGAATATACGGCCGGATATGACTCTGATGATGTTCCTTCCTGCGATAAAGGAATGGGCGCATTGCCCTGACGCTCATCGGAGTTGGTGCTGATGAAAAGAACCTGGATGGTGTCATCCTTATTCTCTTCAGTGAGGGTGTCGCATGAAGATGACTCTTCGGCGACGGTGTCATTTGAAGACGGGTCTTCAATGACGGAGTCATTGGACGATAGAACCTCTGAAGGAAGAACCGGGTCAACTGCCGTTTCGACCTTTAGACTTTCGTCTGGTCTGGATTCAGTAGGTTCATTCTCAATGATCAACACTTCAGCTGACCACTTGAGCGGGCCAGCTGGATTTTCAACTATCGAGGGATTAGGCACGAGTTTTTGGTATCCAGGAGGAAGTCGTAACGGTGATACCGAACGATCTTCCAAAACTCTCTTTGCCTCATCTAAGAATGGACATTTGTGGATGGCATGATTGCCTTCACACAATAGACAGGGTGATCTTGGTCCCCTTCTTCGTCCTTCACTCTCATTAGTCGACGGATTGCAATCAACATGACAACCAGAGGTTGATGCTACCGGATTGTGCAACCTTGGGGACCAGTCCCTTAGTATCCGGGGAATACAAGGACAATCACGATGGAAGTGGATCCCTTTGCAAATGACACATGGCGATTTAGGCCCGGTCGGTGCAGTGTGTGGGTTTTTGTCAGCTTTCTTCTGCTTGCCCCCAGTCGCCTTCGCCAGAGGCTCCTTCTGCTTCTTTTCTCTCTTCTTCTTTTCCTTCTTCTCCTTGGGAGGCTGACTTTTGCCAGCTCTACCTTGGGAAGATGAAGGATCAGAGGAAGTATCATAAGAAGTGGAAGGCTGGTGGGTAGTTTTAGATTGTTCTGACTGTTGATTCGACTGCTCAGGATTAGTGGCGATCTGGACTACATTAGTTGAAAAGAGGCATACAGGGAGGCCAATTGTCAATCCTGGAAGTGACAATGTAGCCATATGAGGCGCACCAACATCTCCCCAAGAGGAGAAGGGGTTTGGACTTCCGCCAAGGTTATTTCCTTGGTTGGTGGGCTCCATACTTTTCAACTGAAAGATCAACATGGGAATAATAGGTGATTATGTTCCGCTTAAAATAAATTTTATTAACGACGCTTTTAGACACAAACTTGCTTTTTCATGTTTTAAGAGTCGAGAAAAAGCTAAAGATGACTCTAGTCGCCTTCGATGTTTTAACGAGCCCGAAGTGACAAATGCTCGGTTGGACTTTTTCAGTTATAGAGTTTGAAAAAGGCCAAAAGAAACTGCTCTGGAGATCTAGGCAGAGGGTGTGCCAAACCTTTCGCGAAACCACAGAATACGTTTTACGGTACGGGTGGTCGATCTTCGTGAATGCTGTGTTCACTGCATCGCGATCAGTAGGGCGGCCGACACGGTTTCCTAAGGATAAAGGATAAAATCCTATAGGGGTCTCCCAATATACGCGATGGTACGCGGGAGCTCAAGTCCGTGTTAGTGCCACCGACTCTCAGGAGGAATCACCCACCTTCGTAGAGATCGACAGTCACTATGTTTAATGACGCCGGAACACGTCTCTACCTAGACCTCTAGATGTTTGCATTAAATTCCAAAGCGTTGTTATGTAAATTGAGTTTATTTTAATGTTGATCTTTCTTAACAGTTTGCCTTTCAGGTTCGCCACGAGATGTATATATACAACTTCCTATATGCAATCTAAGAATGAGAAGCAAATCTTTTCAATCTTTCAACTTTGAAAACCTTAATCTACTTGAGGGAAAAGAAAGACACAACTTTTTCCACAGATCAAAGAACACACACTAAAATGCACATCTTCCTAAATCGTCAAGCATACAGTCAAATGCAAAATGCACAATGCATGTATTTCTTTTCGTTATCCTTAATGTTGATGCTAGACAGAAAGGAAACTGTTGTATAATTTTGAATCTAATTTCAAGTAGAAATAAACAAGCTTGTTCACAATCAAAAAGACACCTTATGATAGACTTGTTTAAAACACAGGAAATGTATAGATTCAAACCATGAAACGAAAAGCAAACAAACTCAAACAGCCATGAACAGTAATAAAAATAGCTCATAAGATCACAAAGACACTTTTACAGTTCAGGATCTAAGAGGTCACAGCTATACTGGTTCGCTTTTCACAATGGGAAACTGTAACTGAAGCAAGAAATACTGAAAGAACATTCACAGTTTCATCACACAACTGAGGCGGAATAATGTCAAGGAGAAGTGGTCTACAGCAAGTACACTGACCAGCAAGCAATCAGCAAAAAATCAGTGAAAACAGGGCCAAGACACAATGGGAAAACTGAGCAAGACAATGGCTAACTGGACCAGCGCAGGTTCTAGTCTGCCAGTTTGACTCTCAGCGCAGTTCCCGAAGGGAGTACCTGCGCTGTAATGCAGACTGCCTGTGGACAGCCTGCACTGACACACGAGAGTTGCGTCTGCAAAGAATTCCGGGTCATAAAAAGCTCAAAAATGCACTGTTTTTCCTGAAATAAAAAGCTATAGGTCAAGTACAGGCTAAGGGATGATCAATAGGATGAAGATCTATCACAAAGAGTAAAGAGTCTTTTGTAGATTAGCTCTTTAAATCTTGAATTTGCTCAGCAAATGAGCAAGAGTAGCAGTCCCTCTACTTCGCTTTTGATATAGTCAAAAGCTTTTCGATTTGGTACTCTTTTCTTCAAGAAATGAATAGCAAAATACTACAAACACCAACAAGATACTAGGCTCCCCAGCGGAGTCGCCAGTTTGTTGTGGGGAAAAGTATCCGATGCAGATGACCCTATCCCTACTCTAAAGGTGACAGTCTTTAGCAACAACTGAAAGTAAAGTTTTGATGATTTCCTTTATGAAAGTACAGAGAGAATGGAGAAAGATTAACCAACCTGGTGTCTTTCGCTTAGTCGATCCTTGTCCTCTCTCTTTGTCTCTTGTTCCCAGTTCCTTGCTCTCGTTGCCGGTCCAGCTACACACAGATCGTGCACAAAACAAGAGAGCAAACTACAAGATACATGTACTCATAACTGAAGCATGGATTAGGATGAATCAAATATACATGTAAATACAATACATCAATGCAATACAAGTATATAGGAGAACATGCAAAACTTTATTGATAGAAGTAACAGGGTTCTGAGAAGGTTACAACCAATGATGGCTCCAATCCAGCAACACCTCCCCAGCAGCAAGAACTCTCCTCTTCACCTCTAGTAAAACAATCACCCAATAGCTCTAACTGTAAACCAACAGCACCTCCTTACTTTACACAAAATTCCAGCCTCCTGGCGACCACATAGAAGAGCTCTATATATAGGATAGAAGAAGAAAGGATGAGTCAGCTTGAGACTGACATGAAGCTGCCTTGTGTCCTCTCCCTCTTCAGTTAATCTTCAGTTCTTGAGTCCACTTGGAGATCCTTGCTTACACATGGTGATCAAGTACCTCTTACTCATCACAGGGCGAATCTCATGAACCAAGTGTCAGTTTGGAAGCTTCCTGGGCAGTTGACACCTTGCAGGATGACTGTGCCACTTGGCCAATCTCGCCCAGCGCAGGTAGCCTTCATTAATCTTGACTTCCAGCGTAGGTACAAGGAGGGACAGTTGCATTCCAGCGCAGAAGCTCAGTGGAGCAGCTGACATGATCCAAAATAAGCCTGTTTTGAAGTGTTTTCAGGTGGAGAACTGATTGGAAGTGCTGTTGTTTGATGACCTTGTTCTTTTAGGGGTAAGAACAACATGTTTAGGGACTGAGGATCCCTGTGATTATTGACATTTCATGCTCCATGATGCGAGGCACAAAAATGTCTATAACAGCAGGTTCAATCCTCATCAGCCCGACTTTTAAACATGGCATGTGCACATATTGTTTGGTTGTTTGGGGGTGCGGGCTGGGTCCACTGGAGGTGGCCCATGCCCACCCCATTAATACATATGTTAGTACGGTGGTGCGGAGGGCTCGGCGGGGTGATGGCCGTCGAGCCATGCATAATATTTTTGTAAGGTTTTGGGGTTAGGCTAGTGGGGGTCATGGCCCATCGGCCTTATAACAATTTTTTTTGTCATATATTTTTTTGGGGTGGCGGGGGTGGTGGCCCACCATCTCATTTATAATTTATTTTTTATTTTTAATTTTTTACTTTAAAGAGGGGGGTTAATTTTCAAAGTTTTAGAAAATAAGGGATATTGGGAAAATTAATGAGGCTGCAATTTCGATTGATTTCGGGAGCTAGGTTTCATGCCTCGGGGTCAGTCAAATTGTAGGACACTTAAACATGGCCCATATAACCCAACTTTGACCAAAACTTTGATTGGCTCATTCTCCCCCATACGAGCTCAAATTGACGAACCGTTTGCACCTCCGCGATCAGGACGACAAGATCTACGTTCTGGTCCTAGGTCAAAGTCATTCTGAGCACTTTGATTTTTGAGCGTTCATAAGCCTTCTTTGTCTTGTGTGTCTCTCGAGCCACCTGGATCAGACAACTAGTGGGTTCACTGATGTATCTTGTGAACACATGACCAGATATGTGCTATGAAATCAACCAGTTGAGCCAAGCTATGGTTAGGCTGACCAAATTATATTGGAAGGAAGTGAAGCATGTCTTGCAGTACCTCAAAGGCACTACCAGTATGGATTATGGTATAGATAGACAAAGGGAGTGAAGTTGTGTGACTTCACAAATACAAATTAGCTAGGCATTCCATTAGACCAAAAGAGTAAACTAGGTGGAATTTTCAATGTTTGGTTCACAGTTGTTTCCTGGTACAGTAGGAAGGAAAAGCCTATGGCACTCATCTCAATAGAAACATAATACATGATTGCAATTGAGGCAGTATTGATGAGAAATATACTTGTGGGACTGCTTGGTCAGGAGATGGATCCTACTGTGATCTATTGTGATAATTAGAGTTGCATTAAGCTCTCTAAGAATATGTTATTTTCACAATCAATCCAAGCATATAGATATATGATATCATCATTTACAAGATTACGTGCAGAGGTAGATAATGTTGCTACAATACATTCAGAAAGAGGAACAAGATGCTGACATCTTGACAAAGGCATTGTCAAGAGGGAAGTTACAATTCCAAAGGTGTAGAATAAGGGTGGTTGAAAATCCCTTTCTTGCTAAGAGGGAGCATTGAGAAGTGTAGCAAGAAAGTCTCAATTTGACTTTTCCTTGGTCAAATTCAGAAAATTCAAATTTCCACATCAACAGATAACTTGGAGGTTGTTAACTAAGGTAACAGGGTCTTGTTGTTGAAATATGGCAACTATTCCAATTTAATTTTTCCTTGAATTAAATTTTGAATTAAAATCAAATTTAGTCTTAAGAGCTACTTGGAAATAATAAATTAATTTATTTTAAATTAATTAGTTGGAGAAATTCAAGTTAGAAGTCTTTTTGAAGTCATGCAAGAGTTATCCCTTAAATTAAGGAGATAAGATTGAGTTATATTTGAGTTGTAATTAGTTAACTCAGTTTACTAAGTTAAGTCCAGTTAAATTAGTTCCAAACTGTTTGAGGAAGTAATAGTGAGTTAAGAGTGAGTTGAATGCACTCAACTAGTGCTACTCCAGTTAACTGAAGATTCCCTCATCAGGAACTCATGCATGCCTATTCTGAGAAAGACTCAATTGAGATTAATGATCAAGGACAATGTGTTATCAGTTTCATGTGTTTTCTCATGGATAAAACTCATGCATGTAGTCAAGGATTTATCCTTGAGGATTACGCAGTTTTGAAGGGAGGTGTTCCACTTGGTAATAGGAAGATCATCCACTAGGAACAACGCCATGAAATAGGAGCTTGGAGGGTAGAGAGGAAGGCTATAGAGAAGCCAAGATTTCCTGTGAGCATCTGTGAGGATTGTACTGAGAGTTGTCTAGCTGTGAGAGCTAAGGCTTTGTATAATTCCTATGTATTTCCACCATGTATGATAATACAATAGTGTGGGGTTTTTAGCTGAGGCTTTCCCCAAAGTATTTTCCTGTGTATTGTGCAATTGATTCTTCTTCTTCTGGTTATATTGTTCAGCTCGATCTTTAAGCTTCCATAAATTGATAGTAGAAGTAGATTATAGTATTCTTCTTTGATTTATATTACATTATTGGGTTAACCTACTGTTACATTAAAAAATGTCACCATGGCTATTTACAGTTAGTATGGCTCCATCAACAGTCATGCTATCCTCCTGGGAAAGTCTCATGCCTCTGCTCTCCATGTCAAACTTCAAGAAAGAGAGAAAGTCTTTGTAAATATGTTTATCTCTGGGTACGCAGATTCTCTCGGCCTTACCTGCGGGTACGCACCTAATGTTCACAAAAGCTACGTACTTGTACGCTCTGTATGTAAAGGGGCAGGTGCGTACCCCTGTAAAGGTCAAAATGCGCAAGTTTCATCTTTAAAAAGTTACTTGTGGTCATTTCTAGAGGTTTCTAGAAGTATGTTTGACGTGTATGAAGCGCCTCCAGATGGTTCATGTACCCCTAACAAAGAGGAACTTATCCCATCAATAAGGGAGCTATCCCATCCAAAGAGGGGATTATCCCATTGATGGTGGACCTGATTAACTTCCTCTTGAGCACTATCAATACAGGCATTGGGCCAGAAGGAGGGGAGGTTGGAAGCTAAACATTTCTAAGGGTAGATGCTGCTGGAATTAGGACTCCCATTTAGAAGCTTGTGAGGAGAGATTGCCATCTTTGCTTATTCTATTTGGAAGTGGGTGAGCTTTGTCAAAGTAAAGGAGAACTCTTGATGGACCCTGGGAGGGACTTGCACAACACCAAGGCTCAGGTTGTAATTGTTCCTTTTGTTTCCTATTAATGCAAATGAGTCCATTATTCTCAATAACTTGTTATTTATGAGTTGTTTCATGTACTCCTTGGTCTATGTGTTAAACATGTTTTATTTTATGAGATTATCAAGTGCTATTTAATCGTTTGATTGTTAGTGAATGCAGGTTTCGAAGTGAAGGAGGAGCTCATCCGGATCAGCGAGGCTGGACTGCTACAACAACGTTGGATTACAGGTAGGATCTAAACACTTGATTTCTTATATAGTAAATGCATGTTTAGAGAAGGATTGCTCTTGTTTGTCTTGTTTGTCACTAGAGAGTCTTAGGCTCCTAGGGAGGTTGGTTGTGTCCACACTATCGACTCTTTCCGCCTGACAAAATGGCGACTCCACTGGGGACTCCATTGATGTGAAAGTCTTTTCCTTTGTATGCAACTTTGATCTGAGAAAAGTCATTTATTTTCTGGTTTTTGCCTCTGTGACTTTGTATTTGGGTGGGTTAGCTTAGGGTTAGATTGAATTTAGCTTTTCTTGGTTTTTTCAGTAGTACGCACCCTCTGAGTATTGCACAGTGCGTACTTGTACGCACTGTTACTGTGTGCACAGAGCGGGCCCGCACCTGTTTTAACAGGTTTCCTGCGTACCCTACTAAAAATTAAGGAATTTCCATTTTTTACATTTTTCCTCTTAGATTTTGCTTTTTCTTAGTTTTTACTGCCCAGATCCATTAGTCTCTTGTCAAAAATCTTCACCTGAACTTGTTTCGATAGCATTGAGTGTTTTAGTGGATTTCATAGAAATTTAAGCCCTAGGGTTTGATTTTTGAGTAGGTCCTGTAGTGACTTTGGCGGTAGAAGTTGTCAAACCTTAGATCTCTCTGGTTTTGTCAGCCTTCTTAGAAGTCGGACCTGTCATAAAGTTTACCTGTGAGAGCAACTTACCTTTGAGTTGTCTCTTTGGCAAATTTCGAAGTGCTTGTTGATTGAGTATTGAATTCCATTTTACAAAAAGAACAAAAAAATTTGAGTTTTGTTTTGACTAGTCTTTTGATTCTGCATTAGCTGGTCCTTGGCTTGATTGTGGTCAAGTAAAACAACCTAGAATCATCTTTGTAGGCTTTTGCCTCGTTAGGTTTTCTTTAGAGTAAATTTCTTTTTGATTTGCTTGTGAGTCAAGTTTTCATAGATTTTATAGCTTTTGAGATTGATTTTCGTTAAAATAGATTTATATGCTTTATTAAATAGAAGAAAATACAAAAACATCTCCTTTGAAAAGTTTTGTTTCAAGTAGGTTTGAGAGATTTTGAAAGAAAAAGAATTTTTCGTGCACGTAAGGAGTGGTCGTGTTTGTATGCTTGGAAAGATAAAGAGAATTGTTTCTTTGATTGTCTTTACTAAGAAAGTTGTTTTCTATAAAATTTGCATTTTCCAACTCTCTTAGTTAGGAGTTTCATTGAAAGAGAAAAGTAGCGTAAATCATCTTAGGTGCATCTTTGTAGTGGTTTTGAGTCGAGTGTACACACCATTGGTTTCATTTCCGCTACCTTTTGTCTTTAAGAAAAACCATAAAATTAAACGCTTAAAGTAAAATCAACTTAGTAACTTTTATTTACTAGGGCTCTGAAACACCAATTTAGATCAGGCTAGTGTCTTGGAGTAGGAGAGTAATTAACTCTCCAAGACAACAAAACCAAACAAGTAGCTTATCTTGTGATAGAATAAATCCAATTGTCTCATTTGTACTCTGGGAAAGCTCCTCTTAAAGGAGAAGCACGAGCTCGTGTCCGAACCAGTGAGGGGATCAATCCTCCCTCGTTGGGAACGACGCCAGACACGCACGTATTACAAATGGTAAACCTCGGATTAACCATTGTCGAGGAGCCAGGGGTCACTTGTCGGTAAACCTTGGATTATTGTCAAGGAACCGGCAAGGGGATTGAGCTTGATACTCTGCCCTTGCGTGCTGTCGGAGTGTAGACTGTTCCCCCAGGTGCATTTGTTGCGGTTGGTAACCTTAGTGACCATTATCTTTAGGATTCTACCGAGGTGACGGTGGAGGGAAGATCCCACTGTACCTGGAGCAGACGTCGGCTAGACTCACTTGGATTTTCCGAGGGGTTCAATTCACTCGAGATGGTTAAAGTGGAGGAACTTGTGCCGGTCTATTCATTAAGCAAGTTGCCGGGGTAACTGTTCCACCCGCCGCTTCTGTACTGAATCCGGCAATGTTGGGTTTCATCTCCAACTAGCGTTTTCGGTCTGGAAGGCTACTGTTTGTGCTTGGTTTGACGCCCTAGATTCTTTAGGCGTGTGATTCAAATTTGTTTGGTTCTTTAGCGACTTTAGGTGGTTTGATTTGAGATTTTACTTTGTTTTCATGTGTAGTAGTTAAAAGTTTTTAGCTGTGGAGGAATTACCGAGACAGTCCCGTAGACTTCGGGGCAAGTCACCTGAGATTGTTACCGGAACTGATTTGTTGAGGAAACTCCGTAGATCACGGGGTGGATCTCCTGAAGACGTCCCGGGTCAGTACGAAGGATTGAAAGTCCTTGTAACTCCTCCTAGTGGCAGTAGAGTAGGTTCACCTGAAGAAGGAGAATCTTCCTTGGTAGTCCATCCAGATTACCAAAGTCTAGAGACAGGTTATAATCCCGAAGCTGTTACAGTTTCTGAGCTTGCTGGTAGTTTTTCGTCTACTAGTGATATAGGCGAAGAACCTGAAATATCTGAACCTGTTACTCCGACTTCTAGTGTTCCAGATTCACCAAGAGTAGAACGAGTTATCACCGAAAATCTTCCTACTGGTCTGATTGCTATTGAAGAACTTGCTCCAGAGGAAGAAATAGGCGTCTCTAACCTTGAAGATCAAATTACTATTGATCTAAGGGAGCGTGAATCCATATTTTACAGTCCTCCTAGGAGTACTACTTGGTACCTTTCGTTAACTAACTATTTAGACAACTCAGGGTTAAGTTTTTCTTCACCTCGTACTCCTTTTCCACCTGGAGGTATTTATACTCCTGTAAATATGTCTGGTCAGTCGTCCGTGTTTACTCAAACTCCTGAATCTTTCTTACACGGCGGTCCTTCTGTTCCCACCGGGTATCAATCACTTTCTGGTACCTTTGCGGGGGCATCTCCTCAACCCATTGATCATGGGTTATTAGCTGGAAACAATGGTAATATACCATTGGGTGTAGGAGACATTTACATGATGTCAGGTTCAGTTCCCGTTTCTCAACCTCAAGGTGGCCAATTACCGCCTGGGGGGCAGCCTCAATTAACGCCTGGGGGGCAACCTCAAGGTACACAAATTGTGTCCGGGGGGCAACCTCAAGGTCAGTATGTACCTATGGTGCAATACATGCCTCAAGGTCAACCCCAGCCTCAATATGTACCCCAGGGTCAACCTCAGTATCAATATTTACCTCAAGGGTATCAACCTCAAGGGTATCAACCCCAAGGGTATCAACCTCCAGGTCAAGGTCAACCCCAGTATCAATATTTACCCCAAGGTTATCAACCTCAAGGTCAATACTCGAGTCAAAGTTATCAACCACCTCAAGGTCAATCATATGCTCAAGGTATGGGAACTGTACCTTTCAGTTATCAATCCTATCCTCAATCCGGTTACGGATCTCAGTATTCTCAACCTGTTACGGGTCAATACCCCAGAATGTTAGTGTGGGATCCATCACAGGGTCAACAGGTGTTGCAGCCAAGTATACAGTTGGTACCTCAAGCTGGACAACCCGTAGTTTCTGGTCCACCCCAGCAACCGCAACCTGTCCAGTCAAATGTTCAAACTTCTGTAACTTCGGTAGTTACTCAGCCGCCAATTGCACCTAGTACTCCATCTCAAACGGCTGCTGCAACTACCGCTACATCTGCCGCACTTACTTCTGGAGTATCGACAGCTCCGGTTTCTACTGTCTCTGCAACCACTCCTCAGGTATCTTTACCGTTGTCTGGATCTACGATTCAAACCACGGTCCAGATGCCTACAGGTCAGCCTGGTATAAGTACGGTTGTCACTACTCAACCTCAATTTGTTCAACAACCGTATCAGGGACAGTACCAACATGGGCAAGCTGTCCAACAGCCGGTTTACCAGTATCAACCGTATCCTGGGTACACTTATCAACAACCTCAACAACCCCAGTACGGTCCGGTTAATCCTGGTTTTCCAGGAGGATATAATATCCCTAATGCGATTCCTGTTCCTAGTTATCCTGGATATCCTCCTCCTGGGACTGGTCTTGTGACCCAGAATTTTAGAGATCCTAACCGGCAATTACCGTTTATCGCAACTTTGGATTTACCAGACTTGACGCCTAACGAACGATCCAATTCAATATCTTTCGTTCTGGCCGCCAATGCCAAATAAGTTGCCCAGTGATATACCCAAGTTCGAAGGTAAGTCTGGAGAGGATCCGTCCAATCATGTGATGACTTACCACCTCTGGTGTGCTTCAAATTCTATCTCGGATGATTCGATCCGCTTACGTCTTTTCCAGCGTACACTCATTGGTCTCGCGGCCAAGTGGTACATTGAGTTACCACGCGCCTCTTTTTACAATTTCAGCCAGTTAGCTACCTCGTTCTTAACTCACTTTCAGTTGCCGGTCAGATACGATAACGGCACGGAGTTATTAACTTCACTAAAACAATCGACGTCCACGTATATTTCTGATCACATTCATGAGTGGAGACGTCGAAGAAGGTTAGTGAAATTTTTTATTCCGGACCAAATCTTAGCTGAATGGTTTGTTAAATCATTATTACCGAAGATTACTGAAGATGTAGCTAAGGCCGGAGTAGTTACTGAGGAGCAAGTCATTGCTCAGGCGCAGTACCTTGACTTAGTTTACACTCAGTCAGGTACGTTACACGAGAAGATCCCAGATCTTCCAAAATCGAATCAAATCGCTGCTGCTCCTTCGGGATCTCATGCCACTGATGGTATGATTGGTACGGTGAACACAAAGAGCAAGAAGAAATCTTCCAAGAATTCTACTACTCCTATAATCACCTTGCCTGATTCCCCGACAGGAGAGTCTTCTCCTGAACTTTCCGCCAATATTCACGCTGTAGAGTCATCTACGGCCAAATCAAAAAACGGCGGAAAAAATAAAGGAAAGAAGAAGGCTAAAGCAGACAAGACTCCGAAGGAGAAAACAGAAAAGTCGGAAACCAATGACGAAAAGCGCAAACCTCGATATCCTTGTCTTATTTGTGAAGAGGATCATTTTACAAGAGATTGCCCTCATCGGGCCGAGGTTGTGAAAATAGTCAAAGGTTCTCCCACTCCTGCTGTGTTAAAAGATCCATTTCCAAAGCAGGAGAGTAAGATGATAGGTTCTTCCTCGACTGCCAGTGAAGAACCCATTTTGATGATGTCTCATGTGAGGATTGCGACTCGGTCGCAAGATTATGGTAGTAAGAATCCTGTTGATGGTAAGGAAGCAAAATCTTCTCATTCTAATCCATCAACCTCAGCTCCTGGTTCCGATCCACTACAGATCGAAAAACCTAACCCAGACTTAGTAATCAAACCGCCCGCCAAGGGTGTACTTCGAAGGTCTGCTTTCAATCCACATGCGAGAGCAGCCCAGAATTACAACATTGTTGAGGACTTAGCTGTTTCACCCTCAGCAATGTCGGCTTTAGAAGTGCTGCAATCATGCCCAGCACAACGAAAATTACTTTTGTCGGCTATCGGAGCTGTTGATGTTCAGGACCCGAATCTGATAATCTTCGATCTAGAAAATAGTACACCGCGTCTACCCCATCAAATGGCTTTCCAGATTCCAGTGATAGTAAAAAACAGGCCTATTCATTGGACTGTAATTGATGAGGGAGCTTCCACGTGTATTATGTCGATTCAATGTTGGAGATCGCTTGGTTCTCCTTCGCTGAACCAATCCCCGACCATCCTTAAGGCCTTTGATGGCCGTGGGTTCCGTCCGTTTGGTATTCTACAGGAATTGCCTATAGGGGTAGAAGGTAAAACCGTTAGTCTGGATGTGGAGGTGGTTGATGCCCCTCTAGACTACAACCTTCTTTTGGGTCGAAGTTGGTCATATGCTATGACAGCGGTCGTTTCATCGGTCTTCAGAGTAATAAAGTTTCCACATAACGGTAAGATCGTGACAATTGATCAGCTGACATACTTTTCATCCGACCCAGCCTCTTCAGAGAGTATCCAGCATGTCGGTAAGACGACAATCCCTTATAGGGACGTTGGCGTAGGCTTAGTTAAAGATTCCGGTTTACTGGGAACTTTTCCTTTCCCTCCAATCAACGCAGACCCTTCATTTGCATCAATTCATATGATTACATCAGACACCATTATTTACGACGATCCTTGGATCATCCCATCTGAATCTGAGATAGACTCATTCGGTGATGCTATGCCTTTGAGTCCATATGAAATTGCTTATGAAGCCGTTATGTCTTTTACCGACTCGTGTTCAACCCAAATCGACCAAATGAATGTGGTCAGTGAAGAATCACTTTTCACATCAACCTTAGAACGGATAGCGTTTCCCGAAGTCGTGTCATCTGACGAGCAACTTCGCGAAATCCTAAGTGTAGACGATCTACCATGGGAAGATCTCCATCATAGATCTTCGTTTTTACCTGAGGATGATGCTTTTGAAAATGATTTTTCATCTATCTTTACCGCTGAATATGTCAAAGACGCTCAAAATCCAACGAAACATTCTGATTCAGAGCTGAATTTAGGGAATATTTCTCGCACTATTCCCATTGACATTTCAGTGAAGCCCGGAATTGAGGAAAACATTCATATAGGTGCCTCATGTACAGAAGATGAAATTCGAACTTACAAGGCCCTATTCCAAGAATTCCGCGATGTGTTTGCCTGGTCTTACGAGGAAATGCCAGGAATCGACCCTGCCATTGTTGTTCATGAAATAAAGACCTACCCGGACGCTAAACCCGTCCGGCAACGGTTGCGTCAGATTCACCCCCGGAAAGCGGCTGCGATTAAAGCAGAAGTCGAGAAGCTGTTGAAAGCAGGTTTCATTTATCCAATCCCATTAACGGATTGGGTATCGAATATTGTTCTGGTCAACAAGAAACAAGGAACAATAAGAATCTGTATCGACTATAGGGATATAAATCGAGCTTGTCCAAAAGACAACTATCCTACGCCTTATATCGATCAAATTATTGATGATTGTGCCGGAAGTGAAATGTTTTCCTTCATGGATGGTTTTTTGGGCTATAATCAAATCAATATTCTACCTGCCGACCAACCAAAAACGGCATTCATTTGTCCATGGGGGACATTTGCTTATTGCAAATTACCTTTTGGGCTTAAGAATGCCGGGGCCACTTTTCAACGGGCGATGTCTTACGCATTTCATGACATCAAGCACATTGTGCAACCGTACCTCGATGATTTGCCTGCTCATTCTTTACATCGAGCTGATCACCTTGTCCACTTACGAGCAATCTTTATGAGGTGTAGGCATTATCGAATTCGGTTGAATCCCCACAAGTGTGTTTTCTGTATAGAGACGGGTCGATTGCTGGGATTTGTTGTTTCAAAAGCCGGCATTCGCGTCGATCCCTCGAAGGTCGAAGCTATCATCAAATTGCCTCCTCCTTCGAGTTTGCGCCAACTCCAAAGTTTGCAAGGGAAAGCAAACTTTTACGCCGATTCATTCCAAACTACGCCGAGGTCACTAAAGGTTTTACACGGTTGTTGAAACAGAACGCTCAATTCTTTTGGGACGAGATTGCCCAACAATCTTTTGATGCACTTAAGCACGCGTTGACCCATGCACCGTTGTTGCATCCTCCCAACTACAACCAAGACTACTTCTTATACCTCGCAGCTTCGCATTCCACCATTGGAATGGTGTTAGTTCAAGAAGATGAATTCGGAGCGGAACATGTGATATATTATCTTAGTAGGACATTAAACCCCACTGAGCTAAAATATTCGCATGTGGAGAAATTGGCCCTGGCAGCCGTTCAAGCTGTCCAGCGTTTTCGTCACTACATTCTTCTCCGTAAAACTACAGTTATTTCGGATTGCAACCCTATGATTTATATTTTGACAAAACAACTGCTAGGGGGCAAGTACTCTAAATGGATCGTTATCCTGCAAGAGTTCGACTTGGAGTTTGAGAAGTCCAAGTCTAAGAAATCCTTAGTTTTTGCGGAATTGATGTGTGATTTCCCGCGTGCTGACACAGAAACTGTGGCAGAGGAGTCCATTGCGGACGAATCTTTGTTTCTTATCAGTACTTTAGATCCGTGGTACGGGGATATAATCATCTATCTCCAAACCCAAACCTTTCGGCCTGAAGCTTCAAAGTCGGAACGTCAAAAAATTCGGTTTCAATCCCAGCAATACAGGATTATTGGAGATACACTTTATCGCCGGGGGGCAGACTTAGTTTTTCGACGTTGTTTAACTCACGAAGAGGCTGAGAGGGTTTTAAATGATTGTCACTCTGGAGCATGTGGCGGTCATATGTCTGGGTATGCCACAGCTCAGAAGGTGTTGCGCGCTGGCTATTTCTGGCCGTCCATGTTTAAAGATTGTATCATTGCGGTCCGGAAATGCCACAACTGTCAAGTGTTTGATCGCAAGATGCGCACACCACCTGCTCCTCTCCATCCTATAATTTCCGTTGGTCCTTTCGCCAAATGGGGTATCGATTTTATTACTTGTAACCCTCACTCGGCCGGGGGGCATGCGTATATCATCCTCGCGGTTGATTATTTTACTAAATGGGCCGAGGCGATGCCTACATTCGACGCAAGCGGCAAAACAGCTGCAGTTTTCGTATTCAATCACATTATAACTAGGTTTGGTGTCCCACAAGCAATCATCACTGACCATGGGAGCCATTTTCGAAACATCATGATGACTGAGCTTACAAGCCAGCTTGGTTTGCGCCACGATAGCTCTACTCCTTATTATCCGCAAGCCAACGGTTTGGTTGAGTCTATCAACAAAGTTCTGGTTATCATGATCCGACGAACCATTGGTATTCATCGGTCGAATTGGCACAACATGTTATTTTCAGCGCTATGGGCATACCGAACTTCAGTGAAAACTTCAACAGGGTTCACTCCTTTCCAGCTAGTTTATGGCTTGGAAGCTGTGTTACCCATTGAATGCGAAATCCCATCACTTCAAATGGCTGTCGAATTACTCCCAGCTACTTCCGAAGAGGAGAAACGTTTATTATACTTAGCTCAATTAGATGAGACTCGACGTGACGCTGCATTGGCAATCGAGACTCACGCAAACGAATGAAAGCTCAGTATGATAGAAATGTGACCCCTCGAGTTTTTCGAGGGAGACCTAGTGCTGTTATATGATCAAGCTAACGATAAGCTAGGTGCTGGAAAATTGTTCCTATGTGGCATGGACCCTACATTGTAAAGCGAAAGCTAGCAAAAGGGGCCTATGAGCTGGTAGATTTTGATGGGGACTCTTTGGGGAAACCCAGAAATGGACTTTACCTAAAGAGGTATTATGCTTAAATGGTGGGTATGGAGATTTTTAGTTAGGTTAGGTTTTCTTTCTAGCTAGTATGTTTGTTAGTTTAGATAGTGTGCTTAGCTTAGAAAGTGTGTTTTTCGTCGTTATTCTGGCTTATCTTGGTTTTACTCTTGATATTGCAGATGTCGACGCCTCTCCAAACGTACATTGGATTTGCCGATGGTGCTTGTCATAGTACACGGAATATCTCTTCTGCAGCTTGGGTTATCTATTCGCCCTCTGACAAGTTAGTTTCTATGCATGGGGTGAGCCTCGGTCAAACGACGAACAACATTGCAGAATACAGTGCAGTGGTTGAATTATTGTCTGAATCTATTTCATTTGGAATTCGACGTTTGATAGTGAGGTTAGATTCTGAACTCGTTGTATTACAGCTTAATAGAGTATATGCCATTAGAAATCCTGTGTTATTAAGGTTGTTTTTGAGAGTGCGTCTCTTGGAACGTGAATTTGATTACTTTGAATATCAGAATATTCCAAGGTCTTTAAATACATTAGCAGATGCAATTGCTTCTCGAATGTTGGACAAACATTTGCGATAATCATACAAGTAAATTTAAAAAACATTTCATCACATATGTTAAACAAAATGAGCCGGTAATAATGATATATATATATAGATAGGAGTGTGTCAAAAATATACATCGTCTTCGATCATAGGTTGAAAAACACCTTATGATCGGCAAAAATGATAAGTGCAAAAAACCAAAATGTCATATGTGTCTACAAAAGTGACTAGTCAATCACTGGTGGTGCTCTCTATACGAGACCACTGCCCGCGCTACCCTACACAAGAACCTCCTAAAAGGTCCTGGGACTACAACCACATAGCGCTGAATTCGAATGGGAATGTCATCTATGGTGGTCTCTGGTATATCCGCCGTCAGACGCTCTAGATCCTGTTCCAGCTCGGCTAAGGTCTCTGCGGTCGCATCCTGTGGGGATGGTGCTGGTACAGCTGGTACTCTCCTCTCAAAATCCCGGAGGTTGGCTGGACGCCGTGGACCTACATCTGCATTTTGAAAATTTGTGCTGTCAGTTTTGAGGCGATATATAAAAACAAAAAAAATATATATACATAATTTGAAAACTCGTGAAAAATGAAATACCTCTGTCGTCCCACTGTTCTCCCTGTGGAAGAACCATGTCCGAATCATTTCGAAAATCCATTCCGGCATAAGGAAAGTCATGAATAGAAAAGACCTGGCTCTCTAGCCAGTGAAAGTAGCCATCAGGAAATCGAACAACTGTTGCGCCCTCATCAGGATGTCGGGCCATTACCGCAACCCATCTCGTCAACTTAGGCCCCCGAGGCGCCCCAACTGGAACTGTAAGATGCTGGGGGACCAGCATTGGAACTCTCTCTAGGGCAAAGCTCACGACTATAGGCCCATATCCAAAGGTCTTCAGTTGTCCTCTCTTTTCCCTGGTTAGTTGGACCTTCAAATTAGCCAACACAGCATCGCACCAGTTGAAAATGGTGCCATGGAAACAGTCTATAGCCATCCGCATTTGGGACCCGGTGGCTTGGTGCAAAGCGGCCGCGCCGCAAATTCTGGTAACAGTAAAGGCTATCACCATAAGTTCAGGTCGGGATATGTACTTGATTTCTATCCCCTTCTCATGGTTTTGGTTGTTGCACCACTCTAGCTGGAGACTAGCAAGGGATTGGCCACCTGGCCTAGTCCCAAATAGAGAAAGTTACTCGCCCCTGTTAGGCAAGCCAGTGAGAAAATATATGTTGGAGGGCTCTATCTCGAGTTGGTGCTCTCCGATGTAGAAACATTGCTCCTGAATGTTCCACCTTTCAACCAGCCACTCAAGAAAAGGCACTTGGCCCCTCATGCCAGGTATGGCCCAGTATTTGTACAGTCCGCATGCTTTTAATGCATCAATGGAAGGTTGATGACCTATTGCGGCCAAATCAACGTCCTCGTGCTCTCTTTCATGCCAATCAAGCATGGTGTGCTCCCTGCGCATCATAAAACATCAGTTAGAATCCATAAAATTTAAAAATTTTGGTCTATTTTGGAGATATGAGGGTTTCAATTTGTGTTTTGCGGGGTACGCACCCCGGCCTTTAGGGACAGAGCGTCCGGACGCAGCTTCCCTTAAGGCCGGGTGCGTACACCCCGTAATTTTCCCATTGGGAAAATATCGGGGTACGCAGGTCAGCAGTGCATGACCTGCGTACCCCGAAGTGCGCATCTTGAAACCCCAAGACCCCCAAAAAATCAAATAAAAGCTTAAAAATGAATTCTAAACGGATGGAAATCAAGAGAGGGATGTTGTAGAATACCTGGTGAAACAACGTTCGATTCTAACGGTCGGATTCTCCGCAATCTCCACGAGAAGTTTCTTATCAAAAGCCCTTTTCTCAACCTCAACAGTAAAATGGTAAAAATGACATGGTAAAAAGTCTTTTTATAGGTTTTTTGGATGAATGAATGCTAAGTTTGTTTATTTTTCACCATGAAAGGACATTTTTCAATGTATTTTTACCCATCTTAAACAGGTATGAGTAATGTGTTGTTTCTGTGCAGGACAAACGGACTTTAGGGTAAATTATCATTTTTCATGTCAGAGTCATCTTTTAAGCTCTTTTCTGATTCCTAAAACATGAAAAGATTGCCGAGCGTTTCTTTTACACTCGTTAAAACGGAATTAAAAGACGGTCCCCTTATAGCTCTTTTCTGACCGTAAAAACAGGAAAAGATTGCCGGGTTTTTGTCGTTTCAAACTTGATATGGAAATAAAGCGACGTGTCCTTGATTGCTTTTTACTTTTCAGGTCAGAGACACTAATCATGAAAGTACTCCTTGGTCACAAGATCAAGCGGTTCCCCCGAGTATTATTTTATACTTTTTCAGGCTTGGGGGACACAAATTTATGAAAAAGTTCAACCTGGAGTCTTCTTAAGTTTTTCAGACTCTCTAAAATTGAAAAACGCCGAGTTTCTCCTATACTGGGCTCGTTAAAATTTTACAGTAAAGGACCTGTTCAATTACAAACAGGAACGAACCACTCCTTCCTAGGGTTCGAATCAAAACTAGGTTGGACTCGTCCGAAGGATGAGCTTATAATCAAGCATATGTTATCCTCCTCAAGCTTGTTAAAAATAAAGAGGTACTTGCCAGAAATGGTGGGGGAAAAGAGAGAAGAATGAGCCTATTTGTTATCTTTTGTCTCAGAAGAAACTTTATTACCACTCTTGGACACGACACTTTTCATTCACCTGGGTTGGGAAATCCTTCGCCTCACAGTTGATCAAACCACTTTGAAAGTCTTCAGCCGGGTTCCGGGGATTAACTTTGAGTCATTCGTCACCAAGCCATCTGTTGTGTCGTTATGTGTTCAAGAGGTCTGCAAGCAAAACTTTCATCTGCAAAATACTTGTCATCCATTTGACCATCCCTGAGTCAGTCCTTATAGCATCATTTCTTCAACTTGAACAATGATTTCGTGTTGTGGGCTTGCCCTACAACGGGTCGCTTTCTATCGACATCAGCAAATTATCTAGAGAGATGACTTAGAAATTGTCAGTACCTTGAAGTCTGCATGCATCAATGGCAGGTTTCTCACCTTTGACGTCAGTTTACATCATTGACTTTCGATCGAAGGATTCCGTGAAATGTTCGACATCAACTCATTCATTCACATCTCATGGATTGTACTGGGTACTTTGAGAACCATTGACATTACTGGTGGTCTCTCTCACACTTGTTAACAGTTTACATCATCAACTGGTAATCAAGTGGTTTCTACCATGTTCGACATCAACTCATTTATTCGCATGGTTAGAATCGTACCAATTCGGGAGGTAGAAATGAAGACCCTGGATCTAGTTTCCACCATCCAGGCTGCAAGGAGTTTTGTATTCATTATCTAAGTAGACTAATCATAAACAGATGGCTACGCCCATACTGTGTCTACAAAAGTCTATGATTATGATGTACTGCAAGATCATTCATGTATCAGAGTAGTTATTCTGTTAGTTAAAGTTTTGATCTGAGTATGGGAATGCCTACCTCAGCGATGATATAATCTTATACATGTATTTTGTGTTGAAAATTGTAGGTTCTGACCAGGCTCTCCACGAGATAATCCTTGAAATGATAAAGCGCTTCACCCTTCCTAGATAATACAAAACCCTAATCTACTACAGGCTTCGCACTTTAGGGGGCAATCTGTTACATTAAAAAATGTCACCATGGCTATTTACAGTTAGTATGGCTCCATCAACAGTCATGCTATCCTCCTGGGCAAGTCTCATGCCTCTGCTCTCCATGTCAAACTTCAAGAAAGAGAGAAAGTCTTTGTAAATATGTTTATCTTTGGGTACGCAGATTCTCTCGGCCTTACCTGTGGGTACGCACCTAATGTTCACAAAAGTTGCGTACTTGTACGCTCTGTATGTAAAGGGGCAGGTGCGTACCCCTGTAAAGGTCAAAATGCGCAAGTTTCATCTTTAAAAAGTTACTTGTGGTCATTTCTAGAGGTTTCTAGAAGTATGTTTGACGTGTATGAAGCGCCTCCAGATGTTTCATGTACCCCTACCAAAGAGGAACTTATCCCATCAATAAGGGAGCTATCCCATCCAAAGAGGGGATTATCCCATTGATGGTGGACCTGATTAACTTCCTCTTGAGCACTATAAATACAGGCATTGGGCCAGAAGGAGGGGAGGTTGGAAGCTAAACATTTCTAAGGGTAGATGCTGCTGGAATTAGGACTCCCATTTAGAAGCTTGTGAGGAGAGATTGCCATCTTTGCTTGTTCTATTTGGAAGTGGGTGAGCTTTGTCAAAGTAAAGGAGAACTCTTGATGGACCCTGGGAGGGACTTGCACAACACCAAGGCTCAGGTTGTAATTGTTCCTTTTGTTTCCTATTAATGCAAATGAGTCCATTCTTCTCAATAACTTGTTATTTATGAGTTGTTTCATGTACTCCTTGGTCTATGTGTTAAACATGTTTTATTTTATGAGATTATCAAGTGCTATTTAATCGTTTGATTGTTAGTGAATGCAGGTTTCGAAGTGAAGGAGGATCTCATCCGGATCAGCGAGGCTGGACTGCTACAACAGCGTTGGATTATAGGTAGGATCTAAACACTTGATTTCTTATATAGTAAATGCATGTTTAGAGAAGGATTGCTCTTGTTTGTCTTGTTTGTCACTAGAGAGTCTTAGGCTCCTAGGGAGGTTGGTTGTGTCCGCACTATCAACTCTTTCCGCCTGACACCTACAACATATTTTCTACATGGTATCAAAGTTGTGAATAGTATACTGAGAAGAGAATTTGAAGTTTGAAGTTCAGGGTTGCAGGTGCAAATCGAATTCATATCATACTTCAAGGTTGGCCAATGGTATTCTTTGGCTTGAGACTTGAGTATGCCTTGGAAGGTAGCTCGAATTACATAGCATGGAAAGATAGAATGGAGGCTGTATTAGAAGACAATGGCTTGAAGGGATTCATTGATCAAAAAATCCCAAAGCCAGCTTCAACTAATACACAAGAGTTGGCTGAGTGGAAGAAGTGTGTGGTGAAGGAGAGACAGATCATTCTTGAGGGAGTTTGAGACCATATTGTCTCGAGTCTCCATGGGAAGGATACTCCATTTTCAATGTGGAAGACATTGAAGGACCTCTACCAGAACAGTAGCAACCAGAGGAAATTGGCGCTTAAGGATAAGCTTCGAAGAATCAAGATGGAGAAGGGCGATACTATTTCCACATATCTGAACAAGCTCACCACCTACAGAGATGAGCTTGGTAGTGTGGGAATAACTACTGCCGATGATGATATGTTGAGCCTCTCTCTCCTTGGCCTTCCAAAGAGTTGGAATAGCTATCAAGACTCTATGAATGGAAGGGAGAAACTGTCGGATTGGGAATGACTGTGGTCAGATCTTATGCAGGAGGAGATCATGAGGAGCACACGAGATGGTTCTTCATACAAGAATGACGATGAAGAAAATCTGGCCTTAGCAAGTAAGGCAAAGAAAGGAAAGGGGAAGGCTTCCCATTTCAAATTGAATTCTTCTCATGGAGGGAAGAAGGGTGACATGTCTAAAGTAAGATGCTTTAATTGTCACAAGATGGGACATTATGCGAATAATTTCCCATTGAAGAAGTCCAAGAAGGGATCCTTAGAAGGATCGAAAGGTGAGGCATTAGCTTCTCAGTTCAAAATGGACTTTACACTCATCGCATGCATGGTGTCATTGATGATGGGTTTTGTCTGGTATCTTGATAGTGGAGGCTCATTCCACATGACTGGTGTTAAAAATTTATTCAGTGCCTTGGAGGAGAAAGACCTCAAGATGCACATAGAGATGGGTGACGATGGAAGGTATAGTGTTTCAGGAGTGGGCACGGTTGCTTTTCAGAGGGAGCATGGAGCTCCTCTCACCTTGACAGATGTGAAGTATGTGCCTGGACTGAAGAGGAACATGGTATCAGTCGCGATGTTGGAGGACAAAGGCTACGATGTTATCTTCAGTAAAGGAAAGGTGTTCCTAAGACACATAGCCACGGGTCAGACCAAGAGTATAGGGATTCGAGTGAAGAATCACTATAAACTAGAGGTAGATGATTATGAGCATTGAGTACGAAAGTTGAATTGGTGCAAAGCCAAGACTTTGAAAAGTTCTGGCACAGGTGGTTGGGCCATTTGCATCATGGGGCTTTGAAGATAATGCAGCAGATATCTATAGGACTTCCCAAAGGTAAACTTGAGCAAGTTGACACATGCAAAGGTTGTACCTTGGGAAAGTACACCAAGTCTTCCTTTCATGATCGAGATAGTCGAGTAGAGGCTATCTTAGAGCAAGTTCATATTGATTTGTGTGGACCATTCTCGACGGTATCCACAACGAAGCAAAGGTATTATGTCATTTAATTGATGGCTATTCTCGTAAATGCAGGATTTATTTCATGCAGAAGAAGGACCAAACCTTCACAAAGTTTTGTGAGTTCAAAGCTTTGGTCGAAAAAGAGTCAAGGAAGAAGATCAAGGCCTTGAGAAGTGACAACTGTGGAGAATTTGCCTCTCAAGAGTTTAAGGACTTCTGTGCAATGGAAGGAATTAAACGAGAGTTGATCGCACCTCATAACCCACAGCAGAATGGGGTGGCCGAGAGGAAGAAAAGAACTATTGTAGGGGTAGCACGGGCAATGCTGCATGACCAAGGCCTACCACTTCACCTGTGGGTTGAGGCATGCAATACAAAAATCTATCTGCATAATAGAAGCCTACATCACATACTTGGGATGAAGACACCAGAGGAAGCCTTCTCTAGTAAGAGACCCAATGTGGGTCACTTCAGGATCTTTGGCTCATCGGTATATTGCCATGTGACAAAGGATTTACAGAAGAATCTTGAGCCGACAGCAAAGTTGGGGATATTTTTGGGGTACACTGATACACCTCACAACTATCGAGTGTACTTACCTACCAGTCGGAGGACAATGGTTCGCATAGATCTCAAGTTTGATGAGCAAAAGGCCATGCAAGATTCCCTTGAGAGGGAGCTCCAACTACAGACTGTGGAGGAACTGCTGGTTCCTAAGGAGGAGGAGCCTCAGACTGATGTGGAGTAGTCGCATGTAGAGGTTCCAACAGTGGAGACTTCCACTCAAGCAGAGTCTTCCAGAGATGGGCGGAAGCACACAAGAGAAGCTGACAGATTGTTGTAGGAATCAAGAGAGAATGTGGGAGCACCATCTTCTCAGTGCAGACAGAGGAGGTCACTTGAGAGGTACACTAGATACATGGCCCTTGCTGGGGAATGTGTTGAGACCGAGCAATCTTCCTTTGAGGAAGCAGTGTAGTAGCCGATTTGGGTTGATGTTATACTGGAGGAGTATGACTCCATAGTTCATAATAGTGTTTGGGACGTGGTTCCGAGACCAGAGAACAAGTCAGTTGTGAGTTCTCGTTGGATTTACAAGGTAAAGCAAGCATCTGATGGGAGTGTGGAGAAGCATAAGTCAAGATTTGTTGCCCGTGGCTTTTCACAGGTTGAGGGGATTGACTATGATGAGACTTTTGCTCCTGTCGCAAGGTACTCATCTATCAGATCTATGTTGGCACTATCAACATAGATGGATTGGAAGATCCATTAGATGGATGTGAAGATTGCATTCCTCAATGGCCAGATTGAGGAAGAGGTGTACATAGAGTAGCCGTAAACTTTTGAGACCTTTGATCATGAGTCACATGCGTGCCAACTTAAGAGAGCGTTGTACAGGCTGAAGCAAACACCTCATGCTTGGTACACCAGGATAGACAACTACTTCACTGGGTTGGGCTTCACAAAGAGTGAAGTGGATGCAAACCTGTACCACATCATGGTGAAAGGTAAGATGTTGATCATCATACTTTATGTTGATGATCTCATATTGACTAGTGATGATCAGTTGATTGTGTCTTGCAAGGAGGACCTTGCAAGAGAATTCGAGATGAAAGACATAGGTCTCATGGATTACTTCCTTGGCATGGAAGTGTGGTAGAAGGATGGGGAGTTGTTTGTGTCTTAGGGCAAGTATTCCAACGAGATAATCAGGAGATTCCACATGGAGAAGTGCAAGCCCATGCAGACTCATCTAGTAGGTAACTGGAGGAATGAGGTTGCTACTTCAAGAGAAGTGGTAGAGGCTACTGTGTATAGGAAGCTTGTGGGTTCATTGATGTACTTAGTGAACACACAACTGTATTTGTACTATGCGGTGAACCAACTGAGTCAAGCAATGGTTTAGCCTACCAAGATGTTTTGGAAGGTGGCAAAGCATGTATTGAGATACCTCAAAGGCACATCTCAGTATGGATTATCATACAAATGGATAGAGGGAGTGAAGCTACAAGGCTTCACTGATGCAGATTGGGCAGGGAGTCCATCAGATTGGAAGAGCATATTAGGAGGGATTTTCAACCTTGGGTTAGCGATAGTTTCTTGGTACAGCAAGAAATAGAGGTCGGTTGCACTTAGCTTGACAGAGGCAGAATACATGGTTGCAAGTCAGGCAGCATGTGAGGCCATATGGATGCGGAAAATCCTAGTTGGTTTGTTTGATAAGAGGATGGATCCAACTGTGATCTATTGCGATAATCGGATTTGTATCAAACTCTCTAAGAATCCAGTATTTCATGATAGGTCCAAGCAAATCGACATCCAATATCATCATCTCAAAGATTGTGTAGCGAGGAGGATCATGTTACTGTAGTATATTTCGATAGAGGAGCAAGATTCTGACATTTTGACAAAGGCATTGTCAAAGTGTAAATTTGAGTTCCATAGAGACAGGATCGGGGTGGAAGATAATCCCTTTCTTGTTGAGAGGGAGTGTTGAAATATGGCAACAAGAATATTCCAATTTAATTTGTCCTTGAATTAAATTGTGAATTAAAATCGAATTTAGTCTTAATAGCTACTTGGAAATAATTAATTAATTAATTTTAAATTAATTAGTTGGAGAAATTCAAGTTAGAAGTCTTTCTGAAGTCATGCAAGAGTTATCCCTTAAATTAAGGAGATAAGATTGAGTTATATTTGAGTTGTAATTAGTTAACTCAATTTATTGAGTTAAGTCCAGTTAAATTAGTTCCAAATTGTTTGAAGAACTAATAGTGAGTTAAGAGTGAGTTGATGCATTAATGCACTCAACTAGTGCTCCTCTAGTTAACTGAAGATTCCCTCATTAGAAACTCATGAATGTCTATTCTGAGAAAGACCCAATTGAGATTAATGTTCAAGGGCTGTGTACTATCAATTGCATGTGTTTTCTCATGGAGAAATGATGCAGGAGCATTTGGACTTAGCCAGCAATGTGAAAGTTTGTTCACATGTTGTGGCTAAACAAGTTGAATTTCGCTGACCTGATTGGTCAAAAGTCAGTTTCTACTGAGAGGATTGGATCTCTCAAGAAATGAGTTGTATTTCATTATTGTAATAGTTAGAAATTGTCTTATTTTAGATTCAAAGATAAGTTGTTAGCATAGGTGTGTGATGTAGCTGGAAAATAGTGATTTGATTGTTAGATTGTTTAAGAATAGGGATTGAGTTGTTAGACAGGATTGGATTGATAAAAAGAAGAAAAATGTAATGCAAAAGGAGAGGGAGAGATGAGAGAGGATTGAGTGAAGTGAGAGTCGGGTGACAGAGTGAGGACTTCCATATTGAACAGAGGTCTTTTAAAATCATTGTAATCGAGCCCAAGGCCGAGACTCTGTAATCATTTTTATTATGAATAATTGATGCATGTGTATGATTATATATTGATGCTGCGTGTGATTATACATCGGGTCTAATGAATCCCTTGTTTTCCTTTGTTTATTTTTATTCAAGACGGAGTTGTATATTTCTATGTTTTCAAGCTCTACGATATAAAACACAAAGTTATTAGAATTCACAACCTTTTATATTCTTAATAGTGTTGATGCTGCTTAAGTCCCAGCCATTGATCTAAGTCCCAATCAACGGTGCGAAATCTCGCTGATCGTTGGATCATCCCGTATCGCATCACAATATTTCATTACAAAGGAAATGGGCCTTGAGCATTGGAAACTTGCGATAACGATATAACGTGGACCGTTGGATAATGTGTTGCAATCTATAGTGAACCACCAAGCAATCTCTATTCAAAAGGGAAATATCAGTGTTCGGGATTTTACAAAGGAAATCCGATCAGAGATCAGAGTAGCACTAAAGAGAATTGAATTGTAAAGGAGATAGAAAACATGGGGCCGATTGTTGAGATTTCTCAAAATAATTGATTCCTGCATCAGTTGTGGTATCAGAGCAGAAAGAGATTAAAGTTGATTGTAGTAAGCATGCTGCCAAGGAGAGAAGCTACCATTGGTCGAGGAAGACAAGAAGAAAATGTAGTTTTGTTGGAGGAGATCCGAAGTCTGCGTATAAGGATGGAAACAATTGAGACTGCTCAGAGAAGAACACCTGATGAAGGGGAAGACAATGCTAAAGAAGAATCTTCTGAGGAAGAAGAAGAGGAGGAAAATGAAACTATCATAGTTGTTAAGATGCTAGCGAAAGTAGGAGGAAAACCAAAGGTAAAAATTCTTACATATGAAGGGAGTCTCATCACAGAAGAGCTACTGGATTGGATCAGGTCATTAGACAAATTTTTTGACTATGAAGAGTAAGCTGATGACAAGAATAAGGTGAGATTTTCAGTCACCAAATTGAAGGGTCATGCTGCTATTTGGTGGGACGAGATACAGACATCCAGAACAAGTAAAGGAAAGTCCAAGATCAAGCAATGGGACAAAATGGTAAGTAATATGAAAGCCAAATTTATGCCTAAATATTATCAGTTAAATATTTTTAAACAGTTGTAGAATTTAAGGCAAAAGGGAATGTTTGTTAAAGAATACACAAAAGAGTTTTATAGATTAAGTATTAGAGCAGGACATGCAAAAGATGACATGGAGAAGGTAGCTAGATATATTAATGGCTTAAGATATGACATACAAGACGAGATCAACTTGTTAAATATGAATACTATTGAGGATGCCTATCAAGCAAGTTTGAAGGCAGAGGAGAAGATGTTGAGAAAACAGAATCAGAGGAATAGAGGAAGAAGCTCAGTAAGAGGTAGAGGAACTACCAAACCAAGGGGACAACAACATCAACATGAAGCAGGCAGTTCAAGTAGCAAACCACCACAGAGAGGGGATTTTAATAGAGGAAGATTTGCGCCCAGAGGAAGAGGCCGAGGAAGAGATGTTTGATGCTACACATGTGGAGAATGGGGACATGTGTCATGGGATTGTCCTCATAATAAACCAGCAAGTTAGAGGAATGCGAATGTGGCTGAAGCGAAGCCAGAAACACCTCGACTTATGGAGAAGGAAGAACCCCCTAAAGTAAGAGAATCCCTGATGTTGAGAAAGAAATCGCTGAAGACAGAGAAAGAGATTGAAGAACCAACGTAGAGGAAGAATTTATTCAGAACTACTGTAAACCCAAAGGTAAGTGTTGTAAAGTAATAATTGATTGTGGAAGCACTAATAACCTTGTTTCTACAGAGATGGTGGATAAGCTCAGATTAGCAAAGACAGTGCATCCTACTCCTTACAAAGTGTCGTGGTTGCAGATAGGACATCAGATCATTGTGACACAATTCAAGGTTGAAATACAAATAGGTACGTATAAAGATGTAATATTATGCGATGTAATACCAATGGATGTATGTCATGTATTGCTAGGAAGACCATGGCAGTTTGATTGGAAAGCTATTCATGATGGGAGGAGAAACACTTATACTTTGGAGAAGGATGGAACTAAACATACATTGCTTCCATTGAAGGATGACGCTGACAAAGGAGCACTTGGAAATAGTGTTATGCTGATGAGTGGAAAGGAGTTGTTGCAAGAGATTGGAAAAGGTGAAGAAATGCATTTTGTTGTCATAGGGAGACCGAAGGTAATTTTAACTTCCATGAACTTGGATGATTTGCCTGAAGAAGTTAAAATTCTGTTAGATGATTTTGCTAACATTATTGTGGATGAGTTACTGTTATGAAACCAGATCAAGAAAAGATAGATCAACGCCTTAGAATTCAGCCTCTTCGAGGGGGCAACCTCCTTTACATTACATAAATGAACAATTCTTGGATGATACAAATGACAAAACCTCCTTTCTATATATAGGAGTCTAAGGAGTCACAATATAATCCAGCCGACCTAACAATAATAATATAAAGCCACAAAAATAACAATAGAGGGATTCTATGGGGCACAGAAATAACAATATGGGGGTAATAGGGGCACAACAATATAAATAAGGGGTATAACTACAATAGTAATGGGGTAATCACTAGTATTATAGGGACCCAACATGCCCCTCTCCTTCAAAAAAGTGTTGTCCTCAACGCTTGAGTAGTTCTGGATACTTCTGCATAAAATTCTCATCCTCCCATGTGGAATCTTCAGCGGATAAGTTCTTCCACTTGATAAGATACTCTGAAATTGATCGATTTCGTAGCTGTCGAGTTCTTGTTTCTGTGACTGCTTCCGGTTCCAATATAATTTTTCCTTCCTCGTCAAGTTCTGGCAATATTGTTTGAATTGGGAGCTTGTCACCTATAACCTTCTTTAAACATGAAACATGGAAAACTGGGTGCAATCGAGAAGCTGCAGGAAGCTCCAATTTGTATGCCATAGTACCAATCTTTTGCAACACCTTGTACGGACCATAATACTTTGGTGATAATTTATTATCCTTCTTAGCTTGCTTTAGGGACATTTGCTTATATGGTTGTAGCCGTAGGAATACCCAATCACCTACATCAAAACTTCTTTCACTGCGATGTTGATCTGCCTGTTGTTTCATTCTATTTTGTGCCAACACGAGGTTATCCTTTAAGAGTTGGAGGACTTGTTGTTGATGTTCGATGTGATGTTCCACTGCCTGAACCTTAGAATTTTCTCTTAAATATGATGTGATGGATGGTGGTTGATACCCATAAAGTGCCATAAATGGGGTCATTTTTGTTGCTGTATGGAAGGAAGTGTTATACCACCATTCAGCCAGAGGCAACCATTTGACCCATTGTGTCTGTTTATCAGATACAAAGCAACGAAGATATCCTTCCAAACATTTGTTTACTATCTCAGTTTGCCCATCAGATTGAGGATGATAAGATGAGCTATGAGCTAACTGAGTACCAAGACAAGAAAATAATTCTGTCCAAAAATTTCCAGTGAAAATGGGATCTCTGTCACTTACAATAATCTTTGGGTTTCCATGTAGCTTTTGAACTGTTTCCATAAATGCAGTAGAAACTGTACTGGCTTTAAATGGATGTGATAATGCACAAAAGTGTGCATACTTGGTAAGTCTGTCAACTACCACCATGATGACACTCTTTCCCTCAGACTTGGGTAAACCTGTGATAAAATCCATTGAAACCTCCTCCCAACGTTGGCTTGGAATGGATAAAGGTTGTAATAGACCTGGTGTCTTAATTGTTTCAACTTTATTTTGCTGGCAAACCAAACATTCCGCCACAAACTTTTGAATATCTGATTTAAGGCCATCCCAAAAAAATTCCTTCTTAACCCTGTGGTAAGTTTTTAAAAATCCTGAGTGCCCTCCTAAGGGAGAAGTGTGCAATTCCATAAGAATCTTTTGTTTTAGCTGGGAATTCTTACAGAGGTATAAGCGATCTTTGTACCATAACGAATCATTTTGCCAGCTAAATGTATCAGAAGTACTGGAATCTTGTTGTAGCTTTCGAATAAGTGCCCACACTTCTTCGTCATTCTTCCATTCCTCCCTTGCTTCGTTTATCCAATCTGGTTGGATAATAGAAATGGCACACAACAATGCTTCCACATCCTCATCCTTTCTTGAGAGTGCATCTGCCACCACATTTTGCTTCCCTTTTTTGTAGATGATTTCAAAGTCATAACCCAACATCTTTGTGACCCACTTTTGTTGCTCTTCAGAGGATAATCTTTGTTCTAAAAAGTATTTAAGGCTATCATGATCCGTTTTTACCTTGAAGTGTCTTCCCATTAGGTAGGGTCGCCATTTCTTAAGTGCATGGAGTATTGCCAACATTTCCTTCTCATAAATAGCTTTGCTTAAAAACTTTCCCTTGATTGGACGACTTTCAAAAGCAATGGGTCTTTCATCTTGCATTAGAACAACACCAATTCCATTTCCTGAAGCATCACATTCCACAATAAAGGTTTTTGTGAAGTCCGGTGTAGCTAAGACCGGTGCTTGGCACATTGCCTCTTTAAGATGTTCAAAGGCCTTTGTTGCTTCCGGAGTCCATGAAAATGAATCTTTCTTCAATAATGTTGTTAGAGGTGCTGCTATTCTCCCATAATTCTTAACAAACTTGCGATAATACCCTGTCAACCCAAGAAATCCTCGCAGATGCTTTATGGATGTGGGGATTTTCCATTCCTTAATGGCTTTAATTTTGCTAGGGTCTACCTTAACTCCTTCATGAGATACAATATGACCCAAATATTCCACCTCCTGGACTCCAAAGAAACATTTGGATCTTTTTGCATATAATTGTTTCTCCTCCAATAGTTGTAGCACCCTGTCAACATGTTCAACATGATCCTTCCAAGACTTGCTGTAGATTAGTATATCATCAAAAAATACTAACACAAATTTTCTAAGGAATGGTTTGAAAATTGAATTCATCAAACCTTGAAATGTTGAAGGTGCATTGGTAAGGCCAAAAGGCATGACCAAAAATTCATAATGACCCTCATGAGTTCTAAATGCCGTTTTCGGAATGTCTTCAATCTTCATTCTGATTTGATGATATCCCGAACGAAGATCCAACTTGGTGAAGTAAATTGATCCATGCAATTCATCCAGTAATTCATCAATAACAGGAATGGGGAACTTATCTTTAATAGTGAGCTTGTTGAGCTCCCTATAATCTGGACACATGCGCCATGATCCATCCTTCTTGTGCACCAATACTACTGGAGCTGAGAAAGAACTTTGACTCGGTTGAATTATACCAGCCTCTAGCATTTCTGCAACCATACGTTCAATTTCACTTTTTTGGACATAGGGATATCTGTACGGCCTGATGTTTGGAGGAACACTTCCTGGAATCAGATGAATAGCATGATCATGATCACGCATAGGTGGGAGACCTTTGGGAGTCTCAAATACCTTGGAATGATTGTCCAGGACTTTTTGGAGATCTGGAGAAATAGATGATTCCAATGTGGAAACATCTAGCGAACATAATTGTGCAATTACACCTCTTTGCTCCTTTTTTAGAAGCTTTGTCATGCCATTAGAGCTGATTATCTTTCCTGGTTTCCCTGCAATACCCCTTAATTCAACTTCCTTTCCTTCCATAGAAAATTTGATGAAAAGTTCTTGAAAATTAAAAGCTATTGTACCCAAGGATTGTAGCCATTGGACTCCTAGTACAACATCAGCACCTCCCATTGGAATGGAAAGCATTGGGCTAGTCAATACATATTCTCCCATGGATAGCTTGATATTATGGCACTTTCCAGAGCAATTTATTGTTCCTCCATTTGCAATCATCACTTGACACTCTGGTGCTGGATATAGGAAGCAATTCAATTCTTTTGCTACCCTACAATGAATAAAATTGTGGGTGCTTCCTGAATCAATCAACACTATTACCTTTTTCTTCTTGATTTGTCCTTCTATCTTGATGGTTTGAGGAGTGGTAATTCCCGCCAATGCATTACAAGATATGGTCGGATTTATTTGTTCTTCATCTAGGCTTTGTTCCTGGAGTATATCTTCTTCTTTTGACCTTTCTTGCTCCTTTTCTTCTTCCTCTTCACAATCTATGTAGAATAATTTCTTCTCAGCACACTTATGACCTTTAGTGTATTTGCTATCACAACTGTAACAAAGCCCTTTTGCTCTTTTTTCTTCCAATTGTTGTGGTGTCAACCTTATAGGTTGTGGAAGACTAGGGGCAACAACACTTCCGTCTTTATAGTTGTGAGTGGTATGCTTCCTAGTTGCCATAATTTTGCTTTCCATTTTTCTTGCTAACCTGAATGCCTTCTCTAATGAATCAGGTTCCCAAAGGCGAACATCATGTTGGATATTATCCTTTAAAGACCCTATGAACACATCAATCCTATGCTCCTCTGGAATATCTTTTACCCTTATGTTCAATTTTTGGAACTCCTCAATGTGCTCCATTATTGAACCCTTTTGTTTGAGACTTATCAATTGGCTAAAAAAAGTGTTGCTTTTTGTATCTTCATAATGTGCTATCAATTCTTCCGTAAAAATTGCCCAAGTGATAAATTGTTTACGAGAGCAAAGCCATTGATACCATACAAACTGATTTGGTTCCAAATATACAGTTGCCATACGTACCTTTTGTGCGTTTTGCACATTATTGAGATCGAAGAATTGCTCCATCTGTAATATCCATGTGGCGGGATCCTTGCCATCAAACTTCCTCATATCGATTTTTGGAATATGGTGATTCTTCGATCCAACATTAGCGTCTATGGAATCATGATTAACATTTCTTTTGTTCTCATCATGAGTTTCCTTTACTACCTTTTCACCATTAGTGACCCTTTCTTGTAGCAACTTCTTCAATTCTTCCATGTCTGTCTTCAAATCTATCTTCAAATCATCCATCTTAGCTTCCATGCCCTTTATCTTAGATTCCACGCCATTTACCTTAGATTCCACGCCACTTATCTTAGCTTCTGTTAGCTTTTGTGAGCGTGACATTTGTTGCACTTGTTCTTGTAATTTTGATATATCATGTAGCATTTCTTCCTCTTCTTCATGAGTCATGCTAGAGCTTTCAGGTTCCTTACTAGGTGTTTGCATTTTCTTTTCTTGGGGCATCAGTTACCGATAATAATGCTTTACTATGCCCTTTGAATTCCGTTAAACCAAGCTTACACAAAAATTTAAAAAAAAACTACACACCTTTTTTTACTTTATAGAAGCCTGATATTGAGTCTGATGTATCTCTGTAATTTCGGATCATCCAGTTTTGAAATTGCTGCCTGTGGTAGCCTTCTGCGTCCTCTTTCCAATGCCACAATTCTGAGCCAAATTGGATTCTCCAAGGAAGAGTTATGTGAAATCTCCCACAGTGACTTGCTTTTAGACTGGTTCAGTAGAGCGAACTTGTACGACATTCCATGAGTCACTGTTTCAACCTTTGAATCTGAAACACACATACAAGAAACTACAGTCCATCCTCTTTCTGTACCTTCTTACGAAATTTCAATCCGATCCCCAGAGAGAAAGTTATGACGATTTTCCCCAGGTCACCTGTTTTGAATGTAATTCAGGAGTCTGCAAAAAGACCAACTTCCTCAGATCATATCTCCGCAAATATCCCGCGAAAAGTTCTCAAATTCGGACCCAAGGTTCAACGCGATTTCTTCTCAAATGGGTTTTTTTTGTGACTTCTGAAACGTCACAGAAAAAAAGTTATAGCAAAAATGCCACAATGACCTGTTTGGAAGAGCGAAACCCTAGAATCCAAAGCTCTGATACCAAATGTTATGAAACCAGCTCAAGAAAAGATAAAAAAGATAGATCAACACCTTAGAATTCAGCCTCTTCGAGGGGGCAACCTCCTTTACATTACATAAATGAACAATTCTTGGATGATACAAATGACAAAACCTCCTTTCTATATATAGGAGTCTAAGGAGTCACAATATAATCCAGCCGACCTAACAATAATAATATAAAGCCACAAAAATAACAATAGAGGGATTCTATGGGGCACAGAAATAACAATATGGGGGTAATAGGGGCACAACAATATAAATAAGGGGTATAACTACAATAGTAATGGGGTAATCACTAGTATTATAGGGACCCAACAGTTACCAAATGCATTGCCACCGATTAGGAGTATTAGCCATCATATTGATCTAATACCAGGAGTGATTTTGCCAAATAAATCAGTGTATAGATTAACTCCTCAAGAGAATGCAGAAGTTGGAAGGCAAGTGCAGGCACTGATGGATAAGGGACTAATCAGAGAGAGTCTTAGTCCATGTGATGTACCAACAATACTCAGTCCAAAGAAAGGAGGTGAATGGTGCATGTGCACAGATTCCAGAGCCATAAACAAGATCACAATCATGTATAGATTTCCTTTGCCACGCATGGATGATTTAATGGATTGTTTGAGTGGATCAAATTATTTTACTAAAATAGATCTGAAGAGTGGATATCATCAAATAAGAATTCGAGAAGGAGATGAGTGGAAGACTACATTTAAAGAAAACAGTGGGTTGTGTGAGTGGTTAGTGATGCATTTTGGACTCACTAATGCACCTAGTACGTTCATGAGATTGATGAAAGAAGTCTTGAAGGAATATGCAGGCAAGTTTGTGATTGTTTACCTTGATGATATTCTAGTTTTTAGTAAAACTAAGGAAGAACATGTACAACATATTAAATTGATTTTAAGAACTCTGCAGAAAGAGAAACTACTGATAAACCTGAAGAAATGTAGTTTCATGAAGGAAGAATTGATTTACTTGGGATTTGTAGTTTCTAAAGAAGGATTGAAAATGGATCCAGAGAAATTCCAAGCAATTTGGAACTGGCCTATTCCCAGAAATATATTTGAGGTAAGAAGCTTTCATGGTCTTGCAAGTTTTTACAGAAAGTTTATCAGAGGTTTTAGTCAGATTTGTGCACCAATTCTTGAAACGATTAAGGAGACTAATCAGCCATTCAAGTGGATAGAAGCAGTAGACATGAATTTTAAATTGTTGAAGAGGAAAATCATAGAGGAACCAATTTTAGCTTTGCCTGACTTTGAAAAGGTATTTCAAGTTGAAACAGATGCTAACGGAGTTGCAATTGGTGCAGTTATGAGTCAGGAACAAAGACCGATAACGTATTTTAGTGAGAAATTGAATGAAGCAAAGAAGAAGTATTCTTCTTATGATAAAGAGTTTTACACTATTGTGAAAGCCTTGAAGAAATGGAGACGTTATTTACTGCCAAAGGAATGCATATTGTATTCGGACAATCATGCATTACAGTTCTTAAATAACTAGACAAAATTGAACCAGAAACATGCCAAGTGGGTAGAATTTTTGCAGAGCTTTACTTTTGTGATAAAGCACACAAGTGGTAAGTTGAATAAAGTTGCTGATGCGTTGAGCATGGTAAGTTTTATTGTGAAAGAATTCAAAGTTGGTGTTGTAGCATTTGAAGAAATGATTGAAATGTACAAAGATGATGTAGATTTCAAAGATATCTATACAATAGTTCAGAACTCAATAGTGCATAACAAAAGTCAGTGGTTAGATTATCTCATCCAAGGAGGCTTATTATTTAAAGGCAACAACTTGTGTATTCCCAAATGTTCTATGAGGGAAAACATAATAAAGGAGAAACATAGTGGAGGATTATCTTGTCACTTTGGACAAGATACAACCTTTGCTCAGGTGAATAATTTTTATTATTGGCCAAAAATGCAAACTGATGTTAAGATATTTGTTGAGAAGTGCAAGATATGTAAACATGCTAAAGGGAGAAGTCAGAATACAAGATTGTATCAGCCATTGCCAATACTAGACCGATCATGGGATGCAGTTAGCATGGATTTTGTTTTGGGATTACCAAAAACCCAAAGACAGAATGATTCCATTTATGTTGTGGTAGATATATTTTCCAACATGACACATTCCATTGCTTGTAAGAAGACTAGTGATGCAACACATATAGCTAATCTATTTTTTTTCAGAAATTGTAAGATTGCATGGATTGCCTATAAGTATTATGTCTGATAGAGATACAAAGTTTGTAGGACATTTCTGGAGAACTCTTTAGAAGAAACTAGGAGCTAACCTCAGTTTCAATTCAACATATCACCCTCAAACAGATGGACAGACCAAAGTAGTAAATAGGAGCTTGGGAAACATATTGAGAAGTTTAGTGTATCAAAATCCTAAACAGTGGGATTTAGCACTAACTCAAGCTAAGTTTGCTTATAATGACACTCCAAACCAAAGTATTGGAATGAGTCTAGTTCAGATTGTTTTTGGAATGAATCCAAGAGGTGTGTATGAGCTCAGAAATTTGGGTAAACAGGAGACAAGAAGTGCAAAAGCTAAAGACTTTGCAAAGAAAATGCAAATACTTCAAGAAGATGTCAAAGGCAGATTGCAGGAAAGCAGTGGTAAATACAAACAGAGAGTGGATCTGAGAAAAAGAGAGAAAGAATTCAAAGTGGGGGATTTAGTGATGGTATATTTGAGAAAAGAAAGATTTACTGCTAAGACTTATAATAAACTAAATATTAAAAAGATAGGACCATGTAGAATTGTAAGAAAGTTTTCAGCTAATGCATATGAAATTGAATTGCCAGAAAGGATTGGAATATTACCTATTTTCAATATTGCAGATTTAAATCCATACAAAGGGACAGAGACAGAGCTACAGGAGGAAACTATAGAAGATGAAGTTCAAACCTTGAACTGGGAAGAACAAATGCCAAAGGCCGTTAAGAAAGAAGTTGAAGTTGTTTTAGAGAAAATAGTATCGAAAAGAATCGGAGGATAGACTTATTTTCAATATCTAGTCAAATGGAAAGGACAACCAGTGGAGGATGCTAGCTGGTTGACTATAGCAGAGTTGCAGAAGTATGGAGTAAGCCTTGAAAGTCTGAACGTTGATTCTTTTCTTCCTCGGGAGTCTGACACAGGAGCATCTGGACTTAGCCAGCAATGTGAAAGTTTGTTCACATGTTGTGGCTAAACAAGTTGAATTTCACTAACCTGAGTGGTCAAAAGTCAGTTTTTACTGAGAGGATTGGATCTCTCAAGAAATGAGTTGTATTTCATTATTGTAACAGTTAGAAATTGTCTTATTTTAGATTTAAAGATAAGTTGTTAGCATAGGTGTGTGATGTAGCTGGAAAATAGTGATTTGACTGTTAGATTGTTTAAGAATAGGGATTGAGTAGTTAGATAGGATTGGACTGATAAAAATAAGAAAAATGTAATGCAAAAGGAGAGGGAGAGATGAGAGAGGATTGAGTGAAGCGAGAGTCGAGTGACAGAGCGAGGACTTCCATATTGAACAGAGGTCTTTTAAAGTCATTGTAATCGAGCCCAAGGCCGAGACTTTGTAATCAATTTTATTATGAATAATTGAGCTGCGTGTATGATTATATATTGATCCTGCGTGTGATTATACATTCGGTCTGACGAATCCCTCTTTTTCCTTTGTTTCTTTATATTCAGGACAAAGTTGTATATTTCTTTGTTTTCATCATCTACGATATAAAACACAGAGTTATTAGAAATCGCAGCCTTTATATTATTAACAGTGTTGATGTCGCTTAAGTCCCAGCCATTGATCTAAGTCCCAATCAACGGTGCGAAATCTTGCAGATCGTTGGATCATCTCGTATCGCATCGCAATTCATTACAAAGGAAATGGGCCTTGAGCATTGGAAACTTGCGATAACGATATAACGTGGACTGTTCGATAATGTGTTGCGATCTATGGTGAACCACCAAGAAATCTCTATTCAAAGGGGAAATATCAATGTTCGGGCTTTTATAAAGGAAATACGATCAGAGATCAGAGTAGCACTGCGGAGAATTGAATTGTAAAGGAGATAGCAAACGCGGGGCCGATTGTTGAGATTTCTCAAAACAATTGATTCCTGCGTCAAGAAAACTCATGCATGCAGTCAAGGATTTATCCTTGAGGATTGCGCAGTTTTGAAGGGAGTTGTTCAAATTGGTAATATGAAGATCATCCACTAGAAACAACACAAGGAAATAGGAGCTTGGAGGGCAGAGAGGAAGGCTGGAGAGAAGCCAAGATTGCCTGTGAGCATCTGTAAGGATTGTACTGAGAGCTGGCTAGCCGTGAGAGCTAAGGTTTTGTATAATTCCTATGTATTTCCACAATGTATGATAATACAATAGTGTGGGGTTTTTAGCTGAGGCTTTCCCCAAAGTATTTTCATGTGTATTGTGCAATTGATTCTTCTTCCTTTGGTTATATTTTTCAGCTCGATCTTTAAGCTTCTGCAAACTGATAGTAGAAGTAGGTTATAGTATTCTGCTTTGATTTATATTACATTATCGGGTTAACCTACAACATATTTTCTACACTTGTCACTTAGTTAGCTAAGTAAATTCGAGTTAGATGGCTTGGAGTTCAGTTATGCATGTGCAAATGCTAATTCGTAGAAATCTAGTTCAATTATTTCCAGTTAAATTTAGTTAAACTAATTCTAACTATTGATAGAACTAGTTGGAGGGAAGTTGTGTAGCCGAACAACAGTCTAACTCAGTGATCATCCAACTAACTGATGAATCAACCAAAAATAGCTAGTGCATGTAGAGGTGTGGTGGAGATTCCATGACAGTGTAACATTGGTTGTAGACTAGCCTTGAGTGTAGTTGTGTTGCATGTAGTCAGAGGATCAACCTTGCGAATTACACAATCAATTGGAGGAAAATTCCTAAAAAATAAGGAAATAATTCCTCATGATTTGCGGAAGGAAATAGGAGCTCAAGTAGAGGCAGAAATTGCCTAAGTTTGGGTCATAGCTTCTCATTGAGCAAAGAGATAGGTTATTCACTTGCAGGTTGCGCTCACATCGGACAAGCAATTGTAATACATTCTCTATTCATCTGATTAATGTAAGCAAACTTAAGAGGTTTTTACTAATTGTGTTCCTCGAGATAAATTTGACTTTTGTATGTGATTGATGCATGTTTGTGAAAGTTGTTCTAAATTGTGAATTAATTTCCACAGATCAATAAATAGAATTGTGCATCTTGATTTAGATTAAAATTTCTTGAATAGTTGCAATTCTATCACCATATTTCTACACAATGTTCATATTACAAATAAAGTTAATAAAATAAAGATACAAAAAGTTTATCCTAGAAGGGTAATGTTTCCCAAAACATCTAATGTTAATAAAATCGAGAAAAAAGGTTTACTCATATAAAATACTAGAAGGACAATGTTTCCTTTGCATCTCTCAAATCGCTCATATACATGAATAGATGTGATTGGAAACAAATAAACCTACTCTATAAAACCAAATACAAAACTAGAGGTACAATGTTTCATCAATTGAGAAGTATAATCTTTCCATAAAAAAACTCAAGGTACAAGTTTGAAGATTATTCATAACAAATGAATCCACTTTACAAAATTATCTATAAAGTTGATGACCAATGAGCTAACACCCTTAATTTTTAAATGTAAAATCCCTATATGCCCAATGGGCTAACAACCTTAATTTTTAAATATAGAATCCCTAAAAATATAATGTTTCATCAAATGAGATGTAGAATCTTTCTATAAAAAACTCAAGGTACAAGTTTGAAGATTATTCATAACAAATGAATCCACTTTACAAAACTATCTATAAAGTTAATGACCAATGGGTTGACAACCTTGATTTTAAATGTAAAATCCCTAGAAGTAAAATGTTTCATCAAATGAGAAGTACAATCTTTCCATAAAAAAAACTCAAGGTACAAGTTTGAAGATTATTCATAACAAATGAATCCACTCTACAAAATTATCTATAAAGTTGATGACCAATGGGTTGACAACCTTGATTTTAAATGTAAAATCCAATCTATCGGTGTGAAAGTGGGTTGAAACGAAACATTGAAAATGTCTTTCGCTATCCACGTGACACAATGATGCGAACGTGGAGTTCGAGCCAACGAGGGTGTGTCAAGAATGGATATTCCACGTTAACAAACTAGGTTTGTCGAGTCCGTACATGGAAAGAGTCCAAGCGTAATTTTTTGACAAATAAAAGGTGTTGTAACTATTGAATTAGTATAAATGTTGTGTAGACCTACGTAAGTGCCTTCCAGTCAAATCAATCCAGCTTTGGTTCAGCCAATGTCAACCCCATAGATATGTCATACTTATTATGCGAACAATTCTCTATAAAATGGGAAGTTGAAGAAATATTTGAAACTGTAGTAAACTCGTATTTCTTTGACAAATAAAAAGGAGGACAAGAAATCATTTGAATGAGTGTTATATTAATGCACGTTCGGGTCAGGCAATGTCCTCAGTAAAGGGGTTCGAAAAGGAGAGCCACGGAACACAAAGAGTTCTAGCGGTGGCAGCCTCCGTTCGAGTACACTGTCGTGATGTTGCACAGCGCACGGGTTTGAAAGTCGGATTTAAAATCGCGAGGGAATGCAGATAAAAGGTCCATCCAGTGAGCTGCCATGAGCAGCCGCCGTCGTTGCTGATATCTATTTATGATATAGGATAATATGAAGTATTTTTTTTTGGGCAAGAATTATGAGATGAAGTTCTTTAGGAATGTTGCGTAGTAAGGGAGAATGATTTTGCAAAACTAGATGAAGCAACTTTATATGCCAGCTTTAATGTCCCAAAAAAAAAAAAAAAATTTAAGACCAAGTTTTGTATCCAAAGTTTAAATGACTTAATTTTTCCTAAAATCATTGTAGATCCACTTTAAGTATGGATCTAATATGAGCCGCGAAGGATCCAATTTCTTCAAGTGCAATTTTTTTATGAGCCAATATTATCTAAATGTTTTGTGTAGTTATTTTTTTTTTTTATTTTTTTTTATTTTTAGATTTAAAAAAAAAAAAAAAAATTGGCAGACATGAGCAAAATTTCAACTTTGATGATGGACGAACAATGTTACACATCATACTGGGTTGTAGAATGAACCTCTCGTCTCAATAAAGGAGGAACTCAGCACAAAGCAAGATTGAGATATCCTCGCATTAGGATATCATGGTAATGATAAAGTGAATATTGTGAAGGCTCAAAGCCTTAAGAGAGAGATTAAAACATTGAAGCAGAAGGAGGCATAACATTAGCTAGTTCATGAGTAAAGTGATGAGAGTTTTGAATCACATTTTAACTCATGGAGAGACCTAAAGATAAACAAATTCTGGAAAATTTTCTCAAAATATTATCTAAGAAGTTCAATATTGTTTTCATTGCCATAGGGAAGTTTGAAGATCTGTCCAAATCGAAAAAATAAGAATTGATGGGATCTTTTTTTCCCATGAAATAAGAATCAACATGGAAAAGGATTCCTTAACATATCTTCAAGTCTCAAGCATCAGTTGGTAAAGGTAAAGGCAAAAGAAGTAGAAATAAAGGTAATCGTCATGCAAAAGGCAGAATTGAACTAGAACAATAAGAACAATTAGATCAACCTAGATAATATTAGAATCAAAGGGGGAGATGTTCAAGGTACAATGTTACTACTGCAAAAATATGGACATTATGAATATGAATATAATGTCTCTGACATTGAATAAGGAACATATGAGTTGGTGTTCATTTCATGTTAAATAAAAAAAGAAGATCAAAATAATAATGTTTGGTTGCTGGACAGTGGCCTTAGCAATCACATGACATATAACTAAAAAATGTTTTCTAGTATTGATAGCTTTATTCAATCTGAAATTACTTTAAGAGATGATTACCATGTTAAGGTTATATGTAAATTTCTCATCTCTGTATTGACTAAGACAAATTGGAATAAATATATATTTGATGTCTATTATGTACCAAATATTAGACATAATATATCAAGTACTAAACATTTGAGTCAACCTCGTTATGATGTCAGATTCAATGACTCTATATGCACAATCCTATATAAGTCACATAGTAGAGGAATTGTTGCAAAGATCCAACTAACCAAGAATAAAATGTTACCATTAAATATAATTGTAAATATCTCATAATCATATGCATACAATGTCTCAAGAATAGAAGAGACTTGGTTGTGGAATCTTAGATATGTTAACCTAGTTCTTAGGAGTCTTAGTCTCTTGAAAAAAAAATCAATGTTCAAGGGATTTCCCATATTAATTGGGAAAATTGGCACTTATTAAAGTTGCATTCTTGGAAAGAATCAATGAGATAGATTTCGAGAAGCCTCATATAGATCCAAGGAGCATTTAAAACTTGTCAATTAGATCTATATGGATGTATGCAAACTTGGCCATTGGGTGGAAGCTTTTATTTTCTAATATGCATTGATGATTTTAGTACGAAATTTTGGGTGTGTTCCCTAAAAAACAAATCACTGACATTTATAAACTTCAAGCAATTTAGTGTTGTAGAGGAACAACTAAGTGTCAAATATGTAAGAGTGCACAAATCAAATGGAGGAGGAAAGTACGACTCAAAGGAATTCCCATTTTTTTGCAAACAAGAGAGAATTAAAAGGTAGTTCACCATAATATATATGCCATAGTAGAATGAAGTGGGTGAAGGAAAGAATAAGACTGTTATGAACACAACAAGGAGTATCCACAAAGCTAGGAATTTGTCCAAATTGTTTGTGCTAAGTTGTTGCTTGTGTAGTCTATATATTGAAAAAATCTTCACTACTAAGTTAATGAGGGAGATTGATATTATTTAGTGTCGTATCTAAGTAGCATGATGACATGGATCAATAAGCTAATTTTTCCTTATTATTCTGTCAACGTACCTATTTTGAAAAGATAGTGGCAAAAGAGCATTAGGTAAATTACATGAATGAAGATATTGAAGTTATTGAAAGGAAAAATGGATTGGAAGATATTGATATATAACAATAGATAAAAATAGAATTGTTATTAATTGTGTGTATAAGACAAAACTAGATGGATCTCTAGAAAAATGACTATGGACAGAGCGCGGACTAGGTTTTCGGCTCCTGGCTTTTACTCAAATGGCGCCGCCGAGAGGTTGGGGTTCCTTGCATTGGGTTGCAGGGTCCCAAGACAAGGAGAGAGCGCCCATCAGAGGGATTATAGTTATGGCAGTGACCGTCTTTTTCCCTTTCTAGCGGAGATTCCTTTGTTTCTACCACGACGGGAGTCTAGGGAGCTATACGGTGATGGGGGTTTTGATCCAACAGCAGAATTATCAATTAATTTTCTTCCCAGGACTGTCTGCTGGAACAAAGGCGTAAGGTGTTGGGTGCTCAACTTTGTCTGCGCCTTTATGCTATAGAGCAGACATCTGGGGGTTGTTTCCTTTGCTTCTCAGAGGGGCATGCATGGCTGTTTTGCTCTTGTATTGGCAACTGCATATGATTGTAGCATTTGGTGGGTAGCTACTGTGCCCTTTTTTGGGACAGAAAAATAGTTTTTGCTCCGCAACAGTCAAGTATGAAAAAAAGGGACACTCGCTTCCTGCATCTAGTACAAACAAAGCTCCGGGAAAAAAAGAATACCTGAAGTAGTCCAGCCCCACGACAATAAGGAAGGTTTTGGGCCTAAGCAACTGGTAAGTACCTCTACATTCAAATATTCATAAAGACCCCAGTTGGGACCTCGTTATTATTCTGGGTAAATATAGCAGACAATGTGATGCTACTAAAACAATGCATCACACAAAAAATGGATACCCTATGAATAATTTTTTTTTCTATACAAAGGCAGAATATTACAAGATAACCAACTCCTGTTGGAATATCATATCCTATCAGATTCCACTATAATCCTCAATTTGAGACTTATGGGAGGAGTGGCGGCACCTAGTAAATCCAAAAATGCAAATGGGGGTGTGGGAAGCAGCACTGCAAAAGGCACAGGAACAAAATAGAAGCACGCAAATGGGGGACTAACATTGAAGAATATAATTCAATGGAAAAAATCAGTCACAGAACCAACCAAACAGGCAAGGAATGCTCCAAGCCCATACATAGTGGAGCAATTGAACTACACCCCAGAACTAAACTTAGACATGCCAGAAATAGATGAGCATTCTGTCTCTTTCTAATCCCAAGCCATTATATGCCATTTCAACTGCTTCTGGCCAAAACCAGTAGAACTTTTCCATTGGATTCTAACTAACTGGTCTCTAGAGTGCGAAATACATCTCTGCTCTAAAGGTTTCTTTATTGTCAAGTTCCCATCAACTGAGGCTAGAGACTCGATCCTTTAGGCAGGACCATGGTCATGGGGTTCGACTGGGATTTTCACTACTCTCTGGTTTCCTTCTTTCAATGCAAATACCATGGTGGTTTCCACAATGCCAGTTTGTGTTCAGATGCATAATCTTCCCCTCCATTTATGGGATGACAGGGTCCTTGTAGGGATTGGTAATAGTTTTGGGAAGTTTATCAAGACTGATACCCAATGAGTGGAGGAAAAGGTCTATACTTTTGCATGAATTTGTGTAGAAGTAGACCTCAGCAAAGGTCTTCCAGACAACATTCACTTAATACACAACAAGCATATTTGGACACAGATTTTAGATTATGAGAATGCAATGTCCAGGTGTATGAATTGTAAGCAAACAAGGCACCTACACAATTCATGTCTAGAAGCTAAAAAAGAAACTCAAAGAAATAAGAGTCTTTGGAAACAACCCAAAGGATGGAAATATCCTCCATTGGAACCCGAAGAAGAGGACGGAGAAGCTGAGGATGAACCATCTCCAATGGGGAATAACCAGACACCAATGGAACGAGAAATACAGGGGGGAACCCCACAAGACCCAACGGAGTCTCGGAATCCTTTGGTGCAATTAGATTTGATTCTTGAAGAAGGGGACATCAGTGGGAACACGCGTATTCACTCATCCGATAATTCAGACTCAGACAACGACAATGCCAAAATGGATGTTGGGAATCAGCTTGCACTTGTCTCTTCGACGTCGTCCTAAGGGGAATGGCGAAGGGTTGAGAAAAAGAAGGGGAGAAAAGCTTAGCTTTCTTCCCATCATGTACAATATCTTGTTTTTTATTTTGTATGTTTCTATTTATCACCGTTCTCTGACTAGATGATGCTATGATCTAGCAAATGCAACATGTAATTTTGTTTTCATTAATAAAATTACGCCTTTTTCCTTGGAAAAAAGACAAAACTGGATGAAAAGGGTGAGTTATAGAAGTATAACACAAGGGTAGTTTCCAAAGGATTTAATCAATAACCAAGTATTGCATTTGGTGATACCTTTACTCTAGAAGAAAAGTTGGATACTATTAGAGATGTATTAACCATCGCATGCTAGAAAAAATGGCCAATTTACAAAATAGATGTGAATTCAGCCTTCTTGAATGGAAAACTAGAAGAGGAGTTGTATGTTGATTAACAACCAAGATTTGAAGTAAAGTCAAAGAGTATAGTGTACAAGTTAGATAAAGCTTTGTATAACTTGAAGTAGGATGCAAGAGCTTGGTACTGTTTGATTGACTCATAGTTTCTTAGTAACTAGTTCAATAATAGAGCTAATTAACCTAATCTCTATACCAAATCAGATGTAGGTAAAATCATTCTAGTTTGTATTTATGTTGATGGCATGCTATATATTGGAAATATGTTGTTAGATGATTTCAGAGTTTCTATGAAATGAGACTTTGAGATGACAAGCCTTGGTCTCATGAATTATGTTTTTGGAATTAAAGTCAAGCAATCTATTCAAAGGATTTTCATATGCCAACAAAAGTATGCTAGAAATATCTTAAAGAGATTTAGAATGGACAAATGCAAACATACAATGACATCTATTGTAATAGGAACAAAATTGAGCAAGAAAGATGATGGACCAATAGTGGATTTAATATTGTATAATAGTCTTGTAAGTAGCCTCATGTAACTTATTGCAACTAGAACTGATGTTATGTATGTATTTTTATTTTCATTTCCAAATTGATGTTGTCTCCCAAGGACTATTATTGGAAAGTTGGAAAAATAATTTTAAGGTATATTGCAAGTATAATTGAATATTGATTGTGGTACACAAGTTCTAAAAGCAACACACTTATACATAATCACTTTTCTCGTGGTATTAATGACACAAAAAACAATTTAGAATATGCTTTTCATTTGGGTAGACTTTTGATCTCATGAGATTCTAAGAAACAACCTATTGTCTCTATGTCTTCTATAAAAACATAATATATAGCAAATAATATAGCATTATACCATGTGGTATGGTTAAAAATACTTTTGAAAAATCTTACACATGTGGATAAAAAACGAATTTCTAATTATTTTTTTTTCACAAAAATTCAACAATTTATTTTTCAAATAACCATATATTTTAAGAAAACAAAGACATTACCATTTATTATCACTTTATTCCTAAAATTCTCAACAACAATAATACATCTCTTTAAATTTATAACTCCAATCATCAATTAACACATATATTCATTACATTATGTATTTTTCCCTATTATATTATATAAAATTACACTAAAAAATAATAACAATAAATATATCCCCAAAAATATCGCTTATTTCAATCTGCATGACCGTGTAGTACACAATGCCCTGAACCACTTAGCTATGTAACCGAGTAACATGATCACTAATCATAAAGTTTATTACCATGTAACAATTAAATATTAACTTTAATATCATGCTTCGTAATCAATACATAATTAAAACATTAATAATCTAATAAATCCCTTGGACTCGTCTCGAGAAAATGTGCAACATTTTATATGGACTTATAAATAGAAGAATTCTTAAAGCTGTGACCATTAAACTGCTTCGCATTCGAGTTTTGAATGCCAATTTGTCGTTTTTAAATTTAGTTATTCTTTTAAGACATGTATGTGAAAAAGCCATCTTATTCAGTCGTGTGGATTTTAGTGCAAAAAGGCTATTAGTTCAATGTTATATATAATAAGTCTATAGGTAGTGTTGTTGTCGTTTAGTACGTGTATTTTTTATGTAAAAAATAATGGATAACAAAATATTTTTTGTAAAAATAATTATAGGTAGTATTATATAGAGTTATTATATTAAAAAAGTATGGAACATAAATTATGTTTCTCTGTGTTTTAAATTATGTTAAAAAATTATTTGAGTAAATTATTTCATTATACATAGGATATAAAAATGTGAGAAAAAACACAAAAGTTTAAATTTTTTCCTTATTGGTTGTTTTGTCATTATTATATTAAAGCTAAATTAAAATTTGAAATGAATAAAAACCTAATTTTATCGACAAATTGTAATAAATTTAAAAAATTACTAATTACTAAATTATATGACTCTCACATTGACCAAGTACTCTTAACTCTAACATGAATTGTGATGAGCATATTAGTTGAGTCATGTTTTCAGATTTAAATAATTTTATAACTTGTTTTTGTTAGCACGAAGTACATGATTTTATAAATATAAACTTCATTAGTACTAAGTGCATGACGCTCAATAAAAATGAGATCACGTTGATGACAAGGAGAATTTTCCTTTTCGTTTAGATTATTAAAATGTATAGCTTGTTTTGAAAATGTGCTTAAATGATATAATGAGATCATTGTTTTATAAATACAGACTTCATTAGTACTAAGTGCGTGATGCTCAATAAAAATGAGATCACGTTGATGACAAGGAGAATTTTCTTTTTCGTTTAGATTATTAAAATGTATGGTTTGTTTTGAAAACGTGCTTAAATGATATAATGAGATAATTGTAATGTTGAGTGCATGTTTGGATTAGGGTGTAATACTTCTTTCTAGTAAGTTCATTGCTATAAAATTGATCGAAACTCCAAAACTTATAATAGTTAGACAGGAAAAAGATTAATAATGTATCTTAAAATTTTTAGATTTTTCTTTTTTCTTAAACATATTTTTGGATGAATTTTACCCAAACAATCTAGTCTAAAAATATTGGAATGAAAGATTTTAGTTATTGAATCTCTACAATAAAATGTCTAGCAAAATTTTCAAAATTTCTAATTCATTTATGCATTTAAAAATATATTTTAAGTACTAACACAAATTACTAAAACATAATGATTTCACTAAAAATTATATCACTAAATTTCAATGAAAAAACTATAACTTTTAAACAATTTAACTTCATCAAAATTAAAAAAGAAAAAAATCAAAATCATAAAATTATTAAATATATAAATCTCAAAAACTTAAAATCCATAAAAATATTAATATAAAAAAAATTACATAAAAATATTAATATAAAAAAAAATTACATTTTTGAATTTTTATAGTGATATTTAATAAATTACTAATTAATCTCAAGAAAATTTAGATAAAAATATTTATAATAAATATTAAAAAATTATATATATATATATATATTTAAAGAAATTATTAAAATAGTAGGAGGAATGTGTGAGGAGGGAATGCTAAGAGGACGAATGTACTCAACGTCGGAAAAGTGAATGTTGAAAGGGAAGAAGAGGGAACCTTCCTGTGAGCTTCTTCTTGTGAACGACAGTGTATCGTAGTTAGGCAAGCAGTGCATGAATGTTAAAATGGAAGGGGGTGAAGTCGTGGGGCTGGAGCTAACCAGCCATATATCGGGTATTTAATGCTCTCAGAGCAGCACGCCACTTAGCCCGATAACACTGGAGCGGGCAAATATTATTTAATGCCGAATTTGCCCGCTCTCGTGTTATCGCGTTAAGTCGAGTGCTGCTCTGAGGGCATTAAATACCCAATATATGGCTGGTTAGCTCTTTCCGAAGTCGTGGTTGAAAATATTTTATACGACATTAATATTTTATATTTAATGCAGTAGTTTAACTAATACATAAATAAAAGGATTTTTTAAAGATTGGATTAGTATAAATATATTATATATGTTATTTTTACATTTTTTTTAATTTATATTTTTTTACTGACAATGTAAAAGTGAATTTCATAAAAATTGTCTATTCAATAATTTAAAAAAATAAAAATTAAATAAGATTTTTGAATTTCAAAAATTCTAAAAATAATTTTAATTTTGAGAAAATTTATTTTAATATAATATTTGTGATCAATATTATAAAATTTTATAAATTTTTTTGAAAACAAAAAATGTCAAGATTGTTTGACCAAAAATTGATTACAATATAAACTTGTCTATCGGTAGACATAAAAATGAGTGTTGGAAATTACTCCCATGTGCGATTGAGTTGAGTTGAGTCCAATATTAGAAGTTCAAGTTCATGCTATATTTGGAAATGTTAAATTTAGTAATTTGCATGTTTAAGTTAGCATCACTTGACTTGCGAGTTAAAAAGTATAAATACCTTATATTTGGTTCATTGTAATTAAATCTAATTTGTGTGATCAATAAAAGAGAAACAACTCATATTATTTGTGTGTGTGAATTTGTTTTTCTTCCCCTCCACCTTTTCATCAAATTGATATCAGAGTGAGGTTCCATAGAGTTGTGAGAGAGTTAAGGCAATCAATAACAATCTGTGTGGAGCAATTGTTTTTAGTTAGAGGGGAAACTGTAACGCACCCTATCAGTTGGAGACAAAGTGTTATAACTGAAGTAGAAGTCACGTTAGAGGTGTACCCCGATCTGCATGCACATGATTTTATTGTGGACATGGTTGCGTTAGCCAACTAACACGGGCTTTAATTGTCGTGAATAGCGTTACTACACGACCCTACTAAATTCCACAACACGTTGGCGTGAAAAGTTAAAAAGGTTAATAAAGCACCAAGTTGAAAGCATACTAAAGAACTAGTTAATTTGATATGGTTTGAGTTCTTATAGGTGAGTGCATGTTTTAAAAAGGCCTTTTATTATATACAAAAAAAAATCAGAAGTTTCTTATTACAAAGGGTTTTATAAAGAGTTAAAACAAGTTTTTTTTAAAAGGATTGGTGTAAGATGCAAATAGTTCAAAAAAAGGTGTATGGCATTATTTTATTGTTAAGGAGAAAAGAGAATTAAAAAGGTTTTTTTAGTGCCTTTAGGGTTTTGGAAAAGTCTATTTGTCTTTAAAGTTTTATGTTTTGTCAAGTATTACAATGTTTTGGATGAAGATTGTACTTTACATGGGCACATATAAAAAAGCATATTTTGTTTTTGGGGGTGATATGGAGAGAAACCTCATGCAATAAGGAAGCAACCATAATTCAAAAGAAAAACAATAGTCATGGGTCGCAAAGCCAGATTGAAGCATATTAAGAAAATGAATAAAAAATAAGAGGCAAAGATCATTGACATATTTAGAGAGTTAGTTGAGTACCAGTCTAATAATTGATATGATCAAGTATGTGAAGCTATATTATTAGATTTTATCATTGGATGATAATTTTTTATGCATTATAGAAAAAGCTACATCTTCCAAGGAAGCATCAAAGATCCTGGAAGAATGATTTGGTGCAAGGGGGAGTGTTGGAAATAACTAATTACTTCTGTATGTAGTGTAATCTATATTAAGAGTGTGAGTTAATTTAATTCAGTGTGAATTAGTTTGAGTTCAATTTATATTTGGAAAAGTCTAATTTAGGGTGAGTTTGCAGGGAGAAGTTAGCTGGAGTTGAGTAAAGTTAGTTAGAAATAACATGATTCCATATTTAGTAATTCTAGGCTTTATATACCCGTGATTGGGCAATTGTAATGTGTGGATATATGAGGCAAGAAGAGGCAAGAGCTGCAACTCGATAATTGTGTATGTGAGAAAGTTTTATGAATATAAGTTTGTTTTTGATGTATTTTTTTTTCCTCCTCTCTACCTTTCCATCAAATAATATCCATATTGAATTGATGTTATGGTGTTATAAAATTGTATAAGATTTATATAATTCGTTTATTAATAACAATAATTACACATGGAACCACAAGGTAGACACCCATAGAAGTTCTTCATTGATGGGTGATCAGGTGATCAATTTTAAGATCAAAAATGAAAGTGCCCAAAACTCCTTGAAACTAGTGCCAAATTGAAGATCTCACCGATCTAAATCCAACTCAACTTGAATCGCTCAATACCGATATCATATGCTCCTGATATCATGTTCTGCTTTTTTTCCCAAACATATAAACATTTTGCTGGTACACTAACTTTGCAATCCGTATGCTAATTGGGCAAGGTGATTGGGCAGGCTAACTGTATAATGTGGGCTAATGACAAGCTTCCACTTGACTTCTCTAGATTGGTCGATTTTTTCTGTGTTTTGATTAGTTGTTGGTGTTCTTATGTGGTACAATAACTGGGAGCCATGTAGGCCAATGGGTGACTGCCGCATGGCCTCCCAACAGTGGTAAAAAATTAGTTATGGGCCAAACTATCCCCCCACAGGAGATCGAACATGGGACCAGTCGAGCATAAGTCAAGCGCCTTACCCCTAGGGTGCACGGTGGTTCTTATAAGTCATAGTGGCTAACCACTATATAAAGTATATGTTGGCGCAATATGGGCGAAGGGGCCAGGGCTAAGACCTAGCCCTTGGCCACACCACACACCACAAAAACATGGTAGAGGGAGCCAAGGGCTCGGGGCTTATCCCGAGCCCAAGGCCATAACACCTAACCACTGAACCAATACCATATAACCTACGGAGGTGAGTGGGAGTAGACGAAAGAGCTCTGGCCCGTGGTCATACCACACCTCATATGCCCGCAACGGAGGCTACAAGATAGGTGATCAAGCAAGGGGGCCATCCCTTGGTTGTTTGACAATGCACGTGCCCAAGGAGGTATGAAAAAGGTGCTCAAGTTAAGGTGCTATGGTAAGGGGGCTAGCCTTAAGACTTATAAGGCCTGATGTGACCCAACACGAAGTGTAAATGGGCTCAACGTGAAGGGTGAGTAGTTAGATCGACCCTCGACCCCGTTGCGCCATATAACCGCATGCTCAGTTCTATGACATTAACCAGCGGGGGTGGGCATTAAGGCCCAACCCTCGACCCTATGTGCCCACACGAACTTGATTTTTCGGTATCCAAGGGTTAGAGGCTGAATTAAAATTCCAACAGGATGCATCGGTGAAGGGAAGAATTGTCTCTCCGTTAGTGATTTCCAGGGAAGATTTGTAGAACAATTTGATAGAAGGTTAAATTTGTAGGATGGTTAGCAGTGAATTCATGAGAGAGCTTGAAAGCTCATAAAATTTTGATTTTTATCCAAATTGAGCTCAAAAAGAGGCTACTTAGGTGTTTTTGGATGTTTTGAATCCATTGGTAAATAACCTCAAATTTCTAATTTGAGGACATCTACAAAGTATTTTTGCAAGTTTTAGACTAAAGGTGTATGAATTAGTCAGGGTTTGGAAGAAGTTGTGGAAGGTATTTGGACATGGAGAAGACCTTGTAGGCGTATTCTCAATTTCATAAGGCTACTGCAGCAGTTGTAACTAGTAGGGTTCACCTTAGGTTTAACTTCCTTTAACATGAATTTTTGATTATGTGCTCCAATGTGGAATTAAAGGGTTCACATGACATTTTTAGCTCATTTTAATTGAAGTATGTCATATTTGTAGGAGATGCTTTGAGTTGTTACTGTTGTGAGTGTTCTATGTAGGAGAACATTACCTTGTAGGAGTAATACCCACATATTTACCTGCATCAAATGTTTATGTACTTCATTGTTACTGAATATATGAGTGGTTTAGTCATGCTGACAGGCCCAGAGATGTAGCCTAGGAGGGGTGAACTCCATTAATGAACTTTTTTCTTGCTCTTCATTATGCGGTTGTGGATTATGTGTGTTATGTTCATTATGTTCAGTTACATATTAAGACTAATTCATGATTTAAGAGACATTAAGAAAACATGTTGTTTCAAGACCCATTTTTATCTTGTAAAGCATTGACACAGTTCTAAGTTTTTGTTTTATTTGATTTTGGAAAAGAGGAAGAAATCACCTAATCCAATTTCAGATCACTAGGAAAGTGCTATCCTCACCCAAGGAGACAGCTCATGTTGTTTTCGATTGTGTCAATGCACATGCTCAGTAAACCTTTACCAAGTTATGAGCATAAACATTAAGAGAAATGATGTGAATGAATAAGCAAAATGTGAACATGATATATTCATTATGTCATACAGAGTATATAGAACTAAACAATGCGTATATCTATATGAACATTCTGTCAATCCTTGATCTTTGGAAGAAAACATGAAAAGTGAGATAAAAGGGATTCTCCAATTACAACTCTACCATAGTTTAGGAGTACCATATTGAAACATTTTAGCAAACACTAGTTTGTTCAAACTTCAACATTACAATATACATTTGGAAAATAAATGAATACCAATGAACTTTATTGTATTTTAACCATAGAAGAAGAGAATTCTCAGTATATCAAGCAATCTCTTCTCCCATATGTTCATCAATCTCGAAGCAGGTTGTGGTTTTTTGCGATAGTATCTAGACTTGGCTTCCATGGAGATTGCCAAGGGGCACCCTAAATTGAGGGAGGTAGCACTAGGGTTGATGCTCAAATTATTAGCCAAAAGAAATGAAGAAAATCCTTCTTTCTAAATTTAAGCTTCACACATAAGGTGGATCAGTTAGTGGAGTGGGAAGAAGAAATAATCGTGACTCCACCTCTATTAATCTTATTAACTGCACAATCTTCTTCTTCTTGTTTTATTGAATCTAACTATACAACCTGCTTCTTCTTGTTTGATTGAATCTCCACATTTTATTGAATCTTTGTTTGGAGAATACGATCAGTGAAACCTAGAACTGGGGATTCTGATGCAATGATGAGAAGTAGTTGTTGCAAAGGGACTTATGTTGTTATCATTCTTGTAATTGAAAAGTTAATCCTATGGTAAAGGGATGAGATAATAGAGACAACCAGCTACAAGGTTTGTCCTTTCTGGAATAGGTCCAATGAAACTGCCAATTCTAGGTCAAGGACTGACAAGTGCCTCAAATATGCCATGATTTGGATAATAAATTAGCATATCCTTGACATAAATAGGACTACGTAGCTTCATCACTGTTCCACTGGCTTTCATGATCTTCATCCATCGACTTCACGGTGGACAAGTCCTTGTAGCAGCATGTTACCCATTCTGCTGATCTTTCCTCATATATATATATATATATATATATATATATATATATATATATATATATATATATATATATATATATATCTATATATATATATATATATATATATATATATATATATATATATATATATATATATATATATATATATATATATGTGCACATAGGAAATTTAAAGAAGCCTTTCCTCGTATATTTGTGGACAAAATAAATCCATAGAAGCCTTGTCTCTATGTAGAGATAGAGAGTTTAAACTGAGATACCTATGGTATTATATTTTCCATTATCCTCTTCCTTCATAATTACTTGCATTTAGACAAGTATTGTCTCCATTTATATAGATAACATTGCAAGGTGGATTAATTTGACAACGAATGAAAGTCCATTTTAGAAAAAAGTGCTCTCTCTCATTCCTTTACATTACCAACCCATGTGTGTATGTTAATATGGGATGTTGATTTTTGGTTTGACCTCAATGCAGCCCATTATTTTTCCAAAGGAGAATGAAAGACATGAAATCACGTGTGATAATGAAAGCCATGATGAATATTTTACTGCAAGTCTGGTACCCACTTGCACATGGGACAAAATGGATTTTATTAATGTGGAATTTCTCCTCCCCTTAGATAATCCAACACAGATTGTCCACGTTTTTTTCATTCTCTAATATAATAGACCAAAGGAAAACTTCCAACACAACAAGGCATCATCATCACATGTGATAAAAAAACCTACATGTCGCGCATGATTATCACATGTCATACAAAAACATGAGGAGTTTTTCATTGTAAGTTTGTAACCACATTCAATGGTGTAAATTAAATTAGATTTGAGTGATTCTAAAATGTTTTTGAAATATTCATTGATTTCATTTTTGTTTATATTTTTAAAATATTCTAAAATTTAGTATTAGAATAACCACACACACCCCTTAATTGAAGATACCACCGATCTTGGAGCTATTGAAACCTAATTTGGACACCATCGTCGAGTCCCACAATCCTCACATTGATTTAAAAAGATCTCTAAGAAATATTGAATAATCTGCCACATAATTTGCACATACTATATACTTATTGAGTACTCTTCTTTTATTGCTAGAGTGTGATATAGTTTTCCCTTATTCATTTAGCTATAAAATGAATATTTTCATGATAAACTTCATGAAATTAACACCTGTAATTGCTTTCATGATCCTCTTCTTCAGTTGGGTTGGACTTGATTCTTGTTGTGGGGTGTGATTGATGAATTGACCATAACTAATCATGATCTAACATATGTAACTACTGTTCATCATAATTATCCTAAATCCTCATCACTCAAGTTAACCATAAATCACATTCAACCATAGTCAAAACCCTTGATGAAGGACGTAAAATAGTGATCCACTGTCAAATGAATTTTATGAATCCATTATTGAGGGACGTAAAATAGTTCATAGAGGTCATAATTCCTTTGACTGAAGAGTTCAAGCCATTTTTGAAGTGTTATGTGAAATGTTTGGTTAGGGACGTCAAATCATTTTCATAAAATCATTTTTTTGGAGACTCTAAATCCTTCAATCGACAAATTGAAGCCATTTTTACTATTATCGAAATCTTTGACTAGGGACTTCAAGTCTTTTAGGGATTTTAAATCCATCATTGTATAAGAGATGAAAATACACGACAAAGACTTGAAAATTGCATTCCATCCATTACAATTTATACACAAAGTCTGTCGGAGATTCAACAGTGAATTCACTAACTATCACTAACTCCTTCCAACTATTAATTATGAACTTCCTACTGCTTGTACTTCGCTGACTAGGGAACAATCATCATGATTAGCCGCCTATACTTCGCCGGCATGTGAACAATCATGATTATTCTTGCACCTCCCCTTAATCATGACCTATATGTTAACTCACCTGCTAGTCTATGTTTAAGCTAAACTTACAACATAATTAGGATTTTCTATGACACGCAACTTACTTCTACAAATTTAAAATTTAGCCTTTGTAAGAGTCTTAGTGAATATGTCAACCATATTTTCATCTGTATTACAATATGTTAAATCAATTTATTTTGATTGCACTTTTTCTCTTACAAAATGATGTTGTGTTTCTATATGCTTTGACCTTGCATGATGTACAGGATTGTTTGCCAATTTGATAGTTCTTTGATTGTCACATATAATTACTATAGGTGCTTGTTGTGTTTCTCCAACATCTTCAAGTATCCTTCTAAGCAATATTTCTTCGCAAGTAGCACTACTTAATGCTTTATACCTAACTTTAGTTAATGACAATGAAACAATTGGTTGTTTGTTACTACTCCATGATATCTCTCCTGAACTTATATTGAACACCTATCAAATAGTATATTTCTTGTAATTTGGATATCTAGCCCAGTCAAAATCATAATAACTTGCCAATTCAACATCAAATTCATTAATATACATAATACAAAAATTAAGTGTTCATTTTAGATATCAAAGGAATTTCTTTGTGGTTCTCCAGTGGCTTTCAGAAGGATTAGCCATGAATTGACTAAGTATGCTGATAGAATATACTATATTTGGCTTGGCAGTGTTGAGGTAGTTCAAACTTCCCAACAGTTGACGATACAAGGTTTCATTCGTGCCTATTTAGTTCCATTATCATTGTACAATTTAGCATTTTGTTCTAAAGGAGTAGATATTGCCTTGTGTTCAATCATATTGAACCTTTTAAATATTACCCTTATATATTTTCTTTGTGTGATTAATGTGTTACATATTCCCTCCAAACTTCAAGAACTAAAAAATAATTGCAATTCACCAAGATCCTTCATCTCAATTAATACCTCTGACGACTGAATTTTAATTTTTTCAATCAACTTGGATGCATAGCTTGTTATGGTAATATCATCAACATATATAGATATCAAAGCAACATTCCCATATTCATATTTCTTGATGTATAGGTTAGGATCATGTTTTCTTGTCATAAAATAAAGAATCAATTTTCCCATACCAAGATCTTGGTTCTTGTGTGAAACCATATAAATATTATTTTAACCTAAAGACCATATGCTCCTATTCCTCTTTTACAAGCTCTTCAGGCTAAACCAAATAAACTTCTTCTTTTAACTCACCATTCAAAAAAGAACATTTTACATCTAACTGATGCATTTCCCAATTATGTTTTGTAGCTAATGCAATCATGATTCTAATTGTGTTCAACTTAGCTACAGGTGAAAACGTATCTTCATTATCAATTCCCTCTTTTTGTGAATAACATTTTTCAACCTGATGTAGGAGCATCCAATTGAAAAGGTGACAACTGGAAATGGTTTTTATTTTTTGCTGGAAAGACAGAAAAACATTTCGAATTTTGTTTTATTTTTGTTTTACTTAAATTAAGGCTGACACATCCATTGTCCTTTAAAAATTAAGCAAGCAAGTAAAAATAGGATTAGTTAAGATTATGTTTAAAAAAACTATTAGATAACTAAAAGGTAACTGAGGAACCATTCCTCAACTGTAAGAAACTGCTAGTAAGGCATTGAAAACGAAAAACCAAAGCCTCATGAAAGAGGCTGCCATCCAGAGAGAAGAGAGGACATAGAATTTGAAATTACAATTTTTCTTCAATATCTATGAAAACAAATGAATCTAGAACCTGTCATTAAGGAAGCAAAACAATTTCTTCTTTTTCTATGCATTAATGTTTCAAACATTGTGTTAAAGCAAAATAGCGAAATAATTCATTAAGAAGCCGAAAGACATCGACAAAAATCTCGTGACTGAAGGCATCTCAGACTAGGAACCAGACAAAGGCAAAGACAACAAAGACAACACAACTTTTCTCAACAAAAACCTAGGAACATTTACATTCAATATTCAATCACACCTGTGCATTCGTTACATTTCCAAATTTAACAGTTCATTATACATTTATATAACCCAAAAATATTAGAGGGTTTTGAAACCCACGAACACCGAAAACAATGATTTGCAGGCCAAGACTAGTCAAATAGCAAGGGTACGAAAACCCACGAAACCATACAAACACACGCAGAAATCGAAACCCAAAGTTTTATACCCAACTAAGGATAACGCAAGTAAAGAACAGAAAAACCACAATACAACCATGGAGGGATCCTACCCTGTTTTTCCCCAAGCTTGCGAAGACTCCCAAGGACAAGGCCGTGGAGCAGCGTTCCCCAGGAACGACCTACACACCACCACAAAAACAAGGCGACAGTCAAGAAACCAATAGGGCCAACAAAACAAAAGGACAGTGATCAGATAAACGAAGAAAGGAGCGGGGATTTACCTGGAAAAGTCCTGATTCTGCGCTAGAGGACGAGAACCAAGTCTCTCTCTAGAGGGTTTCTCCCAATAGGAATTCCATAGGAGAAGTTTACCTACTCACTAAGGATCCAGAGGGTTAGAGTCATAAAAACGAGGTGTGGAAATGAAATTGGGACAAAAAAATTACCTGAAGTAGTGTTCACAGAGATGCTCGCTGCAGTAGAAAGGAAAGAACATGTGGTTACATAGAGCCAGATCAACACCAGAACCAACACCAAAAAAAAAAGATCACCGCGAGTAGAGTAGAGACAAAGCATGAGCCGAGTAACAAAGATGAAACAACTTGCAGGTTGAAAGTCGACCTGAAACCTCTGAGAACTAGCAAAATAAACCACCACAAGAAATAAGTGAAGGAACAGCACTAAAAAGCCACCACAAGGAACAAGCAAAGGCACATCACACTAATAGAGCCAAACTAGACCACGACGAATACAAGAATGAACTCCTAATTTCCCTGGGTAGGTGTGAAATGACCGCATTTGCGAAACCAAGGCTAGTTTAAAGGGTAGGCCGAAAACAATAAAGTGCATTAAAACCTCACACCAAAACCCTACTATTGTTTATTCAAAAAATCAACAAGAGTTAAATGGTCATTGATACATGTCCCTCCTCGGGATTGCCACCAATTTTTGGTATCAGAGAAAGTTAGTTCCTTTCTCTTAGTAAAGATGGAGGTAGGAAGAAGGGGTCAAGGTAGAGCCATCATAAGAGTAGCAGATGAAGGGCTATCAGAAGAGATTAGGACTTTAACTGCATGTTTGGCAGCAGTGGAAGTAAGAAGGCGTAGAGATCCGGAAGGTGGGGATGACAGTGAGGAGGAAAATGCAGCCACGACGGATGGGTCAGATGAAGAGGGACCAGAGATTAAACTATTGAGGTCAGTTTTGTTGGCTAGTAGCAAGCCAAGACCGAAGCTTTCTAATTATGATGGCAGTTTGTCCACAGAGGCATTGTTAGACTGGATAAGTGAGCTAGATAAATATTTTGAATATGAAGAAATCAGCGAAGACAAGAAGATCAGGTTTGTTGTCACCAAGTTGAAAGGACATGCAACACTATGGTGGGATAGTGTGCATGCAGAAAGGAGAAGATTAAACAAACCATTGATTAAAAAATGGGACAGGATGATTGCTAGGATGAAGAGAAAATTTATGCCTAAAGATTACCAAATTTCCCTTTATAGACAAGTACAGAACCTGAGACAAAGAATGATGACCGTAAAGGAATATACTGAAGAATTTTATAAAGTAAACCTGAGAGTTGGCTATGTTGAAGATACCCTTGAAAATATAGCGAGGTTTGTAAATGGTCTACGGATGGAGATCCTAGACGAAATTAGTATTCTTTCCCCTAAGACCATAGAGGAAGCCTATCAGAGTGCTTTGAAGGCGGAGGAAAATATTTCCAGGAAACAGAATGCCAGAAGAGGATGAGGTTCTGTTAGAGGTAGGGGACAGTCCTTTGGCAGAGGTAGAATTGCCAACATAAATGAAGAGGGCAGCAGTTCGAAGGCTTCGGAACAGACTGAAAGGGAAGGTAACACTAGAGAAGGAAGGTCATACCAGCGAGGAAGAGGTAATGGTAGAGGCATAGGAAATTCCTATCAGTGTTACAAGTGTCACAAGTGGGGACACAGGTCCTTTGAATGTCCTAAAAATGAACAAATTGGACAAAGGGGAGCATATGTTGCTCAACCTAATGAAGCACAGGGACCACCACAGGAGGTGGAAAATATTCCTAAAACCAGGGAAGCCTTGGTGTTGAACAAGGTATTATTGAAACCAGCTAAGGAAGTAGCTGATCAGACATAAAGGAAAGCATTGTTCCAGATTGTGTACAAGTCGCATGGGAAATGCTACAAATTAATCATATACAGTGGAAGTATTGATAATCTGGTAGCTACTGAAATGGTGGGGAAATTGGGTTTGAAGAAGTTGAAGCACCCAACTCCATATAGGGTGTCTTGGTTGCAGAAAGGTCACCAACTACTGGTCGATGAGCAGTGCGAAGTAGAGTTTCATATTGGCAAGTACAAGGACAAGGTGACTTGCGAGATCATGCCAATGGACGTGTGCCATATTCTGCTGGGCAAGCCATGGCAGTATGATAGGAAAGTCATCCATGATGGGGAAACAAATTCTTGCAAGTTTGTTAAAGATGGGATAAAGCATAAGCTAGTGCCCATAAAGGAAGAGGACGCTGCATAAACCAGTGGAACAAAAGCATTATTGTTAGGTGGAAAAGAGTTTCTGCGACAGATGGAGGATGATAAGGTAAAATATGCAGTTGTGCGAAGGCCAAAACTAGTATTGATCCATACTGAAATCATTGACTTACCTAAAGAGATACAGGACATGCTGCACGAATTTAGTGATATTGTGGTAGATGATCTACTAGACAAATTACCACCAAAGCAGAGCATTAGTCACCATATTGATTTCATTCCAGGAGCTAGTTTGCCAAACAAAGCTACTTACTGGATGAGTCCGAAGGAAAATGAAGAAATCAGGAAGCAGGTGTAGGAGTTGTTGGATAAAGGACTGATTCGAGAAAGTCTAAGCTCTTGTGCGGTTAAGACTGTTTTAGCTCCCAAGAAAGGAGGTGAGTGGTAGATGTGCACTGATTCTCGGGAAATTAACAAGATCACTATCACATACAGGTTTCCTTTACCTCGAATGGATGATATGATGGCTTGTTTGAGTGGAGCAACATACTTTTCAAAAATAGACTTGAAAAGTGGCTACCACCAAATCAGGATTCGAGAAGGCAACGAGTGGAAGACAACTTTCAAGACTAATGAAGGCTTATATGAATGGTTGGTTATGCCATTTGGATTGAGCGATGCCCCCATCACGTTCATGCATTTGATCAACGAGATGCTGAAAGAATTCATTTGTAAATTTGTGATTGTATATCTGGATGATATACTTACATTCAACAACATGAAGGAAGAGAATTTTCGACATGTGAGGTATGTATTGGAAAAATTGCAGCAAAATAGATTATTAATAAATTTGAAGAAATGTTCTTTCTTCAAGAAAGAATTAATTTATGTGGGATTTGTGATTTCCGAGAATGAACTAAAATGGATCTGGAAAAGGTTGCAGCCATAGCTAGCTAGCCATCTCCCAAGAGTTTGTTTGAGGTACATAGTTTTCATGGATTGGCGAGTTTTTATTGAAAGCTTATTAAAAAATTTAGTGGGATTTGTGCACCCATGATGGACACCATTAAGAAGGCAAATCAACCTTTTCATTGGACAGAATTGGTTGAGAAGAGTTTTCAGCTGCTCAAAAGGAAGATCACTGAAAAACCAATTTTAAGATTACCAGACTTTAACAAACTTTTTCAAGTTCGCTGTGATGCCAGTGGGACAGCCATTGGTGTAGTACTCAACCAAGAAGACAAGCCAGTAGCCTATTTTAGTGAGAAATTAAATGAAAGTAGGTAGAAGTACACGTCTTATAACAAAGAATTTTATGCAGTGGTTCAAGCGCTAAAGCATTGGAGACATTATCTACAGGCCAATGAAGTTGTCCTATTTTCAGACAAATCTGCACTACAATATATTATGCAACAGCATAAGCTGAACCATAAACATGCGAAGTGGGTGGAGTACCTACAGAGTTTTACATTTGTGTTGAAACACATCAACGGTCAAGCCAGCCAAGTGGCAGATGCATTAAGCAGGAGGAATTTGATCCTACAGGAAAGTACGACACAAGTATTAGGATTCAAACATCTTAAGGACTTGTATGAAACAGATGCAGATTTTAAGGAAGCCTATGAAGCTTGCTAAAATCCATTGTTGAGAGATAATAGTTCATGGCTGGACTATAATATGCAGAAAGGGTCGCTGTTCAAAGGAGGGCAGTTGTGTATCCCGGAATGTTCTATGAGAGAGAACTTAATCCAGGAAAAGCATAATGGAGGTTTAGCCAGGCATTTTGGCATAAACAAGACCTTGGATCAGTTGAGCCACTTTTACTATTGGCCGAAGATGCGTAGAGATGTATAGAGGTTTTTGACTAGATGAAAAGTGTGTCATCTTGCAAAGGGACACAACTAGAACACAGGGTTGTATATGCCCTTACCTATTCTGAACAGACCATGGGATTCAGTCATTTTAGACTTTGTCTTAGCTCTGCCGAAGACACAACGGGGATTTGATTCCATCATGGTGGTGGTGGATTGTTTCACCAAAATGGCACATTCCATTCCGTGTAAGAAAACCAATGATGCCACAAATGTAGCACATTAGTTCTTCACAGAGATAGTCAGTGTTATATACCTGGGGGGGATAATATGGGGTACAAAGGGAGGTACCCAAGGGAATAATGTAATAATCGGATGGGCCATAGTAATAAATAAGGTGGTTAACCCGTATCATGTAAGGTACCACAAGTAGTTAGTAATAAGGTAATGGGCCCATGGTATTAGTTCAATGGTATGAGGGAACCATGGTAATGACCCATGGTATTGTATGTATGAGGCCTATATAGAGGCTAGAGACTCCACATGGAGAGATGTCAAGGATTAATGTATGAACAGGCATATGGCTTGTGGAGTGCTCCTTCCTTAAGGAGTGAATGTATGGTGTTGCCCTACCTTAAGGGTTTTGATCAATAAACAATCATTTCATATTATTTCTGGGGTTTATTTGCATTGTCACATATTTTCATATCAGATCTATAATAGTCAGATTACATGGCTTGCTGAAGTATATTATTTCGGACCGAGACGTAAAGTTTACAGGTCATTTTTGGCAGACCTTATGGAAAAAGTTAGACACCAAACTGAACTTCAGCTCAACTTATCATCCGCAGACCGACGGGCAAACTGAAGTGGTGAACCGAAGTCTGGGAAATCTATTAAGGAGTTTGGTTGGAGAAAATTCTTGACAGTGGGATCGTGTACTTGCACAAGCAGAATTTTCTTATAACGATTCACCCAACAGAAGCACGGGCAGTAGTCCTTTCCAGATCCTATACGGAATGCACCCACATGGAGTACATGAGTTGCGGGATTTGGGTCAGTTGGAGTGCAGGAGTGTTGATGGTGAAGATTTCACAAAGGCAATCAACGATCTTCATGAACAGGTGAAATTAAAATTACAAGACAGTAGCCAAAGATACAAACAGAAAGCAGATTTGAAAAGGCAAGAGGTACAATTCAACGTAGGGGACCTAGTATTAGCACACCTACGCAAGGAGAGGTTTCCTAAAGGCGAATACAACAAGTTAAAATGGAAGAAAATTGGGCCTTGCAGTATTCTTCGAAAGTTTTCTATGAACGCTTATGAGTTGTAGTTACTTCCAGATGTAGGAATCTCACCCATTTTTAATGTGGCAGATCTGTACCCATACATTGCAGCAAATGAAGAAGACAGTTCGGAAAGACGAACATGGGACACCCAGAATGAGAACGACTCATGGATTAAACAGATGCCCCTAGCAAAGCCTTTAGAGATCGAACAGATCCTAGACACCTAGGTGGCCAAACGGACTCGAAGAAAAGAATATTTACGATACCTAGTCAAGTGGAAGGGCCATCCTATTGAAGATAGTTCTTGGTTAGGTGTTGGCTAGATTCAAAGCGCTAGGTACTCTATTGAAGAGCTCATGGACATGAGACATGAGTTTAATTTACCCTGGGAGCTTGATGTAGGAGCATTCGACTGAAAAGGTGATAGTTGGAAATGGTTTTTATTTTTTGCTGGAAAGAAAGAAAAACATTTCAAATTTTGTTTTACTTAAATTAAGGCTGACACAGCCATTGTCCTTTAAAAATTAAGCAAGCAAGTAAAAATAGGATTAGTTAAGAGTATGTTTAAAGAAACTGTTAGATAACTAAAAGGTAACTGAGGAACAATTCCTCAACTGTAAGAAACTGCTAGTAAGGCATTAAAAAGAAAAACCAGAGCCTCATGAAAGAGGCTGCCATCCAGAGAGAAGAGAGGACATAGAATTTGAAATTACAATTTTTCTTGAATATCTATGAAAGCAAATGAATCTAGAACCTGTCATTAAGGAAGCAAAACAATTTCTTCTTTTCCTATGCATTAATGTTTCAGACATTGTGTTAAAGCAAAATAGTGAAATAATTCATTAAGAGGCAGAATGACATCGACAAAAATCTCGTGACTAGAGGCATCTTAGACTAGGAACCAGACAAAGGAAAAGCTAGCAAAGACAAAACAACTTTCTCAACAAAAACCCAGGTACATTTACATTCAATATTCAAGAAAACTTGTGCATTCGTTACATTTCCAAATTTAACAGTTAATTATACATTTATATAACCCAGAAATATTAGACGGTTCCGAAACCCTCGAACACTGAAAACAATGATTTACAGGCCAAGACTAGTAAAAAAACGAGGGTATGAAAACCCACGAAACCATACAAACACACGGAGAAATTGAAACCCCAAGGGTTATACCCAACTAAGGATAGCGCAAGTAAAGAACAAAAAAACCACAATATAGCCACGGAGTGATCCTACCTTGTTTTTCCCCAAGCTTGTGAAGACTCCTAAGGATGAGGCCATGGAGCAGCATTCCCCAGGAACGACCTGCACACCACCACAAAAACAAGCCGGCAGTCAAGAAACCAGTAGGGCCAACAAAACAAAAGGACAATGAGCAGATAAACGAAGAAAGGAGCGGGGATTTACCTGGAAAAGGCCTGACTCCACGCTAGAGGACGAGAACCGAGTCTCTCGCTAGAGGGTTTCTCCCAACAGGAACACCATAGGAGAAGTTTACCTGCTCACCAAGGAGCCAGAGGGTTAGAGTCATAAAAACGAGGTGTAGAAATGAAATTGGAACAAAAAAATTACCTGAAGTAGTGTTTGCTGAGCCGCCCACCACAGTAGCAAGGAAAGAACCTATGGTTACACAGAGCTAGATCAACACCAGAACCAACACCAAAAAAAAAATCACCACGAGCAGAGTAGAGACAAAGCATGAGCCGGGTAACAAAGATGAAACAACTTGCAAGTTGAAAGTCAACCTGAAACCTCTGAGAACCAGCAAAATAAACCACCACAAGAAATAAGCGAAGGCGCAATGCTAACAAACCACCACAAGGAACAAGCGAAGGCTCATCGCACCCACAAAGCTGAACCAGACCACGACGAATACAAGAATGAACTCCTAATTTCCCTCGACAGGTGTGAAATGACTTCATTTGCGAAACCAAGGCCAGTACAAAGAGCAGGCTGAAAACAATAAAGTGCATTAAAACTTCACACCAAAACCCTGCTATTGTTTATTTGAAAAATCGACAAGAATTAAACGGTCATTGATATGTGTCCCTCCTTGCGATTGCCACCACAACAGCTCTAGATTTATACTTATCTATACTTCCATCAACATTAAACTGGATTTATACAACCATTTGCATCCTATGTGAACTTTATTTTTAGGCAATTTTTTTATTCCCATGTGTCATTATTCATTATAGAGTTATATTCTTCATTCATTGCATCTCTCAATTCTTTATATTCATTAACTTCTTCGTAACGTGAAGTTTCTAAAACATTCATTACAAGAGACATTAATGCATAATATTTATACCTTATAGGTTCCTAAATTTGATGTGATGACCTTCTTGGATTTTTACTGCATTCATCTTTATTTTTTCTTTGTAGAGTCTCTTCACCTCTTCTTGTAGTGTCATAATTTCTTGATGCTCGTGGATCTTGAACCTGTACCTATTCCTTTTCTTGTTCAACACTTGTATCTATTTTGACATAATAATCAGTATCCAACCACACACCAATATTATTCATTTTATCAACTCCATTTGCATTCTCATGACACACCACATTGCTACTTGCAAGAAATCTATGGGAACTTGGATCAAACAACTTGTATGCTTTTTGATAATCAAAATAACCAATAAATGTGCAATTAATTGACTTTGCTTCAAGTTTTCTTCTTTCATCTTTTGGAATATGAGAAAATTCCTTACATCCAAAAACTCTTAAATGACTTACTTTTGGTTTATACCCATAAAATGCTTCAAAAGGTGTTTTAATATCTAAAATTTTGGTTCGAATCCTATTTTTCAAATAAACAACAGTATTAATGACTTCATCCCCAAAACCATTAGAAAAATATTTTTACCTTGAAGCATACTATGTGCACATTCTACTAGAGTTCTGTTTTTCCTCTAAGCAACTCCATTTTGTTGAGGTGTATGTGGTATTGTTAGTTACTATAAAATCCCATTGCTTTTAAAATATATATCAAATTCACTTGATTTATATTCTCCCCCCTAATCAAATCTGATAATTTTGATGCACTTGCCATTTTGTTTTTCCACCATATTTTTGAACTCTTTAAAGTACTAAAAAACATTTCTCTTTTTTAATATGAAATAGGCCCATGTATATCTAGATCTATAATCAACAAAAATAAGACAATTCCATGCTTCACCAAGATATATAGTTTTCATGGGCCCACATAAATCAGTATGAATTAATTCAAGTATTCCCCTCTCTCCTTTTCTTTTTTTGTGTATAGGAAATTTCTCTCTATGTTGCTTGCCAAGAACACATCGTTCACATTCAACATGATCATTTATAATAACATGAATACCTTCAACCATTGTGTTATTTTGAAGTAAAATTAAATCATTGTGATTTAAATTCCCATACCTTTGATTCCATAACTCTAATGTTGACATTGTTGTATATGCCAACGCTTAATGACCTGTCCTACTCGCATCCAGCTTATACAACCCTCAAACTTTGTTACCCATGGGAATAATCTTATAGTAATATTGAATGTCTTTAACAATACATTGTGATTTAACAAATTCCACCTTCAAATCTTGGTTGGAAATAGTAGAAAATAAATTAAATTCTTTTTTATACCAGGAACATACATGACATTATGGATCGGTCTCTTGTTTCCATTAGGAGGATTCACACCTATTACTTCATAATCATGAAATTTAAGTGATTTGTTATCTCTTATATTAAAACATGTTCTGTCAATGTTCTCATAATATTCATCCAACCAATCCCTATTACAAACCATATGAAGTGATGCACAAAAATCAATGAACCAACCATTCACATCATCAGTTTCCATAGACAATGCAACACCTGAAACAAATAATCTAAGATTTTTAAATCCATCACTGATTGTGATGTCATTTCCCACAAAATTTCCATTATGACTTATGTTTCTTTGTTTAGACTCATTATATTTTATTTTATAGAAATCTTTAGAGTGATACTCATGTTTGACACAATAATAAAAATCATCATTTCTCTTATCATGAGACAAAAATTTAGATTGTGCTATAATTTTATGTTATGCTTCAAACTCGCCTCCTTTGTTTCCATCCCATGGCTTGCTTCTGTATGGTTGTTTACCCTTGTCTACCAATGCCAAATCTAAATTACTATATCCCAAATTAAATATCTTCATCCTCTCTTCCTCTTCTAGAAGAATTCTTGTCAATTCATCAAATGTAGGGGGGCTTCTCTCTAGCTCAAAGACTTGAAACAAAAAAATGATAATTTTGCATTAAGCCATTTAATGTGATGGTGTCCAAGTCAATAGTAGACAACTTTTCACTAATATTCCCTAACTTATCACTTAAATATTTGATATGAGACATGAAATTTCTTATATTTTCATTTGCTTCCATTTCTATAGACAAGAGATTAGTCTTCAAAAATAAGATCTTTTTTTTATTTGTTGTTTGATACAAACCTTTGAGTACATCCCATGTTTCTTTTGATGTCTTGCAATCTCTAATGTGAGAAATTATATTGTCCTTTATAGACATACATAGCAACAGCTTTGCTTTCGTCTCTCATTTATCCCAATCTAGAATAGAAGCTGCAACAATGGGTTTTGGATCATCCCCACTCACAATTAACAAAAAATTATAACCCTCTAGGATTGTCAACAACTTGAATTTCTAGTTCACATAATTTCCTCCATCAAGTTTAGTGGATTCATTCAAATAAGTATTCAGCCAAAAGATTTGAAAATTTTAAATGTCCACAATTAATAGCAAAGAATGCACTAGATCTCAAATAAATACCAATGCCAAATAATCCTAGATCCAAACACCAAATATAAGAAATACTTTCACCACAAACATCTACCATGCCATAAAATTTTCTACCAACAATTTTCCTTTTTAATTTAAGGCTTGATGCCACACTTTGTTCAACTGTAAGCATTACCATAATCTAAGTAGGTAACTAGCATGTGCTTAACCTATAAGAATATCAATACTATGATAACAAAAGCTAATATGATTACAAAGCTCTACATGACTACATAGAGTGAGATCAATACTAGTACAAACTAAAATACGTGATCTCTTATATAGCTATGATTTACTCTTAGCTTTGATTCCCATTGATATAGTATGACTACAACTTTATTGTTAGCTTATACAAGTTGCTTACTAGCTATCCTTTCTATACTAAGTGCTTTATCACACTAAACTCATTTCACGAATTTAAAAAAAAGGTAAATATTTTAAAAATCATTCTCTATCCTTTAAACCACAAGAAATTTACCTTCCACTAAAAAAATAAAATAATTTCTTTCACTGTCAGGAAACAAGCCAACACATAACATCACCTCACAATCTGGGCTCTTTTAATATCAATATAATTCCTTCTTAATAAGTAAAATCTTCTTTGAAAACAAAATACTTACTCCACACATTCAAACTCACTTTTGACATTAGAACCAAAGGCACTCTCTACGTAACGGACTTAACTCCTTCAGCGATGTATGGAACCCATATACTTTCTCCATTCCAGCGAATAGTGGCTATGACGACCCAATCAATTTGCATTCCTTAGCACTTTGATAAGATTCAGTCACGAATATGTGCCAAACACTCGGTCTTTATCTATCGAATGCTAGAATAAAGACATATGAAAGATAGACAACTGAAAACAATAGTATAATTACACACTACCAATGCAAAGCTTCACCTAACACCACACACTAGATCAAGCCTGGATCTCAGCCCTTGTATAATTACACACTACCAATGCAAAGCTTCACCTAACACCACACACTAGATCAAGCCTGGATCTCAGCCCTTCACTCTGATTCCATATCAGAGGTGAACACACAACAAAGACTTGAGGATTTCATTCCAACAATTACAATTTATACGCAAAGTCTGTCGGAGATTGAACAGTGAATCCATTGACTATCACTAAGTCCCGCAGACTATTAATTATGAACTTTCTACCGCCTGTACTTAGCTAGCTAAGGAACAGTCATCGTGATTAACCATATGTACTTTTGAAAAATCGTGATTATTCTAACTCATTGATGGAGCTAAAACCATTTGATAAGCCTTTGGTCGACGAATTCAACATAACATAAGGAAAATAAAAAGTGGTCAAGGTTTTTCAAAACCAAAGATTATTGACAAGGTTGTATAGCTAGTGTTTCCTTGCCACTTAGTTCAATTATTGAATTTTGAAATGTATGAACTAACTATTGTATTTGAACAAGGGCTACTTTGTAGATATTCTTGCTTATTTTAAGTACCCACGTCCACACCAAATTACTAGCAGGTGTTATAGACTTCAAATATCTTTGTGTATATTTATGATGTAAGTAGGATAAAAAAAGTTCAATAATCTTGATAAGCGTAATTTCAGGATGCATGCAACGACTGCCACAATGCTCTTCCTATCATGGATGATGGAGACCCTGAAAATCAATTGGAAGTTGTTGAATATGTTGAAGATATATATAACTTCTACCAGAAGATTGAGGTGTGTCTCTTGTCAATTATTGCAGTTTTTTTGGGAATGTTAAGGTAATTTTTTATTTTCTTTTCAGTAAAAGTTTGTAGCACCATATGTCCATATGTCCAGACCATTAGTTGCATACCTCCAGATTATATGACAAGGCAGGTTGAAATCAATGAGAAAATGAGGGCAATCTTGATTGATTGGTTGATAGAGGTAAAAATCTATTCCTGTGCTAGTTTCATTTGTTGTCAAACTTGTATCTACAAGACATTTATATTGGCTATTTCTTAGGCTTGATATTGAAATATTAAATTGGCATAGAACGTTTCACTTTGGGATTCTTAGTGCATTGTAAATTGTTTGGATAGGCTTTCATAAATGAGTCAGAAAGTTGAAGACACCAATCTATATTATTTGGAAAATTGGCTTTGCAGTACAATTTAAAGTAAGAGTAATTAAAATTATTTAAATAATTCACCAAAGTTATTTTTAATTATTTTTTGATGTTTTAAATTTTCATCTATTATTATTTTTTTAATCTTTATCCATGATATTAAATTTGTATGATTATAATTTTTTTTAATATTTTAAGTTTTAATCTATTATTATTTTTTTAAGCTTTATATACGATATTAAATTTGTATCATTAGTAGTGAGTACTATTGCTTAGTTTAAATAAGAATAAATATAATTAAAATATTAATAATTTTGTTATTAAAATTGTTTAAAAAATCATAATGACACAAATTTAATATCGTGGATAAAGCTTAAAAAAATAATAATAGATGGAAATTTAAAACATAAGAAAAAATCAAAATAACTTTTGTGAGTTATTTAAATACTTCTAATTGCTCTCACCTTAAAAAATCAAAACAATAATAATGTGGATTGAAAAATATAATACACTTAATACTTTAATTTAATTTATTTAATTATTTTAGATTAAAAATTATAATAAATATATTAAATTAGGCAACATTATAAATAAATTATTTTAATAATCTTTATACTATCTAAAAATTCAAAGACTCTTCAATTTACATATTAATTAGAAATTCACTTTGCAAATTAATTAGAAATGTCATATTTAAATTTAAGCTATTTCATGTTATAAAGATATGAAATATCTATTTTTATGAAACCAAGATACCAAACTAAGAAAAGCACCATATGATATTGAACTGTTAGGTAACATAAATTTATTTACATAAATAATTTCTCAAATAAATATTTTATATACTTTATCATAAATACAAAAATAAATGTATTAACAAATACTTCTAAATTTTAGCACATATTATTTTAAAATGTCAATTTCTTTTTAATAAATTGGTCAATGCAAGTCATTCAAACAAATTTGTAAATACCTTTTTAGTATTTTGAAAACAAATTCACAAATTTGTGGCTGCCGTGAATAGGGTTGTCTGCTAAAATAGAATTCATTGTGCCCCTTTTTCATTTGTTAAATAAATTTCAAAGATTTTAAACTTAATGCTCTCCCACATGTTGCGATCATCATCCATTCAGATGCCTCTCTTCACACTTGCACAATTGGTATTCTTTGTGGTCGCGGTCACTTTCAAAGTTTGGGCTTGAAAAAAAATTGCAATGCTCAAAAATTATCTTTGACTTTATGCGAAATGATGGAGAGGAATAGTTGCTTTACAAATACATTCATTTTTTTTTTTTAACTTTTGCCAAATATACAACAGGTGCTCCAATTAATATCAATAAACAGATCACACACTTCCTGATATTCTCCGTATGAGTTGATTCGTCAATTTTCATTATTGCTTGAGTTTGTGTTGATTAGTTGGTATATAGAATGACATGACATTTTTATTAAATTAATTGTAGAGTTGGTATATAGAATGAAGTGACACCAATGCTTTTATTGTGGGTTGTGTTGTAATTATTGTTTTTTATTAATTACATTGGTATAACAAAAGATTCTATGGTACAACAAATTACAGATTTTGTGGTACAATGTAATCATTGTACATTTAGAGGTGAACCAATCAAAATTGAAATAAATATATTTAAAAAAATAAATAAATAAATAATTTTTTTTTCAAAGGTAAACATTAGATAAGATCATTTAATTTTTGGTAAATTTAAAATTAATGTCAATATCAATATTTTTTGAATACGTTATTACCCTGCTGTGGCATGGAATAATAATAATTATAATTATTTTTAAAATATATTTATTTAATAATAAATTTATTAAAAATTAATATAATAGTTACTCATCCCTATTTAAATAATCAAATTATAACTAAAATTCCATTAAAAAAGAGAAGCGATAAGCATGTAAGAATTGTAACCACATGTTTTTGTTTTTCACTTAACAAATTTAGTTTTTAAAGAAAAAATGAAACAAGTGTGTGAGACATCTTATGGCGTTCTTGTTATTCTTTATTCCACAAAGTGTAATGAGATGCCCTATTCTCTCTATCACATGTTTTAATTTATTATGTCATCATTCGTTACTCTCGCCTTAATGAGCACCTATAAATATCATTTTATAATGTTCTTATCACAGGCAATTATTAATATATTTCTCTTCTTTATTCTCGTTGATTGTTAATTGCAAACATAGAAATTAATTGTAGAGTTGGTATATAGAATGAAGTGACACCAGTGCTTTATTGTGAGTTGTATTGTAATTATTGTTTTTTATTAATTATATTGGTACAACAAAAGATTTTATGGTACAACAAATTATAGATTTTGTGGTACAATGTAATCATTGTAAAATAAGAGGTGAACCAATCAAAATTGAAATAAATATATTTAAAATTTTTTTTTTTTTTTTTTTTTTTCAAAAGTAAACATTAGATAAAATCATTTAATTTTTGGTAAATTTAAAATTAATGTCAACATCAATATTTTTTGAATACGTTATTACCCTGCTGTGGCAGGGAATAATAAAGCTTTTAGTAGGTCTAATGTTTTATAAATACGTTTAATAATTTTATTTATTCAAAACTTCCAAAAATATCTTAATGGTTTTTCTTGAAGATTATTGGCAGTTTGGATTTTGAAACTTCACTTTAAAATAGACCAACATAGATCCATCTTAAATATGGATAGTTATTTAATTATTATTATTATTATTATTATTATTATTATTATTATTATTTGGATTTTTAAATTTTTTTATTTTGGCTAATATGAACAAAATTTCAACTTTGATGAAGGACGGACACCCTTACACATTATACTGGATTAATTTTCATGAAGGATGAACACCCTTACACATTACACTGGATTGTAGAATAAACCTCTCAACTTAATAAAACTTCGAGCTATATAATATTTTATAAATTGTTTTTATCTGTCTTATATAAATAAAGTATTTTATAAATTGTTTTTATCTGTCTTATATAAATAAATTTTTTATTCAGTTTAATGTTTTATAAATAAGTTTATCACACTTATTAGTAATGTTCCATATGTCATTTAATCTTCTGCGAAATAGTGTATAATAATTTAAAGAAAAAAAAAAATCCCCTTAAGGAGATATTCCACATTGATAATAACCTATCACGTTGATCACAATCTATTGCATTGACCTTCCTAAATCTTTAGGAAGTAAATTTTGTAATAGGAATAAGTGTATTTTAATAAATTAATTATTATGATTTTTTATTATTTAAAATATATAAATAAATTTAATATCTTAATTTTTTTAAATATAAATTACACCAAAATTTGAAAATTTATATAAATTTATTATTCTAAAACAAATCTATATTCAACTTTGAACAAAAACACAAACATCTACTAACTAAATTACGCTATTAAAATATGCCACATTGGCAACATTGATACGACACTCTGATAATAACGAAAGCAGATTGTTAACAACCACGAGAGGCGCCTAACGTTATAAACGAGTGGGGGAGGATTATAAATCACATTAAGTTGTACAGTGCATGGTATTGAAGTATAGGCTAAAGCGATATAATGCCTTCAACAATAATGAAATGAAAAGGAGGGCTCGACGTTCTCATAAATTTTTGTTGACATTGCAATGGTGAATTAATGCCTTCCCATGTGAATGTCTCATCCAATTTCTGCATGAAATATGGTCCGCTGAGTCAATGTTTCTACTTTACAAATGTTGAAGCTGCAGTACTGCAAAATTATTGTTTTTTATTAATTATATTGGTACAACAAAAGATTTTATGGTACAATAAATTATAGATTTTGTGGTACAATGTAATCATTGTAAAATAAGAGGTGAACCAATCAAAATTGAAATAAATATATTTAAAAAAAAAATAATAATAATAATTTTTTTTTTCAAAAGTAAACATTAGATAAAATCATTTAATTTTTGGTAAATTTAAAATTAATGTCAACATCAATATTTTTTGAATACGTTATTACCTTGTTGTGGTAGGGAATAATAAGAAGGATCCACGAAAAACGAGTTGTTGACACTTTAAAAGAGACTTAAGATGTAATTATCACTCTATGTTTGGTGGTTTAAGTTTTAAACACATTGAACTAACCAAGTATAAGAAATTCTAGTAGGTTCATTTGTACTTCTTTAAATCCTCAAAAAGTCGTAAGCTTTCCCTTACTTATGATAAACACATAATTTAGTTAATTTTCATTTTCTTTAAATTTAATAAAATCATTATCCTATTGCATAGATGGTTTAAAATATGCACCTTTGTAATATTTCATCATTCGAATGCTATAAAATATCATACTATCTCCACATATCTGAAATAAAAATTTTAAAAATTTTAGTCCAAATTGTACTTTATTGTTTTAAATACTCACCGAAGTTTGTTTATTCATTGATAGGTGTATTTATTTCAACCTGGGGTGGATGATGACTTGAGGAATACATACATACATATATGGATCCTAGCTATTATTACCCATTTGAAAAGTAAATCTATGGCTGCAATTAGAGGGAGTGCAAAGAGGCATATGTTACTTTAAAATGGCTGACTGATCCTTCTTGGTAATGGTAACATGGCAATAGAGTCAATTAAAAAAACAACCAAAACAATTAATAGTGCACAGTTGCTCTTGTTGCCCTAAACATGGTTGTAGGGGTATTGAATCGGTTTCACCATGTTAGTCTTGAAAAGATGAGCTATATGTTTTTTCTCGGCTGAGTCCAGGTATGTTTTGCTCGCATCTTTCTCAATTGTTTTGGTGTGGTGGTTGCTTCGGTTAGGGGTGGTCCATGTTGGTCTTTCTTTTGTTGGAGTGTGTCAGCTCAGGGTGGTATATGTCATATTGAGTAAGACAACATAGACCTCTATGCTTTAATATTTCTTTTTTTGTTAATTCTTTTATATAATTATATGGTTTTTTTAATTGCGACATGGTATTATAATGTAAAACATTAAACCACATTAATGAGAAAATCAAGGTGAGGTTGAATGATCTGAGGTCATGGAAGGATTTATTGAAACATAAGTGATTGCAATTTGTGATTTATTTTATTAAAAAAAAACTAAAACAAAATGACGCTTAGCATGCAAACCAATAAAAATAATATTTTATTCCTAGTTAGAGCAGAAGCTAGTTGGGTAGTTTGAAGTTGAGATGATATTACATACAATTTAGTGGCATGGGAGACACCAACTTCGACCTACAACATAGTAAGGGAAAAACGGAAGTTGAGAGTCAGAAGGTCGGGTGTCAACAAAGTTCCTTTATTTTAAAGTTATTTTTTTTAAATAACGTTAGTATCATACTTTAAGAAATTTTATTTCTTTTTCAATAATGTTAATTTTTTTAAAAATAATGTTTACAAGAAAAATATTGATTTGCATAAAATGATTTGATGGTATGGTTACTTCATTTTTGTTTTGTCTATTGAATATTTTTCCCTTGTTATTCAATTATTGACTCACTTCATAATGTTATTTTTATGATAATATTTATCATGCCGAAGCAATAATTGACTTACTATATTTATAATATTTGTGAGAATACTAATAATTTTTTGTTAATATATGCAAGGGTTCAATATTGTAAGCCCTTGATATTGATATGTTATATGGTTTTTTTATGTTGAATTTTTGAAAGTAAAGGGAGAATGATTCTTTGCTAATTAAATTGCTAGATAATATTATGGTTGGATATGTTTATGATGCCAGCCTAAGTCGACAATAACCACATTACGCAAATAAAATTGCATGTCACTAGTCCTAGGCCTTAATCACCTGATCCATGGTAAAAACCTCACAAATAAAGGCTTAAGGCTTCTTAATTTAAATCTCATGTAGAAACATTATATTTGACTAATCCAAAGTCTAAACGTTAGTCAACCTTTCTAGCGGAACTTTATTCAACCCTCCTTAACCTTGGTTAATTCTTAACATCCCCTCATCTTATCCATACCATGGTTAGACTTTGTAACACACGACTTAAACCATAATTCATTAACCCGCTTTATTTCTATTATAACCCATATAATAGAAATACACGTAAAACACATTTAATCTTACCTTTCCGCCACCTTACACATATACCGACACTTACCTTTATCAGTTTAATCCTCCACTGTTCATTTCACCTATCTCCGATCTAACGGTTAATAGCCATATCGCATGAGCCACATGCATGAGGATTACCCACCCGATAAAGTGGTTTCCTCTCTCCTGCGGCGTGCTACGTGTTGACTAATAAATGGAATTAGGTGACCACCCCGAATTACCACTTACCACTTAGAGCCCGCACGATAAACCATTTCCTGTTATGAAAATACTTTTCTTGCGCATTAACGCTCACGAATTTTACCCACGCGATAACCGTCAATCTAACAGATATGTTGATCTAACGATCTAGATCAACTTCCGGTGATTCCTCACCTTCCGCCATTACTGTCCATTGATCTAAACGATCCGATGGTTCCCGTTCTTTTCTGCATACGTCATTGATCCTCTGCGTATTTATGGAATTCATTTTAAAACACAGTTCCGCTAACACTTAAGTTTAATCTTCATTGTTCATTTCTTTTACTTTATTCTGTGTGACTTAATCTTGATTTCCCATCGCCTTCAACCTTGTTCTTTGATCTCTTAGATCCAACGGCCCTTGTAAATCATCACTTCATTTCTTTGTCCTTCCTCTACTTTGTTTTTATGCCATTTCTCATTCTTTCTGTGGTTTCAAGTTTCTTCAGGGTTTCAGTATTTAGTTGTCTTGCAACACAACTCCATCTTGATTTAACTCCGCATGCTCTTAACATAGTCACTCCTGAATCTCGACTGTGATTCTTCGAATGGATTCAAACGATCTAATACGATCCTTCATATCACTTCTTCTCTGTGTTTTGCTTGAACTCCACCTGCATACATATTTTATGCAGAAACTCTAGTTTTCACACACAATTCATAACTCCATTAATAAATACCGACCATACAATTCAGAATCGAATTCTCTGTATTGATAAATAAATATTTACATACGAGTCTCTCTCTTTCTTTCCTGATATTCTAATCAGTGGCCTCTATTTTCCTACCTGTCATAGGCTTATAGTCAAACCCTCTAACTAAGTAACTAGCTAACCCCTAACTAGCTAACCAGCTAACTATCTAACTTGACTAACTTTTTCTTTGCCTTTTTGGCTTACATTTATAGAAAAGGATTCCATAACCAATTCCTGGTTTATATCCATAAACTTCTCAACAAAAGCCTAAAATATCATCTTTATCCCTAAGGATCCTCTTTAATCTACAAATCATGAAACCAACTCCTAATCTAAGATTTACAACTGATTCTCAAATCTTTCAACTATCCTAAAGCTCGCATGTTCTCCAACATTCGAGAACATTTACAAATATGCCTCACAATACTTAATTAATTCCTATTCTCATTAAAACCACTCACAAGCCTAAGAAATTACATTAATTTTAACACTTAGGTAACCAACTTTCTTAAAACACAAGACCCCCTATGTCTACTAAAATACAATGATTTTTCTGAGCTGAATGCTCCTACATTAGATTCCCAAAGTGGAAAACATTCATGATCTCCTGATCATGTGTCTTCCTATGTTGATAGAAAACCTCCAGGGTCCAAAACTTTAGTTTGTAGTTGTTTGAATGCTCTGCACCTTTGCTGTTGTTGTATGTCTATTGTCTTCTATTTCATCTCCCTTTCCTTGTCAATCAGGTTCAAGTTCTGATTGATCATCCTTCCTACTGTCATTTCCCTCATCCTTGACTGTTTCATCATCAACTGCCATAATTCTTCAATCTCCATCTCCAGCACATCCTTGGGCTAGTCCATACACTGCCACTTACTGTTACCTCTTTCTCTTTGTTTCAGGTTGTTGCTGTTGTTCACTAACTCTTCAAAATGATATTCTTCTCTTTGAAGTTGTCAAATTCTTACTGCCACCCTTTCATCCTTACCCTCCTTCATGATTATCTCTTTCTGCGTTGAATCTTGACTTTCCGGCATTCTCTCCAGCAATTGAACATCTCTATTTCATGGATTAAATTCTTCCACAGAATCCTCTTCCATTGTCTTTACTTGGCTGCTCATCTGTGCCAAATTAGCTCCAGCATCTGCAACTAAACCTACACTCACAAAACGATTATAAAAATAAAAAACATAAGGCCTCAGTGCCTCTTCTTCCTTTGCCAACACTTCAGTATGCTGCTCTGATTTATCCTCTTCTATCAGCACATCAATATGATGATTCAACCTCTTTAAAGAATTATCTAAAGTACTCTCAAGACTATCAGTTAGTCTCCCCTCCACATCATCTTCTCTAATGATGTCTTTCTTCTCTTGTCCACTATAGTGAACTCCTTCCTCTGCAATCACGTCGTCATACTTTGAATTTCCCAGCAAATACTCCAACAACTCAAGTTCTCTGTAACATTTCATAAGTACTTCATCATTACTTATGACTCCTGCATTTATACTTAAATTATCAATTTGAAAATTACAGAGTTCAACAGTCTCAACCGTTGCTTCACACATCAGTTCTTCAAACTGAATTTCCACTCCTTCTTTCACAAGAAATTGTTCTGGTCTTGTATCAGCTTCAAACATCAATGTTTTACTAAAGTCTTTCTGATGTTCCGAGTCCTTTACATGACTCAGAAATATTTCGATGGTCTGATCTTCAACCTCTTCAAGTTCTCCACTTGGTTGCTTGATATCCTTCTCCACTTCTTCTTTCAAAACAGAATTTAGATTCTGCCTGTCTTCTTCCTCCTTTATGAAAATATCAACAAATTTTCCTTCTTTACATGTTTCACCTGCAAACATACACAAATGATTAGATTTAAAATGTGACCTTTTGGTATCACTTGAAGTTTCAGTCTTCAAGTCCTTATCTTCACCTAAAACTTCACCCTGTTTTGGTTCACAAATGGACACTTCCATTTCCAACTCAGCTTCTCTAAGTTCTTCCACCAGCCACTTCACTTACTTCTGTTGTAGCCTTCTTTGTAACTTAGACCACTTCACTGGATCTTTCTTCAAGACCTAACCTAGTCTTTGCTTTTCCTCAAGTATCATCCTTAATACATTGAGTTGTTCTTTCATCTCAGCAATCTCTTTGTCAATTTCCTCTTGACTCATTCTCTTTCCATTTACCTTGGCATTCTCTTTCTTCACTTGGTGGCTTTTCTCTGAACCTCTGCTATGACTATCAGTAGTCATATTTTCCTCCATCTCTATGAGTTCCTCACTCACTCACTATGAGCTACACAAGTCTCTGCAACAACAAGTCCTCCCTGCTGCATGATACCTCACTAAGCTTCTCTCCTCTGAGCTCAGTCTTTTGGCATCTATCTGGTTCTCTCCTCTGAAACCATATGAGCACTCCAGGCTCTAGACTTCAACTCATCTACACTTTTGAGAACACAACTGTCCTCTGGTATTTCAAACACAATTGAAATACTAGGTTTTGCCACTCTCTCTCAAAAACCTTTTCTGGCTTCCTTCATCACTACTCTTCATGCTGTGATCTTCTTTCTGAGACGCTTCATTAATTACTGTTACCTGCATAACAATGATAATTAAACCAAAGATAATTTCCAGCTTTCAAAATCTTACTGTTCAGCTTCCTTCTAAGAACACTCTTGTCCTTTCTGTCCAACCTTTAGTTGGATTCTTCAGGTTCACTTCCACTTGTTTATCTAGTCTTTCTTTCACTTTGTTCTTTAGAACATATACAACTTTCCTTGTTTGTCTGCTTCTATCAATCTTTACTCTGTCTTTAACCTACAAAACGCAAACCAAAGCTAAATAAAAAATACTTGTATGGCCTCACAAGCATTCTCCATCCACTCTTCACATTGAGTGAATCTCCATTTTCCTCAAGAAAACAAACATCAATGTGCTTTCTTTATGCTTCTGCAATATCTTCTTAAGAGTATCACTTACTCTCATCTTATGTCATGCCTTCTACTTATCAGATTCAAATAACCTAATCTTCCCTTTCCTTCATATACATTTTTAAAACATAACACAGAATTTCCTTATTCTGTTATGATATCAATTGTTTCAACCACAATTCTGCTCTGATACCAAATGATGCTAGCCTAAGTCGACAATACCCACATTATGCAAATAAAATTGCATGTCACTAGTCCCAAGCCTTAATCACCTGATCCATGGTGAAAACCTTCATCAGGGAAAATTTTAAGAACCCCCCCTAAATTTATAAATATAATAAATGGGCGAATCTCCATGGTATATAGGAAAAATGAAAGGCGATTTTATCAATAATATAATATGTATATATAATTTATTGGCGCATCTCTCACCAGGCATGGCGAATATTTTACTCAATTATAAAATCTTGTAAGATCTTGGCGAGTCTTTCACTAAATAATAAAACTTTGTAAAGCCCTAGTGAATCTTAGCATAGGCTACATGCTGGTTTAATTCCCCCATTTAAATAGACTACATTCCAGGTGAATACCATGGGTCAATACCATGTGCCATTTTGGTGAATACCATGGCTCAATACCATGTGCCATTTTTATTTTTATTAATTCTAATATTAGGGTTAATAATGGTTTTTTGCATGGTATTAATAACAATCTAGTGTATTTGTCCCATAGTATTTTGGCCATAGGTTTCACCTAAATATAACCCATTTTTTGAGTGTTCGTAAATATAAGGTGACTTATGGAGTAAATATAAAAAAATGTTTTATTTGTTTACCATACCTCTCGTTTATTTATATTTTTATTAATTTACCGTACCTCTTTTACAAATATGGTATTTGGCCCATAGGATTCACTTAAATAAAACCTCTTTCTTGAGCCTTCATAAATAGAACGAGGGTTATGGACTAAATATAAAAAGAGGTTTTATTTATTTACGATACGTCTAGTTTATTTATATTTTTATTTATTTACCATACCTTTTGAGTAAGTATAAAAAGACGTTTTATTTATTTACCATACCTCCACTTTACTTATATTTTTATTTGTTTACACCCTTACATGTATATAAGGTGACTTATGGAGTAAATATAAAAAATGTTTTATTTATTTACCATACCTCTCATTTATTTATATTTTTATTAATTTACCATACCTCTTTTATAAATATGGTATTTGGCCCATAGGATTCACTTAAATAAAACCTATTCTTGAAAATGGGTGAATGGATTCACTTAAATAAAACCTATTCTTGAAAATGGGCGAATGGAAGGTTGTAAGTCCTAATTTCAAGGGCTAAATTTACCTTTTTTACCCTCTCCCTCAAAATAAGGTGGGCTATTTGAGGTGATTTGTAAAAATGTACTATGATACAAAATATTCGCCCACTAAAAATTTAAAACCCCTTAATTTCGCCAAAAGGCGAACATTCGCCCCTAAAATTATCCTTGACCTTCATAAATAAAGGCATAAGGCTTCTTAATTTAAATCTCATACGGAAACATTATATTTGACTAACCCAAAGTCTAAACTTTAGTCAACCTTTCTAGCGAGACTTTATTCAACCCTCCTTAAACTTGGTTAATTCTTAACATCCCCTCGTCTTAACCATACCATGGTTAGACTTTGTTACACCCAACTTAAACCATAATTCATTAACCCGCTTTATTTCTATTATAACCCATATAATAGAAATACATGTAAAACACATTTAATCTTACCTTTCCGCCACCTTACACATATACCGATGCTCACCTTTATCGGTTCAATCCTCCACTGTTGATTTCACCTATCTCCGATCCAACGGTTAATAGCCATATCGCATGAGCCACTTGCATGAGGATTACCCACCCGATAAAGTGGTTTCCTCTCTCCCGCTGTGTGCTATGTGTCGACCAATAAATGGAATCGGGTGACCACCCCAAACTACCACTTACCACTTAGAGCCCACACGATAAACCATTTCCTGTTATGAAACTACTTTTCTCGTGCATTAACGCTCACAAATTTTACCCACGCGATAACTGTCGATCTAACGGATCTGTTGATCCGATGATCCAGATCAACTTCCGAAAATTCCTCACCTTTCACCATTACTATCCGTCGATCTAAACAATCTGACAGTTCCCGTTATTTTCTGCCTACGCCGTTGATCCTCTGTGTATTTATGGAATTTGTTTTAAAACACAGTTCCGCTAACACTTAAGTTTAATCTCATCATTCATTTCTTTTACTTTATGCTGCGCGACTTAATCTTGATCGCCCATCGCCTTCAACCTCATTCTTTGATCTCTTAGATCCAACAGCCCCTGTACATCGTCACTTTATTTCTTCATCCTTCCTCTACTTTGCTTTTATGCCATTTCTCAGTGTTTTTGTGCTTTCGGGTTTCTTCAAGGTTTCAATATTTAGTTGTCCTGCAACACAACTCCCTCTTGATTTAACTCTGCATGCTCTTAACACAGTCACTCCTGAATCTCGACTGTGATTCTTCGAAAGGATTCAAGCAATCCAATACGATCCTTCATATCACTTCTTCTCTATGTTCTTCTCGAACTCCACCAACATACATATACTATGCAGAAACTCTAGCTTTCACACACAATTCATAACTCCATTAATCAATACACACCACACAATTCATAATCGAATTCTCTGTATTGATAAATAAATATTTACATACGAGTCTCTCTCTCTGTGGCCTGATATTCTAATCAGTGGCCTCTATTTTCCTACCCGTCATAGGCTTACAGTAAAACCCTCTATCTAAGTAACTAGCTAACTGGCTAACTATCTAACTTGACTAACTTTTTCTCTTCCTTTTTGGCTTACATTTATACAAAAGGATTCTATAACCAATTCCTGGTTTAGATCCATAAACTTCTCAACAAAATCCTAAAATCTCATCTTTATCCCTAAGGATCCTCTTTAATCCACAAATCATGAAACCAACCCCTAATCTAAGATTTAAAACTGATTCTCAAATCTTTCAACTATCCTAAATCTCTTGCGTTCTCCAACATTCGAGAACATTTACAAATATGCCTCACAATACTTAATTAATTCCTATTCTAATTAAAATCACTCAAAAGCCTAAGAGATTACATTAATTTTAACACTTAGGAAACCAACTTGCTTAAAACACAAGAACCCCTATGTCTACTAAAATACAATGATTTTTCTGAGCTAAATGCTCCCGCATTAGTTTATTATTCAATATATTTGATGTAGCAATTTTTGAGACATGTTTTTCTTTATAACACATATTTTTAACGTGTTTAATATCATAATTAGCTTGTTTGATAAGATAATTATTTTTAAAGATTTTATCCTTTGCAATGTAATATAAAATATTTACTTTTCTTTTAGGAAAGTTGTTGATTTTTAGATGGATCCAACTCTTTGGAAGTTTTTCCCATTTGCGATTATTGAGCTTATATTTCATTGGCTTCTTTTATTGGTGCTCATAAAATTTTAGTTGGTTTGTAGACAATGGGGTGTTCTATTTCAAAACTTTATTTTCCTCACCCTTTGAAATAGACATGGCAACAAAGAATTTCGATTTATTTATTTAATAGTTCATATTGAGCCTAATTACCTTGTTGGATCTTACCTTAATGATAAAGGATACATACCTCTCATGCTTTTTTCTTTTCTTCATTTTGGTTACAAAATTCAATGTACAGTTGGATCAATGATTGTGTTATGTGCGCTTGGAAGTTCTTTACATTCATAGTGAACTGTTTTACAAAGACCTTTAGAAATATTGGAGCTCTTACTCTTGGAGAGTGGGGATTCTTCTCTTTGTTGGAGAAATTTAGTCTATGAAAATTTGATCGGGTTATGGTGAAACATGTGTCCAAAGCATGGAATCACATTTTTTGATTTGCAACAGTGTAGACATGGTTTGGAAGAGGATAAAACTTCCTTTTGGTGGTGTAACACCCCCAAAGGAGGTTATCTTTCATAAAGGAATTTTTTTCTTGCTATATTTAGACAAAGATTACCCTACATATGGTTACACTATCTATTAGTTGGATCTTATAAGAAATGAGTAGGGTTTCTCGTTTATCTTCTCCCTGACGTATGATGTATGTCATTAGCATTGTATGGGAACTAACTATTTTGTCTTGTAAAAATGGTTCTACCTTTGTTTGATCGCTAGAAGAAATAAACAATTTTGAATTTGGCCAAGCTTGCAATGAATGAAGCTTAGAATATTTTGAAGATGATTGGGGGTTTAGATGGATATTGCTTGATAATATCTCAATGGATATTAATAATAAATGATAAGGGTAGCTACCTTTTTGTACAGTTGAAGGAAAAGTAGTTATGTTGGGTTGCATGGAAGCCCAATTAAAGCTATATGATTTGTTTCATGGATTATGCGGAACAACAATTGCTGATGGTGTCTCCATCTTTGAAATATTTGGGTTCCATGTGCAATCACTTGAATATTTCAATCATATTATTGAAATCGGAAATGTTTTCTCATTTACTCCCAACTGTCGTTGATATACCACCACTACCTGTGGATATCATAGTTTAGCCTTTCAAGCTTCAAGATGTTTGTTGTTAGACATTGTTACAGATCTTATGTTTGTTTAATATTTTCAGAGATATTTTGAATATCATTGTAATACCAATTTGGATTGTTCATTTAAAACATAGTCATGTCAATTATCGATTTGTTTGTTGGATATTACTTACCTTCTTTTTCTTTTTTGTAGATAGAACAATGCACTTCATATTTTTTTCTCAATTTTCATGTTTGAAAATGGAGATGTTTCACCACTTATTCCAAAGAATGATTTTTTTGTGAACAGACCACAATATCCTATGGATGTCGTTGTTTGAACTTAAAGGATTCATAGTGTTCTTTTGTAGACATTTTCATATATAGTTTCTTTCTTCGATGATTTTTATCATATATTGAGGATTATTGTTGTGTGAATTTAAAGTATGCACTCTAAAAGTTAGTCATGACAATTTTTGCTATGTATATGTGGATTGTTTACAGCGTTTTGTTATTTTTTATATCAAATAATGCAATTGATGATTTTTTTGTCTTGCAATATTTGAAATATTGTTTATATATGTATATCTTAGTAGTTTGAAAGTCTGATTGTTATTATTTAAATTCATTTAGTAGTAAAATTTAGTTGATGTATAAAGTTAGCCAACATTAACATCTAAAATTGTTCAACATGTAAGATTAGATTTAAACCTGTTAGGGAATTGAAAATAAAAAATTCAATAGAATTTAAATGTGTTGTACAAATGTTAAGTGAAGGAACAAGCAACCATACTTTGAAAATACCTCAGTCTCCTATTTCATGTGAAAGAGAAAATGAATATTGATGACAATAGTATTATCAGAATAAGGATGCAATAAATGTGCGTAGAAGAGCCGCATATCATAAAAATAAAATAACTTCAATAAATCATCAACATGATGAAGTCATTAATCGTAAGTATGGAAACATGAGTATTATCATGCCAAATAACATTTCCTTCAAATGTTCAGTTTCTTGGATGTTGAAGATGTCCAATTTTTTCCACTATACCAAATGTTTCTAACAATAGTCTTCTTTGGGAACATTGTGTTTACAAAGAGAGTGTTCATACAAGTGAGAACCATGGGTCCTCTGCAATAAATGAAAGAAATGCAATATTGGAAGATGGGCACAACAATGCTGATGAACAATTTGTAGCGTTTGATTTATTTGGTGATGGTAATATGGTTGTTGACATGGTTGACAATTTAGAACATTCTGTTGACAATGTGGGCTAGGGCATTCCTTGTAGCAACTATATAGTGAATATCGTCAAACCTTTGGAATCTATGTGTACTTGCTCTCTTGGAACAGAATAGGTGCTTCAAGTATTTTTTTCTTTTCATAAGATCTAGGCATCTCAATGAAATATATTTATTTTTGTGTGTTTTTTTATTTCATTGCTTTGTGAAGAACAATGTTCCAATGAATATTGGTCGGGAAATAAATTCAGAACCAATATAGGCGTTATCCGTTCCTCAAATTCAAGCTTATCCATTTAAATGGAAAACTTCAATAAATCATGAGAACAATGAGCTCTTTAATCGTAAGTATGAAAACTTGGGTGTTACACAGAAAGCACATTTCATTCAAATGTTTGTTTCCCTAGATGTTGTGCATCTCCTAATTTTTATATTTTGCAAATATTCCTGATATTGATCTTCTTTGATAACATTTTCTTTACATAGAGAGCCTTCATGGATGTGGAAATTGTGAGTGTTGTAGAAATGATGGAAGAGATGTAATAATGGAATATAAGCACATTGATCGCATTCAGGAAATTAGCGACATTTGATGTTTTTGATGATAGTAGCATACATGCTCAGATGGTTGACAACTTGCGACATTCTGTTGCGAACTTGGGAACACACGTTTCTTGACGTAACTCTGTAGGCAACATTATTATTGCTAGAGAATCTATGCATACTTTCTCTCTTGATATAATACAAGTGCTCCAAGTGAATTTATTTTCGCAGCATTTGTACATTTGAATATATAATTTTAATTACTCATTTCATGTTTTATTTTATGAATTTTTTGCAGAACAATATTCTAGTGAACAATGGTGGAGAAATAAATTCACAACCAAGGCAACCTTTATCGATTCCACAACTTCACCTCAGAGCATGCAACTGGAAAAAAAATGTATATGTTTTTTGTCTTCAACTTACTATTCACTTCAAAAATTAAACTTGACATTTTTTATATGTCTCATTTTAACATTATGTTTTATAATTTATGTAAGAAGAAAAAACCTAATTGCAACCAATTTAAAAGAATGAATTCTCATCATTTTATGGAAACAAATGTTCAAATTAACATTCCAATTGGACAAGTTTTTTCACATCATCCTCAATATAGATTGGTCTTTGGAAGAGAAAATGAAAGTGCTCGACATCATTTTAATAGAGAGACGATTGAAGCACATAAAAACTTTCAGTGCATGATTAATAACTTGTATATTTTGCAAGTGTGCGAAGTCTGTAATGAATGTTATCCTAGTACACAAGTCGGGAGATGGCACAGAGGGACCATTTGTAAAAGATGTAAGAATGAGAAAGGCTCCATTTTTCTTGCTTTAGATGATCCAAAATACATAATTCATAGTTTGAAAAGTTAGGATAGAATATTTAACTAAATATTGGAGACACTTAGAAATAGAATATTGTTGTAAAAGATATGACATCTAGAATAGTGTCGTATCTTAGGCTCCAATTTAGGAGTAGAGTTAGTAGATTGGTTAGAATTGCATTTATTGTAAAATGGACACTTGTTAATTTAATAAGTGGTCCATAACTAGTATAGGTTAGGACATTGAGATTATATATAGCTCATTCCCCTGATTGCAAGTGTGTTGGAGTGTTCGGGTGTAAACCCTTGTAATTTTCATATGTAATTTCTTTTCCTCTTTAATAAAATTTTGTGTTTGAGGACACTTCTACCATTATTGTGGTATCAGAGCTTCAGTAATGCAGCTGATGTGAGGAGGAGATTCCAGCTCTACAAGTTCTTGGAAAACTCCATTGAATTGACCAACAAATGATTGGTATGAAAATTGTCCAGTTTTGTTTTTAGGGAAAAGATATTTCAGTTTAATTTCAGATTTTTATAAAAAAATTAGAAATTTGTCATTATATTTTTTTCTGGAAATTTACACCAACGAGGACCGCAGATAACCATTGTTACCAATATTTTTTTTACGTATTCCAGTGGACATCTGTGTATTAAATTATGTAAATCCCTTGACCACGGCCGCAACGATAATATAAGTCTAGAGTTTTGCATAATCTATTCTCCTTTCTAATATTTAGAGTTCTGGAATGATTGATTACCTTGGATTAAGGGAAATCACTGCGTCCTCTTCTTCGAAAATTAAAAGTCCTGCACAACAGTTCGATTGCAAAAGAAGTTAATGCTATGGATTAATTTATTTCTTGTAATAATTTTACACGTTGTGTCCGTGACTGAGAAATGGAGTGCGCATCAGGAAGCAGTCATCAAGCAGCTTTAAATCAGAGCACGCAGCAAAATCGTTAGCCAGTGAAGCACTAACATTGTTCCTTGGGGAGTGGAAGCCTGACAACACCGTGTAAGTAGAAAAGGGGAATTTTTTGTGAGAGGCAGCACACATTTCTAGGAGAAGGATGCAGTGCTGAGCTAAACGCAGTGCGTGGATAGTGTGCTGAGGAGAAAAGTAGTGCTGAGCTAAATGCAGTGTGTGGATACCGTGTCGAGGAGAAAAGCAGCACTGGGACGCAGTGCCTGGATAGTGTGAAACATACACAACATGCCTCATAAATTAGAGAAAAGAGCTTGAGTTTAGTTAGACTTGTAGCGGCGCATTGACAAAGCATATGGCCTTTTTACATTAAATGTGTTTTTTCTATATATCTGGTTTCTGACATCTCTACAATTTGATTCAAATTGAACTCACATGTAATGGTAATTGTTGCTATGGTACCGTGGTTGGAGAAATTTATTGTTATTGGTAATATTTTTGAGGAGTAATAAGATGTGAAAGGATCATTTGTAATTTTTGTGGAGTGGTAAAATTTTGTAATTCTTGGAGTAATAAGGAGACTCTATCTTTTCTATTTTTTTTTTTTTTGGAGAGATAAGAGTGATATTGCAACTCAAAGTAATTTTTTTACTTTGAGGGGGGTTAGAGTACATTTTGTATAAAATTTTTCAAGGGATTATAAATCAGTCAACTTTTGAAACTTTTCATTGTAAATTCTTAAGAGAAATTGACTAGAGCCAAGTGCAAAGCTTAGTCATTTTCCTTCTTCAACGACTATACAAGGGTTAAGTCCAAGCCCCAATAGATAGTTTTTGCATGGCATGTTTTCGTGTGATGTGTTGCTTATCTTTTTCCTGTGCTTGATTCTTTTTGGTGAAAATATTCAAAACTACAATGTCGAAGTTAATTAATCTGTTATTTGATTCTGATAATCTTGAAGGGGTAAAATCATACAAGACATGGAAACGTCTCATTGAAAGCACTCTAATATATAATGAATTGTGGCAAAACATATGTGATGGAGACATTAAGCCTGATAAACCCATAAATGTAACTTCACTTGCAAAATGGGAAGTTAAAAATGCCAAGGCACTAGCTCTTATAAGTCTTTAGTTAATGATGAGATGCATATTCATATTGAAAATTCCTCGGATGCAAGTCTTACTCTTTATTGATGATTAGTAGAATGAAATGGGTTTACTTCTTGAAGCATAAGTCAGAGGCATTTCAAAAGTTTAAAACTTTTCATCAACATGTTGAAAACGAAGTCAAAGAAAAGATTGGAACTCTTAGAACTAAAAAATAGCAGAATTCACTTCAAATGAATTCCAAAGTTATTGCAGAGACAATGGGATCAAATGACATCTTACAAATGTCTACACTCCACAACAAAATGGAGTAGTATAAAGTATGAATCACACTTTGTTAGGAATGGCGAGATCTATGTTAAATTTTAAAAATTTAAGTCCTATTTATTGGGCAGAAGAAATCCATACAATTGTTTAAAGGAACAGGTCTCCCACTGCTTCTTTGGATGGAATCACACCTTATGAGGAATGGTTTGGTTTAAAACCTCGAGTTAAACACCTTAGGGTTTTTGGACTAGTGTGTTATGCCTTAGTTCCTAAAGAAAAACGAACTAAGCTTGACTCACGAAGTTTGAAATGCACAATTATTGGGTATCCTCATGAGAAGAAAGGCTACCGACTTCTGTCAAATGGGAAATTTATTGTCAGTAGGGATGTAATTTTTTATGAAACTGAGAGTAAGGGTATTGAAGAAATATAAAATATTCTTCAAAAATTGGAAACAAAAGGAGATAAAAGGAAAGGAAACATTCAAATCCAACCAAATTCACAAAGTCAGTATTAACTTGATTTTCCTTCCTCTGAAGATGATTCATCCAGTGCATCTACTTCACCAACACAGTCTGGGTCTTCTGGCAGTTCATCAGAATCTACTAGTAGCAACAATTCTTCTAATAATGATTCTCTGGCCCCAGAATCTCTAGTTGATCAACATAAGTCTGTTTACATTAATCCTCTTTATAATGATGGTGACTTTTTAGAATCTAAAAAAAGTTAACATCAATTGGCAAAATGGGTTGTTCAACTTTTGAAAGATGTAAGGCATGATGTGAAAAATAAAACAGGAACAAGGGGGTCAACCAAGAATCAAGGAAATTTTTCCTTGATCACGAATGATTTTACTAAACCCTCCACATACAAAGAGGAAGTAAAATATAAAGAATGACAACAGGCTATGGTTGAAGAATATAAGTCAGTTTAAGACAACAAAACTTGGAAACTTTCTGATTGTCCTCAAAGTGTTAAATGCATTGCATGCAAATGGGTTTACCGAATTAAGTACAACCAAAATGGAGAAATAAAAAAGTATAAAGATAGACTTGTGGCTAAGGGTTTTGCACAGTAGGAAGGCATTGATTATGAGGAAACTTTTGTTCCTAAATTAAAATGGAACACCAACCATTTAACACTCACATTAGCAGAACAAAAAGGATGGAAAATTCATCAGATGGATGTAAAGGGTGCTTTCCTCAACAAAGATTTATAGGAAGATGTATATATGATACAACTACTAGGTTTTGAAATTGAAGGCCAAGAAAATAAAGTATGCAAACTGGTCATGGATTTATATGGGTTAAAACAAGCTCCATGAGCTTGGTATGCCAAAATGGATGAATGCCTTCTGAAAGTTGGCTTTCAACGAAGTGAATCTAATGATACTTTGTATGTACGTCAACAGGGTAAAAATCTGGTGATTCTTGTTATGTATGTAGATGTTTTGATCATTACTGGAAACAATGATGATCATATTGTACAGGTGAAAAAGGAGTTACCTGCAGGATTTAAGATGACATATTTGGGACTACTTCATTGCTATCTTGGAGTTGAAGTATTCTAACGTCCACATCATATTTTCATTTCTCAGAGTAAGTGTGTAGCAGAAGTTCTTTAGTGATTTGGAATGCAGGATTGCAACCTCGCTCTTACCCCCATGGAACAAAACTTGAAACTTTCAAAATTTGAAGCGAGGAAGAGGTGGACAACATTACTTATAGAGAGTTGATTGGGATCATGATTTATCTGACACCCACTCGACCATATCTATCTTATGCAGTTAGTATTCTTTCACACTTTATGCAGGAACCACGAGACAACCATTGGAATGCAACAAAAAGGGTTCTAGGATATATCCAAGGAACAAAAGATTTTGGTCTTCTTTACAAAAAGACTAAAAACTTTGTACTTGGAGATTTTCAAATGCCAACTTTGCTGGAAGTATTGATGATCGAGCATCAACCTCAAGTTATTTGATGAACATGGGGTCAACTGCAATATCTTGGAGTTGCAAGAAACAAGCTACAATGGACACTTCTTCAGCTGAAGCAGAGTACATATCATCATGGGAAGCAACATGTGAAATTGTTTGGTTGCGTAGAGTTTTGCAGGATTTGGGCATTCCTCAAGCAGAAGCTACATCATTATTCATTGACAACTAGTCAGCCATAAAGCTTGCCAAGAATCAAGTTTTCATTAAAAAAAAAAGCATGTGGACACCAAGTATCATCACATCAGATCACTCATTGCTAAAGACATCACCAAGCCAGTTTATTGTCCTTCAGAAGATCAGGTCTCCGATATTTTCACAAAACCACTTGGCAGGATAAAATTTACTAAGTTCAGAGATGAACTTGGTATCTGTTGTAATGTATCTTTGGATCATAGGGGGGAATGTTAGATGATCCAAAATACATAATTTATAGTTCACAAAGTTAGGATAGAATATTTATTTATTTAGAATATTTAATTAAATATTGGAGACACATAGAAATAGAATATTATTGTAAAATATATGACATCTAGAATAGTGTCGTATCTTAGGCTCCAATTTAGGAGTAGAGTTAGTAGATTGGTTAGAATTGCATTTATTGTAAATGGACACTTGTTAATTTAATAAGTGGTCCATAACTAGAATAGGTTAGGACATTGAGCTTATATATAGCTCATTCTCCTGATTGCAAGTGTGTTGGAGTGTTCGGGTGTAAACTCTTGCAATTTTCATATGTAATTTCTTTTCCTCATTAATAAAATTGTGTGTCTGAGGACACTTTTGCCATTACTCGCTTTAACAACATAGATCCTAGTGAACAACCTCGGTTTTAAGAGTTTTAACACAAGTTGAATATATGCTAATGGCACGAGGAAATCCAATACAACAAGTGATACATGCTCGTGGTGGTCAATAAAAATACAATGGGCATATAATTAGTTTTCCATAAGATATATCTTTGATTGCAAAGTAACTTCCACAACAATTAGAACAACTTGATTTTGTGATTGTGAGAAGACGTGGTGTTGACTCCAAATATTATGAATGTTATTTTAAGAGATAATGTGTGATGGATGCATTTATTTACAAAATTCAGATGGATAAATATTACAGGGATTTTGAAATTGATATGGATTGTGTTGCTTCTCTCCCAGAAAGACCTATTGATATGTATAGGAGGCTATAAGATGTTGATAGTGATATATATGAAACATGGAGAGCTAATGCGGACATTGAGAGGTCAGGGCTAATTGTGTGCACTCTCTTCCATCATCCTTTCTTTCTTGCATGGTTAATGAATGTAGGGAAGTGGATCAAAAAACAAGATTCATTGAAAATGCACATTCTAGACCTGATGAACCATTGGATTGGCCAGATATTGGTACATATCCCTTCAACAAATATAATATTGAAGAGTTTCTAGACATGTCATTCCCCACTTTATTCCCCACTAGTAATGTTGATTGCTTGAATCCATGTATTTGCAATGTTTAAATGCATGAATATGGTTTACATCTACTTAGATATTATGATCAAATATTTCAAAGTAATCCTTAGTTTCGATAGTTCTTATTGAATATGATTATGCACCATCATAGCCAGGGAATAAATTATTTATTTTTGAAGAAGAATATTCATGAAAATGCACCTGCAACTATTCAAGAGTTGCGTCAACAACTCAGTGACATTCTTAAGAATAAATTGGCTAAGAAATTAATGCATTTTGATTCTTCTATTAGGGGTACAAGGGCATATTGGAAAAAGTTTCATTCTAAACTCACTGACATGATCACCTGGTTGGGTTGCCCAAGTTTCTTTTTTTACATTGAGTTTGCCTGACATTGATCCAGGTGGATGTTGGTGGGCACCCACCTATTCCACTTGGTCCCCCACCACACTCTGTTTCAGTTTTCGAGATTCCTTAATTGTACCACAATTTACTATTTTTGGTAGTTTTTCAGGTCTCGAACTTCTACAGCAGTTTTGAGGCCATAAACGACATTTCTTGGGAAAACTGGGGACAACAAGAGTCATAAACCAATGATCGTCAGTTGGAAGTTGTAGTCGTTGGATAGATATTTCTAACGAGGTATTGTGTACGTCAAACGAAGGTCGTATGCCAAAGTTACAACCCCAGGAATTTGTGTAGGTTTTAACCCCGTACAGAAATTACCTGCATACAAATTCTAAAACACAAAAAATAAACAATGTGAGAGCATAACACATAAAACACATATACACAGAGATTTTCCCCTAGATCCCAAAACCGAGACTACTAGCTTGATTTTTCATTATGTTCCTTTCAATGTTACAATACATATTTATATATGCCGAAGCATCGAATACCATGGATTGAAAACCATCGCGTCCAAAACCATGGACCAAAAACCATCGCGTCCAAAACCATGTGCGAAAAATCATGCACAAAACCATAGGTAGGTCCGCCCAAACTAATATAGGGTCCAAAAACAAAATTTTCCAGGGCGGCAGAGTGGGGTTACCTGCACTCCTCAAACTCCCTGTGACCCCCAACCTGCTACGCAATTGGTGCAATGAAGGGGGGGCTCCGCCCCCCTTCTAACCCCCTAGTTAACTACGTGGGCTAGTCGTGGAAAGAATATAACACAACCCAACATTCTCCCACTTGTTGTTTTCTTTCCATAGGTGGCCACAACAGAGCTTAGTCATTTATCCAGCCCTGCAACGCCCATTGTTTCTGTACACCAAGAGAACATTTCAGAGCTCACAGATTTTGTCAATGCATCTAAAATATTCTTCAAAGTGTCCAGCTTTACCGGCAACACCTTTTTGTCTTCTATCATATCCCTCACAAAGTGATACTGAACATCAATGTGCTTTGTCTTTGAATAATATGCAGGGTTCTTTGCCAAGAAAATTGCACTTTGGCTATCACAGTCATCCTTATAGCTCCCTGTACTAACCCCATACTTGAACACAATCTCTGCAACCAAACTGCTTCCTTGCTTGCATGAGTGGCTGCCATGTATTCTGCCTCTGTAGTTGATAGTGCCACTACAAATTGTTTCTTACTCATCCAATTGACTGCACCTCCAAATAGGTTAAACACATACCCACTTGTGGATCTTCTCTGATCCAGATCTTAAGCCCAGTCTGCATCAACAAAGCCACGAATATCCAACACTTTGTCCAATCTTTGTCTTCCTTGGTAGCACAAACCATAATTGCTAGTGCCATGCAAATACCTGAAAACCCACTTCACTGTTGTCCAATGCTCCTTCCCTAGTTTTGACATAAGCCTGCTTGATACTCCCATGGAATGTGCAATGTCTAGTCTAATACAGACCATCACATACATCAGGCTACTAACTGAACTTGCATATGGAACATGGGACATGTCCTCTTCCTCTTCTTGTGTCTTGGGACACTATTCAGCAGATAACTTTACACCTACAGGAATAGGAACCTTCACCGGTTTACTATCTTGCATATTAAACCTCTGCAATATTGTCTCGACATACTTCCTCTAGTTTAACCAGAGCTTCCTCTTTGTCTAATCTCTTTTAATTTCCATGCCCAAAATATAGTTCGCAGCACCAAGATATTTCATGTCGAATTTGGAGGACAATTGGGTCTTCAAATCAGGGATAATTTCTTTGTCATTTCCAACCAGAAACATATCATCCACATACAAGACCAAATAAATAACACGGTCACCAATTAATTTAAAATACACACAGTGATCTACTTTTCTTCTGGTGAATCCAAGTCCCCGTATAAATGTATCAAATTTTTGATACCACATCCTTGGTGACTGTTTTAACCCATACAGAGAATTCTTTAACTTGCATACCATTTCTTTCTTACCCTTCACCACAAAGCCTTCAGGTTGCTTCATGCAGATCTCCTCTTCCAGATCCCAGTGAAGAAATGTTGTCTTCACATCCATATGTTCTACCTCAAAATCAAAAGCAGCAACAACAGATAAAAGTAATTTAATAGAAGTCACCTTGGCAACAGGAGAAAAAATAACCTTTTGCTACCAACCGAGCTTTGTATTTCTCCACCTTTCCTTCTGCATTTGTCTTCTTCTTGAACACCCATTTGTTGCCAATGGGTTTCCTTCCATCTGGAAACTCCACCAGATCCCAAGCATCATTTTTGTGCAAAGATTCCATTTAATCAACCATGGCCTCTTTGCAAAGTTTGCCATCCTCTGAATCTACTGCTTCCTTCACAGTTCTGGGATCATCATCAGTAACAGATAAAGAAAAATTTGAACAGAAGCATATGGACTATACCTTTCCAGTTGCCTTCTTTCTCGAACTGATCTTCTCACACCTGGAGTTTGTGGCTCTTCATCTTCTAATTCCTCCTCCGCTGTAGAGTCTGATTCTTCCTCCTTAAGCTCAAATTCTATCTTCTCAGGTTCCTTTGGTTGGACTTCATGTTTAATAACATCTTTCATATCTCTGAACACCACATGTCGGTTGTACACAACCTTCGTTGTTACTGGGTTCCAAAGATTATAACCCTTTAAACCACCCTTATACCCAATAAAGATGCACTTTTCAGATTTACTATCCAACTTGGTTCTTTTCTCCTTTGGAACATGTACATATGCATCACATCCAAATACCCTCAGATGTGAAAGAGAGGGTTTCTTACCCATCCATACCTCTTGTGGAGTCTTATCCTACAACACTGATGAAGGTGATCTGTTGACTAGGTAACATGTTGTCTCCACTGCCTCTGCCGAGAATTCTTGTCCTAACCCGACACCACTGAGCATGCTTCTTGCCCTTTCCATCAATGTCTTGTTCATTCTTTATGCAACTCCATTTTGCTAAGGTGTATATGGAGTAGTATTTTTCCATGCTATACCACACTTCTTACAGAATTCTTAAAATTCCTTACTGCAAAACTCTCCACCGTTATCTGTCCTCAACACCTTTATCTTCTTCTCTGTCTGGTTTTCCACCAGAGCCTTAAATTCTTTAAACTTGTCAAAGACTTCAGATTTCTTCTTAAGGAAATATACCCATGTATTCCTTGAGAAGTCATCTATAAATGATACATAGTACACCGACTTACCTAGTGATGGAACCTTTACAGGTCCAAACACATCACTGTGCACAAGCTCTAATATATGTTTCGCCCTCTTACCACCAAAGAGGAAACTCACCCGATTGTGCTTCCCATATACACAATTTTCACAGAAATCAAAATCCAGAGAGCTATTGCTCATACCTTTACCATGAAGTATTCAAAGGCCCTTCTCTCCAATATGTCCAAGCCTTTGATGCCACAGTATGGTCTTCTCTCCAGAGACCACTAGATTTTCTGCTCCACTTTCAGCAACCAAAGAACTGTTGCACCCATCAACAATAGTGCTGCCTTGCAGCTTGTACAAAGTTCCAATTTGAACTCCCCGCATCAATACCACTGCTCCCCGAACCATCTTGTAGGTATCCTTATCAAACACTTTTTTTCCACCTGCATCATCTAGATTGCTTACAGAAATCAGATTTCCAGCCAATGTAGGAATATGCAGAACACCCGGAAGTGTTCTAACCCTTCCACCTTGCAACTTCAACTTTAATTGTTTGCGAGCAACGATTCTGGCCTTCCTATCATCCCCTAAGAAGACATCACCACCATCATATTTCTCATACTCGCAGAACCACTCTCTATGGGGAGTGAAGTGAAAGGATCCACCTGAGTCAATCAACCATGCCTCATGATCTACATGTGTACTTGAAGAAGCCAAGTAAACATCCCCACCTTCATCAGAGCTGGTTTTCGCCTCTACAGAAGGAGCATCATTAGATCCCTTTCCTTTGTCAGGAGCTTTAGAGTTACAGTTCCTTTTGTAGTGCCCATCCTTTCCGCATTTCCAGCAAACCACCTTTAAAGTTTTTCCTGGAGATTTAGATCTCCATCTAAATTTAGATCTCCCACTCGATGACTTATTTTTGTTTCTATTTTGGGAACGTCCTCGTACAGACAAGGCATCACCATTCTGGCTCTCCATATTTTTCCGTCTCATATCATCCGTCAGCAAGGATGAGACTATTTCATCAAACTGCAAGGCAGTTGCATTGCTACCTATTGCAATAACCAAAATATCCCATGAATCGGGTAGAGAACACAACAAACTGATGCACTTATCTTCATTTGAAATTTTAATATCAGCAGAAAATAACTGACTTACCACAGTATTAAATGCATTCAGATGCTCTGTCACCGAGTCTCCATCCTTCATCCTCAGGTTATACAGTTTTTTCCGTAGGAACAGTTTTTTCACCAGAGACTTAGATTGGTACAAAGTCCCTAGCTTGTCCCATAAATCCTTCACTGTAGCTTCCCCTGATACATTCAACAATACTAAATCCGAGACACACAATCGTCTTGTGTTCTTTGCCTTCTGATCCAACTTCTTCCATTCTTCATCGGACACTCCCATTGGTTTAGTACCCGGATCTACTGCGATCCACTGATCTTTATCCACCAACAAATCCTCCATCTTGAGTTTCCACAACTCAAAACTCTGACCATTAAATTTCTTGATCTCTATCTTTCCACTGCTCGCCATCTTCTTTCACCACCAGAATTGATCTCGCAGATCTCCCACTGAACAGGATCTACCACAGGCCCAAGCGAAACCCCTCAGCAACAAAGGCGTCCCCTTGAAGCCAAAACATCTTTGATACCAAATGTAGGTTTTAACCCCGTACAAAAATTACTTGCATACGAATTCTAAAACATAGAAAATAAAGAATGCGAGAGCATAACACATAAAACACATATACACTGAGATTTTCCCCTGGATCCCAAAACCGGGACTACCAGCTTGATTTTTCATTATGTTCCTTTCAATGTTACAATACATATTTATATATGCCGAAGCATCCAATACCATGGATCGAAAACCATCGCATCCAAAACCATGTGCGAAAAATCATGCACAAAACCATAGGTAGGTCAACCCAACCTAATATAGGGTCCAAAAACAAAATTTTCCGGGGCACTGCCCTAGACCCCATAGAGTGGGGTTACCTACACCCCTCAAATCCCCTGTGACCCCCCCCCGCTACGCAATCGGTGCAATGAAGGGGGGGCTCCGCCCCTCTTCTAACCCCCAGTTAACTATGTGGGCTAGTCATGGAAAGAATATAACACAACCCAACAATTTGATGTACCAATTTACCCAAACGAGACCCATAATTTTGGCGATTCATCTCCTAGGGCTAGGTTTTTGGATGTTTAGGGTTTTCCATTATTTATTGATAATAAATAGGCCTCCGAGCCTCATTGTAACACAGTTTAGAGGCATGTAGCCATCACATCTCTTCTTAGAGGTAAGCTACCATCGCCCGAGCTAGTCTTATTTCCATTCTATTTGTAAGCATACTTCAAAATTTGATATTAATGAAATGAAGTTTTATTTTTCATGCATGTTTGTATTTATGGTTATATCTGTAATTTATTGTGTTCATGTTTAAGTTTGGACTAGTGGTATCAGAGCGGTCTTCTCGTTCTCTTATTTTCTTTGCATGTCACCAACGAGGTCAGGATATAAGGAGTTAGGGATCGAACTGGTTGAACCTTTCCAAGGCCAGAATCACAAATCTCAATGGCCTCCCATGGCGGAAGAGAAGGAAGATGAGGGGGCAGGAGATCCTTTCAAAATCTTGTTCGAAGAAGCCCTCGAGCGACAAAGGAACATGATGATGGACAACTTTGCCCAGATCCTTCAGTGGCCACCCAAAGGCTACACATCTATTTCCGGTAGCTACTCTCAAAGCGCCACACCCTTTAAGGTACAAGTTAACTTTGACATCCCCATATTTGAAGGTAAAATAGATGTGGATGTTGTAGATAAATGGTTAAATATGCTAGAAGGATATTTTTTTAATGAATTTTCTAGTCGGAAAAAGATTAATTTTGAACTTCTCAAAGTCGCCCCCCATGTCAAGGACTGGTGGGAAACCTACTTTGAAAAGAAGGACAAAAGTACACCCTCACTATTTTCGGCCACACCCACTTGGGATTCATTCTGGGACACCATCAAGGAGTAGTACTACCCTATCGGTATCTATCAGGATAAATACAAAAAGTGGGACACGCTGCGGCAGGGAAGGCACCAAGACGTGCCAGAGTTTACCAATGTTTTTCATACCCTTCGCACGAAGTTGGGTATCAGGGATTCTGAGAAAATTTTGGTACTCAAGTACCGTGACTACCTACATAGGTACATCCAGGATAAAATGGAGTTCCTGGACATCTCCTTGCTCAGCACGATGTACCGCTACACTGTCAAGATCTAGCATAAATTTAAACAGAAGAAGCGAGACTTTGGATTCGCGAATTAGAAGTAAGGGAAAGGTGTCTCCAAACCAAAGAACAAAGTACAAAGCCAAGGCGGGATGACCCAAGACAACTCGTTGAAGCCATAAGAAAATAACAAAACCACGAAGTCAAAGAAGAACATAGAAAAGTGGTGTGACTTCCATAAGAGCCCCACTCACAACACAAATGAGTATTGGGCTAAGTAGTCGCTGGTGGCTGAGTTTAAGGCTTTAGAATTAGATGCATGTTTCGACTTTGAGTCAGAACCTGAAAAGAGGATTGACAAACGGAAGAAGATTATTGATGCGGACCCTAGTGCCACTGTTTCCACCAGCAACATCGAGAAGAATGATCCCGAAGATCCAGAGGAGGGGGAGTGTCTCTTCCACTCACAAATGTGGGTGAAGGGTTTGCTGCTACAATTAATTGTTGACAATGGGAGGCAAAAGAACCTCATTTTAGCAGAGGTCATGAAGCGGTTGGGCCTACTAACCAAAACACACCCGCAATCATACAACATTGGGTGGCTTGGCTAAGGACAACATCTCTGAGTCAGCTAACAATACCACCTTCCCTATAGCATCAAGCCCTTCACATATGAGGTATTGTGTGATGTTTCTCCTCTTGACGTTTCTGATTTATTATTAGGACAACCATACTTGTGGAAGCGGCATGCTATATATGTGTCGACACCTCGCTTTGTTATTATTTCTTTGGGTAATACGTTATACAGGATACCAGAGGTAGCTTTGTCTACCGCCATCTCTTTGATCTCTGCTAAGCAATGCAGTAAGATCATCTCCCATACTAGGAATTTTTTTTTCTTTCTAATTCACTTGCAAAGTAAGGGGAAGAGCATAACCATATCCATGGCCCCTAGGAAGGGTTCCTCCACGCAGCAGAAGCAGGTGGATACGGTCATGGAAGAATACAGGGACATCTTCTCCTCACCCCAGGGGTACCCTTGCACTATTAGTTCAAGCATTCGTTCGATTTAACTCCCGTAGCACCTCTACCTAATGAGCCAATATATCACCACTCCATTATGTAAAATACCAAGTACAAACAACGAGATGATCAACATCGAGTGCCACACAATTTTCTGGTGGGTGACAAATTCTAGTTGCATTTTCAAAAGGAACGCCTTACCAGAGACCATCAGAAGCTCATACCACTCCAACATTGTCCTTACACCATTACCAAGGCCATGGGAGACAATGGTTTTGAGCTCAACATTCCCCCATTCCTTGGTCTACACCTAGTGTTTAATGTGGACTGCCTTTGACCATACTCCCCACCATTGCTAGACACATTAGACATTGTAGAGCAACTCACGCCAACAAAGTTCAACCAAGACTTCATGGAATAGGCCACAACTAATCAGAATATGGACACACATGTCAAGAACACTCACCAGTAGAAGATCCAACTATATCAGGTTGTCAAAGCTGGTCAACTCCTGCACTAAGGCAAGTGGCTCATTAGGGACCAAGTTTAGCAGAAGTTTCCCCATCTCATGGAGGAACTCAATGCAATGGGGATCATTGCTTCCTAAGGGGGGAGGATTGATCTAGGTGGATGTTGGTGGCCACCTACCTATTCCACTTGGACCCCCACCACTGTCTCTTTCAATTTTTCAGTTTCCTTAATTGTAGCACAATTTACTATTTTTGGCAATTTTTTGGGTCTTGAACTTCCGGAGCAGTTTTGAGGCCCTAAACGACGTTTTTTGGGGAAAATGGAGCCAACATAAGCCATTGCCTAATATTAGTTGGTTAAAAGTTGTAGTCCTCAGATAGATCTTTCTAACGAGGTATTGTGTGTGTCAAGCGAAGATTGTATGCTAAAGTTATGACCTGAGGAAGTTGATGTACCAATTTACCCAAATGGGCCCATAGTTTTGGTGCTTCATCTCTTAGGGTTAGGTTTTTCGATGTTTAGGATTTTCCATTGCTTCTCAATAATGAATAGGCCTCTGAGCCTCATTGTAACACAGTTCAGAGACATTAATCCACCACATCTCTTCTCAGAGATAAGCCACCATTGACTGAGCTAGTCTTATTTCCATTCTGTTTGTAAGCATATTGTAGTATTTGATATTAATGAAATGAAGTGTTATTTATACTACATCTTTGTATTTATGATTATATCTATAATTTTTTGTGTTCATGTTTAAGTTCAGATCAGACATCAAGTGGCCTAACTTGCATTGTCGTATGCCTTCAAACACACATTTCCATCTACAAAATGAGCGTGCAAAAAAATGAAAATTTTATTGAGTACCCTCATCTAGTTGGTATATATATGCACCAAAGTTTCAATATATTTTGTGAGTTGGTTCTTGAGAAATATCTTGGATCTAAATACTTTTTGTATAGTTTAGTCCTCATTGATTTTTTCATATTGCTTATGGATTTAGAAAAATATGTTTGTTGCTTTGGTTGGCCTAAATATGTTAACTACATCTTTCTTTTTGTATGAGTGGCAGCATAGAGCTTCAACACACATCCACAATTTCCTATGGTTGCTAGGAGCTCTGTGTTAGAAATAGTAGTAAGAAAATCCTAATTTAATTTGTCCTTGAATTGAATTAGGAATGAAATTGTAATTCTATTCTCATAGCAACTTGTAACAGTTAACTAAGTTAAGTTGACTTAGTTGGCTCAGTAAATTCAAGTTGGAAGTATATATAGATTCATGTAGAGTGATCCTTAAATTTTAGGGGCCTAGGTTGAGTTCTTATTGAGTTGTAATTATTTAATTAAGCTTAACTAAGTTAAATTCAATTAAACTAGTTCTAACTAAGAGTGGAACTAATGATAGGTCAATTGAATTAAATTGGATTTAATTCACATGCAGTGATCAATTAGATAACTAATAATTCAATCATAAATAACTTATGCATCTCAGTTTAGAGGAAGACCCAATTGAGATTAGAGTTCAGGGACAGTAAATTATCAGTTGTAAAATCGTCTAAATTAAACCGATGGTGCATGCAATCAAAGGAAGGCTTATGGATGCATTGCGCAATTATGAGTGAGGAACTTCCCAATTAAATATGGGCTAATTCCCAAGGGAACAAGGCAAGGAAGTAGGAAGTTCGTAGACATCAGATTTTTATAAGTATTGTCTTGAATGGTTTGTGAGGCAGTGAGATAGATTATACTTGTGTAAATATTGTTTGGCTTGAACAAGCATTGTATTTTCTTCTCGGATCTTCTAGTTAATTCAATATACATATAACATGGGTTTTTAGTTGAGGCTTTCCCCCAAAAAATATTGTGTTATGTGTGATTGAAATTATTCCTTTTCTGCTTCGTGATTTCATCACTCAATTTTTTTTTTTTCGCTGATGAATAGGGTAGATTCATGTCAATTGTTTTAGCATATCACAATCTCGAGTTTGAATCTAGAATAAAAATCTACATGGTATTAGAGCTAAAATCACTATAGAAGAGGAGAATACGAGTTTGTTGTGTAGGTGAAATCAAATTTCTAGTTTCATACTTCAGATCCAGCTGGATGACGTTATAGGGATTGAGACTTGAGTATGCCCTTGAGGGTAGCTCAAATTACATAGCTTGGAAGGACAGGATGGAGGTAGTTTTAGAAGACAACAAGCTGAAGGAATTCATATATCATGATATCCCAAAGCCTCCAACATCCGATGCTAAACATCTGGCAGAATGAATAAAGTGTGTGTAAAAGGTGAGAAGGATTATCTTAGAAGGAGTGTGAGATCATATTGTATCGAATCTCCAGGGAAGGAAACTTCATTTGCAATGTGAAAGTCCATAATGGGCCTGTTTCAAAACAATAGTGACCATAGGAAGCTTATAGTAAAGGACAAACTCAAAAATATCAGGATGGAGAAGGGTGATACAATACCAAAGTAATTGACCAAGTTCACCCAATGTCAGGATGAGCTTGGAAGCGTTAGTGTTACTATTGCGAAAGATGATATGATGAGCCTAGAAATTATAGGACTTCGCAAGAGATGGCACAACTGCAAAGACTTAGTTAATGAGAGGGAGAAGCTACTAGAGTGGGAACAGTCGTGGTCCAAAATGGTAAAATAAGAGATTTGGTGGAACACAAGAGATGGATCCTCATCCAAGCATGATGATGAGGAAAATTGTACCTTAGCTGGAAAGGAAAAGAAAGGGAAGGGGGATTCATCCCATTCCAAATCAGATTCTAGTCAAGGCGGCAATAAGAACGACATGTCAAAGATTAAATGTTTCCACTGTCACAAGTTGGGACACTATGCCACAAAGTGTCCACACAAGAAGGCCGGTAAGAAGCCCTCAGGAGGAGTAGCAAGTGAAGCCCTTGCTTCTCAATTCAAACTGGATTTCACCCTCATCACTTGCATGGTGACATCAATGATTGGTATTGTGTGGTACCTGGATAATGGAGGTTCATTCCATATGACAAACAACAAAGAGCTCTTTAGTAACTTGGAGGAGAAGGACATCTAGATGCACATCGAGATGGGAGATGATGGGAGGTATAACATGACTGGCATCGGTATTGTTACCTTACAGAGGGAGTTTCATTCTCCCCTCACATTGAAAGATGTCATGTATGTTCTGGGTTTGAGGAAGAACTTGGTTTCTATTTCCATGCTAGAGGATTGTGGCGACGATGTGATATTTAGTAAGGGAAAGGCTTTCCTTTTTCACATAGCCTGAGGAAAGGTGAAGTGGATTGGGGTTCGGGTGAAGAACCTCTACAAATTGGGTGTAGAAGACTATGCTGCTTTGAGTACTAAAGTAGAGAAGGTTTAGAGTCGAGACATCGGTGAGTTGTGGCGTAGAAGATGTGGTCACTTGCTTCATGAAGCCTTGAAGATCATGCAACAAATTTCTACAAGACTTCCCAAGGGTACACTAGAGTAGAGAGACACATGCAAAGGGTGTACATTATCGAGTGTACCTGTCATCCAATAGGATGACAGTTGTTCGTAGAGATGTAAATTTCGATGAAGAGAAGGCCATGAAATGTTCCCTTGAGAGGGAGATTCAGTTACATGTAGTTTAGGAGCTTTTAGATCCAAAGGAGGAATCTCGGGATGATGTGGAGAAGCCACATGAAAAGGAGCAGAGAGTGGAAACACCCACTCATGCACAGACTTCCAGAGATGGGAGAAAGCACACCATAGAGGTTCACAAATTATTGCATGATGCTAGAGAGAATGTGGGAGCACCCACATCACAACGTAGGCAGAGGAGGTCACCATATCAATACACTGGATACATGGCTCTTATGAGAGAGACTATAGAGATTGAGCAATCCTCATTCGAAGAAATAGTGTAGAAACTAGTGTGGGTTGATGCCACGGTTGAGGAGTATGAATCCATTATCAGAAACAGTGTTTTGGAGGTGGTCCCAAGACCAACAGATAAATCAGTCGTGAGTTCTAGATGGATTTACAAGGTAAAGTAAGCAGCAGATGGGAGTGTGGAGAAACATAAGGCCATATTTGTGGCCAGAGGATTCTCTCAGGTGGAGAGAATTGATTATGATGAGACCTTTTCTCCTGTAGCAAGGTACTCATCAATCAAATCTATTCTAGCACTGTCAGCACAGATGGGATAGATGATACATCATATGGATGTAAATACATAATTCCTCAATGGCATGGTTGAGGAAGATGTGTATATTGACCAGATAGAAGGATTTGAGACCTTCAACAGAGATTCACATGTGTGCATACTTAAGCAAGTGTTGTATGGACTGAAACAAGCACCCCATGCTTGGTACACCAGGATTGACAACTATTTCACATGGTTGGGCTTCACCAAAACTAAAGCAGATGTGAACCTTTACCATATTGTGGTTGAAGGTAAATTGTTGATTATCGTATTATATGTCGATGATTTGATTCTAACAGGTGATGAGAAGTTGATTAAATCTTGAAAATAGGATCTTTCAAGAGAGTTTGAGATGAAGGACCTAGGGCTCATACATTAATTTCTTGGTATGGAGATATGGCAAGGAAATGAAGAGTCGTTTTTATCTCAGGGAAAGTATGCCAACCATATACTAAAGAATTTCCACATAGAGAGCAGCAAACCCATGGAGACTCCTCTAGTAGGTAACAGGAGGAATGAGGATGTTACTTCAGGTGAAGTAGTGGAGGCTACTATTTATAGAGAGCTTGTGGGTTCACTTATTTATTTGGTGAACACATGACTGAACATGCATTTTACATTTAACCATCTTAGGCAAGCCATGGTTAAGCGAGCCAAACGGTATTGGAAGCAACTAAACATGTGTTGAGGTACCTCATAGGCACCACTCAGTTTGATGTTTGGTACAGACGGAAAGAGGGAGTGAAGCTTCAAGGGTTCATGGATGTAGATTTGGAAGGGAGTCCATATGAAAGGAAGAGCACATCAGGGGGAATCTTCAGTATTGGGTCAATAGTAATTTCTTGGTACATCAGGAAGCAGAGATTAGTTGCACTTAGTTTAGTAGAAGAAGAGTACATGGGTGCTAGTCAAGCAACTCATGAGGCTATATCGATGAGGAAGATCCTTGTTGGGTTCTTTGGTCCACAGATGGATCCAACAATGATTTACTGTGACAATTAGAGTTGTATCAAACTCTCTGAGAATCCAGTTTTTCATGATTGGTCCAAGCATATTGAAATCTGGTATCACCATCTATGATATTGTGTGTAGAGGAGAATCATGTTGTTGGAGTACATTCCTATAAAGGATCAGGATGCAGATATTTTGACAAAGGAATTTTCAAGATGAAAATTCGAGTTTCACAGAGGTAGGATTAGGGTAGAAGATAATCTTTTTCTTGTTGAGAGGGAATTTTAAGAATAGCAACAAGAAAATCATAATTTAATTTGTCCTTAAATTAAATTAGGAATTAAATTGTAATTCTATTCTCATAGCGACTTGTAACAGTTGACTAAGTTAAGATGACTTAGTTGGCTAAGTAAATTTGAGTTGGAAGTCTATCTGGAGTCATGTAGAGTGATCCCTAACTTTTAGGGGCCCAGGTTGAGTTCTTATATAGTTGTAATCATTTAATTTAGTTTAACTAAGTTAAGTTTAGTTAAACTAGTTCTAACTGATGGAGGAACTAGTGAGAGGTCAACTAAATTAGATTGGATTTAATTCACATGTAGTGATCAATTAGATAATTGATAATTCACTCATAAATAACTCATGCATGTTGGTTTAGAGGAAGACCCAGTTGAGATTAGACTTGAGGGACAGTATACTATCAGTTGTAAATTCATCTAAAATAAATTGATGGTTCATGCAATCAGAGGAAGGCCTATAGATGGATTGCGCAGTTATGAGTGAGGAATTTCCTAATCAGATATGGGCTGATTCCCAAGGGAACAATGCAAGGAAGTAGGAGCTTTGTAGGCAAAAAATTTGGCTAAGTATTGTCTTGAGCTGGTTTTGGAAGTAGTGAGATAGATTGTACTTGTGCAGAGATTGTTCGGGTTAAACAAGCATTGTCTTTTATTCTCAGATTTTCTAGTTAATGCAATATACAGATAGTAGGGGTTTTTAGCTGAGGCTTTCCCCAAGAAATTATTTTATTTTGTGTGATTGAAATTCTTCCTTTTTTTCTTCATGATTTAAACGATCAATTTTTGTTTTCGCTAATGAGTAGAGTAGATTCAAGTCAATTGTTTTAGCATATCACAATCTGCAATTTGAATCTACAATAAAAACCTACACTCTGAATATGGAAACATTGGATTGAGTCAATCCTTTGAATGTCCATGCAGCAAAGTGCTACTTTGGAAAATATGTAGCACCCTGAAATCCATGTGACATCCATCATTCAAATTTCATGGTTCCTTGAAGTATAAATGATGATCCCTGCCTTTTAAATATTTCACAAATTTTTTCATGCAATCCTTATGAAGATTATGAGAACTTGTTGAATCGAGTCCAAAGACACACAAAATGCACTGTTGATTCTTGTTTACAAAAAAAATGTTTCTATTGTTTCATGACATTCTGATGCTCCATAAGAGGTCCATGATGATTCTATAATGTTAATAGATGAAAAATGGAAAAATAAATATGAATAAGCACACAAAGATGATTGTTTAATGTTCACAATGTTGAACTTTTGAAAACGTGGCGAGTAAATGTTGATTGTCAACTAGTTGCTTCTCGACATGTAGTTTTGAAATATATTTCAAAATATGCTTCGAAGGAAGAAATAAGATTTGAAAGTTATCATGAAATGTTGACAAGGATTTCAAGTGCAAGTGGATCTGAGGCTCCTGCATTATCTGCATATAGAAAGTTTTTTGCATAAACACTTGTTGAGCATGACATTGGAGCACAAGAAACTTGCCATTTGTTATTAAAGCTACCTCTTGTTGAGTGTAGTCGCATATTTTTTCCCTTGAATGTTGGCAAGAAAGTATTCCAAAAACTATTAGTGCATTCTAATGAAATTTCGTGCCAAAACAATTTTGTTCACATTTATCAAAATCGACCCCATTTTCTACAACATTTGTGTTTGATATAAACATCAAGATCATATATTTTTTATGCTAACCGTATGAATGAGCCATGGAGACCATGATATGTGCATGCTATTTTTTGTGTGTGGTCATAGTTTTATGCTATTTTGAATGAGGAGTTAGAAGAGTTTGAAACATTTTGCTAGATTGAGTTGCTTTTGTACAAGCCATTTCATGACATTGCTATAGATATAGGACTTTCAAGTGAAATTATTATAGATATTTGGAGGAATTTAAGACATCAGGTGTGGCATGTTGATCGAGGTACTTTTCTAAAGGAAAGTAATGAAGAAGATGTTGAGTCCCTTATTCATGAAGATAATGTTGATCAAGATTCTGAAGAGTGGCAGGTTCTTTCATGGAGTATCCTTTCCATAAAATGTTGACATTTATGACCTTGAGAATATTAGTCAAAGAAACTATGATATTAATTATAATTGGTAGGAAACTATAATGCGAAATGATATTGTAGAGTAGTCTATTCATTTTATGAAAGATTCTTAGTCTGCGGGTGTTGTTAATGACAACTCAATTGGAGAGACAATTGTGTCACATTCCTCTTTATTGGAGAAACAACAAGATACTTTTGAAATCATTTTACATCACTTTGTTGATGGTGGAAAAAATGATCCTTTTAAAATGATTATTTAAGGAACATATGGAACTGACAAGTCTTTTCTTATTCATTTTATTTCTAATGCTCTTTCTTCTTCTACAACAAATGATAGAAGTCCACTATTATTGCTTGCTCCAACTAGTATATCTACTTTTAATATAAATGGAAAAAAAGACACTATGTTTGGAAAAATCCTACAAAATATATGAAACCGTTGAATGACCAGGCTCTAGCAACTTTTTCAAGAATAAGTGAGGAACATTCAATATGTTTTGATTTATGAAATGAGCCTTATAAGTCGAAGGTTTTTCATATAGATAGATTCACGTTTGCGAGAAGCCTTTCCTGATAACAAGACTTCTCCTTTTGGTGGTAGGTCCATGATTCTTATGCGTGTCCTTGGCCAGCTGCATCCTATTAAGGATAAACCTTTGTATGCAGTTAAAATAGTAGGGGAAGTGTTGTCACAAAGCTTCAATATTATTGTGAATTTGGAAAAAAGTTTTAGGAAACAAGGAGATGATCTGAGACACGACTCTTTTTGAAATCTTCTAACTATCTCATAAATGTATAACATTTTCAACATGATTGGGATCTTCTCATGTCATGTGTTGACAAATGCTTGTGTTTATAGGACAATAGTCTATTTAGTTCTTCGGTTCACTTATTTGCAACGAAAATTTGGTCAAACTGCAAAACGGAAGATGCTAAAATCATTAAATTGTCCAATTTTAAGATGTGTTGTAGAACACACTAGAAGAACATAAATAGTTGACAATGATGATGATGTCTTGGAGCATGAAGTGTTATTATTTCATGGAGAGCGTGTCATGCTGACATGTAATTTGTGGGTTGAATCTAGGTTGGTTAATGGTGCACTTGGATATATTGAAGATATCTTCTATATGCCTGGTTCAAAGCCACCTCAACTTCCAATATTCACTACAATTATTTTTGAAAAGTACACAAGTGTTCCATTTGATAGAAATTGTCCAAACATTGTGCCCATAACACTTGTTGTTAGAGGGAATCTTAAACAAATTCCTTTAAAATTTTCATCAACCTTAACTATACACAAATCACCGGGGATGACTTTGCAATGAGGTATTGTAGACATTGGAGATAAAGAGAGGCATGGTTTGAAATTTACAACTATATCAAGAGTGAAATTGTTAGATGGTTTATGAATTTCACCACCTTTTTCTTTTCAACATTATGCTAAAATTAAAAACAATGCATATGTAACACTTAGGAAGAAAGAGGAGGAACAATTAAAGTCCATATCATTGTAACATATATTTATGTTAGGATATATTACAATTTGGTCATTTTATTCAATTTATTTAATTATATTCCTATGTTGTTTAGATATCTTCGGCAAAATCACATAACCAATCTTTTGTCGACGCGTTTCGAACCAACCAGTGTGGTTCATCGTCAGGACAAGTTGAAGCACCAATCTGGATTATGCTTGATTAAATAGAGTGTGCAGAGACTCCAACAGCTATAATGCTAACGGCTAAATTTTGACCCAATGATCCTGGTCAACCACAAAATTCGATAATTAATATTTTTATAAATAGCTTAATTAGATATATTAATATCTCAAATCTTAAGGGAATCCAAATATTATTATTTAAATTATAATGGTCATTATATCTCATAACATATAATAAATAATCTATATTTAATATTATTTAAATTAATAAATCATTATTATTTTATAATTTAATTCTTTAAAATATTTCTTATTAAATATAAAGGTTCATTAAAATAAAAATAATTTAGATTGGTGCTTCAACTTGTCCTGACGATGAACCACACTGGTTGGTTCGAAACGCGTCGACAAAAGATTGGTTATGTGATTTTGCCGAAGATATCTAAACAATGTTATGGATCACAGAAGTCTAAATTCGTTTATATTCCTATGGTTTAATATAGATCCTTCGATTTAATGTTATTCTCTTGGGTTTGTAATCCATTGGGTTTTTGGTATTGATCCTTTAGTTTTATTAATCCTTTCAATTTTTAATATTATTCTTGAGGTTTATAGTATTAATGTTTATTTTGGGGTTTACAATATTTACCTTTCGCTTTATATGCTTAGGGTGATAACCATCCACAGTCAACCATCGCCAATCATGGTTATGAATCGTCAACCGTGACTTTGTGACAAAGAATGTTCCAATATGGAAATCATCTATGATCAGTCATGTGTTGGCATGTGTTAGGGTCCCACCCTAACCCCCTTATTTATGTCTTGGGATCACGTCATAGTCAAGAGTCAATAAAGCCCATATTAATATTTGTAAGTGGTTAACCCGCAATTAATGACGGGACCACAGTTAGTTGCAAATGGGCGGAAGTATTAGATAGATGGTAAATGGGCGGTAGTATTAGATAGATGGTATTAATAAAACCCACGATATTGGCCCGTGGTATTGCATGTATGAGTCATATATAAAGGATAGAGACTCCCTGCGAGGAGCATCGTGTCTTGTTTTGTAATCGAGCTCTGCTCTATTGGAGGTTGCCCCCTCGAAGAGGCCTGTGAACATTTCTCTCTGAATAATAAAATCATTGCTATTCTATGCTCTGGGTATATTTTCTTCGCATATTTTGTGTTCTCGGTATCTTTTCTTCGCAAATTCTATGTTTGGGTATTACTTTGCAGGTTAAGAGCATAACAAGTGGTATCAGAGCACTTTCTAGGGCTCGGTGGGATCTCCAAATTTTAGCAAATTTTTTTCGGCTAGGGACGTGTTTCGGCGTCTTTAAACCATGGGATCTGTCGTTAAGCGCATAAACCTGCGGATTTGGGGAGGCATGCACGCAGGAAATACAAGAGGTGGTCACGTCTGTTGGACTCCCTTGTAACCCCTGTGGGTACCCCTTCGAGTAGTAGCGCATTAGACAGAACCGCGCACGGACTGTCTTCCACGTACCCTCTGGGTATATAGGAAGCCCCCTAGCTCCCTTGAAACCTCGCCATAGATAAACCTTCGGCCGTCTTGTGGCTACAGTACACCGAGAACAGCACTCGGAGAGATTACTCGCCTGTACGATAGGGTAGTCGGGTTGTACGGCTAAGGGTACGGTTGATCCTCCTTAGTTAGAGCCCTGAAACATTGGGCTGAGTACTACTGTCAGACCCTTATGTATATTGCGATCTGTAGCACCTGACACTCCTCAAGACCATAGTTCCCTTTCTATCGGGGGATCACACATCACCTATTTCTGATCAGCAAGGGCAGTAGCAGCAGACATCAGTCCCGTAGCTCCATCAGATCAGCAGCAGCAGTTGTTCCACCATTCAGATCCACCAGATCGGAGTAGTTGTGAAGGGTTCCTGTCCCTGGATATAATTTTCGCAGGACTTTTGGCGGCATTGACATTCCGAGGATTTGGCGACTGCAGTATTGATCACCTAGCCCATCAGAATCAGGACGACGAGCTGAGCAAGGTGGTACCATTCAATTTCTTAGTAAAATTTTTTTAGGCGGTCCCAATTTTTGTCCTCAGGTTGGTGTATGGTAGAAACTCGCGCCCAAGCGATGGCCAATGAAGGGATCGACAAAATTGAAGAGCATGTGCACTCCCTCCAATCGGCGCTGAAGCTTATCTAACTTGAGCTTAAAGGAATAAGTAACCAGCTACATGATGCACTCCCAAAGGGCAAGGAGCTAGCCCACGAGGAGGTTTATAATGGCCATGAATACCATGAGGGTGAGTCTAGCCACTCTCATCAAGTCTGGCACACCCATCCACCACCTAGTCAATGACCTCCCAAGTTGGATATGCATAAATTTGACGGGTCTCACACGTCCGCATGGCTAGCACAAATGGAGCAGTATTTCCAATTGAATCATATCATAGATGAGGGGACTAAGCTTATGGTGGGCACCATGTACTTGGAAAATGAACGATGGCAATGGAAGGAATGGCATCAGCGTTGCAATGGACAGTTTCGGGATTGGGCCCAATTTGCCAAAACTCTTCGCAGTCGCTTTGAACATGAAGACTCTTTCTTGGGGCGTCTCACTAAGCTCCGACAGACGGGTACAATGGAGGAATATATTACTGCTTTTGAAGCCTTAGCCTTCTGCACTAGGGGTCTCACAGATGAGTTCTACATGGAATGCTTTATCAGCGGTCTTAAAGAACCCATCAAAGCTCAGGTTCTACTCCACCACCCTCCCACATGGACAGAGGCTTGCCAGGTAGCTCGTAAGGTGGAACGTGCATTAACAGCCCAATCCAGCCGCCCCAACTTCCCCGCTAAAGGTCGTCCCTCACAGGCTCCCAATACAACTCAGACACTTAAGATTCAAAAGGTGTCACCTGCGGAAATGGCCGAAAGAAGGAAGCAAGGACTATGTTACTACTGTGATGAAAAATATTCCCCGGGTCATAAATGCAAAGAGCACAAGTTTTTTCAAATAGATGCCACTGACTACAGCTCCACCGAGGAAGATCCACCACTTGAGGAACCGGAGGAGATCGAAGAAGATAACCAAAAGGAAATTGTATCTGATGAACCAATTATTTCGCTAAATGCATTGGCAGGAATTTCTTCCCCTCAAACTCTCAAAATCAGGGGTTCTCTTAAACATCGCCCAGTAGTAGTTTTGATTGATAGTGGAAGTACCCATAATTTCATCCATCAAAAGATCACTGAAGCAGCACATTGTTTCGTCCGGGCAGTTTCTAACTTCCAAGTCCAGATTGCAGATGGGGGCACAATGAAATGTGAAGGTTGCTGTGAAAATGTCAAAATTCAAATGGGGGATTATCAATTGAAAACCCACATGTTTTCAATACACATGGGGGCTTGCGACATTGTCCTAGGCGCGGAATGGCTCCGCACTCTTGGGCCAATCACAATGGATTTCCAGGAGTTATATATGAGTTTTAAGCAGAACAACTCCACACATACCCTCCGTGGACCACAGGCGGGAGCCCCCTCTATCATCAGCTCGAATAGGATGGAAAAATTGTTAAAAAAGGGTCATCATGGAGTGGTAGCTCAATTTAATGCCATCCAGGTAGTAGACACCATGTCTTCGCCAATTCATCCTGAGATGCAACAGATTTTAAATAAACATCGGACGGTCTTTGACAAGCCTCATGAGCTTCCACCCTCACGAAGGGAACATGATCATAGCATCACATTGGTTCCAGGGGCCCGACCCCCAAATGTGCGGCCATACAGATATCCGTTCACCCAAAAGAATGAAATAGAAAAAATCATCAAGGAATTGTTGGAAGCAGGTGTCATTCGTCCCAGCATTAGTCCTTATTCATCCCCAGTGGTCATGGTCCTCAAGAAAGATGGGGAGTGGCGGATGTGTCTCGACTTCAGGGCCCTCAATAAGTTAACAGTCAAAGATAAATTTCCCATCCCAGTGGTTGACGATTTGCTGGACGAACTCAATGGGGCTCAATTCTTCACTAAGTTGGATATTCGCTCAGCTTATCACCAAATTCGCATGAAGGAAGTCGACATTCCCAAGACAGCCTTCAGAACTCATGAAGGCCATTATGAGTTCCTCATCATGCCATTTGGTCTCTATAATGCCCCCTCTACTTTTCAGAGCCTTATGAATCACCTCCTCAAACCATATCTCAGAAAATTTGTCCTTGTCTTCTTCGATGACATCCTCATCTATAGTGGCACTTGGGCGGCACATCTTCAGCATGTAGATCTACTCTTGCAACTGCTCCGAACGCATAAATTATTTGTCAAGATGTCTAAGTGTGCGTTTGGCATGGAAGAAGTTGAGTATTTGGGCCACATTGTGGGGCGTGAAGGTGTCAAGGTGGACCCCAAAAAGATCCAGGCAATGCAAGAATGGCCTCAACCTAAGACCTTGAAAAGCTTGAGAGGATTTTTGGGTCTCACAGGCTATTATCGTAAATTTGTCCGCAACTATGGCCACATAGCGAAGCCCCTAACGCAACTCCTAAAGAAAAATTCCTTCTTCTGGAACGAGGAAGCACAACAGGCATTTACCGCTCTCAAAACCGCCATGTGTTCCACTCCTGTCTTAGCACTACCGGACTTCACCAAATCATTTTTCATTGAATGTGATGCTTCGGGAACAGGTATTGGAGCGGTCTTAATGCAGGAAGGGTGACCATTGGCCTTCACCAGCCAACAACTAAGTGGGAAGAATCTGGGCCAATCTACCTACGAGAAGGAAATGATGGCCATCTTACATGCAGTCGAGACCTGGCGACCTTACTTGTTGGGGCGACGTTTCCAAATCCGCACAGATCATCACAGTCTTAAATATTTTTTGGAGCAACGCCTATCTTCCCCACAACAAAATAAATGGTTAGCCAAAATGCTGGGATATGATTATGAGATCATTAACAAGAAAGGAAAAGACAACAGGGTAGCAGATGCATTGTCACGCCAATTTGAGGAGGAAAGTACTCTGCTCGCAATTTCCCTCCCCATTCCCGACTGGATTGAAGAGGCTCGCAGGGAATGGTTTTCACATCCCGGGCTCTCCCAACTCATTTCTTAATTACAGGTAGATCCTAATTCCAGCAAGGGCTACTCGTGGCAGAATGATATTCTTCGCTACAAGGACAGAGTCGTAATATCGCCAACATCCACCCTCAAAAGTCGCATTTTGGCAGAATTGCACTCATCTCCCATTGCAGGACATTCGGGCTTTCAGAAGACGTATGCTCGCACCAGAAGATCATTTTTTTGGGCTGGCATGAAATAGGACGTCCTTACTTTCGTAGCAGAATGTGATGTCTGTCAATGCAACAAAGGGGAAACCGTCAACACACCAGGCACATTACAACCATTGCCCATTCCAGCGTCAATTTGGACAGAGGTCTCCATGGATTTCATTACAGGTCTTCCAAAGTCTCGGAACAAGTCAGTCATCATGGTGGTTGCGGACCGACTGTCGAAGTATGCTCATTTCTGCGCCCTACCCCACCCATTTACACCAACCTTGGTTGCTCAAACTTTCATGGATCAGATCTTCAAATTGCATGGCATGCCCACTTCTATTGTGTCCGACCGTGACCCAATCTTCACCAGTAATTTTTGGCAGGAGCTCTTCAGAATACAAGGCACTCAACTCAAACTCAGTACTTCATATCATCCGCAAACAGATGGTCAAACCAAAGCCGTCAACAAATGTCTAGAAACCTACCTTAGGTGTTTCACTTCAGAAAAGCAAAACCTTTGGGTACAGTGGTTACCTCTGGCGGAGTGGTGGTATAACACCAACTATCATGCCACCACCAAAATGACTCCCTATGAAGCAGTCTATGGACAACTTCCACCTTCCCCTACTTCTTATCTCACGGGGTGCTCCAAAGTACAAGCCGTGGATCAACTCCTACAACACCGCGCAACCATGCTTGCCCATCTGCGCGAGAATCTTCATCAAGCTCAGAACCGTATGAAGCAACAGGCTGACCAACATCGCTCAGAGCGCCAATTTCAAGAAGGGGATCAGGTCTTTTTGAGGCTGCAACCATATAAGCAAACATCACTCAAAGACAAGGGTTGTCAAAAGCTCTCCCCAAAATTCTACGGACCATACCAAGTACTTCAGCGCATTGGAGAAGTGGCTTACAAGTTGGCTTTGCCACCTACAACAAAAATCCACCCAGTTTTCCATGTATTGTGCCTCAAGAAAGTGATTGGGAACAATTGCCGAGTTCAAACCAGTCTACCTGAATTGGATGAAGAAGGGTCAATCTGGCTTCAACCTGAACAGGTTCTAGACACACGAGACAAGCACCTGTGCGGCCGCATGGTTAAGGAGGTCCTCGTCAAATGGAAAGATACCTCTCCCAAAGATGCAACTTGGGAACCAGCCACTATTCTTCAGCAGTTTCCGCAGCTTCAGCCTTGAGGACAAGGCTAGTATTAAGGGGGAGGGCATGTTAGGGTCCCACCCTAACCCCCTTATTTATGTCTTGGGATCACGTCATAGTCAAGAGTCAATAAAGCCCATATTAATATTTGTAAGTGGTTAACCCGCAATTAATGACGGGACCACAGTTAGTTGCAAATGGGCGGAAGTATTAGATAGATGGTAAATGGGCGGTAGTATTAGATAGATGGTATTAATAAAACCCATGATATTGGCCCGTGGTATTGCATGTATGAGTCATATATAAAGGATAGAGACTCCCTGCGAGGAGCATCGTGTCTTGTTTTGTAATCGAGCTCTGCTCTATTGGAGGTTGCCCCCTCGAAGAGGCCTGTGAACATTTCTCTCTGAATAATAAAATCATTGCTATTCTGTGCTCTAGGTATATTTTCTTCGCATATTTTGTGTTCTCGGTATCTTTTCTTCGCAAATTCTATGTTTGGGTATTACTTTGCAGGTTAAGAGCATAACAGCATGCCAAAGAATTCCCCCTGCAACGAGATGAGTATTGGCTTGATCAGGGTCCTAATTAGATCCCTTTTTTTGGTGGGGTTGTATACTCTTTGGAACAAATGTTTAGTTTTTGTTTCGTAAAAATAAACTAAATGATAAAATTAAACCAAAATTAGTGGAAATATATGTCATAAGTTATTATTTACAGGTATCTAAAAAACATATCCAAATTTTTGTGTACCGTGAAGGGATTTAGAAAGGTGGGCCAAACAACAATGATGTTGGGGGATGAAGATTTAATGAACGTTATACTTAAAATAAAATACATTTTCACTTAAATCTAGCTAGAATTTGGGTCTAGCTAAGGACACAAAGTATTTTCGAGAGATCTTTATAAACCAAAAGATCCAGGTATATTTTCATATTTTATTTATTTTTATTATTTTTTCAAAAATATTTTTGCATGCAATGTTAGAAATAAATTATTTAAAAATAACCTATCTAGAAAACGAGAGCAATTTAGTGCACTCTAGTTTAAATATCATGCTTCACTACCAATAGATATGCAATCAGAGAATAGATCACAATTTCCTTTGACAAAGAAAATAAAATATAACATATCCTAAGAAGAGTTTAACAAAATATCCTAATATTCATCTAGAGATAAATATGAATAATGTTAAGAATTGAGTACCAGATATATCCATTAAGAAATTAAACTGATAAGAGGAAATCAATCTCATAGCTTAATACTCATTCAACTTTGTGTTTTGGTCTTCAAAATGCTTTCAGTTCAAAAATTGATTGAAAAGTCCAAGTCTTGAGCTTCATCCAATTATTGACCCTTACTTCAAGGTAAGAGGTCATATAAATACTAATAAAAATAAGATAAGTTTGTTTAATTGTCTAAAATTACAAAAATCTACAAGAATTTTTAAAGGGTTTTCTGCAAAAAAAGATGGTAAGTTGTTCAAACGTCCTCCTCGTCATCAGAGTCTTTATTATCCATGTTGACCAGATGCAATGCATTTATATGGATATAGTTAGCCCAGTGTGAGAATACTTGAGAAACAACTAAGAAGTGGATAGGATGAAACTGATTAATATTGACTTGGCACATTCATACTAAATTCTAAACAAATATTTTCTTCTTTTTATATTTAATTCTAAATTTAGAAGTCAGTTTGATTTTCTCAAAGGGAAATTGTAGAAATCTTTGATAATTTTTTTGACTCCAGGTTTTAAGGCCATCCATCACTTTCTTAGTGTTATTTTTCAGATGATGTTACATTGACCGAGATATTTCTTCACTTAATGGTTTGGATCTTGATAAATCAAATTGTTCAAAAAAATATATTCCCATCTCACATACTCTCAAACAATGTTCAGTGGTGCTTATTCTTTGATTTCTTTGGCCTTTATCTCTCGTTGATTCAAAGAAGCATAGATTAGTATTTTATCCATTTTAGAGACTTTAGGAATGTTCTCATGTTGAAGCTATTTTTCCCATTTAAGAATGAATGTAAAATTTTCTTTAATGTACTTATCTTCTTCCACTAAAGATTTAATTCTCTCTTCAAGATCAAAAGTATCTTGATAAAATCTATAAATTTTATCCATTTGTTTATAAAATTAGCCTGGTTTTTCCTCAGTATTTGACTAACTTGTATTACTTGCACCTTAAAAACATTCAGATTATTTTCTACTGCATGACTTTGTCTTAACTGAGACTTAGGAGTTTCAATTTGTTCCTTGATTTCTTTGGTCATGGTTTTAACGTTCTTATCATATTCTTCCTTTAATATTCTATTCTAGTCTTCATGTGCATTTCAAATTTCCTCATTTTGTATAGAATGCTCGAGTTTCAATTAATTCAATTCATTTTGAAATTGATTATGTAAGTTTTCTCTTTCAATGGCAAACCCACCTTAAAGGGTTGAAGAATGGTTTTTCCAACTTTCTTCATTGAATGCTTTACTTTTTTCTATTTGACTTTCCAAACCTTTTATCTTCTGCAGATTCTTCTTATAGGTTGTGGAAATGTCACCAACATGGTGCTGATTATATTTGACAAAGGCTCCTAGATCCTATGAGGATTCTTCAACTCTTTCATCAACATTTCATGTTGCTTGCCAACAAGATTCTGAAATGGTTTCAAAATATAAAACTTTCTTTTCTTAGTTCTTCTCAGAACTGACTTAGTTTGAGCGTTAAGGTAATACTGAGTAAAGGATGGAACAATTTCAAGAACAATTTCAGCCTCATTCACTGCTTTAAGTAAAAAATAATCCATAGAAGTGTCGATAGAAAGAGGAGTCATAGAAGTCTCACGAGAAGTGTATGGAATAGAAATTTTAGTATCTTTCTCTTCTCGCTCAACTAAATATTTATCTTTGGTAGAGAAATCAGTCAATGTTGACTGAGATGTGCTAAGAATTTGCTCATTTTTATTTGTATCAATCTCCATACTTTTGACTTGGTCATCAATTTTCTTGGGCTGTGTATCTGCCTAATTGGTGTCATTTGGAGCATCATTAACAATGATACTCTTGGTAGAGGAAGTATGTTTTTCTATTACCTTCTCTTTTTCTGCTTTCTTCCATTTCTAATATTTAAATTATGTGATCCTTAGACCCGGTTGTTCTATCTAACTATCTCGCTCTTCTTCTTTAATAATATTTTCTTTCCTTGTAGTTGTCTCTAGAACTGTAAAAGAAAAATTAGCAACATTTTCAACTTCAGATTCTTTTATTTTTTTCAGAAGAGGAAACAAGGTCTAAAATAATTTGATTGAAATTATATTTTAGAATATCAAGAGATTTCATCTCTTGAATTGGAATATTATTATGAAGACTCTTTTTTTTAAATAAGTCCTCATAAATATTTTCCCTAAACCCTTGCAATTTAGTTCTATCCTCCCTACTCAACAACTCTCCTCTTTCACAAGTTTGCTCAAAATGATCAATAACAATGGAAATCTCATCAAAAGGAGGCTTTTGATGTGTAAAGGTTTTGATGTATCTCAACCTTATAATGCTCATTAATTATTCCTCTATGATCATAATCGTAAAGGGATACTGAATGAAACCAAACATGTTGAAGTTCTTCAGCCTCCTTAAATTCATTTCTCGATCATTTAGAAAAATATTTCCAAATTTAATTGGGAAGTTTGGCCAAATTTTCTTTTGAGGTTTCCTCATCTTCTGAGCTTGACCATTCAAGGCAGTTTCACTGGATACCTTTCTTAAATCAATCCTCTTTGGAATATATCTAGGAAGAAGATGAGGGCTAACTTCACTTCCATAGAATCTGATACATGTGAATAATTCTTCCACAAACCAGTGTCCTATTTTTTCTAATGCCTCCTTAAGGCCTTGACTAACCCTAGGATGGTTTTTCCCAAATGTAATCTCATGAAGAGGGATCATCACATAATTAAAAATATCATAAAAATGGAATTTGAATTTACTTTCCCACAAAATGGGGGCATAATTCTAAATAGGAAGTTGTTGATCAACTAGGTAATTCCATTTCATCAAAGGAAACAAAAGAAAAGAAATTTTAATATCCATAATATAGGATGAAATGAAAAACATTTGTTCATATCCTAGAGGAGATAAAATGGATAAATTTAGGGTATTTATTAAATTCTGAGAAATAATATCAGCCCAATTAAAATGCTTTGAATCATTGAGTACATTTTAAAGCCATCCACTGCAATTTTCAATGCTTGGTGTCTTTCTCTCCATAAAAACGATACAACATTTTGATGACAAACCTAATGGGTCTTCTGAAAATGACAATAGGATATTATTTTGATGACTTAAGTTTGAACCCTTTTATATCTTCTGGTAGCCAATCTTCAACAGCCTTATCATAATTCCTTTCACAATTCTTGAATACTGTATTGTTGAAATCGTCTAGAAACTGAGTAGTAAAGAAAACTTTGGGAGGACTAAGATTGTAAATTTTTGAAAGTATTTATAGTTTCCAAGAGGCTATAGCATTTTTATTACACTCTACTATAATGCGGGTAGGAATATGCACATGTGCCAAAACACATCCAATCATGTCATAATAAGAAAAAAAAAATTGGCTCTAGCAACAAACCTGAGGAGTTTCGTACCTCTAATTCTTTCAAAATGAGTGTTTTTCTCCTTCGTCAAAGTTTCTGAATTTTACTAGCTTCTATTCTCCAAGAAATTATAAATTTCTTCCCACTTCATCAAACTTTCCAACTTAGTTTTGTAGGTGGTGTCATAAATAAAAGATGGGTTGAGATTGTAATCATCTCATTCCAGATTTCTAATCCCTTTAGTCATTCCTTAATTTGTTGAATAATCTGCTTTGACGTGGCATATTTAGCGTTCTTTCCTATCTTATGTCCTGAAAAAGAATTATAAAGAATGAGTTTCTATAAGGAATATTGAATTTACAAATCAAATTATTTATTAAAGTACATGTTTAGTAGAAATTACAAGCCTTCAACTGAATTTGAACACCTTTCTTTGTAATCACAAAGAAGTTCCAAAGAAAGTGTAAGCATGGTGTGAAAAATAGATTACAAAATAGAAAGTGCAAAGGAGGAAACTAACTAATTTTTTTTAAACCCTCGAGACCAACAATAATAAATTCACATGAAAGGTATTATTTTTTCATATAAGCGATGAGACATTTCAACCATTTTAATGTGAAATTCAAGGTGAGTTTGGATGATCGGAAGTTGGAAGGTTTTATTGAAACATAAGTAATTGCAATTTGTGACTTATTTTATTAAAAAAAAAAAAACTTAAAGAAATTGATGCTTGGCACGCAAACCAATAAAAATAATATTTTATTCCTATTGAGAGAAAAATCCAATCGGGTAGTCAGAAGTTGGGATGATATTACATACAACTTAGTGGCATGGGTGACCCCGACTTCGACCTACAATGTAGTCAGGGAAAGACAAAAGGCGAGAGTAGGAAGCTTGGGTGTCAACAAAGTTGTTTTATTATGTTGGAGGATTAAGCCCAACCTTGCTATAGTTGGAAGCTAGAAGGTCAGGAAGATGAGTTTGTTTTATTGAAATACATAAAACCGATCTCTGACGTTCATATTTTATTAAACTTTTTTTTTTATACTTTTTATGTTATTAATTTTTTTGATATGGTTTGAAAATAAATAACTATTTACAAAAAGAATGGAAAAAATAAGTTTTTTTTTTTTTGTTATATATATATATCTATATATATATATCTATATATATATATATATATATATATATATATATATATATATATATAGGGTCCTTTTTATTTTCTTTATTTTATACAAATAAAAATAAAATGGAGGTTGTTGTAGTCCTAACAACACCATGGTCAATTATCGTGGCCAATCATGGTCAACGAAATTTACAAATGTGTTTAATCATGATCAACCATGGTCAATAACTATGGTCCAATATCACATTGTCACTTGTGTTAACCATCATCAACCATGCTCAAGCATGGTCCAACGTTTGATTATGAGATTGATTGTGTTGATATGAAAATCAATCATGTTCAATGATGGTCGAGCATGGTATGACATGACATTGTGACAAAGGATGTCTCAATATGAAAATCAATTGTAGTCATCCATGGCCAACCATGTTTATTTTAGGCTTTTAATATTTATCTTAGGGTTTATATAACTTGGGTTTATTTAATTTCCTTGCATTTATATTATTCCCTTGGGTCTAATATTATTCACTTGGGGTTATAATCCCTTTGGTTTTTAGTATTATTCCCTTCAGTTTTTAATGTCAATTCCTCAGGTTTATTAATCTGAAGGTTCAAATTCCCAATGTTTAATATTATTCCCTATCATTTTTTTGATGGTGTTGGACCTGCCAACATGTCAAGGGATCTCCTCGGTAAGAAGTCACAACTAGACTTCAAACTGTTTGGTGTAGGAGTCCCAACAGTGGTTCATACGGTATTGCCTTGACTGCAATTGCGCGCAGGGACAAGCAGGATGTCCTTGTTGGTAGCAAGGGTGTGACCAAGGTAGAAGTCCAGGGAAGGTGCATGAAGGGTTCTAACACACGGAAAGTGGAATAAGTGTGCCCCTTGGAAACCTGTGGAAACACGTGGCTTGGAAGGGAACACACGAGAAAAGATACATCACTAGCTGGAAGGCAGGTGAACCAACGATCCAATGTGATGGTTAAACCAACAACACATCTCAACAAGATTCATACATACATATATAGAAAGAGTCCATACATACATGCATAAGAAAACAACTACATATATCATTAGAGTAACCAAGATAACTGAAATACAATAATAACATATGCATGAAACGTGTTGGCTCTGTTATATTAAGAAAGTGAAAGTTCTAATCATACATTCAACCATGTCCGACTACTAGTCCTGACAATGGAACTTACAGGCACTGCCAACTGCTCCTCCAAAGAGATATACTAGCTCTACACTGTGGAGAAGCCAAGGCTCATTACGATACACTCCAAACTTTCTCTAAGATACATTTATAGGAATCTTGGCTCCCAAAAGCCTCTACAATGAGTTATGAGGTTTTATAAATAGCAAAGGGCGGGGTGACCCTTGACATTCCTCTTTGTCACTCTTCACCTACCGTCATGACTCTTCAACTACTACATGACTATTACATTCTACTATCGACACTTGTTATTTCACTTTTACAAGATGTTACATTACAATATGCACATGTGCCCATGTGAGACAAAATAGGCTTGAGTAAGCCATGCAAGACATCACTAAGACTCAGACAGCTGTGGGAAGACCAACTCTTTGACATCCTCGTGATGATCGACGGTGGTGAACCGATGCCAAGCTTGTTAGTCCGTGATGGTTTCCGTGTACTCTGTGGTGACATCCTTATGGAAGCGAACTATTGCCCCCATTGCATCCGGGTAAACTGATTTGGCTCCTCTGTCTAACTCATCTTATAATGTGCGCATCATAGTCTTGAATGCAGCTGGACCAGAAACATACTGATGCATAATGTCTGCGTTGGTCTCCAAGTCTATGTTGGTGGCTGTGAGCATCAACTCATCGAAGTACATGTCGAGATCCAGTTTGACTTGGTTCTTTGTCTTTGCCTCGGTGAGTGTGCCAATGGATGGGATTGCATGTGTGCGCACAATGACATTCATGCTCCTGAACATGTGCATGTGATCGAAAACAATGCCCATCCTATTTGATCTATGCCAGCTGCTGGGATGGGCCTATAACCTGTATGGGCGCAGTTTCATCAATCTGTGCATGTTGTGCCTCCTGTTGTACCTGTTCCTGCTGCACTTCCTTCTCTCCTCTGCGCAACTCCTGTTCTTCCCTGATTTTCCATTTCAATTCCTACAACTCCTTCTCTGTTTCCTTTATCATTTGTTTATCTCTTTGCCTTTGAGCAATCCTCTTGTCTCGCTGTCACCTCTTAGCCTGAATCTCCAAAGCTACTTTCATCACAAGTGCATCTGCTTTGAACTTGTAGCTTTGCTTTGCCTCTGTGCTGTCCACAACCTTCCTCCTGCCTTGGTCATGCACATGTATGCTAACCTCTGGTACTGTTGATGGTGTTTCTCTCTGCAATGTCATTGCCATTTCATCTTGATATCCTTGTCTATGATCAGCTTGATGTCTTCATATATAGGAAAGCTCATAGACATTTGCTCAACTGCATCACCAGTTGCACTCTCAATGGCATCCTTTGACCCTGCTCTCTAGGATACAATTGTACCTATACTGCTGAGAGATAGACAAACACTTGTGACACTTCGAGACATAGAAACACTCATGGCAAGAAATTTGTCAATTGGAAACCAAAACAAAATGGAGGACTAACATGCAACATACCCGTGTGACTGTATGTGAAGATTGTGAAATTTTCACGAGGAGGCTAGGAGACTAACTGCCAAATCTACGAAAGGCACAGTTCGGGCTGTCAAGGGGCTGACTAACTGTTGGAACTATGCAATTCATAGTCCATCATGGACTGTTGAGGACTGAAACTGCACAATGCGCAATTTCAGTCAGCAGTGACATGGAAACCAACAAACTGCATTGCACAGTTTCTGGGGCCGGCAAGGCACTGCCTCCTAGAATTGCACAGTGCAAGCCTGGAGGCCAGTGCTGGTCCATATTTGGGAAATTTCTAGAGGGAAAGCAGATCTTTCACTTCCAGAAATGCACATTTGCTAACCGAGCAAGGAAATGTCTAGGCCAAGGCAACCCATACCCATCGACGGGCGACTGGAAACATGAGAAGTTTGAATGCATCACGAAGTTGAGTGAAAACAAGAGTGAATGATAATGCATGCAAACAATGAGTACATGATTCAGAAAATGGGAAAGCAAGCATGCATGTGAAGCGAGACATTGGGACGACGAACGTTAGTGTAGAAACAATGTCATGCATGTGGCAGTAGTGAGATGCAAAGAAAAACTGAAACAATGCTTCTACAAGCTAACATGCATCAAAATGACAACAGGCATTAATTGAAATCAAGCAGACAATACTTACACAAAGAAAAATACAAAAAGAGGCAAAAACGCAACACAAGACATGAGAAGCGGACTTACCGTGAAAAAGTTGAGTTGAATGTGTCAAAGATTCCTAGATGCGATGTGGGATGTCAGAGCTACAAGATGGATGTGCGGAATGAACTCTACAACATCCCACAAATGAGTTTTGATAAGATCAAGTTATGACGCGCATGCCACAAATCTAAGAAAAAGTGAGACTTGGTGGGAGGTTTCTAAAATGATCTTTTCATGTAACCTCTAGCTGCTAAAAATAGATCCCTAAAATTTAGGGATGGTTTTTGTATGTTTCTTTTTTTTATTTTGGGAAGATCATCCCATGCATTCAAATCAGGATTTCTCAGTCATGGAGGGAACTGGTCAACTTGAAGGCACATGCATCAGTTTGCAAGCCAGGGAAATGGATTTGCACTATTTCTGGGCTGAGTAGGGATGGTTGTCCCTTAGGCATTGCACAATTTCTGGGGTCAGCAGGTCACTGTCTCCCAAAATTGCGCAATTTCTGTGCTGAAGCCCAGTGTCGGGCTCAATTATGCAATTTTCTGAGGGAGGGATGCCTGGCTGGATTAAGCAATTCTAGAGCCCAGCAGGATTGCGCAATTTCTGGAGGGAAGGTTGGTTCCCCTCTAGAATTGTGCAGTTTTATGATTGAACATCTCAGCTAGAAGATTATCGAAGTTCGAAATGGCAGCCTGTGATGGGCGACAAGCAAGTTGACAAGCACAGGCTGGCAAGCTACTGAAACTCAGCTAAAGCCTATGTACTTGACAACACGAGACATGCTGCTAAGGGTGGTTGCTAGGGAGGCTCCAAAACGAAGCTAAGGAAATTTTTTTGAGGGTGGTTGTAGCTGCTACAATAATTGGTGACACACTAGCAAAACTCTAGCTCTCTGAATGGACCTTGTTTCGTGAAAAGCCAATCTAACACCTCCGGGAGTATTGTTAAATTCTCTGATCATATTAACTCCCACACTAGCTTGATTGAAAGATGTAGCACCTGCCATGCTCTTGGTCAGTCGGCACACATTCCAAGCCAAGTCAACACAATTGTTTCCATTGGGATGAGGGATATATTGGTGCATAAGAAATATGATAGTCATAGTTTTAAGTTTCATCTTTGGTGTTGCTCCGCTGCCAACAGGCCTGGACAGTACCCCAGTGGAGTCACGCAGGAACACAATCATCACTATACTGCTGGCGAGCCTGGTCAATACCCCAGCGGAGTTACTTGCATTATCTCTTTGTGTAGGAAGCCTTTCTCTTCTTTCACCTTATTCATTTTCCAATTTTTTTTTTTTCAAAATTTTCACATGTTCATTTTTTCATTTTTCAATTTCATAATTGTGCATAACACTTATTCATTTCAGAGGTGGAAGAGGGATATCGACATATTGAGAGAAGAAGAGGTTTTTCATCTGAGAATTATTTTGTATATACCTCTGACGTACTTGTTAAGGTTTCCCCCCTCACCTTACTCTACTTGACTGAGCTAACAAGGGTTAACCCAAAACAAATAAATAGAGTAGGTGATACTAGTTAGCTTGCAAGCGTTGTATTTTCATCAAGGTTCACTTTGAACATAACGTATTTTCCATTGCTGTATCATGGACTAAAGACAACAAGTTGTACATAAAGAGATAGGACAATAGATAACCAAGTATTGATAAATGGGCAAGTCCTCTTGCACTTTACCCTCGCTGGTTATCAAGAGTCATACACGGTTTCATGCAAAACTAACCTACAAACATAAACAAGAAAACAAACAACTAAAAGAGTGAAGAGTAGAAGAAAAATGTGAAAGCAAAGCGAGTAATCAAAGAAGCAAGCAAGTCAACAAACACACAAAGTAAGAAAGAAAACATGCATGCAAGTAAACAAGATAAAGCGAACATTACTCTTTCTCCTAAGCTAATGGTGCATGGCCCTGATCACGTGAAGTGATATTTCCAATGCAGCCACCAATGCATTGGTCGACCTATGTTGATGAAGGCATGGTTCACGAATAGAGAACCAGCACACTTGAGAGATATAACAATGAACACAAGCATAGTCTGAGCTTAAATGCATCCACAGAAAAGAAATGAGTGAAATAACATGGCATGCAATCCATGGACTTACCATGGTGTTGTGATATATTGTGTGCAGACGCTGAACATATGCATTCTCTTGACTGTGACATGCAAGAAAACATGAGAAACATAGACAACTTGCGTGGTGCAAGAGTGCTTGATCTGTAAGATTCCTCCAATGTGACGCAGGAAAAACCTGCGTTACCCACAGTATGCATATAAAATGCATAATCTCATATGTCTTAGGAATTTCAATGACCTGCCTGGTCAAACCTTCATTACTTAAGGTTCAAAGCCCCTTAATTGGTCTTATGCAGAACAAGTTAATAACTAACTCCAATCTGACCCTTTGGTAATTCTTTGCTGTGGAACCCTATAACTCGACCCTTCATCCTTTATGATAACTTTGGTTAATTCTATAACCACACATGTTAACGAAACCCCCACTCTACGTGCCAACTCCTCCTTTATCGCAATCATGGAGTTCAAAGGACTCAATAGAATGTGCATTCAGAACTCCCATCTTGCGATATGCAATTTCCCTTTCCACCATTGATTTCGTCCACCAGATCAACGACTGTCGTAATATCTCATCACACCATCATGTGACTTCATCGCCTCTCGCATGTGATATGTGATAACACAACCGGACTTCAAACAGAATGAAATCGCGCCTATAACCTTCTCGGGTCCGCTCCTTTCTAATTTTTCAATTGAACAACAACTGAATAGCAATTGAACAAAAATTGAACAACAATTGAACAACACTCGGGATTGAACAACAATCCATAATTGAACAACACTCGGGATTGAACAATAATCCGTAATTGAACAGCACTTCCCCAATTGAACAACAATTCACCAATTGAACAACAGTTCCGTCCCACGTTGACTTTCACTCTCCACCATTGATATTCTCTCTCCAGATCTAATGGTCATCACTTGTCCCGATCACCAAAACAATTTGATCACCATCCTCCACCGATTGATCAAGGCACGCTTGATCTAATCATTCGATCCGACAGTCTGCAGGTCTTCAACAAGCACGCGGATTACCAAACAGCTCAACCCCCGTAGTTAACTGTGATGTCAGCACTTGGAAAATGAGATCGACAACTAGGGTTACTACGGGCCTTCGACCATGATCAAGAACTATCACGCTCTCCTACCCCCACTATTCTTCTTTCACCGTTAATGCCAGTTGATCTAAATGATCTGATGGTTCTTGTTCTTTTCTGCCTACTTCACATTTAGGCGCTTTCTTTTACTTTGTTTTTATGTTGTTCTTCAATGTTCTTTTGTGATTCAGGTTTTCTTCAAGGTTCTAGTCCTTCGATGTTCCACTACACAACTTCCTCCTTAACTCCGCTCACACCTTTATGCTCCTCCATCTTCACTATAACACTAAAGGATTCCTCCTGTACTGTCGATGTGTACAAAGCTGTAACACCTCTCTATTACTCTTCTCTGTATTTCGCCTTTGATTCTACACCTGCAAATTCTGTTTCATTGAACTTACTTCTAGTTCACACACAAATTACAATTAAATTACTCCATACACACACATACACTCAGAATCGAGTTGTTTGTATTAATGAACAAGTATTTACACAGTTTCTTCTCTCAGGCCTGATTTCCAATATTAGTGGCCTCTGTTTCAGAATCTGCCTATAGGCTTACAATGAAATCTCTAACTACTAACTTCACTAGACTAACTAGCTAACCCACCTGACTATGCCTTTAGGCTTACATTTATACAAAAGGATTCTACAACCAATTCTTGGTTTAGATCCATAATCTTCTCAAGAAAACCCTAAAATCTCTTCCTTATCTCTAAGAATCCTCTCTAATCCACAAAATCATGAATTTGCTCCTAATCTAAGATTTACAATTAATTCTCAAATCTCTCAACTATCCTGATTCTCTCATGTTCTCCTACATTCGAGAATATTTACTAATATGCCACTATACTTAATTAAATACCTATTCTAGATTTTCGCATTAAAATCACTCAAACACTTAATAATTACATTAATTCAAAACATAGGAAACCAAATTCCTTGAAAACACAAGACCCCATATGTCTAATAGGATACATTGATATTATTGAGCTAAATGCTCCTGCATCAGGCTCTCAAGGTTGAAAATAATCACGATCTCCTGATCATGTGCTTCTGATTTCCGTCCTCCTAGATCCCATATTTTTTTCTATAGTTTGTCCTTGGTGGTTGTTGATTTTTGTTGTTGTTCTCCAGGTTTCCACACTTTATGCTCCATTGCTCCACTAGTTATACTCTCACAGTTTGTTGCTGTGTTTTTCTTGTTGCTGCTTTGCTTTATTCTTGTTATCTTCTCCCTTTGAGACTCTTTTCTCATCAAATCCATCATCAATTCGATTTCTATGTCCAACTCACTTCTTTGTTGGACTCTTTCCACTTCCTCTCTTGCATATCCTTTGCAATCTTCATCAGGTTCTTTCTTCCCTACTGGTGCTTTCAGTCATTTCTCCAGTAGCTCCAATTCTGTCTCCCATTCATTGATCCTTTGATAAGATTTTAGTCCTTCTTCTTTTTTGACTGCCTCAATAGCTTCCCTGGTGATCTCCACTATGCCTATCATCATGATGGAATGATGATCCTTTACTACGTTTTTAGCTAACGTAGTCTCTTCTTTAAATTTTCCTTTAATCTTCTGCTGGTTACCTTCACTTTGTAGTTGTTGGTTCCTTATGGCCACCCTTACATCCTTACCCTCTTGTTGCTTCTGAAATTCCATTTCATATCCAAATAAGTTATGTTCAATTTCTCCAATCATACCATGACACTCATTCATTCTATTCTCTGTTCCTGCAAACAAACTATTGGTTTGTAAATTAAAACACTCTTCTGTCTCTATGTCTTTTAAAGACCCTCTGCTACAATTAAGTACTGTTGTAACCACTTCTTTTCTATTTCCATTTCCTCCTAGAAAATTCTCCGGCAATTCAATTTCCTCCTTACATTTAGCAAGTGTCTTATCACAATTCTCTTCACTTCTAGCATTATCCTATACATGGTCACTATTGCCCAACAATTCAATCGGACTGCCTTCCATAGACAATTCTATCTCATTCATCTCCATAGAAATAAGTTCCTGTTCAACACTTATAATCCCTGTATTCACACAACAATTGTCAGTTTGAAAAATGTACGGCTCAACAGGCTCAGCTAACATTTCACATATTAGTTTTTCAGACTGATCTTCATCTCCTTCTTCCACAAGGAATTGTCCTTGTTTTATAACAGACCCAAATATTAAATCATCAATAATTTCTTTCTGCTGCAACAATTCAATATTTCCCTCATTCAAGAGGCATTCTTCATCATACTCTGCTCTAGAATACTTATCCTCTGAAAGGTACTCTTCATCCTCTGTCCGTACATCAGTATGCTGATCCAACTTCTCCTCTGAACACTAGTAACTTTTATCAAGTTTCATGATAGCTTCATAAGGCTGCCAATCCTCTGCAAAACCTGCACTCACAAAACAATCATTATAATTAAAAACATAAGACCTCAGTGTCTCTTCTTCCTTTGGCAACACTTCAGTATGCTGCTCTGAACTATCCCAATAACTCACTGATCTCCATTCTTCATCTTCACCCAAAATTTCACCCTGTTTTGGTTTACAAATGGAAACTTCCATTTCTAACTCTGCTTCTCTGAGTTTTCCCATCAACCACTTTATTTGCCTCTGCTGTGTCCTTCTCTGTAGCTTATGCCACTTTTCTGGTTTCTTCTTTAATACCCAACCTAATCTCTGGCTTTCCTCAAGTACCCTTCTTAATGCATCGAGTTGTTCTTTCGTCTCTGCAATTTCCTTGTCAAATTCCTTTTGACTCATTCTCTTGCCATTTTCCTTGGCATCCTCCTTTTTCACTTTTCTTCTACTGTGGTCTTCCTAAGAACCTCTGCTATGACTCTCAGTAGTCATTTTCTCCTCCATCTCTATGACTTCCTCACTCATTCTCTATGAGTTGCATTAAATCCTCTACAACAGCAAGTCCTCCTTGCTGCCACATACCTCACCAAGCTTTTCCTTGTACTTGGTCTTTTTGCAAGCCCTTGGTTCTCTATCTATGGAGCCTCTTTTGAGCCCTTCTCTCTGCTCCTTCTAGGCTTCAACTCATCTACATCTTCTAAGAACACAACTGTCCTCTTGTATTTCCATCACAATGAAATACTTGGTTCTAACCACCTCTTCTTTCACTTAGAAAGTCTTATCAGCTTCCTTCATTACTTATCAATTCTACCCACATCCTCTGTGGAATTTCCCTTATGATCTTCTTGTGAGTTGCAACAATACCTCCGCAGTAACAAATCTCCTTCTTGCTACATATGCCTCACTAAGCTTCTCTCTTCTAAGCTCAGTCTTTTAGCATTTCTCCGGTTCTTTCCTCTAGAACCAATTGAGCACTCCTTGCTCTAGGTCGTTGCAAACTTCTCACCTTCTTTTTTTGTTACGTGTGTATTAATATAAAGACCACACACTCTCCAATCTTCAGATCAAATTAAAATAGAAACATACCATCTCACCTTCAAGACTTCTGCACAATCTTGTTCTACCATTCGCCTGCACTTTGAATGGATTGTCCTTTTTTCCCTTGCATCTGCAATTCTCCCAATATTCTGTTGTACTTTATCTCTCTGTGCTTATTGTTTGTCAGATTAGAATCTAATCTCCTCTTGTCTGCTTTCATCACCATTTAGCTGTATACACACCTTCAAAACATAACTTTGTTCTAAATTCTTTTCAAAGAAATTTTCACACAGAATTTCTTTGTGCTTTAATATCAAATGTTGCAGTCATAATGCTGCTTTGATACCCAATGACATAGGAAAAACCTACATTACCCACAGTATGCATATAAAATGCATAATCTTGTCTATCCTAGGAATTTCAATGACCTGCCTGGTCAAACCTTCATTACTTAAGGTTCAAGGCCCCTTAATTGGTCTCATGCGGAACGAGTTAATAACTAACTCCAATCTGACCCTTTGGTAATCCTTTGTTGTGGAACCCTATAACTCGACCCTTCATCCTTTATGATAACTTTGGTTAATTCTATAACCATGCATGTTAACCAAACCCCACTCTACGTGCCAGCTCCTCCTTTATCGCAATTTCAGAATTCAAAGGACTCAATAGAATGTGCATTCAGAACTCCCGTCTTGCGATATGCGATTGCCCTTTCTACCATTGATTTTATCCACCAGATCAACGGTTGTCACAATATTGCATCACACCATCATGTGATTTCATCACCTCTCCCATGCGATATGCGTTAACACAATCAGACTTCAAATAGAATGAAACCATGCCTATAACCTTCTCGGGTCTGCTCCTTTCCAAGTTGAACAGAAACTGAATAGCATCTGAGCAGCAATTGAACAACAACTGAATAACACTTGGGATTGAACAAAAATCCATAATTGAACAACACTCGGGTTTGAACAACAATCCGTAATTGAACAACACTTCGCCGATTGAACAACAATTTTCCAATTGAACAATAGTTTTGTCCCACGTTGACTTTCACTCTTCGTTGTTGATCTTCTCTTTCCAAATCTAATGGTCATCACTTGCCCTCATCACCAAAACAATCTAATCTCCATCCTCCATCGATTGATCAAGGCACGCTTGATCTAATCATTCGATCCGACAATTTGTGGGTCTTCAACAAGCACGTGGATTACCAAACAGCTCAACCCCCGTAGTTAACTATGACGTCAACACTTGGAAAATGAGATCGACGGCTAGGGTTTAGTACGGGCCTTCGACCATGATCAAGAACTTTCACGCTCTCCTACCCCCACTATTCTTCTTCCGTCATTAATACCTGTTGATCTAAATGATCTGACGGTTCTCGTTCTTTTCTGCCTACTTCGCATTTAAGCCCTTTCCTTTACTTTGTTTTTATGCTGTTCTTCAATGTTCTTTTGTGATTCCGATTTTCTTTAGGGTTCTAGTCCTTCATTGTTTCGCTACACAACTTCCTCCTTAACTCTGCTCACACCTTTATGCTCCTCCACCTTCATTGTAACACTAAAGGCTTCCTCCTGCACTGTCGATGTGTACAAAGTCGTAAGACCTCTCTATTACTCTTCTCTATATTTCGCCTCTGATTCTACACCTGCAACTTCTGTTACATAGAACTTACTTCTAGTTAACACACATATTACAATTAAATTACTCCATACACACACATACTCTCAAAATTGAGCTATTTGTATTAATGAACAAGCATTTACACAGTTTCTTCTCTCAGGCCTGATTTCCAATATCAGTGGCCTTTGTTTCAGAATCTGCCTGTAGGCTTACAATCAAACCTCTAACTACTAACTTGACTTGACTAACTAGCTAACCCACCTGTCTATTCCTTTAGGCTTACATTTATACAAAAGGATTCTACAACCAATTCCTGGTTTAGATCCATAATCTTCTCAACAAAATCCTAAAATCTCTTCCTTATCTCTAAGAATCCTCTCTAATCCACAAAATCATGAATTAGCTCATAATCTAAGATTTATAATTAATTCTCAAATCTCTCAACTATCCTTATTCTCTCATGTTCTCCCGCATTTGAGAATATTTACTAATATGCCTCACTATACTTAATTAAATCCCTATTCTAGCTTTTCTCATTAAAATCACTCAAAACCTTAATAATTACATTAATTCAAAACATAGGAAACCAACTTCCTTGAAAACACAAGACCCCCTATGTCTACTAGGATACAATGATATTATTGAGATGAATTCTCCTGCATCACAATGCATGAGCAATAGGATCATGTAGTTCGAGTGGAGGAAGTGGAATCTGTGTGTGAGATTGATCTTTAATGCATACAGATGAGTGATGAGGAGCCTTGGGTGTTTCAACAATTTCATGAACGAAAGTGAAATCAACCTTAGGACAGCGAGGGCCTAACATAACCATCATCTCAGGCTGATGTGCCTCGATAGTCTGCGGGGTTTCGAATTTGTCGATAGATAGATCATCATAAATAGGTGGCTTTAAAAGATCAACAATGATAATATCAACTTCATGATCAAAAACGAGAGTAAATGGATCACAACAACTACGATAAAAAAAATCAATGATTTCGTCAGCATCCTCATGATCAGATAAATAACACAGAGGCGTAGATGAGAAGCAAGAATCGTCACCCTTTACGTTTACTGAAAAAACAGATGACAAATCAAGTGGATTTTTAATCAATAATTTATCCTCTTCGCAGTTGAATGATTGGATGACATTCGGTGTGTTCTGCAATTGATCAACAATAGGTGCATCCATTGGTGGATTTACACAAGGAAAATCAATGATGGCAGAATCACCAAATATTTCAAGAAAAAGCGGAGGAGGCACAGACAGAAAGAGATCATCATTCACCGCGGGTTGATGTTCAGGTTCCAAGTCATACTCTTCATGAATGACATTGCAAGTTGGTTGTCTAACACCAACTCCGTTGATGGCTTGATCCTTATTTACAACAAGTGTAGAGTCTGGAATGGAAGAACACAAGATAGTGCAATCTGGAGGATCAACAAAACACGAAGACGGAGGCTATGATAACAAATGCATGTGACAACCCATGGGCTCCGCAACCAAATATGCGCGAAAATTGAGAGAAGTGATGTTGGGAGGATATAACAGTTGAACAAACGTGTGTGCATGTTCTCCCATATCACTCTGCAATGGTGAAGTTGTTCGATGAGGGGAAGGCGGACAGTCACCTGTGACAGTGATTATGTCCGCTTTTGATTGCGCAGCTCCATCACCGAAGTATGCGGAGCAGGGTTTGAACTTCAACTTCATCTTGGGATTGAATGATTTTTGAGGACAATATTTGAATCTATCCCAAAGATATTGGAACTTCATCTGTTTTTTCGGAGCTTCAACCTGAAGTACACGGAAGCGCTGCCAAAAATCCATAGGCGATTCTTGTGGAGTCTTCCATTGTTTCAACAGTTTTTTGTCAAGAGGTTTAGGATCAAAATGATGGAAAGTAGATTCAATGAGATCACAGAACTGTTGAAGTGAGTGAATGCAACTGTGAGGCAGGTTGTGGCACCATCGTCGTGCGGATTTGCAAACAGTGTGTGAAAGCAGCAAGATGGCCTCGACTTCATCAAACTCATCTGCATCCTCAAGGAATGCAAGGAAGTCATGTAAGTACTCAGGCTAGGCCACTTCGCCTTCACCATTGAACGTGAATTCCGACAAGAGATCATAAAACTCCCTCGTGATGTCGACAGGTTTGGCATTGGACAGACATCACGGAGGGAGGATTCTAATGATATCCATGACAGATACACGAAGATTCAAAACAGGGTGTAAGGGCTCATCTTGTCATCTGGCCCTCCTTCTAGCACTAGAAATGTTGATGGCGCTGGACCCGCCAACATGTCAGTGGATCTCCTTGGTAAGAAGTCCCAACTAGACCTCAAACCGTTTGGTGTAGGAGTCCCAGCAATGGGTCGTACGATATCGCCTTGACCATGGTTGTGCACAGAGGCAAGCCGGATGTCCTTGTTTGTAGCAAGGGTGTGACCAGCACAGTAAGCCAAGGAAGGTGCATGAAGGGTTCTAACACACAAAAAGTGGAATAAGTGCGTCCGTTGGAAACTTGTGGAAACACGTGGCTTGGAAGGGAACACACCAACAAAGATACATAACTAGCTGGAAGGCAGGTGAGCCAATGATCCAAAATGATTGTTAAACCAACAACACATCTCAACAAGATTCATACATACATATATAGATAGATTCCATACATACATGTATAAGAAAACATCTACATATATCATTAGAGTAACCAAGATAACTGAAATACAATAATAACATATGCATGAAACGTGCTGGCTCTGTTATATTAAGAAAGTGAAAGTTCCAATCATACATTCAACCATGTCTGACTACTATTCCCGACAATGGAACGTTACAGTCACTTCCACCTACTCCTCCAAAGAGATATACTAGCTTTGCACTGTGGAGAAGCCAAGGGTCGTTACGATACACTCCAAGCTTTCTCTAAGATACACCTATAGGAAGCTTGGCTCCCAAAAGCCTCTACAATGAGTTATGAGGTTTTATAAATAGAAAAGGGCGGGGTGACCCTTGGCAGTCCCCTTTGTGACTCTTCACCTACCCTCACTACTCTTCAACTACTACATGACTGTTACATTCTACTATCGAAAGTTGTTATTTCACTTTTACAAGATGTTACATTACAATATGCACAGGTACCCATGTTAGACAAAATATGCTTGAGTAAGCCATGCAAGACATCACTAAGACTCAGACAGTTGTGGGAAGACCAACTCTTTGAGATGGTCACGATGATCAACGGTGGTGAATTATGCCAAGCTTGGTAGTCCATGATGATGTATGTGTACTCTCATGTGACATCCTTCTAGAAGCAAACTCTTGCCTCCGTTGCATCCGGGTACACTAATTTTACTCCTCTGTCCAACTCGTTTGATAACATGCGCATGATAGTCTTGAATGTAACCGGACTAGCAACATACTGATGCATAGTGTCTGCGCTGATCTCCAAGTCTGTGTCGGTGGATGTGCGCATCAACTCGTCGAAGTACATGTCGAGCTCCAGTTTGACTTGGTTCTTTGTCTTTTCCTCAGTGAGTGTGCCAATGGATGGGATCGCATGTGTGCATAGAATTGCATTCATGCTCCTGAACACGTGCATGAGATCGACAACACTACCCATCCTGTTTGATCTGTGCCAACTGCTGGGATAGGCATATAACCTATATGGGCGCAGTTTCATCAATCTGTGCATGTTGCACCTCCTGATGTACATGTTCCTGCTGCACTTCCTTCTCTCCTCTACGCAGCTCTTGTTCTTCCCTGAGTTGCTGCTTCAACCCCTGCAACTCCTTCTATGTTTCCTCCATCCTCTATTTCTCTCTTTACCTTTGAGCGATCCCCTTATCGCCTCTTAGCCTCAATCTCCAAAGCTGCTTTCATCACAAGTGCATCTGCTTTGTACTTGTAGCTTTTCTCTGCCTCTGTGTTGTCCACAAACTTCCTCCTGCCTCGGCCATGCGCAGGTCTACTACCCTCTGCTACTACTGATGGTGTTGCTCTCTGCAATGCTGATACCATTTCATCTTGACATCCTTGTCTATGAGTAGCTTGGTTTCTTCATAGATATGAAATCTCACAGACACTTGCTCAACTGCATCTCCAATTGTGCTCTCAATGGTGTCCTTTGACCCTGTTCTCTGGGAGGCCATTGTACCTGTACTTCTGAGAGGAAAACGAACACCTATGATACCTAGAGACATAGAAACACTCATGGCAAGAAATTTGTTAGTTGGAAACCAAAAAAAAATGGAGGACTGACATGAAACATACATGTGTGACTATATGCGAAGAGTGCACAATTTTCATTGGGAGGCAAGGAGATTGACTGCCAAAACTGCACAAGGCACAGTCTGGACTATCAGGAGGCTAAATGGCTTTTGGAACTACCAAATGCACAATCCATCTTGGATTGCTGAGGACTGAAACTGTGCAATGCACAATTTTAGTTAGTAGTGACATGCAAACCAGTAAAATGCATTGCGCAGTTTTTGGGGCTAGCAAGGCACTGCCTCCCAGAATTGTGTAATGCAATCCTAGAGGCTAGCGTTGGGCCAGATTTGCACAATTTATGGAGGGAAGGCAGAGCCTTCACTTCTAGAAATGTGCATTTGCTAGTCAGGCAAGGCAAGGTCTGGGCCAAGGTAGCCCAGACTTGCTGACGGGTGACTGGAAACATGACAAGTCTGAATTCATGGCGAAGCTGAGTGCAAACAAGAGTGGATGATCATGCATGCAAACAATGAGTGCATGATTCAGAAAAAAAGAAAGCAAGCATGCATGTCGCTGTGATGACGACCGTTAGTGCGAAAACAGTGTCATGCATGTGACAATAGTGAGATGCAAAGAAAAATTGAAATAGTTATTTTACAAGCTAACATGCATCATAACGACAACAAGTGTTCATTGAAATCAAGCTGAAAACACTTATATAAAGTGAAATACAAAAAGCTACAAGACATGAAAAGCAGACTTACCCTGAAAAAGCTGAGCTGAATTTGCTGAAGACTCCTAGATGTGATGTGGGATGTCATAGCTACAAGATCAATGTGAGGAATGGGCTCTGGAGCATCCGAAAAATGAGTTTTGATATGATCGAGGTTATGACACACATGCCACAAATGCAGGAAAAAACGACACTTGAGGGAGGTTTCTAAAATGATTATTGCATGTAACCTCCAGTTGCTAAACACTAATCCCTAAAATTTAGGGATGATTTTTGCATGTTTCTTTTTGCTATTTAGGGAAAAGCAGCGCATGCATGCAAATCAGGATTTCTCAGCCTCGGAGGGAACTAGTCAAACTGAAGGCACACGAAACAGTCTGCAAGCTAGGGAAAGCGATTTGCACAGTTTCTGGGTTGAGTAGGGTTCGCTCTCCCTCAGGCATTGCACAAATTCCGGGGTCAGCAGGTCACTACCTTCCAGAATTGCGCAATTTTTAGGCTGCAACCCAGTGGTGGGTTGTATTGCGCAATTTTTTGGGGGAGGGTTGCTTGGCTAGATTGTACAATTCTGGAGCCCAACAGGTAGCCCAGCAGGATCACACAATTTCTAGAGCGAAGGCTGGTTTCCTTCTAGAATTCCACAATTTTCTGAGTGAACATCTCAGCCAGAAAATTACCTAAGTCTGGAATGGCAACCTGTGATGGGAGACAAGCAAGCTGACATGCACAGGTTGGAAAGCCATTGAAACTAGTTGAATCCTATGTACTTGATAGTGCGAGACATGCTACTAAGGATGGTTGGTAGGGAGGCTCCAAAATAAAGCTAAGGCAAAATTTTGGAGGGTGGTTATAGCCGCTACAACATATTTATAATTCAATGGGTTTATAGTATTAATCCCTTCGATTTACTATATCAATAATAATAAGCCATTTTGAAACATGGTCAACCAAGATCAACCATGGTCAATGAAGTTGAATGATGGTTAACCATGTTTTATAAAATGAATCATGGTCAAGCATCAAGAATCATGGTCAACGAAGATCAAATGTCACATTGTGCCAATGATTGTCTAAATATGAAAATCAATCATGGTGAACCATGGTCCAATGTCACATTGTTACAAATATTATTTCCATTTGAAAATGAATCATGGTCTAGCATGGTTAAGCATGATCCAACTTCGCATTGTGACAAGGATTGTCTCAATATGAAAATCAATCATCGTCGACCATGGTCAACCATGTTTATTTTTGTGTTTATAATATTTATCTAAGGGTTTATATACCTTGGGTTTATAATATCAATATGTTGGGTTCATAATCCCTTGGGGTTTAATGTTATTCCCCTTGGTTTATAATCCATTAGGTTTATAATATTAATCCCTTGGGTTTATTCAACCCTTGGATTTAGAGTATTAATCCCTTGGGTTTATAGTATCAATCCCTTTGGTTTATTAATTTATGGGTTCATATTTGTAGTGTTTAATGTGGTTCCATTATGTTTATTATTCCCTTGGGTTTTTAATATGAATCCCTTTGGTTTATTAATTGAAAGGTTTAAATTCGAAGGGTTTAATATTATTCCCTTGGGTTTACGTGCCCTTGGGATTTTAGTATTAATCCCTAGGGTTATTATTTGATTGGGTTTATAATATCAATCATGGTGAAGCATGGTCAACCATGGTCAGCTGATCTAGGTGGCTCTAGAAATGCTCAAAATTGAGCAGTGACTAGGGAATAACTCAAAAATAAAATTTCTTGGATTTCACCCAAACCAAGATCAAATCGTAGTGCTCGTCATCCCAATTCCAAAGGCATAAACAAAAATCAAATCCAAGTTCGTATGCTCAAGATATTCACGGTCAAAGTTCTAGTCAAAATAAGTCAAGTGGCAGTCACTAATGAGGCAACAATTTCAAATTTTCTGGCGCATGGATTTTGGTCGCCGGAAAGGACAAATTTTTGACCTCATTAATTTTTCCAGTAACCCTTAAAAATCAACGGAAAAAATTTATATGGTTTGTTTAACAATATATATATATATAGATATTAAAAGGGGTGGTGCGCCACCACCCCCACCACCACATAACCACATTATGTTATATATATATATATATATATATATATATATATATATATATATATATATATATATATATATATATATATATATATGATTTGGTCGGGAGGTAGTCAAACCCTGCCGACCCCAAACATATACATTTTTCAACGACCATTTGGGTCAACCATTATACGTAACTCCATTTAAATTGGGGCCAGTTAGACTTGAACTCGCGCTGACCAGATGGCCTACCCAACCCATGCGGTGGCCCCACATCCCACTACTCTGACCAACGGTTAAACAAATACCACCAACCCAATCAACCTCACTGCTCCAACTTAATACAAAGGACCATCCCACATTACATGTAACCACACCATAAACAGCAACTCCAAAAACAACAATGTGCCGTTAAAATTGCTATGTGGGGTGGCCTGCAGGTTTTACCTCAGGACCTACCAACTTCCAATGCCTTAAATAATTTCTGCCAACCATGTTTTCCAACGGAGTTGGCTTTAATTTCTCCACCCATAATTTTACATATAAACCTCATTAGTCATTCACCTAGGAGGAGGAGATGCAGTGAAACAGTGTGCACGAAGGCCAAGGGAAGAACCAAGAGCCGGGCATGTTTTTTGAGGAGAGAATATTGCAGGGGAATATTCTTTAGAATATTGTACATAATATTCCATGCAGCGGTGAGGAATCTAAAAGATTCCCTAGAGGGTGATTTTTCACAATGACAGAAACATGCCAACTTTATACTCAAAAGATTAAGAGTTTCGCAGGGAACATGATGGTGTGGTTCGTTTCTCCATCTGAGTAGAAGAAATTCAGGCAACAAGGAATATTTTCATAATCTTGTGGAATCTAAAATATTCCCTTGGAGGCTGACTTTTTGACAGAAGCACAATGATGCTGACTTTATAGTCATTTTTCACACAATTTCACAAGGAGCATAGTGGTGTACTCAGAATTTTCATCACTAAACTATCAAGTGAGAATGCCCATTTAACAACCTCATCTTCCATATCAAGCCCTACGGTGGATGTACAATAATATTTATATTGAGACTTGTTATATTTTATAAATTCTTAAATAGTAGGACCATCATCTTTTCTTGTAAAAATTATCTTGTTAGAACCCCTAAAACAGAGTAAGGGTTTGATGAAAATCACTTACTTTCTACGGAAAATTTAAAATGACCATAACTTGGTCAATATGTCTCATAATCCTTATTATAGTATGTTTTCGGAAATGGAACATACATTCTGCATCTTCCAATGTGATTGAAATCCTAATCTGTGGACTTTAGAAACTCAGATTTTCATTGCAACTGTCACATCGTCACAAAAAATATGAAAAAGAGATGATTTTAAATCAGCAATATATCCCTCATCTAGACTCTATTCAACCGATTTTATTTTGAATTTTGGTGATTTTTAGAGAGGATCTCAGATATGCAATTATGTTCCCAAATTTCGCCACAAAAAACTACAAAAATTTACTGGAGAGTCATCATCCACGAATTGTCGTCAGAAAAAGTTCTATAAAACAAATGATTTTAAATCAATGGTATCTCCCTCATCCGAACCCCAATTCAACTGATTTAATTTTTGAAATTGGGTAACTTTTTTCAAGTAATTCAAATATGCTATTTTTTTTCTAATATTGCACCAAAAGTTTCATATCTGATCTGAAAACTTGCTGCCCCAAAAAATTCCTACAAAAAATGCAAAAACAAATATCCCCTTCTTTGTCCAAGAAAGTGAATTGATACCACTTGTAGTAGATCTGACCTACAAATAAAATACAATTCTCTAATAAAATAAATTCAAGAGCTAATACAAGATATTTCTAAAGATACTGTCCAACACAATGTGATCTAGATCAGGTCTTATGTTGATCATTTGGTTGCGCCTTAGTCAAAGGTTGTATTGCACAAAGACTAGATCATTTAACCATTTTTTTCCAAAAGATTTCTCTTCTTCATGTGTATGCACTCAAAAACAGACCAATTGCACTCACAAATTGAAGCACCACAATTTTGGTTGAGGACTCTAACTGCAAACTTTTGCAATTGAGGACATTGGCCGCCAAATGATTCCCACCAATGTGCTACAAAGAAAAATACATTAATTAGTAACTTAGTTCATTTCATTACTTATTTACAAGTATTTACAGATAATTTGAATTGCAAATTTGTAAACAATTGAACTTTAAAAGAAAAACAAATTGGAATTGCTTACCTAGTTGATCCACATCTCTTGCCATCTTTGCCAAGTTTTTTCCAAAGGTACCAATTGCCATACTGAAAAGAGTAAGTTTTCTATGTATTTCCAACTTGTTTGCATGGTTAGGGACCATGCGCTCTAAACAATCATACAATCCATCTTTGACCTCCCTAACCTGCAGATCTCCTAGCTGAGCTTTATAATGGTAATTTGGGTTCAAAAAATACCCAACTATGTGTATAGTATGATGGAATTGATTGTTTCATCTATTATTATTAATGATCTCCCATATATGCCCATATTTAGCTAACTTATCCTTGTAAACTTCCTATATCTTCTCCTTTGCTTGATCCATAGCCTCATAAATGTATCCCGCGGCCAATTTTTCCCCATCCACCATTTGTAGAACCTTAACAAGGGGCTCGACAATTTTTACAAGCTTTGGAGACCTTTTCCAAAAATAATTGTCAAAAGCTTTCTTTTTGGTGTCTTTTCCATCTTGTCTATGAGCCCATTGAGATTCAGTCCAATCATTAGAAGAAAACGTTTCCTACAAGTTTCTTTGTTGAGAATTGAGACATTGCAAAATGAGGAAGTGAATTGTAAATCTCGTAATTGTAGGCCTAACAAGCTCTTTTCCCCCACTGTTTTTCCTCATTAGGCTGAATACCTGTGAGTGGTTGTAGATGTATTTTGTAATGCAATGGCATACTCTATAGTGTTTTTTACCCACTCCACTTTTCCTATTTCCTCAAGCATGAGGTCTATGCAATGTGCAACACATGGAGTCCAAAACATGGTCTTATATTTAGAATAAGGCATATTTCCATAAAGAACATAGTTTGAGGCATTATCTGTGATGACCTGCACAACATTTTTCTTCCCCACTTCCTGAATAATATCATCCAAAAGCTCAAGTAGAGGGGTTGCATCCTTCACCTTATCAGATGCATCAACTAATCTCAAAAACATGGTTCCTTGAGGGAAAGAAATAAGGAAATTAATGATAGTGAAGTTCTTTCCATCGATCCATCCATCTTATATGATGGAACAACTTGTTTTGAGCCATGAATCTTTATACTCAGCCAAATACTCATCAATGGAAGAAATCCATTTTTGTAAAAGAGCTCCCCTCAAGTCATGCATAGTAGGGCCTTTGAAGTCGTTTCCCGTAGCTATAACAGAGTCCCACATAGCTTAGTAATAAGGTGAGTGAGTATCATTAAATGGGATATTTGCATTATACCACCATCTAGAAATGTATTGAAAAGAAGATTCTTTGCATTATTTTTTCCAATGTTCATCTGAAGTGGGTTGATGACTTGGGTGGGAGGAAGTGGGATCAGCAGAGGCAGTGGTGGTAGAGGTTGAGAAATAAATATGGATGTTCGTCCTATTTGTTCCTTTAGATTATTGGCCTTGATGATAAGACCCAAGAGTACGAGGGACATAGTGAAAGTAGTCATTTGTGGAAGGGCTAGAAGAGGAGGAATTAATCTCAAAATCATCATACCCACTCTCTTTCATGCCTTTTAATATTTCCCTCTTCCTTGCAATTTCTTCTTAGATAGCCTTCTCCCTAGCCTTATTCTCCTCAAACTTGGAAAGGTATTATGCCCTAACAAGACCTAACGCTTCCTTTAGTGCTTCACATGACTTTACTTGGCCTCTTATCCGAGCCAAGTGTTGTTTCAGCTTGAAAATACCTCCACACCCAATAGATTTATTTCAAAATTTGCATATCATTTTTCCATCAACCACATCACAATGATCCCATGTAGTGTCCTCTGATTTTGGAGCCATAGTGACCAGAGAAAATTGAAATTTGCAAAGAAATATTCCAATTAAATAAAAATTGCAACTAAGAAAAATGAAAAACCTAAGATAAATTTATGGGGAAAAAAGGCATATTTAGCCTACCAAATTTGATAGCATAGAACTAGAGTTTTGATAGCATAAAACACATAAAAAAATTAAATACATGGACCATCAATGAAATATGGATTTTGCAAGTGAAAATCCTTACCTAGAAAGGAAAACTAGCTTCCTTAGCCTCCTCTTGAAGATGCCAACTCTACTAACATATCCAAACTATCTCCAAAATAGCTCCAAGTCCAACTCTAAGCCTCCAAGATGACTACTACAACAAAAAGTCAACAATCTCCAAGCTCCCAATGGAACTCACGAAAACTCCAAATGAGACATGGGAGGAAATTGAGGGGGCTGACCTCCTTTTATTGGCTTGGAGAGGGTGTTTTTGGAGGGAAAAAACCTTTAGTTTCCCTCCAAACCACCTTAGAAGCTTCCAAAAACTAGCCCGGTCGGTCCGCAACAGTCGTGGCGATGAACCGACCAGTTTATCTCAGAAGGTTTATGAGTAAATCGGGTGATTCCATCTTAAACTGCCTGTTTAGGTTCGATTTATGTGAAAAATCAAAGAAATGGTGGTATAAACCCAGTTTTGTGGTCAGTTCCACTAGATTTACTAGTGAACCAATTGTTTGACCAATTTCCTGTTTATGTTGGCCGATTTTTAAAGCTATGCTTCCCATTTTAAAGATTTGAGCTTGGTATCCTTCGATATCTTTAACTTTCCCATTGGTAAGCTTATTAATCCCAATCTCTATGTCATCTAACAAAACTATATCCTCTTTAATAGGAGTATTTAAGATGATGCCCATGGTGTTCGAGGAGTCATACGACTTCTTAAGCTAGGTGTCTCAATTCTCTAAGGGGATCGAATGATTATCTTTTGTTTTACAAATTAGAACATTCTGCCAAAACTTTCTAAGAGCAGCGTTAGAAAGGTGAAGAAGATGCTCTTGTCTCTTATTGATATAAGACATCTTCTTCCTTTTGATAAGATCTTTGTATATACTAATATTTCCAAGTTTTATAGTTTCGTTAGGAGCATCTCAAATAACTTTCCAGACCATTTTATAGTCTTTACCATACCAAGGGTTGCAAGTTCTGTTATTCTTTTTATACGTCACCTCGGTAGAGAATTTGTTAATGGTAGTGGAAAGGGTAGTAGTAAAATTGTAATAGATTTGACAAATGTTATTCTTATATGTCAAGAATCCTATATTCCTCTTTAAATCCTTTAAGAATAGGTCAACATTACTCCTATCAAAATGAGTGTGCATAGTAATTTTTCTATTCTCTTGATTTTTGCTAGTACGCAAAACAAGATTGAGGGTTAAGGATAGAAGCCTATAGTTAGAGTCAAGCCCATTATCATTAAGTAACTCAAGGTTAGCAATATGGTTGAGAACATGGGTATCAGAAATTACATAATCCACAACACTACTACCAAGCCCATGTATGTAAGTCATTTGGTTGGAGGAAGAGCACTTATTAATTCCATTATAAATAATCAGATCTTGGAAGCCACAAAGCTTGAATAACTCGGTACGAAATACATTCTCGTTTATGTCTTCGTAGTTTTTTAATCTATTAGCTAAGTCGTATTCAATATTATCAATTCTAAATTTTAACCAATATAATTATATAACGAATAATAATTTAATTTTTAGATGTTTAAACTTTGTTATACATAAAGTTATTTTTTTTAGAAAATGATAAATCAATATTAATAAAATTGTAAAAATTAATTTTAATAATATTAAATATTAAATTATATAATATTTTTATATATTAAACTCATTTTAATCTTAGATTTTTTAGATATTTAAATTTATAAATCTCTTACATATATGAACATGTATATATGATTTTTGTTTAGATATAATATTTTTTATATACAAAATGTTTTTATATATATGTTTTAGTCATTAAAATTTTCTTAAATTCAATAACGAAACCAATGTTGAAATTAAATTTAGATAAATAAAATAACTAACTACTTTTCATAACCAAAATATAAATATACTTAATTGACAAATATATAGTTGCAATACAATAATAAGGTAATAAAAAATTCAAAACATTTCTTAGATAAAGATATAAATATATATATTTTTAAACTTTTATTCTTAATGCATTAAAATTTTCTTTTGAGTGTGATATAATATATCTAAATTTAGAAAAGCTTAATCTAAACATGTCACAATTTCACTTGGGAAACCGTAAAAATTCTTATATGATTTTGAAAAAAATATATATTTTTTTTTGTGAAAAACCAAATTATAACTATTAAGATTTAGAATTTTAGATATCGCAAGAGTTTTTACTAGAATTCTTAATATAATAAAGTCACCCTCCATACTAAATCGTAACCTCACTTGACAACGCTTTTTAGAACACACTTACAAAAAGCCTTTCCATGTAGTGTGATAATGTTGTGTACAATGAAGATTCGGTCAACAATCAGTTCTCCTCATTAACAGAGGTGGGGTTGTCATGGGCTATTCATTCGGTCAACAATCAGTTCTCCTCATTAACAGAGGTGGGGTTGTCATGGGCTATTCCTATATCCAATCTTACATTAAAGTTAATGTGGTTTAACATGGTCATTCAATATCCAGATATAACATGTTCGCAGTGATGATTAGGAAAAAAAAAAGATTACGTATTATATTAAACTATCGAGCCACCATGTCAGGTCACATTAACGTTACTATAAGGTTGGAAATAGCATTTGCCATTGTCATGCGCATAGATTGAAAATGTCAAACAACAACGGATTAACAGTTTTTTTTTAAAAGCACAACTTTTGACGTGTATCATACTTCCGCTGCCGTCCCGCCGTCGATATGCACAGCCTCTGTTGTCAAAGGGACTTCATTGATTCCTGTTGTTCGGCTTTCTTAACCTATGCACGCACGTAACCAACCTCACGTGTAAGTTCAAGTGTTGACTTCACTTCCATCCAAAAGAATCGTTCAAATTTGGCAACAATTATCAGTGAAAAAATTATTAAGATTCGGTATCTTTGTGGTCAATGAAGATTTTCATTTAACGAAATTTATTAATTTGTTCATTCTAATCTGTTAGGATGTTATATTTCAAATTAAAATTGATGGAATAAAGAATGATAGTTTGAAGTTGATTAACATGCTAAGATCGTTGACTCGATATTTGTTCAATCATTCTAGAAGCAGGGAAAATTGTAAATTGGCCAAACACGAGTCTATCTGAATTTTTAATTTTATTTTTCCACATTGAAAATTTGTTAGGAAGTAGCAGATTATCTTAAATGTTTTATTAAATATATTTCACTCAGAATTTTTTTACGGTATCAATTCTATAGACGAGATTAGCTTTAAAATCGTGGAATCAGGTTATAAACCATTACGAATCCATCAATGTCCTTTATGGGTACTCAGAATTTGAAATTAGGAAAGTAAGGATAAAATCTCTTTACAATTAAACAATATCAAAACCTATTAATGTTTAGAAACAAATTTTGTTTGGGTTTTAAAGACATGGAAATAGAAAGAGTAGCTTCACCAAATTTGGTATATCGTTCCAATATAGTAAGCTAAAAAACATATGACATCTTTAATAGTTAGCCGGTAATTATTACATAAAATCTATGATATAATATAATAATTTTATTTAAAATTTATGATATAATATAATATTTTTATTTGAAATTATTGGAGGATCTTATCTTAATCACTTGTTAGGTGTTAAAATGGTCTATCTAAGTGTCTTAATTTAGTTTTAGTTAGTCCAATTTAGTTCAGTCTCATTGTAGTCATTTATTGTTGATGTCTCCAATTTAATTTAATTTAATTGATTTATAATAGTGAGAAGAGCAATCCTCTGTACCATGTTTTCTCTTTATTTGTCATGGTAGCAGAGTGTAGGTTGTGTAAGACTCCTTGAGAGCAGCAAAGAGAAGATGTCAGGTTGCATAAGACTCTAAAGAGAGAAGCATCTCAAATTTTTTGTAGAAAGTGTCGTCTGAGTTCGTCAATGAGAGGATGAGGAAAAAGTGTGAAAGCAACTTGAATTTCACACTTGTGAAGAAAAGGAAGTGCATCACTTTCGCACCTTTGAAGAAAACAGTGCATCAATTTCACACCCCAACAAAAAGAAGACTCCGCAAAAGAGTCGTAAAGTTACGAAATTGTGGAATTTTTAATATTGTTGCACCTTGTCAAAGGAGTGCACAAAATTGCGCATGCAACCTCTTCGAGAAGTGTGCAAACGACGAAGCAAAAGTTAAAAAAAAAAAGAACAATTTTTTTTTATGCTTGGTTCACTAAACGACAAGGATAACGAAGCATGCATTCTGTTGGGAATATGAGGCACTAAATCTGATTGGGAGCATGAGTCACAAAACTCATTTGGAGTACGAAGTCAATTTGCATATAAAAAAGTCAAGTCCTATTTTGTTCATAAGGCAAACATGCAACCGCTATGTTTACAAGATAATTTGCATGTTGAGCCGAATTCAGTCAGCGCTCAACAAATGGGAAAAGCCGAGAGGCTAATAAAGTCGAAGGAGCAGCATGATATGTTTGAATTTTTTTTTTGAAATATTTCAAAATGAAAAGATTTTTCATATAAGGGGGTAATCTAGTGGAAAATGGAGAATTCAGTGAATCCCACTATGCTCAGCCATAAGTGGATGATGAGTGAAGAATTTGTAGAATAAACAGAGAAAGAGCACGTAGATGCTCATGAACCCCACTGTGCACAACCACAAGTGGACAGAAATTTTGGTGATTCCAGCAACAGAGCTTATTGATGACAACTTGGTGATTCTAGCAACAGAGCTTGCTGATGAAAATTTGGTGGCTCCTGCAACGAAGCTTGTTGATGGGGATTTGATGAATCCAACAATAGAGCTCGCTAATGATAATTTGGTGAATCCAGCAAGAGAGTTTGTTGACGACAGTGAAGCTTCCATTGGAGTAGTCAACGTTATGGTGAATCTAGTAATTAATATTGTTCATGTAAATTTTGATGAAGAATTATTGCCTAAAAATGAACGATTGTGGGTGGTGCAACGAAAACATCACATCGACATGATGCTATTTGGTGCAAGAAGCCCACTTGAGTCTGAAAACCAAGTGGAAGACAACTTGTTTGCAGAAATACAGGTTAGTAATGAAGTCAAAGAGACTTAGATAGAGGAAGAAGCAAATATGGAAGCCCACAAAGAGAAAAAGTAGGCAAAGGTAGAGGAAGAGAAGGAAGCACAACAAGAGAAAACTCTGATTGCAGAGGAGAAGGAACATAACCAATATGGTTCTATAGATGTTTTTAAACTTGCCATTAATTTCCAATGTGCAAGTAAACAAGACAATTATGAAGAAGAGTTAAATTTCCTTGAAGCATGGCTTGCAAAACCATGCCTTGATAAAGTCTACATAGAAGTTGTAGAAATGAATGTTGAAGACAACTTGGATGATAAAAACATCAATGAAATTTTTAGGTATTGGAGTCCTGAAGAAATAAAATTTATTCTGATCTTATGTTGCACCAAATTGAGGATGAAAAACACACTACAAAAGATAATATGTGGTAGTAGCCCACATACAACCCAATTTTTGAAGAAGTCCAAGACATGATTAGACAACCTGGAATAATGGAAGACATGCACCAGCAAATGAAGAAACTAAGGTTTGAAGGATACAACAAGAAGAAAATGCTGAAACAATTTAGAGGCTACATAATTTGGAAGAAGAGAAGAAAAAAAGTAAATCTAGTTGAAGTCAATTTTTAAAATTTTAAGCCTAGTTGAGACATAGACCAACAAACATCTTAGTTAAATTTTTTATGTGGTTTTAATTAAGGGGGAGTGTTGGAGAATCTAATTTCAGCAACTTGCTAGGTGTCAAAACCATCCATCCAAGTGTCCTAATTCAGTTTCAACTAGTCCAGTTTAGTTCAGTCTCACTGTAGTTATTTTTTGTTGATGTCTCCAATGTAATTGTATTTAACTGATTTGTGATATTGAGAAGAGAAATCCTCTGCTCTATGTTTTCTCTTCATTATTTATCAAAAATTTATCTTAAATAAAAAAATAAATATGTAAAAATTATCGCATAAATGATATCACAACCTATTAAAGTTTAGAAATAGTTTTTGTTTGAGATTTAAAGACATGGTCTACTTTATAAACATGGTTTTTGGTAACATCATTTTGATGGACTATGGTATGTTTCCTACAATATTTCACGTAATGAAGCCTATAAATAGACTCGAAATCCTCCAAATTTGGCCAAATGGTAATAAAAACTTCATGGTTGATCGGGGTTTTCTAAGATAAATCTTGTCTGGTATTTATGTGTGTGTTGTTATCTTAGGGTTAATCATATTGTCTCTCTTTCATTTTGTTACTAAGATGTAGTATCAGAGCCATGATTGTGAGTTGTTGCAATAGAATAACATGAATATGGCTACATGGAATGAACTGAATATGAATGGCTCCATTAGCATGAGGGATCAATTTGAGAAGAAATGAATGGTAAAAATAATTAGTAGATCCATGGAGTCTATGGAGCTACATGGACATGGAAACATGGCTATATATTGAGGTCAAAGAGAATGGTGACATTTCTAAGTGCCTAGCCAATTTTTCTTTTTGCTCTTTGGAGATGAATTAAAAACAATTATGCATGTAAATGGAAATATAGATATAAGACTTGGTAAGGCATGCATATCCATAATGATATGTCTTTTTTGATAGGGGAGGAGGCGCGCATGTTTCCTAGATTATATCCAAATAATTTATCCAAGCCAAATTTAAAGGGGAGGATGTTAATTCAATCTTGACTTGGGAATGATTCAAATGAGTTTAGTCTATAATCATAGTTTTCAAGCACATGGTTTTGGTGACCTATGTATGTTTTCCATAATATCTATTTTAATGAAGCCCATAATATTCTTGGAACCCTTCATTGTAAGGAACCAAAACCAAGAAAATTTCGGGATCATTTGATTATTAGCTTGACCAAATTTGACCAAAGGTAGTGAAAACTTCATCATTGATTTTTTCGTAGTTGGGATCTTACCGGATAAATGCTATGATATATATGTGTTACTATATTCCTGCCAATATATTAATTATGGACAAAAGACTAAGAATTGATTCTCATACCTAACAAAAACAAACTATACTTCCAATCACTAAAATTACTAACACAAAATTATAATTCAATTCTCTTACTTTTTGTTAAATGTATTACATTCTAACCAAAACCCTTGCCAAGCCCTTGCTTGTCACGATGGATTAAAAGGGTGTATGGAAACTAGAGTAAATGAAAATGAGCTTATAATTTATTCAGTTTCAAAGCTCAAGAGAAATGGGCATCGGGAACAAAGGTCATGGATCCAAACAAAATTTCAAATCCAAGTTAAGGAAATAGAGACTTAAAATGAAAGTGAATTAGATATAACTAGAATTTGCATCGAGAGGTGTAAAGAAAGGTCGAAATCTCAAGAAGCCAAGTATTTTTATTTCTACTATTTGTGTCTATCGTTGTCTTCCATTTCATCTCAATTTCATAGTATCTTTCTCTCCTCCCTTGTGGCTCTGTCTCTGTCTTTCTTTGCGTGGAGGGTGAGGAAGAAGTGAATCGTAAACTCAGGTTAATTTTCCACAAAACCATTAATACAATTTATGTGGATGTAATTACATATTCAATCATTATTTTAAGACATCTCATACAGTTTAGAATAAAAAACCTTCACAAGAATTTAACCTTGTCCAATAATAAAGAAACTCTTCATTTTTCACAATTACTTTATGATTATTAAATTCATATAGATTAATAAAAAATAGAGCAAGGACAATGATACCTTCTTACTTTAGTTTCCAAAAAGAGTTCCATTAATTTCTAAAGGAGTGGATTGCAATCTCCAACAACCCACCCTATTTCCCCACTAGCTAAAACAACACTTTGACTAAAGCTTTGTAGTCACTACTAACTAAGAGTAACAAGCAACTCTAATATCATGTTGAAAACTGGACATGCTAGGATTCAAAACCAAAACCTTCCCCTAGCTAGGGAGATGCTCTTCAAACCATGTAATTTTTGCATGATGGGTATTCATAATGATACAATGTCAAGGTGTAAACTGCTATATCCAACATTGACACAAAACATAAATATGCACCTTTTGAAAAATGTTACATATGATAAAGGGAAAGAAAATGAATTCATATCATAGTTACTATGTTCAAATGGATCCCAAACCTTTCAAATCAGTCAAGGCCAAACCTCTAAATCTGTCCTTTTTGAAAAGGAAACAAGAGGATAAAAGACTAAAGAAAAAGCATATAAAAGTTAATTTTTTTTTTTAAGTACCTACCATATCTATAAATGTATACCATTTTTTTAATTTCTCCAGTATATATTTCAGTGCTTTTCTATGATTATTTAATTTTCTGTGTAATATGTATAATTTCTATATGCCATATTTCTGACCCATCATCGATCTGCCAGCTACATCCCCAATCTACTCTTAACATAAAGGAGAATAATCTGTTAGCAGTTTGCTTTGGATTTTCAATATTTTCAAGGGCGTTGAAAATATTTATCTTCATATTAAACATAAAAACATGTGGAAGAAATATTCCAGTGGTTCTTATGTTTTTACTTTGAACTTTGATAATTACTATTTTAAAAGAGAATAATGGAATATAAATTCTCATGAACAATGAGAAAAGAAACAATATCCAATTGAATAAAAAATACAACCTAAATTTTTTAAATAGAATCAGAATATATGGGCCATGATAAAATGCACAAGAAATAACTGGAAACGCTAAAATTGGAGATTAATCACATGCTATATTAAATCAATGACCTACCTTTATTCAACTACATGTCCACTTTGTAGGGGAAAACACAATGAGTGAATTTAGAAATATAAATAGATTACATTGGTATAAATTTGAATGACAATATTTCCACGATGAGGGTCATCATCATACTATAATGTAAAGAGTAAATCTATAAAATATTGCTAGATTACAATGGAAAAATGGTTACTTTAGTAGAAAAATTTGTCACTTTGTATATAGCATGCAATCCTCGTTCACCAAGAAAGTAACGAGCACATAATTTATTTCAGATTAATCTCCTGCATTGTATAAAGCATGCAATCCTTGTTTGCCAAGAATTTACTACCTAAGATTTATTTCCAATCAATTTTGTGTATTCACTTTGTTGATGTAAAATTCCAACTAAAGGTTATTCATCACTCTAGAGTCCATTAAAAAAATATGCTCAAATCTTGTAAAGATTTGATCGTGCAATAAAAAGTGGAAAATTAACCTATATTAGTCAATCTAAATAACCCACCTACCTAAGATATATTCATCACTCTAAATAACCTACCTATACATAAAAGTGCATGGCTCTGTTTGGCACAATCAAGAAATATAACATATTCCCAAAATATCCAAAATAAAATTTCTATCAAAATGAATATATAGTTCTACAAACATTAAGCAAGGTGAAATGCCAATTTTGTCACTACGTTACCTCACTCTTCAGACATAATTATTTTCCTTATGTTTTTAGTTTGTAAAGAAGCTAAGTCCTTATGGCTTCAGGCTATAAAGAAGCAAAGTTCAGCTATTAGGTATGGAAAATATTTAGGAGGAAAACTATATTGAAATTTATGCATGTAAATTGGGAAACATCTTAAGAATTTTCACATATGCTTCCCTCTATTGTTGGATACTATCTAAGTTAAGAATAAATCTTTGAATCGATTATTTTCCTTTGTCTGAACCTTGAAGTAACTTTTAAGTGTTATATGTTTTCTTAGGCTTGTGTTCGCCTTCATATAGAAAGCCAGATGAACTATTTTTCTTTTGGTTTAATTGGATAAAATGCTAATGATTTTTTATACAGTTACCAGTAGGATTTATGGTTATTGAACTATTTCATAGGTCGTTGAGCTTGGAAAATTTCTGTTGAGAAAAAGCAATTTTGTAGTTTTATTCGATTCACCTTGATGGACTCATGTACATGCAAAAATATTTTATTGAATACACTGCAAGAACTGCCTTTGACAGACCCCTCGTGAATGGTGTTACCTATACTCATAGGGTTGTTCATTCATAAGAGGAGTAATTTGAAATTTAAGGTCCAGTCGAAAAAGAATTTCAGCTAATTTAACATTGGCCCATCTTATTGTACACAAACTGTTCAAATGAATATTTTCCTCAAGGATCTAGTTGAAATTCAATCTCTTCACTTGAAAAAAGATTTTTTCCTGGACCTAACGAATTTCAATCCTAGTTCAATTTCATAAGTAAAATGAGGAACATTAAAAAGGTTCTATATCATTAAAAAGGATCGAATTTTGAACATTAGAGGTCCTTCTACTAAAAGGAACTGAAACCATGAAATGTAGCAAGATATGATCCAAGCCATTTTCCATTGAAGTTGATTTCTATAACCTATAAAAATTAAGTCATATTCCTGAACATTTTGATTTAGATTTCTTTGCTTATCAATTTAAGAATGATTCATTATACAATATTCAAACTATAAAAGAAAATGTCCATGAAGGATGTACATCCTGGCAAGAAATTAAATCAGACATGTATCCTTAAGGCTTTTGCACCAAGCCCAAACATAAAAACCCATAAACAATGCTATATGTTGTGAAAAAAATGGAGAGAAATTTACCGTTGACATGCATGAAGGGCACGTGTAACCTGTTGCAAATGGAGATCTTTGCAAAAGTTGAAGCAATCAATGAGTGTGCAAAACATCTGGATCAACATATTTCCTGTTAGTGTTGTACTCGATAGTAAGAAGCCTTACATATTGACATAAAGTACTAGGTATCATGGATGTCTTAGTTGATAATGGTAAGGTTTAAAAATGAAAAGAAAACCTACTTACATAAGCAGTTTAGCTGAATAATAGAGTTATTTGTATTTTTGAATGTTTGTGAGCATGAGCTACACCTGGAGGAAAATTCATGAAAGCCATCCACATTCCACTTTGAATAAGTTCTAACCTAAAATTCCATCAGACCAGACACAACATGGGACCAAGCCAATCATTAAAATGTTGGAAAGCATCACCATAAACATTAAAAGCGATGATATAAAAAGAACATCCAAAAGAGTATAAGTCCCTTTATTCAAAATCATGTCCATTGCCCAAAGAAGGTTGTCATACCTCATAAGTGTTGTTAACTAATCCTTCAAGATTATCTTTGTAAAATAGTAATTAGTTGTTAGTTTTTACTTTCCGTTAATAATTTATCAAGACAATTTTATCTCGAGCCCACCTTACATTTGTATAAATGAGGTTCTCATCATGAATGCAATCAAATTTCCATTGTGGACTTTATTCATGGGATTGTCTACAGTGGTATCAGAGTATCGATTGAGATTATAAACTCAATGCCTACTGATTTTCATAAAATACATTTTGAGGGGTGCATTGCTTGCAGACACATGAGATAAATACTACAGGTCTGCTGGAAATAAATTTAAAAGTAGCTAAGGTAAAAATGATTACACACGAGTAACTCGTATTATTGGCACAATCGAAAGTGAATAAATAACATTGAATATTGGCGAAGCTTTGAAGCATTTTTGGAAGTGAATTATTAATTATTTTTATTCGAATATTTTTTTTGTATTTGGCATTTGAACTTAACATATTACTGGGAAGTGGAGAATGCTTCAAGGTTCATGAAAGTGAAAGTAGTAAAAAAAAAATTACAGAGTTTTTTTTTTGGCAAGGATTTGTAAAATTTAAATGAAAATGGGAAAAAAGACATTTTCGAAAATATGAGACCACATGTAAGGTGAATACATTTCCTACAGATTTTATATTACTTCCAGACTCATCTTTGTGTGGAAGTAGGAAGAGAGAGAAAGGAAAACGTGAACAGAGAAACCTGAAAGCTAATAGGAGAAAAAGTTGGTGAGTATCAAGTGAATGTAAATTCTATCAAATTGCGATTAAAGAAAATATTTCTCATTTATTTTATGAATTAAATTAAATGAAAATAAAATGGTTAAAGAAAAGTGAAATGAGAAAGTAAAAGTAATTAAGAGGGAAAGAAAAAGAAAAAGGGAAACAAAGAGGTTTGAACCCAACTCTCTTCAAAATTATTTTTGAAGCCCACCATCAGACCACTAAGCCAATTTTATTTAAAATAAAAGGAGAAAGGGATTTATATTTTTTAGAGGAGTATTGCATATATTTCAAAAATTTGAAAAGGATTTGTTTGAAGATTTTATTTGGCTACAAAACAATTATGACTTCAATAGTCTCCATAGTTGGAGTTGTGCTTAGCAGAAAGGAGAATTATCAAGAGTGGTTTAGAAAGCTTAAAAGTGCTCTTGTTTTTAAGGATTTATGGGAATTTTTTCAAGGTATAACATATAAGGATGGAAAATAAATTACATTGGAGCCACCTAATAATGAAAAACAACATGTAATTTTGGAAACAAAGACAACAAGGCATGTGCATTAATAATTGCATCACTGACAGAAGAGGTAAGCAAATATATCATTTCATGTGATGTTGCATTCGAAGCATTACAGAAGTTGAAAGAACTGCATGACTTGCACTCAGAACTTGAAATTATCAGTTTTTGTTGAGATTATTTAATTTGGAGATGAAATATAACGATCCATTGAAGAGTGCTTCTGAAATAAAATCCATTTCTCATGATATAAAAGCTACTGGAATTTAAGTAGATTTACAACGCGTAACTTTTCTAAAATTCCTTCACCCTATCTATTCAGGCTATTTGGAATATCTCCAACCTAGTGGGTAGTTAAAAGACATTACATTTGATAAACTAGTAAACGAAATAGCTAAGAGAGAAAAGACTTTTGGAAAGAAAAAGACTCCACCCAATTATAATGTAGAAATTTGATGCCTTGCACAAAAATATTACAAGTATCACGGTGAAACTTCTAGAGGTGATAAAAGTACTAGAGGTCGTGGTAGAAGAAATTTTAGAAGTAGGGGGGCAAACATAATCAAGGAGATAGACAACAAAGAAATTTTAATGATAAACTAGTTTTCAAGTCTTTTGGATGTGGTCAAATTCGTCACACTGCTGCTAATTGTAGAATTCCTTGGGAGAAAGTCCATGGAAGGAGAGAATAGTTGAATGAAATGAAATATTAGCCACCGCCAAATAAGGGAAAATCATTAGAGTCTAGTACTGCATTTCCTTCATGGAAATACAATTCGATTTTGAATTCAGGAGCCACATGTCATATGACTTTTAGGAGATATTTTTTTGAAACATTTAGTGACCAAGTTGATGGAGTATCACATTTTTCTAATAAATCTAAATTTAATCCTTTAGGAATTAGATCCATTTGTTTGAAGATACCAAAGCTTGCAGATTATGTTTTACATTATGTCCTTTACATTCCACAATTTCAAATAAATCTAATGTCTCTTATACATATTCGACAACAAGGGAATTCCATATATATCTTTGATGGAATCATTGAGATACGTAGAGCATCTGATCATGCATTCATTAGAATTGGTGTTGAAGAAGGTATGCTTTTAAAATTGAATGGCACATCATCTACTATAATGAATTCTCATGATAGTTATGCTCTTTTAGCACAACGAAATGATACTCTATCTTCGAGTTTATTATGGCATGCTCGTTTTGATCACATTAACTATGACAGTATCGCAATTATGAGACAAAAAGGTATAAAAGGATTGCCTACAATAATAAGAAAGCTTACACCATCTGATCATTGTATTTTGGGGAATCATTCTAAGGAGCCTTTTCATAGTTCTTCTTCTAGAGCTTCAAGAAAATTAGGTCTCATACATTCATATTTATGTGGTCCTATGCCTATTGCAATTGCCAATGATAATAAATATATGCTGACATTTATTGATGATTATTCAAGAATGTGTTGGGTGTATTTGTTGAAAGATAAGTCACAAGTATTTGAAAATTTTAAAACTTTTCATTTGATGGCCCAAAATGAAACTCAACTGAACATTGACATTCTTAGAACTGATAAAAATGGTGAATATACTTCTAATGCTTTTGAATAGTGCTTAAAGGACAACATAATCAAACATGACATGAACATGCGTTATAATCCACAACAGAATGGCGTTGCAGAATGTATGAATAGAACTTTAATTAATATGGTTAGATCTATGATGTTCTTTAAGAATGTTAAGTTCATGTTTTGGGGAGAAGTAGTGCTCTGTGGAACTTATATTTTCAATTGTTCTCCTTCTTCTGTCATAAATAATAAGTCTCCTTATGAAATGTGGTATAATTTTCTTCCATCTATTCAACATTTTAGAGTCTTTGGTTCTCTATGCTATGCATTGATTCCTAATCATCAACGCAACAAATTTGGTGCCAGGAGTCATAAATGTATTTTCTTGGGATATTCTGCTACTTCCAAAGCTTACAGATTGTATGATGGGGAGAACAAGAAATTTATCCTTTCCAGAGATGTTATTTTTATTGAATGTGATAAAGATAATTCCACTGTTGATAGACAACTGACTCATTTGGATAAATTTGCATCCAAAAAGTTCTATTTTGAAACTGATAATGATGTTCTAAATAATGAAGGGGGTGTTCCCATTTTGTATTAGTTTGTGATTCTTCCATATTTGACTCATGAGAATGTTATTGTTGAAGAAAATTTGGATGATAGTAATGTTTCTACAGGACCAAGTAATGTTTCTCAATGACTAGAAATTGCTCCTTAAGAGCTTGTTCTTGAGCCTCTTTTTCAAGATGAGCAACCATCACAACCAGTTCAGCAACCTTTACAAAGATCCACATGTGCTCGGAGATTTCCAGGCAAGTATGATGACCTTGAAATAGGAATTTTTTCTAAAGGTGATGTTACTTAAAGTTCAGTAATGTTTCTCATGTCTGTGGAGCCAATCATTCTACAATTAGTGAACCAGTTGTTTTGAAGAAGCTGCTAATTGTGATGAATGGAAGGATGCAATGAAAAAGGAATATAATGCACTTATTAAGAATGGAACTTGGATGTTAGTGGATCCTCTTGCTGGTGTCAAATCTATTGGTTGTAAATAGGTGTATAAGGTCAAGTACAAGGTAGATTGTTTGCTTTATAAATACAAGGCAAGTCTTGTAGCAAAAGGATACGCTCAAAAGGAAGGTGTTGACTACACAAAGAAATTTTCTCCTATAGTAAAAATGGAGCACAACTAGGACTTTGTTTTCTCTTGCAGCTTAGAATAGCTAGAGGAGACACCATATGGACATTAAAACAACTATTTTGAATGACAATTTGAAGGAGGATGTTTATATGTTTAAGCTTGAAGGTTTTACTGTTAAAGGTAAAAATAAAAAGGTATGTAAGTTGGCAAAGGCATTGTATGGACTAAAACAGGAATCCCGTGCATGGTATGAAAAACTAATTGAACACCTTCTCAAGTTGAATTATAAGTTGTTTGATCTAGATGATGCAACTCTTTTTGTTAAGAAAGTTGGAAAGTCGGTTGTATATTTGGTTGTCTATGTAGATGATTTGATGATTATAGGAAATAATGATGACTATATAGCATTTGTTAAAAGAGAGTTGATGAAAATTTTTGACAAATTTGGGTGTTTTGCATTATTGTTTAGGGATTGAAGTTGATTAGAAACCCAAATATATTTTTATTTCTTGGAAAAAATAAATTAGACAGCTATTGGATTGATTTGGGATGCAGGATTGTAACCCTGTTGCTACTCCTTTGGAGAAAAATTTGAAGCTTGCTTCCACTAAAGGAAGTACATTGGAGGATCCAACAAAGTATAAGAAACTTGTTGGAAGTTTGAATTTCTTAAGTACTACTCAACCTGACATATCTTTTGTTATAGGGATACTTTCTAGGTTGATGCATAAGCTATGTGAAGGTCATTGGAATACATTGAAGTGAGTGCTAAAGCATTTGAAAGGTACTCGAACATATGGCACCAAATATTCTGAAGTTGCATATTTCCATCTCAATGGTTATTCAGATTCTGATGGAGACAAGGAGAATGGGGTCTCTACTTCTGGTTATTTGATGAATCGTGGATCAGAAATGATCAGTTGGAGATCACGCGAGTAGTTTTTTCTTGCTCATTCTAACACCGAAGCCAAATATGTTATAGCATTTCAAGCTACAAAAAAATCATTTTGTTTCGCAAAAAACTTGAAGACTTGTAGGAGAAACAAAAAACTTCAACTCTATTCTTTGTTGACAATTCTTCTGCAATTCAATTGGCCAATAATCCCAAGTTTCATGATCGAAGGAAGAATATTAACACCAAATATCAATTGATTCTACATTACATTAAGGACAAAGGAATTCACTTGTCACATTTTCCTACTTCATAGAATATTGCATATATCTTTACCAAAGCACTTGGACGTGAAAAGTTTGGAAAGTTCAGAGTGTTACTTGGCATGTTAGATGTCCCTTCGGATAAAGGGGGGAATGTTAATTAATCCTTCGAGATTATGTTTGTAAAATAAAAATTAGTTGTCATCTTTTTTATAAATGAAGTTCTCATCGAGACAGTTGTATAGTTTGTCGAGACAGTTTTAGCTCGAAGCTACTCTACATTTGTATAAATGAAGTTCTCATCATGAATGCAATCAGATTTCTGTTGTGGATTTTATTCATGGGCCTGTATACAAGTGCCATGTTTAGAAACGCATACACAATCTCCACAAATAGGGACATTGTGCATAAAACAATACAACTGTGTTGCCTGCGACTACAACCAAACATGTCAATATTTCATTCCTAAGAAGTATTAAAAATATTTTCCCTATCATTAGATAGTAGTTTAAATCCAAGAAACAATATTGTTTTGTCCTATTTTTGTTCTATGAGATGGAAATTTTTGAAATCAAATTGAAGTTTTTTTCTTTTTTGGTTTTATACAACCTTACATGACTTTCATCTTCCAACATATCACAATTTTTTAAATCAAATTATAGTTTCTTTCCTTTTTTATTTTGTTACAACCTTACATTACGCTACATCTTCCAACATGAACTATTACAACAAAACGCAATTAAGCAGGTGAGCCTATCAAGGGCGAACATTTTTCTGGGGAATTCGAACATTTGTTTGTGGTGATTTGAACCTTCGCGGGGAATAGAAACACATCTTCTCTACAAGAAAACATGCCCAAATGACATAGATTTAAATTTTAATGTACTTTGTACATCATACCATTCTTCATGTTCAATCATAAGCCATGTTTGCATTATAAAATGAGTATATGCAAACAACCCCTAAACCAACAAAGGGAATACCCCTGAGCAGGAGAAAGAATTAAAGGAGGGCATTAAACCAGTGTGAGAAACAAGTTTGGAAATCAGAAAAATGATGATAGTTTTTCTTTTTCATGGCCATGAACTGCCGGGAACACTGGTATGAAATTACTTTCAACTTTTAAAAAATGCGTGATGAGATAATCACAACGTTCAAATTTTTGGTTTTCTATTCACATTAAACAATCTCCAACTACTCTTTCATTTGATATTTTTCATTCTAAATTAAAAACATACATGGTTAGAACCCAAATTTGGAGCTTTAAACATCCCAGAATTCAAGAATTGAGCTTTGATTTATTGGAAATGAAAGCGGATGAATTCAAATTTATAAACCAGGAGAGAATATCAATAACCTAACGATAATATGAAAAAATTAAAATACCTTGTGGAATTTACACACCACCATGGTTCAAATATCTGCAAGGAACTCGCCCACCTCTATGAGCTCAAAGAAAAATCAAGTTTTCTTCTTTTTTAGTATTCCATTCTGTTGCCAAACCATTGACGTGTACAATATGACCAAGGACTTCGAACATGTACCCAAATTAGTGGCATAATTTTCCACAGGGGTTTGTTGATGTACACATAGAATAAAAAATATCAAGGAAAGTTGAGGACGATATTCAGAATAAGGCCAAATTATTTTTTTTAATTGGTGTTCACATGTTATTCCATGGGTACCATTTCTTGCATGCAGCCAAAAATGACTAATGGAAATCCAGAATTCATTGAATCATGTGCTACGGCTGCATTGTTGTGAAACTTTGCAAAATAAAGCACAATATTCCATGGGTTTTTTCACGAAATCCTCCAACACAAAGTGCGACTGTAAAACTGTTTGGGGGGATTTTGCAATTGATATGTCCAATGGAGAAACCCACTGAGATGGTAGATGGGAAAAGGCAGGTAACAAATTTTTCCTAGGGTCATGGAAAAATGTCAGTTCAAAGTCGTCGGAAATTCGAGCGTTGGGATTGGAATGGAGGAAAGGATGGTTTGGAGACATGAAAGCGGTGAGGGAAGGTTGTTGTTGTTCAGTTGGGCAGGGAAGCATGCAAGCATGGGTCCAGATTTCATGGAAGACTCCATTCCATTCCCCTGCTCTCATTTTTACCACACTTTGCATATCTTTTAGTCAGGTACTGCCTGTTGGGGATTTTTCTGTCAAAATCCCAAAAACACAATATAAAATCACAGAACAGAGAACAATGCTCTGTTCTTCACACACAGGAACTTTAACACAATGGAAGTTTAAAAGATTGTTTCTGAGAACAGAGTATAGCATGCATAAACAGGGATCTGTATTCATAAAAAAAATGAATAGGATGATACAATATTCTTCCTCTTCTGCTCAGAGGGATTTACCAAAAGAAAACACACACACTATACATTACAGTCTACGCTGCTGCGTAAAGCATTCACTTGCACTGCTGTGCTACACCTGTGTCACCCACTCTCACACTCTGAAAACTGCAATACACACACCTTACTTACATACAAAATCTGAATAGTTTTAATGAACAAAAATGGAGTCCCATACTGGGAGTTGCACGAGGCTATCCTTCCTGTCCTCGACTGGGTTACATATTTACTGCAGTAGCTGAAAATTGAATGTCTTCCTTCTCGGCCCATACTGTAAATTGAAAGCAGTCGCCTACTCCTGTACTGCTTCAAGTCCACTCTTAACTAGCTCCGCGCCAATTCTCTGTTTCTTCTTATATTTGAAAAAATATAAAAAAATGCTGCAAAACACAAAAATGGCTTTGGAAACCCATCGGGTCCGTGCTTCATCGCATAGCGCTCATATATAAAAAGTTGTGTACCCATGGTTTCCCCGATTGCGATATGCCGCTCGCACTATGGGCCGATCCTTTGCTTTTCCCTATATTTCGAAAATACATAAAATACATTGAAAATGCCCTGAGCGCGGACTTGAAAATTTATCAAAAACTATTTATAATGTTGTCGGGTCCGCTCCATCGCATCGCAACATTACTCATGTTAAAGACCCCGACCCTATGACATTGCCGATAGCGATGTGCCGATAGCGATATCGGCGATCGCTCATCGCAAACATAAAAGCTTCTTCATAAGTCCTTCACTTCGACTTCGCCGATGCGATATCGGCGATCGCTCATCGGCGATATTTCATATCGCTGCCGCTGCCTACCTCCGATGCTCCAACCCGCCGATATGCCGACTTGCCGATACGCCGACGCGATCTGGACCGCTGATCGGCCAGATTCAACGGCTGAGATTTAAAGTAGATCCTTAAGCCTGCAATTTTAAATTTTGAGTGTTTTTGCCTCCCGATCCTTGGTGAAGTGCGCGGTTATAGTCTTCATGCTGCTGCATGGCTCAACTGTTGCGCAGTTGAAATTATATTTTCAACACTGCCTTAAAAGACTTCCTCCCAAATTATTTTAATTGTCACAAGCTCTTATATTCACAAACCATGTAATGGAGGATATCTGTGTAGGTCATTTGAATGTCACATTTTCACCTATGAACCCGAGCTCATATGCCTTCGTCAATGGCATCAAGATCGAATCAATGCCCAATCTCTTCGACTGAGACCCGGTCTCACACTTTGGAATAACTGGCGAGGGAGAGCATTGAACAAGTTTAGAGCGACATCCCGTAGAGTGGAATTCCATAGACTGAGGTGACTAGTGCAATGACGAACTTTGTGAGCCAGAAAACCCGAGGTCATACGCTTTGTGAAATAGAAAATCAATGCTAAAACCTGTGAGGTTTTGGCGGGCCTCGTTTTCCGAGTGGTTCGGGTTTCTTGCAAGCAATGATACAGAGGGGCAAACGAGGGTGGGGTTGGAGGAACTGTCAGGATTGTCGTTCTAGTTTTTGCAATAGGAGTGGAGGACAACGAAGTCAAAGAGCAACGTCCGTGGTATCGATGCGGCAAAGACTCGAACCTAAGACGCTTCAGGTCTGACAACAAGAGCCACGTGATCGAATATGATTAGATAGAGGAGGATGAAATTTAAGTTCTCTAATTAGCTGGAGTGAACAGTGTTTGCACATTTAAGTTCCTAATTCACTGGAGTGAATAGTGTTTGCACATTGAAAACCCGCAGAGAAAAACGCATAATGCGTAAATATAATTTTAAGTTGTGTTTGCACATTCAAGTTCCTAATTCACTGGAGTGAATAGTGTTTGCACATTGAAAACCCGCGGAGAAAAATGCGTAATGCCTAAATATAATTTTAAGTTGTGTTTTTTTTTAATAAGAAGGAATATTTACATATTTTCATAGTCTATAATAACTAAAAGATAATGATATTATATTCTAGATTCTTTAACTATCATGATGATAGTTTCACCTTAGAAAATAAGATGCTTTCAAAATAGTGACTATTATTTAATAATTATATGAAAAATACATTTAATAAATTTATAACAAATTATTTGATGAAATATTTACTTTTATTTAGTAAAAAAATAATTAATGTTAATAAAATATACCTAACTTTATTTTATATATATATATATATATATATATATATATATATATATATATATTTGGGTTAAGAGTTCTTTAATTTCAAATTGGAAAAAAGAACGTTAATGACTTAGAATATAAATGTATTTAACGAGAGAAAAAGTCTAATTACATTTAGTAAAAAAATTATAATTCATAATAATTAATATATATAAAATAAATCCTGGAAAAAATATTTAATAAAATAAAAAATATTGATAATATATTAAAATTATTGAGAGAAACGTAATTCAAAACTAGTGGTTATTGTTTATATCTTTATTATGCATATGATTTCTATTTTAGAACTCATATTTCTAAAGATCTTAATTTTAAAAACTTATCCTCTTTGGTGAACTGCTGTGATCATTCACATCATCTATGGAATATATTGTTAATAAGTCTCCACATCACCAATGTTTCTGCAAAAAAAAAAAGAGGATTATGTGGTATCTTTCCTTTTATGGTAAATAAGATTGTGTGTTATTTAAAGAACATTTTGGTAATTATAGTCCAAATTATATAAGTTGAGGTGGTGGAAGATTTAACATATAATAAATGGCTTTAATTTACATTAGTATTGATGTTTGATTAACATGTTTAGTTTGATATTATGTTTGATATGAAAGACCAATTGTAAATTGTCTTTGGATCAACAATTTAGTTTGATATTATGTTTGATATGAAAGACCAATTGTAAATTGTCTTTGGATCAACAATTACACTACATTAGAATTGAGCATATAAACATCATGACAAGCGGATTTATTTTCATAAAGACTTATAAATCAATGAAAGGATGTTTCCCTTCCAAAAGCATTCTACACCAAGGTAACTTCTACCTTCGGAATCAGTTCCTTGCCATGCAATGTGACTCATGAACCTCATGATTGTACTCAAGACAAGGCTAACGACAAAAGCAATGATGTTTTGCTTTGTGTTAGGTAGAGGACCTTCCACCCTTTGTTTATATAAATTATATAAATTAGTATCTACATAAGAAGAAATTTTCCATTGCATTATTAAAATAGCACCAAATGTGGATGGAGTTAATGGATGTTAGAAATATTTAATGTGAAGCCTCTAAATGAGGTTATGAATACTTAAATTTTCACAAGAATAAACTATCATCTAATTCCCAAACATTAATACAAAGTAACTCACCTTGTGTTATATAGTTTTTCTAAGAATCTATTCTTTCTATATTAAATGAAACCTCAATACAGAAAGATAATTGGGCTGAGAAATCCATATGACTAAGTGAAAAAACACATTAATATTAGGGTGTGTGAACATAATTTTATCTACTAAAAAATGGTTTAGAATGGTTTGGAAGTCAAATAAGTACATTAATTAACACATGTTCCAAATTCCCACACATTATCCTTGAAGGGTTGGGATGTGAGAGGTAAGGACATGCCATATCTTTCATCATATATGAACCTTTATTCCATTTATGTTATTGAATGTAACATTTGTGAAGAGAATAAAATCTATGGGGTAATGGAGAGTACTAAATAAGATATAAATTCAATTGATATTTAGGAGTGCCCAATCACTTGGGTAATGACTTATATAGAGATTCTAGGATTTTATGGGTATTTAAGAGTTTTGGTGTTGTTTTTTCTATTTTTTTTTTGGATATAATCTCCCACACAATTCAAATTGCAATTTTGAATTTCAATTTGCAGAGCTGATAAGTATGGAAAATAAAATTACGAGAGCTTTAAATATTTTTGAGAAAACATGAAGACTTTATTAATTTCAATAAAAGCTCACTTTTCTTTGTCACTTCTAAATTCCATGAGAATGAGAATCATTATTTATTTTAACATACAACTATCATGAATCTATTGGTACATCAAAACAGAAAAGGATATACTAGAAGCATAATGTAATATATTTTCCAATTTAGTTTTCATCCTTTATAAGATCACTAAATCTATTTATTGCTTCAAACAACAAAGTTTTAGAGAACTAGGTTTAGGTTGAGTAAAAGGAAGATGAGACAATCCACCTGGTGCAACCTAGCCACACTGGCCTGCTGGTCCACGTGATCGCACAGTATGACGTGCTCTATTACTAAATGGCTTCGTCTATGTGGAGATTGTCCGTGGATATTTCGCTGTTGGTTGCAGTTGCGAGTTATTGTTGCATTAAATGTTCACCCTACGTCTCGGGCTTGGTTCCCGCCTCACTCTTAATCCTTATCGCTTGGTCTTTTCACTATTCTGGATGGTTCTGCCGTTGAAAGGTTCGGTGAGGGTTTCTGTCGAGCAGTCACTGTTCTGTTAGCTGTGGTGTCTTCCGGTGTGTATGAACATTCCCTTCTCCCTTCAACTCGGCTGTGGACTCATGGACATTCCTGCCCGGTGTGTTGGTGTTACTCCGGCTCTGACGTGCTTATGTGACTTCGTTTTCTCTGGTAAGTTCTTGGTTACTATGATTTCAACTGTAATTGTATTGTTAATAATTTACTTGCCCGTCAAGGAATGGCTTTAGGTTATTGCTCTTCTATTCTAGTATAACCCACTTGCATCTTTTACTGTTTGTCAATCTCTGTTTCACGAATTCACTGACTGTTATGGACTCAGGGAAAACTTCGGTAGTCGATCGACGGCTCGAACAGGTAACAACATCCTTCCATGCTTCAATTTATCCTCCCACTGGAATCGTTACTTATCAACATTGCTCCTTCGGTCTGCAGTTTTACAAATCCATACGTGATGATTCTACTTCTCGAATTCGGCTCTGTCCACTCAAGTAAGCTACAGCAGTTCTTTTCTCAGATTGTTTGGTATGATTTCCCCCAGCTTATTTCCTGTAACTCGCTTTTTATATTAACCTTCGGGTTTGTTTTCTCTACAGGTCTATGGTTTCGACTTGAGCGCGTGGGCTTCCGTCTCCTATTCCACAGGAAGAACCTTTCGGTAGGCCCTGAATCTTCCAGCTTTCGAGATACGAAAAGTCCTGTAGGATAGTGGCCTCGGCTTGTTGTAGTTTGTCTGTAATTATTGTTGTACTGTAGTTTGTCTCTGTTGGTAGCTGTACTGTGTTGTTTTCAATGCCGTCGGGTAGAAAGAATGTTTGTGGTTATATATATAAACCCTTGTCGAGGTTTTCAACCCTAATGCCAGTCACAGTTATGTATTTGATTTGGTTGTTCTATGGAAGTGAGAACCAGCAATGTATGTGTTTCATTTGACAATACAAATGATAATAGTTTTCTTTTCAATGGATGATATTTGATTCACGATAATACAAAAAATGTGTAATGGAAGAACCTCTGTGTTTGGTCGTCTCCTGTGTAATGTTGTCTCTGTTATGTGGTCGTTTTGTCCTATTCTCAGGTCGTCCTTTCCTTTCTGTAATTCCCTTTTCCATAGGCGAATGTCCGTTCAGGTTGGACACCAACTGTGTGCCAAATAACAACAGGATCACGCTATCCGTGATCTTCCTCTGTTTATCGTTTATCAAATTGTTGCATAAACATTAATTAAGTTATAGTAATGAACAATGGATAATACTTTTGGATGGACAATGGCAGAAAATCCTGTCTCTGTAATGTTATTTTTATTTCTTCAATTCGGATTCGTGGAACCCTCCCTTCGTATTACATCTCTGTTTTTATATCCTTCTGTTACAGTTGATTTGCAGTTAATTAAAACTGCCATAGGGTTCAGTTAAACGAACTTATTATGGTTAATAACTTCTACCTGTTTGATTCTACAGAACTTAACTAAGCAGTTTGTCATCTCTCCCCTAAATTAACGAACCATTTCCTATTTACTGTTCAGTCCATAGTAATTCTAAATGTCTAACTAATTGCAACCTAACATGCCGACTCTGACAATAAACAAAAGTAATTAAAAGAAACTACCTGATGACTCTAGAGAAAAAAAACAATCCTAATGATCAACAACTTTCAAACCTGGCTGAGACTTCACTCGGCCATGCTGAGCTGGATGCTCCTGCATCAGGCTCCTGGGGCAAAAAGAGATCATGGCTCCGGCCCATGAGCTTCTCGACAGAAGTTCCTGTTTGAGTGATCTGCCTGGCATCAAGCCACGAACTGTCCTCGATTGGACGGTTTTTCCACTTGACCAGGTAGTGCATGTAGTCCTTCTGTCGAGTTCGTCTAACCACCTGAGTTTCGAGGATGCTTTCAATCTCGGGCGGTTGAACGTAAGGCATCTGTCTCTTCCAAGCTTCTCCATCTTCCTGGGTACTCCGTGTAGATTGTCTGAGTGCATCTTCCTCCTTCTCCTCGGGGTTAGCCGTGTACGGGAACATATCTGCTATGTTAAAGATAAGTGAAATGCATATTCCGGGCGGCAATTGTATCTCATAGGCATTAGCTGAAAACTTTCTCAAGACTTTGCAAGGCCCCACCTTTTTATACTTCAGTTTATTGTACGTACCCCTAGGGAAACATTCCTTGCGTAAGTGTGCGAGGACTTCGTCCCCCACTTCAAACTGCACTTCCTTCCTCTTTAGATCTGCGTGTTGTTTGTACTTTAAGCTGTTGTCCTGTAACTTTAATTTCACCTGTTCGTGCAAGTCTCTCATCGCATTAGCGAAATCTTCTCCGTCCGCACTTCGTCGTTCCTGCAGTCCAAGATCCCGAAGTTCATGCACTCCACGAGGATGCATGCCATACAGAATCTGGAAGGGACTGAAACCTGTGCTGCGGTTAGGCGAGTCGTTGTAAGCGAACTCTGCCTGTGCTAGCACCTGGTCCCACATCCGTGAATTCTCTCCGACTAGGCTATGTAACAGGTTTCCCAAAATTCTGTTTACAACTTCAGTCTACCCGTTGGTCTACGGGTGATATGCAGAACTGTAGCTTAGTTTTGTATTCATTTTCTTCCATAAGGTACGCCAAAAGTGTCCCGTAAATTTCACGTCTCTGTCCGAAAGGATGGATTTGGGCAGTCCATGTAACCTGATAATTTCATTGAAAAACAAGTGGGCCACGTGGGTGGCATCACTGGTTTTCCGGCAAGGTATAAAATGTGCCATTTTTTAGAATCTGTCCACCACTACCATTACTGAGTCATATCCTCATTGCATCTTCAACAGGCCTAGGACAAAATCCAAACTAACGGAATCCTACGGCTTGCTTGGGATGGGTAACGGTGCATACAGTCCCGTATTCTGGCTATTTCCCTTTGCCAATTGGCACACCTTGCATTTGGTCACAAAACGTTTCACATCTCGTCGCATTTTTGGCCAAAAATAAAAATGACTAAGCTGCTCAAGGGTCTTATCCATGCCAAAGTGTCCAGCCAAACCTCCACTATGTTTCTCGCGAATAATATTCTCCCTCATCGAGCAGTCAGGTATGCACAGCTATCCTCCTTTAAACAGCAGTTTCTCTTGTAAATTATAGTCCGACCAAGGACTATTGCTCCTCACCAAAGGGTTCTGGCACGCCTCATAGGCTTCCCTGAAGTCTGTGTCTGTTTGGTATAGGTCCCGTAAGTGCTCAAAACCCAGCACCTGTATAGTGCTTTCCTGCAGAAGTAGAGCCTTCCTACTCAATGCGTCTGCCACCTTGTTTGCTTGCCCACTAATGTGCTTCAGTACGAAATTAAAACTCTGCAAATACTCTACCCATTTGGCATGTTTGTGGTTGAGTTTGTGCTGCTGCATTACATATTGTAGTGCAGAATTATCTGAAAATAGCATGAATTCGTTCCCCAATAAATAATGCCTCCAGTGTTTTAATGCCTGTACAACAGCATAAAATTCTTTATCATACGATGAGTATTTCTGCCTACTCTCGTTTAACTTCTCGCTGTAGAATGCCACTGGCCTGTCCTCCTGACTGAGTACAGCCCCTATTGTTGTCCCACTGGCGTCACAACGTACCTGAAACAATTTCTGGAAGTCTGGTAGCCTCAGGATTGGCCTCTCAACAATCTTCTTTTTCAACAACTGGAAACTATTTTCGGCCGCTTCTGTCCACCGAAAAGGCTGGCTGGCCTTTTTGATGGTTTCTAACATGGGTGCACAAATTTTGCTGAAATTCTTAATGAACTTCCTATAAAAACTTGCCAATCCGTGAAAACTACGTACTTCAAATAGATTTTTCGGAGATGGCCAATTTACTATCGCCGCTACCTTCTATGGATCCATCTTCAGTTCATTTTCTGCTACCACAAACCCCAAGTAAATTAATTCCTTCTGTAGAAAAGTACATTTCTTCAAATTTATCAGTAGTTTGTTCTGCTGTAATTTCTCTAGTACCTTACGCACGTGTCGAAGGTGTTCTTCTTTCGTTCTGCTGAAAATAAGAATGTCATCCAAATAAACTATCACAAACTTCCCAATATACTCCTTCAGCATCTCGTTCATGAGCCTCATAAATGTACTGGGCGCATTGCTCAGCCCAAACGGCATGACCAGCCACTCGTACAACCCTTCATTTGTCTTAAAGGTCGTCTTCCACTCGTCCCCCTCTCATATCCGAATCTAATGGTATCCGCTTTTCAAATCTATTTTCGAGAAATAAGTTGCCCCGCTTAAACAGTCCATCATATCATCCATTCACGGTAACGGAAATCTATACCGGATGGTAATTTTATTATTGGCCCTCGAGTCGGTGCACATCCGCCATTCCCCTCCTTTTTTGGGAGCGAGGACTGTTGGTACAGCGCAAGGGCTTAAACTCTCCCTTATCAAACCCTTGTCCAACAGTTCTTGCACCTGTTTTCTAATTTCTTCATTGTCCTTGGGGCTCATTCGGTATGCTGCTTTATTCGGTAAACTGGCTCCGGGTATGAAATCAATGTGGTGACTAATGCTCCGCTTGGGGGGTAACTTGTCTGGCAAGTCATCTACAACTATGTCTGCAAACTCTTCTAACATTCGCTGAATCTCTATAGGTAAGTCTGTTATTTCCGTGTGTAACAGAACTGTCCTTGCTTTCTTGATCACTGCATAACCTACCTCACTGTCCTTTACCTGTTTTAAAAACTATTTTCCACTCATTAGTAATGCTCTGGTTTCACTTGTTTCAACTGCTCCTTTCTCTTCTCTGATAGGTACAAGCGTGTGCTTGATTCCGTCCTTCTCGAATTTATAACAATTCATCACTCCATCATGTGTTACCTTCCTATCGTATTGCCACGGTCTGCCTAATAAGATGTGACACACATCCATTGGCATGATGTCGCAGACAATTTTGTCCTTATATCTGCCTATCTGAAGTTCGACCTCGCTTTGTTCATCCACCAGCAATTGGTGGCCCTTTTGCAGCCACGAAACTCTATACGGATTGGGATGCTTTAAGCGTTTCAAGTCCAATTTTTCCACCATTTCCGTGGACACCAAATTATCGGTACTCCCGCTGTCAATTATTAATTTGCAACACTTACCTCGTGATTTGAAAATTGTCCTAAACAGAGCTTTCCCCTGTGTCTATTTAGTGTCTTCATTGACTGGTTTCAATAGCACTTTATGCAGCACCAAAGCTTCTCCTGTCTCTGGAGCATTCTCCGCCTCCTGAGGGAGTGCTGTTGTTTCTTCCGGCTGTGCCACATACGCACCTCGCTGTCCAGCTGGATCTGCTTCCGGACACTCAAACGAGTGGTGGCCCCACTTATGACATCTATAACATTGATAACCAGCCCCTCTTCCTCGGCCATTCCCTCTGCCACGCTGGAACGATCGGCCGCCTCTCGTGCTGTCTCCTTTATCTGTTGATCCTGTTGTTTTCGAACTGCTAGTTTCCTCACTGTTGCTAGCAGTCCGGCCCCTGCCATAGGACTGCCCTCTCCCTCTATTGGCCCCTCGTCCTCTCCGGGCATTCTGCCTTCTGGTAATTTTTTCCTCTACTTTTATTGCGCTTTGATATGCCTCCTCGGTATTATTTGGGGATAAAATACTTATTTCATCTAGGATTTCCATCCTCAGCCCATTAACATACCTGGTTGTCCTTTCTGCTGTATCTTCGGTATATCCGGCTCGCAAATTCACTCGGTAGAACTCCTCCGTGTACTCTTTTACGGTCAATCCTTTCTGTCTCAAATTCTGTACCTGCCTGTGTAATGCAATCTGATAGTCCCTTGGTAGAAATCTGCCCTTCAGCTTGGCCACCATTCTTGACCAAGTTTTAATCGGCGTCTTATTCAATCTCTTCCTCTCATTCTGGACACTGTCCCACCATAGAGCTGCATGTCCCTTCAGTTTCGTCGCCGCGAATTTGACTCTACGGTCTTCGCCAACTTCTTCGCACTCAAAGTACTTGTCCATCTCGCTAATCCAATCCAACAAAATATCGATAGACAGGCTACCATCGTATGTCGGAAGTTCTGGCTTAGGTTTACTGCTTGCTAGTAAAACAGACCTCAGCAGTTTCACCTCTGCAGATTCTCCCTCTGGTCCATCTGCTGCTACTTCCGCTTCATCTTCGCTGACATCGCCCATTTCTGGATCTCTCCGCCTACCTGCCTCTACTGCCTCCAAACGGGCAGCAAGGATTCTAATTTCCTCTCGCAACCCTTCATCTGCCAATCTGCGAGCACCTCGGCCTCGTCCTCGTCGCCCTACCTCCATATTCTCAATCAACCTAATGCTCTGATACCACTCTGGTGCAACCCAACCACACTGGCCCGCTGGTCCACGTGATCACACGGTATGACGTGCTCTATTACTAAATGGCTTCGTCTACGTGGAGATTGTCTGTGGATGTTTCACTGTTGGTTGCAGTTGCGAGTTGTTGTTGCATTAAATGTTCACCCTACGTCTCAGGCTTGGTTCCCACCTCACTCTTAATCCTTATCGCTTGGTCTTTTCACTATTCTGGATGGTTCTGCCGTTGAAAGTTTCGGTGAGGGTTTCTGTTGAGCAGTCACTGTTCTGTTAGCTGTGGTGTCTTATGGTGTGTAGCTGTGGTGTCTTATGGTGTGTATGAACATTCCCTTCTCCCTTCAACTCGGCTATGGACTCATGGACGTTCCTGCCCGGTGTGTTGGTGTTACTCTGGCTCTGACGTGCTTATGTGACTTCGTTTCCTCTGGTAAGTTCCTAGTTACTATGATTTCAACTATAACTGTATTGTTAAAAATTTACTTGCCCATCAAGGAATGGCTTCAGGTTATTGCTCTTCTGTTCTAGTATAACCCACTTGCATCTTTCACTGTTTGTCAATCTCTGTTTCACGAATTCACTGACTGTTATGGACTCAGGGAAAACTCCGGTGGTCACTCGACGGCTCAAATAGGTAACAACACCCTTCCATGCTTCAATTTATCCTCCCACTGGAATCGTTACTTATCAACATTGCTCCTTCGGTCTGCAGTTTTACAAATCCATATGTGATGATTCTACTTCTCGAATTCGGCTCTGTCCACTCAGGTAAGCTACAACAGTTCTTTTCTCAGATTGTTTGGTATGATTGCCCCCGGATTATTTACTGTAGCTCGCTTTGTATATTAACCTTCGGGTTTGTTTTCTCTACAGGTCTGTGGTTTCGACTTGAGCGCGCGGGCTTCCGTCTCCTATTCCACATGAAGAACCTTTCGGTAGGCCCTGAATCTTCCAGCTTTCGAGATACGAAAAGTCCTGTAGGATAGTGGCCTTGGCTTGTCGTAGTTTGTCTGTAATTATTGTTGTACTGTAGTTTGTCTCTATTGGTAGCTATACTGTGTTGTTTTCAACGCCGTCGGGTAGAAAGAATGTTTGTGGTTATATATATAAAGCCTCGTCGAGGGTTTCAACCCTAATGCCAGTCACAATTATGTATTTGATTTGGTTGTTCTATGGAAGTGAGAACCAGCGATGTATGTGTTTCATTTGACAATATAAATGATAATAGTTTTCTTTTCAATGGATGATAATTGATTCACGATAATACAAAAAAATGCGTAACGGAAGTACCTCTGTGTTTAGTCGTCTCCTGTGTAATGTTGTCTCTGTTATGTGGTCGTTTTGTCCTATTCGCAGGTCATCCTTTCCTTTCTGTAATTCCCTTTTCCGTAGGTGAATGTCCGTTCAGGTTGGACACCAACTGTGTGCCAAATAACAACAGGATCACGTTGTCCGTGATCTTCCTCTGTTTATCGTTTATCAAACTGTTGCATAAATATTAATTAAGTTACAGTAATGAATAATGAATAATACTTTTGGATGGACAATGGCAGAAAATCCTGTCTCTGTAATGTTATTTTTATTTCTTCAATTCGGATTCGCGTAACCCTCCCTTCGTATTACATCTCTGTTTTTATATCCTTATGTTACAGTTGATTTGCAGTTAATTAAAACTGCCATAGGGTTTAGTTAAACGAACTTATTATGGTTAATAACTACTACCTGTTTGATTCTACAGAACTTAACTAAGCAGTTTGTCATCTCTCCCCTAAATTAATGAACCATTTCCTATTTATTGTTCAGTCCACAGTAATTCTAAATTTCTAACTAATCGCAACCTAACATGCCGACTCTGACAATAAACAAAATTAATTAAAAGAAACTACCTGATGACTCTAGAGAAAAAAAAACAATCCTGATGATCAACAACTTTCAAACCTGGCTGAGACTTCACTTGGTCATGGTGAGTTGGATGCTCTTGCATCACCACCAATTGTAGAAACTAATGGGAGAAGAAGAACTATCCTTATTCAAGTGTTAGTAAGGCAGAAATAAATAGTTCTCATTAATTTCATTAATATTTATTTTTTTCCTGTGTTAATTATGTTGTTAAGTTTTTTGTGAAACGAACTACAAGTCAACTTGACATGTCTATTCTATAGCCTATTGCAAGCTTTTTTTATTAGTTCTAGGTAAGTGCTTAGTGCTTATGTAGGATGGAAACATTAAAAGATTCCATGCATATTATGGTGAGCATAAATTGTTGGACATTGGATAAACTAATGCTCTTTGTGTGTTTTGCGACATGGACTAACTGCCTCTCATGGATCCTTATCTCTAGCGATGTGATCGTTGACTAACACATGCGGGTTTTGGTCTAATGAAAATCGTGATTCCCAACAAGTGGTATCAAAGTGTAGGTCACAAGTTCGATACACACATGGATCACGTTGGGGGGAGATTGTTGGACATTGGAAAAACCAACGCTCCCCATGTGTTTCGCAACATGGACTAACCGTCTCTCGTGGATCTTTATTTCTGGCGATGTGATTGTTGACTAACACTTGTAGATTTTGATCTAAAAACAATCGTTATTCCCAACGTAAATTACATCCATTTTATTATATAATATAATATTTATGTTTCATTTTAAAAATAATAATAAAAGTAAACCATTTTCACATATAAGTTGTTAATATTAACTATTATCATATATAAATTGTTAATATTAACTAATATCCTATCCCCACAATGATTCTTTCCCTTTGCATATTACACACCAAAAATTGTGTTTGCAATTAATAGATATTTAAATACACAAAAAAAATTGTGTTTACATTTAATAGATATTTAAATACACAGAAATTGTAGATAGCCACTTACCTTTGACATGAGAAATTTATTTTTTTAAATTAATTTAATTTTTGAAATTCCAGGAATTGTAATTCTGATATGTAGATATTTTTGGAAATTATAATTATTCAATTACACAGATATTTTTGGAAATTATGATTATAGTTTCTATGTGTGCACAGGTTTGATGGATTCTAATGGTAGGTTCTATTTTGGGGGCTATGATTGTTTTTGGTAATAGGATTTGTTGGGGATTTCGATTACAAGTGTTCACTGTGTTTGTGATGTCTTCAAAGGGAGGTGTGATCGTTAGACTCTTAAATTAAAACACTCGCACCTGTCTTCCTAGCCACATTGTGTTAGGTTTATCTACTATTTGTGTCGCAATAGCATTGATCGTTCAATGGAACACGCATAAACTCAAATTCTTTAAAATGGGGTTCGGCCACCACACCATGACTGGTCTCTCAACAACAGTTGTTCGAAGCTGGCAAAATGTTGTGATGTCAGATCCAAACAAATGATGATCAAGAGCAATGATGGAAATTTCTAGTAATTTCAAACAAAAATATGAACAGAGAAAAATGCTTTGTTTTAACCCAGAGAATAATACTCTGTTTTAGCACAGGGAAGCAAAAGAAATTGTTTGCTGGAGAACAGAGTTTCTTCACACACATAAAAACACTTTTGTATTCATTAATAAAAATTGCCAGTTACAAACTTCTTCCTCTCACAGAGGGATTCTCCAAGAACACTTCAGTTCCTCACAGAAAAATTACTCTGTCTCTTCTGAAAATTTTACACTGCTGTGTGTAAAAATTTTCAATCTTCAACTACAGAAAATTACATTCACTACTATGTGAAAAAAATTTCAATACATTTATGCTGCTGCATATTCCATTACACAAAAAAAACATTCGTGTTGTTCTTCACAATGGCGCCCAGCCCATAATATTTATCCTTCAAAACGGATACAATACAGTCTTTGCACTGCTGTGCATTTCAATAATAAATCTCTGTGATTCTGCTTGCAAATCTACACTTCTGTGTAAACAAAATTTCATTCACACGCTGCTGCGTTTTTGCCCAAAAAAAACATTTCATTCACTGCACTACTGTGCTTCTCCTTCATACTGTCGCGCTGCTGCGCCTCTCTTACATTACATATGCAATGCACACTGCTGGAGATTGCATTTCAATAACAAAACAAAAAACCTTTTTCATTCGCACACTTCTGGTGCGTATTGCCAAAACAACAACAAGCATTATATTCAATCTCTCTACTATGCATTCCCTTTTAACAAAAAAAAAGACCTTGATGTATTTACGCTGCTGCGTATTACATTCATTCAATCTGCTGTAAAATTCCTCTTTCATTCGCTGCGGCGAGTTTCACTTTTCATTTTCAATGCAATTTCAACCAACAGAAATTACCCACGCACTGCTGCGTTCTCTCTTATTCATTTGCACTCTGCTGTGCTACATACCATACTCCAGAACAACAAAAAAAACTTACATTGTCAACAGGCAACATAAAACAGGGCATATACATTTTTTTTACATCCCATACTTCCGTGAAAAACAAAGATGAAATAAATTCTTCATCTACTTTCAACAACCGAAGTAAAAATTTCATTAATCACTGTACTGATAAACTGGTAGTAAATTAATTTTGCTTTGACCGTATCGCATGGAATATCTATTCAGAGATTTGAATTTTTTGAACTCTAATATCGGAGGTCCTCCCGATAACCAAAAAATCATATGTCCACTACCACAAACCGTAGATCTGATCGGTTGGCTGACAGCGATTCCTCGGAGGTCAAAAACGCACGGAGTTTATGCACCGGGGAAGGGTGGTTTTGGAATAGTTGGTGTGGCCACGCGTTAGTTAGCGAATATGATCGCTACCCCTCAAGAAATACCACTCCTGCATGCAAGGTGGTGCGGGGAAGTGTAATGGCGGTTTTCAAAAACTACGCTGCGGTCGCTGTCGCTGCACGGCAGTTGAAATTAATATTTCAACACTCCCCTTTAATTTCAACTGCTGGGTTAAAATTACAGTTCCTTTTGCTTGCTCTTGGCATAAGCTCCTTAACATCCTTCTCATCCAAACTGCTTGATATGCTGCTGCTGTAGCTGCCACATATTCTGCCTCTGCTGTTGATAATGCTACAATAGGCTGCTTTTTAGAAGCCCATGAAATTGCTCCTGAAACATGATCTTCATCAAAGAATGACTGTTAATATAGTTCAGCAAGGATTTCATAAGGACCCGTTCACTAATAGCTTCAACGATAATGACCAAGAATTACAGGCTCCCTCTAACTGTATGATTGTCTCCTTTTGGCAGAGTCTTCTCAAAATAAGCTTAGATTGGTTGGAGAGCTTAAGGGACTTTCAGACTGTATTTCCTTCCTTCTCCATACTTGTGTGACTTTCTTCTTTTGCATGGTTCTAGCTTGTGTAAGAGCCTATGTTAAGTTACAATCACGTGCCATATGACCAATGTTATGACACTTGAAGCATTCTACATTGTTCACGAATAAGATTTCATGATTTCTTCCTGTAATATTGTTTCTTGGAGGTTGTCGGAGACTATAACATCTATCTCTATGAGATGCTTTACAGTCTTTTGCCATATGACCAAAGTTTGAACAAGAATAACAATAACCAAAAAATGAACTTTGGTACCTAGGAGATGGAGGTCTCCTTGATGTACTTCTGAAGTCTTTCTGCCTTGAGATCCTTTGATGATAACCTTTGCCTCTTGCCTCTTTGACATCATCTACATTTCTTTTTGGAGCTGGTTTTCTACTTGGAGCAAGATTTCTTCTTGGAATAGGATTTCTATTGTAGCCTTGATCTTCTCCTTGCCTTTGCTGGAACTGGGAGCATCACCATTTCTTTCTGGCTTCTTCACATCTCTTTTGCTTAAAGCATTTTCATTCTTGTTTGAGGGTTCACCTACATACCTGAGTCCTGATTTATCAGATGGACATCTGTGATAGCTGAGCATGTCATCCAATGCTTGAGAGCTCTTTAAGATTTTGTTCATCCCTTCAACCTTTTTTCTGAGGAGGACAATCTCTTCTTCCAATGTTTCACACTCATTATTCTTATTTGCAAGTTGTTCCTCAGTTTCTTCCTTACTACGAGTAGCTTCAGCTGCTACTATTTTAAGGGAGATAATATCTGACTTCATTTTGAAGATTTCTTCATTCTTTTCTTGACCGCTCTCCATTTTCTTCTCAGCTCCTTGTCCCTGTTTCCTGGCTTCTTGTAATTGAGACTTAAGGGAGGAGACCTCTACCTTGTACTGACCAATCTCTTCTTCAAGTTTGTTCACACTCTTGTGCGTTTGTTCAAGTTGACTTGACAAGGTATTTTCGTGCTTCTTTTCTTTATTCAATTGATTTGTCATGGATATGACTTCTTCATGATGCTTCCTTTTGCTTTGATGAAATTCCTTCTTAAGCTTGGCAAGCTCTTCATCCCTTTCTTGTACTTGAAGCTTGATGAGGTTAACTTTCTTCTTTGTTTGATCTTGGTTACCAACTAGAGCTATCTTCTTAAGTGCCTCATTTTCCTTTTTCAAATTGTTAATCTCTTCCATGGCAATCATAAGTTGAGCGAGGAGTTCTTCTACAAAATCCTTTTCATTCTTTTCATCTTCCAGGTCTGCTTCAGCCTTAATGTCATCATTCTCATTTTCAGCTTCTATGATGGGTTCAGGATCTCCTTCTTGATTGATGGTCATGGTCAGTGCTCCTTTTGAGTGAAGGTCATGAAGTTTGTTCAATATATCCTTTGCTGATGAAAGTTTTCCTAGATTCTTCTTTACAGAATCAGGTAGCCCATTCAAGATTGTCTTTGCTGCTTTTTCATTGTACTCCTTGGATTCTCTATCCATCTTGCTATCATCAATCACTGATTCCCAAATTTCAATCCCTTGAGACTGTAAAGTCCTCATTTTTACTTCCCATATATTAAAGTTTCCATTGAGCCTTGGAGCCTCATGAAATTGATTGTCTTCTATTTTAGTAGTAGAGGGAGACACATCCTTAGGAGGATTGGAGACTTTCTTCCTTGACCTCGCCATTCTTGCACTCTCTTAACTGTGCTTCAAAATACACTTGACTGTGTATTTAAATTAACTGACTGTCTTCAACAGCTACACAGAAAAAAAACTTTGAGAAATACCTGGATCCTTTCTTGACTGTGTCTTCACTCTGCTGGAGAAGCTACTGCAACAAGAAATCCTTCCATCAACTTCTTTGACACCTTCAAAAAGCCTGGATAAGCTCTAATACCATGATGGAAATTTCTGGTAATTTCAAACAAAAATCTGAACAGAGAAAAATGCTCTGTTTTAACCCAGAGAATAATACTCTGTTTTAGCACAGGGAAGCAAAAAAAATTGTTTGCTGGAGAACAGAGTTTCTTCACACACATAAAAACACTTTTGTATTCATTAATAAAAATTGCCAGTTACAATCTTCTTCCTCTCACAGAGGGATTCTCCAAGAACACTTCAGTTCCTCACAGAAAAATTACTCTGTCTCTTCTGAAAATTTTACACTGCTGTGTGTAAAAATTTTCAATCTTCAACTACGGAAAATTACATTCACTGCTGTGTGAAAAAACTTTTCAATACATTTATGCTACTGCATGTTCCATTACACAAAAAAAACATTCGTGCTGTTCTTCACAATGGTGCCCAACGCATAATATTTATCCTTCAAAACGGATACAATACAGTCTTTGCACTGCTGTGCATTTCAATAATAAATCTCTGTGATTCTACTTGCAAATCTACACTTCTGTGTAAACAAAATTTCATTCACACGCTGTTGCGTTTTTGCCCAAAAAAAAAAACATTACATTCACTGCACTGCTGTGCTTCTCCTTCATACTGTCGCGCTGTTGCGCCTCTCTTGCATTACATATGCAATACACACTGCTGGAGATTGCATTTCAATAACAAAACAAAAAACCTTTTTCATTCGCACACTTCTGGTGCGTATTGCCAAAACAACAACAAGCATTATATTCAATCTCTCTACTGCGCATTCCCTTTTAACAAAAAAAATACCTTGATGTATTTACGCTGCTGCGTATTACATGCATTCAATCTGCTATAAAATTCCTCTTTCATTCGCTACGGCGAGTTTCACTTTTCATTTTCATTGCAATTTCAACCAACAAAGTGCTCTCTTATTCATTCGCGCTCTGCTGTGCTACATACCATACTCCAGAACAACAAAAAACTTACATTGTCAACAGGCAACATAAACAGGGCATATACATTTTTTTTACATCCCATACTTCCGTGAAAAACAAAGATGAAATAAATTCTTCATCTACTTTCAACAACCGGAGTAAAAATTTCATTAATCACTGTACTGATAAACTCGCAGTAAATTAATTTTGTTTTGACCGCACGGAAGATCTATTCAGAGATTTGAATTTTCTGAACTCTAATATTGGAGGTCCTCCCGATAACCAAAAAACATATGTCCGCTACCACAAACCGTAGATCTGATCGGTTGGCTGACAGCAATTCCCCGGAGGTCAAAAACTCACGGAGTTTATGCACCGGGAAAGGGTGGTTTTGAAACAGTTGATTGGTTCGAAACGCGTCGACAATGATTTTTTGATTGTGATTTACGCCGATATTTTCTTCTGATAATTATTATGGATCACAGAAGCCTCAATTCAACCAATTGGTGTGGCCACGCGTCAGTCAGCGAATGTGATCGCTGCCCCCTCGAGAAATACCACTCTGCGTGAAAGGTGGTGCGGGGAAGTGTACTGGCGGTTTTAAAACACTACGCAAAACTACGCTGCGGTCGGGAGTGTCCCTACACGGCAGTTGAAATTAATATTTCAACAAGCAAAACCCACGACACAGATTGAAGAAATTATTTACTGAAGCTCTCATATGTTTGAAATGTGTTTTTTTGGGGGCTCCTGTAGAAGATCAACAAACTTAGAACCAATGTCATAACTCCCACTTGATTTCTTTGGTGTTCTAGCATGCTATATTGTGGTTGATCTTCGTGTATCTAATTTTACTATTGAATTAAGAGACTGCAAGCTACAAACTCATGATCTTAACAGACTCGTTCCATATAATAAAGGAATTAATGCATGCAAATTGACTTATTCTGAGATCTGATCATGTCTTGGATGGCATATTTTCGAAACCCTAACCAGAAATGGTAAAAACCAATATTTAATAATGCGCTGAATCACTTCTTGAAGTCTGGTGTGGACAGAGCTCCGCCATTATTGCAGATTTGAGGAATTCTTAATTAAGAATAAAGAGAATGCATATGTGAAATTACTTACTATCTGAGAATAAAAGATATATGCGACTTAAATCACAGTATGGAACTATGTACAATGTTACTGTTTTGTGTGCATCCTTGCAGTGTTCTCAAGAACAAGTCTTGGATCTGTAGTGTCTTGAAGAATTGTTCTGGATTTTGACGAGAGGAATTGGTAGTGCAACCTTGAGGACTCACAATGACAGTATCAATCTCTGAGATTCCGTATCATTTTAGTGGTCAATGAAGATTTTCATTTAACGAAATTAAGATTAAGATTCGGTATCATATTAGTGGTCAATGAAGATTTTCATTTGACGAAATTTATTAATTTGTTCATTCTAATCTGTTAGGATGTTATATTTCAAATTAAAATTGATGGAATAAAGAATGATAGTTTGATTCCCCCACTGAAAAAAAGAATGATAGTTTGAAGTTGATTAACATGCTAAGATCGTTGACTCGATATTTAATTCATTGTTAAATGATTCTAGAAGTGGGGGAAAATTCTAAATTAGCTAAACACAAGTCAATATGAATATTTACATTTTTTTTCCACATTGAAAATTTGTTAGAAAATAGCAGATTATCTTAAATGTTTTATTAAATATATAGATGAGCTTAGGTTTGAAATCGTAGAATCGGGTTTTAAAGCATTACGAATCCATCATTGTCCTTTATGGCTAGTCAGAAATTGAAATTTCACCAGTAAGAAATTGAAATTATGAAAGTAGGATAAAACCTCTTTACAATTAAACAATATCACAACCTATTAATGTTTACAAACTGTTTTTGTTTGGGTTTTAAAGACATGGAAATAGAAAAAGTCTTTCACAAATTTGATATATCGTTCAAATATAGTAACCCAGAAAAACATATGACATCCATAATAGCTAGCTGCTAAGTATTACACAAAATCCATGATATATATAATAATTGAAATTGAAATATATAATAATTGAAATTGAAATTTATTTAAAAAAATAGAAGATGTAAAAAATAGTGCATAAACGATATCACAGCCCATTAAAGTCTAGAAATAGTTTTTGTTTGGGTTTAAAGACATGGAAATAGAAATGAAGAGTCTCCTCACATTTAGTATCACATTTAGTATACCGTTTAAGTATAGTAACTAAAAAAACTTATGACATTTATAATAGTTAGCTATTAAATTCATGATATACTATAATAATTTTATTTTAAAGTTATTTTAAATAAAAAATATTAAAAAATAAAAGACGTAGAAAATAGTGCATATTTTTTATTTATATTAATGTGTTTTTTTTAATTATTAGTTTACATTTATAAAATATTTACATTTTAATAAATTTTAGTAATTAAGTCATTAAGTAAAAAGTTATCTTAAATAAAAAAAATATAAAAAATAGTGCATGTTTTATATTTATATTAGCATGTTTTTTAATGTCAATTTGGTTGCTAACTTTTATTTTTTTTATTATTATTATTATAAAAAAATAAAGACACCCTAAACTATATATTAATTGATAAATATAATCTTAAGATATTTCGCCTTATTTAATTAACTCAAATCTCAATATACTATGACTAAAACCTTATAAAAATATTTTGGAAATTATACTAATAATAAATAGATTTAATCACATATTAAATAAATAGAAACCACTCTAATTATAAATTTTACCAAAAAAACCAAAAACCAAAAAATCCATAATACTTCCAATCACATTTAAAACAAACTTAATTTTAAATAAAAAACTGATATAAGAAAAATAATTATTTTATATTTAATTGAATGTATATATATTTTTTCTTATTGTCATTGTGATTTCATATTTCACAATATCACAAAAAGTTAACATCCAATGTCCCATCCAATCCCCACTCACACTATTTAAACAATGCCAATATGAAAATATTCATGGACTTCTATGAACTTCATTTTCTTAGTATCCATTTGATGGAATTATAACTTATTTTCTTTGTGTATATATTTCTTTGTGTATATATGTCTCAATAGATAGGGATATGTTGAGGGCCCTGAAATCGGGTCAACAACAAGGGGGATACCCACCCGGTCGGGAACCTGGTTAGCGGCTCCGTGCCCATTTGGTATAGCGGGTCCGACTGGGGATAACGGGACCAGCTTCCCGATCTAAAGGGGTGTGTGTGTGCGTAGGGTTTGATTATGTTGTTTCTTGAGAACTTTCGAGAGTTAATTTAAATCTAACTCATGATTTGACTATAAGCTGCTGAAATCTAATGAAAACAACATGTGCAATCTAGGCTAACCCGGGGTAGATCTTTTCCATCATGCGATCTAAAAATATTTCATATAATAACTGGTAATGAAGATTATTCAGCTACTATAAGAATATAAACCATTTAAGATAAACCATTCTGTATAAGAAGTTAAACAGGACAGTTGTGAACTGCATATCGCATGATAAATCATTCATATGTCAAGCATGAACAAATGACTCCATCGTACAAAAGTGCCAAATGGTAACCACACATTTATACATTAACATATAAATAACATCAGCTGTATATCACTCTAAGCAAATAAGTAGAAATTCATCAAGAGATAAAAGTACCATTTATGACTGATTTTTACTCACAAACTTCACGCAATAATGATTTACTTCTACTTACTTCTAACACCTACTAAGAGTACAGAAATGCAACATCAGTAGCAGACATTAAGATGCAAATATAAATAAATCCGATCCTTCCATTCATCAAAACCTCCTCTAAGGTGCAGAAATGCATGTTCTAAGGACAAGTTTTTGACAAATTTCTGGACCCTTCTCCACTGCAATGAGAAGGGTTAAAATACTATGTCCTAATTCTAATAATAGTATTATTACAAAATTAAGGATTCGGTTTTCAAACAACCGTCCTTTTTCTAATATAACTAAAAAAAGAAAGAAACAACATTCTAAATAAAACTACTTGTAGACTTGGTCTTTGTAGCTGCGTGTTTCTAACATAGGCTTGAGAAGAGTCGGCTGGCTAATTTCCGTTCTGAGCTGGGCTGCGAAAACGACATCTATAAGAGCTGGCGCTACCTTCTCGGCTGCGTTCATGATACACTTTACCGTCATCCATTGGCTATGTGGTTTAACCAGGTACATCCAGTAACTTTCCCAATTCAGTCTAGCCAATGCTTGGATAGCTTTCCCTTTTGCATGTGCCTTTTGCCTCCATTCTGTCTCCAGTTGCAACTTGTTTGGTAGGTATCCCGGGGTGTTGTATCTGTGTATAGGGGCGCCATCTCCTTGGTCTTCTCTCTTGCTTCGGAACTTTGAGCTTTGTTCTTCTTTCCCATTTTTACTTTGTGCTTCTTTCTGAGTCGTCTAGGCACTTTGTTCCTGCAGATTACAAGTGAATGGAATGTCCGATCAGAAAGGTGATTGGAGAGTTTTAAATGCAAGAGATAAATCAATTACGCCACCTTATGTGAAGCAAATATCCAACAAGGCACGCGTCTTTAATCCTCTTAATAATTGACAACCAATTTACTTACTAACATTAAAAGCGCATGATTTCAGGTCATGTTATGGTAAGTGGCTTTTCCTTTGAAAGGCGCGCCCGAAGGATTCGTACTAAGGTGATTTTATGATTTGCTGACGTACCTTCGCATGTCACAAGATCGCAATATCGCAGGTCGCAAAACTGAGTGCTTGCCAAACCTCATCTGGCTTGTTTCTGCGATATGCGATGTAGCGATTGCAATATCGCAGATCGGCAAATTTCTTGGCTTTTCGTTATGGACATTAGTATGGTGCAATGCGATGTCGTTATTAATCATGAGGGTGGTGTGTACTTTGATTTTAGAAGAGTAACGGAGATGTTTCCTATTTTACATACGCGACTTTAAAAGACCTATCGTCTACCATAGAAAAATATCTAAGATGCCTTTTCTAAAATATGATTTGTAACTTTAAAAAGAAAGTCTAGCTTTTCTTAAATTTTTTTTCTAAGGTTCCCCATTCATTCGGTATCATGATTTGATACTAAATGAAAAAAAGGGGGGGGTTGTTGCTGGCCACAACAATTGGCGATTCACTTGGGAGAACCAGTTATCTCTGTTATTTCTATTGACGCTTTTAAAAACTTCTGAAAAATTTAAAAATTTTGAACTTTATTATAAAAAGATAAGACAAATGAGACTTCAAACTACCTATGATGTTTCGTGTCAAACTCTTTCTGTTTTAATTATTTGTACACCCAGTTCGTCTTTGCATCTAAATCAGCTGTTACTTGGTCTTTGTAAAACATAAAATAAAGTCTTCTCTGTTTATCAGTCCTTTAGTATGCTCCTTAGTCACAGGTAGAGCCTCTGCTGCTAGCAGGCGTCCATAGCCTCGACAGGGTTACCTTTTAACCAGCAATGATCCTTTATCCTGCTTGAGGTTACTCACAACATTCCAGAGAAAAATCCTTTTTACACACTTTTCCTTTTTTAATTCTCTAAAGGACAATGTCTTGGTTTGGTGGCCAAATTATGACACAATGATTCACTTGATTTACACTTTTGCTGAACAAGCCGGCTCGTGATGAGACCTCTTGTCTTTTGATTGCAACAATCTTAAGTCGTTGCCCTGTTTTGATAGACAGTATTGGCAAAGTCAGCAAGTTATAATATCTGTGATCATGATAAGCCGGCTCGTGATGAGACCTCTTATTCTTTGAGATATAGTGTTTTCCTTGGGTTGTTTCTCTGAATGCTGTAATTTCCTTTTAGCAGGGAGGAAGTCATTGTTTTTCCTTAAGAAAGTCCTGGACGACAATGATAGGGCAATAAAGGTTGTTTTGACAGAGAATACTTATCTTAAAATTGATACCTTTCATTGTGATGACTTAAAAAAAATCCTATACTGAGATAGCTTTCTTTAAAATTTTGGAGTTTGAAACTATCATCATATATGGGTTGAAGTTCTAATGATAATAACGATCAAATTTTTAAAAGATTGGCTGTTGATAGTAGCAGAAGTTCCAAATTTTAAACAGAGACAAGGTATCTTCAGTAAATGTCAAATGCCATTGAATCAGAACAACATTATTATGGAGGAAATTTAAAAAGGAATGATAGGCAAATATTTTCTGAGGTTATGAAGAGAATATGTATAGCTTTGCCTATCAGTTATTAAAAACAAAAACCTAACTAAACTACTCCTACTCCTACTCCTATTCTAACCATATACAGGAAATAACTATGTGAAATGATATTTCCAATGGAACCATCTATTCATTTTTATCCCTAGCCAAATGAATCTTCCAAGCATTAATAAAAAGAATCGATTTTTTTTTGGATCGTAATTGTTGGCTAAGAAATAAAAACACAGAACCTCAATTGGAATTCTGGCTGATTTTCTTTTCTTATGCAAAGTTGTTTCCAACTGGGTACCTATTGGATCATAAAAATCAGAATGAATTTCAGTTGTGAATTGATGATGTCGCAATAGGAAAGACAGCAAGTCAAATTGTGGACAAGATTTTTTGATTTCAATGACTTGTAACCTTTTATCTGTTAATTTCTAGTTTTTTTTTTTTATTTTGTTCAAGAAGAAAATTCTCATATGTAAGTCGCTAAAACATAATCTATCAAAAGTTTGAAGATTTGAAAAGAAATCTGATTTTGTACATAATGAGTTTGAGTGAGAAAGGAATGATTGGGAATTTATACAAATAGGGTTACAGCACGACTAGGTTTTACTTGTAACATCTTGTTTTTCACAAAAACTGGCCAGGTTTTGTGAATAGGGAACTAGGTCATGATTACAAACAGGGATGGAGCTTTCCTCATTATACGAATCATAGATCGGGGTATTACCTGGGATAGTAAAATCATTTAAGTGATCTTCTACTTCAAGATGAGGGTGGGCTGACATGATTTCTGATTTAAGATGTCCTTTATCCTCTGACCCTAGTTGAGTTATCTGAGAAGACTCAACAACATCATCATTGTCAAAGTAACTATCACAAAAGACTCTACTGATTTCCCTAGGTTCCTCCTTTTCATTGTATGTTTTCTGACGAGGGAGGTCAGGCAATTCCTTTTTGTCCTTGATCGAAAGCTGTGTTAATGCAATCTCTTTAACTTGAAAACCTAATGATGAGTCATTTAAATAAACCTCTGTAGTTTTTGAGATATGTTGAATATCAAGAGGGGAAAGGTTGTCATCACTAAAAACATCAGGATAAAGAGAAAAATGTAAATCTGGAACAATGCATTTAAAAACATCATAAAAGAAACTTTGTTCATCAGATCCATCACAAATGTCGGGCTTTAGATCATACCTTTTTGCGCTGATATTTTTTGAAAGAGAAACATTTGATTGATCTAACCTTGGCATCTGCATTCGTTGACTTGAAATGATATTGTCAGAGTCATCTTCTGTTTCCAAGGTAATTTTCTTTTTAGCGTCTTCATCTCTCTTTTCTGGTAGTAGAACATGCATGACTCCCAGGCTTTGTAGATTTTCTTCATTATGGATGCTTTGTGTATTTGACTTGGAATGATCATTCATATTAGAAGAAAAGCTAGCAAAGGTAGAATTAATTTCTGATTGGTCAGACACAGGAGGTAGGAAATACTCTTCGTAATCTGAAGATTCTTCGTCTGTGAGCTCATTTTCGAGATCATACTGTAGGCATTTAAGATGAAATCGCATATTGAAATCCCTTACAGGTTCATCTTGTTCTCTAAGATAATCAGTTTCATCATATACCTGGTCGTAATCATAACAATCAAATTCCAAGATGAAAATCTTAACGAACTGGTCCCAGCTCTGAATTGATGCAACTGGGAGGGTTCTGCACCATTTTGTAGCTTCTGCTGTGAAGGTAAGAGTAAAAATCTTGCACAAAATGCCTTCATCAATCTTCTGAGTATCTAAAGTTGAAACTTTTTGTATGAACTGAAGGGCGTGATTGAATGCAGAAGTGTTTTTCTTACCATTGAACTTTACCTGAGACAATAGCCTTACCACGTCCGGTGGAATGTTGGAAGAGGTGTGAACATAGATGCAACTCCAAATAGGAATTTCATGAGTAGTCATCCTGTTTCAAGATTTATAATTCGAAAAACATTCCAACAGGTATTATGCTCAGGCCCTCCTTCTAGCGCCAAATATGTTGAGGGCCCTGAAATCGGGTCAACAACAAGGGGGATACCCACCCGGTCGGGAACCTGGTTAGCGGCTCCGTGCCCGTTTGGTGTAGCGGGTCCGACTGGGGATAACGGGACCAGCTTCCCGATCTAAAGGGGTGTGTGTGTGCGTAGGGTTTGATTATGCTGTTTCTTGAGAAATTTTGAGAGCTAATTTAAATCTAACTCATGATTTGACTATAAGCTGCTGAAATCTAATGAAAACAACATGTGCAATCTATGCTAACCCGGGGTAGATCTTTTCCATCATGCGATCTAAAAAGATTTCATATAATAACTGGTAATGAAGATTATTCAGCTACTATAAGAATATAAACCATTTAAGATAAACCATTCTGCATAAGAAGTTAAACAGGACAGTTGTGGACTGCATATCGCATGATAAATCATTCATATGTCAAGCATGAACAAATGACTCCATTGTACAAAAGTGCCAAATGGTAACCACACATTTATACATTAACATATAAATAACATCAGCTGTATATCACTCTAAGCAAATAAGTAGAAATTCATCAAGAGATAAAAGTACCATTTATGACTGATTTTTACTCACAAACTTCAAGCAATAATGATTTACTTCTACTTACTTCTAACACCTACTAAGAGTACAGAAATGCAACATCAGTAGCAGACATTAAGATGCAAATATAAATAAATCCGATCCTTCCATTCATCAAAACCTCCTCTAAGGTGCAGAAATGCATGTTCTGAGGACAAGTTTTTGACAAATTTCTGGACCCTTCTCCAATGCAATGAGAAGGGTTAAAATACTATGTCCTAATTCTAATAATAGTATTATTACAAAATTAAGGATTCGGTTTTCAAACAACCGTCCTTTTTCTAATATAACTAAAAACAAAAAGAAACAACATTCTAAATAAAACTACTTGTAGACTTGGTCTTTGAAGCTGCATGTTTCTAACATAGGCTTGAGAAGAGTCGGCTGGCTAATTTCCGTTCTGAGCTGGGCTACGAAAACGGCATCTATAAGAGCTGGCGCTACCTTCTCGGCTGCGTTCATGATACACTTTACTGTCATCCATTGGCTATGTGGTTTAACCAGGTACATCCAATAACTTTCCCAATTCAGTCTAGCCAGTGCTTGGATAGCTTTCCCTTTTGCCTGTTCCTTTTGCCTCCATTCTGTCTCCAGTTGCAACTTGTTTGGTAGGTATCCCGGGGTGCTGTATCTGTGTATAGGGGCGCCGTCTCCTTGGTCTTCTCTCTTGCTTCAGAACTTTGAGCTTTGTTCTTCTTTCCCATTTTTACTTTGTGCTTCTTTCTGAGTCGTCTAGGCACTTTGTTCCTGTAGATTACAAGTGAAATGGAATGTTCGATCAGAAAGGTGATGGGAGAGTTTTAAATGCAAGAGATAAATCAATTACGCCACCTTATGTGAAGCAAATTTCCAACAAGGCACGCGTCTTTAATCCTCTTAATGACTGACAACCAATTTACTTACTAACATTAAAAGCACATGATTTCAGGTCATGTTATGGTAAGTGGCTTTTCCTTTGAAAGGCGCGCCCGAAGGATTCATACTAAGGTGATTTTATGATTTGCTGACGTACCTTCGCATGTCGCACGATCGCAATATCGCAGATTACAAAACTGAGTGCTTGCCAAACCTCGTCTGGCTTGTTTCTGCGATATGCGATGTAGCGATCGCAATACCGCAGATCGGCAAATTTCTTGGCTTTCCGTTATGGACATTAGTATGGTGCGATGCGATGTCGTTATTAATCATGAGGGTGGTGCGTAGTTTGATTTTAGAAGAGTAACGGAGATGTTTCCTATTTTACATACATGACTTTAAAAGACCTATCGTCTACCATAGAAAAATATCTAAGATGCCTTTTCTAAATTATGATTTGTAACTTTAAAAAGAAAGTCTACCTTTTCTTAAAAATTTTATCTAAGGGTCCCCATTCATTCGGTATCATGATTTGATACTAAATGAAAAAAAGGGGGGGGGGGGGGGTTTGTTGCTGGCCACAACAGGATAGAAGTACGAGAAATTCTCTTTTATACTATGACCACTAAGCACTTGCTTCTGTAAGTTGTTGGATTCAAAGTTGGATCTGAATTGTATTAAAATGGTTAGGTGCACATAAAAAAGTGCTTAATGATTGCGATGATATATGAGTATCATATTAGAGTTTATGACATTTTATATTACGAATTATTACATTATGTTTTTTAGGAGATTATAGGTTCAAAATAAAAAAGAGAAAGTATTACACTTATGTAAATTTCAGAAATCAAATTGTTATATGAACCATTTATTGTACTAAAAATATGGGGATCTCATACATGTTAGGTTAAACTTGACTTAAGAATGATTCAAGTGATTTTACTTTATAATCATGGTATTTGGGCATAACATTTTGATGACCTATGGTAGGTTTCCTATAGTATTTCATGTAATGAAGGCTATAAATAGGCTTGAAATCCTCCATTGTCAGGTGAAAAAAGTGACCAAGTGTTGGACTCGCTTTTCCATTAGATTGGCCAACTTTGGCCAAATGATAATAAAAACTCCATCGCCGATCATATTGTCTCTCTTGCATTTTATTCCTAAGATGTGGTATCAGAGTCATGGTTGTGAGTTGTTGCAATATAATAACATGAATATTTCTAGGTGGATTGAACTAAATATTAGTGGCTCCATTGGCATGAGGGATCAATTTGAGAAGAAATGAATGGTAAAGTCATTACTAGATCCATGGAGGCTATGGAACTACATTGACATGGAAACATGGCTATATATTGAGGTCAAAGAGATGGCAAGGAGAGAGAATGGTGACATTTCTAAGTGCCTAGCCAATTTTTCCTTTTTCAATTTGGAGATGAATTACAAAAAAAAACTACATGTAAATAGGCATATAGATATAAAAATCAGTAAGGCATGCATATCCATAATGATATCTCTTGTGTGATAGGGGAGGAGGCATGCATGTTTCCTATATTAGATACAAATAATTTACCGAAGACAAATTTAAAGGGGAGGATGTTAGTTTAATCTTGACTTGGGAATGATTCAAATGAGTTTAGTCTATAATCATAGTTCTCAAGCACATGGCTTTTGTGACCTATGTATGTTGTCCATAATATCTCTTGTAATGAAGCCTATAAGTAGGCTTGGAACCCTTCATTGTAAGGTACCAAAAGTGAGTGAATGTTAGGATCATTTGATTATTAGCTTGACCAGATGTGATCAAAACTTCGTCATTGATTTTCCGTTGTTCGGATCATACTGAATAAATCCTTTTATTTATATGTGTTACTATATTCCTAAAAATATATTAATTATCGAAAAAAGACTATGAATTGATTCGCATACCTAACAAAAACAAACTACACTCCCAATCACTAAAATTACTAACCCAAAATTATAATTCAATACTTATACAACTTTTGGTTAAATGTATTACACTCTTTCCACAACCCTTGCCAAGCCCTTTCTTGTCATGATGGATTAAAAGGGTGTATGGTGACTAGAGTAAATGACAAGGATCTTATAAGTTTTTCGGTTTCGAACTAAAAGAGAAATGAGCACAGGGGACAATAATCACAGATCCACGTGAAATTTCAAATCCAGGATAAGAAAATAGAGACTTAAAATGAAATTAATTTAGATATAACTAGCAATTGCACCATGAGGTGAAAAGGAACGTTGAAATCTCAAGAAGCCAAGAATTTTGCTTTCTACTATTTGTGCTTGTGGTTGTCTTCCATTTCATCTTAAGTTCACTATCTCTTTCTCTCCTCCCTTGTGGCTCTCACTTGTGGCTCTGTCTCTGTCTTTCTCTACATGGAGGGTGAGGAAGAAGTGAAGCGTAAACTCAAGTTAATTTGCCACTTGTGACTAATATATGTTAATTTTCCACAAAACCATTAATATAATCTCTTTGGATGTAATTACACATTCAATCATTATTTTAAGGCATCTCATACATTTTAGAATAAACAACCTTCACAATAATTTAACCTTGTCCAATACTAAAGAAAATATTCATTTTTCACCATTAAATCTAACTTTTATGATTAATAAATTCATATATTGATAAATTAAAAAAAAAAAAAAAAATCAATTACAATGATACCTTCTTACTCTAGTTTCCAAAAAAGGTTCCATCAATTTATAAAGGAGTGGATTGCAATCTCCAACAACCCACCCCATTTCCCCACTAGCTAAAACAACACTTTGACTGAAGCCTTGTAGCCACTACCAACTAAGAGTAACAATTAGCTCTAATACCATGTTGAAAATTGGACATGCTAGGAATCAAACCCAAAACTTCCCCCTAGCTAGGGAGATGCTCTTCAAACCATGTAATTTTTGCATGATGGGTATTCATATTGATACAATGTCAAGGTGTAAACTGATATCTCCAAAATTGACACAAAACATAAATATGCACCTTTTGAAAAGGGTTACATATGATGAAGGGAAAGAACATGAATTCATATCATAATTACTATGTTCAAATGTATCCCAAACCTTTCAAATCAGTCAAGGCCAAACCTTTGAATATGTCCTTTCTGAAAAAAGAAACAAGAGGATAAAAAGACTAAAGAAGAAGCATATAAAAGCTATATATATAAATGTATACCATTTTTTTTTAATTTATCCATTATATATTTCAATGCTTTTCTATGATTATTTAATTTTCTAGGTAAAATGTATAGTATAATTTCTATATACCATATTTTTGACCCATCATCAATCTACGAGCTACATCCCCAAGCTACTCTTAGCATAAAGGAGAATAAGTTGTTAGCAGTTTTCTTTGGATTTTCAATATTTTCAAGGGTGTTGAAAATATTTATCTTCATATTAAACATAAAAACCTGTGGAAGAAATATTCCTATGGTTCTTATGTTTTTACTTTGAACTTTGATAATTACTATTTTAAAAGAGAATAATGGAATATAAATTCTCATGAAAAATGAAAAAATAAACACTATCCAATTGAATAAAAAATACAGCCTAAAAAATTTAAATAGAATCAAAATATATAGGTCATGATAAAATGCACAAGAAAGAATTGGAAATGCTAAAATTGGAGATTAATCACATGATAGATTAAATCAATGACCTACCTTTATTCAACTACATGTCCACTTTGTACGGGAAAACTCAGTGAGTGAATTATGAAAATATAAACAGATTACATTGGTATAAAGTTGAATGAAAATCTTTCCACAATGAGGGTCATCAACATACTATAATGAAAAGAGTAAATCTAGAAAATATTGCTAGATTACAATGGGAAAATGCTTACTTTAGTAGAATAATATGATACTTTGTATATAGCATGCAATCCTTGTTCACCAAGAAAGTAAGGAGCACATAATTTATTTCACGTTAGTCTGCTACATTATACAAAACATGCAATCCTTGTTTGCCAAGAAATTTACTACACGATATTTATTTCCAACCAATTTTGTGTATTCAATTTTTTGATGTAAACTTCCAACTAAAGGTTATTCATCACTCTAGAGGCAGCATTAAAAAATATGCTCAAATCTTGTAAAGCTTTGATCCTGCAATAACAAGTGGCAAATTAACCTATATTAGTCACTTTCAATAACCTACCTACCTAAGATATATTTGTCAATCTAAATAACCTACCTATACATAAAAGTGCATGGCTTTGTTTGGCATAGTTAAGAAATATAATAGATTCCCAAAAAATCCAAAATAAAATTACTATCAAAATGCATATATAGTTCTACAAAAATTAAGCAAGGTGAAATGCCAATTTTGTCACTACTTTACCTCACTCTTTAGACATAATTGTTTTCCTTATGGCTTCAGTTTGTAAAGAAGCAAAGTCCTTATGGATTTAGGTTGTAAAGAAGCAAATTTCATCTAATAGGTATGGAAATTTTTTAGGAGGAAAAATGTATTGAAATTTATGTGTGTAAACTGGGAACACCTTAAGAATTTTCACATATACTTCACTATGTTGTTGGATACTATATAAGTTAAGAATAAAGCTTTGCATCAATTATTTCACTTAGTACGGACCTTGAAGTAACTTTGAAGTGTTATATGTTTTCTTAGGTTTGTGTTGGCCTTCATAAAGAAAGTCAGATGAACTATTTTTTTTTTGGGTTTAATTAGATAAGACACTAATGATTATTTAAATGGTTACCACCAAGATTTATGGTTATTGAACTATTTCATAGGTTGTTGAGCTTCGAAAATTTTCATTCAGAAAAAGAAATTTGATACTTTTATTTTGATTCACCTTGGTGGACTTGTGTAAATGCAAAAATATTTTGTTTAATACACTACAAGAACTGCCTATGATAAATCCTTCGTGAGTGGTGTTACCTATACTCATAGGGTTCTTCATTCAAAAGAAGAGCAGTTTGAAATTTAAGGTCCACTCGAAAAAGAATTTCGCTAATTTGACATTTGTCCATATTATTGTACACAAACTGTTCAAATGAATATTTCCCTTAGGGACCTAGTTGAAATTCAATCTCTTCACTTGAAAAAAGCTTTGTTTCTAGAATTAACGAGTTTCAATCCTAGTTCAATTGCATAAGTAAAATGAGGAACATTAAAAAGGTTCTATACCATTAAAAAGGACCTAACCTTGAACATTAGAGGTCCTTCTATTAAAAAGAACTTACACCATGAAATGTAGCAGGATATGATCCAGGCCATTTTCCACTAAAGTTGATTTCTATGACTTATAAAAATTTAGTCATATTCCTGAACATTTTGATTCAGGTTGCGTTGCTTATCGATTTAAGAATGGCTCATTATACAATATTCAAACTATAAAGAAAATTTTAGTGAAGCATGTATATCCCAACAAGAAATTAAATCCAACATGTATCTTTAAGGCTTCTTCAGGAGGCCCAAACATAAAAACCCATAAACAATGTTATATGTTGTGAAAAAAATGGAGAAAAAATACCTTTGACATGCATGAAGGGCACGTGTAACCTGTTGCAAATAGATATCTTTGCAAGAGTTGAAGCAATAAGTGAGTGTGCAAAATATCTGGAAGAACATATTTCTTGCTAGTGTTGTACTCGACAGTAAGAAGCCTTACATATTGACATAAAGTACTAGTTATCATGGATGTCTTAGTTGAGAACGGTAAGGTTTAAAAATAAAAATAAAACCTACTTATGTAAGAAATTTAGCCGAATAAGAGTTATTTGTATTTTTAAATGTTTGTGAGGATGAGCTACATGTGGACAAAAATTCATGAAATCCATGCATATTTCACTTTGAATAAGTTCTAACCTAAAATCCCATCAGACCAGATATAACATGAGTCCAAGTCAATCATTAAAATTTTGGAAAGCATCATCATAAACACTAAAAGCGGTGATATAAAAAAAACATCTAAAATAGTATAAGTCCCTTCTTTCACAAGCATGTCCATTGCCCAAATAAAATCATCGTACCTCACAAGTGCTATGTTCAGGAAGACATACACAATCTCAACAAAGAGGGACATATTGCATGAAACAATACAACTGTATTCCCTGTAACTACAGCGAAACATGTCAATGTTGCATTCATAATAAGTATTAAGAATATTCTCCCCATCATTAGATAGTAGTTTAAATCCAAGAAACGATATATTTTGTCCCCTTTTCATTCAACGAGATAGCAATTTTTGAAATCAAATTGTAGTTTTTTTTTTGGTTTTTTACAACCTTACATGAGTTGTAGCTTCCAACATATCACAAATTTTGAAATCAAATTGCAGTATTTTTTTTTGGTTTTTTACAACCTTACATTAAGCTGCATATTGAACATCGACTATTACATTGAAACACAATTAAGCAAGTGAGCCTATCAGGGGTGAACATTTTTCTAGGGAATTCAAACATTTGTCTGGGGTGATTTGAACCTTCATGGGGAATAGCAACACATCTACACTACAACCAATGAGGCCCAAATGAAATAGATTTAAATTTTAATATACGGCGTACATCATATAATTCTTCATGTTCAACCATAAGCCATGTTTACATTTCAAAATGAATATATGCAAACAACCCCTAAACCAACAAAGGAAATATGCGTGAGAAAGAGAAATAATTAAATGAGGGCATTAAACTAGTGTCAGAAAAAAGTTAGAAAAATGGAAGAATGATGAGACTTTTTGTTTTTTCATGGCCATGAAATTCAGGAAACATTGGTATGAAATTACATTCATATTTCAAAAAGTACCTAACGTGACAATCACAATGTTCAACTTTTTGTTTTTCTATTCACATCAAACAATCTCCAGCTGCTCTTTCATTTTATATTTTTTATTCCAAATTAAAAACATACATCATTAGAACCCAAATTTGGAGCTTTAAACAACCCAGAATTCAAGAAACGAGTTTTGATCTATTGGAAATGAAAGTGAATGAATTCAAATTTCCAAACTAGGACATAATATCAATAACCCAATGATAAATATCAAAAAATTAAATACCTTGTGGCATTTACACACCACCATGGTTCAAATATCTGCAAGGAACTCACCCACCTCTATGAGCTTGAAGAACACTCAAGTTTTATTTTTGTTTAATATTCCACTCTGCTTCCAAACCATTGAATCATACTACATGACCAAGTAATTGGAACTTGTACCTAAAATTAGTCGCATAATTTTCCACAGAGGCTCGTTGAAATACACATAGAATAAAAAAATATCTAGGAAAGGTCAGGACAATATTCAAAATAAGGCTAAATTATTTTTTTAATTTGGTGCCACATGTTATGCCATCATTACCATTGCTTGCATGCAACCAAAAATGACTAATGGAAATAGAAAATTGAGCGAATCATATGCTACAGTTTCATAGTTGTGAAAAATTGCCAAAATAGAGCACAATGTTCCATGGGTATTTTCACAAAATACTCAAAAATAAAATGGGATTGTAAAACTATTTGGGGGGATTTTGTAGTTGATATGTCCAATGGATAAACTCACTGAGAAAAGGCAAGCAACAAATTACCTTGGGTCATGGAAAAATGTGAGCCCAAAGCCATTGGAAGTTTGAGCATTGGGATTGGAATGGAAGAAATGTAGTTCGATTAGGGAAAATGAGAAAGGAAATGGGGAAAACATTTAGTTATACATTGACCAAGAAAAGCATATAACTAATTGAAAACTGAATTCACACACACAATTAACAACATGGGATTTACGTGGTAAAACCTTGACAGGGTGTCAAGGAAACATCCACGGGGCAAGGGATTGGATTCTTTATTCAATCAATAAATGATTCTCCATGATTACATTTCTTGGGCATTCACTAGTTTTATATAAGCCTCCTCTGTTACATAACTGCTATTTCGGTATAAAACTAACTAGTAATAGCTAATACAATTATTACTCATATTTACATAATACGTTGTCAAACTTCCAACAAACTCCACCTTGACAACAAATTTCATAATCCCTTGCCCATGCCCATTCATCATCTTTTCTGCAAGCCAAGAGAAGCTAAACACCATCACAACTTCTCTACTGTAACTGGATTTGTGAATATGTCTGCACAATTCTCTCGCATATGGACCTTTTGAAGAGCTACTTTTCCTCCATTGATCACATGTCTCAGAAAATGATACCTTACATCAATGTGCTTGGTTCTATTGTGATAAGCAGGATTTGTAGCCAAGTGAATAACACTTTGACTATCACAAAGTACATCCACTTTCTCCTGCGTCCTTCCAATCTCATCAAGCAGACCCTTTAACCATATTGCTTCTTTATTGGCATCTGAAGCAGCTATATATTCAACTTCGGTAGTGGACAATGCAACTATTTCTTGAAGCTTTGACATCCAACTAATTGCTCCACCTGCAAGAGTAAAGACATAACCTGTAGTAGATCTTCTTTTGTCCAAATTACTTGCATAATCAACATCTACATATCCGCAGACTGATCCTTCACTACCACTAAAGATGATGCAATGGTCACTTGTGCCTCTTAGATATCGAAGCACCCATTTCACCGCTCGCCAATGTTCTTCACCTGGATAAGCCATGAACCTGCTGACAACTCCAACTGCATGTGAAATGTCAGGTCTTGTAGATACCATCGCATACATTAAGTTGCCTACAGTATTTGCATATGGTACATGAGACATATATTGCTTTTCTTCATCAGTTCTAGGACTCAAAACCGAAGAAAGCTTAAAATGGTAAGCTGGTGGAACATTAACAGGTTTCACATTGTTCATAGAGAACTTTTCAAGTACTTTATCCACATACTTCTGTTGTGATAACCAAAGCTTACCATTTTTCCTATCTCTTTGTATCTCCATGCCCAAGATATGTTTTGTTGCTTCAAGATCCTTCATATCAAATGTCCTAGAGAGCTGAGCCTTTAACCTGTTGATCTCTTCTATGCTTTTGCTTGCAATAAGCATATCGTCAATATACAAAGCTAAGATAATGAATATGTCATTGAAACTTTTGAAGTATACACAATGATCATACTCACTTCTTATAAATTTCTGGCTCACCATGAAGGAATCAAACTTCTTGTACCATTGTTTGGGAGACTGCCTCAGACCATACAATGATTTCCTGAGCTTGCAAACTAATCTTCTGCTGCGACCTTGTACAAAACCTTTTGGTTGTTCCATATATATCTCTTCATTCAAATCACCATGTAGAAAAGCTGTTTTAACATCTAACTGTTCTAACTCAAGATTAAGTAATGCAGTTAGTGCCAAAACAGTACGAATAGAAACAAGTTTTACAACTGGGGAAAAAATCTCATGAAAGTCTATACCTTCAACCTGAGACTACTCTTTTGCTACCAGTTGTGGAGTACTAAAGAAGGTATATTTTATTGATTATTTTGTCACCTTTTCTTTAAAAACTCATAGTTCCTTTGCATCATGAACTAGGTAAATAATAAGAAATTATGGCAAAATCTATGAGATTTGTATGTAACACAAAACAACTAATAATTGCCATTTTCTTATGCAGAAAAAGGGAAAAACGAAAGATTGCCATCCCAAGGAAAAAGACAAGGCAGAGTTAACTGTTGTCCCTGTGGCAGGAAACCATATGTAGACAAGGCAATCCAAACTAAAGCGTATTAGCCAAAGAAAGGAAAAGGAGATATCGAATCGGCGCAAGAGAACAGAGGGATAACTGGAATTAACAGATTGGCAAATCCCTCAGGATCCTTTGATCCCGAGGGATCTCAATCTTAACTATTTTTGCATCATTGATATCTCCGCTCGGCTGTTATAAAAAGGGGCAGCACTGCTAGCCCAGGGGACCGGTTGTTGTTACTCTTATGTAATTTCTCTGTGTATTGAAAACTTTGATCATTGACTCTCGTGAGAAGTGATCCACTGTAACTTTGTTGGATGCTTTAATATAAATCTGGTTGCTGTTCCATCTTTGATCCTGGAATAATCTCAAGCGGTGTATCCCTGGAGGCTAAGGGCCCAGCCCTGGTGGAACACTTGCTCTTGTACCATTATCTTTAATTCATGCGTGGTTTTCATTATCAACTTTGTTCGGTAATCTGATGTGTTTTGTTATTTTACATCACAGCTCTATTATATTTACAATATCGTTCTTTGTAACAGGAATGTCGTATTGTTCATTCTGACTTTATAATGCATTGTTGTTCCTTTAATCATTGATGTAACATTACTGTTCTTTACAGAATTCTATTGCTATTCAATTACAGAGTAACCGAGCTGTAACATTCTTAAGTTGGTATTACTGTATTCATCTATGGTTTATACTTAATTACGATTTTTGTTCAATTGAAATTGCTGTTCCATTACGAATTATGATCGTTATCCTTTATAACTGAGATTAATATTTGTGGTATCAGAGTCAGATTACTGTTTCTCTCAATATCAAGGTGTGTTGTGTGTGTTATTTATTTCGGTTTACTATACATTCACAATTGGCTCTAAGTGTTGTTCTATATTTCATTACTAATTAGTTGTCGTTCTATTTCCATTTGCTGTCCGATTTATTCTTAGAGTAAGGATTTCCATCTGATTTTTGTAGGATACGATTGCTACCTTTATTTCCTTAGAGTAAGGTTTCGTTGTTTATCAAGACTAGTTGTTGTTCCATTTCCTAGTTGTTGTTTCAATTATAGTTGCTGGTCAATTTCCTGTTATTTGCATTGCCATTGCATTGAACGATCTGAAACTGTAGTGAGCATTAACATCCGTTGTCTAGTTCCCAGGTTGATGATCTATTCCTTGATTGCCTTCAGTTACATCAATATATAGAGGGATGGGTTATTGTTGTTGTACCCTTGACTAATCATTCACTTAGTTTTCTGAATGAATGATTTAAATCTTAAAGTGCTTTGCTGTAAGTAGATCTTATTTTAAGCATCAGTTTACTCTTGTATTTTCTTGAGCACTATACTACTAGCATTACTTTGACAAATGACCGCCTCAAACTGAGTACACTCTTTGAGATAACAAATCATTCCTGGATTGACAAGTTAATGTGAGGTAAATAGAGGTGAGAAAGACCCTTTTTACGACTTGACATTTTGGCGTCGTTGCCGGGGAAGAGTGTAGCCATTTGTTTCTTTTCCAGATTAGTGTAAGAACCTGTTAGGAAAGAACTAGGTTTTAAAAACGAAAGGTAAGAACCTGCATGTGGATTATGTAATATCCCTGCTCCCCTACCCGCTTTCCTGCAGATTTGTTTCTATTTTGTTTGGGTAGAACTTAGCAGTTGATTTGAGTGCATGACTAAGCAAAAAAAGATTGAAAAGAATCCCAAACCTCTACCCAAGCCCGATAAAGCTAAGGGGCCGGTGACCCTTGGCCGATCGACCTTTATAGACGAAATCCTTAAAAAAACAGAATCTCAGCCTTTAGTAGGACCTAGAAAAGTTGCTTCTAGACAGCCTACTAGTTCCCTTCAGGCCACAGGATCACCATCTGTAGCCTTTGCTGAGGTGCATAGTCAAACCGAAGAGCAAGATATTCAAGAAATTGGAAATTCTAGCCCAAAATCATTGCAAGAAGGGAACCTTAGCAATCTTTGTGAAGGAAGATGAGAAACAGGAAAAACTGAAGAACCAAAATCTCCTCTTGGGGTAATACAGCCATTAAGCAGCTCGGATAAGGGATTGTAAAAATAATTTATAACGAAGTTAAAGAAATTCAAGAACTTGAACCCTCCCAGACATTAGACACTCTCATCATCCCAGATAAAGGAAGTGCTGTTAAGGCCATTCCCGTTAGAGCCATTCCCCCTCGACAACCTAGGAATACCCTCCTAGACATCCCAAAAGGTTATTGACATATATTTGACCAAATGGCCCAGAAACAGCCAAACACCCAAACCTCTACAATGCAATACCCCATTGTGGATACTGCAGCTAATGCACCTATGAAAGAAATTCCTCTCCAGCATATCCCTACATTCCATGGCCTTACGTCAGAAGATCCAGATGCATTTTTATTCGAATTTGACATACTGTGTAGAGGATATGATTATACCATCGACCCCTAGAAACTGAAATTATTTCCCTCCACATTAAAAGGAGTTGCTCTAAGATGGTTTATGGGATTAGGTGGTGGTGTTAAAAATAACTGGGACCAAATGAAAGAGTCTTTTCTAAAAAAATATCAGGACTATTGCAAGTCTGGCGAGTTAAAAGGTGAAATATTCTAGATGGTAGCTAGACCAAATGAAACATTAGAAGAATATGTAGAGTGTTTCCAGTATGATCTTGTTGGGTCCCTATAATACTAGTGATTACCCCATTACTATTATAGTTATACCCCTTATTAATATTGTTGTGCCCCTATTGCCCCCATATTGTTATTACTGTGCCCCATAGAATCCCTCTATTGTTATTTTTGTGGCTTTATATTATTATTGTTAGGTCGGCTGGATTATATTGTGACTCCTTAGACTCCTATATATAGAAAGGAGGTTTTGTCATTTGAATCATCCAAGAATTTTTCATTTATGTAATGTAAAGGAGGTTGCCCCTTCGAAGAGGCTAAATTCTAAGGCGTTGATCTATCTTTCCTATCTTTTCTTGAGCTGGTTTCATAACATTTGGTATCAGAGCTTTGGATTCTAGGGTTTCGCTACTCCAAACAGGTCATCGTGGCATTTTCGCTATAACGTTTTTTCTGCAACGTTTCAAAAGTTTAAAAAAAAACCCATTTGAGAAGAAATCGCGCTGAACCTTGGATCTGAATTTCAGAGCTTTTTGCTATTATTTGCGAAGATATGATCTGAGGAAGTTGGTCTTTTTGCAGACTCTTGAATTACATTCCAAACAGGTGACCTGGGGAAAATCGTCATAACTTTCTCTCTGGGGATCAGATTGAAATTTTGTAAGAAGGTACCGAAAGAGGACGGACTATAGTTTCTTGTATGCATTTTTCAGATCCAAAGGTTGAAACAGTGACTCGTGGCACGTCGTACAAGTTCGCTCTACTGAACTAGTCTATAATCAAGTCACTATGGGAGATTTCGCATAACTCTTCCTTGGAGAATCCAATTTGGGTCAGACTTGTGGCATTGGAAAGAGGAAAAAAAGGGCTACTACAGGTCACAAATTCAGAATTAGATGATTGGAAAGTACAGAGATACATCAGAGGCAATATCGAGCTCCTACAAAGTGAAAAAATGTGTGTAGATTTTCTTAAATTTTTGCTTAAGCTTGGTTTGAACATTTGTTTTGAAGGAATTCAAAGGGCATAATAGAGCATTATTATCGGTAACTGATGCCCCGAGGAAAGAAAATGCAAACACCTAGTAAGGAACCTGGAAGCTCTAGCATGACTCATGAAGAAGAAGAAGAAATGCTATGATATATCAAAATTACAAGAACAAGTGCAACAAGTGTCACTTGCACAAAAAGCAACAGAATCTAAGATGGATGGTTTAAGGAAAGATGTAGAAGCTAAGATGGATGGTTTAAAGAAAGGCGTAGAAGCTAAAATTGATGGCATGGATGATAAGATGGAAGAATTGAAGATAAATATGAATAAGTTGCTACAAGAAATGGTCAATAAGGGTGAAAGGGTACTAAAGGAAACTCATGATGAGAAAAAAAAGAAATGTTAATCATGATTCCATAGACTCTAATGTTGGATCAAAGACTCACCATATTCCAAAAATCGATATGAGGAAGTTTGATGGCAAGGATCCGCCACATGGATATTACAGATGGAGCAATTCTTCGATCTCAATAATGTGCAAAACACACAAAAGGTACGTATGGCAACTTTATATTTGGAACCAAATCAGTTTGTATGGCTTTGCTCTCATAAACAATTTATCACTTGGGAAATTTTTACGGAAGAATTGATAGCACATTATGAGGATACAAAAAGCAACACTTTTTTTAGCCAATTGATAAGTCTCAAACAAAAGGGTTCAATAATGGAGCACATTGAGGAGTTCCAAAAATTGAACATAAGGGTAAAAGATATTCCAGAGGAGCATAGGATTGATGTGTTCATAGGGTCTTTAAAGGATAATATCCAACATGATGTTCGCCTTTGGGAACCTGATTCATTAGAGAAGGCATTCAGGTTAGCAAGAAAAATGGAAAGCAAAATTATGGCAACCAGGAAGCATACCACTCACAACTATAAAGACGGAAGTGTTGTTGCCCCTAGTCTTCCACAACCTATAAGGTTGACACCACAAAATTGGAAGAAAAAAGAGCAAAAGGGCTTTGTTACAGTTGTGATAGCAAATACACTAAAGGTCATAAGTGTGCTGAGAAGAAATTATTCTACATAGATTGTGAAGAGGAAGAAGAAAAGGAGCAAGAAAGGTCAAAAGAAGAGGATATACTCCAGGAACAAAGCCTAGATGAAGAACAAATAAATCCGACCATATCTTGTAATGCATTGGCGGGAATTACCACTCCTCAAACCATCAAGATAGAAGGACAAATCAAGAAGAAAAAGGTAATAGTGTTGATTGATTCAGGAAGCACCCACAATTTTATTCATTGTAGGGTAGCAAAAGAATTGAATTGCTTCCTATATCCAGCACCAGAGTGTCAAGTGATGATTGCAAATGGAGGAACAATAAATTGCTCTGGAAAGTGCCATAATATCAAGCTATCCATGGGAGAATATGTATTGACTAGCCCAATGCTTTCCATTCCAATGGGAGGTGCTGATGTTGTACTAGGAGTCCAATGGCTACAATCCTTGGGTACAATAGCTTTTAATTTTCAAGAACTTTTCATCAAATTTTCTATGGAAGGAAAGGAAGTTGAATTAAGGGGTATTGCAGGGAAACCAGGAAAGATAATCAGCTCTAATGGTATGACAAAGCTTCTAAAAAAGGAGCAAAGAGGTGTAATTGCACAATTATGTTCGCTAGATGTTTCCACATTGGAATCATCTATTTCTCCAGATCTCCAAAAAGTCCTGGACAATCATTCCAAGGTATTTGAGACTCCCAAAGGTCTCCCACCTATGCGTGATCATGATCATGCTATTCATCTGATTCCAGGAAGTGTTCCTCCAAACATCAGCCGTACAGATATCCCTATGTCCAAAAAAGTGAAATTGAACGTATGGTTGCAGAAATGCTAGAGGCTGGTATAATTCAACCGAGTCAAAGTTCTTTCTCTGCTCCAGTAGTATTGGTGCACAAGAAGGATGGATCATGGCGCATGTGTCTGGATTATAGGGAGCTCAACAAGCTCACTATTAAAGATAAGTTCCCCATTCCTGTCATTGATGAATTACTGGATGAATTGCATGGATCAATTTACTTCACCAAGTTGGATCTTCGTTCAGGATATCATCAAATCAGAATGAAGATTGAAGACATTCCGAAAACAGCATTTAGAACTCATGAGGGTCATTATGAATTTTTGGTCATGCCTTTTGGCCTTACCAATGCACCTTCAACATTTCAAGGTTTGATGAATTCAATTTTCAAACCATTCCTTAGAAAATTTGTGTTAGTATTTTTTGATGATATACTAATCTACAACAAGTCTTGGAAGGATCATGTTGAACATGTTGACAGGGTGCTACAACTATTGGAGGAGAAACAATTATATGCAAAAAGATCCAAATGTTTCTTTGGAGTCCAGGAGGTGGAATATCTGGGTCATATTGTATCTCATGAAGGAGTTAAGGTAGACCCTAGCAAAATTAAAGCCATTAAGGAATGGAAAATCCCCACATCCATAAAGCATTTGCGAGGATTTCTTGGGTTGACAGGGTATTATCGCAAGTTTGTTAAGAATTATGGGAGAATAGCAGCACCTCTAACAACATTATTGAAGAAAGATGCATTTTCATGGACTCCGGAAGCAACAAAGGCCTTTGAACATCTTAAAGAGGCAATGTGCCAAGCACCGGTCTTAGCTACACCGGACTTCACAAAAACCTTTATTGTGGAATGTGATGCTTCAGGAAATGGAATTGGTGCTGTTCTAATGCAAGATGAAAGACCCATTGCTTTTGAAAGTCGTCCAATCAAGGGAAAGTTTTTAAGCAAAGCTATTTATGAGAAGGAAATGTTGGCAATACTCCATGCACTTAAGAAATGGCGACCCTACCTAATGGGAAGACACTTCAAGGTAAAAACGGATCATGATAGCCTTAAATACTTTTTAGAACAAAGATTATCCTCTGAAGAGCAACAAAAGTGGGTCACAAAGATGTTGGGTTATGACTTTGAAATCATCTACAAAAAAGGGAAGCAAAATGTGGTGGCAGATGCACTCTCAAGAAAGGATGAGGATGTGGAAGCATTGTTGTGCACCATTTCTATTATCCAACCAGATTGGATAAACGAAGCAAGGGAGGAATGGAAGAATGACGAAGAAGTGTGGGCACTTATTCGAAAGCTACAACAAGATTCCAGTACGTCTGATACATTTAGCTGGCAAAATGATTCGTTATGGTACAAAGATCGCTTATACCTCTGTAAGAATTCCCAGCTAAAACAAAAGATTCTTATGGAATTGCACACTTCTCCCTTAGGAGGGCACTCAGGATTTTTAAAAACTTACCACAGGGTTAAGAAGGAATTTTTTTGGGATGGCCTTAAATCAGATATTCAAAAGTTTGTGGCGGAATGTTTGGTTTGCCAACAAAATAAAGTTGAAAAAATTAAGACACCGGGTCTATTACAACCTTTATCCATTCCAAGCCAACGTTGGGAGGAGGTTTCAATGGATTTTATCACAGGTTTACCCAAGTCTGAGGGAAAGAGTGTCATCATGGTGGTAGTTGACAGACTTACCAAGTATGCACACTTTTGTGCATTATCACATCCATTTAAAGCCAGTACAGTTTCTACTGCATTTATGGAAACAATTCAAAAGCTACATGGAAACCCAAAGATTATTGTAAGTGACAGAGATCCCATTTTCACTGGAAATTTTTGGACAGAATTATTTTCTTGTCTTGGTACTCAGTTAGCTCATAGCTCATCTTATCATCCTCAATCTGATGGGCAAACTGAGATAGTAAACAAATGTTTGGAAGGATATCTTCGTTGCTTTGTATCTGATAAACAGACACAATGGGTCAAATGGTTGCCTCTGGCTGAATGGTGGTATAACACTTCCTTCCATACAGCAACAAAAATGACCCCATTTATGGCACTTTATGGGTATCAACCACCATCCATCACATCATATTTTAGAGAAAATTCTAAGGTTCAGGCAGTGGAACATCACATCGAACATCAACAACAAGTCCCACAACTCTTAAAGGATAACCTCGTGTTGGCACAAAATAGAATGAAACAACAGGCAGATCAACATCGCAGTGAAAGAAGTTTTGATGTAGGTGATTGGGTATTCCTACGGCTACAACCATATAAGAAAATGTCCCTCAAGCAAGCTAAGAAGGATAATAAATTATCACCAAAGTATTATGGTCCATACAAGGTGTTGCAAAAGATTGGTACTATGGCATACAAATTGGAGCTTCCTGCAGCTTCTCGATTGCACCCAGTTTTCCATGTTTCATGTTTAAAGAAGGTTATAGGCGACAAGCTCCCAGTTCAAACAATATTGCCAGAACTTGACGAGGAAGGAAAAATTATATTGGAACTGGAAGCAGTCATAGAAACAAGAACTCGACAGCTACGAAATCGATCAATTTCAGAGTATCTTATCAAGTGGAAGAACTTATCCGCTGAAGATTCCACATGGGAGGATGAGAATTTTATGCAGAAGTACCCACAACTACTCAAGCGTTGAGGACAACACTTTTTTGAAGGCGAGGGGCATGTTGGGTCCCTATAATACTAGTGATTACCCCATTACTATTGTAGTTATACCCCTTATTAATATTGTTGTGCCCCTATTGCCCCCATATTGTTATTACTGTGCCCCATAGAATCCCTCTATTGTTATTTTTGTGGCTTTATATTTTTATTGTTAGGTCAGCTGGATTATATTGTGACTCCTTAGACTCCTATATATAGAAAGGAGATTTTGTCATTTGAATCATCCAAGAATTTTTCATTTATGTAATGTAAAGGAAGTTGCCCCCTCGAAGAGGCTGAATTCTAAGGCGTTGATCTATCTTCCTATCTTTTCTTGAGCTGGTTTCATAACAGATCTTCAAAGATCTCCTTATGCATCATTACCCTTACCTGATAATGTATTAAAAACAACATTAATCAGGGGGATGAAGGAACAATGGATTGAAACACTAAATATTATGGGAAAAGGAGATATTTATCAGGAAAATTTTGCTGACATTATTAATCTATGTATTAGAAGCTCGAGAGGTAGCACAAGACTAAAACCAGTTGAACATGATCGGTTTGCAAGAGATAACAGAACTTCAGCAGAAGGAGTAACTCGTGAAGGAATTGGAAATTTATTAGAAAATTTTAAAACTGACATATTGGGGACACTGACAACACAACTTGATATTATGTAGGCCAAACAAAAGAAAGCAGAAGTAGAACAGAATTTTCCAATCTTCTGTCCTAGATGCAAGAAGAAACACAGCCATAAGGAGTGTCCATTAGATGCAGTCCAAGTTCACGCCATTTGTACAAAAGACCACTCCACAGAGAGCTGCCCCTCACTCTCTGGATTGAAAGCATTATACAAGGAAACAGAAGAAGAGCCAGAATAGGTGTATCTACTTAATCAGCGTCGCCAATGGCAGCCGCGACAATCAGGTATGTTTTCAGACCCAGCTTCTTCTTTTCAGCCTCCACAATATCATGCTCAACAATATAATACAATGTGGAAAAATCAAACTTCCTTCCCGAATTGGTCACAACAGTCATTTCCTTCATCATCTCCATGGCTGAATCAAGCAAGCCAACCCAATTGGTCAAATTTTCCCTATACCCCACCATATTGGAAAAACAATGCATATCCAGCACAATGGACTCCCCCTACTTCATAGAGTCAAGCTTGGCAGACAAACTGGCAAAGACCGATGAATCAACTAGTAGGAACCATCCCACTCCCTCAACCTACACTGCCAACATTACAACAAAACCCCCAGCCTAACTTAAGACCGCAACTCCTAGCCCAACCCAACCCCAATCCAAATAATAGACCGGTCCAATCCATTCAAATAATTGAGACACCAGAGATAGGAACTGATCTAAGGGAGTGTAATGATCTTCAATTAAGATCTGGGCGTATCATTGAAATAGAGGGAGATAAAATAGCTCAAGTTGAAAATCAATTACCTATGGAACAACCGCCACAAGAAGAGGACGTGACCAGACAACAAATTCATAATCCAGAAACCACATACTCTTCTCCATTCCCAGAATGCTTAATTATACCTTGACCTATACAATACCCTGATTTTGACATTCTGGGAGAACTACAAAACTTGTACATAAAAATCCCACTCCTCCAAGCCATTCAAGACATTCTGATATATGCAAAGACTATTAAAGAGCTATGTATAAAGAAACCAAGGAGGAAAATAACAAACAACCCAAAAGTCCAAGTAGTTGGCACTCTATCTGACTTATTATCAGGGAAAGAAACACCCGTTAAATATGAAGACCCAGGAAATCCAATAGTAACCGTACAAATCAATGGACAAACCTTCTCAAATTCCTTAGTTGATCTAGGAGCTGCAATTAATATCTTAACAACCACCACTTGCCAAAAACTGGGCATTACATCAGTAGAACCGACCTCCACTTTATTAGAACTGGCTGACCAATCTGTGGTTTGGCCAGAAGGCACACTACATGATGTCATGGTATCCGTTGACTCTTGGGAGTATCCGGCCGATTTTCTGATAATAAACCCCAAAAACCGACTTGATGGACATCCGTTGATTTTAGGCAGACCTTGGCTTGCAACTACCGATGCTTATATTGGCTACCGACAAGGCAGTATGACCATAGCTAGGGGGGCAAATATCAAGAATCTAGCTTTATATCCCCCAACGCAGCCAAGTGTCACAATAATAAAAACTAACAAGCATCCTGTATCATACCTCACCAAAAATATTAGATCTCCATTAACCATAGAAGAGGCCCTCGATTTCAAAGACCAAATAGAAGACGATGCCATTAACAATTTTATTAGCCAAACTGAAATCAGATCCCGCATACAATGTCACATGATAGAAGCAGCATTTGATAATGAATTAGAAGAAGATCCTCTTAAAGAAACGCATGATCAAACAATACCTACTACCTCTGTCTCAAATAGTAAAATTGTAGAAATTGACCCAAGAAAGACTTTAAACATTAACGACAACCTGACTTCCTAACAAGAAGAGAAGCTCATCCAACTACTGAGGAAATAGAAAGAAGCATTTGCATGGGACTATCCTGATATGAAAGGAATTGATCCCCAGTTATGTACACACCACATTTACATAGAAAAATATGTGAGACCTGTTCGCCAACCACAAAGGAGACTTAATCCTCACCTAAAAGACATTGTAAAAGCTGAACTTCAAAAACTTTTAGATGTGAACTTCATCTACCCTATCTCCGATAGTAAATGGGTCTCTCCACTTGTTGTGGTACCAAAGAAGAATGGGAAGTGGAGGATTTGTGTAGATTATAGAGAACTAAATAAAGCAACACAAAAATACCACTTTCCCCTTCCATTCATTGACCAAGTATTAGACACTCTGGCAGGAAAGAAATTCTTTTCTTTCTTAGATGGCTTCAGTGGATACAATCAGATTCAGATTGCCCCTGAAGACCAAGACAAAACCACTTTTACTTGTCCTTGGGGAACATTTGCCTACAGAGTTCTACCTTTTGGCTTATGTAATGCTCCTGCCACATTTCAAAGGGCTATCCTCAGCATCTTTTTAGATTTAATAAATGAAGGACTCGAAGTATACATGGATGATTTTACACCATATGGAGACGATTTTGATCCAACATTGGACACACTGGAAAAAGTTCTCCAGTGTTGCATTGCCACTAGGCTCTGTTTGAGCCATGAAAAATGTTATATGATGATGACTAAAGGACTTATTCTAGGCCATTATATCTCAGCAGCTGGCATACAAGTAGACCCAGCCAAAATTCAAATAATTTTACTAATTCCCACTCCCACCACTCAAATAGAGGTACGCAGTTTTCTTGGATTTTCTGGTTACTATAGAAGATTTATAGAACATTTTTTGCATATTGTTGCACCTCTATATGCATTGACAAGTAATGTTGACTTTCTTTGGATAGAATAATGTGAACGTGCTTTCCAAGATTTGAAGAGGCTTGTGTCAATAGCCCCAGTCCTTAGAGGACCAAATTGGGACCTGCCATTTCAAATTTCATCAGATGCCTCAGATACAGCTATTGGAGCAGTCCTTGGGCAGGAAGAAGATAAAAAACCATATGCAATTTATTATATTAGCAAGAATTTATCCCCTACTGAATTGAATTATACCATTACTGAAAAGGAATTTCTAGCTGTAATACATGTTGTCAATAAGTTTAGGCATTACATTACTGGATATCCTGTTATCTTGTATACAGATCACTCTACCATAAAGTATTTAGCAAATAAACCAATCACAAATGGTAGAATAACCATATGGTTGATTTTATTGCAGGAATTTGATATCACAATCAAGGACCGCCCTGGAAAAGAAAATCCTATAGCTGACTTTCTCTCGCGGATGCCCAAACCTGTGGATGCAGCAGCAATTGAAGATCAATTTCCAAATGAGCATCTATTTGCTGTCACTGTTAAAACACCCTGGTATGCTGATGTTGCGAATTACTTAGCAGTAGGCAAATTACCGAAACATCTAACTCCCAATGAACGAAAACAGATTGTTCAGCGAAGTGCTCAATTTTATTGGATTGGGGCTACCTGTTCCATACAGGAGCAGATACGCACATCAGGAGATGCATCTGGGAGGATGAAATCTTTGACATTTTGAAAGCTCGTCACGACGGACCATGTGGTGGACACTTTGCCGATCAGAGAACTGGACATAAGGTGCTGCAAACAGGGTATTATTGGCCCACGATCTTCAAAGATGCAAAGAAGTTCGTTCAAGCTTGTGACAGTTGCCAAAGAACAGGACGCCCTGGTCAGTCTGACAAAATGCCCTTGAATCCACAGTTGGTTATTGAACCATTCGAGCGATGGGCACTCGATTTTGTTGGTCCAGTTAAATCATCCTCGAACCAGAAAACATATATTCTGGTGGTAACAGAATATGTCACCAAATGGGTTGAAGCAAAGGCATTGCCGAGAGCTACATAGGATTTCGTCATACAATTCCTGTTCCATATATTTGTGTGATATGGGCTTCCAAGAGACATAATTACAGATGGTGGACCATAGTTTGCTGGTAAAAATATTGCCGCAACACTAAAAAACTATCATATCTGGCATAAAATTACTACTCCATACCACCCACAAGCAAACGGTGAAGTAGAAAGCAACAATAAAATAATAGAAGCAATCTTGACAAAAACCATTGCATCACATAGATGCATTTGGGCTGCAAGATTACCAGAAGGCTTGTGGGCTTACAAAACAACATGGAGAAGCACTACTGGCTATTCACCATACCAATTGGTATTCGGAAAGGAACCTATTTTTCCCATAGAATTTGAAATCCAAATATTGCAAACAACACAAGAAGTTGGTCTAGATCTAAACGAGGCACAGATTAATAGATTACAGCAAATCAATGAGCTAGATGAGATCAGGCTCTCTACCCTTCAACACACTGCATTAATCCAATAGCAGCGAGCTAAATGGCATGATGCTCTCATTAAAAAGAAAGTCTTCCACGAAGGAGATTGGGCGCTCTTATACGATTCTAGGTTTCAAGATTTTCCCGGGAAGCTTCAGACTCGTTGGTTGGGGCCATATGAAATCCAAAAGGTACATGATAATGGCACCCTTACCCTAATCACCATTGATGGATCTGGACATACCTTCAAGGCAAACGGCCACCGAGTTCGACTATACCGCAAACCACTTACTCGGGAATCCTTCTACCAGCAACTCCACGAAGACTCCGACATGCAAATTTTGGTGGAGGAAGAGAAATCTTCCTCACCTCTGGTTCATTAAAGTGATTTAACTATTTTTACATTTTGTACATAATTCTTTTGCTTTGTTAGCATAAATTATTCTCTGTACATATTTTTTGCACTTTGCTGTTCCTTTTCAAAGAGTCAGCAATTCTATTGTTTTTGCTATTGCTTTTAGAAGGAACATCACCTTCACTATCTTGCTGATTCCTTTCTTTCAAAAAGTACAGCTTGCATTCTTTCTCCTGTTTCTTTTCCAAAAGGGACAACACTGTTGTTTTTGCTATTCCTTTTCTGAAGGAACAACATTTGTGTGCACTTTCATTTTTTTGCTGTTCCTTTTCCAAAGGAACAACACTTTCGTTTTTGTTGTTCCTTTTCCAAAGGAACAACACTTTTGGTTTTTGTTGTTCCTTTTCCAAAGGAATGGTGCCTGCGTTTTTTTGATGTTCCTTTTCAAAGGAACAACACTTTCGTTTTTGTTGTTCCTTTTCCAAAGGAACAACATGTTAGGATATTCCGACACATAGGATATAGTTAAGTTCAACTTGGTCTAGTATAGAGTTAGGTTAGAGTTAGGTAAAGTGTGTTTCTTTACCGTTGTACATTTTGTAACTTACAATCCGACGGTCACGATATGTAGTGATCCGACGGTTCACTCTCACCTCGGTATTACCGACACTTGATCCATGGCTTGACACCCGATTGGTCCATGAGTTCTATTTAAAGCGCATGGAGGGTCATTGTTCGGGTAAGCCGTGCATGAGAGAAGCTTATGTAAATTTTCATTCTTTGATTAATAAATTGCCTGTAGTACCCACGTTGGGACAGGCCGTGGACTGTTTCCCTCCTTGCACTTTGAGGGTTTTAACCACGTCAAAAATACTGGTGTATTGATTTGAGATCTGGTTGTGAGCGGTGTCTTTTTGGTGTTCTTTCTGAGGAACTTACCTTGTAAATTCCTACATGGTATCAGAGCTATTTGAGGGCCGCGTCCGTTGGTGATCCAAATCTGAAGCCTGTAGAACTGCATGCGGCTGTCGTTTCCTAGATCTGCTGTTTCTGACTGCTTTCGGGCCGAGAGGACTGCTCTGTTGCATTCGGAGCATCTGTTCCAGTGAGGAACCCCTTTCATTTCACGCGAAAAGGTTTCTGGTAGCCCTAGTTGCGTCATTTTTCAGATCGGGAGGTATACAATGTTTTTTTTGCAGTTTACTGTTATTTTCTCTCTGCTTATTTCGGTCTCAGTTTATTTAGCCTTTTTTTTAACCGGATCTATACCTTCAATTTCTGCGTATGCTCTTTGCCCTGCGACTCTGTACGATCTGGGCAAATCAGAAACAGAAAGGAAGGATTTTTCTCATGCGTATGCTCTTTTCCCTGCACCTTAGTGTGATCTCGGAAAATCAGAAACATTGAGAAAAATATTTAGTTTTTCGGCTAAAGCTAACTTTGAATTTTTTTTTAAAATTTCTAGTTTTTTGGCTAAAGCTAACTTCGAGCCGCAAGGTTCGTTTTTCTTTGCATATTCGTGTTGGGTTTTGTGTTTTGTGTTTTGTAGGGAAAAAGAGCTTTCTCAAGGCAAGCACGCAAACCAAGGCCCCCCCCCCCCCCTCTCTCTCTCTCTCTCTCTCTCTCAATTTTTTTGTATAGATCAATTGGTTGAAAGCTATTTTAAGAGAGTAGAGGTCTTGGGTTCAAGTCTCCATTTTGTGGGGGCGGATTTTTTTCATTCCCGCACATTCGCGCACCTTGCCGGCAACGTCAACAATTGTTTTTCAAAAAGCCATAACTTCTTCATCCGGAAGCCTTTTTCAGAGCCGTTTTTTTTAAAACCGCCTATTTTTTCGAGATCTATCCATTGGAACACTTACTTTCAGCATCTTCAGCTTCAGTTTTCTTTAAAAAATGGAAAGTCCATGCCAAGTCATTCTTGACAGCACTAACTACTTCCAATGGGTAGCCTACATGGAAGATTTACTTAGAAGTAAAGGTCTCTTCAGAATAGCCACAGACCAAGAGAAGAAACCAAAAGATGAAGACAAGGTTGCAAAATGGGAAAATAGACAAGATCAAGCACGTGGTTTGATAGGGATGTCTATTTCTCCTGATCTTAGATTCCACATTGCAGACCTTGAGACTCCTCATGAAGCATTAGAAAAACTCGCTAAGATTAAAAATGAAATTAGAGCCCATCAACTTGAAAATGAGCTGCTTACTTTGGATCCTAATAATTTTTCTTGCATTGAAGATTTCTTGTCCAAATTCAAGACCCTTAGATATCTCTTGGAAGGTGTTAAAGTTAAGAAAGAAGATGGTAACCTTATTTATTCCATCCTCACTAAGTTGGGACCAGCCTACTCTGTATTTGTTTCCACTTTCCATTCTACAAGGGAAGCTTTCATTTGTCAAGGAAAAGACTACAAGGCCCCTTCCTTTGACTCCTTTTGTGATTCCTTAATAAGAGAACAAGAAAAACTCTTACACCTTGGTCTTCTTAATCTTGGAAACTCTTCCACGAAAGCGTTAGCCGCCCAGCAGCAACCAAATTCAAAGAATCCTAAGAAGTCATATCCTCAAAAGAATGGTCCTAAACCATCTCAGCCTCAAAATGAAAGATCATTTCAGCAAAATGATAAGACCAATAAAAACAAATGGAAGAAGACTGATAGACATTGTAACTTTTGTAATCGAGATGGCCACTTAGAATCTAAATGCTTTAAGAAGATGGAAGCCTTGGAAGCCGCAATGAAGAAACATAACATCCATGTGGAGCCTACTTCAACTTCAACTTCCGGAATGGCACTTTCTGCATGTCATTGTCAATCATCTCAGTCTGGTTATGCATTAAATGTATCTTCTTCTTCTTCTCATTCTCATGAGTGGCTCATTGATTCTGGAGCCTCTTGTCACATGGCCAAAAACCAAGCCATGTTTTCTTCTTTAAATGATTGTAACACCAAAAATATATATATTGGTGATGATAGATCTCTTAATGTTGTAGGGACTGGAACTGTTCATCTAGACAATGGTCAGTTTAATGATGTATTATGTGTTCCAACCTTATCCTGCAACCTTCTATCTGTCTATCAGATAACTCATTCAGGTGAAGGTAAAATTGTTGAATTTTCACCTCATGATGTTGTAATCAAGGATCTAAAAGATCCTAAACAGATTCTAGCTACTGGTCTTGCTGATGATTCCAAAAGGTTGTATAAGTTTCACAACTTTGGGTCATCAAATCTTCCCTCAGTATTTGTTGCTCATAATGATGAAGTGAGCAAACTTTGGCATGAGCGATTTGGTCACTTAAACTATCGCTCCCTTCAGCATCTATGTAAAGAAAATATGGTGACAGGTCTTCCTATGGTATCTTGCAGAGATGGTGTTTGTTCCGGATGTGTACTCGGAAAACATCATCGGGACAGTTTTGACAAACGTGCCTCTTGGCACGCCTCAGCCCCTTTACAGCTTGTGCACAGTGATTTATGTGGTCCTCTTCCTGTTGCTTCTTTCTCTGGCTGCAAGTACTTCTTAACTTTCATTGATGATTTCTCCAGACGCACTTGGGTATACTTCTTAAAACTCAAGAGCGAAGTATTTAACACTTTTTTGGCCTTCAAAGCCTTTGTTGAAAAACAATCTGGACATCAAATTCTTAAGCTAAGAACTGATAATGGTGGAGAATATGTTAAAAACACATTCATCAACTTTTGCACCGAAAATGGAATTCAAATGCAACATACTGTTCCATACACTCCACAACAAAATGGTGTAGCTGAAAGGAAAAATCGCACCTTAAAGGAAATGGCTAATTGTATGCTGCAATCTAAAGGACTCAGTCTTAGTTTTTGGGTCGAAGCAATTAATTGTGCAAATTATATAATCAATCGCACTCCTACTAAGGTTCTAGAGAATATCACTCCAGAAGAAGCTTGGAGTTCCATTAAACCAGATGTAAGTCACTTTCGTGTGTTTGGAAGTGAAGCATGGGCCCATATTCCAGATGAAAAGCATAAAGCTTTAGAACCTAAGAGTGAGAAATGTACTTTTGTTGGATATTCTGAAGATGTAAAAGGTTATAGACTTATTCCATTTAAGTCCAAAAATGTTATCATTAGAAGAGATGTAAAATTTGATGAAAATAAATCGGCCTGCAAGCCTAGTCCGGCGGATGTGCCACCTCTTCCTATCTCTTCTACTTTTGAAAACATTTCTTCTTCAGATGATGAAAGCGAGGATGATAATCCTCCCCCACCTTCTCAGGATCCTCAACTTCCAAGATGGGTCCGTGCTACTCGGAATGCAGCAGGTGATCTTGCCGGTGATCCTACAAATCAGCGACGTACACGTTCTCAGTTTGAAAGAGCCTCTTCTTTACTGGCTCAAGCTCCAGTAAATCATGATCCTGACACTTTTGCAGAAGCTTCAGGCCATCCACATTGGGAAGCAGCTATGAATGAAGAATATCATTCATTGATGACAAATGATACATGGGATCTTGTTCCTCTACCAAAGGGACGCAAACTTGTTAGATGTAAATGGGTTTACAGAACCAAGTATGGACCAGATGGGAAAGTTGATAAACATAAAGCTCGTCTCGTTGCTAAGGGCTTTTCACAGGTTGAAGGCATTGACTACACTGAAACCTTCTCCCCTGTTGCCAAAATGAACTCTATCCGCCTTGTTCTTTCCCTTGCTGCCTCTTTAAAATGGGAAGTCCATCAGATGGATGTTAAATCTGCCTTCTTGCATGGGGACTTGCAGGAAGAAATCTATATGGAACAACCCATTGGCTTCATACAAACAGACTCCAGCCTTGTTTGTCGACTTAAGAAATCCCTTTATGGCCTCAAGCAAGCTCCTCGGGCTTGGTATGCCAAAATGGATAGCTTTCTTTTAGAATCTGGCTTTTCTAGGTGTCATTCTGACAATACTGTCTACACCAAGAAAGTGGGCAACTCTCTTATCATCCTTGTTCTTTATGTTGATGATCTTATTCTTACTGGTAATGATCCCAACCTTATAAACCATGTGAAGTCCAGCCTTAAAAAGAAATTTGAAATGACAGACTTAGGACACTTACACTATTTTCTTGGTCTTCAAGTCTTGCAATCCCAGGAGGGTATTTTCCTTTCCCAGTCCAAGTATGCTTGTGATATTCTTCGTCATTTTCACATGGAAGACTGTAAGCCAGACCCTTCTCCCTTTCAGTCTGGAGTCAAACTTTCAGTCTCTTGTACTTCTCCTGAAGTTGATGCTACCTTATACCGTCAACTTGTCGGAAAACTCTTGTATTTAACCCATACTCGTCCTGATCTTTCCTTTGTTGTTGGCCTTGTTGCTCGTTTTATGCAAAACCCCCGTGAAAGTCATTGGAAAGCAGCTAAAAGAATACTTCGTTATGTTCGAGGTACAGTACAGTTTGGGATTCATTACAGTGCCAAAGCAACTCCTCTGTTAGTTGGTTTCACTGATTCTGATTGGGCTGGTGACCCTGATGATCGGAAGTCTACTGCCGGTTATGTCTTCACTCTTGGTTCAGGACCTATTACATGGGCTTGTAAGAAACAGGCTGCCATTTCTCTTTCGTCAGCAGAATCAGAGTATCGTGGTGCCGTGGAAGCTAGTAAGGAAGCCTTGTGGCTTCGTCAGATCCTATCAGAGTTTGGCTTTGAGCAGCAGCATCCAACCACACTTTGGTGTGATAATCAAAGTGCCATTCAGCTATGCAAAGATCCAGTCCAGCATGAGCGCAGCAAACACATTGAACTACACATGCACTTCATCAGAAAGCTCATTCATGACCATGTTCTTGAAGTGCAATATTGTCCAACAGATGATCAGGTTGCAGACATCTTCACAAAGGCTCTCACAGAGGCGAATTTCACTAAACTTCGATATATGCTTGGAGTTCAGGAAATTGTCACTAAGGGGGGATAGGCTCTAGTGCCTCCTTCCTTCTCCTATTGTGTCATATTTGTAAATCCTTCAATCCTATCCCAAGTTTTTCTTAAGGGGGGATGTTAGGATATTCCGACACATAGGATATAGTTAAGTTCAACTTGGTCTAGTATAGAGTTAGGTTAGAGTTAGGTAAAGTGTGTTTCTTTACCGTTGTACATTTTGTAACTTACAATCCGACGGTCACGATATGTAGTGATCCGACGGTTCACTCTCACCTCGGTATTACCGACACTTGATCCGTGGCTTGACACCCGATTGGTCCATGAGTTCTATTTAAAGCGCATGGAGGGTCATTGTTCGGGTAATCCGTGCATGAGAGAAGCTTATGTAAATTTTCATTCTTTGATTAATAAATTGCCTGTAGTACCCACGTTGGGACAGGCTGTGGACTGTTTCCCTCCTTGCACTTTGAGGGTTTTAACCACGTCAAAAATACTGGTGTATTGATTTGAGATCTGGTTGTGAGCGGTGTCCTTTTGGTGTTCTTTCTGAGGAACTTACCGTGTAAATTCCTACACAACACTTGTGGTTCTTGCTGTTCCTTTTCCAAAGGAACAACACTTGCATTTTTTGTTGTTCCTTTTCCAAAGGAACAACACTTTCATTTTTTGTTGTTCCTCAAAGGAACAACACTTTTGGTTGTTGTTGTTCCTTTTCCAAAGGAATGGCACTTGAGTTTTTTTGCTGTTCCTTTTCCAAAGGAACAACACTTTTGGTTTTTGCTGTTCCTTTTCCAAAGGAACGGCACTTGCGTTTTTTGTTGTTCCTTTTCCAAAGGAACAACACTTTTGGGGTTTGTTGTTCCTTCTCCAAAGGAACGACAATTGCGTTTTTTGTTGTTCCTTTTCCAAAGGAACAACACTTGTACTTTTTGCTCTTCCTTTTTGAAATAACAACATTCTCGTATTCCTTTTATTGATGCTTGTTCTCCTTGCTGTTCCAATTAAAGGATAGTTGTTGTTCTTCTCAATATATAATAATTTCGAGTCTTTTTGGAGCACAGTTATACACTTATGCAATGGATACAAAACTAGAGCATACTGAAATCAGTAAATTATATGAAATCGCTATTTTTACAAGAAATTGCTTTGAATTGATAAGAGGAAAGAGGAAAGGACACAATTATCCATCACTTTTGTTGTCATTATCCTACTAATACTGATATGATTGCTTATCTTTATCATGGTGGTTCTTTTTTTTTTTTTTAATCCCATAATCTTCTTTCATCATTATTAAGGAATAAGAACAAAGGGTATATTTTTCTATTGAGATGTTAAGACTTCTTCCACCATTCCTACTCTTAAGGAGTGCTGAACCACCCTTTGTGTATACATAGGAAAACACTTTATAAAAAAAAAAAGAAAAAAAAAAAGAGACAGAGAAAAATGTTTATATAACTTATGGGTTGTCAAATGCAGGATAGGGGTCTCATCAAGAGCTAGCCTACCACGATCATAAGAAAGAAAGTGAAGTGGCATTCCCACTAATGGCCACCACACCAGGGATATGATCCAAGAGGCACATAAGAAAAAATAAAGAGTCCTTGGAACAAGAGGTCTCATCACGAGCCTGCCTACCCACCTTTCACTCCTTCCTGGTGAATGGCATTATGGTTTAACTAGTTACCAAGCCAGCATAATGGCCTCCATTTTGACATTGTAAAACCACTTCCTAAGCATACACAAAGGATCACGGTTCCATGGGTGAAACAAACAACTTTGTCAAGGTTATGGACACTTGTCGACAGCAGAGCTCTGTTAATTGTATTGAAGTCACATTCCTTATACACCAATAGTAATCATTAACACCCTTCTTTGTCTTATACCTTTCTAATATGTCACATAAGATTATGTATATCATTTCTCTGAACCATTAAACACATGAAAATCTATTACAGCCAATCATGACGGAAAAAGTTGATAATGACCGCATTGGACTTTTTGTGCATGTCAGCTGTCCTATCCTCCCAGCCTCGCATCATATCATAGCATTCTCTTATTTGTTAAGCGATCCTACTATACACCTCAATTTCGACAATCTGCTCCTTTTGTAAAACATGGAATTTCGGCATACGTTGTTCCTTTATGACTCTGTACTATGGCAAGTCGGCACACCGCTCCCTCATTTGACGGCCGAGGGCAGCCTATCACATTGCAGGGGGGAGGCAGGTGACCTCATAATTTACTGGTATACGTGTCAGACTATTATTCAGAAAACTGTTTACTTGGAAATAGGAAGGCTCAACGGTATATTGTTTTTTTAATCTGCATGGCTTCCTATTCCTAAGCCATTTCCATATTATGCTCTGTAGCAATTAGTAAGTAACCCAGGATTTGAACGAGCCCTGCTGTTTCGTTATTTTCTCTGTATTTCTAACATTTTGAATAGCCTGCTATTCCATTGCCATCTCTACATTTTTATAGTGAGCTAAAGCATGGGAGGAAGATCTATTTGGAGAGAACCACAGGCATTGACAATTTCTGATGTTGCACGGGAAATCCTAGCAAGGGCAGGATGGCTAGTTTATCTTAATCGTTTACAGGAATCCAACGAGACCGTAGCAATAGAATTCTTGCAAAACTTGCAAGAATATCACTCCACAGTAAGGGAGAGACACATAGTAGTCACTGATGACATAATTGCAGAGGTCTCGGGATTGCCAGCCACTGGACCTATGTGGACTCTAAAGAAGGAGAGACTGCGAAATATCATAAATATCTTCCAAGATGAAGGCCAAAACCTGACAATCAGAGGAAAGGGAGTCCTACCAGTAGCATTAGGGGAGCCGTGGGTAGAATTGGCGAAGATCATCCAGAGCTACATCACCTGTGAAGGCAGGAAAGACGTGGTAAGACCACGACACCTTAAACTCTTAGCTGTATTAAAACAGAAATGCTCTGTGAACTTACTTGCATTTTTAAATTCATTACTTCATGATGTCACCCGAAGTATGAAGAAATCACAACATGTAGAATCGGTAGTAAGTCACCATGGGTTGATACGGCTAATAGTTAGCCACAGTCTTGCTCAGCAATAGAGTAGCTGGGAAGAGCTAATTGCCATGATAGAAGGTGGACTGACTATGTTGGCCCCAAAACGTAAGCAGGCTACCGGTACACTAGATAGACCATTGAAATAGAGGAAATCAGTCAGACTGGCACGGATTAGAGGGAGGCTGGAAAATTCCCAAGGGGATACTAGCCAACCAATGGAGATAGATGATTCAGGGGATGAGCAACCCCCGCAATTGGAAGGAGAAGAGAATGAGAAAGGATTGGAAGGAAATAAGAAAGGAGAAATGGAGGAAGAGGTCGAGCAGCCTGGGCAAGAGGAGGAAGAAACAGAGCAATGCGAAGATAGCCCATTGCAAAATCCATTGCAAGAGGATGAATTGGCCAAAATTCTGGCCAATATGGGTGAATATGCCCAACCTCTCAACCCGCTAGGCCTCCATATTGAAGAAGAACCAAAAGAGCATTCTGCTCAGGACAAAAATGCACCCGAAGAATTACGTGACAAGGAAGTAGAAGAAGAGAATCATCCTGTTCATGATGAAACTATGATATAGAGGAGGAACAATCTGTTCCCAGCCAGACTACACCTGAAGAATTCCAGAAAGAAGAAGGGGTGGAAAAAGAAGTTACCTAGGAAATAACAGAGCCAGCTAGGGTTTTTACTCCTGAGCAACCTGAACAAAACAGCAAAGGAGCACCCCAAGAAGAAAACCAGGGAATTGGCCAAGGTGACAGCCCAGGCCCGACTAAACAGACAACTGTTCTTTCTAAGAAAACAAAAGAAATTAGAAGACTACGAAAAGAACAACAAAGATTGTTGAATGTGATAGCACGACTTCGACAACAAATCAGGGTTTTGAAAATGAGAAAGAGAGCAAAAAGGACTTCGGGGGTAAGACATGCAACCACTCCGGTGAGACCCCCCAAGAAAAAGGTTCGAAGGACCCACGTCCAGCCTGTTGTTCAAAACCCTGTTGAAGAACAGTCTGCTGTTCAAAACACTGTTGAAGAATAGTCTGCCGTTCAAAACCCTGTTGAAGTGCAGACTTTCGTTCAAAAGAAAAAGGAACAGCATTCAACTATTGCCCATGTTGAAGTGCAAACAGATGATATATCGGCCTGTGACAAAGAAGTTCAGACAGAGGCACAGTCCTCTAAAGGAATGCAAACTATAAACACGAGGCGACGCAATAAGAAGATTCAAGTAAATCTTCCACTTGCCACTACTTCGTGGGACAGTGATCCGAGGAAAATAACCCTCCGAGAGGGTTTGTTGCAAGCTCAGCAAGCAGTAGAAAAACTCACAGAACAAATGATTTCTCGAGAAAAGTATGAAGAATTACAACAACAGCTAAGGAATGTCAATCTATCCGAAAGCCAGGCTTTTGAAGAATGGCAAAAAGAAGAAGAAAAGGTCACAAAGGTAACTCATATATTAGATGTAGTTATCAAGCAGATGGATACCTTATGCTCTTTGTACACTGACGTCCTAGCATGTAGAGCCCCTACTAAGAATTATGCCTTGTTTTTAATGGAACGATATTTGCAATTGAAAATTAAGGCTGTCAAAGCAGAAGCCCCTATACAAATTGATACTATTGAAGATTTTATAAATTGTTGTAAGCACTATGGAGTAAAGGTTCAAAGACTACTGTGTGAATTCTATCTGAATAACCTCGTGTTAGATCAAGAGATAGAGCAGAACCCCGGCCCTTTTGTTGGGGATATCCAACTGCAGGAATTTGTTTCATTTGGAGTTAATCAAATCAAATGGCTTAAAGCCTATAATGTCTTCCAAAGACAAGAAAACCGATTAGACTTATGGGTAAGAGTTGAGCCTAGAGATCCATTACAGTTATGGAATAAGCACAGGAGTCTTATGAGGATTCTAGGCGTGATTGCGACATTAGGACCCATTCATACAGCAATCAATTGGCGAGGGAGAGAATACTTCCTTACAATCAAGGACCTTGCCATTGCAGCTGCTAAATTTCGATATCAGACCTCTAATCTGAATATCCAACTCAAGGAACCATTTAATTATGAAAACGTTAAGTTAGCCACTGATTGCTTGAGCCTCTATGGTGAACTTATCTTGAGGGCAGGGCCATCTTAGTTAGGATATAGGTTCAGGAGTCCAATTATTTGGCACCCTACACCTGAGTACCAAGCCTTGTATGAGATTCCTGAGGGTCAGACAGGCCATCTTTTTGAACACCTAGTTAGGCATCATGGCTGTAGACCACCACATGAGATCTCGTATCTAGCTTACTCTCTCACTGCCTTACATGTCAACTACAATGTTTTCATGATGGCATGAAAAAGAGTAAGCAGGGGGGTGTGTGGAGTACTGAAGAAGGTAAGTTTTATTGATTATTTTGTCACCTTTTCTTTAAAGACTCATAATCCCTTTGCGTCATGAACTAGGTAAATAATAAGAAAGTATGGCAAAATCTATGAGATTTGTATGTAATGCTAAACAATTAATAATCGCCATTTTCTTATGCAAAAAAAAGGGGAAAATGAAAGATTGTCGTCCCAAGGAAAAAGACAAGGCAGAGTTAACTATTGTCCCTGTGGCAGGAAACCATATGCAGATAAGGCGATCCAAACTAAAGCATATCAGCCAAGGAAAGGAAAAGGAGATATCGAATCGGCGCAAGAGAATAGAGGGATAACTGGAATTTTTGCATCATTGATATCTTCGCTCAGCTGTTATAAAAAGGGGCAGCACTGCTAGCCCAGGGGGACCAGTTGTTGTTACTCTTATGTAATTTCTCTGTGTATTGAAAATTTTTATCATTGAATCTCGTGAGAAGTGATCCACTGTAACTTTGCTAGAAGCTTTAATATAAATTTGGTTGCTATTCCATCTTTGGTCCTATAATAATCTCAAGCGGTGTATCCCTGGAGGCTAAGGGCCTAGCCTTGGTGGAACACTTGCTCTTGTACCATAATCTTTAATTCGTGTGTGGTTTTCATTATCAGCTTTGTTCGGTAATCTGATGTGTTTTGTTATTTTACATCACAACTCTATTATATTTACAATATCATTCTCTGTAACAGGAATGTCGTATTGTTCATTCTGACTTTATAACGCATTGTTGTTCCTTTAATCATTGATGTAACATTATTGTTCTTTACAGAATGCTATTGTTGTTCAATTACAGAGTAACCGGGCTATAACATTCTTAAGTTGGTATTACTGTATTCATCTATGGTTTATACTTAATTACGATTGTTGTTCAATTGACATTGTTGTTCCATTACGAATTGTGATCGTTATCCTTTATAACTGAGATTAATATTTGTGGTATTGAAGTCAGATTACCGTTTCTCTCAATATCAAGGTGTGCTGTGTGTGTTATTTATTTCGGTTTACTGTACATTCACAATTGGCTCTAAGTGTTGTTCTATATTTCATTACTAATTAGTTGTCATTCTATTTCCATTTGCTGTCTGATTTATTCTTAGAGTAAGGATTGCCATCTGATTTCTGTAGGATATGATTGCTGCCTTTATTTCCTTAGAGTAAGGTTCACTATTTATCAAGACTAGTTGTTGTTCCAGTTCCTAGTTGTTGTTTCAATTATAGTTGTTGTTCCATTGCGTTGAACGATCTGAAACTATAGTGAGCATTGACATCTGTTGTCTAGTTCCCAGGTTGATGATCTGTTCCTTGATTGCCTTCAGTTACATCAGTTTACAGAGGGATGAGTTATTGTTACTGTACCCTTGAATGATCATTTACTTAGTTTTCTGAATGAATGATTTAAATCTTAAAGTGCTTTGCTATAAGTAGATCTTATTTTAAGCATCTATTTACTCTTGTATTTTCTTGAGCACTATACTACTAGCATTACTCTGACAAATGACCGCCTCAAACTGAGTACACTCTTTGAGATAACAAATTGTTCTTGGATTGACAAGTTAATGTGAGGTAAATAGAGGTGAGAAAGACTCTTTTTATGACTCAACACCAGTCTCGCCTTATACCTTTCGATACTTCCATCAACTTTCCATTTCAGTTTGAAGACCCACTTGCATCCAACAACACTTCTCCCTTCAGGAAGCTCTACAAGATCCCAGGTATTGTTCTTGGCTAAGGAATCCATTTCTTCTTCCATAGCCATTTTCCATTTTTCGCTATCTGTATCATCTACTGCTTCCTGATAACAAGAAGGTTCCCCATCTTCAGTAATCAAAGCAAAAGATGAAGCAGAATCTTCATACCTTTTCGGAGTTTCTCTTTCCCTTGTAGACCTTCTTAGAGCGACTGGTTGTTGAACTGGTTCAGAAACTTGAACTGGTTCAGAAGCTTCAACGGATTCTTTTGTGTCTTCAACACCTTTTTCTCCAGAAGTCTCTCCTTCCTTTTGACTGTCACCGAAAGGTCTAGCCTCCAAATGAGCTCATTGATTTGGCGATACCTGTTCCTGTTCAATTCTTTCAACATTTGATTTTAAAAGAGAAGATTCACCAAATGTTACATCTCTACTAATGACTATCTTCTGCGATGTAGGATCCCACAACCTGTATCCTTTCACTGCATAGTCATACCCAACAAAGACATAACATTTCAATTTTGGATCTAATTTTGAACGCTGATTTTTAGGAATAAGAGAATAAGCATCACAACCAAATATCCCCAAATGTGAATAATCACAAGACTGACCTGTCCAAACTTCTTCAGGAATTTTACAATTAATTGCTACCGAAGGGTGATATGTTAACTAAATAGCAAGCAGTAGATATTGCTTCTGCCCACAACTCCTTTTGCAAGTTAGCATTACTGATCATGCTTCTGGCTCTTTCCATAAGAGTTTGATTCATATGCTCAGCAACACCATTTTACTGAGGAGTATAAATAGCAGTTTTTTGTCTAATAATTCCCTCATCCTTGTAGTATTGTTCAAATTCAATTGAAGTGAACTCACCACCATTGTCAGTTCTTAAACATTTAATAGATTTGCTTGTTCTTTTCTCTACCATTACTTTAAATTGTTTAAAGACATTGAATACATCAGCTTTCTTTTTTAGCATAAAGACCCAAACTTTATGGGAGAAATAATCAATAAACATTAAAAAATATAGAGAACCTCCATATGATACAACAGGGGATGGTCCCCACAGATCAGAGTGAATATAGTCTAAAATATCTTTACTATTATGATTTCCAACTTTAAATCTCTGTTTACACTATTTTTCATACACACAATGTTTACAGAAATCTAACTTCAAGGATTTAAGATCGAGAAGAGATTTACGTTTCATCAATATCTGAAGACCTTTCTCGCTCATATGACCTAATCGTTGATGCCATAGACGAGTACCTTCTTCTTCCTTTTCTGATGCAAATGCTCCTGCACTGACCTGAGTACTTCCTTTTAACCTGTAAAGATTTCTGAACTTTTCTGCTTTCATAACCACTAGGGCTCCTTTAAAGAATTTCAAGACGTCATCCTGACCTGTAAACTTATAACCATCTGAATCCAACACTCCCAAAGAAATCAAATTTTTCTTCAAATCAGGTACATGTCTAACACTAGTTAATGTTCTAACTATTTTATCTTACATATTAATCCTGATATTCCCCATCCCAACAGTCTGACATGACACATTATTACCCATAAACACAGAACTACCATTTACATTTTCATACGAAGTAAACCAATTTCTGTGTGGACACATGTGATGAGAAGCACCAGAGTCTAACAGCCAGCTTTCTAAACCTTGAGAGACATTACATTTAGGTGAAGTTTCATCTATCATACATAATTCTTCAGTAGATAAAACTTCGTCTATCATACCTGAATCGACCTGATTCACTTCCTTCTTCGGGTTATCAAATTCTTTCCGTTTCCAACAGTCTTTTTTCAGGTGTCCAATTTATTGCAGTGCCAACATTTTGCCTTACACTTCTTTCCCTTTGATTTAGATCTGGAAGACCCCCTTGTTTTTTTGCCTCTTCCTTTTGACCGTCCTCTAGCTATCATGGCCTCTGATGTAGCTGTTTCAATACTGGATTTCCTTCGTAATTCTTCAGACAAGAGAGCTCCCACAATTGATTCAAATTTCAAAGAATCAGCGGTGCTCAAGCTGATTGAAGTTACGAAGTGATCCCATGATTCAGGAAAAGAACACAGCAAGGTTATGGCCTTATCTTCTTCCTGAATTTTAACTTCCATATCTGTTAATTGGCATATAAGTGTATTAAAAACATTCAAATGTTATGCAACTTTTGAACCTCTTTCATTTGAAGACTGTACAACTATCTTTTCAGATAAATTCTATTGGTTAATGACTTTGTCATATAGAGTTTTTCCAGTTTTTCCCATAACCCTGAAGTTGTAGTCTCTTCAACAATATTGAAGAGAACTTCATCCACTAGGCATAATCGGATGGTACTGAGAGTTTGGGAATCCAAGTCCTCCCAGTCTGAACTATTCGTGGTTCCAGGTTTCTTAGTTTCCACATCCATTGCCTTGTGCAACCCTTGTTGCACAAGCAGATCCCTAACCTTCAGTTTCCAAAGAGCAAAATTGCTCTTGCTGGTGAATTTCTCCACCTCGAATTTTGCATTCGACATCTTGGCCATTTTTCCTATTTTTCCTCTTAGGGTTTCACTCTAGGGTTTCAATCTTTAGTCTTTCAACTAGGGTTTATATTTTTTTCTTAAAAAAAAACTCTTTGTACTCAAAAAAATAATTCCTTTAAAAAAAAAAAAAACAATCCTTCAACAGACTTTTCCTTCAAATTAATGAAAAAACCCTTTGATTTTTTTTTTATTTTCTTTCCTTCAAATCAAATAAGTCCACCCCTCTGTCTTTCAGAAATTTCTTGGATTTCTTTGATTTTCTTCCCTCCAAATTCAAATTTCTGGAAAAAATTTCTCTCAAATTTAAGAAAGATTGCCTGGATCCACAAGCCAGGCCTCTGGCAGCACTTCTGGCAGCACACAGCAGAGGGCACTCTGGTTCTGCTTGACGAGGATAGTGAGCAGCTTCCTTGCACAATTGATCCTTCATGCAGGCACCTTCACACTCCTTACGCAGAGACAACAACAACTTTCCTGGCCTTCACGTAGAGACAACAACAGCCTTTACGCAGGCAACAAGTCCACGGCTTCCTTCTTACGCTGCAGTCAACACAACCCTTCAACAATTACGCAGAGGTCATGCCACGTAGCAACGTCCTTTCTGCTCTAACACACAGACAGCAATGGAGTTCACGCAGAGAGTTTTGGCAAACGTGCTATGGTCTTCACACAAGCCACGTGGGTAGAAAATTCTGGTTTGGTAGCATCTCTTGCACGCAGACTGGTCACATAACACGCAGCAACGACCAGCTCTGGTCTTCCAGCAAGGGTCTGTGCAGGTTCATCCTCCTCTCCTTCATACAGGTAGATAGGCTTCTCCACGAAGGCAGTGAACCTCTTCTCATGCAGGGCTGGTAGCGAACCTCTCCTTCACGTAGGTAGTTTGCTCTGATACACATCTCTGGCACGCTCTATGCTCAGATTGTTTTTTCACCACAGGTAGATTCACTCTCACACTCTGATACCATTTGTAGTTCGAATAGGCAAAATGAGGAAAACATTTAGTTATACATTGACCAAGAAAAGCATATAACTGATTGAAAACTGAATTCACACACACAATTAACAACACAGGATTTATGTGGTAAAACCTTGATAGGGTGTTAAGGAAACATCCACGGGGCAAGGGATTGGATTCTCTATTCAATCAATAAATGATTCTCCATGATTACATTTCTCGGGCATTCACTAGTTTTATACAAGCCTCCTCCGTTACATAACTGTTGTTTCGGTATAAAACTAACTAGTAGTAACTAATACAATTATTACTCATATTTACATAATTCGTTGTCAAACATCCAACAAGAAAGAATGGTTTGTGTAATATTCCTTTTTTTGATATGGTCAAAATGGATGAAATTTACCCATGTTATTTTCCCATGGTACTAGTATTTTCCTTCATTCCTTGGGAAAAATAATAAAATAAAGGCATCTAGAAAGTCCATTGAGCTTATAAAAAGGGAGAGGAGCTACTCATTTGGATCAACTTGAGTGGCTTATACTATTATGCTTAGTTGAGAACTTGGCGAGGCTAGTTCTACTTTAATCTTGGGATGAAAACCCCATGGAGAGCTTTGCTTGGTGGATCCATCCAGGGTCCACAATTGTGCTTCAGTATCTGTGGTTTCTTATTTGATGAGAAACCATGTATGTCGTAGGGCAAGGGCATTAGGGCATTAGTTGACATGCATCTTGTTTTCTACTATTAATATAAATAAAGGGTTGCATCATTTCAGATCTCGTGTGTTATATATTTATGATTGAAAGATTTTTTTATGAACACCTAAGATGTGCTAGATCTATTGATTTTTTTTTTATCTTGGATCTTACATTGGTATCATAATTGTGCATATTGCTAGCCTGAGGGATTCTTGACAGCAGATCAAAAATTTTATTCGCAAATTGAAATTTTATTGCCGTAACTTCAATGGGAATTCTTTCACCATAATCGACATTGTCCCTCTTTGGTGGTATTCGATATTACCCTAGTTGGTAAATTTGATTTGTAAAAGTGGTTAAGTTTGGCCCCATGGTTAAGCCTATACAGATATGGAAGGGTTGACTTCATCGTGAAGGGTCAAACTTGGCTATAGTGTGCAACACATTGCAGGAAGTTTGGTAGGCATTGTATTAATCTCTCTGGTGATCGATTATCATCATTGTAGGGTATTGTTACCATTGGGAGACCAATCAATCTCATCGCATGATCTTTACGGAAAAAGTAGGCATTTGGGGCCCACTTATTTTTCTTAGCCAAGAGAAAATATTCCAAAAAGGCCATCCACTGATTTGTAGTTGTGAGTGCCATACTTATCAGCGTCGAGGGTTATATAGTTCTTCAAAAAGCTACTGATCTACCCAATCATCTAGAGGCTCACAACAAAAGTTATTTTTATAAAGGCCATACCATTGTATGCAGCGTAGAACCATATCCAGGTCGATAAACCATTGTGTGTGGAGTTATACTAGCTATAAGAATGGATAGAAGATCATATTATTTCTATGTAGGATTATTTCTCACTGGAAAAGAGCTGAAGGGGGTGAATGTAATTTCCGGATTTCTTTCTCTAAGAACTAGTAGCCATACTCACAGTCGAGGGATGTAGTTGTGGAAATATTCATCATGGGAATGCTGAGCTGAAAACCTTAGCATAACCACCATCCCTGTCATAATTCAAATCTAAAGATCGAAGGGCCATGGCTAAGGGAGTTGTATATCTATGCTGAGGTTTTGACGACTAAACTGTGAGGCCAAGCCAAAGTTTGGTTCAAATTAAGAAGTGTTTCACTACATTTCCAGATGCAAAGAAATAAAATTTAAATCCATTGTGATGTTTGGGTGGTAAATTTATACCTTTTTTTGAGTTATACATTGTGGTTAAATAAAAATTAATTTTGGTGAAGTAGTGGGACAAACCGAGAGCATCATTCTTGTTGAGGCCGTGGTGCTGGATCACTTGGTGCAAAGTCAATCCTCTTTGTATGCAGGAGGTGGGGCCATAGGTAGTGCCCATGATCATAAGAAATCCTAGCCATCCTTGGTTCATCAATATTGAGGTCATATAGCCAGCCACTCAGTGCGCAGTTGGGGGTCAAAGCTGAGCAGCCATTGGGTTGAAACCAACATGCATTCTAGAGAAGCCACAAACACATTCAAGCCGCCAATACATTCCAAAGAGGCCATCAGCTCTAGCTTAGTGAACCAGGTAGGCCATGACGTATTGAATGTTGGGCTATCAATTTCGTCAATCATCACATCTCAATAGGTGATCTTGGTAGAACTCTCGACACCATACGCACCCTGCCATTATATAGGTCCAATCCATAGGTTAAATTCCATTAATTTGTAGAGCCATCATAAACTGCCATTCATAAGGCCACATATTTAGTTCTATTGATTGTTATATCATGAGTTTATGGGAACCATAATTTTTAATTCTATTATTTTAAGCTGAAGTTTCGAAGGACCGCATCCTTGTGAGAGATAGAAAAGAGATCCAGACCGAAATTATCACACAATGAAGGAGGAGTGAGCTGGTCAAATAGAGGACTGACGATCGAGCTGTGAGAACAGGCTGAGACCTAAGGGACGTGGACGCAAGAGCCAATCAAAGGTGAAGAAGGTCGAGAGTGTTGAGGGCGTAGTAGTTTGAACGTTGAGGAGGTGAGAGCCATATACCTTTGAGCTAGCTTGGTTTGTAAGGGAGAATCCATTCACTTTACATGGAATACAAATTTGAGAGCCCATTCGGGAAAAGGCCATTGTAGTAGAAGGCACAAGACCGAGGGTCATTCATACGCTGACATGACCATAGAAATATTTTGCAGGCCAAGAGGAAAATCATGCAAGAGCTTCAAAGATTTGTGCCATCTATTCAACGCACTAGTGCTCGTGGACCATCAATCCATCATAAGTGTTGAAGGCATAGAATTAAAAAAAAAAAAAGAGGCACAAAGGCGAGGACCATATGCTTGATTGTGCAGATATTGGGAGGTCATGACACCAAAAACCCCACCTCAAAGAAGATTCAGCGCTTGAGATGCCACCCTATAATTGTAAAGGAAAAATAAATGGCATATTCCAACATCATCTGGGTCACAAGATCGTGACATTTCAAGGAGATTCCATACTGGTATTGTAATCCTCATTAATTTATATATTTTCTTGCAGCCATATTTGGCATGATCACAGTGATATCACTGCATAGGAGATCTAGATAAAGGTTAATATTGCAAGAGAATATTGTTATAATTAATTTTCTTAAGTTTGGAGGAAATATCTACAACGGCTTATTATCTCCAAAAAAATATTATTTGCAACCCTTTTGCAAAAGGTAGATTTTATAGGATAATTTCTTCTACTCGAGTTATTGGGTTATTGCAGCAGAATGTTTCTCTGCTATTATTTGAAAATTCAAGTCTAGTATAGATCAACTTCTCAAAAGGGGATAATCGATATGGATCCATACATATTGCAGAGACAACGAGGTTGTTGTTCTTAGGAGACTAGCAATTAGTTATAATGGCAAACGTCATATATATATATATATATATATATATATATATATATATATATAGACATACGGATCCATACATATTGCAGAGACAACGAGGTTGTTGTTCTTAGGAGACTAGCAATTAGTTATAATGGAAAACGTGATATATATATATATATATATATATATAGAGAGAGAGAGAGAGAGAGAGAGAGAGAGGGATTATTGTGTCGTGGCTATAACAAATCTCATTCATTGGTATCTATGGGCCCAATTTGTTTGAATCTAAACTTGATATTTTGGAAGGGATGATTGACATAATATCCCCATGAAGAATTAGTATATTCCTGCATATTTTCCTCCTTGAGTATGTGAGAAGATGGTCCATCTTGAAGAGATCCTAGAAAACAACCAGAAACTTCTTGACGAACTAGTGAAATCATATGGCTCTTTACACACCAGTACCCTGTTAGAACAAACAAAAAGAAGAAAGGGATTATTGTGTCGTGGCTATAACAAATCTCATTCATTGGTATCTATGGGCCCAATTTGTCTGAATCTAAACTTGATATTTTGGAAGGGATGATTGACATAATATCCCCATGAAGAATTAGTATATTCCTGCATATTTTCCTCGTTGAGTATGTGAGAAGATGGGCCATCTTGAAGGGATCCTAGAAAACAACCAGAAACTTCTTGACGAACTAGTGAAATCATATGGCTCTTTACACACCAGTACCCCGTTAGACCAAACTAATGAAAGAAACATACCTTTATTGAAAAGAGTCTATGCCATTCTATAGCAGAAGTTCCCATGAGATGTGAAGGAAGGACAACGAAGAGGGGCTAATATCTTCACACTTTGATATGAATTGCAATGAAAAAAGTCATTCATAAACCTTTGAAAGTTGGAGGAATTTGACACATGTATGTCTAAGCTTAGGATAGTGTTGTAGCAGCTACAACACCCTCTAAAATTTGCGCCTCTGCTTAATTTTGGAGCCTTCCTTGCTCCTGTACATTGTTGTCGCAAACACTAAGAATCATTTCATGTATGTTCTTGAGTATTTTGGTCTTGTTTCCTTCTTAGGAAAATTGTCATTTTTTCACACGTGGGCTATCACATCAAGTGTAAAAGCTCATTTTGGTGGTTTCAAGGGTCCATATTTGTGTTTATGAGTTATCCTAACCATATAAACACTTGTCGCACTCATTCACAAAGTTTTGAGCATTTTCGCACAAGCGTCGTCATAATTGTTGTAACGTGTATCTTTGGTGTCGCACTTATCATAACTTGTCATAGAGTGGTCACATGCAGTCAAATGTATTGTTTATGTGTCATGGATGATCTATGTTGTTGATTCGTCAAGAATTCCAAGTGTTAGATCACATTCGAAGCTTTATCACTTCCATTAGGGGACTTTTGAGGTCGAAAATGGGCCTACTAAGAAAAAATGTACAACCAAAATCAACTTTATAAGAACAATAGGATTCAAGATGATGATGTCAACCATGGGGGATGATTCACCATTTTTGGATTAAAAAAGTAAAAATATTAAAAAATAATAAAATAATAAAACTACTTTTTCAACTCGTATTTTTAACTTATCTCCCTAAGGTTTTACTCAAATTTTGAGTCAGAGTACTCATTGGATACAAAAGTTAATTCCTCATCCAAGGATGACCCATGTTGCATACGTTTGATGGACCCTACTACACAAAAAATGGGAAATACATGAAAAAATGTGATTGCAATAACATTTTTCATGTATTTCTCATTTTTCGTGTAGTAGGGTCCATCGAAAGTATGCAACATGGCTACTCCTTGGATGAGGAATAAAATTTTGCATCTAATGAGTGTTTCTGCTTAAAATTTGTGTAAACTCATAAGGATATAAGTTGAAAATACGAGTTGAAAAAATAGTTTTTCCTTTTTTCCCTCTAAAATTTGATGATGTAATCTAATCTTATTTTATTATTTCCACTATTATTTTATAACTTCCTTAGGAGGCCCATTTTAGACCTCAAAATTCCCGTAATGACACACAATCTCACTAGTCTAGAATTTAACCTTTTCCAGAAAGAATTCTTGACCCATTAGCTTGGCCTCAACCAGCTTGCCTAGACTGTGAATTACATTGTTCGAGTCCTCAAGCAATGACATTGACCCTTGAAACTATGTAATGCGCAGTTCCTACCTCCGGGGACAACTGCACTAGGCAATCCATGAACCTAAGACCCAACCTTCCCTCCTAGAATTACATAATCCTCTCAGGCAGCCTCACCTTGACTGTGCATTATGCAATCACAAGCACCAAGCTCTCTCCCTGAGATCTTGAACTGTGCAGTCCCACAGTGGCCTTGTCTCCCATCTCTCTTAGAATTGTGTAGAAATCTCCCACAATGGTCATCCCTTTAGCGTGACCCACTCGCTGTCAAACTGCGCAGACATTATCCCTTCGCCTGGATTGAAATACACACTGCAAAATCACAAGCGTTAAGCTCTCTCCCTGAGCCTATGAATTATGCAGTTGCCCAGTCTCCCTTGCCTCCTTAAACTAGAGAATTTTTCCTCCTAGGGCCCCATCCTGCAACCTCCACTACCTTCTTGAAGTGCGCAATTTTTTCCCACAATGGGGTCTACGCAAATTTTTTCCCTCAGTGGACATTGTGAAAAATTTTCCCTGAGTGGGAACTACACAAATTTTTCCCTCAGTGGGCACTAAGCAATTTTTTCCCTCAGTGGACATTGCACAAATTTTTTCCTCAGTGGGCACTGCGCAATTTTTTGCCTCAGTCTGGCCTAATGTTATGAAACCAGCTCACAAAAAGATAGAAAAGATATATCAATGCCTTATAAATAAGCCTCTTTGAGGGGGCAACCTCCTTTACATTACACAAATTGACAATTCTTAGATAATACAAATGACAAGACCTCCTTTCTATATATAGGAGTCTAAGGGGTCATAATATAATCAGAGCCAACATAAAAATAATTACGTAAGGGCACAAATAAAAATATGGGGACTACATGGGCACAACAATATAATAAGGGGGTTGTACTAATAACAATAATGGGTTACACTAGTAGTATAGGGACCTAAAATGCCCCTCTCCTTCAAAAAGTGTTGTCCTCAACGCTTGAGTAGCTCTTGATGCTTCTATATAAAATTCTTTTACTCCCATGTGGAATCTTCAGCGGGTAAGTTCTTCACCTTGATGAGATACTCTGAAATTGATCGATTTTGTAGCTGTCAGGTTCTTTTTTCTGTGACTTCTCCAGGCTCCAATATGATTTTCCTTCCTCATCAAGTTCTAGCAATATTGTTTGAACTAGGATCTTCTGCAACTTTTGAATGAGTGGCCACACTTCTTCATCCTTCTTCCATTCATCCTTTTCTTCGTTTATCCAATCTGGTTGGATAATAGAAATAGCACAAAACAATGCTTCCACATCCTCATCCTTTCTTGAGAGAGCATCTGCCACAACATTTTGCTTCCGTTTTTTGTAGATGATTTCAAAGTCATAACCCAACATCTTCGTGACCCATTTTTGTTGCTCTTGAGAGGATAATATTTGTTCTAAAAGGTATTTAAGACTATCATGATCCATTTTTACCTTGAAGTGTCTTCCCATTAGGTAGGGTCGCCATTTCTTAAGTGCATGTAGTATTTCCAACATTTCCTTCTCATAAATAACTTTGTGTAAATACTTTCCTTTGATTGGATGACTTTCGAAAGCAATGGGTCTTTCATCTTGCATTAAAATAGCACCAATTCGATTTCCTGAAGCGTCACATTCTACAATAAAGGTTTTTGTGAAGTTCGGCGTAGCTAAGACCGGTGCTTGGCACATTGCCTCTTTAAGATGTTCGAAGGCCTTTGTTGCTTCTGGAGTCCATGAAAATGCATCTTTCTTCAATAATATTGTTAGAGGTGCTGCTATTCTCTCATAATTCTTAACAAACTTGCGATCAAGGAAAATTTTAAGGATGGAAAATTTTCTTGAAGTTTAAAAACATTGGCGAATCTCACTAATCCTTAATATGCAAACTATAAAATGTTTATTGATATATTTGTAAAATTATTCAAATTTATAATGATTTTATATATAGTCTCTATATAATGTTGGCGATTTTTAAGGTAAAGTAATTTTATTTTCTAAAAGTTGTGCAAATCATCTTTTATAAAAATTGGAAATTGACGAATCTTTTTTGTGGAAAAATCATGGAAAATTAGCCCATTGGGTGAACATTAGCCCGTAAAATTTTCCATGCTTGCGATAATACCCTATCAACCCAAGAAATCCTCGTAGATGCTTTATGGATGTGGGGATTTCTCATTCCTTGATGGCTTTAATTTTGCTAGGGTCTATCTTAACACCCTCATGAGATACAATATGACCCAGATATTCCAACTCTTGTACTCCAAAGAAACATTTGGAGCTTTTTGCATATAATTGTTTCTCCTCCAATAGTTTGAGCACCATGTCAACATGTTGAACATGATCCTTCCAAGACTTGTTGTAGATTAGTATATCATCAAAAAATACTATCACAAATTTTCTAAGGAAGGGTTTAAAAATGGACTTCATCAAACCTTGAAATGTAGAAGGTGCATTTGTAAGGCCAAAATGCATGACCAAAAATTCATAATGACCCTCATGAGTTCTAAATGTTGTTTTCAGAATGTCTTCATTCTTCATTCTGATTTGATGATATCCTGAACGAAGATCCAACTTGGTGAAGTAAATTGATCCATGCAATTAATCCAATAATTCATCAATGATAGGAATGGGAAATTTATCTTTAATAGTGAGCTTGTTGAGCTCCCTATAATCTGGACACATGCACCATGACCCATCCTTCTTGTGCATCAATACTACTAGAGCAGAGAAAGAACTTTGATTAGGTTGAATTATACCAGCCTCTAGCATTTCTGCAACCATACGTTCAATTTCACTCTTTTGGGCATAGGGATATCTGTAAGGCTTGATGTTTTCAGGAACACTTCCTGGAATGAAATGAATAGAATGATCATGATCACGAATAAGTGGGGGGCCTTTGGGAGTCTCCAATACCTTGGAATGATTGTCCAAGGCTTTTTGGAGATCTGGAAAAATAGATGATTTCGATGTGGGAAACTCTAGCGAACATAATTGCGCAATTACGCCTCATTTTCTTTCTTTAGAATCTTTGTCAGTCCGTTAGAGTTGATTATCTTTCCTGGTTTCCCTATGACACCCCTTAATTCAACTTCTTTTCCTTCCGAAGAAAATTTCATGAAAAGTTCTTGAAAATTAAAAGCTATTGTACCCAGGGATTGTAGCCATTGGACTCCTAGTACAACATCAACACCACCAATTGGAATGGAAAGCATTGGGCTATTCAATACATATTCTCCCATGGATAACTTGATATTATGGCACTTTCCAGAGCAATTTATGGTTCCTTCACTTGCAACCATCACTTGACACTTGGTGCTGGATATAGGGAGCAATTCAATCCTTGGCTATCTTACAATGAATAAAATTATGTGTACTACCCGAATCAATCAACACTATTACCTTTTTCTTCTTGATATGTCCTTCTATCTTGATAGTTTGAGGAGTGGTAATTCTGGCCAATGCATTACAAGATATGGTCAGATTCATTTCTTCTTTCTCGATGTGATCTTTCACTTCTTGAACCTTTTTCTTCTTGATATGTCCTTCTATCTTGAGAGTTTGAGGAGTGGTAATTCTTTCCAATGCTTTAAAAAATATGTTCGGATTCATTTATTATTTCTCTGGGGTTGGCTCCTAGTGTATATCCTCTTCTTTTCATGTTTCTTGATCCTTTTCTTCCTCCTCTTCACAATCTATGTAAAATAATTTCTTCTCAGCACACTTATGACCTTTAGTGTATTTGCTATCACAAATGTAACAAAGTCCTTTTTCTCTTTTTTCTTCCAATTGTTGTCATGTAAACCTTGTAGGTTGTGGACGGCTAGAAGAAAAAACACCTCCATATTCATAGTTGTGAGTGGTAGGATTCCTTGTCCCCATAATTCCGCTTTCAATTTTTCTTGCCAACCTGAATGCCTTCTCCAATGAATCAGGTTCCCAAAGACGAACCTCATGCTGAATGTTATCCTTTAAAGTCCCTATGAAGACATCAATCCTTTTCTTCTCTCGAATATCATTTACCCTTATATTCAATTTTTTGAAATCATCAATGTGCTTTGCCATTGAACCCTTTTGTTTGAGATTTATCAATTGGCTAAAGAAGGTGTTACTCTTTGTATCCTCATAATATGCTATCATTTCTTCTGTGAAAATTGACCAAGTGACAAGTGCTTTACGAGAACACAGCACTTTATACCATAAAAATTGTTCCGATTCTAAATATGAAGATGTAATACGTACCTTTTGTAACAGTTTCACCTCATGTAGATCAAAATATTACTCCATCTTTACCGGATCCTTGTCATCAAACTTCCTCATATTGGCTTTTCTTGATTTTAGGAGCTCAATGTTGAAATGACTGTAACTCTGTAATTTTAGATTTTCCAGTTCTAAAATCGTGACCTACAGTAGCCCTCTACGTCCCCTTTCCAATGCAACCAGTCTGATCGAAATTGGATTCTCCAAGAAAGCGTTATGCACAATCTCCCAAGATGACCTGATTATATACATTTTCACAAGAGAGAACTTATATGAAGTGCCATGTGTTACTGTTTTGACCTTCGGATCTAAAAAATATAAACAAGAAACTAGAGTCTGTTTTATTTTTGTAACTTCTTATGAAATTTCAATCTGATGCTCAGAGAGAACATTATGACGATTTTCCCAAGGTCATTTGTTTAGGATGTCATTCAGGAGTCTGCAAAAACCCTAAATTCCTTAGATCATATATTTGAAAATATAGTGAGAAAACATCTGAAATTCAGACTCGAGATTCAGAGTGATTTCTTATCAAATGGGTTTTTTGTTTAGGTTCTGAAACTTCGTAGCGAAAAAGTTATAGCGAACATTCCACGATGACCTGATTTAGATGAAATTATGGAGGTTGCAAAAACCCTAACTTCCTCAGATCATATATCCTAAAATATAGAGAGACAAGATCTGAAATTTAGTCCCGAGGTTCAGCGTGATTTCATCTCAAATGGGTTTTTTTTGAGCTTCTAAAACGTCGTAGACAACAAGTTATAGTGAAAATTCCACGATGACCTGTTTGGAGTAGCGAAACCCTAGAATCCAAAGCTCTGATACCAAATGTTATGAAAGCAACTCACAAAAAGATAGAAAAGATAGATCAACGCCTTAGAAATAAGCCTCTTTGAGGGGGAAACCTCCTTTACATTACACAAATGAACAATTCTTAGATGATACAAATGACAAGACCTCCTTTCTATATATAGGAGTTAAAGGGGTCATAATATAATCAAAGCTGACATAACAATAATAATGTAAGGGCACAACAATAACAGTATGGAGACTACATGGGCACAACAATATAATAAGGGGGTTGTAATAATAACAATAAGGGGTTACACTAGTAGTATAGGGACATAACACCTAAGTTGCGCACTACGTAGTTTCAGTGATCAAGTCTGACGCTTGGCTGCTTGAACTAAGAAATTGCATAGTCACCCGGCCTTCTCTCCTGATTTGTCACCCGGTCCCGACCCAGTTCATGAATCCAAATGCTCTATCTTAGGCTATGGGTTTTAAGGTTGATTTCATCTCGTCAAGAGTGAGTTGCAAATGCACGCACTTTCTTACACCATGAAAAGATGATGAAGAAGGAGAAGCATAAAGGAAGCATGCAAAAAGACATCTTTCCATCTAGAACATGCAAGCTCATCTTTCAAAGTAAAGCAAAGGGACACTAACTAGCGAACCCAACTCAACACTTAAGATCATCAAGGACTCCCATCATCAAGCCATGATGACTTGGAAGACAAAGTGTTCTCAAGAAGAGATCAAAGACATAGGAGCATCGGTGTCTTGACATTTCCACATCATCAAGAAGTCCATGTCAGCAGTGTCATGTCATGTTCTATCATGAGTTGTCATATGCCACATCATCATTGTGGATTATGTGTATTGTATTAAAATGTATTGTAAAGTCAAAGTCTAAAGTACACACATGAATATGAAGAGACATGTAAGTTGAAAATTCATAAGAAGTTGAATAGTCATGAGGGTAGTCAAAGAGTCACAAGGAGGGGAGGCATCACCCCTTGGTTATATATACACCCTCATTGTATGAGCAAAGGACTTTTTCACCTTGGCTCCTCTCATAAGGTATTAGAGAGATAGGCTACTTCTTTTGGGGAGAAAGGAGCGGCTCCAACACTCCACTACTGGAACTAGTGGTGTTCATTGTATCAATGTGTCTCAGAACTTTTACTTAATATCAGAAGCCCTCTGGGCCAACACATTATTCATGCATGGATTATGGATATTTGTAAGACTATTCTGTGAATGTTTGTAATTCATGTTTTCTTTCACATGTGTTAAAGTAGTTGAACTATTTTAGTTATTTTGGCACTCATCTTATTGAGAATGTGTTGTAATTGTTGTTAACGTTGTTGCATCCTTGTGGACTACTCTGCTGGATATTGGATAGATCCTCCTTTACACATTGGTTTCATGACTGTCTCATCTATGTGGACTATTTCACTTGATGTTGTACAGGTACTTCTTGTTTAAGTGTGTCTCTACTAGGGTGGTACTACTACCTCTCTCTTAGAGGCTCACCTCTCCTTCCTAATATGGTTAAATAACTAAGACATATATGTGATTGAACACTCACCAGGAATAACCCCCTTGTTGTTTGAAGGCACATTTTCATCCCCCATTTGCTAGCAGTCAGAACCAAGGCATATGTTTAATATATATGGAAACTGGGCCATTATACTGGATGGGGCTCCTATCCCAAATGGTATGAGGTATAATTGGTACTTCATATCAAGGAGAACCCTTGGTTGACGGATTTCTAGCACCATCAACAAATGGTACTAGAAGGAGGGCTAGATGACAAGCTGAGCCCATTATATCTCGTTTGAATCTCTTATCTAAAATGGCTCATTCCCATATCTTACTCCCGGGGTGTTTCTCCAGTTTTTCCCTTTATTAATTTTCAATCCTCGGTGAGCTTCTTGATCACTTGTCTCGGTTAAATTTTTATGGTGAGGATGGAATGCCCATAACCAAGCAAATTTATGGTTTTCTTAAATATTGTGAATCTTACAAAATTGATGATGATGAATTTTCTTGTGTGGTTTTCTTCCTCACCCTTGAAGGTCGTGTTAAGTGATGGTGCCATACCTTTCCACTTGCCTCCATCCATTCCCTTCATCAGTTCCTCAGGGATATCCATCAAGCCTTTAACAGGTATAATTACCGAGATGTTTGTAAAAGAATCAATCTCTTAAGAATGAATCCTAATGAATCAATTGAGGATTTTTTTGATCAATTCCTTCACCTTTGTTGTGAAATTTTTGAAGAAGACATGAATCAGGATTTCTTGAAACAAGAGTTTGAGCGCTTGGTTCTTATCTCTTTACATAGTGAACCTAAACCCCCTGATTTTTCTACTTCCCAAACACTTGTGAATGATGAGACACCTCTGATTTCAGAGGAGGAGTTTATTGTTCCTCTCGTTCTTTGTCCTCCTCGTTTTCCAGTTCTGATAGGGGTGCCTCTCTATGATGGTAACAAAGTTGAAAAATATGAAAATAAAATTCCTAATCCATCTTCTCATTCTTCTTTCATTTCTCATGACTCAAATTCAATGGAGGAAATCCCAGAATGGCTCATGAAACCCATGGGGAAGACTAACTTCCCCATTCCGCAACATGATAACCCTAACCTGCAATCTGATTAGGATTTTTGTGATCCTCTATCATCTACATGCCTTGACACTTTGTACTATGATCTGCCCGATCAATCTATTCCACCAGCTAGTCTTTTACACTCTCTTAATTTTCACGTTGATGGTTCAAATTGAGATCAGGTACAAGGAAGTCACTTTACACAGGTAGAGGAGAAGGAAGGTGAAGATCCTCTCAATATTTCTTATTTTTTTCAAGATTCTTCATTTAAAGATGATGTGCTTCCATTCTTGGGTGGTTGTCAGTCTTCTAATATCGGTAGTGAATCAAATCCAATCAACTCTTATGATCAATCTGTAGCCTTGGGAAAAAACAATCCCCATGATGATGACTATGGTCACAAATGCCCAGGTACATCATCTGATTTTTTGGATCCTACAGAGCATGTTGATCTGACCAAATTAGATATGGAATCTGATCCAACCAAAGAAAATGTCATTATCAAAACTTTCTCTTCATCTCACAATCCCTTATGCTCTACCATTTGTAATGCACCTACTTGCGACAGAGATACTCCATGCTCTTCAAGTTATTCATATGATGAGTTAAATTATCAATTAACATAAAGTATCGACGAGATGATACATGATGAAAATGAAAATAATCATATCATTGAGTACTCTTCCCATCCCTCATTATATTTTCTCTTGCATGAAGACAACTCTCCAAAGCAGAATGCTCATGACATTTCCCAGTTCCATAAATCTTCATATTTGCGATCATATGAATCTCTTAACTTGAGTAATATGGTTGGTGAAATTGAAAAATATGATCAAGTCAATGATAGGGATAGTTTCCACCCAGTTAATAGTGATCTCATCAAGACCAGTGAAAACCGTGCATGATCTGATTCAATCTTCAGGATGTGACTTTACAATTTTGGAAAGTTTCGAGGTTTGCCAAGGAGTCATGTCACTTCAACTTCTATTGATGGTTATGTTAGGATCTCACAGCTCTAGTAAGACCCTCAAATTAAGTCAGATCTAGTTTTCTTCACAAAACTCTTCTTTCCACCCATTTTCACTCAATGTAAATTCTTTCTGTAGGTTTTAACCCTGTACATAAATTACCTGCATACGAATTCTAAAACACAGAAAATAAACAATGCGAGAGCATAACACATAAAACACATATACACAGATATTTTCCCTTGGATCCCAAAATCGGGACTACCAGCTTGATTTTTCATTATATTCCTTTCAATTTTACAATACATATTTATACATGCCAAATCATCCAATACCATGGACCGAAAACCATCGTGTCCAAAACCATGTGCGAAAAATATGCACAATACCATAGTTAGGTCCGCCCAACCTAATATAGGGTCCAAAAACAAAATTTTCCAGGGCACTGCCCCGGACCCCATAGAGGGGGATTACCTACACCCCTCAAACCCCCTGTGACCCACCTGCTACGCAATCGACGCAATGAAGGGGGGGCTCTGCCCCACCCCCCCCCCCCTCTAACCCCCCAATTAACTACATGTGCTAGTCGTGGAAAGAATATAACACAACCCAACATTATCCCACTTGTTGTTTTCTTTCCATAGGGGGCCACTAGAGAGCTTAGTGATTTATCTAGCCCTGCAACACCCATTATTTCTCTACACCAAGAGAACTTCTCAGAGCTCACAGATTTTGTCAATGCATCTGCAGTATTATTCAAAGTGTCCACCTTTACCAACAACACCTTTTTGTCTTCTATCATATCCCTCACAAAGTGATACTGTACATCAATATTCTTTGCCTTTGAATGATATGCAGGGTTCTTTGCCAAGAAAATTGCACTTTGGCTGTCACAGTCTATCCTTATAGCTCCATGTACTAACCCCATACTTGAACACAATCTCTGCAGCCAAACTGGTTCCTTGCTTGCATGAGTGGCTGCCATGTATTCTGCCTCTGTAGTTGATAGTGCCACTATAGATTGTTTCTTACTCATCCAACTGACTGCACCTCCAAATAGGTTAAACACATAACCACTTGTAGATATTCTCTGATCCAGATCTCCGGCCTAGTCTGCATCAATAAAGCCACGAATATCTAACACTCTGTCCAATCATGGTCTTCCTTGGTAGCACATACCATAATCACTAGTGCCACGCAAATACCTAAAAACTTGCTTCACTGTTGTCCAGTGCTCCTTCCCTGGTTTTGACATAAACTTGCTCAATACTCCCACTGCATGTGCAATGTCTGGTCTAGTACAAACTATTGCATACATCAGGCTACTGAATACACTTGAATATGGAACACGGGACATGTCCTCTTCCTCTTCTTGTGTCTTGGGACATTGTTCAACAGATAACTTCACACCTACAGGAATAGGAACCTTCACCGGTTTATTATCCTGCATATTAAACCTCTGCAATATTGTCTCGACATACTTCCTCTGGTTTAACCAGATCTTCCTCTTTTCATGATATCTTTTAATTTCCATGCCAAAAATATAGTTTGTAGCACCAAGACCTTTCATGTCGAATTTGAAGGAAAATTGGGTCTTCAAATCCTGGATGATTTCTTTGTCATTTCCAACCAGCAACATATCATCCACATACAAGACAAGATAAATAACACAGTCACTAATTAATTTAAAATACACACAGTGATCTGCTTTGCTTCTGGTGAAGCCAAGTCCCAGTATAAATGTATCAAATTTATGATACCACATCCTTGGTGTCTGTTTTAACCCATACAGAGACTTCTTTAACTTGCATACTAGTTCTTTCTTACCCTTCACCGCAAAGCCTTCAGGTTGCTTCATGTAGATTTCCTCTTCCAGATCCCCGTGAAGAAATGCTGCCTTCACATCCATCTGCTCTACATCAAAATCAAAAGCAGCGACAATAGATAAAAGTAATCTAATAGAAGTTACCTTAGCAACAGGAGAAAAAATATCACCAAAATCAATTCTCGACACCTGGGAATAACCTTTTGCTATCAACCGAGCTTTGTATTTCTCCACCTTTCCTTCTGCATTTGTCTTCTCCTTGAACACCCATTTACTACCAATGGGTTTCCTTCCAGCCGACAACACCACCAGATCCCAAGCCTCATTTTTGTGCAAAGATGTCATTTCATCAACCATGGCCTCTTTCCAGAGTTTTCCATCCTCTGAATCTATTGCTTCCTTCAGGTTCCTTTGGTTGGACTTCATGTTTAATAACATCTTTTACCTCTCTGAACACCACATCTCGGTTGTGCACAACCTTCCTTGTTACTCGGTTCCAAAGCTTATAACCCTTTAAACCATCCTTATACCCAATAAAGGTGCACTTTTCAGATTTACTATCCAACTTGATTCATTTCTCCTTTGGAACATGTACATATGCATCACATCCAAATACCCTCAGATGTGAAAGAGAGGGTTTCTTACCAGTCCATACCTCTTATGGAGTCTTATCCTCCAACACTGATGAAGGTGATCTGTTGACCAGGTAACATGTTGTCTCCACCGCCTCTGCCCAGAATTCCTGTCCTAACTCGACACCACTGAGCATGCTTCTTGCCCTTTCCATCAACATCTTTTTCATTCTTTCTGCAACTCCATTTTGGTCAGGTGTGTATGGAGTAGTCTTCTACCATGCTATACCACACTTCTTACAAAATTCTTCAAATTCCTTAATGCAAAACTCTCCACCGTTATCTGTCCTCAAGACCTTTATCTTCTTCCCTGTCTGGTTTTCCACCAGAGCCTTAAATTCTTTAAACCTGTCAAAGACTTCAGATTTCTTCTTAAGGAAATATATCTATGTATTCCTTGAGAAGTCATCTATAAATGATACATAGTACATAGACTTACCTAGTGATGGAACCTTCACAGGTCCAAACACATCACTGTGGACAAGTTCTAATATCTGTTTCGCCCTCTTACCACCAGAGGGGAAACTCATCCGATTATGCTTCCCATATACGCAATTTTCACAGAAATAAAAATCTAGAGAGATATTACTCGTACCTTCTACAATACCTTTACCATAAAGTATTCGAAGGCCCTTCTCTCCTATATGTCCAAACCTTTGATGCCACAACATGGTCTTCTCTCCAGAGACCACTAGATTTTATGGTCCACTTTCAGGAACCACAGAGCTGTTGCAGCCATCAACAACAGTGCTACATTGCAGCTTGTATAGAGTTCCAATATGAACTCCCCACATCAATACTAGTGCTCCCCAAACCATCTTGCAGGTATCCTTCTCGAACACTCTTTTTACACCTGCATCATCTAGCTTGCTTACAGAAATCAGATTTCTGGCCAATGCAGGAATATGAAAAATAGCCGGAAGTGTTCTAACCCTTCTACCTTGCAAATTCAACTTTACTTTTCCGTGACCAACGATTCTAACCTTCCTATCATCCCCTAAGAAGACATCACCACCATCGTATTTCTCATACTTGCAGAACCACTCTCTATGGGGAGTCAAGTGAAAGGATGCACTTGAGTCAATCAACCATGCGTCATGATCTACATGTGTACTTGAAGAAGCCAAGTGCACATCCCCACCTTCATCTGAGGTGGTTTTCGCCTCTGCAGAAGGAGCATCATAAGATCCCTTTCCTTTATCAAGAAATTTAGATTTAGAGTCCCTTTTGTAGTGCCCTTCCTTTCTGCATTTCCAGCACACCACCTTTACAAGTTTGCCTGGAGATTTAGATCTCCCTCTAGATTTAGACCTCCCACTCAATGACTTATTTTTGTTTCTGTTATGGGACCGTCATCATACAGACAAGGCATCACCATTTTGTCTCTCCATATTTTTCCATCTCATCTCCTCCGTCAGCAAGGATGAGACTATTTCATAAAATTGCAAGGCAGTTGTATTGCTACCTATTGCAATAACTAGACTATCCCATGAATTTGGTAGAGAACACAACAAATTGGTGCACTTATCTTCATTTGAAATTTTAATATCAACAGATAATAACTGACTTACCACAATATTAAATGCATTTAGATGCTCTATCACCGAGTCTCCATCTTTCATCCTCAGGTTATATAAATTTTTCTGTAGGAACAATTTATTCACCTGAGACTTAGATTGGTACAAAGTCCCTAACTTGTCCCACAAAGCCTTCGTCGTAGCCTCCCCTGATACATTCACAATATTGAATCTGAGACACCTAATCGTATTGTGCTCTTTGCCTTCCACTCCAACTTATTCCATTCTTCATCGAACACTCCTGTTGGTTTAGTACCCAGACCTACCGTGATCCACTGATCTTTATCCACCAACATATCCTCCATCTTGAGTTTCCACAACACAAAACTTTGACCATTAAATTTCTCGATCTCTATGTTTCCACTACTCGTCATCTTCTTTCACCACAAGAATCGATCTTGAAGATCTCCCACTGAACAGGTTCTACCACAGGCCCGAGCGAAACCCCTCAGCAAGAAAGGAGTCCCCTTGAAGCCAAAACAACTCTAATACCAAATGTAGGTTTTAACCGTGTACATAAATTACCTACATACGAATTCTAAAACACAGAAAATAAACAATGCAAGAGCATAACACATAAAACACATATACACAAAGATTTTCCCTTGGATCCCAAAATTGGGACTACCAGCTTGATTTTTCATTATTCCTTTCAATGTTACAATACATATTTATACATGCCGAAGCATCCAATACCATGGACCGAAAACCATCGCATCCAAAACCATGTGCGAAAAACATGCACAAAACCATAGGTAGGTCCGCCCAACCTGATATAGGGTCCAAATCTCTTGTGACCCCCCTACTACACAATTGGCGTAACGAAGGGAGGGCTGCACCCCCCTCCAACCCCCCGGTTAACTACGTGGGCTAGTCATGAAAAGAATATAACACAACCCAACACTTTCTTGAAATATATTTGGCATTGCGGATACAATCTTTCGAATTTTCAAGATCTGATTTCTGATCAGATTCAAGATGTTTTATTTTCATGCAAGTACCTTATATCAAACTCAGGTTTAGAATGCGTATCTCTAAAAAAATCATTGGATTAAGTTATTATCCTAAATATGAGTCATACATGTCATAGTCTTTTGAAAATAATAAGTTCCTCATCCTTCTTGCAAATATTCTCATGTTAATCCTTTCCTTCATCACACCTAAAATCCTCTTGAGCATTAGTGAATGCATGGATTATTTGATGAATCAAATTCTTATTCATTTGTTTTACCCTAACTGGTTTCATGTGTTTTTTTTACTAGAATTCCTGTTGTTTCCTGGAAAACTAGTGTCCATTCAGAGCTTCTAGTCCCACTAAGATGGGTAGCTATCTTAGAAACAAACAATTCAAAGTAACTTATGTTTTCCTTTATGAGATAGATGAGAGAGAAGCAGAGAGTAGCAACCTCAGTCTTTCGCTTGGCTCCTTGCTTGTTTCCTCTCTCCTTTGATAGAGCTTCGCCACTCCTTTCTCACTTGTCCCGCTTCAAAGAACACCTGTAGAGTCAAAGCAGAAAAATACCATCAAAGCAGAGAGATTTATAACCATAAACAATGTAGAATCATATGTACATTAACCATACAAATGCATACACAAATACAATATTCCGAAATATACAAGTATATGGAGGAAAACTCAAATGGCTTTATTGATAAAGGTAGTAGAAGAGAGGATTACAACCCAGCTGTCTGATCCAGCGCCATCCTCCCAGCATGAAAGCCCTTTTCACCTCATGAAAAGCTAGATCACCCAACAATACAATGTCTCAAAGAGAAACCAACAACACTTGCTTACAAATTACAAAATTCTAGCCTTTGGATCTCTAGGATGAGGGATCCATATATAGATATTTGCAGGGGAGTGAGTCAGCTTCTGGGATTTTGATTAGTGTCATTTCACTGATAGTCCTTGGTTCCACTTGGAGATTTCATGATATCTTACTCATCCTTGGGTGAATTCAGAGAGGCAAGTGTCATATGAGCAGTTTCTAGAAGATTCTCTGAGTTTCCACCTAGCAAAGTGTGTCTGCCATTTGTCTGCTCTAGCTCATCGCACCCTACAGAAGGGCTTTCCAGTATGCATTGCACCCTTTGTGTGTGGCAGGTGAGGTGCATCACACCCTCAGCATGGAGCAGTCTGTATGGTCCAGTTTTGACCAGTTCTGAGCAGTTTTTCAGGGAGAACTTCTGGGAAATGATGTAATTAGTTGACCTTGATCCTTTAGGGTATGAAACAACACTTTTAGGGTTTTGAGAGCTCTTGATTTATCAACATATGTGATTGGGGTTGTAGTGCCCAAATATGTCTATAACAGTTGCCCCCTAAAGAATGAGGTCATAAATCTTCTGATGTCGGGTGAAATGCTTTATCATGAGGATCCGAGGTTTTTCGAATTGGAAGGTGACCTGTAATAAGATACAATACAATACATTATCTTCATAATATTTTCATGATCTAGCTGAGGCGGGCATTCCCATGCTCAGCTTTCTAGATTCATTTTCATGTACATAGGATAGACAACTTTCTGTGTGGCAGACTGATGATTCTGGTAGAGCCATCATCCCTTAGCTTGGATGATTATCTGTGCAGCTATGGAGTACATTTGATGTTTTTATTTCCCTGAATATATCGCAGCCCGAATGGATGAAACTAGATCTGGGGTCTTCAAAATCATTAAATATTCACCCGATGTACAAGTCGATCCATGTGAAAACATGTTCTGGTGTCGAACATGGAAAGACATCGCCTGATTACCAACCAATGATGTAAGTTGTTAACAGGCACAAGAGGAATCACCAATAATGATAATGACCCTCAAGGTACTGTAGTACAATTCACATGGTGTGAATACATGAGTCGATGTCGAACACCACGTAAAATCTTTTGGTCGAAGGCCATTGATGTAAACCTGTTGCCGGAAGTGAGAAACTTGCCATTGAGGCATGCAAGCTTCAAACTACTGAAAGGATTGTTCCTAAGTCGACTTCTTGGATAATGAGCTGATGTCGACAAGAAGTGACCCGTTGTAGGAGGGCCTTAATGAATCCAACATCTACGACACGGAACGGAGCAAATTATTTTGTGGAAGTGAAAATGATCTGATGATACAAGGTTCAAGGTGGCAGTCATGAAAAATGGAGTGCGAAGGTATTGTAGTGGATGAGGTGTTAGCTGGGTTCGTGAATTCTCTGAGTGACTTCTATTGAACATATCGGCAACACTGGAATGGATTGGTAGTGTTAACCCAAAAATGGATGGTACGGAGGACCAATGGTGATATGACCAGTGAACGGAATAACCCAACCCGACTCAATCATGGTGATGGAGTGAAAGTGTCATGTTCAAGAGCGACCTGCTACCAATGAAGTTCTTCAAGTTTTCTTCCCTTTTTCCCCAGTCATTGCTGACCAGTACCTCTTTATTTTTGTCAAGCTTGAGGAGGATAACATATGCTTGTTCTATAATTTTCCCTTCGGGAAAACCTGTCGCTATGTTTTAGCGAGCCTAGCGACAGTGAAACTCGCTCTTGTCCGTATGGACAAGTTTGTCACTATTGTTTTAACGAGTTTAACGACAAAGATAACTCAGTCCTTTTCAGTTTTAGAGAGTCTGAAAAGAGACGGAAAGGAAACTCTAGTAGTCATTTTTCATAGTATAATCCCTTAAGTTCGAAAAAGTATAAAATAATATGAAAGGGATGACTTTTCTGATCACTTTAGCGAGCCGAAAAAGACAAGCGCTCGATCTTTTTGTGTAATAATCCCTTAGGTCCAAAAAGATTAAAATATAGAGGAGTGATGGCACTTCCAATCACTTTAACGAGCTGGAGAGGCCAATTGCTTGATAATATTTTCATATTTTTTGAGTCTAAAAGAGCTTAAAGGAGACTTGCTTTTGAGGAACGAGTGATGTTTTTGGATAGAAACTGGTTCCAGGTAAGTTTGGAACTTTTCAATCATGGCAGTGTAAAGAAGGTGGCTAATAGAATCACTCATCACAACTATTCCTCAAAAGGGTAAACAATCAAGTGGAGGCGTATGATCGGCTAAAAAGGTGGAGGTGATGGTAAGAACACGACCAAGGCTCAAAAGCTGATAGCAATGCGATCACAAAGGTTATTTACCGAAGGTGGGTTCATTTTTTTATTAATGAGCTTGAACTCTGGTGGAACATATGCTCATTGCTAGGTTTATTTTTTAACGAGCTTGAACTTCGCAGAAACGTGCTCGTGTTAGTCGTATATTAAGGGTGTATCTCATTAGTAGGTTCATTTTTTAGGGAGCTTGCCCCATGGAAAACTTTGCTCTGAGCCTTTTGTATGCAATCTAGGAACGACCAACTACTGTCCTAAGGGTTAAAGAACTACTGAGGTTAGGTAGGATAGTTTCTCAACGGGAAACATTTCCTTTACTTTGCTGTCACCGCCGGTCCCGGCAAAGGTGAATGGTGGATCAAACCAATCACCTAACTTGAGCAGCTGAAGTTAGTAAAACTACGGGGTTAGAGTTACACTGGTCTCTTTTCACTTACATAAAAAAGGTTTGCATGCCCCCAGGTACAAAGAGAAGTAGAGTTTCCAGGTTACCATATGGAAGTTCTTGCATTAAAGCAAGGTTGTTTCGTCCACGTCACAGACAAAACACTTCCCTGTCTCTATCCATTGAAATAGACAAAGGTGAATGGTGGGAGCTTCCAATCACATAACCTTCAATGAGGAAATCTTATTCCAGACTGATCCCATTTTCCTAAATGGACGGGTGTGTCAGATTGGTCATATATCCTACGAGGAAACCTACCTTATATATGGGGTTTTCCTGCCGAAGTAGACCAGGGCGCATGCCCCCTGGGTTTAGTCACATTCACCGAATCACTCACGATCATCAGGTGGACGGACTGGAGGTTGATGAGACATTCCTTGTGCAAAAAGACCATTTAGGGATGGCATTTGACTAGTAGCCATGTTTGAACTGGGGAATGAAAGCTGGTCAACGAGCTGGACCATTCTGCCTTCATACGGGAAACACATCACCCGAAAGAGTGAGGAAACAATAACTTCCATGCTATAAATGTAGTCACGTCCAAGGAGTAGATTGTAATCTAGAGGCCCTTGGACTACCATCACGTTCAGATGAATGGTTTTCCTTCTCAAAGTTATAGGCAAATTTGGAAGGATCCCTAACGGTCGACTGGTTCCTTTATTGAAGCCTGACAGATTTCAAATCTCAGGCAGAAGCGATGGCGAACCAAGCACTTTCCAAGTAGTTGAGGAAAGGATACTCACAGAAGCCCCTTCATCTATGATAGTACCAGCCATGATCATTCTGTAAGCTTGTACTATGATTCAGAATGGTACATTAGATGGTAGGCGGGGTCTCGCTAGTAGATTCCAATCAAAGGAAACGACTAGATTGCTTGGAGGAGGGACCGAATAAACGGCCGGATGAATCTCTTGAACTGAGGAACTTCCCTCTTGTGGTAGAGGAACGGGTAGATTGCCCCCCTATTCATCGAATTCTGTGTTAACAAAAATAATTTGAATGGTGTTGTTCTCATTCTCTTTGGAGACTGTATCATCTGAAGGTGGACCTTTTGAAGACAAAACTGGGTCGACTACCATCTCGACTTGTTGACTTTGGTTCGATGTGGACTCGGAGGGTTTATCTTCGATGATAGGCATTTCGATCGACAACAGAGGTGTGTCAGTTGGATTTTCAACTAGCGATGGACTTGGCAAGAGTTTCTTATATTCAGGAGGAAGTCACTGCGGTGAAGCAGGACTGTTATCCAAGACTCTTTTAGCTTCGTCCAAGAAAGGGCAACGATGGAGGGCATGATCGCCTTCACACAACCTACAAGGAAACTTAGATCTTCCTTTTTTCCCATTGACTTCATTTTCACTAGTTAACGGTGTACTCTCAACATGATCGACAGAGGTTGAAGACATCGGATTGTGCAAGCGGGGAGACCAGTCTCTCAAGATCCACGGGATGGAAGGACAATCTCGATGATAGTGGTCTCCTTTTCAAATGACACACGGAGATTTGGGTTTGGATGGTGTAGTGTGTGGATTTTCACCAGATGATGCATGGTTGCCCCCTTTCGTCGTTGGCTTCTTCTTCTTCTTCTCCTTCCCTTTCTTCTTCTTCTCAATTACTTGGTTTTTAGTGTTACTAGTTTCACCAAGTGAAGAAGAAGGAGAGGGAGAAAAAAACGAAGTGGAAGGTGGGGGAGAAACTTCAGTATCATCTGGTTGCTGATTTGATTGCTGAGGAATTACGGTGTTTTGAATGACAGAGGTCGAGAATAGCCATACTGGCAGGCCAATTGTGAGTCCTAGAAGGGATAATGTAGCCATGTGTGGAGCACCAATATCTCCCCAAGAGGAGAAAGGACTAGGATTCCCCCCAAGGGAAAATCCTTGATTGTTGGACTCCATTTTCTCAACCTAAGACCAATGAGGGAACAATGATGTTATTCTGAATAAAATAAATTTTATGACGCTTTGACACAACATGCTTTTTCAATTCTTAAGAGTCGAGAAAAAGCTAAAGATGACTATAGTCGCCTTCGATTTTTAATGAGCCTGAAGTGACAAGTGCTCAGATGGACCTTTTCTTTTAAGGAGTCTAAAAAGGAACGGAAGTGACTACTCTGGAAATCTAGACAGAGGGATTACCAAACCAATCACAAAACTACAATATACATCTCGGTGGTAAATTATAGAGAAATTACCAAAGACTTTACATACGACAGTCAATCTTCTCGAATGTTGTGTTCAGTGCATTGCAATCGATAGGGCGGTAGACACGGCTTCTTAAGGATAAAGGATATCAGCCTATTGTGGTATCCCAATATATACTTGATGGTACGTGGGAGCACAAGTCCGTACTGGCACTTGTCGTATCAAAGAGGAGGAATCACCCAACCTACGATGAAAACGATAGTTACCAGGCTTTACGACTCCAGAATATGTCTCTAGCCTAGACTTCTAGATGTTGTGCGTTAGGTTCCAAAGTGTTTTTATGTTCATTGAGGTTTATTTTATAGTTGATCTTTCTTAAGAAGTTTTCCTTTCAAGGTTCACCATGTGATGTAGATGTACAACTCCTAAATATGCAATCTAAAATGATAAACAGTTGTTTATTTTCTTTTAGCAATGAAAATCCTAGCTACTAAGGAAAGAAAAATATGATTCTTTCAACATAGAGCAGACAGCACACACTAAATGCATTTTTCCTAAATGCATTTTTTCATGCAGTCTAAATTCAAATGCACATGCATGTATTTGTTTTTCAGTTCCCTTAATGTGAGAATGAAAAAAAGAAAACTAAATACAAATCTGAACTACTTTTCTTTGAAGCGACACTTTAACAATTTCTTTCCAACAAATGAATGGAAGACTAAGACGACTCTTTCTCTTTCGAATGGAAAACTGTTTTTGACACTTCAAAGAATTGATAATTCAAATCAAATATAATGGCAAAAGTGTAATCGACTATCTAAAAGAGGAATACTTTATGACACTCTTTTTCTTGATTGAAAACGACAGTTGCGACACTTTCGAATCAAAAGACCACAGTTTGATTAAGCTACTGTTTGCAAAGGAGGACTCTAAATGATGAAAAATATATAAAAAAAACATTCACAACTCCTTATTAATGGAGGCTGAATAATGTGAAGAAAGAAGGTTTGAATAGTGATATACTAATCATAGACAACAAAACTATTGAATAGAGCTCAAAACAATGAAGAAAAAAACCAAAATCTGGAGGCAGAAACAGTGTCATTCAATCATCGCACCTGTCCTTAAGGAAAACAGGGATGCATCTCACCTGCAACACATGGGAGGTGTGATGCATCCAGACTGCCAATGAGAGACAGTGCGATGGTCTAGGGACGAGACTGAGCTTGGTTTTCACCCACAGTTTGCAGCTAAGTTCAGGGATTTAGGCCGAGCTTATGATAGACAGTAAACACAAAGTATAGGGGCTGATATAATGAGGTTATTGAGCTACCACCAGGGCACTTAGGATGTTTGCAAGTCAGATGTTCAGTTCATAAACCAACCTGGAGATTGACTGAAGCAGCGTTGATCTACTTTGCAGTTGCATAGCAAAAGCAGTTCGAAGGCTAGCTGGCTTAACTTCAGGCTTCGTCTGTAGTTTATAAAGCAAACAACAGTAACAAACAAACAAACTATTCGTTCCCCAGTGGAGTCACCATTTTGTTTCCGGGAAAATTAGTGTCCATTCAGAGCTGCTAGTCCCACTGATATGGGTAGCTATCTTAGAAATAAACAATTCAAAGTAACTTGTGTTTTCCTTTATGAGAGATAGATGAGAGAGAAGCAGAGAGTACCAACCTCAGTCTTTCGCTTGGCTCCTTGCTTGTTTCCTCTCTCCTTTGATAGAACTTTGTCACTCCTTTCTCACTTGTACCGCTTCAAAGAACACTTGTAGAGTCAAAGAAGCAAAATACCATCAAAGCATAGAGATCTATAACCATAAACAATGTAGAATCAGATGTACATTAACCATACTAATGCATACACAAATACAATATTCAGAAATATACAAGTATATGGAGGAAAACTCAAATGGCTTTATTGATAGAAGTAGTAGAAGAGAGGATTACAACCCAGCTGTCTGATCTAGCACCATCCTCCCAGCATGAAAGCCCTCTTCACCTCATGAAAAGCTAGATCACCAAACAATACAATGTCTCAAAGAGAAACCAACAACACTTCCTTACAAATTACGAAATGCTAGCCTTTGGATCTCTAAGATGAGGGATCCATATATAGATATCTGCAGGGGAGTGAGTCAGCTTCTGGGATATTGATTAGTGTCATTTCACTGATAGTTCTTGGTTCCACTTGGAGATTTCATGATCTCTTACTCATCCTTGAGCGAATTCAGAGAGGCAAGTGTCATATGAGCAGTTTCTGGAAGATTCTTTGAGTTTCCACCTAGCAAACTGCCTCTGCCATTTGTCTGCTCTCGCTCATCACACCCTATAGAAGGGCTTTCTAGTATGCATCACACCCTTTGTGAGTGGCAGGTGAGATGCATCACAACCTTAGCATGGAGCAGTCTGTATGGTCCAGTTTTGACCAGTTCTGAGCAGTTTTTCAGGGAGAACTTCTCGGAAATGACGTAATCAGTTGACCTTGATCCTTTAGGGTATGAAACAACACTTTTAGGGTTTTGAGAGCTCTTGGTTTATCGACATATGTGATTGGGGTTTCAATGCCCAAATATGTCTATAACACCTTTTCATTTCTCTTAGTGATTACGATGCTAGTGCAATGCGCAACTAGTCACAAGAAAATGGTTTGTTACACCCATCACTTGAGGAGGAAGATTCTAATATGTGGAGCATTTATGAAACTATTCCAGTTGATTTACCTTTGTTAATTACAAGCTGGGGATCTAATGATTTAATCAGTTCATCTGATCATTATTCTATCTTTGGTGACTGTCATTCATTTTACCAATACATCCAATGACATTTTTTTATATCTTTCGGTCTCCATCTTCAAACATCTTACTATTTAGATTTTTGACGAGCGATTGAGGCACGTTAGCCTTCGCTGGTGGTTATGTCAGGCCCTCACTATCTCGACATGAATGATAAATATGATCAAATTTATTCCCCCCCACAAGATTCTCGTTATAATCCCACGCCTCTAATTGAAATTCCATTTTTTCAAAATTTTCGGAGTTTTCAAGAGGATCATCATGAATATTATGATCCAATAATTAGCAATCTTCCTCATCAAGCTCCTTTACAATAAACAGGTTTCAGCCTTTTCCCATGCTTTCTAAGCAGGATGACACAGAAGAAGGTGCATTCAAAATATTTCTTCGAGGTTTGTATGATTATAGTTTTCGTCAAAAAGGTAAGAATGAAAATTGGATGAAAGGAGTGGTTGTGACACATCTTTCTTCCCACAAGAAAGACCTTCAAATGTTTGTGCAAGTTATTCAATTTTTTATCTTTTCTGTTGCAAATTACTTTATGTTTGTTTGAATTGTTCATAGCTTTATGGATGCAGGTCGGGAACAACTATGGTGGCTTCATTGGAAATTTCATTATACATGATCCCAACCTTGTAGTGGTTAGTTTAAGAGTAGGATTAGTTGCACCTTAGTTTCCTTCTTTTGCACCCATCCTATGTTGTTCTCTTCAGTCTCTCTTGTATTTTGTTACTGCCTCTCACATTATGCTCTAGTTTAGCTTCTCATTTTGTTCCCTTTTTGTGTGTGGTCTTTCCTTTCATCTTTTCTTTTTCTTTATTTTTGTTGCTCCCTTTGTTTTCATCATGTTAATAAGTGTTGTGCCCAGACATGTTATAGCTTCTAAATATGTGTATGGATGAACTATAAAGAGTCTTGTGACACTTCAGCATTTGGCTAACCTTCTGCCAGTCTTCCTTGTGTTGGTTACATCTTTTGATCATTGAAGTTCTAGCGGAAAATATGATCCATCCGTAAAGAGAGTTTTGGTCCAACCATGAACCCAAGTCTAGTCCATAAACCTCATCCCTATATTTGGTTTTCCTGTTTTGGTGTCTTCAAGCTTATCCAACTAGTAGAAATGAAGAAGGGGAAAAAATTTAAATGAGCAAACCTAAATCAGAGGTCTCTATATGCTTCTCTAAAGTAACAACCTCTTTTTCTCTCAATAAGTCAGGATCCCTCTTCTACCCCAAAATAGAAAAGTCCCAATGCACAGTTCTCTTTAACTAAATAAATAAAGGTGAAAGAAGAGAAAGGATTTTTGTGCAGAGAGGTGACGTAAGAAACTCAATCGGGGTACTATCCAAGCTCACTGGTAGTAGAGCAATGTTTTCGTTCCTGCATGACTTTGTCGGGGTACTATCTAGGTCTACTTGTAATGGAGCAACACCATAGATGAAAAATTATACTCTGAAAATCTTAATCTCATGAGCTAGACTACCCTTCCCAACTCGAAACATTGTGATTATGTTGAATCTTATGTTGTGTTCAACTGAGAAGGTATAGAAGGGACCATGTCTATTCGTGGGGTAATTTGGAAGGCTAAAGTAATCTACATGATGAATCAATACTCCCCGGAGAACCAATGCCATGCACTAAAGATTTAACCAAAACAAAGAATTTGGAGCTCTACCAGTGTGTCGCCAAGTGTTGTATGGGCTACAAAACCTCCAAACTTTTGGCACATGCTTAATTTCAGAGCCTTCCTTGGTCTTGTACATTGTTGTCGTAAACACTAAGATTCATTTCATGTATTTTTTTGGAGTGTTTTGGTCATGTTTTCTACTTAGGAAAATTATCGTATTTTCACATGTGGGCTGTTGAATCAAGTGTAAAAACTCATTATGGTGGTTTCAAGGGTCCATATTTATGTTTATGAGTTGTCCTAACCATATAAACACATGTCACACTCATTCACAAAGTTTTGACCATTGTCGCACAAGTGTCGTCACGGTCATCATAAAGTGTAGATGTGGTGTCGCACTTGTTGCAACTGGTCATAGAGCAGTCACACAGAGTCAAATGTATTGTTTATGTTTTATGGGTGACCTATGTTGTTGAGTCATCAAGAATTCTAAGTGTTAGATCACAATCTAATCTTTATCACTTCACACAGATTCTCACTGGTCTAGCACTTAACCTTTTCTAGAAATACTTCCCGACCCATCAACATGACCCCGCCCGACCTGCTTGGACTGTGCATTGCGCAATTCCAACCCTCAAGCTGTGACCTTGACCCTTGAAACTGCGCAGTGCATAGTGCCTGCCTCCTAGGGCTACTGCACTATGCGATCCCTAAACCTAATACCAAGCCTTCCCTCCCAGAATTGCACAATCCTCTAAGACAACCTCACCTTAACTGCGCACTATGCATTCCAAATCATTAAGCTCTCTCCCTGAGCTCTTGAACTTTGTAGTTTTGTAGTGGCCTAGTCTCCCTTCTCTCTTAGAACTATGTAGAAATCTCCTATACTAGTCATCCCTTCAGCGTGATCCACTAGCTGTCAAAATTGCACAGACATTGTCCCTCAGCCTGGCTTGAACTGTGCATTATGCAATCACAAACATCAATCTCTCTCCCTGAGCCTTTGAACTGCATAGTTGTGCAGTTGCTGAGTCCCCCTTGCCTCCTAAAATTGTGCAGTTTGTCCTCCCAGGGCCCTATCCCGCAGCCTACACTACCTACTTGAACTGTGCAATTTTTTCCCTCAATGGGGACTCCGCAATTTTTTAACTCAGTGGGGACTGTGTAATTTTTTCCCTCGGTGGGAACTACGCAAATTTTTCCCTCAATGGGAATTGCAAATTTTTTTCCCTCAGTGGGCACTGTGCAAATTTTTCCCTTAGTGGGCACTACGAAATATTTTCCCTCAGCCTAGCCTGAGATGCACACTGCGCAATTTTAATGATCAAGCCTGACCCTTGGTTGTTTGAACTGCCCGATTGCATAGTCACTAGGTGTTCTCTCTTGATCTGTCACCCAGTCTTGGCCTAGTTCATTAATCTGAATACTCTATCTTGGGCTAGGGGTTTTAAGACTGATGTCGTCTCATCATCAGTGAGTTGCAGATGCAGGTACTTTCTTACACAATGCAAAGATGATGAAGAAGGAGATGTAGAAAGGAAGCAAATAGAAAGAAGTCATTGCAGCTGGAACATGCAAGGTCATCTTTCAAAGTAAATCCAAGGGACACTAACTAGCGACCACAACTCAAGACATAAGATGATCAAGGACTCCCATCATCATGCCATGACGAGTTCGAAGACAAAGTGTTCTGAAGAAGACATCAAAGCCATAGGAGCAACATTGTCTTAACATTGCCACATCATCAAGCAATCCATGTCAGCAGTGTCATGTCATGTTATGTCATGAGTTGTCATATGCCACATCATCATTGTGGACTATGTGTATTGTATTCAAATGTATTGTAAAGTGGAATTCCAACAGACACACATGAATATGAAGATTCATGTAAGTTGAAAAGTCATAGGAAGGTAAGTAGTCATGAGGGTAGTCAAAGAGTCACAAGGAGGGGAGGCATCACCCCTTGGTTATATATACACCCTCATTGTATGAGCAGAGGAATTTTTCACCTTGGCTCCTCCCACAAGGCATTAGAGAGATAGGCTAGTTCTTTTGAGGAGCAAGGAGTGGCTCCAATGCTCCACTACTGGAGCTAGTGGTGTTCATTGTATCAATGTGTCTCAAAACTTTTACTTAATATCAAAAGCCCTCTGGGCCAGCACATTCTTCATGCATGGATTATGGATATTTGTAAGACTATTTTGTGAATGTTTGTAATTCATGTTTGCTTTCACATGTGTTAAAGTAGTTGAACAATTTCGGTTATTTTGGCACTCATCTTATTGAGAATGTGTTGTAATTGTTGTTAATGTTGTCGCATCCTTGTGGACTACTCCATTGGATATTGGACAGATCCTCCTTTATACATTGGTTTCATAACCGTCTTATCTATGTGGACTATTCTGCTTGATGTTGTACGGGGACTTCTTGTTGTGGATCTAGTAAGGTGGTACTACTACCTCTCTCTTAGGGGCTCACCTCTCCTTCCTCCTGCAATGAAAGAAATAAGACATATATGCGATTGAACACTCATGAGGCACAACCCCCTTGATGTTCGAAGGCACATTTTCATCCCTCTTTGGTTGACATTAGATCCAAGGCATATCTTTAAGATATATGGAAACTCTGCCATTATACTGGATGAGGCTCCTATCCCAAACGATATGAAGACTAATTTGGACTTCATATCGAGAAGACCCCTTGGTTGACAGATTTCCATAATAAAATCTATAATAACAAGTGGATTTTCAGTTACTAGAGTGGAGGAGCATTGTCTTACCTGCATCAATGGTGATTGCCGCAATTTCACATTACACTCGTTGCAGCATTTTGCTTCTTGCAGTTCGAAGGGTCTACTCCAACCGGTTCCTGTTATTCAAACCCTGCTTTTCCCCTCAGTATGTTCAATCTCAATATGGGAAGTCCTGCGTAGCTGAAGAGCGCTTGTTGATTCTCTAAAATATATCTTATTGGATTGTATCGAAGCCGATACTGTTGATTTCTGATTTGCAAATCATCCTCAGCTCTTCAAGATCTCCTCGACTAGAGAAACCTATAAAGGACAAAAACGAAGGAATTTTGATGCACGTACGCTGAGAAGCCCCTGTATTGAAAAATGTAGCACGCATGTGTTCTACAAAACCACATACAAAATTAAATAGACATATGTCATATATAAAGTTGTTATTATTTTTAATTGCAAAATTATGAATCATCATCATACGCGTTAACATTTATTTATATTATATTTTTAAATATATAAAAGATTTAGCATTTTACATTTTCATGCGTGTTATAAAATTACAATATTACATGTTTTGCTATTGAAACCACTCTTCTATTTTTCAGTCATTTTAACCAAAACTGATTCAAAAATATTCCTGAACAATAAAAAAAATAAAATGTTCAAACTATTCAGATCATCGATGTATCTGATTCCAGTACGGATAGATTCGTTTGCTGCACCATAGTCTAACCAACTTGTAAATTTACTTTGAAAATTCATGTAAGATTTTGATAAAATTTGATATTTTTTTTGTAAATCTAAATTATGATTGTCAAACTTCAATATTTTGAGTGACTTAGAGGATTTTGATAGTACTGTATTCATTTCTATCATCAAAAACATGATTCAAACATTCTCACAGTGAAATTTTTTGAAAATCTTTTGACGAAATTCAAGGCACTTACCCTCTTAGGCAATTCCTCAAGCCTGGGTAAACATATTTTGCTCGTTAGAGTGAAGAAAACTCCGGGTCACCAAAAGCATGTTTAGCTGAGGTGAAAGTGGGTCCCAACGAAATATTACAAATGAGGTGAAGGCGGGTCCCAACGAAATATTACAAATGTCACAATATGGAGGTCGAGTCAACCTTGAATCGGCCAAAGGAGGAGGTCGGGTCAAGAACGAATATGCCACGTTAACACAAGCGGTGTTTGTCTAGCCGATAAACTGAAAGAGTCAAGCACACCTTTTTGACAAATAAAAACGGGGTGATGTCTACAACCTACGGAGGTACTTGCGTTCCAGTCAAATCAATCCAGCTTTGCCTCACCCAATGACCTCTTTATATGTACATGATACTACGAACGAAATGGAAAGCGGAGAATGCAAGAGCATACATTCTCTCATTTTGAAGTCTCTGTCTCTCTATCTTCTGTGCACATTGAATATAAAAGAGATCAGCAAAATGGGTAACATGCTTCTGCGTGCAGTCGTTCCCCATCATGGTCGTCGGATAAAGATCATGAAAGCCGACGGAACTGTGATGAAGCTACGGAGTCCTGTTTGTGTGAAGGAAATACTTATCGATTATCCAAATCATGGAATATTTGAGGCACCTGCTGGTCCCCCACTTGGGATAAGCCGTTTAACTCGACCTCTTGTAGAAAGGGCAGAGCTGGTAGGTGGTCATCTGTATTATCTCATTCCTCACGCACAACCACAGGATGAACCCATTGATTACTACAACAATATCAATGGAGGGCACTTTGCAAGAGACGGTCCCAGCTTACAGCCACGGTCTTCTGCAGGCACAGCTTCAGCCATAAATTCAATTCAAAAACCGGAAGAAGCCATTGATAAGATTAATAGAGGAGGCGGCGTCAGGATTTTTTCTTCTTCCTACTCCACTCACGGATCTATGGTGCGTGTGAAGGTTCGAATCAGAAAAGAAGATCTCACTACCTTTCTTTCGGCCAATAACGTGATACAAAATATAGTGGTGCCTCCCTTAATTGAACGTGCCACTAGGCAGCCAGCCTTGTCCCCGTGGAAGCCTCGTTTGGATACTATCGTTGAAACCCACGGTCCAATTGGAGATTTAGAAAGATGTCAGACAAAGCGGAAATAATGTGCCACATAATTTGTATATGCTTAGTGAGCATTTAGAGTCGTTATTGTTAGGGTAAACTTCATACAAATTAACGTCTAGACGTCTGCTGTATCCCATCACTAGATTTTAGCGTCTTTGTTTTCACAAGGTTCGCTTTGTATGCACAATGTCTTTTTGTTTCTCAGTTTCCTGTGGTTTATTACCCAGTTACCTGTAGAATATTTGAGTAAATAGTGTTCGCGATCTTTTTATGGTGTAGCCTATTCAATTTGTGGGTTGCTTGCAATTTATTAACTAGTTGCTTGTGGGTTGAGTTGTTACATTATACTATGCAGCTTGGTTAGTCCCGCTGTACACGATCATAGTCATAATTGTCGCGTAACATGCCAGAAAGGAAAAGGTTGACACGTCCTTCCGCCGTCAACACGAAAAAAAAGTAGGTTGACACGTCCTTCCACCGTCAACACAAAAAAAATGTTCGTTGTGACGTGCCGATTGGAAATGGTCGTCTTCATCATCGTTCAAAATTGAACCCTTCCTAGCCCTTCCTTGGGCTCTTGGCCCTTCCTAGAAGGGATAAAAAAAAATTACACTTCAAAAATAATTTAAAATATCAAAATCACTCATCAATTACAAAGGTTAGATTAAATTTTGATATTTCAAAAGAAGAGAAATATTTTTAATAACTTGCATGTATTATTTTTGCAAGTTGCATCATGTTGGTGTAAGTTGTGGCCCGTGGGCCTCAGGAAATGTCCCCAAATCATGACATAACTATTAAATTGTATGAGGTCATTTGGACTTTGATGGGTCTCTTCTACGAAACTATCACTAGTCAGAGTGATTTATGCGCTAGTACAATGTCAAAATTATTGTAAACTTAAAAAAGTATTGACAGAGCACATCGAATAACCATTCAACAACTATGCACGTGCTCTCGCTCCTCCGTGATTATCCTTGAGTGATATTTCCCTGCATCCATTTTTCCATTTTCATTTGAATTGCAACCCATCATCCACAAAAGGAAAGTTATCGTTTGACCCTAGACTATAAGGTATTTTTCATTATCCTCCTCATATCTTCATTAACATTTGGTTTTTCATTCTATGGATTCTTTAATGCAAAACTCCTTGAAGTAATGAAAGCGTTAGTGGTCACACCATGTATCCTGGGCACCACAGAATCCACACCCCAAGAAGTCAACAATGTGGCTAGATACCCTAAATGCATCTGCTTGCCATCCTTCCATTCGAGGCATGGGTGGTGGACTAGTTTTCTACATTGTTAATGGTGCAAATGTTTATTGTCATAATTATATGAATCTACCAACTATGAAAAGAATATCTATCTTATATCGAGGGTATTGGACTCCACAACTATAACGCTCTCATTCAAACTCTTTCTTATTTTTCTTCGTTGCTTAAATCCATACAGATTTCTTGTCAAAGTACCATTTTTCATGAAGTGTTTGTCCTCTATCATAAAGCTATAGGTTTCCTTGAATGTTACAAAACATAATTCAACAAATCAATGAATAACATATCAAGAAATCTATACTCAAATCCTATGGCATCTTGCTAAGGTTGAAATTTTTCTATCTCCATCTTGCTAAGGGATTTTTAATTTATGTATTTACTTATTCTATTGTTTTTATTTATTTAATAGGTGTAAATCTTGAAAAATGTCTCCTATTGGTAGTCCTAAGAAGGATAAAATGCAATTGTCAATTGTTGAATCATTTTGCCTTACACAACATTATAATCAACCATGTAATATTCAAAATGAAGTTGATGCTCATCTACATGACTATGATGAATCAAATAGTGTAGAGCTTGTTGAAATAGAAAACCCATAAAGAAAACACAAATAATATTCAAATCTAAATGGAATACAAGGTTTCCATGGGCTTATGTTTTAAAACATTTAATGGTAATGAAAGGATAAAATGTTCTTGACGTGTTAAATTTAAAAGTGAGACTCCATTTTCAAAAGAGGGAACTACCGCTCTAAGTTAGTGGTATAAGTGGTCATGCAAAATCAAAAGGTCAATTTTTTTTACAACTTTTGGAGGGAAAAAACGATTGAAGCAATATTCCAATCACTAAACATGTAGAACTAATGGTAAATTTTGGGAAGGAGAAAATTATATCATTGATTGAAAACATGTATTTTGTTGCCATAAATGATTTATCTTTAAAAATGTATAAGTCAATATGTGACTTTTGAATAGTATAAATGCACTCCATGGGTGCTTCTAATAGATGAATATTCTGCATAAACAAATACCACACCAAGAAAAGTTTTTCTTCAAGTTTCTAAAGAGGTGTATTGGAGCAAACTAAAAGAGAAGATTTTACATAGGTCATTTTACTCAATTTTAGTTGATGAAAGCATTGATCAAATTATGGAACACCAATTGATTGTTTATATTACATATTTGACAGATGGAGGAAGAGGTCAATGTTTAACAAATTTTATATGTTTAATTCAAATAATGGACGGAATAGCTCAATGTATGTATGATCTAGTGAGAACTCTTTTAGCATAAATGGATTTATATTTAATGAAGTTTGTTGGTTTTGGTTCAGATGGTGCATCTTCCATGAGGGGTATTCATGAAGGTTTATCTCTTAAGATTCGTATGCTCCTCATTTATTAGTTATCCATTGCATAGCTCACAGGGAAGCATTAACAACTAATGAGGCTTCATCTCATTTTCCAGAGCTGCAATATATTAACAAATTTGAAATAAAGTTTATTCATGGCTTGGAAAATCAACTAAAGGACATGGAAAATTGAGAGAGCTAACGTATACATTTCAAATCACTAAGTTATTGGTCTTAAAAATTCATCAAATTAGGCGCCTCTATAGAGGAAAGGTCATGGAAAGACTTGTTAAACTCATGCATTATTTGTTAGGATTGGGAGTTAGGGGAGAAAAAAATGTATGAGTTGGCAACAATATTTCAAGTGCAAATTTGCATCCATATACTTGCAGACATGCTTGTTGAATTAAATAAATTGAATCAAAAGTTCGAAGAGGATCATGTTGATATTACATATATTGACACTACTTTAGATGTTTCTATTAGCATGCTTCGTAAACAATTTTTGGAAAGCATTTTTGGTGTAGATGCAATGCATATGCCTTATTTTTTAGTTAAAGCATAAAGATGAACCCTTGAATTTGTAGATAACACAGGTATGGTACATTTACATCCATTGAGGTTCGAAAGTTTTCCAAAGATGAAAACATCCAGGCTACTATATGATTGTATTCTTTTAGGAAAATATTTTATTGTAAAGGTGATTAAATCTTTAGATAGAAGATTCATAGATTTACATGTATTTAATGTGGCTAAGTTTTTCACTTCTCAATATTATTATGAAGAAGTGAATGATATAGAATTTCCAACAAAAAGATAGTTGAAATGTTTATGTGAAAAATTTTAGCGTTGGGGAATCATCTATTGTGGATACTGTTAGATGTTTGGGTGAAATGAATGAATTTATTTGTGCTATTTGTAAATCATACCCTAAAAAGCATATGTATGGAGTGAGTCCTATGTGGAGATGAACATGAATGGTTTGAAGACTTTCCATATTTTATGCAATTATGGCAAGCTATTTTTGGTATCCCAACAACCACATCAGTGTGTGAAAGAGGCTTCTAAAAATCAAACAGGATAAAAAATGATGACAGATAAAGACTTTCATTGGAGACACTAGATATATTAATGTTTCTATCTCTAAGTGCACATCATGCTCTAAATGAGGCAAATTAGAATGCTACTTATGATGTATGGAAATAAATGAAAATAAGAAATCCATTTCCATTGGGAAAATATATTTATATTTTCAATTATGTAAGTCCAAATACTTTTGAAGATCATCGAATGAATAGAAAAAATATATTTTTACCTTTTTTAATGGAAGTCGAGAATTTTTTTTGTTTATTTACTAGTTGTATTGAGATTTTATAGTGTTTTATTGAAGCTACTCTTTAAATTTTTAAGATTTAGGATGACACTATTTCATTATGAATTTTTTTTGAGGGGTTTATTTATTATATACTTTTCAGTAGAAGTGAATTTTTTTTTATAACCTTTCATCCTTGAAAGGTTAGATGAATATATGCCCTTCCATAAGAAATTAAGAGAAGACCTTCAAATTTGATCACTGGTCTTGATGCATGAGATATCTATTTTGTAATTTATAAATACATAAATAGTTATGAATAATTTAATCACATTTTAATAGAAATTTTTTCTTGGGGATTGTTTGCTTTTTTATTTTTTATTTTTTTCCAAAACATTTATCACACTGTTAATAATAATAATTTATTTGATTTGATAAGTTAGCCAAATTATAATAACATGGAAGATATTTTTTATTATATATTTTTATTGTTATTTTTTATTTTTTAATTATAGAAATAAAATATTAAAAATCTTAATTAGTCTATTTCTTGAAATCTTATAAACCACATTAATCTTACTAAACATTCTTCTTCATCATATTACATTACTCTGTATTCATTTTAATTTTAAATATACATTAAAAATGCCATTTAAAAACAAATTAATATATATTTTTTCAATTATAAAAAAAAAAATCTCATTATAATATATTAAAAATTAAAATAAATTTAATATAATATTGATTTCATATTAAATATAAAAAATTATTATTTTTTTAATTTTTATACAAACATTTCATTGAATCTTCTCACTATAATCTTTTGTAACTGGCAAGTACTTTCTCTATAAGTTGGTAGTAAGTTTGTTTATATATATATATATATATATATATAATTTGTATTAATTTTGCATGAACTTTAAAAGAGCTATATATTATATACTTAGTCATATTAGATGTAGAAAGTGTATTTTGGTATATGTTATTTATATATTCCTTAAAGTGGTGTTGAAGTTTCAATAAATTCCATAATTTTTTCACGTGATTCTATTTTTCTAAGATATTACTTTATTTTTGAAATTCATGGACTAAGTTTCAATTTTTGGTTCTTCATTGTGGTTTTGTTTCCTTAATCCTTTTCCAGCCTTTCTTTTTACCTTATGAATTTCAATTTTCCATGCTTTAATGCGAATGCAAGTCATTGATCATCTTCCAACCTAAGAATCCATTAACCTGTTGACCATCCACATGTATCAATAGTGGGATTACATTATCTAGATGCTTAATAAAAATAATAGCAAGTTCTCCTTAAGGCTCCAATTTCTTATTGGCCATCCATATGTAAGGCTAGCTCGTCATCGCATTGATCAAATAAGTGTTTTCCCCATGCATCCGAATCCTTTTTCCTCCCAACTCATTGTTGTTGTCACATGTGTCTCTCATATGTGTCACTATAGCAAGGAGTTCCATTGTTGTGCTTTTTCAATCAAGCCTCTTCTTTTCGAAAGTCTTTTCATCGATTCCGTGATGCTCTAACTCTCTGACTTCCTAATGGTTTTCCAAGTGTAGGGTTAGTGGGCTCCTAATATTGAAATCTTTCAATTCAACTTGGTTCTTCAAATTTGATAGTTCTTCTTGATATTAGAAAACACTCTGATGACCTGTTAGTCGTTCATGTGTAGTATAGTGGGCCCTTGTAGTTAGAACATTTCTACAAAATATGACCTCTTCTCTCACAACACCTTAACTTTCCACCTCCCTAACCCTTTGACACCTATCCTTATGATGTGGCATGATGATTCCATTTCTCATTCCCTCCAACTCTTCATTTATTCACCATCTCATCCAACTAGGCATGCCACATGCCTGTCCACTACAATCTCATACATTGTAACCACAAAAAACATCATTAGCAAAGGATATCATTGTGCTCCTCACCATATGGACTAGTGTTATAGGCTTCACATTATGAAGAAATCTTGAAGAATCAAGTACACAAAAAATACCAATCAATCCCCCCAACTCAATTTTAGGGATTCCTATGCATTTCTCAATGCATCAAATGCCCATATCATTCAATAGGATAAAGTAGTAACTATTAACTTTGATTTGAAAGAAATTAATTAATGATTATATCCTCTTTTTTAGAGGATAAAATATCAATAAGTATAGACATCAATACTAGATATTACCCACACACAAGGCCTTCACCTTGTTGATCAATATATTACCACATTTATTAATAAATGGGGTTTTAAAACTGTGAAAAATAAAAACATATTGTAGGCATCTGGGGTAGGTATAGGATGTCGTGGGATTTATAAGTATTGAGAGCCATAAAAAAAGGTATATAGTTAAAATAAGGGCTTGTTGTATTGGAAAAATGTCTTCATATGGGGGTTAAGAAAAAGGATTCTAGGAGATATTTATAAACACCTTGTGAGATTAGGTGTGTTATTTAATATTCCACAAGCATACATGTTATATCACAATTTTACCAAGTTAAGGCCCTATATACCTAAGTGTGTCACAGGTGGAGCATTTGCATCATTTGATGAAATTACTATTACAAATATTCCTCAAAAGAATCAATATCGATTATAAATCAAATATTATCCCTCACAACCAAACATAAAATGATCAAGTACTAGAAGACATGTATTTTCCCTTACTATTCATTATTATATTTGAAGATTTTTGGATATAGACATGGAGATTCTCTAACAAGAAACATTAGGTGGGAAAGGCACAATGATGCCATCCAGGAATAAGAAAAGATGGTGGTGATTACATTTTAGAAGGACAAAAAGGCATGGAAGATAATGAAAGGTGGAATATCCTCTGAGGTTTGGAAATGGAGAAAGGGAGAATGAAACTAGAAAATAATCAAAAATGGGTTCCCTATGAGAGGATATGATGTATCCCATGTCCCTTCATTAAATTTGAAACCACTTGTTGAAGGAGATATTCATTATATTTCATCTTGGCGTGTCTTCATTGGGATAAAAATCGTGTACCATGGAATGAAGCACTTCCTTGTTGAGAGTAGTTTTGCTCATGATACCTTCTTATTTCAACCAAACATGGGGCAAGATGGGTACCATTTTTATGCTCATCATAAAGAGAGTTCTCCAAACAATTATAATTGTGAAATCCCTCACACAACAAATAACTTACAAAACTTTAACATATTTATCATTATAGAGTGGTAGATTAAGAGTTAGACTAGGTCAATTTGATAAAAAATGTTCCTATACTAGCATCACCAAGTAGCCATATTCTTTGCTATCACAACAAACATACATTCTACATGGCATGTCGTAAGACTCTCATCTTCTTGGACTATCTCTACTAGATTCCTTAGAGAACCAAGTGGTTCCTCTCTCTAAGTCCTCTCTAGCCATCAACATGTGGTGCTCACAAACCATCTCATAGCATGGTAGTTGATTGCTTAATACTTCATAGCAAAAATTTTCAATAGCATGCTACAATGCTTGACTACTTCACTGACTTTGTGGCAAGTATCACTAGCATGCTCACCATCATCCCATACATATATTCCCTACCAAGTAATGAACATGCATATTATGATACTAGAAGGCTTAAATTCCATTATTAATGATGAGTTCCTTTGTTCGATTCTAACAGATGATGTTTTCCATCTTATCACATGTTCCATTACCACAACGTGATAGTGAATTTATGTCAAGACCTTGCTTTCACTTTGATTTTAGAATCAAAGGGAAAATGAAAATATTCTTTAGAACATTTTTTATTTCTAAACAATAAAATGATATTCCTCAAGAACGTTAAAGAAAATGAATTAATTTTTTAGCATAGATGTTGTCGATGGAAAGCTTTCATGGAATTAGTAAGTTGTCTTTTACTTCAAATAGACCCTGATAAGTTTGTTTACTTATACCTTAGCTACATATCAACTGCTTCGTTATTTCTCTAAGTCTTCATCCTAATTATTTTTACCTAGTGTGTAGGAATTCAGATAATTCCATGAAAAAATATACCTCTAAGATATCAAGCCCCGACAATGGATGAGAGAATAGAGCCTAATACATGATTGATCCTAGATAGATCCCCAACCATTGAAGGCATAAATTACCCAAATTAGTTTACAATTGATAATATTCTCCAAAATGCAAAGCATTCGAAGAAGAAAGAGCATGCCAAGATCATTAATTTGGAAGGAGAATCTAGAGAGGAAAACATTCTGGAGTGTGATTTATGGATGGTGAGGCCTACAAGAAATGCAAATTTTGGAATTTGTCTCTTAGCTTCCAAGATGGGCATAATCATATAAAAATATGGTAGAGTGGCTCCTTGACCATGATAGGACAAGAACCCACAACATAGTTAGCAAAGGTGGGCTAGAATTGGGAAACTATAAGAATCATGAAATATCTTAGGTATTTAACCTTAATCACGCTAAAATACAACTAGATAATGTTTTCTTACATGCTCATACAAAATAGTATTCCTCATTAGAGGAAATTCTAGAGGAATGGAGGAGTGACCAAAAGGAATTCATCAAGAGAAGCACATTAATTTATCCAAACATGCAATTTCACCTAGTTTATCAAATTGTTGAAGCACTATTCAATTGACATTATGGATAAATAGGTACAACCCACATCAAGCTGAAATGGGTGTTGTTGATAAACCAAATCATGGATAAAAGCATATTTTTCAAATAGGAAATAATTTTGTGGGTGAACCTCAACAAATTTGTCATTCAACATATCAAGGGGGAAATAACATTCCATGCTTTCTATAAGTTGGCCTATTTTTTCATTGTCATATTTGACATACATGCATTTCCTATTTTGGATTGTGCATGGAATGAAATGAAAAAAATAAAGGAAACAAAACACACACATAGATAAATATAGCAGTCAACATAATTATATTGTGAAAACCCAACCTCTATTAATAAATAAAATATAAAAATATTGGAAAACATAAACTAGTTGGATTGGTGATAGTATATCTATAAATAAAGAGAGCTAGATGATACATGTAGAAATTCCTTGTAGATTCAAACTGCAAATTGTAATATGATAAAAAAAATTGACTTGAATCTACTCTACTCATCAACAGAAACAATAAATAGTCGATGAAATCACGAATCATAAAAGAGAAAGAATTCAATCACACATAACACAACAATTTTCTGGGGAAAGTCACAACTAAAAACCCTTGCTATCTATATATTGCATTAATCAGAAAATATGAGAAGATTACAATGCTTTGCTCAAGCCCGAGAAATCTCTACGCTATCTCTATCTATCTCATTGCCAACCTATGCATAAGCTTCTCTTGGCACACCTTTCTCTCACAATCTCAACACAAAAACTTATGCTTCCTATTGCTTGGTCTCACCAACTCGTGCTCACCAAAAAAACGATTAAATTTGTGCCGTCATTCCTCCTTTTAAAGGAAATTCGAATGGCCAAAAGTAATGATTTTTATAATTAAGGACTAGTGTATTTTAGTCCTATTTCTGATTACATGCACCATCTGTTTAATTTATATGATTTTACAACTGATAGTGCACTGTCCCTGAACCCTAATCTCAACTGGGTCTTTCTTTGATCTGACATGCATGAGTTAATTATGAGTGAATCTTCAGTTTACTGGTTCGGTAGTGCTTTTTACACCCCACTACTGGATCTCCCACTAATTCCTTCATCAGTTGGAACTAGTTTAACTGAATCAAATAATTACAACTCTAAAGAACTCAACCTAGGCCCCTAAAATTTAGGAACCACTCCACATGACTCTAGATAGACTTCCAACTCGAATTAACTCAGCCAACTAAGTCAAATAACTTAGTTAACTCTTACAAGATGCTATGAGAATTATAATTACAGTTTAATTCCTAATTTAATTCAAGGAAAAAATAAATTAGGATCTTTCTTGATGTTATTTTTAACATTTCTTGTTGCTATTTTCAACAATCCCTCTCAAAAAGAAAGGAATTCAATTCTATCCCGATCTGGTACCTTTGGAATGTTCTGCACGAAACTTTTGTCATTATTTTTCTTGCTACTGCAACCCAAAAATCATGCAAACAAAATAAACTGAATCAACTGTGTCTGCAATTATCTACTAAGAAAAATGTGTTGTTGCTTACTCTGTTACTAAGCCTCCTTCTCTACTATCACCTTTGCTCTTCACTTCCTCAATATTTGACTGAAATTGATCCTCCTGCTTCTGAATACTGTGGGCCCTTGTAGCAAGGTAATGATCCATGAGACAAAACCACATCAATGGACCGTGCCCAACTTTCTGCACTCTTGGGACTATGGCTTCATATCACCTCAGCTCACACTTAGAAGTATGGCTGCATGTGCTCCCTCTTCTCACTTGGCTCAAAATCCCCCCCTACTAAAGGTCTCTGCTTGAGTGGATGTCTCCACTTTGTCTCCTCTCTACTTCTCTAATTGTGGTTGCTCCACAACTTGCTAAGGTTGCTTCTGAGGCTGAATTTGAGGCTACATGTTGAGAGGTAATTCATGCTCCATCTTAACCACCAAGTATCTAACCTCTTCCTTGATCCTCAAGGCTTTACATGCATATTGTACCTCAAGTGCATACAAGTTCTTGACTCACACATCAATCTGTTTCACTTTTCCCGTGGTGATGTGTCTAAGGAAAACCTTTCCTTTGCTAAATATCACATCGTAGCCACGGTCTTCCAATACCGTGACAGAAACAAGATACTTCTTTAGTCCTTGAACATACATCACATCTGTGAGTATGAGAGGGGAGCTAGACTCCCTTTGAAAATTAATTGTACCGATGATGGTCGCGCTGTACGTCCCATCATCTCTAAACTCTATGTTCTGCATGAGGTCTTTCTCCTCCAAGTCATTAAAGAGATCTCTATTCCCTGTCATATGGAACAAGGCACTTCTGTCGAGATACCACATGCTTCCCATTACAGTTCTTTCCATGCATGCAATGAGATTGAATTCAAGTTCTAATTGCGAAGCTAGAGCTTCACCTGTTTATGCTATTGCATACTTCTTCTTTCTTTTGTGAGCATTTCCTAGCATAGTGCCATAACTCATGACAGTGAAAACAATTGATGTTTGAAAAGTCCTTATTCTTGCTGCCCTCCTCGCCTTGGGACTTATTTCCCTTGGATTTATTTTCTTTCCTAACTAATGAAAAGTCCTCTTCCACTTATTTGGATGAGGTCCCATCTTTGGGAATCCATTGAATCTCTTCTTGCACCAAGTCAGACCACAACTGATCCCACTCTGGTAGCTTCTCCCTCCCATTAACTGAGTCCTGGTAGCTATGCTAGATCTTGCGAAGGCCTAGTAGTGCTAGGATCACCTTATCGTCTTCAACATCTATAACACTGAAACTTCTAATCTCATCCCAACATTGGGTGAACTTGGTCAAGAACTTCGAGATTGTGTCACCCTTCTTCATCTTGATCTTTCTGAGCTTGTCCGCCAGTGCCATCTTCCTGTGGTCACTATTGTTTTGAAATAGGTCCGTCAAGGCCTTCCACATTGAAAATGGAGTTCCCTTACCATGGAGGTTCGATACAATACGATCTTGAACTCCTTCTAGGATAATCCTTCTCACATTTTCCACACACTTTCTCTACTCTTCCAGATCCTTAGCATCAACTTGCTTAGGAACATATTTTTCTATGAATTCCTTGAGCATGTTGTCTTCCAACACTGCCTCCATCTTGTCCTTCCAATAAATATAGTTTGAACGAACCTCAAGGGAATATTCGAGTCTCAATTCGTAGAACGACATCGTGTTGGGTCTGAAGTATGATACTGCACATTCGATTTCTCCTGCAAAAGACAAAATCGTATTCTCCTCTTTTATAGTGATTTCAAATCCAATACCATGTAGATATTTCTACAAATATAGCTCTGATACCATGTAGAAATTTCTAAAAATATAGCTCTAATGCCTTGTATAAATTTCTACAAATATAGCTCTAATACCATGTAGAAATTGATTATAGGTTCAAACTGAAGATTATAATATGCTAAAACAATTGACTTGAATTCGCTCTACTCATCAATGGAAACAATAAACAATCAATGAAATCATGAAGCATAAAAGAGAAATAATTCAATCACACATAACACAATAATATTATGGGGAAAGTCATAGCTAAAACCCCTTGCTATCTGTATATTGCATTAATAAGAAAATATGAGAAGATTAAAATGCTTTTCTCAACCTCGATAAATCTCTGCACTATCTTTATCTATCTCAATGCCAACATGTGAACAAGCTTCTCTTGGTGCACCTTTCTCTCACAAGCTCCACACACAAACTTGTGCTTCCTATTGCTTGGTCTCACCAACTCATTCTCACCAAAACAATGATTAAACTTGTGCCTTCATTCCTCCTTTTAAAGGAAATTCGAATGGATAAAATTAGTGAGTTTTCTAATTAAGGAATGATTTATTTTAGGCCTTCTTCTCATTGCATGCACCATCTGTTTAATTTAGATGATTTACAACTGATAGTACATTGTCCCTAAACTCCAATCTCAACTGGGTCTTTCTATGATTTGACGTGCATGAGTTAATTATGAGTGAATATTCAGTTTACTAGTTTAGCAGTGCATGTTACACCCCACTAATGGATCTCCCACTAATTCCTCCATCAGTTGGAACTAGTTTAACTAAATTTAACTCAGTTAAATTGAATTAAATAATTACAACTCAAAAGAACTCAACCTGGGCCCCTAAAATTTAGGAACCACTCTACACGACTCTAGATAGTCTACCAACTCGAATTAACTAAGCTAACTAAGTCAAATTATCTTAGTAAACTGTTACAAGTTGCTATGAGAATTAGAATTACAATTTAATTCAAGGACAAATTAAATTAGGATCTTTCTTGATGTTATTTTTAACATTTCTTCATGTTATTTTCATAAATACACTCATCTGTAAAGCTATCACAAGAGGTTCAAATAATGACATTTCAACATGAATAAAGAATCCCTAAGGGTCTAAATACCTAAGCGTAAAAGATGAAATGGCCAAGGTTTGTGAGTCCCAACTTGCTTCATTAGTGTATCAACTTCCTAGAGGTGTAACTTTTTGTCAGGCGGAAAGAGTCGATAGTGCGGACACAACCAACCTCCCTAGGAGCCTAAGACTCTCTAGTGACAAACAAGACAAACAAGAGCAATCCTTCCCTAAACATGCATTTACTATATAAGAAATCAAGTGTTTAGATCCTACCTGTAGTCCAACGCTGTTGTAGCAGTCCAGCCTCGCTGATCCGGATGAGCTCCTCCTTCACTTTGAAACCTGCATCCACTAACAATCAAACGATTAAATAGCACTTGATAATCTCATAGAATAAAACATATTTAACACATAGACCAAGGAGTACATGAAACAACTCATAAATAACAAGTTATTGAGAAGAATGGACTCATTTGCATTAATAGGAAACAAAAGGAACAATTACAACCTGAGCCTTGGTGTTGTGCAAGTCCCTCCCAGGGTCCATCAAGAGTTCTCCTTTACTTTGACAAAGCTCACCCACTTCCAAATAGAACAAGCAAAGATGGCAATCTCTCCTCACAAGCTTTTAAATGGGAGTCCTAATTCCAGCAACATCTACCCTTAGAAATGTTTAGCTTCCAACTTCTTCTCCTTCTAGCCCAATGCCTATATTTATAGTGCTCTAGAGGAAGTTATTCAGGTTCACCATCAATGGGATAATCCCCTCTTTGGATGGGATAGCTCCCTTATTGATGGGATAAGTTCCTCTTTGGTAGGGATACATGAACCATCTGGAGGCGCTCAATACACGTCGAACAACCTTCTAGAATGCTCTATAAATGACCACAAGTAACTTTTTAAAGATGAAACTTGCGCATTTTGACCTTTACAGGGGGACGCACCTGCCCCTTTACATACAGAGCGTACAAGTACGCAACTTTTGTGAACATTGGATGCGTACCCGCAGGTAAGGTTGAGAGAAATTGCGTACCCAGAGATAAATACATTTATAAAGACTTTCTCTCTTTTTGGAGTTTGACATGGAGAGCAGAGGCATAAGACTTGCCTAAGAGGATAGCATGACAATTGATAGAGCCATACTAACTGTAAATAGCCATGGTTACATTTTTTAGTGTAACAGATTGCCCCCTAAAGTGCGAAGCCTGTAATAGATTAGGGTTTTGTATTATCTAGGAAGGGTGAAGCGCTTTATCATTTCAAGGATTATCTCGTGGAGAGCCTGGTCAGAACCTGCAATTTTCAACACAAAATACATGTATAAGATTATATCATCATTGAGGTAGGCATTCCCATATTCAGATCAAAACTTTAACTAACAGACTAACTACTCTGATACAGGAATGATCTTGTAGTACATCATAATCATAGACTTTTGTAGACACAGTATGGGCGCAGCCATCTGTTTATGATTAGTCTACTTAGATAATGAATACAAAACTCCTCGCAGCCTGGATGGTGGAAACTAGATCCAGGGTCTTCATTTCTACTTCCCGAATTGGTATGATTCTAGCCATGCGAATAAATGAGTTGATGTCGAACATGGTAGAAACCACTTGATTACCAGTCGATGATGTAAACTGTTAACAAGTGTGAGAGAGACCACCAGTAATGTCAATGGTTCTCAAAGTACCCAGTACAATCCATGAGATGTGAATGAATGAGTTGATGTCGAACATTTCACGGAATCCTTCGATCGAGAGTCAATGATGTAAACTGACGTCAAAGGCGAGAAACCTGCCATTGATGCATGCAGACTTCAAGGTACTGACGATTTCTAAGTCATCTCTCTAGATGATGTGTTGATGTCGACCCGTTGCAGGCAAGCCCACAACACGAAATCATTTGTTCAAGTTGAAGAAATGTTGCTGTAAGGACTGACTCAGGGATTGTCAAATGGATGACAAGTATTTTGCAGATGAAAGTTTTGTTTGCAGACCTCTTGAACACATAATGACACGACAGATGGCTTGGTGATGAATGACTCAAAGTTAATCCCCGGAACCCGGCTGAAGTCTTTCAAAGAGGTTTGATCAACTGTGAGGTAAAGGTTTTCCCAACCCAGGTGAATGAAAAGTGTTGTGTCCAAGAGTGGTAATAAAGTTTCTTCTGAGACAAAAGATAACAAATAGGCTCATTCTTCTCTCTTTTCCCCCACCATTTCTGGCAAGTACCTCTTTATTTTTAACAAGCTTGAGGAGGATAACATATGCTTGATTATAAGCTCATCCTTCGGATGAGTCCAACCTAGTTTTGATTCGAACCCTAGGAAGGAGTGGTTCGTTCCTGTTTGTAATTGAACAAGTCCTTTACTGTGAAATTTTAACGAGTCCAGTATAGGAGAAACTCGGTGTTTTTCAATTTTAGAGTCTGAAAAACTTAAGAAGACTCCAAGTTGAACGTTTTCGTAGATTTGTGTCCCCCAAGCCCGAAAAAGTATAAAATAATACCTGGGATAACCGCTTGATCTTGCGACCAAGGAGTACTTTCATGATTAGAGTCTCTGACCTGAAAAGTAAAAAGCGATCAAGGACACGTCGTTTTATTTCCGTATCGAGTTTGAAACGACAAAAACTCGGCAATCTTTTCCTGATTTTACGGTCAGAAAAGAGTTATAAGGGGACCGTCTTTTAGTTCCGTTTTAACGAGTGTAAAAGAAACGCTCGGCAATCTTTTCATGTTTTAGGAGTCAGAAAAGAGCTTAAAAGATGACTCTGAGGTTTCACTTTTTCATAAGTTTTAACGAGTTCGAAATAATGATAAAAATGTACTCATGGCCGACTTTCAATTTAATTTACGAGCAGGAAAAGATGGAAAGAACTCGACATTTTCATTTGTTTTACGAGAATGAAAGATAGTAAAATAATCTCGGGATTTTCATGAGTTTAACGAGTCTTGAAAATAACTGAAATTGACTCGGGATAGGTTTCATTTTTACAAAAGCTTGAAACAGATAAAAACTATGCTTCAAAGTAGTTTCATTTTTACACAAGCTTGAAACAAAGAGAAAACTGTGCTTGATGCCCCCTAAGCATGGTGACTAGAGCGCATGCCCCCCCAACTTCATTTCATTCAACTACAGTGGATGAAATGAAGGTTCAAGTACGAGATCATTTGAAAGATCTGACCTAAAATTACATAAAAAACTGAAATAACTAACCTAAATATACAACTTAACATTTATGAGATCTAGTCAAACTCTCGACTCAAAACTGAAGGAAGATTTGTTTCATTTTTTAACGAGCTTGACAGAGGAAAAGAACTATGCTCAAGAAGTTTGCATGCCCCCAGGATATAAATGCAAAGCGAGGTACATGCCCCCCAGGCTTCATTGCATTCAACCAGATGGATGGAATGAAGGTTTACTTTCAATATTTAACTTGAAAAGGGAGTTGTTTCATTTTTAAGGAGGTTGACACAAGAAAAGAACTATCCTCATACCTGATTCATTTTTTAACGAGGTTGACTCAGTAACAGGAACTATCCTCATACCTGATTCATTTTTTAACGAGGTTGACTCAGTAACAGGAACTATCCTCAAAACCCTTCTTTCTACAATCTACTTACATATCCTAAAATCTAGCTGATTCATTTTTTAATGAGGTTGACTCAGTAAAAGAACTATCCTCATGCTAGCCTGTTTCATTTTTTAACGAGGCTGATACAGGAAAAAACTATCCTCGTCCCTGATCATGGCTTCCAACTGGAAGAAAGACATGTCAATGGACGCACCTTGATCACGGCTTCCAAAAGGTCTTCATGAGAAGGAAGAATAGTTCTCTGGAAGGAACACATGTCAAGGGACTCAAAAGGGATAAGAACATCGTGTTCAAATAATCCCATAGAGTTTTCCATGTCAATTACCGGATCTACATCAACAGTGAGAGGCTCACTTACATCGGTAACTGAAAACATGGGACCAGTTGCCACATAATTAACCCGTGGCAGGGTAGATACCACTTTAGAATCAGGAACATTTAGGGGTGTCTCATTATTAGTAGTTGAGACAAGACTAGGGAACGAAAGCTGGTCTACAGTCACAATATTTCCATTGTGAGGGAAAGACATCACACGAAAGAGTGTCGATACAACAGCTTTCATTGCATAAACATAGTCTCACCCAAGGAGTAAATTGAAATCCAAGGGACCTCGAACTACCATAAGATCAATACAGACAGTTTTACCTTCCAAGGTAATAGAAAACTTAGGAAGGATCCCTAAAGGTTCACTAATGGTTCTGTTAAAAGCTTTCAGATTCTGCGTAATAGGCGCAAGCTGAGGGGAACCCAAAGCTTTCCAAACAGTTGAGGATAAAATACTAACAGAAGCACCTTCATCTACCTGAGTACGATGTATGTCCCTACCACCAGCCTTGACAATGATTTGGAAAGGGACGGAGGAAGGAAGACGAGGTTCTGTCAGTCTATTCCAATCAAAGGAAAAAACCTCAGTACTTGGAGGGGGTTCTGTAGAAACAGATGGAATGCCCCCCGGCATAGAAGAATTTGATGTAACAAGAAGAACCTGAGCGGTATGAAGTTCACTCTCTAAAGGGAAAGTGGGATCGACCGAATGTGAAATTGAATCGAACACTTGATCAACTAATTGATCATCAACCTGAGTGACATGAGTTTCACTCTCCAACGGAAGAGTGTGATCGACTGTACTTGAAATTAGATCAATCACTCCGTCAATTGACAGTAGGTTGGGAGAAAGTTTACGGTAACCAGTTGGAAATTCTTGCTGTGGAACAGTAAGTTTTTCCAACAATGTTGAGGCTTCATCCATGTGAGGGAAAATGTGAGTTTGATGACTCCCTTTGCATAACTTACAAGGAAACCTAACATTACCCTTTTTCCCAGGAACCTGACTATCACTGGTTGATGGATCAATAGAAAGTTGATGAGATTTTTCCGACCATACTTCCAAGACCTTTGGAATACCAGGACAATTGACAAGGAAGTGGTCACCCTTACAAAGCTTGCAAGGGTATTTGGGTTTACGATGCATGTCGGAGTTTTCCTCAACACCACTAACACTTACAGTCGTGGTTGGTTGGTTGACTTCTTTCTTATCTTGCTTCTTCTTCTTCTTCTTCTTCTTCCCTTTCTTCTTCTTCTTAGCCTCCTGGTTACTAGCATCAAGGCTTTTATCAGGCGAAGAGGAAGAGATGGAGGAAGAAAAATTAGGCGAAGAAGGTAAAGGGTCAACAGAAGGTTGGTGATGTTGAGATGGTGAACTCTGTTGAGGTGAAGCAATCGGTTGAGATGGAACAATTGGAGTATTTTGGGCCAACGAAGTTGAAAATAACCATATCGGTAAACCTATTGTAAATCCAGGTAATGACAAAGTAGCCATATAAGAAGGACCAACATTTCCAAAGTAAGGAAAAGTACTAGGATTCTCGTTAGGAGGGGTTCCTAGGTTGATAAATTCCAGAACATTTGCCATTATATTCAACTTCAGTGAATTTTATTAACAATCTTAAAACTAAAATTAACAATTCACAATTCACACCTAACAATTAAAATTCACAATTCACACCTATGGTCTCTGAAAGTAAAAACAAACAAATTAACACGCGCTATCAAATCTAGGAGTCAAACCACACACAAACAGTAACCTTCCGGACCGAAAACACTAGTTGGGGATGAAATCCAACATCACAGAATTCAGTACAGAAGTGGCGGGTGGAACAGTTACCCCGGCAGCCTGCTTAATGAATAGACTGGACCAAGTTCCTCCACTTTAACCGTCTCGAGTGAAGTGAACCCCCCAGAAAATCCAAGTGAGTCTAGCTGACGTCTACTCCAGGTACAGTGGGATCTTCCCTCCACCGTCACCTTGGGTAGAACCCTAAAGATAATGGTCACTAAGGTCACCAACAGTAACAAATACACCTGGGGGAACAGTCTACGACCCGATAGCACGCAAGGGCAAAGTAACAAGCTCAATCCCCTTGCCGGCTCCTTCACAATAATCCAAGGTTTACCGACAAGTGACCCCAGGCTCCTCGACAATAATCTGAGGTTTACCGTTTATAGTACGTGCATATCTGGCGTCTTTCCCAATGAAGGAGGATTGATCCCCTCCCTGGTTCAGACACGGTCTCGTGCTTCTCCTTTAAAAGGAGCTTTCCCAGAGCATAAATGTAACAGTTGGATTTATCCTACCACAAGATGAACTACTTGTTTGGTTTTTCTGTCTTGGAGAGTTAATTACTCTCCTACTCCAAGACACTAGCCTGATCTATGTTGGTGTTTCAGAGCCCTAGAAATGTAAAAATTACTAGATGAATTTTAATTAAGCGCTATGTTATTAAGGTTGTTATTACTCAAATGGGTAAATGGATATGAAACCAATGGTGTTATGACCCGACTCAACTGAATGCAATCGAAGATGATAATTCAATTCTTTCAATTCGATGAATCCTAACTAAAGTAAGGAGAGAGTTTCCATTCACTTCCAACAATGCAAAAAATTGATCACTAAGAGAAAATATAACAAATTCTCTAATGCACTAATTTCATCAAGAAAAACTAATGCAAATCAATTCCAAACCATTTTTTATTTTTTTATTTTGTGTAAATTCAAATCAAAGAAGGCTGATCTAAATCTACAATTGATTTTTCAGAATGTAAACTATGCAATTGTAATCTATGCACAATTCACTTGAAAAGTATGCAAATGTAATCTATGCACATTTTCCATTCATATTCTGAAAATGAGAATTCTAATTATGCAAACGTGATCTATGCAAGAGAATTCTCAAACACAAGACGATTCTAATGTAATCTAAGAACCAATCAAGTGCAAGTCGAGAAAATTGGGCGAGAGTTCCAAAGATCAAAAATAAAAACACTCAAAGGCGATTAACACTCATACACAATTTAACGAATGAGGGGGAAATTTTTTTGCAAAAACAAAAGCAAAAAGATGCAAAATTGTGAAAGGACTGAGAGAAACCTCCAAGTAATGACCAAAGGAAAACAAATCAAGAATTTATCAAGAAAGAGACTCAAAACACCCAATTGATGAAAGCTTAGAGTAGGAATGCTAATGAAACAAGTTCAGGTGAAGATCTTTGACAAGAGACTAATGGATCTGGGCAGTAAAAACTAAGGAAAAGAAAAATCTAAGAGAAAAAATGCAAAAAATGGAAATTTCTTAATTTTTAGCAGGGTACGCAGGCAACCTGTTAAGACAGGTGGGGCCCGCTCTGTGCACACAGCAACAGTGCGTACAAGTACGCATTGTGCAATACTCAGAGGGTGCGTCCTACTGGAAAATTCAAGAAAAACTAAATTGAATCTAACCCTAAGCTAACCCACCCAAAAACAAAGTCACAGAGCCAAAAACCAGAAAATAAATGACTTTTCTCAGAGCAAAGTTGCATACAAAGGAAAAGACTTTCACATCAATGGAGTCCCCAGTGGAGTCGCCAATTTTTCAGGCGGAAAGAGTCAATAGTGCGGACACAACCAACCTCCCTAGGAGCCTAAGACTCTCTAGTGACAAACAAGACAAACAAGAGCAATCCTTCCCTAAACATGCATTTACTATATAAGAAATCAAGTGTTTAGATCCTACCTGTAGTCCAACGCTGTTGTAGCAGTCCAGCCTCGCTGATCCGGATGAGCTCCTCCTTCACTTTGAAACCTGCATCCACTAACAATCAAACGATTAAATAGCACTTGATAATCTCATAGAATAAAACATATTTAACACATAGACCAAGGAGTACATGAAACAACTCATAAATAACAAGTTATTGAGAAGAATGGACTCATTTGCATTAATAGGAAACAAAAGGAACAATTACAACCTGAGCCTTGGTGTTGTGCAAGTCCCTCACAGGGTCCATCAAGAGTTCTCCTTTACTTTGACAAAGCTCACCCACTTCCAAATAGAACAAGCAAAGATGGCAATCTCTCCTCACAAGCTTCTAAATGGGAGTCCTAATTCCAGCAACATCTACCCTTAGAAATGTTTAGCTTCCAACCTCTTCTCCTTCTGGCCCAATGCCTGTATTTATAGTGCTCTAGAGGAAGTTATTCAGGTCCACCATCAATGGGATAATCCCCTCTTTGGATGGGATAGCTCCCTTATTGATGGGATAAGTTCCTCTTTGGTAGGGGTACATGAACCATCTGGAGGCGCTCAATACATGTCGAACAACCTTCTAGAATGCTCTAGAAATGACCACAAGTAACTTTTTAAAGATGAAACTTGCGCATTTTGACCTTTACAGGGGGACGCACTTGCCCCTTTACATACAGAGCGTACAAGTACGCAGCTTTTTTGAACATTGGATGCATACCCGCAGGTAAGGTTGAGAGAACCTGCGTACCCAGAGATAAATACATTTATAAAGACTTTCTCTCTTTTTGGAGTTTGACATGGAGAGCAGAGGCATAAGACTTGCCTAAGAGGATAGCATGACTGTTGATAGAGCCATACTAACTGTAAATAGCCATGGTGACATTTTTTAGTGTAACACTTTTACATATATTCTCTATTTAGGCTACACAATAATGGATATTTGAGAGTTGAAACTTTTGGCTGGGGCCAAGATATGATATTGCGACTCTTTTTCCCCCTGTTATCACTCAGGTGTTCCCTTTGACTCCCATGGGAATACGGCCGAGGTAACCACAAACCAATCTTTGGACTGCAGGTTCTAGCCCACCTGCAATCAGAGAGGGCTCTCTCTTTATGATTTAGCTTTGTTGATGATGATTTTAGGTTAGTTATTGAGTTCAAGGGGTTTTGTTTGAGTTTTGGTGGGAAGGATGAAGCTTTCAAGTGGAGAGCTAATGCATAGTATGATAAGTTCAAACCATTGGGTGTGGAGTCATGGAGTAGGACTGCTGGTGCGTTTTCTTGGTCACAAGAGAAAAATGGAGCAAGGTAGCTACACATGAAACAACTTTCGAGCTAAATGGAGATGGATTGAAGGCTAAGGAATGAGAGGCAATTAAGAATCTCTCTTTCAGCTTAACAGAGGGAAGGTGAATGAGCTCTATCTAGGAGCAGTAAAGAATCCCTAGATAACTGTCAAACATGGGTGAATCAGGGAAAATATGAGCCAAAGGGAATTCATATTTATTACCAATTCAGAGGAAAACATAAAGAAACAACAGAAATTGAGCATAGAGTGCAGTAAAACAAAGTCTAAGCTATTCCTTTTTTCTGCTATTTTAGATGGTGACATATGTATGATATGAGCATATATCAGTGGAAAACAGAGGTAGAAAACACTTATTGAGTCGTGTTGCAGCACAAGAATTCCATATTCATTCTTTAAAACATTAATAACACAGCAGAAAGTCCATCCTCCAAGCTTTTCAACAGTCTTTGATTAATGAAAACATCAAGTATACAGAGCGTGTCTCTAGTGGAGCAAATCAACCAACCAACCCTCTAAACTGTAAATTAGGGTGGTTTTATAAGCAAAATATCTACAAGAATCAGATCTAAGACAGATCTGATGTAATAAGTGTCTTTCACCTAACATATGCCTGAAAATAAATGCAAGAAAATATCTTCGAGCTGTGCTGGGGTCAGCTATATCAAAAAGAGTTAATGTGTTGTCTTTATGGCTCTGTGCTGATCAGTTAGTCATAACTGTGCTTTGGGTTTTGATCCCCTGCTCTTGAGTGGTTTTGAGGTGCATTAACTGTGACTTGAGAGTTTTGAAATAGCTTCATCGCTTTCTTTGACTTTGCTTGGGGGCCTTCAATATCTGCCTGCTTTGGAAATACAGATTTCCACCAAAAATACTAACTGATAATCTTCGCCGCTTCCTCTGATACACTTTCACTGAACCTGGGCTCCTTGTTGTCTTCTGACTGCTTTAAACTGTCCCATCGACATTTTATGGCTGCTGTTCGGCCCTCTGTTTGTCTTTAGAACTGTCTTTGCCCCTTTTCCGAACCTATGTGAAGAAATTCCTGTGAATTTGTGAATTTCGGGCCCTGCTGGTAGCCGCGCCATGAGAGGGCTTCCATTTTGGCCTATTTCCCTTAGCGATGCGCGATTGCGCTAATCGTGCATCAAAAACTACCTCGGTTTTTCATTCTGGGCATCCGTTGCTGCAGATTTCGTGCTTCGTGCCCTTTTTGATGATGACATCAGCATGACATCAGCGGTGGGTCCCAGTATGGCAGTGACGTGGCAGGGTGACGTCAGCAGTACGGCCGGGTGACGTGGCAGTACGGTAGGGGTGATGACGTGGTAGTACGATGGTCAGCGACGTGGCAATGACATGGCAAGGACACGGTGGCAGGAGGTCGATGCAGGATGATGAAGTCATGATGACGTCGTGTTGACGTAGGAGGGCGGAAGGCGGTATCCGGTTTTCCCCGCACCACCTTTCGGCACAGGCGGTATTGGGGGAGGGGCCTCCGAACACACCGGGAGGCTGACATGTGGCGGGGGTACGACGGGGAAACCGCCCATCCCCCGGACGTTAACCTCCGGCAGATCGGCATATGAAAACACCCGCCCACCATTGATCTCGGGCGCTGGCCATCGGACGGCTGGCGGGGTAGGTGAGGTAGCGGGAGGTTAGGGACGGGACCCGCCCGTTTTATTTAATCAAAATGCATGACGGGGGGGGGTCCAAAACTTTGGAAATGTGGGTTTTATGGGTTAGTTTTAAGCGGGGGGAAACGACAATTTAATGTTTAATAAAACATTTAAACATTAATTTTGGGAAAATGACTGTGGAGGGGTAGGAATATGAGGTTTTATGGGTAAAGGGGTGGATATAGGTTATTGGCCTAACTAGAGGTTTAGACCAATTCCAGAGTTATGACACGGATGGGTTCATAATAGTCCTAGGTGGACTATTATATCCCAGAACTGTATGTACATAGCTATAGTGCTATAGGGGGGATGTGTAATATTTTTGGGGGTTTTATATAGTTTTTTGTGTAATAGGGGATAAGGAGATGATCTAGGGAGCTAGATAGTAGAGTTAGGAGTTAATATGAATTTGTGAAATGGAAATGTAAGGGGAATGATGCCAAGTTTATGATCTGAAACTTAGACATGAGATTTGAATGGGATATGGAGAAATGAGTTTACACAAGAAATGTGGCTTCTTTTCACTGAAGAAAGTCAAGGCTTGACTTGGTATTTTACAAAAATGAAGTAATAACAGGACTGGTTGGGCAGATCCCAAGGTCCTCAAGGGGATGTTAGTGAGTGATTTGGGAATTTATAAGAAAGGGGAATTAGACATGCCTCGCTTGAGCTCTTCCAAAGGGGAATTGCCTTATACCTGTGACCTGAATAGTTATAGCATTAAAAAGCATGAAATGGGTCACCTAGCTTGATTCTGCAACCACAAAACTACTTACCCAGCCTACTTACCTAACATTTTTTCTTCTTTTTGCATGGGTGCACTTGGACTTGCAGACCTTGATCATCCATTTTTCTTTTTGCTGTCCTCCTATCTAAATATACACTTATTTCTTCCAAGGGCCCAGATTAAGCAGTTGGGCTCCTTTGTTTCTCTACCTACCTACAAATCTGCCAAGATTAAACTGTTTGGACAGATTTTCATTCTCTACATTCTAGAACAAGAAATTGAAACCTAGGGAAGCCAAGATTAAGCTGTTTGGCCTTCCCTTAACAGAAAATTCTTCAAAAAGGAATAACTCATCAAAATTGGAATACAACAGTGGCATTTAGACTGGCACACTTTCATGGCCTCTTCTTTGGCCTCTATTGGAAATATGGAGCATTGCAGCATGCAAAGTATGACATATTTGGCACTTTCAATTGTTAATCATCAAAGATGAACACCTGTTGCAACAGGAGGCTAACAGTGGCTCCACTTGGGGATGGCTTTTGCTTGTGAAATGTCAAGAACAACAGGTCAGACTGCCTTGATCTTCTATTGTTGTTGTAGACTGAAACTTCCCTTGTGCTGGCTATCAAGTGATTTGAAAATTTGAAAGCTGAACACAACATTCTCATAACCTGAATTCTTATACAATAGCAGCACTGCCTGCTTTCTTCCGTGTGCTCCATTAATACATGCACTTCTGCCTGAGAACCTACCTTTGAAATAAACACAACATCGGGGAACAAAACTGGAGCACTTCACTTGATTCTGTCTTGAAAAGGGTGCTGATGTAAACTGAAAATCCTCCTTTCATTAAATACTATTGACTGAAAAATTGCCTGCTCTTTTGCTGAGATTAATGCAATGACAGAGATCTGAATGGAGGACTTGCTTTGGTTCTGCCTTTACAAAACTTTGCTGCACTGTTCCATTATCCGGCCTGCTAAAAAAACAAAATGCTGAAAATACAAGTATTTATGTACAAATATAATACAGTTGCGTTGTGTTCAACAACAGGGATCATAATAATGCTTTAGCATTCGGCCATTGACAGGGCCTTCTTCAGTTATGCCGTCCTCTACAGATTTGAGGAAATATGTGTTATTGCCCTGCACAACACTGATAACAAATGGACCTTTCCATAAAAAATCAAATTTTGCATGTTTGCCCTTGTCTTCTCTTCGTGAGTCCCACCTTAGAACTTTGTTGCCAACACAAAAATCTTCAGCCTTAGCTCTCTTATCAAACATATTTTTGAGCTTCTCTTGCAAAATTTGAGCTATGTTATAGACCTGTTCTCTTGTTTGCTGAAGATGAATAGTCTGGTTGATTATTCTTTGAACATCATTTGGTTTAGCTTGGATCTCTTGTAACAGCTTGATGATGGGAATGCCCAAGGAAGATGGAAATCTAGCCTCCATGCCATACACCAACTCATAAGGGCTCATCCCAATGGATTTCTTTGTTGAAATTCTATCTGCCCATAGGGCATTTGTGAGCTTTTTATGCCAGTTATTCTTGTTTTCTTCTAGCACTTTCTTTATGATGTTGATGAGGCTTTTGTTGGATGATTCGGCCAAGCCATTACCTTGAGGGTAATAGGCCATGGAGTGGCCCAAGGTAATGTGAAATTTATGGAAAAAATTGGTCATCTTTTTGGATTTGAAGGCAGCGGTGTTGTAAGTAATGATCTTCTCAGGGCATCCAAATCTAGAAAGGATGTTGGTCTCAAGGAATTGGATAATGATGGAGTCATTGGCCTATCTACATGGGATGGCTTCAATCCATTTAGTGAAATAGTCGGTGGATGTTAGAATCCACTTACGTTGGCCTGAGGAAGAGAGGTGGATTTCTCCAATGAAGTCAAGACCCCATTGTTGAAAAGGCTTCTCGGTTGAGATGGGCTTAAGAGGCAAAGGTAACAGCTTTCTTTTGCCCTCAAAGATTTGGCATTTATGACATGAGATAGCAAACTTCTTTACATCTGCAAACAAAGAGGGCCAATAGAAACCAGCCCTTAAAATTTTATCAGCAGTGGACTTCTAATATAGATGTCCTCCACAGTCCCCTGCATGGAATTCTTTCATGACATTGTCAGTTTCATTCATGGTTAAACAATTAAGCAGTATGCCTTCATGATTTTTCCAAAATAAAGCACCATCTATGACACAAAACTTTGAAGCTTTCATCTTTAAAAATCTTTTCTTGGTTCTGGAAAATCCTGGGGGATCAAACAGGTTTAACAATACGAAGCATATATCAGCATACCATGGGGATTGCAAAAGGGTTTCACTGATCTGTGGAGTCACCAGCTCCTGTTCATTGTCCAATTGGTTAATGTCTAAGGCTTGGAAGTTTGTTTCGGACATCAGTTTGGCTAAACCTTGTCCCTTTATGAGCTTGGTTGGTTTTATTTCTATGTCATACTCAAGGATGTTAGCAATCCACTTGCCTCTTTTTCCTTCTAACCCCTCTTGGGTTAATATGTCTTTTACAACAGCATTTGGGACATAGGCAATCACATGTGAATATAAAATGTAAACTCAGAAATCTTTGATTGCTTTAACAAGGGCATAGGCCTGCTTCTCCATGATTTGGTACTTCAAAGGGGCATCTCTTAAGGCTTGGCTGAAAAATGAAATTGGCTTTTCAGCTCCTTGATCATCCTTTTGCAAAAGGACAGTAGCTATGGTGTGCTCAGATGCAAATGAGAATATGATGAAGTCCCTATCAAATTGAGGACTTGTGAGGACTGGAGCTTGGGTTAAGGCAGATTTGATACTCTCAAAGGCTTGCTTGGTTTCAAGAGACCATTTTATCTTGGCATCCTTTTTTAACATGTTTCTTAACAATCTTATCAGCTCGGCTAGATTTGGGATAAATCTCCTTAGGAAATTGATCTTTCCAAGGAATGCTTGCAACTCTTTTATGTTTCTTGGAAATGGGATTTGAAGGATGGCTTGAATTCTTTCAGGATCAATTCTAATTCCATCTTTTGAGATGATATGGCCTAGTAATTTACCTTCTTCAAGGCCAAAGAGAGACTTCTTGGGGTTTAGGGAAATGCCATATTTCCTACATGTCATGAATATTTGCCTTAGGTGTTTGAGGTGCTCTTGATCAGATTTGGAGAAAGGGGTAAGGTCATCAAGATAGACAACCAAGAAGTCATGCATTTCCTTGGCAAATGCAATGTCCATGGCCCTTTGAAAGGTAGCACCAACATTTTTAAGTCCGAAAGGAATCTTCACATATTTAAATGTTCCCCACGGTGTGGTAAAGGCTGTCTTATCTTGGTCATCCGGGTGAACCAGTATTTGATTAAAACCTGAAAAGCCATCTAGCAAAGAGATTCTAGATGACCCCACTACTCTTTGTAGGATGTTGTCCATTTTTGGCAATGGGTAGTGGTCTTTTAGGGAGACTTGTTTTAAATTTCTTAGATCTACACATAGCCTAATCTCACCTGTCTTCTTTCTTGTGGGAACAAGATTGGATACCCATTCAGAAAATCTGATGGGTGCTATGATACATGCTTCAAACATTCTTTTCACTTTCTTTTCAATTAAAGGGAGAAGCACAGGATTGATTCTCCTTAGTTTCTGTTTGAAGGGCTTTTGATTTGGTTTTAAGGGAATGGTGTGTTGGATCACTGAGGTGTCATAGGACTTCAAGTCCTCATAACTCCAAGCAAATACATCTTGGAATTCTTTAAACAAATCAACATATTTGGGCTTTTGATCGTGTGGCAAGGACTGAGATAGTTTGACCATTTTGGGCTTCTCTACTGTCCCAATGTTGTGTTCTTCTATAGCAGTGTTTAAGGGCTGCATTTTTGGCTTTTTGGGAACATCATTTGCATCAAACATATCTTCTAATGGAGTGAGGCCAGCAGGGAGAAAGTTATTTTTTAGATCAATGATATCGGCCTCTGTTTCGACTATTTCCTCCAAATGCATCTGTTTCAGCTCTTTTATGTTTGCATTGTCAAAAGCAGTTGGGTTCAGCATGTGTTTGGCTGTTACGGTTGTTACAGCCTGCTGATTTTCATTTGTTTATTGTTGTTCATCCATCATGGCATCCATGTCAATGTTAATATTTGAAAACTCATGCTCAAGAGTGAGGAAATTGTTAATCTGGGCATCATTTTCGAACACTTGCCAATCTTTAACATTATTTGGGATAGCAGGCCTATGTTTTATCTCCGCAGTGAAATGGTGATTTGGCTCAAAGGGAAGCTTGCATGTACTAGCAAAAGTGGCTAGGTTGTGTGCATGAATGTTATGATCTCTTGAGATCTTGGCAAGCTTGGATTCAGTGAATGCATTGAGTATATTAGTGGCAGCAGTCCTATAGGCCCTCATTCTATTGTCATTAGTAACAAAGTTGCCTTTCATTTGTTGTATGACTAAATCTGAGTCACCTAGAATGGATACTTTTGCAGCTCTTAGAGCTTTGAGCAGTTTAAGGCCTAAAAGGAGAGCCTCATACTCTGCCATGTTGTTGGTGCATTTGAAGTTTAGTCTGTAGGCATGGCCTTCTGCATGATTGTTGTGTGTATTGTGAATCCATACACCTGCCCCTGCTCCTAACTTGTTGACAGAGCCATCAAACTCTAAATACCATGTGATTTCTTGCTTGTGGTTAGTATCAAGAGTTTCAGTCATTCTTGCAGTGGGCAGATTTGAATTTTCTATTTTGGGAGGCTCTTGTTGTATGCTGGTTGCCTTGATTGTTTTGACAGTTTCATCAGTATGGGAAACCGATTCCTCATTGATGTGCGTGTCCAGTTCTAAAGCCAACGGCTTATCATTAGTGGGAGGACTTGTTTCCTCATTAAATAAAATAAAAGAATCCATATTAGAATGGATTGAATAAATAGGAAAATTTTGGGGCTTGTCCTCACTAGTTACCACATATTTCACCAGTGTTTCTCTATACAGTCTCTTTGGTTGCCCAAAGACAGATATAGTGGCATAAGAGAGGTCTAGTTGGAGAGATCCTTGGAGTTTTGCTCCCCAAGATCTTGACAATAGCATGCCATACTTTGGTGGAATGTCAGCAACGACCACATCCATGAGGATTGTCTTGTTTTGGTATTGGACTAAGGAGACACATAAGTCTTTGATTAAGCCTAAACACTTGACCTGACTTGAGTCAAAGGAAAATAAGTCTTTGTAGGGTCTTGTAACATCAAGATTTAGCTTCTCCATTACAGCTTTGGGCATAAGGTTGTGTGAGGTACTTGAGTCAAACATAGCGTTATGCAATACTTTATCATGAATGTGCAAACTGACATAGAATGGTAACACAACTCCATGTCATGTTTTACCATTGACTTCAGGACCAAAAAGGAGCTCAGGTTGATCATCTAATACATTCACATCATCCCTATTTTCTGGCATTTGCAGTGATCTTTTGATTTGTTTCCTATAGATATCATGTTTGGCAAGTTCAGATAAAGGGATGGATATCTTCAGTTTACTTATTTCTGCCTCTAAATCAAAAGGTTTTTCTGACTGTGATTTAGTATTGTGACTGGCAGATTTTCCCTTTTCAATTGCACTTTCAGTGGTTTTTTCTTGTTCTTCGTTGATTTCTTGAACTATTTCTGATTTGGAAAGTTTTCTAGGATAGCTGTTCAAATCTTCTTTTGAGGAAGAAGGTGGCAGAGGGTGATCATTAGAGGGTTGCATGTCTGTGACATCCTCTATGGTGACGTCCTTTGGATTTGGAACTGTCTTATCAGCAGTTTCTATGAGGGCAGCCTTTTCTTTGATCTTCTTAGGCTGTTTGGTATCACTTGGTTTAACCTTTTCGGGCACATCTATGGTTCTTGTCCTCAGCTTATACTGTTTGTGGACCTCATATACCGCTGAATCATAACCTTGCTTAAAATCAAAAGACTCACCAGACTTAGTTTGAAATTGATTAAATTCATGCTCATCTTCGTCTGCTTGGGTTAGGAAAATTTGTTCCTCAGCCTTCAAATCCACCAAGTTCATGTGAGTGTCCTCTGTAGGCTCACTAGATGTAGATGCTTCAGCATAATTTTCATGAAAAGGAGGCCTTACATCATGGTCTGGGCTAGACCTACCAGCATTTGTGTTCTGCGTTTTCCGGAAATTTGGGTTCCTTATGGTATTAGGTTGTTGTCCTTCCCATGATGATTTCCTCTCAACACTCTCTACTCTGTCTCCCAGCCTGTGCATGCCACTGATAATAGCATCCAGCTTTTGGTCTAAGGCTGAGGGTTCTTCCTTAAAGGTGGTTCTTCTCTCAGTTCTAGCTCTGTTTCTTTTGGCAATTAGATTTGCCTCTACGCTAACAGCAACATTTTGCATGTCTGCAAGGGTTTGAGGGGCTCTTTCCCTTAACTGATAAGCCATGTCAGTATCAAAACCATCAGGGAATTTATACAAAGCAAGATTAGGTGGAGGTCTTAAGTTCTGTGGTATTGCATGATAAACATTATTAAATCTTGCACAATAGTCTAAGACAGACTCTTGAGGGCCTCTTTTGATGGTGTCATATTCAGATAATATGTGCAAGGGGTCTTTCTTTTTCTCCCATCTGTTGATAAATGACTGGTATAAGGCTTATGGGTCTGCTATGGAATTGGCAAAGAGTGCTCTAAACCAAGTCCTGACATCACCTGTCAAACTTTGGACAAAAATCTTCATTCTCACGCTATCATCATCAATCTCGTAGTTCTCAAAATAGTCTTGCATTTTCTTGGTATGCTGAAGGGCTGTGCAAGAACCAGTACCATCGAAATATGTGATTTTAGTTTGGTAATCCTGAGGCATAGCCCCTAGATTAGCAGGCAACTGTAACGGAGCATATCTATTCACCATATTTACAGAGATAAGTGGAACAACAGGGATTAATGGAACAACTGGAACAGCGGTAATAATAGTGGTAATGGGAGTATGTGCAGCGAATGGAGGTGTGGAAGGAGGGCTTTGAGAGGTGGATGATGAACAAGGGGAAGTAGGGGTTGAATGAAATAAAACTATGACAGGAGTTGGAACACAGCTTGGCTGGACTGTTTCAGGACTAGAATCAGCAAAATCTTCTCTTTGCTCTAGCTTCCTGAGGTTCCTTGGGATTAAATTGGGATTTTCAAAAATAACTGGGGGATTTGGGTCTGGATTTGACCTTGTATAACGTGAGTTCCTTTTGGGAGCCAGATTCTGAACTTGTTTTGGTATTTTCTGTGAATTTTTTTAGAATTAGCAAGGGACTGATCAAATTTTGGAATAGCTATCTATAACTTAAAACTAGCATGAAGATTGACTGAAGCAGCTTTTATTTACTCCTGTAAATGCAAAGAAAGAACAGTTTCAAAGGCTCCCTGGCTGACATTCAGGCTTCATCTGTAGTTTTAAGGAATATACAGCAATTAGAAAATTCATTGGTCCCCAGTGGAGTCGCCATTATGTTATCACTCAGGTTGTTCCCTTTGACTCCCAAGGGAATACGGCCAAGGTAACCACAAACCAATCTTTGGACTGCAGGTTCTAGCCCACCTGCAATCAGAGAGGGCTCTCTCTTTATGATTTAGCTTTGTTGATGATGATTTTAGGCTAGTTATTGAGTTCAAGGGGTTTTGTTTGAGTTTTGGTGGGAAGGATGAAGCTTTCAAGTAGAGAGGTAATGCATAGTATGATAAGTTCAAACCATTGGGCGTGGAGTCATGGAGTAGGACTGCTGGTGCGTTTTCTTGGTCACGAGAGAAAAATGGAGCAAGGTAGCTACACATGAAACAACTTTTGAGCTAAATGGAGATGGATTGAAGGCTAAGGAATGAGAAGCAATTAATAATCTCTCTTTCAGCTTAACAGAGGGAAGGTGAATGAGCTCTATCTAGGAGCAGTAAAGAATCCCTAGATAACTGTCAAACATGGGTGAATCAGGGAAAATATGAGCCAAAGGGAATTCATATTTATTACCAATTCAGAGGAAAACATAAAGAAACAGCAGAAATTGAGCATAGAGTGCAGTAAAACAAAGTCTAAGCTATTCCTTTTTTCTGCTATTTTAGATGGTGACATATGTATGATATGAGCATATATCAGTGGAAAACAGAGGTAGAAAACACTTATTGAGTCGTGTTGCAGCACAAGAATTCCATATTCATTCTTCAAAACATTAATAACACAGCAGACAGTCCATCCTCCAAGCTTTTCAGCAGTCTTTGATTAATGAAAACATCAAGTATACAGAGCGAGTCTCTAGTGGAGCAAATCAACCAACCAACCCTCTAAACAGTAAATTAGGGTGGTTTTATAAGCAAAATATCTACAAGAATCAGATCTGAGACAGATTTGATGTAATAAGTGTCTTTCACCTAAAATATGCCTGAAATAAATGCAAGAAAATATCTTCAAGCTGCGCTGGGGGCAGCTATATCAAAAAGAGTTAATGTGTTGTCTTTATGGCTCTGTGCTGATCATTTAGTGATAACTGTGCTTTGGGTTTTGATCCCCTGCTCTTGAGTGGTTTTGAGGTGCATTAACTGTGATTTGAGAGTTTTGAAATAGCTTCACCGCTTTCTTTGACTTTGCTTGGGGGCCTTCAATATCTTCCTGCTTTGGAAATACGGATTTCCACCAAAAATACTATATGATAATCTTCGCCGCTTCCTCTGATACACTTTCAATGAATCTGGGCTCCTTGTTGTCTTCTGACTGCTTTAAACTGTCCCATCGACATTTTATGGCTGCTGTTCAGCCCTCTGTTTGCCTTTAGAACTGTCTTTGCCCCTTTTCCGAACCTATGTGAAGAAATTCCTGTGAATTTGTGAATTTTATGCTCTACTGGTAGCCGCGCCATGAGAGGGCTTCCATTTTGGCCTATTTCCCTTAGCGATGCGCGATTAGCGCTAAGCGCTAATCGCGCATCAAAAACTGCCTCGGTTTTTCATTCCGGGCATCCGTTGCTATAGATTTCGTGCTTCGCGCCCTTTTTGATGATGACGTCAGCGGTGGGTCCCAGTACGGCGGTGACATGGCAGGGTGACGTCAGCAGTACGGCCGGGTGACGTGGCGGTACGGTAGGGGTGATGACATGGAAGTACGATGGTCAACGCTGTGGCAATGACGTGGCAAGGACACGGTGGCAGGAGGCCAACGCAGGATGATGAAGTCATGATGACGTGGTGCTAACGTAGGAGGGTGGAAGGCGGTATCTGGTTTTCCCCGCACCACCTTTCGGCACAGGCGGTATTGGGGGAGGGGCCTCCGAACACACTGGGAGGCTGACACGTGGCAGGGCTACGATGGGGAAACCGCCCATCCCCCGGACGTTAACCTCCGGCGGATCGTCATATGAAAACACCCGCCCACCGTTGATCTCAGGCATTGGCCATCGGACGGCTGGCGGGGTAGGTAAGGTAGCGGGAGGTTAGGGACGGGACCCGCCTCTTTTATTTAATCAAAATGCGCGCCGGGGGGGTCCAAAACTTTGGAAATGTGGGTTTTATGGGTTAGTTTTAAGCGGGAGGAAACGACAATTTAATGTTTAATAAAACATTTAAACATTAATTTTGGGAAAATGACTGTGGAGGGGTAGGAATATGAGGTTTTATGGGTAAAGGGGTGGATATAGGTTATTGGCCTAACCAGAGGTTTAGACCAATCCCAGAGTTATGACACGGATGGGTTCATAATAGTCCCAGGTGGACTATTATATCCCAAAACTGTATGTACATAGCTATAGTGCTATAGGGGGGATATGTAATATTTTTGGGGTTTTTATATAGTTTTTTGTGTAATAGGGGATAAGGAGATGATCTAGGGAGCTAGATAGTAGAGTTAGGAGTTAATATGAGTTTGTGAAATGGAAATGTAAGGGGAATGATGCCAAGTTTATGATCTGAAACTTAGACATGAGATTTGAATGGGATATGGAGAAATGAGTTTACACAAGAAATGTGGCTTCTTTTCACTGAAGAAAGTCAAAGCTTGACTTGGTATTTTACAAAAATGAAGTAATAACAGGACTGGTTGGGCAGATCCCAAGGTCCTCAAGGGGATGTTAGTGAGTGATTTGGGAATTTAGAAGAAAGGGGAATTAGACATGCCTCGCTTGAGCTCTTCCAAAGGGGAATTGCCTTATACCTGTGACCTGAATAGTTATAGCATTAAAAAGCATGAAATGGGTCACCTAGCTTGATTCTGCAACCACAAAACTACTTACATAGCCTACTTACCTAACATTTTATCTTCTTTTTGCATGGGTGCACTTGGACTTGCAGACCCTGATCATCCTTTTTTCTTTTTGCTGTCCTCCTATCTAAATCTACACTTATTTCTTCCAAGGGCCCAGATTAAGCAGTTGGGCTCCTTTGTTTCTCTACCTACCTACAAATCTGCCAAGATTAAACTGTTTGGACAGATTTTCATTCTCTACATTCTAGAACAAGAAATTGAAACCTAGGGAAGCCAAGATTAAGCTGTTTGGCCTTCCCTTAATAGAAAATTCTTCAAAAAGGAATAACTCATCAAAATTGGAATACAGCAGTGGCATTTAGACTGGCACACTTTCATGGCCTCTTCTTTGGCCTCTTTTGGAAATATGGAGTATTGCAGCATGCAAAGTATGACATATTTGGCACTTTCAACTGTCAATCATGAAAGATGAACACCTGTTGCAACAGGAGGCTAACACCCCCAAATGGCTGAAAAGCATTGTTTAGATCCTCAAAATGATCTTAGAAGTTTGGGACCCCAAAAACCATAGAAACATTTCCAAGAATATAGAGATTGATGGAGCCAATGGAAGAGGTGGGTGGCCATTGATAATGCTCATTTTCAAAAGTGTGCACGTGCTTTTTAAAGTGCATGTATGTTCCTAAAAGCGAGTGCACTTTTTTATGTATATAATCTTTTATAGGTAGGGAGTGGGGGAGGGAGGAAGAGATATATCTAGGGGGGTTATTATGAAGAAGGGAGAGAGGGAGCGAGAGGAGGGAGGGAGGAGAGAGAGGGAAAGGGACAAAGTGAGAGAGAGAGTGAAAAAGAGAGGGTAGATGGAAAAGGAGAGAGTGAATGAGCAAGAGCGGAAGAGAGTGCAGGGGTATATAAATAAAATAAGGAAGAGGGAGAGGTAAAGAGGGAAATAAAAGAATATTAGGGTAGGGAGAGTGTTGGCACAAAATTAGACTTGGAAGACCTAGGGTTCGACCACTAGTTACCAAAAAATGATTGCATTGTAGTCTAGTCCAATGTCGACCTTTTCATTCCTCCACGAGGGAGAAACGTCTCACTTGGGGTGTGCTAAGACATGCAAGGATGGACGAGATTGAAGAATAGTGTCGAGAAGAAACTTAACAAATACATCATTCATAGCATAGGTATTTATACATCATTCACAGAAATATTCAAAGATCATCATATAATTAAGATGGAAACATTTACAACAATGAATACTAGAATACACAACAATGCATTATAAGAAAAAGTTATAGGTGCACACAAACTATAGCCATTCCATACATGCATATACACAATTAATCCCCACAACTCATTCTTTATTAATATGCATGGACCATTACATTACAGATCTTTGGGAACTCAAAAGATCTTTCAAAAGCATATTAGATTGAGGCTCAATAAGGCCAAATTACAATCTAAAGACAATTACAAAGCTTCAATATTTAGTCTAGTAACATATCAACGGATAACAATTCTCTCTCCTTCTAGCTAATTTCATGTAGTGTTTTACAGATTTCCTTCCCTGATCCTGCTCACTTGATTTGGTCCACTTTTTTCATTTTGATCCTATTCACTTCATTTGTTATTCTTTGAAAAATCTCAATTCTTTGGTCCTTATCACCTTGATTCTTTCAAAATCAACACACATATCCTTCTTCCGTGGCTTCTACGAGTCCCAAGATAAGCACTCCTCACTTCTTCCTATCGCTCCCTTTTTCTGTTCTTGACTTTTACTTTGTTTGTTCACATACTTTCCTACTTTCGTTGATCCTCTGTGCAACCTTTTTTTGGTAAAACATTAGTCAAAACTTACCTAAAATGAAGGACCCAATAGGCCCCAACCATAGTTCTTGACTCGCCCTCAAGGCAATCTTCTAGTTGCACACTTGGACCTGCTTATGACTACGCAACTTTTGTTCATAATTCTCCTCCCTACTCTACTATTTGGCCTTCAAATGAAGGACCTAACTCTCCTACTATCTGTAGGACATGAGCTTTGAAATGATTATACTCTGTCATGGAAGATTTCGAAGTTGCGATCAATGCAACAACTTTATCAATGAAATCAATTGTATTATCAGTTGTAGGCTACTCAGGACAAGACACAACGATGGTCTACCATTGAAAATCAACATCATAATTAAGCTTACCAAGATACATGAAATGAGACTGAGTTAGTGCCTGAAGATCCCACAACAAATGTTTAGTGGTATGTGAGTATTATTCTAACTAATGAATCTACTTCTCCAGTGCTTCTGCTTGAATAAACAAATTGTATTGTTATTGAATATTGAAAGTGGCCAGATCGTGGTCAAACAATTGTTGCATTTCCTTCCACATATGATATAAGGGTTGGCTCTTCTTGGTAAGTAGGTTTTCCCAATCTTGAACCTATCGAAAACCTTCCTGTGAATCATTGGTAACCTATTTAAGAGTGTTCTAAAAGGAAGAAGATTGAACAATCACTTGAGAAATTTTCTCTTTGTATCACTCCATTAGAGTCAGTAGTGCTTGATGCATCTCAATAATAGTTCCACATAGCTCCCTGTTGGTAAAAGCTAACTCAGTATGAGAAAATCCAATTTACTCACAACATTCAGCAAGTTGGCACATAGAAAAATCCTATAGAGAATTAGGTGCAAACTCAACAATGATTGACCATATCTACTGGAATTTAGAATTGATTTATTCAATTTGATTTTTTAACTACTCCATTTCTCGCTTCATAGTTAGTGTTACCACTCCATAATTTCCTAAGGTTGTAAAAGAAATCTAGAGGTAACCACAAAACCACTTGTAAGCTTAGAAGCTAGCCCTTATAAACTCAGAGAAGGATCTCTATATTGGATTTAGATATGTTGTTTTGCAATTTTATGCTAGTAATTAGGTTCAAAGTTTGGTTTTTTCAAATGTTTGGTTGAAACTGCAAGGACAGTCCATTGGGCATGGATTCAATGAGTCTTAGGGTGATCAAATACAAGAATTGTAGAACAGATGTAACAAGGCAAGGTAGGAAAGATATTGGATGTTTGGAGCTTTGGTGGAATGAAAGTGAGGAAAAGATTTAGATTCATTTAAACATAGATCATTTGAGAATGAATTTTATATTTAATCTCAGTTTGAAAACACAGATATTGTTTATAAGTCAGAGCAGAGTGTAATTAAATAAGTTCAGGCCTTAATTTTCTTTAAACAATACAGATAGGAAAAACAGAGAAATAAAAATTACACAAGAGGAAAAACATCACCAATTTTCCTGACATATGAATCCTCAAACGACTTTCTGTATTAATGAAATGATCACTTTAGCTCAGTACACTACTTTACATCAAAGGTTTGCTTTCTCGGTACAAGTTTCAACCCTTGTTTTAGCTTTATTGCAATATATTTATAGACTTTCTGCTAAAATAATATCAAATTCGAGAAGGGAACTGATTACAAAAAATATCTAACAATTTTCTGCAAAAAATCTGAGTAATAAACTAAAAATAACAATAATCACTAGAAATCTTTAGGAAATATGGAACTACTAGAAAACCTTCCGCCTTCAAATCTGGAAATTGGTTTTTAAATGTTGATCCTTTGCCTTGGATTATGGAAAGGTTGAAGGTGTCTTCACAAAACATGCTAGTTTCCCTCTCAAATCTGATTAACTCTTCCACCTATATCAACTAGTTGTCCCTTTGAGTTCTATTTCTATCATTTTTTGCCTTTCATCATATTTTGAATACTTCATTATTGTCACAAAATATTTGGGGAAAACAAATATATTTTGAATAATATTTTCCAAATATTTTGATTAAACCTGTAAATGAATTTCATAATTAAAATTTCAACATATTTGTTTGAATGATTTAATAAACCATCTTGTTTTGAAATCCATGTGTTTTTTTGCCTTCCCATGGATTTCCAAAACTATGTGTTGTTTTTCCTTCCCATGGATTTTTAAAAACCATGTGTTGTTTTGCATGGTTGGTAAAGTATTTTTACTTTCCCCTTTTACTTTCACCTGTAACTTCATTTCACACCTGTAAATATCCTTACCTATAAATTCATTTCACTTGCCCCTGTAAATTCATTTCACCTATACCTGTAAATTTATTTTACACCTTAGCCTCATTTACCTCAGCCTCCCATCTGTAAAACTCGTAGCCTCCCATTCCTAAAAATCATTTCATAAATGTATGAAATATTTCCTTTATATACTTTCCCACCACTTTTATAAATGTATTTCCGCCATAATTTAAATGAATAGGAATAATGGTGATAACTGTAAAAAGTGGTAAAGTGAAAAACATCCTTTCGAACCCCCCCTTGGTTAAATGTCGAATGGGTTGGGGGCTCCGAAATATATCAATAACCATCGATTTAACTTTGCACATATCTCGAGGCATGAAAGATTGGGGTGATTTAATATTTAAGTGTGTGGTGGGGACATAAAGGTGATTTGACTTTTTGATTTTGACTTTGGCTAACATATGAAATTAAATGTGGTTCTAATGTTTTAGAAATTAGGTTGCAAAGTTATTTTTGAATTAATTTTAATAATTCAAATAAATAATTTCACACTTAGGCTTTTTTCTTCGTTTTGGGGTTTTAAGGAAGTCGATTTGAAGTACCAAATATCCCATTGGAAAGATTCTTCTGAGAACCTTACTATGAAAATGCCTGCAACATGCTCTGACCTAAAATTTATATCCAAATAATCTCCCGAAAATTCATGCTTTTGTTGACCAAAGAGCTTCAAGAACTAAATGGTTCCTTAAAAAAACAAACCTTTAGGCTATGACACCTAGTGATTTATAGGCTAAAATTTATCAGCAAATTCCCAGACTAAATAACCAGATAGTTGTCAATTAATCACTATAAATTATAGCACCCTAACATTGGCTCCAGTGGGGATAACATCCACCCTGTGAGGTGTCAAGACCACTGTAGATTAGCAGCCTGATCCATTGGTCTGATCCCAAACCTGCAACATGCTCTGCCATGGCAACTAAAAACTAGTTGATAATCTGTTCCAATCTTCAAACTGAAACAAATTCATTCTTCAAACAGAAATATGAATTATATACTGAAAACTGAAAACCCTACTACAAAATAAAGTTTGAAAAATATGGCTAAAAAAGATGCTTAGAATTTTGAGCTTATTCACACTCCTACTCACTCTAATTTGGTGAAATGATTGCAATATCAAGTAATAACAAATTTTCAATGCAACTAGTCAAACAAATGGCTACTTAATTGAAGCTTGCATTCCACTCCTCTAGGAAGAAAAATAAACTCAGAAACTGGTAATTCAAACTTCTCATTTAAACCCTCTTCATAATCCATAACCAACACAAAATTCAGTTTTGTTGAAGATTCGAATTGGTTTTCCAAAGGATCCTCAAAATCATGGAGAATTTCCCTTTGTTGTTCAATGCCTGAAAATGACTTCTCATATACTTCAATAAAAATGTCTTTGTGCTTTTCTAAAGTTTCTAGGTTTGTGTTTTCAAGGGATGTAAGATTATAATTTTTTTTTCATCATCTGAAGAATCCAAAATAAATTTCTCTTCTTTAGCATCTCCTCAGAACTCAATGACAAAAGTATCTTGTATTGAAGAGTTGACTGACAGAATTTGTAGGTTATTATTATTATCCTCATTTGACTTTATTTGAAAATTGTCATGTGCAGGTTCACTATCTAAATTTTCCATACATACAACTATAGAAATCTGAACTTGACAAGCTTCTTTCTGAAATGAAAATTAAGAAAATGAAAAGTGTTAAGAAAAACTTGAATGACAATCTTCATCCATATGTTAGTTTTTTTAAATTTGAACACTTTCACAAGATCTGAGGGACAAAACATGAGTTTCCATATCAACATTCTGACTATCTTCATCTTTATCATGACCACATAAAAACTTGCAAGGTTGTTGCAAATTTTCATCAATTTCAGGGGATAGAACATGACTGTCATCTTTAAATTTCAGTTCTCTTTCATCTTCAGCCAAGGGAATTAGTACTTTCTGAAAATTTTCTTAAATGTCATAGCAACCATCTTCTTCATATTCTTCATGGTTGAAAGGTCTCTCATGAATAACCTCTATAATCTCGTCGTCCATAAATTGACCATCTTCATAAAAACTTTCCAAATCCTCAATAAAATTGTCAAAATGTGTGCAATAATCTTTGACCAACAACAAAGAAGGATGACATTATTTATATCTCTCATAAAATATTGTATGAAAATCTCTAAGAGAATATAAAAAATTACTTGGCAAGACTTCATACCATGATTGTGCATTTCCCTCCAAGGACACCATGAACATCTTCATAAGACAATTTTTATGAAATTTAACTTTAAACTTATGGATGTGAATATGAAAGCTAATCAAATGCAAAGTAGCATCATCTCCTTTTTGATCTCTGAAGATAGGTAAGCAAGCCTGCCAACTTACACCATGAATGTGATTTAGAAAGCCTGGAATATGAATGTGATGCATAGGAGCATATGTTATCAATGGAGAACTCATCTTGAATTATGGATCCTGCTGCCAGTGCAGTCTTTATATCAAATTGAAACTATTTGGAGTCACCAAGTGAATGTTTCAGCCTTCTTGTGTCTAATCATTGTCCAACATCATCAATCATATCTGAAACTTGGTACTCTTTCTGGACGAAGATGAAACCTTTCGTCCCCAGTATGGTCGCCAGAATGTTATCAGTGTGTAATATCTTAATGATGTAAAAGAAGTCCAGAGGTAACCAAAAAATCACTTGTAATATTAGAAGCTAGCCCTTCTAAATTCATAGAGGGATCTCTCTATTGGATATAGATTTGTTTTTTTGAGATTTTATGCTAGTTATGAGGTTCCGAGTTTTGTTTTCTCAAATGTTTGGTTGAAATTGTAAGGGAAATCCATTGGGCATGGAGTCAATGAGTCTTAGGGTGATCAAATACAAGAATTATATAACAGATGTAACTGGGAAAGGAGGCAGGTTATTGGATCTTTGGAGCTTTGGTGGAATGAAATGGAGGAAAATATTTAGATTCAATTAAAGATAGAGCATTTGAGAATGATTTCTATATTTAATGTCAATTTGAAAAAATAGATATTGTTTATAAGCCAGAGTAGAGTGTAACTAAACAAGTTCAACCCTTAATTTTCTTTAAATAATCCAAATAGGAAAAACATATGGAAAAACAGAGAAATAATAATTACACAAGAGGAAAAACTTCACCAAACAAATTTTCCTGACACATGAATCTTGGAATGAATTTTTGTATTAATGAAATGATCACTTTAGCTCAGTACATTACTTTACATCGAAGGTATTCTTTCTTGGTACAATTGCCAACCCTTGTTTCAGCTTCATTAAAATATATTTATAGACTTTCTGCTAAACTAATATCAGATTCCAAAAATAAATTCATTACAAAATAATATCTAACAATTTTCCGCAAAAAAACTGAGTAATAACATTAATCACTGGAAATTTGCAGGAAATATGGAACTGCTAGAAAATCTTCAACCTTCAAATGTAGAAATTGGTTTTTAAATGATGATCATCTTCCTGGGAATATGGAAAGGTTGAAGTTGTCTTCACAAAACCTGCTAGCTTCCCTTTCAAATTTGACTATCTCTGCCCCCTGTATCAACTAGTTGTCCCTTTGGTTCTATTCATATCGTTTTTTGCCTTTCATCATCTTTTGAGTACTTCATTATTGTCACAAAATATTTGGGGAAAATATATATATATATTGAATGATATTTTGATTAAACTTGTAAATGAATTTCATAATTAAAATTTCAACATATTTGTTTGAATGATTTAATAAACCATCTTGTTTTGAAATCCATGTGTTGTTTTTCCTTCCCATGAATTTCCAAAACTATGTGTTGTTTTTCCTTCCCATGGATTTTTAAAAACCATGTGTTGTTATTTTGCATGGTTGGTAAAGTACTTTTACTTTCCTCTTGTACATTCACCTGTAACTTCATTTCACACTTGTAAATATCCTCACCTGTAAATTCATTTCACCTGCCCTAATAAATTCATTTCACATATACCTGTAAATTCATTTTAAACCTTAGCCTCATTTACCTCGTCCTCCCATCCGTAAAAGTCATTTACGTGAGTGTCATTTTTTCTTAGCTTCCCATTCGTAAAAATCATTTCATAAATTTATGAAATATTTCATTTATATACTTTCCTGCCACTTTTATAAATGTATTTTCACCACAATTTAAATGGATAGGAATAATGGTATTTCGTGGGGAGGGGGGTCCGAAATTAACAAAAGGGTGATAGATGTCAAATGGGTGAGGGGGGTCCAAAATATATCAATAACCATTGATTTAACTTTTCACATATCTCGAGGCATGAAAGATTAGGATGATTTAATATTGAAGTGCAAGGTGGAGACATAAAGGTGATGTGACTTTTTGATTTGGACTTTGGTTGACGCATGAAATTAAATGTGGAGCTAATGTTTTAGAAATTAGGTGAAAAGTTATTTTTGAATTAATTTTAATAATTCAAATAAATAATGTTACACTTAGGCCTTTTTCTTTGTTTTGTGACTTTGAGGAGCAGACTTCAACTTTCTCTATCGTTTGATCCAGTAGTCGGTTTGAAGTACTAGATATATCGTTGGAAAGTTGCTTCTAAGCACTTTACCATGAAAACACCTGCAACATGATCTAACCTAGAATTTATATCCAAAATATCTCCCAAACATTAAGACTTGTCTTGACCACAGAGCTTCAAGAACTAAATGGTTCCTTGGAAAAACAAACCTTTAGGCTATTACACCTAGTGATTCATAGGCTAACATTTACTAGAAAATTACCAAAATAAATAACAATATGATCATCAATTGATTATTATAAATTATAGGATCCTAAAAGTCAGAATGATGAGATACAACTATCGTTGCTCATGAATAGAAACTAGCGCATTATGGCAATCTTCCAATTGAAGCGTGAAAGTTGTAATAAGTTTAACTAGCTAGGTTGAAGACCAGATCGAAATATTAGTTGTAGATAAAGTGTTACATGGAGGGATGATCCAGATTTAAATAGGAACGCAACAAATTACAGAGATAACCATATACACAAAGATGCAGCGGAAATAATACTTCATTTCATTAATGGAAAATACTGAAATATGCTTACAAACAGAAATGGCAATAAACTAGCTAGGGCGATGGTAGCTTATCTCTGAGAAGAGATGTGATGGCTACATGCCTCTGAACTGTGTTACAATGAGGCTCGAAGGCCTATTTATTGTTGAGAAACAATGGAAAAACCCTTAACATTCCAAAACCTAACCCTAGGAGATGAAACGCCAAACTGTGGGCCCCGTTTGGGGGTAAGTTGGTACATCAACTTCCCGGGGTCGTAACTTTGGCATATGATCTCCGTTTGACGCGTACAATAGCTCATTAGAAAGATCTATCCGAACACTATCATTGTTGGAACGGGCAACACCAGTCCATCCATGGACTCGTGTTGCCTCCGGATTCCCAAAAAAACGTCGTTTAGGGCCTCAAAACGGCTCCGGAAGTTCAGGACCCGAAAAACTGCTAAAAATAGTAAGTTGTGCTAAAATTAAGGAAACTGAAAATGCTGAGAAAGACAATGGTGGGGGTCCAGGTGGACTTGGCAGGTGGCCACCAATATCCACCTGGATCATTCCTCCCCCCTTAGGAAGCAATGGTCCCCATTGCGTTGAACTCCTCCATGAGATGAGGAAACTTCTGCTGAACTTGTTCCCTGGTGAGCCACTTGCCCTGCTGAAGGAGTTGGCCCGCTTTGACAACTCGATACAGTTGGATATTCTGTTGGCGAGTGTTCTTGATCTGTGTGTCCATGATCCGATCAGTTGCAGCTTGTTCCATGCAATCTGGATTTAATTATGTGGGTTTGAGCTGTTCTGCAATGTCGGATGTGTCTAGCAATGGTGGAAAGTATGGCCGAAGGCGGTCCACATTAAATACTGGGTGCAGGCCAAGGAATGGGGGAATGCTGAGCTCAAATGCATTGTCTCCCATAGCCTTAGTAATGGTGTAAGGACCATATCGGAGTGGTCTCAATTTCCGATAGGCTCCAGTAAGGCGTTCCTTTTGCAAATGCAACCAGACTTTGTCGCCCACCTGAAACTTGTGTGGCACCCGATGTTGATCATGTCGCTGCTTGTACTTGGCATTTGATTTCTCAAGAATGTCATGGACCTGCTGGCGAATATGTTGGATGCGCTCAATGAAGCTGGTGGCCTTATCTGTTTCGGACTGGACATGAGCTGAATTCATGTGAGTAGCTGCAAGTGGCATGGCCACATCAATGGGGCATAGTGGCTGGAATCCCAAACCCACCTGAAAAGGGCTATGGCCAGTGGAGCTGTGAAGAGCTCGGTTGTAGCTGTGCTGAACGTAGGGGAGGCTCTCGTCCCATGTGCGTGGATGCTTTGAGTTATACATGCGCAGAATGTGCACAATCATCCTATTGACAACCTCTGTCTGGCCATCAGTTTGAGGATGGAAGGCTGTGGACTTCGTGAGTTTGGTGTCCAGCATTGACCAGAGACTGGACCAAAAGGTGCTGAGAAACCGACTGTCCCGATCTGAGATGATAGACTGTGGGATCCCAAAGTGCACCCACACTCGTTCAAAGAAGAGTTTAGCAGTGGCTTCTGCTGTGATATTCTTCTTGCAGGCCATCATAATGGCCATCTTTGAGAACCTGTCGACGACCACAAAAACACAGTCATTTCCATGCTTAGTGGAAGGAAGGCCTGACATGTAATCCATGGAGATGGATTCCCAAGGTCGACTAGGGGTAGGCAACGGGGTATAGAGGCCTTGCTTCTTAATGGTCGGTTTGGCAATGGCACAGGCAGTACATGATCGGATGTACTTCCCAACATCCTGTCGAAGATTCGGCCAATAGAAATAGTTTTGCAGTACTGCCACTGTTTTCTCGACCCCGAAATGCCCAGCAGCCCGACTGTAGTGTGCTTCCCAAATCATCTTGGCACGCTCGCTTGAAGGAACACAAAGGTGACCGAGGTGGCATAATAGGGCATCCTGGAGGTGAAAATCTGCAACCTGCCGACCCTCCAAGAGTGTCTGGTATGTGTGGCCGAATTCTGGGTCGCTTTTGTAGAGAAGTGGCCAATCAGAAGTCTCGTGCCCGCAAGAGTTGAGCACGGTGGTTAGCGCCATGATCGGTGGTCGACTGAGGCAATCTGCAACATTATTGGTGCTGCCCTTTTTATACTTGATATTCAAGTGAAACTGTTGCAGGTATGTAGACCACTTCTGATGGCGATCATTCTGCAATTTCCCTTGGGTCTGTATGAACTGCAGAGGTCGGTGGTCTGTGTGGATGACCGTTTCCTTCCCCAAAATGTAATGCTTCCATTGTCGGCAGGCCTGTACAATGGAATACATCTCTTTATCATAAGTGGGGTACTTCCGGACTGTGTCTGAAAGTGTTTCACTGTGATATGCCACTGGATGTCCATGTTGAGTAAGGACTGCCCCAATAGCATAGTCAGAGGCATCTGTCTCGACCTCAAATGGTTGTTGTAAATCTGGTAACGCGAGCACTGGTGCCGTGCAGAGGCGATCCTTCAACTCCCTGAATGCCTTCTGTTGAGATTCAGACCAAAAGAATTTTGCTTTCGCCCCGCCCTTGGTGACTTGACTCAAGGGCCAAGAAATATGAGAAAATCCCAACACAAACCTGCGGTAGAAGTTGGCAAGACCTAGAAAGCTGCGGAGCTCTGTTAGAGTGGTTGGAGAGGGCCAATCCCGAATGACTTGGACCTTGGCTGGATCGACATGCACCCCCTGTTCATCAATGATGTATCCCAGATACTGAACCTCGGTCATGCCAAAAGTGCATTTCTCCAAATTGGCACATAGCTTGTGTTGCCGCAGTGTTTGGAGAACCTGTCGGATGTGGTGGAGGTGCTCTTCCCAACTCTGGCTGAAGATCAGAATGTCATCCAAGTATACTACTACAAAGGAGTTGGTGAATGGCCGCAAGATGTCATCCATTAGCCTCATAAAGGTTGCAGGAGCATTCGTCAATCCGAAAGGCATGACCAACCATTCGAAGAGGCCCTCCTTGGATTTGAAGGCAGTCTTCCACACATCTGAGGGTTCAATTGGTACCTGGTGATATCCTGACTTCAGATCGATCTTGCTGAAATATTTCGCCCCCTTTAGTTGGTCTAGGAGGTCATCAATCCGCGGGATCGGGTACCTATTACGGACAGTGATCTTGTTCAGCGCCCGATAGTCAATACAGAGTCTCCACGTCCCATCCTTCTTCTGTACCAACACTATCGGGCTCCCACAGGGCGAAGAACTCGGACGGATGTGACCTTTCTGCAGGAGCTCCTGAATCTGCCTCTTGATTTCATTGTTCTCCAGAACGGAGCGCCGATAAATTGGTCCATTGGGTAGCGGCGCACCTGGGGTCAGATCGATGGAGTGCTTGACTTGACAGTGCAGAGGAACCCCTGCCGGGGAGGTGAAGATGTCTTCGTACTCCTCCACAATCTTGTCCATCTGTAGCTGCCGTGCAGAGGGACCCCGTTTGGAGGCCGCGGCCACTGTCTTCTTCTTCCCTTGAGGGCGTATCATCAGGAAAACAAATTTCCTGGTTTTGGAAATGATCTTACTGCATTGTTTTGCAGTAATCAAAGAGATGGCGGCAGGTGGTGCTACCTCTGGTATCCTGAACAACTTATTTCCCAATGTAATAATAACAGCACGGGGCCTTGATTCATACACAGCATGTCGCTTCCACAAGTATGGTTGTCCTAGTAATACATCACAAACTTCAAGGGGAGCAATGTCACACAATACCTCATCCGTGAAGGGCTTGATGTTGTATGGAAGGCGACACTGCTGGCTCACGCGAAGATCTCGCCCTTGGTGAAGCCACCCAATGGTGTATGGTTGTGGATGTGCTGTGGTCGGTAAGCCCAACCGCTTCACGACCTCTGCCGAAATGAGGTTCTTTTGACTCCCGCTATCAACAATGAACTGTATCGGGGAGCCCTTTACCCACATCTGGGAGTGGAAGAGACGCTCCTCCTCCTCTGGATCTTCGGGTTCATTTTTCTGGATCTTTGCGGTAGCAACAGTGGCGCTGGGATCCGCATCAATGATCTGCTTCCCTTTTTCATACCCCTTATCGGGTTCTGACTCAGAGTCGGAACATGCATCTGATTCTGAAACCTTTAGCTCAGCCACCAGTGACTGCTTGGCCCGACACTCACTTGTGTTGTGAGTGGAGCTCTTATGGAACTCGCACCATTTTCCAGTGTCCTTTCTCGGCTTCGCGGCGTTGCTCTTTGCTTGCAGCTTCGGCTGGTTGTCTTGGGCTGTCCCGCCTTGGCTTTGTCCTTTGTTCTGTGGTTTAGGGGCACCTTTCCCCTGCTTTGGATTCGCAGATCCAAAGTCTCGCTTCTTTTGTTTAAACTTCTGCTCGACCTTGACGGCATACCGGTATGCTGCGCCGAGCGAGGGGATGTTTAGGAACTGTATTTCTTCCTGGATGTACTTGTGCAGGCAGCCACGGTATTTGAGTATCAAATGTTGCTCCGAATCCTTGATACCCAACTTTGTGCGAAGGGTATGGAAAAGATTGGTGAACTCCGGCACGTCTTGGTCCCTTCCCTGCCGCAGCGTGGTCCACTTTATGTATTCATCCTCATAGCTTCCGACAGGGTAGTACTGCTCCTTGATGGCATCCCGGAACGAATCCCAGGTGGGTGCGGCTGAAAATAGTGAGCCAGTACTTTCATCCTTCTGCTCGCAGTAGGTTTCCCACCAGTCCTTGACGTGGGGGGCTGCTTTGAGAAGAGCAAAAACAATCTTTTCCCGACTCGAAAATTCATGAACAGAAAAATAACCCTCTAGCAGATTTAACCATTTATCTACGGCATCGGCGTCTATCTGACCCTCGAATATGGGGATTTCAAAATTAACTTGTACCTTAAAGGGTGTGGCGTTTCCAGAGGAGCTGCTGGAAGCCGATGCGCCGCTTCTGGGTAGCCGCTGAAGGATCTGCGCAAAGTTGTCCATCATCGCGTTCCGTTGTCGCTCGAGCGCTTCTTCGAGCAAGATTTTGATGGGATCTCCTGCCCCCTCGTCTTTCTTCTCGTCCGCCATGGGAGGCCGTCGGGATTTGCGAGGCTGGTCTTGCAAAGGTTCAACCAGTTCAAGCCCTAACTCCTTATATCCCGACCTTGTTGGGGACATGCAAAGAAAAACAGAGAAAAAGCAGACCGCTCTGATACCACTGATCCAGATTTAAACAGGAACGCAACAAATTACAGAGATAACCATATACACAAAGATGCAGCGGAAATAATACTTCATTTCATTAATGGAAAATACTGAAATATGCTTACAAACAGAAATGGCAATAAACTAGCTAGGGCGATGGTAGCTTATCTCTGAGAAGAGATGTGATGGCTACATGCCTCTGAACTGTGTTACAATGAGGCTCGAAGGCCTATTTATTGTTGAGAAACAATGGAAAAACCCTTAACATTCCAAAACCTAACCCTAGGAGATGAAACGCCAAACTGTGGGCCCCGTTTGGGGGTAAGTTGGTACATCAACTTCCCGGGGTCGTAACTTTGGCATATGATCTCCGTTTGACGCGTACAATAGCTCATTAGAAAGATCTATCCGAGCACTATCATTGTTGGAAAGGGCAACACCATTCCATTCCATGGACCAGTCCATTCCATGGACTTGTGTTGCCCCCGGATTCCCCAAAAAACGTCGTTTAGGGCCTCAAAACGGCTCCAGAAGTTCAGGACCCGAAAAACTACTAAAAATAGTAAGTTGTGCTACAATTAAGGAAACTGAAAATGCTGAGAAAGACAATGGTGGGGGTCCAGGTGGACTTGGAAGGTGGCCACCAATATCCACCTGGATCAAGGGAATCATGCCTCCAAAGGCTGACCATTGGCAATAGACCTCTTAGATTCTCCCTGAGGTAAAGTTTCCATCTCTTGACTCTGTTCCTTTTGGAATTCATCTTGGATCCTGTCAACAACAATGGAAGGTAAAAGAGAAAATATATCATGTGACTGTGAGACTAAATGCAAAACCTCTCAGGTGTGTGTGAAGTTCTTCTACATGCAATTGAAGTTCAAATGTAGTTTGCAACATGTGTGAAGTTTCTATAAGAGCTGATTCAATACACACCTCAACAAAATCTTTTCCATTATTTCGAGGTTTAGGTACATCAAAGATAGTGGTGGATTATGATTAAGTGTGTGGTGAAAAACCAAGGCAATGCATGGAATGGGTAGGTGAAGAAATATGGTGTTCCTAAAACATTTTGGTACCCTAATTAGGGTTTTTAGACTCATTGTGAGTAAGGTAAAGTTGAACAATAGGATTGGCTTGGACGTAAGCTTGAGAAAAGGAAAAGGTCTCAAAGGTGGAAGGGGTAGTATCAGAGATTGTACGTGGAGAAATGGAAATTAGACTCATAGAAAGTAATGGAACTATTTGAATTTTAAAAGACTTACTGAGAAGAGGAGAAACACTAGGAATCTCTAAAGTGGAAACAACAAAACTCACCATGGAATCAACTTCATAAATGGTATTACAGACAGAAGACACACATTCCTCCAACTTCTTCAACATTGGTTGGAGATCTTGTTCAGAGTCATTAATGCACTTTCTAGATTATGACAAAGCATCAGTAGAAGTATCATGGTGGTTCATTGCATCCATAGAATAAATGAACTCACCTTCTTTTTTCATGCATTAAACTTCAGGCTAGGATAGGACTTCATTATGAAATGATTCCTCCAACATATAATAGGGTAATGGCCTCATCTTGAATGTATCAAGGTTGGTGGTTTTAGGGTGAAGATATGTATTACCATGACTTATCCAAAACCATATTTTATGTGCATACTTGTCCAAATCTACTTCTGCACCCTAGTTAGTGTTTGTGTAACATGAAATAATTTAGTATGCCATTTCTCAAATGTTGCCTCATTGAATTCTCTATTGGCAAGATGAATATGAATTTTCCAAGGAGCAAAAGTAAGAGAAAGAGGCTAGCCATCAAAGACTTTAGACAACTCTCAATCCTTAGGTGTACACCACTTTGTCATTGCAATGGCAATCAATAGGTATCCATAGATGAAATAATTAGCTCACTTATATACATCATCGTAGGCTTGAAACAACGTATATAGAGGATAACTATACCAATTTAAAGAATCACCTCATAGACAAGCCTCTACTACAAAAGTAGCATCTAAAGTGAATTCTCCCTTCGTATAATGTTGCATAAGCTTCCCATTAATAATGTAGCAAGAAAATTTGATTTTTTCATCATTAATCATGTTGATGAAAATTTTGCAGCATTTCCATTCAGTTTCGTTCTTTTGGTACAATTATCATCCCCCTTCTTTTTGTTGTGTTTCGAAACTCTCTGGAAGGCAATTTAAACATCTGGTTCGTTCTTCTACAACCCAGTGATCTAGTGAATGTCCTTCACGTGAAGAGGATACTCCTTTTTGAGCCACAATGATCCCCCATGTAAGAGAATGATAAGGAATTTGGTGCAACACATGACTTCACCTATGGTTCCAAATATAGTAAAATCATGTAATTTGAAAATTCTTAATCTCTGCAAAGGATGAAATTCAGCCTTGATCGTCAAGGTAACATCATGAGTTGGAGAAAAAATCAAATTCATGTAGACTTCAGACTTTATGGCTGGAAAAATATTAAGGTCGTACAAACCATTGTCGACTAGGGTAGCCTTTATTGGAAACTAGGGTGAATCAGTAGTGATGGTATTTATACCAATTTTAAATCTTTTTACCACAATATAAAATAGCCAAAAACATTCAAAACATTATCTTAACTGAATATGAAAGCAAAAATAAACTCAAATCATAATAACCATGGAAAAAATCAACACAAATAAGTGCACAAGAAGACACAAGTATTTTTGGTGGAAACCCTTTCGGGAGAAAACCACCCTACTATTGTTGTGCTCCTCAATTCTTCTATTAATTTGTTGAACAATATTTTACATAGATTAGCTTATAACCATAATATGGAAGACTTAACTTCCTCAACAATATGATGGCACCTATTAGTTAGGAAATTTGTTTCACTCATGGATCTACAGACTACCATATGTTGAAGCCCACCACGATCAATGATCCCCACCCAAATCCCATTAGACTATCAAACTCATATTGTATGTATAAATTTGTTCCTTCTACTAAATCCATCGAATCATTGTCTAATTTGAAGCCTCCATGCACATCACATTTCATATATTTTGAAACAAGGTTCTCAATCTTCTCAACATGAGTAACCCAGCAACACCATCATTTTTCACATGAAATATGAATCAAAATCTAAGCCGGAAGATGGAAATTATTATCTTCCTCTCACACCAATATGTGCTTTCTAAAACATCATAAGATTCCAGTTCTCTACCACTTGCAACACATAAACTATGAGTTTTCTTCAAATTCTAAGTTTGATTTATGGATACAATACTCTAATAAAACACTGAAAAACTATGTGAGAATCTACTGCAATATCTACTCACTCTCAATTCCATCATAATGGCATACTATCACACTCTCAATGGAACCAACCAAATAGACTCAAATCCTTCATCTATTTATCATTTTCTGGCGTGATTAAATCTATAATTGCAACTCAGTGATGAAGCTCTGTTCATATGCTTGATTTGATCCAGATTCAGATTATTGACTTTACCAATCCACTAACTTCACTTAACTGATGGATATTTTCATGTTTAACCAACTTCTAGAATCTCACTTACCTTATTTAACCATATACTAGAATTTGTTTATGAAGAACATCGCCACAATACTAAAATTAGCAGAGTTGCGTGAGGAAACAAATAAATTCTAGCTAAATTCACAATCACATGCATAAAACTATCTAATCTAGGTGGAAACCACATGGATAAGCCTCTCTCCATGTGGTTGAAGCCTTTTAACTATATTCATAAGCCTAGATCCATGTGGTTGGGGCAGAGGATGGGATAAAACCAATCAAATCCCCTTAGATCTTGTTCTGTAGGACCTTTGGATGCGACTAACACCTTTGAAATACTTCACTAATCCACTTCCACATCAAAATCATTATCATAAGTCAAACTAGGTTGAATTGGATTCCAGCCAACAAATACACTAACACTTGGACCACCAACATACTCCACAACAACTCTACCATTAGCATGTACCTCTAGAACATGTCAGACATCCTCCAACACTTGTAAAACCATCTAAAGCATCCTCCAACACTTTTATATCATCTACAACACCTATATATCATACCATCAACATGTGGACTTAATCCAAGGCATGGAGACCTAATGAACAAGGCTCCTCAACTCTAACTCTTGTAGAAACACCAACACCTATATGCAGCATCATGAACAAGGTGATCATCACATTTCTACTCTGTGTTGTCCATGCAACACCTTTGCACAACTAATCAAAAGGAAATTATAACACACCACCATCCAACTCAACAACAACAACATGATAGTGAGGACCATGACATCCTCTTGCTCGCACTCTGTATGCAACACCTGCAAATCATTGCTTCATCCTTACATCTACAAGCCAATAGAACAAAACCAATGTAGAAAATCAACCATGTACAAGCCAACTCCTGAAATCCATGCTATTAGGTTCACATCAATGAAAACCAACATCACATCTGCAACACTGCAACAAACATCAATTCCAACAAAATTTTCATATTTTCCCAAAGTGTCCTATTTAGGAACAATACGGGGAACTGGGAACCCAACGACAACTGTAATTTTGGGACCATGAGTCATGGTTGATGAACACCAACTATAGATGAATTGTATAGATGGACAATATGGGATTGGGGGCATCAAGGTGCGATATGTAAAATCCAGGGTGAAAAAGTATATCCAAGACATAGACACACTAAAGAAATAGACGACGGGATGTGATACTTGTAGGAAAAACAATACCAAAATGTAGAATGATTATACCATTGGAAAATAAATCCTAAAACTTGGAAAATTAGACTAGATTTAGGTAATAGTAAGAGTTAGGGAACAAATATCTATGATATTATGTGAAATACCAAAAAAATGGAATGACACGACATCAATAATAACTGAAAACTGTACATTGGGACACCAAAATGAAAATGAAATTGGGATATAAATGTTATGGTATACTGACTAGATAATTGAAAGACTCACATCAATGAAAGATTAGATGATTGAAATGACAATTTTTGCTTTCTCTCCCTGACTAGAAAGAGTTGTGGTGGGTCGCAACTAAAAACTAAGATGAAGGACTAACACAACTACATAGACTCATTGATTGACACAAGTAAATAGATAAACTAAATAACACGACCAACTTAAACCTATAAATAGCTAATGCCCCCTTATCAAGAGAAAAAAGCATGAAATTGATCTTTAAGGACCATGGTAGGGTTTCAAGTGTGTACCATTTACTCAACCAAGTGAAAGAACTCCATCAAGTTGAGCGAGCTTAACAGCTCAAAATATCATACCTCTGCAACTTAGAAGGGACCCAACAAATGCATCTACAACTTACTTGGATGTTTGAGATACTTATTATCATAAAGAAATAATCAATCTCACATAGAGAAAGACTCATGTTTAATATGCCTGTCATGCCAAGCCTTCAGTCTTTCTTTCTCAACAGTTTTATGGAAATATGCAAGGAATATTTGCTCATCTAATTCCCACAACTTCTATAGCCACTCTCCAATAGACTCATCATCAGACATTCTTGTGAAATAAGAAATAAAATGGTTTGCAACAATAAACTCAATTGGTACCAAAACTTCTCGGCCATAAATAATTTGGAATGGAGTACACTTATGTAGTTATTTCCTAGTGGTATGATAGGCGCATAAACTAACTAGAATTAGTTCATCCCAGTCATCTCTATTTGCAGAACAAAATTTGGTAAGTCCCTTTTTAGAATCTTATTAAAGGTTTTGGCAGTTCCATTTGCTTGTGGATGATACGGGTTTCTTTTGTGATGTTGTACCATAAATTCACGCAGTCGTGTAGAAGTAGTCTCATTAATGAACTATAATTGTTACACAACATTTTTTCACTATTAGGCAAATCACGCTAGATCTACATACCTTGCTATCCGAACAACCCTTCTCAGTAATCCTTTATAAATTCAGAAGAAAATTCAGCCTTGAGCATCTGAATTACATAATATAGACATGTAGGCCAACCTTGAGCTCAGAAACTATGCAATTGTGGGAGATATCTAGGCTTTAAGCTCAGAAATTATGCAAAGCTTCCCTTTAGCTCAGAAACCACGCAATTCATTGAGTCAAGAAGTTTCCCAGTGGTTGGGAACTATGAAATGATTCTTAGAAGTGTGAATAGTCGGTTTCCCGAAAATCAAAAATTAAAAAGCAATCCCCAGAAAATAGGGAGTGGAAAATTAGTTTCCTGAAGGATGACACAAGTTGCTATTTTTGGACTTTTGCCAAGTGTTATTTTTTTCTTGATTTTAGGAATGTGCGTCATAAACCCTAATTAGTCTAGATATATATATAATAGAGGCCCCTAGAGATCTTTTTCACATTCAATCTTGGATCTCTAGCCTTCACAACGACATCAAGGAGCCTTCGGTGGAGTTTGTAGTGCTTTTCTGGGTGAGTTTGCGGCACTTTTGTCATCTTTTGTTGCTTTTTTGTTGCTTTTTGTCGTTTCACTTGTGTGAGTGATGTTTTTATTGTTTATTTTCATGGTTTTTAGCGTTTTAAATTATATTAGGTTGTATAATGTTGGTTTGGTTTGTCATTCATGTTTTACAAGTGTCGCATCAACTTTATTTTTTTTCCCATTAGTGGCCGTTGTTTCAACGACTCCCTATGCATGTTTTTTTTTCTTTTTCATGTTGATCTTCTGTAATTAATATTCATTGATCTATCTTTCCTTAGTCATATCTACACTCTAACTTACATTATCACTCTGATCTGCCACTTTCCCATCGTCTTTCGGGGCATATTTTCCCTTCACTTGGCCAGTAGTTTCCTTGCTCAACTGGTCATTGTGCAAGTCCAAGGCTCAAGCTTCATGCTTGGCCTATGAGACTACACAACCTAGCTAGAAAAAATGTGCTTTGTGAAGTTCCAAGGCTTAAGCCTCACCCTTGGTCATTGAAACTGTACAATACACAGTCTCTCCCTTAGTATGCCCAAATTGATACTATGCATTGTGCACTCTCAAGCCTCAAGCTAGTCCCCTAGATGTTAGCATTGTACAATGCACAGTTCAGGAATCTAACCTCTTCCCTTAGTGTAGTATTTACACATATTTTCCCTTAAGTCTTGTGGTTTCTACTAAGATCCAGCTTTGTGAGTCATTTTGCTGAAGCTAGTTCATATTTTCCACGAGTGCATTTTCCTCCTACAAGTATTGAAATTGTTGAGAAGTTCTCTTGATCAGTCATTATCATCATGGCACCAAAGAGATCTGCTTCAAAGGACACCACAAAAATTAGTACTGGGGAGGCAGTTGAGAATACTCAAATGAATTTTCCAATTTTCGTAGATAATGAATTGTTTAGATAAAAGGAGTCAGGAATCACATGGCACAAAGTGAATGCGACATTCTTAGCGAGAATCTTCAAAGTAGATCTTGAATATCGATAGGTGTATGTTAATGTCCAAAAGTCAAGGTTACACAAGGTTGCATGCAGGTACCCAGATTTCCCATGTGAAAATGTTGTCAGTTGGATAATTTCTCACAAAGCTTCCAAGACTATGACTCTGAGAAATGCCAATGGAAAAAGGCTTGCCTCTTTTCTGGCACTAGATTACCATCTTATGTACCATTTTCCAAAGCCGGAATAGCTCATGGATTATTACTTCTATGAAAACACTAGCTACTTAAGCACAAACGATTCTCAAAGGTTAGGTGAAAGATCTAGCAAAGTTGCATCAAACCTGCACCAACACCTACAAGAAAAAATATCTTAGCAAGGCTTATCAGTACTTGATAGTCCTTTGCTACCAAATATATGGTTAAAAGAGTACTAAGACCTTCCCTGAAGGGTGGGAATTCTTGCTGAACCACATTGTGAACAAAGGAAAGCCATTCGACTGGTCAGACTTGTTGGCTCAACAACTGAATATCCATGTAGATAATGCCCATAATCCTCTGAAGGGGAAGCAAGCCAGATTTTACATGTTTTCCTACCTATAGGATGAACTATGTTCTCACAATTCATTTCTTGGTATGAATTAGACCTAGAAACCATGAGAGTCTCTTGTGCACATTTACCACAAGCTACTTTCGAAGTGCATCCACAAAGGAGTAATGAAAAAGTTGACTGATCACTTCCTCGTTCCATTATACAAGTTAATATTTGAGGAAGAGCATGGAAAATTTTAGGGGCTAATGTTCACCCAGTGGGCTAATTTTCCATGGTTTTTCCACAAAATATATTCACCAATTCCCAATTTTATAAAAGACGATTCACCCAAATTTTAGAATATAAAATTATTTCACCTTAAAAATCGCCAACATTATATAGAGACTATATAGAATCATTATAAATTTGAATAATTTTACAAATATATGAACACAAATTTTATAGTTTGCATATTTGGGATTAGTAAGATTCACTAATTTTTTTAAACATCAAGAAAATTTTCCATCTTTAAAATTTTCCTTGAGAGCCACCTTGCATGTCATGTGTGGCAATGGAAGTAGTGTCAGAAATAGTAGATTGGTTTTCCTCAACGGACGGCACTTTCCTCAATGTTCGGTGGACAAAATTCTCCATGTATTCTACCAACATATGCCACCAAGAAGTTTCTTACCACCTTTCCACATGGTTATTAATAATTTTTCACAGGAAGAAGAAATCACCTTGGCGTGCTCTATCTATGTAGATTGAATTGTATGAAATAAAGAATCTAAAAGTTGTAGACACCGAAGGTAGGGAGATAGAAAATTTCGCATTCGGTCATTTGGACTTCAATCCGTATGATCCTAGGAATTTTTTTAAAGACCATTGTGAAAGGATTAATTTTTAGTGGCAAAGCTGGACCTTTCGCAGAACTGAGGAGGAAGAGATCACGGATTTTTATAATGCCTCCAAGTCCCGTGAACCAGTCAGTTTCACTGGAACATCACAGTTTAATATGTAGAAGGAATTCACTGCAGAGAAAATACCAGTGGAAAGGAGAAACCTAGTGCGTGAAAAGGGCAAGAGGAAAGTTGCACACATTCCAGTCGAAGAGCAGAGCCGCAAGATGAAGGAAGATCCAATCATCTTAAAAGCAGCCATAACAATAAAGGAGAGGAAGAAGCAAAGGAAGTAGGAGGAAGAGATGAAGCATAGGTAAGAACAAGAGTAGAGGAGATTGGAAGGAGAGAGGCAAAGACAAGAAGAAGAAAAAAAGGTGAAGAGTAGAGGACGAAGAAGCAACATGGAAACAGGCTGAGGAACAAGATTAGAACCGACTACCAGGAGAGGAGAGAGAACATTTGCAAGACAAGGATCTCGCTCAATAAATTGAGGAGTTGATTGTGATTCAATACATGGAGGTGGAACTGGAGCCATTGAACCAAGATGTGGATCTGATGCCAAGCACTCAGCAGGTCACCATTTAGTCTCCTCGTCCTCCGACAACAGAGCAAGCTCCAAGGGAGGAAGAGGAAATTTTTCCTCTTGATGAGGGTATGGCCATGGACATGTACAATCTTACTTATGACGAGCTTCAGAAGAATATTTTATAAGAAAGGAAGAAACATTTTCTGGATGATCATGCATCTCTCACATTCATCAGAGAAAGGATGATTGTGACTGATACTAGAAGGAATCCAAATGTCGTTGCTCTATTCTTCAAAGAAAAACTTTTAATGGCCTCACTTCTACCTTTTTTCATCAATAATGACTTTAACAGTCACTTTCCAGCAAACTTGCATGATTTCTCCCTAGGTAGCGCAGCTCCCTGCGTGCTGCCACGGACCCAGTGACATGTCCTCACTCTGCACCATCTTCCAATCGTGAAACTCAACAACCTGGGTAGTGTAGTTTATAGTCCTGCACCTCCTTTCAACTGCCTAAAGCGCTTAGACTATGCTACTTTCATTTAGTCACATGGCCGGACCGTCGGTGTATGGCTTCAAGCGACTGCCATTCACCTTTCCTGGGAAGGGTTCTCCATTTAACTTGACTAGTTGTATCGCTCCTCTGTTAATAATCTCCTTAATAACATAAGGACCTAACCAGTGCATCTTGAATTTCCCTGGAAATTTATCAAACTTACTATCATATAACAAAACCAGGTCATTTACCTTAAATGTGTGTAGCTTGATGTGTCAATCATGCCATGCCTTTTCTCCCTGCTTTTGGACCTGCTGGTGAAATTCAGTTAAAATTTTTTCTTCTTCGAGCTCATCCAGCTGCATGAGCCTCTCTTCTAGGGCTCTGTGATCCGTCATACCTGTGAGCGCTACTATGAGCATAATAGGCATGATGTATTCCATAGGCATTATGACTTCCACACCATAGACAAACCTAAAAGGGGTTTGTCCCATCAATTTCTTGCATGTTGTGCGATAAGCCCACAATAATGTAGGTATGCGTAGGTCCCAATCACTTCACTAAGCATTGAAAACCTTGGTCAGAGCATTTGCAAACACTTTGTTGAATGCCTCTACTATCCCATTAGCATGTCGGTGATAAGGTGTGCTCTTCTGGTGATATATCTGAAATTGCTCCGTTAGTGCATTGATCGTCTCATTCAGGAAATGCATACCACGATCACTCATCAAGATCCTTGGACATCCAAATTGCGTCAGTACATGCTCAAATAGGAACTTTGCGGCTGTCGCACCTGTGCAATCCTTCATTGGCTGTGCTTCTTCCCAACAAGTCAAATACTCCGTCGCAGTGATAATGTACCTTACTCTAGTCTTCCCTTGTGGCTGAATGGGTCCTACAAAATCTATTTCCCACTTCTCGAAGGGTTGCAACGTCATTTGTGGATTCAAAGGCATTTCATCCCTCTGCAATGGCCTGCCCATTCTTTGAAATACATCACATGCCTTGCAATATTCTTTTGAATCCTAATGAAGGGTTGGCCACCACCACCCTGCGCGTAGAATCTTCTGCACGGTTGCTCTCCCTGCATAATTTCCTCCTGCAGTGCCCCCATGAGCGCCCACGAGGATGCTTCTTCTCTCAAACTCAGATACATATCATCGCAATATCTCATCAATATCCATTTAGTACAGATACCCAGCAATGATAGAAAAAATTGTCGTGTGCACCACTAATTCCTTCTTTTGTTGGATAGAGTATCCTTCTGGTGCATTTTCAGTTGTTAGGAAGTGTATTATATCCTCAAAATGACCATCTGCAACACGTACTGCAAATAGTTGCGCGTCAGGCAATCCTTCTTCCAAGTTAGTAGGTTCCTCCTTTATTTCGATGCACGACATATGGTCGGGTCCCGCGTTCAATCATCCAGGCTTCACAACAACTTCAAAATCGTACTCCTGGAATAATAAGAGCCATCTGCAGATTCACCCCCCCAACAGAGGCTTATTGACCAGGTACTTCAGCACGGAGTGATCCGTATACATCTTAAAATGGCCTCCTATCAAGTAATGCCTATACTTCTGGAGCGCATACACCATAGCTAGCCCCTCGCGCTCAATGGTAGAATAGTTCTTCTTTGCTTTGGATAATTTGTGGTTTGCGAACGCGATAGGATGGTTCAAGCCTTCTCCGCCAGCCTATGTTAGTACTGCCCCCAATGCTATACATGACGCGTTGACATGTACATGAAACTCTTACTTCCAGTCCGGGAAGAATAGAATCAGCGTGGTAACCATCTTGTCTTTCAATATATCCAAGCTCTTCTTACAGTCATCGTTCAAGCAGAACGTGACATCCTTCTTTAACAATTTTTCCATAGGCGCAGTGATATGGGCATAGCTTTTGATAAACTTTCTGTAATATCTCGTATGTCCCAGAGTAGCGCACAGTTGTTTCACACTCCTCGACGCTTCCAAGTTCAGTATCACCACGAGCTTTGCGGGGTCTACCATTAGTCCTTGTCTGCAAACCACATGCCCTAATAGGTTCCCAAAAGGAACGCAAAATAGACACTTCTTGTGATTGAGCGCAATCTGATATCTTCAATAGGTATTCAACATTAGGCGCAAGCTTGTTACATGGCACTTAACCAGCCCAAATACAGTACTCATCAAAATATACCTTCAGGAACTTACGAATAAATTCCTTGAATTTCGTAACCACCACACGTGAAAAGATTGCAGGTGCATTCTTCAATCAAAATGGCATTACAGTGTATTGAAAACAACCCCACTCAGTCGCGAAGGTCGTCTTGCTCCTATCCTCCGGTGCAATTTCGATTTGGTGGTTGCTAGAGAACCCATCAATGAAGGAATATGCTTCCTAGCCGCCTACATTGTCCAACACTTCATCCGTGAATAGAGTCGGGAGAGGATCATGCACACAAGCGTCATTCAGTTTTCTAAGATCCATCCATATCCTTATCTCATCCTTCTGCTTCTTCTCTTGCACCACCATTGGGCTTACCCAATCAGATTCTTCCACATGCTCAATGATGCTTGCCGTGAGCATCTTTTCTAGCTCTAAGTTGACCTTCTCCTTATATTCTAAATTGAGATAGTAAGGCCTTTGCTTAACTGGCTTAGTGTAGGGCTTTAACATGATCTTCATCATTCATAAGTCCCCAATTATTCCTTTTAGATCCATAAACTTGGTAGGGAATAAGTCCTGGTATTCATGGAGAAATTCAGTGACCTTATCCACTGTCGTGTCATCCCAGTAGTCTCCAATCTTCACGAATTTGGGTGCTTCCTCCGTATCAATGTTCACTTGTTTCGTTCTCAATGATGCAATTATATCAGGGTTCTCAATCTGCGGTCCTTGAACCTCGCGGCGGCCTTCTGTTTCCGGAATGTTAATATTCTGCGGATCCTCGTCCTCTTCTTCCATAGTTACATTATAACATTTGAGCGTGCGACTTAGATGAGTAGCCCATTTAGGCTGAATCAGGTCTACAGTATCTTGCGGTACCTAAAGATAGCTTCTTTCACCTCTTGTAGTGCTTCATCAATAATGTCAAACCTGTCCTCAAAACTGAATGTCGTCATGAATCCTTTTCGTAAGATATCCCATTCGCCTGTCCCATGGTAGAGCTTTGTTTCTATATACCAATTCATTGGGATAACATCCAGGGTATGACATAATAGGTGCACCCACTCAGGTTGGGGCTTTTCTCCATAGGCCTGTGTCCATTTGGCCAAATGCACTTGCGGATCGTTCTGTCCATCATACTTGTCTGTTAGTCGCATCTTAGGCTTCCCAAATTGTATTCTCATCATCCTCCTACATTTGCACCAATCATCAAAACTTCCCTTATGCATACCCCACCATCTTTCAGGCGTAGTGCACAGTGCCCAGTCTAAGGCCTGGAAGCACTACTTTTCTGGTACCTCCCTTTAAAATGCATCCAAAATGATATCCACCTCATTCAGACCATCATAAATAGGTAGATTTCTTACCTATGACGACACACATCACAATGACTGGGTCATCATGTTACAATTCAGTGTAGTTACTTCATGTAACTGATTCTGCCAGTGTTCTATTTCTTCGTCAGAGTCCAAAGTGCAGGAACTCTTGCGATCCCATGTAATCCATCCATCCGCGGTGGGATTCACCCAATCTTGGTCTCGCGTTGTTATCTTATAGATACAGTCTAGGTTGTCATCACTCTCATAATCGCGGACAGGTTCAGTATAGCGCGATCCTTCAGCAGGATCGAGGGGTACTATTACATGCAATGATTTCTTCTCAAAGATCATATTTCACTTCTTCATATTGATTACCCCGTTCATATCAGTAACCCAGTCAATTCCCAGGAGCGCAGGATAGGGATTGATGTCATCCACTATCTCTATTACTTCAAATTCAACCGGTGCGCTCGCTCCCTCAATATCCACGGTTACCCCCTGCAGCTGCCCCATGGGGATGATTTTCTGTTGATTCGCCATCCTTAGCTGAATCGGAGACAATTGCAGTGTAGTCTCCCCATTTGCTCCCAAGTTTGTTTTAGTAGGACATTCGCATCTGACCCCAAGTCCAAAATGACCTGATCCATTTCATACTCTCCTATCTGTGTGGTCAGTCTCATCTCCCATTCCGTCCTTGTTTTATGCTTGCTAATATTTTGTACTACGTGTGGCTCACCTGGCGTAGTTTCAGCGCATCTATTGATGATTTCTTGTAACCCTTTCATAGCCTTACTGTTGCGCAGTAACTTCATATAGGTTTCTAGGAAAGTTGTGAGCATAGAGGGGTCCATCCCCGGCTTAGGCTTATCCTTGCTTCCTGAGGTGTAGGCCTCAGCAAAGCTCTTCTTAGCTTCCATGAAGGCTTCACGAGTGTGCTCCAAATAGAACTCAACCTCTTTTGTTGGGGCTTTGCAAACCCATGTACTGTCCTCTGGCTATTTCCCCTTGTCATTTCCTATCACAATTCTTCTTCTGAGCACTATATTTACATTTGGATCTTGCTCGTGTGGCTTAGGCCTAATCATTTGTAGGTTCTGAGTTAGCGAAGGTGGTAGTGCCCCTTTGTCACGTATCCTAGCTATCAGCGTAGGACACTCTTCTGTTTCATGATCAAACAACGTGAAATACTTGCACAACGGATGAGTTGGATTAGTGCAATCGCGGGCATAGTGTCCTGGTCCTCCGCAATTATAGCAAATCAACTATCCTCAACCTCTGCCAGGTCTTCCTCTGCCTTGGCCTCATCCACGCCCCTGAAATCCTATCCACACCATCCTTGCATTCTGGTCAAGGGGCCGCGTTTCAGCGTGAACCCTATAGGTGGGAGTTCTATCCATAATCAATTCATTTCTCTTGCAAGTACGCTCATCATGTCCTACTGAGTTTCTTCCCAAAGGATTTTTCTCTCTCAACTATTTTGCTTAATATTTTATCAAATGTAATGTCTTTTAATTGCCCACTAGCTTGGAGAGATTCCAAATAGTTTGAATAGACAGGGGAAGGACTTTTATAAAAACTATAAGTTGTAAATCTACTTTAATTCCAGTGGTTTTTATATCATGAAAAATGGCTTTTATTTCAGAGGCACTCTTCAAAGGATCATTATCCTTCATCTCCAAATTAAACAACTTTAACAATAACTGAATAATTTCAAGTTCTGAGTGCGAATCATATAATTCTTTCAACTTATTTAATGCTTCATATGCAATACCAAAAGAAACGCTATATCTGCTTACCTCTTTTGTCACTGTTGCAGCTATTAATGTATATGTCCTGTTGTCTTTTGTCTCCCAAATTGAATACCACAAGAAACGATATATCGGCTTACCTCTTCTGTCACTGATGCGGCTATTAATGCATATGCCTTGTTGTCTTTTGTCTCCCAAATTGCACACTGCTTCTCATTATCAAGCAGCTCCGGTGCAATTTCTTTTCCATCACTATCCTTTTTGTCTTGACAAGCTTCCCACAAATCATTAAAAAAAGGGCACTTTTAAGCTTTCTAAACCACTCTTGATAATTTTCCTTTCCATTAAGAACAACTCCAACTATGGAAATTATTGAAGTCATAATTGTTATGCAACCAAATATTCTTCAAATCCTTTCAAATTCAAAATATATGCAATACTTCTGAAAAGATATAAATTCCTTTCTCCTCTTGTTTCAAACAAAGTTGGCTTTGTGGTTTAATGGTAGGTTTCAAAAATAGTCTAGCAAAGAGCTAGGTTCAAATCTTATTAGCCTCCAAAATTTTTATTTTAGTGGCCTCCGTTTGATGCAGTAAATGCAAATAAAGCCTGTTTGATGCAGTAAATGAAAATAAAGCCTCCCAAAATTAGAACAACAAGCCTCCCAAAATTAAAAGAACAAGTGATGCAGTAAATGCAAATAAAGCCTCCCAAAATTAGAACAACAAGCCTCCCAAAATTAAAAGAACAAGTAGACCTTCGATACATGGAACTCCCGTGGATGCATGGAACTTGCAAATAAAGCCTCCCAAAATTAGAACAAGTCTCCCAAAATTAGAACAACAAGTCTCCCAAAATTAAAACAACAAGCAGCCCATGGATGAATGGAACTCTCGTTTGATGCACTTAATGCAAGTAAAGCCCCCCAAAATTAGAACAAAAGCCTCCCAAAATTAAAACAACAAGCGGCCCCTGGACGCATGGAACTTAGATCTTCATAATTTTTATTGAAAACAAGAAGCACTCAAAACTCCAACATGTATTTTAACTTCCAAGGATATATTAAAAAAAATCTTTATACCACTGAATTTCTCAAATCGTCTTTCATTATGACAAAGAGTTATAAAACTTACAAAGAGTCAATAGTTTGGGTGTCCCACTGGGGTAACCTTCTGTTGCTTATTTGTAATATTCATTTATATATAAACAAATTTTATTTAGTAAAATGATCCATTACTCTTAATAAATTTAAAAAATTAGATTTGTGCCACGTGACTCTCCACCCACCCCACCAATTTCTTAGGCAAATTTTATTTAGCAAAATGGTTCATTTTACAATAAGATATGTAATTCTTTTTTTTCTTAACTTTTTTATACATCATTAATTAAGTAATCTTGAACTTTTTATTATTCCTTCTCTTGCAATATATTTTTTTGTTTATACTTATAAAACCTTAAACTATATCAACTATATCAATATTTTCAATAGTGTCATACTAATCTTACATATATTATAAAATTAAAATATTAAATATTTTGCTATTTACTCTTGCATTATTTTCCCTATTTTAAACAAAACTGATCCAAAGATATTCATGGACTAAAAAAAATTAAAATGGTTTGACTACTGCCATGTAACTGATCCCACTACGGATAGATTCTTTTTTTGTGTTGTCCCGTGTAACGTATTGTAGCCGCACTATGATTGACGTGTAGACATGTTTCACGCCTTATAGTGGGAAGAGAACGCCGCGTCACCAAAAGCCAGTTTAGGTGAAAATGGGTGGAAACGAAATATTACAAATGTCACAGTATGGAGGTCGAGTCAACCTTGAATTTGCGAAAGGAGGAGGTCGGGTCAAGAACGAATATTCGGGTTTGCGTAGCCGATAAACTGAAATAGTCAAGCAGGCCTTATTGACAGTCAATAAAAACGGGCTGATGTCTAGAACCTACGTACGTACGTGCGTTCCAGTCAAACCAATCCAGCTTTGCCTCACCCTATGTCCCCTTTATATATACATGATACGACGAAAGGAAAGCGGAGAATGCAATAGTATACATTCTCTCATTTCGAAGTCTCTGTCTCTGTTTCTTCTCTGCACATTGAATATAAAAGAGATCAGCAAAATGGGTAACATGCTTCTGCCAGCAGTCGTTCATCATCATGGTCGTCGAATAAAGATCATGAAAGCTGATGGATCGGTGATGAAGCTGCGTAGTCCTGTTTGTGTGAAGCAAATACTCATCGACTATCCAAATCATGGAATATTTGAGGCGCCCTCTGGTCCCCCACTTGGGATGGGAAGTTTCACTCGACCTCTTCCAGAAAGGGCTGGGCTTGTAGGTGGTCATCTCTATTATCTCATTCCTCTCGCACTCCCACAGCATGAACCCATGGATTACTACAACAGTATCAATGGAGGGCACTTTGCCAGAGACAGTCCCCACTTACAGCCACGGTTTTCTGCACGCACAGGCTCAGCCATAAATTCAATTAAAAAACCGGAAGAAAACGTTGATGCAATTGATAAGATTCATATAGGAGGCGGCGTCAGGATTATTTCTTCTTCCTACTCCACTCACGGATCTATGGTGCGTGTGAAGGTTCTACTCAGGAAAGAAGATCTCGCTACCTTTCTTTCGGCCAATAACGTGATACAAAATATAGTGGTGCCTCCCTTAATTGAACGTACCACTAACAAGCCGGCCTTGTCCCCATGGAAGCCTCGTCTGCATACTATCGCTGAAACCCACGGTCCGATTGGAGATTTAGAAAGATGTCAGAAAAAGCCGAAATAATGTGCCACATAATTTGTATATGCTTACTGAGAATTTAGAGTCGATATGGTTCGCATGTACCCATTTTATTTGTTAAATGAGTATTGTCAGGGTAAAATTCATGCAAATTAACGTCTAGAGATATGCTGTATCCCATCACTAGAATTTAGCGTATTTGTTTTCATAAGGTTCGCTTTGTATTCACAATGTCTTTTTGTTTCTAGGTTTCCTGTGGTTTATTAATCAGTTACGTCAAGACTATTTTAGTAAATAGTGTTCGCGTTGTTTTTTATGGCGTAATCTATTCGATTTGCGGGTTGCTTGCAATTTATTAACCCGTTACATTATATTATACATTGACCATACAGCTTGGTTAGTCCCGCTGGACACGATCATGGTCATAACTAGCATTTGCCCCTGATGTTGCAAAGAAAACACCGTAAAGCAAACCAATAGAAAATAAACTAGTAGCTTGAAGTGTCTTGTAAAATCAATGCAATCTCTGCACAACATTATAATGTTTCAAAATGATATATTTACAATGTTCAAGATCATTTAGTCAACATTTATTACCACGAAAAATAACAATATAAAGACCTGGAAAATAGGCTTTTGATCACCCTATGAGGACACAAACAATAATGTTGAAGGTACATTTGAGATAATTTCACAAAATGGCTACTGAAGATGCAATATCCACTTGCAAAAATTAAATTAACCTGAATAAGCATAGAGGAAGAGTGGGTTATGTAGATGGAAAAATTGAGAAAAAGCCCAAGATCATAAAATGAAGGAGAAATAAACTTCAAATAACAATGTTAAATTGACCCTGATTTTATGAATACAACCATGACCATGAACAACAATGGTGTGATACACTCCATTCCTAGATCTCAACTATAATATTCTATACAGAACCTTTGTGCCCATTTTCACTGAAGAAAAAACCATTACATATAATAAGGTGACAATAAGACAAAGATATGATAGATATGAAATGGGAAATAACCAATAATTGGCGACCAGACTGAAATAGCTATGATATTAAATTTGACAAATAAACTTCTAACTATAATAACAGTTCAATGAATGGAAAAGAAGCTCTACAAAATCTAGAAATAGATGTTGACTTATGAACTTCCATTTAATAAAAATATCCTATTTACGTTAAGAACTTGTAAAAGTACGGAATCAAGTTGTAGGTGGAAATTACCTGCATTGCTTCCCCCTCCTTATCACTAGATTTTGGGCCTTTCATTGGTCCTTCTTCACCAAAAATCTTTCCCTCATCCATAGCAATTTTCTGATTTGTTTCTTTCTTTGTTCTCACTTTAGCCTTTGCTAATAGATACAAAACAACAGTGGGCATTTTTACTGTAGAAGTTGTTTTTGGAGGTGTTGTAGGATGAGGATACTCAAATAATGAGGGTGTGGCGTGTTAAAGAAACTTAAATTTTGGCTAAAGAACCTTTGTGCCCATTTTCGTTGAAGAAAAAACCATTACATATAATAAGGTGGCACTAAGACAAAGATATCATAGATATGAAATGGGAAATAAGCAATAGGTTGTGACAAGACTTAAATAGCTATGATATGAAATTTGACAAATAACCTTCTAACTATAATAACAGGTCAATTAAAGTTAAAGAAGCTCTACAACAGGTAGAAAGAGATGTTGACTTGTGAACATCCATTTAATAAAAAATTACCATTTATGTTAAGAACTTGTAAAAATATGGAATCAAGTTGCAGTGGAAATTACCTGCATTGCTTCCCCTCCTTATCACTAGATTTTGGGCCACTTTTTTGGGATTTTTACCCCGAAAAACTTCATGTCCATTTGAATCTGTTCAAAAAATGCAAAAATACAGAAGATGATCTAAACATGATACTATCATTTAATATTCGGTGTGCACCTTGCATTTAATTTCAGTCTCCTTTTATAGTATGAGTATTAACCTATTTGTGATAACATAGTTTCTTGAGCTCTCCCAACCGCGTTTTAAATTTATTTCTTTTGTTTCCAAGCACGCATCTTGCTACCTGAGTTGTCTCATCTTCATGGGATTTCCCAACTGTTTATTGCAAAAAGTACGCATGACACAAAATTCTGGAGCAACTTTAAGAAGATATTTCATAACAGTAACATTATTACTTCATGCTTTGGGTTCTAGGGCTCAAGATTTTATTGAGTGTTTTTGTGGGTTTTCTGGTTGATAACGCGGGTATTGGAATTGCTGTTGTAGCTATTGTAACTTTATTCCAGATTTGTAATTTTGTCCCGTCTGAAAAAAGGGATTTTAGGCTTTTATGGTCTTAATAGTGTATCGAATGATTTTGATTAAAATTTCTTGTTCCGGGGTTTTCTGGTTTCTGTATAGGATACTGGCTGTTTTGGTGGAATGCATTGAAGGCTCATGCAATGTAAAGGAAGCTAGAAATCAACATGGATAATCAAAGCACTAAAGAAATGGAAGAAACATGTATTTGAATGCTTAAAAATAAATAAAATATGCCCCTAGGATTAAATCAGGCAGATCCTCCCACTTGCCATGGACCTTACTGTGAAATTTATTCAATCTGACCAATAAGCATATTGGAACTTAAACTCTGAAAAATAACCAAGCAATGCTCACGTAACTGAATAGATCAACTCGCTGAATGTTTATTCAATTTGACCATTAAGCATATTGGAACTTGCACTCTGAAACATAATCAATCAATGCTCATGTAACTGAATAGATCAATTCGCTGGATACATTAACACAAAAAACCAACCAAAATTACATCTAAAATCTTCACAAAAATCGTTTTGTTTTTAAACGAGACCAAAGATAAGCTACAAAATCTCAAACAAAAAGTTCAGCATTTCCAGCGAGAAAGGACCCAGCAGCTTCAAACCATGAATCTTATAATGCTTCTTTGAATTATAGTTAATACTTATCTGCACTCCAGTTCCTCTTAACCCAAGAACTTCAGTCACCTTTCATACGCATTACTAGGCATTTAACCTGGGCCAAAAATACCCAACCACCTCTCATTCTTAAACTATAGGTAAGTGTTGATAAATGTCTGGTTCCAAAATCGTTTTAAAATTTTCAATCAGTTATGTAGCTTTCCTGTGAAGTTGCGAGTAATGACTAATTTCTAATTTTCTATAATTAGTAATAAAACACTCTGGGAAGTTTCTAATTTTCTATAATTAGTAATAAAACACTCTGGGAAAGACGACAACATTTCAAGATAAATTTGGTGAGCTCTACAACTGTGCTTCATCAAAGAACAAAATTATCCCCACACGATACAACAGTTTGACTAACATTCAAAATATGATGATTCACAAGTACACATGCAAATTGACAGTTTTTTTCTCCAACTATTGACATCAGCAATGTTCAAGGATGCAGGAAAATAATATTTAGGCCGATAGGCCTTCCTTTGAGTGAGCTTTTCATCTACACTTTGTTTTTCTGCTTGACAGCTCGCGTGCACCTTCAACTGCTCTATGGTTGACATTTGTCGTGCAACTCCATTTCTGTTTCTCCTCTTCAGCCCTATGGTTGACATTTGTCGTGCAACTCCATTTCTGTTTCTCCTCTTCAGCTCTCTGCTCTTCCTGTTTTCTTCCACTACCATTTATGTTCCTCCTGTTTCCGCTTTCTGCTCTTCCTGTTCCCTCCACGCTCTGCTGCAATAATGTTTTCGTGCTCTCCACTAACTGCTGCAATGATCAATTGTCTTGGGGTTTTTTAATTCTCTGAACAGATTTATGGCCTAAAAAGGAAATCCAAAATTGATTGAATTGATAAAGCCAAAAGATTTGTTATACCAAGTTACAGCAAAGGATTGCCAGAATGGTGTGTAATTATTTGCTGCATATTTTTGTCAAAATACTGTGAGCGCCTCACTAGAGTGACACTTTTGAATACAAAGTACTGGCGCCTTGATTAACTATTTTCCAAGCATCTCTTTCTCCATCCATCCGACTCCTTGGTCCCCCATTAAGATGCCTGTCCAGAGTGGGTCTGTCTGTCATCAAGGACAAAGTTGGCCACTCTATCAGAAGTGCCAGTGTGCGGTATCATCAAGGTAAGAATGCTTTGTGGAAGGTGGGTCAGATGGTACGCATAAGAGATGTTGAGATTCATTCTGTCCCTTCAGTGGCTGCAAAAAGTGGATGACAGTTAATTTACCAATCGTTTTAACCATGTAACAAAGGTGCTCAATGTGCATTAGTCATGGGGTGTTTTGTGACAGCCAGAGGGAGGCCTAAAGTCTCAACTCAACTATGCCTTTTCCACCACACACTCACTTGTTGATAAATATCATGACAATACTTGTAACTGCTAACGCATTCAGTTTCTGCAGCAAACCCAACGACGGAAAGTTTCAAAAGAGAACCGTGCAGAACAATGTCTTTTTCTTGCACTACAAATTGTGGTGCCTGCGGGCCTCCTGCAGGTCAGCCCAGCATGTGATAACTGTACGTGTGTTAATTGGTCTGTGAATTGAAGAATCTAATTTCTATCTATATATATGTGTCCCACAAAGTCCAATCAAACAAATAATATATCACCAAATATGATTCATCCACATAAAAATCACCATCAACACCAAATGTATGAAAGCTGTATACACATCATGTGAAAAATCTTTTCGTCATTCATTGTACTATTCAAAGACTTTTTATAACAAATGATACTTTGAGCCACAATGAAAGGGAGCTTGCCCATAATTCTTCTATGATTTTTTGTTTTCTATACACATTTTTCTATACTGAAGAATTACAACTTGATCACGGCTATAGTTGTTTTCTATAACTGCAAGTAATAGCAATAGTAGCAGCAATAGTTCACTAGACAAGGTAATAATTATTCCCTAGGTTAAAATACCTAACACTTTTCCTGTAAACTATATTTTTTTGGCATCTTTTGAATTTTCTATAGTTATGTGTAAACAAATTTCCTGGCTGCCTGCTCAGTTTGAAAATCCCAATTTAGTGGGGATGCAGATCTCAGTCGAAAAAAACAAAATATAAATCAGGCCCCAGGGCAGAACCTTGATGTATCCCGGGGCCCTGTGTACATTATTTGTATCTTCATATAGGTACAAAGGATTGCATTTGCACCATTTTCAAATTGTTTTATATTTTAGACCTGGTGACATCTGAGAAATGGACCAAGCTTAGTATCATGATGTATATTTTGTATAACTACCACACATTTGGTGTGGGATTGGCTCTCTTTCCCAAGGGCAATAATCAAATTGTAAATCTCTCCTTCCAAAAAGTTTAAAGACCTGGTTGCCCTTGTGCTACACACAGATAGGGCACTCCTCAGACAATTTAATTACCTGCACCAACAGAATTCACAGAAATGGCAGCCCGAATCAATTATATATGCTCTTTCAAAAATATATTGATTTAATAATGCAAATGAGTGCTTGGTTTATCTCACCTTTGGCACAAATTTGAAACAAAATAAGTGGCTACACGCTAATTGCTTCGGCTCCACAACGGCATCTGCACATAGATTTATGGGTAGAAGTTTCAGATTTTGTTGTCTGTTGTTAGAATACAGATAAATCATTGAAATAACAATGTAAAAAAAACGAATATTCTAAGTACCCAGGCATATAGCACAAGTAAGTTCCTTATCGATAACAGATGTTGGTGATGCTTGTGTTAAAACTTTGGAAATAGTGGGCATGTTCCCCACTGTTTTCTCTGTAGTATATAATATCGTTTTAATACCATTGGACCCATTAAGATTTGAAAATGGACTCTTTGGAAGGTTATGTCCATAGCTGTTGCAAGGAAAGAAACTCACTGATCATTACCTTGTTATAATAATCACCAAAACAAAACAAAGTAGCTTCTATTCAACTACTTCTAGGAACCCATTATTGACAGCTTGTTTTCTAAGTAAAATCTTTGTCATGTTCTTTATTTTACAGAACTGCAGACTGTGGATGATGGTCTCTACCTTTCTTGATCGTCATTGTCCTGCTTAGGCTCATCTTCGTTATTCTCCAGTACCTCAAGCAGGTACCCAAGATGATCGGTTGAAGGAAACTTGTTGAGATCTGCATAAGAGGATGAATGAAATTACTTAAATGCAAAGTGATAGTCTCTAGAGAACATGTCTTGAATAAGTGGGTATCCTAGGTTTACCTTCTGATGCCTTGGATTCTATTTCAGACTATGGGAATCCATTAGTGAATCTATTCTCGAGGGGGTGAGAAACAACAATAGGTAGTGATGTTGTAGGTACATTTGGGTAAATATCCATTTCTTTCTTTACACCAGCTCTTTCCTTAGGAAAATAAATGTCATTTATAATCAAGACTTCATAAAACTAGCTGCTATCATATTTCAGGTATCTGGCTCTAGAATATTTCATGTATGGCAAGGTTAATGAGAATATGGACGTGTATTCCTTTGGAGTAGTTCTTCTAGAGCTAATAACTGGAAGAAAACCAATCAATGACAACAATCCTAAAGGCCAAGAAAGCTTGGTTATGTGGGTAGGGCTCTAGTGTCCTTGCTTGTTTTGTATTTGATAATTTTGGATTCTTTGTGTTGGTTCAGACTCTTAATCTCTTGTAAATTTCAAAATTTAGGCAAGGCCATTACTGGCAGCTGGCTCTGTAAAAGAACTTGCAGATCCACTTTTGGAAGATGCTTATGACATGAGGAAGATGAAGAGAATGGTCATTGGTGCAGCATGTTGTATGAGACAGACAGCTCAGTTTCGACCTCGAATGAACAGAGTAATTACTCTTATTCTCATTAGTTGCATATATATGTTTCAGTTTCTGATCTTATGTCAAATTTAGTTGCTTGAAGACATTTCCTTTCGTGTGAGGAGTTAGTGCTAGAATTGTTTTTCCGCATAACGAAGAATGGCACATGAAATATTGACTTGATATCCTTCTGACATAGAGTTAAGGGTGTTTAGACCTAGTGTTTAGGGTTGTAATCTAAACATTTGTTCAGTAGTTCAATTTGTAAAATCATCACCCTTAAACAGGTTAGCCCTGAATGCTGATGGTGGATTATGGAAAAATATTCAAAGCCTCAATTGCCAATAATCTCTTTTTCCATTAATGAAATATAATATTCTTTGAATATTAGCAAAAGAGATTACATCATATCTCAAACCAAAGCTTCAGTATGCAAATTACCCCTCCCTGAATAGGCAAGAAGAGCCAGCATATCTGCTTTCGCTCCAATATTAAGAGAGTATATATCTTTCCTGAGAATCACTATCCTAGCTGAAATCTAGATTGCAAGATCTGAATTGAAAGCTTTGGTTTCCCCAAATAAAGTGGCTTACCTTTGCATTAAACTGGCTTTGTGAAATTTCAAACAATGGATAAATGTTAATGTAAGAACGTGAACTTATTCTTCCTCATTGTTTGTCTGTAACTTATTATTGCAGATTTTGAAATTACTACGAGGAGAAGGAGATGACCTACCTTATTGGACCAAGAGGTAATTGACAATGTCCATGGAATTAGATGAATTGATTGAGGATGAATCTGGAGCAAACTCTGGGAGTTGTGACATCCAAACTCATCTATCACTTGCAATGCTTGGAGTTGATGATGATTTGGTATCAAACAGTAGTCCAGATCAAAGTGTAGATCTTGTACATGAGAGCAGAACCTTGGAAGATTATTTCTATGAACATTATAGCCGTTCAACAAGCTTTGATTGATTTAAATCTACTTCTCTGAGCTTCATAATTTTTCTTACTCCTTGCTTCTGTAAAAGCTTCAATATTTTATACTTGGTGTATTACTGTGAGCCAATGCCACTACTTAGCTGTGTTCAATTTCAATCACTCTCCATATTGGCTGAAGCTGTGTCTGAAGTTGAGTGGAGTCCATGTAAAGTCCCTTGCCAATTCCTTGTATAAATGTGAAAGCCATTAGTGGTCACTCGTTTTGGTTTTGGTGACCCACTGGTGCTCACTAGAGCTGAAAATTTTCTTGTCCTTGCCTTTGGAGCAATTGTATGTATGTGGAAGGAAAAGCAATTATGATATCGCTATTGATATGCCAAACCATTGTTATGTACTTTTTCAGGTCTGAAGATGTGTAACTTGTGGTTTAGCTTGGTACATTCTCTTGTATACCAGTTTACTTTGAATTTGTCAATATCATAAGCCCAGTAGCGATTTAAGTGTATGTCTGCATGGCAGAATTGCATTGGGCTTGAACTTTTCTAAAATTAAGTTGTATTTAAAGAAATATGGTGTCTAAAAAGCATAGAACTCCAAACATCAAATCTCTTTGCTCCTTGTAGGCTTGAACCAACATCTCTTCTAGAGAAATTCAACAATTCTAATTTAATAATCCTATCAGCCTCTCTTTGTACCTTTTGAGACAATTGCTAGTTCTAGATGGGACATATAACTCCAATGTGCTTTGTCCTTGTTACAGAGAACACAAAAATATTAATGCAGGGTATAACAACTATACCACTAGTACTACAAATCATTTCTGCTCAAAAAGGGGGATTTAAATCATGCAGCAGCTTAAGAGGGGCAGGGTCCAGTTTCCAAAATAGCCTTACAATTGGACTAATCAAAATAAAATCTGATTCACTTCATAGGCGTAGAGTAAACAGGTACCAAAGAGGTAAGGTGCAAGTGGACAATAAATCATATTCAGCACAAGACCAGCCCTCGGCATACAAATGCAATTGAAAGTCTTGTGTTATGAGCTCCGAACAAGATCACAAATGATATATTATTCACCAAATTTTAATCTTCCACAAAGAGACAGATCGATCCTCTAAGATTTGTCAAACAAATAAAAAAATACCAAAATTATGCATGGAATCATCTTTGAACTGTAAACACTACAGTATATAGTAACCTGGGAAAGTGATGAAGCACTCAATACCATACACAAATAAAATTCCTTAATAGAAGAAAACACCACTGAAAATGGTGAAAAGCTGCCAAATGAACTTTGCCAATCTTTTAGATTTACAAAAACAAAGTCAAAAAACCTCTTCAAAGCTAAGTGCTTACTACCAGCCACATCCAATAGAAAAGGTTTTATGGGGCCTGATAAGATCAAAACTTGCTTGACCACAGTAAGATAAGAACCGTACCTACCTAATGTATAAAAGAAGACTGATAAGCTGGAGGAGGGGCAGGCAGTCTACTGCCAAAGTGATGGTTGCCGTAATTAGTAGAGGAATTGTAAGAACCGGAAACCAACAACGAAGGCCCCATGTTATCTGATGGATACATATATGGCCTTAAGAGCAAGACAGGAGTCCTATTTCCAACACCATAAGCTGCTCCATATAATCCTTGGTTTGATCTGTCATATGCATTTTGGCCCTGTAGGTTGTAGGATGTAACACCTGGAGCTGCAGCAGAATATTGTACTCTATCCAAAGACCTATAAAAGCTTCTGTCTGGACCATTGGAAGAAGCATAAAGAGTCGGAGTTCTTTCATCTGCACTTAACGGAGGCATATATACACCAGCATTTCCACCATTAGCACGAGGACGCTTAGGCTGAGACTTAACAGCACCTGCATACCTTTTTCTGTCAGCCTTAGCTTTCTCTAGCTGAGCTACACGCTTTTGAAGAGGATCTGGTGAGAACTGCGATTCAAGTTTGTGCTCCTCAATGCACTTTATAACAGCTCTGTAAGCAGAAAGCTCTTTTGTATTCGCTTCATTTTGTAGCAGCAAATAAAAATATCGGTAAAAAAAGGAACTTCTGATATAACCAACAATACTAAGCCAAAATGATCATCACATAACAAGACATTTTGTATAACAGTAATACAATCGTACCTGTGCAACAATAGAGTTATTCCCACTTTTTAAACTTGCCTGAGAAGCTTTCTTAGCATCTTTCAGATATTCCTTCAACAAAGGAACATGTGCAAACTTCTCTGTCAGCCCAAATGCATGAGCAAAGTTGACTGCCTCAATTTGTTTTCCGCTGTTGACCAGGGTTTCTACAACATCTGCATGAAATTGTCACAAAATTTTTAGTTAATCTGAATATGTCACAAACATTTGAAATACCAAAAGACAGTTTACTGTGAAAGAAAAAACAATACAGACAACTTCAACGGATTTGTCAATAAAGATAACAGCTATGTCAGCTTGAGACCATTTTCGTAAGTAAACAGTTCCCCACTCATGAAAGGCCTTATGACACTTTACCATAACTGATCATCTTCAGGTGCCTTTATTAATATCAACAAAATAACTTACATACAACTTTCTACCTCATAAAAAGATGTCTACCTAGTAGAGGCCACTCAGTATCTGCCTTGCATATGAAATGTTGAGATCTAAAGAAAAGACTACCAACCCCGTCAACTTAGAAACCTGTTCACTGGACTAAACAAAAAACGTTGGGAAGGTTTACTACAGCCGGGATTACCAAAATTTATCTTCAACTCAATCAGCCACAACCAAGTATACTGATAAAATCCACCAGTCCCTCAAAAAAACCAAGCCAGCCATGAATGCCAGGAAAACAACAAAAAGCCTATCTACCAAAATGGATGGGAAATTTTGCCAGCCTAGCCACTGAGGCTAACATTACAGAACACCAGCCAACCAACCTGGCATTTTTTATTCAAGTCAAGGGAACGACAGAGTTCAGGTGTCTGCCTGTGCCGTGCAACTGCAAGAACAAGCTTGCATAAGTCATCTTTATCAAACTCTGACGCAATTCCAAAAGTAGCTAGAAGTTGCAAGAAGGCCTGGGCCTCCAACGAATTGCCATTGGCAACATCTCCTTCAAGGTTTATCTTCGACTTCCATTCATGTGCAATACTTTTGGCTTGTTCCTTTATATTTAAGGGCAGAACTGGATGTTCAACACCCAAAATAGGATCTGCCAAAACAGGTACAAGAGATTCCAGTAATAATGTACAGGCCCGGCGTAGAGCTGGGAGCCCAGACTCTTTCTTGTCACTTGACTTTTGTTCAAGAGAATAAAACCCCTCCAAGGACTCTAACACTAACCGTGGTGGGTCAATTGCAGAGTTTAATGCAGAGGGAACCTCATTGTGAAGCCCTATTTCCAATTGCAAAAGTCATTAAGAATGGGAAGAAAGGATTTAGGGCTTTCTCGCACGATGCTCATGGATCCTCGAGCATGATATCCACATCCTGGAAGTTTCTCGTTTTGCTTAATGAACAGAGAGCGCAGGAGGGTTTTGCTTAATGAACACAGAGCGCAGGGGGATTCAGAGTGCAGTGCATGCTTGCCAGATGCCAGATGCGACGCAGATGTGATGCGCGGCGAGGGATAATGAATCGAACACTCCGAATCAAACGGTGAATATTAATTCCATCGTCTAACAACGAAATGAATGGTGCAGGAATGTACAGAGTGGCACTGGAGGGAGTTCTTCCCAGAGGAACGCCTTACGGCATAATTATCGTGTAACATGCCAGAAAGGAAAAGGTTGACATGTCCTTTGGCCGTCAACACAAAAACATGTTCGTTGTTACGTGCCGATTGTAAATGGTCGGTCTTGATGCATGAGATGTCTATTTGTAATAGATAAATACTTAAATAGTTATGAATAATTTAATCACTTTTTAATAGAATTTTTATTTTTTAATTGTCTGGCTTTTACGCACATTTTTATTTCTACAGTGAACTATAGTGATCTACTTAACTTGTTAAATCAATTAAATCATAATAATATGAGAAAGTTGAGTCTCAATTAAATTTTTTAAGGTCTTATAAATCACATTAATCTTAGTAAACATTATATTATATTTTGTATTCATTTTAATTTTAAATATATATTAAAATATTATTTAAAAACATATATATATATATATATATATATATATATATATATATATATATATATATATATATATATATATATATATAATTTTTGTATTAATTTTAATTTTAAATATATATTAAAATATTATTTAAAAACATATGTGTATATATATATATATATATATATATATATATATATAATCTTATTACATTATTTTGTATTATTTTAATTTTAAATATATATTAAATGACATTTTTAATTATGAAAATTTTTCCCAGTTATAATACATTAAAATTTAAAACAAATTTAATATAATATCAATTTCATATTAAATATAAAACATTATTATTTTTTAAATTCGTGTACAAATATTTCATTAAAATCTTCGCACTATAATTTTTATAACTCTCAATTACACACACACACACACTCTCTCTCTCTCTCTATATATATATATAATTTGTATTAATTTTGCATGAACTTTAAAAGAGTTACATATTATATATTTAGTCATATTAGGTTGTAGAAAGTGTATTTTGACATGTGTTATTTATATATTTCTTAAGGTAGTGTTGAAGCCTTAATAAATTTTATATTTTTTTTCCATGTGATTTATTTTTCTAAGGTATTACTTTATTTTTTAAAGTCATGGACTAATTTTCAACTTTTGGTTCTCTATTGAGGTTTTGTTTCCTTAATCTTTTTCCAACCTATTTCATGAATTTCTATTTCCAATGCTTTAATGCGAATGCAAGTCATTTATATTCTTCCAACCCAAGAATCCATTCGCCTGTTGACCATCCACATGTATCAATACTGGGATTACATTATCTAGATGTTTACTAAAAATCATAACAAGTTCTCCTGAAGACTCCAATTTCTTGTTGGCCATCCATATGTAAGGCTAGCATGCATTCATCACCACATTGATCAAATAAGTGTTTTCCCCATGCATCCCTATCCTCTTTCATCCCAACTAATTGTTGTTGTGACATGTGTCCCTCATATTTGTCACTATAGCAAGTAGTTCCATCGCCATGCTTTTGTAATCGATCCTCTTCTTTTCGAAAGTCTTTTCATCAATTCCCTGATGCCCTAACTCTTTGACTTCCTAATGGTTGTCCAAGTGTAGGGTTAGTGGGCTCCTATTATTGAAATCTTTCAATTCAACTTGGTTCTTCCTCTTTGATAGTTCTTCTTGATATTAGAAAACACTCCAATGATCTGTTGGGCATTCATGTGTAGGGATAGTGGGCCCTTGTAGTTAGAACATTTCTGCAAAATATGACCTCTACTCTCACAAGACCTTAACTTTCCAACTCCCTAACAATTTGACACCTATACTTATGATATGGCACGATGATGTCATTTCTCATTTCCTCCAACTCTTCATTTATTCACCATCTCATCCAACTAGGCACACCACATGGCTCTCCCGTGAAATCTCATACATTGTGACCACACCATACATCATTAGAAAGGGATATCGTTGTAGTCCTTACCATATGGACTAGTGATCTAGACCTCACATTATGAAGCACTATTGAGGAATCAAGTACATAGAAAATACCAAGCCATCCCCCCAACACAATTTTATGGATTTCTATGCTTTTTTCAATGCATCAAATGCCCCTATCATTCAATAACATAAAGTAATGATTATTAACTTTTATTTGCAAGAAATGAATAGAAGAGTATATCCTCTTTTTTAGAGGATAAAATATCAATAAGTATATACATCTTTATTAGATATTACCCGCACACAAGGGCTTCACTTTGCTAATCAATATTTTACCACATTTATTAATAAATGGGGTTTTAAAATTGTGAAAAAGAAAAACATGTTGTAGGCATCTAGGTAGATGTAGGATATTAGGGGATTTATAAGTATTGAGAGGCATAGAAAGGGTATCTAGTTAAAATAAGGGATTGTTGTGTTGGAAAGATATCTTGAGATGGGGGCTAAGAAAAATGTTTCTAGGATATATTTATCAATACCTTGTGAAATTAGGTGTGTTCCATAATATTCCGCAAACATACATGCTATGTCACAAGTTTACTAGGTTAAGACCCCATGTACCTAAGTGAGTCACAGGTGGAGCATTTGCATCATTTGATGAAATTTTCTTGTTACAAATCTTCCTAAAAAAAAATATCGATCATAAATCAAATATTATCGCTCATAACCAAATTTAAAATGACGAAGTAGTGGAGATAGGTATTTTCCCTCACTATTCATTATTATTTTTGAAGATTTTGGGATATAGACATGGGGCTTCTCCAACAAGCAACACTAGGTGGGAAAGGCACCATGATGCCATCCAAGAGTAAGCAGAAATGGAAGTGATGACATTTTAGAAGGACAAAAAGGCATGTAAGAGAATGAAAGGTGGAATATCCTCTTAGGTTTGGAAAGCGAGAAAGGGATAATGAAACTAGAAAATAAGAAAAAAGGGGTTCCCTATGAGGGGATACGTGGAATCCCATGTCCCTTCATTAAATTTGAAACCACTTTCTAAAGGAGATATTCGTTAGATTTCATCTTGGTGTGTCTTCATTGGGAGAAAAGTCATGCACCATGGAATGAAGAACTTCCTTATTGAGAGTAGTGTTTCTCATGATACCTTCTTATTTCAACCAAACATGGGGCGAGATGGGTACCATTTTTCTGCTCATCATAGAGAGATTTCTCCAAGTAATTATAATTGTGAAATCCCTCACACAAAAAATACTTACAAAACATTAACATATGTATCATTATAGTGGTACATTAAGAGTGAGACTAGGTCAATTAGATAAAAAATGTTCCTATATTAGCATCACCAAGTAGCCAGAGTCATCGTTATCATAACAAGCATCCACTCTACATGGCATGTTGTCAAACTGTCATCTGCTTGGACTATCTTTACTAGAGTCCTTAGGGAACCAAGTAGTTCTTCTCTCCAAGTCCTCTCTAGCCATCAATATGTTGTTCTCACTGACCATCTCATAGCATGGTAAATGATTGCTTAATACTTCACAGCACAAATTTTCAATAGTATGTTGCAATGCTGAACTACTTCAATGACTCATGGAACATATCACTAGCATACTCACCATCATCCCATACTTATATTCCATACCAATTAATGAACATGCATAGTATAATAATAGAAGGCTTAAATTTCGTTATTAATGATGAGTTCCTTTGTTCGATTCTATCATATGATGTGCTCCATCATCTCACATGTTCCATTACGACAACATAATAGTGAATTTATGTCAAGACCCTACTTCCACTTTGATTTTAGAATGAAATCCCAAATGAAAATATTCTTTACAACATTTATGTTTCTAAACAATAAAACAATATTCCTCAATAACTTTAAAGAAAATGAATTAGTATTTTAGCATAGATGTTGTTAGGGGAAATATTTCAAGGAATTAGTAAGTTGTTTTTTACTTCAAATAGACCCTGATAAGTTTTTTTACTTGTATCTTATCTACATATCAACTACTCAGATATGTCTCCAAGGATTTATCCTAGTTATTTTTACCTAGTGTGTAGGAATTCAGAGAATGCCATGAGAAAATATACCTCTAATGTTGAAGAGGACCATCTCAAGCACCCACAATGGATGAGAGAGCAAAGCCTGACACTGGAATTATCCTAGATAAGTCCCTAGCCATTTAAGGCATCAATTACCCAAATTAGTTTACAATTGATCATATTCTCCGAAAATTCCAAGCATTTGAAGAAAAAAGACTATGCCCATTAACTGCGCATAAGGCTAGGTGGCAGGTCTATTGATGCTTCTAACTATCGATGGACAGTCCAAAGCAAATACAACAAGCACTTCTGTGATACACGGACCTGTCAATTTATAGAACATAGTATATAATATATCGCGTCTGGCGGTCCCCATCGCAAGTCGCAATTGGTGCTGGAAAAAAACCCATACACTGTGGTAATCATGGACCCGACGGGAGTATACAATGTAATATAATAAAATATCGAGTCAGGATTCGATCACAAATCGCAATCAGCGCTTTCAACCAGAACCGTATCGCAACCACCAACCACTTTCTGTGATTGCGATATGCGATAAATCAGATCGCAATCAGGCTTTTGCTAGGGGCCATTTCTGATCCACTTGCAATCACATCGCAACCTGTCTACATCGGGGCCGATTATTTAATACACATCCACCTCTTATTTGCGATATGCGATACCGCAAATCGCAAATCAGCATTGTTGGGTGGTGATTCTTAACCCACGCCTTTGTTTTTCTTCCCAATATGCGATATGTGGGGCCCATTGGCAGCTTGCCACTTGGCACCTCCCCATTTTCTACAACTTTTTCCATGTCATCTTCTCCTGCCACATGGACAAGTCAAACTAGAACTTTGACTTTTCTAACTTCTTCATCTTGACTCGGATTTGAGTGTCATTCACACCATAGGAATCAGGATAATGATAACTTGGATCAGATGCTAAGTTTATCTAGATTCTACGACTTTGAGTTTTGAGCCTTTTACCATGCCAATGGTACTTTTCTAAAGATCCACCTAGATCAATCCTCTAAGATCATCCTAGATAACACACTCTCCAGGAGTGCTCCAAGAAAACTCTAAGTGTCCAAGAGTATGAAAGCGAAAGAAGAGAGAGAGAACTCCAAAACTAAACTGATAAAAGTTTGTGAACTAACTATCCTCAGAAGCCTTTTTATTAATGTGGCCTCTATTTTCTTCATTTTCCATTATTTTCCTTCATATTCCTCCTCACATGCAACCTGTGACCTTTCACCTCCCTTTTCTCCTAATTTCCATTATTTTCATAAATAAATGTGCCAAAATGCCACTTTTCCTTTCCAAAGCCTTTGTCATTGCATTTGCCCTTAACCATTAATAAATCAATAGTGATCCCCATCACTATGCGTTTTCCCAACATTTAGCTTGGAATAAGTGTCTCATCAACCATGGCTATTATTTTTCCTTTATTGAATTTTACATGGATTTTTCATCAAGTTGTTATAAAAGAGATGTTTCCTCCTTGTGGAATAATTTTAGAGAGGTAAAAATGAAATTTTATAGAGTAGAGAAATAAATTTGTATGCTATGAATTTATGGAGGAAAGAAATTATAAAGAGGAAATGCACGTGAACATAAAATTTGGATAAATTCTTATCCAAAGATTTTACAGAAGTAAAAAGGGAAACTAAAAGATATTTTACCAATCATGGGAAAAACAAGACATGGTTTTCAAAACCATGGGAAAGAAATCAGTCGATGGTTTTATGAAATATGTTTATGAATCTTATTTATTCATAAATATATAAATTTAGGGAAAAACAAGACATGGATTTCCAAACAAGACATGCATTTGAAACAATGGATGGTTTTACCAGATAAAATCATTTGAGGAAATATTTTGATATTTTATTTATGAAATTCATGAAAATAAAGAAATATGAATTTACAAGTTAGAAAAAAAATTCCGAAAATATTTTATCAAAATATTTTCCTGCCAAATACTTTACAACAATGGCTAAGCACTTAAAAGATAATGAGGGCAAATACTATGGGAAAAAGGGTAAACATATAGTTTGGTTTAACTCCAAAATGCAAATAATTCGTTGATCAACTAGGTGGAAAAACATAAGCAGACATGAGATTAGTTTTAGATTTTGGACATAGAAATATCAATCAAAAGGACAACTAGGTTATATAGGTGGTAGAGTTAACCAATTTTTAAGGGCAGATAACATATTTTGTGAAAACAACTTCAGCCACTCCAGATTCCAAGGCAGAGGACTAGTATTAATAAAATGGTTTCCCATTTAAAGGCAACATTTAGGCATCTAAATCAGCATCAATGAACTAATTCCCATATTTGAAGGCAGAGGATTTTCTAGTAGTTCCAAATCTCTTGCATATTATTTATAGATTATTTTTATTTTAGGTGCATTGTTTAGGATTTTATTCCAGAAAAATTGTAACAACTTCAGGAGTTGTAATATCTATATATTGTTATATTTTGAATGTAAAAGGGTTGTATTTTGATGTCAAAACCCTACCATTTTTGTAAAGACTTTTATTACAATAATTTAATTGAAGTATTTTGACTTTAGTTTCATGATATAATTGTTTCTCATGTATGTCTTTCCCTCATATTTCATAATCTATTTATGCATATGTTCAAGGTAGGATAGGAGTTAGGGTAAGGCTAGGTTTGAGTATGAACCCCCCTAACAACCCACTACAAAGTTATCATCTACACTGAGATTAGCTAATTGAACAGGTTGCTTAAATTAGATCCTTTGCATCATTTAATTGTTGCCTTTTATCATCTCTTGAATGTATATGTGTTTTGATGTAGAATTTGTCTACACGCATCTAATATATTTGATTGATTAAGTATTCACTATGAATACTTAGAAATCGACTCAGTGAAAAATGGCTTGGATCATATCCTGCAACATTTCATGGTTTCAATTATTTTTAATAGAAGGACCTCTAATGTTAAAGATTTGGTCATTTTTAATGGTTTATAACCTTTTCAATCTTCCTCGTTTAACTTATGCAATTGAACTAGGCTTGAAACTCGTTAAGTCTAGGAACAAATCTTTTTTCAATTGAAGAGATTGAATTTCAACTAGGTCCATGAGGGAAATATTCATTTGAACAATTTGTGTACAATAAGATGGACCGGTGTAAAATTAGCTAAAATTCTTTTTCGATTGCACCTTAAATTTCAAACTAATCCTCTTTTGAATGAACAACCCTATGAGTATAGGTAACACCACTCACGAGGGGTTTGTCAAAGGCAATGTTTATAGTGTATTCAACAAAATCTTTTTCAATGTAGATGAGTCCATCAAGGTGAATTGGAATAAAACTATCAAATTTCCTTTTCTGAATAAAATATTTCCAAGCTCAACAACCTATGAAATAGTTCAATAACCATAAATCATAGTGGTAACCATTTAAACAATCATTATTGTCTTATCCAATTAAACCCCAAAAAGCAATAGTTCATCTATCAAAACAATTGGCACATTAGGTGTACCATTTAGAAAACGATTCACTTATGCATGATGTGGACATTCCTTAGTATAATGTTCCTTAACACATAAGACAATGATGTTGTAGTTTACACTATCCCTTGAGAGTTTGAGTTTTGTTTTATCCTATTGTTGGGCATCTTGTTTTCCTTTACATTTGCCCTTTTTCTTACTTCCTGGTTGCTGAGACTTACCAGCCTTTGTGGATTGGACTGCATTAATCTCAAAAGTAACAAAAGTAGTAGTAGGAGAGGTTGAATTTTGACGAGCAGTAATAGGAGTAGACTTCGGATTAGAATACCAGAGGGTTTAATTGTAGCCAATTTTTATCTTCAGTAGAAACATAATTCGTTTAGTTAAGAAGAAGCACTGGAGAAGTAGATTCATTAGTTGGAAGAAAAATCACATACGACTAAAACTATAATGTTGAAAGAAAGCACGACACAACAAAAAATAAGTTGAAGAGTATAAAATATTTAGCCATAATGCACACAACTCTCACACACCAACTCAATCAAATTTCATTAACATTGGCATATATTTATACATGAGGAGAGGTCTCGGGATTTTGTCAACTCCACAAATTTCTCAATCAATAACTCCACAAATCACTCCATAATTATCTCAATCAATCAGTCCACAATTCTCTCACACAAAATAACAACTTTACAATAACACTAACAATTAACAAATGGATCATTACTCCAAAATTTCTCCTCCGTGTAGGAATTTATAGGGTAAGTTCCTCAGACAGAACACCAAAGGACATCGCTCACAACCAGATCGCAGATCAATACACCGGTATTTTTGACGTGGTTAAAACCCTCAAAGAGGGAAACAGTCCACGGCTTGAGCCAACGCGGCCACTTCATGCAATTTATTAATAAAAGAATGAAAATTTACATATGCTTCTCTCATGCACGGATTACCCTACAAATCACCCTCCATGCGCTTTAAATAGAAACCACGGACCAATCGGGTGTCAAGCCACGGATCAAGTGTCGGAAATACCGAGGAGAGAATGAACCATTGGATCACTACATATCGTGACCGTCGGATTGTAAGTTACAAAATGTACAACGGTAAAGAAACACACTTTACCCAACTCTATACCTAACTCTATACTAGACCAAGTTGTACTTAACTATTTCCTATGTGTCGGAATATCCTAACATCCCCCCTTAAGAACAACTTGGGATAGGATTGAAGGATTTACAAATATGACACAATAGGAGAAGGAAGGAGGCACTAGAGCCTATCCCCCCTTAGTGACAACTTCCTGAACTCCAACCATAAATCGAAGTTTAGTGAATTTCGCCTCTGTGAGAGCCTTTGTAAAGATTTCAGCAACTTGATCATCTGTTGAACAATATTGCACTTCAAGAACATGGTCATGAATGAGCTTTTTGATGAAGTGCATGTGCAGTTCAATGTGTTTGTTGCACTGATGTTGGACTGGATCTTTGCATAGCTGAATGGCACTTTAATTATCACACCAAAGTGTAGTCGGATGTTGCTGCTGAAAGCCAAACTCTGACAGGATCTGACGAAGCCGCAAGGCTTCCTTACTAGCTTCTATGGCACCATGATACTCTGCTTCTGCTGATGAAAGAGAAATGGCAGCTTGTTTCTTACAAGCCCATGTAATATGTCCTGAACCAAGAGTGAACACATAACCGGCAGTAGACTTCCAATCATCAGGGTCACCAGCCCAATCAGAATCAATGAAACCAACCAATAGAGGAGCTGCTTCGGCACTGTAATGAATCCCAAACTGAACTGTACCTCGAACATAACGAAGTATTCTTTTAGCTGCTTTCCAATGACTTTCACATGGGTTTTTCATAAACCGAGCAACAAGGCCAACAACAAAGGAAAGGTCAGGACGAGTATGGGTTAGATACAAAAGTTTTCCTACAAGTTGACAGTATAAGGTAGCATCAACTTTAGGAGAAGTGCAAGTGACTGAAAGTTTGACTCCAGAATGAAAGGGAGAAGGGGCCGGCTTACAGTCTTCCATGTGAAAGTGGTGTAGAATATCACAGACATACTTGGACTGAGAAAGGGAAATGCCTTCCTTGGATTGCAAGACTTGAAGACCGAGAAAATAATGTAAGTGTCCTAAGTCTGTCATTTCAAACTTCCTTTTAAGGCTAGACTTCACATGGTTTATAAGGTTGGGATCACTACCGGTAAGGATAAGATCATCAACATAAAGAACAAGAATGATAAGAGACTTGCCCACTTGCTTGGTGTAGACAGTATTGTCAGAATGACACCTAAAAAAGCTAGATTCTAAAAGAAAGCTATCCATTTTGGCATACCAAGCACGAGGAGCTTGCTTGAGACCATAAAGGGATTTCTTAAGCCGACATACAAGGTTGGAGTCTGTTTTTATGAAGCCAATGGGTTGTTCCATGTAGATTTCTTCATGCAAGTCCCCATGCAAGAAGGCAGATTTAACATCCATCTGATGGAATTTCCATTTGAACGAGGCAGCAAGGGAAAGAACAAGACGGATAGAGTTCATTTTGGCAACAGGGGAGAAGGTTTCAGTGTAGTCAATGCCTTCAACCTGTGAAAAACCTTTAGCAACAAGACGATCTTTATGTTTATCAACTTTCCCATCTGGTCCATACTTGGTTCTGTAAACCCATTTGCATCTAACAAGTTTTCATCCCTTTGGTAGAGTAACAAGATCCCATGTATCATTTGCCAATAATGAATGATATTCTTCATTCATAGCTGCTTCCCAATCTGGATGGCTTGAAGCTTTTGCAAAGGTGTCAGGATCATAATTTGTTGGAGCTTGAGCCAGTAAAGAAGAGGCTCTGTCAAACTGAGAACATGTGCGTCGCTGATCTGTAGGATCACCAGCAAGATCACCTACTGCATCTTGAGTAGCACGAACCCATTTTGGAAGCTGAGGAGCTGAAGGAGGATCCAGAGATGGTGGGGGAGGATTATCATCCTCACTTTCAACATCTGAAGAAGAAATGTTTTCAAAAGTAGAAGAGATAGGAAGAGGTGGCACATCCGCCGGACTAGGCTCGCAGGTCGATATATTTTCATCAAATTTTACATCTCTTCTAATGATAACATTTTTGGACTTAAATGGAATAAGTCTATAGCCTTTGACATCTTCAGAATATCCAACAAAAGTACATTTTTCACTCTTAGGTTCTAAAGCTTTATGCTTTTCATCTGGAATATGGGCCCACGCTTCACTTCCAAAAACACGAAAGTGACTTACATCTGGTTTGATTGAGCTCCATGCTTATTCTGGAGTGATATTCTTTAAAGCCTTAGTAGGAGTGCGATTTATTATGTAATTTTCACAGTTAATTGCTTCTGCCCAAAAACTAAGACCAAGTCGTTTAGATTGTAGCATACAATTAGCCATTTCCTTTAAGGTGCGATTCTTCCTTTCAGCTACACCATTTTGTTGTGGAGTATATGGAACATTATGTTTCATTTGAATTCCATTCTCAGTGCAATAGTTGATGAATGTGTTTTTAACATATTCTCCGCCATTATCAGATCTTAGCTTAAGAATTTGATGTCCAGATTGTTTTTCAACAAAGGCCTTGAAGGCCAAAAATGTGTTAAATACTTCACTCTTGAGTTTTAAGAAGTATACCCAAGTGCGTCTAGAGAAATCATCAATGAAAGTTAAGAAATACTTGCAGCCAGAGAATGACACAACTGGAAGTGGACCACATAAATCACTATGCACAAGCTGTAAAGGGGTTGAGGCGTGCCAAGAGGCACGTTTTTCAAAACTGTCTCGATGATGTTTTCCAAGTACACATCCGGAAGAAACACCATCTCTGCAAGATACCATAGGAAGACCTGTCACCATATTTTCTTTACATAGATTCTGAAGGGAGCGATAGTTTAAGTGACCAAATCGCTCATGCCAAAGTTTGCTCACTTCATCGTTATGAGCAACAAATACTGAGGGAAGATTTGATGACCCAAAGTTGTGAAACTTATACAACCTTGTAGAATCTGTTATCACTCAGGTTGTCCTTAAGCTCCGGAAAAGGATACGACCGAGGTAACCACAAACCAACTTTGGACTGCAGGTTCTAGCCCACCTACAATCAAAGAGGGCTCTCTCTTTCTGATTTAGCTTTGTTGAGAAGGGTTTTAGGCTAGCTATTGAGTTCAGGGGTTTAACTTCTATTTTGGTGGGAAGGATGGTGCTTTCAAGTAGAGAGGCAAAACATTATCTGGTCAATTTCAAACCATTGGGCATGGAGTCAAAGAGTAGGACCGCTGGTGCAATTTCTTGGTCACAAGACAAACATGGAGCAAGGTAGCTGCATATGAAACAATCTTTTAAGGTAAAAGGATGGAGTGAAAGCTAAGGCATGAGAGGCAATTAAGAATCTCTCAAACATGTTTAGCAGAAGGAAGATGAATGAGCTCTGCCTAGGAGCAATTAAGAATTCCTAGTTAACAGTCATTCACATGTGAAAAGGTGAAACATGAGCCATAAAGGAATTCATATTCATGCCTAAGTCAAGAGGAAAAACATTAAGAAACCACAGAAATTGAGCATAGAGTGCAAGCATGCAAGTTCTAAACCAATCTTTCTTTCTGTGATTTGAGCATATATGAGATGAAAATAACAGAGATGAGGAACACTTATTGATTCATACAACAGCGCAAGAATTCCACATTCACATCTTCAACCATTAAACACAGCGCAGACCGTTGTTCTCCAAAAATTTTGAGCAGTCTTTGATTATAGAAAATAATATCAGACATATATGTGAGTCTCTCTTGAGATACATTAACCGACCAACCCTTCTAGCAATGCAGAGGGTCATATTTATACAAAAATTAAATACAAAAATATCTAGATGAGAAGTTAATAGCTCATAACTTCTCTACCAACTCCTAAGGAGTGGTTGATTAAAAGTAAATGCTGAAGTAAATACAAATGCCACAGCTGTTCTCTCTGTCAGTGAGTGTTTGACTTTTGAGTCACTTTGAGTCGGCTGGGCTGCGTTCTTAGAAATCCGCGCCCTTAGGTTCGCCATCTCAGCGCTTTTGCTTGGTAACTGCTCCCACCTGTCCTGCGCCTTCCTTCATTGCTCTGTCTAGTGCACTCTGTGCCTTAACCTGTGCTCGCTGATGACCTGCAGCTGTCTGCGATTTTGAAATAAACAAAAAAGAGGGAAAAACTGAAATCACCTGGGCAATACGGCCAGCATTGCTTGCCACCAATTCTCAGAAGGCCACTGATGTCTTTGTATTTTGACAAGTGTTTCATCGGCCTCTGTGTACTTGTAATAACTAGGCGGCATCTCAAACAGATGATTGACCTCGTGTTCCAGGTAAAATAAGCTTTCCAGTCTGTCGTAGAGCGTCTGTCCTGTAGGTGGCCCTGTCTCTGTTGCGGAACTTGATGCAACAGTAAGCTGATTATTGACAAAATTATTGAGCCTGGTAGAATACTGGTCACATGTCAATAGTTTTCCAGCACTGGTCAGCAGGCTGGGCAATCCCCTGGTTTGTAATGCTGCAAGCCTTACGTCAAAATTGTCTACATCTCTTTGTATATCCCGACATCTTGCCTCCAGAGTTTGCACGAGGCTTCTCAATGTGAGCACACTTTTTGCGGTCAGTATGGCATCTATTCTGTTCATGATATGGAATGCTGCCAGCTCTTCCCTAGTCTGATGATTCAGAAAATTGATCATTCTGTTGGCCTGGTCAGGCATATTTCCCAACGCTGCCTTGGCTCTCTGGCTTTTAGTCTTAGCATGACCAAGCAGTTCCACTTGTTCATATATTGCCTGAATTGACCTCCATTGGCCAGTGATTGACTGATTTATTTTGGCCCATAGGATTTTCTTTATTTCAGCCAAAGTCTTGTCCAATGACAGCTCTTTCTCCAAGGTTTTGATTCTGTCCTTTAGGGCCTTGATTTCTCTTGATTGCTCACCCACTGTCATTTTAGATTTGTCATATTTTGTTTCTAGCTCAGCCAATTTTTCTCTGGCTTGTTTAATCTCTGTCGCTTGAAGCTCTACCTCTTTGATAGCCCTTTTTAATTCGTCCATGCTCATGCTAGACTCAGGAATTGCTGTTGTTGCTGCTATAGCACCTGTAGTTGTTGTGGTTGTTGGAATAATTGGAGGGGTGGCCGTTGCTTGTGCTGGAGGAACAACAACACGAGTTGGAAGTGTTTGAGGAGGCTGGGAGGTCGACTCTCCCGGTTTTTCTTGCAGTTCCTTCTCCAATTTCCCTTCCAAATCAATCACTCTTTGGTTTAATTTCATGATCAAATCCAGTTGATCCTCAGCTTCTTTTTCTTTCTGCAGTTCCCTTGTTTGAGGATGCTCAGTAGGAAGCAACCTCAATCTCTTCTTTAATGCAACAATGTCATCGTCTTTCTTTTTCATAAGGGTCCTCACACCCTTAGGATCTTTAGGATCATGTCCTAAGTCCACAATAATCTCCTCCAGTGTTTTAATTCTATTATCTTTGGTCGTGGAAGAGAGTCTTTCAAAATCCAACTCAGTGTTGGGATTCTTCAATGATTCATTTAACTCATGAGCCAATGTGGCCTTCTCAGCAAGTGTGGCATAAAGCATTTCGGCTGTCTGCTTGTGTAGCTCTATTTGGTCCATGGGGTGAATATCTTTGGACAGGACCTCTAGCCTTGTCTTAAAAAAATATGCAGATGACTGTGGCTGCTGCACCTTGGGCTTGAAATGGGTCAGAAAAATTTTTTCTTGCTTTATATCAAATGCTGCCATCAGTCTTTCCTGTTTTGCAAGTGTTGCTTTCAAGAATTGTTTGTACAATTGCATTCTCAGTTGCTCGTTTTGAGGTTTGATTTCTTTGAAGCTGGCCTTGGTGCTGGTTGTTTTCTTGCCTTTCTGTGTGGAGGAAGATACCTCCAATCCACGTTGTACATCTTGCTCTTGCTGTCTCTGTTGCTCTTGCTGAAAAGAACTTGTTGGTGAATGCAGGCTTGGTTCCCTTCTTGGGATTTCTATAACTTCTTCACTGACCTCCTCCTCAATTGGAGAGTCCCCTCTTTGCCTTTTTGACTCAGGCTGCTGTGTAGACCCACTGGCAGGTGTGGAGGCTTCCCGGTCTCTTTTCCTGCCTCTCTCTTCATGGGCAGGAGTTTGCAAAGGTGGCACTTGTAGTGCTTCTGTTTGTTGTGGAAGGGCTTGCCCTTGAGTTTGCTCCGTTGAGGTGACCGGCTGTTCCCTGACCGTTTGCTCTGTTTCCATCGGTTCCTTTCCTTTGGCTGTACTTTTTGCTGATGTAGAAGCTCCTTGGGCAATCTGTGAAGATGCAGCTGTAGACGGGCCCTCTTCCACTTGGTATGGCAGCCTGAAATATACCTGGTCATCAGAATCCAAGTCAAGAGTCTTTTCAAGATCCTTAGCAGTTTGTTCCAAAATTTCCTCTTGAGTTAATTCTTCCACTAAAGTTCCCTGTACCCAAGCATCTTGATTAGCATATGTTTCGACTTGAGGGTTTTTGCAGTGGTCATATGGTGTCAATCTATACTTGACCCTTCTGGCATTAATAAAACCAAGCGGGTCATAAGGGACCCACCAGAAACTCCTCTTCAATTTAAATTGATCTTTGAGTATTAGGTCAGCTTCTTGCCAACTATCCTTCTTGTTCATGATGAAGGGGCCTAGGTGGTCTCTGAATTTCAGTTGTGCCCTTTTCTTAGTGCTGTGGAAGTGAGTCAAATTTGAATTTATAAGTTGCCTGTAGTATTCTAATGCAAACAGCCTCATTGGGACATATCTCGAAAGCCTGTAAGGACACAGCCATAAATTCTGATAACAATATGGTTTTGATATAGGTACCAATCACCTAATTTGAAATTCTTAGACAGCTGCAAGATCTTTTGCATTTCATAGGTTATTCTAGGAGGAGGAACCTTCATTAGGAGGCAGGACACAGGATATACAAACTGGTCAATGAACTCACAGTATGAATAAGGGGAGTCCTGAACTTGGTGGAAAACTGATGACCAGAAGACAATAGACCTCCTTTCTCCCCTTGAATCCAGTTTCTTGATAGGGCATTGGAAGATGTCAGATTGATAAAACATGAAGAGATGATAGATATAGGAGGAATATTTGAAAATTCCCTGCCTATCTAGTCTTGTGAGCTGGTCATGGATTTTGTCTGATATGAACCTGGCATAATTATACTTGATCGCAGGAGGCTGTCCTTGGTTGAAAGAAGACAATATAACCAACACTGTCTCGTCTACAAGTTCAGTTGATGTGAATCCCAACACATAAGATATCATATCTACCAGTAATTTGCCCACCTCATTGAAATGATCATAAGGAAATGGAGGTGGTTCCTTTGGTTGGCAATCAGCCCTCATAAATGTCTCAGCAACCATTTCAATCTTGGTACCAGGGAACCAAGAGGCTTCTTGTAGCAAATTATTTATGGAAAAGGGCAATAGTGTCTCAGTCTTTTTGAAGTTCAACATCTGGTTGATGGAGTCGGGAGTAGTGTAGAAAAGTATGCTTCCAGATGAAGACTTGACAGCCCTCTGACTTGGTTCATAATTTGCAGCACAGAGGTGAATAATCTCAGGAAAAATATTCACAGAAGGGAGGAAATAATAGGGCAGATTGGACTCCCATATGTAATACTTGTCAGTTTTGTCTAGGAAGTTGTTTCTCAGCTGGCAGTAGGTGCGTAGATGATTTCTTTTGGCAACAAAGTCTTGAATGAGGTAATCTGTATCGGCCAAGGGCATGGACTCCAGTTCTTTACTTGGCGGGTTGATGGGAGTAACATTCAGAGCAGATGGAGCGGCCATTATGCAACTTTGAGTACTTGAGCTGAAAGAGGGCTAATGAAACAATCGGCTATCAAATTTGCTCGCAACAACTAGCAAGAGTAGGCAAACTGAACTTCAAATGTGATAGTAGTTGAATGGCTTGAGAGCTTATGCTGTAAGAGACCAACTTGGAGGAGTTTTGGGTCAACCTCCCTTTTCTTGGTGAATTCTCTGGAGCTAAAGACTGTGAGGAACAATGCAGGGGAGCAGAGGGCAATTGCAGTTTCAGTGGACGGATTTGAACAGTGGAACGGGGTAAAATTGGGCAATACTGAGCGGCTGAGCAATTTTTACTGGGGGCCAAGCTTTAAACAGAATTCGCCCGCAAGAGTGTAAATGGGCATAAGGTTTCTGAGATTTTTCTGAAGTGAGGGTCCTCCAGCAGGTTTAATAAAGTCTTAGGCGCAGCAGAACTACGAATTGGGGAACTTTACAACTTTACAGTGAGTGCAATGGATAAAATGAATGAGCAGGAGCGAAAAAGAGGAGGATATTACAAATACCTGGTTCAAACTGGGCTGAAAGTGGATAAACTGGTGCGCAGATAGACGATGAAGCTGAATTGCAGTCCGCAGTAGCTTCCCTGGTCGCTTTGAAGCTTTGGGAGTGAGAGAATGAATAGAACAGGGAGCCGGCGTGTTCAAATGAACCCATAAAAATGAATTACAACGGTCGTCTGCGCTCTTTTAAGCGAAAAAAATTGACATTTGGCACTTTTGGCGCTTTTTCGGGATGACGTCAGCATGACGTCATCGGCAGGTCCCGGGGTACAGATGGGTGATGTGGCAGTACGCAGGGGACATGGTGGCAGACGACGTGTCATGTTGACTGGGCAGGGGGTGACGCGGCAGGTGACGTGGGGCTTACGTCACAGGGGAGGGCGGTAAGCGGTTTCGGGCGCACCGCCTAAGCGCCTAGGTGGTTTTGGGGGGAGGGCTCCGCCACACCTTAGAGCTTGACATGTGGCGGGAGTACAACGGCAAAACCGCCAAACTCCCGGACACTAAAGCTCGGGCAGTTGGCGTGCGAAAAGGCCCGCCCACCGTAGATCTGGGGCGGGCTAGATCTAACAGCTGGCGGGCGGACAAAGAAGAGGAGGGTTAGGGTGGGGGAATATACAGGGAATATTCTGCTTTTAATAATGCGCGGTGGTGGGTTATAACTATGGTTTACGTGTTGTGCGCCAGCAGGATTTAAAACTTCGGAGAGATGGGTTTTGCGGGTAAAGTTTATATGCAGGCGGGGGGAATTAATTTAATGTTTAATAAAGCTTTTAAACATCAACCTTTAGGGATAATGACTGCAGGGGGGAAAGATGTGAGGGTTTTGATGAGCGGGGGATTAGGTAAAGGCTATTAGCCTAACGAGGGGTTAGGTTAATTCCTAGTTTAGGGGAGAGAAAGGCTAATAGGAGCCCCAAGTGGACTGTTATTTCCCAGACCAAACATATGGCTATAATGCCTATGGGAAGGCTATTTAATATTTTTTGGGATTTTTATATAATTTTTGTAGTAAATAGGGATAGGGGAGTGGTTAGGGAGCTATATAATAAAATTAAGAGTTAATATGGATTGTGAGGTGAAAGAAGAGCAGAAGGCTAAGTTTCAACAGTAAAAATTAGATGTAGGGACAAATGAAAGTGAAAAAGTGATTTTAGACAAGAAATGTGGCTTCTTTTCATTTAAGAAAGCTAACATTACCTTGATGCTTTATAGAAATGGAGCAGAATCAGGACTTTTGGGCAGATCCCAAGGTCCTTAAGGGGATGTTAGTGAGGAACTTTGAGGGGGAGGAGAAGGGAAGTTAGACATGCTTCCAAAATTTCTGCCATTGATGAGATGAGCTGTGCTTGTTAAAGCCAAAAATGAAGACAATCTTGTTTCTGCAACCCCAAGCTACCTACCCTTTTTACAACACCTAGCATTTTTTGTTACTCCAGGAAGGGTGCACTTAGATTTGCAAACCCTGATCTCTTTTTCTTTTCAACTGCCTTCCTATCTAAAAACTACCCTTATTTCTGCCAGGGGCTCAGCTTGAACTGTTGAGCTCCCAAGATTCTCTACCTATCTGCACATCTGCCAAGTTTAAACTGTTTGGCCAGATATTATTCTCTATATTCTAAGACAAGAAATTTAAACTTTAGGGAAACCAAGCTTAGGTTGTTTGGCTTTCCCTTAACTGAGCAACCTTTCAAAAATGGAACCTTTGCAGCATGGAAAAGATGAACATTTTTGGTACTTCCACTGTCAATCATGAAATATCAAACCTGTTGCAACAGGAGGCTAACAGAATCATCAACAATGCCAGTAGCTAAAATCTTTTTAGGATCTCTTAGGTCCTTGATTACAACATCATGAGGTGAAAATTCAACGATTTTATCTTCACCTGAATGAGTTATCTGATATACAGATAGAAGGTTGCAGGATAAGGTTGGAACACATAATACATCATTAAACTGACCATTGTCTAGATGAACAGTTCCAGTCCCTAATACACTAAGAGATCTATCATCACCAACATATATATTTTTGGTGTTACAATCATTTAAAGAAGAAAACATGGCTTTGTTTTTGGCCATGTGATAAGAAGCTCCAGAATCAATGAGCCACTCATGAGAATGAGAAGAAGAAGATACATTTAATGCATAAACAGACCGAGATGATTGACAACCACATGCAGAAAGTGCCATTCCTGAAGATGAAGTTGAAGTTGAAGAATGCTCCACATGGATGTTATGTTTCTTCATCGCTTCTTCTAAGGCTTCCATCATCTTAAAGCATTTGGATTCTAAGTGGCCATCTCGATTACAAAAGTTGCAATGTCTATCAGTCTTCTTCCATTTGTTTTTATTTGTCTGATCATTTTGTTGAAATGATTTTTCATTTTGAGGCTGAGATTGCTTAGGACCCTTGTTTGGTTTAGGACCATTCTTTTTAGGATATGACTTCTTAGGATTCTTTGAATTTGGTTGTTGCTGGGCAGCTAACGCTTTCTTGGAAGAGTTTCCAAGATTAAGAAGACCAAGGTGTAAGAGTTTTTCTTGTTCTCTTATTAAAGAATCACAAAAAGAGTCAAAGGAAGGGGACTTGTAGTCTGTTCCTTGAGAAATGAAGGCTTCTCTTGTAGAATGGAAGGTGGAAACAAACACAGAGTAGGCTGGTCCCAACTCTGTAAGAATGGAATAGATAAGGTTACTATCTTCTTTCTTAACTTTAACACCTTCCAAGAGATATCTAAGGGTCTTGAACTTGGACAAGAAATCTTCAATGCAAGAAAAATTATTAGGGTCTAATGTAAGCAACTCATTTTCAAGTTGATGGGCTCTAAGTTCATTTTTAATCCCAAAAACATTATTGATTTGTTTCATTGCTTCATCAGGAGTATGAAGTTCTGCAATATGGAATCTAAGATCTGGAGAAATAGACATCCCTATCAATCCACGTGCTTGATCTTGCCTATTTTCCCGTTTAGTAGCTTTATCTTCATCCTTCGGTTTCTTTTCTTGGCCTGAGGCTATTCTGTAGAGACCTTTACTTCTAAGTAAAACCTCAATGTAGGACAACCATTGGAAGTAGTTGGTGCTGTCAAGGGTAACTTGGTATTGACTTTCCATTTCAACGGAAACTGAAGCTAAAGATGCTGAAAATAAGTGTTCCAATGGATAGATCTTGAAAACTTAGGCTGGTTTAAAAAAAACGGCTCTGAAAATGGCTTCCGGATGAAGAAGTTATGGCTTTTTGAAAAAAAGTTGATGAAGTTGCCGACGAAGTGCGGGAATGTGCGAAAATGAAAAAGTCCGCCCCCACAAAATGGAGACTTGAACCCAAGACCTCTACTCTATTAAAATAGCTTTGAACCAATTGAGCTATACAAAAAATTTGAGAGAGAGAGAGAGAGGGGGGGGGGGTGCTTTGGGTTGCATGCTTGCTTTGAGAAAGCTCTTTTTCCCTACAAAACAAAAAACACAAAACCCAGAGAGAGAGACAGAGAAAGAGAGAGAGGGGGTGCTTTGGGTTGCGTGCTTGCTTTGAGAAAGCTCTTTTTCCCTACAAAACAAAAAACACAAAACCCAACACGGACATGCAAAGAAAACGAACCTTACGGCTCGAAGTTAGCTTTACCCGAAAAACTAAATATTTTCAAAAATGAAATTTGCGGCTCAAAGTTAGCTTTACCCGGAAACTAAATATTTTCCTCAATGTTTCTGATTTTCCGAGATCACCCTAAGGCGCAGGGAAAAGAGCATACGCATGAGAAAAATCCTTCCTTTCTATTTCTGATTTTCCCAGATCGCACAGAGTCGCAGGGCAAAGAGCATACGTAAAAATGAAAGGTATAGATCCAGTAATAAAAAAGGCTAAATAAACTGAAACCAAAATAAATAGAGAGAAAACAACCGTAAACTGCAAATAAACACTGTATACCTCCAGATCTTAAAAATGACGCAGCTAGGGCTATCGGAAACTTTTTCGCCTGAAACGAAAGGGGTTCCTCACTAGAACAGATGCTCCCAACACAACAGAGCAGTCCTCTCAGCCCGAAAGCAGTCAGAAACAGTAGATCTAGGAAACGGCAGTCGGATGCAGTTCTACCGGCTTCAGATTTGGATCACCAACGGACACGGCCCTCAAATAGCTCTGATACCATGTAGGAATTTACAGGGTAAGTTCCTCAAACAGAACACCAAAGGACACTGCTCACAACTAGATCGCAGATCAATACACCAGTATTTTTGACGTGGTTAAAACCCTCAAAGAGGGGAACAGTCCACGGCCTGAGCCAACGCGGCCACTTCAGGCAATTTATTAATAAAAGAATGAAAATTTACATATGCTTCTCTCATGCACGGATTACCCTACAAAAGACCCTCCATGCGCTTTAAATAGAAATCATGGACCAATCGGGTGTCAAGCCACAGATCAAGTGTCGGTAATACTGAGGAGAGAATGAACCGTCAGATCACTACATATCGTGACCGTCAGATTGTAAGTTACAAAATGTACAACGGTAAAGAAACACACTTTACCTAACTCTATACCTAACTCTATATTAGACCAAGTTGTACTTAACTATTTCCTATGTGTCGGAATATCCTAACACTCCCATAATGATAATTTGGAAATATTCCAAGATCATCTCTAAATTTGCAAAACTTTTCCTTAGACAGTTCTTTGGTGAATATATCAGCTACCTATTCATCTGTTCTGCAGTACTTGATCTCAATCACTCCTTCTTGAACCAAATCCCGCACAAAATGATATTGAATATCAATATTCTTGGTCTTCTTACGAAAAGGTGGATTCTTGGTCATCTGAATAGCACTTTGATTATCAGACATCAACTAAGCGGCTTTCTCTTATTGTTCATGTAGATCCTCTAGAATTCTTCTTAACCAAACTGCTTCACATGTTGATGTCATTGTTGCTTTATACTCTGCTTTTGTTGTTGAGAGAGAAATTGTAGGTTGCTTGTTATATCTCCAAGAAATTGTCGTTGAACCCATACTGAATGAATACCCTGAAGTTGATTTCCTGTCATCCATACATCCATCACAATCGGAATTTGCATAACCAATCAACCTCAAATATTTTGTAGACATGTATACCAAACCATAACCAAATGTTCCATGTAGATATCGTAAAATTCTCTTTTCTTCCTTCCAATGCAATTCCTTGGGTTCTGCAATAAATCTTGATACCATACTGACTGCAAAATAAATATCTGGTCGATTTGTAGTTAAGTAGATCAAAAATCCATCCAAGTAATGATACAAAGTAACATCAACTGAATTGGATTCTTCATGTCCATATAACTTCAACCCAAGTTCCAAAGGAGTTGTCATTGGCTTGCAACTCAAAGTTCTAAAATTATTCAAAATATCCCAAGTATACTTGGCTTGTGACATGAAAATACCATCTTCCTTCTGCCAAACTTCAATACCTAGGAAATAATGCAACTCACCAAGATCTATTGTCTCAAACTCAACAATCATATGTGACTTAAACCCTTGAAATAGTTCTATATTTTTCCCTTTGTAGATCAAATCATCAACATATAAGACAACTATCAAAATGTCTTGTCCTGACTGAAATATATAGAGATTGGGCTCAGATAAACTTTTAACTAAGCCATGATCCTAAAATTACTTATCAATTCTTGACTACCATGCCCTAGGCGTTCTTCAACTTATAAACATAATCTTCTTTTCCTGACACTTCAAAACCACCAGGCTGCTCCACATAAATTTCTTCATCCACTTGACCATTTAGAAAAGTTGATTTAACATCCATTTGAAAAATTGGCCACTTGTATTGTGCATCTAATGCAAGAACCATCCTAATTGTATCCTACTTTTCCATTGGGGAAAATGTCTTAGTATAATAAATTCCTTCTTTCTTTGCATATCCCTTTGTAACTAAATGAGCCTTATACTTATCAATTGCACCATCTGATTTATACTTGGTTTTATAAACCCACTTAGTGCTAATTACATATTCTCCCTTTGGTAATTTGACCAAGTTCCATGTAGCATTTTTTCACCAAGGAATTCAATTCTGATTCCATAGATTCATTCCATTCCTTCTTTCTTGATGCTTTTGCATAATCCTGTGGTTCATCCATTTTCATTACCTGTCCCATACGTGCATAATTCACTAGAGAACTTTGAGATATAGTAACCCTTATTTCAAAATTTCTATCCAACATACTTCTTTTGAATGACCCCTTTCAAGCGCCTTAAGCTTCTTCTTAAGGTCATCTGTCTTCAGTGACTTGGAATTTGATTCATCACCAATATTCACAACATCTTTCCTCAATACAAATTGTACCTGATATGGCTAATAGATTCCCTGCTCATCAAACACAACATCTTTGCTTATTATCACCTTCCTTGCCTCTGGATCAAACAACCTGTAACTTCCATTTTCTATATTGTATCCAATAAAGATACAATTCACACTCTTATCATCCATTTTCTTCCTCTTTTCCTTAGGAACATGTGCATATGCAGTACAACCAAAAAATTTCATATGTGCAACACTTGGTTTGTATCCTAACCATGCTTCTTCTAGAGTCAAATTCAACACTACCTTTGTAGGACATCGGTTAAGAGTGTATATTGTTGTGTGTACTGCTTCAGCCCAAAACTCATTTCCAAGAGACTTAGTTTTTAACATGCTCCTAGCCATTTCAACTATGGTCCTGTTTTTCCTCTCTGCAACACCATTTTGTTGAGGAGAGTATGAATTGGTAAACTCTTGCTTTATTCCATTCTTCTTGTAATAATTCAAAAAATCATTTTACTTGTATTCTCCCCCATTATCTTCTCTTAGGGTGAGAATTTTTAGACCACTTTGCTTTTCAACTAAAGCCTTAAACTTAATAAAATCAGAAAACACTTCAGACTTCTCTTGCAGAAAATAAAACCCATGTCTTCCTAGAATAATCATCAATGAAAGTGAGAAAATAACATGCCTTTCCAAAAGAAACAATGTCCATTAGACCACACAAATATGAATGCACCAACGCTAGACGTTCTCTAGCCTTCCAAGTTCTATTTGAGAAACTTTCCATGTGTTGTTTCCCAAAAATACACCCTTCACATACATGATCATCCAACTTAATATAAGGAAGACCATTCACGAGGTTTTTCTTTCTTAACAACACCAAACTCTGAAAATTCATATGTCCCATCCTATAATGCCAAAGCTTACTATTTACTTCTTTTGTCACTTTCAAACTCTGTGAATTACATGAATCAAAGGAGATCTTGAAAATTCTATCTGAAGTCATTTCACCTCTTGCTACAACTGCATTTTGATTCAACTTATCCATGATTAAGCATTCTTTATTATCAAACACTAACTTGTAGTGTTTCTCCATCATCTATCCTACATAAAGTAGATTCTTCTTCAATGTTGTTCTCAACAAAGTGTCTTCAATTAACTTCTTTTTTCCATGAAAAGCTGGTATTGCAACTGTGCCTTTCCCTTTCACTTCAAAAACACTATCATCACCAAATATGACTTTACCAGAATAGTTGTCATTAATTTTGGTAAACAAATCTTGAGATGTCATATGAGTTGAACATCCTGAATCAATATACCATGCTTCACTTTCTTCACTATGTGGCATCAAACTTGAGATGAATAAACTCTCATTCCTAGTTTATTGAACAACTGTATTAGCACCTTTTTGCTCCATATCTTGCATTTTTGCATAATAATATATTTCAAGATGGCCAAAGTTTTTGCAATAATAACACTATGGTCCTCCACCTCTTCCTCTATTTCTACCTCCATCTCTTCCTTGTCCTCTTCCTCGAGATCCATCTCTACCTGTTACTCTAAACTAACTCAAATTCCTGCCTCTACCTTTCGAAGGTGATGCATTTCCTGGTGAACTTTGTTGATTTCTATTTTGATTTTGATTATGATATGGACCCCCACCTCTTCCTCCTCCTCTATTATTTGCTAAAAAGGCATGTTCTACTTTCTCATATGATTGATTCTCTTCAACATTTAACAAGAAGTGACTTAATTCATTAATTTCAATGGTATTTAAATATTTGGGAGACCATAATAATGGTAGTGACAATCTGAAACTTAGGCAGAACACTTCTTAAAATATTTCCAAATAGCCTCCTTTCTAGAACATCTTCACCTAATGACCTCATCTGATTAACAAGATCTTACATTTTTGTGATGTAATCATGAATGGATTCATTGCTTTGCATATGGGCATTTTCAAAATTCATCCTTAATGTTTGCAATTTAGCTACAACAAAACCTTCATATGTGTTCTTTAAGATATCCCATGCTTCTTTAGATGATATTGCACCATTGGCTCTTGGAAATATAGATTCTTCAAGGGATCTTCCTATAAGTGAAAGTGCTTCATTATCTTTCTTAATAAGCTCCTTAAGATATTACTTTTCATCATCACTTAATGCTTTGAATTGATCAGGAGAAGAATAGTGTATCCATCAATTACAAGTTCCCATAAATCTTTAGTGATGAATATAGGTTGCATATGTTTTCTCTAATAAAAATAGTGTGTGCCAACAAGTTTAGGCAATACAATACTGCTTGTCCCCATGAGGAGAGTAAGAGAGAATTATAGAATTAGAGAGAGAAAGTGTACAATGAACACAATGTGTCCCACTTCAACCAGGGACAAGAACCAAATGCCCCAAAAATTGGGACTCAACCACCACCACAAAATATCCTTTTTATTAAATAAAGAGTACAAAGATATCACAAAAAATGCGCAATTACAACCAAATTCTTCTTAAAAATGAATTAATCATCAATGAAAATGATTAATACTTCTCATTCTCCATTTTCAACTTTTTCACCAATCCTTTTAAAAAAATATCCCCTTTTTAAAGAATTGATAATTGTACCTTCAATATAAACCAAATAAAAACATAATATTAAAACCCATTAATTCTATTATACTCCACTAATTCTCTCACTTAAACAATATCCATTAAAATTCTCTCATACTCCACTAATTATGTCTCGCACTATCCATTTAAAACATTTATGTATGCACCCGAATCTATTAATGTACTGAGAATGAAGTTTTCTCCTTCTATATTAATATTTAATAGTACATGGTTCTGTTGATACTGAATGTTCATGATCTTCATATTTCCAAACCCTATGCCACTATTTTGCATATCTTCAAAAATCTCGACATTAGGATTTTCTGCTAGTTCTTGCCATTTTCCCTTTTCTATCTGAGAGATTTTTTCTTTCAGCTCAACTATTTCCTTTTTTAAATGATGAATCTCATGACTAACTTCTCGTAGAGTCAAAGACCTTGATTTTTGATGTTGTTGGTTTCTTTGAAATTATTTTGTGTTTTTCTCATAAGAAGCGTCAACAAACAATGCTTTAGAAATATTACCTTTTGAGGTATTACCAAGATCTCTATGTCTAATTTGTAAAAAAGTTTCTAGAAGTTTTTCTTTCATTTTTCCTTCTGCAAGCATCTTGATGCCTGCTAGAACTTTTGATTTCATCATCATCAATAGTGTGTTCCATACACACTTTCTCTTTGGCTGGTGCCTTTTCTGTTTCTGTTTTTGAGCTAAAGTCTGAGTCTATCTCAGAAAGGTTGCAGTTGCACTCATCAATATATGTGTAATTGCACAGTTGGACATTCACCTGTTCTTCACTATATTTATTCATCAGGTGTACTTCTTCCTTGAAGTGGATTCTAGGTCTTCTAGAGGCATATCCTTGTGTCTTTTTGCCTCTATTTTCCCTTGACTCTCTTCCTTGAGGACATTTGTTTGTAGTATGTCCAGTCTATCAACATAACCAACAGTTAATCATATTTTTTCTTTGAGACTTATGATGGATATCTTAGGGCTCATAGTAGTGTGTTATGGGAACTATTTTATATGATCCTTTCTTGTGACTATTTGACTTATGAGGATGACTTTTAGCCGACTGTTTATGACCTTTCTTTTGGGATTTTCCATGTTTTCTTCTTTGCACAATTGGATCATCAATAATCTATCCATATTGACTACAGATGGATTTGTTGTCAGGTAGTCTGGACATCTTTTGTATGGACTTATTGACTTTCATGCTGGTGAAAAGTCCTGCCATGTATTTTGTTATATTGCAATATATCTCTCCCCATGTATAGTTTTCAAAAGAAGTTTGGAACACTTCTTGTTGCTGGATGTATTCAACAAATTTGGAGGGTAATGTTGCTAAATATACTTGTTTCCAGAGGTCATTCTAACTTTATTTTACTTTGTAAATTATTTGTAGAAATCTTCATATTGGGACATTTTCTTACATTTGAGATTCATCTGGATCATCTCATGTTTATTTGGAAATTCTATTGTTGCTCCACACCAATGTTCTAGGATGAAGGAGGTTAATGATCCAATCATATTATTTTGGGAATCACCATTTTCATTGTGGATAACATCTCCAGCTTCATCCTTAACAAATTCTGCTTCCATTTTTGCAAGTAATTTAGGGGAAGATTCTACTTCCCACCATCTTTGTAGGGTACCTATAAACCACTGGATGAGAGTTTTGCAGGATTCAATTTTAGATTTTCCTCTCATACACGTAAGCTTATATTCAATGTACATCTGGTCAATCATTTTCCTAATTTAACCAGCACTCAAGCCATCAATATTCCATTCTTTATAAGATTCGGACTGAAAGGTATGAGTTTCTGGCATATTTCACTTGTCATTGAGGTAAGGAGATGGATATCTAGTGAATTGGCTAGATAGAGGTTCATATATAGGCAAAAGATGTTGTCCTAAGGATCCTGGCTCTTCTTCTTTGGTCATGGTCCTTGTGAAAAGAGAATAGGATTCACTAAAAGATTCTTTGGTGCTAGTGTGTTGCTTTGGTTTTTCTTGAGGAAATAGAAATGGAAACCTTTCTACAGGTTTTGTGGCATGTTGAATGGGTACATGGTGGCTAAACAACATGGAGGTAGGGATATCCTTATCTTTGGGAGATATTGCAAGTTTCTCAAATTTTTCAGATAGTTTACCCATAAGAGTTTGAGTAGATTCAAACTCATAATCTACCTTTCTCTCCATGCTTTCAATTTGTGCTGTCGATTCTCTAATAAAACCTTTTAATACAAAAACTCAAAATTTGACATCATTAAAAATTTTATTCACACTATCTACATCGACTGATAGTGAGTCAAAACATTCCTTTTGTTCAGAATTTTTTACCATATTCATCTCTAGCCCTTTAATTGTTGTATTTTTCTAGTTTATTTGTTCACTGGCCTTCTGGATCCTTCCATCTATTCCTAGGGCTGAATCATCTTTTAACACTAAAGGAATGGCCTTGGTTGAGTTCCTAGCTTCTCCTAGCATGATTCCCTTGTATGGAGGGAATGTGGTATTTGTTTCTAACTTGCTTCCATCACAAGATGTCCATAAATGTTTTTGTGCAGTTGAAGTTTATGCATCTGCCATATGTACTTCTAGTTGTTTCTTTAATTTCTTCCAGACATAAAAATAAATCCATGAGTTTGTTTCTTCCATGTACCTTTTCCATTCTAGAGAAAGAGCATATTTTTCATCAACAGATGTGCTGAGACTAAATTCTTTGGATTCAGGATGTGTATAGAGATCCCAATTTAGCATGTTCTTGATCTAGCCTCTATTAATCTTATGTTTGGGACACCCATCCATGAGGGAGAAAAATTTGTACATTTCTGGGATCTATGGCTTTTTGCAATCTAGTGGAATAGGATTTTGAAATCTTAAAGATGGAATGAGGCCGTCTAGTCTTTCAAGATATCCCAAGCCATATTTTGGGATCCCAGGTGTTCTCATCTTACTAAACATTTCAGTGATACGGGGGTCTTCATTCTCCATAGTGGGTAATTCATGAATCATTAGGACAGTGCCATGAGGAAATGGAATGTCAGAGCATTTTGGATTTGGACAAGAATTTGTAGTAATAGTAGAAGGGGCCTCTCCATTCCTAGGATTATGATTTTTGTGGAGAACAAGATCTGCGAGAGATTGTAAGAAAACTACTATTTCACAGATATGGCATTCTACTTCTAGAGTGGAAAAATGTAACAACTGAGCGAGTTCAATGATCCAGGTGGATGTTGGTGGCCACCCACCTGTCCCACTTGGACTCCCACAACTATCTCTTTCAGTTTTTTAGTTTCCTTAATTGTAGCACAATTTACTATTTTTAGTAGTTTTTCGGGTCCTAAACTTCTGCAGCCGTTTTGAGGCCCTAAACGACGCTTTTTTGGAAAATTGGGAGAAACATGGGTCCATGGATCAATGTTTGTCTTCCCAAAGCTGTATTTCTCAGATATATATTTCTAACGAGATATTGTGCGCGTCAAATGGAGATCGTATGCCAAAGTTAAAACCCCGGGAAGTTGATGTACCAATTTACCCAAACGAGGCCCACAATTTGGCGTTTCATCTTCTAGGGTTAGGTTTTTGGATGTTTAGGGTTTTCCATTGTTTCTCAACAATAAATAGGCATCCAAACCTCATTGTAACACAGTTCAGAGGCATGTAGCCGCCACATTTCTTCTCAGAGATAAGTTACCATCGCCCTAGCTAGTTTATTTCCATTTTCGTTTGTAAGCATATTTCAATATTTTACATTAATGAAATGAATCATTATTTCCGCTACATCTCTATATTTATGGTTATATCTGTAATCTATTGCATTCCTGTTTAAATCTGGATCATTCAAATAAATCAACATGTGAGCAGCTTATAGATTGAGTATTTACAGATGTGGAAGTAGATGTCTAATATGAAATATGATCTAAGTTTATATGGTATTTTGTGGCTTGGAAGGATTCTTGTAATCTTTTACAATCCAAAGTAGACCTTCTAGGGAAGGACAAAGTAGCTTTAGCTGGTCCTTCTTGTATCTGAGCAGTCATGATACTTTGAACTTTGGGCGATTGAGGTAGATATACTACCTAGTTTTCAAGAAAACTGAGATATTCCCATTTGATGGTCTGATGCTCAATTTTTTGATTGTGAGCATCAATGATTACGAGGGTATTGGATTTTGACTCTGTTTATGCCTCGAAAATCGCTGCATCAACATCGGGGATAACCACCCGGTCCGGACCTTAAAGGCAACACCTTTTCCGTTTGGTATGGTGGCTCCGATTGGATATAATGGGACCAGTTTCCCAGTGATTGGTAAATGGGATGGACAAATAATTGGTTTTCAAATATCTAATGATAATGGATGAATGATCTAACCTAAAAGTGAAATATAAACAACTATTCTATCGTGGGAAATTGCTGCTGTTAGTGTAACTTTGGATGGTCTTAATTCACAAACAGGCATATAGATGACTCTTGTTGGTAAGCAAAGATGTTTATTCATATGATAATTACTAAGCCCAAATAGTTGAACAAAGCAATCAAGCAAACATTATTACACTATTTCTCATTTATATCATACACATAGATATGAGTGAAAGAATAACAGTCCTCGGACATCCAATAGTGAAAAGTACAAGGCTTGTTGTTAAAGCACATATATATATTCAATGATAGCAAAATTTAAACGAATGCAGATTCATATAAAAATGACAGAAGAGCATAGATAATAGTACCATATGTTTGTTGGAGTCACTCCCAATATCAATCGCATTCACATTCCTTTTTCCAACTTAGAAACACTTCCACAAAAGGCAATAGTGCACAGATCATCAAAGCTTTCTTTGTCAAAAATCAGAATACTGGCCTAGTCTTTATAAAAAAATAGATCAGAAGCACAATAGTGTGACTTCCTGATTTGAGTTTATACAAAAACTGAGGACCCTTTCCAAATGCATGAAAGGGCCTATAAATACTACTTAAGCTAACTAATTACAAAATAAAAGTGCTAATAAATTGGTACAACTATGCTATGAATATTTCCTCAAAATCGGCTTGTTTTCAGTCGGCAGCATGATTCATTGCTTCGAATGATCTCCCTTCGGCTTGAGCTGGCAGATATCTAACATCGGTTGCAACTCTGGGGAGCTACTTAGGCGAGAATTCAGTTGAGCTGAGTATGTGGCATCTTGGATCTCGGGTATCATGCAACTGATAGCATCAGTTAAACACTTGAGCGCGGCCCTCTGACTGTATGGCTTGATTAGGAAAAACCAAAAGGTATCCAAGTTAAACTTTGGATGCCAGCGATTAATCTTCCTTTCTTTTCCAGCTCCTGGTTGCATGTTTGATCCAAGGCTTTGGCCGATGTTAATTTTCATGCATTACACTGTGAAATCATATTAGACAAATAAAGTGTGTCGTTGATAAATTCAATTAAATTGCTAGTAGATAATCGACATCTCGAGGTTTCTCTTTCTGCCTTCATTAAATGGGTCTGCCACTCTAGGAACAGGATGTCTTTGTGTGCTTCAATAATTTTGGGCAGATCTGAAGCCTGTCCTTCAAGGGAGTCTTGCCAAGCAAGAAAATTGGTTAAGGTCTCATCGGCCTGTTCTAATTCCTGTCTAGCTTCAACTGATTTATCAACTATAGATGTAGTAATTTCACAAAGAGGTTCAGCCAAAGAAATTTTATGACATAGCAGTTTCAGCTGTGTAATCAATGCCTTATTGATTTGTAGAGCTTCTATTCTGAATTCTGTGATTTGAGGAAGGCTCCTGAACTTTTCCACTTCTTATGACAGTTGAGCGATTTGCTCATCCTTAGTCTTGCTCATTTGTTCGTTCATTGCCTTTAATTTGGCTACTTCTTCAGACAGTTCCTTCTGTTTCTACACTGCACTTGAATCTATCCTCTGTTTCTCTTTGTGTAATTGCTCAGTTAATTGGATGTTTGTCTGCCGCTGTATTGATAGTTGTTGTTCCAATTGTTCTATTTTCCGCTGTGCTTCAGACACCCGCGACTCCAATGAATCAATCATTTGATCTTTTTCCTTAAGGAGACTGCTCACCTCCGACGCTTTATCCATGGTGGCTGCCGAATATGCTCCGGCATACTAGGATAGTTTCGTAAGGTTGTCGGAAGGGTTCAGTTCCTCCTTCCACACCACGTTAGCCATCTCTGTTTGATCTGGCAAAAGGGAAGATTGATCAAGTATTTTCCTTTTCCTTTGTCTTTTCACCACAGCCCTATGTTTAGGACTGTGAAAGACGTCTAGTGGTGGTATGTCTTCTACCTGTAAAACAATTTGATCGGATGGGTCTCTGGGGATTATCTCTGCATCCTTACTACTAGGTAGGCCGTTGGTCCCTTCCATCGGAACCGTAGTTGTGGTTGTTTCTTGACTGATTGTCACTTGGGGTATGCCGAATCCTGGTGGAGTCTCGGGATTATTAATAATAGAGTCAAATTGCTGCAACTCTTGGAGGAGTTTGAGATCAATTTGAGTCTCCAAATCAATAACTTCATTGTCATGCTTCTTCCATTTTTCCTGCTCTTTTTCTTGCTCCTTTCCTTTCTCCTGCTCTGTTTCTTTTTCGAGAATTTCCTCTGTAGCGGGAGACTCGTCAGTACTCTTCTGCCCAGGCTCGCTTGACTTAGTTGTTGGTGTAGTGGCCAACAAGTCCAGAGGCAGAGTTTGCAACCTCTATTCTCTGAGCCTATTGAATTCTACCAGTCCTTCATCATTATATTTCATTCTGGCCAATGTTTTAACCTGAGACAAAGATTCTGCTGAAGAAAATAAATCATCAAATTGATCTTTTTCATGGTCAAACTTGGTGAGTTTGGCCTGTTCAAGCACATTGTAGGCAACCTTCCAGGGATCGAATTTCCTGCTAGGGATGGTCGCAAGGTTAAGCATATTAATTTTTCCTGCCTCCTTCTCAGCATGTTTCCAATCAAGTATGGTGTCAACACCACATCTTAAAGGGAATATGGGCCATAGCTGTTTTTTGAAAGTCCTAAGAGTTTTGTACATTCCAACAGTTGTGATTTGGTAGGCTAATTCACTTGCCAACAATTTATCAGGCACATATAATGGGAGGACATGGGGTTTTTTGGCACTACGAAACACCCATATATACGTGAATTTATCTTCCCCGAACCAATTCCCCACAGCAGTCAAGTCAATTTCGGCCTCCTCGGAAATCCTTGGGGCAGGACTATCAAAGATAGCATAATAGATGGGCAACATGAAACCATTCCAGATTTGATACAAGTGGTCTTTGTAATGTGCCTTCCATAACATCTGATGTAGATGTGAATTGGTTTGGGGTCTTGTGGCCTCCACCTCCACCCGAGTATCGGGTATTTAGAATTAAAACAAAACATATCCATAACATAAGCACTGTAATAGAAGGGAGGAATAGTCTGGGTAGTTTTGCCTGAATTGAATCTAAAATCAAGAATTGCAGAGCCTAATTTATCAAACAATATATTGGCCCAATCCATGATATAACTACTAGTTTCCGTTTCCATTAAAGGAACCATTTCGATATCAAATTTTGCAGAATCATGCATCCCCCATATCCTACACATCATTGCCCCAGCGTAATAGTAACGAGATGCTAAGGAATCCACGAAGTACTTACCCGATGACTAATGTTTGTGCTTTTCTGGATTTTGTCTCCACTCTCTAATCGGGGTTGATTCCGTCTCATTCTCATCTGTGAATTTCTTTAGAAAAGCTTTGTTGTATTTCTTCTCCGACTCGGGCAAATGGTAAATTTTTCTCAAGTCGTTAGGTTGAAATGAACCGAAAACTCTTTCATCAACTGTGAAAAAGGTCCTATTAGAAACAGGAATTTGTTCGACCACCCATCTGACCACATCAGTGTAAGGGAGAATTTTCTCCCGAGCTGCTATCCTGTGTAAAAACGAGTCGGCCAAATCCTTTAGCGAGGCTTCTGATTTGCTGGTTGAGTCTACAGTAGCTTCTTCTTTTATTTCCTATGGTTCTTCCGCCCAAATCAGATTATAAATGCTTTTCCAGCTGGTATTTCCCAGGCCGAGACATGTAGTGTCTGAAATTAATCCCTTCTTGCTTGGTCCTGGGTCACAGGTGGGCTGAATAGTAACTGCAGGGGCTGTTGCCGCAGCGGACCTCTTAGATTTCTTTTCCATTTGCTTAAAACCTGAAACTTTGACGGAATTCTGCACAAGGAAGGAAAACCAGCGTGATACAAAGAAACAGATTGCAAGAGCCAATATGAAAGAGGTATGAATAATAAAAGATCGTGATAAAAATTGATGCAGATAGAATCTAAGTGGAAAATATCGGCATAACTCCTTCATTAATTGGCCGCTTCATCTGTCAGTCATGATAAGGAGGCTTTTAATAATCCATCATAACATATACTGATTCAAGCATGGCTTATATTTTTGGCAGTTAATCGCATTTGATGATTGGCGTCGTGAAAGGAAGGGTTTACATAATAATCCAAAATATCGTTCAATCACCAAAGGTGATACAATGCATGCCAATCTTTAATATGTTTAGAAACACGCGCCCTAATTTAATGCGTCGCAATCGGGGCAGGGCTCGGGTTACATTATTATGCCATTGCGAATCGCCGATCGGCAATGGCGATACGCCTTATCGCATCGGGGGATTTGAAGGTGGAACAATTAACGCATCGCTTACCAATGCCAATTGCCGATAGCGATGCCTTTATCGCATCGGAGGAATGGGGGATGCTTTATAGATGATGCACTTTGTCTTTCCCCGATATCCGATAGCGATTTCCCTTTTCGGATCAGAGTTATTCAATGTGCTTTTACTTATGTTCCTTTTATTATTGCGATATACGATCTTGCAATTGCTTTATCGTAATAAAAAAAGCTTTATGATTTGTTTTAAAAAGGCCTTTTTCTTGTTGTTTTAAAAAGGGAAATCATATTTCAATTGGACTTTTTGATGAGGGTTTTTCTAATAATAAGTAAATACCAATTTATTCACATATCTATGTTTAAAAAGGGACCCATTTCATATTATGATTTCAAAGAAAAATTTTATGAAATGGGGGGGTTGTTGTCCAGCACAACAATTGGCGATTCATTGGGAGAAACAGTTATCTCTAGGAAAGGTTAAAATACTTAAACTTTTTTAATCTAAAAATCTTATCTGAATGAAAGATTCTAATATAACTAGGCAAACATAAATTCTGAATGTAATAATAACTATTTCTGCTATCCTCTTCTCATGTTATAATTAAATACATTCTATGTTTCAAACTAGCCTTGCTTGGTTGCTAATGATAAAACAAAAACTTTTCCAACTTAGCTTTATAATGACTCCTTTGCCATAGGTAGAGCCTCTGCTGCTAGCAAACGTCTATAGTTTCGACATGGATACCTTTTAACCATTTGATCGTTCATTATCCCATCCATTTCAGAGTATAATTAAAAAGAATGAATCCAGAAATATGTTTTAATATTTTTGTATCATTTTCCTTTTTCTTTGTTTTGTAAGATAAAAAGCCATTGTCCTGGTTTCGTAGCCAGCTGTTTGACAATGCCATTCACTGGTGATAATTTAACTAAACAAGCTAGCTTTTGATGAGACCCCTTGTCTTATAATTATAAGCCATTACCCTGTTTTGGTATGCAGTATTGGTAATGTCAGTTGAACTATTTCCCTATGATCATGGTAAGCAGGCTTGTGATAAGACCTCTTATCTTTTACCTCAAGTATATTTTAGAATTACACTCTGAGTAATTATAACCCTTGATGAATGGGATGAAAAATTTTCTCCTTAAGAGAGGATGGATGACAGGATAAGAGTTGAAGATGCTAAGATTGAATCAGTATCTGTTTTGTATTGATAACTGTTTTCAGGCTGCTTAAAAACATTAAAATGATTTACAGTACTTCTAATCTTTGAGCAGAGTTTACAGAAATAAAATGGGTTTCAGAATCTAAATATACCCAACTTCTTAGAAATCTTCCTTTCATTTAAGGTTTTCATTTTAAAAGCAAATATCATAACCATTTCTTTTGAGAAACTTTTCAATATAGTAAAGACCAATGGAAGGCCAACTTTATTCTTCTAACATCCTAAAATCTAAGCTATGTACAAAAATTTAGCTGGAAATTGAATATTTACAAAGGGAGAAGGGGTTACCTTCTCAATTGAAGAATTTTGTCAAGATAAGGCCATTAACAGGAAGAGAATATCTCTTTCCTGATAGATCTTGCAGAATGAAAGTAGAAGGGCCTATCTTCTCATTGATTTGAAATGGTCCAAGCCACATTTTCTGGAACTTTGTGTGTTTTCCTTTATCCTCATGGGCTTTGTCCCATTTCAAAACTAGATCACCAACTTCTAATTGTTTTGAACTGGTTGAAGTTGTATCAAAAGATGCCTTGATAATTTACTGATGTCTTGCATGTATAATTCTGTCTTTTTCCCTTTCTTCTTCTAGTTCCAAAATTTGATCGTGTCTTAGTTGAATAGAAGATGAGGGACTTTCTTCGATAAATTGCACTAAAGCTAAAGATGGAAGCACTAAATTAGCTGGTATGACAGCTTCCTTTCCATACACTAGATTGAATGGAGAAGTGCCTATAGAGGTTTTCTGAGTTATTCTATCAGCCCAAAGTGCAAATATCAAAGATTTATGCCAGTTTTTATGATTCTGTTCAATAGTTCGCTTAATAATTCTAATAAGGTTTTTATTGGTGGATTCTGCCAAACCATTACCCTAAGGGTAGTAATTTGCAGAATACCTCAATTTAAATCCCCTTTTGATAGCAAACTCAAACATAGAATTTCCAGAGAAATAAGATGCATTATAAAAAACAAGAGCATTTGGGACACCAAACCTGGTAATAATGAATTGATCTATGAATTCGATAATTGCCTCAGAATTAATCAGTGGCAGCAAGGATATACTTATGCTGTTTGGATGAGTCTGGAGTGATTTCTACAATGATGTCCAATCCCCATTGCTCAAATGGTTGCTCAATGTTGACTGGTTGCAAAGGGAAAGCTGGCTTTCTTTGTCTTCCACTGGAGGTTTGACAGCTTTGACACTTCCTTACATATTCATGAGTATCCCTGAACAAGGTGGGTCAATAGTACCCAGCATGAATGATTTTGTGAGCTGTGGTGTCAGCTCCAAAATGTCCCCCTGCTGGTCCATTATGAAGTTCCTGCAAAACCTTTTGTGCTTTAGGTTTTTCTAAGCATCTTAATAAAATTGAATCATAATTTGGTTTAAACAATACACCATCTATAATTGTAAAGTTTTTTGCCTTCAATCTAATGGCACGTTTATTTTTATAGGAGAGATTGGAAGGAACGTACCCATCTTTTAAATAGAAAATCAAATCTGCATATTGTGATTCAGAACTTGTGGTACTTATCTGATTGATTTCTTCAATATCTTCTGTATTTTCAGGTTCTTGAATGTTGGATGCTCCTGCTAACAACCTGCAAAAACCTTGGCCTTTGACAATCTTTGCTGGTTTGATTTCCAAGTCATATTCTTGTAATGCGGTGACCCAATTTGCTCTCTTTTCTCCTAATTCCCTTTGAACTAGTAATTGTCTTACTGCTGAAAAAGGAACTATAAATTTTGTGTGAGCTTTTAAGAGGAAGGGCCTATAGTGTTTTATGGCTTTGTACACAACAAAGGCTTGTTTTTCAACTTCTGAATAGTTTAGTTCAGCACCTTGAAGATTTGAGCTGTAAAATGAAATTGGTGCTTCCCAGTTTTGATCGTTGATTTGAGTCAATACTGTTGCATATGACGAAGTGGACGTGAGGGTATATAGTATGAGATGATTAGAAAAGTTGGGAGTGCTTAAAGCAGGGGCATTAATTATTGATTGTTTGATGGAATCAAATGCCTCCTTTTCTACAGATCCCCATTTAAACACCGCATTTTTCTTAATCATCATTTGCAATGGTAAAATAATCTGGGGAAAATCTGGAACAAAACGTTTAACAAAGTTAATCTAACCCAAAAATGACTGCATGGATTTTTTATTATGGGGAAATGGAATTTCAGAAATCTCTTTAATTCTGTCTGGATCAATATAGATACCATCTTTTGAAACAATGAAGCCTAAAAGTTTTCCTTGATTAAGGGCAAAAAAGGACTTCTTTGGATTAAGAGAGATACCATATTTTCTACACCGTTCAAAGATTTGTTTTAAATCATGTACGTGATTAGAACTTTTCTTGGAAAATACAATAATATCATCTAAATAGACAACTACTGATTTATTAAGCAATCCTTTGAACGTTATGTCCATGGCTCTCTAAAATGTAGCTCCTGCATTGATGAGTCCAAAAGGCATCTTTTGGTAGGCATATGTTCCCCACTTAGTTCCGAAGGTCGTTTTAAGCCTGTCATCAGGATGAACCAGAATTTGGTTATATCCTGAAAAACCATCTAAAAAGGACATTAGTTCTGAACCAGCTACTGAATGTAATGTTTGCTCCATAGTAGGTAAATGGAAGTTATCCTTTTGACTTGCCTTATTAAGATTTTTGAAATCAATGCAAATCCTGATATCGCCATTTTTCTTTCGAACAGGCACCATGTTGGAAACCCAGTTTGAATGTCTCACAGGAAAAATTATCTTAGCCTTCAAGAGTTTATTTAATTCAGCCTTTATTTGACTCTCAAGGTTAGGATGAATCTTTCTTAACTTCTGTTGCACTGGTTTTTGTTCAGAAAGCATTGGAATAGTATGTTGAATAACTGATGTATCATATGTTTTCAAATCATCATATTTCCAGGTGAAGACATACTTGTTTTTTGTTAACAGCCTAATGAATGCTGTTCTTTCTTCTATAGAAAGTCCTAGTCCCAAATTGATGTTTTGAGGGTTCTCATCAGTACCTAGGTTTATCAATTCAAATCTTAAAGTAGAACTCTGGATTTTTGAATTGGTCACCTATTTAAACCTGTCTTTAATATCATAAAGATCTTCAGGCTTGACCACTGGTTTTGGTATTGAGTTTCCCTCTTGCTTTTCCTTCATATAAAGGTCATGATCGCTTTCATCAATGATTTGGCCATCATAGGACTTGTCAGAAGTCAAGAAGTTTAAAATGTCTTCATCATGATTGAACACTCTCCAATTGGTGACATTATCGGGAATCGATGGTCTAAAAATTAACTCTACTGAAAATCTATCTGGGCTGTAATCTTCGGATGATAGGACTCTGGAAGCAACATTAGCTAGCAGGTCTACTGTTGCATTCTGGGACCTAGGGATGGGAGAAATATTGAATGCTAAAAATTGAGAGGTGAGTTCCTGTACCAAGGACTGATAGTGTTTGAGATGACCACAAAGGCAATGAATTGTATTTCTAACCTGTTTAATATTGAACTTTGAGGCCAATCACTTTATAGAGTCCTTGGACTAGGGCCTCATATTCAGCTGTATTGTTTTTGCATTCAAATTCCAATCTGCATGATAACATAGTTTTTTCTCCCTGAGGGCTAACCAAAAGACATCCTGCTCCTGAGCCTTCACTAGACTTAGACCCGTCAAAATATAGTGACCAAAATAAAGAATTATCAACAATTTTATTTATAGTTTCCTCAATAACATTAAAACATCTTGACCTATCTGTTTGTGAAAAGTTTTCAATCTGAGATGTGAAATTATTAGCTGGGAAAGGAGATGGTTGGGCAGTAAAATTGCCAAAGAATGATTCAGATGAATAATTCTCCAAAATATTGCTATTGAATGCTATTGGTTGGTTTTCTTGTTCAAACTCGGTAACTGTATGGGTTATGTGTTTCTCCCGATCAATCTTGATCTGATTTGGTTTTCCTTCATAAGGTAACCACATATGAGACCAATCGGTGGAAATATAACCATGGAGTTTTTCGGACCAATCTCTACTTAAAATCAACACATAGAATTTAGGTATATCAGCGATCAAAATATCAATTCTTTGAACTACTCTAGGATCAGCTGATAACCTGATAGTTACTGATTTGGTTTCCCCTAAAACCTGGACCTTAGTTCTATCCAACTGTACAATATGAATTACAGACTTTTGGGGTTCAATGTTCAGTTTGGAACAAACTGAAGCTGGCATTATATTAGAGGAAGCCCCTGAGTCAATCAAACAGTTGTGTAGGTTTCTATTATAGATCTCATAGGTTAAGAGGAAGGGAGGAGTATGAGAATTTGATCTATCGCCAATTAAGACTACGTCAGTAGCTTCCACTCTACCAGAAGGCGGTTGGCCTGAATCATTAGCAGCTTTGGACAATACAACATTGGGAAGAGGTGACAAAGGAACGTCATTTAACTCTTTAAGAAGTAACTTCTACTGATGTTTGAGTTTGCTAAGTTCAAACATAGTAATATTCGCCTTATTCTTCTTCATATCTTCGATAATATTGTAGTCCATAGAATCTGATACTACCAATGTCTTAGATGTTGAAGGTAGAATTGAAGATGATGGTTGATTTTGGGATGGTGTCGCTGAAGCTTTCTTTGTAGGAATCTTTTCTTTGGTAGTAGAGGAACCTGCATTCCTTTTCTTCGAAGTTGTCTAGATAAGTTCAAGAGTACCTTTACTCTAGGTAGTCATGGGGAAAGCTTCTTGTTCGTTTTTTGTATTGGAAGTGGGTAAAATAAAATCCCACATCCCATGGCATTCGACAGTCTCTTCTTCTTCGGGTTCCTTGGATGTGAAGACTATTTCATCTTCTTCTTCTTCTTCAGGATCTAAATCAGCGTTGGATATAACATTTGGTGGTTTTGATTCAGGTTTCTTGAAATTCCTAAAGGGCCTTTTTGTTGAGGTTTCTGCTACTTGCTTTTTGATTTCGACCATTTCATTTGACATAGTCTTGAGGACTTTTTGTAAACCTTCCATATCATATGGATCTTTAGGGGTTTTCTTCTTTGAATCATCTTTGAAAGAAACTTTTTTGGATTTTCTATCTTCAAGAGCAGCTTTCTTTTCTAAAGCATTAATACGTTTCTCCACAGCAAGTGCTTCTTTCATGTTTTCAGCTAAAGTTGGTTTTGCAGCCCTATCTATGAAAATAGCTATATTTGAGGGTAGGGCAGTTATATACCATTCGCTTCTGATTTTCTCACTTGGTTTGGAGGCAGTTGGAATCTTATTCAAGAGTTTATTGAATCATGAGTTGAATTCTTTAATTGGTTCCTTATGTTCTATCCTAAGATTGGAGAGATCATTGATTAATGTGGCTAACGATCTATCATCGCCATACTTAGTAAGAAATTGTTCTTGGCAAATGTTCCAACTGGTAATGGATCCAGAGGGTAGGGAAAAATACCAAGATCCCGCTGATCCTTGCAAAGTATAAGGGAAAATCCTCATGACAACATCTTCCTCTGTCACTCCTTTCAAATTAACTGATAACATAAAGTTATTAATATGTTCTTTGGCTTGTGTTCCAGCATCTAGATTAAACTTGGGTAACCATTTTTCAGGAGAATCAGGTAATGCATGTAATGGTGCAGGCATATTGACCGCACAGGGACTATTCCATGGATCTGCCATTGAAACACTAGTAGTGGATGATATTGCTGATGAAATTCCAGATGTTTGGGAAGGAATTGATATTGACGATTGAGCAGGTTGGGATGTTGAAGTTCCTGATCCCTGATGAACAACAATATGTAATGAAGGAGTGGATGGCTGACTTCACGTTGGGGAAGATGAGATGGAAGATGTCGATGAGAAAATCTCACTGTCAGATCCTTTAGTATTCCTTTTTTCCCTTTTCCTCCTAGGTAAAGGTAACTCAGTAGGTTCTATACCGAGCTTTCCGCTCTGAAGTCTGGTGAGAGGATGAGGTAGATTGAATTGCGAAGTCTCACTGCCTTGAGATGCCTCAGAATTCTGTGGTGATATCGAAAAGCCTTGAAGTTTATGGATGAGTAACTGAACTTCAGGAGATTCAGGACTTAATCGTTTTGAAGTATGTTGGGCTTGAGGAGTGGTAGTTGATTACTCTTCTTCTCGCTTGGATACTAGAGATCCAGCATGCAATTGGGAAGTACGAGGTGAAGTGGAGGGAGATTTACTCTCAGAATGGGTTGTAGGATTGGGTTTTCTCGCCATTCACAGTTCATGCCCTCCTTCTAGCGCCAAAAATGTTGATGTCTCGAAAATCGCTGCATCAACATCGGGGATAACCACCCGGTCCGAACCTTAAAGGCAACTCCTTTTCCGTTTGGTATGGTGGCTCCGATTGGATATAATGGGACCAGTTTCCCAGTGATTGGTAAATGGGATGGATAAATAATTGGTTTTCAAATATCTAATGATAATGGATGAATGATCTAATCTAAAAGTGAAATATAAACAACTATTCTATCCCGGGAAATTGTTGCTGTTAGTGTAACTTTGGATGGTCTTCATTCACAAACAGGCATATAGATGACTCTTGTTGGTAAGAAAAGATGTTTATTCATATGATAATTACTAAGCCAAAATAGTTGAACAAAGCAATCAAGCAAACATTATTACACTATTTCTCATTTATATCATAGACATAGATATGAGTGAAAGAATAACAGTCCTCGGACATCCTATAGTGAAAAGTACAAGGCTTGTTGTCAAAGCACATATATATATTCAATGATAGCAAAATTTAAACGAACACAGATTCACATAAAAATGATAGAAGAGCATAGATAATAATACCATATGTTTATTCGAGTCACTCCCAATATCAATCGCATTCACATTCCTTTTTCCAACTTAGAAACACTTCCACAAAAGGCAATAGTGCACAAATCATCAAAGCTTTCTTTGTCAAAAATCAGAATACTGGCCCAGTCTTTATAAAAAAATAGATCGGAAGCACAATAGTGTGACTTCCTGATTTGAGTTTATACAAAAATGAGGACCCTTTCCAAATGCATGAAAGGGCCTATAAATATTACTTAAGCTAACTAACTACAAAATAAAAGTGCTAATAAATTGGTACAACTATGCTATGAATATTTCCTCAAAATCTGCTTTTCTTCAGTCGGCAGCATGATTCATTGCTTCGAATGATCTCCCTTCGACTTGAGTTGGCAGATATCTAACATTGGTTGCAACTCTGGGGGGTGGCTTAGGCGAGAATTCAGTTGAGCTGAGTATGTGGCATCTTGGATTTCGGGTATCATGCAACTGATAGCATTAGTTAAACACTTGAGCGCGACCCTCTGACTGTATGGCTTGATTAGGAGAAACCAAAAGGTATCCCAAGTTAAACTTTGGATGCCAGCGATTAATCTTCCTTTCTTTTCCAGCTCCTGGTTGCATGTTTGTTCCAAGGCTTTGGCCGATGTTAATTTTCCTGGATTACACTGTGAAATCATATTAGATAGATAAAGAGTGTCGTTGACAAATTCAATTAAATTGCTAGTAGATAACCGACATCTCGAGGTTTCTCTTTCTGCCTTCATTAATTGGGTCTTCCACTCTAGGAATAGGATTTCTTTGTGTGCTTCAATAATTTTGGGCAGATCCGAAGCCTGTCCTTCAAGGGAGTCTTGCCAAGCAAGAAAATTGGTTAAGGTCTCATTGGCCTGTTCTAATTCCTGTCTAGCTTCAACTGATTTATCAACTATAGATGTAGTAATTTCACAAAGAGGTTCAGCCAAAGAAATTTTATGACATAGCAGTTTCAGCTGTGTAATCAATGCCTTATTGATTTGTAGAGCTTATGTTTTGAATTCTGCGATTTGAGGAAGGCTCCTAAACTTTTCCACTTCTTGTGACAGTTGAGCGATTTGCTCATCCTTAGTCTTGCTCATTTGTTCATTCATTGCCTTTAATTTGGCTACTGCTTCAGACAGTTCCTTGTGTTTCTGCACTGCACTTGAATTTATCCTCTGTTTCTCTTTGTGTAATTGCTGAGTTAATTGGCTGTTTTTTTGCTGCTGTATTGATAGTTGTTGTTCCAATTGTTCTATTTTCCGCTGTGCTTCGGACACCTGCGACTGCAATGAATCAATCATTTGATATTTTTCCTTAAGGAGACCGCTCACCTCCGACGCTTTATCCATGGTGGCTGCCGAATATGCTCCGGCATACTGGGAGAGTTTCGTAAGGTCGTCGGAAGGGTTCAGTTCCTCCTTCCACACCACATTAGCCATCTCTGTTTGATCTGGCAAAAGGGAAGATTGATCAAGTCTTTTCCTTTTCCTCTGTCTTTCCACCACAGCCCTGTGTTTAGGACCGTGAAAGATGTCTAGTGGTGGTATGTCTTCTACCTGTAAAAAAATTTGATCGGATGGGTCTCTGGGGATTATTTCTGCATCCTTACTATTGGGTAGGCCGCTGGTTCCTTCCATCGGAATCGTAGTTGTGGTTGTTTCTTAACTGATTGTCACTTGGGGTATGCCGAATCCTGGTGGAGTCTCAGGATTATTAATAATAGAGTCAAATTGCTGCCACTCTTGGAGGAGTTTGAGATCAATTTGAGTCTCCAAATCAATAATTTCACTGTCATGCTTCTTCCCTTTTTCCTGCTCCTTTCCTTTCTCCTGATCCATTTCTTTTTCGGGAATTTCCTCTGTAGCGGGAGACTCGTTAGTACTCTTCTGCCCAGGCTCGCTTGACTTAGTTGTTGATGTAGTGGCTAACAATTCCAGAGGCAGAGTTTGCAACCTCTGTTCTCTGCGCCTATTGAATTTTACCAGTCCTTCATCATTATATTTCATTCTGGCTAATGTTTTGACCTGAGAGAAAGATTCTGCTGAAGAAAATAAATCATCAAAATGATCTTTTTCATGGTCAAACTTGGTGAGTTTGGCCTATTCAAGCACATTGTAGGCAACCTTCCGGGGATCGAATTGCCTGCTAGGGTTTGTCACAAGGTTAAGCATATTAATTTTTCCTGCCTCCTTCTCAGCATGTTTCCAATCAAGTATGGTGTAAACACCACATCTTAAAGGGGATACGAGCCATAGCTATTTTTGGAAGTCCTAAGAGTTTTGGACGTTCCAGTAGTTGTGATTTGGTAGGCTAATTCACGTGCCAACAGTTTATCGGGCACATATAATGCGAGGACATGGGTTTTGTGGCACTACCAAACACCCATATATACGTGAATTTATCTTCCCCGAACCAATTCCCCACAATAGTCAAGTCAATTTCGGCCTCCTCAGAAATCCTTGGGGCAGGCCTATCAAAGATAGCATAATAGATGGGCAACATGAAACCATTACAGATTTGATACAAGTGATCTTTGTAATGTGCCTTCCATAACATCTGATGGTAGATGTGAATTGGTTTGGGGTCCTGTGGCATCCACCTCCACCCGAGTATCAGGTATTTAGAATTAAAACAAAGCATATCCATAACATAAGCACTGTAATAGAAGGGAGGAATAGTCCGGGTTGTTTTGCGTGAATTGAATCTAAAATCAAGAATTGCAGAGGCTAATTTATCAGACGATATATTGGCCCAATCCATGATATAACTACTAGTTGCCGTTTCCATTAAAGGAACCATTTCGATATCAAATTTTCCAGAATCATGCATCCCCCACATCCTACACATCATTGCCCCAGTGTAACAGTAACGAGATGCTAAGGAATCCACGGAGTACTTACCCGATGACTCATGTTTGTGCTTTGCTGGATTCTGTCTCCACTGTCTAATCGGGGTTGATTCCGTCTCATTCTCATCTGCGAATTTCTTTAGAAAAGCTTTGTTGTATTTCTTCTCCGGCTCGGGCAAATGGTACATTTTTCTCAAGTCGTCAGGTTGAAATGAACCGAAAACTCTTTCATCAACTGTGCAAAAGGTCCTATTAAAAATAGGAATTTGTTCGACCACCAATATGACCACATCAGTGTAAGGGAGAATTTTCTCCCGAGCTGCTATCCTGTGTAAAAATGAGTCGGCCAAATCCTTTAGCGAGGATTCTGATTTGCTGGTTGAGTCTGTAGTAGCTTCTTCTTCTATTTCCTCTGGTTCTTCCGCCTTAATCAGATTATAAATGCTTTGCCAGCTGGTATTTCCTAGGCCGAGACATGTAGTGTCTGAAATTAATCCCTTCTTGCTTGGTCCTGGGTCACTGGTGGGCTGAATAGTAACTGCAGGGGCTGCTGCCGCAGTGGACCTCTTAGATTTCTTTCCCATTTGCTTAAAACTTGAAACTTCGACGAAATTCTGCACAAGGAAGGAAAACCAGCGTGATACAGAGAAACAAATTGCAAGAGCCAATATGAAAGAGATATGAATAATAAAATATTGTGATAAAAATTGCCACAGATAGAATCTAAGTGGAAAATCTCGACATAACTCCTTCATTAATTGGCCGCTTCATCTGTCAATCATGATAAGGAGGCTTTTAAATAATCCATCATAACATATATTGATTCAAGCGTGGCTTATATTTTTGGTGGTTAATCGCATTTGATGATTGGTGTCGTGAAAGGGAGGGTTTACATAATAATCCAAAATATCATTCAATCACCAAAGGTGATACAATGCATGCCAATCTTTAATATTTTTAGAAACACGTGCCCTGATTTAATGCGTCGCAATTGAGGTAGGGCTAGGGTTACTTTATTTATGCCATTTCGAATCGCTGATTGCCGATGGCGATACGCCTTATCGCATCGGGGGATTTGAAGGTGGCACAATTAACGCATCGCTTACCAATGCCGATTGCCGATAGTGATGCCTTTATCGCATCGGAGGAATGGGGGATGCTTTATAAATGATGCGCTTTGTCTTTCCCCGATATCCGATAGTGATTTCCCTTTTTGGATCGGAGTTATTCAATGTGCCTTTACTTATGTTCCTTTTATTATTGTGATATGCGATCTTGCGATCGCTTTATCGTAATAATAAAAGCTTTATGATTTGTTTTAAAAAGGCCTTTTTCTCATTGTTTTAAAAAGGGAAATCATATTTCAATTGGACTTTTTGATGAGGGTTTTTCTAATAATAAGTAAATACCAATTTATTCACGTATCTATGTTTAAAAAGGGATCCATTTCATATTATGATTTCAAAGAAAAAATTTATGAAATAGGGGGGTTGTTGTCCAGCACAACAATTGGCAATTCACTGGGAGAAACAGTTATCTCTGGGAAAAGTTAAAATACTGCACAACAGACTCTTGACTGGATGTATGCAGAATGGGTGGATATAATGTGTTGGTGTGCCTGGAACCCCCTCTATTATGAACTACAATGTTTGTCCTTTTACTTTTCATATCAAAACCACTAGTTTTGATTTTCAATTGGAGGATGTCCTTAATGTGTTCATCATACACATATACTAAGAAATTTGGGTTGCAATCATGTTGGCATTATGGCACAGGTTTGGAGCTATGGCACAGGTGTTGTCCTTTATGGCAACTCTCTTTGGTAACAGATCTCAGTTCAGGCTTTCAGAATGAAGGAAAAGACATATACGCAGGTTCATCTAGACGGAGACGCGTATACACGCGGGTTAGACGTTTCAAAGGCGCGTATGCGTATACACGCACTTTCATGCACGGAAAAGCGCGTATATGTTGGAGAACTTACTTTTGGTCCGTGGTAGTTAGTCCTTGGTATTTGAACCTATGGTTTTGGACCATGGTATCTCGTCAGAAGTGTTGACCCCAGGTATTGGGTCCTTGGTATTGTTTATTATGGTTTTGGACCATGGTATTGTGGAAGGCCTAAGACTATAAAAGAGGAAGGAGATCATGTGGCAAAGGATCATCTGAATTATTATTGAATATCTGATAAAGTGCTAGATCTGGAATACTGGTAATTGGGTTATGGTGCAGATCTGGATCTGAATGAAGGAGGAACCTTAGCGAAAAGAGAAGGATAAGTTCTATTGATGGGTCATAATCTTTAAGCTTGAACGATAGTATCTTTGTATGATTTTGATCTGCTATATGTGGCGCTTGCTTGATCTATAAGACTGATAATCTGGGTTAATTAGTGTTTGAATATCTGAAAAAGCGAATTATCCTTTATAGATCTGTACGCAGGTTCAGTGAAGCGAAGGCGCATATACACGCTGGTTCAGTGAAGTAAAGGAGCGTATACGCAGGTTGTTCCATCAACAGAAGCGTATGTACACAGGTTTCAGGTTATTAAAGAAGCTTATATCTTTTGAGTTGTGATCTAGCTGCTTCTGTTTATTGCTGCATTGTTCTGGGTTCAGATTTGGTGTGTGGTTACTGTTACTGTGACCTAGGTATAGTCGTCAAAGAAGTGTTTATTTTGATTCAGTTTTGATTGGTGAAAAGGTGATTGGCTGATGCAGAAATTTTTGATGTTTGATTGATGTTATTTGTGGATCCAGTCTGAAAATTTATGAAACGTGGTCCCTGAAAGAAAGAGAAGGTTGTAGCCTTCTATAGGCCAGCACCTATGTACTAGTATCTTGGCTAGTGCAAGAGCTATGGGGGTTGTAGCTCCCTTCCAGGAGAAGCTGGAAAACGAGAGAGGGTTGTAGCTCTCTGCAGGTTGCAGCCTACGTACTGTTAAAGGACTGCACCAGTACAATTGTAAAAGAAGTTTCTAATTAAAGAGAAGATAGAGACAAATTGCAGCAGGTGGTTTTCACCCACATTGGGTTTCCACCTTATATCTTGTGTTCTTGTGTGCGATTGTCTTTCTGCCCTGTTTTACTGTTTCTGGTTACTGGTTATTTGCTTCTGAAACACAGATTAACAATCAACATCAGAAAGATAAAGTAGATTAAAAAGTTTTCATTATATACGCAGGTTTCCTTCTGCATAGCTGCGTATATACGCGAGTTTAATTAACTGAAGTAGCGTACATCATTTTATTCTGAAAAAGGAATATTTGACTTGATAATACTGATTCACCCCCCCTCTCAATATTATATCCAACAAATCAAACCATACAGGACCATTTGATAAAGGATCCACGATACCACCAATTAATGAATCAGTATATCTATTATTCGTGAGATCTCTAATAGTAGATAAGAAGTACCATGTCTTCGAGCTTCTTCCTAAAGCTTTTTAGGATCTAAAAGGGAAATGGTTTGAATGGATTCGGTATTTTCTTGGATCTAAGAGAGACATTCTTTAAGAGTGACTCTAGTTATAGCCTTTAAATGAGACACAAATAAATCACCATAAACTTTTGATCGGCTTATGGAAGGGAGAGCCCATCGGGCCGATGGCTGACTTTCTATTAACTCTATTTCTGCAGAGTTAATCATTGAAGATGATGCACTATGAAACAAATTTTACATATCAAAATTATTTTCTTGTGTTTCTTCTTTCTGAAGTTCTCTGAATGAAACATATCTTCTTCCTGGTTCCATGTTATCTTTTGAGAGAGTTTAAAAGATAAATACCTGTATGGACCAGACGTTATTGGCTCTGATACCAATTTGAAGCAGGAAATTCTTCAGCTTCCTCCGAAGGAGAAAATGAAGCTTGTTGTGCAATTTCTATGTCTTCTTTGATGAATACACAAACTCTTACACAAATTTCTGGATCTTCACGCAATAATTCTCTTCAACGACCTCTTGCCAATAGGAGAAAAACACCCCTCAATCCTGGATGAACCTTCAGCGAACCTCAGATGAACCTCTTCTCTCATAGAATATTTAAAATAGCATAACAGAACATAAACTCATGCAGAACATTTAAAAAATAACTCTCTTTTATTGATTTCAAAAGATGAATTACAATGCTGGAAGAATTAGAGAAACTTTAATCAGAGATAGACTGCTTGGGCATTTACTAGATGCTACACCTTAAATTAATATGCACTCCAGAGGCTACTTGGCCCTTTACAGGCTCTGTATTTGAACTTTCTAAAATAAACATAGACTCAAACTTAATCAGTTCAACCACTTTAGGTTCTTACCAGGGTTGTTAGGCCCTAATACGCAGGCTTTTCAAACTCGACTCTAAAAGATACTTTCTTTGTGATACAAGCATATCGAGCACAAACATTCATAGATGTAGAGCATGAAGATTATCTCAGAATTCAAACAAACAAACTTTCACTCTTAGACTCACCAACTCTAAATGTCCCAATGAGCCTTACTTCTCTCCTTTTATAGGATGAGAAGGGGACAAACATGAGACAATCGTACTAAGATTATGAGATATGGATCAAATCACACCAAAAGACAATCGTACTGAGATTCCAATATGTGCATCAAATCACACCAAAAGTTGAAGAAGTGCTATGAGTCTCGAAAAATCATATTTTTTACAAAGTAGAGATGATTCCAAATCCTACAGAAAAGATATTTACAATGTGGAGATTTTTGTCGTAAAATCGCACGAAAATCGGTCACTATCAAATTCAAGTGACAAGACATTACTGTACATTGTGGATGCTTTTTAGGAGAATCCCACAATAACCCTTTGAGTCTTTTAAGTTATGTTCCCAATGGATTTGTACCAGGGAATCAACCATTATTAAGATGGTATGCTCCACTAGTCTCCAATACTTTTGTATAAACCCCTCGAACAATCATTGGTTCTCGAGGATAATCTGATGGATTACTTTGGTTAAGACTAACCGATGATGATGTCCTCTCATGAAGTAGCCTAATATGCAATCATCAGAAACATGTTTTAGATCTACAATAGTCTTACAGGGAAGGTGAAAACATTCCATGGACTCCTGCTAATCACTTTGAAAGTATCTTTCAAAGCACCTTGGATCCACAACATTCTTATTTATCCCATACTATCTCCACCATTCCTGTAACCAAGTTGGTTGCAACAGTAACTGTGTAATGAAGACATGTCCAAATTTTAATAATGTATAATGTATTTTTGATCTTTCTTCTATGCATAAGAGATCCCACCAAAGATCCTTATAGCCTTGGCAATTATAGAAAGTGTCAAGAAATACAAGGCTTAGATCCGTTTGTGGCCACATTATTCTTGCAGGATGTTTAAGATATTTGGTTCTATTGATAGTATAATATTTATGAAATGTTTTGGTTCTATTGCTTCCCTCATTCCATATTAGACTGATATCATGAAAACTTTCCCTTAATGCTTCATCTGCAAGATCAAAATACATCATTTAATTCTTATACACCATATCATATATCCAAGTGTTGGACTTAGGGTAAATCTTTATTTCTGGTATAAGGTGGTATAAGTCCTGATGAGATTGTAGATTTGCATCCATAAATTTGGTGTTTCTTAACTGCCAAGTGGGTTTCCATTTTTAAGCATAGATTGGCCATGAGGTGCTATCTGGGATATTTCTAAGTTCTTGTTGCTATGTTTTAGGGTCCCATTCAGTGACAATAACCATTAGATGATTTTCTTTTTTTAGATACTCCCAACTCAAAAAATATGGTAGACAGTTTCTTTCTCCCTTTATATGCTCGACATCAAAATCAAAATTTGCAAACAAAGCTTGCCATCTAGCAAACTTGGATTCTCCAGGATTTTTGATGTCTTTTGTTAACACTTTCTTTAAAGTAGAAGCATCAGTCCTAAGAAGAAACCTTTTATGTATGAGGTTGATGTCAAATTTGTCTATACAATTCCATGCAACTTTTACCTCTTTTTCAATTGTAGAATAGTTATGTTCTTCTTGGTTCTATGTGCCTGAAGCGAACTGTATAAGTCTTCCTTCTCCTTCTTTAGTTTGCTTGAGAATACCTTCCCATCCAATGTTGTTGGTGTCACTTTCTACAATTTATGGCAAATCCTCATATGCAAGGTAGAGAATAGGTAGAGTTCTTACCATAAACCATTCCTCCACTAATTCTCTCTTATTACACAATAATAGTGGAATTACATTAATATATCATAAAAAAAACAGTTTTCAAAATCCATGTGAAGTTGTTTACTCGTTTTTCCTTTTTAATGGATATTATTTTAATATGGATGAAAGAGGCATCTAATAATGAGCTTTTATAAGTTCCAAGAACTTTTCATGAGAAGACAACATGAAGTTTACTTTGGTAAAACAAATCTCCACGCAAGAAAAGGCACGCATGCAACAGATCTAGCAATTGCAGCCCATAAGTCTCCATGCCATGCAGGTCCAGCAAATGCAAGTCTACTACAACTAGAATACAACAAGATTGTCTCCAACACATATGAAAGCTTTGTAACACAGAAGTCTTATCGCACAAGTCTCCAGGCAAAGTTCAATTCTCCACGAAACTCTGACAAAGATCTAGAGAAATACACACAGGAACATGGTGATGGAATACAAATTAAATGGTTCAAACAATGGAATACAATGGGGCACCAATATAGGCAGTTTCCCACGTAGGAACTCAACATCCAATGCTTCGTGTACAATTTTTTACAACTCCATAAATGGGTTCACACAGATTCTCTTCTCCTCCATTGCATACAAATTATTCCTCCATGAAAGAAAACACAGTAAAAGAAAAGTAAATGAAGATATCCCATGAAGCAAACAAAGTAAAAATAAATTACACCATCTCTCAATTCACCATGTTACATTGGCCACGTTGGCTCCGATACCAAATGAAAGAAAGCACAACACGATAAAAAATAAATTACAGAGCATAAAATATTTAGCAATAATGCACACAAATCTCACACACCAACTCAATAAAATTTCATTAACATAGGAATATATTTATACATGAGGAGAGGTCTCGATATTTTGTCAACTCCATAATTTCTCAATCAATAACTCCAAAAATCACTCCATAATTATCTCAATCAATCAGTCCACAATTCTCTGACACAAAATAAAAACTTTACAATAACACTAACAATTAACAAATGGACCATTATTCCAACAATTGCAAGATCTTCAGCCACCATCTCAGTCTTATTTCATGCATCTTTGGATGCTTAATTATGATGCTAATGTTCAGTGGAAGAACATCCTCTCATCTTGTCTTAAGTAGCCTAGAACTGATAATACAATTGATTTTATGAATAAAGTTGTTGCATTGATCACAATATGGAAATCTACCATGGCTGAGTATACTGATTTCAAATCTCAAGTCCTATAGGCAGTACCAGAGTTGGATCCTTCATTTGAGGGCCAAATGGTAGAGGAGGGAGGATAATTATCAACAGAAGTCGCAGAACCACAAGAAGTTCCAAGTGTGCAAATATAATATTGACTCAAGGGAGAGTCAATGAAATATGGTCAGGGCCTATTGGGTCCTTTTCTTTTCATAAATTTTGACTAATTTTTTCCTAGAAAAAGGTTACAGAGAGGATCAAGGAGACCAGTAAAGTAAGTGATCAAACCAACTAAAATTCTGGAATAGAAAAGGGGAGCAATAGGAAGAAGTGAAGAGTGGTTATCTTGGGACTCATAGAAGCTGCAAAAGAAGGATATGTGTGCTAATTTTGAAAGAATCAAGGTCATAAGGGTTGAAGAATGTAACTAGTTTCAGTCTTCATAATTATATTTGTTAAATCAAAGAAAAATAAATTTTACTATTAAATATATTGACTTATTAAAGCATGGCTTTCATGCTTGGGTCAATTGCTTTTAGGTAAAATTTTCCATTGAATACTTATAGGGTTTATGTTAAGTGTCTTTGTGCATATCATATTGTAAAAGACCCTTCTTAGGATTTATTTGTCAAGAAAGAAATTTATTTTATTGTGCAATAGGTCAATTAGGCCTCCTGCATCAAGTCAGCCTAAACATAGGGGTAGAAACTCTTATATAAAGGCAATAACTCGACATCATCTGTCTGTCTCACTCATGAAGTTCGATTTGCAACTTCTGGGGCTAGAAAAAGTGTGGATTCCAAGGAATGAAGTGAAAAGGGCCAGTGAAGAAGAAGGAGGTCTCTCTCAAGCATAAGAAGTCCAAATTCTCTATGTCTCTGTCACACTTGTGACGCTGTGAAGCTGCTAGAGGATCTAAAAATGATAGAGTTGAAGCTAGGCCGATATTGTTGTTGGGAAAAGTATCCAATACGGAATGACCCTATCCCACTCTAAGGGTGATAGTACCTCAGCAACAACTGAATGCAAAGCTATTCAAGATTACTTCTTTATGAGATGAGAGAGAGAAAAGAAGGATGATCTACTAACCATTATCTTGCGCTAATAGTCGATCCAATCCTCACTCCTTGCTGCTTGCTCCTAGCTCCTTGCTCTTTCACCGGCCCAGCTACACAAAGATCCTGTAAAAGCACAAAGAAAGGAAACTACAAGAAGCATACATCCATAACTAATTCAAGGATTAGAATAAATCAAATATACAAGCATCAATTCACCATAGAGACACATGCATATAGAAGAACCTCAAATGCTTTATTAATAGAAGAAGCAAAGTTCTGAGAGAGTTACAACCATAATAGGCCCAATCCAGCAACACCTCCCAGCAGAAAGAAATCTCCTCTTCACCTCCTTCAAAGCAATCACCCAATAGTTCTATACTCAAACCAACAGCACTTCCTTACTTGAACAAAATTCCAGCCTCCCTAGACCTCATGAGAGAGCTCTATATATAGGGTTTTGGAGAAAGGATGAGTCATCTTGAGACTGGCATGAAGCTGACTAGTGTCCTCTCCCACTTTAGTTAATCTTCAGTTCTTGAGTCCACTTGGAGATTCTTGCTTCCACTTGGAGATCAAGACCCTCTTACTCATCACAAGGCGAATTCCTTGACCCAAGTGTCAGTTTGGAAGCTTCCTGGGCAGTTGACACCTTGCAGAATGACTGTGCCACTTGGCCAATCTCGCCCAGCGCAGGTAGCCTTCATTAGTTTTGACATTCAGCGCAGGTACAGAGTGGAGTAGTTGACATTCAGCACAGATGCTCAGTGGAGCAGCTGACATGATCCAGAAATAGCCTGTTTTTGAGTGTATTCAGGTGGAGAACTTATTTTTAGTGCTGTGGTTTGCTGACCTTGTTCCTCTAAGGGTAAGAACAACATGTTTAGGGACTTTGGATCCCTCAGATTATTGACATTTCATGCTCCATGTTGTAAGGCACAAAAATGTCTATAACAGTTGCCCCCTAAAGTATGAGGTCGTTTATCGGGTGAAATGCTTTATCAGGAGGATCCGAAGTTCATTCAATCGCTGAGAGGTGCCCTGTAATAAAATAAAATACAATACATTATTTTTCATTCTGCTTTCATGATCTAGCTGAGGCGGGCATTCCCATGCTCAGCTTTATAAATTCATTTTGGTACATAGAACAGACGATCGTCTGATGGTAGACTGATAATTCTCTGCTGAAATTATCATCCTTTGAGTAGGATGATCATCTGCTGCAATGATGTACATGTCAAATGTCTTTATATTTCCTGAATATATATCGCAGCCCGGATGGATGAAACTAGATCCGGGGTCTTCAAACTCGTTCGATCTTCACTCTAAGTACAAGTCGATCCATGTGAGAATTGCGCTGAATTCGAACATGGAAAGACATCGCTTGATTACCGGTCAATAATGTAAACCGTTAACAAGCGCGAGAGGAATCACCGATAATGATAATGACCCTCAAGGTACTGCAATACAATTCACGTGGTGTGAATAAAGGACTTGGCGTCGAACACCACGCAAAATCTTCTGGTCGAAGGTCATTGATGTATACCTGTCGCCGAAAGTGAGAAACTTGCCATTGAGGCATGCAAGCTTCAAAGTACTGAAGGGGTTGTTCCTAGATCAACTTCTTGGATAATGAGCTGAAGTCGACAAGAAGCGATCCGTCAAAGGAGGGCCTTAATGAATCCCACATCATTGACACGGAACGGAGCTAATGATTTTAGTGGAGGTGAAAACAATCTGTGAAATATGATTCAGGGTGGCGATCATGGGTGGATGAAGGATAATGTATGGCAGTGGATGGGACATGGTTGACTCTTTATGAACAACATCTCTTGAACATATAACGACACTGATGTGATGGATCAGTAGCATTACCCCAAATGTGGATGGTTTGGCGAAGACCATGGTGATGAGACCGGTGAATGAAACAACCCAACCCGATGTGATACGGAAGACAAAGTGTCATGTTCAAGAGCGACTTGCTACCATTAAAGCTTTGAGGTTCTCCCAATTTTTCCCCAATCATTTCTGACCAGTACCTCTTTATTTTTGTCAAGCTTGAGGAGGATAACATATGCTTGTTCTATAACCTGCCCTTCGGGCAAGCCCATCGCTATGTTTTAACGAGCCTAGCGATAGGGAAACTCGTTCTCGTCTAAAGACAAGTTTGTCGCTATTTAATCATTTTAACGAGTCTAACGACAAGGAAAACTCGGTCCTTTTCATTTTTAGAGAGTCTGAAAAGGTACATAAAGTTAACTCCAAAATTCCTTTTTCGTCATCTAATCCCTTAAGTCCGAAAAAGTATAAAACAATACAGAAGGGATGAGTTTTCGATAGTTTTAACGAGCCGAACAAAACAAGCGCTCGATCTTTTTGTGCAATAATCCCTCAGGTCCAAAAAGATTAAAATCTAGAGGAGGGATAGCTCTTCCGGTCGTTTAACGAGCTGGAAGGCCAAAACTCGGCAATCTTTTCATATTTTACGAGTCAGTTGAAAATAGCTTAAAGAAGACTCGTCTTTTGAGGAACGAGTGATGAACAGGGATAGCAGCTGATTCCAGGTACAGGTTGGAATTTTCCAATCATGGCAGTGTCACAAGGATGGCTAGGTGAAATCACTCTTCGCAGCTGTTCCTCAAAATGGGTAAACAATCATATGGAGGTGAACGATCGGCCAAATGAAAGTGGAGGTGGCAGGTGCAAAACACGACCAAGGCTTTTATGGTTGATCAGGTTACATACTTGATGGTTATTTACCGGGATGGGTTCATTTTTTAACGAGCTTGAATGCGCCAAAACACTGCTCAATCTTATGTTTATTTTTTAACGAGCATGAACTATGTGCTAAAACTGCTCGGTGATAAGTTCGCATGCCCCCAGCATAATAACGCAAATCGAGGTGCATGCCCCCCAAGCTTCATTGCATTCAACTCGGTGGTTGGAATGAAGGTTTACCTTTGAGAAAGGGGATTTGTTTCATTTTTTAAAGAGGTTGACACAAGATAAGAACCGTCCTCTGCTCCTTGTTTCATTTTTTAACAAGGTTGACACAAGATAAGAACCGTCCTTGGAGCCCACTGTATTTACAGTATTTCCATTAGGGCGATGATCCATGCTGACAAAATGTTTAGGAATCTTCCGAATCCATTAGATATAGAAGATTTCATATTGTAGGTTTCCACTGTGGCCACTTCTGCCAGATTTCTTGCAGGGGGTAGGGCAAAAGTACCCATTAAGGCAGGGTCTTTTAGGAGACCTACTCCAATATTTTGAAGCGAATGATCGCTTCCATGGATCATTGGAATGCTTCTCGTAACTTGTGAACTGTCAGGGAGGAAAGTTTGTTGGTCGACGACTGTAATCCCTCCTTGATAGGGAAATGAAATCTTCCTGAAGTAGGTCGACACGACTGCGGCCATGGCATATATCCAGGGCCTTCCTAGTAGGATGTTGTAATCGAGGTTTCCATCGATTACTTCAACATCGACTTCTACTGTTTTTCCCCCCAGTTCAACTTGCAAGTTACTTAAAATCCCGTATGGAGTGTATGATCGTCCATCAAATGCTTTTAAGGTCGTTGACGATTTCGACAAGGGTGGTGAGCCTAAATTTTTCCAGCAACTCATCGACATAAGACATGTAGATGCCCCCTCATCAATAATTGTTCGATGAACAGTTTTGTTGAGGGCTTTCACTTGAACAAGGAAAGCTATTTGAGCTGGTAACTTAGGGTCATATCCTTTATGATCAAAGGCCACAAGATTGGAATCCATTGGGCCAATCCCACCTATTGCTGATAATAAAGTTTTCTCTTGGGAGGGGAAATTTTGCGGTACCTCAAGTGTCGACATAGCAGACGGCGATTGGGCCAGGTCCTCTATTATATTATCATTCTGTGCTACTTTTGCACGAGGATTAAATGTCGATTTGTGTACTACTCCCTTTGGCGAGTTTATTATTGGCTTAGGAACAATGGGTGGCACAATTTCGGTCAAAGTTGTTGTCGAACTACTAGGTTGTTCGTTAGCCTTGTTGTTCGACAGCTTTGGATTCCTGTAATCCTTATTCCTCGTCAAAGCATTATTTTGCTGCTTTGAGGTAGACAACATAAGCACTTGGGATCGGGAAGAATTTTGATTAGCAACCAGATTTTGACCTGGATTAGGAAACGGATCAGTCAATACTGCTGGGGTTTTTGGACTCTTAAAGAGTTTCTTAACTTCAGCTATATGTGGACAATCTTTCGTCCAATGATCCTCATCGCATATATGACACCCTGCTGGGGGTTTCCTTTTTCTCCCGTTCTTTTTCTTCTTGCCCCCTGGTTGCTTCAGTTGTTTGCCCTTGTCGGTTGACATGGCATTTACTTCTGAGGCAAGAAGTTCTTCATTTGCATTTTGACTATAAATTTTGTGCTTGCCAATCACGCCATCGCTGGCGTGAGAGTCATTGTTTGATTTAAGAGGAGGAGGAATTGAAAATTCCGGTCTAGGAGCGTCGGGTATTTTGTTGTAGAGCGTGCCGGACTGAGTATAAACTAAGTCCAAATACTGTGCACGAGCGATAACTTGCTCCTCTGTTACGACTCCCCCCTTGGCCACATCTTCCGTGATGGTAGGAAGTAATGACTTGATAAACCATTCAGCTAATAGCTGATCGGGAACGTACGTTTTTACCATCCTACGACGACGTCGCCACTCATGTATATGATCAGATATGTGTGTGGAAGTCGTCTGTTTGAAGTTGGTAAGGATTTCTGTTCCCGTTTCATACCTTATCGGTAATTGAAAATGGGTTAAAAAGGTTGTGGCTAAGGTACTGAAGTTGTCAAACGAAGCTCTAGGCAATTCAATGTACCATTTTGCCGCTGGACCCGTTAACGTTCTCTGAAAGAGGCGAAGTCTTATCGAATCATCATTCAGAGTGTTCGATGAACACCATAGATGGAATGTCATCACATGATTCGACGGATCTTCACCCGGATTTCCATTAAATTTAGGAATATCTGACGGAAGTTTATGCGGAATCGCTGGCCACCAAGGGGCATAAGCAATTGGATCATTCATCAGCCGGTTTAGATCTGGTAATTCTAGAGTTGCTACAAAGGTCAACTGTTGGTTCAGGTTAGGTGAAGCATATCTAGGATAAGATGGTATCACCTGAGCAATGGGTCTTTGCAGACCAGCATAATGCTGGAAACTTTGACAAGGTTGATGGGCATAACCATTATAGTATGGTTGCCCATTACTTACAAAGACTTGTTGCTCAGGTCCTTGATATGATCGCTGGAATGGCGGTTGTTGAGATTGAACCAGCTCTGGTTGTTGGACCATTTGCTGTTGACCAATACTGGATGATTGACCGGGATGAGGAGTCACAGTACGTGTTTGAGCCTGAGTCACTCCAGATAAGGAGGCACTACCCTGAGATTGTGATTGAGTCGTTGAGACAAGAGGTTGTTGTATTGCAACCTGAGAAACTTGGGGTTGACATACAATAGATGGAGCTTGTACTTGTGACACATTCACTATAGCAGGTATGGTGGGAATATTCGACACAGGGTGTACTGGTTGCATTGAATATACAACCCCTGGTTGTTGAGGCAGTATTGGTACCCAACTGCTGGATGTAATTCCAGTTTGACCTGAACTTTGTTGTAAACTCCCATATGGTTGTTCTCTGGGAGGGAACAATGAAAGAGCATACTGCCCTCCATATGGTGGAAATCCAGTACTTAAAGGGTAAATTGGCCTTCGAAGACACATTGGATCAATTTGTTGAGTTTCAACATAAGAAATACCAGATGATAATCCGGATGAAGAAATAGGAACTAACCATGTCGTTGTCCCTGATTGGACTCCGGCTTGTTGTTGACAATTTGCCGGGACAGATGGTATACCAGCGAACATCGTTGGAGTAGCAGCAGGAGGCTCTGCTGCTGCTGTGTCGGACGACACAGTCCTAGATGTCGATGGTTGTTCAGACATATCTAGTCTATCCAAAAGATTTCTTAGCAATTCTATAGGAACTTCCACTTGTGGTGGACTAACTTCGAAGATCAACGAGGGAAAGGTGATGATTATTCCGCTTAAAATAAATTTTATAACGACGCTTTAGACACAACTTGCTTTTTCAGTTTTAAAGAGTCGAGAAAAAGCTAAAGATGACTCTAGTCTCCTTCGATGTTTTAACGAGCCCGAAGTGACAAATGCTCGGTTGGACTTTTTCAGTTATAGAGTTTGAAAAAGGCCAAAAGAAACTGCTCTGGAGATCTAGGCAGAGGGTGTGCCAAACCTTTCGCAAAACCACAGAATACGTTTTACGGTACGAGTGGTCGATCTTCGTGAATGTTGTGTTCACTGCATTATGATCAGTAGGGCGGCCGACACGGTTTCCTATTGGATAAAGGCTTTATTCCTATAGGGGTCTCCCAATATATACGCGACGGTACGTGGGAGCACAAGTCCGTATTAGTGCCACCATCTCTCAGGAGGAATCACCCACCTTCGTCGAGATCGACAGTCACTACGTTTAACGACGCCGGAACACGTCTCTAGCTTAGACCTCTAGATGTTTGCGTTATGTTTCAAAGCGTTGTTAGGTTCATTCAATATATTTTAAGTTGATCTTTTAAAAGTTTGCCTTTCAAGGTTCACCACGAGATGTATTGATACAAGTTCCTAAATGCAGTCTAAGATGAGAAGCAAGCTTTTTCAATCTTTTTGACTTATGAAAATCTTAACTACTGAGGGAAAAGAGAGACAAAATCTTTTCACGCAGATCAAAGAGCACTTGCTAATGCACTTTTTCCTTAAATCAACATACAAACTTATATGCAAAATGCAAAAATGCAGGTATTTCTTTTCTCTTTCTTAATGTTGGCGTAATGCAAAAAGAAAGCTGTTGTATAATTTTGAATTCAATTTCAAGTGAAAGCAAACAAGCTTGTCCAAAATCAAAAGACACCTTAAGATTTACTTGTTTCGACACTAGAAATATATAAACTCAAACCAAATGACGAAAGCAAAAGCTCAATCAGCTATGAACAGCAAACAAACTAACTCTTAAGATCAAAACGACACTTTATCACAGGTCTAGATCTAAGAGGCCACAGCAAGACTAGTTCACTTTCGTTATGGGAAACTGTAAATGTACAAGAAATACACAAAGAACAAACACAGTTTCTTTATACAACTGAGGTGGAATAGTGACAAGGAAAGTTGGTTTCAGATAGGCCTACTGACTGGTAACAAACAGCAAAACAAGAGTGAAAACAGGGCAAGACACAGCAGGAAACCCCAGCAGCACAAGGCAGGACTGGTCCAGCGCAGGTGAAACACTTTCTGTTTGACCTTCAGCGCAGGTAGCCCCTTCGGGAACTGCGCTGAAATGCAAACAGCCTTTGTACAGCCTGCACTGAAGAACGAAAGTTTCGTTTCTGGTGGTTTCCGAGTCACAGATTGCTCAAAAATTCACAGTTTTCGCTCAAATCAGAAGCTATCAGTCAAGGACACACTAAGGGATGACAAGGAGGATGAAAAGCTATCACTAAGAGCTTATAAGAGTCCTTGTGGATCAGCTCTTCAAATCATAAACTTGCCCAGAAACTGAGCTAGAGTAGCTGCCCTCTACTTTGTGTTTGATGGATTCAAACACAGTTCGATTCGGTAATCCCTTTGTTTATGAAATGAATAGCAAAAAACCACAAACAACCAACAAGATACGCTCCCCAGCGGAGTCGCCAATTTGTTTTTGGGAAAAGTATCCAATACGGAATGACCCTATCCCACTCTAAGGGTGATAGTACCTCAGCAACAACTGAATGCAAAGCTATTCAAGATTACTTCTTTATGAGATGAGAGAGAGAAAAGAAGGATGATCTACTAACCATTATCTTGCGCTAATAGTCGATCCAATCCTCACTCCTTGCTGCTTGCTCCTAGCTCCTTGCTCTTTCACCGGCCCAGCTACACAAAGATCCTGTAAAAGCACAAAGAAACGAAACTACAAGAAGCATACATCCATAACTGATTCAAGGATTAGAATAAATCAAATATACAAGCATCAATTCGCCATAGAGACACATGCATATAGAAGAACCTCAAATGCTTTATTAATAGAAGAAGCAAAGTTCTGAGAGAGTTACAACCATAATAGGCCCAATCCAGCAACACCTCCCAGTAGAAAGAAATCTCCTCTTCACCTCCTTCAAAGCAATCACCCAATAGTTCTATACTCAAACCAACAACACTTCCTTACTTGCACAAAATTCCAACCTCCCTAGACCTCATGAGAGAGCTCTATATATAGGGTTTTGGAGAAAGGATGAGTCATCTTGAGACTGGCATGAAGCTGACTAGTGTCCTCTCCCACTTTAGTTAATCTTCAGTTCTTGAGTCCACTTGGAGATTCTTGCTTCCACTTGGAGATCAAGACCCTCTTACTCATCACAAGGCGAATTCCTTGACCCAAGTGTCAGTTTGGAAGCTTCCTGGGCAGTTGACACCTTGCAGAATGACTATGCCACTTGGCCAATTTCGCCCAGCGCAGGTAGCCTTCATTAGTTTTGACATTCAGCGCAGGTACAGAGTGGAGCAGTTGACATTCAGCGCAGATGCTCAGTGGAGCAGCTGACATGATCCAGAAATAGCCTGTTTTTGAGTGTATTCAGGTGGAGAACTGATTTTTAGTGTTGTGGTTTGCTGACCTTGTTCCTCTAAGCGTAAGAACAACATGTTTAGGGACTTTGGATCCCTCAGATTATCGACATTTCATGCTCCATGTTGTAAGGCACAAAAATGTCTATAACAGATATTCTCTAGCTGGGGGTCAAAATTCTATACATGGGAAGTCGAATTTATGGACTATTCGTAGGCTTAAGCTCTTGGATAAGAAGAGACTACTAAATCATATTTGAAGGCTGACTTGGTGGAGGAGGAAGGTTTGTTGGTATAAGGTCTTTCTCTATCTCATTTTGAATTTATTGAAGGGAGAGTTCTTTGACTAGGTTTTCTCCTATATAGGGGTTTTCGCCTTGGTTGAGTACCTACAGATGGTGTCCATGATCTTCATGTTTCTACTTTGATGATTGTTTGATGATAAGAAGATAAAGGAAGAACGTAAAGAATCTAATAAAAACATAATAATATCACAAGTAATTATCAACATAAGAAAATATTTTTTCCTTTACGATTTTCTAACATGGTATCAAAGCTAAGGTGAAGAAGAAGGAAAAAGGCAAGTTTAAGTTCTATTGAGGAAAAGGAGATCAAATGAAGGTCATTAAGAAGGACCACACAAGGAGGTAAGCCTAATATCTACAGGAACTATGTCAATCTCAATGAAGGCAGAAAACAAACAAGAAGGAGCCTCTAACTACAGGGCCTGGAAAAATAGGATAGATTTATTCTCGAAAAGAACAAAGTTTTGAATCTTGTTCAAGGAAAAATGAAGAAGCTTGTTGATGAGTCAAGTGAAGAAAATAAATAAAAGTTCAGATAAACAAAAATATCGGCTATGAACCTCATAGTGGATGGATTTAAGCACAACCTAATTCCATACTTTTCCAACATATATCTCGCTCAAGAAATGTATGAGGCCCTCTCCAAATTATTCACATTCAAGAACATTGTTCAAATAACAAGCCTCAATAATGAACTAAGAATTGTTAAGATGATGAATTATGACATTGTTTCATATTATTTTATAAGGATATCTAGAATCAGATATGAACTCCAAGCAGTAGATGAAATTGTACCCAAAAAAGATCCCATAATTACTTCTCTTCTAGGACTATCAAAATCTTAGTGTTCTTTTGCATCAGGAATCAACAGCTTGAAGGATACACCAACATTTGAGAAAATGTCGAATGCATGCAGTCAAGAAGATGCTCAAATATTGTTAGTAAACAAAAAGAAGGAAGATGAAGAAAAAAACACCTCTAAAGTCAATTGTTCTCATCACAAAAGCAAGGGACCCTTAAAGAATTTCAAAGGACCAAAGAATAAAGTTGGCCTATCAAAGATTGAATGTTACAATTGTCATAGGATGGGTCATTATAAAAACCAATGTCCTGAGAATCCAAGGAATAAAAGGAGAGATAGGGATCAAGCAAATATTCTCGATGAAGCTCCACCAAAGAAGAACAACACTAAGGAATCAGAAGTTAAGGACTTATATTACTAAGTCTTCTCCTACATATCCTTCTTAATCTTGTATTTTTTTCTTGTATGATTTTATTTATAGAGTATTTAGGTCTAACATGTCTTATTAGAACATTTTTTATTTCGAAAGTTGTAGGTATCCCTCAGGATTGGGTTAAGAGGGTGTAACAGACCTGGTTAAAAATCTACATAAAAATATATAATATCACAGGGACACGTATTCCAAGTTGAATGGTGGGAAAATCACCCTAGTGGGTGTCATTTTGGCTTATTATGGCTAAGGAAATTGGAAAAGGAAATAAAAAAGGATTTGGAAAGGCAAGAGGCATTAATTGGCATTTTATTTATGAAATAACAATAATTAGGAGAAAAGGAAGGTGAAATCTCACAGGTTACATGTGAGGGGGAAAATGAAGGAAAATAATGGAAAATTGAAGAAAATAGGGGCCTCATTGATAAAAAGGCTTTTGAGGATCAGTTGGAAAGCTTTTGATAGGTTTTGGTGGAGCTATATTCTATTCTCTCTCGCATACTCTTGGACACTTAGAGTTTTCTTGGAGCACCCTTGGAGGAGTGTGGCATACTTGGAGTTTTGGAGCAAGAAGGAAAAGGAAGAGCAGGAAAGCGCAAGAGGAAATCAAGATTAGAAGCTACAACGGATTTTTCTTGCAGGTATCGATTTTCATGTATGTTTTCCTCACTAGTTTTGGCATGCATGGTGTACGCATGTGGTTTATTGGTCATGATCTATCATTGACATGGATTGACAGTGGAAATTCCTAGCCTTTCCATTTTATGGATAGCCATGGTGTTATGGGTTCATTTCTTTATTTTTCTAGTTGGTTCCCATGTTTCGTTTAGCTTCGGTTGAGTTACTAGTCTTGGAAGCCCGTGTTGGGCAAACGCTATGGAAGCCTTGTAATAAATTTGGTTGAATTACTAGTCTAGGAAGCCTTGGTTTGGAAAATGTTCTAGAAGCCCTTGGTGGGTTGAGTTACTAGTCTTGGAATCCCTAGTTGGACAAACACTCTGGAAACCCAGAGAAAGATGTGGGTTGGGTTACTAGTCCTGGAAGCCTTGGTTGGAAGAAACGCTCTGGAGCCCTCAAAGGCTTGGGTAGAGATGAATATGGTGATGGTTTGTGATGTCCAACCATGTGGTGGAATCACTGTTTGGCCTCTAAAAGCCCTAGATTATTTTGATTGAAGTGTTTCATGAGATCCCACATTCATGCTTGGAATATGGCACAGGCGTGACTGGTTGAAGAGAGATTTGGCTCAACCATGTCTATAGTCAAGTGATTTGTGGCAGTCCCAAACCTAGCTGTCCTTTACATCATTAATATGAGGTTATTTCACCTTGTTAATTCATGAGTATTTTACTTGTTTATACGTGGATTATATGGTTGTTGTTTCCTTGGTATTTATGTTGCTATTATGTTGGTTATGAACATGTATTATGTTAGTGGCTATGTATGGATCTCATTATGTTTTTACTTGTAAATGAATGAACAATGTATCTATGGTCTAATGGATGAAACTGTAGCTAATGTGTTGAGGAACCAATGCTTCTTAGAAGTTCTCATATGAGTATGAGACCCCTATGCTCAGTTTTGTTGTTTAAACTTGTAGATTATATAATCATGATATGTTTGACGAAATGTATGTCATGGATAGTAAGGGTCCAGTCAAGTCCGTGTTTAAGTAATTGCATTTGTATCATTATTTGGTTGTTATCTTTCAATTTTGGAAGAGTCACTCAGTTCTAGCTAGTGACTTGGGCTCTACGCCTAAAAACGCGGCACAAATCCCAGAGTCGCAGACATAGGTTTGAGAAGAAAAGTCCCAGACGCATGCAGACCCATGCTGTCGGAGCGACTAGAGCCTCCTCGATGCATTATTTTGAATATCAAGGGAGAGTCAGAGGGTTTAATGGTCTAAAAACTTAGTGGGACCCTTGGGATGGTTATCTGAGTGGTTGGGATGGCTCCTAGGAGTTATGTTGCTGATGCGGAAGGTCTTTATGGTTTGTTTCCATCAATTCCACTTCCTTAACTAACACATAGGGAGTCGAATCATATCATAATAAATTCTTGTCACATGTTTACCCCAGTTGGATGGTTACATGGGTAGATGTGGGAGGAGGTTATTCTAGAGTGGTATCAGAGTGGGTTGCACTCTCTTTGGGTCATATCTAATAGAACAAAGTGGTATCAAAGCATGGTTCACCCCTTGAAATCGATGCGTGGAATGTGTTTGTCATCCATACATGTCAGTTACATATGTGTTATTTATGTTTATGGATTGTGTGCTTGTTGTGTATGCATGGTGGTGTTCATTGCTGTAGTTGTGTCACCATGTGGAGGTTGATGATGTTGTTGGTTGGATGCATTAGTCATAAACACACGTCGATTGTATATGAATTTGTTATGCATGTCAGTGTCCATATGTTATTATGCATGGATTGTCATGGTTATAATAATGCATGTATAGTAGGTCAAACATGCATTGTGAGGTCATTGCGTGCATTTTAGGTCATCATGATGTTGTTGGTTGTTATGATGTTGATGTGTTGGATGCGATAGAGAAGGAGATGTAGATCACCAGAGCGAGATTGCATCACTAAACTTCGGGGTAAGAGCAAATCGTCATATAGGTTTGTATGGTGGCCATTCAGGTATGTAGGTTAAGGATTGCTATATGCATTATGGTTATGCTCATGGCTTTCATTCTATTGATGTTATGGTTACATACATGATAGATGTTAGTTGATTAGTTTAGTCATATGCGCATGTGTCGGATAGTCATGAATGATAGTATCTTGTGGTTGTATGCATTGTTATTGTTGTTTTATGTTAGATAACTTTATGATTATGTTATATGTTGTCGATGAGTATGTTTTAGGTTAAATTGTTGTTGTTATATGATAGTTAGCTTGATGATTAAGTTATATGTTGTTGGTTAGCATGATATATAACTTGTTGTTGTTATATGTTAGTAACTTGATGATTAGGGTTATTACATTAAGATGTTGATGTTATATGTACCATACTAATTTGGAATGGTCTATGCAAATGGTTAGGGTTATGACATTTAGGTATGAGTTAATATGTTGTGATATTATGTCATACTAATCTAGACTGAATGTGCAAATGTGATTGTTATTCATGAATGAAAATTGTTTATGAGTTTTTGATGTGAACATGTTAGCTAGTTATTGTTATGGATATGATGACCTGCTTTATGGTTGAGTTGATATGTTGTGAAGTTATATCGTGCTAATGTAGCTTGATTGTGCAGACAATATAGCCTCCCCTGAGATACATTAAGGTATGATTTTTCTTATGTCATATATTTGGTGCTTGATTGTTTGATTATGTTGTCTATTTGGTGTTTGAGTGTTTGGTGTCTATTATGTCATCTAGTTGATTTATTTAACATGGTATGTTTGCAAGTTGGTTCAATGTTTGATGAATTGCATAATATGAGTATGTGTTCAAATGATCTTGTTTTAAGATGAGTGTACTAACACATACATGTTGAGATAGTTGACATGTACTTGAGTGTAATAGGTGACAATTGTAGAATTAATGGATTATGACATGATTGTTAGTCTTGGTAAAGGTTGATTTCAAATTGATATATATGATTGTCTTGATATTTGGAACATGTTATTGACATGTGTGAACAATTGTAGGGTAACATGCTTGGCATTAGCATGACAAGGTAATAGTTGATTTATTTATATAACTAACAGCTCAGTGATGTGATAGAATATAGTAAGACTCAATTGGAGCAAGGTAAATGGTAAAAGAAAGGAATTGGGCAAGTATTCCTTTGGCTATGTTTGGAAACCCTAATTCCAAACAAATAAGTTATTTGCATACAGGAAGTCTTCTTAACCCTAATTTGTCTGAAATTATGTGGATAATAGTTATATTCGTAAATATTTATTTGATAGGTATAACAATTGGTTCTATTTATGGCTAGATTCGTCAAAGGATTATAGTCTCAGATGTGTTTAGTTGCAACAAATGTGCTTGGCACAACAAGGTAAGGTAACTGGTGTATTGTTATATTTATTTATGCACTGATAGTTTGTTGAAGGCTTGAAAATATCTACCTCAACATCGGGGAAAACCACCGGGGTCAGGAACTTAGGACAACTCCTTTTCCATTTGGAATGGTGGCTCTGACTGGGTATATGGGACTAGTTTCCCTTAATAGATGATATAAAAGGGGATGTGATATATAAGTGTGGGTTTGATTGTGTAAATGTAACTAAGAAACAAAAATATATAGACTTAAAATATCTATCTTGGGAAAGATTTTTCTGTATATGTGACTTATAAATATCTCACATTGAACATGACAATATAGATCATCAAATCCTTTGTGAGGTTAGAATGAATAAAGCTAACCAATTTAATTAAATGAGTTGTTGAAACACACCACATATATCAGATATCTTTTTTCATTCGTATACTTAAAAGATTTCAACTAAACACATCAATAGTGATAAATCTTAATTGCTTGCAAAAATGTATATGATAAACACAAACACAATAACCATTCAAATCATAAACAAAGTAATAGCATTAAGATAATAGTACCTGATAAACGTTAACTCTACTCATAAGTGAAATAGTAGATGGTTCCTCTTTCTATTAAGATTCCTTCAAGATACATTAGTGCAAACCATAAGATTTCTCGCAAAAATTCTGAACCCTTCCTTCATAACAATGAAGGGGATTTATAGTTCATAATCAAAACACAAATCTAGAAATGTGCCATAGAATACTGAAGTGGTTTTAACAAACCATACTAAAAATAAAGTAAAATACAATAATCGATTGTAGTTGCAACAACTTGACTATCCATTCATTGCTGAATCTTGTATATATTTGTCATTTGACTTTTAATTCAGCTGGATGATGGAGTCATATACGCATCTGTGCAGTGAATAATGCATCGTTAAGTTCTGAAAGTAAATGACTGGTTGTGCTGGAGAGATGTCTCAGTATCAGCCATGGATTATGCAGTTTGACTAGGAAATGTCAATGGCATTCCAAGTCAATCTTTGACTTATTTTTTATCCTCTCAACCTTCTTTTTTGATGAATCTTGCCATGCTTAATCACCAATTTTACATCTAGCCTATAAAAAGAAATACAAGGATAAGTGGAAACTTTCTAACTGAATAATAACTCAGAGAGAATGACCAATTTCATTATGAATCTATGTCTTTTATGAGAAAAATCTTAAGAAATCGTAACGCAATAATGAAATCATTTATCACTTTGAAATTCATAAACTCATTACATTGGACCATTAAATGATAAAATGTGGATTTACATGGTCTTTGCTACACATCAACACATCGGAGGATTTTATCGGAGATATTTTATGATTGCATCATTGAGACATGAGATATTCTCATCCTCCGATAAGCTTATAGAATGTAGTGGCTAAAGTTACAGGTGGGAAGAGATATCGGAGGTCCTGTACCGGAGGTTTCATATCTGAGAATTGAAAGAATAATAGCTGATTAGAAAGTTTTGATGTAAAAGTTGTGACATGAGTAGTGGGAAGTGTATCAGAGATCAGAGGATGGAGGATATCAAAGATTGATAATCCGAGCTTTGGAAATATCAGACACATATGGGTTATCACAATATTTGTGATGTCAGATATCAGAGGATGAGCGGGAATGAATTTCGGAAATCAGAATTCGAAGGATATCTAAGTATCGAAGTGAAAAGGGACATCAGAGGTTGGTGGATTGGAAAATATCGGAGATCGGCAGATCGACAAATATCAGAGATCGGTGATCAGGGGATTGGAGATCAGTGACATGAGAATCATATTGAAAACGTCAATATTGGAATCTCTGATAACGCTACATGGAAATCCTGTGGGGTCGGGCTTTGTTGTTATATTCGCAAAAGAGCACTTCTATCAATTTTTAGGCTTATACATTAGAAAACTCAATCGGAGAAGGTTTAATTCACAACTTTTTAAAGAGGACATGTTACCATATTTTAAATATCTCGATAAATTTTTGCTGATAAGTTATTTTAAACAAAATACAATGTTTGCGAATACGCATCATAGACCTAAGCTCCAATATAAAGGTTCTGATAAGGAAGATTTATCATTTTAATCAAGTTTTTGGATAAATGAAACTAAAATTATCTTATTTTATTGGAACTTAAAGGATTTTATCCTAAATTAAAAAGGGTCCTCTATATTTTATTAATTCTACTATTAACCATAATGTGGGGGGTTGTTGAGTAGTACAATATAGTTATTTGTTTATGCCGATATGATGTAGGGGATTGCATGGAAAAGAGACTGCCACGAAATTATGAAGAAGGATCGGGTTGGGATTTCCTTTAGAAGCACTGGGAACCATGGGGATTGAGGCATGGTGTCTAGTGAGAGTCTTGTGATTTCAATTCTTTGTGCTTTGTTTGCACTTGATTTTCAGATTTGTTTATGTCTAGTGTATGGCCATACGATTTTGTTCATAGTGTCATAATGTTATTGCTTTTCATGGTTTTCTTCTTATTTGTTTTTTTTTATTTCCTTTTACATCTTGAGGGTCTTGTGAATTGGTTGTGAATGTGGAAAGTTAATGGAGCTTAGGGAGAGCTGAATGAAACCTATTAGGTAATGTCAGACCCGAAGGAAGCTTAGTGCATGAATAAGGGAATTTTCAAGTAAGAATATGACAATCGGTTGGATTGGTTCGGTCCATTGGTGTAAATGGACAGTGGAACTACATTCATGAGAAATGTAATAGGAAAGGTGAATTAAATGGATCTGAGGCTAATGAGCCTCAGTATTGCAACAATAATGTTGCAACTCCCAAGGCTACCGACTTTAATTATCAACCCGGGGTTTGCATAAACTTAAGAGGTGTCGACACTATATGTGCGACATACAATGTGTCCTTCCTTTGTTGTCATGATGTAATGGAGTGCATGTACTGAAGTCAAATCCTAAACTAATTGCAGGGAATGAAATGTTTGAAATGGAACCTTAACCTATTGCAAGAAAGAAAGTACAAGTAAAGAGACAGAAATTCAATGCTAAATCACACCATTTCCTAATTAAATGCCAAGAAACTATGCTTTGTAATAATGCTAAATTATCATGAAAAAAATGCTACTATATAAGCATGGAAGTAAGAAGCATCAAACATCACTAATGTGCAAGTAAAGGGACTGAAATAAATTTGTTTTTGTCTTTTTGCCTTTTCATGCAAAATCAAGTATGCAAACTAATTTCTTTTGGTGATGTGGCAGGTGAATTAAGGATGTTGGAGGATGGCTGGAAGGGTTATGATATGGTTGGATGGTGTGAGAGACCCTTAGGAGGCTTTTGGTGACTTCCTAGAGGTTTTTCATCAACTCGGCCTCAAAGCAAGCCATTTCAGGAAAACCTACAGGATGTACTAGAAACCTATAGGATGATACTCTAGGAATTACAATGAACCTATAGGATACAGCCGAGAGAAAAATGTGAGGTGTTGGAGGTGATGGAAGGCTTAGGGAAGGTGTTATATGGGTGGAATGGAGTGATAAAATGCCTAGGATAACTCAGAACTCAAAACCAAAGTTGGGAGATGGATGGATTTTCTCAAAAAACTTGGAGAAGTTTCCTTGTGAAATGATTAAATTGGTGAGGGTTTAATGATCAAGAAAATCAAATCCAAATTGAATGGGACAAATTTTTTTATTAACTAGGATGTCTTAGGTCGCTATTCCAAGTGGAATAACTCAAAAATACCTATGTTAACTCATGCAAAAAGAATAAAAAAACATTACTAGTCGAAAATATAGAAATTTGAGAACTAGTGAGCTAGTAAATCTAAGAAATGCCTAACCAAATCAAGTGCAAATTCAATGGGGTGATTTTTGTTATGAAATAGAATTTGTTTGTGACCTAATGCAGGTTGAATCAATTTGATTGAAGCTCGTTAGGATTCTCTAAAAAATAGCATAAATTTACTATTCTTTGCTAAAAAGGAGGTCCAACAATCAAGATTTGGGAATAAGAAGATTAATCCAAGCAGCTCAATGATTACTATGAACTTCCAAAGATTTTACAAGGATGAAATAAGGCTTGTGATCCTGTGAAATAGCTTTCATTAACCATTTAACTCAATCCTATAACAAGAAATCATTAATACTAAATGTTGAAGTAGAAAGAAATGAAAACTAGAGATGCATGTGAATAAGCAACGAAAAGAAGGAAATAGAATTATACAAAAGGGCTCTGAGGTTCCTAGGGTCGCCAAGCCCAAGGAAACTGAGAGACCTAAGGAGGAGAACAAGATTTAGAAGCTGAACATGACACCAATCTTCATTATTTTCATCAATAGAATTACATCCCTGCAAGAAAATACAATGGAACAGCAAGAATACAAGTTCTCTCCACAATAACACTAATGAAAATCTCCCCCTAGAGGAAAATTCAACTTCGTACTTATAAAAAATGATTAGGAATCATTCCCCATGAATGGAGGAGGCTTTCCCCACCAAAATCCCTTGATTAGTGGATCTAGTCCCCAATACTAGGAATTTGCATTAAATGGCATGGAACACATTCCTAAATTTTCTTAATCATACCCTAGAGGCAAATTTGACTTGGTACTTATACAAAATGATTAAGAGTCATTCCCCATGGATGGAAGAAGCTTTCCCCACTGAATCCCTTAATAGTGGATCTGCTCCCTTGATTAGTGGAACACATTCCTAGATTTTCTCAATCGTTGGAGATCCATAATTTGTTCCATAATTCCATAATATCTTGTTGACTTATTACTTATTATTGATCCTCCAGTAGTAGGGAACAAGCCCTAAATTATCTCCTCTTCCAACTCTTCATAATCTGCCCAATATTCTCATAATATTCCACAAAAAATAAATAACATTAGGCACAAATATTCAATTATTCATAAACCTTCCTAATGAATATATTAAAGTTAAAAATAAATTATCTAATGCAAAAAGAGAGGTTTAATGTGCTGAAGGATGGTCATAGGCCTTAATTTATGTTTTAAATTAGAGGCATGGGCCTTAATTTATGTCTAATTTGAAGGCCCATCATACCCCCCTGCTAAAAGTGTTGCTCATCCTTTGAGCAACTTAGTGACCTCATTGTGCCTCATCCATGGCCCTGGTGGCCTCTCTCTTGTGCATTAAGAATCTTGGTTGTAAGTGCTGCAAGGACAAGCCAAAAAACATTTGTGCAAAGAAAAATCCTTGTGTCTTGAGACCATTAGTTTTCCTTCTTCCCCTTTCAAGATGGTTCTTGATTATTTTTTCAATTTGGCAAGGTCTTCCACACCCTTATCAATATTCTTCTACCTTGTATTTGTCTTAGCATTGCCTCTTGTAGCATTTCTGGGTCATTGTAATTCCTATAGGATCATCCTATAGAAAACATGATTCCTTTGTAAACTGAGGTAAAGGAGTGGAAAAAATGATAGAAATGGTGGAGGAATGAATGGTAATGTGTGGTAAAATAAAAATGTGAGTGACAGGGGTCTCTTTGTGATCCTCCTTTCCTCTTTTATCATCCTTCTTGTTGACCTGCAAATGGAAATTTCCTGAAAATGGAGAGGATGCTCTCTTTGTTTTTTCTTTTCAAGAATGAAATGAGATGGATGAATGATGAATATATAGTGAATATGAAGTGGATGGAGGGCTTGGATTTTTGTGGTGACCTTGGCCTTTGCAAAAATTTATTCTTTTAACTGTTGTCCTCATTCCTTGAAATCACCACCCTTCATAATTTGACTTTTCAACATTGCATGAGTGGAGGAGTGAGCTGAAATCAACTAGTTGAAGGCGGCTAAGACTACTGACCCATCCTTAGCTTATAAAACTTCGTCTCTCATGCATTAACAACATATTTCTAACCATAATATGCTCAAGAGAAGAGGTCAAGAATATTGCATACCTGTACCTACCTGATGGTTGTTGGAGAGACATGCATGTTGCTGTTGAGTTGATGTTGATGTGCAGGTGTTGGATGGTGATGCTGATGATCCTAATGTTACTGCTAAGCTCTAGAGGAGCTTCTTTGACCTCTGGATCTCCTTTAAAACTGCTCATTGCCAATCATGTAGGTGTTGTTTTGTATCCTGTAGGTTTACAGGACAGCGACTTGTTTTGTCCATATCTCCCAAACGGTAGACTGGATTGAGCTGAAACTTTTTGAGCATGTTTCCATCATCATTATTCACCTCCCCATAGAGAAATTTTGGTCAAAGGATGCACAGATCTCAAGAAAAACTAAAAATGGCTAAAGGTGATGGAGATCGATTTCTTGGAAACCGTGCACTAGAATTTGCCGAAATTGCTTGGGCATGTTACCATCATCCATATGCATCTCCCCATGAAACATCTATTTAAATGGATGTACAGATATTGAAAAAATGCAAAAATGGTTGAAGGTTATGGAGGCCAATTTCTTGGAAACATGCATCAGAATTTGCTGAAATTGCTTGTGTATGTTACCATCATCCGTATGTATCTCCCCCTAAAACCGCTTGGCAAATGGATGCATGATTTTCAAGTTATGGCAAAAACAAATTTCTTCTCTATGTATTTTTGTATCCTATAGTAAAACATAGCATCTTGTAGTTTTTTAGGACAGCAAGGAAAATGAGTGGTAGAAGCTTGAGAATGACGGGTAGATGGTGAAAATAGATGAGGGTGATGGATTGGCATGGCCTTAGCCTTGTTGGAGCATTATAATGAAGTAGCAGAAAGTCAAAATTTGACTTCTTTTGACTACGCTTGACCAATTTTCCTTTTGGTACCAACTTGTTCTTGTTGCTTGCAGATGTTGGAGAGTACATGCATGCATGGAGCAAGGATTCTTTTATTTTTTCTCTTTTTTTTCTTCTAGGCCTATTATCCACCTTAATGAGGTTTTCAACTAGTAGGTCTGCCTAGGTGCCTCAAAGGAGGTTTTCACCTAGGTTTTTTTTTTTTTTTTTGGTTATCCAACCCATTGACCACCTCATGGAAGTTTTCAATCAATAAGCCAATTTGAGGCGCCTCCAAGGAGGTTTTCACCTTAGATTTTTTTTTCTACCCTACCCTACTTGAAAAACAAATTCACTTTCAAGTATAAGAATACTTCCAATGGAACCATGTGCACATCAAGATGATAGACAAAATGATGTGCAGGCTTGAAATGTGTGCAATGACATATACCTAGATTTCAAGGACCAAATGATTTGACTTTGAAAGGATCAATCATAGTTGAGGAAGAGAGTGATGCTGCAACTTAGTGACTGTTTGGAACCATATTTCAATATAGTTGTGATGCCTCTGGTCCACTTGCTGATTTAGATAATCTTGTATGTCTTCTTCTACCATGACCTTCAAGTCTTCCTCTTTTTGTTGATTGATCTCTTGAATACATGGAGGATTTGATGGTAACCATGAGGGAGCTTTCTCACTCTCTAATTTTGTTGTCTATTCTTCATCAAATGCAGCCCATGGTTCTTTGATCTTCTCTTTTGAGTCTTCTTCTTCTGGATGTGGTCCTTCAATGATATCAATATAATCTCTTTTTTGCAATACTCTTCCTGAGCTATGGTGAATACCATTGAGCTCAAGAGGAGTTGTTTGGAAGTGTTGTACCTTAGCATTGTAAGTGGGCTGAGCTACTTCAATGTGTGGGTTTGGAAATGGTGGTACAGGTAGTTAAGTGGGATTGTATATTTGAGATGGATGTGTATGAGGTTTTGGTTGTGGTGGAAGTGAATGGTAAGGATAACATGGAGTTTGGTATGGAGGATATTGAGGAGAATACTGAGGATATTGTGGATGGTTCCCATAAGTTCCTTGCCAACCTTGTTGCCAAGATTGGTTTTGGGGTTCAGATGGCCAATGTTGCCAAGGAAAGGGTGTGTTCTAATTACTTTGAGGTGGATGTGCATAAGCTTGAAATTGTGAATTAGGCTCTTGCATCATATCAGTCTGAATAGGCTGCCATGGTCCTCTTGGAGCTACATAACATTGTTGCATTGGAAATTGACTTGCTCCATTGTCCTCTTGGTGAACTTCCTTCAACCTTGGTAATGAGGAGAAACATTTAACATCATATGATTCTGCATGGACAACAAAAACATTTTATTTTTGCTCATTTTATATTTTTAATATTTCCACTTGTTTGTTAGATTGCTAAGAATTTCTGTTTTATAGTCATCAAACAAATTTCCAAGTTTAGCTTGACTTACCGATCTTGATGTTGATTTACCTACTCTTGCTTTTCCTCTTGATATGTGTTGGCATGTTTCATAAATTTCCTCAAATGATATGTTATGCTCTTAACCTATGAGAAGATGCCAAAATACCAAATATATGAAGAAACAAAACCCAAAAATTTTATTATTCAGAGATGAAATCAATGCTCACTTGCCTCTTTGAGGGGGAAACCTCTAATAGATCAGGGCTCGATTACAAAATAAGACACGACAATCCGCAATGGAGAGTCTTTATCCTTTATATAGGATTCATACATGCAATACCATGGGTCAATACCATGGTTCTCTTAATACCATCTATTTAATACCATGGACCGTTTGTAACTAACTGTGGTCCCTTTCTTTAAATGTGGTTCAACCACTTACAATTATTAATATGGGCTTTATTGACTCTTTACTAGCTATAACTATGACTCGACCCTATTACATAAATAAGGGGGTTAGGGTTGGACCCTAACATGACCTCCCCCATAAAAACAACCTTGTCCTCAAGGCTGAAGCTGTGGAAACTACTGAAGAATAGTGGTTGGTTCCCAGGTCACATCTTCTGGAGAGGTGTCTTTCCACTTGACGAGGAATTCCTTTATCGTACGACTGCGCAGGTGTCGTTCTCGTGTGTCAAGGACCTGTTCAGGTTGGAGCCAGATTGAACCTTCTTCATCCAATTCAGGTAGACTGGTTTGAATTCTACAATTGTTCCCCACTTTCTTGAGGCATGATACATGGAAGACGAGATGGATTTTTGCATTGGGTGGAAAGGATAGCTTGTAGGCTACTTCTCCAATGCGTTGAAGTATTTGATAAGGTTCGTAGAATTTTGGAGATAATTTCTGATGACCCTTGTCTTTGAGTGATGTTTGCTTGTATGGTTGTAGCCTCAAGAATACTTGATCCCTTTCTTGAAATGTGCGCTCTGAACGATGTTGGTCTACCTGTTGCTTCATGTCATTTTCAGCTTGATGGAGATTATCTTTGAGACAGGCTAGCATGGTTGCACGGCTCTGTAGGAGTTGATCCACTGCTTTCACCTTAGAGCATCCAGGGATATAAGAAGTAGGTGAAGGGGGGAGTTGACCATAAACTGCTTCATATGGAGTCATCTTGGTGGCGGCATGATACTTAGTATTATAGCACCATTTAGCTAGAGGTAACCACTGTACCCATTGATGTTGATTTTCTGAAGTGAAGCACCTGAGGTAGGTCTCCATACATTTGTTGACTGCTTCAGTTTTTCCATCAGTTTGGGGATGATAGGAAGTACTTAGTTGGAGTTGGGTGCCTTGTAGCTTGAAAAGTTCCTGCCAAAAGTTACTGGTGAAGAGCGGGTCATGATCAAACACAATGGAAGTGGGCATGCCATGCAGTTTGAAGATCTGGTCCATGAAAGATTGAGCCACCAAAGTAGGGGTAATTGGGTGGGGTAGGGCACAAAAATGAGCATACTTAGAAAGTTTGTCCACAACCACCATGATGAATGACTTGTTTCCTGACTTTGGAAGACCAGTAATGAAATCCATAGAAACATTCGTCCAGATTGAGACAGGGATGGGCAATGGTTGTAAAGTGCCTGGGGAATTGACTGTTTCTCCTTTGTGGCACTGACACACATCCCATTCAGCTACAAAAGTAAGAATGCCATCTTTCATGCCTGTCCAAAAGAAGGAATGACGAGTGCGAGCATAAGTCTTCTGAAAACATGCATGGCCTGCAGTGGGAGATGAGTGCAACTTTTCCAAAATGCGTGTTTTGAGGGTGGATGTCGGTGATATCACTACTCTATCCTTGTAGTGAAGAATCTCATCCTTCCAAGAGTAGCCCACTGTGGAATTAGGATCTTCTCGCAAGTTATTAATGAGTTGGGAGAGCGAAGGATGTGAAAACCATTCCTTGCGAGCTTCTTCAATCTAATCTGGAATGGGAAGAGAGATTGCTAGCAGGGTGTTGTCCTCCTCAAATTGGCATGATAAAGCATCTACTATGACATTTTCGTGCCCTTTCTTGTAAATTATCTCATAATCATATCCCAGCATTTTGGCTAGCCATTTATTTTGCTGTGGCGAGGATAGTCGTTGCTCCAGAAAATATTTGAGGCTTTGATGGTTTGTGCAGATTTGGAAATGTCGCCCCAATAAGTATGGTTTCCAGGTATCCACTGCATGTAAGATAGCCATCATATCCTTCTCATAGGTAGATTGTCCCAGATGTTTCCCACTTTGTTGTTGGCTGGTGAAGGCTAAGGGTCAACCTTCCTGCATTAAGACAGCCCCAATACCCGTACTTGAAGCATCACATTCAATCACAGAAGATTTGGTGAAGTCAGGTAGTGTCATTACTAGAGTGGAACACATGGCCTATTTGAGAGCCATAAATGCCTATTGTGCTTCCTCTGTCCAAAGGAATGAATTTTTCTTGAGAAGGTGACTGAGGGATCTAGCAATCCGACCATAATTGCAGACAAATTTGCGATAGTAGCTGGTGAGACCCAGGAGTCCTCTCAAACTCTTCAAGGTCTTTGGTTGGGGCCAATCCTACATTGCCTGGATCTTTTTGGGATCCACCCTAACACCATCATGCCCCACAATGTGGCCCAAATACTCGACTTCTTCCATTCCAAAAGATCACTAGGACAATTTGACAAATAGTTTATGCTTTCGAAGCAGTTGCAAGAGCAGGTCTACATGCTGAAGATGTTTTTCCCAAGTGAGGTTGTAGATGAGTGTCATCAAAGAAAACGAGGAAAACTTTTCTAAGATATGGTTTGAGCAGGTGTTTCATGAGGCTTTGAAAAGTTGATGGGGCATTACAGATACCAAATGGCATGACTAGGAATTCATAATGACCTTCATGAGTTCGGAAAGCCGTCTTGGGAATGTCTACTTCTTTCATGCATATTTGGTGATAGCCTGAGTGAAGATCTAGCTTAGTAAAGAATTGAGCACCATTTAGTTCATCGAGCAAATCATCAACAACCTGGATAGGGAATTTATCTTTAACCGTAAGCTTGTTGAGGGCCCTGAAGTCTGGACACATGCGCCATTCCCCATCTTTCTTGAGCACCATGACCACAGGTGATGGATAAGGACTGATGCTAGGATGAATGACATCATCTTCCAGGAGATCCTTCACGATTTTTTCAATTTCATTATTTTGGGCAAAAGGGTATCTATATGGGTGCACATTTGGTGGTTGTGCCACTAGGACCAAAGTGATGCTATGATCATGTTCCCCTCTAGAGGGTGGAAGCTCGTGAGGTTTGTCAAAGACCTACAAGTGGTTGATTAAGACTTGTTTCATCTCAAGATGAATATGAAGAGTAGTGGGCTCGATGGCCTGGATAGCATTAAATTGGGCGATAACTCCATGATGGCCATTTTTTGACAACTTTTCCATTCGATGCGAGCTGATGATATAAGGAATACCTGCTTGGAGTCTGCAGAGGGTATGCATGTGGTCATTCTGCTTAAAGCTCATGTATAACTCCTGGAAATCCATTGTGATGGGGCTTAGTGTGCAGAGCCATTTAGCACCCAAGACAATGTCACAACCACCCATGTTCATGGCAAACATGTGGGTATTTAGGTGGTAATCTCCCATCTGCAGTTTGATATTTTCACAGCGGCCTTCACATTTCATTGTCCCCCCATCAGCAATCTAGACCTGGAAATTAGAGACTACTCTAACAAAACAATGAACAGCTTCTGCGACTCTATGATGGATAAAGTTATGCGTGCTGCCACTATCAATCAATACTACTACCGGGTGATGTTTAATAAAACCTCTGATTTTGAGAGTTTGGGGAGAAGAAATGCCTGCCAAAGCATGGAGCGAGATAACTGGTTCTTCTGGTGTAGCTAGGAGCTCATTGTCCTATTGATTGTCCTCATCTTCCTCTTCTGGTCCCTCAAAGGGTGGGGCTTCCTCAAATGAAATGTGATCAGTAGCATCAATTTGAAAGAATTTAGGCTCCTTGCATTTATGCCCCAGGGAGTATTTTTCATCACATTAGTAACACAGTCCTTGCTTCCTTCTTTCATCCATTTCTGCGGGGGACACCTTTTTAACCTTAAGTGTTTGGTAGTGCCCTGAGCCTGGGTGGGGCGTCCCTTGGCTATGAAATTTGGATGAGGTGACTGGGTCGCTAAAGCACGTTCCACTTCGATAGCCTTTGTGCAAGCTTCCATCCATGTGGCTGGGTGGTGCATCTGGACGTGGGCTTGGATGGCTTCTTTGAGACCACTAATAAAGCATTCCAAGTAGAATTCATCTCCCAGACCTGCTGTGCGGAAGGCCAATTTCACAAAACCTGTAATATAGTTGTTTACTGTGCCTCTCTGTTTGAGCTTAGTAAGACGACCAAAAAAATTAGATTCACAGTCAAAGCAGTCACAAATTGATTTTGTGAACACTTGCCAAGTAATTGTCCTTGGATAGCATTTATGATGCCACTACCACCATTGCCATCTTTCTTGGTCCAAGTAAAGGCCTCCCACCCGTAGTTTAGTTTCATCATCTACGATGTGATTTAGAGTGAAATATTGTTCCATTTGTGCTACCCATATCGCCAGATTAGAGCCATCAAATTTCTACATGTCTAGCTTGGGAGGTCGAGGGTGGGAACGTTGATGATTTCCATGGAAGTGAAGATGATGGCTAGATTCTCATTCAAGGTCTTCATTAAAACCAGCTACCTCTGATTGTAATGCCGACTTGCCCTTTGTGACTGTTTCTGTTAATGTCTTCAGCTGATCCATTATCCAACCCAATTTTTTTTCAATGGTCTCAATCTTCTCATTGGCCATGGCTTGAGCTCTCTTTTCTACCATACACAGGTCCGGGTCACTTGTCGTCACTTTGGAAAAATTTGAGACCACCTGAAAATTGAAGCTGACAAGTGAATAGTACCATCTCGCTCATCTTGTTGTCCTAATTCTTATGGGCTAAGTCTCTTATAAGCATCCCAGGCGAGCCTTAGATTTATTTTTTTTCTCCGAATGGAGTTTTACTCCCCGCTTATCAATACTGCAGTAGCCAATTTCCAGAAAAGTTAATGCCACTTGTTATGCTCTGGACCTGTGAGAAGATGCCAGAATACCAAATATATGAAGAAACACAACCCAGAACACAAAACAAAATGAGAAATAACAACATGTATGTTATTATTCAGAGATGAAAGCAATGTTCCCTTGCCTCTTCATGGGGGCAACCTCCAATAGAGAAGGGCTCGATTACAAAATAAGACACGACGCTCCTCATTGGGGAGTCTCTATCCTTTATATAGGATTCATACATCCAATACCATGGGTCAGTACCGTGGTTCTCTTAATACCATCCATCTAATACCATGGCCTGTTTGCAACTAACTGTGGTCCCTTTCTTTAAATGCGGGTCAACAACTTACAATTATTAATATGGGCTTTTTTGACTCTTTAACTATAACTATGACTTGACCCTATTACATAAATAAGGGGGTTAGGGTTGGACCCTAACATGATAATTGATATACATCACCTCTAATTATGAGATTAAGGAGATCAATCCACTCATCCCTAATTGTTCTAAGTAAGAGGGTTTTTAGTGTGTTAGATCCTAAATGATGTAGTTTTTCCCTCTTAACATTATACATGAACCTCTCTATTAGATCCTCTAGACTCTCATCTTCTCTTTGATTCATTCTAAAGATTTCTTCTTTAAGATCATGATCTTTATATTTTTCTATAAATATCTTTTGCATATCATTCCATGATCTTATTGAATTAGTCCTTAAACTCATGAACCATTTAAGACCTCTATCCTTCAATGTTGCCGAAAACAATCTCAATTTTTGAGCTTTTAATAAGTAACCATAAGATCTACAAACAATTTCAAATTCAAAGAGAAAGGTTTCTGGATCCTCTGACCTTAGACCATGAAATTTTGGAAGAAAATATGGAGGGATGTTCTTCATGTGCACATTAACATCAATATCCTGAATGGGAAATCCGAGAGGATCTTCGTCATTGTCATCATCTCCATCCAATTCTTCTACATTCTTTTCCATCTCTTCTTCTTCTTCTACCTGCAAAAGTGGATGGTGATATGGCTCGTACTGCACCATGTGATCAAATGGGGGGGTGGGTTGGTGTTGGAGAATTTTGTTTTTGTTTTGATGATTGAATGAAAACTATAATGCAATGTAATTTTCTACTTTTGAAATTAAATATGCCTAATGAAAATATTTTTGTTTTTGCAAAAAATTAAAAATAAATGAATCAACTAGGGAAGAAAACCATGCATACTTTGACACCTCCCCGGCAACGGCGCCAAAAAGTGATGAGCCTCGGTATTGCAACAAGAATGCTGCAACTCCCAAGGCTACCGATTTTAATTATCAACCCGGTGATCTGAAAATGGGGCTCTTAGGCTTCCTGCCTAATTTACAAGCTTTAAATATTCCCAAGTCTTATTGACTAACCAATGCGGAATTAAGAAATGCTTGAAAATATAGGTGTATGCTGGTATTTGTTTTTAACTGATTATATGCCTTCAATTCTGTTGTTGTGTTTTAAGTTGATGTGCTCAAACTGATATATAAATACATATCATAGTAAATAAATTAGCTGAAACAATGCAGCAATAAAACAGACGCATGAATAGCAATATTAATTTGGAGTTCACCCACAACTCTTGGGCTACGTCTCTGTGAGCTCTAGTCAACTCAACTAGGCTCTTTGGGATTATGGTTTGAGTTCTTTTTACAAGCTCTTTGACACAACTCCTACTATTTTGCACAGAAACAGTGGGTTCAGACACCCTGTCATTCCCTGGCTCTTGAAGCTCTGGCTCTTGGCTCTGGCTCTTGGCTCTTAGCTCTGGCTCTTGGCTCTGGCTCTTAACCCTTGGTTCTGGCTCTTCGCTTTGACTCTGGCTCTACGGCTCTAGCTCTGGCTCTGGCTCTTCAGCTCTGGCTTTTTCTGCTCTCTATCAGTTTACAGCTCTCTGGGCTTTTCACTTGAACTCCAAGTGACTCCCTTGGCTGCGTGCACCTCTACTTTGGCTTTCTGCGCTCTCTTTTTGCTGCTGCCTTTTTCCGCTCTATTTCGCCTTAGCTTCTTGGTTTTAGCTTCACTTTCAGCAACAAAACCCAATAGCCTACAACAACAACAACAACAACCCCCTTGCGATTCAGCTCTCGGGCTTTCTTTAAGGCATTTCTGGCTTTTCGGCTTCCTCAGCCGTTCCTCTGTCAACCGTGATCATGAGGAATCATTCCTCTTCCTGGCTCTTCCTCTTCACACTTGAAAACACATCCCTATTGCAGAAACGCCCGCCTTCAGTGTGGCACAGGGAATGATGGCTGTTTTCCCATGGAAAATGAACCGGTGGCCTCCTTTCAAGCGAAAATCCACGAAATACTGCGTTTCAGGCTTGAAATGGAAATACACAGGAAAAGAATTATCGGGCACAAAATCCGGACATGAAAGTCCATTAAATCACCCCTAGAATCCCTATCGTGTTCGCCTTCCATCGCATATCGCAATCACTTCGGTGGCATGGCCAATGGCCAAAAATCCATTAAACAGGAAATATAAAGGAAAATCTGAATTTCCAGATTTGCAATTTTATGAAATCAGGCTTTTAAACCCCATCGGGTCTAGTCCTGATTGCAATCGCAAGTCGCAATGGCCTGGGGGCTTCCCCTTTGGGTGTGACGATGCCGATCCGCCGATATCGGCGATCGCAGTCACACTATCGCATCGACTCGGGGTATTTGCCTTATGGGTGCATATGCATACCTCCGACCCGATCCGTTGATCCGATCATCAAATATCACTGATTGTGGGTCCCTTCTGCCCGACCTTAAGTCCTTCTCTTTGCCTTATGTGATGCGATTTCCTCAAATAGTCTTTTAGGCCATTTTTAATGGAATTTGCCCCTTTTTCAAAGGATAAAGGGGAACTTCTTCTTGCGATAACTTCTTCGTCTGAAGTCTGTTTTCACCTATTCAAGTTGTAGTAGATTCAAAGCAAGATGATCTCTGCAATGGGGCTATCTATGAGAGCAACCTATGAGTTTCATTTTCCTCTGATTTACAAAGGATTTGTGCCATTTGGCACCTTTTACCTCTTATATGAAGTCTTTTAGACTTAGAGGTTTATTCAAGATCCATTTTTGGATCATGCCTTCCCACTAAAGAAATTTTGGTCTCCAAAAGACTGATATACTGATCTGAACAGCAAATGAGAGTGACTCACCCTCTTCTTTCAACCTCCCTCTACACTTGCCTTACATAGTGCCTTTGAACAAAAGTTTTTGACCACTTTCCTTCTTGGATGGGTTGGTCTTCCCGGGAAGAACTGTCTTCCTCCTTGCCTTCTGGCAAGATTTCTGCTAAAATGGTCATAGAAGGTGCTTTGAACTTCTTTTCCTTGATCATTGACCCAAGGTGGCTCAAACAAATGTGAAGTACACCTGCTCCACAAAACTTTCATTTGTACCTGTTTGACAAGCTGTCAACAACAACTGTTAACAACAACAGAAATACAGACAATAATTGGATGGCCTAAACTCCTGCTTCAACAAAAGAAATAGATTTCACATCTTGTGAACACCTCCATGTCTTGTATCTGCATACAAATGATGGACTAGACAACAAGCCCACAAAACATGCCTTTAAAAACAAATGACCCTTCAATTCAAGCATGTAGAAAAAGACCATTAGGACTCTTTTCAAAAGATGAAACACTTCATCATTATCTCCATTTGGAGACCAAGTTAACTTCTCCCAAGCCAACATGGCATCATATGCATGTCAAAGAAATCAACCCTACAAGTTAATTACACATACATGTTCAAAAACAAGGAAATCATCAACATCCCTGCATTCATGCATCTCATGCTCATGCATGCATTTCATCCTTCAACTTTCACTTAAGCACACTGTAATTTCGAAGCTGAAATGAAATATAATGTAGATGCATCAATAGACATGCAATCTTAATCGAATAAGAACTCTAACTGTTTCTCACCAATCCCTTTTAAAAGTACTACCTTTGTCTGCACATCAGTGTCATCATGTGAATCATCCTGAGACACATCATTCATGGAATCTTCCTTTCCATTTCTACCATCTTCTCTTTCCACTTTCTTCAGCTTTTGTGAAAGCATTGTTGGATTCAGAGTCCAACATTTTGTAGCAAGATGTCCTTGCTTATGGCAGTAAGTGCACTGCATGTGCATTCTCTTGACAGCATGATTTTCCTTGTCCAATGGACCTTTGGTTTCTTGCTTCTTTTCCTTCAAAAGTTTCCTGTATGTGGCCATTCTCTTCCAACATCTAGGAAATGATGGTTATCCAACCCACAAAAGGAAATTCTTTTCCCATACTTCTGTGAAAATTTATCATGCTTTGCAAAATCAAAATGGAAATGTTTAGATCCAGATTTATACCTTTCTCTTTCACCTTTATTGCCTTCATGAGGAGGTGAAGCAAATGAAGAAGTGACTCCCTTTGGAACACCATCAATCTCTTCAAGGTTGTTAGATTCTCCCCAACTTTCTGGTTCAAGTGTGTGCTTCTAAACACCTGCATCCTGCAAATGATTTTTCAAGCTATTGCATTCCTCTTGAAAACAATCTTCACACTCTGTAATGCAACTCCTGCTTGGATCTGTTTCAATGGCCTTCATGGTAGCTTTGGAACTCTCTCCATAAGACTCTCCATAGCCAAGACCCAAATACTTAGGCCTTTCCTCAATCATTATTGGCTCAATAATACCTTGTGCATGTCTACCCAAGCCTTTTCCTTCATAGCACATCTTGTACATTAGCTTGGAACCTATGCCTCTAGTATGTTTTTCAAAAGAACCAATATAAGCATCCTTAGAGGAATTTGAAGACAAACTGGAATGGTTTACCTCTTCTTCAAGCTGATACTTGACTAAGGCTTCTTGGGCAACAAAGAGCTGTGTTTCCAACTCATGCATCCTCTTTAGGTTCATATTTGCAATATGAAGTTGCCTCTCCATTTCCTGCACTCTGTCAGCAAGCAACTGCTTCTCTTCCTTCATGGAATTCAGCTGCTTTCTAAGCATGCTGCTCTTCCTTCCATCCTCATACATTTCTCTCACCGTATCCATCATGGTGGACAATTATTGCTTCATGTCTTCATCAAAGAATCTTGTGAAGAAAGAAGAATTTGAGGACCCACTTGTAGAAGTTGTCATTATGCCAATGAACAAAAAAACTTCAACAAGATAAATAAAGAGCTTATTAAGCAACCTTTTGCAACAAACTTCTTGTGCTTCAAGGATTTCTTTGAGGTCCTTTGGAATAGAAGAATGCCTTCAGCCCTTCTTCATTCTTGTCCTTCCCGAACTGAGCTATCAACAACTTTCCCTTTACCTCCGCAAACTCAAATAATAGTCAGTCTGCAAAGAAAGCATACAATCAGCCTCTTGTTGTTCAAACACCTTTCAGACAAGTAGTCTTTGCTTTGTCAATCAAGCATTCTGATATAACCTTCTTTGAAGATGGGGTTAATCAATCTTAAGTTCTGATACAACTTGATCTGAAAATGGGGTTCTTAGGCTTCATGTCTAATTTACAAGAACCTCTCCCACTTCCAAAGCTTTAAATATTCCCAAGTCTTATTGATTAACCAATGTGGGATTAAGAAATGCTTGAAAATATAGTTGTATGATGGTATTTTTTTTTAACTGATTATATGCCTTAAATTTTGTTGTTGTTCTGTAAGTTGATGTGCTCAAACTAATATATAAATACATATAACAGTAAAAAAAGCAGCAGAGACAATGCAGCAATAAAACAGACACATGAACAACAATATTAATTTGGATTTCACCCACAACTCTTGGGCCACATCTCTGTGAGCTCTAGTCAACTCAACTAGGCACTCTGGGATTATGGTCTAAGTTATTTTTACAAGCTCTTTGGCTCAACTCCTACTATTTTTCACAGAAATAGTGGGTTCAGACACCCTGTCATTCCCTGGCTCTTGAAGCTCCGGCTCTTGGCTCTAGCTCTTGGCTCTTGGCTCTGACTCTGGCTCTTTGGCTCTGGCTCTGGCTCTGGCTCTTTAGCTCTAGCTTTTTCTGCTCTCTATCAGTTTACAGCTTTCTAGGCTTTTCACTTGAACTCCAAGTGACTCCCTTAGCTGCGTGCGCCTCCACTTTTGCTTTCTGCACTCTCTTTCTGCTGCTGCCTTTTTGCACTTTTTTCGCCTTAGCTTCTTACTTTGGCTTCACTTTTAGCAACAGAACCCAACAGCGTACAACAACAACGACAACAACCCTGTTTCGATTCATCTCTCAGGCTTTCATTAAGACATTTCTCACTTTTCGACTTCCTCAGCCGTTCCTCTGTCAACTATGATCATGAGGAATCATTCCTCTTCCTGGCTCTACCTCTTCGCGCTTAAAAACACATCCTTGTTGCAGAAACGCCCACCTGCAGCATGGCATAGGGAATGATGGCTGTTTTCCCATGGAAAATGAACCGGTGGCCTCCTTTCAAGTGAAAATCCACGAAATACTGCGTTTTAGGCTTGAAATAGAAATACACAGGAAAAGCACTATCGAGCACGAAATCTGGACGTGAAAGTCCATTAAATTTCCCCTAGGAACCCCATCAGGTCCGCCTTCCATCGCATATCGCAATCGCTTCGGCGGCATGGCCAATGGCCAAAAATCCATTAAACGAGAAATACAAAGGAAAATCTGATTTCTAGATTTGCAATTTTATGAAATCGGGCTTTTAAACCCCATCGGGTCTGGTCCTGATCACAATCGCAAGTCGCAATGGCCCAGGAGCTTCCCCTTTGGGTGTGACGATGCTGATCCGCCGATATCAGCGATCGCAGTCACACTATCGCATCAGCTCGGGGTCTTTGCCTTATGGGTGCATATGCCTACCTCCGACCCGATCCGCCGATCCGATCATTGGAGATCGTTGATTGGGGGTCCCTTCTACCTGACCTTGAGTCCTCCTCTTTGCCTTATGCGATGTGATTTCCTCAAATAGCATTTTAGGCCATTTTTAATGGAATTTTCCCCTTTTTCAAAGGATAAAGGGGAACTTCTTCCTGCGATAACTTCTTCGTCTGAAGTCTGTTTTCGCCCATTCAAGTTGCAGAAAATTAAAAACGAGACGATATCTGCAATGGGGATATCTCCAATAGTAGCCTGCGACTTTCATTTTCCTTTGATTTACAAAGAATTTGTGCCATTTTTCACCTTTTACCTCTTATATGAAGTCTTTTAGACTTAGAGGTTTATTCAGGATCCATTTTTGGATCACCCGGGGTTCATACAAACTTAAGAGGTGTCGGCATTATATGCATGGCATACAATGTGTCATTCCTTTGCTATCATGATGTAATGGAGTGCATGTACTGAAGTTGAATCCTAAACTAATTGCAGACAATGAAATGTTTGAAATGGAACCTTAACCTATTGCAAGAAAGAAAGTACAAGGAAAGAGATGGAAAGTCAATGCTAAATCACACCATTTCCTAATTAATTGCCAAGAAACTATGCTTTACAATAATGCTAAATTATCATGAACCAAATGCTAATATCTAAGTATGGAAGTAAGAAGCATCAAACATCACTAATGTGCAAGTAAAGGGACTGAAATAAATCTGTTTTTTGTCTTTTTGTCTTTTCATGCAAAATCAAGTATGCAAACTAGTTTCTTTTGGTGATGTGGCAGGTGAATTAAGGATGTTGGAGGATGGATGAAAGGGTTAGGAGATGGTTGGATGGTGTGGGAGACCCTTAGGAGTCTTTTGGTGACTTCCTAGAGGTTTTCCCTCAATTCAGCCTCAAAATAGGCCATTTCAGGGAAACCTACAGGATGTACTAGAGACCTACAGGATGATCATGTAGGAATTACAGTGAACCTACAGGATACAGCCGAGAGAAAAATGTGAGGTGTTGGAGGTTATGGAAGGCTTAGGGAAGGTGGTATATGGGTGGAATGGAGTGATAAAATGCCTAGGATCGCTCAGAACTCAAAACCAAAGTTGGAAGATGGATGGATTTGCTCAAAAAGCTTGGATAAGTTTCCTTGTGAAATAATTAAATTGGTGAGGGTTTAATGACCAAGAAAATCAAATCCAAATTGGATGGTACAAATTTTGTTATTAAATGATATTTCATAGGTCCTTATTCCAAGTGGAATCACTCAAAAATACCTATGTTAACCCATGCAAAAAAATAATAATAAACATTACTAGTCCAAAATCTAGAAATTTGAAAACTAGTGAGCTAGTAAATCTAAGAAATGCCTAACCAAATCAATTGCAAATGCAATGGGGTAGTATTTGTTATGAACTAGAATTGTTTTTGATCTAATTCAAGTGGAATAAATTTGATTGAAGCTCGTTAGGATGCTCTAAAAAATAGCAGAAATTTATTGTTCTTTGCTCAAAAGGAGCTCTAGCAATCCAGATTTTGGAATACGAAGATTAATCCAAGCAGCTCAATGATTACTATGAACTTCCAAAGCTTTTCCAAGGATGAAATAAGGCTTTTGATCCTGCAAAATAACTTTCATTAACCATTTAACTCATTCCTATGCAACAAGCAATCATTAATACTAAATGCAAAAGTAGAAAGAAATGAAAAGAAGGAAATAGAATAATACAAAAGGGCTCTGAGGTTCTTGGGATGGCCAAGCCCAAGGAAACTCAAAGACCTATGGAGAAGAAAAAGATTTAGAAGCTGAACATGACACGAATCGTCATTATTTTCATCAATAGAATTACATCCCTGCAAGAAAATACAATGGCGCTGCAAGAATACAAGCTCTCTCCACAATAACACTAATGAAAATCTCTCCCTAGAGGAAAATTTGACTTGGTACCTATACAAAATGATTAGGAATCATTCCCCATGAATGGAGGAAGCTTTCCCCACCAAAATCCCTTGATTAGTGGATCTAGTCCCCAATACTATAAATTTGCATTAAATGGCAGGGAACACATTCCTAAATTTTCTCAATCATTCCCTAGAGGCAAATTCGATTTGGTACTTATACAAAATGATTAAGAATCATTCCCCATGGATGGAGGAAGCTTTCCCCACCAAAATCCCTTGATTATTGGATCTACTCCATTGATTGGTGGAGATGCTCCCTTGATTAGTGGAACACATTCCTAGATTTTCTCAATCATTGGATTTCCACAATTTATGCCATAATTCCATAATATCTTGTTGAATTATTATTTATCATTGATCCTCCAATAGTAGGGAACAAGTCCTAAATTATCTCCTCCTCCAACTCTTCATAATCTGCCCAATATTCTCATAATATTCCACAAAAAATAAATAATATTAGGCACAAATATTCAATTATTCATAAACCTTCCTAATGAATGTATTAAAGTTAAACATAAATTATCTAATGCAAAAAGAGAGGTTTAATGTGCTGAAGGATGGTTATAGGGCTTAATTTATATTTTAAATTAGAGGTATGGGCCTTAATTTATGCCTAATTTAGAGGCCCATAAGAGGCATCATATGCCTTGGCTATGTTGGGAATGATTGTTCTCAATGTTTTGCGGTGTGCATAGATAAAGGGAGTTCTCTTAACCTTGACCTTATATTATCTGGTAATTATGTTATGATCATGATTATGATGATGTTTAAATACATATATATGTGTGTATGTATGTCATTGTCTAACAAGATCGTGATTGATTTACGTTAATGTTTATGTATATGTATCTATGTATCTATGTCACTGTGCGACAGGGTTGTCAAGGATCATTCTTTTGGAGTAATGATTTCTTATGCAGGTGAGTGGTATGACAGGGTACCTGATATTATGGGAATCAAGTGGGGAGAGTAGTCATGACAAATATACAAGGTCAATATCATGTGGATATGAATTGATAATGTATGCTTGTATTATGCTTATGTTTATGTTATGATAGGTAAGTATGATGGATATATCACCTAAATGAAAGCAGTGAGATCTGTTGCATGCTAGGATAAGCATGAATGGAAGAGAGACACTAGACGCAAGGTTTCCTGGTAGACACAGTGTTCTTTTGGATGTGTAGTACCACTCTTCTGTATATGTTGTGCATTCAGTGATTGCACCTATGGTGATGTGGACATGTAATATATGTAGTATTATGTACATATGATGTTGTGTTCTTATTGTATGTATGGTGTTGTGTGTACATTGCATATGCAGTGTTGGATATAGATGATGTTATGTACATGTTGGATATGTGGTGCTATGTACATATTGTATTGAGTGCATGATGGATATGTAATGTTGTGTGCATATGATGTTGTGTGCATGTTGGATATGTAATGTTGTGTAAGTAGGGTGCTATGTACATGTTGTATATGCAGCGCTATGTACATATGGTGTTGTGTGCTTGATCTTACAAGTGGCGTTATGAGCATGTGGTGATGTGTACATGTTGTAAATGTGGTGTTGTGTGCAAGTGGTGCGATCTACATGTCATGCATATGGTGTCGTGTACATGTGCATATGGTGCTATGTACGTCTGGCATTATGTACACATTGTACGGGTGGTACGATGTACATGTGACGTTGTGTACATGTTGTGCAGGTGGTGTCGTGTACATGTGATGATCTGCACACATTGGGCAGGTGGTGCTTTGTGCAGGTGGTATTGTGTACATGTTGTACATATGGTATTGGTGTACATGTGGTATTACACACGTCATACATGTTGTGTTGCGAGTATGTGGTACTATGTATGTGCATTGTTTAGTCATGGTATTGTGACATATGTATTCACTGTGTTTTACTCTATGTACATATTTGTGTTGTGTTGTACACCGAGTGTAGGTGTGTGTATTGTGTTTTGGTGTACAACGGATGTAGGATTATGTATTGTGTTGTGTTGTACACTGGGTTTAGGTGTATGCATGGTATGTCAGGTGTAGGTGCATGTATTGCATGGGGTTGTATGTCATGTGTGGTTGTATGTGTGTGATGCACACTATGTGTATGTGCACATGGTTGAGGAGAAGGCATTGGGTGTTTGTCATGTGTGGCAATCAATCCCTTGTGTGTACGGAATAAGGACAAAGGTAGAAGCTAAGGATTGACTAAAGGATAATTATCAATATTTTATTTCAATTTTATTATGCATGTGATTTATTATTCTAGTCTATGATGATTACATGTGATCTATGATTCTAGTTTATGATCGTTACATGTGATTTATGATTTTGATCTATGATGGTTGCGTTTTTAGCTAACATGATGTGATATGTTTATACATGATGATTCTATCAAAGATGTTAGTTTGACTTGTTGTGACAGGAAGCGAATATAATTGCAAGTGTACCTTGTTGACGAGCCACCAATGAGGTATGATTTGAAGTTATTTCAATTTATTTTTAATCTAATGGGAAATATGTGCTTGGTATAGGAAAGCATGAAACTCCTGGTTGGGTGGTTGAAATTGATAGAAAGCATTAGCAACAACAAAAGAATAAATTAGAATAGGCAGCAATATTCTGGTAAAGCATTCAAATGTAGTTCCATTATAGGACATTGGTACCCAATAGTATCCACTCATTTCCATGAGAATGATATGACCGATATGATGGTTTTAAGGCAGGGATATGCCTTGGTTTTTGGACCTTCCGATGTGAGGAAACCTTGTTGAGGCATGGACTGCCTGGGGTGGGGGTTCTAGTGGAACTTGAAAGGTGTGTGAGTGCACGGAAGGTGGTGGCTAGATTTCATAAGGGAATGTGTAGCAAAGAAGGGAAGGTCAGAGATGCATTTTTTTTGTCATTAGAATTACCAAATGGAATTAGATGCACATTGGGAGTGTGCGCTAGAACAATGATTCAGTAACTGTTCACTGAGAGGACAAGTGGTGCAGGATTGTAGCATTGGACATTGGATGCAACTTTGACTTTGACAGTGGATTCTGGACTTCCTGGGAAGGAGGTGAATCCTGGTACTACTTTTTAGGGTGGAGGTGTGAGCCTCTGGATTCCCTTGTCGATTGATATGGGCATCATATCCTTTTATTTTCTAGTTTAGTAAATGTGTATATGTGTATATTATTGTAAATATTGTATCAAGCTGGTTTATAAATCTCCACAAACATTATGTTTATTTGCTAGTTGAAGCAAATGTGCTTAAGTATATTTGGTTGTTATTACTATAATGATTTGTGTTATAAATATCCAGTAAACGGTATGATTGTCATGTTTTAGGAGTGGCCACTATAAATAATGCAACAAGCTGTGTTATAAAGCTCCATGGGCATTATGTTTTTTTTTCAGCGGTCTTGTTGGTTATAGGTGTCATTGAACACTGAGGATAGTGTTCCCCCAAATGGGAGGGTTCTGTAAGAACCCTGGTTAAAAATCCATGTAAAAACATATAAGACCACGGTCATGGGATACGTATTCCAAGTTGAATTGTGGGAAAAACACCCTAGTGGGTGTCACTTCGGTTTATTATGGCTAAGGAAATTGGAAAATGCAATGGAAAAGGCTTTGGAAAGGTAAAAGGCATTAATTGGCATTTTATTTATGAAATAATGGAAATTAGGAGAAAATGAAGTTGAAAGGCCACAAGTTGCATGTGAGGAGGAAAATGAAGGAAAATAATGGAAAATTGAAGAAAATAGGGTCCTCATTGATAAAAAGGATTTTGAGGATGAGTTGGCAAGCTTCTAACAGGTTTTGGTGTAGCTCTCTTCTATTCTCTCTCTCCTACTCTTGGACACAAAGTTTTCTTGGAGCACTCTTGGAGGAGTGTGGAATACTAGGAGTTTTGGAGAAAGAAGGCAAATGAAGAGCGGGAAAGTGTAAGAGGACATCGGGATCAGCAACGACAGTGAGTTTTTCCTACAGGTACCAAGTTGCATCTATGTTTTCTTCACTATTTTTGGCATGCATGTGGTTTATTGGTCATGATCTATCATTGGCATGGAGGATTTACTAGATTGATAGTGAATTTCCTAGCCTTGCCATTTCCTAGTTAGCCATGGTGTTGTGGGTTCATTTCTTTGCTTTCCTGGTTAGTTCTAATGTTTCCTTTAGCTTGGGTTGAGTTACTAGTCCTGGAAGCCTTGGTTGGACAAATGCTTTGGAAGCCCAGTAATAGCTTGGGTTGAGTTACTAGTCCTAAAAGCCTTGGTTGGAAAAACACTCTGGAAGCCCTTGGTGGGTTGAGTTACTAGTCCTGGAAGACCTGGTTGGACAAATGCTCTAGAAGCCTGGAGAAAGTTGTGGGTTGAGTTATTAGTCCTTGAAGCCTTGGTTTGAAAAAACACTTTGGATCCCTGGAAGGCTTGGGTAGTGACCAATATGGTGATGGTTTGTGATTTACAACTGTGAGGGAGAATCATTGTTTGATGGGTTGAGGTGGTTTGTCCGTTGGAAGCCCTAGATGGTGTTGATTGAAGTGTTTAATGAGATCCCACATTCATTCTTGGAATATGGCACGGGAGTGACTGGCTTAAGAGAGATTTGGCTCAGCCATGTCTATGGTCTGGTGGTTCATGGAAGCCCTGAACCTAGTTGGCCTTTGCATCATTAATATGAGGTTATTTCTCCTTTTTAATTCATGCGTATTTTACTCGTTTATATGTGGATCATATGGCTATTGTTTTCTTGGTGTTTATGTTGCTATTATGTTGGTTATGAACATGTATTATGACATCGTCTATGTATGGATCTCATCATGTTTTTACTTGTAAATGAATGAAAAGTGTATCTATGGCCTAATGGATGAAACTGTAGCTAATGTGCTGAGGCACCAATGCTTCTTAGCAATTCTTAGATGAGTATGATACCCCTATGCTAAGATCTCTTGTTTGAACTTGTAGATTACATAATCCTGATATGTTTGACGAAATTCTTGTCATGTCTAGTAGGGATCCAATCAATTCCTTGTTCAAGTAATTGCATTTGTATCATTATTCTGTCATTCAGTTTTGAAAGTGTCATTGAGTTTTGGGCAGCGACATGGGTTCTAGGCCTGAAAAAGTGCACAAATCCTAGAGTCATGGGCACATGTATGAGGATAAAAGTCCCCAGATGTATGCATACCCATGTTGTGGGAGTGTCTGGAGCATCTTGGACGCATGCATGTCCATATCAAGGGAGTTTCCAGGGTTTTAATGGTCTAAAAACGTAGGGGACCCAGGGGTTAGTTACCTGAGTGGTTGTGATGGCTCTTGGGAGTTCTGTTGCTGATGTGCAAGGTTTGTATGGGGTGTTTCCATCGATTCCGCTTCCTTAAAAGACACATAGGGAGTCGAATCATATCATAGCAACTTCTCGTCACATGTTTACCCCAGTTGGCCTATTACTTGGGTGGATGTGGAAGGAGGGTGTTACAAAGGGAGCCTCCACCATGTTATCAAAGATAAGTTTTTTTTTTTGTTTTCATATTTTCATGTTTAGTTTCCTCCTCACATCAAAACTTGTTTTTATTGTATGTTAACAATATTTTTTTTGTATTGTCCTTGATAAGAAAATCTTGTTGAATTCTCAAGGGTTATGGAGGATACTTCAAATGTTAGACTTAAATCATGAAATGAGTTATGCTGCAAAGGACGCCCTTAAAATAATTGATTTCCTACAAGGTTTGTTAAGGAACAACTCAAGGTATGTCTTAGACTATAATTTTTGTTATAAATTTCTCTACATATAAAAGGAATGATCATTCTTCTTTTGAAATTTGTTTTATATTACTAACATTGTAATGTCTAGGGTTTTGAATCACAAAGATTCTTGTTAGGGTGATTAATCATTATATTGAATCTACCCTCATGATATTATTTAATCATTATTGTGTAACCCTAACCTTTAAGGTTCACTATAAAGCTCTAGCGTCTTATTTCTTGTTGAAGAATGTAACTAAGTTCGGTCTTAATATTTATATTTGAGTCAAAGAATGAAAAAATATTTTTATTTTATTTTATTACAATGACTTATTAAAGCATAGGTTTCATGCTTGGGTCATAATTTTATAGGTCAAAGTCCCCATTATATTGATTCATTAGAGTCATTGTACATTTAATGAGACCCTTCTTGGGATTTTCAATCATGTAAAAATAATTATTATTGAGTAAAAAATGTAATTTTTCACCTCCACACCAAGTCATCCCTTGCCTGATGAAGTCAGCCAACAAGAGGAAAATTTAACCCACAAAAGACTTATATATAGAAGAGAAGTTAGATCTATTTGGCCATCAACTCAACTAGTTCGATACACATCAAGGAAGTGCATAAAAAGTATGAAGTTCAAGGAGAAGAAGGAAGAAGTGCAAGTCAAAGTTTTTGGTATATATATCTCTCTCTCTCTTTTATGCAGAGTTACTAGGCTATTTGGTGGGTCAATTTGTTTTTTCTGGGAACGTTGGAATTTCGATTTTGTTGGGTCAAAGTTCTGCTACTAGGAAGGTTGAAATTCTGTATGTATTGGGTCGAAATGCTATTATTGCAAGGTCGAAGATCTAGATCTAAGTTTCTCGAAGGAAAGGATGACTTGGTAGTTGGAGGAGGTCTATTTCTAGGTTGAAGATTCTTGTATTATCTCATCTTAACTACTGAAGGAAGAAGTTTGAGTGGGTTTTTCCCTAGCGGAGTGCTTACATATTGTGTCTCTTGTTCTTGTGATCTTCATACACACATAATTTGGTAATTTCTTGATGAAAGATAATATAATAAAAAATTAAAAGAATCCAACATAATTCACAAGTAACTATCAAGGAAGAGAAAACTAGCCCAAATTCTACTAGCATTGATTTCTCAACATGATTTCATAGCTAATGTCAAGGAAGATTGAAGATCACTCCATTGTATTGAAAGAAAGGACTACTTTGTCTATGATATGATTCTTGAAAATGGGATTCAATATTACAGAAAGTTGGATGAAAAGAATCATCTAAACTTATTTAACAAGATCAAAAGAAAAGTGTTTTTCATTGCACTAAAGGTTCACTCAATGATGACAATGCATGGATTATTGATAGTCGAGCATCAAGACACATGACATGAGATAGAAAAACAACTTCAGACTCTATGAAAAGAACAATATTCTCATGCATTGGAATTGGGAGACTCCAAAAGATATGCTATTAAATGCCTGGGATCAACTTCTTTGAAACTGGACAATGGAGCAAAGCTACATCTCAACAATATAATCTATGTTCCAGGTTTGACAAAAAAAATACTTTCAATTTCTTTCTTATAAGATAAAGGTGATAGAGTTTCTTTTGTAGATGGAAATGTTTTGGCTTTGGGTAAAGATTCAAGCATTGATAAAACAAGGGTTATTGGAATATGTGAAGGAAGTCTATATAGAATCATAACACCATCTCCTCAAGCCCTAGTTCATATCGAAACCAATCCCATTGAACTATGGCATAGAAGATATGGACATTTACATTACAAGGTTATTCCCTCTCTCAATAAAATGGTAAATGGGATTCCCAATATTAAATAATATCATGAAGGAATACTCAAGGGATGTGCCTTAGGAAAGAATAGAAGGAAACCATTTACAAGTAGTGAGACAAGGTCTAAAGAAATATTGGACCTCATACATTCAAATGTGTGTGGGCCTATGTTTGAAAAATCACTTGGAGGTCATATTTATTATGTAACATTCATTGATGATCACTCTATAAAGACACACTTCTATCTACTCAAAACAAAGGACAAAGTATTTGAAAAGTTCAAGGAATTTAGGTATAAAGTAGAGACCTTAACTGAAAGAAGAATAAAAACTTTGAGATATGATAATGGTGGAGAATACACTTCAAAAGAAACAATTTCATATCGCAAAGAATCAAGGATTAAGAGGGAGCTTTTTATTCCCTACAATCCCGAATGAGTTTCAGAAAGGAAAAATAGAACACTTGAAGAATGTATACGAATAATGATTTTTTATCAAGATATACCAAAATTTCAATGGGGAGAAGTAGCAATGATTGTTTTGTATATACAAAATAGAATACCACATAGAATTCTCGATAATATGACACTCGAAGAAGAATTCATAGGAAGGAATCCATGTGTGGACCATCTTTGAATCTTTGGATGTCCCATCTATATCCACGTTCGAAAGGAAAAACGAAAGAAGCTAGATTATACAAGCATTAAAGGGATTTTCGTTGGCTACAATCTTTCTTAAAAGGCATATAGAATCTACATCAAGGAAGGAAGACATATTTAAGTAAGAAGGAACATAATATTTGATGAAAATAATGCATACAAAATATCCAAAGATATTCTTATAGAATATGATGACGAAGACATACCAATATTCGAAGAAGAAGAGCATCAAGACAATCCTACTACAAATCAATAAGAAGAAGAAGAAGGACCAAGTGAACCTGTTCAACTTGTGATCATACCCAACACAAGGAAGAGCCCAAATTCATTAAAAGCTACTCTTTAAGATGTCTAAGGACATGGAGTTGTGCAAGGAACTTTTAGATAAAGAAAAATACCAAAAAGATATTGAACCAACTACATTTGAGGTAGTTGCTCATCAAGAAGTATGGAAGAAGGCTATGTAGGAAGAATATCAATCCATCATGAAGAATGGGGTTTGAGAAATCATTCCTAGACCAAGTGATAAATCATTTGTCACTTCTAAATGGATTTACAAGATCAAGCATGTTGTTGATGGACGCATAGACAAGTACAAATCTAGATTCATTGCAAGGGGTTTCTACCAAAAGGAAGGCATAGACTATGAAGAAACCTTTGTACCTAACACAAGATATACCACTATAATATATTTGGTCTAATTAGCTACAATAATGGGATGGAATATCCATAAAATGGATGTAAAAACAACATTTCTGAATGGAACCATTGATGAAGAAGTATACATTGAACAACCTAAAGGCTTTGAAATAAATGGAAAAAACATTCATGTTTGGATATTAAAGAATGCCCTATAGAAGTTGAAGCAATATCCTAAGGCATGGTATGCAAGAATGTATGCATACCTTCTAAGAATCAGGTTTGTCAAAATTTATGTTGATCCAAATATCTATATCAAGGTTGTGGATAATGAGACAGTCTTTATTCTACTATATGTGGATGATCTATTTATTACATGTGTAGAGAGAAGGATACAAGAACACCAGAAGATGATGGAAGCTAAGTTTTAAATGAAGGATCTGGGATAGATGCATTATTACCTAGGTTTGGAAGTATGGCAGAAACCTCAGGAGATATATCTGGGGAAGGGAAATTATATAATCATTATTTTGCATAAATTTGGTATGATGGATTCCAAGCCTATGACTACTCCCATGATCACCAATATCAAGAAGTTAGGAAGCTCTATCTCAATTCTCATAGATCCACAACCTATCGAAAGTTGGTAAGTTCCTTGATGTATCTGGTAAACACTAGAATGGATATATTCTTTGTTGTGAATGTTCTTAGTCAATTTTAGTTGGAGCCTTGTCATGATCATTGGTTAGATTCCAAGCATATATTAAGGTATCTATGTGGTACAATTCATCCTGCCTAAAGTATGATAGCAAGGAAGTCAAGCTGATAAGTTTTATAGATTCTGATTGGATGGCAATGAGACTGATGAAGGAAGCACTATTGGTGGATGTTTTAGTTTGGGATCTATGATGATTTCATGGATGAATAGAAAGAAATATCTTGTTGCTTTAAGTAGTGTTGAAGATGAGTATGTGGCTACATGTGAAGTAGGAAAGGAGGTTGTATGGTTGAGGAAACTTCTGTCAGATTTGTTTGAGAAACCTCTAAGTCCTACTGTGAAAAATTGTGATAATCAAAGCATCATTAAGATGTTTGAAGATATTGTGTTCCATGCAAGGAAAAATCATATCAACAATAATTATCACCATATTAGAATATTGGTGAAATATGGGATCGTGAAGCTATAGTATGTTCCGACCAACGAACATGTAGCTAATGTGTTGACAAAGTCTCCTGCTAATAAGAAGTTTGAATATTTGAGAATCATGCTTGATTTGGTTGATATCACTGATTCTTTTAACGAAAAGTATTTGTAAGATACTTCAGGAGGCATCTTGTGTGATACAAAATGTTTGGGAGGACATATGGGTGGCATATGTGTTGATGCCTAGTTCCCAAGGTAGGGAGGGTGGCATTGGTCATAGAGCTCTGACATTGCATTACACACCTGGTTACTCGGGTTGATTGTTAGCAAGTAAGCCTAATAGTACATAGAGAGGATGAAATATTTATTCCATCTTAGTCCCATCTGGATAGATTTCCCTGGTTAGGAATCTAGTCTTTGGCAACGTGTGTGCCTAAGTTCTTTGTAGTTCTTGTGTTTTGATATCTTACTTGTACTTTTATATATGTGTGTAAATTATGAATACCTCCCTAGTTAAGAGGGAATGTTGAAGATTGTAACTGGGTTCGGTCTTCATATTTATATTTGATTCAAAGAATGAAAAACAAATTATTATTATTATTATTACAATGATTTATTAAAGCACGGGTTTCATGCTTGGGTCATCATTTTATAGGGAAAAGTCCCCATTGAGGAATTCTAGGTTTTATATTGAGTCATTACAGTCATTTTCCATTTAATGAGACCCTTCTTGGGCTTTTCAATCATGTAAGAAGAATTATTATTGAGTCAAAAATGTGATTTTTCACCTCCACACTAAGTCAGCCCTTGCCTGATTAAGTCGACCTACAAGAGGACAATTTGACCCATAGAAGAGGCTATATATACAAGAGTATTTTGATCTATTTGGACATCAACTCAACAAGTTCGATACACATCAAGGAAGTGCAAAAAATGTGCGAAGTTCAAGGAGAGGAAGGAAGAAGTGAAAGTCGAAGTTTTTGGGCTATTTATGGGCTCTCTCTCTCTCTCGCGTTTATGCAAATTTACTGGGTTTTTTGTTGGGTCGAAGTTTTGCTGCTGGGAAGGTCAAAATTCTAAATGTGCTTGGTCAAAGCTTTGCTACTGGGAAGGTTGAAATTATGGATTTGTTCGGTTGAAGTGCTATTGCTGCAAGGTCAAAGATCGAGATCTAAGTTGTTGGAAAGAAGGGATGACTTGGTGGTTGGAGGAGGTATGTGTCTAGGTTGAAGGTTCTTGGATTATCTCATCTTAACTACCGAAGGAAGAAATTTCACTAGGTTTTTCCCTACATAAGGGTTTTTCCCTAGCAAAGTGCCTACATATTGTGTCTCTTGTTCTTGTGATCTTTATACACACATAATTTCGTAATTGCTTGATGAAAGATAATATAATAAAGAAATAAAAAAAAAAATCCAACATAATTCACAAGTAATTATCAAGGAAGAGAAATCTAATCCTAATTCTACTAGCATTGATTTCTGAACATTGCTAAGGGTATGTCAATATTATGAAACCCTAGTCTACTTAGGGTTGTTGATGAAATCTATAAATGTTATTCTTTTGATGTTTAGGTTTTGGTATTATAGAAACTCTAGTCCTTTAGGGTCTACTGTCAATGTTTTAGTTATGTATTGAGATCTTGTATCTTTAGGGTTGGGTGAATTAGGGTTTGTGAACAAAACCATTGTAAGTAAAATTATAGGAATGAAGCCCTAGTTGTATGTTTGATTGAAACCCTAACGTGGAGAAAATTGTTGTATCCCTAATTTTGATGTATTAATGTTTGTGTCTTGGGTTTACCTAGTATGTGTGGATATTGATATGAGATGCTAGTGCATAAAATCCTAGATATGTATATTTGAGTATGCTAACTTAGTTGATGATGCTCATGTTTTAATTTGTGAAATCTAGGATTTATGACAAAACCGTATTAAATATTGATGTTCTATAGCATGATAATATTTATTTCAATATGATTTTGTTTTGATGAAAAATATAGGGTTTACAACAAACCCTAGTAGAAGTTTGTCATGTAAAAGAATTTTGTTGAAATCTTAGTTGTATAGTATGGTTGTTATTTGATTAAATTGATGATATATAAGGCTTTGTGTCTCGAACATGGATTCTGAGGGTTTTTGACAAAACCATAGCAATAGTTTAAAGTCTAGTATGTGTCTCTTGTTGATTATGCGCCTAACCAGGTCTATGTATTTGATGTCTAAAGTATTTGATTGTTTCGATGCTTCAATTATATTGACATAATTTTATAGTTAACTTCGTGCTTTTGTATATGTATTTTGGTTGTAAGTTCTATTTGAGTTTTTGGAGGTACATGATCTTCAAGATGATGAATATTCTTGTATGATGTTAATAAGAATGATGAAGGAAGTTATATGACTGGTGATAATCAAGATGTCCTTGACGCCATAAGAAGGAAATAAGCCATGAAAGTTCTAATGTTATAGAAAAGGCAAGTGGTTAATCTACCTAAGTTAAGAGGGAGCCTAGATATAAGAAATATTATATCTCCCAGCTGAGAGGGATGGAATATTATGACAGTGAATACCTAGAACTAAGAAAAAGTATTATCGATGAATATTCATGAAGTTGCAAACAAAAGACTTGAGAAAATCTGAAAGTTTGTGTTTAATTGTATATATGAAAGTTTATTGTTGATTGGGGTTTTTGTTTGTACAGCTAAATATCTCCACAAGAAGATTAAACACTTTGGAAGCATGCTTGGACAAATGTATATATCTGGTTTAGTTTATTAGGGAGCGATGAAGCATCTAATGGTAGATTCTTAGGAGGACATATGGTCAGCCTATGTGTTGATGTCTAGATCCCAAAGAGGGAGGGAGGTGTTTGTCATGGAGCTCCGACCTTGGATACACACCTAGATCCCTAGGTTAATGGTTAGCAAGTCATCCTGATGGAACCTATAGCGGATAAAAGATTGATTCCATGTTAGTCGCACCTAGATAGAGCACACTGGCCAGGTTTCTAATATGTAACACTGACTGTGCTAGAAATATTCATAGTTCATTTTGGTTATCTTCCATGTACCTCTATATATATTTAACTATGAATACCTCCCTAGTTAAGAGGGAATGTTGAACAATGTAACTAGTATGAGTCTTCATAATTATATTTGTCAAATGAAAGAACATAAAAATTTATTATTAAAGAAATTGCCTTATTAAAGCATGGGCTTCATGCTTGGGTCAATTTTTTCTAGGTCAAAGTATCCACTGAAGACTTATAGGGTTTATGTTAAGTGTCATTGTCCATGTCATATTGTAAAATACCTTTCTTGGGATTTATCTGTCAAGCAAGAAACTTATTTTATTGTAAAATAGGTTAATTAGGCATCCTCAACCAAATCAGCCTCAAAATGGATAAGTCAACCTAAACAGAGGGGAAAATATCCTATATAAAGGTAGCAACTCAACCTCATTTGTCTCTCTCACTCATCAAGTTTGATTTACAACTTTTAGAGCTAGAAAAGGTGTGAATTCCAAGGAATGAAGAGGAAAGGACTAACAAAGAAGAAATAGGTCTCTCTTAAGCATAAGATTTTGAAATTCTCTCTCTCTCTCTCATGTGTGAAGATTTGAAGCTGCTAGAGGAGCTGAAAACTGCATAGCTAAAGCTGGGCCAAAATTCTATAGCTAGGGGTCGAAATTCTATACTTGGGAAGTCGAATTTCTGGATTATTACTTGGTTGAAGCTATTGGATAAGAAGAGACTACTAAGTCATATTGGAAGGCTGACTTGGTGGAGGAGAAAGGTCTATTGTTCTAAGTCATTGTTCTATCTCATTTTGAATCTACTGAAGGAAGAGTTTTTTTATTGGATTTTCACCTATATAGGGTTTTAGCCCTGGTTGAGTGCCTACATCTGATTTCCATGATCTTCATGTTTTTGCTTCGATGATTTCTTGATGAAAAGAAGATAAAAGAAGAACATAAAGAAGCTAATAAGAACATAATAATATCACAAGTAATTATGAACATAAGAAAAACTTTATGCCTTTACAATTTTCTAACAATAAGGACCAAAGCACTAAGATTTGTCAAAGAAGACCAAATCAAGTGAATAGGATCAAAGTAGAAAATTGGACCAAATAAAGCGAGCGGGAGCAAGGAAGGAAATCTATAAAAGGATACACGAAACAAGCTAGAAGGAGAGATAATTGATATACATTGAGATGCTACAAGATTGAAGATTGAATTTATGTATTTGTCTTTAGATTGTAATTTGGTCTTATTGAGCTTCGCTCTAATATGATTTCTGAAAAATATTGTGAGCTCTCATAGATATGTAATGTAATGGTCCACTCATATTAATAAAGAAGGATTTGTGGGGATTAATTATGTATATGCATGTATGGAATGACTATAGTTTGTGTGCACCTTTAAAATTTTCTTATGATACATTGTTCTATATTCTGGTATTCATTATTGTAAATTCTTCCATCTTAATTATATTTTGATCTCTGAATATTTCTATGAATGATGTATAAATACCTACGCTATGAATGATTTGTTTGTTAATCTTCTTCTCGACACTATTCTTTGATCCCTTCCATCCTTTCATGTCTCGACACGCCTCAGGTGAGACATTTCCCCCTCACGTAGGAATGAGAGGGTCGACATTGCACTAGACTACAATAGAAACTTTTGTTTGAAACCAGTGGCTGAAACTTAGATCTTTCAAGTTTATTTTTGTGCCAATACTCTCCCTTGCCTGTTATCCCCCTATTTTCCTCTTTAGCTCTCCATCTTCCTTTGTCTCTTTCTATACCCTTGCACTATCTTCCCCTATTGCGCATTCATTCTCTCTTTTTCCATCTACCCCTCTCCTTTTCACTCTCTCTCTCTCTCTCTCTCTCACTCACTTTCTCTCTTTCCCTCTCTCTCCATCGTCCTTCCTCTCCATTCATATTTCCCTTCTTAACAATAACCCCCTAGCTCTATCTCTTCCTCCCTCTCGCACTTCCTACCTATGAAATATTATATACATAAAAAAGTGCACTCACTTTTAGGAACATACATGCACTTTAAAAATAACAAGCAGACTTTTTAAAATAATTACTCTCAATGGCCACCCACCGCTTCCATTGGCTCCATGGTTCTCAATATCCTTGACAATGTTTTTATGGTTTTTACGGTCCAAAATTCTAAGAGCATTTTGATGACCTACACAATGATTTTTAGCCATTTAGGGGGCCAAGAGTTACAATATCATATCTTCGCCCCAGCCAAAATTTTAAACTCTCGAATAGTTCTTTTTAATGCATTATTATGCACCCTAAATAGAGAATGTATGAAAACGTTACACCTCCAAGAAGTTGATGCACCAACGAAGCAAGGTGGGACTCACAAACCTTGGGCATTTCATCTTTTAATGTTAGGGATTTATACCCTTAGGGATTCTTTCTTCATGTTAAAATGTCATTCTTTTAACTTCTTGTAATAGCTTTATGAATGAGGGTATCATCTATCTCTCTTTATTTAGAGATATACTATTACCGGTCATACTAGTTTATGTCTTATAGTATTTTTCTATTTTACATATTAATAGAACTTGGTTTTTCACTATATCATTATTTTGACTCTATATTTATCTATGTGTGTGATCCATTTCCTTTATTTTTCTTCATTTCATTCCATGTACAATCCAAAATAGGAAATGCATGTATGTCACATATGACATTGACAAAATAGGCCAACATATAGAAAGCATGGACTATGACTTCTGCCTTGATATACTAAATGATGGAGTTGTTGAGGTTTAGTGACAAAATTGTTTCCTATTTGAAAACTACACTTTTAACCATGATTTGGTTTATCAACAACACTCATTTCAACTTAATGTGGGTTGTGTCTATTTCTCCATAATGTAAATTGAATAGTGCTACAATAATTTGATAAACTAGGTGAAATTGCATGGTTGGATAAATTCATGTGCCCTTGTTGATGAATTATTTTTGGTCACTCCCCCATTCCTCCAGAATTTGCTCTAATGAGGAATATTATTTTTTATGTGCATCTCAGAAAACATTATCTAGTTGTAGTTTTCTGTTATTAAGGTTATATACATAATATATTTCATGATTATTATAGTTTCCCAATTCCATCCCACTTTTTCTAACTATCATGTGGGTTCTTGTCATATCATCGTCAAGGAGCCACTCTACCATATTTTGATATGATTATGCCCATCTTGGAAACTAAGAGACAAATTCCAAAATTTGTGATGTTCTTGTAGGCATCACCATCCATAAATCACACTCTAGAATGTTTTCCCCTCTTGATTCTCCTTCGAAATTAATGATCTTGTTTTCCTATGTTTGAATGGGACTTCACCATTATTATAAGGTTGTTTCCATATATCCTTCTGACCTGGTTCTGCCCGCCTAACTTGGTTAGTATGTTAAAACTATCCTGGTTTTGAGGGATGTTGCCATGCTTATATATATCATTGTTGTGTCGGAAAAGGGAGGGGAGAGCTAGTGAAATAGATCAGAAGCACACACACACAGTAGACCTTGACCCTGGTAGCAGGCCGAATCTCACCCTGAGCAATAAGGATGTTCCAAGAGGTTGTAGAAGGCCTGATTATCCAAATTGGGTGTTTGGATAGGCGTTTTTGCACTATTTTTTTCCAGGAGTTAAGTGGTATTGTCTGTGTCCAAGGCTGGGCTCTCCATTCTTTGCCCATCTTTCAACTTGGAGGTATAAGGGTTGTAATTTCTTGTTGCTTGTGATTTTATCTCTTTTATGCCACTAATTGAATGAAGGTCTCCCCACTATTGAGCAGGGCCCAGAGACGTTGTCCAAATTGTACAAACTCTGTAATAAAATCATTGTGTCATGGTTTTTTGTGTTCTTTTGTTTATTTATGCATTTTTCATGTTCTTTTAAGTTCCATGGTTAATTAGCTATGTTATATGTAATTTTGATGCATCTATAAGTAAAAGATCTTGGATCATGTTTGGTATCAGAGCATGTCTTTATAGATGTGAATTGCATGAGTTTATGCTAACCCAAAACAAGATGTGAAAAGTAGAAGGAACGTTAAAGTCCTTTGATCCTGAAGAAGGATGTCCACAGTGAAGAAGAAACATGGCCAATGAAGAAGCTCATTGGGAAGAGGAACAAAACTTCCGTAAGGTATTATACAATATGGCAGGAAAAGTAGACATGTTTTTCGCAGAGTATGAGAAGGAACTTGGGCATGAGAAGAACGATGCCGATAATCATGGATTAGCAAATCAGGAAGGTGGTGGAGAAGATCCTCCTCCCTCTCCTTCTTCCAGTGAAATTTGTCATCACTCTCATTGAAATTCTAAGCATAACTCTAAGAAATCGTTATTCAAGTTAGACTTAAAGTTTGACCTGTCCATGTACAATGGAGAGTGTAGTGCATAAAAACTCAATAATTGGATCAGACAAATAGAGGTTTACTACCAAACCTAGTAGATCGAAGAAGATGAGGTGAAATACCAGCTAGCATCACTTCTGCTGAGCGACATTGCTCTCGTTTGGTGGGAGAGAAAGTTACAGAAGGGCAGCATGACATCAAGTAACCTTCTATCCTCTTGGTCTATTTTTATTTCTACATTGAAAGACCAATTTTACCCTCTGGGTTATAAGAAAAAGGAACTTATGGAATGTAAATATCTAAGGAAAGGTAAGGGCCGTAATGTGCAAAGCTTTACTGAATAATTTCATAAACAAGCAATAAATCTGGGCATCTCATTAGATGCGCCCGAGACTGTAACTAAGTATGTAGGTGCACTACATAGTTACATCAGACACTCATTATTACCGTTTGAGCCTACTACAATTGATGCAGCCAGTGTAAAGGCTATTCATATCGAAATTCTAGGAAAGGATGATTGAGATGATTAAGCTAAGAAGACACCATTCAAACCACAACATGGAAAATTCTAGAAGAAAGGAAAAAGGAAGGATAAGAAGACTATCGCAGCCAAGAAAGGGCACGAGGAAACAACGTCTTGCACTCATTGCAAGAAAGATGGTCATGACGAGGACCAATTTTGGAAGCTGCATCCAGAGTTGAGATCATAGAGATTCGGTGGAAAGGGGAAGCAAAAGATAGTGGAAACAACACAGGACCTTGGATCAGATTCCGACGATGAGACATTGATCATAGTCATGGGCGCAGGAGGTACTCTTTTTATTAATGATAGTTCTGACTTGGTTGCAAGTACTAGTTATTTGAATGAGCTTGTAAGTAACGATTGAAAGAGAATTGAGTTATTCCACATTAGATTTGTCATAAAACATAAAAAGGTGGAAACTCTGCTTGATTTAGGTTCCCAAGAAAACCTAATCTTAGAGTCCTTAGTGAAAAAGTTAGGCCTTGAAACTAAGTCTCATCCGAGTCCATACCCGCTTGGTTGGGTAAGCGATAAAGCCAAATTGTAGGTCACCAGGTAGTGTAGGGCCATATTTGTTATTGCTTATAAATTAGTTGATGAGGTAGATTTAGATGTAGTGCCTTTGGACATATATGGAATCATCTTGGGAAGCCCATATCTATATGACAGAAATGCAGTTTTCTTTCAGCATGAAAAAAATACCACCTCACAAGGGATGGGGTAGAGTATATAGTCAGAGCTCATCATACAAAAGTTAATGTTATCCTTGTAAGCGCAAGATAGATTAAATGACTGGTTAATTCCAACAAAGGGTGCATGCTCATGATAGTGAGAGCGAAGGAGCCTAAGATGGTTGGTGCTTTCACAGGATGTAATCTCGATCATAAGAAATAATTATTTGAAATTTTTTTTGGTTATGATGGATTGTTTCAGGAACCAAGAGGATTTCCCCCTAAATGGGAAATCCAACATGAGATCCATTTACAACAGGATGCTCCTTTGCCGAATGTGGGCATGTATAGGATAGCTTCTATCGAGATGGAGGAGATCAAGAAACATGTGTAGGAACTGTTAAATCTGTTGAAAATAGCAACAAGAAATGATAAAAATAGAATCCATAAATTCCAATTTTAATTTGTCCTTGAATTAAAATCGAATTTAGTCTCACCAGCTGCTTGGAAATAATTAATTAATTCATTATGGATTAATTAGTTGGAGAAATTCAAGTTAGAAGTCTTTCTGAAGTCATGCAAGAGTTCTCCCTAAAATTTAGGAGATAAGAGTGAGTTATATTTGAGTTGTAATTTGCTAACTCAGTTTACTGAGTTAAGTCCAGTTAAATTAGTTCCAAAGTATTTGAGGAACTAATAGAGAGTTAACAATTAGTTGATGCATGCATGCAATCAATAAGTGTACTCCAGTTAACTGAAGATTCCCTCATCAGAAACTCAAGCATGTCTATTCTGAGAGAGACCCAGTTGAGATTAAAGACAAGTACATTGTACTATTAGTTGCATGTGTTTTCCTATAAAGAAAACTAATGCATGCAGTCAAGGGAAGGTTTCTTGAGGATTGTGCAGTTCTGACAGGGTGTGAGATCAGTGTGTGAGATCAGTTTTCCACTTGGTTGGAGAAGATCATCTGAGAGGAACAACGCAAGAAAATAGGAGCTTGGAGGGTAGAGGAGAAGGCTTGTGAGAAGACAGGATTGCCTGTGAGAATTTGTGAGGATTGTACTAAGAGCTAGCTAGTTGTGAGAGCTAAGGCTTTGTATAATCTCTATGTATTTCCACCTTGTATGATAATATAGATATTGGGGTTTTTAGCTGAGGCTTTCCCCAAAGTATTTTCATGTGTATTGTGCATTGATTCTTCTTCTTATGGTTATATTTTTCAACTCGATTGTTCAGCTCGCTCCTTAAGCTTCCACAAAGCAAATTGATAGTAGAAGTATGTTATATTATTTTTCTTTGGTTATATTGCATTATCGGGTTAATCTACAGTCAGATTTTCTACATAGTCTTAGAGCAAGATTTGTAGAGAATTTCCAGAATTTCTACATGGTATTAGAGCCAAGTTTATCGGAGTTGTGAACAGTATACAGAGAAGAGAATTCGAAGTTTGAACTTCGGGGTTACAGGTGGAAATCATATTCTTATCATACTTCAAGGTTTGCCAATGGCGTTCTATGGCTCGAGACTCGCGTATGCCTTGGAAGGTAGCTCAAATTACATAGAAATGGAAAGATCACATGGAGGATGTACTAGAAGACAACGGCTTAAAGGAATACATTGATCAAGAAATCCAAAAGCTAGCTTCAACTAATGCACAAGAGTTGGCTAAGTGGAAGAAGTGTGTGGTGAAGGCGAGATGGATCATCCTTGAGGGACATTGAAGGACCTCTACTAGAACAGTAGCGACCAGAGGAAATTGGTGCTCAAGGATAAGCTTCCAAGAATAAAGATGGAGAAGGGCGATACTATTTCCACATATCTGAACAAGCTCACCACCTGTAGAGATGAGCTTAGTAGTGTGGGAATAACTACTGACGATGATGATATGGTGAGCCTCATTCTCCATGGCCTTCCAAAGAGCTGGAATAGCTACAAGGACTCTACGAATGGAACGAAGAAACTGTCGGATTGGGAACAGCTGTGGTCGGATCTGATGCAGGAGGAGATCAAGAGGAGCACACGAGATGGTTCTTCATCCAAGGTTGATGATGAAAAAAATATGGCCTTAGCAAGTGAGGCAATGAAAGGGAAGGGGAAGGCTTCCCATTCTAAATCGAATTCTTCTCAGGGAGGGAAGAAGGGTGACAAGTCTAAAGTGAGATGCTTTAATTGTCATGATATGGGACATTATGTGACTAATTTCCCATCAAGGAAGTCCAAGAAGGGATCCTCGGAAGGAATGGAAGGTGAGTTATTAGCCTCTCAGTTCGAAATGGACTTTACCCTCATCGCATGCATGGTGTCATTGATGATGGGTTGTGTCTGGTATATTGACAGTGGAGCCTCATTTCTCATGACTAGTGATAAAAGTTTATTCAATACCTTGGAGGAGAAAGACCTCAAGATGCGCATAGAGATGGGTGACGACGAAAGGTATAGTGTTTCAGGAATGAGCGCATTGCTTTTCAGAGGGAGCATGGAGCTCCTATCCCCTTGACAGATGTGAAGTATGTGCCTGGACTGAAGAAGAGCTTGGTATTGATCACGATGTTGGAGGACAAAGGCTACGATGTTGTATTCAGTAAAGGAAAGGCGTTCCTTAAACACATCAGAAGGAGACAGGTGAAACAGATCAGTTCACGAGTTAAGAACTTGTATGCTCTTGAGGCTCAAGATGCATGCAAAGCCTTGAGGATCAAGGAAAATGTTAGAGACTTGGTGGTTGAGAGTGAGAGTAAATTACCTCTCAACATGCAGCCCCAGAAGAAGTCTCAAAAAATTGTGGAGGAGCCACAATTGGAGAAGCAAAGAGGAGACCATGTGAAGAGATCCACTCATGCAGATACCTCCATTAAGGGGGAATTTCTATCCAAGTGGGAAGAGGGATCACATGTAGCCATACCTCTAGGTGTGAGGTGGGGCGATGTGAAGTGATAGTCCCAAGAGGGATAAAATTGGGCAAGGTCCATTGAGAGGTTTTATCTCATGGATCATACCTTTCTATGGGAGCCCAAACTACATAGTAGCAGGAGGAATCAGTGGGATTGATGCAGTCAAAGATCAAAGTGATAGAGGCTAGAGCAATCAGATACTGAAGAGCACAGAGAAGGATTGGCAACAGTGCAGAAAGGTAGAGTTAGCAGAAGCGCAAAGTTTCCAGTTGACAGAGGCAATAGCGGTCAAAGACTTTGATGATAGATGCATCATACTAATTAAGGTTGGATGTTTTTTTTTTTCATTTCTGGAGTTGTTGGAGCAACAACACTAGAGACAAGTGTTGCATGCTTAACATTCCAAAGCTTCACAATCGGGATAGAGTTGAATTCCTTTCTTGTTGAGAGGGAGTGTTGAAAATAGCAACAAGAAATGATAAAAATAGAATCGAGAAATTCCAATTTTAATTTGTCCTTGAATTAAAATTTTGAATTAAAATCAAATTTAGTCTCACCAGTTGCTTGGAAATAATTAATTAATTCATTATGGATTAATTAGTTGGAGAAATTCAAGTTAGAAGTCTTTCTGAAGTCATGCAAGAGTTATCCCTAAAATTTAGGAGATAACAGTGAGTTATATTTGAGTTGTAATTAGTTAACTCAGTTTACTGAGTTAAGTCTAGTTAAATTAGTTCCAAACTATTTGAGGAACTAATAGAGAGTTAACAGTCAGTTGATACATGCATGCACTCAACAAGTGTACTCCAGTTAACTAAAGATTCCCTCATCAGAAACTCATGCATGTCTATTCTGAGAAAGACCCAGTTGAGATTAAAGACAAGGACAGTGTACTATTAGTTGCATATGTTTTCCTATAAAGGAAACTCATGCATGCAGTCAAGGGAAGGTTCCTTGAGGATTGTGTAGTTCTAATAGGGTGTGAGATCACTGTGTTAGATCAGTTTTCCACTTGGTTGGAGAAGATCATCCCAGAGGAATAGCACAAGGAAATAGGAGCTTGGAGGGTAGAGGAGAAGGCTTGTGAGAAGCCAGGATTTCCTGTGAGCATCTGTGAGGATTGTACTGAGAGCTGGCTAGTTTGAGAGCTAAGGCTTTGTATAATCTCCATGTATTTCCACCTTGTATGATAATACAGATAGTGAGGTTTTTAGCTGAGGCTTTCCCCAAAGTATTTTCATATGCATTGTGCATTAATTCTTCTTCTTATGGTTATATTGTTCAGCTCTATTGTTCAACTCGATCTTTAAGCTTCTGCAAAGAAAATAGATAGTAGAAGTAGGTTATAATATTTTGCTTTGGTTATATTGCATTATCAGGTGAATCTACAGTGAGATTTTCTACATAGTCTTAGAGTGAGATTTTAGAGAATTTGCAGAAATTCTACAAAATCAGGGAGTCATCAGACTGAGTTCTTCTCCTTGTGGCTCACCAATCGTGTTGGTTCCCAAGAAATACGACACATGGAGAATGTGCGTAGATTACAGGGCATTGAACAATATCACGGTGAAGAATCGATACCCTCTCCCTCGCATTGATGAATTGTTAGATCAGTTGAAAATTTTTGTTTATTTTTCAAAGCTAGATATGCATAGTGGTTATCACCAGGTTTGAATTATAGAGTAGGACGTTTGGAAGACTACGTTCAAAACCAAACAGGGGTTGTTCTAATGGATGGTGATTCCATTTGAGCTGTGCAACGCTTCAACCACATTTATGAGGGTAATGAATGATTTATTTAGGCCTTTTCTTGATCATTTTTTTCTTATATATCTGGATGATATTCTTGTGTACAGTAAGACATGGGATGAACATGTGTGTCATATAAAGAAAGTGCTTGATATTGTGAAAAATGAAAAACTATATTTGAAACTATCAAAGTGTGAGTTTGGGAAGACTTCTCTGATTTATTTAGGCCACATTGTCGATAATGGAAAATTAGGGATAGATCCCTCTAAAGTTGAGATGATTATGAATTGGCCTGAGCCCACAAATGTTACAGAGGTCTGAAGTTTTCTGGGTGTTGTACATGGTTGGAGAAGATTCATTGCGAACTTCTCCATTATTGCAACCCCCTTGCATGCCTTGACTAGTGTGAAGCAGGGCTTTCAGTGGGAAGGCAAATAGGAGAAATCCTTCGACACATTGAAAGAGAAGATCAAAAAAGCACCAGTGCTAGCCTTACCAGACCTTCAACAGCCTTTTTAAATTGAAACAGATGCCAACCGATATGCCATGGGCATTGTATTGATGCAGGAAAGAAAACCTATATGTTACCATTCAAAGACTTTCTCCCAGGATGTTGTGAATTATCCCACATATGACAGAGTGTTGTACTCTTTGGTCTAGCGTCTAAAGAAATGGAAACAATATCTGATTGGAATGGATACCATCATCCATACGGATCATTAGCCCTTGCAGTATCTTCAGCCACAGACCAAGCTTCAACAAGCCCATCACTTTAGATGGATGGGATTCCTCCAACAGTTCCATTTGGTAATAAGATACAAGAAGGGCACTAGCAACAAAGTAGTAGATATGCTCCTCACCTTCCTATTTCTACATCTGTAGTTTTACGAAATGTTTCTTTATTGTTAGAAAGTTACGCTGAACAGTCTGCTAACGATAGTGCAAAATTGACTCGTGGATCACAGGTGGACAATTATCACTTGCGGGGAAATTTGTTGTACCACCTTGGAAAACTTTGCATACCCATTGAGGAAAGGGTTCTTGTAATTTGAGAGGCTCATACCTCTCTGGTGTCTGGTCATTTTGGAATTGAGAAAAATTTATGTCATTTACAGAAGTTTTGTTTTTGGCCTCATATGAAAAACATTGCAACTCTCTTTGTAAAGGGTTGTGTGTTGTTTTGTTTCAAAGCCCTCTAATAGAAAACTTGGGCTTTACACACTACTCCCTATTTCGAGTCAACAATGGGAAAGTGTGTCCATGGAATTTGTAGGAGGTTTCCCTATGTCTAGGAAAGGTCATGACTATTTGTATGTCATTGTGGATAGCTTTAGTAAAATGTGTATTTAAATTCCATTCAAAAAGAAGGTCACTACTGAGCAGACTGCTTATCTTTTCTTTCAGCATGTTTGGGTCAATTTTTGGTTGCCCACATCTATTGTGTTAGATCGAGACTCTCGCTTTCCTAGGGATTTTTGGACCAGCTTGTGGAGAATGATGGACATGGTCTTTGGGAAAGAGGGGGATAGCAATGGACGAGATTATAGGGACAAAGAATAGAAGTTCATTCAGTGGATACAAGTGATTCATCACGCAGTACAAGAGTAGCTGGAGGAGTCAGGCTCGGTATAAATCTCAACATGATAAGCACTGAGTTGACCATCAGTTTCAAGTTGGGGACAAGGTATGGCTCCACATCAACAAGGATAGAATGAAGGGAGAAGGGAAGAATTTGAGACCCATATGATATGGTCCCTTCACCATATTGGCAACTATTGGAGACAATTCTTTTCGTCTTGACTTTCCTGCTTATATGCAAATGTACTCCATAGTAAATGTTGAAAACCTAAAGCTTTATGAATCTCCATTGATTATGGATACTGAAGAGGTTGCACAGATTCTTGCAGTGGATGATTTTGCACCAGAGTAACTAGATAAGTTTTCCGAAGATATCGTACTCAATCAGAAAACAAGAACTTCACAACGGGAGATGTGGAGTACATTCATGTTGGCTTCAAAGAAATTCATCCAAGCAAAGCTTGATGGATGGAGAAGGAACAAGTGAGGGATAAATTTCCTCACTTTCCAATTGACTGAAAGGGCTTTTGGCGGTCCAAAAGATCTTAGTGGGGAGGATTGATCCAGGAGGATCTTGGAGGATTGGTGTAGGTGGATCTTTAGAAAAGTACCAGTGGCATTGTAAAAGTCTCAAAACTCAAAGTGGCAGAATCTGGATAAAATTAGCATCGGATCGAAGTGCTCATCATCTTGATTCCAACAATGTGCATGTCACTCAAATCCTAGTCCAGTTGAAGAAGTTAGAGCACGTCAGAGTTCAAGTTTGACTTGTACAGGTGGCAGGAGAAGATGACATGGAAAAAGTTCTAGTGAATGGGGAGGCACCAAGTGGTAGGTCGCCATTGGGCCCCACATATCACATATCAGGAAGAAAAACAAAGGCTCGGGTTAAGAATCGACCCCCAGCAGTGCCGATTTGTGATTTGTGGTATCACTTATCGCAAATTCAAGGTGGACGTGTATTAAAGAATCAACCCCGGCATAGACAAGTTGCGATGCAATCGCAATCCCATATCGCAAGCGGATCATAAACGACCCCCGAAAAAATTCCAGTTGCATTGTGATTTATTGCATATCGCAATCACAAAAAGTGGTTAGTGGTTGCAATACGGTTCTGGCTGAAAGCGCCGATTGTGATCGACATCAGATGTGATATTTTATTATGTTACATTGTATATTCTTGTCGAGTCCATGATTACCACAGTGTATGGGTTTTTTTCCAGCGTTGATTTTGACTTGTGATGGGGACCGCCAAACACGATATATTATATACTATGTTCTATAAACTAGCGGGTCCATGTATCGTAGAAGTGTCTGTTGTATTGGCTTTGGACTGTATTCCGATAGTTAAAAGTGTCGATAGACATGCCGCCCAACCTTATGCATAGTTAATGTGTTTTGCTATGTTTGAATGAGAATTCACCATTAATATAAGGTTGTTGCCATATATCCTTCCGACCCGATTCCGCCTGCCTAACTTGGTTAGTATGTTAAAACTACGAAGATTTTGAGGGATTCCGCCATGCTTATATATATATGGATGTTGTGTTGGAAAAGGGGGGGGGGAGCTAATGGAATAGTTTAGAAGCACACACACACAACAGACCTTGCCTCGCCTTGAGCAACAGGGAGGTTCCGAGAGGTCGAAAAAGGCTTGATTATCCAAATTGGGTGTTTCGATATGTGTTTTTTCACTATTTATCGCCAGGAGTTCAATGGTGCTATCTATTTCTGAAGCTGGGCTCTCCATTCTCTGCCCATATTTAATCTTGGAGGTATAAGGGTTGTAATTGCTTGTTACTTGTACTTTTATCTCTTTTATGCCACTAATTGAATGAAGGTGTCCCCACTATTGTGTCATGGTTTTTTGTGTTCTTTTGTTTATTTCCGTATTGTTCATGTGATTTTAAGTTCCATGGTTATTTAGCTCTATTATATGTAATTCTGATGCATCTATAAGTAAAATATCTTGGATAAGTGTGGCATAATTGGATTTTTGAATCAAGAAGGAAAAGGAAGAGCAAGAAAGTGCAAGAGGGCATCGGGATCAGTAGCTACAATGGGTTTTTCTTGCAGGAACTGAGTTGAATGTATGTTTTCCTCACTAGTTTTGGCATCCATGTAGTTTATTAGGCATGTTCTATTATTGGCATGGAGGATTTCCTAGATTGACAGCGGAAATTCCTAGCCTTGCCATTTCCTAGATATCATGGTGTTGTGGGTTTATTTCTTTGTTTTACTGGTTGTTTCTCATATTTCCTTTATCCTCGATTGAGTTACTAGTTCCTGGAAGCCCTGTTTGGACAAATGCTCTAGAAGCCCTATAACAGCTTGGGTTGAGTTACTAGTCCTCGAATTCTTGGTTGGACAAATGCTCTGGAAGACCTTGGTGGGTTGAGTTATTAGTCTTAGAAGACCTGGTTAGACAAATGCTCTAGAAGCTCAACGAGAATTGTGGGTTGAGTTGCTAGTCCTGGAAGCCTTGTTTGGAACAAATTCTCTAGAGCCTTGGAAGGCTTGGGTAGAGACCAATTTGATGATGTTTTTTTGATGTCCGGTTGTGAGGTGGAATCACTGTTTGATGGGTTTAAGTGGTTTCGCATATATAAGCCCTCGATGATTTTGATTGACGCGTTCTGTGAGATCCCACATTCATGCTTGGAATATTGCATGGGGGTGATTGGCTGAAGATAGATTTGCCACAACCATGTCTACAGTCGGGTGGTTCATGGAAGTCCTACAACTAGTTGGTCCTTACATTAGTATTATGAGGTTATTTCTCCTTGTTATTTCATGAGTATTATACCAGTTTATATGTGGATTATATGGTTGTTATTTCCTTGGTATTTTTTTTGTTATTATGCTAGTTATGAACATGTATTATGACAGTGGTTATGTATGGCTATCATCATGTTTTACTTGTAAATGAATGAACAATGTATCTATGGCCTAATGGATGCAATTGTAGCTAATATGTTGATGCATCAATGCTTCTTAGCAATTCTAAGATGAGTACAAGACCTGTATGCTCAGATTTGTTGTTTAAACCTATAGATTACATATTTGTGACATTTTTGATGAAATGTATGTCATGGCTAGTAGGGGTCCAGTCAAGTCCTTGTTCAAGTAATTGAATTTTTATCATGTTTCTGTTATTACCTTTCAGTTCTGAAAGTATGATTTAGTTTTAGGCAAGGACCTGGGCTTTGGGCCTGAAACAGTGGCTCAAATCGCGGAGATGCACGCATAGCACTGGGAAGAAAATTCCTTAGATGCATGCATACCCAGGATGTGGGAGTGTTTGGAGCCTCCTAGACACATGCTCATCCATATCGAGGGAGTGTCCAGGGGTTTAATAGTCTAAGAACTCAGTGGGACCTAGGGGATGATTATCTGAGTTGTTGGGATGGCTAATGGGAGTTTGTTTGCTGATGTGGAAGGTATTTATAGAGTGTTTCCATTGGTTACACTTACTTAACAAACACATAGGGAGTCGAGTCATATCATAGTAACTTCTCGTCACATTTTTATCCCTATTGGTCGGTTACTTGGGTAGATGTGGGAGGAGGGTGTTGTAGAGTGGTATCAGAGCATGGTTCACCCCTGGGACTCGATGGGTTGTGTGTTGGTCATGCATTCATTTCAGTTGCATATGTGTTTCTTATGTTGTAAGAACATGTGCTTGTTGCATTTGTATGGTATGGGTTATGGTTGCAGTGAGGTCGCCATGGGAAGTTAGTGGTGTTGTTGCGGAGTGTGTCATCATGAGCATATGGTTGGATATACATTTTTTATGCACATTTGTATTCACATGTGGTCAAGTGTATAATGTTGTGGTGGTTGTTGTTATGCATGAGGTCATGGTATGTGTAGTTGATATGGTCATGCATTGATCACTAGACTCTAGCTAGAATTATGGTGATCTAGAATTTATCCAAGACAAGAATTAAAGGTATTACAGACTCATGTGCATGGATGTGCCTATGTTACTTTCTGCAACAGATCGATAAGATTTCGAAATACATAGACACTAAAATAGTTAGAGAAAACATAACAGGAAAACATGTAAATACAACAAGTTTAATGAGTTCACTCAATGCTCCTGGGCTACATCTCCTGGTCCAGCCCTCAGTGGTGGCCTCTCTATTATGTTTTCAAAGCAGAGTTTTACAACAGTGAGCTCAATTTGAGTCTCGCTCAACAGATATAAATCAGAAGGACTGGACTTGGATCCCCCAAGTCTCTGGAGTACACAGACTCTCCTTACTGAAACTCGACCTCTATTGGTCACAGTAGTATGAGCCCAATCTTAGACTCATACATGACAAGTATGTACAGAGGAGTTTGCTTGAACATCTCAAGCCTTCTCTAGAGTACACAGACTTTCTGACTCTCTCTAGCTCTGTCTTGATGCTTCCTTTGCTCTGCAGGTTAGCTCGACTTACTTTCTCTGTTCTCTACTCTTAGCTTTCTTACTCGCTTTTCTCACTGCTTGCTTTGTTTATGTCAGTTCGTGGCTTTAAAGCCAATCTGCTTTCTGACTATTCGTTTCCACTTCCCGGCGCTCTGGTTCTCCTGCCTCTGTCTATTTGAATTCCTCTGTTCTGCATCATCATCACTGTGTAATGCCTTATAGGGAGGTGGCCACCTGTTTCATAATGAACTGAGTGTCAGTTCTCTTGGAAATGTTTGAACTACCGTTATTTCCGTTTAACTTCCCACAATTCCCGTGAACATGATTCCTCTGCTAACTCATCATTCATGCTGGACTTCAAACTTTATACAACTCAGCCTATTTACCCCATTGAATCTGGTCATCCGTCGGATCGCATATCCGCCGTCGATTTGGAGCCTCCAAATCCTACGGTCTCCATCCATATCGGGTGGGTAAGTTGCATGATGTTTTCCCATTCGATGTGAGCGGTTTTCTGTCTCTTCCACTTGATGCATGGCACCCAGTGTGTGGCATCAGGCGAGACTCAGTTGAAACCGCTTACCACTCGAAGCCCTTCCGATATCCTATCGGTTTTCGGGTGGGACCGGCCTTTGACGGAATCGACGAATTCCGTACGGTTTTTGACTTTTCGCGTCCGGGTCACTGAGGGATTTTTCTTCTCTGAGGGGTTTGCCCAGTGATATGTGATTAGCAACTTGTCACTAAACGCATATCAGAAACCTCCCCCATTTCTCAAAAAGGCTTCTCGTTTCACTATTTCATGGCAGCACGCGTTACCATGGGCCAATGGTCTGCGTGCTTGACCAAGGGTCCTCGTTGCTTGGCACTGCTCACAAATTATAATTGTTTGAGGATATTTCTGATAAGCTTAACCTTTGTAAGTGTTTGAAACTTTGGCATGAATTTTACAGAGCTATGAAAACTTAGAGAGTTCTTTAGGATCCAATTCGGATCACGGCCTTCCCACTGAAAATCTTTTGGACCACCAAAAGTTGGTTTTTAAGCATCAATCAAGTGAGGGTACAAATTCCTTGCTTTCCCAATTTCTATCCATTTCGCACTGCTTGGTTTTGAACCTTTGAGTCTAATCCTCAGGTACTCAACATCCCCCCTGCGCATAGTTCTCACCTTCTTGTCTAGAACTGTATCTTCTTGCAACTCATTGAGATATTCAGGTAACATATCATCAATAGAAGGCAATTGACTCTGCTCTTCGGGATCTTCAATCAATGAAGGTTCAAATAGTCTCAAGCTGTCTACATTAACAACTGAGTAGATGTGCATGTAAGTTGGTAAATCAAGGCGAAAAGCATTCTCACCAATTTTCTCAAGTATCTTGAAAGGTCCATACCTTATTGGCTTCAGCTTCTTACCTTCACCTTGCATTCTGTCTTTGCTAATATATAGCCAGACTTGATCACCAACTTGGAAACTATGCTCAGTTCGATGCTTATCATGCCTTGCCTTGTACTTGGCTTGGTTCTTTTCCAGTTGTTCATGTACTGCCTGGTGAATCTCTTGGATGTGTTCGATGAACTTGGTTGCCTTGTCCACATCACTGTGTCCATCAACCGCTATGTCTTTACCAAAGACAAAATCCAAGGAAGACCTTGGTGTGAAACCAAAACAGGTCTCAAAAGGAGATCTCTGTGTAGAAGAATGTTTAGCTCAGTTGTAAGCATGTTGCACATAACATAAATGTTCATCCCAAAGCCTGGGATGCTTGCTGCAATAGCCTCTAAGCAACTGGATCACTGTCTTATTGACCACTTCTGTTTGACCATCTGTTTGCGGATGAAAAGTTGTGCTATTCTTCAGTTTGGTGTCCATCAATTCCCACAAACTTTACCAAAATTTCCCAACGAATCGGGTATCTCGATCAGATATAATGGAAGTGGGTAATCCAAAATGAACCCATACATGTTGAAAGAACAACTTTGAAGTTTGTTCAGCTGTAATCTGTTTGTTACAAGGTATTAAAATACTCATTTTGCTGAACCTATCCACAACAACATATAAATAGTCATGACCTTTTCTAGATTTAGGCAGTCCCCCAACAAAGTCCATGGAAACACTTTCCCAAGGATGAGAAGGAACTGGTAATGGAGTGTACAAGCCTAGTTTTCTATTGTTGGGCTTGTCTTTAGCACACATGGTACACCCTCTTATATATCCAGAAACTGTCTCATTCATATTTTGGCCAATAACAAAATCTTTGCAGTTGTGCAACTGTTTTACTTATACCAAAGTGACCTAATATTAGAGAAGTGTGTGCTTCTCGAATTATCTTTACTCTTTCTGTTTGAGGAATGCATAAATTTCCCAAATGATACGAGAGTTGGTCCTTAACATGATAATCCAAGTATTCTACTTGTTTGCCATGACTTAAAGTTGCATATACATCCTTAAAATCTATATCTTGAACATATTGTTCAATGTAGCTTTCATGCAATACTGAATTATGATTAAGTATAGTAGATGCATTTATGATTGGTCTAGACAACATATCTGCGACTTTATTGTGTATGACCTTTTATATCTAATGACTAGATGAAACTGTTGTAGAAAACCCATCCACCTATAGTGTCTTGATTGTTGCAACTTAGTTTGTGAGTGAAAATATTGAAGTGGTTGATGATCAGTATGTATAATTGTCTCTTTGCCCATTAGGTAATGTTTCCACTTTTTCACACTCTGTACTAATGCATACAATTCTTTATGATATGTGGGATAATTAACTACTGCAAAATTAAATGTCTCAGAATGATAACATATGGGTTTACCATGCTGCATCAACATTGCTCCCATGGCATAGTCACTGGCATCCGTTTCAATCTCAAATGGTCTTTGAAGATCAGGTAGTGCTAGTACTGGTGCTGTATTAATATTTTCTTTTAAGGTGTCGAAGGATTTTTGGTGTTTGCCTCCACACTGAAACACCTTGTTCAATCCTATTAAAGCATGTAAGGGAGCTGGAATCAAGGAAAAGTTAGAAATAAAATTTCTCCAATACTGTGCTGCTCCTAAGAAGCTTCTAACTTCTGTAGCAGATTTGGGTTTAGGCCAGTTTAAAATGACGGCAACCTTAGAGGGATCTATTTTCAATTCACCACCCCCTACAATATGACCCAAATAATTCAAATATGTTTTGCCAAATTCACATTTTGAGAGCTTAACATAAAGATTCTCTTTTTTCAAAACATCTAGATTCTACATGACATGCTTTACATGTTCTTCCCATGTTTTAATAAATATAAGAATGTCATCTAAATATACAATGACAAAATCATAAATAAAAGGTCTGAGTACATCATTCATTATTCTCATGAAAGTAGCAGGAGCATTAGTTAGGCCAAAAGGCATAACCAACCACTCATACAATCCCTGCTTTGTTTTGAAAGCAGTCTTCCATGCATCTTGCTCTACAACTCTGACCTGATGATAGCCACTATGCAAGTCCAACTTGGAAAAATAAACAACTTCTTTCAACTGATCTAGTAGATCATCTATACGAGGAAGGGCATAACGATTTTTTATCGTTATCTTATTCAGTGCTTGGTAATCAATGCACATTCTCCATGAGCCATCTTTCTTTCTCACCAAAACCATTGGAGACCCACAAGGCGATGTACTAGGTCTTATGAATCCTTTCTCGAGCAACTCCTATACTTGCTTCTTGATTTCTGCATTCTCTAAAGTGGACAACCTGTACATTCTGATGTTAGGCAATGGAGCATCTTGCTGCAAATTAATATCATGTACTATTTCCTTTTTGGGTAGCAGACCTTTAGGTTCTTGAAATAGTATATCATATTCTGAAACAAATTTTTCTAAATAAGCTTGCTGTTTAGCATTACAACCCTCAAATACATTGGTTTTTTCAGGTTTCTTTTCCTTTACAACCATCAATAAAAATTGTTTGCATGAATTTACAATTCTTTTCATCTGCCTTGAGTTTATGAGAGTATAATTATGAGCTCTTACAATATATTTGATTCCATATTTAACGAGCTGATACTTGTTCTCAGCTCTATAGAAAATAGCTTTTGTATCATACAAGTAAGGACTTCCTAAAACAATTCCACATATATCCAAGGGAACAATATCTAACTCAACCTCATCTACAAATGCTGACCCAAAAGAAAACCTAAGTTTACATTGTCTAGTCACTTGTAGCTATTCTTTATCACATAACCAACCTAATGGATATGGATTTTTGTGAGGCATGGTTAGTAATCCCAACTTCTTTACAATTGCTTCAGAAATTAAATTTACTTGTGAGCCACTATCAAACAAAGTATCAATCTTTTGATTCTTGGAAACAACTCTAATATGAAAAAGCTCATGCCTTTTCCTCTCATTTTCTTCATTATCAGTAAATTGTGCAGAATTACTAGTAGATGCTTCAGAATTTTTACCTTTTATACCTGTGGCTGCAATTGTTGTTTCATCTCCTGAATCGACCCCAAATCTTTTTGAATAGCTGATGAGCCCCAAAAATGTATAATTATATGGGCTCATTCAACCTCCTAATTCGACTTAATCCACCATTCTCATTAGTTTATTGCATGTTTTTTATTATATTTATGCTAATAGAGTGAATTGGGTTAGTCATTATGCCAACAAGTCTAATGTGTGCTTTATGCAGTCTTTTTGGTCAATTTGGAGACAAAATCAAAGGTTTAAATGAGCACTTGGCAACCAAATTCATGGAGAGGATTTTTAGGAAGGTGTCCCCTTCATTTATGGGCCCTTACCTCGAATTATCCACCATCAGCTCGGAGTTCAAGGGCCACCAAATCGATTATCACAAGGGCAGTCGAGCAAGGGCTAGTAAAGTCGTTGTTAACTACAAGTTTTGGCAGCCGAGTTCCTAAAGTTTAGGAGGGCTGTTGGGGTCCTCAATTTGTATAAATAAGAAGGCTTAGGGCTTCATTTCAGTTAGTCACTTTTTAGGCAGAAGTTAGCTAGTTTGTAGTTCGATTTTAGTCATTTTTTAGGCAGTAGGCTAGATTTGCATTTCAACACATTTTCAAGCTTTTCCTTGTGGACAGTTTTTGATGTAACTATTATTTCTTGAGCAATAAAGATGCATCAAGCTTTGCACCAGCTCTAATCTTCCTTAGGAGGCTGTAGCTCTTGGGGTTGGACCCAGCCCAAGTGCCCAATACCTCCTTTGTTTACCTTTATGTGTTTCTTTGCTGCATTCTTATAATAAAATCTGCTATTTAGATTTAAATCTTGCTTTGTTATTTAGATTGCTTTTGATGATTAAAAAGGATTTTAATGTTCAAATTTATTTTATAGGTTATTAACAGGGAAGATATTCAGAAAACGACCATCAAGCACGTCTGATTTCACCTCTCCCTCAGTGGGATCAGGAGCTGGGATCAAGGTGAGCTTGCTGACAACAAAAACACAGTGTTTGCTTCGCCATGCAGTCATTAGTCTTCGATTTTTATTTGCCAAAGTTGGTTACATGTTCAGATTCTTGATTTCTTCGTTGCATAGTTATTATACATGGTTTCATTGCAAATAAACTTCTGTTCATTCTCTTTACTGTTAGCTAGATCAGATTAGGTCAACGTAACTAGGTCTCTGATTTTACAAGTCTTCATTGGTTCAGTTGGAAAAACAACTTGCAGAGCACCCGTACCACTTCTCTATCTGCCCATACTCCATCAATCCCATCTGCTCCATCCCCTAACATGGATTCTTGCCTCACGTTTGCCACACTTGCTCACATAACCCTAATTTTTGTGCAACATTGCTTCACTCCTCTTTGAACAAATCCAGCCATCTTCATCTCTCCTCAGCTCCATCCACCAAGTCCTGGACCTCCTCACACCCATGTCCTACCCCCATAGTCACTCTTTCACCTTTCTCTCTCCATCCATCCTCCAAAATCCCATTTCTGAGCATCCTGTAGAAAATTACAGAACATCCTGTAGAAATTCCAAAACATCCTGTAGAACCCCTGCAGACTTCCTGTAGAAGCTCACGAAAGCGGTTTCTTGATATCCAAACTCTACGAAACTCTTTGGAAGGGTGATAGGGACCCCTTAGGCCCTCTTTGAACCTTCCCAACCATCTGCAAGCATTTCCTCTCACCAATCCACCTTTGCACAGTCAAAACACATGCATGATAATTCTGACAACTTATTCAAAAATACAAAAAGATGTTTTTTTCATATGTTACTATATAATTAGCTTAGACACATGCATTTTACCTTCCTAGAAGTCAATGGAATCTCTTTCAGTAGCTTGCATCCTCTTTCTTGCATCAGTAGGGGTAGCTGGTAAAATTAGGGTTTGCTAGGGTTTACGTTTCCTTTCAGCTTTCCAGTTTCTTTCTGCAAGTAGATCAGCCTTCTTTGAGTTAGCTTTCATCCATCAGTTAAAAAGCTTCTTCTCAGAGCTCATAGAAGTTTGCTTAGCCTCCTAGCAGACTTGTGCCAACTGACCAAGTAACAATTGCGACAAGAGCTAGTACTTGTGCTTACAGCACCGTCGCTTCCAAGTTTGTTACGAACTACCGGGTTGATAAAATTAAAGAAGGGAGTCCCAGGAGTTGTAGCATTATTGCTGCAATACTGGGGCCCACCATCTTTTTGGCACCGTTACCGGGGAAGCGTCAGAGTGTTGGTGATTGCTGCTTTTCTTCTATTTTCCACTACAACCTTCTGCTAAGTAGTTTATTTCATTTCATTTCCATAAAAGTAGAGTAGATATTTCCTGCTTTCATAGATTAGCATTTCAATTCCGCAATTTCAATTCTGCAAGCGTAGATTAGCATTTCATTCCTACAATTTCATTTGAGAAAAATAGATTAGTCCTTTCCTGCTTTCATTTCAATTCCGCATTTTCATTTCAGCAAGATAGTTAGTTGCAGTTGAATCTATTTCAGTTTTGTAGGTACAAGCAGAAAAAAGCCAAAAATCAACCAAAAAGATTTCCTTTCATGCCTTGTAGGAGTAGAGATAATTCAGAGAAATGATTGCACAACACCCCCACTGACTTTCTCTCTTCTTCGATGGTTGTGATTAAAGAGCCCTTAGGTGGACAACAAGACATATTTGAAGAACCTCAAGGGAAGAAGAAGAAGAAGAAAACATCCCTCTGGAGCAAATGGCTACAAGCAGAAATGTTGGCAGCAGTTGCTTATCCAAAAACGAATTTTCAAAACAGATGGAAGATTTCAAGAGAGAGATGAGCCATTTTCTTTCCATGCAACTGGATACCTTATAGATCCAAAGGAAGCAAGAGGAAGCCAAGAGGGCTTTTGTCATCTTTTGTCCTAGGTGCACTAGAAAGCATCCTAGGAACGAATGTCTAATGCACTCCCTAGAAGTGTGTTTCATCTGTGAAGAATACCATCCTACGAATCAGTGCCCTTCCTTGCCTGGACTTAAAGCTGCATATCAGAGAGCCAAAGGAGCCACTGAATCACTCTATTATGTGAACCAAAGGAGGCCACATGGACCTATTACGACCCCTATCAAGCCACTTCCATGCCTTCTTGGGGTCCCCCTGCTCATCCTCCCTGGTCCACACCCCCTCCTTGGTCGTATCCTCCTCAATACCATGCTTCTCCAGTTTCTCATTCATTTCACTCTTATGCTCAGCCACAGCCTCAGTGGAATGCACCTCATCAGGGGTGGAGGCCCCAGTACAACTCTCATCCCGCTCATTTGCCTCCACCACCTGCCCAACCACAACCCCATCCACATCCATCTCAAATATACACCCCCACTCAACTACCCATACCACCATTTCCAAACCCACACATTGGAATAGCTCAACCCAATTGCAAAGCTGAGGCACAACATGTCCAAATGACTCCTCTTGAGCTCGATGATCTTCACCATAGCTCAGGAAGAGTATTGCAAAACAGAGATTATATTGACAACATTGAAGGACCAAAGGCAAAAGAAGATTCAAAAGAAAAGATCAAAGAACCATGGGCTGCACTTGATGAAGAGAAGGCATCAAAATCAAAGATCGAGAGAGTTCCCTCATGGTTACCATCAAATCTTCCATGTATTCAAGAGAAAGATCAGCAAAAAGAGGAAGATGAGAAAGTCATGGTAGAAGGTGACATGAAACATGATCTAGATCAGCAAAAGGAGCAAGGATATCAGAGCTATATTGAGATATGGTTTTAGACGGTCACTAAATTGCAGCGGTACTCTCTTCCTCAGCTATGTTTGATCCCTTCAAAGTCAGATCATTTGGTCTCTGAAATCCGGATAGCTGTCAAAGCATGCATTTCAAGCCTCCACATCATTTTGTCTCTAATCTCGATGTGCACATGGCTCCATTGGAAGTATTCTTACACTTGAAAATGATTTTGTTTTTCAAGTAGGGTAGGGTAGAAAAAAAAAAGAAAAAAAGAGAAAAAAGAGAAAAAAATGAAAATAAGAAGAAAATAAAAATCTAAGGTGAAAACCTCCTCGGAGGCGCCTTAGATTGGCTCATTGATTGAAAACCTCCATGAGGCAGTCAATGGGTTGGAAAGAAGATAAAATAAAAAAGGAATAAGATCCTTGGGTGAAAACCTCCCTTGGAGGCGCCCAGGGCAGGCAATTAGGGTGAAAACCTCCATGAGGAACCCTAGTTGTTTTTCAAAAAAAAAGGAGAAAAAGAAAAAGAAAAATAAAAGTAATTTCCATTGAATAATTGCAGGTTGCAGCAAGGACATTGCAGGTCAGGAGGATCGCTCAAAACAAAGACAGAGGAAGTTCTGTGCCTTCTACAGGAAGTTCTGTGTTTTCTACAGGAAGTTCTGTGTCCTCTACAGGAAGCCTACAAACAAGCCAAAATCGATCTCCGAAGAGGACCAGAAGGCTAGGAATATGTCCATGAGGCCTACAAACATCCATGTTTCCATCCCTCACCCTTATCCATCATTTTTTCCATCTCATTGTTCTTCTTTCCTCAAAACTGCGTGTTCTACAGGAAGTTCCTGTAGAAATTACAGGATTTCTACAGGAAGCTAGAAATGGATTTCAAAAAGGTAGTTTGGCAAACATGATAGCTTCCTCAAGGGTTCAGAAGTCCTCCTGCAATCTTCAAACTCCTCCTCCATCATCTCCATGCCTGCATCACAGCCCAAGCTCATTTTTTTTTACCATGCAAAAACTTGCAGAATGCTTTGAAGAAAAAATACATAGAACATAATTTGTTTTTCCCTAGCTTGAAAACCGTGCATCCATTTGAAAAACTGTTACAGGGGGAGTTGTATAGGGATGATGGAAACATGCCCGAGCAATTTCAGCCAATTCTGGTGCACGGTTTCTAAGAAATCAGCCTCCATCACCTTCAACCATTTTTCCATTTTCTCCATATCTGTGCATCCGTTTCAAAACCTGTTTCATGGGGAGATGCGCATGGGTGATAGTAGCCTATCCAAGAAGTTTCAGCCGATTCCGATGCACGGTTTCTGAGAAATTGATCTCTGTAATCTTAATCCATTTTCCGTTTTTCTCGAAATTTGTGCATCCATTGATCGCAAGTTTTCTATGGGAGGTGCATAATGATGATAGGAACATGCTCAGAAAGTTTCAGACCGATCCAGTCTATCGTTCGGGAGCAATAGCGAAAACAAGTTTCTGTCATGTGGAAATTCAACATCAGTAGCTTGAGGGTGCAGATCTGAACGTGGAAACAAATTCCTGCAGCGTGGATCCGACCGGAGGATACCTGCACAAGAAAAAAAGCCATGAATCAGCGACCAAGCCATCAAGCAACCACAGAAACAAATGCATGCAGCAGCAAAAAGGATGCAGCAGCACGCCGACTTACAGGTATGAGTCTAAACCAGTTCCTCTATCTGCATCAATATGATTTGGAAAGTGCATAAATGAATGAAATGGTGGGATTAAGTTGGGAAGCTAGCAAAGTAACCTGACAGTGCTTGTTCCAGTCTCTAGCGCTCCACTAGAAATCATGCAGCATGGATGTATAGTTAACTCACATAAAAAAAAAAAAAATAGACAGTGGTGACCGTTTAAACCTCAGTGCAATTGATGGCAGTGATTACAGGTAGAAAACATACAGTTCATAAACAACACTGTCATCTGCATGTGCCCACATACACCTGGCCACTTCACTCCCTCACCAGAAATCATGCCGCAATTAAAAATGCTCGGCTGAAACACCACTTGCTGGTCATTGGCACTTGCAACGTCCTCAACTGAAGTATGCATCCTCCGCTTCCACAAAGTGATTAACCCATCGTCCTCCACTGAGCTTTTCAGCCTGGTCCAAAATTATCCAGCGTATCAGGCTCACTCAGAGGCGCAAGGGCTTTCTATAGGAAACGGGGGGGGGGAGGTCTTCTACAGGAAGTACGGCACAGCCTTCTAGCACAGAGAAACCTGAGCCTTCCTTCGTCAAATTTGGAGTTTTGAGAAATGTAGGCTCGAAAACACTCTTCCATGCATGATATATTTTGAAAGGTGGTGAATTGAACTGTCTGGAGTAGGAGAATTAGAGACAAGTCTGCCTGTAAGTCAAAAATAGCAGTGTGATTGTGTGTTGCACGGAATTTCTCAGTTTTTCTACATCAAAATTCCTCTCCACGTTTCTGGTCTAAAATTCTCTTATAAGGAAGGCATATCCAACTGTGAGAGCTAGCCTGTGGATGAAAACTTTAAAATTTGCATATCGAAATGTGTCCTGAGAAGAAAACTTAGTCTCTGTCCTCTGGCTATAGAAGAAAAACTCTTCCTCTCATAACCAGATAGCTGAAGAATTTTTAATGTCCTTGAGATCTCTTTCTACCAAAAAAGAAAAGAACAAAAGAACAAACTTGGACATGGACTTTTGCAGGTATTAAGGAGGTTTTCTGGAAAAGGGAACCGAAGAAAAAACTTGGTCAGGGTCTTTTGCAGGCATGAACATAATTGTTAAAATAGAGTAAGGTGTCATATCAGAATTTGATGCAGGTGATCCAGGATTGTAAAGGAATGGAAATCTTAAAGTTGGTGGGGGACTTGGAGGATGGAATTAGAGTCTCACATCAAAGGAGAGACATGAAGATTCTGTCATAGATCCAAGCTAGTTTGGACTATCTAAATCGAGAAGAACAATACTTTGAGAGTGCTTCTAAAAGCGATCAGGCTGGGAATGCAAAATTTGTTTACTGTGACGGATCAGGCTTGGTAGCTGACAACCGGCTACAGCTAGAAGGATTAATTGAAGGTGCCCAGATTTGTACAAATGAAGGTTTAGCAAACATTGGTGCGACTTAAAATTGACCATAAGACTAATGATATGAAATAAGTGTAAGGTGGAAATTAGTCGTAGGATTGGACCATTCAAGGCATGTAATTAACCGACAAGGAACAGTAAGTTTGTGTCTTGTCATAGTACAGTCATAAAATGAACTAGTGGGATCTTTTACATGATCAAGAGAAATACAAGGAGCCAAATAAAAGTGAGAGGGGGAGGACAAGGTTGGATACTCAAAGAACTAATGTCGATGAGTTAGTGGAAGTGCTGAAGAAAAATAAAGGATGGCAAGGAAGAAGAACACATTGAAAAATATGAGAAAACCAATGATGAAGAAACACAAGACATTTAGGCAAGTCAAGAACAGAGAGAAAAAGGAGCAAAGGCCAAATTGCTGAAGCCTAAAACTGTGGAGGAACAATGGCACAAACACCCCGGAAAAAGTGATTGCAGAATAGAGCAGAGAGGACTGCAAAAGCCCAAACAAGTGAGGGCACAACCGAGGCAACCACACCACAATTAAAAGGAAAGACACCCCCAGCCAAGTAGATCGAAACAGTGAAGACAGGTTCTACAGGAAGCCAGAAGACAGTTTCTACAGGAAGCCAGAAAACAGTTTCTATAGGAAGACAGAAAACAGTCGACACAAGACTTTCTACAGGAACTAGGGAAACAGAGGAACAAAAAGGAGGAATTGCCTGAGATTTTAGGCAGGGAGGCAGCAGCTGTGCTGGCTACCCTTAGCACATCTCCAAAGCAAAAAGGGCAGCGAAAGAGGGAGCCTTCCATGTATTTTAAGGCAAGAAGGAGTATGTGGATAAAAACTAGCAGACCCCAACCACAGTCAAAAGAGCCAATTACAATTGTAGACACCCCAGCTACACAAAAGGAAAAGTCTCCCTCAAAGGCATCCATCACCTATGAACGGGGAAGCCCTAAGACATCCACCTGGAGAGAAGGAATGAAAATGTTGGACACAACAGCGTCTCTACAGGATGCTGAGACTGTTCTACAGGAAATGCTGGCTATGCTAAGAGAGACCAAGAAATTGGAGGAAAAGGCGGCCAAACAATCACAGGAAGAAGGAAAGACAAGGAAACATCTGATGAACAGCAAAGAGAGGACAAGCAGCAGGCTGAGGTTGAGGCACTAACAAAACTACTACAAGAAAAGGAGCACAAGCAGTGGGAAGAAGCAGAGAGAAAAGCATGGTTTCATGACCGAGAAGAGGACATCACTTCAAAAGCTTGGCATGACACGGAGGCCACCAGGGCCATCAAAGATGAAGAGATAGATTAGTTGCTCAAAGGATGAGTAACACTTTCAGTAGGGGGTGATGATGAGCCCCAAAAATGGATAATTATATGGGCTCATTCAACCTCCTAATTCAACTTAATCCACCATTCTCATTAGTTTATTGCATGTTTTTTATTACATTTATGCTAATAGAGTGAATTGGGTTAGTCATTATGCCAACAAGTCTAATGTGTGCTTTATGCAGTCTTTTTGGTCAATTTGGAGACAAAATCAAAGGTTTAAATGAGCACTTGGCAGCCAAATTCGTGGAGAGGATTTTTAGGAAGGTGTCCCCTTCATTTATGGACCCTTACCTCAAATTCTCCACCATCAGCTCGGAGTTCAAGGGCCACCAAATCGATTATCACAAGGGCAGCCAAGCAAGGGCTAGTAAAGTGGTTGTTAACTACAAGTTTTGGCAGCCGAGTTCCTAAAATTTTGGAGGACTGTTGGGGTCCTAAATTTGTATAAATAAGAAGGCTTAGGGCCTCATTTTAGTTAGTCACTTTTTAGGTAGAATTTAGCTATTTTGTAGTTCGATTTGAGTCATTTTTTAGGCAGTATGCTAGCTTTGCATTTCAGCACATTTTCAAGCTTTTCCTTTTGGACAGTTTTTGATGTAACTATTATTTCTTGAGAAATAAAGATGAATCCAGCTTTGCACCAGCTCTAATCTTCCTTAGGAGGCTGTAGCTCTTGGGGTTGGGCCTAACCCAAGTGCCCATTACCTCCTTTGTTTACCTTTATGTGTTTTTTTGCTGCATTCTTAGAATAAAATCTACTATTTAGATTTAAATCTTGCTTTGTTATTTAGATTGCTTTTGATGATTAAAAAGGATTTTTATGTTCAGATTGATTTGATAGGTTATTAATAGGGAAGATATTCAGAAAAAGGCCATCAAGCACCTTTGATTTCACCTCTCCCTCAGTGGGATCAGGAGCTGGGATCAAGGTGACCTTGTTGCCAACAAAAACACAGTGTTTGCTTTGCCATGCAATCATTAGTGTTCAATTTTCTTTTGCTGAAGTTGGTTACATGTTCAGATTCTTGATTTCTTCGTTGCATAGTTATTATACATGGTTTCATTGCAAATAAACTTCTGTTCATTCTCTTTACTGTTAGCTAGATCGAATTAGGTCAACGTAACTAGGTATCTGATTTTACAAGTCTTCATTGGTTCAGTTGGAAAAACAACTTGCAGAGCACCCGTACCACTTCTCTATCTACCCATACTCCATCAATCGCATCTGCTCCATCCCCTAACATGGATTCTTGCCTCACGTTTTCCACACTTGCTCACATAACCCTAATTTTTGTGCAACATTGCTTCACTCCTCTTTGAACAAATCCAGCCATCTTCATCTCTCCTTAGCTCCATCCACCAAGTCCTGGACCTCCTCACACCCCTGTCTTACCCCCATACTCACTCTTTCACCTTTCTCTCTCCATCCATCCTCCAAAATCCCATTTCTGAGCATCTTATAGAAAATTACAGAACATCCTGTAGAAATTCCAGAACATCCTGTAGAACCCCTGTAGACTAGAAGCTCATGAAAGCGGTTTCTTGATATCCAAACTCCGTGAAACTCTTTGGAAGGGTGATAGGGACCCCTTAGGCCCTCTTTTAACCTTCCCAACCATCTGCAAACATTTCCTCTCGCCAATCCACCTCTGCACAGTCAAAACAGTCAAAGCACATGCATGATAATTCTGACAACTTATTCAAAAATACAAAAAGATGTTTTTTTCAGATGTTACTGTATAATTAGCTTAGACACATGCATTTTACCTTCCTAGAATTCAATGGAATCTCTTTCAGTAGCTTGCGTCCTCTTTCTTGCATCAGTAGGGCTAGCTGGTAAAATTAGGGTTTGTTAGGGTTTACGTTTCCTTTCAGCTTTCCAATTTCTTTCTACAAGTAGATCAGCCTTCTTTGAGTTAGCTTTCGTCCATCAGTCAAAATGCTTCTTCTCAGAGCTCATAGAAGTTGGCTGAAGCTCCTAGCGGACTTGTGCCAGATGACCAAGTGACAGCTGCGGTAAGAGCTAGTACTTATGCATACAGCACCGTCGCTTCCAAGTTTGTTACGAACAACCGAGTTGATAAAATTAAAGAAGGGAGTCCCAGGAGTTGCAGCATTATTGCTGCAATATTGGGGCCCACAAATAGCTACAACAGACTTCTTCTTCTTTCCATCGTACTTCTTGGGTTTCAGCTCCGGATGCAGAATCCAGTAGTGTTCATCATCATGCCCATCCTTCTTACAGTGAGTGCATGAATATTTGGTCTTTTGTACAGTATTTGTCTTCCTCTCTTTCCATATCTATTTCCTTTTCTCCTTATTATTGCTTGCAGTGGGTTTTGATGATCCCCCAACTTCTGGGTTCACATTCTTGCCTCTAGCCTCTAGATGTGTAGCTTGAACAGATACCTCATCTATGCTAGTGGGATTAAACATGAGAATAGTGTGCCTTAAGTAGCTGTGTAGACCACCTATATACTTCAACAGAGTTTCAGGTGAGTCTAAAGAAATTCCTAGAATCAAAGCTCTTTTCCTAAATTCTTGGGTGTAGCCTTGTACACTTTTCCCTTTTAATTGGTGAAGAGTTTGCCAGCTCATCATGGCTTGCTGCATATAGGCTAGTGGATAGAATTGATTTTTAATTGCAGAAACAAATTCACTCCAGACATAAATTTTTTTTACCATGCTTCTTCATGTCATCTTGTGTCTTGCCTTCCTACCATACCAAGGCAGTGCCTCCAAGGTGTACGCTGGCCAGCTGAATCTTACTACTGTCTGAATCAATGCTCTGCACTCTGCGATAAACATCAATCTGTCTAATCCAATTATCTAGCTTCTCTGCATTCAACTCTCCGTCATATATTGGTAAATGAAATTTAACATCTAATTTAATCAGAGATGTATTCCTTTTGTTTTGAGGGCTAGTAGGAGGTGTGGGAAGTTTTTCTTCTTTCCCTTTGCCTTTAGAGTGGTCATGGGGGAGAGATTCTTCTACTCCTTTATCTCGTTTGGAGTTTGATGAATCTTCCTCTCTACCTTTCTTAAATTCTCTATACATTTCCTCTACCATGGCTCTCATGGTCATGAAACTATCCATGAACTGAGGGTCTGATTCCGAGGGACTTTCTTCTGACATTTTCCTTTTAGGATAGACTCTTCCAATTTCAGGGTTAGTTTCAACCAACTCTCCTTCTCCTAATTTAAGCTTTGATCTAGTTAGCATTCAACAATAAAATGCAACACAAGCTTGTCTAACATTAGTAACCTAGAGCTTTGATACCACTTGATCTGGAATTTATCCAGGACAATAATTAAAGGTATTACAGACTCATGTGCATGGATGTGCCTATGTTACTTTATGCAATGGATCGATAAGATTGCGAAATACATAGACACTGAAGCAGTTAGAGAAAACATAACAGCCTTCAATGGTGGCCTCTCTATTATGTTTTCAAAGCAGAGTTTTACAACAGTGAGCTCAATTTGACTCTCACTCAACAAATATAAATCAGTAGGACTGGACTTGGATCCCCCAAGTCTTTGGAGTACACAGACTCTCCTTCCTGAAACTCGACCTCTATTGGTCACAGTAGTATTAGCCCAATTTGAGACTCATACATGACAGGTATGTACAGAGGAGTTCACTTGAACCTCTCAAGCCTTCTCTAGAGTACACAAACTCTCTGACTCTCTCTGGCTCTGTCTCGATGCTGCCTTTGCTCTACAGTTCAGCTCGACTTACTTTCTCTATTCTCTACTCTTAGCTTTCTTACTCGCTTTTCTCATTGCTCTCTTTGTTTTTGTCAGTTTGTGGCTTTAAAGCCAATTTTCTTTCTGACTATTCGTTTCTGCTTCCCGGTGCTCTGGTTCGCCTACCTCTGTCCATTTGAATTCCTCTATTTTGCGTCATCATCACTGTGTAACGCCTTACAGGGAGGTGGCCACCTGTTTCATAACGAACTGAGTGTCAGTTCTCTTGGAAATGTTTGAACTGTCGTTATTTCCATTTAACTTCCTAGAATTACCACGAACATGATTCCTCTACCAACTCATCATTCATGCCAGACTTCAAACTTTATACAAATCGGCCTGTTTACCCCATTGAATCCAGTCGTCTGTCGGATCGCATATCCGCCGTCGATTTAGAGCCTCCAGATCCTATCGTCTCCGTCCATATCGGGCGGGTAAGTTGCATGACGATTACCCGTCTGATGTGAACATTTTTCTCTCTCTTCCGCCGGACGCGTGGCACCCAGTGTGTGGCATCGAGCGGGACTCGGTTGAAACCACTTACCGCTCAAAGCCCTTCCGATATCCTGTCGATTTTCGTGTGGGACCCGCCTCTGACGGAATTGGCGAATTCCATACGGTTTTTGACTTTTCGGGTCCGGGTCACTCGGGGATTTTTCTTCTCTGAGGGGTTTTCCCGGCGATATGTGATTAGTGACTTGTTGCTAATCGCATATCAGAAACCTCCCCCATTTCTCAAAAAGGCTTCCCGTTTTGCTGTTTCATGGCAGCGCGTGTTAACATGCGCCAATGGTCGGCGCGCTTTATCGAGGGTCCTCGTTGCTTGGCGCTGCTCACAAATTACAATTGTTCGAGGATATTTCTGATAAGCTCGACCTTTGTAAGTCTTTGAAACTTTGGCATGAATTTTACAGAGTTATGAAAACTTAGAGAGTTATTTAGGATCCAATTCGGATCATATGGTTATATGGTTATATTATTATGTGTTATATTTCTATATGTTGTCATGATCATGTTCTACATGTATTACATTGATTTGTGGATCCTACAGATGAGGTATCCTCCCCGAATTATGCTAAGGTACATTGGTTTATTATGATTTGGTTTAGGTGACATGATATACCTTGCAGGAAGAATATCAAAGATGACTAGTAAGATGGTATACTACAGTGCCCGAGACTCTCCCTATGGATCAGATGAGAAACATGGTGTTGGGCACTCTATTGATTTGGTAGACACATTAAGAAGCTTAAAGGAGGGAATAAGGAATTGTAAGGAAAACAATGACAAAATCATACATGCACAGGAGAAACAAGTAGAGGTAAATGTAGTGATACTTCAAAGTTTGTCAGAATTGTAGCGATAGGGACCCCTTTAGATCAGACATGAGCAGAAGGAAAAAACTAATGGGGCATATGAAAACAAGTCTCGTGGTGAGTACAAGTTGGATGGAGAGGACACGATCATAGATGGCAGGTCTTTGGATACTCTAGATAGGAGAGGTGATGGATGTAGATACTATTCTAGTTGTGGTTCTGACATGCATTATGATCGGAATCATTATCATCCTTATAGGAGGAGTGATAGAGGGTATTTTTCGGGCAAGATTAATAAAGAAAATCCACCTACATTTGATGGAGAAATGAAGAAATCATAGGATGCAAAGGCATGGGTGATTGGTATGAGGAAGTTCTTCAGGTTGCATGCTTATTCAGAGAGCATGAGAGCGAGAATAGCTACATTCAGTATCCAAGGTAAAGCAGATGTTTGGTGGGAAGATGTGAATAATGTCATAGGTATTCATGAGGAGGACTTAACTTGGAGCGAGTTTGAGAGGCTATCCCGAAAGAAGTATCTATCAGAGAGATACTTTGATGATAAGGCAAAAGAATTCTATGAGCTAAAGATGGGATCGATGACAGATGAGGAGTACACTAATAGGTTATTTGAGCTATTGAGGTATGTGCCTTACCTCAAGGAGGAGAAGGCCAAGATTTAGAGATTCATTAGTGGATTATTGATTTCATTCAAACATAGGGTTGAGTTCAATGAGCCTAGATCATTGGAGGAGGCCATCCGAAAGCTAAAGCATTGTTATGAGAAATCAAAGCGTAAATCTGAGACTAAGCAATAGTGGGATGGTAATGATAAGAATAAAGGAAAATGGGGTAGGAAGTGAGCAAGACCTCGAGGTATAGGTAATAAAGAGAATTCAGCGCCATTTAGAAGTTAAATGCATCTGAAAGAGGATATATACTTCGATATGAGGAGCAGAACAAGGATGTAGGCTGGGAGCCTATAGAGTGTTGGACTTGTCGAAAATATTATCGTAGGAGAGATTATCCACAACATTAGGTTGGTATACCAGAGATCTACAATGTGAATGAGGCATAGAAAGTGGGAGATGTTGGGCAGAGTATTCCTAGGATCTATGTAGTGCTGGATAAATGATAGGCAGATCACTGGGAATCTATTATCGAGAAGGACAGTAAGATTTGTGATCTAGTTGTTTCTATTTTGATTGACCCTAGATCTAATTATAGTTATGTTAATCCTCCCCTGGTGGATAAGTGTGGTTTGATTAAAGAAGTGCATATAGAGTCTTGGTTAGTGTAGTTGGCTACAGGTACCAAGAAGAGAGATCATCATTGGGTAAGAGCTTGTGCATTTGATTTGAATGGTATGCCTACCTCAAATCATTTGAATGTATTACCATAGGGATCATATAGTATGTTGTTGGGTATGAATTGGTTGTACCTTCATAGAACCAAGGTGGATTTTTATGACAAAGCCATTGAGTGCTTAGATGACAATGGGGAACAAAGAGTTTTGTGGGGTAAGAAGAAAGAAACACTAGTTAGAATGGTAACAGTTATGCAGACCAAGCATAGTCACAGAAAAGGGTGTGTGTTATTTGCAGTGCACATTTATAGTGACAAAGGTAAGAAAGTTAAGGATGTAGATGTTTTGAGCAGGTACCCATTTCTACAACAGTTTTTGGATGTATTCCTTGCAAATATTTCAGAGTTTCCACCTCACAGGGAGGTAGAATTTTCTATTTAGTTGGTGCCAGTGGTAGCTGTTATAGCTCCAAGAAACTCTCTTAGGTTGTAGCTCGAAGATGCCTGGTAACATATAATATTCAATATGGTTCTAGGAACTTATTGGGATGGGTGATGGTTTGGTTCAAGCTAGATAACCACTTCTACTCTGTTTTCACTCCAGACATGCATGAACACCCTCAGACTACAAGGCTTTGGACCACCAATGCTCAAAAATTTGCAGATTAAGTGAATGAATGAAGAATACTAACCACACCAGCAGATGCATACAGAATGTATGATGGCCAGTTGCAACTAGTAAAGAAACTTACAAATCTAATCTATCAATGGAGAGATAAGATGATAGTTATCTTTGCATTAGATACAGAAGAAACTTGAGTGACCTACTCACTGGTACATTCAATTTACTAATACAGAGATAAGATGGTAGTTATCTAGCATTAGGCATAGAAGGTATCATGAATAAAACATTCCAGGTACAAGTTTAGAACAGAGGAGAAATGGGCATTGAGCAATTAACAGCAAAAGAAGCTTGCATTACTGAAAATAAAGATGAGGTGTTGCAAGTTACAGAATATCTACAGTCTCCTGAAGTTGAACCAAAACACAATTGCCAACCTTGATTCCATCTTTCTTTTGGCTATTTATAATCTATCATTACAATGGCTCTTAGCCGTTTAGGGATGGAGGTTCTTAATTGACCACCAACCACCATTAACTATCTGATAGAGTCTTTGAACGTAGATGCTTTCTTCACTACAGAAACCTGCTCAGTTCTGGTACTGTGCTATCCTCCAGGTGGTCGGATTGATTACAGCAGTGGAGCTCCATGACTGATTAATTTGGTTGTTGAGTCGTGCTGTGTCCTTTTCTTCCTTCGGCCATGCTCTTAGTTAATTCATTTTCATGGTCAGACTGTCACCAGACTAACAGAGTCGGCCATCTTCTTCTTCGGGTAACAGACAGGACATGGGGGTATGGATTGCATGGGCGGATGGATGGTTGTGAGTGATCGTGAATGGTGGCTGTCGGATCAAGGGAGACGTACGGTGAAGATCGTGTTATGGAGGCTAGCGGTCATGGTGGGAGCGGGTCATGTCTGGGTCGTTAGATGTTCAGGCGAGAAGATCGGAAGGTTATCGGGCAGTGGAGATGTGCGGGCGATAACGTGCGGGGTGGTTTGATTTGAGTGGTAATGGTTTTTATCGCGCGGGCATCGGGCGGTAAGCAGTAAGTGTCAGAACTCACCCGATGCCATTCACTAGATGACACGTAGCGGCGGGGAAAAAGAAAAACCACCCTCATCGCGCGGGTACTTTGCGCGCTTGTTGTCCGCGCGATATGGACAATAGCCATTAGATCTGGCAGGGGTGATCTAACGTCCGAGAGTTGTCGGGCAAGTTGGTGTATTAAAAGGAAAGTGGGCCATTGGATCGGTGGGAAAAGATCACGACGAAAGGAAGTGAAGGTATGAGATGTCTTTGGGGAACGTGCTATAGGCGCGTTAAGCATATAGGTGTGGTTTTATGGGGGTTTTGGGCTATTGCACTTGGAGCTAAGGTTAAAGAGGGTTTTGTCAGGGTAGGATGGTTAACTTAGGAAATAGAAAGGGTAGAGTGTGAGCATGATGAGGGAAGAAGAAGAATAATGGCCCATGTGAGACCCTTTTAAGAACAGCAAAGCAGCCCGAATCCTCATTTGACCTTTAAAACATCAGCACTGCACCTCAGGGCTAACAATAGCTCTGGCATCGGAGGCACCTTACAGGATTAGTAAACCTGAGTTGGTAGGGTTGAACCTGAAGTTGAAGGAAATTCTTGACAAGGGCTACATTAGGCCAAGTGTATCACCATGGGTGCACTGGTACTGTCCGTGAAGAAGAAAGATGGTACTCTCAGGTTGTGCATTGAATACAAGAAGTTAAACAAAGTGACCATTAAGAACAGGTATTCATTATCGAGGATTGATGATTTGTTCGACCAATTGGAAGGAGCAGCAGTGTTCTTGAAGATTGATCTGAGATTCAGATATCATCAGGTACGCATTAAAGAAGAGGACATCTACAAGATAGCTTTCCGGACCAGGTATGGGAATTATGAATTTGTTGTAGTTCCCTTTCGTTTAACTAATGCTCCAACTACCTTTATGTGCTTGATGAATAGTGTGTTGCATATGTATTTGGACAAGTTTGTTATTGTGTTCATTGATGATATATTGGTATATTTTAAAAATGAAGAAGATCATGCTGAGAATTTAGCAGCGATGTTGAGATTGTTGAGAGAGCATCAGTCGTATGCTAAGCTCAACAGATGCAGTTTCTTTAAGGCTGAGGTACACTACTTGGGACATGAGGTTTCCAAGGATGGCATAGCAGTGGACCCAGAAAAGGTAGGAGATATCATGGAGTAGGAAACTCCCAAAAATGTGGATGAGGTGGGATATTTCATGGGGTTAGTAGGTTATTATAGGAGGTTCATCTAAAATTCTCATAGATTTCTTATCCTACCACATCATTACAGAGGAAAGGTAAGTAGTTTTAATGGACAAATGAGTGTACAACCAATTTTGAGTAGCTCAAGCAGTTTTTGATACATGCACCAATGTTAAAGATTGCAGATCCAGACAAAGAGTTTGTAGTATGTACAGATGCTTGCAAGGGAGGACTTGGTGGAGTCCTTATGCAGCATGAGCTGGTGGTATGCTATGAGTCACGTAAACTAAATGAGCATGAGTAGAACTACCCGACATATCATCTTGAGTTGGCAGAGATCATACATGCATCGAATATGTGAAGGCACTCTCTTCTTGGCAGGAGGTTTGTATTGATGAGTGATCACAATGGTTTGCGGTATCTATTTGACCAACCAAATGTAAATGGCAGGGAGGCTCATTGGTTGGCCATGATCAATGAGTTCGACTTTGAGATTAGGTATATCAAAGGTAAAGAGAACAGGGTGGCAGAAGCTCTTAGCAGGCAGATATAAATAAATCACATAACAACTATGAGCTCCTACAGGATAGATTTACATGAAAGGATCTTGCAGGAAGGTTAGCAGGATGAAAGGTATATTATGGAGATTGTGCATAGGTTGCAATAGAGTACAGGTGCAGGTACATCTACAGGTATAGGTAAAGGTATAGGTACAGATACAGATGCAGGTGCACATGATATGGACTATTGTCTCATGACAGATGGATTGGTTATATTTAGAGATAGGATATATGTGTCAGATAGTAGTCAGCTCAAGAAGGTGATCTTGAGGGAGTTTCTTATGAAACCATATTCAAGTCACCTGGGTTATCAGAAGACACTAACAACAGTGAATAAATTCTATTATTGGTCAAACTTGAAGAGAGATGTAGTAGAGTTTGTGGCTAGGTGCTTGGATTGTCAACAAGTGAAGGCATAGTGTAAGCATCCAAGTAGACTACTACAGCCGATTATGATTCCATACAGGAAATGGGAGGTCATTTCTATGGAATATATCACAAGTTTTCTGAGGATAGTGAGACAACATGATTCCATCATGGTAGTGGTGGGCAGGTTGACAAAGGTAGCGCACTTCATTCTAGTGAAGTATAAATTCTCAGTGAGTGATGTAGCATAGGTCTTCATCAGGGACATGGTCAGATTGCATGGAATTACAAAGAATATTGGGTCAGATAGGGATGCAAACATCACTTCCAAGTTTCAGAAGGAGTTATTTCGAGGTTTGGGCACAGAGTTGGCCTTTAGTACAACTTATCATCTACAGATAGATGGACAAATAGAGAGGGTTAACAAGATATTGGAGGACATGTTGAGGATGTATGTGATGCATCACCAGTAAAAGTGGGAAGAGTACCTTCCACTGGTAGAGTTCACTTATATCAATGGGTATCATGAATCCTTGAGGATGAATCCGTTTGAGGTATTGTATGGGTGGAGTTGCAATATTCTCATCAGTTGGAACGATCCAGTTAACAGGGTGTTGATTGGATTGAACATTTTGGAAGACATGGAGTGGGAAATGTAGGTAATCAAGAAGAATTTGAAAGCAGCATAGGATAGGCAGAGGAGCTATCCATATCGAAATAGCTTGTTCAAGGAGTTTCGGGTTAGAGAACATGTGTACTTGCACATCAAACTGAAGAAGAGCTCCTTGCAAATTGGATCATGTGCCAGTAGTCTATCGACAGTGAAAGTACATGATATTTTCCATGTGTCATTTCTTAAGAAGTATGTTAAAGATGTTGATCATGTGATTGACTAGTTTGTATTGTAGGTGGATCCAGAAGTAGAATTCCAGGCAGAACCGCAGTGAATTTTGCAGAGAAAGATTCTCATGCTCCAGAACAGAGCAATCAAGCAGGCTAAAGTGTAATGGAAGCACTTTGGGCCTCATGAAACTACATGGGGGATGGCGAATTATATGTGGGCTATGTATCCTTCCTTATTCGTTGGTTGAGTGGATGTTTTCGTATGTCTTTGGTTTATGTTTTCGATACATGTTTTGGTGATGTTTTCTATATGTACATATGTATATGGATGTAAATACCACCATGATATTTGTTATAAAGCTCCAATAAGCGGTATGGGTGTCATGTCATTATGATGTTATACTTGTTATGTTGCCATGTTGGTTTGCTTCTCAGCAGGATGATTATTGTAAATACTGCAACAAGCTAAGTTATAAATATGGATGGGAAGTATGTTTTGCTTACAATAATCATGTGGTTGTAGGTGTTGTTGAACATTGAGGATGGTGTTCTGAAAAGGGGGAGGGTTTTGTAACAACCCTGGTGAAAAATCCATGTAAAAATTAATAAAGGAAAAATAATAACCATGGTTGATGGGACACTTATTCCAAGCTAAATGTTGGGCAAAAGCATAGTGACGGGGATCAGTAGGGATTGATTAATGGATAAAAAAATTGGTAAAGACAATGGAAAATACTTTCGAAAGGAAAATTGTCATTTTGGAACATTTATTTATGAAAATAATGGAAATTAGGAGAAAAGGGAGGTCAAAGGTCACAGTTCCATGTGCGGAGGAAAATGAAGGAAAATAATGGAAAATGAAAAAAATAGAGGCCTCTTTAATAAAAAGGCTTTTGAGGATCAGTTCACACAATTTTCTTAGTTTAGTTTTCGATTTCTCTCTCACTTCTCTCTCTCATACTCTTGGACACTTAGATTTTACTTGGATCACTCTTGGAGAGTGTGGCATATTTGGAGTTTTGGAGAAAGAAGGAAAATGAAGAGCAGGATAGCGCAAGAGGACATCAAGATTAGCCACTACAATAGGTTTTTCTTGCAGGTATCGAGTTTCATGTATGTTTTTCTCACTATTTTTGGCATGCATGACATATGCATGTGGTTTATTGGGCATGATCTGTCATTGACATGGAGGATTTCCTGGATTGACAGTGGAATTTCCTAGCCTTTCCAATTCCTAGATAGCCATGGTGTTGTGGGTTTATTTCTTTATTTTTCTTATTGGTTCTCATGTTTCCTTTATCTTGGGTTGAATTACTGATGAGCCCCAGTATTGCAGCAAGGATGCTGCAACTCTCGGGCTACCAGCTTTACTTATCAACCCGAGGTTCATACAAACTTGGAGGTGATAGTGTTGTATGCACAAGTAAAAGTGATGGTTTTGCCTGTTGACATTGTTCAGCTAGTGAGAGACCACTGGGGTTCCAAGCCAAACTTCTATAGAGTCAGAAGAAGCTTGATTATTTGATGGAAAAAGGGAAAATCTACTCTAAGAGAATTACTCTACTGCAGTAATGGAAAAGGTCAACATGTAATGCTAAACCACACCATATCGTAATTAACCATTTAAGAAGCTATGCTAAGAAGAATTGCTAAATCAACAATAAACAAATGCTACTATCTAAGTTGCAGAAGTAAAAAGAATCAAACCATACTAATGTGCAAGCAAAGAAACTAAACTAAATATGTTTTCATGTTTTTGGGTTTTTTAGGCAAAATCAAGTATGCAAACTAATTGTTGTTGTGGATGTGACAGGTGGATGGAAGGTGTTTGAGGATGGCTAGAAGGTTTATGAAGTGGTTGGATGGTGTGGAGGGGTCCTAGGAGGCATTTTGTGACTTCCTAGAGGTTTCTCATCAATTTGGTCTCAAAATAGGCCGTTTCAGGAAAACCTACAGGATGTACTAGAAACCTGCAAGACGATCCTGTAGGAATTACAGGAAACCTACAGGATACAACCGAGAGCTAATTGTGAGGTGTTGGGAAGCTTAGGAAAGAAGTGTGATGGGTGGAATGGAGTGTTATAAGGTCTAGGAGCACTAAGGAGTCAATATCCAAGATAAGAGAGGGCTAGAATCACTCAATGTGTTTAGGGGAATTTCAATGAAAAATGATGAAAAACTAGTGAGGGTGGTGGTGAAACAAGCGATGGTTAAGGTGGATGAAGTGGAAGGTGGTTGCTGGTTATGAAGTCTTCGTCTCCTCTTGAAGTACCTGCTCTGCATAAAACATATGTGTCTTCCAAAAAGAACTATGCAACAAGATACATTTTCATGAACTAGAAAAGAATGAATCAACTGCCTATATTGCGCATGAAGAAAGTTGTTGAAGGGAATGAAAGCATGAGTGAGATCTTATTGCAGAAATGGAGATGGAAAAATATGACAATTAAATCTGCCTTACAACATGAAACAAATACTAAATCAAAGACAACAAACTCCAAAGCTCATACAATAACTAGAAATTTGTGTTTTTGGGGCTGTTGAAGGGTCCCTTCCTCAAGTCATGGTCCCAGAGGGAGGAAGTGAGGCCAAGACACCTGCTAAAAACCTTTTGGTGATCCTTTTTTTCCTTGCTAACCTGCTACTTGAAAGAAGGCACAAATGGAAGCAAACTATCACACAACCAATCTAATCTACACTGCTGTAATGGAAGTGCATCTACTAAGAAAATGAACAATTAAGCTATGAATCTATACTAGCATATATGTACAATAAAGAGGAGCCTTGGTTGCTAGGGTTGGGCCCTGTTGTGGCCACAACTATCACCCCATTAAAACATGCTCTGATAGCAAATTTTAAATGGGTCCCCTATAAATCCGGTCTTTCACCCCTCCGAATGATCTGTTTCATCCCAGTGATTTTAACTCTATGGAGAGCCAAATCTTCCATTCACAAATGGGTAAAACCCTTTAACAACCCCCTCACTTAAGCCCTTCATCCCTATGTTTATCAGGATTTCTTTAACCCCTCAAAACTATCATCACATTATTATTCCCATTACAATGCATTATAGTGAAAACCCTTCATCGCATCATTGTCCCATTATAATCCCTTTACAAAGGAAACCCTTCGCAAAATTCATAAACCCTCCCTCTTTCACTTATCGCACTCAATATGGGCACATAACACATGCCATAAGGGCCAGACCCAATGACATTATAAACCATAATATATATACATGTCGGGTCCTAAAGCCCGTCACATATTGCAATCAACCTCAGTCTAAGGTTTATGCATATATACAGCGCATCCCTGGTCTCTAGACCCGCCAGCCCTATGAACCGCATTGTATATATTATCTGGTCTAGCCCTAATAGCATATCGCATATTGGCGAAGCCTCGTGCCTTATACATATTACACGCAGTGATATAGCGGACCCGCCGACCTATCAAATATGATATATATATATTTTCGGGTCTGAAGCCCTATCGCACATCGCGATCGGCGGAGCCCCAGGATTGTGCCTATTGCGATATGTGATAGGCCGAACCCGGCGATATTTATAGACTCCATCATATAACTTTTGAGGTCCGACCTAAGTGATTGGGGCAGAATTTTCAATGTTTTCCCATGTTTTTCAATATTTGCGATATAACAAAGGATCGGTTTTCAATGTAAAAACAGGCCCATGGAATCCCGATAGTGCAATTGCACATCGGGGTGGTGGAAGTCATAGGTCCTGTGACCTGAGAGAGGGTTGATACCCGATTGCAATGAAAGGAAGCCTTCGAAAACTATGTCAAGCCTACGGGTTGAGTAGAAAACCGTGTGATTGACCTTGTATCAGGCATAAATCTTTTTCATGCTTGCTCCGTAGTTTTATAAAATGAATGAAGGCAGCGTTACGTTTGACTAATGCATCTTTTGTTCTATTTTTCACAATCATCAAGCTAATGATGGCTATCCTTGCAGATGAGAAGCAAAGGATGCAGGAGGGGATTCGAAGGGTCATGTATGCAGAAGCGCTGCATTTAAAGAGTCTGGCCGCAACCCCACACGTTGCCTTTACATTCCGTAAGCAAAGTTGTCCCGATCTCCATTGTGGGAAGGCAACATATAGTCACCCTTTTCACTAGCATCTATTCTCCCCCTCAGTAAAGTAATCGACCCAGCCGTTATATCTACTATGTGTCAACGGTCACACTAATGATCCTATCACTGTGTACTTGATTGGCATATCTGAAACAGTGGAAGATGAAGAGGTAGGGTGACCTTGGCTGGTCAGCAATTTCACCAACCTATCACATCGGTACACATTGATCTATGTAACGTCAAGAGGGAATGGAAAGGGCATGGAAGGAAGAGGGTGGTTCAGAGGCCGCATAAGTATTACCTTTGAAGAGGAGAAATAGCTTTGGATTTTTGAGAAGAACAGTGTTACTTTATTGTGAATGAGGAGGATTGTTTTTTAGGGAAGAAGGAGCCTTTAGTTTCAGACAGATTGTATTGTTTTGGATCACAGTGTTGTTACTTGCATGAATGTAAATGTGAATTATATTTATGCATATTGATGACTTACAACTCACTATTAGTCTTGTTAAATTGAATGTGATTCAGTTTCATGGTTAACTTGTGAATGGTCTCTGATTTGAAACTAAATTAAACATTAGTTGCAGTTTTAATTCCATAGAAGAATGTAGATTCCTATATGAGTAATTGTATTGCAATTTAGCTTTAATACAGTCTTGTCGAGATGTGAATACAGTGTTTGATTCATTTGGACTTGAATCTATGCATGATGTTTAACCTTCTTTATCACGCTCATGCTGAACATATATATGATGTTTAAACCTATGTATTATGTGCTTGCAAGATAGATTAGAGTAGCTAGGACTAAATTAGAGTAGTTAGAAGTAGCATAGATAGGATTTAATACATAGAGGTTAGCTGTTTCATTTTTTTTATTTAATTGAAGTCTTCCTCCTGGAAGCAATATTTTGACATGTTCAAGCAGTTTACAGGGTCCCTTAAAACTCGTCAGAGCTAGCCATTCCAAATGAAAGCAGGTCTAATTGGCACTTGTGATCGGGTTAGTTGCCCTTGTTGGCATAGTGCACATTTTCCATGTCAACAAATTGGCGGTAGAAGGAGGGCCTGAAACACCCTGGAGGCCAACTTTTCAAGATTTCATCTATAAGTGCCATGCATGGATTCAAAAGGATTAATGTATGGATCGTAAAGGTCGGAGAGATCCTGCCAAACATTTGAAAGAGCCTCATTTTGAAGAAACAGAGACCCCTTTAAGTCCTGTTTCTAGATCACCCAAGGAAGAGAGACTGTGAGAATATCCTATCACTCAGGAACAACCTGTCAGAGCACTTACTCGGGTTTATGCTCATTCCCTCTTTCAACTTCCCATCTTTCACTCCTTACCTCCGAAAACTAAGAGAAAGCCAAGGATCTTTACCTTGAGTGAAGATACATCAGCAACCACTTCTCTCGAAGACATTGTGCTAGAATCCTTGCAAAGTATCGACAGCCCTTGGGAAGAAATTCTCGAGGATGCCACTTCTAGAGGTAACTCCTTGCTTGATTTTGAAAATCTTAATGGATAAGCCTCCAAACAAAACTTCCTTGTCCATAGTATGGCCAATGTTCCCGCTCCAGGTGGGAATTAGCCTCCACCTCCTCCTCCGCATGGGAACCAGCCTCCAACTCCTCCTCCGGGAGGGAACCAGCCTCCACCTCCTCCTGGAGCACTCCCCCCCTGGCTTGCACAAGATGTTGTAGCGGTACCCGAGCAGTAGCATCCCTTTCCCAAAAATACAGAAAGAGTATTACCCAATTTCGACCATGAGCAGGGAGATACCGCTGATAACCATATTCACTCTTTCTTCCTAGCCTTGCGCAGGTTGGGGGTTGCCAATGAAGATGTAGTGTGCCTCCTATTCTCTTTTACTTTGACTAGTGCAGCCTCCACATGGTATTTCAGTTTGAGAATTGGGTCGATTACCTCTTGGGATGCTTTTCAGTAGGCCTTTTTGGACAAGTTTGGTGATGACAAAACACCTGCGGCCTTAGTTTTAGAATTATCCCGTCTGAAAATGGACAGCAAGGAGAAAGTTAAGGATTTTAACATTCGGTTCAACACCTTGTGTAACAGAATCGCAGCCACCGCTAGACCTACTGAGGAAGTGCTCATGGAGTTTTATGTCTCTGCTCTCCCTATCCCTACAGCGATGTGGGTTAAAAGGAGTAATGTGCAAACCTTACAAGGGGATATCGATGAAGCTGTAACGGTTGAGAATGAAATGCTCAGTCTTACAGCATGCCACCCTACAACTAAAGAAAAGAAAGCCTCTTAGACATCCAATAAGAATAATGGAAATGATAACAAAGGGGCTGAAACTAAAGAAAAGGACACCACAGATGTGGAAGGGTTGCAACGGATCATTAAGAAACTAACGACCATAGTCATTGGTATGAAAAGGAATCATGGGGAGAGTACTAGTGGCAATGGAGGAGACTATAACAATAGAAAGCCCTTCAAGCTGTTCTATCACATGAAAATAGAAGGTGGTCATAGTCAACTTGCATTGCCTGCTCAACCTAATGAAGGGGCTTTAATCATCAAAGAGTTGGCTCTTGTTGGATCGCTCCTTAACAAAGAAGAACCTATATTGGAGGTCAAACCAGAACAAGGAGACGAGGAGGAATTCCAAGTAGAAGAACCCTCATAAGAGGAAACCTAGATTAATGTGTTGTGGGATTTCCACAGTAATGAGAACGACGACGAGGGAGATAACCCCCGAGAAATCAACACTAATGAAATCCACACGTGAAGTAAAGGGCTACTCCCAGGTGCGATAAAACCCATAGATCGAATCAAGCAAGATGCTCGCCTTGTGAAAACATCCACTCCCGAAGTTTCTGTTGGAAAAGATAGATCTAGTGGTGATTCCAGGAATACCCCAATTACAAACCATCCAGAAAAGGATAAGACATCTCCCACTGCAACTAAGGCGACTCAAGACGGTAAAACCCCATCGAAGAATGGCAAAACAGGTATTTTTACCCTACCCTATCTCGTTTATAACATTGACTACAATCTTGTAGATGATCTCAAGAAGCGAAACTAAAAAAGCCCCACCACCTCAAGCACCCAAACCAAGAAGCCAACGTCCAAACTTGTTAGTACCACTAGTGCAACCCAAATACCGTCAGCTGTGGAGGCCACGTTATCTAAAATGAATCAAAAACCCCAAGATGTTAGCACAGCCATGATAGGGAGGAAATCGAAATCTATGACTCCATCGTTCTTCATCACGTTTGAGATTTTCGACATGAACGTCCATAACTGCTTGGTAGACTCTGGCACCTCATCCAATGTTATGCCTTACGCTGTTGCTAAGAGACTTCAGGAAATACCTGATAAAACTAAAACTCGAATTATGCAGTTTGACAGAATGAATGTGAGAGTTATTGGGGAGCTGAAAGATGTGTTGATTCGCATGGCTCCCGAACCTCAATACAATCAGGTCATTGATATAGTGGTAGTGGATATACCTAAGGCTTATGGAATTCTGCTTAGTAGGGACTGGTCATCAAATCTAAATGGATATTTCTCAACTAATTGGTCCCATCTTTTGTTGCCTCAGAGGGGAAAAAGTGATATGTTGAGAGTGGATCGGGAAAGATACATGAAGTACGTGGTAACAGAACCAAATAGCCCCAATGAACCTGTAATGTTCTATAACTCTATCCTTGGGAATTATAGTTCCAAGGAAACATGTTTCGGAGAGTGCCATGCAGAAAGAACTGAACACCCCCACAATCTAACTGATGAATTACCTTGTATTATAGTAGATGATAGGACTACTTGCATAGGAAGTAGTTCTTTTAGCATAAAATTAGAGTTTATTTTCTGGACACTCCACTTTAATGACTCTAACTCTCTTGAAAGTGCAGGCACTAGGAGCATTTTCATTGACCCACTAGTGAACCAACATTTGATGGCCAGTCGGTTGGAATGCACGCGCACCAGTAACACAGTAGAACATAAAGGCTTGCTGAAAGGCCTGAGAAGAGCCATTGAAAGGAATGTAAAAAATCGTAGAGATTTTGATAACCCATAGATAATGGTGGGCCAGGTAAAGACAAAGATACATTGCAGCCCACCACACCTGGTGAGGTACCAGCATGAGGTATGGAGTTTAATTGACAATTTCGATTCTTTCAATGTCACATATATACCTCGAAAGTATAACCACAATGCCGATCTTGTGACTTCTTTAGCTGCAGAAATTTTGCCTAATCTTATATTAAACAAGAATAAACTTTATATTGAATTGATTTTCAGATCATCTGTAACTAATAACATCTCAAATTGGTAGGTGTTCGAAGGTGATAACCAAATCCTTGAGTTCATGCTTTGCGAAAGAACACTCAGAAACACATCCATTAACAAAAGGGAGCATGACAAACTTATAAGCAGAAGAGAGGATGAGGTGATGTCTTTCATTGAGAAATTTATTTACTTTTAATCTCTCATGAGTGAGCCAATAGGTAAGCACACAAAATTACAACACCCATGACTGAGCCCATTCCAAGTTGTGGAAAAATTTGGTCATGGAATTTACAAATTGAAAACCTTACAGGGAGAAACTGAAAAAATCCCTGTTAATGGCCAGCATCTCAAGAGATACTTTTAGTAGCCACCACATGGTGGTTACTTCTTGTGTAGGTTAGAGTTCATTTCATTTTGTTGTTTTCCTATCCTTTCTTTTTTCTTTCTAACAAGTCTATTTTTCTGCTGTTTTGAATTACATTCCTTTTCAGCCAGCTGATTGTAGTCCTCCAGTCTCATTCTACCCTTCAGATTTTCCCTCATTCACTACTCTCGGCCTTTCCCTTCCTCATTAACTTGCTGATGATTCCATTGTTCCTGAATCCATCATTTCCCCACAAATCAAACAAACTTTCTATCAGCCCATGAGCACTTGAGAATCAGTAGTGGAATGCAAACCGAAACCCCTCATTGGCATCTGTTGGGAACCATGTGAGATCTGTTGATAACTTGGATATCTGGAGCATGTAGGGGCATCTTTATAAAACAAAAAATGTGTAACTACAGCTGGACTGGCATGGAGGAATGCTGCATTTAAATAAATCCCACTTAGACCTAACCTATGCTTGCTTGTAAGGTTTACAATCATTCTCCATTGGTCCCATCCACTACACTAAATAGTCCAATACATGTTATTCACAAGTAAACCTACTTTCTTGGGCTAAGTTCACTGTCTCATACCTTGTGGAAAATCTAATTGTGCTCTAGTCCTTGTGCCTGAAACTGGAAGGAATTATCTGAAAAGAAATGAAATATCAAGTCCTTATGCCAATCTGGAAGGACAGGTTGCTTCGGAAGTCGGTTAGAGTAATGACTGTTGCTAGGCTCAGAGTACTGGTTGACACAGCAAGCCCAACCTTGCTTAAGTGGTTTAAAAATATGGCATGATCCATGACTGAGCCCCATTCAATCAATGAAAATATAGCACTAAAATTCTCATATAAAGTGCAAGAAATCATGTCTACATCAAGCTTGATGAGCAGTAAAGAGCTAAGGTACACACCTAAACAGGTACGGATAGACCAGTAACAGCCCCAAAGGGATTTTTGAACCCATGCTTGTCCATCTATATACTTTGCATTTCAAGTTTATCTTAACATCCAGATGTTTTATTGATCTGAAGGTTATTTGGAAACAGAGATAATTGGTTCGCCCAACGGTTCGCCATTTGTTGTGGCCACAACTATCACCCCATTAAAACATGCTCTGATAGAAAATTTTAAATGGGTCCCCTATAAATCCGGTCTTTCATCCCTCTGAATGATCTGTTTCATCCCAATGATTCTAACTCTGTCGAGAGAAAAATCTTCCATTCACAAATGGGTAAAGCCCTTTAACAAACCCCTCGCTTAAGCCCTTCATCCCTATGTTTATCTGGATTTCTTTAAACCCTAAAAACCCTCATCGCATTATTATTCCCATTACAATGCCTTATAGCAAAAACCCTTCATCGCATCATTGTCCCATTATAATCCCTTTACAAAGGAAACCCTTCGCAAAATGCATAAACCTTCCCTCTTTTGCTTATCACACTCAATATGGGCGCATAACACATGCCATAAGGGCCGAACCTGATGGCATTATAAACCACAATATATATACATGTTGGGTCTGAAAGCCCGTCGCATATCACAATCGGCCTCAGTCCAAGGTTTATGCATATATACAGCGCACCCCTGGTCTCCGGACCCGCCGACCCTATGAAGCGCATTGTATATATTATCAGGTCCGGTCCCAATCACATATCGTATATCGGCGAAGCCCTGGGCCTTATACATATTACACGTAGCGATATAGCAGACCCACCGACCTATCAAATATGATTTATATATTTTTGGGTCCGAAGCCCTATCGCACATCGCGATCGGCGGAGCCCCAGGTTTGTGCCTATTGCGATATGCGATAGGCCGAACACGGCGATATTTATAGACTCCATCATATAACTTTTGAGGTTCGGCCTAAGTGATCGAGGTGGAATTTTTAGTGTTTTCCCATGTTTCTCAATATTTGCGATATAACAAAGGATCAATTTTCAATATAAAAACAGGCCTGTGGAGTCCCGATAGTTCAATTGCGCATCGGGGTGGTGCAAGTCATGGTTCCTATGACCTGAGAGAGGGCCGATACCCAATTGTGATGAAAGGAAGCCTTCGAAAACTGTGCGGAGCCTATCAGTTGAGTGGGAAACCATGTGATTGACTATGTATCAGGGATAAATCATTTTCATACTTGCTCCGTAGTTTTATAAAATGAATGAAGGTAGTGTTATGTTTGACTGATGCATCTTTTGTTCTATTGTTCACAATCATCAAGCTAATGATGGCTATCCTTGCAGATGAGAAGCAAAGGATGCAGGAGGGGATTCGAAGGGCCATGTATGCATAAGCACTGCGTTTAAAGAGTCTGGTTGCAACCCCATGCGTTGCATGTACATTCTGCAAGCAAAGTTGTCCTGATCTCCATTGTGGGAAGGCAACATATAGTTGCCCTTTTCACCAGCATCTATTCTCCCCCTTAGAAAAGTAATCGACTTGGCCATTATATCTTCTACGTGCCAGCAATCACACTAATGATCCTATCACAGTGTACTCGATTGGTATATCTGAAACAACGGGAAGATGAAGAGGCAGGGTGACCTCGATTGGTCGGCAGTTTCACCAACCTATCGCATCTGTAAAAACTGATCTGTGTAACGACAAGAAGGAATGGAAAGGGCATGGAAGGCGGAGGGTCGTTTAGAGGCCGCATAAGTATTACCTCTGAAGAGGAGAAATGGCTTTGGATTTTCGAGAAGAACAGTGTTACTTTATTGTGAATGAGGAGGACTGTTTTTGAGGGAAGAAGGAGCCTTTAGTTTTAGACTGATTGTATTGTTTTGGATCAAGGTGTTGTTACCGGCATTAATGTAAATGTGATTTATATTTATGCATATTGATGACTTATAATTCACTATTAGTCTTGTTAAATTGAATGTGATTCAGTTTCATGGTTAACTTGTGAATGGTCTCTGATTTGAAACTAAATCAAACATCAGTTGCAGTTTTAATTCCATAGAAGAATGTGGATTCCTATTATATGATGGATTGCAATTGTCTAGCTGTGAATTCAGTGATTGATTCATTTGGACTTGAATCTATGCATGATGTTTAACCTTCTTTATCACACTCCTACTGAACATATATATGATGTTTAAAACTCTGTATTATGCTCTTGTAGGATAGATTAGAGTAGCTAGGACTAGATTAGAGTAGTTAGAAGTAGCATAGATAGGATTTAATACATAGAGGTTAGCTGTTTCATTTTGTTGATTTAATTGAAGTCTTCCTCCCAGAAGAAATCTTTTGACATGTTCAAGCGGTTTACGAGGTCCCTTAAAACCCGTCAAAGCTAGCCATTCCAAACGAAAGCAGGTCTAATTGGGGCTTGTGATCGGGTTAGTTCCCCTTGTTGGCATAGTGCACATTTTCCATGTCAACGGGCCCTGACCTAAGAGATTCAACCCTCTGAGGTAACTCAGTGTTGGCTCAAAACAAAACTCATTTTTATTACCAAAACAACAGGTTACATCCAAAAACTGTCACAAGTCTTGCAGCTCAAAAATAGAGTAGAGTTTTACAATAAAAATCTGAATCCTACTAAGGTCCAAGACCTCTCTACTTATACATCTAAAGTCTCCAACGAATTCCTTAAAATTATGGAGGATTGGCTCCCAAACTCGAGATAAACTGGTGCTTTGTCTTTCACTTGCTCGACCGCCTTCTAGTCCTCATGATTTGGTTGTTTGCACTCTGAGCTGATGGAGGAATATTCGAATGGAGGGGTAGTAAATGAGGAGGATTTACCTCCTATAATCCCTCTCTCTTGATTCATTCGAGTTTTTACCTTGGTCTTTGCCAAAATTATTTGCTTTTCTCCTTTAATCCTGCATTAAATGCAAATTAGACCACAAAGCAAAATATCCAACTCTAACGCAACGCATCAACAAAATATAATCAAAAGTATGCAGTAAGTTATGAGAATAGTTGGTTTGACTAAGCTAGGAGGTGAATTTAGGCCCATATAATTACACAATGATGAGGCTCATCATCACCCCCGTACTGAAATTGTTGCTCATCCTCTGAGTAACTCAATCAATATCCATGTCCTTCATGGCTCTGGTAGCCTCTCTGACATCCCATGCCTCTGTTGTGTTCTCCTCTTCTTGTTCATAGAAGCCTGCTTTCTTTTCTACCTCTTCCCACTGCCTCTTTTCTTCTTCTTCTTTTCTCCCTTCTAGCATCCCCAAGAGTAGTGGTGGGCTGAGTTTTAGGCCAATCCAACTGACCTTCAACCTTTGCATAGAATTCTTATACATAGGTGTCCTGTTGAGTGCCTCTCTCAACCTCTAAGGGGAGTTATATTCTCTTATGTTTAAGTTGTATAGCATTGTGTTCCATCTCCTTAGGAAAGCATGTATAATATCATCTCCTAGCAGCCTAAACATGTCCTCAAAATGTGAAATTGGTTGGTCTTGGGTAGCAAGATATCTAGGTTCCAACTGAGGATCATTTGCAATAAAATTATGGGTACTGATGAGGGCCATGGGATTTGATTGTTCAGCTCTGATCAAAAGAGGTTCAGTTTTCTCTCTTGCCAATATCCTTTTCATCTCTATAGCTCTTGACTCCTCATGGTTCATCCATGATGCAAAAGCCATTAATTGTAGATCTCCTAGCTTGGCATTAGGGTCCCATACATTCATGTCTATGAGGGCCATGTTGTGTAAATAAAACTCATCCATTTTGGCCCTATCCTCTAGTGTACTTTGATCACAAAGATCAATAAACTTCCTGTAGTCCTAAAATGGCATGGTTCCCCTCTGTGCTAGTGTCTTAATATGAAACTACAGCAATTGTTCTTTGAGGTAGAGAGCATAGGATTTATTTGGCATCCTACACTGGATTGCCTCCAAGAAGAGGTTGGCCATACATGCTAGTTGTTTCTCTCTTTTCTGTTGTTGTCTCCTAAGCCATGCATTTTCTATCTCTAGTTGATTTCTCATTATAGCTTCTCTATCCCTTAAGCAACTTAGTTTTCTGCCAATTTCTTTGCGTTTCTCCTCAATGTTCCCAATGTCTTCTACCCCCTTCAATTTGGCGATCTACATCCATTGGTGAGTTCTGGCCCTCTCCTTCTCAAGCTCGAAGAACAGTGGGATGGAAAATCTTTGAGGTATGACCCTACCTCCTTCAATAAACCAATAATAGGAGTATGGGTTAGGTTGGGGGCTGGGTTCTTTTGTCTCTGGGTCCTCCTCTTTAGCTTCTTGTTGCAACCCTACCTTTCTTTCCAATTTATGTGCCTCCTGTAGATTCAGCAGAGTATCCTGTAGGGCTGTTTTTTCTTCCTATAGATTTTGTTGTGGATCCTATAGGATTGCCTTACCCTTTGAGGAAGTTGATCTAGTAGTAGGCCTCCTTACATAGGTGATAAGGGACTTATGGGAAGGAATTTTGTCTTCTTGTGTAGAGGATTCTTCAATCTCAATAGGAATTTTGGTTGATGTTTGTGGCTTCCCCTGTCTTATTCTTGTGCTCTTTCTTGTCCTGCAATATAGTGGGGTCTGCCTCTGCCTTTTTCCTTTTTGCTTGATTGGGGTGCTGAGAGCAGCAAGGGCAGTTGTTGCCCCTCTCTCATTGGCCTTTGGAGACACCCTAGGTGACTCTTCCTTGTGTTCTTTCCCCTCTGTTCTATTGCCTTCTTCCTCTCTGTTTTTCCTATCTTCTTCTTCTTGTAGATCTTCATAATCTCTATCAGTTTCCTCCTTAATTTCCTCTTCTATTTCTTCATCATCCTCCTTATCTTATCCCTCTTCTTCTTCATCTTCATCATGTTCCTCTGTGTCAGCTCCTTCTTCATCCATCTCATCCTTATCTTGCTCTGTATCTTCCTCTTCCTATTTTACTTCCTCTTCACTAGTAGTAGGACTAACATCATAAGTGAGAGCTTTGATGTAATCCTCTACTGGCATGTCTCTAAAAATTGACCATGTTATAACGGTTATGAGGTTTTGTAGGGCATATTCAATGAGGATCCTAATCAACCCATGGTGAGCTAATTGTTGAGAATTCTCCTCCTTCACTTTGATGCTTGAGTCTATGAGTGATTGAAGCAAGAAATATGGTATGTTGAGCCTTTGGTGAGGGGGTGTTTCTACTCCAAATATTAATTCTTCAAGTATCCTGAAATGATAGCCATAGACAACACTATATCTACCCTCACATGAGATGTATTTGATTAGTTGGTAGCCTACCTCGCTCCATGGATATGGTAGACTTTCCCTCCTTACTCCATTTTTGTCCTCAGTGGGTTCCTCACCTTCTAAAAAGAATTTTCTTTTAGCAACCTGGCTATCTCCTTTGTCTTCTTTTCTCCATGGGACTCCTAGGGGAAGTGTGGTGACCCTGCTGATGAGCTCAAGGGTGAGATATATAGTGAGGCCCCTTATTACAATAGTGGCATGTATTTTGGTGTGTGGAGTGAGGGAGAGAGAAAATTCGTAAGCCACCTCATCATCATACCCTCTGAATTTTTCGAAAAACCCTATCCAATTATGTCTTGTGAAGATTTCAAGCACTTGGGGGTGATGTTGGATTCTCATAGTGTTTTTGGGCTCTCTCCTATTAAGCCCTCCTGTCATCTCGCTGGTGAAGCTTGAGGAGAAAATGAGAGGGTTGAAACAACTTTTCAAATGCAGGAGAAAAACAGAGATGACTGTGTATTTAATTTCCTTCACACAGTTGCTAAATTCACTCAAATTTAGAGTATCCTTGGTTCATTTACTTGCAAAGGGGAATGTAATTTTAGAGCCTACCTCTTTAGACTGGTTGCAGTGGCCAACTCCTGTGATATCCCTTCTGAAATCTTCTCTGCCAATCCTGTAGACAGTCTCTGTGTATCCCATAGGAATTCCTATGGATGCTCCTATAGGAATTCCTGTGCAGTGAACGATGGATCTTTCTTTTGGTGGGTGGCCTGAGTTATGAGAGCGACTTGAGTGAGGGAGTTTCAAGGAGGTGAAATGCATTAATGCATGGGAACGATGTTTTATTTCCTCTTATGGTGATTCGGGGTGAGGTGGTGTGCTAGCAACAAAGGTACGTTGCCATTTTTGGACCATTGGTCCCCACTACCACCTCATCATTTCCCACTCCTCTTAATCAGCTCCAACCTCGAAGATCGTAGTTTAACCACTTTTTGTCCTACTTCTTCTCTGTCTTTGAGTTTACTGCAACCATGTGTGAGAGGACACCTGGTTGTGCATGTGCTGACTAAACGAAGGTGGCCAAGTTAACTGGCCACCTTTTCACTTATACACCAACTATCTTGTAACCCTTACAATTTTTTAGTACATGATGCATATGAGAGAGCAAGCGGAATACTTAACTGTGGTTTCAATGCTATGCTGCAGTTTTTTGAAGACCAGAGCTATTGCTGTGTATATTTGTTGCATGCCATTCTTATTCCTTCTCTTGCTATATGCTAATGGTTTCTCTATTTTTGCAAGTATCCGTGGTTGAAGATCTAATGCTGTTGCTTTGGAGCTCTTGGATCAACCTAGTGAAGACTTGTTGCTGGTGTGATTGGCATTCTGTGGGATAGGCTGCTACAAGATTTCCTACAGGATGTCCTGTAGTTGCTTCTCCCTCAAAATTCTTTTATCATTTTGCTTGCTCGGGCTATGAGGATGATCACATAGATGGAAAGGAGTGGGCGTGTGGAGAGTAGAGGATACTCAGGTGATGCTCTTTACTCCTCTTTGTTTCCTTTCTTCTTTGAAGACTGAAAAATTGTTGAAACTGATATATATATATATATATATATATATATATATATATATATATATATATATATATATATATATATATATATATATATATATATATATATATATATATATATATATATATATATATTGGATTGTGAGTGCAGGGATGATGATGGTGGAGGAGGTGAGGTGCTAGATCATGGATGGGGTGAATTTTAGGGACCTAACAAGTCCATCATATGCCTTCGGATTGCTTCCTGTAGGATTTTTGGGTCATTGTAATTCCTATAGGATCATCTTGTAGGTTTTCAGGGGATCCTGTAGAAAACACAATCTTTGCATAAATCAAAGCAATGCAATGGAAAAATGACAAAAATGATGGAGGGATGCGTGGTAAGAAGTGAAGAAAATGAATATGTGAGTGGAAGGGGTCTCCTTGGGATCCTCTTTTGCTCCTTGACTATCCTTCTTGCCCACCTGCAAATGGAAATTTAATGATATTTTTTTTTGAAAAGCAACTAGGCTCCCTCAAAGAGGTTTTCACCCTAGCTGTTTGCCCTAGGCTCCTCAAGAAGGGTTTTCACCAAGGGATCTTCTTATTCTCTTTTTCTTTTTGTATTTTGTTTTTCTCTTTTTTTGTCATCACTGGGCCACCTCAAGAGGTTTTCAACCCACATATGGGACTCAGGTGCCTCATGGAGGTTTTCACCTGAGTCCTTATTCTTTTTCTTTTCTTCAATGATTTGATGAGGGAGGAGTAGGAACTTGCTCCACTATCATCAATGTTTTATTGATATCATCAATTAACTCTTGTTTTGATAAAGGTCTCTTGTACATTTTCAACCGATGTCCATTAACAAGCAAAGAAATGGCTTCTTCATCTATGGTTCTGCCTTGCACTGAACCATTATCATGGCATCTTTCCACAACATAAGGTCTGAGCCATCATGTCCTCAACTTGCCCTTGAAGTCCTTATACCTAGAATCATATAACAATGCCCAATCGCCTTCCTGAAATTGCTTCTCCTTGATATTTTTATCATGCCAGATCTTCCTCTCAAGTTGAACAATATGTAGGAGGGCTTGCATTCTAAATTCATATAACCATTCAATTGGAACAATATCTCTTTCTGTGCACTGCTAAGATCCAAATCTAGTTGGGTTGCCATCCTTAATGTGTTATATTCAAATTCAATGGACAACAAGGCCTTTTTCCCATAGATCATCTCATAGGGTGTGAATCTAGTGGTGGTCTTCCATGTGGTATTATAGGCCCAGGTGGCCTCAACTAGCCTTTCTGCCCAATCCTTCTTGTTGTTTCTCACCATCTTGGTTAAGATGCCTTCCAGTGCTCTGTTGGTCACCTCCACTTGCCCATTAGCTTGTGGATGATAGGGAGTGGAAGTCCTATGCTTGATCTTGTGATGGCTGAGCAGGTCTTCGATCATGTTGGAGGTAAAATGGTTGCCTTGGTCCATGACCTACTCTCTAGGGTACCCAAATTTGTAGAATACATTCTCCCTTAGGAATCCAGCCACCTTCTCTTCTGTAGTTGCCTTAATTGCCTTGGTTTCATCCCACTTAGTCAAATCATTAGTGCACACAATAATGTACTATTTTTTCTTTGAAGGAGGGTCAATAAGTCCAATTAAGTCCATGCCCCACTTGTCAAATGGCTCGAAAGTCACTTGACGCTGCAGAGGTATTTCATCTCTTGGAGTAGGCATTCCCATCCTCTGGCACCAATAACACTTACTAGTGTACTTTTTCACATTCTGATGAAGAGTGGGCCAATAATAGCCTACTAGTAACACTTTGAATGTTGTCCTCTTTGCTGCAAAGTGACCTCCATAAGGCCCATCATGGCAGGTCAGAAGGATGTCAAAGACTTCCTCTTCCCTGACATTCCTTCTCAAGACTTGATCTCGGCCAAGTTTGAAAAGATTGCCCCCAATCCAAGTGAAGGAAGCACTTTTCCTCACTATTTTTCTCTTTTCTTTGGAGGACAAGTTTGGTGTGAACTGTGCTGATATCAAATAGTTTGCTATATCAGCAAAACATGGAGAGAGAACTTAAATAGAAAATAAGTGCTTGTCCGGTAATTGGTCATCCACCATTCCTTCTTCACCTGCAAGAAAATTTACCCTAGATAAAAAAATATGCAATAGCATTTTCCTTACCAGGCTTATCAACAATGGTTAGACCAAACTATTGTAATAAAAGTAAACATCTTATAATTTGAGCATTCACATCTGGTTTGTTCATTAAACATTTGATTGCAGCATGGTCAATATGCACGAATGTTTGATAGCCTGTAATGTAATGCCTGAATTTGTTTAATTAATGCACAATAGATAGGAGTTACTTTTCGGTCACTGTATAATTTAGTTCAGCCTTTGACAAGTTCTTACTGATAAAATAGATAGCATAAGGTATTTTTTCATATATCTAACCTAGGGATGCTCCTACGGATTTGTGTGAGGCATCAACATGAATATGAAAGGGGAGGGCCCAGTTTGGGCCTCAGAGAATTGGTGCAGTGGTTGACTTATCCTTTAGAATTTCTAAGGCCTCTTGAGAGCTTTTTGACCATATAAACTCAGAATCTTTGGCCAACAAACCAAATAAAGGAGAGGCCAACTTGTTGAAGTATTTTATGAACCTTCGATAGTATCCATCTAACCCTAGGAAACTTCTGACATCTCTCTGCTTTTGAGGAGGAGGGACCCTTTGGATGATGGTTATTTTGTTTGGGTCCACCTATAGTCCTCGCTGAGATATTGAATGACCTAGCACAGTCCCCGAAATCATTAAGAATTCACATTTTTCAGGACTGAGAGACAAGTTCATTTCAATGCACTTGTGCAGTACTTTGCCTAGGTTAGACGGGGCTTCTTGAAAATCACATCCATAAGGTGTAAAATCATCCATATAAATCTCCATCACATCATGGACTAATTCGGTGAAAATACTCAAGACTTCTCTCTGGAAAGTGGCAGGAGCATTGCATAGGCCAAAAGGAAGGACCCTATAGGCAAAAGTACCCAAAGGACAGGTGAATGTGGTCTTATCCTGGTCTTCTGGGTAGATATAGATTTGGTTGTACCCATTGAATCCATCTAGGAAAGAGAAAAACCTTTTCCCTGCCAGGCCATCTAGCACTTGGTCAATGAAGGGTAGAGGAAAATGATCCTTCTTTGTGGCTTTGTTCAACTCCCTGTAATCGACACAAATCCTCCACTTACCATTTTTCTTGGGAACTAACACCAAGAAGAGACCCACTCACTATTGGAGATAGGGTAAATGAATCCTACACCTAGCAGTTTTTGCAGTTCTTCTTTGACTATATATTTAAGATTTGGATTCATCCTCCTTTGTGGTTGTCAGACCGGCTTGCAACCTTCTTTGATGTATATGTGGTGAGTACCCACTAAGGGGTGTACTCCCTTCATTTCCTTGTAACTCCAGGCGAAGGCTTCTAGATTATCCTTTAACATGTTGCATAACTTCTCCTCTTCGAGAGAAGAAACAGATGGAGTGATTTTCAAGGTTCTCTCTAGGGCGAATTCTATGGTTTTGACATGGAGTGGGTTGGGATCAGCCAAGCATAAGTCAGTTGGATGATTGTTCTGTGTTTCCTTTACTGCTTCTTCTAAAGGTAATGAACCGGGAGTTGGAATTTGGAGCAAGTGTTCAATCAAGTCATCCTCATCTTGTTGTCCTCCTCCCATGGTTGCTTCCAAAGCATAAATTTGGGTGGAATAAACTTCATCTTCTTCCTCATCCTCTAACCATAAAGGTAAATCATGTTGTAGAGAAGGTTGAGTAGGAGGGTATATGACTAACTGCTTAGACATATTCCCATTCTTAATGGTCATATTCCCAGCTCTCCAGCTAATGCAAGCATCGGTAGTGGCTAACAATGGCCTCCCAAGGATAAGAGGATAACCAGTAAGCTTAGCATTGGGCTGGAGAACTAGGAAATCTGCAGGGTACTCCCAGGAGTCAATGGAGATCATCACATCCTCCACAATTCCCTTAGGGGTTATTGTGGAACGATCTGCAAGTTGCAGAACTGTCGTGGTCTTTCTCAATGAACCTTGGAGGTTGAGCTTGAGCATGGTGTCCTAGGTCATCACATTAATGGTAGCCCTAAGATCGATTAGAGTGTGTTGGACAATGGTGCCATTGATGTGCACATCTACTATAGGGCTTCCAGGGTCCAAATATTTTGGACATATTACTTGCCCCAGCATTAAGTCAGACAGCTGCCCAATGACATTAATGGTAGGGGCATCCCTTTTTCGCCTCCCAAGATGCTTGAAGCACTTCTTAATCAACTTATTGTAAATGGGAACATATTTTATTGCCTGGAGAAGGGGGATATTTGCACATAGATTTTTCAATTCTCCCAGAAGTTCAATCTCTTCTGGGGTAGGCTAGAGTGGTTGGGCTAATCTCTTAGGGAAAGATGGATTTACTTCAAGGTTTCTTTCCTCTCTTTCTTCCCCAACCTCCCTAGGTGGAGGGGGAGGTAGGTTATCTGGGGGAACTTTCCCAGATCTCAGGTTAATCTCCTGGATTTACACAACATAAGTTGGATATGATGTCTCTCCACTATATACTTGTTGATATTGCCTATTATTCGGGGTCGGATTTGGCTATGCAGGCATCTATGGTTTTTTGGGAAGAGCAGAGTGTAAGAGCTGTGGTTGGGTAGGTGGTGGAGGAAATAGAGTTGGAGCATTGTTGCACTGAGGCCTCCACCCTTGGAGTGGTGTATTCCATTGAGGTTGTGGCCAAGCATAAGCTTGAAATGACTGGCTGGCTGGCTGGGAATGATACTGAGATGCATAGGACCAAGGAGGGAGTGTAGACCAGGACAGATGATGAGAGGGTCCCCAACAAGGTATAGCTATGGTTTGGTTGGGTTTGTAATATGCATGGGATAACCCTTACATGCCCTGCTAGTATGGTCTAGGCCCAGGAGGTCTCCTTTGGTTAATGTAGCAAAGCTACTTAGTAACCCCTTCAGCTCCTTGATATACAACTTTGAGTCTGGGTAAATAAGGGCACTTGTCTATGTAGTGGCTTTCCTCACAGACCGGGCAAATTTCAATAAATTTCAACAGACATTCATTCCTAGGATGCCTCCTCATGCATTTAGGACAAGTGATGGCCAAGGCTCTCTCTGATTCCTCCTGCTTCACTTTAATGTTCATGGTGTCCAGTTGCGAGGCAAGGGTTTTCAGCATATCACGTTTGAAATCTTCGATCATGTTTCTAATTTCACCCTTGATGGATGAGTTGGAAGATGATGTACTAGCCATAGGTTGACTACTCCTACCCTTTTTCCTGGCTTCCCTAGAATGGTTTCTGAAGACAGTCTTGATATCCTCATAGGGTAATTGGTAGATATCTCCTCTTGCTAACAAATGTAAGGTATCCAGAAGATCGTCTCTTACTCCCCTAAGCAGGACCAACTTTAGTGACTCAAGGTCAAGTGTGCACGTGACCCTTTTGTAACAGATCTGGAATCTTTCTTCGTAGTATTCTAAGGATTCATCATGGCCTATGTTCATCCTAAAAATTTCTTCTTTAGTATCCTTTGACCGACAATAGTCCCGATATTTGTTGTTAAAGGCCTGCTGCATTTGAGCCGAAGTTGTGATGCTATCTCCAAGTAAACCCATGAATGAGTGCAATGTTGCATCCTTGAGGGTAGATGGAAATAGTTTTAACTTTTGCTCATCATCTGTATAGTCATAGGTTCGGCATATAGCAGCAAACTCAAACAGGAAAGTGTCAGGGTCCTCTGTGGTCAAGCCATGGAAATGAGGTAGGGAAAAGGGGCTTATATTTTTCATCTTAGTGTCCCCATTGGTTTCCCTAATGGGGAAGTCACCCTCAACTCTCTCTCTATTCCCTCTGTCATTTCGATTTTCAGCCATTCGCTTAGTAGGAATGGGTTCCTCTTCTTCTTCTTCTTCCCCTGTAGGTTCTTCAAATATCTCAGGTTTCTCACCTAAGGGTTCCTCCAGTTCACAGCCATCGAAGAAGAGAGAAGGTTGGTTGTTGGATGCAGTGGGGGTATTTTGAAATTTTTTTCCTAAGTTGTCCCTATTTCTACGAGGCATGAAAGGAAATATTTATGGGGTGGTTTTGCATTCTTTTTTTAAAACATGGAAAGTACTTGGAGAATTGAAATTGCTGATTGAATGAAAATTACTAACAGAATGAAAAAGCTACTTGCTGAATTGAAATCCTACTTGAATAATGGAAAGGAAAGTAGATAATGCAAATTGAAAGAAAGGAAACAACTAGATTACTTTTGCAAAAATAAACTAATGGCAGAATATTGAAGACAAGAAATAGAAGAAAAGAAAGCAATAATCACATTCTACTCAGACACCTCCCTGGAAACGGTGCCAAAAAGTGATGAGTGCCAGTATTACAGCAAGGATGTTGTAACTCCTGGGCTACCAGCTTTACTTATCAACCTGGGCTTCGTACAAACTTGGAGGTGATAATGCTATATGCACAAGTAAAAGTGATGGTCCTACCTATTGTCACTGTTCAGCTGGCGAGAGACCACTGGGGTTCCAAGCCAGACTTCTATAGAGTCAGAATAAGCTTGATTCTTTGATGGAAGAAGGGAAAATCTACTCTAAGAGAATTACTCTACTGCAGTAATGGAAAAGGCCAACATGTAATGCTAAACCACACCATACCCTAGTTAACCATTTAAGAAGCTATGCTAAGCAGAATTGCTAAATCAACAATAAACAAATGCTACTATCTAAGTTGCAAAAGTAAAAAGCATCAAACCATACTAATGTGCAAGCAAAGAAACTAAACTAAATCTGTTTTCACTTTTTTGGTTTTTTTAGGAAAAATCAAGTATGCAAACTAATTGTTCTTGTGGATGTGACAGGTGGATGGAAGGTGTTTGAGGATGGCTAGAAGGTTTATGAAGTGGTTGGATGGTGTGGAGGGGTCCTAGGAGGATTTTTGTGACTTCCTAGAGGTTTCCCATCAATTCAGCCTCAAAACAGGCTGTTTCAGGAAAACCTACAGGATGTACTAGAAACCTACATGATGATCCTGTAGGAATTATAGGAAACCTACAGGATACAACTGAGAGCTAATTGTGAGGTGTTGGAAGTGTTGGGAAGCTTAGGAAAGAAGTGTGATGGGTGGAATGGAGTGTTAGAAGGTCTAGGAGCACCGAGGAGTCAATATCCAAGATAAGAGATGGCTAGATTCACTCAATGTGTTTAGGGGAATTTCAATGAAAAATGATGAAAAACTAGTGAAGGTGATGGTGAAACAAGGGATGGCTAAGGTGGATGAAGTGGAAGGTGGTTTCTGGTAATGAATTCTTGGTCTCCTCCTGAAGTACCTGCTCTGCATAAAACATGTGTGTCTTCCAAAAAGAACTATGCAATAAGATACAATTTCATAAACTAGAAAAGCATGAATCAACTGCCTATATTATGCATGAAGAAAGTTGCTGAAGGGAATGAAAGCATGAGTGAGATCTTATTGCAGAAATGGATATGGAAAAAGAATACAATGAAATATGCCTTGCAACATGAACCAAATACTGAATCAAAGACAACAAACTCCAAACCTCACACAAGAACTAGAACTCTATGTTTTTGGGGCTGCTGAAGGGTCCCTTCCTCAAGTCATGGTCCCAGAGGGAGGAAGTGAGGCTGAGACACCTGTTGAAAACCTTGTGGTGGTCCTTTCTCTCCTTGCTAACATGCTACTTGAAAGAAGGCACAAATGGAAGCAAACTATCACACAAACAATCTAATCTACACTACTATAATGGAAATGCATCTACTAAGCAAATGAACAATTAAGCTATGAATCTATACTAGCATACATGTACAATAAAGAGGAGCCTTGGATTCTAGGGTTGGGCCCTAACCCAAGAGCTTCATCCCTTTGAGGTAACTCAGTGCTGGCTCAAAAAAAAACTCATTCTTATTACCAAAGCAATAGGTTACATCAAAAAACTGTCACAAGTCTTGCAGCTTGAAAATAGAGTAGAGTTTTACAATAAAAATCTGAATCCTGCTGAGGTCCTAAGCCTCTCTACTTATACATTTGAAGTCTCCAACGACTTCCTTAAAATTAGCGAGGCTTGGCTCCCAAACTCGAGATAAACTTGTGCTTTTTCTTTCACTTGCTCGACTACCTTCTAGTCCTCAAGATTTGGCTGTTTGCACTCTAAGCTGATGGACTAATATTCGAATGGAAGGGTAGTAAATGAGGAGGATTTAACTCCTATAATCCCTCTCCCTTGATTCATTCGAGTTTTGACCTTGGTCTTTGCCAAAATTCCTTGCTTTTCTCCTTTAATCCTACATTAAATGTACATTAGACCACAAAGCAAAATATCCAACTCTAATTCATCTCATAAACAAAATATAATCAAAAGTATGTAGTAAGTTATAAGAATAGTTGGTTTGACTAAGCTAGGAGGTGAATTAAGGCCCATATATTTACCCAATGATGAGGCTCATCACTTAATAGTTCCTCAAAGCCCTAGTTGGAAAAACGTTGTGGAAACCCTGTAACAATTTGGGTTGAGTTACTAGTCCTAGAAGCCTTGGTTGAACAAATGCTTTGGAAGCCTATGGTGGGTTGAGTTGCTAGGCTTGGAAGCCCTGGTTGGACAAATTCTCTGAAAGCCCGACGACGGCTGTGGGTTGTGTTACTAGTCTTGGAAGCCTTGGTTGGAACAAACACTCTGGAGCCCTGGAAGGCTTGGGTAGAAACCAATCTAATGAGGGTTTTGTGATGTCTGACCATGAGGTGGAATCATTGTTTGATGGGTTGAGGTGTTTTGGCCTCTAGAAGTCCTAGATGGTTTTGATTGATGTGTTCTATGATATCCCACATTCATGCTTGGAATATGGAATGAGGGTAACTAGATGAAGAGATATTTGTCTCAACCATGTCTACAGTCGGGTGGTTCGTGGAAGTCCCACAGCTGGTTGGCCTTTACATTAGTATTATGAGGTTATTTATCCTTGTTATTTCATGAGTATTATATTGGTTTATATGTGGATTCTATGGTTGTTATTGCCTTAGTATTTATGTTTTTATTAGGCTGGTTATGAACATGTATTATGACAATGGTTATGTATGGATCTCATCATGTTTTACTTGTAAATAAATGAACAATGTATCTATGGCCTAATGGATGAAACTTCAGCTAATGTGTTTAGGCATAAATGCTTCTTAGCGATTCTCAAATGAGTACAAGACCCATATGCTTAGATCTGTTATTTAGTCTTGTAGATTAAATATTTGTGACATGTTTGACGAAATGCCTGTCATGGATAGTAGAGGAAAATTCAAGTCCTTATTCAAGTAATTGCATATGTATAATTGTTCTATTGTTACCTTTCAGTTTTGAAAGTGTAATTTAGTTCTAGGCAGGGACCTAGGCTCGGGGCCAGAAAAAGTGGCTCAAATCTTGGAGATGTAGGCACAACACTGGGCAGAAAAGTCCCCAAACGAATGCATACCCATGTTGTGGGAGCATATGGAGCCTCTTGGATGCATGATTGTCTATATCATGGGAGTTTCCGAGGGTTTAATGGTTTAAAAACTCGATGGGACCCAAGGGCTGATTACCTGAGTGGTTAGGATGGCTCCTCGGAGTTCTGTTGCTGATGTGGAAGATTTGTATGGTTTGTTTCCATCGGTTCAGCTTCCTTAACTGACACATAGCGAGTCAAATCATACATAGTAACTTCTCTTCACATGTTTACCTTGGTTGGTTAGTTACTTGCGTAGATGTGGGAGGAGGGTGTTACATCTTTCTAGCATTGGAAACTCCACGATTTGTATTGAAGTGTATTTTCAGAACATGTATCCTCATTTTACACAACCTCATAATACACTTTGATCACCTTGATTGCCCGTAATACATGGTAACAAATTTGGCTCTCATGGTTCTCATACTTGGAGATTGGGCTGACTCGATATTTTTAACGTAAGTTTAATATTTTAAATCAATAATTTTGTAATCTATGTATGTACATATATATATATATATATATATATATATATATATATATATATGAATGATAAAATTTTATTTTATTTAAAATTTAAACTATTAAAAATAACTCATAAACATTTATAAAAACCTTAGAGACAATTCATCCCTTAGCAATGGAAAGGGTTAGATGGAATGATATTTAAAGGAAGTCATTTGCCAAGGCAAGGATAAGATTGAATAAATGTAGTAAATTTTGGAAAATTTAAAAAAAAATTGTAAATTTTAAAGGTGTCAAACAAAGATAAAATAAGACCCATTTTACACTCCTTACTTAGCTTGACGGAACCTTATTTTCTGTGGATTTTCCCATCCCCCAAACTTGTTACCCCAGGATTTTCAAATGCACCTAACTTCTAAAATGCCAAGGAAAATCCTCCGAAGTGATGTTATACGTGCCATGTGTCACTTCTTGAGTCATTTTCGTGTCACTCATTTTTTCCCACTTAGTCACCTAAAAGTGCCAAATATGCATACCACATGTCACTCATTTGTTCCCACTAGGTCACCCAAAAGTGCCAAATATGCATACCACGTGTCACTATCCAGGAGTGCCACATCACCCCAGGATTTTAAGCAGTTGATGTAATGTTGATGTGATCTCAAGCATTAGAGCTATTGATTTCACATGCAACCATGGCTCCACATGATCTATGTCAACCAATCTTATCACGCCAAGTGTCCTTCTACAATTAGACCATGCTTTCAAGGGTACAGAGGAAAGAGGGTCTTGAGCCTTTAGTTTTTCCACGATTTTACTTTATAAAAATAAAGGGCGAGGATAAATTTTTTTGTAAATAATAGTAGATAGTGTTTGTCGTCTCCCCAATCTCATCTCCTCCGCAATAAAACTTGGTGACTCCATTGAAACTCCTAGGGAAAAATTTCAGGGGAGGACCTCTAGGGTGACGTGTCCCTTGGGGTTCCCCACTGTGCAAACCCTCCTGAGCTTTTATTGGTTTTTATTCTATGCCTAGGCTAGCTCACCCTAAACCTCGAATCCCAAACACTTCGGTACCATGCTATCTTTCAAAACTCCGTGGAAAATACTCATCGGGGTTGTGTCCCACATGAAACCCGCACTATACCTCTTGAGCTTTTTATTGCATCTCTGCACCAACATTGTGACTGCTCCTTCATTCTCTACCGCTGGTTTTTGCTGCACTTCCCTACTTGATCATATTATCTTATTATCCTACCTATTGAGTGATTGAAATTTTGTGCTTGATTCCAAGAAATATTATTAGTTTATGTACGAGGTATGCGTATTCTATCTACCTACCAAAACCTTGCATTAATACAATAATATTCTAAAGCTTAAATAAATAGTCAAGCTTGATTACTAACTAATTTTGATTAGTGCTTAATTAACCTTAAAATCTTGACTTATAATTATTAAGTTATATCTGTGTATACTTATTATTAGATACTTGTGAATCTATAATTTTATTTTATTGATATGACTTAATATAAATATTTTATTATTAGTTATTATTTTATTATTATTTTATTTCCCAAGGTTTGGAAACTTGTCTCCTCAAATTTATTTTTGAATAAAATATTAATATTTCATTTCCCAAGATTTGACAAGTTGTCTAAAATTTATTTTTGGATAAGATATAGGAAGAAAAGTCAAGGTCATTAAATTAAAAGGATGTGGGTGTATTCATTGCCTTAATGGTAGGTGGTTGAGGTGGATGAGTGGGGGGGACATAAATGGAAGGAGGATGCAAGGAGAAGGGGGATCCTAGTTCTTTATTTTGGCATTGGAGAATTTTATTTTGGAGGGAATGTGAAGGAGAGGGGATATAATTGAGAGAAACGTAGGAGTACTCTGACTTGCATCCATTGGAGAGTGTTGGATGTAACTTGGACACACTACGACTGTTGTTGGACTTGGGCTAAGAGGGTGAGGGAAACTATGGAGGTTTATTGGGTTAGGAAGTTGGATAAACATTCCTAGTTGGTAGGGTGGAAAATTTAGTCAGGCAGCCCCAACACAACACCCCAACCGAGCCACGGGATCAAGTATTCCTTAGTTTGTTGTATTATTTAATAAAATTTCTACAAATTAAATTTCTTACATGTTTAATATGTTGTAATTCAAAGTCAGATTGGAAGCAAAGGGTTATTCACGTAAAGAAGGGATATATTATGAAGAAACATGTGCACAAGTCACTAAAATGAACACCATTAGAATATGATTGCATTGACAGCCAAGCATAATTGAAAGTTAAATAAGTTAGATGTCAAATCAACATTTCTAAATGGAGAATTAAAGGAAGAAGTGTATCTTGGTCAGCGAGAAGGATTTTTAAAATAGGGAGAAAAACATCATATGGTATGAAACAAACACCCAGATCTTGGTATGTGAAGATTGATAGATTATTCTGTCAATAGTGTTTTACTAAAAGTAAAGGAGATCCAATCTCTATATCAAGAAGGATGAAAAATTCCATGTCATTGTGATTTCTGTGTATGTAAATGATCTGATTTTCATATGAAATTCTACTAGGTTAATTGAAAATTTCAAAAGTTCTCTACACAGGAATTTAAAATGAAGGATATTGGAGAATTGCATTATTGTTTAGGCCTTGAAATTTGGAGTGATAGTGGAAGAAGTTTGGCCACACAATGTAAATATACATAGTAATTAATCAAGAGATTCAACATGAATGGATGTAAAGCAATATCTACACCACTTGAATAGAATGTTAAACTAAGCAGTAATGATGAAACAAAAAAAGTGAATGGCACATTGATAGATAGTTGGTGGTAACTTTGAATTCTTGACTACAACTAGGCCATATGTTGCATATTCAGTTAGCATACTTAGTGAGTTCATGACTAAGCCACATGAAAGTGACTGGAAAGCAGCCAAAAGAGTCCTTTGATATTTGAAGGAAACTGAAATTTTTTATATTGAATGTACGAATAATTTGAATGTTTAGTTGACAGGTTATTCAACTTATGATTGGGAAGGATATCCAAATGATAAGAAGTCCAACTCAGGTTATGTATTGAGTATTGGATCTAGTATTATGTCATGGAGCAACAACAAACAACCAACTATTTCTTTTTCTTCCAGTAAACCTGAATACAAGCTCTTATACAATGCAACCTGTGAAACAATTTGGCTAAGTAGAATTCTTTAAGACATGGGAGAAAATAAGAAGAACACGCGATGATGAATTAAGGTTTTATGGAATGATGATACTGCCTTTTCTATAAGACCCAAAATATCTTATAACAAAATACAATGATGCTCTAGCTTATAGTGGCATAGTAATACCATAGGCACTCTGCACACAAACAAATAGCACAGGTGAGACTAGACATGACCCTTGGCTCAACGCGTCATTGTTGGTGTCCATAGAACCCACACACACCGTTGTAATAAGAAGCAATGGTAGTCTTGATGCCTCTTGGTCGAGATTTGAGATTTGAACTAGCACTACCTCCCACAGGCAGACCACGTCTGCCAATCGATCCCTACAGTTCACGTTGGGTTCACCATCCTTTCTTAACACACGTGGATATGCATCTTGTTGAGCAGATCTCATTGCTTCACACCACATCACATTAAAAGGCTGCCGAGTATGAACCGATCCACCAATTCTCATCAGGTTCACTACAATGGCCCATGACGGGGGCGGGGAACCATATTTCAACCCACTGGACTGCACTCTTCTACTGCGCTACCACAAATCCCGCTAAGTTTCAAGGTGAGTGAGATTAGAATGAACGAAGCGTGGGATGAATGAAGGGAGCAAGAAGTAGGATTCCAAACTTCGAATACAACCTTCACAAATTCCATGAGCACCGCCACCAATATGCTTCGATCCACACAAACGCACCCTCAAACACGTAGATCTACAATCTACCGCCTGCTCGGCACACACCGTTGGCTCGAACGATCTGCTGCGTACTGCTCGAATTTTGCTCTCTGACTAGCAGACACACCATGGTTTCCAATTTTCCTCTCCAACTCTACCATGATTCTCTGATTTTCCATCATGAACTGGGTTCACTGTGATCCGGTTCTACCCTCCATAGGTCACGCAACCTCGCAAGCATTCCACCAGATGTGTAGAAGGCAACAGCCAACATCTAGACCAGATCCGCAATACCACAGATCACCATATCGCTTGATTCTAGGGTCGATCTGCAGCTACCAGCACTGCCACTGTAGAGCGATTTCTCCACACTGACTCTGCAACACGGCAACTTGACCTCAACCACCTGCATGAAAGCAGCACGTCTAGCAACAGAACCACAATGCATAATCACCACGATCTATTGCCAATGGATACCACGATGCTACACCATGATACCATTGATTCCTTGTTGATCACAGTGTGATCTGCTCAGACAGCCCATGCGAATTGAATCACCATGATTCATTGCTCTAGGTCGCAACATAATGAATCCAATAAACTCCAAAGTCACTTGAAAAAATTGATGGACAAATAAACAAAGACTTTATTCATCAAACTCTTTAATCAACTCCATATTTATTTCCCTTGGACGAGGCCCAAACGTGCTCTAATACCAAGATAAAAATTTGATAGTGCAAAACTATTCACGTTGATTATGATATTACATATGTTGGGAATTTCTGATAATTCCAAACAAAAAGATGAACAGAGAATAATGCTCTATTTCTTAACACAGAGTAACTAAAAAAATTTGAAGACAAAGTTTCACATATGCACAAAAAACTTTGTATTCATTAATAAGACTGCCTGTTACAAAAGAAAAAACTTCCTCTAACAGAGGGATTACAACAGGAACACTTCAGATGCAGTTCCAAGAAAACTTCACTGTCTCTTCTGAAAAATTTACTCTATCCGAGCTGTAAATTCTACATTCCCGTGTGTAAAAAAAAGCTCTATCTCTGCACTCAGAAAAAAAATAACACTACTCTGTGTGAAATTTTTCTTTATCCCCTTCGCGTTGCTGCGTATTGGGTTTTCCTTCTCAAAAAAATTACATTCGCGTGCTGCTGCGCTTCATTGCATTTCATAGTCAACGAACAACAAAAACGAAAACATAATATTTACCTTTTACTTGTCCCGTAAAAGGAACTACTCCCATGAAATAAAAAACAATAAAATTAAAAGACTTTACCTACGTTTACTGCCCACAGTAAATATTCATTAGTTACATTTAATTTCTTTATGGATAAACCTGGCAGTCAAGGAAAAATATCACTTCACGTCACGTAATATGGTGCAGGCCTGTACATCAACCGTTGATCTTGCCCTCAAAAAATCGGACGGCTGTTGACAATATCGCAAGGCCCTTCCTTGCTGAACTTTATGCGCTGGGGAATGGTGGTTTTGCAAACCACGTGTCTGCTGGTGTACATGCTCGTTGCCCTCGGAGGAAAAATAGCTTTCGGAAAAAGGCGGTGCAGGGGATCGATTGATGGTTTTGGTGTTGTACGACAGTTGAAATTACCATTTCAACACTCCCCTTTAATTTCAACTGCTGGGTTATCAGTCATACCCAAACATTTCCTCAAAAACTAAAAAAATTTCTGCCCCAATGGTTTGGTCAGAATATCTGCAACCTACTCTTGAGTTCTGCAGTGTTGTAAAATAATTTCTCCATTGTTTACCAATTCCCTGATGTAATGAAACTTTGTGTCAATGTGTTTCGTTGTCTTATGAAACACAAAATTCTTGGATAATGCAATAGCTGAGCTATTGTCACGAAAAATCACAGTTCCTTTTGTTTGCTCTTGGCATAAACTCCTTAACATCCTTCTCATCCAAATTGCTTGACATGCTGCTGTTTTAGCTGCCACATATTCTGCTTTTGTTGTAGACAATGCTACAATACACTGTTTTTTAGAGGCCCATGAAATGGCTCCTTAACCCATGTGAAAAACATAACCGGATGTGCTTTTCCAATCATCTACACTTCCAGCCCAATCACTATCAGTGTATCCAATTAAATCTGAACATTCTGAAGTAGTATATAAAATACCAAATCTTTTAGTACCTTTAACATACCTCAGAATCCTTTTTGCTGCCTGTCAATGTGCTTCTTTTGGCCTCTCCATGAATCTGGAAATTAAACTAACAGCATACATTATATCCGGCCTAGTTGCAGTCAAATACATGAGGCTGCCAACTATGCTCTTGTATAAACTAGGATCAAAATCCTTGTTGTTTTCCTCTTTGCTGAGTTTTAATCCCATAACTGTGGGAGTGATTGCTACTTTGCTCTCCTGCATATTAAATCTTTCCAACACTTCACTAACATATTTCGTCTGTGAGATAAAAATCCCATTTCCATTTTGTTCTACTTCTATTCTTAAGAAGTATCTCAGCAAAACCATGTCAGTCATTTCAAATTCTTCTTTCATGACTGTTTTGAAATTTTCAATAAGGTAATCATCATTACTTGTGAAAATAACATCATCAACATTTATCACAACAATCAGAATTTTACCATCCTTTTCTTTGATGTAGAGGGTGGGTTCTCCCTCACAGTTTTCAAATCCACTTTCCAGTAGATAGGAATCTATCCTACTATACCACGCTCTTGGTGCTTGCTTCAGCCCATAAAGAGCTTTCTTCAATCTGCACACTTTGTGCTCTTGGCCTTTCTTTTCATAGCCTAGAGGTTGTTCAATGTAAACCTCTTCCATTAACACTCCATTTAGAAATGCTGACTTCACGTCCATTTGGTAAACTTTCCACTTGTTTTGTGCTGCTATGGACAACGTTGCTCTCACCGTTTCCATTCTAGCAACCGGTGCAAAAGTTTCCTCATAGTCTTTCCCATACTGCTGCTTGTATCCTTTGACAACAAGTCTTGCCTTGTGTCTTTCTATTTTGCCTTCAGCATTACTCTTGGTTTTGTAGACCCATTTAACTCCAATGACTTCTTTTCCTTTTGGTAGTTCAACAAAATCCCATGTCTTGTTTCTTTCTATGGCATTGATCTCCTCATCCATAGCTTCTATCAATTTCCTATCCTTAATTGCCTCTTCAAAATGAACAGGGTCATCAACATGGCAATATAAAGCAAACAAAGAGTTCATACCTTCATTTGCTGCCTCTTGTTCATAAATATCACTTAAATTTATGAACTTCTTACCTCTTTCATTTGGTGTACAAGTACTTGAAGAAGCACTTGAATTTCCTCCTTGTGGTGTGCTTGGAGAAGCACTTTCATTTCTCCTCAAGGGTGTCTCGTGCGGCCCTTGTGTTGGTGTTGCTGTTTGGGGATGTATTTCAGCCATCTCCTCATCATCTTCAACATGTGAAAAAGAGTTTTTAACATTCACAGTTTTCTCTATGCTTCCATCCCAAGCTTCCTCCTCAATGAACTGAACATCTATACTCACAATAATCTTCTTGGTGGATGGGTTATACAACCTATAAGCTTTGGATTCCTCACTGTATCCAATGAAAATACATTTCTGCCCTTTGCTGTCCAACTTCTTCCTTAGTTGATCTGGAATGTGTGCATAGGCCACACATCCAAAAACATTCATGTGGGTGACTCATTGCTTTGTCCCACTCCATGCTTCTTCCGACACTCTGTTCATGACTACTTTTGTAGGGCATCTATTCAAAATGTACGCTGCACAGTGTACAACTTCAGCCCAATAATCATTTGGCAAATGCTTTGCCTTTAACATACTCCTCGCCATATCCATGATTGTCCTATTCTTCCTTTCGGCAACTCCATTTTGCTGCGGAGTGTACCTAGTGGTAAACTGCTTATGAATTCCATTTTCTCTACAAAAACGTAGAAATTCCTTGGAGATATACTCACCTCCTCTATCAGTTCTTAGAACTTTGATATGCAGCCCGCTTTGGTTTTCTACAAGTGCTTTGAAATTGCAAAATCTTTCAAACACTTCACTTTTTTTCTTCAGGAAATAAACCCAAGTTTTTCTAGTAAAATCATCAATAAATGTTAGTATATATTGGCTGCCTGCAAGTGATGGAGTTTGCACCGGTCCACATAAATCTGAGTGGAAAATCTCTAAGGGTGCTTTCGCCCTTATGCTTTTCCCAGATGGAAAACTTTCTCTGTGTTGTTTCCCCAAGATACAATCTTCACAAAGGCTATCTGGTTTCTCTATGAATGGTAATCCTCTTACCATTCCTTTTCTATTCAACAAGTTAAGACCTCCAAAGTTGAGATGTCCAAATCTCAAATGCCATAACCAATTTTTATCTCTTGGTTCGCTTTGGAAAGCCTCCCGTGTCACTGCTGCTATTTCTTCTCCATTTTTTAAATCTGCTTTCATTCTGAGAGGGAACATCCTGTTCCTTGTCATTTTCACTTCAGCAATACATTGTTTGCTAGGTGTTTTATCCATGATGGTGCATACATCATCCACAAAGAAAACATTGTGCCCCTTTTGAACAAGTTGTCCAATACTTAAGAAATTACATTTCATTCCAGGAACATAATAAACATCTGATATGGTTTTCTTTTCACCTTTCTTTGTTAAGACATTTACTTCTCCTTTTCCCATAATAGAAACTTTATTATCAGTCCCTAGTGTGACGTGTGACTTCACACTCTGATCTAACATAGAAAATAGGGCTATGTTTCCTGTCAGATGGTCACTGCAACCGGAGTCTAGAAACCATATATCTTCACTCTTTTCTTCAACCATATTACAGGCTAAAAACAAATTATCTTGGCTGATATTTTCTCTAGTGAAATTTGCACTAGTTCTATTATTCATATCATGTTGCTTCTTCCTAAATTCATTGCATAATGCCCATATTTTTTACAATAATGACATTGGACATTGGCTTTATCATACCTTTTTCCTTGAGCATGATGTTGTCCACTTTGTTGGCTGCTGCCTTGGCCTTGGTTCTGATTTGGATTGTTGCCTCTTCCTTTCTTGTTTCCTTTGCCTTGACCTCTTCTTCTTCCAAAGAACATCTGGGTCTTAAAGGCATGTTCTAAAGATGAGTTTTCATTTCTACTCAATCTTTGCTCATGTGTTATCAGTGATGCATGTAGTTCATCAAATGAGAAGTTTGTGAGATCCTTTGTCTCTTCTATGGTGGTGACAATCACATCAAACCTTGAGGGTAGGATCCTCAATAGTTTCTCCACAATCCTCCTTTCTTCAAGAATCTCTCCCTGAGACCTTATTTGTGTGACCAGACCAATCACATGTGTGAAGAATGAGTCAATATTATCTGACTCCTTCATGCAAAGAGTCTCAAAATCTCTCCTCAGCAACTGTACTTTTGTTGTATTCACTTTCTCCATGCCTTGATAGGCTGTCTTGAGAGTTTACCATGCTTTTTTGAATCTCTTAGCTACTGCTATCCTTGGAAACACACTCTTATGCACTGCTTGATACAAAAAGTAGAGGGCTTTAGAATCCTTCTTCTTATTTCTCTTCAACAGATCTTTCTCTGCCTGAGTTAAATTATTAAACTCATTTTCATCTGCTAGTTCTTCAAAACCATCTTCAACAAATTCCCATAAGTCTTGGGAAGCAAGCAAAGCTCTCATAGTTATTGCCCAATAGTCATAGTTTTTCCCATTAAATTGTGGGAGCTAAGTATTACAGATACCCATGCTAGTGCTGGCTCCAGCCATTCTTGCACTCTTAACTATGCTTCAAAATACTTGACTATGTATTTAAAGTAAGAGACTGTTCTCAACAGTAACACAGAAAACTAGCTTGAGAAATACCTTGGATTCTTTCTTGACTGAGTCTTCACTCTGCTGGAGAAGCTGTTACAACAAGAAATCCTTCCTACAGCTTCTTTGACACCTTCAAAGAGCCTGGGCAAGCTCTGATACTATGTTGGGAATTTTTTATCAGTCCAAACAAAAAGATGAACAGAGAATAATGCTCTATTTCTTAACACAGAGTAACTAAAAAAATTTGAATACAGAGTTTCACATATGCACAAAAAACTTTGTATTCATTAATAAGACTCCCTGTTACAAAATAAAAAACTTCCTCTAACAGAGGGATTACAACAGGAACGCTTTAGATGCAGTTCCAAGAAAACTTCACTGTCTCTTCTGAAAAATTTACTCTGTTCCAGCTGTAAATTCTACACTGCTGTGTGTAAAAAAAGGCTCTGTCTCTGCACTGAGGAAAAAAAATAACACTACTCTGTGTGAAATTTTTCTTTATCCCCTTCGCGCTGCTGCGTACTGGGTTTTCCTTCTTAAAAAAATTACATTCGTGCGCTGTTGCGCTTCATTGCATTTCATAGTCAACGAACAACAAAAACGAAAACATAATATTTACCTTTTACTTGTCCCGTAAAAGGAACTACTCCCGTGAAATAAAAAACAATAAAATTAAAAGACTTTACCTACGTTTACTGCCCACAGTAAATATTCATTAATTACATTTAATTGCTTTACGGATAAACCTGGCATTCAAGGAAAAATATCACTTCACGTCACGTAATATGGTGCAGACCTGTACATCAACCGTTGATCTTGCCCTCAAAAAATCAGACGGTTGTTGACAATATCGCAAGGCCCTTCCTTGCTGAACTTTATGCGCCGGGGAATGGTGGCTCTGCAAACCACGTGTCAACTGGTGTACCTGCTCGCTGCCCTTGGAGGAAAAACAGCTTTAAGAAAAAGGCGGTGCGGGGGATCGATTGATGGTTTTGGCGCTATACGGCAGTTGAAATTACCATTTCAACAACATATGTACTAGAAGTGTCGTCTCAAGATAGGGAAAGTATCTTGGACACACAATGAGTTGGTTGAGAAAATATCTCAACCACACACTAAACTAGGAAACCACTCCTATAGAATAGGAACAGACTCTTTACATAGAAAGCCACAACTGAGACAAGTGGAATTACATTTTGCAACAAAAGGTAATTATTTTGATACACTGTAATATAAATGGTAATGTGACAGACTTCTTTACTAAGTCTTTATGAAAATATCTGTTTATGTTATGTAGAAAAAAATTAGGTGTAATAAATAATTCATTTCTCCATTAAGAAAGATATTTGAATTAGATAAATGTTTTAGATTTATGCGAATTACGACTTTTTTCTATAGAAATAGTTATTTCCAATATATATGGTTTATAACTCAGTCAAATTGTCTATCCTCCAAATTATCATGTTTATCAAGTCAGTTGATCCCATTATATAATGAGGCACATCATGTATCTCGTGTGAGGGGCAAATTCATATAAATATAATTTTTATCAAATCTGTGGGATTCATTAATTTAAGTCTGCGAATCCTTCAAACCACATAAGTCTGCGAATTCTGAAATATTCTTGTAATCTACAATCCACATAAATTCAGGATGTACCACCAGTCCTAAGTATGTTTCATGATCCTGGCATGATTTCTCATAGCAAACTTTACCACCTGTAAAAATTTAAAAATTGAACACACAGTTGTACCTCGGTGGTCATTGGAGTTTTGTCCCTCAATATGCACCTGTCAGTAGCTATTGAAGAGTTCTCATTACAAACATACCACGAATCAAGATAGTCAGCCTTGCGGCTAAATTTGAGCGATCCTGCAAGTTAATGATCCAAGCAAGTCGTGGTGTAAACTTAATGATCAGGCAACGCGGTAAAGGAGATGTAAGATTTGATGGTCCTCGCAAAACTATATGTCATTGAACGAAATTAAATGTCATTGAACAAATTGGGCGTCTAAAGAAAATCGAACCCAAACGATGAGATGAATTGAAGGCAGAAGATGAATTGAATTGAACGATTTCTGTTAATTCTAGCCACCTTAACACCTTCCCAGGCTAGGGAGGGAGACAGGGTATCGAAAAGGAAAATTATATGGATTAGTTTAACTATATAGTTTGGATTAGTTTAATTATATAAGTTAATTTTCTTTGTTGATGAAAGCTGATAGGTTTAAGACATCCATATAAAATAATCAAGAGGAATTCAAATTTTAAATGGGAAAGTCAATTATATGGCTGAACTTTTTTAATACTTTAAATTAATGCAATTATATAAATGAATGGACCGTCAATTCTATACACATTATTTTATTTACTTATATAATTTATGTGGTAAATATTAAAAAATTAAAAAAATTTGGGTTGTTCCCAAAATATCTTGAGGCTAAAGAATCTGTTTCTTTCTTCTTCTTTTTTTAAATCATAAAAATCTAACTATTAAAAAGTGTCGATTAGCTATTTGGACGTTAAACAATATCATATATATATATGAGTTGATGTTGTGGTGGTATAAATATTTGTAAACATATCAATATTTGTAAACACTTACATGTCGGCTTAATTAAAATATAATAAAAGGTTAATGTAATAAAAATAATAAAATTCAATTTTTTATGTCACACTTGGCTTGGGGTAGTTCAATTGGCAATGGCCATGGAAATGAAGTCACACGGAACAAGAAGTTTTTAGGTTCAAATCTTGTGATCAGTGTGAGAAGTTGGACATGATGAAAATATAGTCTTACCAAACTTACATTATATATATATAGATAGATAGATATATCATTTTTTTTATTAATAAAATTATGAACAATTTTTTTAGATAATAAATCTTAAAATATAGATCACATTAAAATATTTAACATATAAATAACAACTATAAATAGAGAACCATTTTATCATATAAATTAAAACAATGATTCCTTAACCATAATTAAATTTAATTAATAAGCACATAAAAACTCATTACTTACAATGCACTTACAATATAACAAGAGTCTTTCTCATGGCTATTTGGCATCAGTTTACTATGAATACTATTATCTTGTAAATAGGTTTTGTTGCAATAGTATAGGGCTAATACCATTGCTTATCAATACCACATGCTGCAAACCATAACTCAATCTACAATTAAAATATTTTATAGATATTTAATTTGATTTAATTTTATAATATTTTTTAATTAAATCTAAAAGAAAAAATGTTATAATTACTTTTGAGATATATTTAAACCTTCTATCTTCACTACTACTATAAATATTCAATTGATATTCCATAGATATTAAATCAAGGTTTTAATAAAATTAAAAATAGAATATTTTTATATATAAAAATGTGAAATTTATATTATATAAATAATATTATTAAGTAACATAAATCCATCTTAATTCATCTTAACTAAATATTTATTCATTTATAACAAGAATCAAATATTTCAAGATATAAACCTTTTTTCAAATTTTACATTTTAAATAATTTGATATTTCAAAAATTAAAATATATTATATTAATATATAAATTAAATATATATAAATTTGAAAAAATATCCCACCATAAAACAAAATGAAATAAAAAATTATATTAAACACATAAACACAATGTATTATAAATGTATTAAGGCATAATTAATTTCTCACATTCTTTATTTTATTTTATCTATCTATCCGTTTGTAAAAAAAAATAAAAATATTTCACCAATATTAAGTTTAAACTCTATATATTGTATATTATTTTGACGGTCTATTTTGTACAACCCCGATCCCGAAAGAGCAGCCTCTCTCAATTAAAAAATAAAAATAAAATAAATTCAATCCATCTGAAATAAAATAAATTTAATCCATTTAAAGTACCTCGATGTTTTAAATATCAAATTTTATTTAAGCCAGCTAAATTAGTGCTTCTTAGTCATCATTCCCAAGTTTATAAACTGTTTCTTATACATCGCCAAAAAACCTCCAAAACAAATCGCACGTTACACACATTCTTCACATTGTAGGTAATGAATTATATTGTATACCGTGAATAAGGGTTTTAAAGTAGTTTTGGTCAACTGAAAATATGCTAATTAGAGATTTAGTGTAATTTATAAATATCAGTAAAATTAATTATTAATTTGTAATATCAACAAAATTAATTTGCTTAATTATATATATATATAGAAAGAAATAGGTAAAGATTTGTAATAATAGGACTTGATTATGGATCGAAATTTTTATATAATTTTTCTATATTGAGACAATCTAGATATTCATCCAACTAATTCTGAATATATATTTAATTAAAAGTCTCTGGAATTAGAAGATATTTACACTATATCATGTCAACAAAATTTCACAAAAAGTTCCCTCGAATTAGAAGATATTTACACTGCATCATGTATCAAAAAAATTTCACAGAAAGGACGTCAATAGACCAGGCAACCATTCGACCATCGGTAATGGCCAACATAAGAGGTTGTGTTCCTCCATGAGCGACAAAGCCTCTTTTGAGCAAGAGTTTCATTAGCACCAGCACCTCCAAAAGCAATCTGAGCGCCATTCGCCATAGAGTTCTTCAATGAAGTGACTCGGGCGCTAAAAGTGATGACATCCTCACGCATCTCATTCAAAGACATTTACAGGCTACTCAGAAGCCGAAGGAGAAAGCAAACGTTGTCTCTTGGCCATGTCGTCTTGCTGATGTTTGGCGCCTCGACCAAATCCAAGAACTTTTCAAACAACTAACCAACGTCAGGGTTCTTCAAAAGCGAGGGAAGATCTGCCATTTCAGAAGGGGACCGCTGAAATTGTCTCACACAGGCACTAGCAAGGATAAACCACGCCCCTGAACCAATAAGGAAAGGATTCACATAAGTTTCCAAAAGGACCATATAATCCACTATATAGTCAAGAGTCGAGCAATGCCATAATCCAAACTGCGGGAATTTTCCCATATCCCACCAAAAATTTTCCCAGGGATGATGAATAGACTCATGACTAGAAGTGCAGGACAGAGGAATTAACTCCATCCCACAGCTCGAAGAGGAGAAAACCACAGTTGAAATGTTATTTGGTCGCTCCCACTTGAACTAAAGTAAATGATGTTGCTTCATAGTGCAGAGGAAAGGTAAGATCTCAAGACACCTAACAGGGTGCATAAAACACTTGGAGGAATATATTAAAGACCAACAATGGAAAATAATAACTCCCCAGATCCCGATACCACATTTCCTTAAAACACAAGCTTGTGTACATTCACTGTGAGACACAAATGTCCCATCCTCGCGCCAGGGAAAATTTCCATATGCCACAAAATTTGATAGAAAACTCATGTCTTAATAATTTCATTATTACTAAGGGATATGAATGATTTTGAATGTAATTATGTGATTGAACTGTAGACTTCTTCGTTCCATCGTGGAGCCTTTTTCTCCAAGGCATCAGCCATAGAATTCAAATGCCTGCAAATATGAAAATATTTAGCATTCTCGAACTGAGAGAATAGGAGGAGAACAATTTGGAAAGTCCGTTCTAAACGTAAGCATCTAACAAATTTTAATTTTTGAATCTCCAAAGACCAGGAGATTCTTAACATATCTATCCAAAGCAGTTTCCACTCATTTTCACGGAGCAAGAGACTCCTCTTGGTCATTTGTCATATGGCCGAAAACCAAAGCAAATTGAACTACAATTTTTTCGTCGAAGATTAATAAGGCCCCTCCGGCTCCTGCCTCCCCAAATTTTCTATACCAATTTTAACCATGAAATAATAAGGGATTTTTAAATACACTGAATCCACATATCCATAAATATGTTCATTTTAACCCTTCAACAATGAAGAATGCTATAGATGAAAATTCCAATCCATTAACTCTTTAAAAGATTCAAATTCCAATATATTAGTTACTTTGAAGATTCAAAACATTGTTTTATGACATGGCCACACACTTAGTAAAAAGATGTGAAGATGATGATAATGGTTAACGTCTACTAATACCAATGTGATCTATTGGACCTAAAGAAAATAAGAAATTTATTGTGATTCTTCAAGATCTTATTTATATGAACAAAAAAAAGGGAAAGAATTGCTCCAAGATCACTATAGTTAGGTTGACTTAACAAGTCGAGAAGATCGGAAGTGTGGAAAATATTATGGAAATGAGAGTGAATGTGCTTAATATTCGAGCACTCTAAGAGGAAGTGTTTTTCATATTCCACCCTTTTAGTATCGTAAAGGTGATATATTCCTTCGTCCCAAGGAATTTTGGGAATAAACCAATGCTCGGTTTCACCATAGAGCTCATGAGAATTAGTTCTTATCCTAGAAATGTTATTTTTTTCTTAGTACTGGTAGATAATTTTGGTTAGCAAGGGTGGGGTTGATCACCTCCTTGTAATACCCTAGCTTCATTTTTCCCTCCAACTCCTTATCATCCCACAATTTATCCTTAAATTTGGAGGTAATAGTATTTTTGATACTATCATTATTTGTCAATATTCCTCCCTTATCCCCTAGTGATCCAGCCAAGGCTGGGCATCCTTATGCCATCGATATTTCAGGCAAAGGTGGGGGTTTTGACTAGAGTTAGAAGAAATTTTGGGAAGCCTCTTGGGATCCATGATGTAAAGCTTCTTCTTATACATCAAATACATAAACATAACCATGCTTTCAATGGGGGAAAGGCTAGCTTCGATTAAAAGGATAGGATATGGAATATTTCCTTTGATATTGAGGTTGTAGCTTATAAATTTCTTTTGAATCATCTCAATCTTTCTCCATGACTCTCTTGATATACTGAAACCCTAAGCTTCACAACTGTATAAAATAGCAAGGGTGACAAGAGTCTCCAAGAGGAACCTTTTTTTACTCCAAATACAAAGATCAACTGACTTACATTTGTTTTCAAAATCATAATAAGTTGTCGAACCTCCAATAATCCTTTTCACAATTTTATTATTCTAGTTGAGCTGATGATGAATGTCAATTCCTAGGTGTTCGTAAGAAGAAACCTGCTCCAAGTAATTTTTATCATAGACAAAACTACCATGATTGGTCTTTATAGATTTAATTATCATGACTTTATTCTTGTCGGTATTAACTTCCATATCCATCTTGGAAAAGTAATCATGAAGAGTCTTATGTTTCTTATCGAGGTCATCATGGCTCCTAGAAAGAAGAATAATATCATTGGCATAAAGGAGAAGAGTAATGGCAATATTATCAAGCTCAAGGCCATAGCAACCCAAAATTTTTAGGCACTCCTCTATCTTATCAATGTAAATTCCAAAAAGGGTGGGAGATAGGGGACACCCTTTCTTAACTCTGATATTGCATTTAATTTCTTTAGACCACCCTTTGTTGGTCTTAATTTTGGAAACAACAGTATTGTAAAGATAAATCACAACAATCCTCAACTTAGGGGGAATCATTATCTCTTCAATTCTTTTCCGAAGTTTATCATAAGTAACAGTGTGAAAAGCTTTTCTAAAGTCAACAAAGCAACACAAGAGATCACTTTTACAATTGTGACACTCCTCGACAATGATACTGAGGGTGACAAGATGGTCTATAGTCGAGTTATATATCCTAAAACCAACTTTCCCTTTAGCTCTTTTACCATGGCTTTCAAGCCAAAGGCTACTCCTCCTTTCCAAAAATCATCCCATATAGCTTGGCTAAGATGTGGCTAATTCCCCACTTCTAAAGATAGGCACAATAAGGCTTTGCGTCCAGAGCTTAGGGAAGCCATGCCTTACTCCCATATTGAGAAGCTTATGGATATGAGGGATGAGGATAGACCTTCCCATCATATTTTTTAAAACTGGAACTTGTGGCCAGAATAGTCCACCTAATAAACCAGTTTTCAAAGCAAAACTAATCAAACCGAGACTCGTCAGATCTCAATAAAATGGTTTTTAAAAGATACATGAAATAATTAATTTCTAATGAAGGTTTTAAGATTTAAAACCATGATTCCAAACAAATAGAGACAAAATATGCAATTTGTTCTCATATGTATACCATGTAAAGGTGAATATCTCAAAATGGCAACGAGTGCAATACATATCATTGACAAAATACATAATAAATGAGGCTCTAAATGGCCTATAAAGTCCAAAAAGAATGCTACAAGCTATGGGGCCATTGGCCTACTACAATACTACAAGTCTACTGGTGCATATCAGTGATCAACATGATCATTCCTCGTCATGATCAAATTCATCACCACTAGTAGACACAGGATCATCAAAAGGAGCTACATAAACATCATTTGGATCAATGTTTGAGGATGCCTCGGCCTCACGTACAACCTTAGTTATAATACTGCCACCAATAACAATAGAATTGGACCTAATGGAAGCATGATTTGGTTGAGCTTCATGACTAGTGCCTTCAATTCGTTGTTTTCCTTTGCTTGATGCATCTTCTAATTCTGGTTGTTATGGCGCTACCAAATCTGCTTCATCCCCCAACAATGTAAACTTTGAAACGAGAATTGTAAACTCAAAACAGGAACTTTAGCCAAAAAAACCCCCAAAAAACATGAAAAAGCGTCCAAAAAACGAAAAGTGTTTATTCTAGAATGATGTTTTATTTTGTTTAGGGTTAATTTTCAACATATTTAAAAAAGGTAGTAAAACCAATTTTTTTTTTTGTGCAAAATAAATGAAAAAAACACACTAATGTTTTTGGTAGAATAACATGTTTCTTTCCGAGGTATAATTTCAACATTTTTTAGTAATGGCATTAAAGATAAAATAATGGGATTCGAAACAAATTAAAATTCCAACAATTTTCATCCATGTCATTAAACATATAATAACATGACAGTAAAGATCACTATAATTCTAATTGTTTTCAACCATAACATTAAATATATTTGTTGTTCAACAATGTTTCTTTCCTCATTGTTTTCAATCTAACTGTTTTCAACCATAACATTATTGCATTGTGAATATTCTAAACAAATAAATTCATCATAATTAGAACATATAATCCAACAAACATAACAACTACCATATCTGGTACACACCATTGAATGGGTGTGTATTTGTGGCATACCAATGTACTTCAACACCCGCAACATCTTCAACACCTACAACACATTCATTTTCTGTAATGACCTTCATAACCTTGGCAACCCAGAATGGATAGTCATTGGCATCTCCATCTGCTAGCATTGCGATCATGCAAACCTCGTTAATATCCTATACTGAACTCGTGTAAAGGTCTTCCATGGCTTCACATTGTTCACGAGATCTTCTGGAACCAATATAAATTTATCTTTCCTTTACCTGTGAATAATTAATAATACCATGAGATTGTTGTTGTTCAACAATGCTTCTTTCCTCATGTTCATTTGACACATTTTGTGGAAAAATAAATAGAGTTTTCAAAGGTATATCTCCATTTGTTGTTCTTGAAATGACATCACTCTGATTATTGAAAAACGATGCCCACCAAACTAAATTAGCAATATCAAAGTAATAATATGTATATCTAATACATTTTTTAATTTCTTCTAGGCAATCAAAATAATTTATATCTCTCTTCTTCCTGCATGCATTATGAACTTCATCAACTGATTGTAATAACAATATATTTGACGAAAATATTGGATGATCTAGAATGAACTTCAAAAATGAAAAACCTGATGACGATGCCCATTATGCAGTAGTTTAATACTTATTTCCCCATATTAGTGTTTTCCCATCAATTATTTTGATATGAAATTGATATTGGAAGCTAATGTCATTAAGTTGTTCAATTCATTTCTCATCACCATGCGATCCCAGAATAAACCTTCGCATGTCAACAATTTCTTCCAACACATGAAAAATAGGCTCTGGCATGTATGATTTCTTAATACATTCAATTAATAATGGCAAGCTCCCAAAATCCTTCCTCCTCAACGTGACTGATAAACAACTGAACATCTTATCAATATGGTCATGAGCGTGCTCAACAATAAGGAAACCAAATTTTACCTTCTGAAAAAATCTCAATTCAACAAGCATGTTTAGATATCCAAAAACAATATGATTTTTGTTTTCACGACAAGTTTTTTCCAATTGTACATACAAAACTTCAGGAATATTACCAAACTAATGAGAAAGCACATCATGAATTATGGTTATTCTCACATTTGCATCATTATGAATATTTGGAGCTGTCATATCGTTATTGTCACATTGTCATATTATGAATTATCCATTGTACTCTTGATTTCTGGCTCTAGGAAGAGTGAGAATACCGCTGTCATCGGGCGGGTATTCCTCACACATCTTTTTAGCCCGATATCCTTCTCAGCTGCTAGATCTTGTGGAAGCAAATCTACAGCTAAGGTTTATCGTGCTTGTTAGGGGGTACTGATTATCTCTCTTGTATGTTCTCGGGTGGATCTATTGCTTGATGGTCTCTATTTCACCATTGGGTCTGCTCTTTGGCTTTGTTGGTCGTACGGTTTTGTGGGCCCTTAGCCTGGTTCTTGAGCATTTGGCTCAGTTCCCCAACATAGGTTGTATGTCGACTCTTTGACATTCTATATTTTATGTAACCATTTTGTAGCTTCATATGAATAGAAGGTTTGATTCTAGCTTAAGCAAAAAAAAAAAAAATATTTGGAGCTGTGAAGTATACCCTTGGCAACATTTTCCCGTTGAAGACCATACAATCGACCAAGTGAAACTGAATAAATTTTTCCTCCTGTAAATTTTTGGATGTGCAAACAAAATGTGGTAGAAGTCTTTTCTTCTGGTCCATACCATCAATTATCAAACCCAAATATTTATTTGGATTATCATAACACTTTTTTTTATGCTTGTACAAATTTTTCCTTTCACTTGTTTGTTATTTGTGATGCTCTTGAAGCGCTTTGACAATGGAATCTACACAACATAAAATAAAGTCAGTAATAAATATGTTTTCATAGTTGATGACTATACAATTTTTAAAAATAATGTTATGAATTCTTACTTCTTTCTGCCCCTTTACATTTATCCCTTTTTTTTTTAAGAGAAGCGCATGTACTGCAAAGCCCCATCCTTGTCTTCTTAGGAATACATACATTGTTGAATTCTTTCTTCCATATCTTCACAAAATATTGATATGTAATAAATCAATCATTTCCTTCAACACCTTCTACAAATTCTTTGTATAAGTTATAGATTTCTCGTACTCTTGAAAAATTACCGAGAATATGTATTGTGTCTCTGTTTGGAATACACTCTCCATGATTTGAAAAAAAGTCTTTCATCCATGACATTGCAATATTTGATAATGGCCCAAACTATCATTTATGACATACTTTTTAATAAAATGTGGGATCCTTTTCCAAATTTTCTTGGATTCTTGACAGACAAAAATTACCGATTGAATGAAATACTTTGAAATCCTTTCTACAGATAAATAAAGACCCAATATTTTATTCATAACCTGACAATGTAGATTGCATGTACCCCACTAAATATGAATTTTGCATGCTTTTATTAATTGAAAAATATCTCTTCCTTTTGTCCAATGAAAACTTTAAATCCATACATTTCAAGCAATCATTTTGACAACATTCACTTCAAATGAGGGCATTGATAGAACTTTTTCTCATGAGATATTCTGCTCTACCCATTGTATAACTAGAACATCTTGGATTGATACGAAAAGGTTTGCCCCTACTCCTTGATACAATATTTGTTGGCAACATCTCCATCATTGAATCATCATCTGTATAAGCATTTTCATCATCATTACGAGGAATATTATCCTCACTATGATCATATGTGCTTTTGAAAAACTAAATTGGAGGATATTCTTGATTTTCACCTTAGTCAGTTCTACCCTCATAGTCCTTAGAATTAGGACTAATTGGAAAATTTGAATCTCTTATTGGATATTCTTCATCATGTGCATTGTTAGTATTGCTATCGTAGTCCTTAGGATTAGGATTACGCAGAAAATGTGACTCTTTATTTACTGGAAACTCTTCATCCTGCCCTTCATCATTGCTACCCTCATAGTCCTTAGGATTAGGACTAAGTGGAAAATGTGACTCTCTATATACTGGAAATTCTTCATCCTTCCCTTCGTCACTACTGCTCTCATAGTCCTTAGGATTCGGTCTAAGTGGAAAATGTGACTGTCTATTTACTGTAAATTCATCATCCTTCCCTTCGTCACTACTGCTATCATAGTCCTTAGGATTAGGACTAAGTGGAAAATGTGACACTCAATTCATTGGAAATTATTCATCCTGGCCTTCATCATTATTTCTCTCATAGTCCTTAGGATTAGGACTAAGCAGAAAATGTGACTCTCGATTTATTGGAAATTATTCATCCTGGTCTTCATCACTGCTTCTCTCATAGTCCATATGATTAGGAATAAATGGAAACCATGACTCTCGATTTACGTGAAATTCTTCATCCTAACCTTCATCACTGTTTTTCTCATAGTTCATAGGATTATGACAACGTGGAAACCGTGACTCTCTATTTATTTGAAATTCTTCATCCCACTCTTCATCACTGCTGCTCTCATAGTCCATAGGAGTAGGACTAAGTGAAAACCATGACTCTCTATTTATTTGAAATTATTAATCTTGCCCTTCATCAATGTTGCTCTCATAGTCCTTAGGATTAGGACTAGGTGGAATATTTGACTCTTTATTCATAGTGAAAGAAATTTCGTGATATTAATCAATATGAATATAGTTGTTACGCGACGAAGTTGTTGATTCTTAACAAAGCAAAACATAAATATCAGAAGAATCCATGACTTTCAAGCAAAAGAGGTTGAATGATACAAATTCACTCTCTCCTAATGATAATATATAGCTTAAAGAATGGAAATTTTCCTACAAAGTTTCCCTCCAAAAATTTTCACCGAAAAATTTATCTCCAAAAATTTCGTTTGATGTATATCCCTCCAAAATTTTCTTCTACAATTTATTGAAAATTCTTAACTAAAATTTTATCTTGAAATTAATCTTTAAACTAAATCTTTTACTTAAACTATATAACACTTACTAGACAATTGAGTATTTTTTTTAATTTGTATTATATCTTCTATCCCACATTTAACATAAATTACTATATTTCCATAACAAGATTTGTATATTAAGTTTTAATTTAATACCACATTCAAGAAGCGACAAAACAATTCCTTAATTTCTTCTATATAATAAATTTCATTATCATTATCCCTCACATCACATCAAGACTTTTTGAGGTTTTGTTAAAAGACTTGGAGCGATTTTATGGAGTAGCTACATTGTCATTGACATCACATTCAATGGGATATTATCACATTTGAAAGGTTAGTTTCCAATTTACTAAGTGCAGGTATTAAACTCCCATAGGTTTACTAGTATTTATGTGTTAGTTGGTTTGTTATGTTCACGCAGGATACCAGACAAAAAAATATTCTAGTAAGAAAAAAATTGACATTTAATTAGGAAAATTTAGATTACTTTTAAAAATTAAAAATTCACATGAGCCAGGCTTACTCGATAGCCCCCTGGTAGGTAGGGGGCCACTATGTCATTAGTAGGCCCAGGGCAGACCAGCCCCTAGCAAGCCAGGACATCACTGTGTTGCGGGCGCACCTGCCCACAAGTAAGCAGCATGCCTGTTGTGTTGCGGGTGGGCTAAGTTAGCATTCTAAACACCCATTGTGCTATGGGCAAGCGCGCTCGTATGCAACATAATGGGCATGGAGCACGCTCGTTGTGCCATGGGAAGGCACGCCCACAGCCATGCGTACCCTTCCACAGGCATAGGCCTTGTGTCTGTGGGAGGGTGCACTCGGCCATGGGCGTGCCCGCATGGGGAAAAATGTCCCCCTCACCTACTAGAGGCCCGATTCTATAAATTGGCCCCCAGGTAAGCCAAGGGGCCAATTCCTAGAATGGGCCCATTGGCTTACTGAGGACCGATTCCCAGAATTGCCCCATGGCCTACCGGGGGTTGATTCCTAGAATCGCCCCCGTAGGAGGCCAGGGAGCCGTTTTGCAGTGGGCAGGCATGCCCACGGCTAGGCGCGTCCGCCCACAGGAACAGGAAAATATGCCTGTGGGCGGGCATGCCTGGCTGTGGGCATGCACATCTGGTGCAAAACGACCCCCTGACTTGCCAAGGGGCCAATTCCTAGAATTGGCCCCTTGGCCTATCGACGCAGTTGAGGGGGCTGATAATGGGAATCATCCCTCGACAAGCTAGGGGGATGATTTCGAGAATCAACCCCTTAGCCTGCTGGGGTCTGATTCTAGAATCGGCCCCCAGCAGGCTAGGGGTTCGCACACTCGCGACAGAGTGGGCGTGCAAGATGCAAGTCTGTTGTGCCACAGGTAGGTACACCCACATCTGGGCGCACCAACCCACAGGCACGGGCAACTATGCTTGTGTGCGGGCGTTCCTGACCATGGCACAACCGGCATGCAGCTTGCCCACTATGTTGCGAGCGGGCATGCCCATGGCCGGATGCGCTCACCATCAGGCACGACATAGGCCTGTGCCTATGGGTGGGCACACCAACCCGTGTCAAAATGGCTCCCTAGTAGGCCAGGGGGGGTTTTTTCCATGGGTGGGCTTGCCCACGTCTGAGTGCACCCGCTCATAGGCACAGGTGCGCCACCCATAAGAGCAATGCCCCCCTGGCAAATAGGGGGGCAATTCTGAGAATCAACCCCTTGATAGGAAAGAAGTCGATTCTCAGAATCACCCTCTGGTAGGCAGGGGTCTGATTCTCAGAAACGGCCCCTGGCCTGCCAGAAGGCGATTTTGAGAGTCGGATCCTCAAAATCGACCCCTGGTCTGCCAGAAGGAGATTCTGAGAATCGGCTCCTTGCTTATCAAGGGGTCTATTATCTGAATTGACTGGGGACAAATGTAAAAAAAAAAAAATCTAAGGAATGGGTTTCTTTTGTACTCTGTATGAACCTAACATCCAACTTGTCATGGGGGTCGAAGTGCATGTTTCTGATCTATTTTCATTTAAAATTTTGTTTCATTATGTTTATTTACTTACGCTATTAGTTTTTCTGTAATTCACTGATATACATGTGTGTGTGTGTGTGTGTGTGTGTGTGTGTGTTTTGCAAGAAAATGGCATCAAGAAAGATTTCTATGAATATTTCTGTACCAAAGATAGCTAAAGCTGGAGGTGGACCCTTAAAAAATATTGTTGAACGAACCCGACCTCAGCTAATAGCTACAAATCTAGCAAGTGTCTCTAAGGATAAGAAGTTGGTTTCTCACTAGAAGAAATCACAAGAAGTGAAGCATACAAAACTTGTATGGTTTGTGAAAGATAGAGAAGATGAACAACATCATATATATGTTGATACCCCTAACAATAATGGAAGTTATGAGGTGATGGAAAAAGTACTAGACATGTGTTTGATACCAGATACTGAAGTTTTTTATGTACTTACAAAACCACCCAAGTCACGTGACAAGATTAGATATTAGTTTGAATTGTCAATATATGGCACGACGAATGATTCTACAAAGATGTGTAAACAATTCATAAACGAGATTGCACAAGATATCATAATTATTGTTATTTATATTTATGTGTTTTGCGTTATTGTAACTATATCATTATATCTTATTTTTTATTGACATACGATATTTTGTTTGACATAATTTTATTGAAAATCTTTCAATTATGTTGGGAGGAATTTATTTGATAGAGCAAGATATTATGAATGTTGTTAGCATTTTCTACTCATGGTCAGAAGCAAATATGACAAACAAGAAAAAAAATGTATTTCATGATGCTACAAGACTACATCCGAGGGATCAACAAAGAATGCCTATATTGGATAAATATAGTAAAGCTAGACATGTTACTTTTAAAGATGAGGAAGTTTAAACTAAAGCTGAAGAATATGTTTCCATTACTGAGGATGAGATTATAACTGATGTTATAAAGGAGAAGACCCATAAAATACCAAAAGAAAAAATGCCCAAGAATGTCTCGGTTCTAGTTGAAGATGAGGATGTTACTTATGTAGAAGAAAATTTGATAACCGAGAGGAGGAAGAAATTAAAGGTCGATAATTTTCAAAAAGTCATGGCCATCAGTGAAGATCCTAGTGAAAACTCAAAAGGAAGCAGAGAAATCATTACACCAGAAGCTGGTTTAGTGGATGGAATTATTAAAACAAACAAAAAATGTCATTCGACATCACTTGACAAAGACAAACTTAATTGATTGTGGTCATACATTTCAACTTAATGTCAGTCAAATCTATAAGCCAAGTGAAGGACAATTAAAATATCAAATTAAAAAGCCACACCACTTGCACGCTCATAACTTGAAGACATTGATGAGTTACAATCCATATGCTCATGTAGTTGATTATGTGCTTCTCGTTGATCCATTTCAAGTTCCCAATAAAGAAGCATTTGATAAGTCAAAATGTTTTGAATACAAATATTATGTACTTGGGGGGAACCATTTCATAGAAGCTCAAAAGAAATTGATGGAGGAATATCCCAATAACCCACATTTTGCAATAAAATGTATCATTTATGCTCGTTTATGAGATACAGAAGCAAAGTTATTGACATGGGATCATAATATGGATAACGAGCATAGGATGTCTATCAGTTTCATCTAAAGGGTTACATTTATTCATAATGAATTTGAATAAAAATGTGGTGGGGATAAGACAAAGGTTAGTCTATTATTTCGGAAGGAGTGTTGTATGGAAATACGCTATCAAATTGAGGAAAAAAACAATTCAAAAGGCGAAAAAGTAAATTCTGATATATTCAGAGGTATGGATCACATTTTCTAGTCAGCATTTAGAACTAGAGAGATATGGGAATTGATTAATGAGACTTTTATCATGCGGGAGAACATTGACATTAAAACTAGAAGGTCAAAAAGTCTAAACCATTAATATGTAACAACATTAAATCAAATCCTGAAATGAAGTTGCTTCCCGAAGATATGACTATCACACCTTGGAGAGAATTGCAAGGAGTGAAGGATGAAAAACTTGTCAAAACAATATTATCTCATGTGAAGTTAGGGGAATTATCATTGGACAAAATGTGTGAAGAATTTCAAAAGTAATTTTGTTGAATTATTTTTACTTATTTCTAGATTATTATTTTCTTTTAAATATAACATATTATTGTTGGTAGTGTGTTTTACACATATCATTATATTAACTTGTTTTACTTTATCTATTCAGTCACAAGTTTTACATGAGAATACACTTAGAACAAATGGTTAAACTGTTGAATGAATATAATTGGGATGATGTTGTACGCAACTACACAGATTCAAGTTCTACATCAACACTAAAAGAATTGTACGTTGCATTTATAACGATATGTTGATTTATACATTCATTTTTATTCATCTGTATACTAATTTTATTTTATAACTTATACATATATTTGTTTATTTTATTAAAGATGAAGAAGGATGTGAATGGAGCACCAGATAGTTTCAGAAGTTTTATTGAAAAAATTAAGATGGAAAGACTAAGAAAGCAACATCTTAGTAATGTTGAACTTGATATTAGTCTTACTCGTTTCATTTGGAATTGGCTTGAGACTATCCAATATCAAATAATACAAGGTGATTGTGAAGAAATTGCTAAGCTCATGCCTAAAAGGGATTATTCCCTAGGTATTGAAGATATTCCTCATGGTTTCAATATCCCAAACATTGACTATGATAGTGACCCTCATTCTTTTCAATCTCTTAGTAAAGTGGTTGTAGGATTTGCAGAAGTCACAACATCACCATTATGGATATTTATGACATTTCATTGAGATACACAATTTTCAATGTTATTGATAAGATTTAAGGGAAAAGAAAACTCAATGATGCAACTTACATGGTAAGACGTTGAAATTGTATGCTTGATTAATGTTAAAAAATTCATTTATGTACAAGTTAATTGAACTTTTACTATTTCATGTTATAGGCAAAAGCCAAATCTTTTTAACCATGGATATCAAACAATTATAAGTGATTTTGAGTTCATCCATGTTGAAATTTTGACAAAAAATGATAGCTATAAGCCTATGCTTCTTAATTGGGTATATGGAAAGAGTCATAGCCAAGTACTGGTTTATGATGTTGTTGTAAAATATTAACATATGAAGATAAAGAAGGAAAAGGAGAAACAGTTAACATTTATCAAACAATAGTCATTGATTAACTATCTTATAGACCTATGTTCAAAAGAAGGAGATTGGGTTCTGGAAGTATTCTCAGTCCCATGTAAGTTTTATTATATAAAATTGAATTTCAATATTTTCTTTCTTAGTTTATATGTGATTATACTAATTTACTTCATTATTTCTTTTGTGCTTGATAATTAGGTACAACACTAGCATGTTACCTACAAAAAGGAAGAAATTGCATTGTCATTGAAAAAGACTCAATAAAATGAAAATTTATTCAGCAAAGTTTAATGCTCTTCAATTTATTCCAGATGCAATGCAAGAAGTTGGGTTGAGGAAATGGCATTTTAATGAATCATGTGTGGAAAAAAGGCTAAGGGACCTCAACCACCATTAGATGGAATTATTGGAAAGCCATTTATTGGGGGATTCACAGACATCAAAGAGTTATCAGAAGAGGAAAATGAGCAAATTGAAGCAGAAAATATTGTGGAAGAGGACAATGATGAAATTCTAGAAAATGAAGAGTATGGATTACATGATATTATTGATTAAATTTAAGTTATGCTTGGAAATCAAGCTCATTTTGTGTAACTATAAATTAGTTATACTTGTAATGTTTTGATTTTGACATTTTATGAAAAGAATAAATATTCAGTTAATGTTGTTATATGTTCAATATTTGTATTGTGTGATTTTCATTTTAACTTTTATGTGAATCATTATTTTTTTTAAAACCTGTAATTAGTTATATTTTTTGACATGAAATTCATAAAAAAAAAGTTATTATTTAACCATTTTTTGTTAATTTTTTCTAATAAAAATTGTGATTTTGAGATGTCATTTTTAGGAAACGAGTCTCAAAATCTGTACTTTTATGTCAATTGTTGAAAATTATTGTTTTCTTAGAAACAATTATTTGATGTGCATTCAAAAATTAAATAACGATATATAAATATATAGAATATTGAAAATTTAAAATATCAATCTTTTTTATGAACTATGCAAAAAAATAAAGGTCTCACTACAAAAAAAAAAAAAAAAAAAAAAGAAAAACAAAAGCATATGAAGAAGAAGACTACTTCATAAACTATTAAATTTAGAAAATAATTATTCACATTTAACACAATGGAAAATTTAAAGTCAGAAAATAAGTCTTCTAAAAAAAGGGCTTGAAGATACATCAACACTTTTTAAAGTCAGCGTGAAAATCACTAACATTTTCTTAAAAATAATGTACATAAAAAAATTTAAAGTGTCAAAAACTATGCTATATATATATATATATATATATATATATATATATATATATATATATATATATATGGCTCAACACTTTTCAAAATCAATTGATTTTTCTGCTACCTCAAAAAAACTAGTAATCGTATTAATTCATGTTTCAAAGTTTACATTTTTCCCCCCAACACCATGTCAATATCAAAATAAACATCAAACTTAGGATCTTGAGTCTCCTCCACCCATTATGATGTTGGCTCAATATTGTCCAACATAGTGGGATCTAGATCAGGTCTTCTACTGATCATTTGGTTGCGCCTTAGTTGAAGGTTGTATTGCACAAAGACAAGATCATTTAATTATTTTTTTTCCAAACGATTTCCCTTCTTCATGTGTATGTGCTCAAAAACATACCAATTTCACTTACAAACTAAAGCACCACAAGTTTGGTTGAGGACTCTAATTGCAAACTTTTGTAATTGAGGACATTGGCCGCCAAATGACTCCCACCAATGTTCTACAAAGAAAAATACATTAATTATTAACTTAGTTCATTTCATTACTTATTTACAACTATTTACAAATAATTTGAATTGTAAATTTGTAAACAATTGAACTTTAATAGAAAAAGAAATTGGAATTTCTTACTTGGTCGATCCACATCTCTTGCCATCTTTGCCAAGTTTATGCTAGAGGTACCAGCTGCCATACTAAAGAGAGTAATTTTTCTATATGTTTCCAACTCGTCTATATGATTAGGGATGATGCGCTCCAAACAATCATACAATCTATCTCTAACCTCCCCAACCTGTAGATCTCCTAGCCGAGTTTTATAATGATACTTTGGGTTCAAAAAATACCCAACTGTATGTATAGTACAATGGAGTTGATTTTTCCATCTATTATTAATGATCTCCCATATATGCCCATATTTAGCTAACTTATCCTTGTAAGCTTCTCATATCTTCTCCTTTTCCTGATCCATAGCCTCATAAATGTATCCCATGGCCAATTTTTCACCATCCATAGCAGCTTAACAAGGGGTTCAATAATTTTCACAAGCTTTGTAGACCTTTTCCAAAAATAATTGTTAAAAAAGTTATTTTTGGTGTCTTTGCCATCTTTTCTACGAGCCCACCGAGATTAAGTCCAATCATCAGAAGAAAATATTTTTTGCAAGTTTTTTTATTGAGAATACAGAAATTCAACATGAGGAGATAAGTTGCAAATCTCGTAATTGCACGCCTAACAAGCTCTTTGCCCCCAATTTTTTTCCTCAATAGCCATGAGTGGTTGTAGATGTATTTTGTAAAGCATTGGCATGCTCTATCTTGTTTTTTACCCACTCCACTTTTCCTATGTCCTCAAGCATGAGGTCTATGTAATGTGGAGCACATGGAGTCCAAAATATGGTCTTATATTTAGACTCAAGCATATTTCCAACAATAAAATAGTTTGAGGCATTATCTATGATGACTTGCACGACATTATACTCCCCCACTTCTTGAATAATCTCATCCAAAATCCCAAATAGAAGGTTTGCATCCTTCACCTTATCATATGCATTAACTGATCTAAAACACATGGTTCCTTGAGGCTAAGAAATAAGGAAATTAATGATATTGTGGTTCTTTCCATTGGTCCATCCATCTAACATGATGGAACAATCTGTTTTGAGCCATGACTCTTTATACTCAGTCAAATACTCATCAATGGAAGAAATCTCTTTTTGCAAAAGAGCTCTCCTCAAGTCATGCATTGTAGGGCCTTTGAAGCCCTTTCCTGCAACTATAATAGAGTCCCACATAGCTTGGTAATAAGGTAAGTGAGAATCATTAAATGGGATATTCCATCATACCACCATCTTGTAATGTATTGAAAAGAATATTCTTTGCATTATTTTTTCCAATGTTCTCCAAAGTGGGTTGTCGACTTGGCTAAGAGGAAGTGGGATTAGCAGAGTCAGTGGTGGCAGAGGATGAGAAATAACTATGGATGTATGTTCTCTTTGTTCCTTTATATTGTTGTCCTTGATGATAAGAGCCAAGAGTAGTAGGAACATAGTGAAAGGGGTCATTGGTGGAAGGGATAGAAGAGGAGTCTTAAATCTCAAATCATCATACCCACTCTCTTTCATGGCTAGTAATATTTCTGTCTTCCTTGCAATTTCTTCTTGGATAGCCTTCTCCCTAGCCTTATTATCCTCAAACTTCTCAAAATGGGCAAGATATTATGCACTAACAAGACCTAATGCTTCCTTTGCTGCTTCGCATAGCTTTAGTTGGCCACTTGTCCTAGCCAAGTTTGTTTCAACTTAAGAATACCTTCACATCCAATAGATTTATTGAAAAATGTGCATATCATTTTTACAAAAATCACATCACAATGAGTCCATGCATTGTCCTTGGCTTTTGGAGCCATGGTGACTAGAAATAATTGAAATTTGCAAAAAATATGCCAATTAAAAAAAATTGCAACTAAGAAAAATGGAAAACCTAAGATAAATTTAGGAAAAAAAGGCATAACTAGCCTACAAAATTTGATAGCATAGAACTAGATATTTGATAACATAGAACACAAAAAAAAATTAAATACATAAACAACAATGAAATATCGAATTTGTCAAGTGAAAATCCTTACCTAGAAATGAAAACTAGCTTCCTTAGCATCCTCTTGAAGATGCCAAATCTACTAACAGCTCCAAACTATCTCCAAAATAGCTCCAAGTCCAACTCTAATCCTCCAAGATGACTACTCTGGCAAACACTCAACACTCTCCAACCTCCTAATGGAACTAACAAAAACTCCAAACGAGATGTGTCAGGAAAATAAGGGGGTTAACCTGCTTTTATTGGCTTTGAGAGGGTGCTTTTGGAGGGAAGAAACCCTTAGTTTCCCTCCAAACCACCTAAGAAGCTTCCAAAAATCAGACTAGTGGGTCCATGATAGTCGTGGCAATGAACCGATCAGTTTCTGATAGAATTGGCTGTTTTATGAGTAAATTGGGCGGTTTCGTCATAAACTGGTCGGTTAGGTCCGGTTTATGTGAAAAATCGATGAAATGGTGGTATAAACCCAGTTTTGTGGCTGATCCAGCTATATTTTCCTATGAACCAACTGGTTTGACCGATTTCTAGTTTATGCCAGCTGTTTTTTAAAACTATGCTTCCCATTTTAAAGATTTCAACTTGGTATCCTTCGATATCTTTAGCTTTCCCATTGGCACTTGCTTATTAATCCCAATCTCTATGTTCTCTAAGGATAAAATATCCTCTTTAATAGGAGTATTTAAGATGATGCCCATGGTGTCTGGGGAGTCATACGACTTCTTAAGATAAATATCTCAATTCTCTAAGGGCATCAAATGATTATCTTTTGCTTTACAAACAAGCACATTCCGCCAAAACTTTTTGGGAGCAACTTTAGAAAGGTGAAGACGATGCTCTTGTCTATTATTGATATAAGACATCTTCTTCCTTTTCATAACAGATTTGTATATACTAATATTTCCAAGTTTTATATTTTCATTTGGAGTGCCTCTAATAGCTTTCGAGGTGATTTTATAGTCTTTATCATACCAAGGGTTGGAAGTTCCGTTATTCTTTTTATAAGACACTTCAATAGATAATTTCTCAATGGTATATGTCAAGAAGCCTAAATTCCTCTTTAAATCCCTTAAAAAGAGGTCAACATTACTCCTATCGAAACGAGTGTGCGTATGAATTTTTCTATTTTCCTGATTTTTTCTAATACACAAAACAAGATTGAGGGTTAAGGATAAAGGCCTATGGCTAGAGTCAGGCCCATTATCGTTAAGCAACTCAAAGTTGCAATGCGGTTGAGAACATGGGTATCATAAATTGTATAATCCACAACACTACTACCAAGCCCATGTATCTAAGTCATCTCGTTGGAGGAAGAGCACTTATTAATTCCATTACAAATAATCAGGTCTTGGGAGCCACCAAGCTTGAGTAGGTTCGAATACATTCTCGTTTATGTCTTCGGAGTTTTTTTTAATCTATTAGCTAAAATCTTACATTTTAACCATATCTTTTTTATTAAATATAATTATAAATATATATATATATATATATATATATATATATATATATATATATATATATATTTATTTATTTATTTTTTAGATATTTAGAATTGGTTATAAATAAGGTTATTTTTTTTAAGAAAATGATAAACTAATATTAATAAAATTTAAAAAATTAATTTTAATAATATTAAATATTAAATTATATAATATTTATATATATTAAATTCATTTTAAATTTAGATTTTTCAAATATTTAAATTTACACCTCTCTTAGATATATCAACATGTATATATGATTTTTTTTAAATATAAAAAATGTTTATATATATATATATATAAACCCATTAAAAAAGATATATCAACATGTATATATGATTTTTTTCAAATATAAAAAATGTTTATATATATATAACCCATTAAAAAATTTCTTAGTTTTAATAACAAAATCAAAATTAAAATTAAATTTAGATAAAAAAAAATAACAATTATTTTTTTTAACCGAAATATACTTAATTGACAAATATATTTTAATAATATTATGAATAATTGCAATATAATAATAATATAGTAATAAAAAAAACAAAACAATTCATATATATATATAAAGTCTTATTCTTAATGTATTTAATTTTTTCTTTTCAGCTTGATATAATATATTTAAATTTTAAAAAGCTTAGATATAAACAGGTTACAATTTGACTCCCAAAATAATAAAATTTCCTAACTGATTTTGAAAAGATTCTAATTTTTTTTGAAAAGTCAGATTATAGCAATAAAGTTTAAAAATTTTAAATACCACAAAAATTCTTAATAATCCTAAATCCATTTCCGCCATCTAAAAAACAATTTAAATACAACACCAAACCAATTTGTTAAAAAAAAATCCTATTTTAAAATCACCCTCCATACCCTCCATACTCAATTGTGAACCCGGTAGACAAACGCCATTTTAAAACGCACTGCCTTTCCATGTATTTCCTTAGTATAGTGTTGTAGTGTGACAATGTATGTGCATAGATTGAAAAAGTCAAACAACAACGGATTAACAGTATTTTCGTAGAAGCACAATTTTTGAGGTGTATCATACTTCCGCTGTCGTCCCGCCGTCCATATGTACGGAAGCGCCTAACCAGCATATCATAGGGTATTCAATGTCCCCTGAGATGCAGGGGAGATAGCGCTAACACGCGAATTCAAAAACTCCGCACTAAATAAGAAATAGAAATTCACATGTTAGCGCGCTATCTCCCCTGCATCTCCTGGAGCATTGAATACCCTATGGTACGCTGGTTAGGCGCTGCCGATATGCACAGCCTCTGTTGTCAAAGGGACTTCATTGATTCCTGTTATTCGGCTTTCTTAAGCTATGCACGCACGTAACCAACCTCACGTGTAGGGTTGACTTCACTTCCATCCAAAAGAATCGTTCAAATTTGGCAACAATTATCAATGAACAATTTTATTAAGATTCGGTATCATTTTAGTGGTCAATGAAGATTTTCATTTAACAAAATTTATTAATTTGTTCATTCTAATCTGTTAGGATGTTATGTTTCAAAGTAAAATTGATGGAATAAAGTATGATAACTTGAAGTTGATTAACATGTTAAGATCGTTGACTCGATAGTTAAGTCATTGTTAAATGATTCTAGAAGCAGGGCAATTGCAAATTGGCTAAACACAAGTCTACATGAATTTTTAAAGTTTTTTTCCCACATTGAAAATTTGTTAGAAAATAGCCGATTATCTTAAATGTTTTATTAAATATATTTGACTCAGAATTTTTTAAGGTATCAATTCTATAGATGAACTTAGGTTTAAAATCGTGGTAGCAGGTTTTAAACCATTACGAATCCATTATTGTCCTTTATGGCTAGTCAGAATTTGAAATTATAAAAGTAAGGATAAAATCTCTTTACAATATCACAGACTATTAATGTCGAGAAACCGTTTTTGTTTGAGTTTTAAAGACATGTAAATAGAAAAAGTCTGTTCACAAATTTACAAATTTGGTATATCGTTCAAATATAGTAACCCAAGAAAAACATATGACATCCATAATAGTTAGCCTATAATTATTACATAAAATTCATGATATAATATAATAATTTTGTTTTGAAATTTATTCTAAATAAAAAGTTAAAAGAGGAAAAAGAAATAGCTTTTGTTTGGGTTTTAAAGACATAGAAAAGGAAATGAAGAGTCTCTTCACAAATTTGGTATATGTTTTAAGTATAGTAACAAAAAAACATATGTCATTCATAATAGTTAGCCATTAATTATTACATAATAATATAATATTTTTATTTGAAATTTATCTTAAAAAAATAATAAAAGATGAAAAAAAAATAGTGCATATTTTATATTTATATTAATGTGTTTTTTTTTTTAATTATCAAATTTGGTATATGTTTTAAGTATAGTAACAAAAAAACATATTTCATTCATAATATTTAGCCATTAATTATTACATAATAATATAATATTTTTATTTGAAATTTATCTTAAAAAAATAATAAAAGATGTAAAAAAAATAGTGCATATTTTATATTTATATTAATTTGTTTTTTTTTCTAATTATCAGTTTATATTTATAGGATAGAATATTATTATTTTAGTAAATTTTAGTAATCAAGTTATTAGGTAAAAGGTTTTTTTTTTTTAAACAAGGGGATTTTATACATTAATTTGGTAGATACCTTAATGTGTATATTAATAGGTAGATACAATGTTAAATTACTCCTTGTGACTCGGTTAACTCAAATTTCGACTAATCATATATATTATGATTAAAACTTTATAGAACACTTGATAATTATACTAATAATAAAGAGAATTAATCACATATTAAATAAATAAAAACCACTCTAATTATAATTTATTTTTAAGAATGAAAAAAAAAAAAAAACAAAAACAAAAAATCCATAATACTTCCAATCATCTTTAAAAACTCATTCTTTCATATTTAATACTATATATTTATATTTCTACTTATTGTAATTGTAATTTCGTGAGCCAAGGTTAGCCTTCCATGCCTCATCCAATCCCCACTCACACTATTTAAACAATGTCATTATGAAAATATTCATATATTTTTATGAGCTTCGTCTTTCTAGTATGCATTAGTTGGAACTATAACTTATTTGCTTTGTGTATATATGTCTCAATAGATAGGTACAAAAGTACCAAAAATTCTTTCTTTTACCATGCGTACTAAGGACGTGCTTGTGTAAGTTGTTGGATTCAAACTTGGATCTCAATTGTATTAAAATAAAGTGTTTAATGGTTAGGTGCACATAACAAAGTGTTTAATGATTCTTATGATATATAAATATGATATTAGATTTTATGAAATTTTATATTATGAATTATTAGAATATGTATTTTTTTAGGAGGTTATAGGTTCAAATTTAAAAAGATAGAGTATTAAACTTACGTAAATTTCGGAAATCAAATTGTTACATGAAGCATTCTTTGTCTTACAAATAAGCGGATGTCTAACATGTTAGATTAAACTTGGCTCAAGAATGATTCAAGTTAATTTACTTTATAATCATGGTTTTGGAACATCATTTTGATGAACTATGGTATGTTTCCTATAGTATTTCATGTAATGAAGCCTATAAATAGGCTTGAAATCCTCCATTGTAAGGTGCAAAAAGTGACCAAGTGTTAAACTCACTTTTCCATTAGACTAGCCAAATTTGGCCAAATGGTGATAAAAACTTCATGGTTGATTAGGGTTTTCAAAGATAAATCTTGTCTGATATTTATGAGTGTATTGTTATCGCAGGGTTAATCATATTTTCTCTCTTGCATTTTATTCCTAAGATGTGGTATCAAAGCCATGGTTGTGAGTTGTTGCAATAGAATAACATGAATATGGCTGTGTGGAATGAATTGAATATGAATGGCTCCATTAGCATGAGGGATCAAATTGAGAAGCAATGAATGGTAAAAGTCATTAGTAGATCCATGGAGGTTATGTAGCTACATGGACATGGAAACATGGCTATAGATTGAGGTAAAAGAGATTGCAATGCCAGAAAATGGTGACATTTCTAAGTGTGTAGCCAATTTTTCTTTTTTTACTTTGGAGATGAATTAAAACAAAAGGTACATGTAAATGGGAATATGGATATAAGACTCCGTAAGGCATACATATCTGTAATGATATGTCTAGTGTGATAGGGGAGGAGGCATGCATGTTTCCTAGCTTAGATCCAAATAATTTACCCAAGAAAAATTTAAAGGGGAGGATGTTAGTTTAATCTTGACTTGGGAATGATTCAAATGGGTTTAGTCTATAATCATAGATTTCAAGCACATGGTTTTGGTGAGCTATATATGTTATCCATAATATCTTTTCTAATAAAGCTTATAAATAAGCTTCGAATCCTTAATTATAAGGTATTAAAACCAAATAAATATCGAGCTTATTTGATTATTAATTTGAGCAAATTTAATCGAAGATAATTAAAAATTTGTCATTGATTCATAATCCTGTGATTTATATGTGTTACTATTTTCTTAACAATATATTAATTATCGACAAAAACCTATAAGTTGATTCTCATACTTACCAGAAACAAACTGTACTTGCAATCACTAAAATTACTAACCAAAATTATAATTCAATTCTCATACAACTTGTTAAATATATTACACTTTAACCATAACCCTGGCAAAGCCCTTTCTTGTCAGGATGGATTCAAAGGGTGTATGGCTTCTAGAGTAAATGACAACGAGCCTATAAGTTAAGAGAAATGGGCATAGGGGGACAACAATCACATATTCATAAGAAATTTCAAATCCAAGTTAAGAAAATAGAGATTTAAAATGAAAGTAAATTAGATATAAATATAGCATTAAGTTTTTTTTGGAATGTTTAAATATTGCATAGTTTATAATAATTAGAGGTTAATGATATTACATTTTAAATTCTTTAAATTCTTTAGATGTAATCATGATTGTTGCACCTTATAAAATAGGATAATATGTTTAATAGTGAATATTATTTAATAATTATATCATAAATATATTTAATAAATATATAACAAATTATTTGATAAAATGTTTGAATAAATATTTATTTTTATTTAATAAAAATAATAATTAATGTTATTAAAAAATATATAACTTTGTTTTAAGTAAAAGTCTAAATATATCTAATATAAATTATATATATATATATATATATATATATATATATATATATATATAATATTAATTTATCATTTTGCATTATATAATTTTAATTGAATAATAATACTTAATCAATTTATATTAAAAATAAAATATATCATATAATAAATTTTATAATTTTAAATAAATAAAGAAAAAAATATTTAATAAAATAAAAATAAAAAAAATTCTCATAAAGAAAATTATTCAGAAAAACCTAATTCTAAATTAGTGGTTATCATTTAATTTTAAAAACTTATCCTATTTGGTGTACCCTTGATCATTCACGTCATCTATTGAATATATTGCTAATAAGTCTCCACATGACCCATGTTTCTCCAAAAAACTAGGATAACGTGTTATAAGTCTCCACATGACCCATGTTTCTCCAAAAAACTAGGATAACGTGTTATCTTTCTTTTTATTGATAATGAAGATTGTGTATTATTTAAACAAAATTTTGGTAATTATAATATAATATTATATAAGTTGAGGTGGTGGAATACTTAGCTGATATTAAATAGCTTTAATTTACATTAATGTTTAACTAACCTGTTTAGTTTGATATCGTTTAATATAAAGGAGAAATTGTAAATTGTCTTTGGATCAACAATGACATTACACTAGAATTGAGCATCTAAACATCATGAGAAGTGGATTTATTTTCATGAATACTTATAAATCCATGAAATAAAATATTCCCTTCCAAAATCATTCTTCAACAATGACATTACACTAGAATTGAGCATCTAAACATCATGAGAAGTGGATTTATTTTCATGAATACTTATAAATCCATGAAATAAAATATTCCCTTCCAAAATCATTCTTCACCAAGGTAACGTCTACTTTCAAAATTTGTTTCCTTGCTTTGCAATGTGATTCTTGAACCTCATGATTGTACCTCAAGACAAGGATAACAACAAAAAAGATGATGATTTGTTGTGTGTTAAGTAGAGGACCATCCACCCTTTGTTTATATAAATCAGTATCTACAAAAGGAGAAATTTTCCATTGTAGTGTGAACCTAGCACCAAATGCGGATGGAGTTGATGGATGATAGAAATATTTAACGTAGAGCCTCTAAATGAGGTTAGGAATACTTAATTTTCCACGAGAATATAACATCATCTAATTCTCAAATATTAATACAAGGGAACTCACCTTGTGTTATCTAGTCACTTTTCTAGAATCTCCTCCTTCCATATTAAATGAGATCTCAATACAGAAAGACAAATGCGCTAAGAAATCCATACAACTCAAATGGGCTAAGAAATACATACAACTAAGTGAAGTAACACATTAAAATAGGGTGTGTGAACATAATTTTTAACTACTAAAGAATGGTTTAAAAGTCACGTCAAGTACATTAATGAATCCATGTCTCAAATTCCCACACATCATCCTTGAAGTATTCCCACACATCATCCTTGAAGTATTGGGATGTGAGAGGTAAGGACATGCCATATATTTCATCAGATGTGAACCTTTACTCCATTTATGTTATTGAATGTAACATTTGTTAACAACATAATATCTATGGGGTAATGGAGAGTATCAAATAAGGTACAAATTCAATTGATATTTAGGAGTCCCCAATCACTTACAACAAAAAAATTGGGTAATGATCTGTATAGAGGTTCTAGAATTATGTGTGTATTTAAGAGTTCTAGTGTTGCTTCTTCCCATTCTTTGGATATAATCTCCCACACAATTTAAATAGTCATTTTGAGTTTCAATTTGAAGGGTTGACAAGTATGCAAAATAAAGGTAACTGTTAAATTCCATGAGAATGAGAATTCACTATTTATTTTAACATACAATTATCATGAATCTATAGCTACACCAAAAGAAAAAGATTCGTATATTAGAAGCATAATGCAATATACTTTCCAATTTAGCTCCCATTCTCTATAAGGTTACTATATATATCTATTTCTTCAAACAACAAAGGTTTAGAGAACTAGATTTTGGTTGAGTTCAAGGAATATGAGACAATCTACCAATTGCAGAAACTAATTAAAGTTGAGAAAAAAAATCTATCCTTATTCAAGTGCAAGTAAAGAAAAAATAAATATTTCTCATGTATTTCATTAATATTTTAATTTTCCTATATTATTATGTTGTTAAGTGTTTTTTAAACAAACCACTTATAAATCAACTTGAAATGTCTACTCTATAGCCTATTGTAAGCTTATTTCTTTTAGTTCTATATAAGTGATTATGTAAGATGGAAACTTTAAAATAATCCATGCATATTATGGTGAGAATAAATTATAACCCCTTTATTACATAATATAATATTATTTTTAAGTTATAAAAATAAAGGCGAGCCATTTTCACCTACATTACAATGGAATAAATTGTAAATGTTAACTAATACCTTATGTAATCGAGTAAGTTGTAAATATTAACTAATATCCAATCCACACAATGATTTCTTGCACTTTGCATATTATCTTATTCCTTTTTCTATTTTTTTTTTCTTATTACGAAGAAAATAATTATGTTTACATCAAATATCTATTTAAATACAGACAAATTGTATATAGCCACTTAATCTTGAAATCAGAAATTTAATTTTTAAAATTTTAGAGCACGAAGAATTGTAATTTTGATGTGTAGATATTTTTGGAAATTATGATTATTCAATTACAAATAGTAATTATAGAACTTTCAAAGTTTTGAAATTTCCATGAGACTTTTTAATTTCAAATGTGCAAAAGTGAAAATAAGGCAAAGTGAAAAGAGCAGGTTGGTGCAGGATGCAAAGTACGTACAATAATCTTCACCAATGTCACAAATTGGATGTGATGGGTTCAGAAGATGATATAGTGTAACCATGAAACCCTACTTGTAGTAGAAACCCTAATTCATGAGATAAAACCCTAACCCTAGAGTTTGGATCCCCAAGTGCAGTTAATAATGATGCAGTTTGATAGTCAGTGGGGAGTCGGCGATAGTCGGAAGAATTAGATACAAAGCTAATGACTGTCCGTAAAACCTCTATAGATTTATTGGCTGGGTTTTGTATAAATTTCAGTGTTTTGTAATGCAATAAACAATATCTTTTAAAGAGTCTTCAAGTTTTTGTCATGGTATCAGAGCCATAGTCAAGTGGGCTTGAGAGCTAGGGTGTGCAGAGGGCTTGGTGGTGTGCTGTGTGCTCGTTGATTGTGAAGTGTGGTGAGCATTGTGTTGCCATCTGTCTGATGTTAAGCGTGGATATTTTTTTATTTCTGTTGAGTGGTGTGAAGATCCTAGTGTGGTGTGATGAGACGATCATGAAAGCACCAACGACGCCGACCACTATTCCCCCTTTGGCAAGTTTAATGTGAGTCAGCAAGAGTCGGTAAGACATCAATTCTAGTTGGCGGAGATCATTATTGATTCTCCTGCTAATGTATGTATACATAATGGTATTTAGTAATGAAATAATCAATCTCTCTTGGAGAGTCTTAAGGCTCTCCTTGATGAGTTTCATCATGCTAACAGATCCATAGTCGAGTGGGATCGAGAGCCAGGGTGTGCAAAGGGCTCGATGGTGTGTTGTGTGCTTGCTGATTGTGAAGTGTTGTGCTACCGTTTGTCTAATGCTAAGAGTGGAGATTTTGTTATTTCTGTCGAGTGGTATTAAGAGCCTAGTGTGGTGTGAAGATACGAGTATTTGTCTTGAGATTCCAAATGTGGCAGAGTAGTGAGTTTGAGAGTTACGTGAATCACGGAAGCCTCGAGCGGGCCTAGAGCTTGGATACTATTTAAAAACTGAGAGATGCACACACAAAGGAATAATTTTCATTATATTTCCATACAAATACAACACATATTTATGGTGCTTTTGAGATCCAACCAATTCCAAATATAAATACAAAGGCTGAGATATTCTCTCAACATCCACCTACAAATATGCAACTAATTCTAAATTATACATGGAAGAATTATCTTCCAACACTCCCCCTTAATTCTTACATACACAATTACAACACACATTATAACAATAAAGTAATCTGTCTCACTGGTCTTTGTAGAAATTCCCACCTGTAGATCACCTGATAATGCAATATACTAAAGAAAAATATTTGATCTACTTCTACAACCAATTTAGTGGAAGCTTAATTGAACATGAGCAACATCAATAAGAACACATATAATTGATATGGAGAAATAAATCACACATAACATAGAAGATATAACTAGGGGAAAGCCTCAGCCTAAAACCCCAACTCTGTATTATCATACAAGTGGAAATATAGCTAGTATTACAAAAAGAATCAGCTTAAAAGCTATCCTGCTCTCTCTGCAATACCTTTGCTACTCATAAACAGTCAAAGGCATCTCTCAAACCTCCTGATCTGCCCTCCAAACCTCCTATTTCTTTGCACAATTTTGATTGGGGTCCAGTGCAGCCACTTGTGTGAATTGGCCTCTTCACACACTCACTAACCTCTCATCCAACTGCACAATCCTGAAGGAGATAAATCCTTCTCCCTGAATGAGATTCCTTTATAGGAAAAATCCATCCAATTAATAGTACATTGTCCCTCCTCTGATCTCAACTGGGTCTTTGTCTGAATTGACATGCATGAGGTATTCATGAGAGAATATTCAGTTATCTGAAGTGCAGCAGTTATATGCAAGCACGCATTAACTAACTGAACTCACATTAATTCAAACAAACTGTTTAAATCAGTCTAACTGGACTTGACTCAGTTAACTGAGCCAACTAATTACTTCTAAAATTAGAACTCATCCTTATCTCTTTAACTGATGGATAAATTCCTCAATTAATAGAGAAATTGTTGCATGTCCTCACATAGACTTCATGCTTGATTTTTCACAACTAATTATGGTGAATTAATTAATTTATTTTCAAACAGCTGTTAAGTTCAAATTCGAATTTTACTTCCTATTTTAGTCCAAGGGCTGACTAAAATTTGAGTCCATCCCGAACTATTAAAAATACCAATGATTTTTATCACTTCCATTTTTCATTCCCTGTTGCTCATTCCAGCACTAGTACCCAAACTACTATTTATAGCAGTGCTATTTTTAGCGTTTCTTGTTGCCATTTTCAACACTCCCTCTCAACAAGAAAGACATTCAACTCGAACCATATCATGTACCTTTGGAGTGTTCTGCATGCAACACTTCTACCAAGTGTGGTTGCTCTAGCAACTCTAGAAAAAAAAAAACTCCCAACTGACCTCTCTGTTGGGTTAGAAATATACTCTGACGTTGAAGCTCTACCTGTTGTTGACAAGTGTTGCCTCTCTGCCCTCTGAGTTGCTGCAACACTCCATGCTTCTCGCACCATTGCACACCTCTCTGTGCCATCCTGCACTGCAGCAACACTCTTGTGCCTCTCACATTGTTGCAGCCTGCTAGCTCTACACAGTCCTAGGACTCCTACACTGTAGCTCTATCTGCTGCTCCATCCGCATCTGTCTCTACCCAATCAGTCAGTCCTACTACTCCTCACCGGGGCTCCTGTAGCAAAGTTGAATCAAATAGGTTGGGTATCTCAAGGATCCTGCCCCTCCTCCTTGGGACGATCACTCCACATCGCCCCACCTCCTACTTGGAGGCATGGCTACATGTGATCCATCTGCCCACCTGGCTCAAAGTTTCCCCCTACTAGAGTTCTCTGGATGAGTAGATGTCTCTACTCGATCTCCTCTTAGCTTCTCTAGTTGTGGCTACTCCACAACCTCCTGAAGCTACTTCACTAATAGTGGCTCCTCCATAATCGTCTGAGACTTCTTCTGGCGTTGCATGTTGAGAGGTAATGTACTCTCCCCCTCAACCACCAAGTCTCCATCAGTTGCCTTGCTCCTCAAGGCTTTGCATGCATCTTGAACCTCAAGAGCATACAGGTTCGTAACCCGTGAACCGATCTACTTCACCTGTCTAGTGATGATGTGTCTAGGGAAAACATTTCCCTTACTGAAGACGACATCATAACCTCTATCTTCCAGCATCGCGATCGACACCAAGTTTCTCTTCAGTCCTGGTACATACTTGACATCAGTCAAGGTAAGGCAAGCTCCATGCTCCCTCTGAAAAATAACCTTGCCTACACCTGAGACACTATACTTTTCATCGTTACCCATCGCTATGAGTATCTGGAGATCTTTCTCCTCCAAAGTACTAAACAAACTCTTGTCGCCAGTCATGTGGAAAGAAGCTCCACTGTCAAGAAACCAACCACTTGCCACCATGGATGAAACCATGCATGTGAACAGTGTGAAATCTAACTCGAACTGTGAGGCCAATGCCTCACCTTCTAATCCTTCCACAGATCCCTTCTTGGATTTCCTCAGTGGACAATTTATAGCAAAATGGCCCACCTCATGACAACGAAAGCATCGCACTTTCAATTTTTCAAACGTCTTCCTACCATGGCAAGAACTGGATTCATAATGAGAAACCTTCTCCTTCCCCTTCTTTGCCGTACTTGCTAAGGGACAATTTTCTTCATCCTCCATGGATGAAGAACCATCTCTAGTGCTTCTTCTTATCTCCTCCTGCATCAAATCCGACCAAAGTCATTCCCAATCTGGTAGTTTCTCTCTTCCATTAATCGAGTCCTGGTAGTTATGCTAGCTCTTAGGAAGACCAAGGAGTGTAAGACTCACCATGTCATCATCAGCTGTCATGATCCCTACACTTCCAATCTCATCCCTGCATGTGGTGAGCTTGTTCAGATACGTAGAGATCGTGTCGCTCTTTTCACACTTGATCTTCCGAAGCTTGTTTTTCAGTCCCAGCTTCCTCTGATCACTACTATTCTGATATAGATCTTTCAATGTTTTCCACATTGAAAATGGTGTCTCCTTCCCATGGAGACTCAAGACTATGTGATCTCGAACTCCCTCCAGAAGGATTCTCCTTGATCTAGCCACACATTTCTTCCATTCTGCCAATTCAATAGCACCAGTCGGCTTGGGGACTTCTTAATCAATGAAGTCCTTTAGACCGTTATCCTCTAGCACTGCTTCCATGTGATCCTTCCAGCCTCTATAATTCGAACTGCCATCAAGGGCATATTCGAGTCTTAAACCATTGAACGCCATAGGTGAAATAGAGATGTGATAAGAACTCAATTTCTATATTCAGGAATCACAAACTTCAAACTTCTCCCTTCTTGTATATTGTTCTTCCTTGATCACCTTTGCTCTGATACCATGTAGAACTTTTTCTACAAAACCTCGCTCCGATACCATGTAGAAATTACCACCTGTAGATCACTTGATAATGCAATATACTAAAGCAAAATACTTGATCTACTTCTACAACCAATTTAGCGGAAGCTTAATCGAAAATGAGCAACATCAATAAAAACACATATAACTAATATGGAGAAATCAATCACACATAACACAGAAGATATAACCATGGGAAAGCCTCAGCCTAAAACCCCAACTCTGTATTATCATACAAGTGGAAATATAACCAATATTATAAAAAGAATTAGCTCAAAAGCTATCCTTCTCTCTCTGCAATACCTCTGTTGCTCATAGACAGTCAAAGGCCTCTCTCAAACCTCCTGATTTTCCCTCCAAGCCTCCTATTTCTTTGCGCAATTTTGATTGGGGTCCAGTGCAACCACTTGTGTGAATTGGCCTCTTCACACACTCACTAACCTCTAATCCAACTACGCAATCCTGAAGGAGAGAAATCATTCTCCATGAATGAGCTTCCTTTATAGGAAAAATCCATCAAACTGATAGTACATTGTCCCTCCTATGATCTCAACTGGGTCTCTGTCTAAACTGACATGCATGAGTTATTCATGAGAGAATATTCAGTTATCTGAAGTGCAGCAGTTATATGCAAGCATGCATTAACTAACTGAACTCACATTAATTTAAACAAACTGTTTAAATCAATCTAACTGGACTTGACTCAGTTAATTGAGCCAACTAGTTACTACTCAAATTAGAACTCATCCTTATCTCTTTAACTGATGGATAAATTCCTCAATTAATAGAGAAATTGTTGCATGTCCTCACATAGACTTCATGTTTGATTTTTCACAACTAATTAACTCATGGTGAATTAATTAATTTATTTTCAAACAGTTGTTAAGTTCGAATTCGAATTTTACTTCCTATTTTAGTCCAGGGACTAACTAAAATTTGAATCCATCCCGAATTGCTAAAAATAGAAATGATATTTTTAGCACTTCCATTTTTCATTTCCTGTTGCTCAATCCAGCACTGGTACCCAAACTACTATTTATAGCCGTGCTATTTTTAGCACTTCTATTTTTATCATTTCTTGTTGCCATTTTCAACAGTCTTCATCAACAACTCTACCCACTCTACGGTAATCTGGACTGCGCTCTTTCTTTCTCCACATCTTCGAGCTTACCTTACGACTCATTTAAAGTACACCTGATTCAGAGCATCAATAATGAACTTTGCACGATCAACAATATTGAGGACTCGACACGTCGGGGCTTCCACGAGAATAGTTGTCAAGTGATGAACCACTTTCACTTTCATCTATCCATCGGTGGCTAGGAAAATGGTCTGAATACTAAATGTGTTCAAGATCTAATATAACAACTTGACCTGCTTCACACGTATGGATCTCATACTATAACCTATAGCTGACGCTCCCGAAGCACGATGGCTCACACCATTTGTTTTATGGAAAACTAGTGTCGATTCGAACTTCCAGTCCCACTAAGATGGGTAGCTATCTTAGAAACAAACAATGAAAGCTTTTCAAGTGTTCCTTTAAGTGTGATACATGGAAGAGAAGAATAGAGGACCAACCTGGATCCTTCACTTTGATCCTAGCTTGATTTCTCCTTTCCTTGATAGAATTTTCCACTCCTCTCCTACTTGTCCCGCTTCAAAGAGTACCTGTAGAGTCAAAGTAACAGCAAACTATCAAAACATCTCTATCTAAAACATCATAACCAATATGGAATCAGAAACACATTGACCATACAATTGCATTCATAAACAATAAGATTCACAAATACGAGATCATATGGAGGAAAACTCAAAGAACTTTATTAATAGTAATGTAAGAGAGGATTACAACCCAGTTGTCTGATCCAGCATCATCCTCCCAGTTGTAGAAGCCCTCTTCACCTCATGAACAAGAAAATCACCCAACAATGCAATGTCTCTTCGCTGCAAACCAACAACAATTCCTTACAAAATACAAAATTCCAGCCCCTAGATCTCTCAAATGAGGGATCCATATATAGATGCCTTGCAAGGTTGTGAGCTAGTTCTAGGTTTTTGCTTGGTGTCATTCCACTAATAGTTCTTGGTTCCACTTGGATATTTCATGATCTCTTACTCATCCCTGGGCGAATTCAGAGAAGCAAGTGTCACAGGAGAAGTTTCTGGAAGATTCCATGATCATCCACCTTTCAAACTGTCTTTGCCATTTGTCTACTCTCGCTCATCGCACCCCACAGAAGGTCATTTCAGTATGCATCGCACCTGGCCAATTAGGCAGTCAGTATGCATCGCACCTTTTCCATGGAGCAGCATGTATGGTCCTGTTTTGGCTAGTTCTAAGTAGTTTTTCAGGTGAAAATTCTGGGAAATGATGTAATCAATTGACCATGATCCTTTAGGGTATGAGCAACACTTTTAGGGACTTAAGGAGCCCTTAGTTTATGGAAATATGAGTTTTGGGTTGCAGTGCCCAAATATGTCTATAACACCATCTTGACCTTATTAAGAACTACCTGTGACTAATGCTCCCAAAAGACTATGGGTCACATTACTATGTTGAATAATTGGAATTTTATTTATGGTTCTATATCATTTGACTTTTTCACAATATAATAACATACTACAACTTTAATAAAACTACACCATAAAAGAAAAAAAACTACTCACAATTTTTTTTTTATATAACTCAATACAAATCACCCAAAATTAGTGTCTCCCTTAAATGCAATCACTCCAACCATATTTTATAACATATTGCTTATGGATTTCCTTTTTCTAGTTATGTTGTGTCCATATTGGGGCCTTAAAAGATGAACGGTGAAATGATATGTTTCAATGGTGTGTATATATATCTATATATATAAATATAAATATATATACGCACACCATTGAAACTGTGTATATATATTTAATTTATATATATATAATATATATACACACACCATTGAAACATATCATTTCACCGTTCATCTTTTAAGGCCCCAATATGGACACAACATAACTAGAAAATATATAGACACACCATTGAAACATATCATTTATATATATATATATAGATATATATACACACACCATTGAAACATATCATTTCACCGTTCATCTTTTAAGGCCCCAATATGGACACAACATAACTAGAAAAAGGAAATCCATAAGCAATAGCATTGAATTGTCATTTGACCTGAACTTAAGGATTTCATTCAATGTTTCCTTTTGGCACCTTTTCTTCAGTCACGGTGTTCACCATAATGGATAAATGCAATAGGTGGAGCAAAAGCCAAATTGACTAAAAAAATCTGCAGATCGGATGGATAAGGCAAAGTTCGTATGGGCTTCCACTCTAAGCAGCGATCTTTGAACTTGAAATTTCTATGCATGTCATTTATTCTTCATGCACGAATCTTTGATGTAAATAAAATTGCATCTATGACCACGAGAAAAAAAAGTTCTACAACTTGTTTTGTAGCAGTGTGGCCTATGTCTTCGTCTAGTAGCATCGACACATTGAACATGCTAAGAAACTCAAAGCTCATCTCTGCAACTTTTTAAATTCCTTTCTCAATGCAGACGAGTATCCACTGTGATAATTGTTTCATGTAGTAATCACACTCCTTGCAAATATTTGGGGCACACCACAGTCGTGTTGGCTCTTCAGCAAATCCTCCTCTCGACCTAGTCTTTATTACTGATGTAGTTGATTTTGTTTCAAAACATGAATTTAACTGAAAATAGAACGACTGCAGCTCAACTATGCTTCACTGAGTGTCCCTTTTGATCTTACCTTCAGAATGTTGTGGCACCAGAAATCTCCACTAATTTTAGGCTCATGACAAGGGCAGTAAAAATATGTGAGATGCAAACTACTTCCATAATTTGATAGCATGAAATGTAGTGCTCGAATTTGATCTTGTAAACAGCACAGTTGTAGGGGTGAGTCGGGGCGGATCAACATACAGATCTACAAGCAAACACCCAGATCTATTAAAAAAACAAAATTTACTCACACAAACACTAAACACAACATGATCTCTAATCAATTCACAGAGGAATAAAATTCAAGACTCTCTCATCTTTCTAGCCTTCCCCTAAGGGAGTTAAGCCAGAACAGGCTCTGATACCATGTTAAAAAATTGAGAGATGCACACACAAAGGAAAACTTTTTATTAAATTTCCACACAGATACAACAGATTTATAGTACTTGTGAGATCCAACCAATTCCAAATATAAATAGGGAGGTTGAGATATTCTCTCAACATCCACCTACAAATGTGCAATTAGTTCTAAACTATACAGGGAAGAATTATCTTCCAAAAGATACATGGTGGAGATTGGATACACGGTGGAGCATTGATTTTTCAATATGTCAGGGTTTTGGATTAGTGTTTCGGCTATGGAGAGATAGCTGATTGTCGAGTTTTGGTGAGGCTATGTGACTTGTAGAGGGTTGAAGAAGGCGTCGAGGTTAAGATTGCATGGAAAAAAGTGGAGCTTCCGATAGATGAAATTCCCATATGTTGATGTGCCATAGTTTTGTTAGCGTCTGCACATCATGGAGGAGATTTGTCTCTTCGTCAACTATTTCCTGTTGGTGGTGCCCGGTGTTTAGTAGGTGTTGGGTGCTATGTGCCAAGCCAAGAAGGAGTGAAAGAGGCGTTGATCTGTGAAGGTGTTGAAATATTGATATATGCATATGTTGTTGAAGGCTCAACACCATCGTTTCCGCCCACTCTAACAAATAAGGGCGAGATGTGAAAATCGCTAGATTTGATGAAACAACTGTGAAGTCATTCTTGCTATATAATCCCACGTTGTTTTACAAAATATCCTCTTGCTGGTAGAGTGAGAACTTTTGGCCCGTTTCGAAGCGAGTAGAAACATATTTGTTCCTAGGTCGAGTTTGAAGTGGTTAGTTTTTCAGTGCTCAATCTCGAGAGGAGATTCGAGATTGAAGACAAAGGTTAAAGCTTGTTTTTGTAAAACTATGGTTGCCACTGTGTCTAGAGAGACGAATAGAAAATCACTAGTTTGATTGGAATACAATGAGTGGGATAACGTTGGATACTGATCTTTTTGAGGATGCATTTTTAGAGAGCCCATTTGAAATTATTTTTGGGCCTCGTAATATTTTTTATTCTGGCAGTATTTTTGAGTCACAAAAATTATTTGATAAACATAATGGTTTTATTGATTACCATGAATATCAGGAGGTGCAGACTTAAAACATAAAACCACAAATTTCATTAATTATTTGCTTGATTACATCTTCATTTATATAGGAAACTCACAACCAATTCTCGTAACTAATTCCTAACTACTCACAACTACATCTTGTTCAACTGCTCATAACTAATTCAGTTTCTACATTATTCTCACATCCTCCCTTAATGGAGAAATGAATTTTCTACCATACCTAACTGACTTCTAGAACTTGTACTTTGAACATCTGCTGTATTCTCTAGATTGATCTAACTACTGCATTAACAGAGGGTAGTTGGAATTAATACCTTTCTACCACTCCCCCTTAATTCCAACTATATAACAAATATATACTATAGCACGATATACAAGAAACTATATTCTTAATCATGACGACTTAAACTTTAACTTAAACTGTAACTTGCATGCTGGTCTAAGTCTCAGCTAGGCTTACAACAAAACATTTCATTTTTGCCTTCTTATTAAAAGGTCCATGCTTGTTCCTTTTCCATTGCTGGTGCAGTTTCATCTTCACCTTTTTGGGTTTCCTTATGAAATTCCTTTGCTCCTTGCTTACATACTTAACGTCAACAACCTCTTTTGGATTGAGAGGCAATGCAAGATCTCGAAACTTTCCATGAGGAACCAACGAAGGAGTCACCAAAATGCAGTCATCTTTGAACATTAGCGGCCTTCGAAGAACATCCATGGTAGTATCCTCCAAAGTAGCAGTCATCTTGAAAGTAGATCCAATAAACCTTCTAACAACCGGGCAAGTTTTAATCTCAGTGATTTCTTCAACAACGTGATCCTCAACAACATGAGTGATTTCTTCAGGGACATGATCTTCAACAACATGAAACTCTTTGTCAATGGACTCAAAAACACTGTTAATCCCAAATGGGTTCATGAGAAAATGATCATTAAAAAGATCATTGTCAAAAAAGTCTAAAATAATAGACATATCAGTTAGCTTTATCACACTTCAAACAAAACGCCTTTTCTACGGGCACTCTCTTGAACAAGACCCACTTACACAAGTTTTTGCAACAAAACAAAGAAAACCGGGCCGACTGAAAAAGAAAATGACCACGGTAAGCTTGCAAAAAAAAAAACACCAGCAAACGATTCTCGACAGTCTCTCGACAGTCTTCGACAGCACCAGGCAACGTTCTGGACAGGGACTCCACACAGCCTTTCTGGACGCACTCCACGCAGCACTCCACGCAATCGCAATCGTTGTTCAGTTTAAAAACCTCGACCCACTCACAACGTTCGATTCAAAAGAAATTTCCTGTCTCGCTACAGTTCTGGACAGCGCGTAAAGCCTTGCTCATCAACGGTTGTGGACGGCAGCACGCAAATCCTTGCTCCTCGACGGTTCTGGACGGCAGCACGCAAAGGTTCAGCCTCACTGTCTCGCTACAGTTCAACGGTTCTTGACAGCACTCGCTACAGTTCAACGGTTCTTGACAGCACGTACGCAGCCTTTCTTGAGGTTCCACGCTTCAGCACTTATCACCAACAGTGTAACCACACAGTAACGGCTCCACGCAGCGTTCTGGGGACAGGGCGACGGTTCTTGGTTCTCGACAGCCGCGACAGCACTCCTCACTGTCTCGGGCTACTCAACGGTCTTCGACAGGCCTCGGCTACTCAACGGTCTTCGACAGGCCTCGACGCACCAACAACGGTTCTGGACAGACTCGACAGCACACCAGTCAATGTTCTGGACAGTCTCGCAAACGAATTACCTCCACTCACACAGGTTCTCACGCTGCAACTCACGCAGCAACACAGGGAGGTCCGCCTCACGCAGGATCTTCCACAAGCCAGGCGTTCACACAACCACGCAGCAAAAAACAACAAACCTCTTTCCTCACGCAGGTGCTCAGATCTCAACGCTTTCCTCACGCACAGCCACGGCTTTACACAGCCTCTCACGGATCTTCACGCAGGCTTTACACAGCCTCTCACGCCTTCAACGCACAACGCTTTCTAGGTCAAAGACAGGAAGTTCGAATCAGCCGCACACACTCCACAGCTTCGCAGGTGGCACAAACAAGAAACACCACTCGGCCTTCCTCACCTGCGCTCTCACCCCAGCTCAAACCCTGAGCTCTGATACCAACTTAAAACATAAAACCACAAATTTCATTAATTATTTGCTCGATTACATCTTCATTTATATAGGAAACTCACAACCAATTCTCGTAACTAATTCCTAACTACTCACAACTACATCTTGTTCAACTGCTCATAACTAATTCAGTTTCTACATTATTCTCACATGCAGTCTATTCCACATGATCCTGTAATCACTGAGAGTAAAACTTGCTTCTCCCAGAACCCAATTGTTAGAAATTTTATTGGATTTGCTTCTAATATGGTTGTGACAGTGGAGGATACGAACATAGATTTTATTCCAACGACGCTCATGTTCAAAGATGACGACATTTTGGTGGCTCCTCATGGAAAGTGGGGAGAGCGTGAATTGGATTACCTTGTTCAGGATATGGCCTTGCATCCCAATCCGAAAGAGGTTGCCGATGTTTACTTAAGCAAGGAGCAAAAGGAGCTCATAATGAAAGCAAGAAAGGTGAAGATGAAATTGCATCAACAAATGAACAAGCATGAACCCTTTAGCATGAATTAAAAAATGAAATGTATTGTTGTAAGCCTAAGTGAGACTTAGACTAAACGGCAAGTTAAAGTACAGGTTGTGATTAAGGGGAGGTGTTAGAATAATAATCACCTTGATCGTATGACGGTGATAATCAGTGATATTCGACGAGGAGTCAGTGATAGTCGGCGAAATTAGTAGTCAATGATATTTGGCGAGGAGTCGGTGATAGTTGGCAAAATTAGATAGGAATTTAATGACAGTCTGTAAAACCTATGTAGATTTACCGGCTGGGTTTTGTATAAATTTATGTATTTTGTAATGCAATAAACAAGCTCTTTTGAAGAGTATTCAAGTTTCTGTCATCTTTCCCCTCGTTATGTTCAATCTCAATATGGGAAGTCCCCTGCAGGTGAAGAGTGCTCGATGATTCTCTAAATTGCATCTTATTCGATTGTATTGAACGTGATACTGTTGATTTTTGATTTGCAAATCATCCCGAGCTATTAAAGATCTCTTCGACTAGAGAAACCTAGAGGGGACAAAGACAAAGGAATTTTGATGCACTTAACCTCAAAAGCCCGTGTATTGAAAAATGTAACACGCATGTGCTCTACAAAACCACATACAAAATTAAAAAGACATAGGTCATATATAGAGTTACTATTATCCTCCATTAACATTTATTTAAATTATATTTTTAAATATATAAAAGATTTAGTATTTTACATTTTCATACATGTTATAAAATTACAATATTAAATATTTTGCTATTTAAACCACTTTTGGATTTTTTCCCTCATTTTAAACAAAACTGATTCAAAAATATTCATACTCATTCAAAAATATTCATAGATAATAATAAAAAAAAGTTCACCCTACTCAAATCATCGATATAACTGATTCGTTTTTTTGCCCATAGTCTAATTGGGGTGTAAATTTACCTTAAAAATCATGAAAATTAAGGTAAAATTTTGATAAAATTGGATAGAAATTTTTGTAAATCTCAATTACAATTGTCAAACTTCAATATTTTAAGTACCTTTGAAGTTTTTCATAATACTGCATCAAATTCCATCATAAAAACATAATTCAGACACTATCACCACTACATTTTTAAAAATTATTTTAACAAGATTCCAATCACTTTTAACCGTGAAGACAATTCCTACACCTAAATAGACATGTTTTGCACATAGTGAAAAGAAAACTCCGTATCACCAAAAGCCAGTTTAGCTTAGGTGAAAGTGGGTTCCAACGAAACATTACACATGCCACAATATGGAGGTCTTTAGCTTAGGTGAAAGTGGGTTCCAACGAAACATTACACATGCCACAATATGGAGGTCTAGTCAACCTTGAAGCTGCCAAAGGAGGAGGTCGGGTCAAGAACGAATATGCCACGTTAACACAAGCGGGGTTTGTCCAGCCGATAAACTGAAATAGTCAAGCAGGCCTTTTTGACAAATAAAAAGGGGGTGATGTCTACAACTTACCTATGTACGTGCGTTCTAGTCAAATCAATCCAGCTTTGCCTCACCCAATGTCCTCTTTATTTATACATGATACTACGAGCTAAAAGGAAAGCGGAGAATGCAATAGCATACATTCTCTCATTTCGAAGTCTCTGTCTCTGTTTCTTCTCTGCACATTGAATATAAAAGAGGTCAGCAAAATGGGTAACATGCTTCTGCGAGCAGTCGTTCACCATCATGGTCGTCGGATAAAGATCATGAAAGCTGATGCATCGGTGATGAAGCTGCGTAGTCCTGTTTGTGTGAAGCAAATACTCATCGATTATCCAAATCATGGAATATTTGAGGCGCCCGCTGGTCCCCCACTTGGGATGGCCAGTTTCACTCGACCTCTTCCAGAAAGGGCAGAGCTTGTAGGTGGTGGTCATCTCTATTATCTCATTCCTCTCGCACTCCCACATGATGAACCCATTGATTACTACAACAATATCAGTGGAGGGCACTTTGCCAGAGACGGTCCCAGCTTACAGCCACGGTCTTCTGCAGGCACAGCCTCAGCAATAAATTCAATTAAAAAACCGGAAGAAGCGGTTGATCCAATTGATAAGATTCATATAGGAGGCGGCGTCAGGATTATTTCTTCTTGCTACTCCACTCACGGATCTATAGTGCGTGTGAAGGTTCGACTCAGAAAAGAAGATCTCGCTACCTTTCTTTCGGCCAATAACGTGATACAAAATATAGTGGTGCCTCCCTTAATTGAACGTGCCACTAGGCAGCCGGCCTTGTCCCCATGGAAGTCTCGTCTGGATACTATCGCTGAAACCCAAGGTCCAATTCGAGATTTAGAAAGATGTCAGGCAAAGCGGAAATAATATACCGCATAATTTGTATATGGTTACGGAACATTTAGAGTCGATATAGTTCGGATCTATCCATTTATTTGTTAAATGAGTATTGTCAGGGTAAAATTCATGCAAATTAACGTCTAGAGGTCTGCTGTATCCTATCACCATAATTTAGCGTCTTTGTGTTCACAAGGTTCGCTTTGTATTCGCAATGTCTTTTTGTTTCTCGGTTTCCTGTGGTTTATTAACCTGTTGCGTGTAGACTATTTGAGTAAATAGTGTTCGCGTTGTTCTTATGGTGTAATATATTCGATTTGTGGGTTGCTTGCAATTTATTAACCAGTTGCTTGTGGGTTGAGTTGTTACATTATACTATACAGCTTCGTTAGTCCCGCTGGACACGATCATGGTCATCATTGTCGTGTAACATGCCAGAAAGGAAAAGGTGGGTTGACACGTCCTTCCACCGTCAACACAAAAAAAATGTTCGTTGTGACATGCCGATTGGAAATCGTCGGTCTTGATGCTTGAGATATCTATTTTTTAATAGAAAAATACATAACTAGTTATGAGTAATTTAATCACATTTTAATAGATTTCTTTTCTTGGGGACTGTTTTGGCTTTTCCCACTTTTTCAATTTCCAAAACATTGGTTATAATTGCTAATAATAATAATTTACTTAATTTGTTAGGTTAGCAAATTCTGGTAACATAGAAAAGTGTTTTCTCTTCTTTTTGGTTACAGAAATAAAATATTAAAAAATTTCAATTAAAAATTTCTTAAAGTCTTTTAAATCAAATTAAATTTAATAAACATTTTTTTTCTTATATCATATTACATTACTTTGTATTCATTTTAATTAATATATATTATTAAATTTTAAATATATATTAAAAAACAAATTAATATATATTTTTTTAATTATGAAATTTTTTTCTCGTTATAATTAAAAAAAAATTAATATATAATATCAATTTCATATTAAATATAATTTTTTTTTTTTTAATGGTTGTACATACATTTCATTAAAATCTTCTAACTATAATTTGTTGTAACTCTCAATTACTTTCTCTATAAGTTGGTATTCAGTCTTTTATTTATATATATATATATATATATATATAAATTTTGCATGATTTTAAAAGAGTTACATATTATATACTTAGTCATATTAGGTTATAGAAAGTGCATTTTTGCATATGTTATTTATATATTAATTAAAGTGGTGTTGAATTCTCAATAAATCCTATAAATTTTTTTCTATGTGATTCTATTTTTCTAAGGTATTACCTCATTTTTGAAATTCATGGACTAACTTTCAACTTTTGGTTCTTCATTGTGGTTTTGTTTCCTTAATCCCTTTCCGGCCTTATTTTTTACCTTCTGAATTTCAATTTTCAATGCTTTAATGCAAAAAGTCATTGATCATCTTCTAACCCAAGAATTCATTCACCTATTAACCATCCACATGTATCAATAGTGGGATTGCATTATCTAGCTGCTTACTAAAATCATAACAAGTTCTCCTCAAGACTCCAATTTCTTATTGTCCATCAATATGTAAGGCTAGGTCGTCATCGCATTGATCAAATAAGTGTTTTCCACATGCATCCCAATCCTTTTTCCTCCCAAGTAATTGTTGTTGTGACATGTGCCCCTCATATGTGTCACTATAGCAAGGAGTTCCATCGTCATGATTTTGCAATCGAACCTCTTCTTTTCGAAAGCCTTTTCATCGATTCGTTGATGCCCTAACTCTCTGACTTCCCAACGGTTGTCCAAGTGTAGGGTTAGTGGGTTCCTACTATTGAAATCTTTCAATTCAACTTGGTTCTTCCACTTTGATAGTTCTTCTTGATATTAGAAAACACTCCAATGCCCTATCAGTCGTTCATGTGTAGTATAGTGGGCCCTTGTAGTTAGAACTTTTATGCAAAATATGAGCTCTTCTCTCACAACACCTTAACGTTCCACCTCCCTAACCCTTTGACACATATACTTATGATGTGGCATGATGATGCCATTTCTCAACCCCTCTAACTCTTAGTTTATTCACCATCTCATCCAACTAGGCATGCCACATGCCTCTCTGCTGCAATCTCATACATTGTGACCACAAAAAACATCATTAGCAAGGTATATCATTATGATCCTCACAATATGGACTAGTGATATAGGCCTCACATTATGAAGAAATCTTGAGGAATCAAGTACACAGAAAATACCAATCAATCCCTCCAACTCAATTTTGTTGATTCCTAAGCGTTTCCCAGTGCATCAAATGGCCCTATCATTCGATAGGATAAAGTACTAATTATTAACTTTGATTTGAAAGAAATTAATTCATGAGTATATCCCCTTTGTTAGAGGATAAAATATCAATAAGTGTAGACATCAATACTAGATATTACCCACACACAAGGCCTTCACCTTTCTGATCAATATATTCCCACATTTATTAATAAATGGGGTTTTAAAACTGTGAAAAATAAAAACATATTGTACGCATCTTGGGTATGTGTAGGATATCATGGGATTTATAAGTATTGAGAGCCATAAAAAATGGTATATAGTTAAAATAAGGGATTTCTCTATTGGAAAGATATCTTGATAAGGGGGATAAGAAAAACGATTCTAGGAGATATTTATCAACACCTTGTGAAATTAGGTGTGTTCTTTAATATTCCACAAGCATATATGTTATGTCATAAGTTTACCAAGTTAAAACCCTATGTACCTAAGTGAGTCACAGGTGGATCATTTGATGAAATTTCTATTACAAATATTCCTCAAAAGAATTAGTATAGATTATAAATCAAATATTATCCCTCACAACCCAATACAAAATGATGAAGTAGTGGAAGATAGTTATTTTCCCTCACTATTCATTATTATTTTTGAATATTTTGGGATATAGACATGGATCTTCTCCAACGAGAAACACTAGGTGCGAAAGGCACAACGATGCCATCCAGGAATAAGCAGAGATGGTGGTGATTACCTTTTAGAAGGACAAAAAGGCATGGAAGATAATGAAAGGTGGAAGATCCTCTTAGGTTTGGAAATGGAGAAAGGGAGAATGAAACCAAAAAATAATCAAAAAGGGGTTCCATGTGAGGGGATATGATGTATCCCATATCCCTTCATTAAATTTGAAACCACATGTTGAAGAAGATATTTGTTAGATTTCATCTTGGCGTGTCTTCATTGGGATAAAAATCATACACCTTGGAATGAAGCACTTCCTTGTTGATCATGATACCTCCTCATTTCAACCAAATATGGGGCAAGATGGGTACCATTTTTCTGCTCATCATAAGGAGAGTTCTCTAAGAAATTATAAATGTGAAATCCCTCACACAAGAAATAACTTACACAAATTTAATATATTTATAATTATAGAGTGGTAGATTAAGAGTTAGACTAGGTTAATTAGATTAAGAAAAATATGTTCCTATATTAGCATCACCAAGTAGCCAGAGTCTTCGCTATCACAACAGACATCCATTCTACATGGAATGTTGTCAAACTCTCATCCTCTTGGACTATCTCTATTAGAGTCCTTAGAGAACCAAGTGGTTCCTCTCTCTAAGTCCTCTCTAGCCATCAATATGTGGTTCTCACAGATCATTTCATAGCATGGCAAATGATCGCTTAATACTTTGTAACACAAATTTTCAATAGCATGCTACAATGTTTGACTACTTCACTGAATTTGTGGTAAGTATCACTAACATGCTCACCATCATCCCATACATATATTTCCTACCAAGTAATGAACATGCATATTATGATACTAGAAGGCTTAAATTTCATTATTAATGATGAGTTCCTTTGTTCGATTCTACCAAATGATGTGTTCCATATTCTCACATTTTCCATTACCACAACCTGATAGTGCATTTATGTCAAGACCTTGCTTCCACTTTGGTTTTAGAATGAAAGGTAAATTGAAAATATTCTTTAGAACATTTTTATTTCTAAATAATAAAATAATATTCCTCGTGAACTTTAAAGAAAATGAATTCATATTTTAGCATAGATGTTTTCGATGGAAAGATTTCATGGAATTAGTAAGTTTTTTTTTAATTCAAATATACCCTCATAAGTTTGTTTACTTATACCTTAGCTACATATCAACTGCTCAGTTATTTATCCAAGTCTCCATACTAATTATTTTTACCTAATGTGTAGGATTCAGAGAATGCCATGACGAAATATACCTTTAGGATAGGAAAATTTGTTGAAGAGGACAATATCAAGCCCCCATAATGGATGAGAGAACATAGCCTAATACATGATTGATCCTAGATAAATTCCCAACCATTGAAGGCATAAATTACCCAAATTAGTTTACAATTGATCATATTCTCCAAAATTCCAAGCATTTGAAGAAAAAAGAGCATGCCAAGATCATTAATTTGGAAGGAGAATCTAGAGAGAAAAACATTCTAGAGTGTGGTTTAGGGATGGTGAGGCCTACAATAAATCACATATTTTGGAATGTGTCTCTTACCTTCCAAGATGGACATAATCATATTAAAATATGGTAGAGTGTCTCCTTGACCATGATAGGACAAGAACCCACACCATAGTTAGCAAAGGTGGGCTAGAATTGGGAAAGTATAAGAATCCTGAAATATCTTAGGTATTTAACCTTAATCATGCTAAAATGCAACTAGATAATGTTTTCTTACATGCTCATACAAATAATATTCCTCATTAGAGGAAATTCTGGAGGAATGGAGGAGTGATAAAAAAGAATTCATCAAGAGGAGCACATGAATTTATCCAACCATGCAATTTCACCTAGTTTATCAAATTGTTGAAGTACTATTCAATTGACATTGTGGATAAATAGGCACAACCCACATCAAGATGAAATGGCTATTGTTTATATTAAACCAAATCATGAATAAAAGCATATTTTTCAAATAGGGAATAACTTTTTAAGTGAACCTCAAAAACTTTTTCATTCAACATATCAAGAGGGAAATAATATTCCATGCTTTCTATATGTTGGCCTATGTTTTCATTGTCATATGTGACATACATGCATTTCCTATTTTGAATTGTACATGTCATAAACAAAAAAAATAAAGGAAACTAAACACACACATAGATAAATATAGCAGTCAACATAATGATATAGTGAAAACCCAACCTCTATTAATAAATAAAATAGAAAAATATTGTAAAACATAAACTAGTCTGACTGGTGATAGTATATCTATAAATAAAGAGAGCTAGATGATAAATGTAGAAATTCCTTGTAGATTTAAAACTACATATTGTAATATGCTAAAAAAATTGACTTGAATCTACTCTACTCATTCGTGAAAAAAAAAATTATCGATGAAATCGCGAAGCATAAAAGTGAAAGAATTCAATCACACCTAACACAATAATTTTCGGGGGAAAGTCACAGCTAAAAGCCCCTGCTGTTTGTATATTGCATTAATCAGAAAATATGAAAAGATTACGATGATTTGCTTGATTAGCACCAGTATTTTAGCAAGAATGCTGCAACTCCTGGGGCTACCAACTTTACTTTATCAACCTAGGGTTCATACAAACTTGGAGGTGACAGTGTTGTATACACAAGTAAAAGTGATGGTTATGCCCTTTGTCATTGTTCAACTGGTGATAGACCACCAGGGTTTTTCAAGCCAGACTTCTATGGATTTATAAGAAGCTTTATTACTGATGAGGGAAAGAGAAATCTACTCTAAGAGAAATCTTGTCTACTGCAGTAACGAAAAAGAGTGGAATCAAATGCTAAAACACACCATGTTCTAACAAACTGCTGAGAGACTATGATTAAAAAAGAATGCTAAGTTAACATGTATACAATCCTACTGTCTTAAACATGTAAATTCAAAACATCAAACATTCTACTACTATGCATATAAATGGCTAAAGTAAATCTTTTTTTCTTTTTTGTCTTTTTCTTATGGAAAAGTGTAAAAGATGATCTCTCTTGGTGATGTGGCAGGTGGCTTAGGGATGTTAGTGAATGGTTAGAAGGTTGGGGAGACCATTATGTGACCTTTTTTAGCTTCCTAGAGGCTTTTCCCTCAATTCGGCCTCAAAACGGGCCACTACAGGATGTCCTAAAAACCTACAGGATTCCGTGTATTTCTACAAGATACAACCGAGAGAAAAATGATGGGTGTTGAAGGTGATGGAAGGCTTAGGGAAGGTGGTTGGAGGATGGAATGAGGTAAGGAAATACCTAGGGTCACTCAGAACTCAAAACCAAGGTTGGAAGATGGTTGGATTTGCTCAACAAGCTTGGAGAAGTTTCCTTGCAAAATGATGAAATTGGTGAGGGTCTTAGTGAAAGAAAGGAATGATCATGGATGGACGAAGTTGGAAGGAGGTTGTTGACTATGAGATATATGTGTACTTATGAAACACCTGATATTTACTCGAAAATCATGTAAACAAGAAGAATTTCAATGATATAAGAAAACATAGTTTAATGAGCTAATTGTCTACTTCATGCATGAAGAAAACTTGCAGAATAACTTGAAACCATTGATGAGATCTAATGTAAGACTGAAGATGAAAGAAATAATAACTAAATCCTACTCTTGCAAATTGATAAAATGTTGGCCTAAGTACAAAAAACAATAAATTCTATGAGAAAGTAGAAACATGTCATTTTGGGGTTGCGTAGGAGTTCTTTCCTAAAATCATGATCCCTTAAGGAAGAAGTGAGGCCAAAACACCTATTGAAAGCTTTTTGATGTTACTTTATCTCTTCTAAACTACTGCTGAAGTAAAGCACAAATGGAAGCAAACTAATCAAACTGATCAAATCACTACTTGCAATGAAATACTTCTAAAGACAATTCAACTATGAAATCAATCTAAGCATACAGATACAAGAAGAGAAGTCTTTTTTTCTAGGGTTGGGCCCTAACCCAAGAGCCTCAGCCCTCTAAGTTAACTCAGTGCTAGATCAAGAAAATGCTCATTCTCATTATCAAAACAGGAAATTACATTGCAATGCCTTCCACAAGTCTTGAACTTAAAAATGACTAGTGATTTTACAGCAAAAATTTGAATCCTAATGAGGCTCTAGGCCTCTTTATTTATACAACTGAATTCTCCAACGAATTCCTTAAATCTAGGGAGGCTCGGCTCCCAAACTTGAGATAAACTAACTCTTTGACTGTCACTTTCTCGGCTACCTTTTGATCTCCATGACTTGGCTGCCTGTACTCCGAGCTAGTGTGGTTGATGGAGGAATATTTGAATGAGGGAGGAGTTAAATGAGGAGGATTTACCTCCTACAATCTCTCTTCCTTGTCCCATTCTATTTTCAACCCTTAATCTTGCCAAAATTCCCTGATTTTCTCTCACAAACCTACATTCACTGCACATTAGTCCATTGGGCATAATATTTCACTTTGACTCATCTCATTAAACAAAATATAATCAAAATATGTAATAAAATGTGAGAAGAGTTGATTTGACTAAGCTAGGAGGTGAATTAAGGTCCATATAGTTACCCAATGATGAGGCTCATCATTTCTCAAGCCTAAGAAATCTCTGCACTATCTCTATCTATCTCACTTCCAACCTGTGCAAAAACTTCTCTTGGCACACATTTCTCTCACAATATCATTGCACAAACTTGCACTTCCTATTGCTTGGTCTCACCAACTCGTGCTCACCAAAACAATTATTAAGGTTGTGCCTTCATTCCTCCTTTTAAAGCAAATTCGAATGGATAAAATTAGTGAGTTTTCTAATTAAGGAATGGTTTATTCTAGGTCTTCTTCTGATTCCATGCACTATTTGTTTAATTTAGATGATTTTACAACTGATAGTACATTGTCCCTGAACTCCAATCGCAACTGGGTCTTTCTCTAATATGACATGCATGGGTTAATTATGAGTGAATCTTTAGTTTACTGGTTTAATAATGTTGTTTACACCGCACTACTAGATCTCCCACTAATTCCTCCATAAGTTGGAACAATTTTAACTCAATTTAACTTAATTAAATTGAATTAAATCATTACAACTCAAAATAACTCAACCTGGGCCCCTAAAATTTAGGAACCAGTCTACATGACTCTAGATAGACTCCAAACTCGAATTAACTGAGAAAACTAAGTCAAATAACTTAGTTAACTATTACAAGTTGCTATGAGAATTATAATTACAAATTAATTCCTAATTTAATTCAAGGACAAATTAAATTGGGATCCTTCTCGATGTTATTTTTAAGATTTCTTGTTGCTATTTTCAACATTCCCTCTCAACAAGAAAGGAATTCAACTCTATACCGATCTAGTACCTTTGGAATGTTCTAAATGCAACTCTTGTCATTTTTCTTGTTGCTACTACAACATCTGCAACCCAGAAAGAATCCAAACAAAATAAACTGAATCAACTGTGTCTACAACTATCTACTGATAAAAATGTGTTGTTGCTGACTCTGCTACTAAGCCTCCTACTCTACTGTCAATTCTGCTCTACACTTCCTTAATATATGACTGACATTGATCCTCCTGGTACTGAATATTGTGGGCCCCCGTAGCAAGGTAATGATCGATGAGACAAAAACCACCTCAATGGATTGTGCCCAAATTTCTGCACTCTTGGGACTATGGTTTCATATTGCCCCACCTCACACTTGAAGGTATGGTTGCATTTGCTTCCTCTGCTCACTTGGCTCAAAATTCCCCCCTACTGAAGGTTTATGCTTGAGTGGATGTCTCCACTTAGTCTCCTCTCTACTTCTCTAATCAAATTTTCTCCACAACTTGCCGAGGCTACTTTTGAGGCTGCATGTTGAGAGGTAATTCATGCTCCCTCTCAACCACCAAGTCTCTAACCTTTTCCTTGCTCCTCAAGGCTTTGCATGCATATTGTACCTCAAGTGCATAAAAGTTCTTGACTCACACACCAATATGTTTCACTTGTCACATGGCGATGTGTTTAAGGAAAACCTTTCATTTGCTAAATATCACATTGTAGCCATGGTCTTCCAATATCGTGACGGAAACAAGATACTTCTTTAGTCCTAGAACATACATCGCATCTGTGAGTATGAGAAGGGAGCTAGACTCCCTTTGAAAAGTAACTATACTGATGACGGTCATGCTATACCTCCCATCATCTCTAAGCTCTCTTTTCTTCTTGAGGACTTTCTCCTCCAAGTCACTAAAGATATCTCTATTTCCCATCATATGGAACAAGGAACTATTGTCGAGATACCGCATGCTTCCCATTACAGTGATTTCCATTCATTCAATGAGATTGAATTCAAGTCCTAATTGTGAAGCAAGAGCTTCACCTCTTTTTGCTACTGCAGGCTCCTTCTTTCTTTCTTTCTTCTATGGTCATTTCGTGGCATAGTGCCAGAACTCATGAAAGTGAAAACACTTGATTTTTGAAAAGTCCTTCTTCTTTCCATCCTCCTCACCTTGGGATTTATTTTTTTGTCTGACTAATGCAAAGTCCTCTTCCATTTCTTTGGATGAGGTCCCATCTCTCGTGTTCTGGCGCATCTCTTCTTGCACCAAGTTGGACCACAACTGCTCCCACTCTGGTAGCTTCTCCCTCCCATTAACTGAGTCCTGATAGTTGTGCCAGCTCTTAGAAAGGTATATAAGTGCTAGGATCACCTTATCATCTTCAACAATTATAACACTGACACTTCCAAGCTCATCCCAACATTGGGTGAGCTTGGTCAAGTAGTTCAGGATTGTGTCACCCTTTTCCATCTTGATCTTTCTGAGCTTGTCAATTAGTGCCATATTCCTGTGGTCACTACTATTTTGAAATAGGTATGTCAAGGCCTTCCACATTGCAAATGGAGTTTCCTTACCATGGAGCTTCAAGACAATATGATCTCGAACTCCTTCTAGGATAATCCTTCTCGCATTTTCCACAAACTTTCTCCACTCTACCAGATATTGAGCATCAACTCACTTAGGAATATGTTTTTCTATGAATTCCTTAAGCTTGTTGTCTTCCAAGACTGCCTCCATCTTGTCCTTCCAAGCAATATAGTTTGAACTACCCTCAAGGGCATATTCGAGTGTCAATTCATAGAATGACATCCTGTTGGCTCTGAAGTATGATACCGCAAATTTGATTTATCCTGCAAAAGACAAACTTGTATTCTCCTCTTCTATAGTGATTTCAACTCCTATACCATGTAGAAATTTCTACAAATCTAGCTTTGATACCATATAGAAATTTCTACAAATATAGCTCTGATACCATGTATAAATTCCTTGTAGATTCAAATTGCAGATTATAATATGCAAAAACAATTTACTTGAATCCACTCTACTCATCAGCGGAAATAATAATCAATCGATGAAATCACAAAGCATAAAAGAGAAAGAATTCAATCACACATAATGCAATAATTTTATGGGGAAAGTCACAACTAAAAACCCCTACAATCTGTATATTGCATTATTCAGAAAATACGAGAATATTACAATGCTTTGCTCAAGCCAATCTTTGCACTATCTCTATCTATCTCACTGCCAACCTATGCACAAGATTCTCTTGGTGCACCTTTCTCTCACAAGATCCATACACAAACTTGCGCTTCCTATTTCTTGGTCTCACCAACTCATGCTCACCAAAAAATTCATTAAATTTGTGCCTTAATTCTTCCTTTTAAAGTAAATTTGAATGGCTAAAATTAGTGAGTTTTGTAATTAAGGAATGATTTATTTTAGGCCTTCTTCTGATTGCATGCACCATCTATTTAATTATATAATTTTACAACTGGTAGTACATTGTCCCTGAACTCCAATCTTAACTGGGTCTTTCTCTGATCTGACATGCATGGGTTAATTATGAGTGAATCTTTAGATTATTGGTTTAGCAGTGCAGGTTACACCCCACTACTGCAGATTACACCTCACTACTGGATATCCCACTAATTCCTCCATCATCTAGAACTAGTTTAACTAAATTTAACTCAGTTAAACTAAATTAAATAATTACAACTCAAAAGAACTCAACCTGGGTCCCTAAAATTCAGGAACCAATCTACATGACTCTAGATAGACTCCAAACTCGAATTAACCAAGCCAACTAAGTCAAATTCACTTAGTTAACTATTGCAAGTTGCTATGAGAATTAGAATTACAACTTAATTCCTAATTTAATTCAAGGACAAATTAAATTAGGATATTTCTTGATGATCTTTTTAACATTGCTTGTTGCTATTTTCATCAATACACTCATTCGTAAAGCTATTACAAGAGGTTAAAAGAATGACATTTTAACATGAATAAAGAATCCATAAGGGTCTAAATCCCTAACCATAAATGATGAAATTCCCAAGGTTTGTGAGTCCCAACTTGCTTCGTTAGTGCATCAACTTCCTAGAGGTGTAACTTTTGCATATATTCTTTATTTAGGGTACACAATAATGGATTAGAAAGAATTATTTGAGAGTTGAAACTTTTGGCTGGGGCCAAGATATGATATTGAAACTCTTGGTCCCCCAAATGGCTAAAAATCATTGTTTAGGTCCTCAAAATTCTCTTAGAAGTTTGGGACCCCAAAAACCATAGAAACATTGCCAAGAATATAGAGAACCATGGAGCCAATGGAAGAGGTGGGTGGCCATTGATAGTGCTCATTTTCAAAAGTGTCCACGTGATTTTTAAAGTTCATGTATGTTCCTAAAAGCGAGTGCAATTTTTTATGTATATAATATTTTATAGGTAAGGAGTGGGGGAGGGAGGAAGAGATAGAGCTAGGGGGTTATTGTGAAGAAGGGAGAGAGGAAGGGAGAGGAAGGAGGGAGGAGAGAGAGGGAAAGGGAGAGAGTGAAAGAGAGAGCATGAAAAGGAGAGCCCTAAATGGAAAAAGAGAGAGTGAATGAGAAAGAGCGAAAGAGAGTACAAGGGTATAGAAATAAAGGAAGGAAGAGGGAGAGGTAAAGATGGAAATAAGAGGATAGTATGGTAGGGAGAGTGTTGGTACAAAATTAGACTTGAAAGACCTCGGGTTCGACCACTAGTTACCAAAAAACAATTGCATTGTAGTCTAGTGCAATGCCGACATTTTCATTCCTCCACGAGGGAGAAACGTCTCACCTGAGGCCTGCCGAGACATGCAAGGATGTACGAGATTGAAGAATAGTGTCGAGAAGGAACATAACAAATACATTATTCATAGCATAGGTATGTATACATCATTCATGGAAATATTCAGAGATCATCATATAATTAAGATGGAAACATTTACAACAATGAATACCAGAATACAATGTTGGGCAATGGAAAATGTATGTTTTATCCTCATATTAGCTTAATTAATCATTTGTCTTTATCTATTTATCTTCGTTTTATGAATAAATATACAAGAAACAATTGCAGAAGCTGGATAAAATCGATCATTAGCGAATTGGGTAGATCTAGGCATGAAAAACTAACTTTCACTATCTTTATATGCAGGAACATGAATTGAATGATTTTTCTTCAAACGACAGAACAACAACGACCAAGAAAGGAAAAGGACAATGTCTCGATTACGAAGGACAACAGAAGACTAGGAGAACCAATTCTATTATGTGATGAAATCAGATTGTCGATTGCAAAATTTCGCTTTTATCCGTTTGTCTTTCCTAGCTTATATGCAGCCACCAGGCGAAAGGAACAACTAGTTAGAAATTTCAAGATTATAACTATTCATTTTTTACACAGAGTAGTTTCATTATTGTGACGCTATAACTATATTATCAAGTTTAATGAAGAAGACTGTGTTTTACCTATAATCGCATTCTGAGTGTCTTTCGACAATGACTTCTGGAGACTTTAGGCCTGTCGATAGGAGATTTACTGCTTTAATTGTGTGATATTTATTTCTACTTATTCTTACTATTGTTTATTACTATTAGTGCATGAAATTAGAATTATTCTGATTGATATCAGTATTGATTATTATGATTTTCTTTTTCCATTCAAACTAGATTCTAGATCTTGCTGTGTTTTACATCTGCGTGTTAATCTTTACCGAAATTATCATGTTATTTTAAGTATTTGATTGTTGTTCATTCTAAAGTAGTGTTACCAGAGATCTTAAGCTTACAGTTGATTTCTTTCCATGAGATGTTTGAATAATTACTTGTTGTTCATTTGTTGTAGCTTTCCTTCATGCTGAACGAATTATTTTCTGTACTAGTTAGATTTGCTAAGAGTGATTCTTTTTACTTGCATTCCAATTAGTTCTATGCATAATAGATTAAAGTAGATTTGAAAATTCTTTAAGGATTTCTTTCAGAATTGTTTTAGATTGAACTTCGATAATTAGATATTAATCATTGCAACGATTTTGAATCATTTCATTATGAATTAGCCTTTGAATTCACTTGCATAGACAATGTTGAACACTCTTCAAATAAACAGACTTTCCCTGGTTTGATAACTAATGTAGTTATTAAAGTTGCTTTTAATAGTCATCTTAATGCGCCAACGTTTTGGCACCGTTGCCAGGGAGAATGTTTCAAAGTGATTTCTTTTTTATTTTTCTGCAAAAGAATTGGGTTTTAAAAAGGGAGGTAAGGACTTGCGTAACCAGCAAGTAAATTGCTTTCTCATCATCTCGCTTTTCAACGAATGCATAGAGGTTAAATAGGAGTAGGGGTTTTTTTATGAATGACTAGGAATAAAAAGATATAAAATATCATAACTCCCCACCTAAATCCGCAAAACACAAGGGATCAATGAATCTTGGGAGATCAAATCTTATAGACGAAATCGTAAGAAAATAAGAATCTCAGGCATTAGTAGGAACCCATACTATATCTAGAAAAATCCCTACTATAATCCCTCAGGCAACAGGCTCACCATTTGCAGCCTACGCTGAGATTCATAGCCAAATTGGAGGATCTGAACAGAGCTTTCAGGTTACAGAAAATTTACATTTTGATCCTTTACAAGAGGGAAAATCATGTAATCTAAGAGAAGGAGAGGGAGAAACTAGTGGAACCGCTAAGGCAGAGCCATAGTTGTCTGAACTAGGATCTCCTATGATCCCAGATTTGGGTAGTACCGTAAAACCACCTCGGATTGGGAATAATCCACTTACTCAGATAACATACCCTAAAATCCCCAAAGGATATTGGTACATTTTCAACCAAATGGCGAACCAAGTGCCTCAAGGTTAGACTTTGACATTGGAATAGCCCATAGTTGACCCAGTAGCCAATGCCTTGATGAAAGCTATTCCCTTGAAAAACATCCCAACCTTTCATGGGATGACCAGAGAGGATCTGTATGCTTTCTTATTCGAGTTTTACATCCTGTGTAGAGGATACGATTATACCACCAACCCTAAAAAAATGAAGTTGTTACGTTCTACCCTAAAAGGAGCATCTTTGAGGTTGTTCATGGGTTTAGGTGGGTGCACTATTAACTCTTGGGATGACATGAAAACTTCTTTTCTCACAAAATATCAGGACTATTGTAGGACTAGGGAATTAAAAGATGAAATCTTTATCTGTAAAGGATAATGAAACACAAGAGGAATATGAGGAACAATTTCACTACAATTTGTAGAGATCCCCTCACTCCACGTTACCAAAAGAAGCCCTGAAATCCATCTTAATTAAAGGAATGAAAGACGAATGGATAGAAACTTTAAATTCGATGGGGGAGAGAGACATTCTCAAGAGGATTATGATGAAATCGTTTGGTTGTGTATTAGGTGTTCGCGAGGTAGCACACACACCGGGTTAGGGAGCCGAGATCTTATGACTAGAGGAAGCAAACCGCGCAGTGGAGGCGTAACACAAATGGAAATCAGTAACCTCTTAGAGGACTTCAAGACAGACATCCTGGGCACCCTTATAATGCAGTTGGATGTCTTGCAAGCCAAACAGAAACAAGCCTTAGCAAAACATAACTTTTTTGTTTTTTTCCCACGCTGTCGGAAGAAGAACAGTAAATGGGAGTGTCCATTGGACATGGTCCAAACATGCACTATCTACACCAAGGACCATGCCACTAAACAGTGTCCATCACTTCGAGTGTTGAAAGTAGTTTTTAAAGAAGCAGGAGAAGAGACAAAACCAATATACTTAACGAACCAGCATCGGTGGCAAGGCCGACCCACAGGTATGTCACAAGACCCATCTCAGTTCTTTCCTTCTTTGCCATTTAATCAGCAGCAAAATTCTGGAACAGCGTGACAAGGTCAATCAAATTTCTCTAATTGGAAGTACCAACCATTTCCTATGTCACCTTGGCCAACTCAGTCCTTTCTCGGTAATGGTTGGCCGAATACTCCTTTTACTCCTTTTTGGCAAATTAATCCATACCCATCCCAGTGGCATGCCTCTACTTCACAAAATTTGAACTGGTCTCCCAATTGGAAACGACCTCTAGGGATAACTAATACGCCTATGGGGATAGGTCCTCAACCTCAACGTACATTATTATCCCCATATCCATTACAAAAAACTCCTCATCCCCTTCTACGTCCCCAACTATCAGCTCAATCGAAGCCAAACCCCAATAACAGACTGGTTCAGCTGGTGTAAATTGTTGAAAATTCAGAGTATGAGACAAAACAAAAAGAATTCAATGAACTTAGACTACGGTCGAGATGCATTATCACTCCTAAGGAAGACATAGACCAGCCACCAACTGAGTTAGAAACCCCACTTGTACATACACCATCGACTGTGACTGACACAAAAATAAAACAATGGGAAGACACAATTGAGCATAAAGATCTTGAAAAACACGTAGTTACTTCTCCCCTATTCTGGAAGACTAACAATACCTAAACCAATTGTTTATCTAGACTTTGATCTCGTAGGGGAATTGAAAAATATTTGCATTAAAATTCCTCTCCTCTAGGTCATCCAAGATATTCCTATTTATGCTAAAACAATTAAAGAACTATGTATGAAAAATCCTGTGAGGAAAGTAAAAGCTCCACCCACTATTCATGTTGTAGGGACCTTGTCTGATTTACTCTTGGCCTGGGAAACACAAATAAAATATGAAGATATTAGGAATCCCATAGTTGCAGTCCAAATATATGGCCACTCCTTTCCGTAGTTAACATCATAACTACGGAAACTTGTAAGACACTTGGTATCACAACTCTAGAACCAACCACCACCTTGCTAGAACTTGTTGATCATTCGGTGGTAAGACCAGAGGGAAATTTACAGGACATTACGGTTTCTTTTGATTCATGGGAGTACCCAGTGGATTTTCTCGTCATAAACCCAAAATGTCGACTAGATGGGCACCCTTTAATTATGGGCCGACCTTGACTGGCAACAGCGGATGCTTACATAGGTTTTCGTGAGGGCAACATGACCATTGCTAAGGGGGATGCTGTAAAAAATCTGGTTCTATACCCTCTTGCCAAACCAAGTCCACCCATTGTGAAAATACATAAACAACCATCCACATACCTGGAAGAAAGTATTCGTTCACCACTTACAGTAGCAGAGGCACTTGAGTTCAAGAATCAGACTGAAGATGATGTGATCAATAACTTTATTAATCAACCAGCCACTGTGAATAATGTAAAATTTCAAATGTTAAAAGAAATTCTTGACAATGAAGCCTTGGAAGACCCTTTGAAAGATATTGATGATCAACATATCCAGATAACTGCCATTCCTAGTAGCAAGCCTGTTGAAACCAGGCAATATTTTAAACATTAACGATAGTCTGCATAGTGACCAACAACAAAATCTCATTCAAGTTCTACAAAAATATAAAGGGTATTTTTCTTGGGACTATCCAGACATGAATGGCATAGACCCACAATTATGTACGCATCATATCTACACCGAAAAGGATGCTCATCCTATCTGGAAACCTCAACGGAGATTGAATCCGCATCTCAAATATATTGTAAAAGAAGAGCTACAGAAGTTGCTGGATGTGAATTTTATTTATCCCATTTCGGATAGAAAGTGGGTCTCTCCACCAATAGTTGTTCCCAATAAAAATGGGATGTTGCATATCTGTGTGGATTATCTGGAATTGAACAAATCCATGCAGAAAGATCACTTCCCTCTTCCATTTATTGATCAAGTCCTTGATACATTGGCAGGAAAACAACTCTTTTCCTTTCTAGATGGCTTTAGTGGCTACAATCAGATCCAAATCTCCCGCAAAGACGAAGACAAAACCACCTTTACCTGCCAGTGGAGTACATTCGCTTACGGAGTGTTACCTTTTGGATTATGTAATGCCCCATCTACGTTTCAGAGGGCCATACTCATTATCTTATTTGATTTGATAAATGAAGGACTTGAATTTTATATGGATGACTTTACCCCGTATGGACAAATTTGATCAAGCGCTACGGACATTATAAAAGGTTTTAGACAGATGTATCGCCACCAGGTTATGTTTAAGTAATGTCAAGTGTCACATGATGATGATGGAATGCGTAATACTAGGACACTACATTTCTACAGCTGAGATACAGGTAGATACAACAAAGATACAGGTAATTCTCCTACTACCTACACCTTGTACTCAGACAGAGGTGCATATCTTCCTTGGATATGCAGGTTATTATCGTAGGTTTATAAAATAAAAAAAATTCACAAAATGTTGCGCCTTTCTATGCATTAACAGGAAATGTTGACTTTAAATGGTCTGATAAATGTGACACTGCTTTTACAGATTTGAAGAAATTAGTTTCGACGACACCAGTATTGCATGGACCCAACTGGGAGCTGCCCTTTCACATCTCTACAGACGCGTAAGATGCAGCAATAGGCATTGTCCCCGGCCAAGAGGACAGAAAGCCTTATGCTATTTATTATATCAACAAAAATATTACTACTGCTAAACTTAATTATATAGTAACAAAAAAGGAATTTTTAGTTTCCATTTATACCATAAGAAAATTTAGAAATTATATAACTAGCTATCAAGTTTTTCTGTATACTGATCATTTCGCCATTACATACTTAGCTAAAAAACCCATTACAAATGGTCGATTGACTCGTTGGTTATTACTTTTATAGGAGTTTGATATCACCATTAAAGATTGTCTAGGGAAGGAAAACCTAGTCGTGGATTTTCTGTCTCGGGTTCAAAAGATAAATGATTTCTTCGAAGTAGATGACCAGTTTCCAAATGAACATTTGTTTGTCGTAACAGTTAAAACGCCATGGCATGCAGATGTGGAAAACTATCTAGCTATAGGAAATCTGCCCAGACACTTGACAGTAAGGGAAAGGAAATAAATTGTCCAATGCAGTGCCCGATTTTCTTGAATTGGCAGATACCTTTTTCATACAGGGTCTAATATGTGCATATGTAGATGCATTTGTGAAGATGAAATATATGACATCCTGAAGGCTTGCCATGACGAGCCTTGTGGAGGACACTTCGTAGATCGCAGAACTAGGCATAAGGTACTATATATGGGCTATTATTGGCCCACTATTTTTAAATATGCTAATAAATATGTCTAGGCTTGTGATAGCTTCCAAAGGATGGGTCGTCCTGGTCAATTTGATGAAATGACGCTGTAGCCCCAATTGGTAATAGAACCTTTCGAACGATGGGCAATGGATTTTGTTAGCCCATTTCATTTGCCATCAAACCAAAAGGCCTACATATTGGTTGATACAGACTATGTAACAAAGTTGGTAGCAACAATAGATTTTCCAAGAGCTATAGAAGAAGCTGTAATCAATTTCCCTTTTGGGTTATTTGTGCGGTATGGTTTACCTAGGGGAGTGATAACATATGGAGGGGGGCAATTTGTAGGACATAATATTACAACCACTCTACAGAACCACCACATCACACATATAGTCACTTCCCTGTATCACCCATAGGAAAACGAGCAGGTTGAAAGCACCAATAAGGTCATCGAAGCAATTCTGACCAAGACTATTTTGACATATCAGCGGGACTCAGTTACTAGACTGCCAGAGGACTTGTGAGCTTATCTCACAACTTGGTGAAATACTACTAGATATTCTCCTTACCAACTTGTATTTGGCAAAGAACCTATCTTTCCTATTAAATTTGAAATAAAGACTCTCATAATAGCCCAGGAAGTGGGATTGGATCTGACGGAGGCCCAAACTAAATGACTTTAGCAAAGAAATGAATTGGATGAGGCTCGACTACTTTCTCTAAAATGCACCACAATTATTCAATAGCAAAGGGAAAAGTGGCACGACAGTCTTATTAAAAATAATACATTTCAGAAAGGAGACTAGGTGCTCCTCTATGATTCCAGATTCCAATACTTTTTGGGCAAGTTACATACAAGGTGACTTGGCCCTTATGAAATTCAATAGGTGCACAAAAATGGAACTCTCACTCTAACTACCATTAATGAGTCTAGCCACTCTTTCCGGGTGAATGGACATCGAGTGTATCTTTGTCATAAACCACTCACCAAAGAGTCTTTTTGCCAACAGGTACGTGATGATCCCACTATGCAAATTTTAGGTGCAGGGAGTGATGACATGACAACTTTACTTTCATAAAAATTTATCGTTCTTCAGCTGTAAGTAATGAATATATTTTTTTTACGATTGGTTTCAATTTAGTTTAGGCATCACTATGTAAATACGAGGATTTCTCCTATTTTTTGGGGGCATGTTTAATAATTGTTCTTCAATCAATTGAACAACTGCTGTTAAGTCAATTGAATAGTTGTTGTTCAAACAAATGAACAGCTCCAATTTTTCCATTTTTTGTATTTTGATGTTCAATCAATTGGACTTCTGTTGTTCAAGCACTTGAGCAACACCAATTTATTTTGGCCTGTTTTGTTGTTCAATCAATTGAACAACACCGATTTATTTTTATATGTTTTGTTGTTCAATCAATTAAACAACACTAATTTCTTTTTGTGTGTTTTGCTGTTCAATCAATTGAACAACACCAATTTATTTTTGTGTGTTTTGTTGTTCAATCAATTGAACAACATTGTGTTGGGTTGTGATCCCCTTGGTCAATTTTGGGGCAAAAGCCCAAGTTTTGATGTAAAAATATGTAAAGTCTCCACGAATTGTGGATGCAGAGCGCATAGTTAGTTAAGAGTCAAAAAGGGTTTTTACCCTTGTTTATGTAAACTTGAGTCAGTTTTGGAAGATCTTCCCATGGTCTGCAAACCATGGGATTGTATAAATAGGTGTGTCTTAGAGAGTCTAAGGCAGATCTACTCCTTTGTCTATGGGTACGACGGAAGGAGTCTAGAGAGTTAGTGCAAAGAAGTAAGTCTTAGAGGGGGAAAAGACTCTACAGCTCAGTGCGCAGAGGCCTAGGGTAGTGTCCGTCGCTGAGTGTGCGTACCCCTGCAACTGAGTGCACAGGGAAGTTTTGAGTTTGTAAACTTATATTGAAGACCAATAAAGAAAATTGTTGCATAAATTCCCGTGTTTAATCTCCTTACTTCTGTTATTTATGATTACGATAGATGATGTGATGAATGATTTCTTTATGAAATAATGATGTATGGATGCGTGAATTTATTGGATCTGTCTTATTAACTGAACGCAATTAATGTTAAGTAATTACGCAAAGATCCTAATACTTTCTGCTAGGTTTATTGAACGCTTAGGTAGATTTGAGTACATACTGATCTAAGGATAATCTATGGTGTGTGTAAGTAGCTAATTCATCTATTTAGGGTCCAGAAAAGCCAGTCATAAACCTTCGCGAAGGTCTAGAGGCCAATTAAAGGGAATCATAGCGCTAAGCTCTAAGGGCCTAGGGATCTGCGCGAAGGCAGATCTAGGACATAAAAGGACATCATACTGATCTCTGGATGCAGAAAATTGGTTCTAGCATCCCCCCATACTGCTTCGGGTGATACTTCGGTCCGTGCTATGCAGATTAATGCCGAAAAGGCCAGTAGTGTAGGGTTTTGTTTGGCGCAACTAACTCTTAACCTGTGTCAAGACCCACTAAGCCAACAAATGGTTCCATTGCCGAGACCATTATCTGCATAAAGAGATGTGTGATGTCACATCACTGGAATCCAACCAAAAAAAAAATTGAGAAGTAGTTGGATAAGAAGATCCACGAATTCACGATGCAAGATAACAAAAATATACGCTTGACAAAAGAGCAGTGGCTAGACAGATATTTGTACGTAGAAATACATGAATTTTCTTCTGCACGTTCCTGATTGAACTATACAAGTGGATAGCTAAATTGGCAGATGGCCAAGGAAGGTGGAGGCTTGACGGTCCAATAGTGTGGACTCCGGAGCTAGTGCGGAGGTTGGAAGCTTATGAAGATAAGATTGCACACGCTGTTGACCATTGGCTTGATTGAGTCATAGGAGGATTTGTAACAGAATTCACAGTTGATACCTCAGTCAATTACAGCAAAGCAGAGCAACACTTCTTCAAGGGACCGCGAGGTTAGTATTTGAGATCTTTGAATACCTAGATTAAGATGCTCTTGTGTGAAAAATGGGTTATGAAATTGCCTTGATGTTTGTATCTACGTGAAGTGGATGAAGCTTTAGAAATCAAGGAAAAGAAGGTCATGAATATAGCCCATTGATTGGACCTCCTTCAAGTGATGACGAAGGAGCGGTACAGGCCTCACCGTGGAGCGATGTCCAGTTCATAAGGCAGGGTTTTCCATGAATACATCATCCATCCATGCCACCTCCACCTTCACCTCCAAAACATACACCTTCGCCCACATCGCCACCACCATCACCGCCATTCAACATGTCGAATACAATGAAGTTGCCATTTTTCAAGGGCTTAGGAAGTGAGGATGTGAATCAATTTTGGTTTGTTGTGAAGGCTGTGTGGACAACACAAAAGATTATGGATGATAATATAAAGAAGATGCAGTTGGTTACTGCTCTATAGGATCGCGCACTGACATGGTACATTAATTACTGTACCAATAATCCATTGGCGTCATTAGCAGACACTGAGGACACTTTGAACAAAGAATTTGGTAAGCCTAAGTCAGACTCACAATTAGTGATTGGATTCAAGGAAATCACGATGAGGGCCGGTGAAACACCCTAGGAGTTAGATCAAAGATTGAAGTTCATGATCTGTGAAGCTAGTATGCATCTCACAAATAGTCAACACTGCGAGTGGTTTATAGCCTCGCTCTTGCCCCACCTAAGGATTGCTTTATCCCAGCAAAAGATAGGAACTCAGGTAGAAGCTTTGGAAATCGCAATGAGATTGCATGAAAATCCTATTCAAGACACGTCTTTGGGAGTCCAACGAATTCACTCGCAATTGCAGAACCTATGTTTGGAATTGCAAAGCTTAAAAATGGAAAATGAGGCAAGGTCAGAGGTGCGCGAAGAAGTTTGGTGCCTCATGTGTAAGAGCGAGGGGCATGATAAGGATCATTGCCCTGTCTTCACGAATTATATCACGAGGGGGTACTGATTCCCCTGAGGTAGGAAGCTCCAGCAGGACCAAGTATGGTGCACGTGCTATGGTGATCCATTTGTTAGGTGGTTGGAAAAAATGTAATGGTTAATTGTCATTTGCTACAAAATTTTGTACAGACACCACAACAATTTTTATGCGATTTCTTCAAATCGGTGGGCCACGATGAGCACCACTGTTATAGCTATGAATGGATGATGGAAAGGACGCCTACATATCGAATGAAAGAAAAAACACAACCCTCATATCAAGGCGTTAGAGGAGTGTGCAGACGATATCAGGAGGAGGACCTGGTAGAGGTCGTGGATAGGTAATTTGATACAATTGCAGAATGCCAAGACACTACGCGCGAAAGTGTATGAATCAGACATGCCCATCATGTTAGTAATGCACTCAGTTTGACCACACAATAGATGAATGCCTTGTACTGATAGCCAAGATGCAGGAGAAGAAGGCGCAACCTAACAACCCTACCCAGAACTTACAGATCATGAGGACCAAGCCCCAGGAAGAGGATCCAAATGTGAATATTGTGCTGAGAAGAGGGATCATGATTGGTGGCAATAAAGGAAAACGACCTGAAGAGGATCGATGGGTCCACAAGGCCCCGAAAAAGGAGATTGGGTTTTATCTGGAGCACATGAATGAAATGTTTATGGATGTGAAGAAAAGCTTCACTGAGGCCTCTGCCTCAGGAAGTCGGGACAAATTGCCAGAAACTGTCATGCCTACAGAGGTTGACCCCTATGTTCTTCCCACCTTCTTGGAGACTTTTATGAAACTATTGTGCGATAGAAAGATTATGAAAGGGATACAAGAATTGATAAACAAGTGTGATGGTAAGGAGAATGCTCCTGAGGGACACTGCATAGTCCGAAAAATCGGCAAACATAAGGCAAGAACAGGGCGCTAGATGAGGCTCACCACTTAGATAGGAGACTATAAGATGGACCAGGTTATTTTGGATTTAGTAACCGATGTGAACATTTTGCCTAAGAATACATGGGAAATAATGGGAAGACCTGTGTTGTAGTGATCTCTGATTCATTTGGGATGGCGAACCAACAAAAAATTATCTCTATGGGATGTCTGCATGGAGTTATTGTAGATATAGAAGGTGCGAGCGTGTTGGCTGATTTTGAAGTGATATAAATTGTTTATGGAAACAATCCATACCCCACACTCCTTGGAATTGATTGGGCTATTGATATGAATGGCGTAATCAATTTGAAGAAGCGGACAATGTCGTTTGAAAGGAAATAACTCTACATTGTAGTACCATTGGACCCTACACAAGGACCGCACTATACTGAACCGGTCTGCGATTATGAAGAAAGTGATGATGATTTGGATCAGATCTATAAAATTACAACACAAGACCAACACTGGATTAATCCGATCGCTGATGGACAGATTGCATGGGACCAAAAAATATCTTGTACCTCAGACTCAGATGAAGAATTGGAGCATTGGAAAAATAGGTTGCATGAAGTATCTACGGTGCGATGCAACATGATGACTAAATCATTGTGTTGTGTGTCATCAGAGGTAAGAAATTTACCTTATTATGATGGTTTAACTGATGTAGATAACATTTTGGATGCTTTTGAAAGAGAATTCTCGGAGGATCATCGCTTTCAAGTGGTGGATTTGGCACTGTGTGCTATGCTCGCACGATGGTGGGGTGCGCACAAGGACAACTTTGATGAATGGAGTGATTACAAAAGGATGATGAGGTTGCGATTTAGTCGTCCTAAAGTGCGGTTAAATGAGAAATATGATGGGAGGAATGATCCACACGCTCATTTAGAAAAATGGACTAAAATTTATGGAATGGATCCGTAACCAGAATGGATGCATTTATTTTTTCACACTCTGGATATAATCCCTATGAATTGGTACCTGGAAACGGAGCTCTGCCATGGCACCATGGAGTGGAATATATTAAGGGAAGGATTCCTGATGATCTTCATTTTTGAAGATGGGTTCAAAAGCATTGATGAAGCTCTGGAGGAGGTTAATGCAACGATATTAAGAATACCACAGGACCCTTTGGAGCTGGTTCAACCAGACTAGAGCACCCTACTATGCCATGCGCTGGAATGCTATAATGCGACTACTGAAGGGGAGGATGAGGATCAAAGGAATATCAATATTCCATAGGCATAAGGCCATCGTGTAGTTGAAGGTCCGCAGATAGAGAACCTAGACATCTTCGCACCATTAAAGACTAGGCATGCAAACATTGGTACTGAAGCGGAGCCTAAATTTGCAAATATCGAGGATCACTAGGATGATGCCATGGTAGACAAAGTTTTCGAGTTTCTACGCGAATATCAAGATTTGTTTCCTACAAAATTTTCAGACCTGAAAGGCATCATAGGTGATTTGGGTATGATGAAAATAACTTTGAAACTGGATGCGAAGCCCATTAAGCAGATGCCATATCGCCTTAGTCCCAAATATAAGGAAAAGGTCCGCTTGGAGTTGGACAAGAAGCTTGAGGCAGGAACTATTGAACCAGTGGAGGAATCTGATTCGGTGAGCCCAATGGTAGTCCAGGAAAAGAAACAAAACGAAGAAATACAGATTTGCATAGATCTTAGGAAGCTTAATGATGCCTCTGTCCATGATCCTTTTCCAACACCATTTACTGACGAGTTACTAGATAATGTTGGAGGACAAGAGGCCTACTCATTCATTGATGGGTTCTCTGGATACCATCAGATTAAGATCACGCCAGAGGATAGGAGAAAAACAATCTTCGCGATAGAATAGGGTTGTTTCCATTATACGATGATGTCATTTGGACTCAAGAATGTGATGACGATATTCTCTTACGTAGTCATTGCGTCGTTCAAGTATTTTACTCACTATTTCTTAGAGGTACATTTTGATGACTTGATAGTGTTTGGGTTAGTAAAGGGCCATGTAGCCAGTCTACGCTTAATGTTGGATACATGCCGAAGGTATCAGATTATGTTGAACATGAATAAGTGCTTATTCTATGTCCCCTTTAGAATTTTGCTAGGTCATGTGGTTTGCAAGAAAGGACAAATGGTGGATCTTTCCAAGATCGCAGTAATGGTCAATTTGGAGGCTCCAAGGAGTTTCAAACAGTTGTGCGCAATGTTGGGCCATACTGGATATTATCGAAAGTTTATCAAGGCTTATGCCTAGATTACTGCGCCTATGGAGAAGCTATTAAAGAAGGATGCTACATTCAGTTGTGATGAGGAATGTCAGTATAGTCTAAATGTATTGAAAGAAAAAATGGTCACCACACCAATCTTAGTCTTCCTATATTGGAAGAAGGAATTCCATGTGCACGTTGACGCCTCATGTATTGCGTTGGGAGAAATACTGACATAGGCTAGTGAAGGAGAGATGGATCATCCTATAGCATTTGCAAGCAGAAATTTGTCAAAGGATAAGAAGAATTACTCAACAACAGAGCGCGAAGGATTGGCTATGGTGTACGTGCTCCAAAACTTTAGACACTATCTGTTGGGTGGACATTTCAAGATGTACACAGACCATTCTACCTTGAAGTATCTAGTCAATAAGCCTGTGTTGAGGGGGGAGGGGGAATATGCAGATGGTTATTTTTATTTCAAGAATATGACTTAGATGTAATTGTGAAGCTAGAAAGGTTGAATGTAGGACCTGACCATTTGTCACGAATTTAAACAGGGGAGGAGCCTACTAATTTGGAGGAAGGGCTACCTGACACACAGCCCTCTATCGTACGTGTAGAAGATATCCACTTTGCAGGTATTATCCACTTTTTGACCATAGGGATGGCTCCAGAAGGATACACCAACCAGCAGAAGAAAGAGTCAGTAGAGCGCGTGGAAAATTTCTAAGTAATTGTAGGAAATTTGTATAAGATGGGATCAAACGAGATACTTTGATGGTATGTGCTCAATTTTAAACGAAATAGCATCCTCGTTGAAGCTCATGGAGGAGTTGCGAGAGGACATTATGCAGGGAAAGCGACAACGCATAAGATTTTGCACACAGGGTTGTGGTGACCTACGCTGCATAAAGATTCTAAAGCATATTTTAGGGCATGCAATGCATGTCAACGAATGGGTAGACCGCCGTGGAGGGACGAGCTGCCACTAAACCCTCAGGTGTCATTGCAATCATTTGAGCAATGGGAAATTGAATTTGTAGGACCGATTCAGCCCCCACACATGAAAACAGGTGCACACTATATCATCACCGCGACAGAATACCTAACCAGATGGGCGGAGGCATAGCCTGTGAAGGAGTGTACAGGAGCCACAATGTTATGAAACCAGCTCAAGAAAAGATAGAAAAGATAGATCAACGCCTTAGAATTCAGCCTCTTCAAGGGGGAAACCTCCTTTAAATTACATAAATGAACAATTCTTGGATGATACAAATGACAAAACCTCCTTTCTATATATAGGAGTCTAAGGAGTCACAATATAATCCATCCGACCTAACAATAATAATATAAAGCCACAAAAATAACAATAGAGGGATTCTATGGGGCACAGAAATAACAATATGGGGGTAATAGGGGCACAACAATATAAATAAGGGGTATAACTACAATAGTAATGGGGTAATCACTAGTATTATAGGGACCCAACATGCCCCTCTCCTTCAAAAAAGTGTTTCCTCAACGCTTGAGCAGTTCTGGATACTTCTGCATAAAATTCTCATCCTCCCATGTGGAATCTTCAGCGGATAAGTTCTTCCACTTGATAAGATACTCTGAAATTGATCGATTTCGTAGCTGTCGAGTTCTTGTTTCTGTGACTGCTTCTGGTTCCAATATAATTTTTCCTTCTCGTCAAGTTCTGGCAATATTGTTTGAACTGGGAGCTTGTCGCCTATAACCTTCTTTAAACATGAAACATGGAAAACTGGGTGCAATCGAGAAGCTGCAGGAAGCTCCAATTTGTATGCCATAGTACCAATCTTTTCCAACACCTTGTACGGACCATAATACTTTGGTGATAATTTATTATCCTTCTTAGCTTGCTTTAGGGACATTTGCTTATATGGTTGTAGCCGTAGGAATACCCAATCACCTACATCAAAACTTCTTTCACTGCGATGTTGATCTGCCTGTTGTTTCATTCTATTTTGTGCCAACACGAGGTTATCCTTTAAGAGTTGGAGGACTTGTTGTTGATGTTCGATGTGATGTTCCACTGCCTGAACCTTAGAATTTTCTCTTAAATATGATGTGATGGATGGTGGTTGATACCCATAAAGTGCCATAAATGGGGTCATTTTTGTTGTTGTATGGAAGGAAGTGTTATACCACCATTCAGCCAGAGGCAACCATTTGACCCATTGTGTCTGTTTATCAGATACAAAGCAACGAAGATATCCTTCCAAACATTTGTTTACTATCTCAGTTTGCCCATCAGATTGAGGATGATAAGATGAGCTATGAGCTAACTGAGTACCAAGACAAGAAAATAATTCTGTCCAAAAATTTCCAGTGAAAATGGGATCTCTGTCACTTACAATAATCTTTGGGTTTCCATGTAGCTTTTGAACTGTTTCCATAAATGCAGTAGAAACTGTACTGGCTTTAAATGGATGTGATAATGCACAAAAGTGTGCATACTTGGTAAGTCTGTCAACTACCACCATGATGACACTCTTTCCCTCAGACTTGGGTAAACCTGTGATAAAATCCATTGAAACCTCCTCCCAACGTTGGCTTGGAATGGATAAAGGTTGTAATAGACCCGGTGTCTTAATTGTTTCAACTTTATTTTGTTGGCAAACCAAACATTCCGCCACAAACTTTTGAATATCTGATTTAAGGCCATCCCAAAAAAATTCCTTCTTAACCCTGTGGTAAGTTTTTAAAAATCCTGAGTGCCCTCCTAAGGGAGAAGTGTGCAATTCCATAAGAATCTTTTGTTTTAGCTGGGAATTCTTACAGAGGTATAAGCGATCTTTGTACCATAACGAATCATTTTGCCAGCTAAATGTATCAGAAGTACTGGAATCTTGTTGTAGCTTTCGAATAAGTGCCCACACTTCTTCGTCATTCTTCCATTCCTCCCTTGCTTCGTTTATCCAATCTGGTTGGATAATAGAAATGGCACACAACAATGCTTCCACATCCTCATCCTTTCTTGAGAGTGCATCTGCCACCACATTTTGCTTCCCTTTTTTGTAGATGATTTCAAAGTCATAACCCAACATCTTTGTGACCCACTTTTGTTGCTCTTCAGAGGATAATCTTTGTTCTAAAAAGTATTTAAGGCTATCATGATCCGTTTTTACCTTGAAGTGTCTTCCCATTAGGTAGGGTCGCCATTTCTTAAGTGCATGGAGTATTGCCAACATTTCCTTCTCATAAATAGCTTTGCTTAAAAACTTTCCCTTGATTGGACGACTTTCAAAAGCAATGGGTCTTTCATCTTGCATTAGAACAACACCAATTCCATTTCCTGAAGCATCACATTCCACAATAAAGGTTTTTGTGAAGTCCGGTGTAGCTAAGACCGGTGCTTGGCACATTGCCTCTTTAAGATGTTCAAAGGCCTTTGTTGCTTTCGGAGTCCATGAAAATGAATCTTTCTTCAATAATGTTGTTAGAGGTGCTGCTATTCTCCCATAATTCTTAACAAACTTGCGATAATACCCTGTCAACCCAAGAAATCCTCGCAGATGCTTTATGGATGTGGGGATTTTCCATTCCTTAATGGCTTTAATTTTGCTAGGGTCTACCTTAACTCCTTCATGAGATACAATATGACCCAAATATTCCACCTCCTGGACTCCAAAGAAACATTTGGATCTTTTTGCATATAATTGTTTCTCCTCCAATAGTTGTAGCACCTTGTCAACATGTTCAACATGATCCTTCCAAGACTTGCTGTAGATTAGTATATCATCAAAAAATACTAACACAAATTTTCTAAGGAATGGTTTGAAAATTGAATTCATCAAACCTTGAAATGTTGAAGGTGCATTGGTAAGGCCAAAAGGCATGACCAAAAATTCATAATGACCCTCATGAGTTCTAAATGTCGTTTTCGGAATGTCTTCAATCTTCATTCTGATTTGATGATATCCCGAACGAAGATCCAACTTGGTGAAGTAAATTGATCCATGCAATTCATCCAGTAATTCATCAATGACAGGAATGGGGAACTTATCTTTAATAGTGAGCTTGTTGAGCTCCCTATAATCTGGACACATGCGCCATGATCCATCCTTCTTGTGCACCAATACTACTGGAGCTGAGAAAGAACTTTGACTCGGTTGAATTATACCAGCCTCTAGCATTTCTGCAACCATACGTTCAATTTCACTTTTTTGGACATATGGATATCTGTACGGCCTGATGTTTGGAGGAACACTTCCTGGAATCAGATGAATAGCATGATCATGATCACGCATAGGTGGGAGACCTTTGGGAGTCTCAAATACCTTGGAATGATTGTCCAGGACTTTTTGGAGATCTGGAGAAATAGATGATTCCAATGTGGAAACATCTAGCGAACATAATTGTGCAATTACACCTCTTTGCTCCTTTTTTAGAAGCTTTGTCATGCCATTAGAGCTGATTATCTTTCCTGGTTTCCCTGCAATACCCCTTAATTCAACTTCCTTTCCTTCCACAGAAAATTTCATGAAAAGTTCTTGAAAATTAAAAGCTATTGTACCCAAGGATTGTAGCCATTGGACTCCTAGTACAACATCAGCACCTCCCATTGGAATGGAAAGCATTGGGCTAGTCAATACATATTCTCCCATGGATAGCTTGATATTATGGCACTTTCCAGAACAATTTATTGTTCCTCCATTTGCAATCATCACTTGACACTCTGGTGCTGGATATAGGAAGCAATTCAATTCTTTTGCTACCCTACAATGAATAAAATTGTGGGTGCTTCCTGAATCAATCAACACTATTACCTTTTTCTTCTTGATTTGTCCTTCTATCTTGATGGTTTGAGGAGTGGTAATTCCCGCCAATGCATTACAAGATATGGTCGGATTTATTTGTTCTTCATCTAGGCTTTGTTCCTGGAATATATCCTCTTCTTTTGACCTTTCTTGCTCCTTTTCTTCTTCCTCTTCACAATCTATGTAGAATAATTTCTTCTCAGCACACTTATGACCTTTTGTGTATTTGCTATCACAATTGTAACAAAGCCCTTTTGCTCTTTTTTCTTCCAATTGTTGTGGTGTCAACCTTGTAGGTTGTGGAAGACTATGGGCAACAACACTTCCGTCTTTATAGTTGTGAATGGTATGCTTCCTAGTTGCCATAATTTTGCTTTCCATTTTTCTTGCTAACCTGAATGCCTTCTCTAATGAATCAGGTTCCCAAAGGCGCACATCATGTTGGATATTATCCTTTAAAGACCCTATGAACACATCAATCCTATGCTCCTCTGGAATATCTTTTACCCTTATGTTCAATTTTTGGAACTCCTCAATGTGCTCCATTATTGAACCCTTTTGTTTGAGACTTATCAATTGGCTAAAAAAAGTGTTGCTTTTTGTATCCTCATAATGTGCTATCAATTCTTCCGTAAAAATTGCCCAAGTGATAAATTGTTTACGAGAACAAAGCCATTGATACCATACAAACTGATTTGGTTCCAAATATAAAGTTGCCATACGTACCTTTTGTGTGTTTTGCACATTATTGAGATCGAAGAATTGCTCCATCTGTAATATCCATGTGGCGGGATCCTTGCCATCAAAATTCCTCATATCGATTTTTGGAACATGGTGAGTCTTCGATCCAACATTAGAGTCTATGGAATCATGATTAACATTTCTTTTGTTCTCATCATGAGTTTCCTTTACTACCTTTTCACCATTAGTGACCCTTTCTTGTAGCAACTTCTTCAATTCTTCCATGTCTGTCTTCAAATCTATCTTCAAATTTACCATCGAATCCTCCATCTTAGCTTCCATGCCCTTTATATTAGATTCCACAACATTTATCTTAGATTCCACGCCATTTATCTTAGATTCCACGCCACTTATCTTAGCTTCTGTTAGCTTTTGTGAGCGTGACATTTGTTGCACTTGTTCTTGTAATTTTGATATATCATGTAGCATTTCTTCCTCTTCTTCATGAGTCATGCTAGAGCTTTCAGGTTCCTTACTAGGTGTTTGCATTTTCTTTCCTCGGGGCATCAGTTACCGATAATAATGCTTTACTATGCCCTTTGAATTCCGTTAAACCAAGCTTACATAAAAATTTAAAAAAAAAACTACACACCTTTTTTCACTTTATAGAAGCCTGATATTGAATCTGATGTATCTCTGTAATTTCGGATCATCCAGTTCTGAAATTGCTACCTGTAGTAGCCTTCTGCGTCCTCTTTCCAATGCCACAAGTCTGAGCCAAATTGGATTCTCCAAGGAAGAGTTATGTGAAATCTCCCACAGTGACTTGCTTTTAGACTGGTTCAGTAGAGCGAACTTGTACGACGTGCCACGAGTCACTGTTTCAACCTTTGAATCTGAAACACACATACAAGAAACTACAGTCCGTCCTATTTTTGTACCTTCTTACGAAATTTCAATCCGATCCCCAGAGAGAAAGTTATGACGATTTTCCCCAGGTCACCTATTTTGAATGTAATTCAGGAGTCTGCAAAAAGACCAACTTCCTCAGATCATATCTCCGCAAATATCGCGCGAAAAGATCTGAAATTTGGACCTAAGGTTTAGCGCGATTTCTTCTCAAATGGGTTTTTTTTTGCGACTTCTGAAACGTCACAGAAAAAAAGTTATAGTGAAAATGCCACGATGACCTGTTTGGAGCAGCGAAACCCTAGAATCCAAAGCTCTGATACCAAATGTTATGAAACCAGCTCAAGAAAAGATAGAAAAGATAGATCAACGCCTTAGAATTCAGCCTCTTCGAGGGGGCAACCTCCTTTAAATTACATAAATGAACAATTCTTGGATGATACAAATGACAAAACCTCCTTTCTATATATAGGAGTCTAAGGAGTCACAATATAATCCAGCTGACCTAACAATAATAATATAAAGCCACAAAAATAACAATAGAGGGATTCTATGGGGCACAGAAATAACAATATGGGGGTAATAGGGGCACAACAATATAAATAAGGGGTATAACTACAATAGTAATGGGGTAATCACTAGTATTATAGGGACCCAACACACAATAGCTAAATTCTTATTTGAGTACGTGTTAACCAGGTTTGGCTACCCAAAAGTGTTGATGAGTGATCGTGGTACACACTTCCTCAATGAAACAATCAGCATGCTAACAAAAGAGTTCCAAGTTTATCATCAAAAGAGTACAACATATCATCCTTAGGCTAATGGAAGAGTTGAGGCCTTCAATAAGATATTGGAGAATTCTCTGACAAAGATTTGCAACGCGCAGTAGAATGATTGCAACGTGCGTGTATCGATAGTATTATGGGTGTACAAGACACCTTTTCGATTGTTCTGCAATATAGAAGTTGTGATTCCTATGGAATATATTGTGCCTAGTCTCCGCATAACAACTTTCATGGAAATGGCGGACCGCGGAGCCTTGGAAGGATGACTCGCACAGCTAATGGAGCTCGAAGAAGATAGATTCTTGGCTTGATTCCATTAGCAAGTCTAGAAGGAACGTGAAAAGGCTTAGCATGTTCGCCACATCAAGCTAAACATATTCAAGGTAAATGATTTGGTATTATTATATGATATTAAGTTCGCTAATTTTCCATGAAAATTTCAGATGCACTGGTTGGGGCGATATGTCATCAAAGAAATCACAGATGGGGGTGCCATTTAGCTCACAAAGCTAAACGGAGAACCTTTTCCAGGAAAAGTGAATGGAAGTCGACTGAAGATGTATGCAGGAGATCCGGCTAAATGACTATATGACGGCCAAACAGTCTTAGTGCTCCAGGTAGCTGCAAGAGAGCCCAGGACTATAAATTACATTGCTTGGTTTTGGGGACTACGTAACAGAGGGGTTGTGTGCAAAAGGAATATGTCATTGTATCAGAGGCTATGCTATGAAAGGAGATACCATGCAGTACAACCAGAAAGTGACCATTAGAGTCATTGTTCATGATTTGACAGCCAAGAGACGGTTAAGAGGAGCGAGCGAGCGGAAATTAAGGCTGAAATATTTAGAGATCTGCCACTAAATCAGCATTAATCGACAAATTTTGGGGGGAACGGTAAGATTTGAATTCAAATCTCCCTATAAATTACACGTGGCAATTCCTCAGAGAACACTTTGCACCCTTAGAGTTTTTGAGTCATGCTATCTGTCACTTATGAATCGTAAGTTATTTGAATATTTGGTCACAAGCCCTGTATTCGATCATCTGGCTGAGTTAACCTGGAAATTCATTTGTGACACCATGTCAGGACTAGGCCCCACTAAGACTGCAAGCATTGGAGGAATTGTTGCCTCTGAAGGATCTACTCGAGAGGTTGTGAGCATGGAGGCTCCGACTTCTGTTCCTACGATGCTGAGGTTGCCTAGGTCAAAGTCTACACAGGTGAGAGAGACCCAAAAGCTGAAGAAAGACAAGCAGAAGAGGCCAGTTCAAGTGTGTGAGTTTCCTAGGAAGCATTCTACTACCCAGACAAAGAAGAAGGACAAGCAACTTGAGAAGGTTGTAGATTTGGAGGCTAAAGAGGGCGCTTAGGATATAGATTCTAAGAGCACATAGCCCATCACCAAGTTGTCAGAATATGTACCTCCGCATAAAGGGAAGGCAAAGGTCAATAAGGACCCAAACTCAGAGAAATTCATCATTCACATGACCCTATTGCTAGAAAAGGTAACCTTCGAAGGTCCGTGCCTGGCGTGGGTTCCCCTTTTAAATATGGAAGATTGGGACCTGGATCTGCGGAGTAGAGAAATGTAAGTTATTGAACCTGCTGTGGGTACCCCACTACCACCGCTCTAACATTAATACCACCTGTATATGGCAGCTACTTACTCTGGTGCATGATGGGTGCTTATGGCTTGGTGCGCCTATCCCCATCACGGATATGCTCATCCATAGGATCATGCACCTGCCACATGAGGGTTTGAATCCAGCCAAGGATTTTGGCGGAAAGATAAGCGAGAGAGACTTGGTGAAAAGGATGAAAATGAAATTTGAGCTTATCAAGAAGCCACATAGCTATTCCATAACATCCATCAATGATCCCACGGTGAAGATTGCTACCCAGATACTAGCTGGAAAATTTATGAAGAAGTGTCATGCGGACGAGGTTCTGGTGCCTGTGATCTCGTTAGCTGCACAATGTGAGGACGACGTGCAGTTTAACTGGTCATGCTATTTATGTAGTGAGCTCCTTGCGAATTGTCATGAGGCCCAAGATGAGAGAAAGACCCCCACTACGCATGGTTGCTGCTTTCCATTGTGCTGGTTTCTTGGGAGCTGCTGGAGGATAGCTAATTTCCTCCATTGCAGGCATGATTGCCAGAGCCTGCATATTTTAACTCCCTCTGGGCCATGAAGGACCTCGCGCGGGTCACATAAACGAAGATTTTTGGGTATTGATGGAGTCGAGCTTCCACATGGCCATCAATCTACACCCAAGGTTGTCCCCAACTTTGTATGAACATCTATCCAAATATGTTGAGTTCAAGGCAGGCTTCCAGCTCGTTTACATCTGGGCGTGGAAGGACCCGTAACAGAAGTGGTTCGATCTATCATATCTCATCATTGATGATGCCATATAGGAAGTGATCAAGCGTTGGCTGGCAGATTGGCATACTTCGTCCTACTTGGCCATAGGTACTAGCAAAGGTGCGGGGAGTTCAGCGAAGAAGAAGCGAAAGGATGTAGTGAAACAGTCGGCACAAAATTTTGCCACACAGCGAAATAAGGAGGCCAAAGAGAAGGCTCGAATGGGAAAGGAGCACGCTTCAAAGCAGCAGGTTGAATAGGAACAACACGACCCTTAGCAAAGCGGTAAATCCCCTTCACCCGAAACCGAGGAAGAGTAGTTAGTGCAGGGCGATGGAGGCGATGCACAACACCCCATTTTGGGTAAGGAAGCGCAGAGAACAACAACAAGAGGGGTCCCTGAAGAAGATAAAGTCAGTTAAAACGTAGGTGGATCCCATCACTCTGATGGAGGGTGATCTTGACGAGATCGGGGACAAAGTGTGTGACACTATAGCTGAACTATTGTAGCAATTTGATCAATAGTACATGCAGTCATTGGGTAATGTTGAAAACAATCTACGTGAACTGTAGATCCAGATCAGTGGAATACAGGCGGTGCAAGTTAGGTGAGTGCCACAAAGACAAGCCTGGCACCAGGGACAAGTCAGGCTACCGAGTTGGTCAGGATAGTGGACCTCAGGATAGTTACACTACCAGAAGGGTCCCTAAGCATAGAAACAGCCGATGAAAATATCATTGGTAGCACCCTGAAGAACATCGACCTCAATATTGGAGCGCTCCCTAACGAGTTTCTTCATGCGCTGCAGAAAGGAGTGACAGCGGAATTGAGAGTGCAGGAGCAGCGCACTCTCAGTTTAATAAGCGTGTACCATGTGAACAATGATCAAATGTTCACCAAGAAGACATAGGCCCTAAAAGAAAGAGATACGATCTAGGCGCAGAGTGCCCAGTTGGTGGTCACGGTTACAAAGGCGTGAAAAACAGTGTCAGAGTGCCACATACCTGAGGATGCCCAACCAGAGGCCAAGATCTCGAAACATGCTGCGGGCATCGAAAATGAAAAGGCAGAGGTGGCAAGAGTTCAATTTTAACTCAATATGAAAATCATGGAGCTGGAACTCAAGTCACAACCTTCGACTCTGCTCGAGGTCAGGGAATAGTGCGGAGCCACCATCAAGGAAGGAATGGCTACTGTGGATGTCGCAGTGCTGGACTGCACAACTTTGTTTGAACAGGAAATGGAGTTAGTGATGACCCTTCAGGAAGACCCCAACTTGCATATATTGAGTACAGATATTCGCGAGCTCCAAAAGTATTACGACGAGGTTAGGGCAATGGCATGCTCCATTGCTACAGTGTAGTGCCTCGCCAAGTTGTAGGAAGGGAAGCAACTCCTTGCACAAGTGGAAGCAACACAGAAAAAAGAGGCAGTGCTTAAGGCCAGGTTGGATCCTTGGTTGGAAGAAGCCTACCAAGTCTCAACCAACATTCAGGAAAAGTTGACGAACTTGCAGCTCACACAATAGAATATCAAGCTAGTCGATGAAGGACCAACGACAGAGTAGCTGGTCGAACAAGTGAAGTAGGCAACCACGCAGAGCACGACTGAGGTAGCAGTTGTGTAGGTGGAGTTGGGGGATCTCCATAGCAATATCACCATGCTAGCTGAGTGAATCGAGGGTGAGTCATGACCTTTGTGTTAGGGGCCTGTTGGGATGGGGTCCCCTGGGACAGTTTTGGGGCAAAAGCCCAAGTTTTGATGTAAAAAGATGTAAAGTCTCCGTGAATTGTGGACACAGAGTGTGTAGTTAGTGAAGAGTCAAAAAGGGTTTTTAACCTCGTTTATGTAAACTTGAGTCAGTTTTAGAAGATTAACCCATGGTCTGCAGACCATGGGATTGTATAAATAGGTGTGTCTTAGAGAGTCTAAGGTAGATCTATGTATTTGTCTATGGGTATGACGGAAGGATTCTAGAGAGTTAGCGTAGAGAAGTAAGTCTTAGAGGGGAAAAAGGCTTTGCATCTGAGTGCACAGAGGCCTCGAGTAGTGTCCACAGCTCAGTGTGTGAACCCCTGCAGCTGAGTGTGTAGGGAAGTTTTGAGTCTGTAAACTTATATTGAAGATCAATAAAGAAGATTGTTACAGAAATTCCTGTGTTTTATCTCCTTACTTTTGTTATTTATGATTACGATATATGCTGTGATGAATGATGTCTTTATGAAATAATGATGTATTGATGCGCAAATTTATTAGATCCGTCTTATTTACTAAACACAATTAATGTTAAGTAATTACGTGAAGATCTTAATACTTTGTGTTAGGTTTATTGAATGCTTAGGTAGATCTGAGTACATATTGATCTAAGGATAATCTATGGTGCACGTAAGTAGCTAATTCATATGTTCATGGTCCAGAAAAGCCAGTCGTAAACCTTCGCGAAGGTCTAGAGGCCAATTAAAGGGAATCACAATGCTAAGCCCTAAGGGCTTAGGGATCTGCACGAAGGAAGATCTACGACATCAAAAGACATCACATTGATATTTGGATGTGAAAAATTGGTTCCAACATCCCCCCATACTATTTCGGGTGAGACTTCAATCTGTGCTACATGGATTAATGCCGAAAGGTCCAGTAGTGTAAGGTTTTGTTTTGTGCAACTAACTTTGAATCTAGGTCAGGACTTGTTATCACTCCAGGAAACTCTCCTAGGTTGCAGCTCGGAGATGCCTGGTAACATATAATCTTCAATATTGTTCTCTGAACTATTGGAATGAATGATGGTTTGGATCAAGCCAATTAACCATTTCAACTTTTTTTTTAATCAAGACATGCTTGAACACCCTTAGCTTTCTAAGGCTTTAGACCACTAATGCTCAATAGTTTGTAGATTCAGTGGATAAATGGAGAATATTGACCATACTGGAAGATGCATATATAAACACATATGAATGGCTAGGTACAGGTAGCAAATCAGAATAATGATTGTATCGGCAGATGCATATATAAACACATATGAATGGCTAGCTATAGGCAATAAAAGAAGCTTGCAAATCTAATTTATCAACGTAGAGATACGATGACAGTTATCTAGCATTAGATACAGAAGAAACATGAACAACCTATTCAAGTGCAAGCTTAGTACAGAAGAGAAAATGGACATTGAAAATATAATAGCAAAAGAAGCTTATATTTGCTAGAATGAAGATGAGATGCTTGAGTAGAAAAGTCTCTACAGTCTCCAGAAGTTGAACCCTTATTACATTTTGCTTTGAGATATTTATAGCTCTTTACAATGCTCTTGAGCCTTCTGAGGCTCGAGAGGTCTTAATCTATCCCTGTGTCTCTTCAACAACTTTGGTGCCCTGACTAGGCAAGCATGGCTTAGAGGTTCCTTCTTCTGACAGAAGAGTAACCACACTTAGGTAGTTTGATGCACTATCTGGGAGCTCTCTCGTGCCAGAGATGCCCCACAAATAGTTTTGCTGTTTTTGGTTGAGTGTTGTCTGCTCCATGATGTTTCTGTTTGTTTTGGACAAGCTGTGCATGCTGTGGCCCTTGTTATTCCCTTTCCGGTCTCTGTTTCCTAGAAATCTATCTCCAGGACTCTGTTATGTGGTGGAATGGGTCTTCGGGCCTTTGTTTTCCCTTTAAATATTTAGAGTGACTGTTTTTTTGTTAAACACTGAAAACATTGCAACTGTGAGAAATCCCGCAAAGCTCTCAACATTACGGACTTCAAAAGTCCTTAAACATGGCATATCTATCTATCGGGTCTGCCCTTAGGGTCACCATTGCAAGTCGCACACAACCTGTTTCCTGTGTATTTTCTTTGTATTCGAAAAATGCAAATAATCGTGAAAATCACATGAAAATGGCTCCCTCCGAACTTCTAATATCATATATTTCCCTTCACAGACCCCTTCAGGTCTGGGTCTTATCGCATATAACAAAACCAAGCTTCCCTTTGTATTTTGTTATATAATGAAAATACACAAAATGAATTGAGAAAGGCTTACCCGCGGACCTCAAATATTATGAAATATTATGTATATATCGTCGAGTCCGGTCATTATCGCATCACCGCCGCTCCTTAAGGTTTCTCCGATTGCGATCCGCCAATGTAACGTGGGCACATTTAATCGTTGATCGCTATCGCAAGTTCCACTCTTTAATTGCTGATACCCACCGACTTGCCTTAGTCGATAACAACCCGTTGATCCGATCATCGGAGATCGTTGATCAAGGGTGTCTTGCATTGATTGTGACCACAGATCAAATCCGTTGATGCGATCCGCCAATCAGATCTAGACTGTTGATCGGCCAGATCGGATGGCTGCTGTGATTTTTCAGTTCAAGCCTACGATACTTGGTTTTTTCATGGTTTTAGAGTGTTTTAGCCTCCTGATAGTGCATTTCCGCCCTTCCAAGGGCTCTCCTCTTGTGCTGGTTTTGATCTTTGGACGATATTAAGCAGCTTTTGAAGACTTCAAGATCATATTTGGATCCATTGGCATGATTTTATTGGCTTATGGAGACTTTAAAGAGCATATTTCGATCTATTTTTGGGCCATTTGCCAACAAGGCTAACACTGGCTCCTTCTGGGGATGAAAGCCTCCCTATGAGGTTTCAAGAACTACAGAACAATGCCTTTCCTGTAAAACCAAAATCAAATCTTCCTTCTAGTGTTCCATTGGGCATGGAGTCTATTTTGCAATGAAATAAAAACTGGAAAAAAACATATTTACAATACCAAGGCTTTAAAGCCCTAAATGAAATAAAGTTTGAAGAACAGCCCATTGACTGGGCTACCAAAAACAACTTCCCCCTCTAAATTGTGCAGAATGAAACTGTTGCTCATTTGAACTTGAGCAATGACAAGTGGTCTTGTCCATAAGGCATCATGGTTGCCCTTCTTTTCCTTCAACGCATCCCATTTAAGAACACAGTCACCAAACTGAAAATTAACTCTTTTTGCCTTTCTGTTAAAGGTTTCTTTTTCTTGGTCAATGTGCATATCAGAAAATTCATCAAAGACTTGCAAAAGCCTATTAATTTGATCATTTACTTCAAAAATTATCTAGCATTTGACATTATTAGGCAGAGATGGTCTATATTTCACCTCATCTCTGTATGCTTTCAGCCTTGGATGTTTTTCTTGGAAGGTTTTGTTCACCTGAAAAGTTAATATAAAAGATGAATCAATGCATTCCTGTGTGGGGGACACAAGGACTACACCTGCTCCTGTAGCTTCTTTAGAGCAAGCTCCTTCAAAGAACATGTCCCAGATCTGTGGGCCTTCTTCCTCTGTGATCTGGCAAACTGGTTTTTTAAGCTGTGTAGAGGCCAACTGAGATTCTTCAATCTGAAGAAAACAAGCTCCAAAATCAGTATCAACAGCATATATGGGATGATTAATGGGATATCTTTCATCACTAATTATATAAGTCAACTGAACCTCTCTGTACAATCTCCTATTTTCACCTCCAAAAACTGGGACAGTAGCATAGGAGAGATCATTTTGCAATGTTCCACCTAATCTCTTGATCCAACCTCTAGAAAGCAACATGCCAAACTTGGGGGGTATATCTACTACCACAATATCCATCATCATGCTCTTCATGAGAAGCTGAGACAAAGTGATAGCTAGGTCCTTAATTAGTCCCAGGAATTCCACTTTTCTCGAGTCAAAAGAAAATAGGTCATGGTAAGGCTTGGTAATGTCAAGACCCAATTTATCCATGAAAAACTTGGGCATTAGATTATGGATGGCTCTAGTGTCCAGAAGGCAATTGTGAAGGATTTTATCATGAATAGACAGAGAAACAGAGAATGATGGGGAGCTGTCTTCACAATTTTCAATCATTGGGCTAAGAATAACAGCTGCTTGGTCATCTTGCAGATTTAAAAAGTGAGTGGAGGCTTGGATGGCTTTAGGCTCAAGAGCCTCAAGGATAGATTTCTTGAAGGACTCATTCTTCACTAGTTCAATCAGAAGCATAGGTATTCTTAGCTTCTGAATTTCTGATTGAAAACTGAAAGGTGAAGGAGACTTGTCAAGGCCTCTTACCTCGTGATTTGGAGCTTTGAGGATGATGGGATCAACTACCGGTTGCTTCTGTTTATTAGATTGTTGTACTGCAGGGAAAACAGCTCTTTGAATAGGAGTTTCCTTGGCATTATTCATCTTTGACCTTAGATTATATATTTGTTGATCTTCAGTTTGTAGAACAGTTTCACCATCCCACTCTTGGTTGATCTTGTCATTGAATAATGACTTTTAATAGGCAGCTTTGGTCAAAAAAGGCGCACTACCTTTGTCTTCCATATAATGGATTTCATCATCTTCTTCAACCCTCTCTTCTTCTATGACTACATTCTGGAAAGGGGTCTTCACCCTTTGGTCTTCAATGGCATCTTTACTTCTTTGCAAGATCTGCAACTGCTCATTAGCTCTTCTATATGGATTTGGATCTCTAGGAACAAAGGTATTAGGAACCCTTCCTTTCCTAGAGTGCTGATCAACCTTTAATTTGGATATTTCAGAGGCTAATGACTCAATCATCTTGGGCATTTTATCTATCTTGGGATCTGAAGATGATGAAGGCTCGCCCTTCTGTCTTCTTGTATCGATATTTCCCTTGAGCTTCTATGCAGCCATGATGTTTGATTCTACTTCCAAGGCTGCATCCTGCATATCAGCCAAAGCAGCACATCGCCTCTCCCTCAATAGCAAACAGAAGTCAAAATCAAAGGCACTGGCATAGATGATGTCTAGCAGAGGTAGTGGTGGGTTTTACTTCAGCTAGTATCTTGCTGTACATGCGGTTAAACCTCTTAGTAAAATCAGACAGCAACTCACCATTTTCCCTCTTTATGTTCCCAAACTCAGTGTGGTAGTAGAGGAGATCCTTCTTATCCCCCCAATGCTTTAGGAATGCATCATCTAAAGCCTCAATATCTGCTATAGATCTTGGGGTCAGTTCTCTAAACCATTTTCTAGCCTCTCCATCTAGGCTTTGGACAAAGAATCTCATCCAGACATCATCTTCACTAATGATAGAGGGCTAAGGAGTGACTAACAAGACTAAAGGAGTATGATGGATAGGAGGTGAGGTTTCCTTTGGGCTTACAACAAAAGGAGAACCTAAAGAATAAGTAGCTTTATGAATCTCTGAGAGTTTTTCTTCATTGCTAGTATTAGAGGCTATACTCTCAACATGTATTTGTTCTATTGCAGGATTTTCTTGAAGAGATATAGAATATTGTTTAGGTTTACCTAAAACTGATGTTCCTTTCTGCAATACCTTTCTCTCTTTGATGATTTTTTCAGGGTTAGGTACTGGGTCAGCTTGTGACTTTGGAGGATTTCTCCGAGTATGCCTCACAAATTGAGCCAGAACTATGAAGTGGAGTCGCCAAGAGGTTCGGCCTCGAATAGAGTCACCAGATAGATGATTACAACCAAAAATGTGCCCAGACTTTGTCTATCATCAAAGCTGGATTTGTGTCATTTCCTAGGGAAGCCAAGCTTTAGTTTCCTCTCCCCAGCAATGGCACCAATTATGTTATCACTCCAGGAAACTCTCTTAGGTTACAGCTCGGAGATGCCTAGTAAAATATAATCTTGAATATTGTTCTCTGAACTATTGGAATGGATGATGGTCTGGATCAAGCCAAATAATCATTTCAACTTTGTTTTTGCTCAAGACATGCATGAACACCCTCAACTTACAAGGCTTTAGACCACTAATGCTCAATAGTTTGTAGATTCAATGGATAAATGGAGAATACTGACCATACCAGTAGATGCATATATAAACACATATAAATGGCTAGCTACAGGTAGCAAATGAGAATACTGACTGTACTGGCAGATGCATATATAAACACAAATGAATGGCTAGCTACAGGCAGTAAAGGAAGCTTGAAAATCCAATTTGTCAACGTAGAGATAAGATGACAGTTATCTAGCATTAGATACAGAAGAAACATGAACAACTTGTTCAAGTGCAAGCTTAGTACAGAAGAGAAAATGGACATTGAACATATAACAGCAAAAGAAGCTTATATTTTCTAGAATGAAGATGAAACGCTTTAGTAGCAAAGTCTCTACAGTCTGTAGAAGTTGAACCCTTATTACATTTTTCTTTGAGATATTTATAGCTCTTTACAATGCTCTCGAGCCTTCTGAGGCTCGAGAAGTGTTAATCTATCCCTGTGTCTCTTCAACAAATTTGATGCCCTGACTAGGCAAGAATGGCTCAGAGGTTCCTTCTTCTGACATAAGAGTAACCACACTCAGGTAGTTTGATGTGTTGTCTAGGAGCTCTCTCGTGCCAGAGATGCCCCACAATCAGTTCTATTGTTTTTGGCTGAGCATTGTCTGCTCCATGATGTTTCTATTTGTTTTGGACAAGCTACGCGTGTTGTGGCCATTGCTATTCCCTTTTCGATCTCTGTTTCCTAGAAATCTATCTCCCGGACTCTGCTATGTGGTGGAATGAGTCTTCGGGCCTTTGTTTTCCCTTTAAATGTTTAGAGTGATTGTTTTTCTGTTAAACACTGAAAACAATGCAACTGTGATAAATCTCGCCAAGCTCTCAACATTTCGGACTTGAAAAGTCCTTAAACATGGCATATCTATTTATCGAGTCCACCCTTATGGTCGCTATCGCAAGTGGCACACAACCTGTTTCCTGTGTATTTGCTTTGTATTCTAAAAATACAAAAAGCCGTGAAAACCACATGAAAATGCCTCCCTTTGAACTTCAAATATTATATATTTCCCTTCCCGGACCCTTTCAGGTCTAGGTCTTATCGCATATTGCAAAACCAAGCTTCCCTTTGTATTTCGTTATATAATGAAAATACACAAAATGCATTGAGAAAGGCTTACCCACGAACCTCAAATATTATGAAATATATGTATATATCGTCGGGTTCGGTCATCATCGCATTGGCGCGGCTCCTTAAGTTTTCTCCGATTGTGATCCACCGATGTAACGTGGGCTGTCGATCTACGTGCTTGATCGATGGTCCACATTTAATCACCAATCGCTATCAGAATTTCTGCTCTGTAATTGCTAATACCCACCGACTTGCCTCTGCCGATAGCAACCCATCGATCTAATCATCGGAGATCACTGATCGGGGGTGTCTTGTGCCGATTGTGGCCACCGATCAAATTCGCCGATCAGATTTGGATTGTTGATCGGCCAGATTGGACGACTGCCATGATTTTTTAGTTTAAGCCTATGATACTTGGTTTTTCATGGTTTTAGAGTGTTTTAGCCTCCCGATAGTGCATTTCTGCCCTTCCAAGGGCTCTCCTCTTGCGTTGGTTTTGATTTTTGGATGATCTTAAGTAGCTTTTGAAGACTTCAAGAGCATATTTGGATCCATTAGTATGATTTTTTTGGATTATGGAGACTTTAAAGAGCATATTTCGATCTATTTTTGGGCCATTTGCCAACAAGGCTAACAGGACCCACTAAGCCAACACACCGATTTATTTTCGCATGTTTTGTTGTTCAATCAATTGAACACTGGTTTCTTTTTGTGTGTTTTTCTTTTCAATCAGTTGAACACCACCAATTTATTTTTGTGCGTTTTGATATTCAGTCAATTGAACAACACTGATTTCTTTTCACGTGTTTTGTTGTTCAATCAATTGAACAACACTGATTTATTTTTGTGTGTTTTGATGTTCAATCAATTGAACAACAATGATTTCTTTTTTGAGTGTTTGTTGTTTAATCAAATGAACAATTGTTGTTCAATCAATTGAACTGCTGCTGTACGGTAGAAGGAACAACTATGATTTCTTTTTGTTGTTCCATCACCGATCATTCTTTTATCAAATTTCCATTATTGTCTCCCATGTTTTTTTAGTAAAACCATCTGTTTGGATTTGGAATTTGTACCTAAGATAAAAGAAAAACAATAATATTAATACCATTATGACTTGTAAAAACTTTGATGGTTATCTTTATTCCTAAACTGACCTGGTTCATCTCTATAATGACAAGTTGAATATCTTCTCTTTGGACATATCATAAAATGATTTACTATCTTAATACCATGCTAGTTTATCTTTCACACTTTCAATTGATAATTCCCTTTGGTATGATGATATAGGGATAAAAGAATAACCTTCATTGGCATTTTTTTTTACTTCTCACACCATCCCTGACTCTTAGGGAGTAAATGAGCCTCCCTCCCTTTACAGTAAAAATATGGAAATATGGAAATATGAAAATATGAAAATACAACACACATCTTCTTAAAGAGGATAGGGGGTCTCATCATGAGCTAGCCTACCATGATCATAAGGGTGTAACAAGTGACATTCCATTATGGCCATCACATGAGGGTAATGACCTTCTTGGTAGTCAAAACTGTCAGAAGGACAGGAGGTCTCATCACAAGCCGGCCTGATCACTTTGTTATATCCTGGTGAATCGAACTATCATTATCTGGTTACCATGCCAACATAGTGGCCTCTTTATAGCAATGAAAAGGAAAATCATCTAAATAGGAGGACTTTGGCTCATTTTTGGGGTAAAAAAGCAACCCTTTCGAGGCTATGAATGCCTATTGGTAGAAGTGGCTTTGCTTGTGGTATTGAAGTACTACGTTACATTTCCAAATATTCCTTATCCTATTACTTCCTATTGACTCATTTCTAAATGTGAATTTACCATTTGAACAACATTTATAACTAAATTAACCAACATGCATGGTAAATTATATCTTTATATGCATTATATCATTATTGTTTGAGCAATCGATACCAATAGTCATTCACATTTATCGTCGGTCATGCGTTGGTCACCTTTTCCACCTAAAGCAAATATCTCTTCACATAATGATCTAGTCTTTGTTTTATTCCTTTTACGGGCATTTCAAGTGTTTTGACTTGTAGTCCTATGAATGTTTTTGTTGTTTTTATGTCGCTTTGATTGTTGTCCAGCTGCATTTATGAATTCTTGATGCCCTTTCCCCTTTTCCCATGCTTTGTGGTCATGGATGTCATTTTTTGATTGGAGGGGGGAAGGTCTACATTATGGATATCATGTGTAATGATTATTAAATTGCTTTCTGATTGGAGGGGGAAAGGACTACATTATGAATGTGTGTGCGTAATAATTATTGAACTATTTTCTGATTGGAAGGGGAGAAGGTAAGCATTATGGATAGCATGCGAATTAATTATTAAGTTGTGCCAAAAACTGCTGATGAGACAAACAACAAAATTGCCTTTAATATTAATTCTAAAACAACGTCACTGCTCTGTTAATAACTTTAACATTTTGTATATGGTTTACGGTGTTGTTCCAAACTATGAAATTGTGAGAAGAGCGCATGAAAAAGTGAAAGTGAACCAGCTACTAAGAAACATCAACCATGGGAGGAAAATCCATCTGCAGCGAACCTACAATACTCCGAGTATCAGAATAGGCTCGCGAAATTCTTGAGCACGCCAGCTGGCTTCAATCCCTGACCAAATTACAGGGTTTCCATGAGGAAATAACACTTGAATTTTTGCAAAACATACAAAATGGATCCATGATGGTGAAGGGTAGAAACATAACAGTTTCTAAAGTAGTTATAGTTGAAGTCTCTGTACTTCCAACAGAAGGCACAAGATGGACTGATAAGCATGTTCTTTTGCAGGATGTAGTCACAGTATTCGAAGACCCAGATGAACAATTGGTATTCAAAGGCAAAGGGATTCACCCCATAGCTTTAAAGAAACCATGGTAGGAATTGGCGACCATTGTTTAGAAGTATATCACTTGTGACAGACGTCAAGATGTGGTAAAACCTTGGCAACTCAAACGGTTAGCTGTTCTGAAGCAGAAAATTACAGATAATTTTCCATTCTATTTAAATTGTTTATTGCATGGCATTGCTAGTCGGATTAGGAAGGCTATGGACCCACATTCGTTCATTAGCCATCATGGTTTGATTAAGTTGATCATCATTCATGGACTGGCCTAGTAGCAATTGTTGGCCAGATAAATCGATCTTGCAGACAAGGCCGATCTCCCTAGTATCAAAAGACATATAGCAACAAGCAAGACAAGAAAATCTACTTTTCTCTAAACATATTGTGATTCATTAATAAAAACTATAGAGGTGTTTAGACCCTACCTTAAGTCCAACGCTAGTTTGTAGTAGCCATCCTTCAACCATCTAAAAGAGTTTCCTTTTGAGAACTTGCAATCACAAACAAGCACACATCAAATAACACCTGCATAGCTAATATCATAAATCATGTTCATTATGGTGATCAAGGAATCCATAAAATAAACCATAAAACACAGCTTATTGAGAAAAATAAACTTATTTGTATTAACTTTGAAATATAATAACTTTACAACCTTTGGTGCCTTGATGTTGTACAAGCTATTCCTGGGGTTCGAAACAGGAATCTTCTTTACTTTGACAAGCCTCACACTCTTACAAATGAGATCAAAGAGGTATGTAATCTTTCCTCACAAAAGCTCAATTAGGAAGACTAAGTTCCAGCAGCATTTCACCTCAAAAATATTCAGCTTTCGACCTCCCAAGTAACCAGCCCAATTCTTCATTTTATAGTGCAAAGGAAGGAGGTTACAGGTCCACCTATGAAGGGATAGAGTCCTCCTTCAAAGGGATAAGCTCCTCACATCAAGGGGTTAGCTCCTTAAGGTATGGGATGCATGAACCTTAAAGGAGCGAACTTGCCACCTCAAGATTCCTTCCAGAAGCTTCTAGAAATGACTCAAATTGAGTTTTTAAGAATATGCTTGCGCCTTTTTGACTTTTACAAGGGTCTGCACCCATAACACAAAGACAGAGTGGTTAGGTACGCAGGGGGCATGACCTTTAGGTGCAGGACCGCAGGTAATGCTAAGAGAAAGTGCAGAACCAGAATTTTAGAGACTTTTGAGGGCTTTCTATTATTTCCAAGGCTTGATATGAAGAACTGAGGCTTTAAGACTTGTAAAGGAGGAAAGTACGAGTCGTAATGGACTCACACAGATTGCAGAATGTCAAGGTGACAATTTTTTGTGCAACAACAATTAACCTGGGATAACCTTGTAAATCCTCCCTTAACCCTATCAAAAGAAAACCCAGAGACTAAACAATAGGGGGTAAGGATAATAGGTCCAAAAAGGACAAGAAAAAGAAGGGATCCTTCTTTCGCCTTGGGCCTAGCAAAGCGTAGCCACTCTACAAGGATAAAATCGTAGTAGCGCACCCCAATTCCAATAGAAGAAGCACAGTCATCTCACATGCCCTCTCCAAGTCCGCAAGATGATTTTATGCAGGGATATGAGGAAGAAATGGCTCGAGTATTGGAGAATATGGGGACATATGAAGAAAGGGAGCCATCTGGAAACTATGAAGGGAAAAATCATTCCCTTAACCAGTCTACCTCTGCCGGTAGTTCTGGCCATGCTGAAACTTTGCCATTTGCTGATAATTTGGAGGGTTAGAGGGAATCAATTACCTCTATGAATGAGTCTCTTGAGAAATAGGCCCATGCAGAGGAAACCCTTAGGTATAGAAATCAACTAGAGGTTATTGTTCCATTGGAATCCCCAGACAAGGAAGACCCTACATAAGAAACCCTGGAAGATGAAAATCAACTAGGGGATACTATCTTAATGAAGTCCCCAGAGGATGAGGCCCATGCACAAGAAGACCTTGAAAATGAAAATCACTCAGGAGATACTATTCCATTGGAGTCCCCCGAGAGAGAAGTGCATGTAGAAAAATACTTGGAAGATGATAATCCATTGGGAGATACTATTCCATTGGAACCTTATCCTAATATTAGCATAGCTCCTCTTGAACCTGAAATAAACATAGTTGTGCCACCACTGATCTAAAACCCCACGACGAAGAAAATGTATAATGATAGATTGTGGAAGTTGCTTAAGAAGTAAAGGAAGCAGAAGAAAATAATTACGCAACTGAGAGAATGGTTAAAGGAAGTAGTTAGGGTCCGGAAACTGAAAGTGGAATTGGAAACTGTAGGGACCCAAATAGAACACTGTTCTTTGGAGGATATTGAAACCCAAACTAAGAGTCCTTGTGTTTGTTTAGAAGGGACCCAAACAGAGCAATGACCTTCGAAAGATATTGAGACTCAAACTAAAGGTCCTTGCATTTTTTCAATGGAAACCCAAATGAACTTTCCAACTACATATGTTGTTATCCAAACCAATTCTGAGGAGAATACTTAGGAAGACTGATGTATGCCCCAAGGAATAGTTCAATTTTTTGTTCAAACTGATTTTGAAGGAAATTCCAAAGTAGATTGTTGTAAGTCCCAAGAAGCAGTTGAAGCTGATGTTCAAACTGATTCAATGATAACACAGGATGATGAAACTCAGACAGAGGAAACACCTCACTACATTCCTCTGGTAAGGGAAGCTGTTATTATAAAATTGAAAAATGAACTAACCAAGACCCGTAGGAGTTCACTCACCATAAGGAAGAAGTAGTGTCGTTACAGGTACACTAGGAATTGTGGAAGAAATTTGAGGCACTTACTGTAATAGAAGACAAGACTTTCACCAATTTCAAAGATGAGCAGAAGAAAGTAGAGAAAGCACAAGCCAAGTTGCAGAAGGCCAAGGAGAAAATTGAAACTATTTGTTCTCTTTACTCTAATGCTTTGTCTTGTCAATCAGCTGCCACCAATTATGCACTATTCTTGTTAGAAATATACCTCTTACTGAAAGTTAAAGCCATAAGGGCTGGTAAGTCATTAGAATTCAAGACCACTCCAGACTTTGTCAAATGTTTTAAGGAACAAAACAGGTACAACGCCTTCTATGTGAATTATACATGCACAAATTTATCTTCGAAGATGAACTGGATAGTAATCCTGGCCCCTTCATTGGGGATATTCAATTTCAAGCTTTTCTCTCTTTTTCTAGCAATCAAAGTAAATGGGCTAAATCCTATAACATTTTTCAAAAAAGAGAATATGGTATAGATTTTTGGGTTAGGGGAGAACCCACGAAACCCCTACATATTTCTATCCAGCATAAACAGTTCATGAAACAAACATGAGTCGTGGCTCAATTAGAACCACTCCATATAGATATCATACCAGAAGGAAAGGAATACTTTTAGGAAATCAAGGAGGAAGCTTTGTCAGCTGCAAGACAAAGATGGTAAGCTTCTACTAACAATGTTACGAATGCGGAGCCATTTGGGTATAGAAATTTCAAAGCTGCCTCTACTCGCCTATACAGATACAACAATATGGCCCTAAGCATGGGCCCTGACTGCATAGGGTGCCGCTACAGATTTCCTACTACCTGGTATCCTCCTAATGGGTATTATAGTGATTATAATTTGCTAGATTATCGTGTAAACCAGGCTTTTACAATACTTAAACATAAAAACAGTTTTAGGCTATATAAGGAAGAAGTTTATCCTACTTATTCTTTGACACAACTGCATCTTAATCATCTTATTGCATGAGGAGATGAAAAAGGTAAGCAGGGGAGTATGTTGGGTCGTGGAAAAGGTATATTTTATCCTCATATTATCTTAATTAATAATTTGTCTTTATGTGTTTATCTTTGTTTTAGGAATAAATATAGAAGAAACAATTGTAGAAGCTGGATAAAATCGATCATTAACGAATTGGGTAAATCTGGTCATGAAAAACTAACTTTCGCTATCTTTATATGCAGGAACATGAATTGAACGATTGATGTTCAAACGACAAAACAACATTGACCAAGAAAGGAAAAGGACAACGTCTTGATTATGAAGGACAATGGAAGACTAGGAGAACCAATTCTATTATGTGATAAAATAAGATTGTTAGTTGTGAAATCCTCAGGATCTCCTAATCCCAAGGATTCGCTTTTATTCGTTTGTCTTTCCTAGCTTATATGAAGCCACCAGGCGAAAGGAAAAACTAGTTAGAAATTTCAAGATTGTAACTATTCATTTTTGATATAGAGAATTTTCATTATTGTGACACTATAAATCTATTATCAATTTTAATGAAGAAGATTGTCTTTTACCTATAATCGCATTCTGAGTATCTTGCAGCAGTGAGTTCTCGAGACTTTGGGCCTGGTTGATAGGAGATTTACTACTTTAATTGTGTCATATTTATTTATGCTTATTCTTACAATTGTTTATTATTGCTAGTTCATGTAATTAGAATTATTCTGATTGCTATGAGTATTGATTATTACGATTTTTTTTTTCCGTTCAAACTAGATTCTAGATCTTGTTGTGTTTTACATCTATGTGTTAATATTTACCGAATTTATCAGGTTAGTTTAAGTATTTCATTGCTGTTCATTATGAAGTAGTGTTACCAGATATATTAAGCTTACAGTTGATTACTTTCCATGAGGTGTTTGAATAACTACTTGTTGTTCATTTTCCGTCGCTTTCTTTCATGCTGAACGAATTATTTTCTGTACTAGTGATATTTGCTAAGAGTGATTCCTTTTACTCTCATTCCAATTCAGTTCTCTACATAATAGATTAAAGTAGATTTGAAAATGATTTAAAGATTTCTTTTAGAATTGTTTTGGATTGAACTTCGAGAATTAGATATTAATTATTGTAACGATTCTCAATAATTTCATTATGAATTAGCCTTTGAATTCACTTGCATAGACAATGTTGAACACTCTTGAAATAAAAAAACTTTCCCTGGTTTGATAACTAATGTAGGTATTAAGGTTGCTTTTAATAGTCATATTAATGCACCAACATACACAACAATGCATTATAAGAAAAATTTAAAGGTGCACACAAACTATAGCCATTACATACATGCATACACATAATTAATCCCCACAACTCCTTCTTTATTAATATGAGTGGACCATTACATTACAAATCTATGGGAACTCAAAAGATCTTTCAAAAGCATATTAGATTGAGGCTCAAAAGGACCAAATTAAAATCTAAAGACAAATATAGAGCTTCAATCTTTAGTCTAGTAACATATCAACGTACATCAATTCTCTCTCCTTCTAGCTAATTTCATGTAGTGTTTTATAGATTTCCTTCCTTGATCCTCCTCACTTGATTTGGTCCACTTTTTCCACTTTGATCATGTTCACTTCATTTTTTCTTCTTTGAAAAATCTCAGTGCTTTGGTCCTTATCACTTTGATTCTTTCAAAATCAACACACATATCATTCTTTCGTGGCTTCTACAAGTCCCAAGATAACTGCTCATCAATTCTTCCTATCACTCCCCTTTTCTGTTCTTGACTTCTAGTTTGTTTTCTCACATACTTTCATTCTTTCGTGGATCCTCTCTGCAGCCTTTCTTTGGTACAAAATTAGTCAAAAATTTCCAAAAGTGAAGGACCCAATAGACCCCAAACATAGTTCATTGACTCACCCTCAATTCAATCTTCTAGTTGCACACTTGGACCTGCTTATGGCTATGCAACTTTTGTTGATAATTCTCCTCCCTGCTCTACTATTTGGCCTTCAAATGAAGGACCTAACTCTCTTACTGTCTGTAGGACATGAGCTTTGAAATGATTATACTATTTCATGGTATACTTCCACGTTGCGACCATTGCAACAACTTTATCGATTATTATCAGTTGTAGGCTACTCAGGACAAGATGTAAGGATGGTCTTCCACTGAACATCAACATCATAATTATGCTTATGAAGATACATGAAATGAGACTCAGTTAGTGCCCGAAGATCCCGCAACAAGTGTTTAGTGGTATGTAAGTCTTATTCTAACTAATGAATCTACTTCTCTAGTGCTTCTGCTTGACTAAACAAATTATGTTGTTGTTGAAGATTCAAAGTAGCCAGATCTTGGTAAAAAAATTGTTGCATTTCCATCCACATATGATATAAGGGCTGGTTCTTCTTGGCAAGTAGCTTTTCCCAATCTTGAACCTGTCAAAAACCTTCCTGTGAATCATTGGTAACATGTTTAAGAGTATTCTAAAAGGAAGAAGATTTAGCAATCCCTTGAGAAATTTTCTCTTTGTATCACTCCATTGGATTCAGTAGTGCTTGATGCAACTCAATAATAGTACCATGTAGCTCCCTGTTGGTAAAAACTAACTTGACATAAGCAACTTCAATGTACTCACAACATTCAACAAGTTGGTATATAGAAAATTCCTATAGAGCATTAGGTGCAAACTCAACAATGGTTGACCACATCTGCTGGAATTTAGAATTAATTTAGTCAATTCATTTTTTAACTACTCCTTTTCACCTTGAAACTAGTCTCTCTTCGTAGTTAGTGTTATCATTCTGTAATTTCCTAAGGTTGTAAAATAAATCCATAGGTAACCACAAAACTACTTGTAAGCTTAGAAGCTATCCCTTCTAAACTCAGAGAGGGATCTCTCTATTAGATTTATCTTTGTTCTGTTGAGATTTTATGCTAGTTATTAGATTCAAAGTTTGGTTTTTTCAAATGTTTGGTTGAAAATGCAAGGAAATTCCTTTGGGCATGGAGTCAATGAGTCTTAGGGTTATCAAATACAAGAATTGCATAACATATGTTACCAGGAAGGTAGGTAGGCTATTGGATATTTGGAACTTTGGTGGAATGAAAGGGAGGAAACGATTTAGATTCAATTAAACATAGAGAATTTGAGAATGAATTCTATATTTAATATCAGTTTGAAAACACAAAATTGTTTATAACCCAATGCAGAGTGTAATTAAACAAGTTCAACCCTTAATATTCTTTAAAAAATACAGATAGGAAAAACTTATGGAAAAAAAGAGAAATAACAATTACACAAGAGGAAAAACATCACCAATTTTCCTAACACATGAATCTTGGAATGACTTTCTGTATTAATGAAATGATCATTTTCACTCAGTACACTTCTTTACATCAAAGCTCTACTTTCTTAGTACAAGTTTCAACCATTCTTTCAACTTTATTACAATATATTTATAGACTTTCTGCTAAACTAATATTAGATTCCAAAAAGAAACTAATTACAAAATAATATCTAATAATTTTTTGCCAAATATCCGAATAATAAACTAAAAATAACATTAATCACTGGAAATCTACAGGAAATATGGAACCGTTGGAAAATCTTCACACAAAATAATATCTAATAATTTTTTGCCAAATATCCGAATAATAAACTAAAAATAACATTAATCACTGGAAATCTACAGGAAATATGGAACCGTTGGAAAATCTTCAGCCTTCAAATCTCGAAATTAGTTTTTAAATGTCAATCCTCTGCCTTGGAATCTGGAAAGGTTGAAGTTGTCTTCACAAAACCTGCTAGTTGCCCTCTCAAATCTGATTAACTTTGTCACCTGTATCAACTAGTTGCCCCTTTGAGTTCTATTTATGTTGTTTTTTTCCTTTTATCATCTTTTGAATACTTCATTATTGTCACAATATATTTGGGGAAAAAAATATATCTTGAATAATATTTTCCAAATATTTTGATTAAACCTATAAATGAATTTCATAATTAAAAATTTCAACATATTTGTTTTAATGATTTAATAAACCATCTTGTTATGAAATCCATGTGTTTTTTTTCCTTCCCATATATTTCCAAAACTATGTGTTGTTTTGCCTTTCCATAGATTTTTAAAAACCATGTGTTGTTTTCCTAGTGGAAAAGTATTTTTATTTCCCCTTTTACTTTCACGTGTAACTTATTTTCACACCTGTAAATATCCTTACCTGTAAATTCATTTCACTACACCTTAGCCTCATTTACCTCAACCTCCCATTCGTAAAACTCATTTACATGAGTGTCACATATCTCGAGGCATAATAGGGTGATTTAATATTTAAGTGTTGGGAGAGGACATAAAGGTGATTTTACTTTTTGATTTTGACTTTGGCTGATACATGAAACTAAATATGGTTCTAATGTTTTAGAAATTAGGCTGCAAAGTTATTTTTGAATTAATTTTAATAATTCAAATAAATAATTTCACACTTATGCCTTTTTCTTTGTTTTGTGGTTTTGAGGAGCACACTTCAACTTGCTCTATCTTTTGATCCGGAAGTTGGTTTGACCTAGAATTTATATCCAAAAAATCTCCCAAAATCTAGACTTGTCTTGACCACAGAGCTTCAAGAACTAAATGGTTCCTTGGACAAAAAAACCTTTAGGCCATGACACTTAGTGATTCATTGGATAAAATTTACCAACAGTTTCCCAAAATAATTAACCAGACAAACATCAATTGATCACTATAAATTATAGGATCCTAACATTGTCTCCAGTGGGGATGGCATCCTCCCCATGAGGTGTCAAGAACATCGTAGACTAGTAGCCTTATCCATTGGGCTTATCCAAAACCTGCAACATGATCTGCCATGGAAACTGAAAAACAAATGACAATATGTTCCAATATTTAAACTAAATCAAATTCATTCTTCAAACTGAAATATGAACTGTATAATGAAAACTGAAAAATCTACTACAAAATAAAGTTTGAAAAATATGGCTAAAAAAAATTATCAGAATGTTGAGCTTATTCACACTCCTACTCACTCTAATTTGCTAAAATGATTGCAATATCAAGTAATAACAAATCTCTAATGCAACCAGTGAAGCAAATGGCTACTTAATTGAAGCTTGCATTCCACTCCTCCGGGCAAAAAAATAAACTCAGAAACTCGTAATTCATACTTCCCACTGAAACCCTCTTCATAATCTATAACCAACACAAAATTCAATTTTTGTGAAGATTCCATTAGGTTTTCCACAGGATCCTCAAAATCATGGATAATTTCCCCTTATTGTTCAATGCCTAAAAATGACTTCTCATATACTTCAATAAAAACGTCTTTGTGCCTTTCTGACGTTTATGGCTTTGTGTTTTCAACGGATGTAAGATTTTAAATGTTTTTTTCATCATCTGAAGGGTCCAAAAGAACTTTCTCTTCATCATCATCTCCTTGGAACTCAATGACAAAATTCTCTTGTATTCAAGAGTTGATTGGAAGAATTATAGGATATTATGCTTATCCTTATTTGAATTTATTTGAAAAATGTCATGTACACATTCACTATCTAAATTTTCCATACATACAACTTCATCAATATGAACTTAACAAGCTTCTTTTTGAAATGAAAATTCAGAAAATGAAGTCTTAAGCAAAACCTGAATGACAATATTCATCCATTTGTTTGTTTCTTAAAATATGAATACTTTCATAAGACCCAAGGGAAAAACCATGAGTTTCCACATCAAGATTCTCTCTATCTTCATAGTTATCATGACCACATAAAAACTTGCAAGGCTGCTACAAATTTTCATCAATTTCAGGGGATAGAACATGACTCTCATCTTTAAATTTCAGTTCCCTTTCATTTTCAGCCAAGGGAATTAGTACCTGCTGAAAATTTTCTTGAATGTCATAGAAGCCAACTTCTTCATCTTGTTCATGGTTGAAATGTATCTCATGAATAGCCTCTATAATCTCATCATCCATAAATTGATCATCTTCGTAAAAAAATTCCAAATCCTCAATAAAATTGTCAAAATGTGTGCAACAATCTTTGACCAACAACAAATAAGGATGATGTTCTTTATATCTCTCATAAAATACTGTATGAAAATCTCTAAGAGAATATAAACAATTACTTGGCAAGTTGTCATACTGTTATTGTGAATTTCCCTCCAAGGACAACATGAACATCTTCATAAGACAATATTCATGAAATTTAACTTTAAACTTACGGATGTGCATATGAAACCTAATCATATGAAAAGTAGCATCATATCCTTTTTTATCTCTGAAGGTAGGTAAATAAGTCTTCCAAATTACACCAAGCATGTGATTTGGAAAGCCTGGAATATGAATGCGATGCATAGGAGCATACCTTATAGATTGAGAACTCATCTTGATTTCTAGATCCTGCTACCAGTGGAGTCTTTAGATCATCTTGAAACTATTTGGCGTTGCCAAGTGAATGTTTCAGCCTTCTTGTGTCTAATCATTGTCAACCATCAACAATCAGATCTGAAACTTGATACTCTTTCCAGAGGAAGATGAAACCTTTCATCCCTAGTATGGTCGCCAAAATGTTATCACTCTGTAATTTCCTAAGGCTATAAAAGAAATCCAGAGGTAACCATAAAAACACTTGTAATCTTAGAAGCTAGCCCTTCTAAACTCGGAGAGGGATCTCTCTATTGGATTTAGATTTCTTGTTTTGAGATTTTATTCTAGTTATTAGGTTTAGAGTTTGGTTTTTTCAAATGTTTGGTTGAGAATACAAGGACATTCCATTGGGCATGGAGTTAATGAGTCTTAGGGTGATCAAATACAAGAATTGTAGAACAGATGTAACAGGAAAGGCAGGTAGGCTATTGGATATTTGGAGCTTTGGTAGAATGAAAGGGTGGAAAATATTTAGATTCAATTAAACATAGAGAATTTGATAATGAATTCTATATTTAATCTCAGTTTGAAAACACAGATATTGTTTATAAGCCAAAGAAAAGTGTAATTAAACAATTTTAGCCCTTAATTTTCTTTAAACAATACAGATAGGAAAAACATATGGAAAAACATAGAAATAACAATTACAGAAGAGGAAAAACATCACCAATTTTCCTGACACATGAATCATGTAACGACTTTCAGTATTAATGAAATGATCACTTTAGCTCTGTACATTTCTTTACATCAAAGGTCTTCTTTCTTCATACAAGTTGCAACCATTGTTTGAGATTTATTACAATATATTTATAGACTTTATCCTAAACTAATATCAGATTCCAAAAAGGAAATGATTACAAAATAATATCTAATAATTTTCTGCAAAAAAATATGAGTAATAAAATAAAAAAAACATTAATCACTGGAAATCTGCATGAATTATGGAACTACTGGAAAATCTTTAGCCTTCAAATTTGGAAATTAGCTTTTAAATGTTGATCTTTTGCCTTGGAATCTGGAAAGGTTGAAGTTTTCTTCACAAAACCTGCTAGCTACCCTCTCAAATTTGATTAACTCTGCCACCTATATCAACTAGTTGTCCCTTTGAGTTCTATTTCTGTTGTTTTTTGTCTTTCATCATCTTTTGAATACTTCATTATTGTCACAAAATATTTGGGAAATACATCTATATATATATATATATATATATATATATATATATATATATAGATAGATAGATAAATTATGAATAATATTTTCCAAATATTTTGATTAAAGTTGTAAATGAATTTCATAATTAAAATTTCAACATATTTGTTTGAATGATTTAATAAACCATCTTGTTTTGAAATCCCTGTGTTATTTTTCCTTCCCATGGATTTCCAAAACTATGTGTTGTTTGCCTCATTGGTAAAGTATTTTTACTTCCCCTTTTACTTTCACCTGCAACTTCATTTCACACATGTAAATATCCTTACTTGTAAATTCATTTCACCTGCCCCAGTAAATTTATTTCACTTATACCTGTTAGCCTCATTTACCTCATTTACATGAGTGTAATTTTCTCTCAGCCTCTATTTCCTTTCTTGTTATTTCCAGTTAAATGTCGAATGGGAGGGGGGGTTTTAAATTTTCACATATCTCGAGGCATGAAAGATCAGGGTGATTTAATATTTAAGTACGGGGTGGGGACATAAAGGTGATTTGACTTTTTGATTTTGAATTTTGATGAAGCATGAAATTAAATGTGGTTCTAATGTTTTAGAAATTAGGTCGCAAAGTTATTTTTAAATTAATTTTAATAATTCAGATAAATAATTTCACACTTAGGCCTTTTTCTCTGTTTTGTGGCTTTGAGGACAAACTTCAACTTTCTCTATCTTTGATCCAGAAGTCAGTTTGAAGTACCAAATATACCGTTGGAAATATTCTTCGAAACACTTTACCATGAAAACACCTGAAAAAAAAAAAAAAAAAATCCCAAACATTCAGACTTGTCTTGACCACAGAGCTTCAAGAGCTAAATGGTTCCTTGGACAAGCAAACCTTTAGGCTATGACACCTATTGATTCATAGGATAAAATTTGCCAGCAGATTCCCAAAATAAATAACCAGATAATTAGAAGTTGATGACTATATAGGATCCTAACAGTCAGAATGATGAGCTACAACTATCGTTGCTCATGAATAGAAACTAGCTCATTATGGCAGTCTTCCAATTGAAGCGTGAAAGTTATAATAAGCTTAAATAGCAAGGTTGAAGACCTGCTCTAAAGATTAGTTGTGGATAAAGTGTTACTTGGATGGAATTGCACCTCCAAAGGCTCACCATTGGCGATAGATATCTCAGATTTTCCCCAAGGTGAAGTTTCCATCTCTTGACTCTGTTCGTTTTGGAATTCATCTTGGATCCTGTCAACAACACTGGAAGGTAAAAGAGAAACTATATCTTGTGACTGTGCAACTAAATGCAAAACCTCTCAAGAGTGTGTTGGAATTTTAGTGAACAAAGCAACATGATTTGCTAGAATTGTTGTGTTTAATTATGGTTGGGATGCAAATGAGGATTACACAGGCGACACCATAACTTCATTTACATGCAATTGAATTTCAACTGTAGTTTGAAAAATGTGTGAAGTTTCTATAAGATCCGATTCAATATCCACCTCCACAATATCCTTTCCAGTATTTCTAGGTTTAGGGACATCAAGGATAGTGGTGGATTGTTATGTGGTATGTGGTGAAAAACCAAGGCAATGTGTGGAATGGGTAAGTGAATAAATATGGTGTTCCTAAAACATTTTGGTACCCTAATTAGGGTATTTAGACTTATTTTTAGTAAGGTAAAGTTGAATAGTAGGATTGGCTTGGGCGTAAGCTTGAGTGAAAGAAAAGGTATCAAAGGTGGAAGGGGTAGTATCAAAGACTGTAGGTGGAGAAATGGAAATTGGACTCATAGAAATTAACCTAACTATTTGAAGCTTAAAATACTTACCGAGAAGGGGATAAACACAAGGAATCTCTGATCTGGAAACAATAAAGCTCACCATGGAATCGACTTTAGAAATGGTATTACAGACATAAGACACACATTCCTGCAACTTCTTCAACAATAATTGGAGATATTATTCAGATTCATTCATGCACTTTCTGTATTATGACAAAGCATCAGTAGAATAATCACGAGGGTTCATTGCATCCATAAAATAAATGAGCTCACCTTCTTTTTTCATGCATTAAACTTCACGCTAGGATAGGACTTCATTATGAAATGCTTCCTCCAACATATAATAGGGTAATGACCTCATCTCGAATGTATCGATGTTGGTGGTTTTAGGGTGAAGATATGTATGACCATGACTTATCCAAAACCATTTTTATGTGCATACTTGTCCAAAATCGGCTTCCGCACCCTAGTTAGTGTTAGGGTAACATGCAATAATTTAGTATACCATTTTTCAAATGTTGCCTCATTGAATTCTCTATTGGCAAGATGAATATGCATTCTCCAAGGAGCATAAGTAAGAGCAATAGGCTCGCCATCTAAGACTTTAGCCAACTTTCAACCCTCATGCTTACACCACTTTTTCATTACAATGGAAATCACTAGGTATCCATAGATGAAATAAGTAGCTCACTTATATACATTATCGTGGGCTTCAAACAACTTATATAGAATATAACTATACCAATTTAAAGACTCACCTCATAGATAAGCCTCTGCCACAAAATTATCATCTAAAGTGCATTCTCCTTTCATATAATGTTGCATAAGCTTCCCGTTAATAATGTAGCAAGAAAATTTTATTTTTTCATCATTAATCATGTTAATGAAAAATTTGCAACTTTTCCATTTAGTGTTTTTCTTTTGGTACAAATTATCATCCCCCTTCTTTTTGTTGTGTTTTGAAACTCTTTGGAAGGAAATTTAAACATCTTGTTCATTCTTCTACAAACCAGTGATTTGGTGAATGTCCTTCACATGAAGAGGATACACCTTTTCTAGCCACAATGATCCTCCATGTAAGTTAATGATAAGGAACTTGGTGCAACCCATGACTTCACCTATTGTTCCAAATACAGGAAAATCACGTAATTTGAAAATTGTTGATCTCTGCAAAGGATGAAATTCGTTCTTGATCGTCAAGGTAACATCATGAGTTGGAGAAAAAATTGAATTCATGTAGACTTCAGACTTTATGGCTGGAAAAATATCAAGGACGTACAAACCATTTTTGACTACGGTAGCCTTTATTGGAAAGTATCACTAATGTGAGGGAGGTGTGAATCAATATTGATGGCCTTTATATCAATTTTAAATATTTTTACCGCAATATCAAATATCCAAAAACATTCAAAATAATAGCTTAACTGAATATGAAAGCAAAAATAAACTCAAATCATAATAACCATGGAAAGAATCAACACAAATAATCACATAAGAAGACACAAGTAATTCTAGTGGAAACCCTTTCAGAAGAAAAACACCCTGATGTTGTTGTGATCCTCAATTCTTCTATTAATCTATTGAACAAGATTTCACATAGAATAGCTTACAACCATAATCTGGAAGACTTGGCATCCTCAATAGTATGTTGACACCTATCACTTCGGAATTGTTCTTCTCACATGGATCTATGGACTACCATACATTGAAGGCCACCACGATCAACGATCCCCACCAAATCCCATTGGACTATCCAACTCCTATTGGATGGATAATTTTGTTCCTTCTACTGAATCCATCGAATCATTATCTACTTTAAAGCCTTCGTGCCTTCACTTCCTCCATGTGAACCACATTTCATATATTTTGAAACTGGTTTCTCAATCTACTCAACATGAGCAACCCAACAACACCATCATTCTGCACATGAAATATGAATCAAAATTTAACCCGGAAAAGGGAAATTATTATGTTCTTCGACTCACACCAATATATGTTCTCTAACACATCACAGGTTTCCAGTTCTCTACCACTTGCAACACATAAACTATGAATTTGCTTCTCAATTCTAATTCTGATTTATGGATACAATATTCTGATAAAACACTGAAATACTATGTAAGCAACTACTGCAATATCTACTCCCTCTCAATGCCCTCACAATGGCATACTATCACACTCTCAATGGAACCAACCAAATAAACTCAAATCCTTCCTCTATTTATCATTTTCTGGAGTGATTAAATCAATAATTGCAACTTAGTGATGGAGCTCTATTCATATGCTTGATTTTATCTGAATTCGGCTTCTTGACTTGTGTTGGGACAAGAAAAAGGTATGATTTCTCTTTGTAAAATGCTTCATTTACTATTCATCATTATACAATTCTCTCCGTTTATAGATTAAAATGAGGAAAATATCGGTTAAAGTTGGATGGAAGCATTTGGTGACAGAATAGGCAAATCTAGTACAAGAAATTGATTTTTTGTTATCCTTGTATGCAGAGATGTGGACTCAGCAAGAGTCGTTCAGTTGACAGAACACCACAAGGCCATAAAAAGGAAAAGCTACAATTTCTTGGGTAGACAAGGAAGCGGGAGATCAGCCCGAACAATGCTATTTTATCACATGATCAGATTATGTATTGTGAAATCCTCGGGATCCCCTGATCCTGTGGATTCGCTTTTATCCAGCCATTCTTTTATGTTATATATAGGGCCAAAAGGCAATTAGATATAGTTCAGACTTGGATAATCTATAATTATTATTTTTGAAAACATATACGCTGTTATCTCAGTGACTTTGTAAGTTGTTACTTGCATTAATGAAAGAAGGTTGTGATTGATACATATTCATATTTTGAGTTCTAATTAAGCAGGGGCTTCTGGTTGTTAGAGTCGGTATTTTCATCCCTCCGTCAGATATCAAATCCTCTTGTTGCATTTCATGTTAAGCGTCCCGCCCAGTCATTTGCATTCCATTCGGTGCATGAATCATCTGATGGTAGTGGCTTTCCTATAGTTTCCCTCATGTTATCTACCTGCTGGCTCATGTTTGTTCATTAAAAAGCATATATAGTCTTCTTTTTGTCTTAAAGATTGCAAAGGTCTTTTAGGGTTTCATTGTCAATTAGGTCTAGGGTTTCATTAGGGTTTCATCAAAAAATGTTTTAAAGTGTCTAATAACAACCAGCAGGCCATGAGGAGGTTCAAGCATCAATAAATTTCATCATCAAGTGTTCGAAAATGTGTTTTTCCTCAAAACTCTATTTTGAGGAAAAAACAGAGTATTTTGCTTTTATTGTACAAAAATCATGAAATTTTGTTTTCTTCATTGTAAATCCCTTCATCTGTAACCCTGGTTTCTTTCCTTAGCCCCAGGAGCTCCAGCACCTATGACACAAGCAAAGCTCAGGTCATTTAATTCATCACAAAGCTCAAATGAAGTGAAAAAGTCCAAAAGCAGAGTTTAAAAAAATAAAGTCATTTCAAAACATTGTAAAAATGGGTTTCATGAGCCAAAAACTTAAAATCTCCTTGTTTATAAGCCATTTCTTCATTTCAAGAGTTCATTTGCAAAGTAGAAGCAAGGCAAAGTGATTTTGGTGAGCAAGTGAGAAAGTTTGGTGAAAGTCGCTCCAAGTCACTGGGCGAGGCGCACTGGGTAGGAGGCACGGCACACTTACCAGGTGCGGTGCATTGGGCCGCATTTCTCAGTGCAAAAAGACACAGGCGCGGCACATACGCTGGGCACGACGCATTGGGTTGGATGCATGGTGCACACAGTGAGAAAGCCCAAAAACTGCCAAAACTTGCTCCAATCGCCTGAAACTCGTGGATCATCGCTTGTTCAAGTAGGTTGACCCTCTGTCACTAATTTGCATCCAAATTTTATGGTTGTTTGATGGTGTTTGTTGCATGGTGAATTTTTAAAGGAAAACAAACCTTATCTCTTCAAAAATTTCAAAGGAGATTGTTGCTAGGGTTTTATATTGACTGTTTTGCTACCAGGCTATCCTCTCACCTTACCACTCCCTCACTCCATTATTTTTTTGATTTCCCTATCCCCTAAATCCACACACCCTTAACTTCATTAATCCCATATCCAAAATCCCATTTCCCAAAATCCCACATGCAAATTCCCAAACCCTAGTCCTATACAAAAATTCCCAAAACATCCCATATTTCCCTAACTAAACCCTATCCCAACAATCCCTTGTATCACTCTTCCCTTGGTGGCAAAATTCAAACACACCATCAAGACAGTTCAACACATTACAGCTCACCTATTTCTCATCAAGGCAACTCCAAGACAGTTTATCCACCAGCAGACATGGCATTTGATCCTTCATATGATTATGAAGAGGAGACCCGCAGTGACTCACCTACAAAGGGACATGCACCCAGGAGGCCTCATAGAGGTGGCAAACATATTAGAGAAGAACCAACCACTCTTGCTGAGTTACAAGCCTACCCTCTTGCCATATCTTGTTTCCAACATCAATCATGTTATGAATTTTGTGAGAAGGTTGCTAACATTTAGTTTCATCATGAGTTGGCTCGTTTGTTTGTACTGCATTTACATGGTGATCAAGCCACTTTAGCTGGTGTCACTTTCACATTAACACCAGAATCCATTTCACTAGCAACCGGTATTCCCAACATTGGAGAGAAATGGAACAAGAGGCAGAAAATTGACCCGCAGCATTATGAACCATACATCAAGCCCGGCTTTTTGAGACAGCTCAAGGGAGTGTTTCCTTTTTGGTACCTCAAAGATGAATATGCTCCTTTAATGAAACTGATCATGAAGTATTTCAGCTGTGACGGCCGGTTCTCCCGTTTATATGCTTATCATATCAGGCTGTTGATGCATTTTACCTAGGTACGGATGATTAACATCCCTTACTTCATGTGCTGAAACATAGAGAAGATGACCACCCTTGTGCAGCACAAGACTCCTCAACAGCAATTCAACAGTATTTACCATTTTGCTCTCATCAAAATTGTGGTCATTCATCAGCTTGGCTTACAGGGCATCACTTGGGAGGACTTCATCTCTTGTGAGTTTTTCAGAGCTTCACAAGGACCTTCAGAATCTTTACATGAGACAGGTGGACCTTCTTATCAGCATGAGGGCCATGAGACATAGACCGCTAGCATGCCGGTGTTCATCACCTATCGGAAGGGCACTAGACGATTGTTTGCAGCAGCAAAGCGAGTGTTATCTCCACCCGGGGTGGAAGGGGCCTCGCTTCCATCATCAGCATACCAGGTTTAGGACTGAGGCAAGAGGCCACTACAAGAATAAGGACCATCAGGTGAGCGGGAGACTGATTTCATCCTCATTGAGGGTGACGATACTGATATGGGCCCGCAAAGCACAAATTTTAGAGAAATCATTCAGGAGTAGCAGGCGGACATTGATGCCTTGTCTACCAACTTGGATAGAGCCTAATGGACAATATAGTACCTGGAACAAAGGAATAAGCAGGTGATTATGGAGTTGCAAAACATTAAGGAGAATCACCAAGCTGCCCAAAGGAGGAGGGTGGAGTTCACTTCATTAGAGCAAGAGATCAATGCCGATCGAGAGTCATGGCTTGAAAGAGCCAATATCCACTTGGAGAGGAAGCTAGAAAAGGCAAACAAGGAGAAAAACTTGTTGAGACACATGGTTGTTCATTACATGGCGAGGAACAAAGTTTGCAAGGCAAGAATCAAGAATTTGAAAGCAAAATTGAAGAAGACATCCAAGAGGCAAAAGGAGCATGATCGACTTCAGATATTGGCCGAGGCTTCCTTGGCCCAACATAGCTCTTGATAGAGAAGAGTCAGCCCAAATTTCAAAAAAATTGGAGCAATTTTTGCATTTTGGATATTTTTTGGCACAAAAACAAGATTTTCTACCCTATGTGTCGCGCCACGTGGCGCTCACTTTTGCTAGGAGCCTCCAAATCACAAAAACTTAGCATTTTTGGATTTGGCATGAAAAATTATGCTTTCCTACCTATGGCCAAGAAATTTTTGCAGGTTTTGAGCCCTTAAAAAGGTCAAAAACACTCAAAAAATGACCTCATTGCCCCTGTTTTGACATACAAGAAGCAGTGTTGGGAGAATGGAATTTTGGAGGGGCAAATGGAGGCAAAATTGAAAACTTCTACTTGGGTTGGAAAGTAGACAGGAAGACCTTTCGAACAAGCACACCTAGAGCTCATTTGGACATCGATAAGGCCTCCAAAAGTGGGTCCAAACAGGCACAATGCATAGAGAATCAGGCGCGGCGCATAGAGGAAAAATTGCCAGTTTGACCAAGTTTTGCTCTGTTTTTTGCCCAGCTTTGTCTAGTTTGACTTTTTCACTTTCCTAATGGAAAATTTGTGATGTAATTTGATGAGAATTGATGGATCATGATGTAAATATGTCACATTTTCACTTGTAGAGGTAGATTCATCAGTTTAAAGGTTGTTTAAAATTGAATGAATTAGTGCCCTTGTTTCTAGAGGCATGCTGTTATGTTGCCTAGTTTCTAGCTCTCAGTTTAGAATCAGTTGGATCAGCTCCTAAAAATGTGTAGCTTAACCCCTAGAGAAAGGATGAGCTATGGTTGTCTATATTATGTTGTTTTTCAGTCATTAGCATGGTTGGACTCTTGAGAAAGAAAGGAACTTCATTGTACACTCATATTTTCATTTTGGCTAAGGAATTGAGACCAGGATTTGTAGCACTCTTTGGGATTCATGTGGAAATTTGTCTTGGTACAGTGCTTTTCTTTGTAATTGTGAATTTTCTCATGTGTTAGGTATGCCATTCTCTATCTTGTTTCTTTTGAACTAAACAAACATGAGTGTAAGTAGAATCCATTGAAATTGCGGTGCTCTACTTGAAGTTTGCTTTAGTTATTTGATGTTTTCAGCTATTTGTGGAGGATCCATGATTTCTCTTGCCCTCTTCAACACCTCACCTGTCTATTCCTTCCATCTCATTCAAATTTAAGTGCCAAAAACAATTTCCTACCTTGCCCCATTGAGATCTCTGCAGGACTAAGCCTCAATCCCCGCACCCAAAATCTACCTTTCCATCTGAGCCAACAAAACTCCATTTTATCAAATCAAAGTCTTTGCACTTATATCGAGCCTAAGATCAGTAGATATTTCAGTCATCTCAAGCTCTCATCGATCATAATTTGCTGAGATTGACCCGGAGAGAGCCCTCTCCTGACCTGGTAGGGCTAGCTACCAGGCTAAGTGTGGTTTGATGTTGGCCCTGGATCTTACCTTTTCAGCTTGAGGTAAATCTAGGCACTAACACTGGCGACTCTGGGCCCAGTCACAAGAAGTTCTACTGCTCCCTTGTGTTATATTTTTCATATTTAGTCTTTGCTATTGATTTAATGCTCAGTCATTGGTTACTTCATTTATCGTAAAGGTTTGTGATATTGATTCATACTGTTGTTCAATTAGATTCAGAGTGAAGCCGTGTGACGTACTGAAGTAGTGCTTTGATTGAAATGAGTGAATTAGTGTTAATAGCAAATTGATGTTCATTTGAATTGATCTTATCATAGATCTTGGAGATAAGACTGATTAACTTCTACAAATTGCAACATAGATCGTTTTCCATTTAGAAATCCTTTATCGCTAATTGTTGTTCAATTACCGATTGTTGTTCAATTACTGTTGTTGTTCAATTGAGAATTGCAATTTGATTTGGGTTGCTATAAATTTGCAGTGCTATTCAATAGTTATAGCTTCTTTCCTTGATTGAGTAAGTTAGCAATTTTAAGTGTGATTCTTATTTGCATTCAGTTTCAATTGATTTCGGAACAAGTTGCATAGAATTGCATAATGTGTTAAGAGTATTTCTTCCATAGATAGTTATTTCTAGAATTGTGTGAATTGAATTGAAGAATTATCCATTAGTGATTGCAACGATTCATCATTAGATAACCTCTAGATTCATTGCATATACTGTGCTGACACTCTTGAGATAAAAAGACTTACCTCGGGTTGAAAACTAATGTAGGGATTAAGATTGCCTGTAAAAAGACATCTTAGTGAACCAACATTTTGGCGCCGTTGTCGGGGAGAGTGTTTCAAGTGATTATTTTTATTTTTTTTGTGGAAGAATTGGGTTTTAAAACGGAAGGTAAGAACCTGCGTACCTAGCAAGTAAAGTTCTTGCTTACCTACCCGCTTTACAGCAAAACCTTAGAGGTTAAATAAGAATTTGTTTTTATGAATGACTAGAAATAGAAAAATAGAAAAAGAGTATAATCCTCCACCAAAACCCACAAAACCCAAAGGATCGGTGAACCTTGGGAGAACGACCTTTATAGACGAAATCGTTCTACTGTTATCTCTTAAGCAGTAGGCTCACCATCTGCAAATTATGCTAAGATTTAAAGCCAAGTAGGAGGATCAGAACAGAGTTTTCAAGCTACAATAAGTCTACACTCTAATCCTTTACAAGAGGGAAAATCTTGTAACTTAAGAGAAGTAAAATGAGAAACTAGTGGGACTGCTAAAGTAGAACCACAACTATTTGAACAAAGGTCTCTTGAGATCTCAAACCTAGGTAGTGTTGCAAAGCCAGCTTGGGTTGCTAACTCTCTACTTACTCTAGAAGCACCCCTTGAGGTCCCCGAAGATTATTGGCACATATTTGACCAAATGGCACATCAGCCACCCCAAGGTCAAACCTCAACATTAGAGTACCCCATAGTCAACCAAGTGGCCAATGCTCCTATGAAGGCTATTCGCCTGCAGAGCATCCCAACCTTTCATGGGATGATCATAGACGACCCTGATGCTTTCCTATTTGATTTTGATGTCCTCTGTAGAGGGTTTGACTATACCACTAACCCCCAAAAGCTAAAACTATTCCCTTCCACTCTGAAAGGGGTAGCTCTAAGATGGTTTATGGGTCTAGGTGGGCGAACCATCAATTCTTTGGATGAAATGAAAACCTCCTTCCTCAAAAGATACCAGGACTTTTGTAAAACTAGGGAACTAAAAGATGAGATCTCTAAGATGACTACAAAAGATAATGAAACAATAGAAGAATATGTAGAATAATTTAATTATAATTTGTAGAGGTCTCCACACACTTCCCTACCAGAAGAAGTCCTAAGGGCTATCTTAATTCAAGGAATGAAAGAGGAATGGATAGAAACTCTAAAATTAATGGGAAAAGGAGATATTTCTGAGGAAGATTATGGTGAAATTATTCGTTTGTGTTTCAGGTGTTCGTGGGGAATCACATGCACAGGAGCATGAAGCCGATTTCTAATGAGCAAAGGAATTAAACCTCACAATGGAGGTGTAACAAGGATGGAGATCGGAAACCTTCTTGAAGATTTTAAGATGGACATCCTGGGCACTCTTACAACTCAACTGGATGTCCTACAGGCTAAACAAAAACAGGCTTTAGCAGAACAAAATTTGGCCATCTTCTACCCATGTTGTCGAAAGAAGCACAGCCAACGGGAATGCCCATTAGACATGGTTTAGACGTGCGCTATCTATACTAAAGATCACGACACTGAAAAATTTCCATCATTACCCGGGCTAAAAGTAGTATTCAAAGAAGCAGAGGAAGAAACAAAACTGGTATATCTAATGAACCAGCATAGACAATGGCAAGCTAAACCCACATGTATGTCACAAGACGCACCCAAATTCTTTCCTTCCTCGTAGTTTAATCAACAACAGAACCTTGGGGCAGCGTGGAAAGGCAAATCGCCCTACCCAAATTCGCAGAGCCCACCATTCCCTATGAAATCCTAGCCAATACAATATTTTCCAGGAAATGGCTGGTCGAACTCTCCTTTTATTCTTGTTTGGCAAGGCAATCCCTATCAATCCCAGTAGCCTGCCTCCACCTCTCAAAATCCAAATTGGTCTACAAATTGGCAGTGACCTATGGGGATATCTAATGTACCTATGGGGACGGGCCCTCAGCCTCAACCTACATTTTCAGCTCCGTTTACATTACAGTAGAATTATCAACCTCTTCTGCGGCCATAGTTACCATCCCAGTCGAGCTCGAATCCTAATAACAGACCAGTCCAGTTGGAATAGATTATTGAAAACCTAGAGTATGAGATTGAGCAGAAATAATGTAATGAGCTCAGATTGAGGTCAGGACGTGTCATCACCCTTGAGGAAGCCAGGGACCAGCCTTCAATGGAAAATGTAACTCCACCTGTACATATTCCATCACCTATACATATTCCACTGCCTGTAAATAATACTGAACCAAAGAAAGGGGAAGAAACAGATGAGCATGATGACCCTAAAAAACTTATAGTCACTTCTCCTTCATTCCCTGAAAGATTAACGATACCTAATCCGATCGCCTACCCTAATTTCGATCTTGTAGGGGAACTAAGAAAATTGTGTATTAAGATCCCTCTCCTCCAGGCCGTTCAAGACATTCCCATCTATGCCAAAAAAATCAAAGAATTGTGTGTAAGGAAGCTTGTGAGGAAGGTAAAAACCTCACCCACTATCCATGTTGTAGGAACCTTATCTGATTTACTCTTAGGAGAGGAAACTCCAATAAAGTACAAAGATCCTAGAAACCTCATAGTAACAGTTCAGATATATGGCCACTCTTTTCCAAATACACTAGTTGATTTAGGAGCCACCATTAACATAGTATCAATGGAAACTTGTCGAGCACTTGGTATTACAACCCTTGAACCAACCACCACTTTATTAGAACTTGTTGACAGATTGGTGGTAAGACGAGAAGGGACTTTACAAGACATCACAATTTCTATTGACTCATGGGAATATCCAGTAGATTTCCTGGTTATAAACCCGAGTAGGTTTGATGGGCATCCTTGGATTCTGGGCCAACCTTGGCTGGCAACAGCTGATGCATATATTGGCTGCCAAGAAGGCAGCATGAATATTACAAAGGGGGATGCTGTAAAAAATCTGGTGTTATATCCTCCTACCAAGCCAAGTTTTCCCATTGTAAAAATATGTAAGCAACCACCAGCGTACCTGGAAGAGAGCATTCATTCAGCACTCACAGTAGTAAAGGAACTAGAATTTAAAGATTAGACTAAATACAACGTTATCAATAATTTTATAAATCAGCCAAATAATGTGAGCAATGTACACTGTGAGATGTTGAAAGCATTCCTTGATAATGAAGCTATGGAATATACCCTAAAGGATAAAGATGACCAACATATTCAAACAACTATTCTTCATAATAGAAAATTCATTGAGATCGAGCCAGGAAAATTTCTAAGTATCTATGACAATCTGCATAGCGAACAACAGCAAAAGCTTATCCAGGTCTTACAAAAAAATAAAGGGGCTTTTGCATGTGATTATCCTGACATGAAATGGATAGACCCACGGCTCTGTACACACCACATCTATACAGAGAAGGATGCTCGACCCATCCAACAGCCTCAACAGAGGTTGAATCCACACCTCAAGGATATCATGAAACATGAATTGTAGAAGCTATTGGATGTAAATTTTATTTATCTTATCTTAGACAGTAAGTGGGTCTCTCCATTGGTGGTCATCCCTAAGAAAAATGGGAAGTGGCGTATTTGTGTATACTATCAGGAGCTGAACAAGGCAACACAAAAAGATCACTTCCCCCTCCCATTCATTGATTAGGTCCTCGATCCATTAGCAGGGAAGTAATTCTTTTCCTTTTTAGACGGCTTCAATGGTCACAATCAAATTCAGATTGCCCCTGAAGACCAGGATAAAGCAACCTTCACCTATCCCTAGGGAACATTCGCATACAAGGTATTGCCATTTGGCTTGTGTAATTCTCCGGCCACATTCTAGAGAGCTATACTCAACATCTTTGCTGACCTAATAAATGAAGGACTTGAGGTATATATGGATGACTTTACTCCATATGGGGATGGATTTGATCAAGAATTGCAAACGTTAGAAAAGGTCTTAGAATGATGCATTGCTACTAGGTTATGTTTAAGCAATGTCAAGTGTCACATGATGATGACCGAGGGTGTGATCCTGGGACATTATATCTCTGCAGTAGAAATATAGGTAGATCCAACAAAAATATAGGTAATTCTTTTATTGCCTACCCCCTCCACTCAAACAAAGGTACGCAGCTTCCTAGGATATGCAGGTTATTATCGTAGGTTTATTATAAAAAAATCATAGATAGCTGCACCCTTATATGCTCTAACTGGAAATTTTGATTTCAGTTGGTCTGACAAGTGTGACACAGCTTTTTCAAGTTTAAAGAAACTAGTCTCAACAACATCAGTATTATGTGGACCAAACTGGGAGCTGCCTTTCCACATCTCCACGGACGCATCAGATGTAGCTATAGGCATTTTCCTCAGCTAGGAGGAGGATAAGAAACCTTATGCTATATATTATATTAGAAAAAATCTCACTTCTGTAGAACTTAATTATACAGTGACAGAAAAAGCATTCTTAGTTGTTATTTATGCAATAAACAAATTTAGACACTATATGACTAGCTACCAAGTCTTTTTATACACTGGTCACTCTGCCATTCAGTATCTATCTAGTAAACTGATCACAAATGTTTGAGTAACACGGTGGCTATTGCTTTTGTAGGAGTTCGACATTACCATTAAAGATTGTTTGGGGAAGGAAAACCCAGTTGCTGATTTTCTATCTCAAATCCCAAAGGTGAATGATCCACTGGCAGTAGATGACCAATTTCCGGATGAACACCTATTTTCCATGGCAGTCAAGACGCCATGGTACGTAGATGTGGCAAATTATCTGGTAGTAAGGAAGCTACCTAAACATTTAATGACAAGAGAAAGAAAACTGATTGTTCAGCGCAGTGCCCGGTTCTCTTGGATAGGCGGATATCTTTTTCATACAGGGGCCGATATGTGCATATGCAGATGTATCCGCGAGGATGAAATCCATGACATTTTTAAGGCTTGCCATCATGAACCCTATGGGGGACATTTTGCAGATCGAAGGATAGGACATAAGGTATTACAAATGGGCTATTATTGGCCCACTATTTTTAAGGATGCTAAAAAATATGCCCAGGCCTGCGATAGTTGCCAAAGGATGGGCCGGCTTGGCCAATCTGATGAAATGCCTCTGTAGCCCCAATTAGTCATAGAACCCTTCGACCATCGGGCATTGGACTTCGTAGGCCCATTCCATCTGCCATCCAATCAGAAGGCCTACATACTGGTAGCCTCTAATTATGTGACAAAATGGGTGGAAACAATATATTTACCAAGAGCCACAGAGGAAGTAATGATTAACTTCCTTTTTGGGCTATTTGTGCGGCATGGATTGCCACGGGAAGTGATCACAGATGGGGGAAATCAATTCACAAGGCACAAGATTACTGCCACTCTCAAAAACCATCATATTACGCACAGGATCACTTCTTCGTATCACCTGCAAGCGAATGGGCAGGTCAAAAGCACCAATAAGGTTATAGAATCGATTCTGACCAAGACAGTCTCAACACATCGACGATATTGGGCTGCTAGACTGCCAGAGGCCTTGTGGGCCTATTTAGGACTTGGAGGAATACTACTGGATACTCTCCATACCAGATTGTGCTCTGTAAAGAACCAATTTTTCCAATCGAATTCGAAATAAAGACGCTAAGAATGGCCCAGGAAGTGGGGCTGGATTTAACAGAAGCCCAAACCAAGCATCTTCAACAGATTAACGAACTAGATGAGGCTCGATTTCTTGATTTGCAACAAACTGCAATAATCCAACAGCAAAGGGAAAAATGGCATGACAACCTTATCAAGAAGAAAACGTTTTAGAGAGGGAATTGGGCACTTATGTACAATTCCAGATTCCAAGACTTCTCGAGCAAGTTGCAAACAAGATGGTTTGGCCCTTATGAGATTCAAAAAGTGCATAATAATGGTACTCTTACCTTGACTACCATAGACAGATCCGACCATTATTTTAAGGTAAACGGGCATCGAGTGCGCCTCTATCATCAACCGCTTACCAAGGAGTCTTTCTGCGGGCAGGTATGCGAGGACCCCTCCATGAAAATTCTAGTTGCAGGGAATGATAACCTGGCAAATTTTCCTTTTAAAAATTGAAATTGCTTGAGAAATTGTAAATATTATACATATCTTTGTAGGCATTACCATGTAAATATGAATTGTTCTTTTTTTTTTAGTTTCATTTTCATCTTTTTGTTTTTTTTGCTATTCAAACAATTGAACGTCTGCCATTCAATTGATTGAACAACACATTTTCCTTTTTGTTTTTTTTGTTGTTCAAACAATTGAACATTTGCACATTCAATTGATTGGAAAACACATTTTCTTCTTTTTTATTTTTGCTATCCAAACAATTGAATTTCTAGCGTTCAATTGATTGAACAATGCATTTTTATTTTATTTTATTTTGTTCAAACAATTGAACGTCTTCCGTTCAATTGATTGAACAACACATTTTCTTCTTTCTTGTTTTTCTTGTTCAAACAATTAAACTTCTGTTATTCAATTGAACAACACATTTTCTTCTTTTTTGTTTTTGTTGAACAAACAATTGAATGTCTGCCATTCAATTGATTGAACAACACATTTTCTTCTTTTTGTTTTTGTTGTTCAAACAATTGAACGTCTGATGTTCAATTGATTGAACAGCACATTTTCTTCTTTTTCGTTTTTGTTGTTCAAACAATTGAACATCTGCCATTCAATTGATTGAACATCACATTTTCTTATTTTTCTTTTTGACGTTCAAACAATTGACGTCTGTCGTTCAATTTATTGAATATCACATTTTTTCCTTTTGTTTTTTTTACTATTCAAACAATTGAATGTCTGTTGTTCAATTGATTGAACAACACATTTTTCCTTTTGTTTTTTTGTTGTTCAAACAATTGAACGAACGTCTTTCATTCAATTGATTGAACAACACATTTTCTTTTCTTATTTTTCGTTGTTGAAACAATTGAACTTCTGCCGTTCAATTGATTAAACATCACATTTTCCTCTTTTTGTGTCTTGTTGTTCAAACAATTGAACATATGTCATTCAGTTGATTTAACAACACATTTTCCCTTTTGTTGTTTTCGTTATTCAAACAATTGAACGTCTACCGTTCAATTTATTGAACAACACATTTTTTTCTCTTTTTGTTTTTGTTGTTCGAACTATTGAATGACTGTCGTTCAATTGATTGAACAGCACAATTTGTTTTCATTTGTTTTCATTGTCCAAAAAATTTACCTATTGTCGTTCAATTGATTGAACAACACATTTCCTTTTTATTTTGATTTTACAGTTCAAACAATTGAACGGTTGTCATTCAATTGATTGAACAACACTTTTTGTTTTGATTGATTTCGTTGTGAAAATGATTGAACGATTGTTGTTCAATCGATTGAACAACACCTTTCATTTTCTATCTTGATTTTTCCGTTCAAACGATTGAACGATTGCCATTCAATCGATTGAACAACACCATTTTAAGAATATTAATTGTGAATTTTCCTCATTTCTTTGATCATTATGCCATTCTCTCTTCTTCTTTTGTATTGAAAATAAGCACCATTTGAATCAATTTGTGTCCCTTCTGAGGAAAAACAGTAATAATAATATCATTATGACTTCTAAAATCCTTTTGATGGCTATCTTTATTCATAAGCTAATACGGTGTATCTTTAGAATGCCTGTCTGAACATATTTTCTTTTGGACACATCATGAAATGATTCATTATTCTTAATCCATGTTGGCTTATGTTTATACTCCCAAATGGATAAAACTCAGTGATATAATGATACGGGGATAAGAGTATAACACTTTCACTAGAATCTTTTTACTTCTTACACCATCCCTAACTCTTAAGGAGCAAATGAACATCCATTTTTCTACAATAAGAATTCCAAAAGAAAAATAGAATATGAAAATGAAAATGATTAAAACATTGTGTAAAGAGGATACGGGTTCTCATCACGAGCTAGCCTACCATGATCATAAGGATGTAACAGGTGACATTCCAATTTGGCTACCAAACCAAGGCAATGACCTTCTTGATAATTAAGTATGTCAAAAGAACAAGGGGTCTCATCACAAGCCAGCCTGATCACTTTGTTACACCCTGGTGAGTGGCACTATGGTTAGCTGGTCACCATGTCAGCATAGTAGTCTCTTTATGACAAAGAAAAGAAGAATTAATGGTACGAAGGACTCTGGCTCATTTGGGGGCGTTAAAAACCAACTCTGCCGAGGCTATGAATGCCTGTTGGAAGCAGTGGCTCTGCCTGTGGTATTGGAGTACCGTCTTATATTGCCATATGTCATCTAGCTCTTATCACCTATGGATTTATTTCTAATGAGAATTTCCATTTGAGTAGCACTTTTACAAGTTGAATAGCATGGTGGCTTTAATCTATACTCATTATATGCCATATGTCCAATCATTAAATGACAGTCATTAAACACATACTGCCAATTATGTTGATGTGATTAATACCGCTCACGATGAAGATCTTTGACATAATGAATTAAAAATTGTTGTTTTTATTTGATTTGGCCAATTCACGTCCGACGACGAATATTGCTTAAATGCTTTACTGATTTGCATGTTGTGTTTTTTAGATTGGTTGCCAACATTTATGTCACATTAGTATATTTGCTTGCTTTTCACGTGCTGAAAGGATGTGGATGCCTGTTTCTCATTAGAAGGGGGATGGCCTACGTATGCACAACACGTATCACAGTTATGGATAACTGTGTGACAATCATTCGGATTACCTTCAGAGTACGAACTGCATGATGAGTATGAATGTGTAATAATTAGCAGGGAATTCCAATTGGATGAAGAATGAAAACCAGTATGGCGAGCATGCAAACTTACGATCCTGCGTTAAGTATAGCTAACAGGATGAATGACTTAACTAAAAATGATCATAATTGTCGAAACAACTTCACTTCCCTGTTCACTGTTGTAACATACATTGTTGATGTTCTGAATTACAGGGGTAAAACACAATTGCATACAGGTGAACCAGCCTCAGGTGCTGTAGCCATGGGCGGAAGAGCCATCTGGAATGAACCTCTAGTGTTGATGGTGTCAGATCAAGCTCGCAAAATCCTCAAACACGTTGGCTGGCTGCAATATTTAAACAGATTGCAGGGATTTCATGAGGAGTTAACACTGGAATTTCTGCAGAATCTGCAGAATGGTAGCATAGTGGTAAAAGGTATAAGCATGATGGTTTGTGAAGAAGTTGTAGCCAAAGTCATTGGACTTCAGGAGGAGGGCGCGAAATGGATAGATAAATGCATCCTTTTATACAGTGCAATTGATGTATTCCAGGACCCAGTCGAGCGGCTAGTACGAGTAGGGAAAGGAATTCATCTTTCGATGTTACAACAACCACAGCAAGAACTGGACGTCATTAACCAAGGATACATTACCTGTGATGGCTGACACGATGTGGTAAAGCCCTGACAACTGAAACTTCTAGCCATTTTAAAACAAAGAATTTCAGTTAATTTACCATTTTATCTGAATTCCCTGTTACATGATGTCACCCGACGGGTAAGGACAGCTAAAGACCCACATAGTGTAGTCAGCCATCATGGGTTAATTAAATTAATTATCACAAATAGATTGGCCCAACAACAATTAACATGGGATAGTATCATAAATCCTACCTTGGCTCCACCCCTGGAAAATGCGGAAACAAGCAGCAAGGACCAAGAACCCTAGGCCCAAAGAGAACAATAAACAGAAAGAATCCCTCTACACCCTTAGAACCAGCAAAGTGTAGGTGCTTTTTCCTAGCGAAATCCCAGAAGTGCATCCCAATCCAAACAGAGGAAGCCAAACCATCCCGCACACCTACTCCTAGTCCGCAAGACCCTCCTTTGCAAGACTATGAGGAGGAAGTGGCCAGGGTATTAGGAAGCATGGGAATGTTTGTCGAAGGTAGAGAACAGCCAGGGAGCATTGAAACACAAAATTTTACCCCTGACCGGTCGGTCCCTGCTGACAGCCTTGGTCATGAGAAAACCCAGCCATGCACTCTGACGAGCCCCATAAATGAGTAATTATATGGGCCCATTTTGCCTCCTAACTCAACTCAATCCACCATTCTCATTATTTTATTGCATGTTTTTAATTATGTTTATGCTAATAGAGTGAATTGGGTTAGTCATTATGCCATGAAGTCTAATGTGTGCTTTATGCAGATTTTTGGTCAACTTTTAGACAAAGTCAAAAATTTAATGAGCATTTGGCAGCCAATATTCAAGGAAAACAAGGGAGAGGATTTGTAGTAGTGTTTCCCCCTCATTTATGACGCCCTACTTCGAATCCTCCTTCAGAAGGCTCGAAGTACAAGCAGCCACATCAATGCATCAAAAGGGCAGCCGAGCAAGTGAAGAAGAACTGTTGTCTATCTCTAGTCTTGGGAGCCAAGCCTCCTTGATTTTAGGAGAGCTGTTGGGGATCCAGTTGTATAAATAGGGGGGCTTAGGGCCTCAGTAGGTTAGTTGGATGTTAGTCAAATTTTCGCACTTTTGTTGCAGCTCTTGCTCAGCTCATTTCGAGCTTACTTTTGTGAACAATTTTATGTAATGTGACTATTATTTTGATAATGGAGATGAAATATTTTCTGAGCCAGCACTGAGTTCTTCCAGGGGGCTGAAGCTCTTGGGTTAGGGCCCAACCCAAGTTTCCCAACACCTCTTGTTTTGTACTTATATGCTTTGTTGCAGTTCATCCACCATTCTCATTAGTTTATTACATGTTTTTTATTATATTTATGCTAATAGAGTGAATTGGGTTAGTCATTATGCCATGAAGTCTAATGTGTGCTTTATGCAGATTTTTTGGTCAATTTTGAGACAAAGTCAAAGGTTTAATGAGCATTTGGTAGCCAATATTCTAGGAAAACAAGGGAGAGGATTTGTAGGAGGGTGTCCCCCTCATTTATGACCCCCTACTTCGAATCCTCCTTCAGAAGGCTCAGAGCACAAGCAACCACATCAATACATCAAAAGCGCAGTCGAGCAAGTGAAGAAGAACTGTTGTCTATCTCTAGTATTGGGAGCTAAGCCTCCTTGATTTTAGGAGAGTCGTTGGGGATCTAGTTGTATAAATAGGGGGGCTTAGGGCCTCAGTAGGTTAGTTGGAGTTAGTCAAATTTTTTCACTTTTGTTGTAGCTTTTGATCAACTCATTTCGACCTTACTTTTGTGGACAGTTTTATGTAATGTGACTATTATTTTGATAATGGAGATGAAATATTTTCTGAGCCAACACTGAGTTCTTCCAGGGCACTGAAGCTCTTGGGTTAGGGCCCAACCCAAGCTTCCCAACACCTCTTTTTTTGTATTTATATGTCTTGCTGCAGTTCATGAATTAGTTGTTGTTAGATCGATTTCTTCCTTAGTAAAATAGGTTGCTTTTTGGTGATTTACATAAGTTGTTTCCATTTCAGTTGCTAAATTAGGTTAAATAGTGGTAAGGGAAAGATACAAAAATGCCATCAACAGATCCTTGACCTCCTTTCCTCCCTTTGGGAACATGAACTGAGGTCAAGGTCTGCTTGTTGCCATAAAAACACAATTTTGCTTCTTCCATGCAATTTCTAGTGTTACAATTTGATTTAGAGGTTAATGCTTTACTTCAGATCCATTTTTCCATGCTCATTTCTATTTCTACAATAAATCTCTTTCCATGCTTTCCTTCCCATATAGTATTGTTCAACATTTTATTTTCATAGATCAGAATTTAGGTCAACATGAGATATAGTTCTATTTTTTTGGTACAACTAGTTCTTTTCTTGCTCAGTTTCAGTGTTTGAGTTGCAGCTCTCTTGTAGTACATCTCTACTAAAAATAACTCAATAAAGTAGCCATCACCATCTCTTTTGCTACATGTTTCACAGGTCATTCACAAATATGCCCTAATTTCTGCACTTTTTTCATAAGATTTCCTCTCGTCTCTTGAATAAATCCAACCATCATTTTCTTTCCCAATCATCCTTCATGAACTTCAGACACCTTAACACATCCCTCTAGTCTTCAGCTACCCTTTCCCACCATTTTTTCCACCTTTAAGACCTCTAAAATAGCCCTTGGAACGCAACCTCCTGTAGAATTTCCTGTAAGTGACTTTTTGAAGTCTGATTGCAGAGAAAGCCTCCAGAAGGTTGCTAGAGGTCTCTTAGGACCCCATCCACACCTTCCTACATCTCTGTAAATCCAAAGTCTCCCTCCATCGCTACCAAATCCACAAACGAATAAGTTACATGCACAACAATTTCACATAAAATACATAAAAATCCAAAAAAGACAATTTTTCCTCATTTCCTTCTAGAAATTGCTTGAATAGGTGTAGTTTACTTCCTTGATAGGTAATGGCACTCCTTTCCTATATTTTCACCACTCTTCTTTTAAAAGTAGGGTTAGTCGGTAAATTAGGGTTTGCTAGGTTTACTTCACATTTCAGTCTTCTCTCTATTTCTACAAGTAGAATAACCTCTGTAGAGTTAGCTTTCTTTCATCACATTTAAAGCTTCTTCTGGAATTCATAGATGTTGGCTTGAGCTCCTAGTGATCTTGCGCCAGCTGACCAAGTGACAACCTGCAGTAGGAACTAGTACTTGTGCATACAACACTGTCGCTTCCAAGTTTGTGACGAACTACCGGGTTGATAAAAGTAAAGTAGGAAGCCCCAGGAGTTGCAGCATTATTGCTACAATACTGGCGCTCACCACTTTTTAGCGCCGTTGCCGGGGAAGCGTCAGAGTATGTTGTGATTACTGCTTTTTTTCTATTTGCTACTGCAACATTCTGCTAAGTAGTTCATTTCAGCAAAAGTAGAGTAGTTGTTCCTTTCAATTCTTGCATTTCCTTGCTTTCATTTCAATTTTGCAATTTCCATTTCAGCAAAAAGTAGACTAGTCATTTCCTTGCTTTCAGTTCAATTCTGCAATTTCCTTTTAGCAAGTTCATTTCAGTAGTTGCAATTTGTTTGCTCAATCAATTTCAGTTTTGCAGGTATAAGCAGAAAAAAAACAAAAATCACCCAAAAAAGAGATTCCCTTTCATGCATCATAAGAACAGAGATAATTCAGGGAAATTCCTACCTATCACCCCCATCACATCACAAAACCACCCTTCTCTCTTCTTCAGTGGCAGTGATCCAGAAGAAATTTTAGGTGAACAACCAGAGATATTTGAAGAACCTATAGGAGAAGAAGAGGAAGAAACCATCCCTCCTGAGACAATGGCTAAAAACAAAAAATGCTAGGGGGAATGGAGAAAGAGTAAAGGGTACATTTCCCATCCGAAAAACCAATGGGGACACTAAAATGAAGAACATAATCCCTTCAGCCCTACCTCACTGCATGGACTAACTATGGAAGATCGTGATACCTTTTTTTTGAGTTTGTTGTTATCTGTCGGACCTATGACTATGCAGAAGATGAGTAGAAGTTGAAACTGTTTCCTTCTACCCTCAAGGACGCAGCATTGCGTTGGTTCAAGGGGTTACCTGGAAACAGAGTCACAACTTGGGCTCAGATGTAGCAAGCCTTTAATAACAAATATTGGGACTACTGTAGGTCAAAAGATACGAAGGAAGAAATCTTCTAAATGACCATGGGAAGTTATGAATCCTTGGAACATTATGAAGAGAGGTTCCAAATCAATTATAAAAGGGTTAGGTGCGCACTTGACCCTGAATCTCTGAAGTTGGTCTTGCTCAGAGGAATTCCGGAAGACCTTCTATAAACCCTCCATTTGCTGGCTGGGGGAGACATCTACCAACTACCTTATGAAGACATAAAGACTGTTTTTAGAAACCATTCTAGGGCAACCAGAAAGAGAGGTAGGGGGAGTCAACCCATAGCCAGTACCTCCTCATCCAGTTTGTCCCTCAAAGGTGAACTTGGAAACATGCTGGAAGACTTCAAGAGTGAGATTTTGTAAACTCTTGCCATGCAAATGGATACTTTGCATATCAAAAGGAAAAAAGAGGAATCAGAGATGGCTTTGGCCATTTTTTGTCCTAGGTGCACTAGAAGGCATCCTAGGAATGAATGTCCATTGAACTCTATAGAGGTTTCTTCTATCTGTGAAGAAGATCATTCTACAGATAAGTGCCCTTCCTTGCCCGGACTTAAAGTTGTATACCAAGGGGCCAAAGGAGCCACTAAACCACTCTATTTCATGAACCAAAGGAGACCACATGGACCTAGACCTTACCAGTAGGGAATGCAATGGATTTCCTAGGCATACTACAACCCCAATAAAGCCACTTCCATACCTTCTTTGGGTCCCCCTACTCACCCTTCCTGGTCCACACCTCCTCCTTGGTCATATCCATCTCAATATCATGCTCAACTAGCGACTCACTCATTTCACTCCTATGCTCAGCCATAGCCTCTATGGAATGCATCTCCTCAGGGGTGGAGGCCCTAGTACAAATCTCCTCCCACTCTTTTTCCTCCACCACCTACTCAACCTCAACCATTGCCTCTTGCTCCACCAAGGCAACCCCAAATGCCTGCTCAATCGAACCCAAACCCGAACAACAAAGAGGCTCAACAAGTATATAGTGGGGAACGATCAAGCCCAACCTATGCTCTAGAGATTCAGGAGATTAACCTGCGATCTTGGAAGGTTCTCCCAGATAGACAACCTCCCCCTAAGGAGGATGAGGAAGATAAAGAGGAAAGTGAACCGAAAGTGATTCCACCCTTTCCTGAGATATTAGCCAGGACAACCCAGCCTACCCCAGAAGAAACTAAACTTCTGGGAGAATTGAAAATACTATGTTGTTGTTGGGAAAAGTATCCAATATGGAATGACCCTATCCCACTCTAAGGGTGATAGAACCTCAGCAACAATCAAAGCAAAGCTATCTGAGATTTCTTCTTTATGAACGTAAAATAGGGGAGAAAGAGATCCACTAACCGATGTCTTTCGGTAATGGTTGATCCAATCTTCTCTCCTTGCTGCTTGCTCCCAGCTCCTTGCTCTTTCACTGGCCCAGCTACACCAAGGTCCTGAAAAATGGCAAGAGAGGGAAACTACAAGAAGCATACATTCATAATTGATTCAAGGATTAGAATAAATCAAATACACAAGTATAACAATACACCATTGAGACACATGCATATAGAAGAAACTCAAATGCTTTATTAATGGAAGAAGTAAAGTTCAGGAAGTGATACAACCATAAGAGGCCCAATCCAGCATCACCTTCCCAGCAGAAAGAAATCTCCTCTTCACCTCCTTCAAAGCAAATCGCCCAATAGTTCTAAACTCAAACCAACAGCAATTCTTTACATTCACAAGATTCCAGCCTCCCTAGACCTCATGAGAGAGATCTATATATAGGAGTTTTGGAGAAAGGATGAGTCAGCTTGAGGCTGGCATGAAGCTGACTAGTGTCCTCTCTCACTTCAGTTATTCTTCAGTTCTTGAGTCCACTTGGAGGTTCTTGCTTCCACTTGGAGATCTAGACCCTCTTACTCATCACCAGTCGAATTCCTTGATCCAAGTGTCATTTTGGAAGCTTCCTGGGCATTGACACCTTAAGGAATGATTGTGCCACATGTCCCAACTCGCCCAGCGCAGGTAGCCTTCTTTGCAGTTGACATTCAACGCAGGTAGACAGTGGAGCAGTTGACATTCAGCGCAGATGCTCAGTGGAGCAGTTGACATGATCCAGAATTGCCTTGTTTTTGAGTGTTTTCAGGTGGAGAACTGATATTCAGTGCTGTGGTTTGCTGACCTTGTTCCTCTAGGGGTAGGAACAACATGTTTAGGGACTTAGGATCCCTTAGATTATGGACATTTCATGCTTCATGCTGTAAGGCACAAAAATGTCTATAACAGTTTCCCCCTAAAGTATGAGGTTGTTTATCGGGTGAAATGTTTTATCAGGAGGATCCGAAGTTCATTCAATCGCTGAGAGGTGACCTGTAATAAGATACAATACAATACATTATTTTTCATACTGCTTTCATGATCTAGCTGAGGCGGGCATTCCCATGCTCAGCTTTATAAATACATTTTTCTGTACATAGAACAGACGATCGTCTGATGGTAGACTGATAATTCTCTACTGAAATTATCATCCTTTGAGTAGGATGATCATCTGCTGCACATGTCAATGTCTTTATTTCCTGAATATATATCGCAGCCCGGATGGATGAAACTAGATCCGGGGTCTTCAAACTCGTTCGATCTTCACTCTAAGTACAAGTCAATCCATGTGAGAATTGCGCTGAAGTCGAACATGGAAAGACATCGCTTGATTACCGGCCAATGATGTAAACCGTTAACAAGCGCGAGAGGAATCACCGATAATGATAATGATCCTCAAGGTACTGCAGTACAATTCACGTGGTGTGAATAAAGGACTTGGCGTCGAACACCACGCAAAATCTTCTGGTCGAAGGTCATTGATGTATACCTGTCGCCGGAAGTGAGAAACTTGCCATTGAGGCATGCAAGTTTCAAAGTACTGAGGGGGTTGTTCCTAGATCAACTCCTTGGATAATGAGCTGATGTCGACAAGGAGCGATCCGTCAAAGGAGGGCCTTAATGAATCCCACATCAGTGACACGGAACGGAGCTAATGATTTTAATGGAGGTGAAAACGATCTGTGAAATATGATTCAGGGTGGCGGTCATGAAAGGATGAAAGATGATGTATGGTAGTGGATGGGACACGGTTGACTCTTTCTGAACAACATCTCTTGAACATATAACGACACTGATGCGATGGATCGGTAGCATTACCCCAAATGTGGATGGTTTGGCGAGACCATGGTGATGAGACCGGTGAATGAAACAACCCAACCCGATGTGGTACGGAGGAAAAGTGTCATGTTCAAGAGCGACTTGCTACCATTAAAGCTATGAGGTTCTCCCAATTTTTCCCCAGTCATTTCTGACCAGTACCTCTTTATTTTTGTCAAGCTTGAGGAGGATAACATATGCTTGTTCTATAACCTGCCCTTCGGGCAAGCCCAGCGCTATGTTTTAACGAGCCTAGCGATAGGGAAACTCGTTCTCGTCTAAAGACAAGTTTGTCGCTATTTAATCATTTTAACGAGTCTAACGACAAGGAAAACTCGGTCCTTTTCATTTTTAGAGAGTCTGAAAAGGTACATAAAGTCAACTCCACAATTCCTTTTTCGTCATCTAATCCCTAAAGTCCGAAAAAGTATAAAACAATACGAAAGGGATGAGTTTTCGATAACTTTAACGAGCCGAATAAAACAAGCGCTCGACCTTTTTGTACAATAATCCCTCAGGTCCAAAAAGATTAAAATCTAGAGGAGGGATAGCTCTTCTGGTCTTTTAACGAGCTGGAAGGCCAAAACTCGGCAAACTTTTCATATTTTACGAGTCAGTTGAAAAGAGCTCAAAGAAGACTCGTCTTTTGAGGAACGAGTGATAAACAGGGATAGCAGCAGATTCCAGGTACAGGTTGGAATTTTCCAATCACGGCAGTGTCACAAGGATGGCTAGGTGAAATCACTCTTCGCAGTTGTTCCTCAAAATGGGTAAACAATCATATGGGGGTGGACGATCGGCCAAATGAAAGTGGAGGTGGCAGGTGCAAACACGACCAAGGCTTTTATGGCTGATGAATTTACGGTCTCAAATGGTTATTTACCGGTACTGGGTTCATTTTTTAAAGAGCTCGAATGCGCCAAAACACTGCTCAATCTTATGTTTATTTTTTAACGAGCATGAACTATGTGCTAAAACTGCTCGGATCTTCGCTTTTCTATTTTTTAACGAGCATAAATTCCGCGGTAAAACTGCTCGATATACCAGTCATAAGATAAGAAATGTCCCCTGTGAGATCTCTATTTTTTAAGGAGTTTCATCTTCACCAAGCTTTACTCCATATCCTTTCTTTATGCAAGTTCGGAAACGGCTAACCCCAAAAATAGATAAATAACCGCTCTTAGCTTGCACTCCAAAAGGTTTGCATGCCCCCAGGTATAAAATACAATTTCAAGGCTGCCCCTACTTATCTGTCAAAACATTTGTTTTAAAGGGTGAGGCTTACCTCTTTCAGGTTACCCAAAGATTGTTCTGTTAATCTTTCAAACAAAACACTTCCTCGGCAATGTCTACCGAAATAGACAAGGGTGAATGACCTTTGTCAAACACGTAACTTTGACAAAAGAATCCTATTCCAGAACAACCCCTCTTCCATCCATGGACGGGGTACGAACTAGTCATATTCTCTCGCGGAAATTCTATCTTATACCCAGAGTTCTTTCTGCCCAACGCAGACCAGGATGCATGCCCCCTGGGTTCCAGTCCCATCTTTCCGAATCACTCGCACTCATCGGGAAGGAGGACTGGGGGTGGAGACATTTCTTGATTGAAAAGACCATTCAGGGTTGGTATGTGACTATTTGCGATGCGTGATCCCGGAAATGAAAGTTGGTCTACGATCTTGACCATTCTTCCTTCGTGTGGAAAACACATTACTCTAAAGAGTGAGGAGACTATTGCTCCCATGCAATATATATAGTCTCGTCCAAGGAGTAGGTTATAATCCAAGGGTCCTTGAACGACCATCTCGTTCATTTGAATGGCCTTCCCTTTCAATGTAATAGGCACATTGGGGAGGATCCCTAATGGTCGACTGGTTCCTTTATCAAAACCCGAGAGATTTCTTATCTCAGGCAAAAGCGCCATGGAACCCAGTGCTTTCCAAGCAATAGAGGAAAGGATACTCACAGATGCCCCTTCATCAATGATAGTTCCAGCCATTGCCATTCTGTATATTTGGACCATGATTCTGAATGGTATACTGGCTGGCAACCGGGGTCTGCCTAGTTGGTTCCAATCAAAGGACACAACCAGGTTGCTTGGTGGTGGGACCGAATACACGGCCGGATATGACCCTGACGATGTTCCTTCCTACGATAAAGGAATGGGCGCATTGCCCTGACGCTCGTCAGAGTCTGTGTTGATGAAAAGAATCTGGATGGTGTCATCCTTATTCTCTTCAGTGAGGGTGTCATTTGAAGATGAATCTTCAGTGACGGTGCCATTTGAAGATGAAACTTCTGAAGGGAGAACCGGGTCAACTGCCGTATCGACCTTTGGACTTTCGTCTGGTCTGGATTCAGTAGGTTCATTTTCAATGACTGACGCTTCAGCTGACCACTTGAGCGGGCCAGTTGTATTCTCAACCAACGAAGGACTTGGCACGAGTTTTTTGTATCCAGGAGGAAGTCTCAACGGTGAAACCGGACGATCTTCCAAAACTCTCTTCGCTTCGTCTAAGAAGGGACAACGGTGGATGGCGTGATCGCCTTCACACAGTCTGCAAGGGGATCTTGCTCCCCCTCTTTGTCTTGAACCTTCTCTTTCGCTGGTTGACGGTAAGCATTCAACATGGCTATCAGAGGTTGATGCTCCCGAATTGTGCAAACGAGGGGACCAGTCCCTTAGTATCCGGGGAATACAGGGACAATCTCTATGGAAGTGGTCTCCTCTACATATGACACATGGCGATTTAGGCCCGGTCTGTGCTGTGTGTGGATTCTTGTCAGATGTCTTTTGCTTGCCCCCAGTCGCCTTAGGCTCCTTCTTCTTCTTCTCTCTTTTATTCTTCTCCTTCCTCTCCATGGGAGCTTGGCTTTTGCCGGCTCTACCTTGCGAAGATGAAGGATTGGAGGAAGAGTTATAGGAAGTAGAAGGCTGGTGGGCAGCTCTAGACTGATCTAACTGTTGACTCGACTGTTCAGGAACCATGGTGTTCTAAACTACATTGGTTGAGAATAGCCAAATTGGCAGGCCAATTGTCAGTCCTGGAAGCGACAATGTGGCCATGTGGGGCGCACCAACTTCTCCCCAAGAGGAGAAAGGACTAGGATTTCCATCATGGGGGATTCCTTGGTTGGGGCGTTCCATGTTCTCAACCTACAGATCAACGCAGGAATAGAAGGTGATTATGTTCCGTTTAAAATAAATTTTATAACGACGCTTTAGACACAACTTGCTTTTTCACTTTTTAAGAGTCGAGAAAAAGCTAAAGATGACTCTAGTCTCCTTCGATGTTTTAACGAGCCCGAAGTGACAAATGCTCAGATGGACTTTTTCAGTTATAGAGTTTGAAAAAGGCCAAAAGAAACTACTCTGGAGTTCTAGGCAGAGGGTGTGCCAAACTTTTCGCAAAACCACAGAATACGTTTTACGGTACGGGTGGTCGATCTTCGTGAATGCTGTGTTCACTGCATTGCGATCAGTAGGGCGGCCGACACGGTTTCCTATGGATAAAGGCTTTGTTCCTATAGGGGTCTCCCAATATATACGCGACGGTACGTGGGAGCACAAGTCCGTATTGATACTTATCGCTTCACCGTGGAGGAATCACCCAACCACTCAACGCTAAGATATCACGTTTAACGACGCCGGAACACGTCTCTAGCTTAGACCTCTATGTGTTTGCGTTATGTTTCAAAGCGTTGTTATGTAAATTCAATTCATTTTAGGTTGATCTTGTTTAGCAGTTTGCCTTTATGGATCACCACGTGATGTATGGTACAACTCCTAAATGCAGTCTAAGATGATAAGCAAGCTTTTCAATCTTTCAACTTTGAAAATCTTAACTACTGAGGGAAAAGAAAGACATCATCTTTTCACACAGATCATAGAGCACACACTAATGCACTTTTTCCTAAATCAACATGCAAGCTGTCAAAATGCACATGCACAATGCAGGTATTTCTTTTCTCTTTCTTAATGTTGATGTATTACAAAAAGAAAGCTGTTGTATAACTTTGAATTTAATTTCAAGCGAAAGTAAACAAGCTTTTGTCCAAAATCAAAAGACACCTTAAGATTTACTTGTTTCAACACTAGAAATACATAAATTCAAACCATATGACGAAAGCAAAAGCTCAATCAGCTATGAACAGCAAACAAACTAACTCTTGAGATCAAAACGACACTTATCACAGGTCTAGATCTAAGAGGTCACAGCAAGACTAGTTCACTTTCGTTATGGGAAACTGCAAATGATGTAAGAAATACACAAAGAACAAATACAGTTTCTTTATACAACCGAGGCGGAATAGTGGCAAAGAAAGGTGGTTTCAGATAGGTACATTGACTGATAACAGGCTGCAAAAACAAGGATGAAAACAGGGCAACAGAAAGCAAGGAACCCCAGTTGCACAAGGCCTAACTGGTTCAGCGCAGGTAGAACACTGTCAGTTTGACATTCAGCGCAGGTAGCCCCTTCGGGACCTGCGATGAAATGCAGACTGCCTTCACAGTGCCTGCAATGAAGAGAGAAACTTTCGTTTCCCTCAGGTTCTGGGTTACAGATTGCTCAAAAATCAACAGTTTTTGGCCAAATCAAAGCTACCAATCAAGTACACACTAAAGGATGAGAAGGAGGATGAAAAGCTATCACTAAGAGCTGCGGAGTCCTTGTGGATCAGCTCTTCAAATCATAAACATGCCCAGAAACTGAGCTAGAGTAGCTGCCCTCTACTTTGCATTTGAAAGATCCAAATGCAGTTCGATTCGGTACTCCCTGTGTTTAGGAAATGAATAGCAAAAACACAAACAACCAACAAGATACGATCCCCAGCGGAGTCGCCAATTTGTTGTTGGGAAAAGTATCCAATACGGAATGACCTATCCCACTCTAAGGGTGATAGTACCTCAGCAACAATCAAAGCAAAGCTATCTGAGATTTCTTCTTTATGAAAGTAAAATAGGGGAGAAAGAGATCCACTAACCGATGTCTTTCGCTAATGGTTGATCCAATCTTCTCTCCTTGCTGCTTGCTCCCAGCTCCTTGCTCTTTCACTGGCCCAGCTACACCAAGGTCCTGCAAAATGGCAAGAGAGGGAAACTACAAGAAGCATACATTCATAATTGATTCAAGGATTAGAATAAATCAAATACACAAGTATAACAATACACCATTGAGACACATGCATATAGAAGAACCTCAAATGCTTTATTAATGGAAGAAGTAAAGTTCAGGAAGTGATACAACCATAAGAGGCCCAATCCAGCATCAGGTACTATCACCCTTAGAGTGGGATAGGGTCATTCCGTATTGGATACTTTTCCCAACAACAAATTAAAGCAAAGCTATCTGAGATTTCTTCTTTATGAAAGTAAAATAGGGGAGAAAGAGATCCACTAACTGATGTCTTTCACTAATGGTTGATCCAATCTTCTCTCCTTGCTGCTTGCTCCCAGCTCCTTGCTCTTTCACTGGCCCAGCTACACCAAGGTCCTGCAAAATGGCAAGAGAGGGAAACTACAAGAAGCATACATTCATAATTGATTCAAGGATTAGAATAAATCAAATACACAAGTATAACAATACACCATTGAGACACATGCATATAGAGGAACCTCAAATGCTTTATTAATGGAAGAAGTAAAGTTCAGGAAGTGATACAACCATAAGAGGCCCAATCCAGCATCACCTTCCCAGCAGAAAGAAATCTCCTCTTCACCTCCTTCAAAGCAAATCACCCAATAGTTCTAAACTCAAACCAACAGCAATTCTTTACATTCACAAGATTCCAGCCTCCCTAGACCTCATGAGAGAGATCTATATATAGGAGTTTTGGAGAAAGGATGAGTCAGCTTGAGGCTGGCATGAAGCTGACTAGTGTCCTCTCTCACTTCAGTTATTCTTCAGTTCTTGAGTCCACTTGGAGGTTCTTGCTTCCACTTGGAGATCTAGACCCTCTTACTCATCACCAGTCGAATTCCTTGATCCAAGTGTCATTTTGGAAGCTTCCTGGGCATTGACACCTTGAGGAATGACTGTGCCACATGTCCCAACTCACCCAGCGCAGGTAGCCTTCTTTGCAGTTGACATTCAACGCAGGTAGACAGTGGAGCAGTTGACATTCAACGCAGATGCTCAGTGGAGCAGTTGACATGATCCAGAATTGCCTTGTTTTTGAGTGTTTTCAGGTGGAGAACTGATATTCAGTGCTGTGGTTTGCTGACCTTGTTCCTCTAGGGGTAGGAACAACATGTTTAGGGACTTAGGATCCCTTAGATTATGGACATTTCATGCTTCATGCTGTAAGGCACAAAAATGTCTATAACATATGTGTAAATATACCACTTCTCCAAGCTATAAAAGATGTGTCTATATACAACAAGATGATCAAAGAGAAGTGCTTCAGGCATCCGGGTGGGTGCAAGAGAGATGCCCCAACCATCAATGTCATAGGACAACTGTCTGACCTAATGTTGGGGTAGGTAATTTGTTTGAAGTATCTAGACTCTGGAAGCCCAGTAGTTGATGTCCACATCAATGGCACCATGATTCCCCATACCCTGATTGATTTGGGGGCTGCCATTAATGTGATGACCAAGGACACTATTCTCAAGCTCAACATCCAGGGCTCCTTGAGAAAGACCACAACCATATTGTAGTTAGCAGACCGCTCCACTGTGACCTCGGAAGGGATTGTGGAGGATGTGATGGTCTCTATTGATTCTTGGGAGTACCCTGCTGATTTCCTGGTTCTCCAGCTGAAGGCAAAGCTCACTGGGTATCCTCTCATCTTGGGAAGACCCTGGTTGGCTACTGCAAATGCCTACATCAGCTGTCGAGCTAGGAACATGACAATCAAGAACGGGCATATGTCCAAGCAGCTAATCCTATACCCTCCTGCCCAAACCTTGCTAGAACATGATCTACCTCTCTGGTTGGAGGAGGAGGATGAGGATGAAGTCTATGCTACACCACTGTGTACAGTAGAAACTGCCATGGGGGGAGAACCGCAAACTGAGGATGATATCATTGAAAATTTAATTCAGAATCTACCCCCAGTATTTTGCCATTAGAAGATCTAGTGAAAGAAACCCAAGACAATCCCTCAGTTGATTTCTGTGTGGCTGACCTGAGCTCTCTCTGTGTTAAGATTATAAAGTTCGGCCCTGAAAAAACTTTGAAAATCAACTCATCCCTACCACCTCCCAAGAAAAGGAACTGTGTAGCTTATTGAGAAAACATTTAGATGCCTTCGCCTAGAGCTATAAGGAGATGAAGGGAGTGCACCCTTCAGTTTGTACTCATCACATTTACATTAAGGAAGATTGCAAACCAGTCAGGCAACCTCAAAGGAGGATAAATCCAACCCTTAAAGACATTGTCAAGGAAGAATTGCAAAAGTTACTGGATGCAGGATTCATCTACCCCATCTCCAACAGTAAATGGGTCTCTCCTTTGGTGCTAGTGCCAAAGAAAAATGGTAAATGGAGAATCTGTGTCGATTATCGGGAACTAAACAAAGCCACCAAAAAGGACCATTTTCCTTTGCCTTTCATAGATCAAGTGTTAGATGGTTTGGCGGGGAAAAAGTTTTTCTCCTTCCTAGATGGGTTTAGCAGGTACAATCAGATCCAAATCTACCCCAAAGACCAAGATAAGACCACTTTCACTCGTTCTTAGGGTACCTTTGCATATCGGGTCCTTCCTTTTGGTTTTTGCAATGGTCCCGCCACTTTCCAGAGAGCAGTATTGAGTATATTTTCTGAACTGATTCATGATGCAGTGGAAATATATTTGGATGATTTTACTCCTTATGGTTCTAACTTTCAGGAAGCTTTATCTAACTTGGGAAAAGTTTTGGACAAGTGTATTGAAATGAACCTATCCCTTAGTCCGGAAAAATGTGAATTCTTGATGACTGAAGGGACCGTGCTAGGTTATGCAATATCTCAACAAGGATTACAGGTGAACCCCAACAAAATTGCCATCATCCAAAGGGTATCACCTCCTCAAAAGGTGAGAGATGTCTGAAGTTTCCTAGGCTTAGTGAAATATTACAGAAGATTCATTAAAAATTTTAGTAAGTTAGCCTCTCCATTGTTGGGTCTTTTGGGAAAAGATGTTGAGTTCATATGGACTGAAACCTATCAAGAAGCCCTAGATACCTTGAAAAGTAAACTTGTGACCACCCTAATTTTGAGAGGCCCAAACTGGGCCCTACCTTTCAACATTCACACAGATGCCTCGAACAAAGCAATAGGAGCAGCCTTAGGGAAAGTCGATGAAAGTTACCTTATGCCATATACTTTATAAGTAAAAAAATTTCAAAGGCTGAGTTAAACTACACGGTAACCGAGAAAGAACTCCTAGCTGTATTACATTCTTTAAATAAATTCAGACATTACATCACAGGTTATCAAACTTTTGTACACACCGATCATGCTGCAATTAGGTATCTAATGAACAAATCGAATGTAAATGCTCGCATTATTAGGTGGTTTCTTTTATTGCAACAGTTTGACTTAACCATTGTTGATAAGCCTGGTAAGGAAAATGTTGTTGTTGACTTTTTGTCTAGACTAAATTTGCCTTTAGGTGAGGAAGGAATGGTGGATGATCAAATGCCATCGAGCATCTATTTTCTATCTCAGTACTCTCCCCATGGTTTGTTGATATAGCAAATTACTTGGTTTCAGCACAATTTCCACCACACTTGTCCTCAAAAGAGAAGAGCAAGATCGTGAGAAAAAACACCCCTTTCACCTGGATTAGGGGCAATCTCTTCAAACTTGGCCCAGATCAAATTTTGAGAAGATGTGTCAGGGAGGAGGAAGTTTTTGACATTCTCCTGACCTGTGATGATGGGCCTTGTGGAGGCCATTTCGCAGCAAAGAGGACTGCCTTCAAAATTCTACAAGCAGGTTACTATTGGCCCACTCTTCATCAAGATGTGAAGAGATATATCAGCCATTGTGATCGGTGCCAAAGGATGGGGAAAACTACTCCAAAGGAATGAGATGCCCATGCAGCATCAAGTGAATTTTGAGCCATTTGAGAAGTGGGGCATGGACTTTGTGGGTCCTATCAATCCTCCTTCAAAATAGAAACAATACATCATTGTGTGCACTGATTATCTGACAAAATGGGAAACGACAAAGGCAATAAAGGCAGCAACAGAAGAAAAAGTAACTGAGTTTTTAAGAGAGAATATCTTCTATAAGTTTGGGTATCCAAGAGAACTGGTTATAGATCAAGGCAGTCAGTTCACTTCCAATCTGGTTGAAGACCTGCTCACACATCATAAAGTCAAGCACAGAACTTCCACCCCTTACCATCCACAAGCAAATGGACAGGTGGAAGTCACTAACAGAGATTTGGAAGGAATTCTGACCAAGGTAGTGAGCAGCAGCAGAAAAGATTGGGTAGGTAGATTGGTTGAGGCCACCTAGGCCTACAACACCACATGGAAGACCACCACAGGGTTCACACCCTTTGAATTGGTCTATGGGAAGAAGGCTTTGCTGTCAATAGAATTTGAATACAATACACTAAGGATGGCAGCTCGGCTGGACCTAGATCTTAGCCATGCACAAAAGGAAAGGTTACTCCAGCTCAATGGAATGGATGAACAAAGATTGCAGGTCCTTCTTCACATAGAGGTAATTTAGCTTCAGAGGAAGATATGGCATGACAGAAATATCAAGGAGAAGCAATTCCAAGAAGGCGATTGGGCGTTGCTCTATGACTCAAGGTATAAATATTTCAAGGGCACACTGAGGACAAGATGGCTGGGACCCTATACTGTAGAAAAATGCAATGACAATGGTTCAGTTTTGATCAGAACCATTGATGAGGAAGCCATCCCCATGCTTGTCAACGGGTATAGGTTAAAAATTTACAAGAAGCCCCTCTCCAAGTGAGAATTCATAGAAGATCTGAATAAAATAGTGTTGGTAGTGGAACAAGTCTCAGCCTCCACTCCACCCACTCACTGAAAAAAAAAAAAAGAGAGAGAGAGAAAAATAATAAGGGCACAGGTGAAAACCTCTATGAAGCACTTGAGTTCCATCATTGGGCTGAAAACCTCTTTTGAGGCGGCCTAGTGATGAAAAAAAAAAAAGAGAGAGAATAAGATCCCTAGGTGAAAACCTCCCTTGGAGGCACCCAAGGCAGGAAAATAGGGTGAAAACCTTCCGGAGGTGCCCTAACTAGCTTTCCAAAAAAAAAAGAGAAAAAAAGGAAGAAGAAATTGACTTTTTAAATGCATTGCAGGTTAAATATGGACCACAAGAAGCAAGGGGACGTGCCACAAAGCCTATTACACATCCTCTATACTCTTCTCCATCATTTCTGATTTTTTTCTCCACCTCTCTGTGTTTTTTTCTGAAGACTGTGCATCCTACAGGAAGCCCTGTGTGTTCTACAGGAGGCTCCTGTAGAAATCACAGAGAGCTCAAAATGAAGTTTACAAAATAGTTGAAGAGCTAGGAATTTTCATAGAGAGCTTGTAGGCCATCCTACAGCTATCCACCATCCTAACCCTCCATCCCACACCTGCACCACCTCATTTCCATTGATTTCTTTCCTTCCTGCAGAAAAAACACAGAAACCAGTTTTTAAAAAATAAAGGAAATAAAAAGAACAACACCTTAGCAACTCACCTGCAGCTTACCAAATCCCTCTCCATTGCTATCAGAATCCTTAGTAGCATCCTCACAATTCCCAGCACAAGCATCAGCTAAAAATTTTAGATGGAGAAGCAGCTACAGGAGCCCCTGTAGGATTTCCTGTAGCAGCTAATCCCCTTAAAATCAAGCTCCAATAGCGAAAGAGGTGCAGCCATAGGAATGCAGAGGATGGTCGAAGCAGGATTCAGCTAAAAGGCACCTATATAAAGCTACCAAGCACATATCAAGAAGCAAAAAGCATATAGCTGAAGGGATATAGGCATGCAGCACTAGAATCTGAGCATGCAGCAGCAACAGACCCTAGCAACACTGTAGAACGAGCATTCGACCTGCAGGTAAGTGTCTAACCCTCTCCTCTATGTGCATCTGTATAATTGGAAAATTGAATGAAAAAATGGAATGGTTGGGATTAAACCAAAAAGGTGGCCATTTAACTAGCCACCCTCATCCAGTTCAACTGCGCTCGTTCGGAGATCACACCACATGTGTGTCTAGTCAACTCACAAAAAATACAAAAAGATAGGTAGTGGCGGATCTTTGAACTCGAACACAAATGATGGGAGGTGATTGCAGACAAAAGGCATGAAGACTGATGATGACACCGCAGTGGGGACCAACGGTCCAAATAATGGCAACGTACCCTTTTCGCCACCTCACATCATCACCAGAAATCTCGAGTGAACATAAGTACTCCTCCTCGAACTTATTCACCACCTTTGTTTCCATTTTATCATTGTCCTCGCGGCTGCAGCGAGCTCCATACTACCTCTAGAGCCTCGAAACCATCACTCTTTTTCGTTTTTAGAAATCTTCCTCTTATCGGGTTCTACGGGAGCATTATCGGGTTCTATAGGAGTAGTAACAGTTCTACAAGAGAACCTCCAGCCATTTCTACAGGAGGGCCAGTAAGTAGTTTTACAGAAGAGAACACACGGTTTTTGTTCAAATTCGAACTTGAAGAGGTAGGCTCGGTACAAACCCACTTTGCATATTCATATATACAAGGAGTGATGCAATTTTAAGGAAGGATTAAGCCTGAAAAAGGAGAGGAATTGCATTCAAAAGTCTGTCTGTTTCTTGAAAAAACACAGTTTTTATCTGTTTCTTGTTTCTGCAAAAGAAGTGTTGTCTCCTTCTCGACCTTGGGTACTCACATATACAGGGAATGATGCAATTTTAGGGAAGAATGAAGCCTGAAGACAAGAGAAATTGCATTAAAAAACTCTCCCTGTTTCTTAAGGAAAAACACAGTTTTTTCTCTGTTTCCTGTTTTTTTGAAAAATTGTTGTCTCTTTCTCCACCTGAGGTATTCCAAAAGATTATTCATGAGGAAGGAACCCCTAAATTCATCCAGGATCCATGGACGTCTCGAGGTAGTAGCCATTTTTACCAGAACCAATTAGATGCCATTTTTCAAAAAACTTCGAGGGTATGATGAGGAAGTGACTCAGGAGTTTGCCCTTTCCTTGGTACCCCAATCAAAGACCCATTCCACTGCTACTTTCAGGGGTCTCACCATGGAAATCACCCCAGATTTTATCAGTAGGGTTACCAATCTTCCACTTGGACTACCCTGGAGCAAAGAAGAAAAGCCACTGGGTCAAGTTGCCAAGAAAACCTTCTTCCAACCAAATGAGCATTCTGTAGAGGAAACAAATGGCATCAGGAGAACAAGCATACCTTACCCTTGGGATGAGGTCAGTTAAAAAATTATCAAGTGCATTTCCTATGAAGGGAGATATAGCATAGTTTATGGTTACCATTTCAGACTTCTGCATGAGCTGAGATATTGCATGGATATTGCCACACCCCAAAAACTTAGTATTCCCTATTTTCTTCTACAATCCCTTATAGATTCTAGCATCAAATTGAAGGTAGGAGGTCCAGACCAATTGGCTCACCATGGACTAATTAAACTGCTGGTGGAAGAAGCCCTCCACACCTTCACAATCCCCATAGCCTGGGATATTTTCAGAAATATGAAAAGAGAGGATGATATAAAAACCATCACATATTACCTCAGTCCTCCTGAAAGTGAGGGGACAGACCAAAAAGGGGAAGATGAGGAGGAAACCAAAACAGAGGAAGAAGACACCAACACAGAGAAGGAAGAACCTGAAACAGGGAAGAAAAAGACCAAAACAGAGAAGGCAAAACCTGAAACAGAGAAGGGAAAGACCAAAGTAGAGAAGAAGGAACCTAGGACAGAAGAGAAAAAGACTAAATCAGAGAAGAAATAGACTAAATCAGAGAAGAAAAAGACTAAATCAGAGAAGAAGAAGACTAAAGTGGAGAAGGCAAAAACTAAACAAGATGAGAAGGAAATCCAAATAGAGCTAGAGGAGACAAAACTAGCAGAGGAAGAAAAGACAAAAGAAGAAGAAAAAGGGGCAAAGAAGATAGAAGTGTCTCCTGAGACACTAGAAAGGGAAGCAACAGCTGTTCTTGCTACACTCAGCACCCCAGTTAAGCCCAAACAAAAGAGAAAAAGGCAACCATCAATGTATTTCAGGGCTCGAAAAAGTACAAGAATAAAAACAGGGAAGCCACAGCCACCCTCAAAAGAGCCTATCATCATTGAAGATTCCCCTACTGTCAAAGGGGAAGAATCACCTTCCAAAACCCCCATCACTTATGAAAGAGGCAACCCTAGATCTTCCACTTGGAAGGAGAGAATAAAACTATAGGACTCAAAAACAGTCCTACAAGAGGCGTAAACTGCTCTACAGGAGACCCTAACAAAGCTACAGGAGACTGAGAAACTTGAGAAAAGGGCAGAAGAGCAGGCCAAAGGGAAGGATGAGGCAACAGAGCAGAACCTAACCCCCAACATAGTTTAGGCTCCTATTACAACCTTCTTGAAGGAGGAAAAATTGTTCAACAGAAATTCGCAGTCCCACTTTTCTTTGAACTGGAAAAGGAAAGGGTAAGGGCCATAGATGGATGTAGATCACCAAGTCCAAAGGGGTGGAGGAAATTGGACACATAGAGAACAAGCTAAGAGATATGGGTAAGGAATTGAGCACTGTAAGACATACAGAAGCAATCAGAAGATCTCACTTGGAAGCAGAAAATGAAATGTTAAAGAAACAGCTACAAGAAAGGGAACCACAACTAGCATGCATGGCCAGATAGGCTATGGAGGCACTACAGTGCAGAAAACCAGCCAAATCATATGGAGTACACCTCAAAAACCAATGGCTACAGTTCCATATCAAGACTCTAGCACAAAGAGGCACCATGCCTTTTAAGGATTATAGATAGTTCATGGACCTATGTGACCGTAGTTCAATAGAAGACAAGGAAAAATTGGCAGAGTTTTATTTACATAACATGGCCCTCTTTGATATGAACCTATGGGACCCAAATGCTAGGTTAGGGGACTTGCAGCTAATGGCCATGGCATCATGGATGAGTCATGAGGAGAAAAGGGCCACAGAAATCAAGAAGTTGATTGCAAAAGAAAAAAATGAGTCCTTGATGATTAGAGCAGAACCATCAGACCCTATGGCTTTCATTAGCACACACCAGCTACTTGTAGCTGATCCTCAAAGAGGCTCTAGGTACATCACTAATCAGGCCCAGGTTATTGCACATTTTGAGGACATGGAAAGATTGCTTGGAGATGACTGTATTCATGTCTGTATGAGAAGGTGGAACACACTGCCACATAGCCTACAGATCAGGTAGTATCACTCCCTAAACAGGATGAAAGAAGCATTGAGGAGAGTGCCACTGTACAAGCATTCTATGCAAAGTTTGAAGGCCAATTGGATTGGCCTTAAATTGAATCCCCCACTGCTACTAGGACTGCTAGAGGGCACAAAAGAGGGAGAAGAAAAACAAAAGTGGGAGGAGGTGGACAGAAAGGCTGGATTCCATGATAGGGAAGAGGATCTCACATCAGAGGCATGGGATGTCAGGGAGGCCATCAAGGCCATCAAATATGAAGAGATGGACTAGTTGCTCCGAGGATGAACTACACATTCAGTAGGGGGTGAGGATGAGCCCCATAAATGGGTAATTATATGGGCTCATTTTGCCTCATAACTCAGCTTGATCCACCATTCTCATTAGTTTATTGCATATTTTTTATTATATTTATGCTAATAGAGTGAATTGGGTTAGTCATTATGCCATGAAGTCTAATGTGTGCTTTATGCAGATGTTTGGTTAATTTTGAGACAAAGTCAAAGGTTTAATGAGCATCTAGCAGCCAATATTCTAGGAAAACAAGGGAGAGGATTTGTAGGAGGGTGTCCCCCTCATTTATGACCCGTTACTTCGAATCCTCCTTGAGAAGGCTCGGAGCACAAGCAGCCACATCAATGCATCAAAAGGGTAGCTGAGCAAGTGAAGAAGAATTGTTGTCTATCTCTAGTATTGGGATCCAAGCCTCCTTGATTTTAGAAGAGCTATTGGGGCTCCAATTGTATAAATGGGGGGGCTTAGGGCCTCAGTAGGTTAGTTGGATGTTAGTCAAATTTTAGCACTTTTGTTGCAGCGCTTGCTTAGCTCGTTTCAAGCTTACTTTTGTGAACAGTTTTATGTAATGTGACTATTATTTTGATAATGGACATGAAATATTTTATGAGCCAGCATTGATTTCTTCCAGGGGGCTAAAGCTCTTGAGTTAGGGCCCAGCCCAAGCTGCCCAACACCTCTTGTTTTGTATTTATATGTCTTGTTGCAGTTCATGAATTAGTTACTGTTAGATCGATTTCTTCCTTAGTAAAATAGGTTGCTTTTTGGTGATTTACATAAGATGTTTCCATTTCAATTGTTGAAGTAGGTTAAATAGTGGTAAGGGAAAGATACAAAAAGGCCATCAACAAATCCTTGGCCTCCTTTCCTCCCTTTGGGACCATGAACTGAGGTCAAGGTCTGCTTGCTGCCATAAAAACACAGTTTTGCTTCTTCCATGCAATTTCTACTATTACAATTTGATTTAGAGGTCAATGCTTTGCTTCAGATCCATTTTTCCATGCTCATTTATGTTTCTACAATAAATCTCTTTCCATGCTTTCCTTCCCATATAGCATTGTTCAGCATTTTATTTTCCTAGATCAGAATTTAGGTCAACATGAGATATAGTTCTATTTTTTTGGTAAGCTAGTTCTTTTCTTGCTCAGTTTCAGTGTTTGAGTTGTAGCTCTCTTGCAGTACAACTCTGCTCAAAATAATTCAATAAAGCAGCCATCACCATCTCTTTTGCTACATGTTTCACAGTTCATTCATAGCCCTTCACAAATATTCCCTAATTTCTGCACTTTTTTCATAAGATTTCCTCTCGTCTCTTGAACAAATCCAACCTTCATTTTCTTTCCCAATCATACTTGATGAATTTCATACACCTTAACACATCCCTCTAGTCTTTAGCTACCCTTTCCCATCATTTTTTCCACCTTTAAAACCTATACAACAACCCTCGACACCCTCTTGTAGATCCCCTGCAGCCTCCTGTAGAATTTCCTGTAAGTGACTTTTTGAATTCTGATTGCAGGGAAAGCCTCCAGAAGGCTTCCAGAGGCCTCGTAGGACCCCTCCACACCTTCATACACCTCTTAAAATCCCAAATTCGCCCTCCATCGCCACCTAATCACTGCCACATCCACAAACGAATAAGTTACATGCACAACAATTTCACATAAAATACATAAAAATCCAAAAAAGACAATTTTTCCTCATTTCCTTCTAGAAATTGCTTGAATAGGTGTAGTTTACTTCCTCGGTAGGTAATGGCACTCATTTCCTAGATTTTCACCTCTCTTCTTGCAAAAGTAGGGTTAGTCAGTAAATTAGGGTTTGCTAGGTTTACTGCACATTTTAGTCTTCTTTCTCTTTCTGCAAGTAGAATAGCCTCTGTAGAGTTAGCTTTCTTTCATCACATTTAAAGCTTCTTCTGGAATTCATAGAAGTTGGCTTGATCTCCTAGTGATCTTGCACAAGTTGGCTAAATGACAGCCTGCAGTAGGAACTATTACTTGTGCATATAGCACCGTCGCTTCCAAGCTTGTTACGAACTACTGGGTTGACAAAAGTAAAGTAGGAAGTCCCAGGAGTTACAGCATTATTGTTGCAATACTGGTGCTCACCACACTAATGCCATGGAGGAACAGAGGGAGTCAATTCCTTCTATGGAAACACCCGTCAAAGTCAAGGTACATGAAGGAGAAGCCAACAGAAAAGAAACTCAGACAGTAGGCATCGGTCCAGTGGACCCCCCAGCAAAAGGAAACCCTAAAGATGAAAACTAGAGAGATGACAATCAACCAAGTGATACTCCCTTTTCAAAGTCCCCTGTGGATGATGCCTACTAAGGAGAAGACCAAAATAATGATAATTGTTCAAGAGATACCATTTCATTGGGATCTCCTGAAAACGAAATACATAATAACAACGAGTTAGAAGAGAAATTCCACCAAAAGACACAGTTCCAATTAGGAACATCCCTGATGCTGGCATAGTACAGCCTATACAGGAAACAGAGGATAACACAGCTAACCCACCGTTAGATGAAGGACCTAAAGTAAAAAATTCCTACAGAGATAGGCTTAGAAAGATGCTCAGAAAGTACAGGAAATAGAAGCAAGTAATCAGGCAGCTGAAACACTAGTTAAAAGAGGCAACCAGAACCAAGAAATTGAAACTGGAAATGGAAACTACAGGAATGCAAACAGAACAATGTTCTGGGAAGAATGTTGAGACTCAGACAGAGTTTCTTGTGGTCTGTCTAAAAGAAACGCAGACTGAGCCAGCTAGGATAGAAGACATCGCCATGAAAACTAAGGACCCTGTATCTTTTCGTAAGGAACCACCCCACTGTGGATATTGTTGTCCAAACAGATGTTGAAGAAGATGTTTAAGTTGACTGTATAATTCAAGAAGCAACTGAATCTTCTGTGCAGACAGACCCTATGAGACCTAGGATGGAGAGGCCCAAATGGATGAGACACCCCTTTACACCCCCTTGGTAAGAGAGTGTTGGCATTATGGTTCATGGTTCAGGTGTTGTCCTTGATGGCAACCCATTCAGGTGGTAGATCGCTGTTCTTCATGTCAGCAGCAAAGATTGATGATCAGCTCTTAATTTATTGAAAAATTTAAGAAGGACGCAGGTACACCTTTCAGATAGTGTGTACCCGCAGGTAATCCATGCATAGACCGCGTCCAGGGACGCAGTCCAGCCGTTCAGAAGGTGCGTCCACCCAGTGCACATTTTTTAAGGCAGAGAAAAGCACACGTGGGGGTTTCTTGTGATTTACTCCTGGTATCTAGCTGACGGTATTGTGTTTCTAAGGTGTTGGCTCGTGGTATTGTTCCTTGATTTGAGGAGGAGCTTGCCTATATAAAGCAAAGGAGATCATTTGGTTGGTACAAGTCTTGGGTTGAATATCTTATTGGGTGAGGTCTAGTCTAAATCTAAAGAAGGCGAATCTACTGGAGGACTAAGATCTCTTTGGCGCAAGATCAGATCTGTAGATCTGACTGTTTGGGTTACACTTAAGGTCTTGAAATCATTCATATCTGAAGGTACGCAGGTTCAGTGAAGGCCAAGTGCGCCGGGACGCAGCGCAGCAGAGAGAGACCTGCGTGGGGACGCAGGGCAGACGTGGCTCAGGTGCGTCCGGGATGCAGCTCAGTAACGGGAGATCTGCGTGGGGACGCAGGACAGACCAGGTTCAGGTGCGTCCCTGAGGTAAAAAGGCGCGGCGCGATAGTGTCTCTGGGTGCGTCTTTGGGGTAACAGGACGCGGCGCGATAGTGTTCTTGGGTGCGTCCCTGTAGCAAAAGGACGCAGTGCAGTTGAAGGAACAGTGCGTGGGCACGCAGCGCAGCAGAAGGATATCTGCGTGTGGACGCAGGGGAGCAGAAGGTTAACTGCGTCTGGTCGCAGGCCACAGAAGGGAAAACTGCGTCTCTATTCTGTTGATTATATTTCTCTGTTGATAAGGTGTTCGGGGTTAATTCTGTTATTGCTGATCTGATATCTGTAGTGATCTGTAACTGTTATGTACTTGTTGATCATCTGATGCTTTATGAAAAGAAGTAGGGGGTTGTAGCTCCCTTCCAGGAGTAGACTGGAAAACGAGAGAGAGTTGTAGCTCTCTGCAGGTTGCAGCCTGCGTACTGGTAAAGGACTGCACCAGTACAAAATCATTGTAAAAGAAGTTTCTAATTTGAAAGAAGATAGAGACATATTGCAGCAGGTGGTTTTCACCCACATTGGGTTTCCACCTTACATCTTGTGTTCTTTGGTGTGACTATCTGTTTTCTTTGTTCATGCTCATTATTTTATGGTACTGACATGCAAAAATAATTCTAAGATCAAATAAGGAAGATTTATTAAAATTGCTAGATAATACTGATTCACCCCCCCTCTCAGTATTATTCTCAACAATTGGTATCAGAGCAGGTCCTTCAGAGAAGCTTGATCGCTTGAAGGTAGATCGTTCATCATGAGCAAATACGAGAGAGAAGCATCAATCAGGCCACCGATTTTTGATGGGACAAACTTCAATTATTGGAAGGTAAGAGTTACTGCATATCTTCAATCTCTTGGTACAGAAGTTTGGGACATTGTAGAAACAGGCTATGCTTTTCCTTCAGCTACTCCTACAGATCCAGCTGAGAAAAAGAAGTATGAAACAAATGCAAAAGCAGTCAGTACTCTATTAGGAAGTATATCCCAAACAGAATTCATGAAGGTAATGCACTTCAAATCAGCAAAAGAGATATGGGACAAAATGGTCACGAGCTATGAAGGAGATGAACAGGTAAAGCGAGCTAAACTTCAAACTCTCAGGATTCAGTATGAGACTCTCAAAATGTATAATGATGAAAGTGTGGCTAATTATTTTCTTCGGGTAGATGAGATTGTTAATTGTATGAAAAATTTGGGTGAAGAAATAAAAGAGGCTATAGTAGTTGAAAAGATTCTAAGATCATTATCCCCCAAGTTTGAATCTAAAGTATCTGCAATAGAAGAAAAAGAAAATCTCTGTGTTCTCACTATGTCTCAGCTACATGGAATTCTAACTGCTTATGAAATGAGAAAGGGAGGTCCATCAGACAGAAGGGAAGCTGCTTTCAAGGCATCAGGCAAAGAAGATTACTATGAAGCAAGCCATGTTCCAGAAGAAGAGGAAGAAGAATCAAATTTTGTCAGAAATCTTCAAAGGGGTTCTGGAAGGTTCAGAGGTAAGCTACCTTTCAAATGCTTTGCTTGTGGAAGAGTAGGTCATTATGCTGCAAAATGTCCTTATAAGGATAAAGGAAAGGAACCTGCTAGATGGAACAAGAAACAAAGTGCATATAAGAAAAGCTACTACACCCATGAAGATAGTGATGGTCTATCAAACAGTGATGAAGATGAACGAGGTAATGAATATAAGTTATTAATGGCATTTGAAGATGATGATTATATGGATGCTATAGATGTGGATAACCTTTATGATGAAATCACTAGACTCAAGAGATGTATAGAAGAAAAGAATGTGATCATTGATACTCTACAATTTCAAATTGATGAAAAGGAAAAACATCTTGAAAAACTAGAAGGAGAAATTGTTGGTCTTAGAAAAGAGATTGAGAAAACAAAAGCTATTAATCTTAAGTTTGTCAAAGGATCTGAAACTTTGGATAAGATTATCAATGTGCAGCGGTCTCCTCTAAACAAGACAGGTCTGGGCTACAATGGAGAAACCTCTCAAGCATCCACCTCAAAGAGTTATCTTGATGCAACAAGAAGAAATGAGCAAAAGAACAATGAAGATCATCAGGTAAAGCAGGGACAAATTACAAACAGGAGCTATCAAGGGCAATCCATCTTAAGGGTGAACCAGCCACAGGTAAAATCTTCTCAATTTGGTCCAAGAATAGATGAAAATAGAAATTACAATCAGTTGGCTGGCAGATTCAATAAACGCAGAAGTTTCTTCAATGGACAATGCTTTTCTTGTCATAACTTTGGTCACAAAGCAGCTCAATGTGTTGCATATAAAACAATCATGACTAGGGAAGCTCAAAAACAAAGAAGTATGACAGGGATTACAAAAAGGACCTATAACAACTTTTCGGTTCTTGAAAATGAAGTCGAATGTTCTATTTGCAATAACTTTGGTCATGAAGAATCTGAATGCAGGAGCAGGTTTCAGCAGAAAAAGGAGCAAGCCTCAAGCACCAAAACATGGAGAATAAAGGAACCTCAAACAGAAAGATGTGGAATAGCATTTTATGCAGAGGGACAGGAAAATCTATGGTACATTGACAGTGGATGTTCGAAGCATATGACAGGTGATAAAGAAAAACTTGAATCTTATTCTGCTCTAGAAAAAGGAAAGAAAGTCTCGTTTGGAAATGATACTCCTGCAACTATAAAAGGAAAAGGCATTGCTCAGTTAAAAGAAAAGGTCAAAGCTGGAAATGTTTTGTATGTTGATGGATTGAAGCATAATCTTCTAAGTGTCAGCCAGATGTGTAATCAAAGAACCGAGGTTATTTTCAGATCGAATGGATGTCTTGTTCGTGATCTTGATACAGGAAAAACAGTACTCCAGGGCAAAAGAACTCCAAATAATCTGTACATATTTGAAGAAGGACAACAACAATGCTATCTGAGCAAGGATGAAGAGCACTGGTTATGGCATCGAAGGTTGGGACATCTAAGCTTCTCACAAATAAGGAAAGCATGCAAATATCAGGCAGTTCGCGATCTTCCAGATATTAAAATTCCTGACAACACCATATGCAGATCATGTCAGTTTGGAAAACAAACCAGGACTAACTTTCCAGAGAAAGAAGGATCAGCTAGCATGCCTCTTGAGCTAGTACATACAGATACATGTGGCCCATTCAGGAAAAGAACACCTAGAGGAGAGGAATACTTGATATTATTTATTGACGATTTCTCCAGGTTTGTCTGGTTAGGACTTATGAAGCACAAAGATGAAGCTTTTGAAAAATTCAAATCCTTCAAAGCCTTGGTTGAAAATGAATCAGGTCACAAAATTAAGTGCCTCAGATCCGACAGAGGTGGGGAATTTACTTCAAATGAATTTTTCGATTTCTGTGATGAACATGGGATAAGGAAAGAATTCTCTACAGCTAGAACTCCTCAGCAAAATGGAGTTGTTGAAAGAATGAACAGAACAATCCAACAAATGGCTCGTGCTATGCTTGATGAATCAGGAACTCCCGCAACTTTCTGGGGTGAAGCTGCACATGCTGCGGTTGTTATTCTCAACAAAACAAATGTCCGGGTGAACAGCACTCAAACTCCTCATGAGCTTTGGAGTGGCAGGACTCCTTCGGTAAAGCATTTCAAAATCTTTGGGAGCAAATGCTATATCAAGAATACTGATGAGCAGCTTGGCAAACTTGAACCTAGAGCAGATGAAGGCATTCTTCTTGGCTATTCTCCACATAGCAAAGCATACAAATGCTACAATAAAAGACTTGGCAGAATTATTGACAGCATTGATGTAGTGGTTGATGAGAAGGGATACATTCCTAGGCAAGTACATCATGAAGATATAGAAGAAGATGAAGGCTACCCTCAAAGACAGAATAATGAAGAAGAAGAACCCCAAGGAGAACCTCAAGAAGAACCAAAGGAACAGACAAGAATAGAAGAGAAAACTCCATCCAGATATGTTCAGAAGAATCATCCAGAATCTCAGATTGTGGGGCAGAAAGAAGCAGGTGTACAAACAAGAAGAACAGTTGCAGAAGCCTCAAGCTATTTGGCATTACTCTCCTCTACTGAACCACAAAATGTGAAAGAAGCATGCAAAGATGAATGTTGGGTGAAAGCAATGGATGAAGAACTTGAGCAAATCGAAAAGAACAACACTTGGGAGCTGGTTCCTAGACCAAAGGATAAGAATGTTATCGGAACAAAATGGGTCTTCAAAAATAAATTGAATGAAAATGGAGAAGTAATTAGAAACAAAGCCAGACTTGTTTGTAAAGGGTATGCGCAGTAAGAAGGAATAGACTTTGAAGAAACTTTTGCTCCTGTTGCAAGACTTGAGGCCATCCGAATGTTCCTTGCTCTCTCAAGTTTTCAAAACTTCAAAGTATTTCAAATGGACGTGAAATCAGCCTTTCTGAATGGAGACTTGGAAGAAGAAGTGTACATTGAACAGCCAGATGGGTTCATTCTTGGAAATGATCCAAATCTTGTATGCAGATTGAAAAAGGCTCTCTATGGTCTCAAACAAGCTCCAAGGGCTTGGTACTACCGGTTGGACAAATATCTTCATCAACAAGGTTTTTCAAAAGGTTCCGCAGATAGCAATCTGTATATAAAAGTTGAAAATGACAAATTGCTAATACTTGTTGTGTATGTAGATGACATTATTTTTGGCAGCAATGAAGAAGCTATGAGTCAAAGCTTTGCCTCGGTCATGCAGAAAGAATTTGAAATGTCCTTGCTAGGAGAACTGACATATTTCCTTGGTTTGCAAATCCAACAAAAGGAAGGAGGAATCTTTTTATCTCAAACCAAGTATCTCAAACAGATTTTGAAGAAATATGGCATGGAAGATGCAAAACCAGTATGTACACCCATGGTCACAGGATGTAGCCTCAGTGCAAATGATGAATCTGCAGCAGTACATCAACCAACCTACAGATCTATGATTGGAAGTTTACTTTATTTGACAGGTACCCGACCAGATATCATGCATGCAGTTGGAATAGTTGGAAGATTTCAAGCAAATCCGAAAGAGACTCATCTTCAGGCAGTGAAGAGAATTTTCAAATATCTTCAAGGGACTCAAAATTATGGCTTATGGTATCCTAGAGATACAGATCTTACACTTCACGCTTATACAGATGCAGATTGGGCCGGAAGCGTGGATGACAGGAAAAGCACAAGTGGTGGTGCGTTCTTTATGGGTTCCAGACTGGTATCTTGGTTCAGCAAGAAACAGAGTTCAATTGCCTTGTCTACAGCTGAAGCGGAATATGTTGCTGCTGCATCTTGTTGCACCCAACTCCTTTGGATGATGCAGACATTGCAGGATTTTCAAATCACTTGTACTCCACCAATCCCTATCTTATGTGACAACACAAGTGCAATCAGCATCTCAAAGAATCCTGTTATGCATTCAAAAACCAAGCACATACCAATCAAGTATCATTTTCTCCGGGAACAAGTACTTGAACAGAAGGTCAAATTGGAGTATGTTCCTTCTAAGGAACAAGTTGCTGATATTTTCACCAAACCATTGCCCAGGGACATTCTTTAGTACCTCAGGCAAAAGCTGGGGGTTGTTGATGCATCATCTTATTGTTGAACCTCTTCTTATTGGTGATACAGGCTCAGGGGGAGCACATAATGCATTGTTGGCATTATGGAGGATGGTCAAAAGAAGATCTTGGAATTTGTTGCAATATGTCTCTATCTCTTTCATGGTAGATTATGGTTCGTCACTGCAAATCTGGTTCATATTCAGGAGGAGCATGATCTTAGGGGGAGCATACCCTTTGCCCTTGATGTCAAAGGGGGAGAATGAAGCTGAAGATTATGAGGTTGCCATCAAGTCCAAAGGGGGAGATTGTTGGCATTATGGTTCATGGTTCAGGTGTTGTCCTTGATGGCAACCCATTCAGGTGGTAGATCGCTGTTCTTCATGTCAGCAGCAAAGATTGATGATCAGCTCTTAATTTATTGAAAAATTTAAGAAGGACGCAGGTACACCTTTCAGATAGTGCGTACCCGCAGGTAATCCATGCATAGACCGCGTCCAGGGACGCAGTCCAGCCGTTCAGAAGGTGCGTCCACCCAGTGCACACTTTTTAAGGCAGAGAAAAGCACACGTGGGGGTTTCTTGTGATTTACTCCTGGTATCTAGCTGACGGTATTGTGTTTTTAAGGTGTTGGCTCGTGGTATTGTTCCTTGATTTGAGGAGGAGCTTGCCTATATAAAGCAAAGGAGATCATTTGGTTGGTACAAGTCTTGGGTTGAATATCTTATTGGGTGAGGTCTAGTCTAAATCTAAAGAAGGCGAATCTACTGGAGGACTAAGATCTCTTTGGCGCAAGATCAGATCTGTAGATCTGACTGTTTGGGTTACACTTAAGGTCTTGAAATCATTCATATCTGAAGGTACGCAGGTTCAGTGAAGGCCAAGTGCGCCGGGACGCAGCGCAGCAGAGAGAGACCTGCGTGGGGACGCAGGGCAGACGTGGCTCAGGTGCGTCCGGGACGCAGCTCAGTAACGGGAGATCTGCGTGGGGACGCAGGACAGACCAGGTTCAGGTGCGTCCCTGAGGTAAAAAGGCGCGGCGCGATAGTGTCTCTGGGTGCGTCTTTGGGATAACAAGACGCGGCGCGATAGTGTTCTTGGGTGCGTCCCTGTAGCAAAAGGACGCAGTGCAGTTGAAGGAACAGTGCATGGGCACGCAGCGCAGCAGAAGGATATCTGCGTGTGGACGCAGGGGAGCAGAAGGTTAACTGCGTTTGGTCGCAGGCCACAGAAGGGAAAACTGCGTCTCTGTTCTGTTGATTATATTTCTCTGTTGATAAGGTGTTCTGGGTTAATTCTGTTATTGCTGATCTGATATCTGTAGTGATCTGTAACTGTTATGTACTTGTTGATCATCTGATGCTTTATGAAAAGAAGTAGGGGGTTGTAGCTCCCTTCCAGGAGTAGACTGGAAAACGAGAGAGAGTTGTAGCTCTCTGCAGGTTGCAGCCTGCGTACTGGTAAAGGACTGCACCAGTACAAAATCATTGTAAAAGAAGTTTCTAATTTGAAAGAAGATAGAGACATATTGCAGCAGGTGGTTTTCACCCACATTGGGTTTCCACCTTACATCTTGTGTTCTTTGGTGTGACTATCTGTTTTCTTTGTTCATGCTCATTATTTTATGGTACTGACATGCAAAAATAATTCTAAGATCAAATAAGGAAGATTTATTAAAATTGCTAGATAATACTGATTCACCCCCCCTCTCAGTATTATTCTCAACAGAGAGGACATCATCAGAAAATTTTGGAATGAGCTACTGATGGTTCAACAGGAACTGGCTCAGCACAAGGAAAATGTGGTCCCTCTGCATGAACATCAAGGGTTAAGGAAGAAGTTTGAAGCACTTACCAAGACTGAAGATGAGACCTTTTCTCAGTATAAGGCTGAGTAAAAGAAGGTTGAATGGTTAATGGGTCAATTGCAAAAATCTAGAGAGAAAATGGAGACCATCTGCTCTCTTTATTTAGACATGCTATCTTAACGAGCCCATGCCACAAATTATGCTTTATTTATCATGGAAAGATATCTCCTACTAAAAGTTAAGGCCGTTAAGGCTGGAAAACTGGTAGAGATTAAAACCACTCCCGACTTTATCAAATGCTTCAGAGAGAATGATGAGAAGGTTCAGTGCCTCCTTTGTGAACTCTATATGCATAATTTCATTTTAGAAGATGACAGGGACAGCCACCCTGGCCCTTTTATAGGAGACATCCAATTTCAGGCATTCCTCTCATTTGATACCAACCAACTCAAGTGGGCCAAGGCTCACAAAACTTTCAGAAAATGTGAGTATGGAATTGACCTATGGGTCAGAGGGGAGCCTACACAGCCATTACTCCTATCTGTCAAGCATAAATAGTTTATGCAGCGAGCCGGTGTTGTAGGCAAATTGGGGCCACTCCATATTGATATTATTTAGGCCAGAAAGGAATATTTCCAGGACATTAAGGAAGAAGCCTTGTCTGCATCAAGATAGAGCTGGGAAGTCTCCAGTAACACTATGCAGAGCTGAGAGCCATTTGGATATCAAAACTTCCTAGCCGCCTCTTCTCGTTTCTATAAATATAGTAATATGATTTTAACGATGGGGCCAGATTGGATAGGATGTTTTTATAGAACTCCAATCATATGGTATCCTCCTGATCAATACCGCAATGAATATAACTTGAAGGATCAGGAGGTAACCCAGGCTTTCACTATCCTTAAGAAAAAAAAATGGTTTTAGGAATGACAAGGAGGAAGTATATCCTGCTTATTCCCTAACTCAGTTGCATCTAAACTATTTGCTTGCATGAGGATGTGCAACAAGGTAAGCTGGGGAGTATGTTGGGACATGAAAAAGGTATGATTTCTCTTCATAAAATGCTTCATTTACTATTCATCCTTATACGATTCTCTCAGTTTATAGATTAAAATGAGGAAAATATCAGCTAAAGTTGGATGGAAGCATTTGGTGACAGAATAGGAAAATCTAGTACAAGAAACTGATTTTTTGCTATCTTTGTATGTAGATATGTGGACTGGATAAGATCTGTTCAGTTGACAGAAAAACATGAGGCCATAAAAGGGAAAAGCTACAGCATCTTGGGCAAACAAGGAAGTGGGAGATCAACCCAAACAATGTTATTTTATCACATGATCAGATTATGTATTGTGAAATCCTTAGGATCCCCTGATCTTGAGGATTCGATTTTATCCAGTTACTCTTTTATGCTATATATAGGGCCGAAAAGAAATTAGATATAGTTCAGACTTGGATAATCTGTAATTATTATTTTTGAAAACATATACGATGTTATCTCAGTGACTTTGTAAGTTGTTACTTGCATTAATGAAAGAAGGGTGTGTTTGATACATCTTCATATTCTGAGCTTATTAAGCAAAGGCTTCTAGCGACTCTGGGCCCAGTCACAAGAAGTTCTACTGCTTCCTTGTGTTATAGTTTTTATATTTAGCCTTTGCTATTGATTTAGTGTTCAGTCATTGGTTACTTCATTTATTGTAAAGGTTTGTGATATTGATTCATATTGCTGTTCAATTAGATTTAGAGTGAAGCCGTGTGACGTACTTAAGTAGTGCTTTGATTGGAATGAGTGAATTAGTGTTAATAGCATATTGTTGTTCATTTGAATTGATGTTATCATAGATCTTGGAGATAAGACTGATTAGCTTCTATAGATTGCAACATAGATCGTTTTCCATTTGGAAATCCTTTATCGCTAATTGTTGTTCAATTAATGTTGTTGTTCAATTGAGAATTGTAAGTTTATTTGGGTTGCTATAGATTCACAGTGTTGTTCAATAATTATAGCTTCTTTCCTTGATTGAGTAAGTTAGCAATTTTAAGTGTGATTCTTATTTGCATTCAATTTCAATTGATTTCGGAACAAGTTTCATAGAATTGCATAGTGTTTTAAGAGTATTTCTTCCATAGATAGTTCTTTCCAAAATTGTGTGAATTGAATTGAAGAATTAGCCATTAGTGATTGCAATGGTTCATCATTAGGTAACCCCTAGATTCACTGCATATACTGTGTTGACACTCTTGAGATAAAAATACTTACCTCGGGTTAACAACTAATTAAGGGATTAAGATTACCTGTAAAAAGACATTTTAGTGAGCCAACAACTTGACCAATCCAATAAATCCACTTAACTGATGGATATTTTCATGTTTAACCAACTTCTATAAGCTCACTTACCTTATTCGACCATACACTGGAAATTTTTGATCAAGAACATTGCCACAATACCAAAATTAGCAAAGTTGCATGAGGAACTAGAGAAATTCTAGCTAAATTCACAACCACATGCATAAAAATATGTAATCTAGGTTGCAACCACATGGTTAAGCCTCTCTCCATGTGGTTGGAGCCTTTTAACTATATGCATAAGCCTAGATTCATGTGTTTGGGGCAGAGGATGGGATAAAACCAATCAAATCCCCTTAGATCTCATCCAAACTTATTCCAAAGCTTGACAAGCCTTTGTAGGACGTTCGGAAGCCACTAAAACCTTTGAAATAATTCACTAAGCCACTTCCACATCAACATTATCATCATAAGTCAAACTAGGTTGAATTGGATGCCAACCAACAAATACACTAACACTTGGGCCATCAACATGCTCCACAAACAATTTTGCCATCAGTATATAGCTCTAGAACATATCAGACATCCTCTAACACTTGTAAAACCATCTCAAGAATCCTCCAACACTTGTATATCATCTCCAAGACCTATATATCATACCATCAACACGTAGACCTAATCATGGGCATGGAGACCTAATCAACAAGGCTCCTCAACTCTAACTCTTGTAGAAACACCAACGCTTGTATGCAACATCATGAACAAGGTGATCATCACATTTCTACTTTGAAATGTCCATGCAACACCTTTTCACAACTAATCAACAAGGAAATTGTAACACACCACCATCCAACTCAACAACAACAACATGATAGTGAGGACCATGACATCCTCTTCCTCACCCAATGAATGCAACACCTGCAAATCATTGCTTCATCCTTACATCTCCATGCTAGTAGACCAAAACTGATGTAACACATCAACAATGTACAAGCCAACTCCTACAATCCATGCTATCAAATTGACATCAATGCCAACCAACAACACATCTACAACACTGCAGCACACATCAATTCTAACAAACTTTTCATATTTTCCCAAAGTGTCCTCTTTTGGAACAATTTGAGGAATTGAGAATCCAACGGAAATTGTAATTTTGGCATCATGAGTCATGGTTAACAAAAACGACTATAAATGAACTATATAGATGGACAATAGGGGATGGGAGACATCAAGGAGTTAGATGTAAAATCCAGGGTGAAAAAAATCTATCCAAGACACAGACACACTAAAGAAATAAATGGTGGGATGTGATACTTGTAGGAAAAACAATACCAAAATGCAGAATGATCATACCATTGGAAAATAAATGTGAAAACTTGGCAAATAAAACAATACTAAGATAACAGTAAGAGTCTATGATATTATGTGAAAGACCAAAAAAGGGAATGACACGACATCAATAATAACTGAAAACGGTACATTCAGACACCAAAATGAAAATGAAATTGGGATATAAATGTTATGGGATATTGACTAGATAAATGAAAAGACTCGCATTAATGACAGATAGATGATTTAAATGACATTTTTCACTTTCTCTCCCTAACCACAGAGAGTTGTTGTGGGTCGCAACTAAAAACTAAGATGAAGGACTAATGCATATACATAGATTAATTGACTGACGCAAGTAAATAGATAAACTAAATTACACGACCAACTTAAACCTATACCTAGCTAATGCCCCCTTATCAGGATAAGAAAGAATTAAATTGATCTTTATGGACCATGGTAGGGCTTCAAGTGTGCACCGTTTACCCAACCAAGAAAAATCACTCCATCAAGTTGAGCGAGTTTAACAACTCCAGAATCCCGTATCTCTGCAACATAGAAGGGACCCAACAAATGCATCTACAACTTACCTAGACGTTTGAGATACTTGCTATCATAAAAAAAAATACTTAACCTCCCATAGGGAAAGACTTAGGTTTAATATGTCTATCATGCCAAGTCTTCTGTCTTTCTTTCTCAACAGTTTGATGGAAATATGCAAGGAATCTCTGCTCATCCAATTCCCACAACTTTTATAGCCACTCTCTAATGGATTCATCATTGAAAATTCTTGTGACCTAATAAATAAAAAGGTTTGGAACAATAAACTCAGTTGGTACCACAAATTATTGCCCATAAATAAGTTGGAATGGAGTACACTTATGTAGTTGTTTCACAGTGGTATGATAGGCACATAAAGTAGTTGGAACTAGTTCATCCCAATCATCTCTATTTGCAAAAATGTTGGCTTGTTGGGGCCTGACCCAGGTTCAGAGGTGATTTAGCCAAACAAATCTCGGTACTACTGGCCCTTTTGGAAATAGTCCGCGGAGCGTGGACTGAGGTCTCACCTGAAGTAGTATGGGAGGGTGCTAGAACCAGGTTTCCACACCATGGAGATGTTTTATGAGTTCAAGTGGTCCGTGGTTCGACCCTGGGTGCACATCACTATGCGCACTTACCCGTACCTCGCAGCCTGTGATGTTGCCTTCACACAGCCCTACTCGGGGGCCGAACACTGTTATTACCCAAGCCTTTACTAGTATCCTGTTGTTAGTTGATTAACTTAGCTTACTTGCATGCTTTCAGTTATACGTAGCAATATAAATCATTCATACAGGTGCGCGCAGTAAATAAACAATATATTTGCAATTTATATCAAACATGTAATAACCCAAGAATAGATACACAGATTAAGATAAAACTTCTCTTTATTACTTCTTCCTCGGTTACAGACTCAACTCCACCTGAACACTCAGCTACAGGGGTCCGTGCACTCAATTGCAGACTACTAGGCCTTTGTGCACTCAGCTGCAGAGCCTTCTCCTACTCTACGACCCAAAGACACACTTTACACTTCTGACTCAATCACTTCGACTTTTTACCCCTTTTACACTTAAAGCCTCGCTCTATTTATACAATCCCATGGTCCGCGGACCATGGGTAGGCCGACATTACATTACAAGACTAGGGCAGACAACCTTATGACTCTATCATACGTTTCGCGCTTCGCACCCACAATTCGTGGAGTCTTTACAACAATATTAAGTCAAAACTTGGGCTTTGAGCCCTAAAACATGCCTTGCGGGGATTCCATGCCCAACAAGGCCCCAACAAAAACATCGTGAATCATCCTCGAGTCACTCGGTTGGCACAAAAATCTTGGCGTGGAGTCCCTCCAACTATTCTCGAACCGTACTGAGGTCTGTAGCGCATTGAGATGTTGCTTGTTGTATCTGTTGCATCCGCTATTCTGAGACCTCTCATTCTAGGGTGCTTCTCTGCATTAATGTGTGCATCCCCTGTATGTGTGCAAGCTTTCCTTCAATGTTTGCTGTCATAGTGAAGGCCTTGTCGATCCACGGCTGGACGCACGCTTTGAGAACTGCCTCCTTGTGGCGCACCGCATCCACCTGTTCCTTTAGTTCTTTAGCTTGCTACATCCTCGTAAGCCTTTGGGTGAGGACCACTATCTTCCTAATTCCTCGAACACTGTCGTATTGCTACTGGAGTTCTCGCGCTTCTGTCTCCAAGCACTGGATGTTGGGGTCCTCCTGCAGAGTTGTGAGGACCTCAAGTGCCTATTCCAACATGCTGGTACAGTCTCGCACTGCACCTCTGATTTCCTCTAGTCCCGCTATGATAGCGCTAGCATGTTGTTCTCTGACTTCCAGGGGAGTGGATGGCTATGCCTTTAACCGCAGCTTGGCGATCTGAAGATTCAGCTCCAACTGAACCTTGGTCATTTCTTCCCGAGCCTTGCAGATTCCTGTAGCTAACCTGTGGATCCGCACCTCTACTAGTAGATCTGCTGGGATGGCTAGCTCCGAGACGTGTCGGTAAGTGTCGCCTACAACTTGCACCAACTGTTTATTTTGTGACACCAATTCATCACGCTGCAAGCTGAGTTGTTCCATGTTTATCTTTTACTCGCTGAGGACTTGGATCGCGCGGCTCTCTCTAGCGTGTAGCTCTGCCATTATCCCATCCTGTAGCAGATACAGTGTCTCACACAGAAGGGCAGCCAGATTAAGTCCAAGGCCTTTCATCATGCTCACCAAAAATTGATCGGCCTCATTTACTGCTACTAGGGCCCCTTCCAGCAACACTATTGTGTTTTCCATTCGTGCACGCAACATCTGCTCTGCTGTCAAGGATCTTGCTGCAAGGTGGGTTGAAAGGGTACTCGCTTGAGGAGGACGTACCTGTAACTCCTACTTGAGGGGCCCCAACACAGTCTAGTGCTCGTACATAAAATCCTAAAGAGCCTCATTGCTAACATCGTGCACTGTCTCGTTGATGTCATGGAGATCACCGTTGGTTAGGGTGATCGGGTCGATGGCCAACTTCAAGGACTTGACCTTCTTCCTTGGTCCTGCTCTTTCTTCCATGTGTGGGCGCGGTCTTGGGGTTCGCGCTCCCTTCTGTTGTTACTGCTTCCTCTACCTCCTGTCCTTGCAAGGGCGTTGCTATGGTGTTGTTGTTGCTTCTTCGGCCTTTTTCTGCTTGGCAGCTTTCTGTGCAGCTGCCCGCGTTGCCCATTCTTTAGCTGTCGTTATTTCCTTCCATATTTTCTCGGCCAATTATGTGACGCACAGCTTGGTATCGTCCTTCTTCTTTTGCACTGCTGCCCTCTCAAGTTCTGCAAGATTTAGGGTGTGCTATTCCGGGGGCCATGTCTCCAAGACAGTGAAAATGGCATCATCAATGGCTAAAAAAGGTAGCTTAGTCCACTCCTTCACCAGATCCTTGCACGCCCTAATAAAGATGTTGTGCATATCAGCCTTAAAGTCTGCAAAACTCTGTAGACTGTTATACACCGTGGGTGACAAGCATGACTTCTAGTTTATCCACAACATGTTCATCTCCATGAGCACCTAGAAGATCTTATTGTTGTGTATCCTTTTCGCGTCCTTCATGGACCAAAGCGAAGTGTACTTCGCGGCCTCTAGTAATTCTTTGTCAATGCTGGGGAATTGACTATCCTCTGGCAGTTCCCCCGCTACAAGCACTATGGATAGTAACAGCCACGCATAGTGGAAGGTTTTATCTTGCTCCTGGGCTTCGCAACAATTCTTCAAAAAAATTTGCACAGAGGAATTCAGACCAGTTAAACTAGACCCCCTCCGCTCATTGCTCAGCCAGTGCGATCACCGGTGTAGGTACCTCGTCTGTGTGGCACTTTCGCATGACTTTGTGGCTAGGATTTGGGTGACTACACGTACCACTTTGTCTTTGATTCAGGAGATAGTGTAGCCCCTCTTCTTCTTCTCCAGCTTGTACTTTGTATTCATGGCCTCCGCAAGGGCCAAATCACTACCCTTCCCTTCCGATATGGTCGTTGGGTACTTTCCTTTGTATGGTAGCCAATAAATGTGATGTATTGGGTCTTCCATGATGGGGATAGGCTCCTCCATCCATAGACACCCATCATGCACCAGGTAGAGCAGCTGCATGATGACGAAAATCGCTATTGGGGTGTGGTGGAAATGCGGCACCCATAACAAGTTCAATAACCTGGCCTTTTCCACTTTGCGTAGCCACTTCCGTGGCTCTAACGTTGTCACCACCCTCACGTTGTTCTGCTTCATGAGATTTTCAGTTTCCAGGTGAGGGAACTTCTCGCAGTCAGAGAGGTCCCAATCTTCAAACTTCATGGTTGGCACGCGGCCCAAGTGCATGCCTTCAAACATAATGTCATCTGGGAGGAGCGGGGTCTGGAGTGAACTCTTGGTTTCGTCCAGGTCCTTGGGCACTTTGGCCTTCCCTTTTCGCGGGGGGACATATGTGGGTAGTTTCGTTGCAGAGTGTGTAGGTTGAATATCTTCCTCCATGCCTTCATCTTCTTCCTCTTTGATGATAAGGGCCTGCAAATATCTTCCTCCTCATTTGTTTCTATCGTGATAGTTTTCCCCTTCTCTTCCATTGATATTTTGTTGCGTAGCAGGTTCCTCGGGGACACAAGTACTGGAGCCATTTCCTGTTTATCGTTCTTGGGTCTTGGCGTACGCGGTGATTTGGGGATCTCTGCCACAACCCTAGCACCTTCGGGAACATCCTCCACAACTGGGGTTTGCGCGGCCTTTTCGGCGATTACCTCTTCTACTCCCAAACCATCCTTAGTTGTTTTCATCATATTTGGGTTGTAATCTGTCATTCGCAAATTTAGGGGCTCAATCAATGCTCGGCTCACAATGCTCAGGGATTTTCTCACAATGCTCAGGGCTCTGCTCAATCGCTCAATTCTCAAATGACCAAGTGTTGTTTGTTGGGTAGCCCCTTGCTTTTTATATTGCCTTTTGAATTCGAATTCGACTGTTCCCCCCAATTTCGGTCATTAATGCTTTCTTGGCAGCAGATTTTCCCAAATCTTGCCCATAAATTGCATCTTAAATGTCTGCCACCCACTCCATTTGGCCTCAAGTCGATCATCCCATCATGAACAGTGACTTCGACGGTCACTTTCTAGCCAATTCGCGTGGCAGTGCAGTCCCCTATGCGCAGTCGTGAACCTTGCGACTCTTTGCTTATGCGCTCATCTCCAATATCATGAAGCTCCTGGGAAGGATAATTTATAGTCCCGCTCTCCCTTCCAACTGCTTGGAGCGCTAAGACTGTCCTTCCCTTGGCTAGCCAAGTGGTCGCACCACCCGTGTGGAGCGCCATCTTGTCCTCTATCACGGTTCTTGGAGAATCCCCACCTTCTATGGTTGTGCACTTCCTCATTTGCAATGCGCTACCCTGGTCACTATGCTTGATGATATGCAGCCCAAGCCAAGGCATCAAACTAAGCAATTCACAGTGATAGTTCTCAAACTTGTCAGTATGATCGTTCGTACCTTGCCTTATCATCCTAGTTTTCTTGGCGAGAAACTCTTCCTTTATCTCATCTTCCAGCTTCTTGACCTCTGCATCTGTCAAAGTGCTTTTCTCTCTTAACAGTACCCTTTCTTTGTCAAGTTTGCAAAGTCTAAGGTTTCCTTGTTGGATTTCCTCCTCAAGTCTCATGTGTTCTGTCTCTTGTGGCTATGTGATTCCTTCTTTCTGGACTTCGCGAACCATTGTATCTAAGGGTGTTGTCATGCGCGGACTAGGATTTGCATGTTCCATAGGGATTAAAGCATCTGCTTCATACTCCAGCGTCGGAAGTGTCTGCATGGTCAGAGTTTTTCACACGGTCCTATAAGCCCATAAAACCGCTCGTACACGCAAGTCCTAGTTAGTGTGTCTCGAATGGTGGACCGTGTTCAATACTGCACATACTTTGTCAAAGGCTTCCACGTGGATAATATACAGCAAACTTAGTCTTATCCTACTTCATTTTTCACGCCATCTTCTTGCCTGTTCCTGCTTGTTGGTCCCATTTCCTATTGTGAGGATGGTGTGCATTCGTGCAAGTTGCATATCATACACTTGTATCCATCTGGAGAGGTGGACGCGTAGGATGTTTCATTCATCATACCCGGCTTTCATCCTCGTCTGAGGCTTTACAAATTGTATGAGCATCATCCTTCTGCATTCGCGCCAATCCTCAAAACTTCTTTGATGCGTACCCCACCATCTTGCGGCCGTGGCGCGTAGTGTCCATTTCAAAGCATCAAAACGTTGTTTTTCCGGTACTTCTCTTTCAAACTTTTTCAGGAAATCATCCACCTTGCTCAACCAGTCATACATAGGCAGATCCCTTACCTCTGTTGTCATGCAGTGTAGTGATCTTAGCATCATGTTGAAATTGAGCGTGGTTACCTCGTGTAACCGATTTTGCTATCATTCTATTTCCTCATCTGAATCTGATGTGCAGGAGCTTTCATGCTCCCATGAAATCCTGCCATCCGCTGTTGGATTCACCCAGTCCTGCTACCACACAGTTATCTTGTAGATACAGTCTAGATTGTCATAGCCCTTGTTGTCATGCACTGGCTCTATGTAGCGTGATCCTTCCGTAGGGTCTAAAGGTACCACTATGTGTAGTGACTTTTTCTAAAAAATCATCTTACGCTTCTTTAGATTTATCACTCCAATCACGTCAGTAGCCCAATCCATTCTTAATAGCATGGGATAGGGATTGCTGTCATCGACAATCTCTATCACTTCGAAATCTTCAAGCGTGCTCGCACCTTCAATATCTACCGTTATTCCCTACAATCTTCCCATCAGTATGATATTTTGCTAGTTCACCATTCGTAATTAAATAGGAGACCATTGCAATGCAATCCTTCCCATGTGCTCCCATGTCTGCTTCGGTAGGATGTTCGCGTCGGATCCTAGATCCAGAAACACTTGATCCATTTCATATTCCCCGATTTGCGTAGTCAAACTCATCTCCCTTCTTGTTCACATTGTGTGCTTCCCGAGCTTCCAGACTACATGCAGTTCTCCTGACCCAGCGCACCTAGTGATGAGTTCTTGCAGTCCCTTCACCACCTTGCTGTCGTGCAACAGCTTCATGCATGTCTCCAGAAAGGTAGTGAGCATTCATGGGTCCATCTTCGGTTCTATTTTGTCTTTACTACCTGAAATGGAGGCCTCTGTGAAGCTCTTCTTAGCTCCCATGAATGCCTCCTTCACGCGTTCCAAATTAAACTCTGGTTCCTTTGTTGGGGCCTTGTGAACCCAAGCACTATCTTCTGGCTACTTACCTTTGTCATCTCCTATTGTAATACCACTTCGAAACAAGATATTTACATTCGGGTCCTCTTCGCATGGATCAGACCCCATCATTTGCAGGTTCTGAGTTAATGGAGGATGGAGTGTTCCTTTATCACGCAACCTCGCTATCAGTGTGGGGCAATCCTACGTCTCATGACCAAACTGGATACAATATAAACATGATGCTCTCGTTGGATTTGTACATTGTGGGCATAATTCCCTGGCCCTCCGCAATTGTAACAAATTAGCTGTCCACGACCCCTTCCTGGTCCCATTCCACCTTGACCTCATCCACGCCCCTGAAATTTAGTGCACACCAACCCTGAATTTTGATCGAGGGCTCGTGTTTCAGTCTGAACTCTGTAGGTAGGAGTTTGATCCATCATCAGTTCATAAGTTCATACAAGTCGCTCATCATGGCCTACTAATCTGCATAAGTTACAGAACAACTGCTGGGACGTCTGTGTATACTTCTATAATAGGTGGCAGTTATCTGTAGCATGCTTCCCTCCTATCTGACAAATCGCGCACCATAATGCAGGCGTCGCACTCGTTCCTGCTTGTGCCTTTGGTTTTAATGCCATTGGTCCTCCTCCCGCCAAGTAGTTCACAAATCCTGGACAATGGTCCTTTTCATGTCCCTGGCCTTTGCACTTTATGCACCATATCTCCTCGCGCGCTTCTGGGCAAGTTGTCCTGTCTTGCTTCAAACTCTAGATCTCTAGACACAGATTTTTCAACTGCACGTGGATCTGTTGCACTCCCAGGTTAGGATCTTGTATCAGGGTCTTGTGCAGTCTCATTGCGATCTCCAAAGCTTCGACCTAAGTGGATAGCTTCTGTTGTGACGACATGGTCCTTAGATGCGGCGTTAGTGACGCTACAAACCATGCGCGGTGTTGCCCATCCGTCAAAGTCATGTTGGCTTCGCGAATCATACCCTTCAGTCTTTGATCCAGCTCCTAGGGGGTCTCACCTGGAAGCATCGCAAGTTCATTAAACTCGATAATCAACCATGTCTCCGATTTTAGCCTGCCAAATTCCCTGTTTAGTGTAGCTTGGATATTTACGATCCCTGCAATTGGATTGTCATTGGAATTCTTAATGTACCATGTTAGTGTGGATCCTACAATGCGCTTACCAACATTGCCTTCTTTATTTTGTCATCCATGACATCTTGCGCTTCCCATACAACCTTTACCACGAACCAAAATTGGTTTGGATCTTCGTTCCCTACTCCTTTGAACACCAACAACTTTATTGCACTTGCCATATTGAACTATGGTGGTGGCAGAGGTGGTGTGGGCAAAGATGGGGGTGAAGATGGTGAAACTGGTGGTGGTGTAGGTGGGGGTGGTATGCATGGAATTCACTACCTTATCAGACTGATTTCACTTCTTGGTGAAACTTTCGCGAGCTCTTCCTCGCTTTCTTGTCGAGGCGAAATCAAGGGGCTAGTTTCTATCTATGCGCTACCTTCGTTTCTATAGATCCTCCCACTTCGCGTAGCCCCAAACATCAATTTATTCGCATAACCTGCTTTTCACACAGCAGCATTTTAATCCAAGTGTTCAAAAATTTAATGTACTTACCTCCCAGTCCTTTAAGGAAGTGTCATTCCACCTCGCTGTAGTTGACTGAAGTATCTACTGTGAACTCAGTGATAAAGCCTCCTATAATTCGATCAAGCTAATGGTCCATAGTGCACTCGATCTTATCTTCCGTGCTTCTAGTCTTTCACCAACTTTGGAGTCCACACAATAGGTTTGTCGAGCATACACCTTCCTTGACTATCTGCTAGCTTCGCAATCCACTCGTACAACTCAAAGGGGAAGGATGCAAAGAAAATTTCATGGATTTCCATATATAATAGCGCCCTAACCACTATTCCTCCGATACTCGCAGATTCCTGTTTTCCTGCGCCACTAACTCGTGAATCTTTCTGTCCAACCACTCTTTAATTTCTTTCTTTGTTGGATTCCAGTGACACGACATCAGACATCTCTTATGCAGATCCTAGTCCTGGCAATGGAACCATTTGTTGGCTTGTTGGGGCCTCACCCAAGTTTAGAAGTGATTTATCCAAACAAATCTCGTTACTACTAGCCCTTTTGGCAATAGTCAGCGAAGCGCGGACTGAGGTCTCACCCGAGGTAGTATGGGAGGGTTCTAGAACTAGTTTTCTGCATCTTGGAGATGTCTAATGAGTTCAAGTGGTCTGTGGTTCAACCCTGCGAGCACGTCGCTACACGCACTTACCCATAACTCGCAACCTGCGATGCTACCTTTGCGCAACCCTACTCAGGGGCCAAACCCTGTTATTACCCAAGCCTTTACTAGTATTCCGTTGTTAGTTGATTAACTTATCTCACTTGCATGCTTTATGTTATATGTAGCAATATAAATAATTCATATAGGTGTGCACAGTAAATAAACAGTATATTTTCAATTTATATCAAACATGTAATAACCCAAGAATAGATACACAGAATTAAGATAAAACTTCTCTTTATTACTTCTTCCTCAATTACAGACTCGACTCCACCCTGCGCACTCAGCTGCAGGGGTCCGGGCACTCAGCTTCAGACTACTAGGCCTCTGCACACTCAGCTGCAGAGCCTTCTCCTACTCTACAAGCCAAAGACACACTTTACACTTCTAACTCAATCACTTAGACTTGTTACCCCTTTTACACTTAAAGCCTCACTCTATTTATACAATCCCATGGTTTGCGGACCATGGGTAGGCCGACATTACATTACATGACTAGGGCGAACAACGTTGTGATTCTATAATACATTTCGCGCTCCGCACCCGCAATTCGCAGAGTCTTTACAACAATATTAAGTCAAAACTTGGGCTTTGAGCCCTAAAACATGCCTTGGGGGGATTCCATGCCCAACAAGAACAAACTTTGGTAAGTCCCATTTTTAGAATATAATTAAATGCTTTGGTAGTTCCATTTTCTTATAAATGATACAGGTTTCTTTTGTGATGATGGACCATAAATTCATGCAACCATGTAGCAGTAGTCTCATTGATGATGTGTGATTTTTGCATGACATTTTTTTGCCATTAGGCAAATTACCCAAAATCTAGATCCCTCGTTATCCAAACAACCCTTCTCAGTAATCCCCTATAAATTCATAAGAAAATTCATCCTTGAGGATTTGAATTACGTAATATAGACATGTAGGCCAACCTTGAGCTCAGAAACTGTGCAATTATGGGAGACATCTCAGCCTTAAGCTCAGAAACTGTGGAAAGCTTCCCTTTAGCTTAGAAACTGCACAATTCATTGAGTCAAGAATTTTCCCAGTGGTTGGGAATTGCACAATGCTTATTGGAAGTGTCAATGGTTAGTTTACCGAAAATCAAGAAAGTAAAAATCAATCCCCAGAAAATATGGAGTGGAAAATTTGTTTCTCGAAGGATGACACAAGTTACCATTTCTGGACTTTTGCCAAGTGTTACTTTTTTCTTGATTTTAGGCATATGCATCATAAACCATAATTAGTCTAGATACATATAATAGAGGCCCCTAAATATCATTTTCATATTCAATCTTGGAGTTCTAGCCTTCCCAACGAGATCAAGGAGCCTTTGGTGGAGTTTGTGGCGCTTTTCTGGGTGAGTTTTGCTTTTGTCATCTTTTGTTTATTTTTCAGTCGCTTTTTGTCATTTCACTTGTGTGAGTGATATTTTTCTTGTTTATTTTCATGGTTTCTAGTGTTTTAAATTATATTAGGTTGTATAAGTGTTGGTTTGGTCTGTCGTTCATGTTTTACAAGTGTCGCATCAACTTTATTTTTTTCCCATTAGTGGTTGTTGTTTCAGTGACTCCCTATGCATGTTTTTTTTTCTTTTGCATGTTGATCTTGTATAATTCATCTTCATTGATCTATCTTTCCTTAGTCTGATATATAGTATAACTTACATTATAACTAAGATCTCCCACTTTCCCATCCTCTTTCCAGGCATATTTCCCTTCACTTGGCCAATAGTTACCTTGCTCTTGCGCAAGTCCAAGGCTTAAGATTCATGCTTGGCCTATAAGACTGCAAAACCTTGCTAGAAAAAATGTGCATTATGAAGTTACAGGGCTCAAGCCTCACCTTTGGTCATTGAAACTATGCAACGCGTAGTCTCTCCCTCAGTTTTCCCAGGCTAATACTATGCATTGCGCAGTCTCAAGCCTCAAACTGGTCCCCTGACTGCTAGCACTACAAATGCGTAGTTCAGGAAGCCAACCTCTTCCCACAGCTCAAGATTTGCACATATTTTCCCTTCAGTCTTGTGGTTGCTACCAAGATCTTGCTTTTTGATTCATTTTACTGAAGCTAATTCAAGTTTTCCATGAGTGCATTTTCCTCCTACAAGTATTGCAGTTGTTGAGCACTTCCCATGATCAATCATTGTCATCATGGGACCAAAGAGATATGCTTCAAAGGACACCACAAAAATTAGTACCGGGGAGGCAATTGAGAATACTCCAATGAACTTTCCAGTTTTCTCAGATAATGAATTGTTTATATAAAAGGAGTTAGACATCACATGGTACAAAGTGAAGGAGACATTCTCAGCAAGAATCTTGAAAGCAGATCTTGAATATCGACAGGTGTATGTTAATGTCCAAAAGTTATGGTTACACAAGGTTGCATGAAGGTACCTAGATTTCCCATGTGAAAATGTTATCAGCTAGATAATTTGTCACAAATATTCCAAGACAATGAGATTGAACAATGCTAGCAGAAAAATGCTTGCCTCTTTTTTGGCACTAGATTACCATCTTATGTACCATTTTACGGAGCCAGAATCGCTCATGGATTTTTACTTCTATGCAACCAATAGCTACTTAAGCACAAAGGAGGTTGTTGGGTGAAATATCTAGCAAAGTTCCATCAAACACGCACCAACACCTACAAGAAAAAATATTTTAGGAAGGCTTATCAGTACTTGATAGTCCTATGTTGTAGGATTTATGGTCAACAGAGTATTGATACCTTCCCCGAAGGGTGGGAATTCTTGTTGAACCATATTGTGAATGAAGGAAAACCATTCAACTGGTCATAATTGTTGGCTCAACAACTGAATATCCATGTAGCTAATTCCCATAATCCTCCCAAGGGAAATCAAGCCATATTTTACATGTTTTCCTACCTATTGGATGCAATATGTGCTCACAATTAATTTCCTAGCATGAATTGGCCCTGGACAACAAGAGAGTCTACCACGCACATTTACTACAAGCTACTTTCAGAGTGCAGCCACAAAGGAGTAATGGAAAATTTGACTGATCACTTCCTCATTCCATTATACAAGTTAATATTTGAGGAAGAGCCACCTTGCATGTTATGTGTGGTAATGGAAACAGTGTGAGAAATAGTAGATTGGTCTGCCTCAACAGATGGCACTTTCCTCAGAGTGTTTGGTGGACAAAAGTCTCCACATCTTCTACCGAGGTATGCCATCATTAAGTTATTCATGCAAGAAGTTTCTTACCACCTTTCCACAGGGTTATTAACAGTTCGACACAGGAAGAAGGAAAAACCTTGGCCCACTCTTCCTATGCAGATAGAATTGTATGAAATCAAGAATCTAAAATTTGCAAACACTGAATGTATGGAGATAGAAAATTTCGCATTCGATCATTTGGACTTCAATCCATATGATCCTAGGAATTTTTGTAAATAACACTATGCAAGGATTCATTTCAGTGGAAAAGTGGGACCTTTCACAGACCAGAGGAGGAAGAGATCAAGAATTGTTATAATGCCTCCAAGTCCCGCGAACCAGTCAGTTTCACTGGAAAATTGCAGGTTAATCTGTAGAAGGAAGTCACCACAAAGAAAATACCAGTAGAAAGGAGCAATCTAGTGCATGAAAAGGGCAAGAGGAAAGTTGCACACATTTCAGTGGAAGTGTAGAGCCGCAAGATGAAATAAGATCCAATCATCTTGAAAGCGACCATAATAATAAGGGAGAGGAAGAAGCAAAGGAAGCAAGAGGAAGAGATAAATCATAGGTAAGAACAAGAGTGAGGAAATTGGAAGAAGAGAGGCAAAGACAAGACGAAGAAAAAGGTGAAGAGTAGAGGAAGAAGAAGCAACAAGGAAACAAACCGAGGAACAAGAGCATAATCGACTATGAAGAGAGGAGAGAGAGCAGTTGCAAGACAAGGAGCTTGCTCAATAAATTGAGGAGTTGATTGTGATTCAAGATATGGAGGTGGAACTAGAGCCGTTGAACCAAGATGAGGATTTGATGCCAAGCACTCAACATGTCACCATTTAGTCTCCCCCTCCTCCGACAATAGAGTAAGCTACAATCGAGGAAGAGGAAAATGTTCCTCTTGATGAGGGTTTGGACATGGACACGTAAATATAATTTATGATGATCTTTAGAAGAAGATTGTACAAGAAAGGAAGAAACATTTTTTGAATGATCATGCATCTCTCACATTCATTAGAGAAAGGGTGATTGTGACAGATACTAGAAGGAATCCAAATGTCATTGCTGTAACCAACTTGGCCTTTGCAGATGCTATAAAGTCAAACACGGAGTATTTGAAGGTCAAGAACAAAGAGTTGGAAAAAAACTTACAAACTATTATGAAAGAAGTTGAAAAACTCTGAGCAGAGGTCCAGAAAGTAGCTCTTGCGCAAGTATATCTGGAATAAATTAGGGCATCCATGCTTGGTGAAGTATCGCCATTGGGAGAAACCATGCACAGCTTGTCACCATGCATAAAGTAGTTGTCTACTTGCACGGAATACAATAGAAGTGTAAGGGTAATTCTAAAGAGCCAATGCAATGTAAAGGGGCACCGACCGAATTGGAAAAGAAAATAAGGCAATAAGCAGAGTTGGAGAAATCACAAGTGTGGATGATCATTGATAAAACCAAACAACCCACCTCATTCGTTCACCAATATTCAGGCCTCATATGCATTATTGTACAACAACTTGGATTTCATGGTGAAATCACACAAGATCCCATCAGTTGTCTCTCACTCATTAAGGCCAAACACGAGAATCAAGTCAGGTAGGAGGTTGAATAATACTTTGAACAGTTCAAGAAGATTGCTACCAAGGAAGATTTTGAAGTGAATAGGAAGAATATGCAGAAGTACATTGGTGTTCTTGTCTTGATTAATACCATGTTTATCCTGCTAAAGAAGGAAACTCAGACCAGTTCGAAATCAATGTACACTAATTCCTTGGAGGCTAGAGTCCTCTTTCTACTTGATCCCATCACATAGTTTGGGGAAGTCATCGCGCAGTACAAAACTTGACACTGTCATGTGACTTCAGACCAATTCCAAATCAGTGTAAAACCCATGCCACAGAGGATAGAGTTTGCTTTTTGCTTGTTCCCATTGCGCAGTTTGGTGAAGTCATCATGCAATACAAATCTTGATACCGTCATGTGACCGAGAACCTTCAAGTTGAAGTTGTTGAGCTGGAGCTTCCCCAAACTCAAGCTTGACTTATTGATCTTATTAAGTTGTCTAGTTGGCTCTACCAAATTTTGTCCTATATGGGTACAAGTATATTGTAATATTCTTTTGTAATTAATTTGTAAGTGGAATTCCAAGTGTCAATTATGGAATGTGAAGAGTCATTTTGTAAATAAGTTGAAGAGTCATGAGAGAAGTTCAAGAGTCAAAAAAGGGATATGAATAGTCACCCTTTTTGTTATAAATATATCCTCATAACTCATGTAAAGGGATTTTGGCTAGGATTTTAGCTTAGGATCAGGAGCTTGGGAGTTTTGTTGAGATCCTTGGCTTCTCTGTAACATATAGGGAGTATCTTTTGTTTTTAGGAGTAGGTGTAGACTTCATGTTCCACTATTGGGACTAATGTTTTGTTAATGGTATATGTATCCTTGGAACTTTCACTTTAATAAAAGCTCAAATCCAACACATTTTCATGCATATGTTGTGAACATATGATCCAGGTCCGGGTGTGAAGAAGGACCCTTCCAAGACCTTTTAAATTCGTGATGTGTTAAATTGCATTTTAAAATAAGATTAATGAATACATCTGCATGCGGAAAAGAAGAGGAACATAACAATCATCAGCGCATGAGAACCAAAGTCGTTGATAATGGAGTTCGTCCAAGAGGGACTACATCTCCAAGCCCTAGTGTCAAGATGGTGTAGGCTGCTGCATTATGTGTTGTCAATAAAGATGATGTACACAAAGATGATGTCTCGATCATACAAGGAAGAATGCCCTCACGCGGGAGTGGCTCTAAGAGATGTTCCACAACTAGAACTCTCAATCAAAAGACTCTTATCAGTATGACACAAAAACAAGCATGGTGCGCATCCCGCCAACATGGCACAAAAGGGATGTCAAAGCAAAACACATGCATGACAACAACAAGAGTATCCTAGCAACATACAACAAGGGATCTCAAAGCATAACATAAAGAGTTATGATAGCAAGTACATCATATAAAAAGATTCCGCATCAAATCAAGCAAAGAATCATGACAACATGTAATACCAAGATCCTGCGTTAATCATCAATCGTGGATCTGTACAACATAATGCAGAAAGAAGAAGTACATGAACACATCATATACCTCACAACCAAGGGCCATCTGAAGCAAAGGTTGTCAAAGTGCCGAAGCTTGCTGAAACATCGATCTCACAACATCGATCGCAAGAAGAAGACTGTTCACACACGAAAATGGACATCTACATTGGCACTTAGAAAAGTGACTGAAAGAATAAATAATAGAAAGACAAATCTAAATACACAATCAGATTTGTGGCATCGATTAGTGCTGAAACGACTGTCCAAAATCCGAATTCTGAGAATTTGAAAATTCGGAGCTCAAGGAATCTTTTAGATTCCCTCGGGATTCCTCAAAGATTTTGTTTCAGGGATGCGCTGAAAATCCATTGCTTAGATGTCAAATCTGGTTTCATCATTAGGATCCCTGTGGAAAACCATGAAGAACAAGTATAAACTTGACCATATTCTAACAAAGTGAAATTTTACCTCCTTGGGAAAATTTCATGGCTCATGGTTTTGCTCATGTTTTCGCTGAAATCATGGTTCCACGTGCATTCTGGAATTGACTGAAAGATGCAAAACTCAGATTGAAAAATGGATAATTCCATCATGTTTGTGGCGACGAGAGGTGTAAAATCCATATAAAATTTGTCAATTTCTGAGAAGTTGAAAATTTTGCCCTCTTGCAAAATTCATGGTCCCTACATTAAAAAATTATTAAACTCCATCGATTTGCATGCCCGCCCCTGTCTGGAAATTCATGCAGCTTTCTACTCCCCGCTCTGGCGAAAACTGAGTCCTTAAATAACTTGGTTGTAGGAATTATTAAAGAATCTTTTTTGCGTAGTTGGTAAATAGTTGATTTAGTATGGCAGACGTTAGGAGATCAAACCCTACCCCGCCACAAATAACATAGTTCTATAAACCAACCGTATGTTTGTTATTTTTATACCATATATATATTTGTTTTAATATGGATTTGTCCTGTACCCGCGGATCTGATCCGACGCTGTCGGGTATTAATGTTTTAGAGCGATGGTAATGGTGGCTTTGGGTGGCGGGACCACATACGTGGCCGCCTACCCAGGCCCCACCATAACCGTATATAACCTTATATTTCGTTGACCATCCATGCCATTTATAATTCTTTAAGGCACATGACTTGTTTCATTAAACAACCATCCGTTAAACTAACACGTTGATTTTTGGAGTTTCTTGGTTAATGGAGTTGGTTGATATATATATTAACCTTTTTTTTAATTTTTGTTACTATATCTATATATATAAAGATTTTGTTTTATATGAATTTGTTAAATTATTTTTATATATAGTTATTTAAATAATTATATTAAAAATAATTGTTGTGGTATGATTTTTAAGAATTATTTTTTTTGTTTCTTATGTAGGTGTAAGAGGTCAATGACGAGCTGCAATGTGGGTCCCACTCGCTCACTGGGATGCCATGTGGCACACTGTGGGCCCCGCTTTCCCTTGTCACCTCTGACTTTGAAGAGCTTTATCTTTTGCATACAAGCTCAATTTGACGAACAGTTTGCACCTCTGCGATCAGGACGACGAGATCTATGATCTAATCCTGACTCGAAGTCATTCCGATGAATTTGATTTTTGAGCGTTCATAAGCCCTCTTTGTCCCGTGTGTGTTCCTAAAGATCCACTGGATCAATCCTCCCCATTGAGGAGCTTTTAGTCCTCCAAAAGCATGGAAAATAATCTACAACTTTCTTTGTACCCTGTGCATCACAAGCATCCTGGAAAGGTCCTGCTTCCATGTCCTTCACCTTTTTTCTTCGGAGCCTTAAGCGATGAGTCGACACTTGCCTTCTGCAACCTATAGTACATTGTTTTCACAAATTACATATTTGAATGACATGACTAACCAATGATCCAACGTCCCACACTTGCCACGAGTTTACAACACATACTCGGTGGACAAGTTTACAATAAGATGGATGCAATACTTCAGTTACGACAACAAGGCCAACATATCATTGTTGCTTCAATAAGTAATGAAGACACATCATCGCTGCAACACGTGATTTACAAAAAAATAAGGCCAACACTATTTTTGTTTTCGACAAGTGATGGAAACATGACATCACTTTCATAGTTTAACATGCAACTCAAAATACGACTCAAAACACGACCAGACATCATTGTTGCTGACCAAGTGATGGAAAACACATCATCACTTTTACACTTTAAAATGAAACAAATGATTTACAAAAGAATGACCATGAAATGACAACATGTCTAGAAACCATTTTTCATTGATCAAAGTGAATGGGTCACCTCCTTGTGGCGATTTTGATTGTTGAACAATTGCTTCATCTTCTTCATGCACCGACGCATTGTCTTTAAGGTGTTGCTATGGATGGAGCTTCCAGCAAGTGGCTCTCTGATGGCCATTTCTATCACAATGATTGCAGCAGGCTTTCTTCCTCCATACTGCTTAAATTGTTTCTTTTCATGTTGTCGAGAGGGTTTTTCATGCCCCATGAGTGTTGCCATTCTTTTCCAACACTTGGAAAAGGTATGGTTAGGTAAACCACAAAAAGTGTATGTTTTTCAATGCCTTTGTCTTCATTCATTATTAACAACATGATCATAATCAAAATGAACATTCAAAGATCGAAAGTGATTATACCTTCCTTTGTTGTTTCTGATGTCAGCATGGCGATGAGAGCTTGCCTCAGCTCTCTCCCTGTGATGGAAACTGCCATGGGATGATGGGGATGTTTTCCCATCATTCTCTTTCCTCGACGATGTCTCAGACGACTCTGACACCTTTGAGCACTCTCCTTTAGTGTATCTCGATCTTGCAAATCGATGCTCATGCACAACCTCCAAAGGTTGAGTGATGCCTTGGTTATTAACACCAAGTTCTTTCTCCTCGTGCCTTGTCTTTGTAAGGAGCCTCATATTTGTCCCTGTAACTGGGATCTCCACATATCCAACAGACATCATACTATGAGAAAATGAAATCGAAAGGAAATCAACATCTTTTACCTTCTCTTTCGATTTGAAAAGAACTGATGAAGGTTGCTCATCATCCGTCGTTGGTGGTTCGCTAACTGTCTCAGCGCATTCTGCAACTTCTTTCCTGACATACCTAAGTCTTGCATGACGGGGTATTTCCTCTACTTTGATGGGCTAACAATGCCTTTGCCATTCATGCCCAAGCCTTTTCCTTCATACCCCATTCTCTTCAATAATTTGGAGCCAATTCCTGTGGTGTGATTTTCAAACACAGTGAAATCATCATCAAGAAACATACATGAAGATGGAGAACTACTTTTTACCTCACATGAGTCATGTTGCAGCTTTTCCAAGGCCTCGTCCTTTGCTTGCAGCTGTCGTAGCAAACTTTGTTTTTCCTCTTTCTCTTCATGTAGGTGCATCTTCAATTCATCGTTCTCTGTTTGAAGATTATGTTTGTTTTGCTTCAGTTCTTCCATGGCCTCTTCTGTGGCTTGCAACTGAATCTGCAATCGCTCCTTTTCCTCTGTCTCTTTTTGTAGAATTTCATACATGGTTTCCACTCTCTTGGAAATGTTGACCATGTTCTCGTACATTGCTCTTTCATTCTCTGTCACTGCAGGTTCCATTGTTCACACTGTAATTCACATACACGTAAAGACCGTTCTGATACCACTTGATCCAGGTCTAGGTGTGAAGAAAGACCCTTCCAAGACCTTTTAATTTCGTGATGTGTTAAATTGAATTTTAAAAGAACATTAATGAATACATCTGCATGCTGAAAATAAGAGGAGCATAACAATCATCAACACATGAGAACAAAAGCCATTGATAACGGAGTTGGTACAGGAGGGACTACATCTCCGGGCCCCAGTGTCAAGATGGTGTAGGCCGCTGCATTATGTGTTGTCAATAAAGATGATGTATACAGAGATGATGTCTCAATCATACAAGGAAGAATGCCCTCACGCAGGAGTGGCTCTAAGAGATGTTCCATAGCTAGAACTCTTAATCAAAAGACTCCTATCAGTATGACACAAAAACAAGCATGGTACACATCCCGCCAACATGGCACAAACGGGATGTCAAAGCAAAACACATGCATGATGACAACAAGAGTATCCTAGCAACATAAAACAAGGGATCTCAAAGCATAACATAAAAGGTTATGACAACAAGTACATCATATAAAAATATTCCACATCAAATCAAGCAAGGAATCACGACAACATGTAATAACAAGATCCTGCATCAATCATCAATCATGGATCTGTAAAACATAATGCAGAAAGAAGTACATGAACACATCATATACCTCACAACCAAGGGCCATCTGAAGCAAAGGCTGTCAAAGTGTTGAAGCTTGCTGAAACATTGATCTCACAGCATCGATTGCAAGAAGAAGACTGTTCGCACATGAAGATGGACATCTGCACTGGAACTTAGAAAGTGACTGAAAGAAGAAATGAAAGAAAGACAAATCTGAATACACCATTAGATTTGTGGCATCGAGTAGTGTTGAAACGACTATCCAAAATACAAATTCTGAGAGTTTGAACATTCGGAGCTTAAGGAATCTTTTAGATTCCCTTGGGATTCCTCAAAGATTCTGTTTCAGGGATGAGCTAAAAATACGCTGCTCAGATGTCAAATATGATTTCACCATTAAGATCCATGTGGAAAACCATTAAAAAAAAGTATAAACTTGACCATATTCTAACAAAGTGAAATTTTACCTCCTTGGGAAAATTTCATGGCTCATGGTTCCACTCCCTGTTTTCGCTAAAATCATGGTTATATCAATTTGTTAAATTGATATAAAAATCATGAGAAATTAATCAGTTACGACTACCTCTCATGGAAATGGTCATACGTGAATGACTTACTTAACGCAGTTGAATCCCAAAATGATATCTAATATAATGCACTGCGTAAACCCTCATACTTAAATTCAAAAAGAGTCAAGGGATCTCTACTTGAATGGTTCATGAGGCACAATACTTGCTAAGGTTTTGCAAATGGGGTAGCAAGCTAAGTGGGCTTGATTGTGGGGAAAAACTCCACAGTTAAGCGCGCTTGAGCCAGAGGAGTTCTGGGATGGGTGACCTCCTGGGAAGTCCTGGTTACCGGGTGCAAGCCCCGGAAGTGATGATTGATGCTATGCGATTCATTTCACTAGTTTCAATCCCACTTCTTCACCCCTGTGAGCATCACCCGATGCAATAAGTGCTAAGTGAACTATTCAAAAATCATGAGAAATTAATCAGTTACGACTACCTCTCATGGAAATGGTCATACGTGAATGACTTACTTAACGCAGTTGAATCCCAAAATGATATCTAATATAATGCACCGCGTAAACCCCCATACTTAAATTCAAAAAGAGTCAAGGGATCTCTACTTGAATGGTTCATGAGGCACAATACTTGCTAAGGTTTTGCAAATGGGGTAGCAAGCTAAGTGGGCTTGATTGTGGGGAAAAACTTCACAGTTAAGCGCGCTTGAGCCAGAGGAGTTCTGGGATGGGTGACCTCCTGGGAAGTCCTGGTTACCGGGTGCAAGCCCCGGAAGTGATGATTGATGCTATGTGATTCATTTCACTAGTTTCAATCCCACTTCTTCACCCCTGTGAGCATCACCCGATGCAATGAGTGCTAAGTGAACTATTCAAAAATCATGAGAAATTAATCAGTTACGACTACCTCTCATGGAAATGGTCATACGTGAATGACTTACTTAACGCGGTTGAATTCCAAAATGATATCTAATTTGTTAAATTATTTTTATATATAGTTATTTTAATAGCTATATTAAAAATAATTGTTGTTGTATGATTTTTAATAATGAATTTTTTTGTCTCTTATGCAGGTGTAAGAGGTCAATGACAGGCTGCCATGTGGGTCCCATTCGCTCACTGAGATGCCATGTGGCACACTGTGGGCCCCACTTTCTCCTTGTCACCTCTGACTTTGAAGAGCTCTATCTATTGCATACAAGCTCGGTTTGACGAATCGTTCGCACATCTGCGATCAGGACGATGAGATCAATGATTTAGTCCTAGGTCGAAGTCATTCCAATGACTTTATTTTTGAGCATTCATAAGCCCTCTTTGTTTTGTGTGTGTTGATCCACCTGGATCAATATAGCAGGACTATTCTTGTTATGTTTGCAATGTATGTTATTTATCTTACACTAAAACTTAGGAACTATTTCGCTTGCATTAGTATGAATCTTGTTGAATGCGTGTTGTTGTTTATTTCCATCATGGATAACTTGTGAACTATTTTGCAGGCTAACTTGTGATGTCTTTTACACATTTTTGTTCCCTTCAAGTTGTGTACTATTATATGTTTCTTAAGGGATCACTCACTTTCCCTTCAATGTGTTAGAACCTTTCATACATCGCACTTGACCCTCCACGGAGTCACGCGCTTATTCACCAAAGTCATGATTACACCACTTTATACTATATTGTAGCCAAGGGATATCATCCAAATCCACTTCTTTGGAAACCGGGCCATATTTTGGATGGGGCTCCTACTCCAAACAGTGTGAGGTCTAATTGGGACTTCATATCGGGGAGACCCCCTAAATATTGGCGGGTCGAGCACCGTTAACATTTCTAGCACTAGAAGGAGGGTCAGATGACAAGCTGAGCCCATCAAGTTTGTTCGAAATTTCCTTATCTTTTAATGTCTTCTTCCCATATCTTAAACTTGACATGTTTTTCCAGATGCACAAATCTGAAAGTTCCCATGGGGATAATTAATGACTTGTTAAATCTGAAATTTGATGGCAAGGGTGGAACAATCATTCTCGAGCACATTGCTCACTTTCTTGAATTTTGCACCAAACACAATATTCATAATGAGGATGTTGCTTGCAGGTTGTTCGTTCTCACATTCAAAGCGCATGTTAAGGAATGGTGTTACACATTTCCAGCCGCTTCTATACACTCTTTCAAACATATTGTCAAAGAACTCTTCCATGCCTTAGGCATGTATGATTACAAATATGTTTTCAAGAAAATCATGCGTTTAAGAAAAGCCTCTAATGAATCTCTTAACAATTTTCATGATCACTTCATTCATTTCTGATTTGAATTTGTTGAAGATGATATTGATTGGAATTTATTGAAAGAGAAGTTCAAATTTCTTGTTCATATTTTGATGAATCCAAAAGAATATGAATTTTTCAAAAGTTTTCCAAGATATACTAGTTATGGAGCTTCCAAATCTGCAATGAAGGAAGTTGGCATTCCAAGTGACTCTTGAACATCTTCCCCTCATCACACAACTCCATTTACACAGGTTGAGGTTGGATAACTTGAGAGTCCTTCCATTGATATCCCACCATCTTCTCCCCCCTCACATATACAAAATTTAAACACAAATTTAGACTGTGAATCTAATTTTTCAGGTGAAGTTCTTTCTCCTCACCCTCCATCCGTTGGTTCCTTTCATCCTCCCAATTGTGAGTTGTTGTGTTCACTTGTGCCAATCATTTATGATGTTCATGAGGATCAAACTTAGGATGGAGTTAGTGTTGACCAGTCAACTTGCGATGTCATTTATGATGATTATATCTATGCTTCTATTTCTGAAAAAGAATTTGTGATGCAAGTTTATGCTACTCGTTCACCTCTCCCTCATTATCCTGACATCTTCCACGGTTTTGTCATACCCATTGAATATTTCAAAGAATCAATTTCTGATGACGTTAACTCTGATCATACTCATAACTTGTTGAATGACAATTTTACGTTTGAACCCGAAGAGGACAAATCTTCTCTTCTTGATCCCTCCAATCCATCATCAGATCTTTCTAGAGAAACATAGGGTTAAACTTCTTGTTTTCAATCTTTCCCTCTACAATTCATCAGATCAAGAGGATTCCTCACAAGTACAATTTTGGATGTAAGTTAAAGGTAGAAGTAGCCTCACAAGTACAAGTTAAAGGTAGAAGTAGCCTCACAAGTATATTGTCTAGATGTAAGTTAAAGGTTGAAGTAGCCTCACAAGTATATTGTTTGGATGTAAGTTAAAGGTGGAAGTACTTCACATTTATGTAGAAGTAATTCTTTAGCTCTTAGAAAATTAGTTTGTTGAACCCAATTCTCTATAGTGGTTGAAATAGGGGTCAACTTGATGTTATTTGTTGACTATACTACATGAGTGAAGGTAAATTCCTCCTTAGCAGAACATATTCACTCCTCCTTTCATTACATCTGCATAGAAGAAGCCAAACTAGTTAGAAAAGAAGACCACTATCTTAAAAGGAAAATCAAAGAAGCCACTGAAATAGAAAAAAGGAAGAACAACTTGAACCGAGATGATGGATTAAAACTAAGCATCACCTGGAAACCTTTACTAGAGATCTTAAAAAACCAATAATTAACTCATATCCTTTCTAATAATTTAATCCCTCATCTATCATTAAAAGATTAATTACTAAATAAATAAATTAATTAGTTAAACAAATTAATTAGTTAATTTGTTCAATTAATTAATTACTCAAAGAAATTGGTTAATTAATCAGGGAATTAATTAGGGCATTGATTTAAACAAATTAATTAATTAAACAGTTAATTAATTAATTAATTAAACATATAAATCAAATAACTGGTTATTTCACTAATCATTGATAATATTAAAATAAATTAAAATCATAACTTATTAATTATAATAACATGCTAACACCTGTATTAAAATAAACATATAGTCCTTATAACTCATATGGATATCAGGCCAGGACTGGTGGAAAAGATCACTCTGCACCATAATCATGTCTCCCGCAAACAGCCCCTTGATTATGAGGGCGTACCATACCGCTGCCGGAGATGCCACAAAGTTGGGCACCTCTACAAGGATTGCCCGCTGTTATCAAAGGCGAATTCTGAGGACACCAAAGGACCCCGTCAACAGGCTACTGTGAATCAAATTGATGGGGAGAACATTCCTACGGAGGGTGCACAGACTCAACAGGAGATCCCTTCCATGAAGAAGGGGGACAGCGCTACAAAACATGCTCGCAGCAAGGATTCGGCTGCACCTGGACCACCGCGGACCCGCTCGAAGACCGCTGTGAAGACTACTAAACCGGCCGAGACTGCACCTATTCGATCGGGGAAAGAAATACAACTGCTGACCGGCTCTCGAAAGAAGCGGCGGATCGGCCTCTAGGCGATTGGATGATCGAAGAATACAGTCCAGATGGGGTGCACAGGTTCTACCACCGCCCCTACATTGATGGTCTACAACAAGGGGACATCCTCCCCTTCTGAAAATTTTTGATACACTTGACTCTTTTCTGTATATAACGGCATGGCTCTGGTAGACGCTTTTTAGTTTTTAGTAATTGACCAGAGGTATATACACCTCAATTTTGCATATTATAGAACTTTTATGTAATACTGTTAATATTGTAATGGATACAGCCCCATCGTATCCATAGAGACACCTACGGGACAGATTTTATGTAACTTTCTGAACAGTGGTAATACCACGCTACAGCATATGCCTTGGCATCAACAGCATGTAATCTCTATTATACCTCTTAATAGAATTACGAACTCTATTTTCCCCGGAAAAAAACTCATATTAAACAATTGGAAGGTAAACAATAGGAATCATATATAAAATTGTAGGGAATTAATTAAAAAAGTTAGTTAATTAATTAAACAAATTAATTAATTAGTTAAACAAATTAAATATTTAATTTGTTTAATTAATTAATTACTCAAACAAATTAATTAATTAATTAATTTAACAAACTATTTGATTAATTAAAATGATTAATTAAAAAAAAATTATATTAACAAACTTAGTGGAGATTGGCCGACCCAATTTCTTAGATTAACTCCTTCATAAGCTATATATATATAACTTAAAATATAGCTCTTGGATACATCATGAATATCTCAAGAATATCTATTGTCACATCCCATGATGATGAACTCACTTGGTAGTCCGAAACGTTGGATTCATGAAATTCTATAACAGGTCATTCCTCCTCTATTTAAAAATTCCATATTGTTACTTGCAGTTGCACTATCATTATTCGAAAGTAAATATCACATTAAAATTGATCCAATATGGTTGAGCAAGGGTTCTCTTTTCAAATAAAAAGATAGAATGTATTAGTACATTTTATCAAAGGTTGATGGCTGAGACTTGCATCTGTAGGTAGAATGTCCATAGAGTGGTGTCTTAGATCATGCCAGAAACTTCATACTGATACTCTTACTAGAGTTTGACAGATTCTTGACTTCGAGAGATTGTTGGTGTTGATGAATGGGTAGAAAATGAGTTTGTAAGTAGTTGAGATTGATGGCCATAATTATGACTGTATGTAGGATTGTCGATACATGACAATGTCTACAACATGATTTCATAAATTTAAGTAGAGTTTTTGATGTCTCTTGGAAGAATTATTTTGGCATAACAATAGAGGTAGTGAGAGTGATAGCAACAACAATACAATGAGTGTGGACAACAACAATAGAGTAGATAATGATAGTGCAATAGTTGGGTTAATTTGCAAAAATATAGCAAAGGTAGTAATAAATGGTGGCATCAAAGAGAAATGTGAAGTGCAGAGGTAGCAGTAGTGTGGTGCGAGAAGAATGACATGAGTAGTGGTGTACAACAATAAGAGGTGGAAACAGTACCAGAGGTGACACCGGAAAATGTATGTGGAGTGCAGTAGTGGAGGTAGTAGTCTATTTTACTTTGACCAATATCCCTAGTATGAGATCCCATCCTTCAGGGAGTATTTTATGTTTTTCAGCTTGTTGGTGAAACCCCTTAGGAGTCTTGTACTTCCTTCCTAGTTTCCCGGTAAATATTATATGTGCCTCATACATAATTGAGGTTACTATTGAACCTTACTCTTCTTGATGCGATGATTTATGTTTCCTGAATTATTATGAATGCTTTGAATGTTTAATTCTAAATAATTAACAAATTAAAAAAAGAAAGAAATATTAATTCACCCCTCTCAATATTTCCAACATTATCAATCTAATATTAAGAGTGATTTTTTTTTAAAGAAAAAAAATAATATTCCAATACTAAAATTTTAATGACTATAATTCATTGCCTTATCATTACTAAAATCTATAAAATGTGTAAAATAACTTAAAATCAATGAAATACTTATATTAATTTTAATAATAATATATGAAAAAAATAAAATACTTTTACTTTAATAATAATTAAATACAAAATAATCTAATACATTAATTTTAAAAATGTGGAAAAAAATAAATCGACTATAAACATTATACTCCCATTAATATATTAAAAAAATAAGATATCATATATGTAACGAATAAACTAAGAAAAAAGTTAATACTCCATGTAACCTAGTTTTGATGGTGAACCAATCCCTCCTCAAATATTCTTTTAGGCAATAGACCCCTTTAAGAATTATGATTTCTCTATTTACAAATTATGGTTATGAAATATGATTTCTCTATTTACAAATTATGGTAATGGAACGTTTCAAATATTGGAAAATTTAATGAGAGTTTTGTTCAGGTGGATCGAGTAGTAGAGCTGAATTAATAAAATAAATATATTATTACTTTTGAGAAAAAAATTATAAATAATGAAGAAACTGTTTTAAGGAAATATAATTTATACATCTCAGCATTGATACATTATATTCTACTTGTGAAATATGTTTAAAACCAATTTACTAGTTGCTTTGATTTCAACCAATAACATACTTCCAAGAATAACGTGCATTGATACATTATAGGTTACTTGTGAAATATGTTTAAAAACAATCTAGAAATTGTTTTGATTTCAACCAATGATATAATATCAAGCATAACGCGCATTGAAGTACAAAATTATTCATTGTATTGATTTAAGATACAATATAGATAAAATTTATTTAGTGCACTGATTTTAATACAAAGATTGTATAAATTTTTGAGTGAAATGATTTTCGCAATAATTTGTTACAAAACCATTTCAAAATATATATTATAGTGTGGTAAACAATATTGACAGTTAGGGGCGCAGGGTTCGATCCTGAAACCCTAGGTTACGGGCCTAGGTGACGCAGACAGGCTATCCTACGTCAAGCAGGTACGGACAGGACTGATGGCAGACCCTCCGTGGTTTCGCGTTTACGAGGTACCCTAGCAGATGACATACGGGCGGACTTCCCTTTGGTCTCTCTCGGTTAGGTCTTTGGGGGTTTAGCGCTGGCGGTTTTGTGTTGACAGTTTTCCTTTGAGGGTTCACCTCTGTAAAATCGTTCCGAGGCGGGTTTGGAATAACGTTTACCATAAACAAATCGGTGTATTAACCCCTGACGGTTCTAGGAGCGTTTTTTCAGGTAACGGGTTTCTGTGAGGTGTCAGTTTTTACCACAGTTTAGTTACCATGGTTTTTCATAATGAGGCGGTGGATTTAGACCCAGCCCCAGAAGACATTCTCTCGGTCTGGGGTAAGGAGGTCACCGAACAAAACCTTGACAAGTTCTTCGGACAGGTGGGAAACTCCGCATCCGCCACCTTTCCAGCGGGAGGCCCATGGAGCAGTAAAACGCCAAAGGTTTCGTTGGAGGAGAGTTTGGTTTTGGCGGGTGCGTTTGGCAAAGACGGTGGTCGCATAGGAGCTTCAGGAGCACGAGAGGAGGAATACTCACTGAAAGAGAAAGGTCTCCTAGTTGGTAAGGTCCTTTCTCCTTCGAAGACTTTCAGCCTGTCGGGTGGTCTAGAAGATATTATAAACTTCAATTCCAGACAGGGGTTATGGAGATCAATAGGGGGTTTCCAAGGCTCGGACAGAGAAACCAGGGATAGAAGCGGATCCTTGGCTGTAAATAGACCCCTTTCCTCAAAAGATTTGTCTACTGGCGGCCCGGTTAAAAAGGGGGTCTTTTCCGAGCTTGGCAAGGTTTCTTTTCAGGGGAAAGATGACCAAAACCCTGTCACTGAAAGGTCGGAAGAGAAGGGAAGCCAGTCTACTGGCAAGGAAGGAACCCCAGCAGGAGTATCGAGCCTTTTCCCCCCAGGAAAGGACGGTAACCCCTCTGCGAGTAATGTGCATGGAGCACTAAGGGTACCAGATTTTTTAGGCATAGACAGAGAGGCGGACTTGGAACGAGAAAGGGTTGGGGAAAAGCGTAAGAAGGCGAAATCCCTAAAAAAGAGAAGGATAGCAGGAAACTTGTTATTGGGAATGGATGTTCAAGTAGAGGACGCGTTGGATGTGGCAGAGTGTACGCTTGTGGGTCGTGTAAGGGGGCGTTTTGTCTCTGGCAAGTTTCTACAGCAATGGGCGGAGAGTCAATGGAAGGAGACCCCGGCAAAGTCCTTCAAAACGGCCACTTTGGTTAAAGGGTGGTTCATGATCAGGTTTGACAGCAAAGAAGCCATGGAATGGGTTGAAGGAAGAAATTGGGCTTTTGGGAAACGCCCAGTCTTTTTCAAAAGGTGGTCTCCTCTCTTCGACGCGTCCAAGGAAAAGGTGGAGGAATTCCCCGTCTGGGTAAGGGCACCTGGTCTTCCACCGTTCCTTTGGGTGGATTCCGTCTTCTCTTCTATCGGGGTACGTTCTTGGAAGCGGATAAGTCTTTTCTAAACACACATGAAAGGGCAGTGGCAAGGATCTTAGTGCGTCTGAACCCAAATGAAGGGCTAGTGGACTCGATAAATTTGCAATACAGAGAGTATGTCTTTGAACAGTTGTTGGATTATGAACTTTTACCATTTAGGTGTCACAGATGCCATGAGCACGGACATCTGGCAAGGGATTGCCCCTTGGGGAGGCGCAGAAGGAGGATTCAGAAACCTGTTGAGCAGTGGGAGAGGAGCATGAGGGAAGAAACAAAATTGGCAGAGAAGGAAATCTCAGAGGCCAAGCCTATGGAAGGGGTACAATCCCAGGAGGATGAAGCTCTGCCCCAGACTGAAGGGGACCCGATCAAAGCAGCCGAAGATCAGAGCGGTGCCGAAAAGACTCCTGTGGGAAATACTGATGCCGTTGCTAATGAACCATCCGGTAAGCAATCAGATCCATTAAACTCTGTTTGTTTTCCTGATTCAAAAATTGTCCACTCTTCTATGGAGTCTCCTCTGATTACTAAATGCAAAGATGACTGTACAAACATTGAACAATTAACTGCCGCTATTCCCTCCATCGATCTGAACTGTGAAGAAAACCCGATCTCAGGCGGCTCCACCCCTGCTCGCACTTATAACCTTAGATCCCTCAGCAAAAATTCTGATCCCTTCCCTGATTTGGGGGAACCAGTGGGTGGTTTGGGTCCTTCATCGTCTAGAAACTCTCATAAAAGGGGCAGAGGAAGGAAGTCAGATCTGTCCAAAGCCCAAGTCAAAGCAAAACTTGATGTGGCTGACGGCAAGCAAATGTTGATTCCTGGGGCGCTTAGAGCAGCAAAACCCCCTGAGGCGGTTATAAAATGATCTGTTTATCATGGAATTGCAGGGGTTTAACCAGTAAACCCAAAAAACTGGCATTGAAGGAATTAATCTCTCGCTATAACCCGGATCTGGTCTTTCTTCAAGAAACTCTGGGAAGGGGTGTAGATATTGAACCAGTCCTCAGTTCTTTCCTCCCGGGGTGGACTTTTGTAGCCCTTGATGCAGAGGGCCACTCGGGTGGTCTTGCCATCGGTTGCAGGGATGGCAGATTGAAAATTTTGAGCCATTGGGGTATGCCCAATGTGCTGGGTATGGAGGTTAATTACCCAGATTTCGATTTCTCTTTCTTGATAGTAAATGTTTATGGGCCTTGTCAGGCAAGGGTTGCTTTCTGGAACGCGTTCATGTCTAAAGAATTGTTGAAAGGGAAAAATCTGATAATAGGAGGTGATTTAAATTTCTCATTAGGGAATGCAGAGGCTTGGGGACCCTCGGCCAGAGTTGACCCCCTATCAGATTATTTTGCTCATTTACTCCTATCCCACAAGCTGATAGATGTAAATATTATAAAGGCCAAGCCTACTTGGAGGAATAGGAGAACTGGGGAGGAGAGGATAGCAAAAAGGCTGGACCGCTTCCTAATCAGTGACTTGATGGCTTCCAATATTCCAATGTTCAGGCAATGGGTGGGTGAAGGGGGAAATTCTGATCACTTCCCCATTCTCTTAGAACTTTCCAAACCTCCCCCAAAACCTGCAGCTCCTTTCAAATTCAATGCTTCATGGCTGCAAGAAGAATCTTTTAACCAGCTGTTCAGGAATACTTGGAGACACACGGGCAGAGACTTTTCTGGAAATAAAGGAGCTCTCTTCATGGAAAATCTAAAAAGACTAAAGAAAGCAACTGTAGAATGGGCATCAGAAAGAAGGAAAAAGCAAAATGAGGTCTTGGATAAAATAGATGATGAACTCCGAGCTCTAGAAGATCCTGAGGCGGATGCATATGCTACACAGGAGTCAAAAGAAAGGATTGTGACTCTTGAGAAATCGAGAGCAAAGATCTTATTGGACAAAGAGGAAGAATGGAGACTTAAGAGCAGGGCAATCTGGTTGAGAGCAGGGGATGAGAACACAAAATTTTTCCACAACTATGCAAAAGGCCGAAAAAATGCAAATACAATCTGGAAGCTAAAGGACCCTGAGGGCAGAGAAGCCTCGTCCTTTGAGGCTTTGTCAAATATGGGGAAGAATCATTTTAAATCTTTGTTCTCAGACCCAGGAGGGGTTTCTTTAGCTGAAATTATCAGAACAACTCAAGCTTTTCCTCGTTTTGTGGAGGGGGAGGAGGCTGAAGATCTTTTCCGAGAGGTGACAAAAGAGGAAGTAGAAAGTATAGTTAAATCTATGGCAAAAGACAAAAGTCCGGGGCCGGATGGCTGGACAGTTGAACTCTTCACTCATTTTTTCGAGCTGATCGGGGAAGAGCTAACGGAAGTGGTGGAGGAATCAAGGAGAAAAGGTGAGGTTTATACCCCTTTCAATGCTACTTTCATTTCTCTTATTCCTAAAAAGGAGGCCCCGAAAACTTTCGAGGACTTCAGGCCAATTTCATTGTGCAATTGCATCTACAAAATTATTGCAAAAACCATTGCGGTTCACCTGATACCGATCCTTTCCAATTGCATCTCATCAGAACAATTTGGTTTTTTAGATGGTCGTCAAATCCACGAAGCTATAGGGGTGGCACAGGAAACCATTCATAGCATCAGAAAATCAAACTCGAAAGGGGCTGTGCTAAAAATTGACCTGTCTAAAGCTTATGACAGAATCAGCTGGACTTATCTCAGGATGCTGCTGACTCACCTGGGCTTCAAGGTGGAATTCATAAGCTGGATCATGGGGTGTATCTCAAGTGCAAGTTTCGCAGTGTTAATAAACGGGGCTGCCTCCCAATTCTTCAGAGGTCAAAGGGGGTTGAGGCAAGGATGTCCCCTTTCTCCTCTGCTCTTTCTCCTAGCTGCTGAGGGTCTCAGCAGATTGATATCCAATGCCAAAAGATCAGGTTTGGTAAAAGGTTTGGAAGTTGCTGTAAATTTGTTCATTACCCATCTCCTTTTTGTAGATGATATTTTATTATTTACAAATGGGAGTTTAAATGAAATTAAAGAACTTAAAAGTATTCTTGACCTGTTCTTGAAAGCTACAGGCCTTCAAATAAACTCTAGAAAGTCCCAGCTAATTCTGGAGGGTTTCAACAGACAGGAGGAACTCATGATTTCATCTTACTTACCTTTCGAGGCCTGTAAAATGGAGAATCCTTTCAAATATCTTGGTTTTTGGTTGAAACCACAATCGTATAGAAAGCAGGACTGGAACTGGCTGGTGGCAAAAATTGAACAAAGAATTTCCCATTGGAGCTACAAGTGGCTATCTCGAGCAGGCAGACTGACTCTTGTGAATTCAGTCCTTCAGGCCATGCCTGTGTTCTGGGCAGCCCTGACATGGATCCCAAAAGGCATCCTCCACAAGATTAAACAACTATGCAGCAGATTCCTTTGGTCAGGGTCAAAGGAGGACTCAGTGCTTCCTTGGGTGGCATGGGACAAAATCGCAAGGCCAAAAGACTGGGGTGGATGGGGCATAAAAAATCTCTATGATTTCAGCACCTCCTTAGCAGCAAAATCCGGTTGGCGCTTAATCATTTCTGAGAACCTATGGACCAGAGTAGTAAAACGAAAATATATTGATCCCATGCCCCTAGAAGATTGGATAAGGAACCCAAACAAAAAAGGCAGGAATTTCTCTGTGATTTGGAAAGCTACAGTAGAGGCTTTCAAGGTTATCGAACAGGGTCTGGCTTGGCAGGTAGGAAACGGTGAAAATGTAAGGATTGGAAGAGACCCTTGGGTGGGCTGCAACGAATCTTTCGCTCTTTCTCCTGAACTGAATGCTCATCTGGATTCGAAGGGGATTCATGGTCTAAATCAGATTGCTAATTTGGGTCAGTCAACCATTTGGGGCCAAGCATGGAAATCAGATGAAGAGTTAGGAATCGACCCCAGGTGGAGGAATGAGTGGCGGAGTTTTCTTCAGGAGCTAAAGAGATCAAATGTTAGAATTCAGGATAGACCGGACCAATTGGTGTGGGCACATGTTGAATCTGGAGCCTACTCCCCAAAGGCGGGGTATACTTTCTTAATGAAGAAGAAAGGGTGGGCTAATCCAGAATGGTGGGTTAAACCTCTGATAAAACTGAAGTGCCCCAAGAAAGCAAGATTATTCTCTTGGTGTGTTTTAAGAAAGAAAATTCCTACCTGGGATATTCTACAATCCAGATTCAAACAGGGCCCAGGGAGGTGCCCCTTATGCTTCTCAGACTCTGAATCCATTCCTCACCTGTTCATTGCTTGTCCTTTTGCAAGGAAAGTTTGGGAAGAAATGCAAAAATTATTAGGGAAAAATGTTAGATGGGAAGGGGATACTTTTCTTTCAGCGTGGGAATATTGGTGGAACCACTACCCAGAGAGGAACTTAAGGAATCTCCCCCCCATTATTTGTTGGGGCATCTGGATTGCTAGAAATAGAAGCATCTTCAGAGAAAAACTTACTCCAGCGGACTCGGTGGACATCACTAGCTATCCACAAGCTATCCAAAGCTCAGCCATTCTGTCTAGTATCCCGGAACCTGAAGAATCACGGAACTCAGCCCCCAGAAAGGAAGAGCGAATCAGGGAAGGAATTCCATGGGCCTACTTCGACGGGGCAGCTCAAAACAACAATTCGGGTGCTGGAATCTCCATTCATATAAGCCCCTCTCACTCTCTAAAAGCCGCTGTGGGATTAGGACCCGGAACAAATAACTTTGCTGAACTGTCCGCCCTCAAACTTCTTTTATGCTGGCTCATAAACAGAAATATCTTCACAGTACAGATCTTTGGTGATTCTTTGAATGTAATAAACTGGGTCAATGGGAAATATAGATGTCAAAATTATATGCTGAGGCCGCTTCTGGAAGAGATTCAAAACTTAAAACTCCATTTTAATGTTTTCTCCATTGATCATATTTACAGGGACAGGAATGAAGATGCAGATAGGCTTTCTAAAGAGGGTTTGCAGCTCGCTGTGGATTCGTGGAGGATAACTGAACAGATGCATGATCAGATCCGTGTGTCGGATCTCCCTCCTCACACTTAACTTTTTCTTAAAATATCAGATGTTTCAGTTTTTGGGTTTATAGACAGTCTACTTATATCCGTTTTTGTTTCGGTCAAATGTAAACATTGCTGGTTTCTATTTCCTGTTTCGGGACTGCTTTTCTGGAAACAAACATTTGCAAAACAGGGAGATCAGTGGGTTGTTTTCCTTCTTTAAAAAGGAGGCCCACGATTTATTTTGTCATGTTCCAAAATTTTTGACAGAGTTGTCTATAAAAGGCAACGTCACAGCGCTGTAAGTAAGCGAGAAAGAGTTTATTTCTTTTTGGTTTGGCTTGGTGATTCTAAGGGGAGTATGTCTCTCTCCTTGAGGACTGATGATGGTCTCAAGATCACAGAAGTTTCTGGAATGTTAACTCATGTGCTTGTAACTTTTTTATTCCTTATAAAAAAGTTCGTTTTTTTTCCTCGGAAAAAAAACAATATTGAGAGTTACAAGTTAAATCTTATTACTCTAGAACCATTTCAAAATATATATTATAGTGTGGTTAACAATATTGACAGTTACAAGTTAAATCTTATTACTCTATGTTATTAGGTAAATAGAATAACTTATATAATTATAACTTTTTAAATAGATTTTTTGTTTAGAGGTTGATTTGCGGTTATTTTTACTTTATTAACATAGTTACCAATTAAACGAGAACTATTATTTCAAAACAAAAACTCTAGCAAAAAAATTTCGAAAAAACATGAAAAAACAACCCGAAAACGAAGAGTATTGATTCCGCATCACAAAACAAAAGTAAAAAACAATAAAAGCCATTTTGTTAGCAAAAAACCTTAAGTTTTTAATATATTTCAGCCATGAAATTATCGAAAAAATATGACTAAATTTTTTAAAAAATGAACACCTGAATAAACGAGTCATTATACCAAGAGTAATTTCTTTTTTAAATGTTAAAAGTATAGTAATTTTAAAATCTTAGCCTAGGAGAACTTGACACAATCCAACAAAATTTAAAAATCAACAATCAAATTGACATGTGGTGTAGGCGACTCAACCTATTGCAATGAAACCTTAAAAATCAACCATGAAATTGATACGGTGTGGGACAGAGTTGTCCATTATAACGATAAGTTTAAAATCAACTATCAAATTGACATATAATGAGATCGGGTTGCTAGAGTTGTCCATTAGAATGATAACTTTAAAATCAACTATCAAATTGACACATAATGAGATCGGGTTTTTATGATCGAGACGAATCCTAAAAAAAAAAAATAATAAATAAGTATATGAATAAATAAAAATGAAAATACAAATAAAAAAAATTAAAGATTGAAAAAAATTAAAAGTAAACTAAAAACAAACAGTTTTAAAGAATAACAACTAATAAATAAAACAATATATTAAAGCATAAATGGATAAAATTGACAAAAAAATCAAACATAAAAAATAAATATAAAATATTTTTGAGAGAAATCACAAAGTAATTTTCGAGTCCACATGCTTCGAACCACTTACTATGATTTATCATGAGAATAAAAATTATATATATAAACAAAAAAATATATATAAATTAAAAAAAACCAAAATTAACTCAAAAAAATTTAAAAGTAAAAAAAAAAAAAAAAAATAATTAAAAAACAAATAAATAAAAATAAATTAAATAATAAACAAATAAACAAATATAAAAAAAAAAATGAATACAAACTAAAAACAATTTAAACAATTAAAAAACAAAAAAATATTTAATTCTTAAAGTTAAAAATAAATAAATAAAAATTAAAAACTAATATTAAAAAAATAAAAGGTAAAATAAAAATAAAAAAATAAAAGAATAATAGCATTTAAATTTATAAGTAGGACTTCGGCGTAAATCACATAAAGAGAGACATTTGTCGACGCGTTTCGAACCAACTAGTGTGGTTCATCGTCAGGACAAGTTGAAGAAACAGATCCAACTTAGCAAGTTAAATAGTCTGAGCAGAGCCTCCAAAGGCTAACTTGACCAACGGCTAGTTTGACTCTAGGACCGGGGTCAAAATTATTTTATTAATTTAATTAGTAATATTTAGGACCAATCCCTTATATATATATATATATATATATATATATATATATATATATATATAAATATATAAAATATTTTTAATGGGTATTTAGTTCAAAAAAAATAAAAAATAATAATAATAATAATATAAAAATTATAAGTTAAATAGTATTTAAAAGGAAATTTAGTTAAATAAAGGACCTTATAATAAATGAATAAATTAAGTGACTAAATACAAATATATAAAGTAAAAAAATATTATCAAAGATTATAAGTTAATTAATAATTAAATGGAAAATTAGTTACATAAAGGACTTATAATATCTGAATAAAATAAAGTAAAGTCAAAAGGATGCTAGGTTAGTTAGAAAATTAGTTAAAAAGTATAAGTTGATTAGAATTTAAATGGAAAATTAATTATATAAAGGACCTTCTAATATAAGAATGCATAGATATAAATATATGAAGTAATATAAATATATATATATATATATATATATATATATGAAATGGGTGTCTATTTAGAAGTATTATTAAAATTACAAGCTAATTAGAATTCACATGGAAAATTAGTCACAAAGGACCTTATAATAAGAAATGAAAAAATTAACTCTCTAAAAATAAATAAATAATTAAATGAAAGGAGAAAATAATGATGAGAAAACATAAAAGTCTTATTATAAAAAAAAAAAAAAATAATAATAATAATAATAATAATAAATAAATAAATAATAATAATATATATATATAAATAATAATAATAATAATAATAATAATAATTACGATCATATTTATATAATAGTTACGAGCATAATCATAAAAGCTATCAGGAAGAAGTAAATAGAAAGAGCATCAGAAAAGAAGGAGAAGAGCCTGAAAAAGCCTGAAAACAAGAAGGATAAGCACTAACGACAGCAAAGAAGAAGAAAAAAGATGGGGGGGAGGGAGGAAGAGAAAGACTAGGATGAAAGGGTGGGGATCCAACATCTACTGATCTTCCAGCCGTCATCCCTATTGACATTGTTTGGCCTTCTTTCAATTTCAATAGCTTCCCTAAATTTATGATGATGGAAATGAGCAACTTTGGCGACAACCTTGGCCTCCTCTATACACACCAGACGCTTGGTCTTTTCTACATGCTCCGCCAAAGCTGAAGACTTGGATCTCCCATGTCTTAGGTCGGCTGCATGTTCGCTGATCCTATGATGGATGGAGCGCCCCGTTTCCCCAATATAGGGGGTCCCACAAGAACAAGGGATCAAGTAGACGCCCTTCATGTCCTTGGGGTTAATGGGATCTTTCACCGATCGGAGGGAATTGCGAATGGTGTTGAGGGGCCTAAAGGTTGAGGGAATCTCATACCTCTTAAGGATTCGAGCAATCTTGTCCGTGGTTCCTTGGACATAGGGAAGATGGACACCTAGACGACGCTCTTTAGGCTCTTTCTTAATTAACATATTTTTAGAGGCTTTACGGAAAGTCTTTTGACCTAGACGCCTACTATATCCATTCTCCACAAACACATCAAGGAGATGGGATCTCTCCTTATCAAAGCTCTCACTATCAGAAATCCTAAGGGCACGAGTAGTGAGGGTGTTAAGAACACCCATCTTCTGAGCAGGGAAATGATGGGAATCAGCATGAAGATACTGCTCAGTATGCGTTTTCTTTCGGAACACAGAGTGGGAGAGATAGCCATCCTTATTCTTGGATATAAGAATATACAGGAAAGGGAGGCTACCATTGACCTCTTTTTCCATGGTGAACTTAATGGCAGAGGACTGGCTATTGAGGTGATTAAAGAAAAGTTCCAGCTCCTCTGGGCCATGGGGCCAGATGACATTAGTGTCATCTACATACCTTTTCCAAAGCTTGGGAAGGAGACGAGCCGAGGCTAAAGCTTTGGCTTCGAAATCTTCCATAAAAAGATTCGCAACAACAGGGGAAAGAGGTGAACCCATGGCAACACCACAAGTCTGTTCAAAAAACTCACCCTCAAAACAGAAGAAAGTGGAAGTGAGACAGATCTCCACTAGATGAGCGGTATCGGGATCTGTTAGGCGAAAGATCACTTCCAAGGCCTCCTTTGATGTGGTTTCCATTTATACTTGCATCCCTATAAAGGAGGCCTTGGAAGTGATCTTTCGCCTAACAGATCCTGATACCGCTCATCTGGTGGAGATTTGTCTCACTTCCACTTTCTTCTGTTTTGAGGGTGAGTTTTTTGAACAGACTTGTGGTGTTGCCATGGGTTCCCCTCTTTCCCCTGTTGTTGCGAATCTTTTTATGGAAGATTTCGAAGCCAAAGCTTTATCCTCGGCTCGTCTCCTTCCCAAGCTTTGGAAAAGGTATGTAGATGACACTAATGTCATCTGGCCCCATGGCTCAGAGGAGCTGGAACTTTTCTTTAATCACCTCAATAGCCAGTCCTCTGCCATTAAGTTCACCATGGAAAAAGAGGTCAATGGTAGCCTCCCTTTCCTGTATATTCTTATATCCAAGAATAAGGATGGCTATCTCTCCCACTCTGTGTTCCGAAAGAAAACGCATACTGAGCAGTATCTTCATGTTGATTCCCATCATTTCCCTGCTCAGAAGATGGGTGTTCTTAACACCCTCGCTACTCGTGCCCTTAGGATTTCTGATAGTGAGAGATTTGATAAGGAGAGATCCCATCTCCTTGATGGCTTTGTGGAGAATGGATATAGTAGGCGCCTAGGTCAGAAGGCTTTCCGTAAAGCCTCTAAAAATATGTTAATTAAGAAAGAGCCTAAAGAGCGTCGTCTAGGTGTCCATCTTCCCTATGTCCAAGGAACCACGGACAAGATTGCTCGGATCCTTAAGAGGTATGAGATTCCATCAACCTTTAGGCCCCTCAACACCATTCGCAATTCCCTCCGATCGGTGAAAGATCCCATTAACCCCAAGGACATGAAGGGCGTCTACTTGATCCCTTGTTCTTGTGGAACCCCCTATATTGGGGAAACGGGGTGCTCCATCCATCAGAGGATCAGCGAACATGCAGCCGACCTAAGACATGGGAGATCCAAGTCTTCAGCTTTGGCGGAGCATGTAGAAAAGACCAAGCATCAGGTGTGTATAGAGGAGGCCAAGGTTGTCGCCAAAGTTGCTCATTTCCATCATCGTAAATTTAGGGAAGCTATTGAAATTGAAAGAAGGCCAAACAATCTCAATAGGGATGACAGCTGGAAGATCAGTAGATGTTGGATCCCCACCCTTTCATCCCAGTCTTTCTCTTCATCCCTCCCCCCCATCTTTTTTCTTCTTCTTTGTTGTCGTTAGTGCTTATCCTTCTTGTTTTCAGGCTTTTTCAGGCTCTTCTCCTTCTTTTCTGACGCTCTTTCTATTTACTTCTTCCTGATAGTTTTTATGATTATGATCGTAACTATTATATAAATATGATCGTAAATATTATTATTATTATTATATTTTATATATATATATATATATATATATATATATATTATTATATTTATTTATTTTATTATTATTATTATTTTTATTTATTTATTTATTTATTTTTAGAGAGTTAATTTTTTCATTTCTTATTATAAGGTCCTTTGTGACTAATTTTCCATGTGAATTCTAATTAGCTTGTAATTTTAATAATACTTCTAAATAGACACCCATTTCAATTTTTTTTATATATATATTTTATATTACTTCATATATTTTTATCTATGCATACTTATATTAGAAGGTCCTTTATATAACTAATTTTCCATTTAAATTCTAATCAACTTATACTTTTTAACTAATTTTCTAACTAACCTAGCATCCTTTTGACTTGACTTTATTTTATTTAGATATTATAAGTCCTTTATGTAACTAATTTTCCATTTAATTATTAATTAACTTATAATCTTTGATAATACTTTTTTACTTTATATATTTGTATTTAGGCACTTAATTTATTCATTTATTTTAAGGTCCTTTATTTAACTAAATTTCCTTTTAAATACTATTTAACTTATAATTTTTATTATTATTATTATTATTTTTTTTTGAACTAAATACCCATTAAAAATATTTTATATATTTTATATATATTTTTTAAGGGATTGGTCCTAAATATTACTAATTAAATTAATAAAATAATTTTGACCCCGGTCCTAGAGTCAAACTAGCCGTTGGTCAAGTTAGCCGTTGGAGGCTCTTCTCATACTATTTAACTTGCTAAGCTGGATCTGTTTCTTCAACTTTTCCTGACGACGAACCACACTAGTTGGTTCAAAACACGTCGACAAATGTCTCTCTTTATGTGATTTACGCCGAAGTCCTACTTATAAATATTATGGATCATAGAAGCCTCAATTCAGCATTTAAATTTTAAATAAAATTACTAAAAAATTATTAAAGTTATATACATTATAAAAAATAAAATTTAAAGCAAATATAAAATAATACAATTAAAATTAATTAGAATTTTATAAGTACAAATTATTTAAACATATATTAAAAATTAATTCTAAAAAGATAAATATTCTAAAAAACTATAAAAGCCTAAAAAATAAAGAAAAAACAAAAATAAATAAATACATAAAATATAATTGAAGAAAAATTCTAAAATTTTAATTAAAAAAACCCATAAATAAAAAATAAAAATTAAAAAAATAAAGTGAATTAGATAATTAAAAAATAAACCAATAAAAAACTAAAAACCAAAACCTATTTTTTTTAAATAAGTAAATAAAAGTTTAAAAATCATTTAAAAATTAAAAATAAAATAAAAACCCATTAAAAAAATTAAAAGAAACAAATATTATTTAAAACATATTGTTAAAAAAAAAATTAAATATTGTAAAATAAAAATAATTAAAAAGATTATTTAGAAATTCTCTAATTATTTTTTTCAATTTAAAAAAATATGAAAATTTGAAAATAAAAAAAAAATTAAAAAAAACTAAATATAAAAAATAAAAGAAATCATTAAAAGTAAAACACAAGGTAACAAAAATATAATTAAAATTAAAAAGACGAAATAAAATAAATAATTAAGTTTTGTTGTTCTTTTAAAAGTTCAAATATTTAAACAAATTAAATTAAATTAAAAAAACAAATAGATTAAAAAATTTAAAATAATTAATTTAAATTTTATTATTAAAAATCATTTAAAGAAATTTTTAATAAAATTATATAAAGTTAAATTTTAAAAAAATTATTTAGTTTTAGAAAATTATAATATATAAATTTATAAATTAAAATATGTATTTTATATTTTTTAAAATATTCTTTAAAATTTAATGTTTTAAAAACTTATTTTTTTTATATATATATATATATATATATATATATATATATAGATATCAAAGATTACAACGAATTTTTATAACCTCCATAGTGAAACAAGTCGTTGGGCAGTTCCTAAAACACCATGGATGGAAAGGATTTGTCATATACGTGAGAATAGGAGCATAAAGGATGAAAACCACTTCCTCTTAGAGTGCCCCGCGTACAACCATATTAGATCTCAGTTTCACAATCTTTGTTACAATACTGACCTTACTATCCTTTTACAATGTCAAAATTATAGTGAGCTCGGTAGACTTTTCTCCAAGTTTTTTGAGAATAGGAATAAAATCTTAAATCAAAATAAATAATTTATTTCTTTAGGTCCGATAGACCAATGTTTGGTTTCAGCAGACGTTAACCACCACCATCATCATCATCACACACACACATATAAAAAATGGATAATGATATTGCCATCGGCAAGGTGGATTCTCAGGAAAGGGTCGGGTTCAATTTGTTTTTATTTTTTAATTAAAAAAAGGTTAATTTTAAAATTTAAAATTAAATTTTTCTACGTCATACATTTTTGATTTATAAATTTATAAATTATAATTTTTATTTTTAAATTTAATTTTATATAATATTTTTTTAAATAAATTTTAATAATAAAGTTTTAATTAATTTATTAAAATTTTTCTATTTATTTCATGTGTTTAATTTTTTTTTTTTTTTTAATTTTGTTTAAATATTTCAAATTTTTAGAAAAAAATTATAAAATTTATATTTTATATATTTTTTAATCATGTTTTTTATTTTATATTTTTTTTAATAATTTTTTTTAAAATTCAAATCTTTTATTTTTTTTTTTTTTTTTTTTTTCCAGTTTTATTTTATTTATGGTTTTTTTTTTTTTTTTTTTTTAATATATTTCTTAAATGTTTTTATTTATTTATTTAAAAAAAATAGTTTTTAGTTTGTGTTTAATTTTTTTATTTGTTTTCTAATTAAAAATTAAAATTTTTCTTCCCATTGTATTTTTTTTTAGGAATTTTTGTTTGTTTGTTTATATGTATATATATGTTGTGTTTTTTAAAATTAGTATATTTTAGTAATTATTATTTTTTGTTTATTAAAATATTAATTTACTATATATAAATTTATAAAAAATCTTAGCCTTAAAATATTAATGGCATTTTTGTTTTGCAAAAATAATTAAAAAGTTCAATATAAAAAACATTGCAAAGAAAAACAAAAAACACATATTTGGAAATCCCTTTAAAAAAATTATTTTAGAATAAGATAGCTTGAATAATTGTTAAATAACCAACATTTAAAAAAAAATTGTGCATACTTAGGACATAAAATTTCAATTGTTAAGAAAAATGATTATTTTCAAAATTAGCATGAAAATCACAAACATTTAAAAAAAATTATTCACACTCAATACATTAGAAATTTTAAAGTCTCAAAAATAAGCCTCAATACGTTAGAAATTTTAAAGTGTCAAAACTAAGCCTTATTCTAAAAAAGGGTCGATGATCCATCAACACTTTTCAAAATCACTATGAAAATCATTAACATTTAAAAAAAATGTTCATACTTCATACATAAAAAAAAAAAAAAAATAACTGGTAAAAATATGCTCGAGAAAAAAAGGGTTAAAAATATGCTCCACAAAATATTGCCAAAAATATGCTCCAAAAAAAGGTGTATTCTGCCTCACCACTTTTCAAAATTAGGTGATTTTTTGCTACCTCAAAAAACGGGTAGGTAATTCTCTCTTCTCTTTTAATTGGTAATTGTGTTCATTTTCAAAAGTGGCATTACCAATAGTTATTTTTTGAAAGGCTAAAATTAGTATATTTTGCAACCATAATCTATTAAATCTTAATAACCTCATAATATTGTTAATAAAATTATCAAAAGAAAACGATGAATAGAAAAATAACATTAGTATTAACATTTTCTTTTTAAGATAAAATTTTATTTGTTTTTTTTTTAAGTTTCACAAAACTATATCTTCAGTACGCCCAATATATCACTTGGATCGGGGCTATAAATTGAACTAGTAACTTCACATAAAAGAGTATCTTAACAGAGCACTCTATTGCCCTCTATCCAAAACCCCATGGACTTAAAAATTTATTTGTAAAAACTATTAAAGTTCTAAGTTTAAATTTAAAAAATATAAAGATGTTACAGATAGAATGTTTTTCTAATGTGAAGATTTTTTTTTTTTTTTTAGAGATATTAATGGTTATGGTGATGGTTTTAAATGATTTTTAATTTTAATTCAAAAAAAATTCCATTACTGAGAAGTACGATTTAGGGGATTGAGATAAAGATTTTGGTTATAATGATTTTTTTTTTTTAATTCCATTATTCAACCAGATGTAATCTAAATTTTCTCATCTCACCACCAACCATACCAAATATGTTATTATTAATGCCAATTTTGATTTGAGATTGATTTTCATGTTTTTGTTGACAATATTATGAATTCTTTAAGTCAATGGTCAAGGAAGTGGTAATTTTTAACCCCACCAAGAAGGGTTCTACAAGTAACATTATTTTTTAAATTCGGGAGTTGATTTTAAAGTTTTCATTAACAAAATATAAACTTTTAACATCATTGTAGCGCTATTTTTCAATTCAAGAACTAATTTTGGCATTATTCAACTAGAAATATGAGATTTTAAAAGTTATAATTTTTATTTTAAAGTTAATTTCTTACCAAACCAAATCGACTATTTTGTTGTTAAGTATTTGCATAGTAAAATAATTATATTCATCATGATTTTCCTTATAATATTATAATATATAAAACACAATAATTTACACAATATATTAAAACCAAAAACATAAAATAAAATGTAAATAAAATTATGAAACAACATATGAAATTTTACATATAACTTGCTAATATTAAAGGCTTGCTATAACCTTCACTCTAATATTCCCCGAGTTCGAAAAATCTTTGAAATCAACTACCTTTTTTTCATAAACGAAAAAGCTTTATATTATATGAGAGATATAAGGTCCAATAAGAAGATACATCTGAGATGGTTATATAAAGCCATTAGTCCAAATAGACTTAAGCTCATAAGATCAGTACTAATGGCAGCATATCCAAAACTAAAAACAACATATGTCCAAAAAACTTTCACAGTTTACCATGTGGAAAGGCTGTAAGAAGAAAACATAATAAAAGAGAGCATAAGCAGTTTGAGAATTGAATGGCATGTAGATCAACTGTGACTAGAATTCCGGAAATGCAAAATCACAGATCTGGAAGGTTTTTCCCTCAAAGAAAATCTCTAAATGCCATATACCAGGTGAAGCAAGGAGTCCCATTTTAGAAAGTGAATCGGCTTTTGTATTTTTTTCCCTGCAGATGTGCTCAATAGAGCTGCCAACCATGTAGCCCCAGTAATAGTTGATCCTATCCCTCCAACCAGCCAGGTGTGGCGCCATAATATGATTTTTCTTTGTTACCAAATCCACCAATACTTTCGAATCACCAAAGATTGATACCTGCTGTATATCAAGGAAGAGACATAACTTTAATAGACCTGCAAGGGCAATGGCTTCTGCTTTATTATTGGAGCCGAGTCCTCCGTTCCAGTATGTGGAGAAGTGAGTATATTCATTTATCATGATGATAAAACCACATCCGCATGTACCCAGCTGAGCGGCCCCGTCGAAAAATGCGGCTGGGAAAGATGTGTGGTCCGATGATAGCAGATCGGGGATATCCTTCTTATGCTTTGTAGTCTTCAGTGGGAGAGCTTCCATATTAACAGATATCCTGTCAATGATTTCTGAACATGATAAGATTGTGTCTTTAAAGATGTTGTGGTTTCGCCATTTCCATATGTTCCACATGGAGAGAATACAGATCCTACGCCAAGTTTCCTTCTGACCGCTGCACCATTGAATCCAGTCCTGAATTGTGTCCTGTGTACAAGGCGGAAAACCAAAATCTTTATTTAAAGCCAGCCATAACTGTTTTGTCTTTTTACATTTCAAAAATATATGAGTATTAGATTCCTCGTCTGATCTGCATAAAGAACATATATTTGGGCCATGCCATCCACGTTTTATTAAATTCTCCCATGTTAAGTTCCTATTGTGAAAGGCTAGCCATGCAAATAAGATCGATTTCGATGTGCAGCCGTCCTTCCAGTATATCTGAGGAAAAATAGGGGAGCCGGGCGCCTGTTGCATAATCATATTATGATAAACCTCATTTGCAGTCACATTATTCATCTCTTTTGATATTTTCCAAGTAAGGAAGTCCGAATCCCCTGTTCGGTAGACGTCGCAGTTCCGAAGACTCGTCCAAATGGGGAGCCATTTCTGTGCCATCTCCTGAGACATTTGCAACTCGTTAGCTTCTTTCCACCGTGGGATGGGGCCATGCCATTCCGCTATCAATCCGTCCCAGAAAAATATGCCTTTTCTGTGAAAATAATTCAGTAAGGATTCTGGTATAATTAAATCATCAACACCACATTTGAATTGGTCTTTTCCAATAAGTATTTTACTTCCTGTTTGTAATTGCCAGATTAAATTCTTCAAACAAAATGATTCAATTCTGCGGAAGCTTTTCCAGATTGGAGATCCATTTGAAACTCCAATGGATCCTTTCCGGTACCAGAACTGAATGCTCTTTCTGCTTAAATACTTCATCTGAATCATGTGACTCCACGGTCCTTCGCCCCGAATAGCTCTCCAAAATGACTTGCACAGTAGAGCTTTTCCAATAGTAAACAGATTGGATAAGCCCCAGCCTCCCATCTTCTTTGGTAATGAAATACTGACGAGTTTAACCAGATGAAATTTCCTCCTATCAGCATGTCCCCCCCATATAAAATTAGCTGATAATCTATTCATGCTATTTATGGTACTCACTGGTAGAAAATATAGGTGCGCCCAGTAAACAGTAAGTTGGTTTAATATTGTTTGAACCAAAATTATTCTCCCCGCTAATGAAAGGCTTCTATACTCCCATGCTGATATTCTCCTGTAGAATTTGTCCAAAATCCAACTCCAATCGGATTTCGAGTACCCATTTGCTTTAATCCGGAAGCCCAGGTACTTTATGCCACAACTGGTAGACTGCGCTTTCATTCCAAACAGCTCTGTTAACCATAGAACATCTTCCAGATTTATATCGGAATGATAGATAGATAATTAGAGAAATAAAAGTTCCAGATTATTATTTTTTCAATGTTATATTCTAGAATGTGGTTTTCAATATAAAAGTGAGTTGAACCTATATAAATATCTTTGTTCTAGGTTGTTGTGATTAGTTGATATAGATTTCATTGCTATTATGTGCTGGGTATGTAGTCTTCAATTAATAAAATCTCGAGTTGAGACAATTCTATTATCTTTGTGCTGTCTTCATCTATTTTATTTCACTGGTATCAGAATCAGCGATATCTAGTGGATTTACGAAGCGACTTTCAACCTTAATGCTTGAACCAATGCAACCAATGCATTGTGCAATTAGTTTTGCAGGGTCTAGTGAGTGATTTATGGTATAGTTACCAAATTTGAATTTTAATATGAATTCTAGAATATGATTTGATACCGACAAAATTTGACTGCTTAAAATTCAATACCTCGTCCATAATTAAATTATTTTTAAAATTAAAAAAATAAATTATATTTACTCTTTATCTTCCTAAACTAATTATTTATAAATTAAAACAATAAACTAATTATTTATAAATTAAAACAATTAAAAATATTATACATGTTTAAAATATTATATAATTCTACAAAATAAAACATTATAAAACAATATATTTTAAAAAAGAATCACATCTCTAGATCTAAATTTTAATATAACTCTTAAAAATGAAAAATAACAACATTATTAATTAATAACTAAAACAACCTAAATCTCTGCTTGTAGATTTAGCCTTTCCAGTGGATCCCAATGGAAACACACTTTTCAAAAGTTTTTTACACTGTAGATTATGTTTGTCCAGTTAAAGGGTACACATTCTACTCAATTCAAAAAACAGCCAAAAGGGGAGAAAAACACCCAAACTTTAGTTCACCGTTTCAATTTTGTTAATAGTAGGGAAAAGCATTGGAGCGTTCCCAAAATACTTACCAAATTTGAAAAAAATACATTGTATAAAATTCAAATAAAAAAAAATTAAAGATTATATATTATAAATATTTATAAATAAGAAAATATTATTCTTTATTATAAAGATTTATTATTTTAGCCAATAAAATATTTAAATATTAAATATTAAATATTTTATTAACAAAATCCTTAGCAAATTAAATTGTAATTGTAAATATTTAATATAAAGATTTCTGTTTTTTAAGTTTAAATAATATAAACATTTGTGTCTTTAAATATTAAAATTTATATTAAAAAACCTTTGTTAAATTAAATAATATAAAAAATTTGTTTTTAAATATCAAATTTTATATTAAAAAAGCTTTACCAAATTCCCTGATTGTAATATTCTTAAAATTCAATTTAGTAGATTATAAGTTTATTTTAATATAAATTTATTTATTTATTATTGTTAAGGTACAAGTGAGTTATATACTCATACGAGCTCTTTCACAATTCTAGGTAGATTATTAGACAACAATTACATGAGATTCATGATCGAGCAAATTATACACCGTGCCAATTAATATTATCACGCCGTGTTAATCTAAGACTACATTACCACTGCTGCTGGTCTCACCATTCTGTAACCTGGGCTATTAGTAATAGTTAACATGGTATAAATAATTGTAATATTTTTAATATACATTTCAGAGGATATTACGAGTTTGTTTTAATATAAAAAATAATAATTTTTAATTTTCTATACACAAAAGATGTACCTAATTTCAATTTCCGAATTTGCAGCCGAACCGAATGGAACCGGCGTATTTTCGAATTTTTATGACCAGTACGGCCGAACTTGGAAACTATGATTCATGGTGAACTGAGCCTTCATCTGCTATTAAAATCCATAATAACAAGTGGATTTTTTGGTTACTAGAGTGGAGGAGCACTGTCTTACCTGCACCAATGGCGACTGCCGCAATTCCGCATTGTGCTCTCTGCAGCATTGTCCTCCTTGCAATTCGAAGGGTCTGCTCCAACCGGTTCCTGTTATTCAAAATCTGCTTTTCCCCTCAGTCTGTTCAATCTCAATATGGGAAATCCCGCGCAGCTGAAGAGCGCTCGATGATTCTCTAAAATGCATCTGATTGGATTTTATCGAGGCCGATACTGTTGATTTCTGATTTGCACATCATCCTCGGCTCTTCAAGATCTCCTCGACTACGAAGCCGATATTGTTGATTTCTGATTTGCACATCATCCTTGCTCTTCAAGATATCCTCGACTAGAGAAACCTAGAAAGGACAAAGACAAAGGAATTTTGATGCGCTTAGACTGAGAAGCCCTTGTATTCAAAAATGTATCACGCAGGTGTTCTACAAAACCACATACAAAAATAAATAGACATATGTCATATATATGGCTGTGAGGTTTGGGGTTGCAGCATCTCCAGAGAATCATGGAGAAAGATTGAGCAAATCCAGAAGAGTTTTATAACTTATAATCTGAAAATTAAAAGTAATACATTCTATCCTATTCTCCTTAAAGAAGCAGGTATTTCCCCTATTGAGAGCCTAACTATAATTAAGTTTGTGCTGTACAAGCACAAATTCAATAACATAGACGATCATAGACTTCCTAAGCTAGCTTTAAATTCCAGCCAAAACCAGCTAAGGCTTAATCAGGGGTGGCATAAAGACACAAGGGCCTGGTTAAACTATTGGGAGATCAACGAGAATGATGCATTGCAAAACATAAATAACATTAAAGTTATTGTTACTTCTAAGTTCAAAGAAAAAATGTGATGTGAGAAAGATTTAGCGGCTAAAAGAAAATTAAGTTATTATAAGAAGGTCATCAACCCCCCTTAGAAGATCAAAAGTATATCTCTATTTTAACTAGCTCAAAGAAGAAAATTAATATAACAAAGATTAGAACGAATTCTCATGAGCTCATGGATGGAACATCTAGGATGAAAACCACTTCCTCTTAGAGTGCTCCACGTACAACCACATTAGATCTCAGTTTCACAATCTTTGTTACAATACTGACCTTCCTAGCCTTTTACAATGTCAAAATTATAGTAAGCTCGGGAGGCTTCCCTCCAAGCTTTTTGAGCATAGGAATAAAATCTTAAATCAAAATAAATAATTTGTTTCTTAAGGTCCGATAGACCAATGTTTGGTCTTAGCAGACATTAACCACTATCATCATCATCATCATAAAGTTATTATTATTTTTAATTGCAAAATTATGAATCTAGATAAAATAATTTATCGTCATACACATTAAAATTTATTTAAATTATATTTTTAAATATATAAAATATTTAGTATTTTACATTTTCATACATGTTATAAACTTACAATATTAAATATTTTGCTATGGAAACTATTTTTGGATTTTTCGTTTTATTTTAAATTTAAAAATATTCATAAATAATTAAAAAACATTAAAATGTTCAAATTACTCAAATCATCTATGTAGCTAATTCCAATATGGATAGATTCGTTTTTTGCGGGTCCTCAGACTAGTTTGTAAATTTGCCTTCAAAATTATAAAAAATTATGTAAGATTTTGATAAAATAGACAATTTTTTTGTATATCTAAATTAAGATCGTCGAACTTCAATATTTTGGGTGTCCCAGAGGTTTTTGATAGTGCTGCATCTATTTCTACCATCAAAAACATGATTCAAACACTATCACTACTAAATATTTTGAAATTCTTTTGACCAAATTCTAGCCACTTTTAATTGTAAAAGCAATTTCTCCACCCCTATAGACATATTTTGCACATTAGAGTGAGAAGAGAACTCATGTTCACCAAAAGCCAGTTTAGCTGAGGTGAAAGTGGGTCCCAACGAAATATTACGAATATCACAATATGGAGGTCGAGGCAACCTTGAATCTGTGAAAGGAGGTCGGGTACACAAGCGGGGTTTTTTTAGCCGATAAACTGAAATAGTCAAGCAGGCCTTTTTGACAAAGGGGGTGATTAAGAGAATTCTTCGGCTTAAATCACATGATAGTACATTTGTCGACGCGTTTCGAACCAACAAGTGTGGTTCATCGTCAGGACAAGTTGAAGGGCCAGACCATGGTTGTATATTAAATAGGGCGAGCAGATCATCTAATGGCTAGTTTTGACTAAAAAACGGCTAAATTGAATTGAAAAAAAAAAAAGGCTATATTAGGTCAGATTTAGATAAATGGCTAGATTTGAAATTAAAATTATTTAATTATATTCTCCTTTCCCCCTTCTGTTTTTAGGCTTCTCGGTAAAGGTTTAAATTTTTCCTTAGGCCCTAGGAAGATCCCAGTTAATGACATTATTTGTGACATAGAATTTAGGATTAGAGGTTTACTTGATAATATTAAGGACATTATTAGACAGGATTGCACTGTGATCCTTAGGAAGGCAAAGCCCCTTCAGAGCAACCTTAGCAAGGATGAGTTTATGGCCCTCAAATCCTTAAACCAGAACAAAGACATCATTGTTCTGAAAGCCGATAAAGGAGGGGCTACTATCATTCTTAACAAGAAGGACTACCGCAAGAAGATGTTGGATCATCTTCATAATAGTGGTAGTTATAAAAAGCTTCCCAAAAACCTGCTTAAGAAGATTTCTAGGACTGTGGCTCTTGCTATCAAGTCCAGTAATTCAGTGAGTTCCCTATGCCATAAACTCATTGAGAGTAATCCCATTACTCCTAGGATCTATGGGCTCCCTAAGATTCACAAGGAAGGGGCTCCCCTTAGACCCATTGTCAACACCATTGGTGGTCCTACCTACCTTCTAGCTAAGTTCCTTGCCTTAAAGCTTAAACCCTTAGTTGGTCGTACAGAGTCTTTCATCAAAGACTCTGCTTCCTTTGTTGATGAGCTCAAGGACATTAAGCTTGACCTTGGGGACATTCTTGTTAGTTTTGATGTAGTCTCCCTCTACACTTGCATCCCTATAAATGAGGCCTTGGAAGTAATCAACCGCCTAAAAGATCTCGATACTGCTTGGTTAGTTGAGATTTATCTCACTTCCACCTTTTTCAATTTCGAGCGGGAGTTCTTTGAGAAAACATGTGGTGTTGCTGTGGGCTCACCCCTATTCCCTGTCGTTGCTAATATTTTTATGGAAGATTTTGAATCCAAGGCTCTGGCCTCGGCTCACCTCCTACCTAATCTTTGGAAAAGATTCGTAGATGACACTAATGTCCTCTGGCCATATGGCCAAGAGGAGTTAGATCTCTTCTTCCATCAACTCAACAGTCAGTCCACCGCCATTGAGTTCACCATGGAACAGGAAGTTGATGGTTGCCTCCCTTTCCTTGATATTCTTATTTTTAAGAATAATGACGGTTCCCTCTCCCACCAAGTGTTTCAGAAGAAAACACATACTGAGCAATATCTCCATGCCAGTTCCCATCATTTCTCAGCTCAAAAGTTGGGCATTCTCAACACTCTTGCTACTGGTGCCCTAAGGATCTCTGATGAAAAGAGCTTCGAGAAAGAGAAATCCCATCTTCTTAATGTCTTTGTTGAGAACGATTATAGCAAATACTGGGTCAGAAGGCTTTCCTTAAAGCTTCCAAAAATTCGGTGGTTAAAAAAGAACCTAAAGAACGTGTCACAGGGGTCCATCTACCTTTTGTTGAAGGGACCACTGATATGATTGCGAGGATTATGATGAAATATAATGTCCCCTAAACCTTTATACCCCTTAACACCATTTGTAAGTCCCTCCGATCGGTGAAAGATCCTATCGACCCTAAGGACATGAAAGGGGTGTGATTCCTTGTTCCTGTGGGACCCCCTATATTGGTGAGACTGGATGCTCCATTAATCAAAGAATTAGTGAGCACGCAACGGATCTTAAGCACGGGAGAACTAAGTCTTTCGCCCTAGCAGAGCATGCGGAGAAGACTAAACATGACGTTTGTATTGAGGAGGCCAATGTCATTGCTAGAATTTCACAGTTCCACCACTGTAAATTTAGGGAAGCCATTGAGATTGAAAGGAGGCCAAGCAATCTCAATAGAGATGATGGTTGGAAGATCAGCAGATGCTGGATCTCGGCCCTCACCTCCTAGCTGTTTCATCCCCCTCCCTCTTTTAGTAGTTTGTTCTAGATTTTTTCCCCTTGTTTTCCTTTAACCTTCTTTCTTTAAGCCTTATTCCTTGGTTTATTTTAATCCTTTTCGTTCCTTCAGGGTTAAATTATATAGTATAAGATATTTAAATAGCTAATTTATGTTAATTAGTTACCCATCCCTTAATTTAATTCTATTATTATAAAACTATAATAAATTCCTTACTATTACTAATTCCCTAAAACTAGTAACTCAGGTTCATATTAGATTACTAAGTAATTGATACCCTATCCATTGATAGAGAGATACCATTATCATATTGAATTTTACTTTTAATACCAATAGTAATAATATTAATATAATAATAATTGTGATAGTAATACTAATCTGTATGATCTATTATAAGAACATATTAATAATATCCTTAAATTTATTTAAATTTAGTTTAATTAGTTACACAATTATTTTTTTGCTTAAGCAAGAGTCGATCTTTCTTTTTCATTAAACCACTAATAAATTTACAGAATATACACAAGCCATGAACTCGTCATGGACTTAGGAAAACCAAGGGCGTGCTGTCACAGTAATGACCCAACTGTTCACGCCATACAATGATAATCTTTCAAATAAAACCTGAGTTTGAATAATAAAATTCAAAAACCTAATATAAAGTACCTCTACCCTGCCACTTCTTTGTGACGGATAGCCTAATAAGACTGGTGGCCCCACCAAATAGCACTTTCCAATCTGACCATTGATTCGCATTGCGAAATCGGACGGTTCGGCAAAATATCGCCCGACCAAGATGTGTGAACAATAACTCACGATGGATAGTGGTTTCAGAACCGTACCCTTGCCACACGTCAGGAGCCCAATGGAATCCCTCCCAACAAACCAAAACCACTTACCATTTCTTAGCCGTGTGATCACCCCGATACCACTTGAGCCTGGTTTTCCGTTAAGTGAGAAGAATGGAAAGGAACGGTATTCGTCGGAAAAAACGTACCACCCTTTTCCGCCCAATCCCCGGTTAATACTTGCTACAAAAACTGCCGCTGACTGTGCAATGAACCCTGTGGGGCAATCCGAAAGGAAAGGGGAATGGTCCGTTAACAACAGGGCATTATAAGATGGAATTGTGCCAGCCTTTCTTCCAGGCACCAACCCGAATGATGAGATCGAACCTGTTTTAGACTTCTTCATTCAGTGCCTTTCCCGTTGGCCCAATGTTGAAAAATTTCTCTGTCTTCTGCCGCTTGTTCTTCACATAGAGCTTTTATTCTACCCTGAGGCATCTCCTGCCACTTCATCTCAAATCTGCACTCTGAATTAATCACCCCTTGGTTAGCTAGAGTATCCGCTAGTTTGTTGGCTTTTCTTCTAACATGGTTGAAACTCATAGTTCGTAGACTCTGGATGTGCTTTTGAATTCTTTGATACACTTGTATGAGTCTCCAATGTTTTGAGACCCTTTCCGGCGCTGCTCCCCAACTGATTCTTTTAACAACTTTTATGGAGATCTTTGAGTCTGCTTCTACAATGACATTTGAGCTATAATTTCAACTCAGTAGCTCGAGACATTGTTCTAAAGCCATTAATTCAGCCATATTGTTTGTGGCTTTACCTAAGTGGTAGTGAAATATTAAGATAATGACTCCTTCTTCATTTCTTAAAACCCCTCCATATCCTGCTATTCCAGGGTTGCCTTTTGAAGCACCATCAATATTGCATTTTAGAAAACCTTTCGGTGGAGGATGCCAAAAGTCATTTTTCATCTCTAGATGTCCATCCTTTCTACTGAGTCCATTGGGAGTGATCTCATGCATTCTTAGTTGTCTGAGAGTTCTCATCTCATTTTCTGTGGGAGGGTTCTTGGGATAATTACGCACAGTGGTGCTAACTGTCTCCTTAATTTTCTTCAAGATCAGATCCAACATGCGAAGAGGACTAGTCTTTTCATCCTTGAAAATCCTTTTATTCCGTTCTTTCCAAACATTCTAGATAATGAAGCTTGGCGTAAAGACCCAGGCCAAATTAAGGATCTCATTCTCCGAAAAGTTCCTTCTCCATTTGATTAGAGTGTTAGTGATGCTGCCTTTATCTCTGTCTGTTTGTTGAAAAAAGGTGGCAAAAGCATCCCACAACCAGGAAGTATAGGTGCAACTGTTGAGAATGTGCTCCATTGTTTCCTCTTGAGCATCACAAAGCAGACATATGGAAGGCCCAATGACCCCTCTTTTCCTTATGTTGTCCCAAGTCAAAATTTTATTGTGATGAACTAACCACATAAAAAGCTTGATCTTCATCCACCCTTGGTGCCTCCAAAGTTGTTGCCAGGGATTCGTCGAAACATTGGGATCTAGGTTCAGGATGATTCTTTTTGCTTCCTTAAGATTAAAGGAGCCTTCTTTATTGAGTCCCCATCTTAACTGATCCTGCCCCTCTGTTACCAAGATTTTCCTTTGTTTTAGCATGTTCATGATTACCTCTGCTTTTATTTTTATGGGGCTGTCATCTCTGTAGTCTATGTTTCTCCAGTTTCTCGACTTCCCGGAGATGTGAGGAAGAGTCCAGAAATCTTTAACTCTTGTTAATGCCTAGGAATTTGTTTCTTGCTTGAGGCTTCTAAAGTCCTCGTTTAATAGCATTGGTTCTTGTTGCCATTTGTCCTCCCGAAAGAGAGCAAGGTCTCCTTATCTGATTTCCCAGAAATTGTTGTCTTGTACTAGGATTCTGTCTTCCCAGGCTCTATTCCAGATGTAAGAACCCTTTATGTTTCCAGACATTCTAATAAGATCCTTCGTTGGCCATGAACTTGCATATTTTTCTTTCCAGGTATTAGCCCATTGAGCTTCTGGTTCTTTAATCCATCTCCACCAGAGTTTGGCTCCTAAAACTTTACTCAGAATTTCTTGATCATCTAAGCCTAGACCCCCATGACTCTTGGGTTTACAGATTTTATCCCATGAAACAAGGGCCCATTTCTTCCTTGTTTCTTCCTTGCCCCAAAGGAAGTCTCTCTGGATATTCCTGAATTGCTGTAAGACACCTTTGGGGGCTGGGAGGGCTGATAAAAGGAAAACCGGGATTGCCTGAAGGACAACTTTTGTCAGTATCAACCTACCGGCCAGGTTCAATGATCTGATAGTCCACTTTTTGACTTTGTCTTGCATCTTGTTGAGCACTGGTTCCCAAATACTTTTGTGCAGGGGTTTGGCTATTAGGGGAATTCCCAAATACTTTGAAGGGAGGGAATCCCTTTGAAAGACAAGAATACAAGAGATATTTCTCTGAATAGCAATGTTAGTATTTAAGAAAAATATTTTTGATTTGGAGAGATTTACTTCCATACTTGTAGCCAAGGTAAATTCATCCAGGATATGTTTGTATGCTGTAGCTTCTTTGACTGTAGGAATTCCATCCAGCATTGTATCATCCAAAAATTGTTGGTGAGTCATGGTTTGACCGTTCTCCATTAATTGAAGGCCTTTAATCTTTCCTAAGACTTTAGCCTGCTTAATGGACCTGCCAAGTCCTTCTATCATTAGGATGAAAAGAAAGGGAGAGAGTGGGTCCCCTTGTCTGAGGCCTCTAGAAGGAGAGAAGATTTCAGAGGGTGAGCCATTCACTAAAATAGAAAAGTTGGAAGAGGTTACCAGAGCCATAACCCATCTAATCCAGTTGTGATCAAACCCAAAAGCAGAAAGGACCTTTTTGATATAGCTCCAGTTTGCCTTGTCATAGGCCTTGGCAATATCTAATTGCATGATCATACCAGCCTGTTTTTTGCTGGTTAGCGTGTGCACTACCTCGTGGGCTAGAATAATATTGTTAAGGATTTGTCTGCCTTCCACATAACCAGATTGTTCCCCTGAAATTAAAGAAGGAAGAAGAGGTTTGAGTCTGTTAGCCAAAACTTTGGATATGATCTTGTAAACCACATTGCATAAAGCAATGGGTCTGAACTTTTCAGCAGTCAGGGCGGCATTCTGTTTGGGGATCAGGGAGATGAAGGAGGTGTTGAGTGCTTTCAGCATAGTCCTGCTTCTTCTGGAATCCTCCACAACAATCAGGATGTCTTGCTTGACAAAGTTCCAGCAGGCCTTGAAAAAGTCTACATTGAAACCATCTGGCCCTAGAGCTTTGCCATTCTGCATGTCATTAATAACCTCACTAATTTCCTCTTCGGTCACTAGTTTATTTAGGTTAATATTATCTTCTCTTGACACCAGCTTAGGGATATTTTTTGTAATTTCTTTAATGCATTGCTCTCTGTCTGGATTGTCTTCCTTGGTAATACCTATAAAATGTTGTACCAACACGTCTTCGATATTCTTATGAGAGGTCTGCAACTCCCCATTATTATTCAATATCAAAGAGATTCCATTATGTGCTCTATTGGCCATGTGGATCTATGAAAAAATTTAGTATTACGTTCACCTTCTTTGAGCCATTGAATTCGAGACTTTTGTCTCCAAAAGATTTCCTCTAGTTTACATAATTCTTCCCATTCTTGATGGTGTTTATCAGCTTGCTGACTTTTATCTTTATCAAAACCCTCTGTGACCAGTGCTTGATTAAGTTCCTGTAGTTTGGTTTCCACTGTCTTTTTGTCCACAAAAATGTTACCAAACTCCTTCTTATTCCATTCTTTAAGTCTGAATTTAATATGCTGAAGTCTTTTGTGCAGGATGAACATATTAGTGCCCTGGATCTGCAAATCTTCGGTCCACCATTTTTCAATGTTGCTGATGAAATCTGGGTGGGAGAGCCAGATATTCTCAAACCTGAAGGGTCTATTCCTGGGAGAATCAAACCCCTTGATCTCTAATTGAATCGGCTAGTGGTCCGAGCCTCCAAAGGGTAGAATTCTAGTTGTTATTTCTCTATTTTCTAGCATAAGCTCCTCTGAGACCAAAAATCTATCTAGCTTGGAGGCGACCTAAGCCTCACCTCCTCTTCTGTTGTTCCAAGTAAAAAGGCCATTATGTGTTGCTGAGTCCACCAGATTCATATCGTCTGTGAAGGTTTGGAACAATTCCGAGTCTTTACTTAACAATCTGGTGCACCCTTTTTTTTCCGAAAGGGATTTAATCATGTTGAAATCTCCTCCCAAGACCCAAGGTATTTCCTCATGTCTGCTTCTGACTTCTGCCAAGGAGTTTAAGAGTCTGAGTTTCTCATCTATTCTTTGAGGGCCATAAACATTTGCAACCAGGAAACTATCCACGACTCCCACTGGTTGAAAATAACAGATAAATAATTTCTAGATGCCTCCGCATCTAATATGTTCATTTTTTGGGGATTCCATAGAGTGAGGATGCCTCCCGCTGTGTTCTCTGCTTTCACTTCGAGAAACTCAAATCTATCCAGCCATTTTTTGTGGATTTGCTTTAATTTTTGAATGGAACATTTTGTTTCCTGAATAAAGATAATATCTGGTGTTGCTAGTTTCATTCTGTTACTTAGCATTCTTTGTTTTCTTTTACTACCTAGACCTTTGATATTCCAAGATATGAACTTCATAATTAAAGGTTTGTGAAAGAGTAACTGGTTAGGTCTTTCATCTTACCCAAATCTTTCATTAGCTTTCCACACTCCATCAATAGCTCATTTTGCTTCTTTCGACCCCTTTTCTTTCCTGGATTTCTAGTTGCTAATCATGGAGTTGATTTCATAGTTTTCACACCTCTGTGCTCCTGCTTGTGAATATTTTTACCATTATCCAACTCTCTTTGTTGTGTTTTCCACAAAAATAATTGTTTTATTCTGGTTCATTCTTCTTGGGGTAGTGAATCGATTCATCCCTTGGTTCCCTGCCTCAAGAATCCTTCCAGATCCAGGTTTTCCTTGTCCAGAATTTCTTGTAGTTCATGATCTTTCGGATCTATTTCACTTTGGGTCATTTCCTGGTCCATTTCCATTTCTGATTCACTTATACCAGTCTCATTTCGATTGCCCATATCGTGAAAATGTTTATTGTTTTCTTCCTTTTCTTTTTCATTAAGATCTTCCTCTTAAGATTGATTTACCTTCGTGTTTTCTTCATTATCTTCTAGCACTTGAAACTTGTTTTGACTGACCTTCTGCCCCTCATTCTATTGTTTCTTTAACCCCTTTTTTCCCCCTTTTCTTCTACTTGCCACTTTCTGAAAGCTTTCTGTATCCATCATTGTATTGGGTTTCGCTTTATTATCTTCTTCACTGAGAGGGAAATCTCTGAATAGATGTCCATGTTCATGGCATCTACGACATCTGAATGGGATATGCTCGTAGTCCACTTTCTGCACCCACTCCTCATCAAAAACTTCCAAAATAACTTCATCTGGAAGAGGTTCTGATAGATCCATTTCCACACATATTTTTGCAAAGGAGGTATATTTCCCTCTCTTTGTGGCCTCAGAAATTTTGACAAAACGCTCTAATTTATTGCCAATGGCTGCTAGAGATTTAGTTTGCCAATGATCAAGAGGTAAAGAATAAAGCCTTACCCATACTGGAACCAAAGTAAAGGTCTCCCGCTCTGGGACGAAGTTCATCATCCAAGGCCTCATACAGAGACCAGCTGCTGCATAAAAGTAGGGCCCTCCTTCGAATATTCTGTCATTATCTTCGATGTTTGAGAACACCACTGTGAAGAAACCCTTTGACCCGAGATGTAGGTCGATGCTTCCTTTGGGTTTCCAGTGATACTTGATCCACATTTGTAAAGATTTTTCAGTGGGCCATAGCCCCATAAATTTACAGATGATGGCGTAGTTACCCATGTGTTCCCTGTGCGCCTACAGAGTAGGATCATTTAATATTACTCTGGGAGTGATTTCTACTTTAGGCCTGCAAGGTCCCTGTTGCTTTTGGACTTTTGAACCCTGATTTTTGTCTTCTTCCTCCTTGTCCTTTGTGCTACTATTAACCTTGGTCTTGGGCCCCTCTGTCCCCTTTTCGTTGTTCCTGTTTCTTACCTCAGCCAGGCCTTTGCTGTTTATCACCGGTGATTTACCTTTGTTGGATACCGTGTCCTTGTAGGAGGGAGTGGAGCTCCCTCCTCTACCGCCCTCCATGGGAAACAACCACTGCTATTCTCAGAACCCTAGTTGCTCGCACCCGCCATTAGCTGCCTTCCACCACGTCTCCCACGGATGAATAGTTACTATTGAACCCTAATTAGTTACACAATTCATTAACAATAAGGTTAACACAATAACTTCAATAGAATAATAGTATATTAATTATTATTAGTTGTTATTAAATCCTTTCAATTATTGTCCCTAGATATATTATTTCTAGCATTTTCCCTAATTCTATTATTATCTTTTCACATAAATTACATATGATAAGTATTATAATAATATTTTAGCATAATAATATTATATAATTAAATAATTTGAATGTCCAATCTAGCTGATCTGACCTAGTATAGCCATTTTTTTTTTCAATTCAATTTAGTCGTTTTTTAGTCAAACCTAGCCGTTGGATGATTTGCTCGCCCTATTTAATATACAACCATGGTATGGCCCTTCAACTTGTCCTGATGATGAACCACACTTGTTGGTTCGAAACACCGTTTTTTTTTTTCAATTCAATTTAGCCATTTTTTAGTCAAACCTAGCCATTGGATGATCTACTCGCCCTATTTAATATACATCAATGGTTTGGCCCTTCAACTTGTCCTGAAGATGAACCACACTTGTTGGTTCAAAATGCGTCGACAAATGTACTATCATGTGATTTAAGCCAAAAAATTCTCTTGACATGGGTCACAGAAACCTCAATTCAACTAAAAATGGTGATTTCTACCACCTACGTACGTACGTGCGTTCCAATCAAATCAATCCAACTTTGCCTCACCTAATATCCTCATTATATATACGTGATACTATGAACGAAATGGAAAGCGGAGAATGCAATGGCATACATTCTCTCATTTTGAAGTCTCTATTTCTCTTTCTTCTCTGCGCATTGAATATAAAAGAGATCAGAAAAATTGGTAGCATACTTTTGCGAGCAGTCATTCACCATCATGGTTGTCGGATAAAGATCATGAAATCTGATGCATCAGTGATGAAGATGGGTAGTCCTGTTTGTGTGAAGCAAATACTCATCGATTATCCAAATCATGGAATATTTGATGCGCCCGCTAGTCCCCCACTTGGGATGGGCAGTTTCGCTCGACCTCTTCCAGAAAGGGCAGAGCTTGTAGGTGGTGGTCATTGTTGGAAAACATTAGTAATTCCAACGACCACCATTAAATGCTGCGTCTAGCTTCTTCTGGAGAATTCAGCGGAAGTCTCGAGAGCTAGATAGCTTCCTAAAGAAGTCGCCGACTCCAGAAACTTCTTCTTTGTATATAAAAACCCTCTTTGGCAATAAAATCAGGCAAGTGTTCTGTGTTTTGTGTTCATTTCTAAGTTCTGTGCTCTCTGTTTTGGTATCAGAGCGAGGTGAGGTTGATTGCTGAGAGAAGGTTCCTGTTTGTGAGCAATCAGACCGAGAGTAAGAGATTGCTACGTAAGAGATCAGTGTGATGAGAGGTATTAAAAAAAAAGAAAAAGGAGAAGGTCTTCAGAGAGATCGTTGTGTAGAAGGGCGATCTGGACGAAGGACCGTGTGTGAGTTTTTTGCTGCTGTAAAGTTGCAATACGTTGCTGTGTGGAAGGGTGATCTGGATGAAGGACCATGTGTGAGTTTTTGCTACTGTAAAGTTGTGTGTAAGAACCCATTGCTCTGAAGTTGTGTGTAAGTTTTTGTTGGTGCAGAGGAGTGGTTCATGAGGCTCGTTGGAGGGAGCCGAACCGCTGAGAACATCTGCGTAAAGTTGGAGTGTTGGTAAGATAGGGCGCCAATCTACTAGGTCTGTGAAAGTTCACTGATCTCAACAAGCCTATCTCTCCTAATGTTGATTGTTCCAAGGTTCATTAATGATAGTATCAATCTAAAGAAAATCCCTGTCACGATTTTTCATTGACTGGATTCATCCTTTTAGTTAAGGCGGGCACATGAAGTTTATATGCGTGGAATTATAGAAGTTCTTTATGCAGTTTTATCTCTGTAGCTGGTGTTTTTCTTGATATGATACAATTTTTCGCGGCATGGTTGACAAGTGGTTATAATTTGGAGGATCCTGTATCGTTCCTGTTTTGTTGCTTACTCTAATTCCGTATATGGTTAAATCCTTATTATAGAATCAAATTGATAATTGATGATGTTCATTGTTTAGATTAAAAAAAGAAAAAAGAAAAGAAGAAGGCAGCCATATTATCCAATGATATTGGATAAAATTTTATGATTTATGCTTGAGGGTTTATATTTGTGAAAATTAGTAATTTTTTTGGTGATTGGTACGGTGAAAATAAGTAACTTGGCTAATGTATTGATAGAACCTTATTTATCTGACTCTAACAAGTTAGACGGTGAAAATTATGCAAATTGGAAGTTTAAGTTGCAGACTTTGATGGAAGGCAACAATACATGAGCAATTGTGTCTGGAGTTGAAGTTAAGCCAGTGTCCCCTCAAGCCACAGATGCTACAATTCAAGATTGGGAGTGACAGGAAAACAAAGCAAAGGTGCTTTTGCGGATGACGGTTAAGGACAACATTATTCCACACATTAGAGAGTGCAAAACATCCAAGGAGACATGGGACACTCTCAAAAATTTGTATGAGACGAAGACTACAAATCGAATATTGTATTTAAAGAGTAAGCTTCTTTCAATTAAGATGGAAGAAAATGAAAGTGTTAGTGATTTTATTTCTAGAATTAAAGATATAAAGGATAAATTAGGTGACATTGGTGAATCAATATCTAGTACAGACTTGGTTACTGTGACATTAAATGGAATGCTTGATGAATATCAAATGTTTATCACTGGTCTTTCAGCTAGAGAGAAGGCTCCTACTTTTGATGAGTTGGTAGGTATACTTATGTAGGAAGAAGAGCGAAGAAGAAGCCTTAAACATAAATCTCCCAATTCAGATTTGGCATTGATGGCCAAAGGGAAGCAATCGTTCAAAGGCAAACAGTGGGAGAAAAATAAAGGCAAAAAGCCACAGGTAAAATCATTTCAAGGTACATCATTACCAAGGACAAATTCCAAGTCAAGTAAAAATGATGTGTGTTATTACTGTGGAAAACCTGGTCATTTTGCTAAGAATTGCATGAAAAGAAGGTCTAATCAATTTAAACAAAGAAGTTTAAACAAAGAAGGCTTTCAGGAAATTATGTTGATAGAGATGAAGCAATTAGTCATGACTTTAGCCATCTTAAATTGTTTGTGTCCAATGTTGCTTTATCAGTAGAAACTAATGATGATAATGCTTGGTTTATAGATTCTGGCGCATCAATCCATATGTCATGCAAAAGAGATTGGTTTGATACCTATCATGAGATTAATAATGGTGAACACATCTATTTAGGAGATAATAGGTCACATGAAATTAAAGGATATGGTGATATAAGTGTTATGATGCCTAATGGACAAGAAAAACAAATTCAAAATGTGGTGTATCTTCCAGGATTAAAGAAAACTTAATTTCAGTCTCTACTATCACAGATCAACATTTAAAAGTTGAATTTGTGAAATCACATTGTTTGGTAAAGGATGTGCAGGACAACTACAAGGTTGTTGCAAAAGGAATGAGAGTTGGAGGCTTATAAAAGTTGGATGTAATGAAGAATGGGCATCAAGCTTTGGCATCAATAGGCATGTCAACTAAAGAGCTTTGGCATCAAAGATATGGACACTTAAATCATAATGAACTAATGTTACTACAAAAGAAACTGATGGTAGAAGGTCTTCCAATTATTAAGGGTGAACACTTTGAATGTGAAGGTTGTGCACTAGGAAAACAACATAGGGAAGAATTTCGTGTGCATGAAAATAGAAGAAAACGTGAAATACTTGAACTAGTGCATACTGATGTATGTGGTCCAATGAAAACTAAGTCACTTGGTGGAGAATATTACTTTCTTATATTTATTGATGATAGCACTAGATACACCTGGGTGTACTTTATTCCAAACAAAAGTGACGTGTTTGAATACTTTAAAGAATTCAAGAGTATGGTTGAAAAGCAAACAGGAAAGAGCATTAAAATTCTTCGATTAGATAAAGGTGGTGAGTACACTTCAGGAGCTTTTATCAAATATTGCAAACAAAATGGAATTTTTCAACAATTTATAGTACCACATACACCTCAACAAAATGGAGTATCTAAGAGAAAGAATAGAACATTAGTTGAATGTGCTCGTACTATGTTAAAAAGTAAAGGACTTTCTAATAGTTTTTGGGTTGAAGCCATTAACACAATTGTATATCTTAAAAATAGAAGCCCTACTAAGTATCTTGAGCACAAAACACCATTTGAAGCATTTTATGGTTTTAAACCTAAATTTAGTCATTTAAGGATATTTGGATGCAAGGCCTTTGCTCATATTCCTAAAGAGGATAGGAGAAAGTTAGGTGCCAAATCCATCAAATGTATTTTTATTGGATATTGCACTGATAAAAAAGCATATAAAATGTATGATCCAAGTACTCACAAGGTCTTTGCAAGTAGAGATGTAATATTTCATTAGCATGTAGATAAGCAAATAAAAGAAGATGAACATAATATATGGCAGTGTCCTTATGAAAACTTTAAGGAAGAAGAAGAAGTTGTGGAATCAACTCAAGTACAAGAACACATGGACATTCCAAAAGACACATCAAGGAATCAAAGTTCACAAAGAAGTGATGAAGGCACTCCACAGAGAAGAAAAGGAGAAGGTACTCCACAAAGTAACGAACCTCTAAGAAGCTCAACACGACATATTCAAGCCCCCATCAAGTATAAATATTATGCCTTAATGTCTCAAGTAATGACTGTTTTTGAGCCCTTAAATTATGAACAAGACAAAAATGATAAAGAATGGATGGAAGCTATGAAAGAAGAATATGATTCTATAATGAAAAATGAAACTTGGGATTTAACAAAATTACCTAAAAATAAAGTCCCTATAGGATCAAAATGGTTGTACAAGACAAAATTTAATGCAGATGGTAGCATAGACAAGTATAAGGCAAGATTGGTTGCAAAAGGTTATTCACAAAAAGAAGGTATAGATTATGAAGATACCTTTGCTTCGGTTGCAAAAATGAATACAATCAGAATAATGATAGCATTGGCAACTAAATATGATTGGAAGCTACATCAATTAGATGTAAAGTCAACTTTTCTAAATGGTGACTTAAAAGAAGAGATTTATCTTGTTCAACTAGAAGGATTTCTAAAGAAGGGTCTAGAACATCTTGTATGCAAGTTAAAAAAGGCCTTATATGGACTAAAACAAGCCTCGAGATATTGGTATGAGAAAATCGACAAATTCTTCTTTCACAAATATTTAAAAAAAGTAAAAATGATCCTAATTTATATGTCAAGATAGATAGAAATGGGGATATAGTATTACTATCTATATATGTTGATGATCTAATAATAACAGGGAGTGCTGATAAATTAATTACAGATATAAAAATAAAGTTATCATAGGAATTTGAGATGAAGGATCTTGGTGAGATGCACTATTGTCTAGGTCTCGAAGTATGGAGAGATGATGGAAGAGCCTTAATCACACAAAGCAAATATACAAATGAAGTACTAAAGAGATTTCATATGAATGAATGTAAAGAAGTGAGTACTCCATTGGAACAAAATATCAAATTAAGAAGTGATGATGGAACAAAAGAGGTGAATGGAACATTGTATCGACAATTAGTGGGAACTCTGAATTATCTCACTACCACTAGACCAGATATCGCTTATGCAGTAAGCATACTTAGTCAATTCATGGCTAAGCCTCATGAAAGCCATTGGATAGCTGCAAAAAGGGTCCTTCGATATTTAAAAGGAACTATCAATTTTGGTATTGAATATATTAATGCTTGTAATGTTGAATTGATAGGTCATTCTGATTCTGATTGGGTTGGAAATCTAGATGATAGGAAATCCACCACTGGATACGTCTTCAATATAGGATTGGGAGCTATATCATGGAGCAGTAAGAAACAGGCAACAGTTTCCTTGTCATCAACTAAAACAGAATATAAAGCATTATGTAGTGGCACCTGTGAAGCTATATGGCTTAGAGGAATACTTGAAGATGTTGGTGAAAGTCAACAAGAATCTACAGTGATCAGATGTGATAATCAAAGCACCATCAAACTAAGGAACAATCTTGTATGTCATGCAAGATCAAAACATATAGACAAACAATATCATTTTGTAAGAGAAAAGGTCCAATCAAAATAAATTTCTCTAATATACTATAATACAAATGAGAATGTAGCTGACATATTCACTAAGCCTCTTGGGAAGGAAAAATTTGAGTTTTGTAGAAGTAAGTTATGTGTTGTAGAAAATCAAGATTATATTGTAAGCCTAGCTGAGACTTAGACCAGCAGGCATGACAATGAAGAGTATGTTTTGACAAAGAGAGAGCATGGACGCATAAACATAGAACATAAAACACATTCAAACAACTCACAACACAACTTACTTTCATTCATTGATCATACATGTATATATACAAGCTGGAGAAGTTTTTGGAGAACAATTCAGGCGGTGGCTTCCTGGAGAAGCTTGCCCCTTTGTCAACATTTCTAGAAACTACATTAAAAACTTCTGTTGAATTCTAATTGCTCTACGCCGACTAACTCTGATGACTACGCCGACTATCCCTGTGATACGGTCGTTGTGATTAATGGTCTAGCACCTCCCCTTAATCACGACGACCTAAAATTTAACTTGCCTGCTGGTCTAAGTCTCAGCTAGGCTTACAACAAAACATTTCATTTTTTACTTCTTGCTAAAGGGTCCATGCTTGTTCCTTTTCCTTTGCTAGTGCAGTTTCATCTTCACCTTTATTGTCATAAGATGGTGATTGAGTTTCTCCTTTCTTGATTGCAGGTTAACATTCTTTGTATTCAACATTGCTTCACGTTCTTGGGACTTATACTTGTCTTTAATGCTTGCAATTTCTTCAAGTTTGTTGCTTCTTCCTGATTGTGAATATGTGCATACTAAAAAACAACGTTAGATTCATAAACAAAACCATATTGATTTTGGTCATCCTGCTCATTCATGGATTCTTCAGTTTCAAGATTCTTCACCATGTCAATTGTTGCTTTCAAACCTACATCAATATGTTTAAAAAATTTCTCAAGCCATCCATCAATTAGCTTTATCTCTGCATCAAGCTTGACATCTTCAAACTTGTTTCTTCCTTTAACTGCTACTACAATTTCTTCTTCATGTTCTTCCACGCGATCATCAAAAGCAAACATCAATTTATCAATCATTTTCTTTTCAGAGATAACTTGCAATTCATTTTCATAAAATAAATATCCATTATCAAATTTAATAACAGATCGGCTTTCAAACATAGCTGCTTCTTTTACCAGCATTTCGCAGCTCCTCCTGGGAAATCCCCAGCTCCTTCAGCAAGCGGCTCTCTGTATTAATTTACCTACAGATGCATGTGACAGCACCTGGGTAGGACCGAAGGCTCTGCAATACAAAATCTTTACAGTCGCTCCACCAACGCTCTTTAGCTTTCACTCAACAACTGCACTTACACAAACAAACTTTAGCTCCTCAATCTGTCGGCTCCTTCGCACACAACGTCTTTCACGTCCTCAACTTAATATCCACAGGCAGCAAGAGTCAACTTGCTGAGCCAACACTGGCTGAGCACACAGCTCCCAACTATATGAGCACACAGCTCCCAACTCGATGAGCACACAGCTCCACCACACGCACAGCTCCCACACTCCAACACCACTGGACCACTCACGTCCTCGGCCTTGTCTGCACCAGGCCTCCACACTCTCACTCTCAGCGCACTCTTCTTTTAACACAGCGACAGATGTTGTGGTCCTCAACAGGCACAAACAGGTTCACTCACAGCTCTTCACAGGACATTCACACTACCGATCCTTCACGTCGGCTTCACCACAAAACACAACTCCTACCAAACAACACTCCATTGTCAACAACAGCGCTTCAACTTGCGCTCCACAGAGAGACTTCACAACGCACACCAGAGTTACCACAACTCCAACAGCACAACGGGCTCTCCACACAGTTCTTAAAACGCACAAAACAGGCTCTCTCAGATGCTCACAAGCCTCAACGGCTCCTACTCACCACTAAATCACACAGGCTCCAATCGCTAGACAGAGCCACTGCTATTCTCGTCCAGGCGGCACACAATCCACCACTTCACACACGGAGACCACGCTGGCTGCAACAAGCTTTTCTTCTCCAGTTTCGAGATGGAGCAGATCTCCTTTCGATGGCCTTCAATGACGAAGATTCACACGCTCGCAGACACACTCCAATATCGATCATCACATATGCAACAACACTATAACACCCAGGCAACGATCCTCGTTTTGTTTTTCAGGCTTCACCGTCTCACGGACAAGTTCAATCTGCATACTCGGCCTCATCCAAGTGCAGGCCTTTCAACCTGATCCACCGAGATCCTTATACGTTGGTTGCTCGCAATGGATCACCAACTAATATGAGCCCAATAACAAGCGTCTTCAACTTCACGGTCTACACTTACACATCAGCAACTTTCACAGCTACCCACAGCTTTTACAGTGGGCTCTCCACAGCTACCCGAGGCACGCCCTTAGCAGCCTCACAGCAGCTCACAACTCCACAGCGCCTTCGAGCCTCACTCTACTTCAATGGCTCCAACGGCCTTCAAACAGCAACACACTCCCGCAGCACTCAAACAGCATTCAGCGCTCCTCAGCAGCAGCGACACTCAGCACTCACGACAAGCTGCATTACGCACCGAGCTCAAACCCTTAGCTCTTCACTCCACCGAGCCCACGCCCACTCGACTAACACTCACTTCACAGCTCTTTACCAGCCCTCACTTCCGAGCTCTCGGTTCAGTCGCCTTCGCTCACTGCTCACACCCTTAGCTCTGATACCATGACAAAGAGAGAGCAGGGATGCATAAACACATAACAGAAAACACATTCAAACAACTCACAACACAACTTACTTTCATTCATTGATCATATAGGTATATATACAAGCTAGAGGAGTTTCCGGAGAACAATTCAGGCGGTGGCTTCCTGGAGAAGCTTGCCCCTTTATCAACATTTCTAGAAACTACATTAAAAACTTCTGTTGAATTCTAATTGCTCTACACCGACTAACTCTGATGACTACGCCGACTATCCCTGTCATACGGTCGTTGTGATTAATGGTCTAACATGTTTACAGTGTCTTATATATTGTGCTATAGTATATTTGTCATATGGTTGGAATTAAGGGGGAGTGTTGAAAAACATTAGTAATTCCAACCACCACCATTAAATGCTGCGTCTAGCTTCTTCTGGAGAATTCGGCGGAAGTCTCGAGAGCTAAATAGCTTCCTGAAGAAGCCATCGACTCCAGAAACTTCTTCCCTGTATATAAAAACCCTCTTTGGCAATCAAATCAGGCAAGTGTTCTGTGTTTTGTGTTCATTTCTGAGTTCTGCGGTCTCTGATTGTCATCTCTATTATATCATTCCTCTCGCACTCCCACAAGATGAACCCATTGATTACTACAACAATATCAATGGAGCGCACAGAGAGCTTACAGCCACAGTCTTCTGTAGGCACAGCCTCAAGCCATAAATCAACTAAAAAACCGGAAGAAGCCATTGATGCAATTGATAAGAATAATAGAGGAGGCGGCGTGAGGATTATTTCTTCCTCCTAATCCACTGACGGATCTATAGTGCGTGTGAAGGTTCGACTCAGAAAAGAAGATCTCGCTACCTTTCTTTCGGCCAATAACTTGACACAAAATATAGTGGTGCCTCCCTTAATTGAACGTACCACTAGGCAGCCGACCTTGTCCCCATGGAAGCCTCGTATACTATCGCTAAAACCCAAGGTGCAATTGGAGATTTAGAAAGATGTCAGACAAAGCCGAAATAATGTACCGCATAATTTGTATATGATTACCGAGCATTTAGAGTCGATATAGTTCGAATCTACCCATTTATTTGTTAATGAGTATAGTCAGGGTAAAACTCATACAAATTAACGTTTAGAGGTCTGCTGTATCCCATCACTAGAATTTAGCGGCTTTGTTTTCATAAGGTTCGCTTTGTTTTCACAATGTCTTTTTGTTTCTAGGTTTCCTGTGGTTTATCAATGAGTTACGTGTAGATTATTTGAGTAAATAGTGTTCGCGTTGATTTTATGGTTGTAATGTATTCGATTTGTGGGTTGCCTGCAATTTATTAACCAGTTATATTATACTATACATTGAACATACAGCTTGGTTAGTCCACCTGGACACGATCATAGTCATAAATATCGTGTAACATGCCGGAAAGGAAAAGGTTGACACGTCACAAAAAAGATGCTCATCGTGACGTGCCGATTGGAAATGGCCGGTTTTGATGCATGAGATGTTTATTTTTTAATAGATATATAACTTTTTAATATAATTTTTTTAAAATAAAATATTAAAGATTTTTAATTAATTAAAATCTCATAAACTACATTAGTTTTAATGAACATTACTCTTTTTTTGGTGGTATCATACTCGTATTATACGGGTTGGGTCGAATCCCACCAGCTGCCACTATAATTTCTAGAAGGAACCACTCAGTGGGCAAACATTACTTTTCTTTATCATCATATTACAAATTAATATATTTTTCTCACTATAATATATTAGAATTTAAAATAAATTTAATATAATATCAATTTCATATTAAATATAAAACATTATTATTTTTTTAATTGGCGTAAAAACATTTCATTAAAATCTTTTAAATGTAATTTATGTAATTATCGATTAATTTCCCTATATATTAATTTTATTATTATATATATATATATATATATATATATATATATGAAATATTTCATTTATTATTAATATTTTTAAAAATATTTGTATTAATTTGCATGAACTTTAAAAGAATGGCATATTATATATTTAGTCATGTTAAATTGTAGAAAGTATATTTTGGCACATGTTGTTTATATATTACTTAAAGTGGTGTTGAAGCTTTGATCAAGCTTATAATTTTTTTTCTATGAGATTTTCTTTTTCTAAGGAATCACCTCATTTTTAAAATTCATGGACTAATTTCCAATTTTTGGTTTTTTATTGTGGTTTTGTTTCCTTAATCATTTTCTAGCCTCATTTTTTACCTTTTGAATTTCAATTTCGAATGCTTTAATGCCAATGCAAGTTGTTGATCCTCTTCCAACCCAAGAACATCGAAAATTTTAGGGGTTAATATTCAGATGTGGGCTACTTTTCCATGGTTTTTCCAAAAAATGATTTGCCAATTTCCATATTTTCTAAAAATAATTCGCCCATTTTATAATATAAAATTATTTCACCTTAAATATTGCCAAAATTATATAGAGAGTACATATAGAAACAAAATAAATTTAAATGTTTTTACAAAGATATCACCAAATATTTTATAGCTTTCATATTAGAGACTAACAAGACTAAGGTTTTTAAACTTTAAGATAAATTTTCATCCTCAAAATTTTCCCCCAAGAATCCATTCCCCTATTGACCATCCACATGTATCAATAGTGGGATTCCATTATCTAGATGTTTACTAAAAATCATAACAGGTTCTCCTTGAGACTCCAATTTCATGATGACTATCTATATGTATGACTAGCAGGCCTTCATCCTTGCATTGTCAAATAAGTGCTTTCCCCATGCATCCCAATCCTCTTTCCTCCCAAATCATTATTGTTGTGACATGTGTCCCTAATATGTGTCATGATAGCAAGGATTTCCATCGTCATGCTTTTTCAATCGAGCCTCTTCTTTTTAAAAGTCTTTTCATCGATTCCCTGATGCCCTAATTCTCTGACTTCCCAATGGTTATCCGAGTGTAGGTTTAGTGGGATCCTACTATTGAAATATTTTAATTGAACTCAATTATTCCACTTTGATAGTTCTTCTTGATATCGGAAAACACTCCAATGCCTTGTCGGTTGTCCATGTGTAGGGATAGTGGGTGCTTGTTGTTAGAAAATCTCTGCAAAATGTGACCTCTGCTCTCACAACACCTTAACTCTTAACTCCCTAACCCTTTGAGACCTATCCTTATGATGTGGCATGTTTATGTCATTTCTCATTTCCTCCAACTCTTCGTTTATTCACAATCCCATCCAACTAGGCACACTGCATGCCTTTCCCTCGCAATCTCATACAGTGTGACCACAACACACATCATTAGCAAGGGATATCGTCGTGCTCCTCGCCATATGGACTAATGATATAGACCTCACATTATGAAGCAATCTTGAGGAATCAAGTACACAAAAAATACCAATCAATCTCCCCCCTTCCCCCCCCCCCCCCCCCTCAATTTTATGGATTCCTATGCATTTCCCAATGCATCAAATGGCCCTATCATTCGATAGGATAAAGTAATGATTATTAACTGTGATTTGCAAGAAATTAATTGATGAGTATATCCTCTTTTTTAGACGATAAACTATTAATAAGTATAGACATCAATACTAGATATTATCCACACACAAGGCCTTCACCTTGTTGATCAATATATTACCACATTTATTAATGAATAGAGTTTTAAAATTGTGAAAAATGAAAACATATTATAGGAATTTGGGGTAGCTATAGGATATCAGGGGATTTATAAGTATTGAGAGGCATAAAAAAGGGTATATGGTTAAAACAAGGGACTGATATATTGGAAAGATGTCTTCATATGGGGGCTAAGAAAAAGGATTCTAGGAGATATTTATCAATACCTTGTGAGGTTAGGTGTGTTCTTTAATATTCCACAAGCATACATGTTATGTCACAAGTTTACAAAGTTAAGACCCTATGTACCTAAGTGAGTCACAATGTTATAGACATTTTTGGGCACTGCAACCCCAATCAAATATGTCCATAAACCAAGGGCTCCTAAGTCCCTAAAAGTGTTGTTCCAACCCCTAAAAGAACAAGGTCAACTGATTACATCATCTCCCAGAAGTTCTACATGAAAAACTACTCAGAAATGGTCAAAACTGGACCATATTGATTGCTCAGTGCTGAGGGTGTGATGCATCCCACCTAAATGCACATGGGAGGTGCGATGCATACTGAAAAGCCTTTCTATAGGCTACGATGGATGAGAATAGACAAGTGGCAGAGACAATTTGCGAGGTGGATGATCATGGAATCTTCCAGAAACTTCTCCTATGACACTTGCCTCTCAGAATCGCCCAAGGATGAGTAAGAGATCAATGAGATCTCCAAGTGGAAACAAGAACTATCAGAGAGAAGACACTAATCAAAAAACCAGAGCTGACTCACACCTATGCAAATATCTATATATAGATCTCTCATCCCAGAGATCCAGAGGTTGGAGGCTGGAATTTTGTATCTTGTAAGGAAGTGCTACTAGTTTCTTGGTGCAACATCATAGTGTTGGGTGATCTAAGCTTTTCATGAGGTGAAGAAGGGCTTTCTTGCTGAGAGGATGATGCTGGGTCAGAACAATTGGTTGTAATCCTCTTTGCTATTCTTGATTATTAATAAAGCTATTCAAGTTTTCCTCCACATTCTTGTATGATTGATGATATATGCATTTGTGTGGTCAATATATATCTGGTCCTATATTGTTTATGATAATAGATCTATGTTCTTGGATAGCGTTATGCTGCTTTGATTCTACAGGTGCCCTTTGAAGCTGGGTAGACGTGGAAGCGAGTGGCAAAGATCTATCAGAAGGGAGAGGAATCAAGAAAGGAACCAAGCGCAAGACAGAGGTTGGTCTCCTTTATTCCCCTCTTATCTATTTCTCATAAAGGAAAACGAAAGTGGTTTTAGTTTGTTTGTTTCTAAGGTAGCTACCAGCCTTAGTGGGACTAGCAGCTCTGCATAGACACTAGATTTCCCGATAACAAAATGGCGACTCCGCTAGGGAGCGAATAGATTGTTTGTTTGTCTATATTTGTTTGCTTTATAAACTTATAGATGGAGCCTGAAGTCAAGCTAGCTAGCCTTCAAACTGCATTTGCTATGCAAGTGCAAAGTAGATCAATGCTGCTTCAGTCTATCTCTGGGTTTTGTTTATGAACTGAACAATTGATTTACAAGCTCTCTAATTGCCCTTGTGGTGGCTCTAGTAACCTCCTTAGATGTACCCCTGTGATTTATTTATTGATTACCACTTGCTCGGCCTAAATCCCTGAACTGAGCTGAAAACTGTAACCCGGAACCCAGTTGAAGTTTCGTCCCTGGACCATCGCACTGTCTCTTCTTTGGATTCTGGATGCATCGCACTTCCCGAGTGTAGTAGGTGCGCTGCATCTCACTTTCCCTGTGTTACAGGTACGCTGATCAGACAAGGCCTCTTCTGCTCTTAGATTTTGGTTTTTGTGTTCACTCTTTTCAGCTTTGTTCAGGAGTTTTGCTGTCTGTAGTCAGTATACTTCTGTTGGAAACCCCCTTCCTTGCCATTATTCCACCTCCATTGTGCAAGGAACTGTAAATATTTTTATGTATTGTGAGCCATTTTCAGTTCTCTTTTACAAAGAAGTAGTGTAATTGAACTGTCGTTTCTTGATCTGGAAGTGTCGCAAGTGTTGTTTTCAGTCATAGAAGAGAATCTGATTGTTCTTGATAGTTGATTACACTGTTACTCTTGTATTTGATTTGGATTAGTAATTTTTTCAAGTGTCGAAAGCAAGTTTTCAATTCCAAATAACAAAGTGTCGTCATTGTCTTCATTTTGTTTTGAAAAGAAGCTTGTTAGTAATGTCGCTTTGAAAAATAATTTAGATTTGCGCTTAGCTTTCTTTTTATCATTCACACATTAAGAAGGCTGAAAACAAATACATGCATGTGCATTTGCATTTAGACTGTTTGTTGGTTTGATTTAGGATAGTGCATATAGTGTGTGCTCTCTGCTCTATGTTGAAAGAATATCATCTCTCTTTCCCTAGTAGCTAGGATTTTCATTGCAAAAAGAAGATTAAACGATTGTTTATCATCTTAGATTACAGTTTAGGAATTGTATATCTACATCACGCGGTGAACCTGAAAGGAAAATTTCTTAAGCAAGATCAACTGTAAAATAAATTTAATAAATCTAAAAATGCTTTGGAACCTAACGCACAACATTTAGAAGTCTAGGCTAGAGACGTATTCCGGCGTCGTAAAGCCTGGTAACTGTTGTTTTCATTGATGGTTGGGTGATTCCTCCACTTTGACACGATAAGTGCCAGTACGGACTTGTGCTCCCATGTACCGTCGAGTATATATTGGGAGACCACAATAGGCTTTATCCTTTATCCATAGGAAGCCGTGTCTGCCGCCCATCGATCGCAATGCACTGAACACAACATTCAAGAAGATTGACTACCGTACCATAAAAATTATTTTGTAGTTTTGCGATTGGTTTGGTAATCCCTCTGTCTAGATTTCCAGAGTAGTCTCTTTCGTTCCTTTTTAGACTCCTTAAAGGAAAAGGTCCATCTCAGCACTTATCACTTCAGGCTCATTAAAAGTCGAAGGCGACTAGAGTCATCTTTTGTTTTTTCTCGACTCTTAAAAATTGAAAAAACAAGTTGTGTCAAAGTGTCTAAAATTTATTTTAATCGGAATAACGTCACTGTTCCCTCGTTGGTCTTAGAAGTTAGTCTCCCTTCATCGCAAGTTCTTGTAGAATCGCTAGGAAATCTTTTGGATAGACTAGATATGTCTGAACAACCGTCGACATCCAGGACTGTGTCATCTGACGCAACAGCGGCAGAGCCTCCTGCTGCTACTCCAACGATGTTCGTCGATACACCATCTATCCCGGCAAGTTATCAACAACAAGCCGGAGTCCAATCATGGACTGTTTCAACGACATGGTCAGTTCCTATTTCTTCATCCGGATTATCATCTAGTATTTCTTATGTTAAAACTCAACAAATTGATCCAATGTGTCTTCAAAGGCCAATCTACCCTTTAAGTACTGGATTGCCACCATATGGAGGGCAGTATGCCTTTTCATTGTTCCCTCCCATAGAACAACCATATGAGAGTTTACAACAAAGTTCAGGTCAAACTGGAATTACATCCAGCGGTTGGGTACCAATACTGCCTCAGCAACCAAGGGTTGTATATTCAATGCAACCAGTCCACCCTGTGTCGAATATTCCCACTATACCTGCTATGGTGACTGCATCGCAAGTACAAGCGCTACCTGTTGTATGTCAACCCCAAGTTTCTCAAGTTGCAATACAACAGCCTCTTGTCTCAACGACTCAATCGCAACCTCAGGTTAATGCCTCCCTATCTGGAGCGACTCAGGCTCAAACAAGTACTATGACTCCTCATCTTGGTCAATCATCCAGTATTGGACAACATCAAATGGTCCAACAACCAGGACTGGTTCAATCTCAACAACCGTAATTCCAGCAATCATATCAAGGACCTGAGCAACAAGTATTTGTAAGTAATGGGCAACTGCATTTCCAAAGCGGTTATCAACAACCATACTATAATGGTTATGCCCATCAACCTTATCAAAGTTACCAGCATCAAATACTTTATGCTGGTATGCAAAGACCCACTGCTCAGGTGATTCCATCTTATCCTGGGTATGCTTCGCCTAACCTAAATCAACAGTTTCCCTTTGTAGCAACTCTAGAATTACCAGATCTAAACCGGCTGACGAATGATCCAATTGCTTACGCCCCTTGGTGGCCGGCGATTCCGCATAAACTTCCGTCAGATATTCCTAAATTTAATGGAAATCCGGGTGAAGACCCATCGAATCATGTGATGACCTTTCATCTGTGGTGTTCATCTAATACTCTAAACGATGATTCGATTAGGCTTCGCCTTTTTCAGCGAACGTTAACTGGTCCGGCAGCAAAATGGTATATCGAATTGCCTAGAGCTTCATTCGATAACTTCAGCACCCTAGCCACAACCTTTTTAACCCATTTTCAGTTACCAATAAGGTACGAAATAGGAACAGAGCTTCTTACCAATTTCAAATAGACAACGGCCACTCACATATCTGATCATATTCATGAGTGGCGACATCATCGTAGAATGGTAAAAATGTACATTCCTGATCAGCTTTTAGCTGAATGGTTTATTAAGTCATTATTACCTTCGATTATAGAAGATGTGGCAAAGGGAAGATTCGTCACTGAAGAGAAAGTTATTGCTCGCGCACAATATTTAGACTTGATTTATACTCAGTCTGGCACGCTCTACGATAAAATCCCTGACGCTCCCAGACCGGAATTTTCCGTTCCTCCTCCTCCTAAATTGAACAATGACTCTCATGCCGACGATGGCGTGATTGGTACTACAAACACGAAATCAACAAAGGCTACATCTAAAAGACATAAGATTTCTAGTCAAAATGCAAATAAGGAACTTCTCGCCTCGGAAGTAAATGTCGTGTTGACTGACAAGGGAAAACAACTGAAGCAACCAGGGGGCATGAAGAAAAAGAAAGGGAGAAAAAAGAAGCAAGATGAGTCATATCCTGAAAAACCTTCTGCAAACCCTTCTGGGCAAATGAAACCCCCTGTTGGGTGTCAGATATGCGATGAGGATCATCGGACGAGAGATTGTCCACATAAAGCTAAAGTTAAGAAATTCTTTAAGGGTTCAAAAACCTCAGCGGTATTGACTGATCCGTTTCCAAACCCGGGAACCAAACTGGTTGCTAATCAAAATGCTTCCCGATCCCAAGTGCTTATGTTGTCGGTTTCGAAACAGCAAAATGATGCTTTGATAACGACAAGGAATAAAGATTATGGGAATCCACAGCTGTCGAACAACAAGGATAAAGATCAACCTAGTAGTTTGACAACAACTTCGACCGAAGTTGTGCCACCCATCATTCCTGAGCTAACGATAAATCCGCCAAAGGGAGTAGTACACAAATCGACATTTAATCCTCGTGCCAAAGTAACACGGAATTATAATATAGTAGGGGACTTGGCCCAATCACCGTCCGTTATGTCGACACTTGAGGTACCGCAAAATTGCCCCTCCCAAAAGCAAGCTTTATTATCAGCAATAGGTGGGATTGACCCAATGGGCTCCAATCTTGTGGCCTTTGATCATAAAGGATATGTCCCTCAGTTACCAGCTCAACTAGCTTTCCTTGTTCAAGTGAAAGCCCTTAACAAAACTGTTCATCGAATAATTATTCATGAGGGGGCATCTACATGTATTATGTCGATGAGTTGCTGGAAAAATTTAGGCTCACCACCCTTGTCGAGATCGTCAACAATGTTAAAAGCATTTGATGGACGATCATACACTCCATACGGGATTTTAAGTAACTTGCGAGTTGCACTGGGGGGAAAAACAGTAGAAATTGATGTTGAGGTTATCGATGGAAACCTCGATTACAACATCCTATTGGGAAGGCCCTGGATTTATGCTATGGCTACAGTTGTGTTGACATACTTCAGAAAGATTGCATTTCCCTTTCAAGGAGGAATTACAATCGTTGACCAACAAACATTTCTCCCCAACAGTTCACAAGTTACGGGAAGCATTCCAATGATCCATAGAAGCGATCATTCGCTTCAAAATATCAGAGTAGGCCTCCTAAAAGACCCTGCCTTAATGGGTACTTTTTCCCTACCGCCTCCGAGTAATCTGGCGGAAGTGGCCACAGTGGAAACCTGCAATATGAAATCTTCTATATCTAATGGATTCAGAAGATTCCTAAACATTTTGTCAGCATGGATCACCGCCATTTTAGAAATATTGTAGCAATCAATTTTCTTGGCCTAGGGGGCAAACCCAAATAAACACTCATCGAGTGTTTGGATAGATAGGTCTAAGGAATATGGCACCTCTTCAGATCCTTGATCGCATGTACATTCTACAGACGAAGGAATCATTCAATCAATGATGATAGGAGAGGCACCATGGGAAGATTACCACCATCGCTCCCATCTTCTGGATTACCACGAAGATTATTCCAGCAACCTTAATCATCCTTCAGTTTTTGATTTTCTATCAAATACTGTAAATACGGTGGATTCTGAGGACAATTCTTATCTCGTGTCGACCTCGTTAAAAAATGAAACAAGGAGTCATGAGGATAGTTCTTTTACTGTGTCAACCTCATTAAAAAATGAAACGACTCCCTTTCCAAATCAGGTCTTTGATTACGATCTCGTAAAATCAAAGTCAAGTCTTTCGAAGATCTCGAAGGTAAACCTTCATTCCAACCACCGAGATGAATGCAATGAAGCTTAGGGGCATGCACCTTGATGTGCGTTATTATGTTGGGGGCATGTAAACTTATCATGAGCAGTGGTACCATAGGGTTCAAGCTCGTTAAAAAATAAACCCGCCTCGAGCAGTTTTAACGCAGAATTGAAGCTCATTAAAAAATAAACATAAGAAATGAGAAAACGTTCTCCCAGAGTTTAAGCTCATTAAAAAATGAACCAATCTCCAGTAAATAACCATCGTGAATGAATTACCATTAGCCTTTGAAGCCTTAGTTGTGTTCTCATCATCACCTCCACTCTGTATTGGCTGGTCATTCACCTCCATTTGATTGTTTACCCCTTTTGAGGAACAGCTGCGAAGATTGATCCTGTTAGCCATCCTTGTGACACTGCCATGATTGGAAAATTCCAAACCTTACCTGGAATTAGCCGGTACCCGAATTTATCACTCATTCCTCGAAAAACGAGTCTCCTTTAAGCTCTTTTCATCTGACTCGTAAAATATGAAAAGATTGCCGAGAAATTGGCCTCTCCAGCTCGTTAAAGTGACCAGAAGTGCTATCCCTCCTTTAGATTTTAATCTTTTTGGACCTAAGGGATTATTACACAAAAAGATCGAGCGCTTTTTTTGTTCGGCTCATTAAAATTACCGAAAATTCATCCCTTTTGTATTATTTTATACTTTTTCAGACTCAAGGGATTATATGACGAAAAAGGATTATTGGAGTTTTCTTTACGTCCCTTTTCAGACTCTAAAATTGAAAAGGACCGAGTTATCTTTGTCGTTAAACTCGTTAAAACCGAATAGCGACAAACTTGTCCATACAGACAAGAACGAGTTTCACTATCGCTAGGCTCGTTAAAACATAGCGATGGGTTTGCCCGAAAGGCAAATTATAGAACAAGCATATGTTATCCTCCTCAAGCTTGACAAAAATAAAGAGGTACTGGTCAGCAATGACTGGGGAAAAATTGGGAAGAAAACTTTATTGGTAGCAAGTCGCTCTTGAACATGATTCTTTCACTCCGCATCCGAGTCGGGTTGGGTTGTTCCGTTCACTGGTCATATCACCATTGGTCCATCACACCATCCACATTTGGGGTTAACGCTACCAATCCATCATGTCCGTGTCGCCGATATGTTCAAGAGAAGTCACTCAGAGAAATCACCTATGTCTCATCCACTGCAATACATTTACGCTCCATTCTTTCATGACCGCCACCCTGAACCTTATATCATCAGATTGTTTTCACCTCCATTAAAATCATTTGCTCCGTTCCGTGTTGTAAATGTGGGATTCATTAAGGCCCTCCTATGACGGATTGCTTCTTGTTGACATTAACTCATTATCCAGGAAGTCGATCTAGGAACAACCCTTTCAGTACTTTGAAGCTTGCATGCCTCAATGGCAAGTTTCTCACTTCCGGTGACAGGTTTACATCAATGGCCTTCGACCGAAAGATTTTGTGTGGTGTTCGACACCAAGTCCCTTTTTCACACCACGTGAATTGTACTGTCGTACCTTGAGGGTCATCATCATTATCAGTGATTCCTCTCACGCCTGTTAACAACTTACATCACTGGCTGGTAATCAGGCGATGTCTTTCCATGTTCGACTCCAGAACATCTCTCACATGGATCGACTTGTACTTTGAGTGAAGATCGAACGAGATTGAAGACCCCGGATCTAGTTTCATCCATCCGGGCTGCGATATATATTCAGGAAAATAAAGACATCAAATGTACATCACTGCTGCACGGATAATCATCCAATCTAAGGGATGATGGCTCTACTAGAATCATCAGTCTGCACTCAGACGATTGTCTGTCTTATGTACATGAAAATGAATTTATAAAGCTGAGCATGGGAATGCCCGCCTCAACTAGATCATGAAAATATTATGAAGATAATGTATTGTATTGTATCTTATTACAGGTCGCCTTCCAGCTCGAAAAAAACTTTGGATGCTCATGATAAAGCATTTCACTCGACATCAAAAGATTAACGACCTCATGCTTTATGGGGCAACTGTTATAGACATTTTTGGGCACTGCAACCCCAATCAAATATGTCCATAAACCAAGGGCTCCTAAGTCCCTAAAAGTGTTGTTCCAACCCCTAAAAGAACAAGGTCAACTGATTACATCATCTCCCAGAGGTTCTCCATGAAAAACTACTCAGAAATGGTCAAAACTGGACCATACTGATTGCTCAGTGCTGAGGGTACGATGCATCCCACCTAAATGCACATGGGAGGTGCGATGCATACTGAAAATCCCTTCTATAGGGTGCAATGGACGACAATAGACAAGTGGCGGAGACAGTTTGCGAGGTGGATGATCATGGAATCTTCCAGAAACTTCTCCTATGACACTTGCCTCTCAGAATCGCCCAAGGATGAGTAAGAGATCAATGAGATCTCCAAGTGGAAACAAGAACTATCAGAGAGAAGACACTAATAAAAAACCCAAAGCTAACTCACACCTCTGCAAATATCTATATATAGATCTGTCATCCCAGAGATCCAGAGGTTGGAGGCTGGAATTTTGTATCTTGTAAGGAAGTGCTGCTGGTTTCTTGGTGCAACATCATAGTGTTGGGTGATCTAAGATTTTCATGAGGTGAAGAAGGGCTTTCTTGCTGAGAGGATGATGATGGGTCAGAACAATTGGTTGTAATCCTCTTTGCTATTCTTGATTATTAATAAAGCTATTCAAGTTTTCCTCCACATTCTTGTATGATTGATGATATATGCATTTGTGTGGTCAATATATATCTGGGCCTATATTTTTTATGATAATAGATCTATGTTCTTGGATAGTGTTATGCTGCTTTGATTCTACAGGTTCCCTTTGAAGCTGGGTAGACGAGGAAGCGAGTGGAAAATATCTATCAGAAGGGAGAGGAATCAAGAAAGGAACCAAGCACAAGACAGAGGTTGGTCTCCTTTATTCCCCTCTTATCTATTTCTCATAGAGGAAAATGAAAGTGGTTTTAGTTTGTTTGTTTCTAAGGTAGCTACCAGCCTTAGTGGGACTAGCAGCTCTGCATAGACACTAGATTTCCCGATAACACACAAGTGGAGAATTTGAATCATTTGATGAAATGTCTATTACAAATCTTCTTCAAAAGAATCAATATTGATTATAAATCAAATATTATCCCTCACAACCAAATACAAAATGGTTAAGTAGTGGAAGATAGGTATTTTCCCTCACTTTCATTATTATTTTTGAAGATTTTGGGATATAGACAAGGAGCTTTGCCAACGAGAAACACTAGGTTGGAAAGGCACCATGATGCCATCGAAGAATAAGAAATGGTGGTGATGACATTTTAGAAGGACAAAAAGACATGGAAGAGAATGAAAGGTGGGATATGCTCTTAGGTTTTGAAATGGACAAAGGGAGAATGAAACAAAAAAAATAAGAAAAAAGGGTTTCCCTATGAGGGGATATGAGGAATCTCATGTCCCTTCATTAATTTTGAAAACACTTGTTGAAGGAGATATTCATTAGATTTCATCTTGGCCTGTCTTCATTGGGAGAAAATCACACACCATGGAATAAATAACTTACTTGTTGAGAGTAGTATTTCTAATGATACCTTCTTATTTCAACCAATCATGGGTCAATATTGGTACCATTTTTCTTCTCATCATAGAGAACGTTCTCCAAGAAATTATTATTGTGAAATCCCTCACACAAAAAATAACTTACAAAACTTTAACATATGTATCATTGTAGAGTGGTATATTAAGAGTTATAATAGGTCAATTAGATAAAAAAATGTTCCTATATTAACATCACCAAGCAGCCAGAGTCTTCACTATCACAACAAACATCCACTCTACATGGCATGTTCTCAGACTCTCATCTTCTTGGAGTATCTCTACTAGAGTCCTTAGGGAACCAAGTGGTTCTTCTCTCCAAGTCTGCTCTAGCCATCAATATGTCATGCTCATGGACCATATCATAGCATGGTAAATGATCGCTTAATATTTCGTAGCACAAATTTTCAATAGCATGCTACAATACTGGACTACTTCACTAACTCTCTTGAAAGTATCGCTAGCATGATCACCATCATCCCATACTTATATTCCATAACAAGTAATGAACATGCATATTATGATACTAGAAGGCTTAAAATTCATTACTAATGATGAATTCCTTTGTTTGATTTTACCACATCATGTGCTCCATCTTCTCACATGTTCCATTACCACAACGTGATAGTGCATTTATGTCAAGACCCTTCTTCCACTTTGATTTTAGAATCAAAGCCCAAATGAAAATATTCTTTAGAACATTTCTATTTATAAACAATAAAACAATATTCCTCAATAACTTTAAATAAAATGAATTAATGTTTTAGCATAGATGTTGTCGGTGGAAAGCTTTCATAGAATTAGTAAGTTGTTTTTTACTTCAAATAAACCTTGATAAGTTTGTTTACTTATACCTTAGCTACATATCAACAGCTCAGCTATGTGTCCAAGTCTTCATCCTAATTATTTTTACCTAGTGTGTAGGAATTCGGAGAATGCCATGACAAAATATACCTCTAAGACAGGAAAATTTGTTGAAGAGGACCATCTCACGCCCCCACAATGGATGAGAGAACTAAGCCTAATACAAGAATGGTCCTAGATAAATCCACAACCATTGAAGGAATCAACTACCCAAATTAGTTTACAATTGATCATATTGTCCAAAATGCCAAGCATTTGAAGACAAAGGAGCATTACAAGATCATTAATTTGGAAGGCGAATCCAGAGAGGAAAACATTCTAGAGTGTGATTTATGGATGGTGAAGCCTACAAGAACATCACAATTTTGGAATTTGTCTATTATCTTCAAGATGGCAACAATCATATCAAAATATGGTAGAGTGGTTCCTTTACCATGTTAGGACAAGAACCCACGACATAGTTAGCAAAGGTGGGTTGGAATTGGGAAACTATAAGAACATGTTGAAATAAGGAATTGCTGAGAGGGGGGGTGAATCAGTAATTATGAGATTCTTTTTCTTTTTCTGTTATGCTTATAGTTCCACCTTATCTTGTTTTACTTGTGAAATCATTCATTCACAAAATAAGTGAACAACAATTTCAAACATACATGTTCATACAACAATCACATGAGGAACACACACATTTGACACAATGTTTTCACGTGGAAACCCAGAGGGAAAAAACCACAAAAATTGTTGTTTGTTTATGATGTAAATTAAGCACCCACTTAAATACATCTGTTTGTTTTTGAGCACCCACTCACTGTTGGGAATCATGATTTTTGTTAGACAAAAACCTGCAGGTGTTAGTCAATGATCGCATCGCCAGAGATAAGGATCCATGAGAGGAAAATAGTCCATGTTGCGAAACACACAGGGAATGTTGGTTTATCCAATGTCCAACAATATTGCCCCCAATGTGAGTCAGGTGTGTATTGAACTCGTGACATACGCTCTGATACCACTTGTTGGGAATCACAATTGTCATTAGACCAAAACCTGCAGGTGTTAGTCAATGATTGGATCACCAGAGATAAGGATCCATGAGAGGCAGCTAGTCCATGTTGCAAAACACATGGGGAGCATTGGTTTATCCAATGTCCAACAAGAGGCACCAACCTCTTCAAAGTGCAGGAACCAACCTACTCTTGCCACTATTCTACTATTTCATACAATTTTCAAACTGAAAACAAAGGCATACAATATTACAAGTAAATACAAAAATGGTTGGTTGCAGATTCAACTTCTGCACTCTGTATTCTGTGCTCTCATGCAATATATCTTTACTTGCTTCTCACAACAACATCTCCTCAACACTCTGCCTCCTCTGTCAAGGGCCCTCTGCTGACTACTCTTCAGCACTACCCTCATTATTATGCTCACAACACTCTCACTACACATAGTTGTTGTATCACACAGTGTACTCCTTGGTTCTTCAACCTCTCAGTCTCTACACACACCTCTCACAACACAACACAATTGAAATCTTCTCAACTTCCCTACCTACTCAATTGCAGGTGATGGTTTTGTTTCACTAAGGCACTATGTGCAAGGCATACTCTATTATCTATACTCTAACTTCCCAAATGTACTTCGACATGGCTTCCCTAGTTATTGTTGTGTCTTCTGGTAGCTTCCTATCACACGAAAAAAACAAAGATGGACCTTGCAGTTCTCTATCATCTAACTTTGTAGAATTCCATGCTGAGAAATTAATTCTTAGGTGACTTTCACACTCCTATGAGAGCCCCATTCTCATTTATCACTCCACAGAACTTGAAAATTCACAGAGGTGACCACTCTGATTGTCATTTATCACAACCATTCATGCACGCAAAGCAACTAATTGCTTCCTTCATCCACCCAATTTTGTCTCTGTTAGAAATGTTGTCCTGGATTCCTTGTTACGAGGTCTTCTGCGGGTTTAGCCCATTTCAATGATCAACTCCCCTGAGCCTGCATTCATTTCCACAACTGTCGAACCATACATCCTTTAAATTTCTTTATTTCCATCAAAGAAACACCATATCGTAACTTTTATTAACAGACCTTACGAAATCGTGATCTTTTGATTGGCCTTTAGGCCCTTGGCGCTTAGCTCCTTATCATTTTTCATCCATAGGACCAAGAGCTATGACCTGCGATATAACCCTTGGGTGCTAAGGCCTTTTGTATCTCTCGGGGGCCCATCCTTTATTAACTGCTCCACGCCTTGGTTCTTTGGATTCTCATAACCAAGTGCCAACCCAATATCAGAAGGCCCTTCCATCGTAACTTTTCCAAAAACCATCAGCAATGAAGTTACAAGGTCTTCATCCTCCGATATGTCGACCTCTAATATGACGTTATTACTCCATGTGGTGACTCCTTAGTGTTGACACATGTCACTTGGATTTGGCCCATTAGGCCACCTAATAATGTTGAAACTTCCTACCACGTTTCCTATTGTACTTGCCACATCATGCTGATGTCAGATGCCACTGCAACTTCTTGGAGCCAATCTTATGCCGCCATGTGTCCTACCAGAGGAGAGAGAATAGGGCTCGTTAAACCTTGGTTTTGCAACAAGATCATTCTTTAATTTTCTTTGGCTTTCCTTGGCGCTTTTTATTACTATTGGAACTATGAGATATCATAACTTCTAAAGGTTCCTCTCTTGAGAAGTTATAATATTCCGATATCCGATATGTTGATGTCTTGATGTTTTGATGATGTGATCTCTAGGGTTTCTATATCCAATATGTCGATGTATCGATGTTCCAATGAGATGATATCTGAGGTTCCGATATCTCATTCTTCTTAAGGCTTCAATTCCCTGGACTTTGGCAGACCATATCTTTTGATTTAGGAGTCCACTTTTGGACTTCTACATATCGTTGAAAAACTCTTCCATAACACTTTTCATTGGATAGGGTTTGATGTAGGCTTTGAGTCAATTTTCTACCTGTGAGATGGCTTCAAACCCTTTGCCACACTTTTCCCCTTGAGTCTTCTTCTTGTGCTTGGAAAGCTGAACTACCAAACACCACAGTGATCATTTCATGGCTTCTTTAGTAAGCCTGCTACTGTGATGATTTTCTACATGAAGTCTGCATATTCCATGGAATTCCATCTGGTCCATCATTTTAGTCATCATTATATGTCTTTTCTAGTAAGCCTACTACTATGATGATTTTCTACAAAGCACTCCAACAACCATGAGGTTCCTCCCGAATACCCAATCATCTTGCTGACCCTTATTGACATCAATGCCAACACTTACACAATGACCCATAGACCACCAATTGTTTGACAATATCCCCCTTTGGAATTGATGGCAACATCATAAGCTCCCCCTCAAGCTATGCATCGTTTACTCCGATGCCAATCTTAAACCCCTTTGACATTAGTGGAAAAGAATACTTCTTGAATAATCCCTCTGAACCATTGCAGCCTACTCTCCCGTGAGTTCCACATGTTAAGTAACTGCCACCACCTACCAAAATGAAATCATTTGGAGGGAGGAGTCACAAATCCTATCTTCTTCCTGAGATATTCAAATGGTTCTCTTGCCAATGGCTTGGTAAAGATATATGCTAGTTTATCTTCAGTGGCCACATATTCAAGTTTGACAATGTTGGTTGCAACCTATTCCCTCAAGAAATGGAACTTGATAGAAATATGCTTAGTCTTTGAATGCATGAATGGATTTTTGGAGATGTTGATGGCACTTTTGTTGCCACAAATGATTGGAATGGAATCATTCAAATCACCCTGAATATATTTCAAGGTTTTCTTCATCCATAGAATCTGCATACAACAAGTAGCAACAATAATATAATCTCAGAGTACCCACAGTAATGATCATACTTATCAACGTTTCAAATCCTAACATGGATCCGTCATTAGGACAATTACTGAATGATGATAGAACAAGAGCTTAGTGAGAGTATAAATAGTATTAAGATAATTTTATTTCAAGGAGATGAGGTCGACTTTTTAATTTTTATTATTTTTTTATCTATAACAATTATGAACCAAGTTTAATGTTTTATTATAATTTTTAATAAATTGTATTTAAATATTTTTATTCTTGTTATTAAAAGATTAGTTTTTATTATTATGTATAATTTTATTATAATGTGCCAAATTTTGTAATGTTAATTAGATTAATTAGTTAAATAGATTTTATTAAAGATTATTTATTTATTATTATATCTAAATTCTAATTAATAAATTAATTAATTGATTCATAATTACTATAATAATCAAATTTATATTTAATAATGATAATTAATTTTTATGTTATTATTAATAAAAGATAAATTTATTCTATTTAAATTATTATAATAATATAACTAATTTTCCTAGATTTAATTAATTAATTAGTTACTCGATATTATAATTGCTATTGTAAATGTTTAATAAATAATATTGATACTTAATTATTTTATTTTTAGTATAGGATGATTAGGATGACTAATTGTTAATTTTAAAATAATTGATTAGTAAGCTAAATGATATTATAATAATTTATTTGCTATTATTAATATTTAATGATACTAATAATAATTATTATTATAAATGAATTATTCATATTATTATTGTAACTAATCTTTTAATAATTATTATTATAAATACTTAATAATAATAATGATAATTATTATTATTAAGAATCATAATAATAACTATTTTTAACTATTTTTATTTTTATTTTATCTCTAATATGAGATCAGAAACTTTTAATAGGAGAGGAGCAGTTACCTAATTACCTAAGATGTACTATTGGTCCTAATCCCTTTGATTAAAGGAAGCCAACTTCCACTAATCTTGATACCGTTGTCTCTGTTGAGATTCTGTGGATGTTTGATAATTTCAAGAGCCTCCTTGATCTTCTGTCTATGATAATGTTCTTCTCTTGCGATAATTGAGGCACTCTCCAAATAGACCTGGTGTTTTGTTTTTGAGGAATGCTCCGCAAGGGCCGATGTACAAGACCTTCCATTCTTAATATCTGCTCCATGTTCCTTTAGTCTTTTATGTAGAGAGCGCCCTGTTTCACCAATGTAACTTTTTCCACAAGAAGAATCAATTTTATATACTCCTTTGAGTTGATGTCTATCAATATCATCCTTGATAGACCTCATATCTTGTTTAATTGTTCCAGGTGCTGAGAACTGAGTGACTATGTCTTTCTTTTTCAAGATTTTGGCCATCTTATCTGTCACCCTTGAGGTAGCTTTTGGTCTACCACATATAGAACTACTATTAGTAGATGGTCGCCTTTAGACTTTACATATAGGTTACTATCAATTGTGCATTTCTTAAACCCTTGTTGTTGAAGGTATTTATCTAGCCATTCATACCAAGCTTTGGGAGCCTGTTTTAGTCCATACATGGCATTCTTTAATTTTCATATGAACTCTTCATCTGGGGTGGGTAGAAATCCTTCTAGCTGGTCAATGTAAACTTCTTCTTCTAAATCTCCATTGACAAATTCAGACTTGACATCCATCTGATATACCTTGATATTCTTATGGATGGAAAGAGTAAGAAAGATCCGGATAGCTTCCAGTTGAGCTACTGGTGCAAAGGTTTCTTTGAAACCTAGCCCTTCTATTTGGGCATTCCCTTTGTAGACCAATCGATATTTGTTCTTCATTACATGACCTTGTTCATTCAATTTGTTCTTGAAAACCCATTTGATTCCAATAACATTTTTCTCTCTAGGCCTTGGAACGAGCTCTCAGGTGTTGTTCTTTTCAATATGATCAAGTTCTTCATTCATAGCTTTCACCGAGAACTTGTCTTCACTTGATTGACAAAGGTTCTTGGGTTCTATCTATGATAACGGAGCCAAATTCGCATGACTTGTACTTCCAACATGTTATGATCTTGACTTGATAGAAACCCAGAATACCAGAAATATGAAGAAATATAGCATAGAACACAAAATTATTACGTGAAATGAGAAAAACTGCAAAGTATTTTATTATAGAGAAATAGATTCAATGTTCACTTTCCTCTTGAGGGGTAACCTCAAGCAGAGCATAGCTCAATTACAGTAGTACTCAATGATCTTTCCCTTACTAACTACGATTATTTATATCTAATTGACATCCAAAACCCTAACTATTAGTGGTCCCTTGCATAACACTTGTTAACCACTTTATTTATTAACTATGGCCCATTTGCAACTAATTCTAGTTCGTTTTCTCTAATGCGGGTGAACCACTTACAATTATTAATGCAGTCTTTATTGACTCTCTAACTAGCTATGACTCTGACTTGGCCCATTGGGATTATTACATAAATAAACTTGGTTAGGGTTGGACCCTAACATGCCCTCCCCCATCAAAAGCAACCTTGTCCTCAAGGCTAAAGATGCGGAAACCGCTAAAGAAGAGTGGTTGGTTCCCAGGTGACATCTTCTGGAGAGGTGTCTTTCCACTTGATGAGGACTTCCTTGATTGTGAATCCGTGGAGATTTATTTCATGGGTATTGAGGTCCTATTCTGGTCAGAGCCAAAGTGAGCCTTCCTCATCGAATTCGGGTAGACTTGTTTTAAATATGCAATTGTTCGCCACCACTTTCTTCAGGCATGATACATGGAAGACCAGATAGATTTTTGAAGTAGGTGGTAAGTCTAGTTTGTAGGTGATTTCTCTTATGCGTTGAAGTATCTGATAAGGTCCACAGAATTTTAGTGCTAGCTTTTGGCAGCCCTTTTCTTTGAGAGATGTTTTCTTATATGGTTGGAGTCACAGGAATCCATGATCCCCTTCTTGAAATGTGTGGTGGAAATGACGTTGGTCTGCCTATTGCTTCATTTGGTTCTGAGCTTGATGTAGATTATATTTGAGATGAACTATCATGGAGGCATGGTTCTGTAGGACTCGATCAACTGCTTGTACTTTAGAACATATGGGATATAAGAAATAGGTGAAGGTGGGAGTTGGCCATATATTGCCTCATATGGAGTCATCTTGGTGGCTTCATGATAGTTAGTATTATACCACCATTCAGCTAAAGGTAGCCATTGTACCCATTGGTGCTGCTTTACTAAAGTGAAGCACCTTAGATATGTCTCCAAACATTTTTTGATTGCTTCTGTATGACCATCGAATTGGGGATGATAGGCAGTATCTAGTTGGAGTTGCGTTCCCTGTAGCTTGAAAAGTTCTTGTCAAAATTTGCTGGTGAAAATGGGGTCGTGATCAGACACCATGGAAGTCGGGATGCCATGCAGTTTGAAGATCTGGTCCAAGAAACCTTGAGCCATGAAAGTGGTGGTAAATGGGTGTGGTAGAGTGAAAAAATGAGCATATTTAGAAACCCTGTCCACAACCACCATGATGATTTATTTGTATCCTGAATTTGGGAGACCAGTGATGAAATCCATGGAAACATTTTTCCAGACAGAGGCAAGGAGTGGAAATGGTTGTAAGGCATGGTAAATTTTAGGGGTGAATTTTAGCCCAAAGGCGAAAAGTGAGGGGCTTTGCATTTTTGAAGGGCAATTTTTTTTTTAAAAACCATTTTCATATAGTTAGCCCCAGTTTTATTTAAAAAATAATTAATTTTTTTATTTTAGCCCAAAATAAAAAAATGGCAGATAAACCAAGCGAAGCTTCATTTGGTCCGATTCGCCTGGATTGGGAAATTGTATTCCCTTAAAATCGCTAGATTTTCAGATTTTCACCTGGTTTGGGAGATTGTATTCCCTTAAAATCACCATATTTCTAATTTACAGTGTCAAATTTGTTTGTAATGGCCCCGTTTTTGGTTTTTCTGGTTTGGGAGTGGTGTGTGAGGTTCGATTTGGTCCTGGGAGGTTAGATTTGTTTTCAAATGGAGGGTAGAGGTTAGATTTGTTTTCAAATGGAGGGCGGCTCCCTGTTTTCATGGATTCATGGTGTATAAAATTGTTTTCAAATCAGGTTTTCAATGTTCATGGTGTATACTTTCGGTCCTCAGATTTCTGTTCACAAATCCGACTCTTTCAAATTGGGTTTTCAATGTTCATGGTGTATAGTTTTGGTCCTCAAATTTCTGTTCACAAATCCTACCCATCATACCAGTACTAATCACTCGCATAGGATTGCAGCAGAGAAGCTGGGACTAAGGCAAAGAAGTAAGCACTTGGCTGAATACATGCCTCAAAGTGACATAGTTGGGATACAGGCAAAGTGACATAGTTGAGGGCTCCTGCCTGCTTGAATCTCTGCCTCTGTCGCACCAGACATACAATTAGGTAGAGGTACAAGCATTTAACCAAGAAAAAACACGCTTTCATTTACACATAGTAGTAGTAGGAGTGTGCAAGCTAGGACCTTGAATTTGGCAAGCATCATGATTGAATCTACTTTGAAACTCATCACTTTGGTCTATTTTCGGTGCTCGTATTCACTTTCATCACTCAGCAAGAGCCTAAAGTGTTTGACTAAATAGTTGTTCGACTAAATAAAGGTATTCTAAGTAGAAAGTGGCCTAACATCCTCATATCTGGCCACTGCAGGAAGCCAAAAGGCCTCAGGCCTTGTGCAAGAGTTTGTGGGGGCTGAAGCCCTAGAGGAGGCCAAAAAATACCTCAGACCTTGACCAGTAGTAGGTGGAATGACTTAAACAGAGAGCAGGCCAGAGAGAAAAAAGCCTCATAGGGACCAGGGTGTACATTTTGTGTGGAATCCTCTATTTCTTAGTGACTCATTGCAACCAGCGCCAGGTATACATTTTGTGTGGAATCCTGCATCTCTTGGCAATTTGTGAGTCAGAATCTGAAGGGGTTTGGCATTCCAGGTAATCCACAGCCTTGTTCTTATTTGTTTGCAAGTGCCATTCAATTCAGAGATCGATATTAGTGTTCAATTTAATCTATTAATAATGATTTTTTTTAAGGTCAAAGAGTATTGTTTGTTAATTTGTAGGCAGGAAGGAAGAAGTTATGTGTGAGTATTGTCTGTTAATTTGTAGGCATTTAAGATTTGATAGTGGAGTTAGGAGGACACCTTGCTCTCGGGCTTAGTTTTTATTGTGGATTCTAGTGAATACTAGTATTTTACAACTAGTTTAGAGGGGAATTTAAAGAGTCGAGATACTATAAGATTGGTAACATGAATTTAGTAGGATTTTCGAGTGTCTAATGTCGTGGTATGCCAATTATGTTTTCTAATTGTAGATGTAGATCACAATATGTATATTTTTATTCATTATTGAAGTTTTAATGGCTCAAAATCTTTTCATCCGTTCTATTCCATCCATATTATATATTTGTATGCCTTATCACTAAGGGAATTGAAAGGAAAATAAAAATAAAATAGGGCTTTTCCATTCATTACTTTCCTCTGCCTGTAGCATACCTTATTTTCCTTATATCCAAGTTTAGCTCCAATGCATGCCTATTTTACTTGTTAGTTGAGGATATTGGTTTTTTTCATATTATAACCATATTCAGTTGGCTATGTACAACATTTGTATTTTTTTGGTTTTATAAGTGGGGTTTATATACATATTTTCCTTCCTTTCACTCATACCCACTTGATATTAAGATTTCAAGAGTTACATGATTGGTTTACCATCATTGATATTGATGTTCTTGTACATTATTTGTCTCTATTGTTCATTTCCATTATGATTTCCATGTACAACCTTGTCAAAGTTGTTGGTAAAGAGGAAAAAGAACATGCAAACAATAATATACCAAACACATATTTTTTAGGAATCAATTGGGCATGTAATGTTCTGTCATGATTCTATTATAAATAATGATTTACAATTAAAATTGAAAGTTGAGTATTCCCCCTTGTAGCCTCACCATAGCATAGCTGACATCCCTCAACCTTAGATAAGCCTTGTGATGATGGATGGGGAGAACGTTGAAAAAGTCCTACCTTTGGGATCGCCAATTGGCCAAGCAAACATAAGAAACCACTAGCCCTACCATTACCTTAGTCAATTCCTTTGTTAAATATCAAATACCTAATGATATTAAATATCCCTCAAAAGCAAGCAACTAATGAAAAAGGAAAGTAACCTTGGGTTAAATCCTTAAGTTTTGAATCTTCCTAGTCTATCTCTACTCATCCAAAAGGAAACACCAAGTGTTAGGTATGTTATATATTATTTTTATGACTATCCCCATTCATGATTCATTCTTAGATATAGCAAGGGGTGTATATGGGGGGTGGAATCCCCCCCATTTCAAGGGGTCATAGGTGAGGCATAGGCCTCCCTTGCCCAAGAGATTTGGGGTGGGTGGGGTAGTACCTCTACCTAAATAGGGGTTTAGGGGAAACACCCCTAAAAAACATTGGGTAGTTTTTTGAATTGATTTTCAGTGTGTTATGACAAATTTTTTTCTTTTCGTGGTTTTATGGCACATGGTGGTTCATCCCATGGTTTGTATTTCCAATTTAAAAACTACATTACTTTTCTAATCTAGGGTTAATGGTTTAAGGGTTTGTTGTGTTGAAGAATGTAATTAGCTTCGGTTTTCATAAATTGTACTTGTCAAAATAAAATTTATTATTAAAGAAAATGACTTATTTAAAGCATGGGTTTCATGCTTGGGTCAAAGTTTTCTAAGTCAAAGCCTCCATTGAAGGCTTCTAGGTTTTTTTCTAGAGTCATTAGAGTCATTGACATTTTTATTAGACCCTTGATGGGCTTTTGTATCATGTAAAAAGATTTATTTTTGAGTCAAAAAGGTAATTTGTCACCTCCACACCAACTCGTCCCTGTCCCCATGAAGTCGGCCTACATTAGGGCAATTCAACCTAGTGAAAAGGCTATATAATGAGAGGCAATTTGATCCATTTGTCACATTCACTCAAAAAGTTCGATCTTCAAGGAAGAGAAGTATAAATAGAGTGAAGTAGCTGGAGAAAGACAAAGTTTGCTGGGAAGACCTAATTCAAGTTTGTGTTCCATCTATCTCTCACATGTGTGAAGTTTCTAGGAAGTTGTTAGGGCCGTAAATTTGTGTCTATTGCAAATTCAAAATCCTGTTGTTGGGGGTCAAAGTTCTGCTGCTGGGGGTGCGAAATTCTAGACAGAAGTTGTTGCTGGGAGGTTTTCATTTGAAGACTTTGATAAGGAGCATCTATTGAAGGGAAGGGCTAACTTGGTGATTGGAGGAGGTCTTTGTCCAGGTCTAAGAAGTCTCGAAGTATCTCATCTTTATTTGAATCTACTGAAGAAATTTTTTTTGACCGGGTTTTCCCCTTATAGTGAGTTTTCCCTAGCCAAGTGCCTACATATTTCGTCTCTTATTCTTATGATCCTCATATACATATAATTTGGTAATTTCTTGATGAAAGATAAAAAAAATTAAGAAGTAAGAGAAGCAAACATAATTCACAAGTAATTATGAAGAAAGAGGAATCAAACCCTAATTCACATAAGCATTGATTTCTCAACATGGTATCAGAGCTAAGGTCGAAGAAGGTTGGAGATATTATACTTGACCTTAAATGCATGCAGGAAGGTTGGATATATTATTCATGCATTTAAGGTGAAAGCGGATATTATACATGACATAACTTCTTCCTTCCTTCACACATTTTGTAAAATCGAGCCATAGTTGAAATTGCTATAATGAGATATAAATCAAATTATTATTCACATTCAAAAACATCCACATACACAAAGGCCCATCTCATAACGGCAAAATATATGCAAAGACAAATATCTTATCCCTGCTCATATATTGAAATAGCTGTTGTGGTGTTATATATAAATCAAATTATTCTTCACATCCAAAAACAAAGACAACTACGTGTACAAAAAAATTTTCGTTTGACATTCACATCCGCCCATCCCTGCTCTTATATATCTAGATTAAGGGACTGAAAGATGATATATATTTGATTTAGGGAGAAAAAGTGATATATATCTGGATTAAGGGAGCGAAAGTTGTGTGACAGACCCCGCTCACTATGGCCCCGAGAAACCCCAAATCATCGAGATAGAGAGAAGTGTGTTAATCTAGTAAGAACCAATAAAAGTGTTAGCACTATTGAAGAGATGGGATTCGTGATGCAAACTGCAGATGGAATTACAAATGCTCACATAGAATTCCCATTTAACACATGCAAATTTCATTGATTCACCCACTTCTTAGCATGATAGATGGCTACACAAATGTAAAACAACAAGGGAATTCTACAATAAATCCTTATGAAATTTACTCATTTAACATTGGATTTCATGCTAGATCATGCCTACATTCAAATCCATTAGGGTTAATATTATATTTTCTGCACAAAATTCAAAGAGTCACTAATTTTTCTAATAGAATTTGTCCAAAAAATTGATTGCATGGAATGGGAATGATTCAAAGCCCACCCATAGATATCTAGCATGGATATCGACCCAAGCCAAACTAGTAAACCAAAAGGACTAAGATAGACCTGCAAGGATGATGTTGTTTCAATGTTATACAAATGAATTATTATATTTTATGTCTTACAAATTAATAGTTTCCCATTATCATTGTTAAATAATTTTTGTGAAATTCCATTTTGCCTCAAAATTCAATTTCTGATATATGTTCTTTCAACGTTGACTCAACAATTCTTTTGCAAAGTACAATTCTATTTTCTATGAACAAGTGAATTTATATGAAGCATATCTCAATGATTGGAAACTATTGATGCGAGTTTGGAGATTGATTTGAAATTTTACTTGTGGAATATTCATTGAGATGTCAAAAGATAATTGTGGGAAGAAACCATCAAGGTAAATGGATGTATTATCATACTTTCAAAAGGCTCCATCCAAAAATAAAAATTCTCAACATGATTCAAGCTCCTTTGATCAATCTATTACTGAGAGAGAGGTTAACTCTTGTGGAAATGCATTTGATATCCATACGATGGATGAAATAATAGGTTCCTCAAGTGATCAAGGTGAGATAAATGTAGTTTCAACAGAAATTGGTGATGAAAATGTTAAAGATTTTTCCTTGGAAGGTGACACAATCCATTTGCGGAAAAGGAAAAGAGGTGAGTGGACCATAGGGAGACGATTCCAAGAAAATTGGGTCTCAAGTTTTCCAATTATTGAAGAAATACCTCCTACAAATGAGAACGAGGTTTTCTGACAAGTTAGATGTATTGTGTATAGTTGGAAAACTCAAAAGATAGTGAAATTTTAGATGAAGCTAGATACGATACAAAAGCATGCAGGAAAGGTGTATGAAAAAAAAATTGTAAATGGTAAAGATAAATTTATTGTTAGTTGGAAATCTTCTGAGGAATGTCAACATGTTGAATATGAAGAATAATATAAAAAATATTTAATAAGTAAGAGGAAACTTGAGGCAAGTAAAGGAACCATCATATCTCCATTTGAAAAGATGATGGAAAGAAGTTTGTTATCCAAGATGATACAACTGAGCATTGTATTTCACATCTTATCTAAAGGTCTTCCTATGATAGATTATCCAGATCACGTGAAATTGCTATCTTTTCTTCAAGTGCCAAACTTTCCATCTTCCCATTGGTCCGTAACTAGTGGTTGGGGATGGGCAAGATATCTAGCTCATGTAGAAAAGGATGATTTGAAAGAGAAGATTGCAAATGCTAGGTTTTTGGCATTGTCTTTGGATGAGGTTACGACTATAGATAATACTTCAGGGATTTGCATGAGAATTTATATGGTTAATGACCATATTAGGCATTCCTATATACGTGGGATTAAAAAGATGAGAAAGACTTATACAACTGAAAATATTTATGAACTTGTTCTTAATGGTTTGAAGGAAAGTGGTATGGATCAATTAATGATTGCAAAAAAGTTGGTATGTGTTGGAGAAGATGGAGCATTGGTAATGCAAGGAAAAAGGAATGGCCTTTGTGTTAGGATACAACTATCAACTTCACCATATATGCTTAATATTCATTATATGGCTCATAGCATGAATCTTGCATTTAAAATAGTAAGCAAGTTTCCATCAGTTTCAAAAGTTGAAGATCTTGTATGGGAGACTCATGCATACTTTTCTCGTAGTCCCAAACAATATTTAGAGTTTCAACAATTTGCATATGGTATTACGGATGGAAAAAAATTATTGAAAGATGTTAATACAAGATGGATCTCAATAAATGGACCAACTCAAAGACTATTTAGTGAGTTCAAATCTTTGGTACGGTTGATGTATGAAAATCGCTACAATGTAGACAAAGCTCAAGATCTTTTTTCTTGACTAACTAATATAGAGACATTATTGACATTGGCTGGAATTCTTCATATGCTACATGAAATGAATGTCTTCGTGAAAATATCTCAGAATCGCACAATGTATATTGTGGAAGAAACAAATGCGAGAAAGTCAGCATGTCTTGCATTGGATAATTTGTCTATGATGTCAGAATCTTTCACTGGTCCAAATTTTAAAAGTTGGACTAAGATCATGTTGGCTTGTTGGAGCCTGATCCAGGTTCAGAGTTAATTATCCAAGCAAATCCCTGTACTACTGGCCCTTTCGGTAACAGTCCGCGGGGCGCAGACTGAGGTCTCGCTCAAAGTAGTATGGGGGGGGGGGGTGCTGGAACCAGGTTTCTGGACCTTTGAGATGTCTGAGGGGTTGATTCGGTCCAACTGTTAGTCCCTGCACGTAGGTTACTTCGTGCACTTCCCTAGACTTCGCGCCCTGATATATTCGTCTTCACGCAGCCCTAACTAGGGGTTGTGGGGCTTCTGCGTTGCTAGAGTAGAGCTCTGCACTATTCCCTAAGTAACACATAAGATCTTACTTATCTTCTTACACCAGTTAGTTATCTTCATAGAAATGGATGCCTTATGTTATATTTATTTATACAGCACATTCATATGAGTTCGTGCATCAAATAAATAATAAACTTGCAATTCATACCCAATAATACATAAAACATGAAACAATACACAGAAATATGGTATAACTTCTCTTTTATTAATTCTTCCCACGGTTATAGACTCGACCTACCCTGCGCACTCAGTTGCAAGGGTCCGCGCACTCATCTGAGGACTACTAAGCCTCTGTGCACTCAGCTGCAGAGCCTTCTCCTACTTTGCGACCCAAAGACACCATTTACACTTGACTTAGTCACTTCCTTAGACTCCTCATCCTTTCATCTTATTAACTTAACTCTTTTCTACATTTAGAGCCTCGCTTTATTTATACAATCCCATGGTCCACAGACCATGGGTAAATCTATCACATCGACATTACATTACAAAGACAAGGGCAGACAACCCTATGACTCTATTATGACGTCGTGCTCTGTTCCCACAAATTGCGGAGTCTTTACAATGGATTTAGTCAAAACTTGGGCTTTAAGCCCCAAAACATGCCTTGGGGGGATTGCACGCCCAACAGGCCCCCAACACAAACATCGTGACTTGCCCTCGAGTCACTCTGTTAGTGCGGAGATCTTCACGCGGAGTCTCTCTAACTCTGCTCGAATCACTGCAAGGTCAGCAAAGCACTAAGCGGTTGCCTGCTGAATCTCCTGTGCCCATTGTTCCAAGACCGCGGTGTCGGAACTACTTCCCTAGATCTGTTCCTGCATCCCCTGCATTTGCGCGAGATTGCCTTCAATTGTTGTTGTAATGGCGAAGGCCTTGTCAATCCACGATTGAACGCGCACCTTCAAGACTGCTTCAGGTGCCGTGTTGCATCCACCAGCTCTTTCAGCGCTTTAGCCTGTTGCATTCATGTGAGCCTTTGAGTGAGGGCCACCGTCTGTTTGGTCCCTTTGACATTGTCGTACTGCTGCTGGAGCTTGCGCGCCTCTGCCTCTAAGCATTGGATGTTAGGGTCCTCTTGCAGATTAGTGAAGACCTTGAATGACTCCTCCAACATTCTGGTGCAGTCCCTTATTGCACTACTGATCTCTTCCATCCCCGATGTAATAGCGCTGGTGCACTATTCTCTTACTTCCGGATGGGTGGATGGCTACGCATTCAACTGTAGCTCTGCTATCTGGAGGTTCAAATCCAGTTGAACCTTGGTCATTTCTTCTTGTGCTTCGCGCACACCTGTTGCTAATCTATGGATACGCACCTCTGCTTGTGCCTCTGCTTGGATGGCTAGCTCAGGGACCATTTGACAGGCTTCTTCTAGTACCTGTACCATTTTCCTATTTTGTGAAACCACTTCGTCGCACTATAAGCTCAACTGCTCCATGTTGATCTTTTGCTCGCTCAAAACTTGCAATGCGCGGCTCTCCCTAGCCCACAATTCTGTAGTAATCCCATCTTGTAGAACATATAGCGTCTCCCGCGGGAGTGCAACCATGTTGATTCCTATCCCTTTTAGTGCACTAATTGTAGGCCTGTCGACCTCATTTGTTGTAACCAGTTCCCCCTTTGGCAGCACTATGGTGCTGGTTGTCTGAGCGCGTAGCATTTTCTCGGCTGCAGGTGTCCCTATTGCAAGGCTGGTCGAAAGGGTACCGGCTTGAGGAGTGCGCACCTGCATCTCCTAAATCTGCACTCTGAGGGCCCCCAACACAATCTGATTCTCCTCCACGAAATTCTGGAGGACCTTTGTCGTGACGTCGTGCACTATTTCACCGATTGCTGCAAATGTTATGTGTGACTTTGAAAAAATGAAAGATAGTTGTGCATTGTCCTGATTTAAAAAAGAAAAAAATGAATTTCACTTGGCAGTTAACTGAGCAGAGGCCAAATTCGCAGAGGTTAAAAACGTCATTTTTAAAATGCATTTTGTGACCAAATGAAAATGAATATGAAAAATCTAAAACATGGGTTTTTCTCAGAACAGGGTGAATTATGTTTAACGTGAAATATTTTTGCAAAATTCATAACCATTTGAGAGATTTTCAGGGTTCTCTGGAGTGTTATTTGTGAGGTTGCGTGAAAAAAACGGTTTTTCAATTAAATGCAGCCAGCAGCCAAGGCCACGACCATCCATTGGCTCAGCCATAGAGCCATGGCCAGCCACCTAGTAGTGTTTCCAAGCTACAAAGAAAAAAATAAATCAATAAATTAAAAAAAAAATTGATAAAAAATTTTAATAATTAAATAACAAAAAAAATATTAATTATTAAAAAAAAAATTCTTACTACAAAGATGAGATTTTCTCCATGCTTACAACCTGCAACGAAAAAATATATAAAAGAAATCATAAACATTTCCCAAGCTTTTATAGAACAAAAGTTGGTTAAATAATCCACTTTATAGGCAAAAAGGATGAGTTCAAAATATATGAAAAATATTTTGGCAAATATTTTGGAATTTCATTTTCCTAAAAACCTTGGAAATGATAAATTCAAAAGATATGAAAAATAATTTGGCAAATATTTTGGAATGTTATTTTCCTAAGAATCTTGGAAAGGATAAATTCAAAAGATATGAAAAATGATCTGGAAAATATTTTTGAATCATATTTCCTAAAAATCTTGGATTTAGATTGGCCACTTGTCAAGTTGTTGTTTCAATTTTCATTTTAAAATAATTAAAATTTTCAAAATTCCATTAAATTCATAAATGTGACTTGTGATTTATTGGTAAGTCATTCAAATTACATAATGGAGGTCATGAGTTCAAATCTTGTAGGGATTGGTATTTGTTAATTATTCTTCAATTTTGACACAACATTAATTAAACAACAATTTTGCCACCACATGGCAGCACAACATTGACCAATATTGCACATTCACTACCACATCATCAGTCAACATGTCACATCATCCATTTGCCATGTCACCCACTGCCACATCACTATTACACAGTCACCCTCCATCGGCCAGCTCATTCTTCAACACTAAAAATGGATCAAGAAGAAGAACGATAAGGGTGCTTCATCTACAGGATTATTGGTTTGCAAATTGCCTTGAAGAGAATCCTGTAGATGGAAGATTGAATCCTGTATACATGCATTTTCATTTCATAAAGTATTTTTATATGATCATGTTTCTTTGAGTCTTGTAGGTACAGAAGCCAATGACATCACAAACTGGAAAATTTTATGTCATGGCTCAGCCAAAGAAGATAGATAATATTTTTAGATGCAGGAAGGGTGCAATCCCGCAACTAAGAAACCTTATAACAATCTTCACTATTTCACCCAAATTTCAAATAAGCACAACTTTCTCATAAGACATCGGATTTTGACGATTCAATCGTCGTTGGAAAGATCTCGATGAGATCTACAGAATGAGAAAGCTTTCAAAAAAATTTGAAACAGTTCAGGAATGAAGAAATTGCTGACAAGAAATAACAGGTAAAATGAGGCACTAGTTTTAGTTTTGAGACATGTAAAAATTCTTTTGGTTTTTCTTTCATGAATTTGTTTCATTAGTACCAATTCTCAGTTTGTTTTCGTAAATGTCATAAATAGAGAGATCTATCACCTCTCTATTATGATAAACTTACATTTCATTGCAGAAAAAGTACTAAGTTTTTGCAGGTTCAAGGAAGATAAACAAATGCCCACAAGCAAATAGTGTCTTTTAAAGACTCCATTTCAAGCATGAGGACATGCTTTTGGGTAAGCCAAGGGGGAGAATTTCATCATATCCATCACATCAGCTCTCAAAGATGACATTTCTTTCACAAGAAAATGATCAAAGCAATAACAAAGATGAAACATCAATGCATGAGCACAAGATGTTAGATCAGATCCATCACTTGCAAGCCTTTCAAATGCCAGTGTCTGCATTGCATCCATGATTCTTTAGTCAATAAACATTCGCCTCATTTCTCTTTACATTCGCCATTATATTTCTACTCCTTTGTCAGTAAATAAAACCTTCATTGCATTCGAAATTTTTCAGTCAATAAATTTTCCTTCACAGTCATTTTCCTGCCTCACTTTCACTAACGTGGAACCCATCAATAAAAACATTTAGCACCTCTACAAAGCTGATTCATTCCATTTCATTTTCATTTTTCCAAATAAACCTGGATCCACTACAAAATTTCTCATCCATAATCCTTCAAAATTATTGTTTTATGCTCGAGTTAGATGATGGAGGATTCCTTAAGGCCTCCCTTCTAACAGGTCTTGGCCTATCGACATCAGCACATCATCTAGGTTCAAGGCTAGAGTCCTTAGTAGTACCTTGAGGCTTGTATGCCTTAATGACAGGCTCTCTTGCCAGTGATCATGGGAATACACCAATGTCCCTTGATCGTTGGATATTGCAAGTGGCTCCAAATCAGCTCATCTATTCACCCTTCACAAGATGTACTTAGGTACGTTGGCACTCATTGACATTAATGGTGAATTGCCTCACATTGGTTAACGACATGCATCAATGAACGGTAATCCAATGAATTCTCTTCATTCTCGACATCGACACATTTATTCGCATGATTAGAAGTGTACCATTGGGTGTTGTAAATGATTGAAGACTACATCATTTCAGAAGTTTGCAGCAGATCAATTTGTCATAATAGCAATAAAGATTCAACCCTTGTCATTAGCAAAAAGAACACAGAAGAAGATCCAAATTCCTTTGTTTACATACTCCATGATCCAACAACATCAACAGCCACACTCTTCAGCGTCCACAACTCATGTACATTGAGGGTAAGTGAAGGTATGTGGTTTTCTAATTTTTATTCATGCATTTCCTTAAAATGCTTAAAATTGTAACTTTGGAAAGTTCCTCACTTCTTTTTTCACATTGTCATATCTCTAGTTGGAAGGGGAATTCATGTTCATACCTCATATTCACATTTCGCTATATATCACCTTTCATATGTCATATATGTCCTTTATACACATGCCATCCTAACCAACATACTTTTCCAAACAACTACTATTGCATTATGATTCAAAACGTTACATTTTTTGCAAATGATGATCATAGAATGAATGGTTGATTAAATGTTTTCAAAATATTTTGATGAAACACAAAAATAACAAAAGTATTGTTACACAAGAACCAATACTAATAAAAGTTGGTTGCCATACAAGAACCAACCAAATTAATATGTTACAGTCAAATATTTTTCAAAATGACACTTTGCAAAAGGAACAAAGCCGTCAAACGATTATGCGAAGATGAAATAAGAATTAACATCAGCCAAAGTTCATATAAAAGGAAGACAATTCAAAAGATCAAATCATGATTAAAGTAAATCAATGCAATAGATTACATGAGGACATGCAATAATTTAAGTTGGGGGGTATGTTGGGCCGCCAAATTAGCATACATTTTCACTCCATTTTCACCTTTATCCTCATTTTGTCACCTCATTTCATCACATTATCATTATATTTTCATTATCACATGGGTTCATGGTTTCATTTTCCAAATTTATTTATTTTATGCATTTAAAGTGAATTTATGATTAAAAGTTAGAAAAATAACATGTATTTGCTTATACCTAAAGGTGGAATGAGTTTGGTGACATGTCTAGGTGATTTGGAAGGTTCCAAGATACTCTTATGTGGCCTCCAATACTCAAATTCGAATTCTCTTGAATATTTGAAGGAGATTTGGGATAGGGATCAAGCATATCTCATGGAGAAAAATCATGGATAAAGCAATATGTGTCTCATATTGGTTGTAACCATGTGAGGGATTAGTGGATCCCCATTAATGAGTTAGTTGCTTAAATTTTTGTATAAATAGGAGCACCTCCTCCATTCCAAAAGGAGGACTCTTGGAGCATGTATCCAACTTATGATGGAATAGAATAAAGCTTCATTTTACATAAATTTCCATTCTATAGTTTTAGATATAAATTATCTTAATGTAGTATATGGAATAATTTGTCACTTTGTTCTTAAGAGAATTGAGCTCACTGTGAAAAGATCAAAGAAACATTTTATTTCATAATATATCTTATTTCATTTAATTGCCTAGATGTTTGAGGATTTGTTTGTGATTGATGAATGAGTTTTAAATTAAAATCTTATCAGCATATGAGGGGACAACCAAGGGTCTAAGTTAGGCTCTCTCTCTATTTGATTTGCATGATAATTGAAATTAATTCTTTTGCTTTTAAGTTTCAAGTTATTTCATTTTTTATGCTTATGAATGAATCTTAGTTTAGTTTGGATCAGTATACGAAGGGACAATCAAGGGACTAAGTTAGTCTCTCTCTCTATTTGAATCTGAACAACAATTAAAATTCATTCTCGTCTTTATTTCAAGTTTCTAGTTTTATGTAATCAATGATTTCTTTCAATCTATAATACTGTAGGAAAGGACAACCAGGACCTCCTCAATGAGGAGCCTCTTCCCTTGCATATTATATTGAATCAGAAATCATTTAGGTAGACATAGAGTTAGTTGCCTACTCCTGCATATATTTTACTGACATCATCACAAGCTTACGAGTATCCCTGGTTGATAATTTAATGAAAGCAATTTAAGAAATTAAATTTCCCAACAGTTGTACAGATCACCCTCAGTAAGGGTGATTGGGTCAATCGACAGCTTGGATGCTTTCACCTTTTTGCGCGACCCCATCCACTCGCTCGACCACTGGTGCTTCAGTAGTGTTGATGCTGTTGTGGGTCTGTGCCGCCCTCTTCTTCCTTTATCTCCATCTCTTTTTGTTGCCCAAGCGAAGGCAAATTCTGGCCCTCACGCGCCTTCTCAGCTGCCTCCTGTGCTGCTGCTGCTGTGGCCTTTTTCTATTCTGTTGCTGTCTGTGCAGCATCTCGTGCCTCCTACGCTTTTGCTGCCATGGCTGCCTGCCTTCTCCTCTCTGCCAGCTACATCATGCGTAGTTTGGCCTCGTCTTTATTCTTCTATGCCACAGACTTATCTACCACCGTGATGTCTGGGGTGCGCCACTCCAGCGGCTGTTGGGCCATGAATACGACCACTTTGTAACACTTATTTCATCCATTTTTACTCTTCTCTATTATATCATCTATTATAATTTATCATTTAAATCCATTTTATAAATGATTTATGCTCTTATGGATGAATATTATTTATTCTCCTTTATTTCTAATAAATTGATGATTATGCATAATTTTATCAATGATAGTTTTAATAAATCAGTTGTAACATTATTCACCATTTTTAGCCTCCAAGATAATTTCCAGATTGAAGATTTGATCATTAAAAGTGCCAACTCAGAAATTCGCTGGAATAAGAAGTGACGGTTTTGCGGTTGAGATTCTGAGCAAATGAAGCAGAATCTGGAAAATCCGGAACATGGGTTTTGTCCAGAACGGGCCCAATTAACTTTAACAAAGAACGGTTTGCCCAAATTCGGCTTGTATTGAGAGAAACGCAGGGTTCTTTGAGCACGATTTTCTCAGATTTGTTGTTGCGGCCGTCCTCCAAATCTCAGCTGCAAAGCCAAATTCGTCTTGCTCTTGTTGAAAGCTGGATGGAAATATATCTTCTTTTTTATCAATTGGTTGGAAACAATCTAATTTTGTAATAGAAATCATGTTGTACTTATCTTGATTGTAACTGCTCTCTGATCTCTCTTTATTTAAATCACAACAGAGATCAGAGAGGGGGTGATTTCAGGGTGATTTCAGAGGGATTCAAATGATGGAATTGAGGATGAATTAGAGATTCAGAATTGAGGATGGCAGAGAGAATGGATAATGGCTGAGAGATTGAGAGATTTCTTGTTGTAATCCACTGTAACTCTGCTTTGATATTTTAATATAAATCTAGTTGCCATTTCATCTTTGATCCTGGAGTAAACCAGCAGCATCCGCTGGCGGCTAAGGGCCCAGCCTCCGGTGGAGTACGCTGCTGTTGTATTATATCTTTATGCTTCATGTGTGGTTTGATCTCTTTTCTTTTACTCTGTTCAGTAATCTGACGCACTTTACCATTTTACATATCGGCTCTGTTATACTTGATTGAATATTATTGTTACTTACAACAGGGAATGCTATGCATCACATTATTGTTTATTTTGGCAAATCATATAGCATTGTTGTTCCTTACAGATTACAAATTAACTGCGCTGTATATTCCTGAATTGGTACTAATGTATGATTTATTCTTAAATCATGACTGATGTTTATTCGGAAGTGTCGTTCTATTATTTCATGGCCGTGATTCATGCATATTGTATCGAAGCTCAGATTACTGTCCCTTTTAATGATAAGTGTGTTGCGTGCTTGATTTGGATTGTTGTATATTCATATTTGATTGCTGTTCCATTTACTGCTATTCCATTTTAGATTTGTTGTTCCATTTTACTTTCTGTCGTTCCATTTACTTGCATTTGCTGCTTTGGTGTGAGAGAAGGTCTAAGGCTGTAGTGAGCCTCAGCAGTCGCTGCCTAGCTCCCAGACCTATGGTCCATGCTCTAATTTCCTTTCCATCAGTTTCTAGAGGGATGGGTTATCACTTCCGCACCCTTGACTGATACAATGCTTGGTGTGATTTAGCCTTTTGAAGTAGTTAAGTTGTAGACATGCACCCATTTACTTTGTTGTTCATTTCTATTGATTAATTGCACTAGTTTGCTTTTAAAGAGTTTTCATAGTTTACTTTCAATGGCAGCTTTAGTTCAAGTTCGATTTCCTTTTGATTGCTTTAAAGCAGGACTGTCAACTGTAGAGAACATTGGTTATTGCTTCCTCGTTCCCAGATTGATTGTCTTGTTCCAGTTTGATTTCAATTGCATCAATTTCCAGAGGAATGAGTTATTGCTACTGTATCCTCGATTGATGGTTGTTTGAGTGAATGATTTAGTTTAGAACATTTCAGTTTCTTGTTGTTCCAATTAGATTTTGTTTCCATCTTTCATTTACTTTTTCATTTTAAGCACTATACTGCAAAACATTACTCTTGAGTAAATAGCCGCCTCAGACTGAGTACACTCTTGAAATAAAAAGTCGTCCCTGGGTTGATAATTAATGTGAAGGTAATTAGGAGTTCAAAAGACACCTTTTTATCGCTCCACATTTTGGCGCCGTTGCTGGGGAGAGTGTAGCCATTTCTAAAGAGTAGTGTGAATCTGATGAGTGCCTGTTAGGGAAGAGTTGGATCTTAAAAATGAAAGGTAAGAACCTGCGTACGGAGCATGTAAAAGCCCTGCTCCACTGTCCGCTTTCCTAACAGATTTGTTGTTGCTTTCTTGTATAGAAATAGATGTTTGAATTTTTGTGTGAATGACTAGGAAAAAAATAGAAATTTTGAAAAATAAATCACATAATTTCACTCAAGTGGTGATGTAAGCACCACCCATTTCACTAACTAATTGACAGGAACATTGGAAGGAGGAGCTTCGAAGGAACACATGAAGAACATCTTCTGTTATGGTAAGAAACTGCCCAACATTTTTTGAATTTCCTGCTCAACTAATTCCACACCTTCACCGCAATAAACCAGTACAACATGCTTACAGTGTTGAACTGCCAAATTTACCCACCCTTCCCACCCATTCTATCTCACATGCGCTATCAAAGAAAATTTACAATGAGATTCAGAATGTTTTAAATTCAAAAATTGTAGAAGCTATGGAAGAAAATGAGGTTTCTTGTAGGTTGCACCAACAAACCATTTTAAAAGCTCAAGAACTTCATGGTATGATGGGAAATCAAGAAAGTAACGGATATATTGAAGATTGGTTTCACTCCATCACGTGTTTGCATCATCACTCCATACTTCAAAAAATTTTGAAACCATCTTTTCAAGGGAAGTTGGCTTCTCATACCCTAATTTTTATCAACATGCATTTTTCGAATTTGGGTATGTGCATACATGAGGCCTTATTTCTAACATGGTTCCACTGGAAATACTCTTATACATAAACATATTCAATTCTCAAAGAAGAGTAGGATAGTGGAGAAAATAAAATAAATAAAGAAATAAAACAAACACATTTTTTTTATTTTTGTAAAACTAGTTGTTTCTTTTGTTGCAACACGCTATCGAAATCAACATCGGTGATAAATATTTCAATCTATTTGTGTATGTAGATGAATCATAATAGAAATAATAAGTTCTACAAACACTCATTTTCATTTTTATCACCAATTTGAAAAAATGCTTGAATATCATTTTTTTGGCTTGCGGGCTTGATGAACTTTCTGGAAAAACAGTTGGGACAGTCATGTTTTGAGGGACCAAAAGTGAATATTTTTAAAACCTATTTCTACCCTAGGTAGCCCTTGATGTCTAATTTCTAACCCAATTTGAACCACTCAATTTGGATTTGAAACGAAAAAGTTAGAAACAAAACATTGACAGGGTGTCTAGTGGGCAGCTCAGGAACAGAGTTGGGACAGTCAGTTTTCGGAGGCCTAAATATTTGAATTTTTAAAACCTGTTTCTATGGTAGATTCCCCTATGAATCTAGTTTACAATTCAATTGGAATCACTCATTTTCGATATCGTATGGGGAAGTTATGATTAAAATACTGACTGTCTATCGTAAATCAGCACCCTTAAAACTATGTCTTTCCGGTTGTTCCTTACAGTAGTTGACCTATCAATTCTTCTTCTCTTCAAAACCTGTTTCTATTGGAAATAAATAAATGAATATAATTTCATTTCCAATTTGAATCATTTGAATCCAACACCAAACGAAAAAATTATGCTTGAAATATCAACTGTTGGTCTAAGCTGGGTAATCAAAAATGACTCTGTTATGCAGGTTGTTCTAACTAAAATTGACATATCATAGCATTGAATCTTTAAAACCTGTTTCTACTGGAGATAACCCTTTGAATTAGCTCTCATTTTGCTTTGGAATCACTCAATTTCGACGAAAAACAAAGAAGTTGTGATTAAAACACTGCAGGTTAGCATGATTGGCCACTGCTCTCCCGCAGGTGACAAATAAATTTTACTTTGTTATTTTCTCCATGGATTTGTTCTACAGAGTAACTACCTGTTAGTTTTTTTGCATAATTCTTGGATTAGGGGAGCCGTGCACCTCTCTTTCTCCATGATTTAATGTTTTATTGCAGGTAGACACTTGTTTTTTGCAGGTCCTAGGAGAAAAAGAACGTCAATTTATGGACGAGTGATTTTTGAAACAAATTTTAATAAAACAAAGGAATTTCATCCAACTCATTACCCAACGGATTCATAATAGAAGAAATGAAGAATTGATTTCGATTTGAAGATTCATGTCATGTCTTTGCTGCCAAAACATTTTTCGAATAAATCATTTTTTTGACATCACATCATAGCTGTTGTAACTTAATCTATTTATTTACATACTGTTTTTTGTTGTTTCTTTTCTAATTTTTCTTATATTTTGTATTTCAGGTGTTGCTTCACTCAAAGTATAACTCATCCTCAGCATCAATGCCGTGAACAGCTAATCTGTTTTTTTTTGCATGTTTGCATTTTATGATTGTCCATTTTGCTGTTCTTTTTTTTCACGTTTTGTTGTTCCTTTTCGAAATGGAACAACACTTCTGCACTTTCACGTTTTGCTGTTCCTTTTCGAATGAAACAACACTTCTGCACTTTCACGTTTTGTTGTTCCTTTTCGAAATGGGACAACACTTCTGCACTTTCACGTTTTGCTGTTCCTTTTCAAAATGGAACAACACTTCTGCACTTTCACGTTTTGCTGTTCCTTTTCGAAATGGAACAACGCTTCTGCACTTTCACGTTTTGCTATTCCTTTTCGAAATGGAACAGCACTTCTGCACTTTCACTTTTTGCTGTTCCTTTTCGAAATGGAACAACACTTCTGCACTTTCATGTTTTGATGTTCCTTTTCGAAATGGAATAGCACTTCTGCACTTTCACGTTTTGCTATTCCTTTTCGAAATGGAACATCACTTCTGCACTTTCACGTTTTGTTGTTCCTTTTCAAAATGGAACAGCACTTCTGCACTTTCACGTTTTGCTGTTCCTTTTCGAATGGAACATCACTTCTGCACTTTCACGTTTTTCTGTTCCTTTTCGAAATGGAACAGCACTTCTGTACTTTCACGTTTTGCTGTTCCTTTTTGAATGGAACATCACTTCTGTACTTTCACGTTTTGTTGTTCCTTTTCGAAAGGGACAACACTTCGACACTTTTCATTTTTGCTGTTCCTTTTCCAAAGGAACGACACTTTTGATTTTTGCTGTTCCTTTTTCAAAGGAACGACACTTGCGTTTTTGCTGTTCCTTTTCCAAAGGAACGACACTTTTGATTTTTGCTGTTCCTTTTCCAAAGGAACGACACTTGCGTTTTTGCTATTCCTTTTCTAAAGGAACGACACTTTTAGTTTTTGCTGTTCCTTTTTCCAAAGGAACGGCATTTGCATTTTCACACTTTTTTGTGTGTATTTTTTTTTTGTGTGCATTTCCTTTGTTGTTCCCTACAAGGAACACCACTTTTTGACTGTTTTTGCTGTTCATTCAAAAGAGCAACACTTTGGGATTATTTTCGAGAGCAACCCTTCCTTCCTCTTGTGGGATAATTCCTAATTCATCTCAACCACATGTTACTGATTTCATTTTATGGCATGAAGTACACTATTTTTATGAGGACAAGAATTATCGATTCTATTGAAGCGAGTTAATATCATTCACGTTATGATCTTTAACAGGACAACTCCTTGATGATAGATTTTTTTCAAAAGGGACACAATTATTTATATACTACTTTACTGCATTGTTTTCTGTTGAACATGATATTGATTGATCATCTTAATACCATGCTGGTTCCATCATCCCTGGTTATAATCTTCTCTGTCTGTAATAAATGAGATTATGGGTATATTTTAGGAATTGCTACGCATGATGGATGTTTTCTATTTTCTTTCTCATTTAAGGCATACAATTTCAGTGTAGAAATTGATGAACTCAATTCTTGTGATTTTTGGAAAACACAAACGTATCATTAATACAAACCCAGACAATTTCAAGAAATATTGGTTCATAAAATTTCGGAAATCATGCACTCTCACCTACAACCATTTTGTTTATATCTCATGATCCGTGCATCAAAACGATCTGATTTTTGGATCATAGAGACATTCATATATTATAAATTTACTTGCCAAATTTCAACAAAAGCTGGTTTGTAGTTTTTGAGAAAATGGTTAATGAAGTTTGCTGTTACTTATATCATATTTTGTTGCAACTTCATATATACATATAATTGAATGTCAATGTAAAAATTGTTATGCCTTCATCAAGATTACTAAAAGTGAATATTCATTAATTAAGGAAGAATTCATTTGTTCTATCCATTTCATGAGCTGAGATGAACATATTTTTTCGCTTGGTTAACACATGGGTTTTTGTCTTTGGGTTGCATGAAGACATGCAATATATTCAGTTTTCGTTGCATGAGGACATGCAACATATTGAGTGTGGGGGTATGTTGGGCCATGAATACGACCACTTTGTAACACTTATTTCATCCATTTTTACTCTTCTCTATTATATCATCTATTATAATTTATCATTTAAATCCATTTTATAAATGATTTATGCTCTTATGGATGAATATTATTTATTCTCCTTTATTTCTAATAAATTGATGATTATGCATAATTTTATCAATGATAGTTTTAATAAATCAGTTGTAACATTATTCACCATTTTTAGCCTCCAAGATAATTTCCAGATTGAAGATTTGATCATTAAAAGTGCCAACTCAGAAATTCGCTGGAATAAGAAGTGACAGTTTTGCGGTTGAGATTCTGAGCAAATGAAGCAGAATCTGGAAAATCCGGAACATGGGTTTTGTCCAGAACGGGTCCAATTAACTTTAACAAAGAACGGTTTGCCCAAATTCGGCTTGTATTGAGAGAAACGCAGGGTTCTTTGAGCACGATTTTCTCAGATTTGTTGTTGCGGCCGTCCTCCAAATCTCAGCTGCAAAGCCAAATTCGTCTTGCTCTTGTTGAAAGCTGGATGGAAATATATCTTCTTATTTATCAATTGGTTGAAAACAATCTAATTTTGTAATAGAAATCATGTTGTACTTATCTTGATTGTAACTGCTCTCTGATCTCTCTTTATTTAAATCACAACAGAGATCAGAGAGGGGGTGATTTCAGGGTGATTTCAGGGTGATTTCAGAGGGATTCGAATGATGGAATTGAGGATGAATTAGAGATTCAGAATTGAGGATGGCAGAGAGAATGGATAATGGCTGAGAGATTGAGAGATTTCTTGTTGTAATCCACTGTAACTCTGCTTTGATATTTTAATATAAATCTAGTTGCCATTTCATCTTTGATCCTGGAGTAACCCAGCAGCATCCGCTGGCGGCTAAGGGCCCAGCCTCCGGTGGAGTACGCTGCTGTTGTATTATATCTTTATGCTTCATGTGTGGTTTGATCTCTTTTCTTTTACTCTGTTCAGTAATCTGACGCACTTTACCATTTTACATATCGGCTCTGTTATACTTGATTGAATATTATTGTTACTTACAACAGGGAATGCTATGCATCACATTATTGTTTATTTTGGCAAATCATATAGCATTGTTGTTCCTTACAGATTACAAATTAACTGTGCTGTATATTCCTGAATTGGTACTAATGTATGATTTATTCTTAAATCATGACTGATGTTTATTCGGAAGTGCCGTTCTATTATTTCATGGCCGTGATTCATGCATATTGTATCGAAGCTCAGATTACTGTCCCTTTTAATGATAAGTGTGTTGCGTGCTTGATTTGGATTGTTGTATATTCATATTTGATTGCTGTTCCATTTACTGCTATTCCATTTTAGATTTGTTGTTCCATTTTACTTTCTGCCGTTCCATTTACTTGCATTTGCTGCTTTGGTGTGAGAGAAGGTCTAAGGCTGTAGTGAACCTCAGCAGTCGCTGCCTAGCTCCCAGACCTATGGTCCATGCTCTAATTTCCTTTCCATCAGTTTCTAGAGGGATGGGTTATCACTTCCGCACCCTTGACTGATACAATGCTTGGTGTGATTTAGCCTTTTGAAGTAGTTAAGTTGTAGACATGCACCCATTTACTTTGCTGTTCATTTCTATTGATTAATTGCACTAGTTTGCTTTTAAAGAGTTTTCATAGTTTACTTTCAATGGCAGCTTTAGTTCAAGTTCGATTTCCTTTTGATTGCTTTAAAGCAGGACTGTCAACTGTAGAGAACATTGGTTATTGCTTCCTCGTTCCCAGATTGATTGTCTTGTTCCAGTTTGATTTCAATTGCATCAATTTCCAGAGGAATGAGTTATTGCTACTGTATCCTCGATTGATGGTTGTTTGAGTGAATGATTTAGTTTAGAACATTTCAGTTTCTTGTTGTTCCAATTAGATTTTGTTTCCATCTTTCATTTACTTTTTCATTTTAAGCACTATACTGCAAAACATTACTCTTGAGTAAATAGCCGCCTCAGACTGAGTACACTCTTGAAATAAAAAGTCGTCCCTGGGTTGATAATTAATGTGAAGGTAATTAGGAGTTCAAAAGACACCTTTTTATCGCTCCACAGCGGCCATGTCTCCAGTACATTGAAAATTACATCATCTGTGGCTATGAAGGGTAGCTCGCTCCATTTCTTGGCCGGGTCTTTATGAGGTCTGATATATATGTTGTGGAAGTCCACTTTAAATTCTGCAAAACTTTGCATGCTATTGTAGACAGTGGGTGATAACCGTGGCTTGCGGTTAATCCCCATTCTAATATTCATCTACGTGAACAATTAGAATATCTTGCTGTCGAAGATCTGGTTCACATCATTCATGGCCCAAAGCGAAGCGTACTTAATGGCCTCTTACAAATCCCTGTCAATTGTGGGGAACTGACTGTCCTCTCGTAATTCTCCTACCACTAGCACTATGGACAGCAGAAGCCATGCATAGTGGAATGTTTTTCCTTGTTCCTGGGCCTCGCAGAAATTTTCTAGGAACTCTTTGCATAAGAACTCGAACCAGTTAAACTAGACCCCCTCCATGCACTGCTTAGCAAGTGCCACCACCGGCACAAGTACCTCGTCCACGCAACACTTGTGCATAACTTTACTTGCCAATATCTTGGTCGCCACTTTAACTGCTTTTTTGTTGATGTTGGATATGGCGTAGCCCCTTTTCTTCTTCTCCAGCTTGTATTTCTTCTTCATGGCCTCCGCGATGGCTAAGTCACTGCTCTTTCCCTCTTAGATGTCTGCGGGGTCCTCTCCTTTGCATGGGAGCCGAGTAATGCAATGGATTAAGTGGTCTGTGATGGGGATGGGCTCCTCCAGCCACAAACACCCACCATGCACTTGGAAGAGCAGCTGCCTGATGACGAATATTGTTATTGGGGTGCGGTGGAAATGCGCACCCAGAGCAGGTTTAATAGCCTTTCCTTTTCCACTCTGTGTAACCACTTGTGCAACTCTAATTCGATAACCCCCGTCGCAGTGTTTTGCTTGGGCTTCATGAGTTGCGCGGTCTCTAGATGAGGGAACTTCTCATGGTCAGCAAGATCCCGATCTTTAAATTTCAAGCTTGGCACCCGTCCCAGGTGCGTGCCCTCAAAGATGATGTCGTCCCGCCAATGGAACCATTTGTTGGCTTGTTGGGGCCTGACCTAGGTTCAGAGTTAATTAGCCAAGCAAATCCCTATACTACTAGCCCTTTCGGCAACAGTTTGCAGGGTGCGAACTGAGGTCTCACTCGAAGTAGTATGGGGGGGTATTGGAACCAGGTTTCCACACCCTTGAGATGTCTAAGGGGTTGATTCGACCCAACTGTTAGTCCCTGCACACAGGTTACTTCGCACACTTCCCTGGCCTTCGTGCCCTCATATATTTGTCTTTGCGTAGCCCTAACTACAGGTTGTGGGGGTTCCGCACTGCTGGAGTAGAGCTCTCCACTATTCCCTAAGTCACACCTGAAATCTTACTTATCTTCTTACACGAGTTAGTTATCTTCATGGAAATGGATGCCTTATGTTATATTTATTTAAATAGCACATTCATACGAGTTTGCACAACAAATAAATAGTAAACTTGCAATTCATACCCAATAATACATAAAACAGGAAAAGATAAATAGAAATGTGGTATAACTTCTCCTTTATTAATTCTTCCCACGATTACAGACTCGACCTGCCCTGCGCACTCAGCTGCATGGGTTTGTGCACTCAGTTGCGGACTACTAGGCCTCTGTACACTCAATCGCAGAGCCTTCTCCTACTTTATGACCCAAAGACACGATTTACACTTGACTTAGTCACTTCCTTAGACTCCTCATCCTTTCATCTTATTAACTTAACTCTTTTCTACACTTAGAGCCTCGCTCTATTTATACAATCCCATGGTCCGCAGACCATGGGTAGATCTATCAAACCGACATTACATTACAAAGACAAGGGCAGACAACCCTGTGACTCTATTATGACTTCACGCTCCGCGCCCACAAATCACAGAGTCTTTACAACAGATTTAGTCAAAACTTGGGCTTTAAGCCCCAAAACATGTCTTGGGGGGATTCCACACCAAAGATCATCAATATAGAAAATACTAAAAAAAATTTGACATTTGATGAAAAAGGGATACTATGTATCATAGTGCATGGGTATATGGTTCCCTTTCATTATATTAGTAAGACGAGACGAATCACCAAAGATTGCCCCATTTCAAGAGACCAATTTGATAATATTGTGATTTCAGTGAGACAAAAGTTGATAGAAATTGCAAGATCACTATCATTAGAGATAAGAGAACGATTTCCTCGAGATGAATTGTTGGAGGCCATGTGTGTGGTATACCCTCAATATTGGAACAATTGTCAATGTCTAAGAACTTTAAAAGATGGTTTTCAAAAAAGATTAAAATGTTTAGTAGACCGTTTTTGCAAGAAAGTCTTGATACATGGAGAACAAATTGAAGGTATTTTAGATTCATCTAAATTGTATCAACAAGGTGGACGCTTTGCTGAAACAATGTGGAAGCAATATCCTTTTTTGGAGAATCCTAATGAAAATGGTGCTGTAACAAGATTATGGACTACTTTAACTACTAGCCAATACTTGCAAGAAAACATATCAGAATATTTCAAATTAGCGGATTTGTGTCAAACCATGATTTTCGGATCAGTGGAGGATGAGAGAATGTTTAGTGCATTATCATTCTTGAAGTCGAAGTTGAGGAACAATCTTGATAAACATGTGGATACATGTTTAATATTATATGTAACAAAGTATCAGATTGACAATTTTCCATATGAAAGAGTGCTAACTCTTTCACGATCAGATTGTGATAGAAGGGGAGGAAACAATATAACAAATCTCTCTAATGAAATTGATATAGAACATAATGTTTTGGAGGCTCATAATGACAGTTCATTTAGAGAAGATCATTTTCACAATTTATAAAATGAGGACCAAGATGAGAACTGGGAAATTGAAATACCCTAGAACTCTTATTTTGGTATACATGTTCCATTGATCATGCAAGATTACTATATGTCAAATTTAGGTAAAAATAGGTTCTATATTTGTATTTTTCATTGTAACATTGCAGCGACATTACTTTGATGTGTGTTATTTTAAGAATGATGTCTCATATTTAATCATTACATTGTTTGTTTCTTATATGTGATAGGAAATAAAGCTGGATTTGGTGAGCTTGGGACCTATTTCTTTTCACATAGATATTGTCTGACTATTATTAAATGATAAATAACAAATTTAATAAGACTTTTAAGTCATTTGTTATCCATTTCTTGTCAGTCATTTGTTAGCCATGTTTTCAACTCTTTCAGGTACTAAGTTGTTCGGGTCCCCACATGTCCTTAGGACCATTAAGGGATGAGATAACATGAGTCAGTCCAACTCATGCCTTGAATTTACTTTTTACCTATTGATGTAAGTGTTTTGTTACCACTTATCACCAAAAAAATTCTACCATAACATAACCCAACTTGAAGACAACACTTCTCATCTTCCTTTTACATAAATGCTCTATGGATCTCCCTACTATACTTTCCCAACACCAACGTCCCTTCTTGGTAGGTCTCTCCACCATACCACTAATCGCACAATAGAGACACACAAGTAACTACCACATTCTATAAATCTCTCTAGTCTCAGTTATTTGTGTCCTTGTCACACTCGACTAATACAATCTTGCAGGTCTATTTTTTATCATATCTTTATTTTTTGTTATTTTGTGTATTTAACTTTAGCATCATCCTAGAGTAACGAGTTAGTGTCCTTTGGATTTGATCTTTGATTGGAAATGAAGTCAGATTTGATGAAGCTGGGGCCTATTTCTTTTCACATAGATAGTGTCCTAGTATTAAATGATAAATAACTAATTTAAGAAGTCTAACACTAAGCAACAATGGGCTTATTCAAGTACATGAAATTGCGTTGATGTCTAGCTCTGATATCTTAGAAAATTTTAGTGGTTTGTTTGCTGCTTGTTTAGAGGATTTTGTCAAGTTTGAAATTTTTGTTTTGTTTTGGTCAGATTTTTTTAGTTGCTTGACTCATTTCATGCATAGATCGATAGATCTAGTTTTATTGTTATAATTATTTTTGTTTTCTTTATATATTTGGTGGTTTGAGGAAAGATATTTGATTTCCTTTCACTTTGTGGCATGATTTCAACATCTTCACCTTTTAGAATATAGTAAAATATTATTCTTATTTTATGTTTTCTTGGAAAAGAATTATTGATATTTGGAAAGGGAAATAAACCCGGTGTAGCTAAGTGATGCAGGAGGATTCAACCCAAGAGAAAATCATTGTAATTAAGTAGACATAGGGGGTCATGTATCTTTAGAAACGTTAGTTTCCTAAGTCTCAAGTCAATGTAATATTAGACTTTTAAGTGATTTAATTAGATAATGAGAGGAAGTGGTAAATACTCTTGAATTAAAGGAGAAACTGAGTGGGTAGTAATGACAAAAGAGTTCAAAGTAAATTACAACTCTTAAATAGTTACATGATTCGAGGAACTAGAGGGAGAGATTTTAGGAATTTAATGAATTAGAAGTGGACATAGAGGATATAGTACATCTAGGAGTCGGTTCAATAGATCTAGGAGTCAAACTAGTATGAGTTCAATAGAACTCACTGGCATACATGTAAGCCTACGGGCAGAGCTCAAGAGGGGCCACTGATAACAAGGAACAGGCCTATGAGAGATGGAGAGTCTCATTTTGTAATTGCTGTTCATATTTATATATACAGAAGTCTATTATGGGTTGTATATATGCGTGAAATTATATTGAATGATTGAATTACATATAAGTTGTGAATTCATAGGTTCTGTAACTGTGGTTGTAGGCAGAGTTCTGAAGAACACGCTAAGGGAGAGAATGGTTCAGAGGAATCATAAAGGGATCTTTGAATCCAATTGAAAGATGAGAGGGGAGCTATGGAGAAGCTTCGAAGTGAGAATTCGTATAGGAGTTAAGCTCAGAAAGAGTTGAGCAACGTAAACAATGAAGAATGGGAACCTTTGAAGAAACCCAAACCACGGAGAAAAATGAAGAAACAACGTAAAAAAACAAGTAAAGTGAAGAGCGGAGAAGTAAAGGATGGTTGCTCAGTAGCCGTTGGATCATTAAGATCAATGGCCAGGATTAAGTCGCATCGGTGGAATCCCTCTTGAAGATATTGGAACGATCCTTTGAAACGGAGCGATTGCAATCATGCGATTAAGTGTGGCCCGTCGAATCGAGATTCAGTTTGATGGTCCAGATCTGATCGCTTATCGCATATTAGAGAAGCCAAAGGTCTAGTGACTGTGGAATAGCTAAGGGTAGATACGCTGATAGTGATAAAATCAGCGATCGAAGGAATCAAAGGTCGGGGCAATCAGAGCGACGGAAGGAGTTATATGGAGGAGCGGACCCATTGATAGTTATAAAGGCAGGTGCATAGAATTTGAGATCTGATATATGTGTTTCGGCGGGGTTTTTCTCGTTATTCCTTTGTATTTGTGTTAAAGTGATGCGGCTTGGTTCCAAAGGAAAATTTCATATCGGGAAGTGGAAGGAGCATGGGTTAATATGAACTGCAGAAGAGCCGATAGTGATTGCGATAAAGGTAACCTTGAGATCTGTGTAGAGACCGTACCGAAAGGCGGAAAAAGGTATGTTTTGCGGGATTTTCCTTTGTAAGAGGTTTATAAGGGAAAAGAGCGTTTTATATGTTAAAACATATGTAACCAATGTATTAAAAGGAAAAGGTTATACATATGCGGCCTAAAAGCTTAAAGTAAGGTTTATGGGAGTGAATGAGTTCTGGTAGGAGGTTTAAGTCTCGACAGGAAAGATTTAACGAATCACTTCAATAGAGTCATAAACAAAGACTTGAGGGTTGTTTAATAGTCCCGATAGGAGGTTTTGGCGGGGTGATTGAGTTCCAATACAAAGGAACCGATGATAAAGGGGCCTTAATCACTTATGGTTTGAAGATTTGACTCCTTTGGGAGTCAAATACCTGGGACAGATGTATTTATGCATATTGTGGGTGTAAGTGGGGGTAACACTGCATCATAGTGGTATCAGAGAAGAATAAAGAAGCTCTGTATGAACATTTCTTTGAAATAATTGAGAACAGAGTTATGTGTTAAGGTGTTTATGTAGGCAAGAGCAAAGGATCAGATTCTAATCTGATAGACAGTAAGCACACAGAGGTGATGTGTAGCAGAACTTGTAGATGCAAGAGATAGAGGAAATCCATACAAAGTACAGGTGGAATGGTGAAAAAAGATCATGCTGAGATCTTGAAAGTGAGGTAATATGTTCTATTTAAATTGAGAATGTGTGTTTATATACTAATTCATAGGTGACAGCAAGAGAAGCTGTGAGAGGAGAACCAGATATGTTCTTAAAGACAGAGTAAAGAAAACACTCTGAAGAAAAAGTGGTAGTCAACCTAAAGAATCCAACAAGAGGTTGGACAGAGAGAGGACAACTGAAGTGTTCTCAAGAGAGAGTGAGAGATTGCAGAAGCCGAGAAGGAGCAAAGGTGTTGCTCAAGAGGAGGTTCTAGATAGAGGACCCGTGCTTACCAAAAGACTAAGTGAGGAGAGCTCAGTGAGGTAAGATTGCAGTGAGGAGGACTAGCTGTTATAGAGGCTTATTGCAGATGAGTGAGAAGCTCATGAAGAAAGAGGAGAAGAAGATGACTATTGATAGTCATAGGAGAGGTTCAGAGAGAAGCCACAATAGAGGATATTAGAATAAGAATTCCAAAGCAAATGGAAAGAGACTGAGTCAAGAGGAGATTGACAAGGAGTTGGCTGAGATGAGAAAAGAACTTGATGTGTTAACAATGCAGCTAGAAGAAAACCAGAGACAAGGTTGGGTATTAAGGAAGAAGCCATTGGAGTGGCATGAGATGTAGAGAAGGCTACAACAAAAGCAAGTAAAGTGGCTGAGGGAAAAACTCAAGGAAGTTTAGTTGGAAATGGAATAGTACATTTGTGAACCAAAACAGGGAGAAATTCTGAGAGAAAGTGAAGACTACACTGAAACTAAAGAATGGAGATCAAGTGAAGATCTCATGGACTATTGGGATAGTTCAAAACATCATGACGAGATGCTTACTAAAGATGAAGCGCTGATGTATAAGGCCATCAAGCCTTTTGTTTTTGAACTTAATAGTTTTGGTGTGCTTGCAGGATGCATAGGAGAGGATAGATAGTCTTTTGAAGCTGTCGAAAGCATGGAGGAGTATCTTACAGGAGAAAAATAATATGAAGTGAAGCTGAATAGAGCTTTTGAACTGAATTATGAGGAACAACATGTTTTAGGGGATAAAAGGTACTCTAAAATCGTAGAGTGTGATGAAGAAGAATTCTCAAATGAGGAAAGTATTGAGTTGTAACAGCAGAAAGAACTCATTGACAAATTAATAATTAGAGCTCTTACAAGACAAGAACCATTTCTTGTGAAGGAAAGAGATGAAGTTGAGTCTGAGGAGCTGAATCATGTAGAAGATTCAGAGTAGCAAGGAAAAATGATGACTGAAGAGTCGAGTAAGACCACCAAGTCTTATGGTTTTAAAATTAATAATTTTTGGATGATTGTAGGTACATCATAGGAGGATGAACAAGCTTTAGTGTTTGTCAGAGAGAAGGATCAAAATCTGAAATCTGTTCAGATCAAGACTGAGATGGAAAGATCTCAGAATCAGAAGGAGACAGAAAAATCACCTGGGAGTAGGCAGCAGAATGATAGAGCTGTCATAGAGGAAGAAGATGACAGTCTTATTCCAATGAAGACTGAAGAAATGTTGTCCCAAAGAAATGATCTAATGAATGTCATTGGGGAAGGACAAAGGTTGTTTGAAGAGATATGGAGGTTCTTAAAGAACAAGAGGGTAAGGATGAAAGGGAAGCAGTAAGAATCAAACAAATTTCAAAGAAGAGTTAATCAGCAGCAGGCTAAGGAAGAAGAAGTTCAGTATTGTGAAAAAAAGCAGGGAGGCATTATTGAAACAGATGATGTGGAGGAGAGGCTAATTGATAGTCGCATGAATTCTTCTGAGAATTAAAAACAACATACCAATGTGCTGACAGAGGAGAAAGAAATAGAGCAACAAACTGAATTGTTGCTAAAGGAAAATAAGGCACTGAAGCCTTATGTTTCTTATTTTAACAAGTGTTTTGTGAGTGCAGGTTTTGTTGCAGATGCTGGAGGGAAATTGACACAGATGAGCAGCCAAATAAAGATGAAAGAAGAGGATTCTGTGGAAGAAATTAATCCATGGAACAGAGATACTCAATTGCTGGAGAGAATGCTGGAAGGACAGAATTCAATGCAGAAATTAGATGTTGCAGAGGGAGATATCCTTAAGGATATTCAGGAAGTTTGGGTGGAGGCAATGTCTACAATGATAGCAAGAGAAAAGGTAGAAGAAAATAAACAGCAATTTGAAGAGTTAGTGGACAGCAACAACAACCTGAAACAAAGAGAAAGAGGCAGAAGTAAGTGGCAAAGTATGGACCAGTCCAAGGATGTACTGGAGACAGAGATTGAAGAAATGTGGCAACTGATGATGAAGCAGTCCAAATGGAGGAAAATGGTAGCAACAGGAAGAAAGATCAATCAGAACTTGAACCTGATTGACAAGAAGAAGAAGATCGAGATCAATCAGAACTTGAACCTAATTGACAAGAAGAAGAAGATCGAGCTGAAGACAACAAAAGTGCAGTAGAAACAAAGGAACAAAACATTTGGGAAGTTACAACACAAAGTATGGGATCCAGGAAGACAAAGATCAGAAGACACATGATCAGGAGATCATGAATATTTTCTACTTTGGGAGTCTGATGCAGGAGCATTCAACCCAAGAGAAAATCATTGTAATTAAGTAGACATAGGGGGTCATGTATCTTTAGAAAAGTTAGTTTCCTAAGTCTCAAGTCAATGTAATATTAGACCTTTAAGTGATTTAATTAGATAATGAGAGGAAGTGGTAAATACTCTCGAATTAAAGGAGAACTTGAGTGGGTAGTAATGACAAAAGAGTTCAAAGTCAATTACAACTCTTAAACAGTTGCATGATTCGAGGAACTAGAGGGAGAGCTTTTAGGAATTTAATGAATTAGAAGTGGACATAGAGGATAGAGTACATCTAGGAGTCGGTTCAATAGATCTAGGAGTCAAACCAGGATGAGTTCAACAGAACTCACTGGCATATATGTAAGCCTACGAGCAGAGCTCAAGAGGGGCCACTGATAACGAGGAACAGGCCTGTGAGAGATGGAGAGTCTCATTCTGTAATCGCTGTTCATATTTATATATACAGAAGTCTATTCCGGACTGTATGTATGCGTGAAATTATATTGAATGATTGAATTACATATAAGTTGTGAATTTGTAGGTTCTGTAACTGTGGTTGTAGGCAGAGTTCTGAAGAACACACAGAGGGAGACAATGGTTCAGAGGTATCACAAAGGGATCTTTGAATCTAGTTGAAAGATCAAAGGGGAGCTCTGGAGAAGCTACGAAGTGAGAATTCGCAAAGGAGCTAAGCTCAGAAAGAGTTGAGCAGCGTAAACAGCAAAGAATGGGAACCTTTTAAGAAACCCAAACCACAGAGAAAATTGAAGAAACAACGTAAAAAACACAAGTGAAGAGTGGAAAAGTAAAGGATGGCTGCTCAGCATCTATTGGATCATTAAGATCAACGGCCAGGATTAAGTCGCATCGGCAAAATCCCTTTTGAAGATATCGGAACGGGCTTTTGAAATGGAGCGATCATGATCATGCGATTAAGTGTGGACTGTTGATCAAGATTCAGATCGACGGTCCAGATATGATCGCTTATCGCATATCGGAGAAGCCAAAGGTCTAGTGACAGTGGAATAACTAAGGGCCGATACACCGATAGCGATAAAATTGGCGATCAGAGGAATCGAAGGTCGGGGCGATCAGAGCGACGTAAGGAGTTATATGGAGGAGCGGACCCACCAATAGCTATAAAGGTGGGTGCATAGAATTTGATATCCACTATATGTGTTTCGACAGGGTTTCTCCCGTTATTCCTTTGTATTTGTGTTAAAGTGATGCCGCCTAGTTCCAATGGAAAATCGCATATGGGGAAGCGGAAGGAGCATGGGTTAATATGAACCACGGAAGAGTCGATAGTGACTGCGATAAAGGTAACCTCAAGATCTGTGCAGAGACCATACTGAAAGGCAGAAAAAGGTATGTTTTGCGGGGTTTTTCTTTGTAAGAGGTTTATAAAGGAAAAGAGCGTTTTATACGTTAAAACATATGTAAACAATGTATTGAAAGGAAAAGGTTATATATATGCAGCCTAAAAGTTTAAAGTAAGGTTTATGGGAGTGAATGAGTTACGATAGGAGGTTTAAAGTCCCGATAGGAAAGATTTAATGAATGACTTCAATAGAGTCATAAAAAAAGACTTGAGGGTTGTTTAATAGTCTCGATAGGAGGTTTTGGCGGGGTGATTGAGTTTCGATACAAAGGAACCGATGATAAAGGGGCCTTAATCATTTATGGCTTGAAGACATGACTCCTTTGAGAGTAAAATACCTGGGACAAATGTATTTATGCATATTGTGGGTGTAAGTGGGGGTAACCCTGCATCACTAACCAAAGAGAAAAATGGTCTATGTACTGGGTTCCTACGCATTCATCGTAGGAGACCTATTGGGATGAGACCAACATTCATTTTACGCAACTATACTTTGTCAAGGCGGAGCTGAGTTCAGTAACCTGGGAGGAAAAGTGACAACTGATCATAATGCTAAGGAGATTATAATGTTGGTTTCAAAAGCACGATTGTGAAAATTGTTTGCACTAGTTCTTATTTTGGTCATATTTTCTACCGAATTTGTGTCTTGCTAAATTTTTACATTTGTAATGACCTTGTGTAGAGTTTGTTTGAAGAGCCCGATGTTAGAGCAAGAAGACTCTCTACAAACCACAAGGACTACATTGTCTTGGATGACCAATGCTTGGAGGGCACTTGATGTTCTTGGTGTTTCTGGGTCTCTTCGGTCGAAACGTCAATAGATACAATGGTATGGCCATAACATCACTTAATTTGATCCTCTTTACTATTCTCCCAATATCATTTCAATACATCAAATTGTTATGTTTTCATGGAATTCAGAGATACAACAGTAATGTTATTTTGTCTTGGAAATACTAAATTATTTTGTTCTGAGATCACCCAGTTTGAGTTGTTCTTTGCAGCCACCACTTGATCCTTTAACAAGAATTTGAAATTCAAAGCGTAATAAAGCTCTTTTAGTTTCTTTCCAGAAGAAGATTGCTAAGCCAATGAATATTATTGTGATTAAACTAGATGTTGCACTTGGTACCATAGGCCTTGTAATAGGGTTGTACTCCATTTTAGTCTATGGCAGTAGATTGATTTTTAACTACTCCATGTACCCATATATGATATAATATATTACCCACATAATTGTAACACTTTGAAATCAGTTCTAAATTCTTTATTTCATTAGGTGAAAGAAAATTACAATTATCCTTTTTCATTTTTGGCTCGCTGAATATACAAAGAGAAAATTTCTTAAAAGTATTGCTTAATTTGACAACAGTTTTACTTTTATCTGATACAAGAGTGGAGTTAGTCATAGATTTTACCTATTTCTCAATAGTTGTTCTCCTTCGGCAACAACATCATCCTTCAACAAATACATTTCAGCTTGTACAGAGGAAAGTTGATGTTTAGTAGAGGGCCCATAAGAGATCCTCTAATGGATGTGAAATAGTTTAGTAGGATCATTGGATGAGGCTGTTGGCATTATGATACAGGTGTTGTCCTTGATGGCAACTCACTCAGATGACAGATCATAGTGCAGCAAGTCAATAGAAAAGAATTAATGATCAGAGAGAGGTATACGCAGGTTCACCTTGACAAAGAAGCGTATACACGTGGGTTAATAGACCAAAAGAAGTGTATAACGTACACACGCACTTTCATAGAAGGAAAGGCGCATATATCTTGGGAAACTAAGTTTTGGTCCAAGGTATTTGGTCCATGGTATTTTGATCGATGGTATTGGTTCAAGGTATTTGGTCTGAGGTATTGACCCTAGGTATTGGGTCCAAGGTATTGGTCCTAAGTGGTTTTGGTCCATGGTATTGAGAGAGGCCTAAAACTATATAAGGAGGAGAAGATCATTAGGCCAAGAAGTGCAAGTGTGCAAGTATTGAATATCTGATGAAGGGTGAGATCCAGTATGCAGGTTATGGGTTTGTGATGCTTTGATTGATCTGAACTAAGGATGCACCTATGTGGATGATGATGGATAATGGATCGGGATCTTAAGGCTTGGAATGTATTATTATTATGTGGTTTGATCATGGATATTCTAGATCTGAATTACTGACGCATATTTTATTGTATAAATGTTATGATCTGGGTATGACTGATGTCTGGCATAGCTGCAAAGTTATGAGTAAATATTTGCAGATCTGTACGTGGGTTCGCTTTGGTAAAAGCATGTATACATGCTGGTTCGGCTCATCAGAGTCGCGTATACAGTATGAAGTCTGATATTTGAAGTTGCAGTTGGATCTCGTAGTTGTTGTAGAGTTCTTGGTTCTGTGTTGTGTTCTGGTGATTGTGTTATGATGATAGTATTCTGATTGGTTGATTCAGTTGTGGGTGATTCAGAGATTGATGATGCAGATGTGGTTGATGGTTGTATTGCAGTGGTGATTGATTTTGTGCTTCAATGTTGTTGATGGGTCCAGTATGAAAATTGGATGATACATGGCCTTCATATTATGGTGTTGTGATCCAGGTGTATCCAGTCTGAAAATTTATGAAACGTGGTCCCTGGAGGAAGAGAGAAGGTCGTAGCCTTCTCTAGGCCAGCACCTACGTACTGGTAAACATATCAGCTAGTATAAGAGCCAGGGGGTTGGAGCTCCCTTCCAGTAGTAGCTGGAAAATGAGTGAAGGTTGTAGCCTTCAGTAGGCTGATGCCTATGTACTAGTAAACATATCGACTAGTACAAGAGCTAGGGGGTTGTAGCTCCCTTCTAGTAGAAGTTGGAGAATGAGAGAAGGTTGTAGCCTTTTGCAGGTGGGTGCTTGCATACAGGTATGATTTTGCACTAGTACAAGATTGTAAATAGGTTTTTCTTATATTAAAGGAAGACGACAGCTGGTGGTTTTTGTCTCGCATTGGGTTTCCACATTATATCATGGTGTTCATGTGTGTTTCTTATGTGTGATGATTTGTTCTGTTTTTACTGCACCTAGTTACTATTAGAAAATTATATCTTATAGAGCAATGGAACACATAAAATATTGCAGAAATATAAATACAGAAAACACATAAAACAAGAGAGACACAGATATACGTGGTTCACCCAGTTTGGGCTACGTCCACGGAGAAGCAACTAGTCCTTCTTTTGTTATATTATCCAGCATATTGAAGAGATACATAACTCCCTCTTCACTCTCAATCTCCTCTCTTTTCCTTACTCAAAATACAGATCTGATTATACATAGACGCAATACAATTCCCTCATATATAGTGAGGGGTTGCCTTCTAGGGGAAAAAACCTAAACTAAATATAACTTCTACCATCAGATCATCTGCCTAATGAACAGCCCAGATTGACTAGAAATTACTATACTTTTACAAGGCAATTTTACATTTGTTTTTAGCTTCGGGGGCACTGCCCTCGAACCCCAGCCGGGGGACCACTGGCCCTCGAACCCCCCAGCCAGGGGGGATCAGCCCCCCTCCCCGAACCCCCTTGTCCCCCCCGCACTCCCCTGCGTGGAGGGGTGTACAATCTTCCTGGGGAATACATCTGGATGAGACCTTTGAATATAGAAGATAATCAGGCTCCACACTCAACAGTTACTGTTTATATGGTTAATGAAGTTCTGATGCACTGATTAAAGATAAACATATGATGAATTAACTGAATCATAAGTTTACTGGATATACGCTAGTTGCATTAAAAAAAGTTGCATGTACACACGGGTTCCCTTAACTGAAGTAGTGTATATGAATTTGATTATGGAAATGAAAGAGTTATTGATTTGCTAATACTGATTCACCCCCACCCCTCTCAGTATTATTTCCAACAATTGGAATCAGAGCAGGTCCTTTGGTAGAAGCTTGATCACTTGAAGGAGATCCGTAGAACAATGGGAAAGAAAGTGCGTAAGAAGAAGAAGACAACTCAAAGGAACAGTGATAGCCTGCTGTTAGGTGGAAGCAAGTATTCAGATTCTGAATCACCTCAGATTGAAGATGAACAAGCAAATGAAGCATCAGATAAAATCATAGATCAACAATATCTATTTAACAAAAGGGAGAGTGCCCTCAAAGAAGAAGTTACCAGATTAAAAGCTCAACTGGAGTGTGCCTTCAGAGTACATCAAATGTTGCAGGAGAAGAATGAAGAACAAGAAAATGATATTCTCAAACTAAGGCAACAAGTGGAAGAAGGAAGGAAGTCTAAAGAAATTTTGAAGAAGAAATATCTGGAAAAGGAAGAACAACATCAGGTTAAGGTAAATATCTTGAATGGTAAATTAGAAGAAAAGGATAAACTATTACGATTTCAAGACAGTACTAAGATTTTGGATGATATTCTTAGTAGTCAAAGGTCACCTACTATCAAAACTAGTCTTGGTTTTTATGAATCTATTGACAGTTAATCTAGCTCACAAGGTGAGGCAAGGAACTCTAATACAAAATCTGAAATGTTCAACAAGGAGATGAGAGGTCAACCCCATCAACAACCAAGGAAAGATAGTCTTCAAAGAAAATCTTTTGCTCCTAACTGTGGAAGTGATAGATGGTTATTTCCTCCGATGAATAATGTTGAATGTTATGTATGTCATAATCTTGGACATGTTGCAGCAAGATGCAGAAGTAGAATGGTTCAAGACCGTCACACAGAAAGAGCATCACATTCCAGGTACTTTAAGGGGTATTGTTTTTCTTGCAATATGTTTGGTCACAAAGCTGTTGACTGCTACAGAAGGAATATGAAACATGTAAGATGTTATGCATGTAACAAGCTTGGACATATAGCAAAGGAATGCAAGAGAAGATTTTGGGCACCATACCAAAATGAGAAAACATCATCACAGTTAAAGATATGGAAGAAGAAGGAAGTACAGTCAGAAAGATGTGGCATAGCAGAGTATACAGACATGAAAGACTTAAAGGGAGCTAAAAGTGTGGAACCTTAGTGTTCTAAATCTCATACAAAAGTTTTATGAAGACAAGTCGCATATATACGCGAGTTCGAAGCTACAAAGTTGCGTATATGCTGGGTTGAAGAAAAGCAGTTGGACAGACTCAAGAAAAAGGGTCTGATATGGTTCAATCAATTATTTGCTCTGTTTGATGATGGTTACAATCTGCTAATGATATGTGGAAATGTGTTGGTACTCATAAGATGTTATTTAGACGTGCTTTTGATCCTCACAAGTTAACTTGATGTATATATGATTGATGATGATGCCTTGATACTTCTTACTGATACATGCATGATAAGATCTGACAGTGAACATATGGAATAGGTTCAGGGGGAGCATATGCTTCGAATAATGCATTGTTGGTGTTATGGTTAGAGGTCTTTGGTGATGATGCTTATGTGGCTAAATGGTACATCTTGCTACTTATTGTTGGTTGGTTAAGAGAATGGTATTGTAGGTTACAGATGTTGTTGACAAATGCTTATGGTGCAGATCATATATGGTGTATGATAGTTGCTGATGACTATCATGGTCTTGTTTAGATTGCTGGTCCATGTTATAAAAGTCATGTATATAATTTGATGTAAAGGTCATGAAAATACCTAATTTGTAACCCCACTTTGCATGGGAAGGATGATGTAATAATTTCTATTTCAGTCATGTATAAACATTTGGTATATCCCCACTTGGTTGGGTGGATGAGTACAAAATGGTGTATCCCCACTTGGTTGGGAGATTGATGTATGTATGAGTCATTGGTGATAGGAAGGTCATACTCACTTAGTTGAGTTGTAGAGTCATGTTATTCTTTTGAAAAATATTTTTCCAGACTATGCATGTGCTCAGGGGGAGCATGGACGAATTGGTACATGTTAGCATGTGTAAAGGGGGAGCTCAATCAGAGATTTTAGCACGTACTCAAGGGGAGTATGGACAGCATAATGAATATCAAAGGGAGAGAATATCTTGGTCCGCCCTTTTCCCTTGATGTCAAAGGGGGAGAATGACTTGGTGTTGTTGTTGCCATCAAGTTCAAATGGGGAGATTGTTGGCATTATGATACAGGTGTTGTCCTTGATGGCAACTCACTCAGATGACAGATCATAGTGCAACAAGTCAATAGCAAAGAATTAATGATCAGAGAGAGGTATACGTAGGTTCACCTTGACAAAGAAGCATATACACGCGGGTTAATAGACCAAAAGAAGCATATAACTTAGAAACGCACTTTCATAGAAGTAAAGTCACGTATATATTGGGAAACTAAGTTTTGGTCCAAGGTATTTTGATTGATGGTATTGGTCCAAGGTATTTGGTCCGAGGTGTTAGTGTCGGTATCTTCATCCCTCCATCAGTGATCAAAATACTCTTGTTGCATTGCATGTTAGGTGTCTCATCTGATCATCTGCATTCCATTAGGATCATGGATCATCTGATGGTAGTGGCATATTATAAATTTTCCCTCATGATCTTTACCTGCTGGCCCATTTTTCATACATTTAGGTCATTTGCAATGGCTCATCCAACAAAGGAGGGTGAGGCCCGGAAGGGACTCGACCAACGCCCCCCCACCCAATAAGTAAAAATGAAAGTTGTGGGTCAATTTTAGTACCTAAATAGGAGGGGAAGGATGCGCAAGCAGGCTTGACTGTTAGCCCCACCACCCAATAAGTCAAATTGAAAAGCTTCCCCTAAAAATAGGCATGAAACATACCAGTCAAGTTGGAAAGATCTAGACAGAAAAAGATCTAGATAGAGCTCGCTAAGTCGCCTCCTCACCATGACAGGTTTGGCTCCACCTTGCTCACCTAACCATTCAATATTGACTAAAATGGATACGAGTCACTTCCATCGATTTGTTCAAGGGGATAGCTTCTGTATCGCCTCATAATCTCTCTTTAGGGCTATGAAAGTCATTTTTTGTCTTTACATCTGCAAAAGTCATTTTTAGGGTTTTAGGTCTCATTAGGTCTAGGGTTTTGTCAATAAAGTCTTTTAAAAGCTCAATAATGGTCAACAGGCACATGAGGAGGTCAAATAAAGTCTCAGCAACAAAAATTTCAATAATCACATGCTTAGTGATTGATTTTTCCTCAAAACCCTGTTTTGAGGAAAAACAGAGTTTTTTTATGTTTTATGTACAAAATTTCATGTAATTTCATTTTTCCATATGTAATAATTCCGAGATGCAACCCTGGTCACCTTGCCAAGCTCCTGCACTCCATCTCCTGCAAAAGAGTCAAAATTTCAAAGCATTTAGTCCATCAAAGGCAAAAAAGCAAGTCAAACTGCCTAAATAGAGTTTTAAGAGCAAGTGAAATCCAAACATTAGAAAAGTGGGTTTTATAAGTGAAAAATTAAAATCCTTTGTATATAAAGTCTTTTTCATGTCAAAGAGCTCATTTGTGTGACAAAGAAGAAAAAACAAGTGCTAAATCGTGTTTGAGGCCAAAGGAGTGAATTTGTAGCAAACTGTGAAAATTCTCGAGGCGCGGCGCCCCTGGGTTAAGGCGCGGCACATCTGGTCGGCACGGCGCACGTAGCGCAAGAAATACATTGGAATTCTAACTGGCGCAATGCACCAAAGAGGCATGGCACACCTACCTCCAAAGCCCGAAACTCATCCAAGTCGCCTCCTCCAAGCTTCAAACTTGCAAATTCCTCATTCCACAAGTAAGTTAACAATCCCAAGTGCCATTGCAAGAGTTTTGGTCAGTTTTTATGGTGTTTCAATAGGTAAAATAAAAAACCCTAGTTGCTTGCACAGTTAAATTGAAAAAGTTTCCTAGGGTTTGCAAAGTTGTAGTTTTGTTGTCTTATCCCCCATTTTCATTTTTGTCTGACTACACTTCACTCATATCACTTTCCCTCTCCTCTTTCATTCACACTCACCTATCCCCTTATCCCTAAAACTATATACCTTTATACCTAATCCCACTACTCCCAAACCCTAGTTGGCCATCTCTAAACCCTAATCCTTATTCCCCAAACCCTGCCATTCCCAAAAATCTTACAAGCAGCATCACAACCCTTCATTCACTGTCCCCATCATCAAATCCCTGTCATTTAACAGCAAATACCTATTGTTCCTTTAAAATCTCTTCATACTCATTAAAGAAAATAAAACAATGGAAAACATAGAGACAAATTCATCTTATGACAGAAATGAGGAAACAATAAGTGATTCCTCCTAAGAAATTCATGCACTAAGGATGTTGTCCTAGGTTGTCATTGATGTCAATATGGCAATATTCTAGATACTAGAGGATGACATGAAGCCAAGGGGAAGCTGAGCGATCCATGAAGAGACAGGAGCAAGGCCATTAGGATAGCCAAGCCATAAGAAAGAGGAGTTACCAAAGGAGGCATATCAAAGCATATCACAAGATATTAGAGCAAGGGAGGCATTCATATATGCAAGGAGGTCTTTGAAAGACACTGCCAAGCCAGAGGAGCCACATTGGAGCAAGAGGAGCTACAAGAGGAGCCACACATATATATAATATATGTCAGATATATATGCCAATGAAGAGGAGCACACAGAGAAAACGAAGGAAACACAGAAATAGAGCGATCAGAGAGCTTATACGCATGCATTTAACAACTACCGGGAGCAGAAGTCACATGTATGTGTGCAATTGCACTATCGGGAGCCATCGGAGGAGCAATGGATGCATTTAACAGCAAACAGAGCCACAGAGGAAGCAGACAGATTTATCAGGAGCCATCGGGGGCAGAACTCATATAGATATATCCAGTTACGTTATCGGGCCTGTAAAACCCATGTATGCATGCTTTAACACTATCGGCGGAGAGAAAGCCCATATATATAGGCTTAACACTATCGGCGGGCATCTATGGCACTTCAGGAGCGGCGTTACAGTGTGTCAAGTGGACCATTGCGATCGCCGATAGCGATTATCGCATCGAGAATTCAGAGCAAAGGTAATACAGTGTTAAGCGGCCCTTTCCTTGCGATCGTCGATTGCGATAAGGTTGCGGACCCGACGAGAATATTAACTATGGTTTAATACCATATCAAATCTGTTGCAATCGCATATGTTATGAAGCCTTGCCACACCCAATCGTCGATTGCGATTGCAAGACCCGACCCGATGCAACATTATAGACGAGCTTAATATAATATCGCGTCCAGTGGTGGATCGGCCATCGGCCATCGGCGGTGTCATGAGCCTGACATATAAAGGACCACCGAGAGTCACAAATCACTGATTGTGATTTAAGTTGTGGACTCGATACAATTTAGATGCAGATGTAATATTACTTGAAGTCTTCCCCTTAGTATTTTGGACTGTTTTTATCACATTCTCTGTGTAATTAAATATTTGTATATATTGCTTGCACAGGGTTTGGAGACAGAGATACGTTAAGGAATGCTCCCGATAGCTCAGAAGACTAGAATCAAGCTGATAGCGATTGCGATAGGACGTGGCATGTCCATTACACTGTAAAGCCCTATGTATGCCAAATAATTATGGATAAAAGGAGCATTGTTACAGGTTTTAACTTGTAATAAGTATTCTCTGTGTATGCGGCCTCTCTTTCTCCTAAACGTGTCTTGTGAATATTGGAACGCTTGGATAGACAGAGGAAACCGAAATTTGGGAAGCCAAAGAAGCAAGCAAGTGCAGAGGAAATGACAACGACCGAGGAGGAAACTGATAGGATAAGCGAGCGTTGAGGAAGTCGAAGAACTCACGGAGAAAGGAAGCCAAAGGCCAGGGGAGTCAGATATAAGAAAAAAAAAGAATTGTTTGATGGTGTGTCTTGGTTGTTGAACGCTATGGAAAATAAGCTGGAGGAGACAGAGGGAGCAAGAGGATCCAGCAGAATAGAAAGAGGGTTGAAGGGCCAATAGGACAGCAAACACTCGAAGGGGAGAAGTAGCCAGCAGAGAACATAAGCTTGGACAAGAAGTTGTTCTTTATGCAGAGCTTAGTGCAGCTAATAGTAGACTGACTAGAGCTATGTGAAGACATTATCAGAGAGCATGAAGGCTATTGAAGACTATGCATAGGCAGTGTGCAGAGTTGTAAAGAATCATTCATAAGAAGACTGGTTGTCATTGATACTGTAGCTTGGATACTGCAATGAAGCTATAATCAGACAGAACTTAGTAGAGAAGAGTTATGAGAGTAGAACATTACTATGAAATGAATCTTGACAAGATTGGGTCAGAGTCCTTGAGGCTGGTGCCTCAGAAGTGAGAAGGATTGGAGTCCTCGGGGTTGATGCATCTGAAGTAGGAAGGATTGGAGTCCTTGGGGCTGGTGCCTCAAAAGTGAGAAAGATTGAAGTCCTTGGGAGTTGGTGATCCTAAGTCCAAGATTGGTGTCTTGGCAAAATAGAGTTGGTGCTCTAGAGCTTGGAGCCTCACCAAAGTCTTAGTTAGAGCTTGGCAACTGATTGTAACCATCCATATATTGTATCTATTTTACTGCACAGTTTATATTAATAAAAGCATTTATTCTTGTTGTTCATCTTGTGTTTTGAATATATATGTTTTAACTGGTAAAACAATAGTGGGAAAAATAAATACTGATTCACCCCCCCTCTCAGTGTTTCCAAAAATTGGTATGAGAGCGGGTACCTTCATTCAAAGCTTAATAGCTTGAAGGTTGACCCTTAGAACACAAATGGTGAAGTCAAGGAAGAAAGTCTCCAATCCTCCTAAGAATGTGTCTCCCTCTACTACCAAAATAGAAGACAATCGATTTGAGAAGGCTCCAAGGCTCAATGGGAACTTTAATATATGGGAAGCAAGAATGAGGAATTTCTTACAGACTCAAGGCATTGAAATCTGGAAATCAGTGATTGATGATAGTAGGATGGATAGAGAATCCAAGGAGTACAATGCAAAAGCAGTAAAGGCAATCTTGAATGGGCTCCCTAATTCTGTAAAGAACAATCTAGGAAAAGATTCATCAACAAAGGGCATATGGGACAAACTTCATGACCTTCACTCAAAAGGAACATTGACCATGATCATCAGTCAAGAAGATGATGGAAATCTAGAAAGAAATATAGAACCCATCATAGAAGTTGAACATGAGAATGATGATGTCAAGGTTAAAGAAGACTTAGAAGATGAAGAGAATGAAAAAGATTTCATAGAAGAACTCCTCACTCAACTTATGACTGCCATCGAAGAGATTGACAATTTGAAAAAGGAAAATGAGGCACTTAAGAAGATAGCTCTAGTTGGTGACCAAGATCAAACAAGAAAGAAAGTTGACCTCATCAAGCTTCAAGTACAAGAAAGGGATGAAGAGCTTGCCAAGCTTAAGAAGGAATATCATCAAAGCAAAAGAATGAATTATGAACAAGTCATATCCATGAAAAATCAATTGGATAAAGCAAAGAAGCAGGAAGATATCTTGTCAAGGCAACTTGAACAAAGGCACAAGAGCTTGAACAAAATTGAAGAATAGATTAGTCAGTACAAGGTAGAGGTCTCCTCTCTCAAATCTCAACTACAAGAAGCAAGGAAACAAGCACAAGGAGCTAAAAAGACTGTGGAAGCATTGGAAGTCATAGAAGGATAGGTTGATGAAGCAGGAAAGGAAAGAAACACCATGATCTATCAACTGAAAGCAAAGGATGAAGAAATCTTCAAAATGAAGTCAAATATCATCTCCCTTAAAATAGTAGCAGATGAAGCTACTCGTAGCAAGGAAGAAACTGAGAAACAACTTGCCAAGAAGAATAATGAGTGTGAAAGATTGGAAAAAGAGATTGTCTTCCTCAGAACAAAGGTTGAAGGGATGAAAAAAATCTTGAAGAGCTCTCAAGCCTTGGATGACATGCTTAGCTATCACAGATGTCCATCTGATAAATCAGGTCTCGGGTATGCAGGTGAACCCTCAAACAAGAATGAAAATGCTTTAAACAAAAGAGAAGTGAAGAAGCCAGAAAGAAATGGTGATGCTCCCAGTTCTAGCAAATGCAAGGAGAAAAATCAAGGCTACAATAGAAAAAATCTTGCTCCAAGAAGAAAACCAGCTCCAAGAAGAAATGTAGATGATGTCAAAGAGGTGAGAGGCAATGGTTATCATCAAAGGATCTCAAGGCAGAAAGGCTTCAGAAGTACATCAAGGAAATCTCCATCTCCCAGGTACCAAAGTTCATTTTTTGGTTATTGTTATTCTTGTACAAACTTTGGTCACATGGCAAAAGACTGTAAAGCATATCATAAAGATATATGTTATGGTCCCCAACCATCTCATAGAGATAGATGTTATAGTCTCCGACAATCTCCAAGAAACAATTTTGCAGGAAGAAATCATGAATTCTTATTCATGAAAAATGTAGAATGCTTCAAGTGTCATAACATTGGTCATATGGGACATGATTGTAACTTAACATGGGCTCTTACAGAAGCTAGAACCATGCAAAAGAAGAAAGTTACACAAGTATGGAGAAGGAAGGAAATACAATCCGAAAGTCCCTTGAGTTCTTCAGCCAACAACATATGTCATTGGCTTGAATTTTGACAAACTAAGCATTAGATGGGCAGACTCTACCCAAAAGAGATGATGCATACAATTAGGGGGAGCATATAAGTCTTGATCACTATTGCAGAAGCTATTAGTGAAAAGGGTCTTGATGAAATCCTTGTTGAGCTACATTAACAATCATTCTTTGATGAAGATCATGTCTCAGGAGCACTCCATTGAAGCATATGATCTTGTAACCATTCTTTGGACTGTTGTTAAAGAAATAGGGCAAACAACCATGGTGCTATTACCACAGAAGTCTCTGTCTTAACTTAGGAATTTAATGTGAGAATAGATAAATTCTGGACACTAATAGAGGTAGTCTCCAAACAAACAGATACATCTGGAATGGAGTTTGAAGTAAGAGGAGCTGGCAGCATATAAAAAAACTGAAGCATTGCATGAAGATGCAAATCAACAGAATAAATTTAAAGGACAATCATAGATTGGATATCTGAATCTGCAGAGATATATACATGAACACAAGGAAAATATGGCTCATAGGAAGGAGAATGTTGTGCAGTCAAGCATAACTTAAGTTGATAAAGATCACTTAAGAAATATAGCAATAGTAAGGCACAACCCCTCACATTTTTGTCCAAATGCAATGATGATTGAATACTAGATGGCAGTAACTTAAGGGGAAGCACAAAGACACAAAGGAACTCAGATATGAATAAAGATAGAAAGAAAGACAATCTCAGGGGCATTTTCTCTTGATTCGGACTATGAAGGCCTCTCAATGTTACCGGTGTAGACAGCAATATGGATTGAAGCATAAAAGCTTCGACTTGGACACTTGGTGTATGGCCGTTTGCGATCTGAATGAAAGCATTAAAGTAGAGCATCTTTAAGCATTGTTGAATCCATGATAAAGAAGTTCTAAGACATGAAGAGGGAATAATGTGTTAATTGATGATAAAACATCAATCCTTCTATCTTGAGTAAAAAGAAGAAGAGCACTATGACAGGGGGAGTCACAGACCCATGAAGATCTACCATTCATGAAGAATAGAAGCAGCTTGATAGGGGGAGTCCCAGAGCACTCCTTTGCCATTGATGTCAAAGGGTGAGAGAAGAAGAATATTGTCATCAATAACAAAGGGGGAGATTGTTTTCCTAGGTTGTCATTGATGTCAATATGGCAATATTCTAGATACTAGAGGATGACATGAAGCCAAGGGGAAGCCGAGTGGTCCATGAAGAGATAGGAGCAAGGCCATCAGGATAGCCAAGCCATAAGCAAGAGGAGTTACCAAAGGAGGCATATCAAAGCATATCACGGGATATTAGAGCAAGGGAGGCATTCATATATGCAAGGAGGTCTTTGAAAGACACTGCCAAGCCAGAGGAACCACATTGGAGCAAAAGGAGCTACAAGAGGAGCCACACATATATATAATATATGTCAAATATATATGCCAATGAAGAGGAGCACATAGAGAAAATGGAGCAAACACAGAAATAGAGCGACCAAAGATCTTATACGCATGCATTTAACAACTATCGGGAGCGAAAATCACATGTATCAGGAGCCATCGGAGGAGCAATCGATGCATTTAACAACAAACAAAGCCATCAGAGCCACAGAGGAAGCAGACAGAGTTATCGGGAGCCATCGGGGGCAGAACTCATATAGATATATCTAGTTACATTATCGGGCCTGTAAAACCCATGTATGCATGCTTTAACACTGTCGGTGGAGAGAAAGCCAATATATATAGGCTTAACACTATCGGCGGGCATCTATGGAATTGCGGGAGCAGTGTTACAATGTGTCAAGTGGACCATTGCGATCGCTGATAACGATTATCGCATCGGGAATTCAGAGCGGAGGTAATATAGTGTTAAGCAGCCCTTTCCTTGCGATCGCCGATTGCGATAAGGTTGCGGACCCGACAAGAATATTAACTATGGTTTAATACCATATCGCATCCATCACAATCGCATATGTTATGAAGCCTTGCCACACCCAAGCGCCGATTGCGATTGCAAGACCGGACCCAATGCAACATTATAGACGGGCTTAATATAATATCGCGTCCAGTGGTGGATCGGCCGTTGGCCGTCGGCGGTGTCATGAGCCCGACATATAAAGGACCATCGGGAGTCGCAAATCACCGATTGCGATTTAAGTTGTGGACCCGATACAATTTAGATGCGGATGTAATATTGCTTGAAGTCCGTCCCTTAGTCTTTTGGACTGTTTTTATCACATTCTTTGTGTAATTAAATATTTGTATATATTGCTTGCGCGGGGTTTGGAGACAGAGATACATTAAGGAATGCTCCCGATAGCTCAAAAGACTAGAATCAAGCTGATAGCGATTGCAATAGGACGTGGCATGTCCATTCCACTGTAAAGCCCTGTGTATGTCAAATAATTATGGATAAAAGGAGCGTTGTTACAAGTTTTAACTTGTAATAAATATTTTTTGTCTATGCAGCCTCTCTTCCTCCTGAATGTGTCCTGTGAATATTGGAATGCTCAGATAGATAGAGGAAACCGAAATTCAAGATTCTGAAGACGCAAGAAAGTGCAGAGGAAATGACAGCGACCGAGGAGGAAACTGACAGGATAAGTGAGCGTTGAGGAAGCCGAAGAGCCTGTGGAGAAAGGAAGTCAAAGGCCAGTGGAGTCAGATATAAGAAAAAAGAAAGAATTGTTTGAAGGTGTGGCTTGGTTGTTGAAGGCTATTGAACGTTGTGGAAAATAAGTTGGAGGAGACAGAGGGAGTGAGAGGATCCAGCAGAATAGAAAGAGCACCGAAGGGTCAACAGGACAGCAGATAGTCGAAGGGGAGAAGTAGCTAGCAGAGAACATAAGCTTGAACAAGAAGTTGTTCTTTATGCAGAGCTTAGTGCAGCTAATAGTAGACTGACTAGAGCTGTGTGAAGACATTATCAGAGAGCATGAAGGCTATTGAAGACTATGCGTAGGCAGTGTGCAGAGTTGTAAAGACTCATTCATAAGAAGACTAGTTGTCATTGATACTGTAGCTTGGAGACTGCAGTGAAGCTATAATCAGACAGAACTTAGTAGAGAAGAGTTCTGAGAGCAGAACATTACTATGAAATGAATCTTGACAAGATTGGGTCAGAGTCCTTGAGGCTGGTGCCTCAGAAGTGAGAAGGATTGGAGTCCTTAGGGTTGATGCCTCTGAAGTAGGAAGGATTGGAGTCCTTGGGGCTGGTGCCTCAAAAGTGAGAAGGATTGAAGTCCTTGGGAGTTGGTGCTCCTAAGTCCAAGATTGGTGTCTTGGCAAAATAGAGTTGGTGCTCTAGAGGTTGGAGCCTCACCAAAGTCCGAGTTGGAGCTTGGCAACTGATTGTAACCATCTATATATTGTATCTATTTTACTTTACAGTTTATATTAATAAAAGCATTTATTCTTGTTGTTCATCTTGTGTTCTGAATATATATGTTTTAACTGGTAAAACAATAGTGGGAAAAAGAAATACTGATTCACCCCCCCTCTCAGTATTTCCAACAAAGGAGACTTCACAAGGGAGGGAAACATATCCGGGAGGAGCCCACTACACTTATTGAGTTGTTGGCTTGCCCTCTTGCTGTAGCATGCTTCAAACATCAATCTTGCTACCAATTTTGTGAGATGGTGGAAAGTGTCAAATACCACCATAATCTTGCCAGATTTTTTGTGCTCCATCTTCACAATGGTCAGGTCAATTTGGCAGGTGTGAAATTCACTTTGACACCTGAAACTATAGCTGAAGCAACTAGTATTCCGAATGTAGGTGAGCAGTGGAACAAGGGACAACTAGTGGATAGAGATCATTATGAGCCTTATATCAAGGCTGGTTTTTAGAGGCATATCAGTAGGGTCTTCCCTTTCAGATACCTACAAGACACATATGCTCCCCTTATGAAACTCATAATCAAATATTTCAGATGTGAAGGCAGATTTTCTCGCCTATACACCTATCATGTCAGATTATTGATGCATTTTACTAGGGTGAGGATGATGAACATCCCCTATTTCATATGCTGGAATATTAAGAAAATGACCACATTGGTGCAAAGGAAACCTCCTCATCAGCAGTATAATAGCATGCCGCTGACATAAAGAATGAAAGATCCTGCACATCGGCCCTTGCAGAGCACTCGTCCAAGACCAAACATCATGTGTGTTTGGAAGACGCCAGGGTAATTGCAAGAGAGGACAACTATCATAAAAGAAAAATCAGAGAGGCCATTGAAATTATGAAATTTCCTCAGAACCTCAACAGGGACAATGGGAGTGAAATCAGTGGAAATTGGCTTCCTCTGATCAAGCAAATAAGCCCCCCCGGACGCTTGGAAGCATAAGATCGGAAATAAGGGGGTCTTTCATTCCGTAAGTTTAATTAATTAATTAAAACAATTAAATCAAATTAATCTAATTAATTTAATTTAATTAATTAATTATATTAATTAAATTAATGATTTAATTCTTAAATAAAATAAATAAAATTTGAAGTTAATCATATCCTCTCAAATAAACAATCAAATGATTAATAATAATCCAAAATTTATTAATTTTAATTAAATTCAAATATCAAAATCAATTAAACAATATAAATTAATAATTTAATTTGATTTAATCTATTAATTATAGAGAGAAAAATCAGAATAAAAAATTTAAAAAATTTTAATCAAATAAAATTTAATGAATTTAAAAATAAAAATAAAATTTTTTAAATGAAATAATAATTTTAATCAAATAAAAATTCAATTGAAATAAAATTTTTTAAATGAAATAATAATTTTAATCAAATAAAAATTCAATTGGTATAAATTTTTTTAAAATGAAATAATAATTTTAATCAAATAAAAATTCATTTGGAATAATTTTTTTTTAAATAAAATAATTTTTTTTAAAAAGAAATAAGAATTAGAGCTTTAGTATTATTAATTAATTTCTTTAACAATTTTAATTGAATTTATTGAAATTTAATAGAGACTTATTAATTTATTAAAAACAAATTTATTTTATTAATTAAAAACAAAATTTATTAACTAACCAATTTATTAATCAAATAAAAATAAAAGAATAAAAATTAATAAATAAATTAATTTGATGAGTTAACTAATTAGTTAATTAATTAATTAATCAATTAATTAATTGATTAATCAATAATTGATTAATTAAAGGAAGGCTAAAATAAATTAATGTAAATTAATTAAAAAAAAAGAATTAATCAATTAAGATTTATATAAATAAAATTAAAATAATTATCAATAAATGTTAGGAATCATGTGTCGGCCTTTATAAAATTAGGGTTCTTGGTTTATTTATATCCAGGTCGTTGGCTCTCTTCTCTCAATAATCTTTCATTCATATTCTTTCTGATTTTTCCTGATGATGGACCCCCTTTGGGGTTTGAAACGTTGGCAGAATGAACTAGAAACTGTGGATAATCCGGATCATGAAGCTACAAGTATAATAGCATCTATCACTTTGCATTGATCAAGATTGTGGTTTTGCATCAACTTAGTTTACTGAATGTTTCATGGGAGGATTTCATTTCACATGAGGTATTCACAAGCTCTCAAGTACCCCCACCAGTTTTTCATGAGGCAGGAGAGCCTTCACATCAGCAAGAGGTGCATGAGACTCAAACCACCAGTGTGCCAGTGTTTGTCACTTACCAAAAGGGCAGAAGAAGATTATTTGCAGCAGCAAAACAAGTACTATCTCCTCCTGGGGTGGAAGGGGTCTCGTTTCCTTCAATAGAAAAGTAGGTACAAGGCAAAGGTAAACAACCATTGCATGATGAGGGACCTTCTGAAGGTCAACGAGAGATTTCATTCTCATTCAGGATGATGACACTGATTTGGGCTTCCAAAGCTCAAAGCTCAAGGAAATCATCCAAGAACAGCAAGCTGACATTCATGAATTGTCTCTCAACCTGGAAAGAGCCAAGTGGGTGATAAATTATCTTGAGCAAAGGAACAAATAGTTAGAGGACCAGCAAACTATCATGGAGCTCCAAAACATAAGATAAAACCAGCAAGCAGCCAAGAGGAAGAAAATCAAGTTCACACCACTTGAGCAAGAAATTGAAGCTGATCGTGAATCTTGGCTTGAGAGGACAAATATGCCCTTGGAAAAGATGTTGGAGAAGGCCAATAGAGAGAAAAATATGTTGAGGCACATGGACTATCACTATTTGGCAAGAAACAAAGTTTGCAAAGAAAGAATAAGGACTTTGAAGGCCAAGTTGAGGAAAGCTTTGAGGAGGAAGAAAGAGCAATACAAGTTCAAGATTTTGGCTGAGGCTTCCTTAGCCCAACATAGCACTTGATGCAGGTCACTCAGCCCAAATTTCAAGAAATTTGAGATACTTTTTGTCAATTTTGAATTTTTGGGGCAAAACACAGATTTTTCTGCTTGGTGCGTAGCGCCACCTGGCACTCGCTTTTGCTAGGGACCTCCTTTGGAGGAAAACTTAGTATTTATGGATTCCTCATGCAAAAATATGAATTCCCAAAAATGGCCAAGAAATTTTGTCAAGTTTTGAGCTTCCAAAAGGGTAAAAAACACCTCAAAAATGCCCTTTCTGCCCCTTTTTGGCCACACAGAAAGAAGTGTTGGGAGAACTCACTTTTGGAGGGGCAAATGGACACCAAATTCAGAAATTCCACTTGTTATGGAAAGTAGACAGACAAAACTTTCCAAAAATCCCACGTGGATAAAATTTGGTGCATAGGAAGGCCTCCAAAATCAGCTGAAAAAAGGCGCTATGCACAGGGACAGTGGCGCAATGCACAGGATAAAAAAATTGACTTTTTTGCCAAAAAACTCTGTTTTTCGCCTAGTTTTTTCTCAATTTGACTTTTCTCTCTCTCATGGTCAAAATCATGATATAATTTGATGTAAATTGATGTAATTTGATGTGAAAATTTTAAAATTTCACTTATGGAGGTAGATACATCATGAAAAGTTAGTTTGAAACTAAATGAATCAGTTTCCTAGGTTTTAGAGGCAAGCTGTTCCACTGCCTACTTTTCAGTTCTTAGTTTAGATCTTGTTGAAACAACTCCTAAACTCATGAATTCGACCCCTAAAGCATAGCATGAGTTGTTTGTTGCATATATCTAGTAGTTTTTCAGTCATTGGTAAAGGTTGGACTCTTGTGAATGCTTTGAGCATTATTGTACATTCATCACTGCAGTTTGGCAAAGGAATAGACTAGGGTTTGTAGCACTTTGTGGGATTCTTGTGGCAACTTGATTTGGTATTATTTTTCCTTCTGTAATTCAAGTTTACATGTGTTTATGTATGCCATCATCTCTTTCTGTTCAGCTTAACTAAATGAATCAAGGATAAAGGTAGAAATCATTGATGTTGCAGTGCTCTACCTAGGGTTTGTTTAGTTTTTCATGTTTTCAACTATTTGAAGAGGATCCCTGAGACTTTCATGCCTTCTCCAACTCCTCACCAGTCTTGAGACTCTCCATCTCAATTATTTCAAAGTACTAAACCATTTGCCTACCTCGCCACACAGAAACCTCTGCAAGACTGTGTCCATTCCCCTGACCCAAATCTGCCTTTCACATTTGAGCCAGCGAACCAAAATTAAATTCAATCAAACTCCTCTAAGCATATACCTAGCCTAAAATTAGTCTTTACATCAGTCATCTCAAACCTCATTGATCATTTTTTCCTAAGATTGACAAGGAGAGAGCCCTCTCCCGACCTGGTAGGGCTAGCTACCAGGTTAAGCTTGGTTTGATGTTACCCTAGATCCTGCCTTTCTCAGCCTGAGGTAGATCTAAGCCCTAACACGAGGTATTGACCCTAGGTATTGATCCTAAGTGGTTTTTGTCCATGGTATTGAGAGAGGCATAAAACTATATAAGGAGGAGAAGATCATTAGGCCAAGAAGTGTAAGTGTGCAAGTAGTGAATATCTGATGAAGGGTGAGATCCAATATGCAGGTTATGGGTTTGTGATTCTTTGCTTGATCTGAACTAAGGATGCACCTATGTGGATGATGATGGATGATGGATCGGGATCTTAAGGCTTGGAATGTATTATTATTATGTGGTTTGATCATGGATAGTCTAGATCTGAATTACTAATGCATATTTTATTGTATAAATGTTATGATCTGGGTATGACTGATGTTTGGCATAGCTGCAAAGTTATGGGTAAATATTTGCAGATCTGTACGCGGGTTCGCTTTGGTAAAAGTGTGTATACACACTGGTTTAGCTCATCAGAGTCGTGTATAAAGTATGAAGTATTATATTTGAAGTTGCAATTGGATTTGGTTGTTGTTGCAGAGTTCTGGGTTCTGTGTTGTGTTCTGGTGATTGTGTTATGATGACAGTATTCTGATTGGTTGATTCAGTTGTGGGTGATTCAGAGATTGATGATACAGATGTGGTTGATGGTTGTATTACAGTGGTGATTGATTTTGTGCTTCAATGTTGTTGATGGGTCCAGTATGAAAATTGGATGAAACATGGCCTTCATATTATGGTGTTGTGATCCAGGTGTATCCAGTCTGAAAATTTATGAAACATGGTCCCTGGAGGAAGAGAGAAGGTCGTAGCCTTCCCTAGGCCGGTGCCTACATACTATTAAACATATCGTCCAGTACAAGAGCCAAGGGTTGGAGCTCCCTTCCAGTAGTAGCTGGGAAATGAGTGAAGGTTGTAGCCTTCAGTAGGTCGGCGCCTACGTACTAGTAAACATATCGGCTAGTACAAGAGCTAGGGGGTTGTAGCTCCCTTCCAGTAGAAGCTGGAGAATGAGAGAAGGTTGTAGCCTTCTGCAGGTGGGTGCCTGCGTACTAGTATGAGTCTTCGCCAATACAAGATTGTAAACAAGTTTTTCTTATATTAAAGGAAGACGGTAGCAGGTGGTTTTTGTCCCGCATTGGGTTTCCACCTTATATCATGGTGTTCATGTGTGTTTCTTATGTGTTATGATTTTTTCTATTTTTACTGCACCTGGTTACTTTTTATATGGTTAATGAAGTTCTGATGCACTGATTAAAGATCAACATATGATGAGTTAACTGAATCATAAGTTTACTCGATATACGCTAGTTTCATTAAACACAGTTGCGTGTACATGCGGGTTCCCTATACTGAAGTAGCATATATGAATCTGATTATGGAAATGAAAAAGTTATTGACTTTCTAATACTGATTCACGCCCCCCCCCACCCTCCCCCTCTTAGTATTATTTCCAACAGAGGCACATGTATGAATGTATTGTCTTAAATTAGGAAGGCACCATTACCCATCCAGGGGAGGGCATGCATGAATGTCTATTTTTTGAATGGTGCAGTTTTCTAAGTGTGCTGGGTGCATGAGTTCATGTGTTTAGCCTACCCTACTCGGTCTTGAATTTGAAGCAATGTTATCTACATGTGATGGTGATATCCAATAGGTGCATTAGGGTTAGGGATATTCGATGAAGCTAGATTCAATGGTTCAAGTCCTTTAAAATATAGATTGAAGAATTGCAAAAAAATGATTGGACACACATCTCACTCAAAAATGACGACTCAAAATCCCTATAGAACCTTGTGATATATTGCTATGGATAGTGCTTACCTGTGACTTTATACCTCTACAACTTCAGCCGAGTTCTGTAGGGGCGAATTATAATTTCCCCTAGAGCTAATTCCCCCTACTACTTGACCTCATGGAAGATCTGCTCAGATAGTGGAGCATGAGGCTTGAGGTGAGGTGAGGTGCTTTTTATGCACACATGTGAATCCTTAAAAATGTCATTCCTAGGGTGGGGTGGAACACTGTATCTAGAATAGGTTTCTTTCTAGTTTTACACACTTACCTCATGTTGTTCTCAGCTCGAGTTGCCATTCTAATTCAAACAAGAATCTCCCACATATATTTCATTGCATGTATATCCTAATATTGGAGGTTTCTGTTAAGTAGATTGCGTGCATCATAATATTGGAGTTTGCCCTCCTACTCAAGTAAAATCAGCATGAGTGCAACTTGTCTTCCCACGAGATTTCGTTGTTTATCTTATGCATATATTCACTCTATCAAAAAGGGAAATGAGTGACATCCATGGAGGACTAGTGCTCTACCCTCTAATCAAGATGTTTATCAATAGATTTCTTTGGTTATTAAAGGAAAACAACAATTATGAGGGAGGGATGTGCTTTAGAAGAGCCTACTTTCAACATGTGGTTGTAATTATTATTGGAAACCAGTGTAGGTAATTGCCAACAGGTTTGAGATCATAACTATAAAGAAGCCGATACTTTAGAAAGGTTGCACTCTAATAGAGGTTGTTTCAGTTTACTGTCAGTTGGTTTAGAGTATGCATATAACGGTGCTGTCATTATAAAATTGACTTGGACCATGGTTAACACATGCAAGATATAAACAACAATGTGAGAAGAGGTGCACTCCACATGAGGGTATTTTGAGCAGATTTCATACTTCTAGCATGCAATTAAGTTTGTTTATCTTGGAGAAAGGAAGAGTATCAAGGGGGTGAGGGAGGTGATGGGTGAGTTACAATCATGAAAAAATACAGTTAGTTCACCATGTAGAGAATATTCTACTTCATTTTGGATTATACTTCAGTTTGATCCCTTTCTCTCTCACACACTCTAGTCCAAGAACATTTTTCAAAGTGATGTGAATAACACCTATCAAAGTGGAACACATTTTGGTTGCTACGTGAGTGTTTATTAAAATGAGAGCATCCTTACACAATATAGACTATTCCAAGTGGATTGCTGCAACTACTCATAAATAGGCGTTTTTTCCGCCATTGTCAGTAGATCCAAGCCCATAACTAGTATTGCTTAAAATTTTGGCATGATACCTTTTTTTTTGGTCGAAGTATAATTACAAAAATTTCTTAGAGAAGGTACCGAAGTGAGATATACATATGGATTCCTTAGTTTTTTTAGTAGTTGTTTCTATATCCTAAAAAGAGTTTCCAAAGTGCTGCCATAATCCAATTCTCAAACCACTACTTAGTCATCATTTGAAAGTACATCACTTGGTGCTCATGTGGAGGGCTGAGCTGCTATATAATATTAGGGAATAATGCCGGTAACTTTAATGAATATAAGTGCTTTTTCTCATGCCAATGTCACCTTCAAATTCACTTTCACAAAGCTATCACAGAGTACTGTTCACGGGGCCTCACTATAGAAATAATATGTGATGCGGCTATAGGTGTCATTTGAAACATATTCTGGGAAGAAAATAGGCTTAAACTGAGAAATGTTGCTCCATTCTAGTCGTAATGCAAGTAGCCTTGCATAATACTCACCTTACAGACTTTAGGTACAAAGTGATGTCATAAATAGCTTGAAAGACTAATCTAGAGCAAGATCAAATACGCACAAGAGTGAGGAATCTACAACAAGGCCAAATCATCAATATGTTGTATTGTTTCACTGAAGAAGCCATAAAATTCACCTTAGAAAAGCATATAAATACTTTTCATATTAGAGATGAAGAGAAGTTGGCCCAACCCCAAGGGTTAGCTCAGTTGGTCAAAATCAGTGCCTCGCCATATGGAGGTCACAAGGTCCAATCTCCCTGAAGCCCTTGGGGTCAGGCCTTGCTAGTGGGCCGCGAGGCTACATTCCCTTCAGGGCCGATCAACCCATATTTTTCTGTGGACGTAGCACCATCTGTTGACCAGGGTGTCCGTGAACCACAACCTAAAAAACCAGATAAGTTGGCCCTAATTTCTCCATTGGAAACATGCCAGGTCTATTAGAAATGAGTTTATTTCAATGTTTTGATTTTTTTAGATTGATGTAGATTTACAAAAATAGGGCATTGATGTTTTTCATTTATAAAAAATTGGAAAGCAACGATATTACAACTACAGTAGACACCTTGAGCTATGTAAAAAAGTTTGCAACAATGGGCCTTTCTTATAGTTTTCTTAATGTAGAATTCAGTTGGCTTGTATTTGACAAGGTACAACTAAAATTCATTAATATACATCATAAAATATTTTGCACCAGTGTTGCAAAAGTTGTACTTAACAATAACTCAAGAAGGGCTTGAAAAAAGAAAATTAGGGAAAAATTATAAAAAACCACCAAGTAATTGAAATAAAAAACTAGAAAACCTATAAAAGAGAAAATTTATGCTTATATGAAAAGTAGGAGCTTGAAACCCCATGAGGTGAGGGAAAACCTAATTCTGTAGAGGTTTGAGGCTTTGTCAACATAGCAGTGAAGACTGTGACAACAATATGGTCATCAAGAGCTGAACGTGTCACTTGTGGGAATTGCTCTTGGGTTGGAAGGTTAACACTCCTCACAACCACCCAGCCTAGCCCCAATTTACAATTTTTTTTGGAATATATATCCTGGCACTTCCTCTCATTCTAAGGATGGTATCCAAGGAAAACCCAAATTATTTGGGACTCGGGGAAATCAACAATACATTCATTAAGAGGTCAACATGTCACTTGTGAGAATTGGTCCTGGGTGTGGAGGCATAACATTCCTCCTCAATTGCCTAGGCTAGACCCAATTGACTAAAGTGTTTTTTTGCAAAATATATCTTGAGAAAACCCGGGGAACTTTGCCTCATTCTGAGGATGGCACACAGGCTTAAGAAAATTCCTTAGAGCCAAAGGCCATATCAACATGTAATTGGCGAGAATAGAACCATTGTAGGGAGGATAACAATCATTCCACCTAACCAGTGGAGCTAGACCCAATTGACATCAGATGTGTTTGCAGTTAGACAAAGGTGTAGGAATTTTGGAAATGAGTTTTTTGTTGTTTTTTGACTGATCTGAATGGAAAACAGCATCAACCCATGGTATTCATCCACCCATGTTATTAATCCACCCATGGAATTTACCCATGGTATTGTAATTGGCATACACCCATGGTATTTATGCACCCATGGCATTCATTCACCCATGGAATTGACCCTTGGTATTGTAATTGAAAAATACTATAAGTAACAAGTCACATTTTGTAAAAGGACAGATTGTCCGCCACAGTGTAGCCTTTACGGTTATTCTTTGTTTTAATAAAATGTTTCTTTGTGGTTGTTTATTGGGCATTCTCCTTTTTTTCTTCTGGTAATTTCAATTTTTCAGATCTTGGGGGCCTCCCTTGCTCACAAGATGCTTTTGTTGAGATAGGTCCAAGTATGAGCTAATATGTAAAGATTTTCCTGGACTAATCTCAACAAGAGTGGTCTCGCACTTGAGAATTCTAGTAGATGCAACTAAAATCTATAGTGGAAAGGGTTGGGAATCATAGTTTTCTTGAAAACATGGGCTAAAAATGTGAGAAAGTGAGTCAAAATTTGGCATTGTGTCCAAGTTGCTCAAGAAATCCCTAATCTCACCCTCCTTAGTCGACTTGGCATACTAATGAATCAAAGAAATAGATTGAGTCTTCTCATCACTACTGTCATAGTTTGGCCATAAATTATGTCAAAGCTACTGGATAGATCTATCATGCGGGTACAAGGTGACTATTTTCCTAGCATCTCCATGGCAAATATACATATCACTGGAGTGGCACCCTATATAAGCATTTGATGTGGCAAGCCATGGTCGTCCCAAAATCAAGGGATGCCCCCCAATAGGATTCTTTGGTGATAGCATAATAAAATCCTTGGGATATTCCCAATAATCAATCGATACAATCACATCATCCAACACACCATCTGGCTTGATTTTAGATCTATCAGCAAGTTCAGGCACAATAGGGGTAGGATGGATGTGAACCAATTGAAGTTGTTCCATGGTTTTCCTAGTCATAACATTGATGGTTTCTCCCATGTCTAACAATACATTAGGGACAAGTACATCACCTATGTGGACATAAAAAACTACGTTTCCAGGATCGGTATATTTTTCCATTTAAACACATCCTGTCATTAACTCGGATTCTCTTCCAACTAACTGGATAGTGTGGGGCTCTACTTTTTTCTTCCTTGGATTTTTAAGACAGAGATCCTTAACGATTTTAGTACAAATGGGGATCTCTTTAATAGCCTGAAGTAAAGGGACCTTTAGACAAAGATTCCTAAGTTCAGAAGCCAAGTTAGACTAAGGATTGGGGTCATCTTTCTCCATAACCAACCTCTTTGGAAATGAAGGTTGGATTGGAGAAGACAGTAAGGGATTAGAGGGTGTTGGAATAGGTTGAATGGCGACATCTTCTTTCAAATGATTGGGAGTTTTCTCCTCACTTTTCTCCTCGATGATCACCATAGGTTGTTTTTATTTTTTCTTTATAGATTTACTACCCTTCCCAATCTTCATTGAAGGTCATTAACCCCAATTGGCATGGTCTGATAAATAGGGAAAGGAAGTGGTCCAATATAATGGATCATTTACACCACTTTGTTATTTGGGTTTGGTACTAGTTTTTCAGGCAGTTGAGGTGGTTGAAAGAGTGGTGGTAATGATAATGATGGCACGAACTGAGTTTTTTGAGGCAAGGCTATGCCATAAGATAAGGTGCATAAGTAGTGGGATATGATTGTGTTGGTGCAGGATAGGGATAATGATAGTGTGGTGATCCTCTCCATCCTTGTTGCCAAGGTGGAGGTGATTGTCCATACTGAAAATGATGCCCATGCTACCAAGGTTGAGAGTAATTTACATTTTGATAGGAATATGGTGGTGCATTATAACCAAAAAAATATGGTGTATGTTTAGGAGTCATACTTGTACCTACTTGAGGCCATGATTTCCATGCTCCCATAACATGAAATGGCTCAGGTTCCTGATGCTCTCCTTCGAATGCTTCTTTCAATCCTGGTATAGAAGGGCATTCCTTAGTAGGGTGTTTTCCTGTACATATCACACAATTATTAGCACTCTTAACATCTACACGACACTCACATAAAAGATGTTTTTTCTACATTTTGGACAATAAATAGACAATGTCTCTTGCTCTTCTACTAATTTTTTTTTATGAATTTTAAAGAATATATTTGTTTACTAACAATATTCATAATTTCAGTTTTCATATTGTCCATTTTATTTTCCAACCCAATAATCATAACATCCATAGATCTAAATCTGCTATTTCTAGAATTACTTCAGATTCCTCTACCAGATCTAGATTGATTCTGTGAGAACTTCCTGCACAAGTCACAAATCTGATCAAAAGTCTTTTGAGCAATATCTCCTTGTCCTAGCAAGTTCAAATTATTTCTAGCATCATCAGTAAGTCCTCGCAAAAACAAGGTCCTAATAGTACTTAGATCAAATTTATGTTTCAACCTTTGAAGAATATATAAAAATCTTTCTAAATAATCTTCCAAGGTCTCATCTTCACCTTGTGCAATAGTGAAAATCTCATCCTGCATCTCTCTCATTTTGAAATATTCCTGATATTTAGTTAAAAACACTCTCTTCATTTGTTCCCAAGAAGCTATAGTATTTCCTCCTAGTCCCATGAACTAGCATTTTTTTGAATCCTTGAGAGTCACAGGAAATAGTTTTAAATTTTGGGCATCTGAAGAATAATCATAACTCCTACACAATATATTGAATTCAAATAAAAAGGAATCTGGATGTTCATATACCTTACCATGGAAATGGGGGAGAACGGATGGTGGAATATTCTTCATTTGAACTATTCCATTCGGATCCACAATCGGGAACCTAAAGGTGGATTGTTCCTCCATCAACTAATTTTCACTAGTCCCCTCAACATGATCTTCATTATCTTCCATTCTTCTTCTTCCAATCAGACCACTCTCAACAGAATGTGAAATTTGACTATGGTTCAAATTAATCTTTTGAGTCCTAGTAGTCTCTTTCTTCCCTCCCGCTGGTTGTGAAACTCCTGAACTACTGTCTCTAGAGTCCAGATGAACAGTACCTACGTGGTGGGTTTGTATTTGCTTGGAATTTCTACCTACAATGGAAGGCCCAATATGAGAATTTTTTTTTTGATTTATCACTATTTACGAAAAGCCTCTCAGTAGAAATCACATAACAAATTTCTTTGGCCCTTATTGGGCTTCAGACCCTTACCTCTCCTAGTCATACATTTTAAAGTAAATCAACCAAAAAATAACAAAACTGAAAAAATTTGTTGGAAAAGAAAACTCAATCAAATGTTGCAGTAAAGGAAAAGACAACACACAAAATAATTAAAATAAAGTTCCTTCAAACAATAGAAGCACACTGCAGCCCCAAGGGTTAGCTCAGTTGGTCAAAATCAGTGCCTCACCATTGGGAGGTCACAGGGTCCATTCTCCCCGAAGCACTTGGGGTTAGGCCTAGCTAGTGGGTCGTGGGGCTAGATTCCCTTCGGGGTCGATCAACCCAGATTTTTCCATGGACATAGCACCACCCGTTGACTAGGGTGTCCATGAACCACAACATAAAAAAAAAAACTACACTGCGTTGGAAAAAAAAAAGCAGACTTACCGCTATTGCAAAAAAATCAAAAGTTTTACCATATTTCTTTCAATGCCTCCCTGACAACGATGCCAAAATGTCGGATGCTAGAATTACAATTTAATTGAACTCCTTCAACACTTAATTTGTCAAACCAAGGCTACGTAAGCTTCAAAGTAGCACAGGAAATGCCAAATATTCTGGGATTAACTTCTGCAAATCCTACTTCTGATCTACTAATTAAATCATGCAGAATCAATCAAGCAATAAATCGCAAAGAAAACCTTTCAGCAAAATGACACCAAGCCACTCTAGGTACTGGAGTCACTCAAGAAAAATAGTTGCCAAAGACTTTGATAAAAGAAAAAAGCACGCCTTGCATTCAAACTTAAAATGACATCAAAGAGAAAAATTATGTTCTTGTAGTCGAATTCCAATGCTTAGAAAACAGAAAGAAATGTTAATCTATTGTGTTCTTAAGTCTGCTTCCTGTACCAGAAAGATCTCATTCATGTACTAGAATAATTACATTCATATACCAGAATGGGTTCGTTCTTGCACTAGAATACTTTGTTCCTATACTGGAACATTCTGTTCCTATACTGGAACACTCTGTTCCTGCACTTAGAATGTTTTGTTCCTGTACTAGGATAGATTCACATTCGACAATCCTTCATTCATAGATTGATGTGCTAAAACAGTAAGCAGAAAATTAACAAATGTGGAAAGGAAACTTTAACTTGAGCGATAATGAAAACAAGCCCGAATCAACTGCAAACTTAATAAAAAACAAACTGCAAAGATTCAAGGAAATTATCACACTTGTAGAAATGACAAACTCATGTGTTGCAATAAAATATCGCTATTTGAAAGATTAAACTTAAACCCTTTTTGAATCTCATTCACAGTGCGATATATATACTCTGCATAAGAATAAATTTAATGTAATCACATGAAGTCTGTAAACTCAGAAAAGATCTTTAACAATTTTCGTACATAACAATATTTGATTTACCGTCATTCATGGATATCGTGACAGCTTAAAGTCATACACAGAGAAACCATCACACAGCTACACTTCGTGTTCTAACTAGGGTACACTTCACCATAAAGGAAATAAACAAAACTTAAAGCATGAAAATTTGTAACCCTAACTATCTTCCAGAAACGATTCAAGAAACCTTCTCAGAAAAGAAAAGACATGCTGTGATGCTTCAGAAAAAAATAGAAATGATGGAACTAAAACAAAAAAACACTCAACGCACACAAGGACTCCTCATATATGAGATAATGCGCAAAAGAAACAAAACCACAAGAGATTCACAACACCTGCAAGCTCAAGCATAAATAAATCACTCATGTGCAAAACAATATTATTGTATCTAAGCACACCAAAATAATAATGGGGAGAACGAGCTAGGTTGGCTGGGCCCTAGCCAACCAACTCATTTCCCTTTATGAAAGTTGTAAACTCAAATGAGCGAAGGAATCATTACAAATATCAACAGGAACAACAAATAAGTGAAACCGACATCAACTCCTTTATTCAAAAATCTCTACAAATATACATAGTAAAACCATAGATCTAGCCCCAGAGGGTCGAGGCGATACAATATTTCAAAGTTACAACAAAAATATCAAAGTCTCTTCTAGGTATCGCTAACAGAACCTATCTCATAATCCCTAATTTATACATAAGTATTCGTCTCTTGGACACAATAGATGACTTAATAGGAAAACACAGTAAATCATGACCGACCTCCATCTTTGGCATCTCCATAATGCTCCAAGCCTGATACAGGAAGTGGAACAAGTCCCCAGTGGTAGGTGTGCGCCATCCCTTAACAGTTATGATATTTTTGGATTCAATATGTAGTGAATCAGCTGGTTGTCCATCTGGTGCAGGAACTGCATTGGGTACAAGAATATCAGATCTTGCACCAACCAACTCTGACTTTGATTAATGACAATTGTTCATCACACCCTTAAAGAAATGCAAAATAGATAAGTTACAAGGAAATATATGCCTATTCAACCTCTTTAATTATTAATAAGCCTATGTAATCCATGTCCAAGAAAATCATAACAAGGAACCAAGAAACATGTGTAAAAGGCTTAATTTAATTGTAAAATAGGGGTTAGGGTAGCATGATTTAGGGTAAAGGTAGGGTTAAAAGAAGACAATTATGGAAACCAACAATGAGTTCTTGTATGCTTGCCAAATTGACATGACTTTCAGATTGAATTATCAGGCCTTGACAATCTTGGTAATCCTCTCATGACTCCCACCTAACTAACCTTTATCAAATTGTCAAAATTCACATACCCAAGCCTTTTGTGCCACAACCTTGTTTCATTCGTTTTTCTTAAATATCAATTAACCCTAGAATCATCAAATACATATACATTTTAGTGGGTTCTGACTGCTTTCCCCACCAACTTTCCATTCTTCCTATTACAGATATCACACTCTTTAGATCGAAATGTTACATCATAGCCCTTATCACACATTTGGGCAGCACTAAGCAAATTGTGCTTGACACCTTCCACATACAACACATTTTGTGTTTCTGTTTTTTTTTATCAAGACTGACGATTCCTTTACCCTTGATTCTAGATGGAGAATTGTTCTCAAAGATGACATTGTTTCTTCTGTCCTTTTCGTTTAGCGATAGAAATTTGATTTTTTCCCTAGTCATATGTTTTGAAAAACCACTATCCACATACCATTTGTTTTCTTGATTATACGCTAGTAAGGCAGTTCACACTGCATTCTCTTTTTAGTCTTTAGTTTTCAGCTTCCCTTATCCTTTTGGACAACTGACTGTCTAATATTTTGGGACTTCGACATGTATTCAAACCTACATTGCACTCACTAGCTTTGTGCCCAAAATTATTACATTTGAAGCATTCTACTTCACTTAGTAAGGGAGAGAATATATTTTGATTTTTGAGATTTAGAAATCTGATAGGTATTATATCTGGTATTTTCATCTCTTTCAACTTTGATCCTCCTAAAGTCAACAACTTTGTGTCCAAAGATATGACATTTATAACACTAACCATAAAATAAATAGGCATGCCTATTGTTGGAATTATTATGAGATTGTGCAGGAAGATACCTTGGTTGTTTGGCTAATTGATTCATTCTATATTGACGATCTCCTCTTTTCCCTGCTACTCTTTTGTCTTCGTTAATTATTTCATGATGCTTCCTCCCATGGCTCTGTGGTTCTTCGAATCCTGTGGACTTAAAGTTTATATTCCGCATAGAATATTCTTGTCTCTTTCAGTATCTGAGACTGGTTTTGATTCATGAGGGCATTTCACTACTCAGGATCCGACATAGTCTCCTTGTCCCTTCAACAAATTTCTCATTTAAAACCTTCTCGGTATTTGTTCTCTCAAGATCTGCTCTCAGGAGGACAACATCTGCTTCAAGACTATAGAAGTTCTCTTCCCATTCTTGGATCAAACAAATTAGTTAATTAATCAAACAAATCAATGAATCCTTTAAGCAAATTAATTAAAAATTAATTTTACATATAAAAAAAAACATAATAATTAAATCAATAAATAATAAAAATTTATCAATTAATTTATCCCTTTACCTCATTAATTAATTAATTAATTAATTAATCAAATTAATAAATTAATAATTAATAAACATATTAATAAATAAATAATTAATTAATTAATCCATTCTTTTAACTAATTACTCTGATAAATTAATTAATCATCTAAACAAATGAATTAACTAAACAAATTATTTAAATAACTAATGTTATATAAAAATAATAAACATAATAATTAATTCAATAGATAATAAAATTAATCAATTAATTTATCACCTTAACTTATTAATTAACTAATTAAATAAACAAATTAATAAATTAATTAAATAATAATAATAATAATAATAATAATAATAAATGAAAAATAAATAAGATAATGGCGGACCAAATTTCATATATATTTTCTTTAAAACCTATATATACCCTAAATAGAGCTCTTGGATAAATCATTAAAATCTGGTGAATATCTATTGACGCATCCCCTGATGATGGACTCACTTGGTAGTCCGAAACGTTGGGTTCACAAAACTCTATAACAGGTCATTCCTCATCTATAAAACGATCCTCACCTGTATGGATTCATTATTTAAGAACCTCCTGTTTTCATATAGCCTCCTCCAGTTTAACTTTCAAAGACAAAATATCATCTTTTCATGTTTGTGAGATCGTTTCCCTTTTTAACTTGAGCAGCTCCTATTTTAAATGCTTGTTCTACTCTTCTAATCCCTCACATGTTCCTTGTTTTTCTTCTAGTAGAAGGAATAGAATATCTTTTCTCTTGAGAGCTGCCTCAAGATTTTATTTTTGATAGGAAAACTCCTCATTTTCTAAGTTATACATACCCTTATCTGGATGTAACTATTCCTTCGGTTGCTTATTCTTTTTCCTTGCTTTCTTTAACTTGTCAAGGGCACTGATGATTTCCCCTTCAAGGTCCACTACTCCTTCTTATTCCTCTTCAGAGTCCATAATACCTTTTTTCTTGGAGTTTGTTTCGAAATCCATAAGAATATACTTATATGAATCATTTTCTGATGAGTTTTCATTATCTGACTCTCGTGTTGAGCTATTCTCTTTGGAGTAGAACCCCTTTTTCTTATAGCGCTTTTTCTTCTGATGTGCCTGAGACTTGTTTCCAAATTTTAAATCCTCTTCCTTTTCAGTTGTTTATTTATAAGGACATTTGGATGATAAATGTCCAAATGTCCTTATAAAGAAATGGTTGAAAAGGGAAACTTTCCATTATATTTTCTTGAGCCACGCTTCATTTTTCTGGCTAGTTGAGCGAGCTCCTGATCAGATTCACAGCTGGAGCAACCTTGATGATCTTTATGATCCTTGGCCTTTTTGGATACTTTGGATGTTGCTTCCTTAGGTTCATAATTTTCTATTCCTACTCTCATGTTATAGGTTGTGAGAGTACCATGCAGCTGGTGCATCTTGAGATACTTTAAATTAGCCATTTCTTCAATAACTGAGACTTTGGCATTAAATCTCATGGGTAGAGATCTTAATATTTTCTAAAGAATCATCTCTTCCTTGACCTCTTCACCAAGTCCTCTAATCATATTAGTTACTTCATTAACTCTGAGGAATTATTCTTCTATGATTTCATTCTCACTCATTCTCAAGCTCTCAAACCTCATTATGAAAGTCTGAAGTTTTTCTTGCTTGACTTTGTCATCTCCTTCATGACTCTGATTAAGCTTTACCCACACTTCCTTAGCAGATTTATAGTGCATAAATTTTACAAGTTTGGATTGACTAAGGCCAAAGAGAATGGAATTATTGTGTTTAGCATTGTTTGCATATAAATTTTTACCATCTGCATCAGTGGGAGGAATATCAAGGACATTGCATTCAACTAGTACTAAAGTCCAAACATCTACTCCCAGGGACATAAGATACGCTTCGATTCTTACTTTCCAAAAGGAATAGTTTGTCCCATCAAAGACGGATATTCTACTTGAGTAAGCTTCTTGACTCTCTTGCCTAGACATAATTCCTTATAGATCTAGCTTCCAGTTATTGGACTTTTGCTAAAGGAACCTAGCTCTAATACCAATTGTTGAAATAAGGAATTGCTGAGGGGAAGGTGAATCAATAATTATGAGATTCTTTTTCTTTTTCTATTATTCTTATAGTTCCTTCTTATCTTCTTTTACTTGTGAGAGAATCCATTCACAAAAGCAGTGAAAAAAAAATTCAAACATACATGTTCATACAAAAATCACATGAGAAACACACACATTTGACACAATGTTTTTCATGTGGAAACTTAGAGGGAAAAAACCACCAAAATTTTTGTTTGTTTATGATGTAAATTAAGCACCCACTTAATTACATATGTTTGTTTCTGAGCAACCACTCACAGAAGGCATCGACCCCCTTTGTTAAGCAAACACAAAATTGCTAAGAGGTACCAACCCCTTCAGAGTGCAGGAACCAAGCTGCTCTTGCCACTGTTCTACTATTTCATACAATTTTCAAACTGAAAATAAAGGCATACAAATTAAAAGTAAAAGACCAAAATGGCTAGTTGTAGATTCAAATTTTTCACTCTATATTTTGTGCTTTCATGCCACAATTCCTTACTTTTTGCTCACATCAACATCTCCTTAGCGCTTTTCCTCCTCTGTCAAAGGCTCTCTGCTAAATTTTCTTCGGAACTACCCTCACTATTCTCCACACAACACACCCGCTGCACTTGATGTTGTACTACTCAGTGTGATCCTTGGTGCTTAGACCTCTCTGTCTCTATGCACACCTCTCACTTCTCAGCAGTTCGGCAATCTGCTTAACTCCCCATCTTGTCAATTACAGGTGATGGTTTTGTTTCATTAGGGCACTCTATGCAAGGCTATCTCTGTTGTCTGTACTCTAACTACCCAAATGTACTTCGGCATGGCTTCCCTTACTTTTGTTGCATCTTCTGGTAGTTTCCTACTATAGTATCAAATCAGAGATGGACCTTGGAGTTATTTTATCACCTGACTACGTAGAGCTCCATGCTAAGAAATTAATGCTTAGGCGACCTGCACACTCCTTCGAGAGCCCCATTCTCATTTATCACTTCTCAGAGCTCGATAGTTCACCGAAATGACCAGTGTAATCCTAATTTAACACGACCAATGTTGTATGCAAAGAAACTGATTGCTTCCTTCATTCACCCAAATTCATCTCTACCAAAAATTTTATCCTAGTTTCCTTGTCTTAGAGTCTTCTACAGGCCTAGTTTATTTCAGAAGCCAACTCTGTCATTCCTGCATTCAATTCCAGCTATCGACCCGTACATCCTTTTACTCATTGTACTGCTTCATTGAAACCTTCCATATCGTAACTTACACTAGCGCAATGTTATGGTACAACACTTCACCAATATCCTTGGACCCCTTCTCCTTTAGCTCCTTTAGCACACGTTTTCTCATAAGACTAGACCTGTGATTGATGGTTTAGTAATATATCGAAGCCCCATAATATCGTAACTTACAAAGTTGAAATCTTACGATATTTTGTTATTCGATATCCTTGGATCCTTTTGCAATTAGCTCCATGTGTTTTCTCCTTCTCATGGGACCGAGAGTTGTGACCAAGGCTTAGCTCTATATTGGAGCCCTTCAATATCATAACTTTCTCAATTGAAATGTTATGATATTCCTATGTCTAATATCTCATCCTCCGATATGCTTACGTCACCAGCCTCTCCCATTTATCATGCCCACTTACATGTCACCATGTGTTCATCTAGAGGAGAGAGAAAAAGTCTCAATCATCCTTGACTATGCACAAATTCCTTTGTTAACTCGCTCAACAATCCTTGACATTTTTTAGTACTATCGACACTATCAGATATCATAACTTCTAAAGGTTCCTCTCTTCAGGAGTTCCAATATTCCAATATCTAATACGCCAGTGTCCCGATGTTCTGATGCTCCGATGCCTGATCTCCAAGGTTCTGATATTATATCCCTATGGGCTCCTATCTCCAATATTTCATCCTTCTTTAGGCGTCAAGTCCCTGGACTTGGGCAGACCATATCTTTTGATCCAGGAGTCGATTTTTAGACTTCCACATACTATTGGAAAGCTCTGTTGTAGGCTTTGACCCCATCTGCTACCTCTCTACCACTCTTTTCTCCTTGACTCATCTTCTTTTTCCTAGAATTTTTAGCTCACAACCACCATAGTCATCATTTTAAGACTTCTTCAGTAAGCCTGATACTATGATGATTCTCTACATGAAGCCTGCAGCTACCATGGGATTCCATCTGGTCCATCATAGTACTCATAATTTTATGGCTTTTCTAGTAAGCCTACTGCCATGATGATTCTCTACATAAAGCCTACAATTATCATAAGAGAGCTCCTGAGACATTACTCCATGCACTTGCTACGAAAAGCATTCATGCCAGTCTGGTTGACATCAATGCCAATAATAACACAGCCACCACCAATTTTCCAACGATGAATTCCACCATCAATGTCTTCAACATGTTTGAATACATCTAAGAGACTAAACCAAACATTTATTGTTGAATTGGGTGATAGAAATGGAATGTTTTTGGGATGATACATGATTCTTTGTTTTGCTACAAGAAGAGTCCAGCGAGCTTGTAAAAAAGTTAGAATGAAACCTAAGATGAGGATGAGAGGTAGGAATGATGGAGAATAATTTTGTTCAACCAATAAAGGCTTGGGACAACCTAAAATATGTTTTATCATCACAAAACCAATTTCTATCTATCTCATGTAGCTATGATATTAGTTGCATAGTAAAATTGTAAATTATCGAATTTATAACAACAAAGGTGATGGAATGAAAAAGGACTTAAATTTTCATTTATAAGTAATATGATTGGTCAATATGGTTGACAACTTGTATAAGTGACCTACAAAGGATATTTTATCAAGAAACCACGTACTTAATTACGCACAAAACCATTAAACTATAATTTCTAGAACTACTAATGTTAAAAGCTAAACAAGACAAATGCAAAGCATGAAATCAATAGAAGTAGAAGAGGGATTTGAAGCTCCTAGGGTGGGACCAACCCAAGGAAGCTTTGAGTTCATGAAGAATAACCAAGGTAAGAGATAATATAAAGCAATACTTCCATAATTTAACTAAAAATGTGTTCTTACATCACAATACTATAAAAATTTCTTGGGAATACTGAAAAAGCTTAATCTTGCTTCTCTACTTACTTTTTTATTACTACTTCTAGGGCCAATTCAAGCTTTTTATTTATACATCAAGTGGAGGAGCAACCTTCTTGGAAGGAGGGTTGTGTTTCCCTCCAAAAATCCTAAAAAATTAGATCATTTCTTAGGTCCAACTTGCAATAACAAGTGGAGGCATTAAATGCCTTGAGCCAACTGAGTTTAAGTCTTCATGTTATGGATACAAACTCCCTAAAATTTCTCCAATGTTGGATTCCTTAGAATCTATTCAATATCTCTATAAATCCTACAAAGTAAACTTCCTAAGGCCCATAAAGCATGAAAACCACATCAAATCCTCTAGAAACTCATTAAGCTAGGAAATTATCCATTACGTGAAAAACATCATATGAAACATAGTTCTATGTGCTTAGGAGTGGACTAATGGGTTTACCTATCATAGAGGCCCATCACATGTGGTCTCCATGCCAATTATTTTCTTACTGTAATTAGACCTAAGTTATCCTAAGGATGTAATGTTGTAGTTGCTTGATTCTAATAGATAAATCATAGATTTTATGTATGGTTGTAATTGATCTAATGTACGTTGACGTTTCTATTGGGATTTAAGAGTAGGGAGTTTCATTGTTATTAGGCTGTATTTCTTAACAAGTTTTTGTCCCAAATGTTGTTATCTGATTCATTGAGTTGGAATGTTGTTATTTGATTCATTGATTTGGAATGTTGTTATTTGGTTCATTGAGTTGGAATTGTTGGGTTTGTGTTATATTCTTTCCATGACTAGCCACACGTGCGGGGGGGTGGTTTGAGGGGGGTGGTAAACCCCCTCTATAGGGTCTAGGGCAGCGCCCCAAAGAATTTTTTTTTTGGACTCTATATTAGGTTGGCAGACCTACCTATGGTTTTGTGCATGGTTTTCTTCCCATGGTATTTTGTAGATCTGGTCAAGGGAACTACAGTTATGTTCTAATCCAGGGTGAATGGATTGGGGTTTATGGATGCTTCAACATGTATATATATGTATTTTAACATTGAAAGGAATATAATGAAAAAATCAATATAGTAGTCCCGGTTTTGGGATTCAGGGGAAAATCTTTATTTATATATGTTTTATGTTTTATGCTCTCGCCATTGTTTATTTTTTGTTTTTAGAATTTATATACAGGTAATTTTTGTACGGGGTTAAAACCTACATTTGGAACTGGAGCTATTTTGGCTTCAAGGGGACACCTTTGCTACTGAGGGGTTTTGCTTGGGCCTGCAGTAGACCTTGTTCGGTGGGAGATCTGCGGGATCGATTATTGTGGTGAACGAAGATGGCGAGCAGTGGAAAGATAGAGATCGAGAAACTTAATGGTTAGAGTTTTGAATTGTGGAAACTCAAGATGGAGGATTTGCTTATGGATAAAGATTAGTGGATTGCGGTAGATCCGAGTACTAAACCAATGACAACGTCAGCTGAAGACTAGAAAAGTTGGATAGGAAGGCAAAGAGAAAAATACAATTGTGTATCACATATTCAGTATTGTTGAATTTATTAGGGGAAGCTTCGACAAAGGATTTGTGGGACAAGTTAGGGACTTTGTACCAATCTAAGTCTTTGATGAATAAATTGTTCCTATGGAAAAAGTTGTATAACATGAGGATGAAGGATGGAGACTCAGTGACAGAGCATATGAATGCCTTTAATACTATGGTAAGCTAGTTGTTACCTATTGATATAAAAATTTTAGATGAAGATAAGTGCATCAGTTTGTTGTGTTCTCTACTAGATTCGTGGGATAGTCTGGTTGTTGCAATAGGTACCAATGTGACTTCGATGAAGTTTGATGAAATAGTCTCATCCTTGTTGTTGGAGGAGATGAGACAGAAAAATACAAAGGGCCAAAATGGTGATGCCTTGTCTGTATGAGGACGGTCCCAGAATAGAAACAAAAATAAATCCTCAAGTGGGAGATCTAAATCTAGAGGGAGATATAAATCTCTAGGAAAACATGTAAAGGTGTGATGGAAATGCGGAAAGGAAGGGCGCTTCAAAAGGGACTGTAGATCTAAAGCTCTTGAGAAAGGAAAGGGATCTGATGATGCTCCTTCTTCAGAGGTGAAAACCACCTCAGATGAAGGTGGGGATGTGTACTTCGCATCTTCTTCAATTACACATGTAGATCATGAGGCATGGTTGATTGAATCAGATGCATCCTTTCACTTCACTCCCCAAAGAGAGTTGGTTTTGCGAGTATGATAAATATTATGGTAGTGATATCTTCTTAGGGGATGACAGAAAGGTTAGAATCATCGGTTGTAGGAAATTAAAGTTGAATTTGCAAGTTGGAAGGATTAGAACACTTCTGGGTGTTCTTCATATTCCTCCATTGGGCAGAAATCCGATTTTTGTAAGCAAGCTAGACGATGTAGGTGTAAAAATAGTGTTTGAGAAATATACTTGCAAGATGGTTCAAGGAGCACTAATATTGATGCAGGGAGTTCGGATTGAAACTCTGTACAAGCTTCAGGGTAGCACTGTTATTGATGGGTGCAACAGTTTTGTGGTTCCTAAAAGTGGAGCAAAAAGTCTAATGGTCTATGCAGAAAAGACCATGCTATGGCATCAAAGGCTTGGACATATTGGAGAGAAGGGCCTTCAAATGCTTCATGGTAATGGTATGGTAGAAGGTATGTCTAATTTCTCTCTGGATTTTGATTTCTATGAAATTTGTGTATATGGGAAGCATAATCGGGTGAGTTTCCCCTCTGGAGCTAAGAGGGTGAAACGAATATTAGAGATTGTCCACAATGATGTGTTTGGACTTGTGTCAGTTCCATCACTTGGTAATTCTATGTACTATGTATCATTTATAGATGACTTCCCAAGGAATACATGTATATATTTCCTCAAGAGGAAATATTAAGTCTTTGACAGGTTTAAAGAATTTAAGGCTCTGATGGAAAACCAGACAGAGAAGAATATAAAGGTGTTGAGGATAGATAACAGTGGAGAGTTTTGCAAGAAGGAATTTGAAGAGTTTTGTAAGAAGTGTGGTATAGAATGGCATAAGACTACTCCATAAACACCTCAGCTAAATGGAGTTGCAAAAAAAATTAAGAGGACGTTGATGGAAAACGAAAGAAGCATGCTCAGTCGTGTCGGCTTAGGATAGGAATTCTAGGTAGAGGTGGTGGAGACTGCATGTTACCTGGTCAACAGATCACCTTCATCAGCATTATAGGATAAGACTCCAAAAGAGGTATGGACTAATAAGAAACCCTCTCTTTCACATCTGAGGGTATTAGGATGTGATGCATATGTACATGTTCCAAAGGAGAAAAGAACCAAGTTGGATAGTAAATCTGAAAGGTGCATCTTTATTGGGTATAAGGATGGTTTAAAAGTCTATGAGCTTTGGAACCCAAAAACAAGGAAGGTTGTGTACAACAGCGATGTGGTGTTTACAGAGGTGAAATATTTTATTAAACATGAAGTCCTACCAAAGGAACCTGAGAAGATAGAGTTTAAGCTAAAGGAGGAGGAATCAAACTCTACAGTAGAAGAGGAATAAAAGATGAAGAGCCACAAACTCGAGTTGTAAGAATATTAGTTCGAGAAAGAAGGTAACCATAAAGGTACAGTCCAGTTGATTTCTATTCAAATTTTGCTTTATCTATTACTGATGATGACTCCAAAACTATCAGGGAAGCAGTATATTCAGAGGATGGAAAACTCTGGAAATATGCCATGGTTGATGAAATGGCATCTTTGCACAAAAATGAGGCTTGGGATCTGGTTGAGTTGTCGGCTGGAAGGAAACCCCTTGGAAACAAATGGGTGTTTAAGAAGAAGATGAATGTAGAAGGCAAGGTGGAGAAGTACAAAGCCCATTTGGTAGCAAACGGTTATTCCCAAGTGCCAGGAATTGATTTTGGTGATATTTTTTCTCTTATTGCCAAGGTAGCTTCTATTAGATTACTTTTATCTATTGTTGTTGCTTTTGATTTTGAGGTAGAACAGATGGATGTGAAGACAACATTTCTTCACGGGGATCTAGAAGAAGAGATCTACATGAAGCAACCTGAAGTATTTGCAATGAAGGGTAAGAAATAACTGGTATGTAGGTTAAAAAAGTCTTTGTATGGGTTAAAATAGTCACCAAGGATGTGGTATTAGAAATTTGATACATATATATGGGGACTTGGCTTCACCAGAAGCAAAGCAGATCACACTGTGTATTTTAAATTAATTGGTGACCGTGTTATTTATATGGTCTTGTATGTGGATTATATGTTGTTGATTGGAAATAACAAAGAAATTATCGAGGAATTGAAGAACCAATTCTCCTCCAAATTCGACATGAAAGATATTGGTGCTGCAAACTATATTTTGGGTATGGAAATTAAATGAGATCAGGCAAAAAGGAAGCTATAGTTAAACCATAGGAAGCATGTCAAGACAATATTATAGAGGTTTAATATGCAGGATAGTAAACTAGTGAAGGTTCCTATTCATGTCGATGTAAAGTTATCTGCTGAACAGTGCCCCAAGACATAAGAAGAGAAAGAGTACATGTTGTGTGTTCCATACACAAGTGCAGTAGGTAGCCTGATGTATGCAATGGTTTCTACTAGACCGTACATTACACATGTAGTGGGAGTATTGAGCAGGTTTATGTCAAAACCAGGGAGGGAGCATTGGACAACAATGAAGCGGGTTTTCAGGTATTTGCATGGCACTAGTGATTATGGTTTGTGCTACCAAGGAAGACCGAGATTGGATAGAGTTTTGGACATCCATGAATTTGTTGATGCAGACTGGGTTGGATATCTGGATCAGAGAATATCTACAAATGGGTATGTATTTAACCTGTTTAGAGGTGCAATCAGTTGGATGGGAAAGAGACAGACTATAGTGGCACTTTCAACTACAAAGGCATTATACATGGCAGCCACTCATTCAAGAAAGGAAGTAGTTTGGTTGCAGAGATTTTGTTCAAGTATGGGGTTGGTACAATGAGCTATAAGGATAGACAGTGACAACCAAAGTGCAATTTTCTTAGCAAATAACCCTGGTTATCATTCAAAGACAAAGCACATTGATGTTTAGTATCACTTTGTAAGGGATATCGTTGAGGACAAAAAGGTGTTTCTCGTAAAGGTGGATGCTTTCAACTTGGTGTAGAGAAACAATGGGTGTTGCAACTGCGGACCAATGACTAAGCTCTCCTATGGCCCCCTATGGAAAGAAAACAACAAGTGGGAGAATGTTGGGCGTGTGTTACATTCTTTCCATGACTAGCCCCATGTAAAGGGGGGGCACGGGTGGGTGGTAGCCCCACTCTATGGGGTCCAGGGTAGCGCCCCGGGAATTTTTTTTGGATCCTATATTAGGTGGGTGGACGTACTTATTGTTTTGTGCGTGGTTTTCGCACATGGTTTTGGGCATGATGGGTTTTTTACCATGGTATTTTGTAGATCCGGTCAAGGGAAATGCGCTTATGTTCTAATCTAGGGTTAATGGATTGGGGTTTATGGATGATTCAACATGTATATATATGTATTGTAACATTGAAAGGAATATAATGAAAAAATCAATCTAGTAGTCCCGGTTTTTGGATGGAGGGGAAAATATCTATGTATATCTGTTTTATGTTTTATGCTCTCGCTATTGTTTATTTTATGTTTTGAGAATTCGTATGTAGGTAATTTCTGTATAGGTATAAAATCTATAGGAATAAAGTGTATAAAACTATACTTGAGCATATCAGAAAGGAATAGGATGTGGCAATCCTAAGCATAAAAAAATGCTTTCCAAGTCGTTCTCTTGCATGATCTAATTAAATGGTTTGAATAAACCAAATAACTTTCATGCTAAGAAAAAAAATGTATATCATATTCTCTTGATCGACTCAGCTCCAAGTGCACACAATTTGCATGCAAAACTACACTTTTGACCTTGCCTTTGAAATTTCTAGGAAATTCACTCTATCATCAAATGCAATCCTTCATCTTCATCACTAAAATACCACATCAAAGGGAATTTAAAGATCCAAATAAATTTATAAACTATAGTATGAATATAGAATTGTATTTTTTCTCTTTGTTTCTGTCTAGACAGGAGGCAACTCCATGAGTTGAATAATATTTTTCATTAAGATGGAACATGAATATAGGGAGACTATTGGGTTTCATCTCCCAATGTATCTTCATCTTCCAGTGCTCTTTTTTTTACTATTTACATGGATTACCTAATCCGAAATATTAGGTGTCAACATTCCCCCCCTTAATCTGAAGGGATGATGGTGAGTCCGAGCATCATTTTGAATATTTCAAAGTTTTCTCTTCCAAACACTTTGGTGAAGATGTCTGTGATCTACTCATTTATGGAACAATGACGTAGGTGGATTGTCTTGGCCTCAACATGATGTCGAATCAAATGGTATTTTGTACTGGTGTGCTTCGTTCAAACATGGAACTTTGGTTTCTTGGCCAACTTTATTGCAAAAGTGTTGTCAATCAAGAGAGGAGTTGAATGCACTTGTTTCTCCTGCAAGTCTTCTGGAATTTTCCTAAGCCACACAATTCCCTTTGTTGCTTCAGCTGTTGGCACATACTCTGCCTCAATTGTGGAATCTGCTCGAACTAATTGTCTACATGACCTCCAGGAGACAACTCCTGATCCAAGACTCATAACATAACCTGAAGTAGATACCCCAATTTATTTATTTCCATCGAAGTCTAAATCAAAGTATCCAATCAAGTTGAAGTCACCCACCTGTGTATACTTAAGTCCAAAGTCTTGAGTTCCTTTCAATTACTTTATAACTCTTTTTGTAGTATACCAATAACCCTCACAAGGCTTTTGCATAAACCTGGAGTGGATTCCAAGAGAAAATTAAATGTTTGGTCTCGTAGTAGTCAGGTAGTTGAGACTTCCTACCAGATGTCTATACTTTGTTGCATCCTCAAATTGTTTTCCTTCAATGGATGTTAGCTTTAAGTTCTATTCCATTAGAGTAGTTAAAGGATTTCACTCGTTCATGCCAAACCTGTTCAACAGATATCCAATGTACTTCTTCTAAGAGAGGAATATAAACTTTGGATGTTGATTTATTTCAATACCAATATAGTAGTGAACATAGCCCAAACATGTCATTTCAAAACCTTTCCTCAATTCCTTCTTCATGTATGCAATGTAGATCTCATTGTTCACTGTCACCATAATATCATCTACATACACCATGAGATATATAATTGTTTTGCCAACTTTCTTGACAAACAAAGTTGCATCATCAAGATCATAATGTTTCAAGTTGAGTTCCATAACATGCTTAGTTAACTTCTGGTACCAGCCTCGCAGTGCTTGCTTGAGGCCATACAAGAATTTTACAAGCTTGCATACTTTATTTTCCTGACCCTTCACAACAAATCCTTCTAGTTGGGACATAAAAACATTATCTTTCATGTCTCCATTCAAGAAATTTGGTTTTACATCCATTTGATGGAATTTCCAATAATTTTGTGCTGCCAAGAAAAAGAGTGTCTAGATGGTAGGTCATTTTGTTGTGGGGGAAAAGTCTCCTCATAGTCAAACCCTTCCTATTGTGCAAAACCTTCTGCCACAAGCCTAGATTTATGCTTGTCAAGTGAGTCATCTACTTTATACTTGTTCTTGAAGACCCACTTGTAGCCTATTGGTTTGGTTCCCAATCGAGGATCAACCACCTTCTAGGTGGCATTCTTTATCAAGGCATCATATTCTTTCTACATCGCTTATTCCATTCATCATGAGAAGTGGCTTCTTTGAAGGAAGTTGGCTCAAAATTTGTAGAAAAATTTAGTTCACAATCATAAGAAACATCCATATCAACTGGTGAATCATTATTGTCTACATCACCTCCATTCTATCTAGTTGAGCTTCTTATTCTTGTATTTCTAACCTCATCAGGACGAACACTTTCAAGTGGCTTTTTTTAGCCATTTTGAAGGACCTTTCTGAGATGGCCCTGTTAGGTCCCTATAATACTAGTGTATTCCTTTATTATTATTGTCATTGTAGCCCCTTATTTTTACTGTGGTGCCCATTTTTTCCCCATATTGTTATTATTGTGCCCCAAAGAATCCCACTATTGTTATTGTTGTTCCCTTAAATTATTATTGCTATGTCTACTCTCATTATATTGTGACCCCTTAGACTACTATATATAGAAAGGAGGTCTTATCATTTGTATCATCCAAGAATTGTTAATTTGTGTAATGTAAAGGAGGTTTCCCCTTCGAAGAGGCTTATTTTGAAGTCGTTGATCTATCTTTTCTTCTATCTTGTGAGTTAGTTGCATAACAATTGGTATCAGAGCTTTGAATTATAGGGTTTCACTGCTTCAAATAGGTCATCGTGGAATTTTTGCTATAAATGTTTTTTTGCAACGTTTCAGAAGTTGAAATTAAAATCCATTTGAGTCGAAATCTTGATGAACCTTGGGTATGAATTTCAGATGTCTCACTATATTTTCAGAGATATAATCCAAGGCAGTTAGGGTTTTTCCAGCCTCCCGAATTATATCTCAGCTAGGTGACCTGGGGAAAATAGTCATAACATTCTCTCTGAGCATTAGATTGAAATTTCATAAAAGGGTACAAAAAGAGGACTAAATGTAGTTTTTTGTATCTTGTTTCCATGTCTAAAGGTTGAAACAGTGACATGTGGCACTTTGTATAAGTCTGCTCTATGGAACCCATCTATTATCAGGTCATCATGGGAGATTTGGAATAACTCTTTCTCGGAGAATCCAATCATGATCAAACTTACAGGGTTGAAACAAGGACTCAGAGGGCTACCACAGGATGAAACTGAAGACCTTGGTGATCTAAGGTTATAGAGATACAAAAGATTCAATATCGAGCTCCTACAAAGCAAAAAAAGGTGTGTAGTCTTTTTAAATTCTTTCATAAGTTTGGTTTGAAAAATTAGTTTGAAGGAATTCAAAGTACATAGTGAAGCATAATTATCATTAATTGATGCCTTGGAGAAAGAAAATGGAAAGACCTAGTAAGAAACCTCAAAGCTCTACCATGACTCATGAAGAAGAGGAAAACATGCAACATGACATATCAAAATTACGAGACCAAGTGCAACAAATTTCACTCTCACAAAAAGTAACAGAATATAAGATGGATGGTTTAAAGAAATGAATGGAAGCTAAGATGAATGGTGTGGAAGCTAATATGGATGGCATGGAAGCTAATATGGATGGTATAGAAAAAAAACTTAAAGGAAACATGGAGGATTTGAAGATAGATTTGACAAAGTTTCTACAAGAAATGCTTACTAATGGCGAAAGGGTAGTTAAGAAAATTCATGATGAGAACAAAAGAAATGCTAATCATGATTTCATAGACTCTAACATTGGATTGAAGACCTGCCATGTTCCAAAGATAGATATGAAGAAGTTTGATGGCAACGATCCCATAACATGGATACTACAGATGGAGCAATATTTCGATCTCCATAATGTGCAAAACACACAAAATGTACGCATTGCAACTTTATATTTGGAACCCAATCATTTTGTATGGTATCGATGGTTTTGCTCTCATAAACAAATTGTCACTTGGGAAATTTTTACAGAAGAAATGATATTACATTATGAGGATACAAAAAGAAACACTTTTTTTAGCCAATTGATAAACCTCAAACAAAAGGGTTCAATGGTTGAGCACATTGAGGAATTCCAAAAAATGAATTTAAGGGTAAAATATATTCTAGAGGAGCATAGGATTGATGTGTTCATAGGGACATTGAGGGATAACATCCAACATGAGGTTCTCCTTTGGGAACCGGATTCATTGGAAAAGGCATTCAGGTTGGAAAGAAAAATTGAAAGAAAAATTATGGCAACAAGGAAGTCTACCACTCACAACTATAAAAACGGAAGTGTTTTTTCCCCTAACCTTCCACAACCTACAAGGTTGACACCACAACAATTGGAAGAAAAAAGAGCAAAAGGGCTTTTTTATAGTTGTGATAGCAAATACACTAAAGATAACAAGTGTTTTGAGAAGAAATTATTTTACATAGATTGTGAACAAGAGGAAGAAAAGGAAAAATAAATTTCAAAAGAAGAGGATATACACCAAGAACAAACCCTAGAGAGAGAGGAAATGAATCCAACCATATCTTATAATGCATTGGCCGGAATTCCCACTCCTCAAAATCTCAAGATAGAAGGACATATGAAGAAGAAAAAGGTAATAGTGTTGATTGATTCGGGCAATACCCATAATTTTATTCATTGTAAGATAGCCAAGGAATTGAATTTATTCTTATATCCAGCACCAAAGTGTTCAATGATGGTTGCAAATGGATGAACCATAAATATCAAGCTATCCATGGGAGAATATGTATTGAATAGTCCAATGATTTCCATTCCAATGGGCGGTGTTGATGTTGTACTAGGAGTCCAATGGCTACAATCTTTGGGTACGATAGCTTTTAATTTTCAAGAACTTTTCTTGAAATTATTTTAAGAAGGAAAGGAAGTTGAATCAAGGGGTATCGCAGGGAAATGAAGAAAGATAATCACCTCTAATGGCATGACAAAGATTCTAAATAAAGAAATACGAGGTGTAATTGCACAATTATGTTCGGTAGAGGTTCCCACGTTGAAATCATCTATTTCTCCAGATCTTCAAAAAAAATTGGACAATCATTCAAGGTATTTGAGACTCCAAAAGGGCTCCCACCTATTCATGATCATGATCATGCTATTCATTTGATTCCAAGAAGTGTTCCTCCAAAAATAAGGCCTTACAGATATCCATATGCCCAAAAGAGTGAAATTGAATGTATGGTCACAGAAATGGTAGGGGCTGGTATAATTCAGCATAGTCAAAGTTCTTTCTCTACTCCAGTAGTATTGGTGCACAAGAAGGATGGATCATGGTCGATGTGTTCAGATTATAAGGAGTTCAACAAGCTCACTATTAAAGATAAATTTCTCATTCTTGTCATTGATGAATTATTGGATGAATTGCATGGATCAATTTACTTCACCAAGTTGGATCTTTGTTCAAGATATCATCAAATCAGAATGAAGACTGAAGACATTCTGAAAATAACATTTAGAACTCATGAGGGAAATTATGAGTTTTTGGTCATGCCTTTTGGCCTTACTAATGCACCTTCTACATTTAAAGGTTTGATGAATTCCATTTTCAAACCCTTAGAAAATTTGCGTTGGTATTTTTTGATGATATACTAATCTACAACAAGTCTTGGAAGGATCATGTTCAACATGTTGACATGGTGCTCAAACTATTGGAGGAGAAACAATTATATGCCAAAACCTCCAAATGTTTCTTTGCAATACAAGAGGTGGAATATTTGGGTCATATTGTATCTCATGAAGGTGTTAAGGTAGACCCTAGCAAAATGAAAGCGATTAAGGAATGGAAAATACCCACATCCATAAAGCATATGTGAGGATTTATTGGGTTGACAAGGTATTATCACAAGTTTGTTAAGAATTATGGGAGAATAGAAGCACCTCTAAGAACATTATTGAAGAAAGATCATTTTCTTGGACTCTAGAAGCAACGAAGGCCTTTGAACATATTAAAGAGAAAATGTGCCAAGCACCGGTCTTAGTTATGCCAGACTTCACAAAAACCTTTATTGTGGAATGTGATGCCTCAAGAAATGTAATTGGTGTTGTTTTAATGCAAGAAGAAAGACCCATTGCTTTCGAAAGTTGTCCAATCAAAGGAAAGTATTTACACAAAGCTATTTATGAGAAGGAAATGTTGGCAATACTACGTGCACTTAAGAAATGGCAACCTTACCTAATAGGAAGACACTTCAAGGTAAAAACGGATCATGGTAGTATTAAATACTTTTTAGAACGAAGATTATCTTTAGAAGAGAAGCAAAAATGGGTCACAAAGATGTTGGGTTATGACTTTGAAATAATCTACAAAAAAGGGAATCAAAATGTTGTTGCAGATGCACTCTCAAGAAAGGATGAGGATGTGGAAGGATTGCTTTGTGCCATTTCTATTATCCAACCATATTGGATAACAAATCAAGGATGAATGGATGAATGACGAAGAAGTGTGGGAACTCATTCAAAAGTTACAACAAGATCCCAATACATCTGATACAATTAGTTGGAAAAATGATTCGTTATGGTACAAAGATCACTTATACCTTTGTAAGAATTCCCAACTGAAACAAAAGGTTCTTATGGAATTGCACACCTCTCCCTTAGGAGGGCACTTGGGATTTTTAAAAACTTACCACAGGCTTAAGAAGGAATTTTCTTGGGATTGCTGTAAATTTGATATTCAAAGTTTGTGGTGGAACATTTGGTTTTCCAACAAAATAAAGTTGAAACAATTAAGACCCCATGTCTATTACAACCTTTATCCATTCCAAGTCAACATTGGTAGGAGGTTTCAATGGATTTTATCACACGTTTACCCAACTTCAAAGGAAATAGTGTCATCATGGTGGTATTTGATAGAATTACCAAGTATGCACACTTTTTTGCATTATCTCATCCCTTTAAAGCCAGTACAATTGCTACTGCATTTATGGAAACAATTCAAAATCTACATGGAAACCCAAATATGATTGTAAGTGACAAAGATCCCATTTTCACTGGAAATTTTTAGACAAAATTATTTTCTTGTCTGGGTACTCAGTTAGCTCATAGCTCATCTTATCATCCTCAATCTGATGGGCAAACTGAGATAGTGAAAAATGTTTGGAAGGATATCTTCATTACTTTGTATTTGATAAACAGACACAATGGATCAAATGGTTGCCTCTGGTTGAATGGTGGTATAACACTTCCTTCCATACTGCAACAAAAATGACCCCATTTATGGCACTTGTGGATATCATCCACCGTCCATCACATCATATTTAAGAGAAAACTATAAGGTTCAAGGAGTGGAAGATCACATCAAGCATCAACAACAAGTTCTCCAACTCTTAAAAGATAACCTCACTTTGGCGCATAATAGAAAGAAACAACTGGAAGATCAACATCACAGTGAAAGAAGTTTTGATGTAGGTGACTCGGTATTTCTACAGCTACAACCATACAAACAAATGTCCCTCAAGCAAGCTAATAAGGATAATCAATTATGACTAAAGTATTATGGTATGTACAAGGTGTTGCAAAATATTGGTACTCTGGCATACAAATTGGAGCTTCCTGCAACTTCTCGAGTGCACCCAGTTTTCCATGTTTCATGTTTAAAGAAGGTTATAGTTGACAAGCTCCCAGTTCAAACAATATTGCCTGAACTTGACGAGGAAGGAAAAATCATATTGGAACTTGAAGCAGTCACAAAAACAAGAACTTGACAGCCACAAAATGAATCAATTTCAGAGTATCTCATCAAGTGGAAGAACTTACCCATTGAATATTCCACATGGGAGGATGATAATTTATACAGAAGCATCCAAAACTACTCAAGCATTGAGGACAACACTTTTCTGAAGGAGAGGGACATGTTAGGTTCCTATAATACTAATGTATTCCCTTATTATTGTTGTCATTATAGTCCCTTATTGTTATTGTGGTGCCCATGTTGTCCCCATATTGTTATTACTGTGCCCCATAGAAGCCCACTATTGTTATTGTTGTGCACTTACATTATTATTGTTATGTCGTCTCTGATTATATTGTGACCCCTTAGACTCCTATATATAGAAAGGAGGTCTTATCATTTGTATCATCCAAGAATTTTTTATTTGTGTAATGTAAAGGAGGTTGCCCCCTCGAAGAGGCTGATTTTGAATTCGTTGATATATCTTTTCTTCTATCACATGAGTTGGTTGCATAATAGGCCCAGGCTGCTTAGTTGACTAAGATGGAGCTGAATCAAGTTTTAGTCTCCAAATTCTGTCAATCACATCACTCAAAGTGTCATCATTCGTTGAAGCTTCATGTGGGGGAGAGAGTGATTGAGAAGAAGATTCCATAGGTTGATCTAATATAGGAATCCCCCCTTCAAAATGTAGAATCTCATTATTAATTTCTTGAAAAGACTTTGCATGTCTGAATCTATCCAAGCGATCAAGCTTCCACTCAACAACATTGTCAATCTTGGAATATTCAAGAAAGATCACATCTCTAGATATTATAAAATTCTTGTTAACTTCATCATATAGACGGTATGCTTTGGAGGTATTTGAGGACCCCAAGAAGATACATTTGTGACTCTTGAACTAAGTTTGTTTCTTTGTTCCCTGGGTAGAAAGGCATAACAAGTGGAACAAAAAACATTAAGATTCCTCATCGAAGAATGTGGCCATACCACATTTCATAGGGAGTCTTGTTTTTTATAGCATTAGGTGGAAACCTATTCTTTATATACACAACACATAGAATTGCATCAGTCAAAAGCATCAGTTTAACATTCTTGAAAAACATCATGGAACGTACCATATTTAAGATTGTTCTATTCATTCTTTCAGCTACTTCATTTTGTTGGGGATTATAGGGCACAGTCGTTTGATGTTTGATCCCATGGTCGTGAAGATAGTTTTCAAATTCATTTGAAGTGTATTATTTTCCATTATCAGTGTAAATGGAGCCAATATGAGATTGTGCATCATTTTCAATCCATGCATGAAATTTCTTGAATGTTTCAAAAGCTTCATATTTTTCCTTCAATAAATAAACCCAACACATTCTAGTGTATTCATCAATAATGTAGTAATTTACAGGGTAAGTTCCTCAAACAAAACACCAAAGGACACCGCTCACAAACAGATCAAAGATCAATACACCAATACTGTTGACGTGGTTAAAACCCTCAAAGAGGGAAACAGTCCACGGTCTGAGCCAACACAGTCACTTCAGGCAATTTATTAATAAAAGAATGAAAATTTACATAAGCTTCTCTCATGAACGGTTACCCTACAAATGACCCTCCATGCTCTTTAAATAGAGATCATGGACCAATCGAGTGTTAAGCCATGGATCAAGTGTTGGTAATACCGAGGAGAGAATGAACCGTCAGATCACTACATATTGTGATCTTCAGGTTGTAAGTTACAAAAGTACATAGTAAAGAAACACACTTTACCTAACTCTACACTAGACCAAGTTATATTCAACTATTTCCTATGTGTTGGAATATCCTAACATTCCCCTTTAAGAACAACTTGGGATAGGATTGAAGGATGTAAAAATATGACACAATAGTAGAAGGAAGGAGGTATTAGAGCCTATCCCCCCTTAGTGACAACTTCCTGAACTCCAACCATAAATCGAAGTTTAGTAAACTTCGCCTCTGTGAGAGCCTTTGTAAAGATGTCTGCAACTTGATCATCTGTTGAACAATATTGCACTTCAAGAACATGGTCGTGAATGAGATTTCTGATGAAGTGCATGTGCAGTTCAATGTGTTTGCTACGCTGATGTTGGACTAGATCTTTGCATAGTTGAATGGCACTTTGATTATCACACCAAAGTGTAGTTGGATGCTGTTGCTGAAAGCCAAACTATTACAGGATCTGACGAAGCCACATGGCTTCCTTACTAGCTTCTATGGCACCACGATACTCTGCTTTTACTGAAGAAAGAGAAATGGCACTTTGTTTCTTGCAATCCCATGTAATAGGTCCTGAACCAAGAGTGAACACATAACCTGCAGTAGACTTTCGATCATCGGGGTCACTAGCCCAATCAGAATCAGTGAAACCAACCAATGGAGGAGATGCTTTTGCACTGTAATGAATCCCAAACTGAACTGTACCTCGAACATAATGAAATATTCTTTTAGCTGCTTTCTAATGAATTTGATGTGCGTTTTGCATAAGGTCAGGACGAGTATGGGTCAGATACAAAAGTTTTCCTACAAGTTGATGATATAAGGTAGCATCAACTTCAGGGGAAGTACAAGTGACTAAAAGTTTGGCTCCAGACTAAAAGGGAGAAGGGGCTGGCTTACATTCTTCCATGTGAAAATGGCGTAGAAGATCACATGCATACTTGAACTGGGAAAGGGAAATACCTTCCTTGGATTGTAAGACTTGAAGACTAGGAAAATAATGCAAGTGTCCTCAGTCTGTCATTTCAAACTTCTTTTTAAGGCTGAACTTCACATGGTTTATAAGGTTGAGATCACTACCAGTAAGGATAAGATCATCAGTGTTACACAAAAATATCGTCACCATGATTATTTGCAGTCAGTATGGGTCTATCATCACTTGTACTATCCTCCTAAGCAAGTCTCAGACCTTAGCTCTTCAAGTCAAGCTTTGAAAATGGGAGAAAGACATTAAAAATCAATGAAACTCTGGTTCCGCACTTTCTCTCACTGTCACCTGCGGTCCTGCACCTTCTGTTTACAAAAACTGCGGACCTGCCCGCTCTGTCCCTAAAGGTGTGGGTGCGGACCCCTGTGAAAGTCAAAAGGCGCAAGTTTTATCTTAAAAAACTCACTTTGGGTTAATTCTAGAGGATTATAGAAGGAATTTTGACGTGGATTGTTCGCTCTGAGGTGGTTCATGCATCCCAAAAGAGAAGGAGCTAATCCCTTGATGAGAGGAGCTATCCCTATGAAGGAGGGCTTTATCCCTTTGAAGGAAGACCTAGTAACCTCCCTCCATTGCACTATAAATTCAGGCATTGGGCTGGTTGCTGGAGAGGTTAGAAGCTGAACATTTTTGAGGGTAAATGCTGGTGAAATTAATACTTCCTAGTTGAGCTTAAGAGGAGAGACCACATACCTTTTTGGCTTCATTGGGAAGAGAGTGAAACTTGTCAAAGTAGAGGAGACTTCTTGCTGGACCCTGGGAGGAGCTTGTACAGCGTCAAGGCACAGGTTGTAAAGTTCTTCTTCTTTTGAATTAATACAATCAAACTCATTTTTCTCAACAAGTATCTCATGTTATTTGTTTCATGAACTCCTTGACTTTCATGTTGAATATGTTTTATGACATTGGCTTTTCAGGTGCTATTTAATTTGTTTGCCTTGTTTGTGTTTGCAGATTCACAACAAAGGAGCTCATTTGGATCGAAGGAGCGAGGGCATCCACAAACTTGCGTTGGACCTAAGGTAGGCCCTAAAAACACTTGTTTGCCATTGTTTATAAAATCATATTTAGAGAAAGATAGTGTCTGGTTGGTTTGCTTGTCATTAGGTCTTCTTTAGATTCTAGGAAGGTCTATCTTGTCCGCAAGATCGACTTATTCCATGCGACAAAATGGCGACTCCGCTGGGGACTTGATTGTTTTCCTTGTTTTTACTTTGACCTGAGAAACTGTGTTTTTGTTTCTGTTTTTGGCTTGTTGTGTGTAAAATTGGGTAGAGTTTGTAGATCCAGGGTTATTTTTCGTTTTTCATAGCTTTGGGAGAGGACCGCACCCTAGCATTTTGACACAGTGCGTACCTATCCGCACCTTTGCTTTTAGCACAGAGGGGGACCGCACCTGTGTTAACTGTGGGCATGCGGACCCTGTCAAAATTTTGAAAAACCTAAGATTTCCTCTATTAGTCAGCTTAGTTTTTGTTTAGAAATTGTTATCCACTACCCAGACCTGCATATAACTTGTCAGAAGCTTTCCTTAGGTTGATTTCATTAGTTTTAGGGTTTTAGGTGAAAATCCTAGGAGTTTTGCTTGTTGGGCTTGTTTTTCATTTTGGTTGTGTAGTGGCTCTGAGCTTAGAAGCTGTAGGGACTTCAGATCACCTTAGTGTCTACCAGCCTTCTTATGAGTCTGACCATTTATGAAATCTCCCCTTGTTGAGGAATCCGCTTTGAGTTTTCTCTTTACAAAACTTCGAAAAGCTTGTGTTTAAAAGTTTGGATTTTCATTTTCAAAAAGAAAACAAAATTGGTTGTTCTTGACTGATTTGTGATTCTGCATAAATTGGTCCTTAGCTCACATCTAGCTAAGTAAAACATCCTTAAAAATACATCTTGTAGGCTTTGACTTCAAATAGGTTTTTATAATTTATAGATCTCAAAGTTAGTTATTTCCATAGTTTTGAGTGTTTTATAAAAAAATAAAAAAAATCTCTTTTGGAAAAAGTTTGTTTTTTGTAGTGGTTGAGTGCTTTGGAACGAAAAAGGGAAATTTTTGTGAAATAACTAGTTGTCTCGTTTTGAGTGCATTGGAAAGGACAAAATCTCTTCTTTTAATTTGTTTCTTAAGAAGGATTTGTGTTTACAAAGTATTTGCATTCTCAAAATCTTTCTTAGTTTAGAAGTTCATCGAAGAGAAAAAGATTGTTTAAATCATCTTAGGTGCATTTTTAGTGATTTTGAGTAGAGTCTTCATACCACGAGTTTCATCTCCGCACCTTTTGACTTAAACAAAAACCAATAAAAGATAACGCTTAAAGTAAAATTCATCTAGTAACATTTTTATTTCTAGGACTCTGATACACCAACTTAGCTTAGGCTAGTGTCTTGGAGTAGGAGAGTAATTAACTCTCCAAGACAGTAAAAACAAACAAGTAGCTGTATCTTGTGGTAGGGAAGAAATCCGATTGTTGCATTTATGCTCTGGGAAAGGTCCTCTTAAAGGAGACGCACGAGATCGTGTCCGAACCAGTGTGGGAATCAATCCTTCCTCATTGGGAACGACGCCAGATATTCACGTATTAAAAACAGTAAACCTCGGATTAACCATTGTCGAGGAGCCTGGGGTCACTTGTTGGTAAACCTTGGATTATGTCAAGGAGCCTTCAAGGGGATTGAGCTTGTTACTCTGCCCTTGCGTGCGTATCGGATCGTAGACTATTCCCCCAGGTATATTTGTTTCAGTTGGTAACCTTAGTGGCCATATTCTTTAGGATTCTTCCTAAGGTGACAGTGGTGGGAAGATCCCACCGTAACTGGAGCAGACGTCGGCTAGACTCACTTGGATTTTCTGGGGGGTTCTCTCCACTTGAGACGGTTAAGTGGAGGAACTTGGGCCAGTCTATTCATTAAGCAGGTTTCCGGGGTAACTGTTCCAACCGCCATTTCTGTATTGAACTCTGTGACGTTGGATTTCATCACCAACTAGTGTTTTCAGTACGGAAAGTTACTGTTTGTGTGTGTTTGATCTCCTAGATTCTTTAGGCATGTGATTCAAATTTGTTTGGTTCTTTAGAGGCTTTAGGTGCTTTTCATTGAGATTTTACTTTATTTGCGTGTGAAGTAGTTAAAAGTTTTTAACTGTGGCTGAATTACCGAGGAAGTCCCGTAGACTTCAGGGCCAACCTCCTGAGTTTTTAAACGTGGCTGAATTACTGAGGAAGTCCCGTAGACTTCGAGGCCAACCTCCTGAGGAAGTCCCGAGCCAGCTTGAAGGCTTGAAAGTCCTCGTAACTCCTAGAGACAGTAGAGTTGGGTCACCTGAAGAAGGAGAATCTTCTTTGATAGTACATCCTGATTTTCAAACGTTAGTGGCAGATTATAATCCACAGTCAGTGTCTGTTTCCGAAGTTACTGGTAGCTTTTCATCTACTAGTGATATAGGTGAGGAACCTGAAATATTCGAGCCTGAAAGTGAATTTGTTGCTACTCCGACATCGGGGTTTGTTTCTCCAGCTTCTAGTGGTCCTGGTTCACCTAGGGTAGAAAGAGTAATCACCCAAGATCTTCCTTCTGGACTTATTGCTATTGAAGAACTTACTACTCCGGAAGAAGAAGTAGGCATCCCTATCCCTGAAAATCAACCTGTTATTGAGCTAAGGGAGCGTGAATCAATTTTTTACAGTCCACCTAGGAGCAGTACTTGGTATCTTTCTTTGACTAATTTTTTAGAAAACTCAGGGTTAAGTTTTTCACCACCTCGCATTCCTTATCACCCAACACCTAGAGGTTATTATCCTCCGTTAAATATGTCTAGGCAGTCGTCCATGTTTACTCAATCGCCCGAATCCTTATTGTACGGCGGTCCTTCTGTTCCCTTTGGGTATCAGTCACTTTCTGGTACTTTTTCGGGAGCATCTCCTCAACCCATTGAGCAAGGATTATTAACTGGAAGCAATGGTACTAAGCCATTGAGCGTAGAAGACATTCTTATGATGTCAGGTTCTATTCCCAATCCTCAACCTCAAGGTGGCCAGTTACCGCCTGGGGGGCAGCCTCAATTATCGCCTGGGGGGCAACCTCAAGGACAGTACATACCTACGGGACAGTACGTTCCTCAAGGTCAACCCCAGACTCAATATGTACCCCAAGGTCAACCCCAATATCAATTTATACCTCAAGGTCAACCCCAGTATCAGTACGTGCCTCAAGGGTATCAACCCTAAGGTCAGTACTCGAACCAAAGTTTCCAACCACCCTCCGGTCAAATGTATGTTCAAGGAACGGGAAATGTACCTTTCAATTATCAATCCTACCCTCAACCCGGTTATGGTCCTCAGTATTCTCAACCTGTTATGGGTCAGTACCCCGGAATGAACATAGTGTGGGATCCATCGCAAACTCAACAGGTGTTGCAGCCAAATGTACAGTTGTCATCTCAAACTGGACAACCCTTAGTTTCTGGTACACCCCAGCAACCAGTCCAGTCTAACATTCAAACTTTTGTACCTTCGGTAGTTTCTCAGCCTGGGCCTAGTACGCCTCGTACTCCGCCTCAAACGACTGCTACAACTGCCGCAACATCTGTTCAATCTACCCCACCTACTTCTGGAGTATCGACAGCTCCGGTTTCTACTATTCCTGTATCTACTCCTCAGACATCTTTACCACCGTTTGGATCCACGATTCAAACTTCGGTTCAGATGCCTGTAGGACAACCTGGTTTAAGTACGGTTGTCACAAGTCAACCACAATTTACTTATCAACCGTACTAGGGACAGTACCAATTCGGTCCTGCTGTACAGCAGCCAGTCTATCAGTATCAACTGTACCCTGGGTACACTTATCAACAACCTCAACAACCCCAGTACGGTCCAGTTAATCCTGGTTTTCCGGGAGGATACAATATCCCAAATGCAATTCCTATTCCTAGTTATCTTGGATATCCTCCTCCTAGGGCTGGTCTCATGACCCAGAGTTTTAGGGATCCTAATTGGCAGTTACTGTTTACCGCAACTTTGGACTTGCCTGACTTGTCGCGCCTAACGAACGATCCCATTAATTATCTTCTGTTTTGGCCGCCAATGCTGAATAAGTTGCCAAGTGACATTCCTAAGTTTGAAGGTAAATCAGGAGAGGACCCGTCGAACCATGTGATGACTTACCACCTCCGGTGTGCGTCTAACTCCATTTCAGATGATTCAATCCGTCTTAGACTTTTCCAGCACACTCTAATTGGTCTCGCGGCCAAGTGGTACATTGAGTTACCGCGAGGCACATTTTATAATTTTAGTCAGTTAGCTACCTCGTTTTTAACTCATTTTCAGTTGCCAGTCAGATATGACAATGGCACGGAATTGTTAACTTCTTTAAAACAATCGACATCCACTTACATTTCAGATAATATTTATGAGTGGAGACGTCGACGGCGTTTAGTGAAGGTTTTTATTCCGGATCAGATTTTGGCTGAGTGGTTTGTAAAATCTTTGTTGCCAAAGATCACTGAAGATGTAGCTAAAGCCGGAGTTGTTACTGAGGAGCAAGTAATTGATCAAGCACAGTACCTTGACTTGGTATATACTCAGTCAGGTACGTTACACGAGAAAATCCCCGATCTTCCCAAGCAAAATCAAATCACTGCAGCTCCTTCAGGATCTCATGCCACCGATGGTATGATTGGTACGGTTAACACTAAAAGTAAGAAGGAGTCTTCCAAGAATTCTTCTCCTATTATAACCTTGCCTGATTCCCCAACAGGAGATTCTTCTGCAGAGATTTCCGCCAATATTCACGTTGTAGAGTCATCTACAGCCAAATCAAAATCCAGTGGGAAGAAGAAAGGAAAGAAGAAGAATAAAACGGACAAAAGTTCAAAGGAGAAACTTGAAAAATCGGAATCCAATGATGAAAAGCGAAAACCTCGTTATCCTTGTCTTGTTTGTGACGATGAACATTTTACAAGAGACTGCCCTCATCGTGCAGAGGTTGCGAAGATTGTCAAAGGTTCCCAAACTCCTGCTGTTTTGAAGGATCCTTTTCCAGCTCAAGACAGTAAGATGATAGGTTCGTCCTCGCGTGCCAATGAAGAACCCATACTGATGATGTCCCATGTTAGGATTGCGACTCGATCGCAAGATTATGGTAGTAAAAGTCCTGTTGATGGTAAAGAAGCAGAATCTTCTCATTCTAATCCATCAACGTCAGCTCCTGGTTCCGATCCACTACAGATCGAGAAACCTAATCCAAACTTGGTAATCAAACCGCCCGCCAAGGGTATACTTCGAAAGTCAGCTTTCAATCCACATGCGAGAGTGGCTCAGAACTATAACATTGTTGAGGATTTAGCTGTTTCACCCTCAGTAATGTCGGCTTTGGAAGTGCTGCAATCATGTCCAGCACAACGTAAATTACTTTTGTCGGCTATAGGAGCTGTTGACGTTCAGGACTCGAACCTAATAATTTTCAATCTAGAAAATAGTACACTGCGTTTGCCTCATTAAATGGCTTTCCAGATTCCAGTAATAGTCAAACACAGGCCTATTCATCGGACTGTAATTGATGAGGGAGCCTCAACATGTATTATGTCGATACAGTGTTGGAGATCGCTTGGTTCTCCTTCGCTAAATCAATCCCTGACGATTCTAAAGGCCTTTGATGGCCGTGGGTTTCATCCTTTTGGCATTCTACAGGATTTGCCTATTGGGGTTGAAGGAAAAACCGTTAATCTAAATGTGGAGGTGGTTGATGCCCCTCTAGATTACAACCTTCTCTTGGGTCGAAGTTGGTCTTACGCTATGACAGCGGTCGTTTCATCGGTCTTTCGAGTAATAAAGTTTCCACATAATGGAAAGATCGTAACAATAGACCAGCTGTCTTACTTTTCATCCGACCCAGCCTCTTCGGAAAGTATTCAGCATGTCGGTAAAACGACTATCCCGTATAAGGATGTTGGAGTAGGACTAGTTAAAGATGCCGGTTTACTGGGAACTTTTCCTTTTCCTCCGATCAACGCATCGTCTTCATTTGCAACCATTCATATGATTACATCAGACACCATTGTTTATGATGATCCTTGGATCATTCCTTCTGAATCTGAGATAGACTCATTTGGTGACGTCATGCCTTTGAGTCCATATGAAATTGCGTATGAGGCCGTGCAATCATTTACCGACCCATCTTCAACCGAAATTGACTTCATGAATGTGGTCTGTGAGGAACCATTTTTCACATCAACCTCGGATTTAATCACGTTTTCTAAACTTGTTCACTCTGATGAGCAAATTCGTGAAATCCTATGTGTAGATGATTTACCATGGGAAGATCTACATCACAGATCTTCGTTTTTACCTGAGAATGATCGTTTTGAAAATGGTTTCTCATCAATTTTTACGACTGAATATGTTAAGGAACCTCAGAATCCAATGAAACATCCTGATTCAGAGCTAAATTTGGGAAACATCTCTCGAACTATTCCTATTGACATTTCGGTTAAGCCCGAAATTGTTGAGAACATTCATATAGGTGCCTCGTGTACAGATGACGAATTTCAAATATATAAGGCCCTATTTCAAGAATTCCGCGACGTGTTTGCCTAGTCCTATGAGGAAATGCCAGGAATTGATCCCGCAATTGTTGTTCATGAGATCAAGACTTACCCGAACGCTAAACCCGTCCGGCAATGTTTGCGTCAGATTCACCCACGAAAAGTTGCTGCAATTAAAGCAGAAGTTGAAAAATTACTCAAAGCAGGTTTCATTTATCCGATCCCGTTAACGGATTGGGTATCAAATATTGTTCCGGTTAACAAAAAGCAGGGAACAATAAGAATATGCATCGATTATAGGGACATTAATCGAGCCTGTCCAAAGGACAATTACCCAACTCCCTATATCAATCAAATTATTGATGATTATGCTGGAAGCGAAATATTCTCCTTCATGGATGGTTTTTCCGGTTACAATCAAATCAATATTCTACTTGCCGATCAACCAAAAACGGCTTTCATTTGTCCATGGGGGACATTTGCTTATTGCAAGTTACCTTTTGGGCTCAAGAATGCCGGAGCAACTTTTCAAAGGGCCATGTCTTATGCGTTTCATGACATCAAGCACATTGTGCAACCATATCTCGATGACTTGCCTGCTCATTCATTACATTGAGCTGATCACCTCGTCCATTTACAAGCAATCTTTATGAGGTGTAGGCATTATTGGATTCGGTTGAACCCACATAAATGTGTTTTCTGTATAGAAACAGGTCGATTACTGGGGTTTGTAGTTTCGAAAGCCGGCATTCGCGTCGATCCCTCGAAAGTCGAAGCTATTGTCAAATTGCCTCCTCCTTCGAGTCTTCGCCAACTCCAAAGTTTGCAAGGGAAAGCAAATATTTTATGACGATTCATTCCTAGCTACGCCGAAGTTACAAAGGGTTTTACCCGGTTGTTGAAACATAATATTCCATTCTATTGGGATGAGATAGCTTAGAAATCTTTTGATGCACTTAAACACGCGTTGACCCATGCACCGTTATTACATCCTCCCAACTACAACCAGGATTACTTCTTGTATCTCGCTGCCTCTCATTCCACCATTGCAATGGTCTTAGTTCAGGAAGATGAATTCGGAATTGAACATGTGATATATTACCTTAGTCGAACTTTAAATCCAACTGAGCTAAAATACTCACATGTGGAGAAATTGGCATTGGCAGCCGTTCAAGCTGTCCAACGTTTTCGTCACTACATTTTACTACGTAAAACTACAGTAATTTCGGATTGCAACCTTATGATCTACATTTTTACCAAGCAATTGCTAGGGGGCAAGTACTCTAAATGGATTGTTATCCTGCAGGAGTTCGACTTGGAATTTGAGAAATCCAAGTCTAAGAAATCTTTAGTTTTTGCGGAGTTAATGTGTGACTTCCCGCGTGCTGACACGGAAACTGTGGTGGAGGAGCCCATTGCGGACGAATCCTTGTTTCTAATCAGCACTTTAGATCTGTGGTATGGGGATATCATCATTTATCTCCAGACCCAATCCTTTCGGCCAGAAATTTCAAGGTCAGAATGTCGGAAAATTCGATTCCAGTCCCAACAATTCAGGATTATTAGAGATACTCTTTATCACCGTGGGGCGGACTCCGTTTTTCGACGTTGCTTAACTCACGAGGAAGCTGAAAGGGTTCTAAATGATTGTCACTCTGGAGTGTGTGGCGGTCATATGTCTGGGTATGCCACAGCCCAAAAGATATTGCGCACTGGCTACTTCTGGCCATCTTTATTTAAAGATTGTATTACGACAGTCCGAAAATGCCACAACTGCCAAATTTCTGATTGAAAGATGCGCGCTCCACCTGCTCCTCTCAACCCTATAATTTCCGTTGGTCCTTTTGCCAAATGGGGTATCGATTTTATTACATGTAACCCTCACTCGGCCGGGGGGCATGCGTATATCATCCTTGCGGTACATTATTTTACCAAGTGGGCCGAGGCAATGCCTACATTTGAGGCAGACGGCAAGACAACTGTAATTTTCGTGTTCAATCATATAATTGCTAGGTTTGGTGTCCCGCAAGTGATAATCACTAATCATGGGCGTCATTTTCGAAACATTATGATGACCGAACTTACAGGCCAGCTTGGTTTACGTCACGATAGTTCAACCCCTTATTATCCACAAGCTAATGGTCTGGTTGAATCCATCAACAAAGTTTTAGCTATCATGATCCGACGAATCATTGGGATTCATCAGTCGAATTGGCATAACATGCTATTTTCAGTGCTTTGGGCGTACCGAACTTCAGTAAAAACATCAACAGGGTTCACTCCTTTCCAACTAGTCTATGGTTTGGAAGTTGTGTTACCCATTGAATGTGAAATCCCGTCACTACAAATGGCCATCGAGTTACTTCCAGCCACTTCCAAAGAGGAAAAGCATTTGTTATACTTGGCTCAATTATATGAGAATCGACGTGATGCTGCATTGGCGATCGAGACTCGCGCAAAACGCATGAAAGCTCAGTATGATCGAAATGTGACCCCTCGAAATTTTTCAGAAGGAGATCTAGTCTTAGTTTACGATCAAGCTAATGACAAATTAGGCGCTGGAAAATTCGTTCCTATGTGGCATGGTCCCTATGTTGTCAAGCGAAAGCTAGCAAAAGGGGCCTATGAATTGGTAGACTTTGACGGGGACTCTTTGGGTAAACCCAGAAATGGTCTTTACTTGAAGAGGTATTATGCTTAAAGAATGGGTGTGGAGATTTTTAGTTAGGATAGTTTTTCTTTCTAGCTGGTGTGTTTTAGTTTAAACAGTGTGCTTAGCTTAGAGAGTGTTTTTTCGTCATTATTCCTGCTTATCTTGGTTTTACTTTTGATATTGCAGATGTCGATGCCTCTCCAAACATACATTGGTTTCGCTGATGGTGCTTGTCGTAATACACAGAACATTTCTTCCGCAACGTGGGTTATCTATTCTCCCTCTGATGAGTTAGTATCTATGCATGGGGTAAGCCTCGGTCAAACAACGAACAACATTGCCGAGTATAGTGCAGTGATTGAGTTATTATCTGAATCTATTTCATTTGGGATTCAGAGTTTGATAGTGAGGTTAGATTCTGAACTCATTGTACTACATCTTAATAGAGTGTATGCCATTAGAAATCCAATGTTATTAAGATTATTTTTGAGAGTGCATCTCTTGGAATGTGAATTTGATTATATTGAATATCAGCATATTCCAAGATCTTTAAATACGTTAGCAGATGCAATTGCTTCTCGAATGTTAAATAGACATTTGCAATAATCATACATGTAAATTTAAAACCATTCCATAACATGATTTACAAGATAAGCCGGTAATAGTAATATATATATAGGAGTGTGTCAAAAAATACATTGTCCTCGATCATAGGTTGAAAAACACCTTATGATCGGCAAAAATGATAAGTACAAAAAAAAAAATGTCATATGTGCCCACAATAGGCGATCATCCTATCACTGGTGATGATCTCGATAAGAAACCACTGCACGGGCCACCTTGCAAAGGAACCTCCTAAAAGGTCCCGGGACCCCAATCACATAGCGCTGAAGTCGATGAGGAATGTCATCTATAGTGGTCTCCAGAATATCTCCTATCAAGTGCTCGAGATGACCCTCCAACTCGGCCAAAACCTCTGTTGATTCATCCTGTGGGGCTGGCGCGGTTGCAACTGGTTGTTTCCTCTCGTAAGGCCGGAAAGCGGCTGGTCACTGTGGACCCACATCTGCATTTGAAACTTTTGCTATCAGTTTTGAGACGATGGAAAAATAATAAAAAAAATTAAAATAGGAAAAATGTTGAAAATGATTTTACATGAGTCATCCCACTGCTCTCCTAGTGGAAGAGCCATGTCTGGGTCACCACGAAAATCTACCCCAGCATAAGGGAAGTCCTGAATAGAAAAGACCTGGTTTTCCAACCATTGGAAATACTCAAGTTTGAATCGAGCAACCTCTGTCCTCTCGTCATGGTGACGGGCCATAACTGTGACCCATCGCATCAGTTTGGGCTCTCGAGGAAGCCCAGCTCCAACAGTAAGGTGCTGCGGGATCAACATGGGAACCCTCTCCAGGCCAAAACTCACAACCAAAGCCCCATAACCAAAGGTCTTTAGTTGTCCGTTTTTGGCCCTGGTCAGTTGACCTTTTAGATTGGCCAACACAGCATCGCACCAGTTGAAGATGGTGCCTCGAAAGCAATCAACTGCCATACACATCTGGGATTCGGTGGCAATATGTAATGCGGCAGCCCCGCAAAGTCTGGTGACAGTAAACGCAATCACCATGAGTTCAGGACGGGATATGGTCTTTATGTCTATCCCTTTGTCTCTAGCCTGGCTGTTGCAGAACTCTAGCCAGAGGCTATCGACAGACTGGCCACCTAGCCTAGCCCCAAACAGAGTCAAGTCTTCACCTCTTTTAGGCAAAACAATCAAGAAATATATGTCCGCCGGCTCGATTTCAAGCTGGTGGCCACCAATGAAGAAGCACTGGTCCCGTATGCTCCATCTGTCAACCAGCCACTGTAAGAAATCCACCTGAGCCCTCATGCCAGGAATGGCCCAGAATTTGTACAAGTCGCACGCACTCAAAGCATCAAGTGAAGGCCGATGATTCCATGCGGCAGCATCCACGTCCTCATGCTCTCGTTCGCGCCAATCTAGCATGATGTACTCTCTGCATCAAGTATAAAGATAAATTAAATTGCTATAAATTATTTTGTTTGGTCCAATTTTGAGAATTTTTGGGTTAAAAACACTTGCAGCGGGGACCGCACCCTCCGGGTTAGACACAGTGTGTGGGACCGCACTTTGTCTACATGGAAGGTGCGGACCCCTGACTTTTTCCCAATGGAGAAAAAGTCGGGGTCCGCAGGCCAGCAGTGGTAAACCTGCGGGCCCCCGCGCGCGGGTTTTAAGCCTAAAAACCCTCCCAAAAATGAAATGAATGACTAAAACAGGAAATGAAATGGTTAAAAATGAAGAGTAGGATGATGTGGATTACCTAGAGAAGACGGCGTTCGATTCCGACAGTTGGATTTTCCGCAATCTTCACAGGAAGTTTTCTGAACAAAAGCACTATTTTCTCACCCAAAACTCAAACGGTAAAAATGAATTGACGAAGGCCCTTTTTATAAGTCTTTTGAGTAAATAAATTGCAAATTTGTTTATGTTTCACTTTGAAAAGGTATTTTTGCGACATTTTTATCCATTTCAAACAGGTATGAGTAATGTTTGCGTTTTTGTTCAGGATAAAGGATTATTCAGGCGAAATCTATCATTTTCGACGGAAAAACATTTAGAGTCACCTTTAAGCTCTTTTCTGACTCCTAAAACATGAAAAGATTGCCGAGTTTTTCTTTTAAATTCGTTAAAACGGAATTAAAAGACGGTCTACTTACAGCTCTTTTCCGACCGTAAAAACATGAAAAGATTGCCGGATTTTTGTCGTTTCAAATGCGTTATTGGTTATAAAATGACGTGTCATTGATTGCTTTTTTACTTTTTCGGGTCAAAGGCACTAATAATGAAAAGTACTCCTTGGTCGTAAAAGATCAAGCAGTTCTCTCAAGTATTATTTTATACTTTTTCAGGCATGGGAGACACAAATTTACGAAAAAGGTCAACCCTGGAGTCTTCTTAAGTTTTTTCAGACTCTCTAAAATTGAAAAACACCGAGTTTCTCTTATACTGGACTCGTTAAAATTTCACAGTAAAGGACCTGTTCAATTACAAACAAGAACGAACCACTCCTTCTTAGGGTTCGAATTTAAACTAGGTTGGACTCATCCGAAGGATGAGCTTATAATCAAGCAAATGTTATCCTCCTCAAGCTTGCCAAAAATAAAGAGGTACTTGCCAGAAATGGTGGGGGAAAAGAGAGAAAAATGAGCCTGTTTGTCATACTTTGTAACCGCTCTTGAACACGACACTTTTATTCACCTGGGTTGGGAAATCCTTTGCCTAATAGTTGATCAAACCACATTGAAAGTCTTCAGCCGATTTCTGGGTATTAACTTTGGGTCAATTGTCACCAAGCCATCTGTCATGTCGTTATGTGTTCAAGAGGTCACTGCCAATAAGCCATTCATCTGCAAAATATCTGTCATCCATATTGACCATCCCTGAGTTAGTCCTTGCAACTAAATTTCTTCGACTTGATCTATGATTTCGTGTTGTGGGCTTGCCTACGACGGATCACTTTCTATCGACTTCAGCTCATTATCTAGAAAGATGATCTAGAAATCGTCAGTACCTTGAGATCTGCATGCCTCAATGGAAGGTTTCTCGCCTTTGATGACAGGTTGCATCATTGACCTCCGATCAAAGGATTCCGTGACATGTTCGACATCAACACATTTATTCGCATCTCATGGATTGTACTGGGTACTTTGAGAGCCATTGACATCACTGGTGGTTTCTCTCACACTTGTTAATAGTTTACATCATTGACTGGTAATCAAGTGGTTTCTACCATGTTCGACATCAACACATTCGTTCGCATGGATAGAATCGTACTGTTTCGAGAAGTAGAAATGAAGACCCTGGATCTAGTTTCCACAATCCAGGCTGCGAGGAATTTTGTATTCATTATATAATGGACTATTCATAAACAGATGGCTGCGTCCATACTGTGTCCACATGAGTCTATACTTGTGATGTTTTACAAGATCATTCCTGTATCAGAGCAGTAGTTAGTTTTCTAGTCAGTTTTGATCTGAGTATGGGAATGCCTACCTCAGCGATGATATGATCTCATATATATATCTTGCATTGAATGTTTTTACAGTTTCCAACCGGGCTCTCCACAAGATGATCCTCAAAATGATAAAGTACTTCACTCTTCCTAAATGATAAATGAAATCCTCATCTACTACAGACTTCGCACTTTAGGGGGCAATCTGTTCCACAAAAATATCGTCACCATGATTATTTGCAGTTAGTATGGGTCTATCATCACTTGTACTGTCCTCCTAAGCAAGTCTCAGACCTCAGCTCTTCAAGTCAAGCTTTGAAAATGGGAGAAAGACATTAAAAATCAATGAAACTCTGGTTCCGCACTTTCTCTCACTGTCACCTGCGGTCCCGCACCTTCTGTTTACAAAAACTACGGACCTGCCCGCTCTGTCCCTAAAGGTGTGGGTGCGGACCCCTATGAAAGTCAAAAGGTGCAAGTTTTATCTTAAAAAACTCACTTTGGGTTAATTCTAGAGGATTCTAGAAGGAATTTTGATGTGGATTGTCCGCTCTGAGGTGGTTCATGCATCCCAAAAGAGAAGGAGCTAATCCCTTGATAAGAGGAGATATCTCTTTGAAGGAGGGCTTTATCCCTTTGAAGGAGGACCTAGTAACCTCCCTCCATTGCACTATAAATTCAGGCATTGGGCTGGTTGCTGGAGAGGTTAGAAGCTGAACATTTTTGAGGGTAAATGCTGGTGAAATTAATACTTCCTAGTTGAGCTTAAGAGGAGAGATCACATACCTTTTTGGCTTCATTGGGAAGAGAGTGAAACTTGTCAAAGTAGAGGAGACTTCTTGCTGGACCCTGGGAGGAGCTTGTACAGCGTCAAGGCACAGGTTGTAAAGTTCTTCTTCTTTTGAATTATTACAATCAAACTCATTTTTCTCAACAAGTATCTCATGTTATTTGTTTCATGAACTCCTTGACTTTTATGTTGAATATGTTTTATGACATTGGCTTTTCAGGTGCTATTTAATTTCTTTGCCTTGTTTGTGTTTGCAAATTCACGACAAAGGAGCTCATTTGGATCGAAGGAGTGAGGGCATCCACAAAATTGCATTGGACCTAAGGTAGGCCCTAAAAACACTTGTTTTCCATTGTTAATAAAAGCATATTTAGAGAAAGATAGTGTCTGGTTGGTTTGCTTGTCATTAGGTCTTCTTTAGATTCTAGGAAGGTCTATCTTGTCCGCAAGATCGACTTATTCCGTGCGACAATCAGCATAAAAAAAAAGAATGAGAAGAGACTTTCCCACTTTCTTGGTGTAGACAGTATTTTCAGAGTGACACCTAGAAAATCTAGTTTCTAAAAGAAAGCTATCCATTTTGGCATACCAAGCCTGAGGGGCTTGCTTGAGACCATAAAGGGATTTCTTAAGCTGACATACAAGGCTAGAGTTTGTTTGTATAAAGCCAGTGGGTTGTTCCATATATATTTCTTTATGCAAGTTCCCATACAAGAAGGTAGATTTAACATCCATCTGATGGACTTCCCATTTGAAAGAGGCAGCAAGGGAAAGAACAAGGCGGATAGAGTTCATTTTGGCAATAGGGGAGAAGGTTTCAGTATAGTCAATGCCTTCAACTTGTGAAAAACCATTAGCAACAATATGAGATTTATGTTTATCAACTTTTCCATCTGGTCCATACTTGGTTCTGTAAACCCATTTGCATCTAACAAGTTTTCGTCCCTTTGGTAGGGGAACAAGATCCCATGTATCATTTACCAATAATGAACGATATTCTTCATTCATAGTTTCATCCCAATCTGGATGGCCTGAAGCTTCTGTAAAGGTGTCGCGATCATAATTAGCTTAAGCTTGAGCTAGTAAAGAAGAGGCTCTATCGAACTAAGAATGTGTACATCGCTAATTTGTAGTATCACTAGCAAGAGACCCTGCTGCATCCCGAGTAGCACGGACCAATTTTGGAAGTTGAGGAGCTGAAGGAGGATCCTAATAAGGTGGGGGAGGATTGTCATCCTCGCTGTCATCATCTGAAGAAGAAATATTTTCAGAAGTAGAAGGGATAGAGAGAGGTGGCACATCTGCCGAACTAGGCTTGTGGCTGATATATGTTCAAAAAACTTTACATCTCTTCTAATGATAACATTTTTGGAATTAAGTGGAATAAGTTTGTATCCTTTGACATCTTCAGAATATCCAACAAAAATACATTTTTCACTCTTAGGTTCTAAAGCTTTATGTTTCTCATCTAGAATATGGGCCCATGCTTCACTTCCAAAAACACGAAAGTGACTTACATCTGGTTTAATTGAGCTCCATGCTTCTTCTAGAGTGATATTCTTTAAAACCTTAGTAGGAGTACGATTTATTATTTAATTTGCATAGTTAATTGCTTCTACCCAAAAATTAAGACTAAGTCCTTTAGATTGAAGCATACAATTAGCCATTTCCTTTAAGGTGCGATTCTTCCTTTTAGCTACAACATTTTGTTGTGGAGTATATGGAACAATATGTTGCATTTGAATTCCATTCTCAGTGCAAAAGTTGATGAATTTGTTGTTAACATATTCTCGGCCATTATCAGATCTTAGCTTAAGAATTTGATGTTCAAATTGTTTTTCAACAAAGGCCTTAAAGGCCAAGAACATGTTAAATACTTCACTCTTGAGTTTTAAGAAGTATACCCAAGTGCGTCTGGAGAAATCATCAATGAAAGTTAAGAAATACTTGTAGCCAGAGAATGAAACAACTGAGAGTGGACCACATAAATCATTATGCACAAGCTGTAAAGGGGCTGAGGTGTGCCAAGAGGCACATTTTTCAAAACTATCCCAATGATTTTTTCTGAGTATACATCCAGAACAAACAACATCTCTGCAAGATACCATTGGAAGACTTGTCACCATATTTTCTTTATATAGATTCTGAAGGGAGAGATAGTTTAAGTGAGAAAATCACTCATGCCAAAGTTTGCTCACTTCATCATTATGAGCAACAAATACCGAGGGAACATTTGATGACCCAAAGTTGTTAAACTTATACAACCTTGTAGAATCATCAGCAATGTCAGTAGCTAAAATCTGTCTAGGATCTCTTAGATCCTTAATTACAACATCGTGAGGTGAAAATTCAACGATTTTACCTTCACCTGAATGAGTTATCTAATATACATATAAAAGGTTGCAGGATAAGGTTGGAACACATAATACATTATTAAATTGACCATTGTCTATATGAACAGTTCAAGTCCCTAAAACACTAAGAGATCTATCATCACCAACATATATATTTTTGGTGTTACAATCATTTAAAGAAGAAAATATGGATTTTTTTTTGGCCATGTGATAAGAAGCTTCAGAATCAATGAGCCACTCATGAGAATGAGAAGAAGAAGATACATTTAGTGCATATCTAGACCGAGATGCTTGACAACCACATGCAGAAAGTGCTATTCCTGAAGATGAAGTTGAAGTTGTTGAGTGCTCCAAATGGATGTTATGCTTATTCATTGCTACCTCCAAGGCTTCCATCTTCTTAAAGCATTTGGATTCTAAGTGGCCATCTCGATTACAAAAGTGGCAATTTCTATTAGTCTTCTTCTGTTTGTTTTTATTTGCCTTATCATTTTGTTGAAATTGCTAGAGTCGGTCTGGTCATCCCTCCGTCAGAGATCAAAACTCTTTTTTTTGCATTCCATGTTTAGGTGTCCCATCTCACTCGATCAGTTGCATTCCGTTAGGAGCATGCCATAAATCTGTCAGAAGGGATTTTTTCATTCATCCCCCTCATGATTTTCACTGCTGGCTCAGGTCTGTTCATCAAAATCAAGTCTTAAAACTCATTTGCAGTCCTGTTTCAGTTTCTAGGTCATAACAGTCATGTTAGTCATTAGGTCTAGGGTTAGTCAATTTGGTCTTCGACAAAGTCTAATAAAGCCAGAAGGCCAGAGGAAGGTTCTTGATAAGTTGTTATTTCAAAGATTTTTATCGTCATATGGATGGATTATGACTTTTCTTCAAAACTCTGTTTTGAAGACAAGTCGACATTTCGTTTTTTGTAATAATTTTCCAAATTTTTCAGTTCTTGAATTCTTCATGCGCAACCCTGGTCTCCTTTGCCAAATCACATGTCAGCTATTCCTGCAAAAATTTGCCAAGAGTTTCATAATTTCAACCAAAAAATCAAGGAGGAAACAAAAGGTGAGAGTTGTATTAATTATGAAAAAGTGCCAATTTCAAAGCATTACAAAAATGGGTTTTGAGGAACCAAAAATCAAATCAATGTCTTTATAAGCTTTTTCCATGAAGATCAATGTCATTTTGCATGCCAAGGTCAAAGAAAAGCATTTCAAACTGAATTGGGTGAGCAAGTGCATGTTTTGGGGTGAAACTGCTTGCAACTAGCCGGCGCGACGCACTGGAAGCGTGCGGCGCACTGGGTTCTTGGCCCGACGCATACAGTCCAAAGCCCGAAATTGTTTCAAATTTCACCAATTTGCTCATAACTTGCGTGGATTTGCCAGGTAGGGTTGCTATTTTCATATTTCATCCAGTTTTGTGAATAGTGATGGTGGTTTATGGATGCCAATGGGTGAACGCATATATCAAACCCTCATTCTATAAACACAAGCAAACTTGCTACCAAGGTTTCAGAACTTACTATTTTGCCACCAAAATCATTTCTCCTTCCCATTGTTCCCTTGTCTTCACCAATCCCTAATTCCCTATCACCTAAATTCATTATTCCCTTCTCCTACATGCTTTGTCCCAAATCCTCCAACCTCACACCTCAAAACCTATACAACAATCCCAAACCCTAAACCCTATTCCCATACATAAATCCCTCAAACCCTCTCCCATATTTCCCTATCAAATTTCTCCCAATAATTCCCATTCCTCACTATTATTTCCCCTTCCTAACAGTCCCTGTTTCATTTGTTTTTTCCCTTTGCTGGCAGACTTTTCACTCTAAAGAGCAGTTAAACAATTTTCATATACAGCAGCATCTTTTCTTCAAGGTATTTTGTACAGCAGTCATGGCATCTGAGCATTCATCGGACTATGAAGTGGAAACCCAAAGTGACTCACCCTTGGAAGAACAGGCACCTCGGAGGCCTCATAAAGGTGGTAGACATGTTAGAGAAGAACCAACCACCCTTACAGAATTGCAGGCCTGCCCTCTTGCTATGCAGTGTTTTCAGCATCAGTCATGCTATGAGTTTTGTCAAAAGGTGGCTAGTGTCCAATTTCATCATGAGCTAGCTCATTTGTTCGTGCTACACTTACATGGAGATCAAGCTACCTTAGTCGGTGTCACCTTCATGCTTACACCAGAATCTGTCTCATTAGCAACAGGTATACCGAACATTGGTGAACCATGGCACAAGAAACAGAAGATTGACCGGCAACATTATGAGTCATACATTAAAACCAGTTTCTTGAGGCAACTCAAGAGAGTGTTCCCATTCTGATATCTGAAAGATGAATATGCTCCACTAATGAGATTAATTATGAAATATTTCAGCTGTGAGGGACGGTTCTCTCATCTTTATGCTTATCACATCAGGTTGCTCATGCATTTCACCAGGGTACGGATGATGAACATTCCGTATTTCATTTGCTGGAACATAGAGAGGATGACCACCTTTATACAGCATAAAACCCCTCAGCAACAACTTAACAGTGTCTATCATTTTGCTCTTATTAAGATTTTGGTGGTTCATCAGCTTGGAGTACAAGGAATCACTTGGGATGATTTCATCTCTCGTGACTTCTTCAGAGCTTCATGGGGATTATCAGAGGTTAAGCATGAAGGTGGACCTTCTCATCAGTATGAGCGCCATGAGACCACTAGTGTGCCGGTATTCATCACATATCAGAGAGGCACCAGACATTTGTTTGCAGCGGCAAAACGAGTGTTATCTCCACCCGGGGTGGAAGGGACCTCGGTTCCTCCACTAGCATCACAGGTACATGACAAAGGCAAGAGGCCAATGCAGGATGAGGGGCCTTCAGGTGAGCCATCAGGTGAGCGAGAGACCGACTTCATTCTCATTCATGCTGATGATACTAATACGGGTCCACAAAGCGCCAAACTTTGAGAGATCATCCAGGAGCAGCAAACAGAGATCGAAGCCTTATCCCTTGACTTAGAGAGGGCTAAGTGGACCATGAAATACTTGGAGCAGAGGAACAAACAGCTTGAAGATTAGCAGGCAATCATGGAGCTACAAAACATCTGCGAGAATCGCCAAGCTGCACAAAGGAGAAGAATTGAGCTCACATCATTGGAGCAAGAGATTAATGAGGATCGAGAGGCCAATCTTGAGAGAGTTAACATGCACTTACAGAGGCTATTGGACAAGGCTGACAAAGACCATGCATTGCTGAGACACATGGCTTTCCACTACATGGCACGAAACAAGGTGTGCAAGGCCTCAATCAGGAATTTGAAGGCAAAATTGACGAAGGCAATAAAGAAGTAAAAGAGGCAAAGGGAGCTCGATCGTCTTTAGATATTGGCCGAAGCCTCTTTAGCCCAGCATAACACTTAATGAAGAAGCTCCAGCCCAAATTTCAAGAAATTTGGGGCATTTTTGGTATTTTTGCAAATTTTTGTACAAAAAACAGGGTTTTTCTCCCTGTGCACCGCACCACGTGGCGCGCGCTTATGATTGGAGGCTCCAAATGCAAAAACGTTTATATTTTTGTATTTTTCATGAAAAATCATGACTGTTGGTGCATGGCCAAGAAGTTTGGGCAAGTTTTGAGTCCTTAGGAGGTCAAAAACACTCAAAAAATGATCTCTCTGCCTCTATTTTGACACACATGAAGCAGTCTTGGGAGATTGAGGTTTTGGAGGGGAAATGGGCACCAAATTCAGAAATTCTAGTTCGGTTGGAAAGTAGACAGGCAAGGATTTCCAACAAGCACACTTGGGCTCAATTTGGACTTCAACAAGTGCCTCAAAATCAACATCAAAGTGGCATGATGCATACAAAAATTGGCGCGGCGCACAAAGGTTTTTTGCCCAATTTTTCACCTTCCAGCTCAGAAATTCGGCCAGTTTGCCTAGTTTTACTTTGTGATGTTATTTTTGACCTATCTTGATGTAATTGGATGAACATGATGTAATTTTGGCACTTATTTACTTGTTCTAGAGGATTCATTCTCTAAAAAGTGAAAATTTAATGAATGAATCAGTTTCCTACCTTATAGAGGCAAGTTGTTTTGACTGCCTAGATTGTAGTGCTTTGTTTAGAATTGGTTGAAACAGCTCCTAGAATGATGAGCTCAACCCCTAGAGGCAAGGGAATGGGTTGAGCTATTCTATATCATGTAATTTCTAAGTCATTTTCAGGGTTGGACTCTTGGGAAAAGTTTGGCACTCTATTGTACATTCATTTTCTACATTTTTGGCAAAGGAAAGACCAGGGTTTTGCAGCAATGTTTGGGATCCATCTGGCTTTATGTTTTGATGGTGTGCTTCTCTGAGTAATTGTAAGTTTATCTAGTGTTATGTGTATCATTTTCAAGCTTCTTCTTCTGAATTTGAACAAATGAGTGATTAAGGTAGAATCCATAACTGTTATGCTCTGCCTTTGAATTTGTTTAAATTTTCATGTTTTCATCTGTTTAAGGAGAATTCTTGAGATTCTCTTGCTCCCCTTAGCTCCCACCAGTCTGATCTATCCATCTCACTCACTTTAAAGCATCAAATTGACTGCCTTCCTTGCCCCAAACGGAACTCTGCAGAAACTGTGCCTCATCCCCGAGCCCAATTTTCCTTTCCTTGTTTCCAACACAAAACCCCCAAAAACTCAAATCAAATCCTTTGCACTTAATACCTAGCCTAAAATAAGTTGCTAAATCAATCATCTCCAACCCCATTAAGTATCTTTCATTGAGATTGACCCAGAGAGAGCCCTCTCTTGTTCTCGTAGGGCTAGCTACAAGGCTGAGCGTGGTTTGATGTGGACCTAGAACCTTGTCTTTTCAGCCTGAGACAAATCTAGGCTCTAACAGAAATGATTTTTCATTTTGAGACTGAAATGGCTTAGGACCATTGTTTGGTTTAGGACCATTCTTTTTAATATACAACTTCTTAGGATTCTTTGAATTTGGTTGCTGTTGGGCGGCTAAGGCTTTCTTAGAAGAGTTTCCAAGATTAAGAAGACCAAGATGTAAGAGTTTTTCTTGTTCTCTTATTAAAGAATCACAAAAGGCATCAAATAAATGGGACCTGTAGTCTTGTCCTTGAGAAATGAAGGCTTCTCTTATAAAATGGAAGGTGGAAACAAACACAGAGTAGGTTGGTCCCAACTTAGTAAGAATGGAATAGATAAGGTTACCATCTTCTCTCTTAACCTTAACACCTTCCAAGAGAAGTTTAAGGGTCTTGAAATTGGACAAAAAATCTTCAATGGAAGAAAAATTATTGGGGTCCAATGTAAGCAACTCATTTTCGAGTTGATGGGCTCTAAGTTCATTTTTAATTCCAAAAACTTTAGTGATCTGTTTCATTGCTTCATTGGGAGTATCAAGTTTTGTGATATGGAATCTAGGGTCTGGAGAAATATACATCCCTATCAACCCATGTGCTTGATCTTGCCTATATTCCCATTTGGTTGCCTTATCTTCATCTTTCGGTTTGGTTTCTTGGCCTAAGGCTATTCTGTAAAGACCTTTACTTCTAAGTAAATCCACAATGTAGGACCACCATTGGAAGTAGTCAGTGCTGTCAAGAATAACTTGGCATGGACTTTCCATTTTAACAAAAACTAAAGCTATAGATGCTGAAACTAAATGTTTTAATGGAAAGACCTCAAAAAATTAGGTTGATTAAAAAAAACGGCTTCCGGATGAAGAAGTTATGTCTTTTTGAAGAAAAGTTGTTGAAGATGCTAACGAAGTGCGGGAATGTGCGGAAATGAATGATAATGTTATATTTAAAAAAAATCTGCACCCTTTCCAAACTTAATCTAATTAGCTCAACAAAAAGAAAGACTTGAACTCAAGACCTCTATTCTCATAAGTTAGCTTTGGACCAAGTGAACTAGATGAAAAGGTTAGTAATTTTTGGAAAAGAGGAAGGGGTTTTTTTTTGTTTATTTATTCACTGAAGCTTTGGGGTGCGTGGTTACTTGAGAAAGCTCTTCATTGCCTACGAAAAAAAACACAAAACCCAACACAGACATACAAAAAAAAAACAAACCTTACGACTTGAAGTTAGCTTTAGCCAGAAACTAAATATTTTCCTCAATGTTTCTGATTTTCCGAGATCACACTAAGGCACGACGGAAAAGAGTATACGCATGAGAAAAATCCTTCCTTTATATTTCTGATTTACCCAGATCGCACATAATTGCAGAGCAAAGAGCATACACAGAAATGAAAGGCATAGATCTGGTAATAAAAAAAAAACAAAGAGCTAAATAAGCTGAAATAAACAGAGAGAAAATAACTAAAAATTGCAAATAAACGTTGTATACCTCCAGATATTAAAAATGACATAGCTAGGGCTACCGAAGATCTTTTCGCGTCAAACAAAAGGGGTTCCTCACTAGAACATATGCTCCTAACACAATAGAGTAGTCCTCTCAGCCCGAAAGTAATCAGTAATAGTATATCTAGGAAACGACAGTCGGATGCAGTTCTACTGGCTTCAGATTTGGATCACCAACGGATGCAGACCTCAAATAGCTCTGATACCATGTAGTAATTTATAGGGTAAGTTCCTCAGACAGAGCACCAAAGGACACCGCTCACAAACAGATCACAGATCAATACACCAATATTGTTGACGTGGTTAAAACCCTCAAAGAGGGAAACAATCCATGACCTGAGCCAATGTAGCCACTTCAGGCAATTTATTAATAAAAGAATGAAAATTTACATAAGCTTCTCTCATGAACGGTTACCCTACAAATGACGCTCCATGCTCTTTAAATAGAGATCATGGACCAATCAGGTGTTAAGCCATATATCAAGTGTCGGTAATACCGAGGAGAGAATGAACCATCGGATCACTACATATCATGACCGTCGGGTTGTAAGTTACAAAAGTACATAGTAAAGAAACACACTTTACCTAACTCTACACTAGACCAAGTTATACTTAACTATTTCCTATGTGTCAGAGTATCCTAACAAATAAATGTCATCATATAATTATTACCATTTGCAGAAGGAACAACCATCGGTCCACATAAATCAGAATGAATGAGTTCTACTTTTCTATGTGCTCTGGAATGAGAATAATGAAAAGACTATTTGTTGTGCTTTCCTGAGATACAAGCATCACATTGATTAAGTTTCCTAGGAAATGTAGGAAAACTAGTAACACCATTTTTCTTCAACAAATGAAGGTTTTCATAGTTCAACTATCCAAATATAGCACACCATAAAAGACTTGATCAGAATGTACCTTCATCATAGTGAGAACTGTATGAGAAGTTATGTGCACGAGAAGAGGTTCATTGTAGCTTCAAATGTCTTTCTTCTTCTATTCTTGTCATGACAAGTAAGTGTTCTGATTCTTTTTGACCTCAACCTTGCCATCAAATATATGAATGGGGTTTCCTTGCTGGAGGATGTTGACCAAAGACAACAACTTTCTCCTTAGCTCTAGGAGGTATAAAACATCTTGTAGAGGAAAGTCTGGAAGACCATGCCATTTGAGTTTGATGGTGCCAAGCCATGATGGCTTGAGTTTTGACTTGTCTGCAAAGTATACTGCCACATAACTATTGTTAGTGAATTCTTCAAAGAAATCTCTCCTTGAATTCATGTATCAAGTTGCTCCTAAATCGAAGCAACCAATCATCTTTCCATGAAGCAAGTGAAGCATTGAATAAGTCTTTAGTTACCCCAATGTTGCAATGTGCCACAACATAATGAGAAGACTAGGGTGCTTTTCCCTTCCCTTTGTGAGTTGTTTTACCTTTTCCTTCATTTCTTTCCCGCTCAAATCTGTCCCAAGGAAACTTACATGTGGATGCATCATGTCTATATCTATTGCATCGTATGCAATGAAGATCATACATTTCTCCTTGGAAATTCCTGCCTCTAAAATTCTTCCTTCCTCTTTCTCTAGAAGAATCTTGTACCTGATTCTTCTCTTTTTGTGCAAGGCACAAAACTTCTTCAATAGACTGAAGAGTTGTCTTCTTCAAAAATCCTTCTCTCTCTCAACAAACTTATTCTCAAGGGAGTCAAAGGTAATTTGCTTAAGATTGTGACTTGCTTGCAATGACTCAAGATAATGTGAATAGGTGGTATAAGGTGCCTTGAAATAAGCTATGAGAGGAATATCTATTTCAACACCAGTGACTTTTATGTCATGCATTGATCCGGATTTAAACAGGAACGCAATAAATTACAGAGATAACCATATACATAAAGATGCAGCGGAAATAATACCTCATTGCATTAATGGAAAATACTGAAATATGCTTACAAACAGAAATGGAAATAAACTAGCTAGGGCGATGGTAGCTTATCTCTGAGAAGAGATGTGATGGCTACATGCCTCTGAACTGTGTTACAATGAGGCTCGAAGGCCTATTTATTGTTGAGAAACAATGGAAAACCCTTAACATTCCAAAACCTAACCCTAGGAGATGAAACGCCAAACTGTGGGCCCCGTTTGGGTAAATTGGTACATCAACTTCCCCGGGTCGTAACTTTGGCATACGATCTCCGTTTGACGCGTACAATAGCTCGTTAGAAAGATCTATCCGAGCACTACCACTTTGGGAAGGGCAACATCGGTCCATGGACCCATGTTGCCCCCAGATTTCCCAAAAAACGTCGTTTAGGGCCTCAAAACGGCTCCAGAAGTTCAGGACCCGAAAAACTGCTAAAAATAGTAAGTTGTGCTACAATTAAGGAAACTGAAAATGCTGAGAAAGACAATGGTGGGGGTCCAGGTGGACTTGGCAGGTGGCCACCAATATCCACCTGGATCATTCCTCCCCCCTTAGGAAGCAATGGTCCCCATTGCGTTGAGCTCCTCCATGAGATGAGGAAACTTCTGCTGAACTTGTTCCCTGGTGAGCCACTTGCCCTGCTGAAGGAGTTGGCCCGCTTTGACAACTCGATACAGTTGGATATTCTGTTGGCGAGTGTTCTTGATCTGTGTGTCCATGATTCGATCAGTTGCAGCTTGTTCCATGCAATCTGGATTTAATTCTGTGGGTTTGAGCTGTTCTGCAATGTCGGATGTGTCTAGCAATGGTGGAAAGTATGGCCGAAGGCGGTCCACATTAAATACTGGGTGCAGGCCAAGGAATGGGGGAATGCTGAGCTCAAATGCATTGTCTCCCATAGCCTTAGTAATGGTTTAAGGACCATATCGGAGTGGTCTCAATTTTCGATAGGCTCCAGTAAGGCGTTCCTTTTGCAAATGCAACCAGACTTTGTCGCCCACCTGAAACTTGTGTGGCACCCGATGTTGATCATGTCGCTGCTTGTACTTGGCATTTGATTTCTCAAGAATGTCATGGACCTGCTGGCGAATATGTTGGATGCGCTCAATGAAGCTGGTGGCCTTATCTGTTTCGGACTGGACATGAGCTGAATTCATGTGAGTAGCTGCAAGTGGCATGGCCACATCAATGGGGCATAGTGGCTGGAATCCCAAACCCACCTGAAAAGGGCTATGGCCAGTGGAGCTGTGAAGAGCTCGGTTGTAGCTGTGCTGAACGTAGGGGAGGCTCTCGTCCCATGTGCGTGGATGCTTTGAGTTATACATGCGCAGAATGTGCACAATCATCCTATTGACAACCTCTGTCTGGCCATCAGTTTGAGGATGGAAGGCTGTGGACTTCGTGAGTTTGGTGTCCAGCATTGACCAGAGACTGGACCAAAAGGTGCTGAGAAACCGACTGTCCCGATCTGAGATGATAGACTGTGGGATCCCAAAGTGCACCCACACTCGTTCAAAGAAGAGTTTAGCAGTGGCTTCTGCTGTGATATTCTTCTTGCAGGCCATCATAATGGCCATCTTTGAGAACCTGTCGACGACCACAAAAACACAGTCATTTCCATGCTTAGTGGAAGGAAGGCCTGACATGTAATCCATGGAGATGGATTCCCAAGGTCGACTAGGGGTAGGCAACGGGGTATAGAGGCCTTGCTTCTTAATGGTCGGTTTGGCAATGGCACAGGCAGTACATGATCGGATGTACTTCCCAACATCCTGTCGAAGATTCGGCCAATAGAAATAGTTTTGCAGTACTGCCACTGTTTTCTCGACCCCGAAATGCCCAGCAGCCCGACTGTAGTGTGCTTCCCAAATCATCTTGGCACGCTCGCTTGAAGGAACACAGAGGTGACCGAGGTGGCATAATAGGGCATCCTGGAGGTGAAAATCTGCAACCTGCCGACCCTCCAAGAGTGTCTGGTATGTGTGGCCGAATTCTGGGTCGCTTTTGTAGAGAAGTGGCCAATCAGAAGTCTCGTGCCCGCAAGAGTTGAGCACGGTGGTTAGCGCCATGATCGGTGGTCGACTGAGGCAATCTGCAACATTATTGGTGCTGCCCTTTTTATACTTGATATTCAAGTGAAACTGTTGCAGGTATGTAGACCACTTCTGATGGCGATCATTCTGCAATTTCCCTTGGGTCTGTATGAACTGCAGAGGTCGGTGGTCTGTGTGGATGACCGTTTCCTTCCCCAAAATGTAATGCTTCCATTGTCGGCAGGCCTGTACAATGGAATACATCTCTTTATCATAAGTGGGGTACTTCCGGACTGTGTCTGAAAGTGTTTCACTGTGATATGCCACTGGATGTCCATGTTGAGTAAGGACTGCCCCAATAGCATAGTCAGAGGCATCTGTCTCGACCTCAAATGGTTGTTGTAAATCTGGTAACGCGAGCACTGGTGCCGTGCAGAGGCGATCCTTCAACTCCCTGAATGCCTTCTGTTGAGATTCAGACCAAAAGAATTTTGCTTTCGCCCCGCCCTTGGTGACTTGACTCAAGGGCCAAGAAATATGAGAAAATCCCAACACAAACCTGCGGTAGAAGTTGGCAAGACCTAGAAAGCTGCGGAGCTCTGTTAGAGTGGTTGGAGAGGGCCAATCCCGAATGACTTGGACCTTGGCTGGATCGACATGCACCCCCTGTTCATCAATGATGTATCCCAGATACTGAACCTCGGTCATGCCAAAAGTGCATTTCTCCAAATTGGCACATAGCTTGTGTTGCCGCAGTGTTTGGAGAACCTGTCGGATGTGGTGGAGGTGCTCTTCCCAACTCTGGCTGAAGATCAGAATGTCATCCAAGTATACTACTACAAAGGAGTTGGTGAATGGCCGCAAGATGTCATCCATTAGCCTCATAAAGGTTGCAGGAGCATTCGTCAATCCGAAAGGCATGACCAACCATTCGAAGAGGCCCTCCTTGGATTTGAAGGCAGTCTTCCACACATCTGAGGGTTCAATTGGTACCTGGTGATATCCTGACTTCAGATCGATCTTGCTGAAATATTTCGCCCCCTTTAGTTGGTCTAGGAGGTCATCAATCCGCGGGATCGGGTACCTATTACGAACAGTGATCTTGTTCAGCGCCCGATAGTCAATACAGAGTCTCCACGTCCCATCCTTCTTCTGTACCAACACTATCGGGCTCCCACAGGGCGAAGAACTCGGACGGATGTGACCTTTCTGCAGGAGCTCCTGAATCTGCCTCTTGATTTCATTGTTCTCCAGAACGGAGCGCCGATAAATTGGTCCATTGGGTAGCGGCGCACCTGGGGTCAGATCGATGGAGTGCTTGACTTGACAGTGCAGAGGAACCCCTGCCGGGGAGGTGAAGATGTCTTCGTACTCCTCCACAATCTTGTCCATCTGTAGCTGCCGTGCAGAGGGACCCCGTTTGGAGGCCGCGGCCACTGTCTTCTTCTTCCCTTGAGGGCGTATCATCAGGAAAACAAATTTCCTGGTTTTGGAAATGATCTTACTGCATTGTTTTGCAGTAATCAAAGAGATGGCGGCAGGTGGTGCTACCTCTGGTATCCTGAACAACTTATTTCCCAATGTAATAATAACAGCACGGGGCCTTGATTCATACACAGCATGTCGCTTCCACAAGTATGGTTGTCCTAGTAATACATCACAAACTTCAAGGGGAGCAATGTCACACAATACCTCATCCGTGAAGGGCTTGATGTTGTATGGAAGGCGACACTGCTGGCTCACGCGAAGATCTCGCCCTTGGTGAAGCCACCCAATGGTGTATGGTTGTGGATGTGCTGTGGTCGGTAAGCCCAACCGCTTCACGACCTCTGCCGAAATGAGGTTCTTTTGACTCCCGCTATCAACAATGAACTGTATCGGGGAGCCCTTTACCCACATCTGGGAGTGGAAGAGACGCTCCTCCTCCTCTGGATCTTCGGGTTCATTTTTCTGGATCTTTGCGGTAGCAACAGTGGCGCTGGGATCCGCATCAATGATCTGCTTCCCTTTTTCATACCCCTTATCGGGTTCTGACTCAGAGTCGGAACATGCATCTGATTCTGAAACCTTTAGCTCAGCCACCAGTGACTGCTTGGCCCGACACTCACTTGTGTTGTGAGTGGAGCTCTTATGGAACTCGCACCATTTTCCAGTGTCCTTTCTCGGCTTCGCGGCGTTGCTCTTTGCTTGCAGCTTCGGCTGGTTGTCTTGGGTTGTCCCGCCTTGGCTTTGTCCTTTGTTCTGTGGTTTAGGGGCACCTTTCCCCTGCTTTGGATTCGCAGATCCAAAGTCTCGCTTCTTTTGTTTAAACTTCTGCTCGACCTTGACGGCATACCGGTATGCTGCGCCGAGCGAGGGGATGTTTAGGAATTGTATTTCTTCCTGGATGTACTTGTGCAGGCAGCCACGGTATTTGAGTATCAAATGTTGCTCCGAATCCTTGATACCCAACTTTGTGCGAAGGGTATGGAAAAGATTGGTGAACTCCGGCACGTCTTGGTCCCTTCCCTGCCGCAGCGTGGTCCACTTTATGTATTCATCCTCATAGCTTCCGACAGGGTAGTACTGCTCCTTGATGGCATCCCGGAACGAATCCCAGGTGGGTGCGGCTGAAAATAGTGAGCCAGTACTTTCATCCTTCTGCTCGCAGTAGGTTTCCCACCAGTCCTTGACGTGGGGGGCTGCTTTGAGAAGAGCAAAAACAATCTTTTCCCGACTCGAAAATTCATGAACAGAAAAATAACCCTCTAGCAGATTTAACCATTTATCTACGGCATCGGCGTCTATCTGACCCTCGAATATGGGGATTTCAAAATTAACTTGTACCTTAAAGGGTGTGGCGTTTCCATAGGAGCTGCTGGAAGCCGATGCGCCGCTTCTGGGTAGCCGTTGAAGGATCTGCGCAAAGCTGTCCATCATCGCGTTCCGTTGTCGCTCGAGCGCTTCTTCGAGCAAGATTTTGATGGGATCTCCTGCCCCCTCGTCTTTCTTCTCGTCCGCCATGGGAGGCCGTCGGGATTTGCGAGGCTGGTCTTGCAAAGGTTCAACCAGTTCAAGCCCTAACTCCTTATATCCCGACCTTGTTGGGGACATGCAAAGAAAAACAGAGAAAAAGCAGACCGCTCTGATACCACTGATCCGGATTTAAATAGGAACGCAATAAATTACAGAGATAACCATATACATAAAGATGCAGCGGAAATAATACCTCATTTCATTAATGGAAAATACTGAAATATGCTTACAAACAGAAATGGAAATAAACTAGCTAGGGCGATGGTAGCTTATCTCTGAGAAGAGATGTGATGGCTACATGCCTCTGAACTGTGTTACAATGAGGCTCGAAGGCCTATTTATTGTTGAGAAACAATGGAAAACCCTTAACATTCCAAAACCTAACCCTAGGAGATGAAACGCCAAACTGTGGGCCCCGTTTGGGTAAATTGGTACATCAACTTCCCGGGTCGTAACTTTGGCATACGATCTCCGTTTGACGCGTACAATAGCTCGTTAGAAAGATCTATCCGAGCACTACCACTTTGGGAAGGGCAACATCAGTCCATGGACCCATGTTGCCCCCAGATTTCCCAAAAAACGTCGTTTAGGGCCTCAAAACGGCTCCAGAAGTTCAGGACCCGAAAAACTGCTAAAAATAGTAAGTTGTGCTACAATTAAGGAAACTGAAAATGCTGAGAAAGACAATGGTGGGGGTCCAGGTGGACTTGGCAGGTGGCCACCAATATCCACCTGGATCATGCATAATCGACCTTACTGCTGATGCTAAGGAAAGCGGGTCACCATTTTTCAACTCAAGATTGAACAACTTTATCATCAATTGAACAACTTCAAGTTCACAGTGTGAGTCATACAATTCCTTCAACTTCTTTAAGGCTTCAAAGGTATTTGAAACTAGAGAAATATGTTGACTCACCTCTTCATTTATTGATGCTACAATCAATGCATAGGCCTTGTTGTTTTTGTTTTCCCAAATGTCAAGCTCCTTCTCTGAAGTGGCATTTTCAGGTGCATTATCTCTTTCGCCTTCACAAGTTCTCTTCCAAAGCTCATTGAAAATGAGAATATGTTTTATCATCCGAGACCACCAATAATAATTCTTTTTTCTAAAGAAAACTACTCCCACAATAAAAATAAATAAATACATCATAAAATTTTAACTAAACCCAAAATACTTGCAATAAAATTAACATGTCTCTGCAATTAATTAATTTGCATATAATTATGTTTTCAAAGACAAGCTCTCATATAATATCTATATCATATGACATAATACCATACCACTCACACCTCCTTTAAAAAAACTTCACCTCTTTTAATATACCATTCATAGCAACATATGATGTATTATATACATGTGAGACTCATTAACTCCACTCATACATTTATGGTCTTCAAAAAGGAGACATAAAAGCATTTCTGGATTATATAACCTCATACCATGTATACCACCCATATATATTATATACCATAAGTTTCCATCACATTCCATCACACTTTTGAAGAGCATAACATTTCAAAAGACCATCCAATTATTACATGCCATATGCACTTCTCATAATTTAATATACGTCTTTTAAAAGCCTCAATGCACACATAGTTCGGTACTTTTACTTATTCAATAACACAGCACATAAAAAGGCGGCTATTCAACGCAGCTCAATGCAGCCCTTACAAGCAACATACCATACGGCTGAACAGGAATATTGACCAGCGTTCGACCAACGTCCAGTTCTGGGGTTTCGACCAACCTCAACGTAACAGAAATTTAACGCACAGTGAAGAAGTGACCGTAGCATCCATCATCTTTCGCTTCACTGCTGCAACAACTTCACAACAAGCGTACACTACGCTTCAAATCCATAACAAGCGACAGACAACATTCAAAACTCAATGCACAGGGAATTAATACCCTGGGAGTTAATCGCTCCAACAATACAATGCAGAGAATAATCAACGCTTCAAGAGTCGATGCAGAGGGACAGACCATTCACGGGAAAGAGAACATAGCAGGGAATTTAGCAGTGGATAGGAGTTACATGACCAAACAAATTACTAGCAGTGAATAGGAGTTACATGACCCAACAAATTAATTTTGGGAGCTGGTTTTGATATCATCTTAGAATTGAATTGTATTTTGCATTAAGATAGAACATGGTTTTGATATCATCTTAGAATTTTGCATTAAGATAGAACATATGATGGAGACTATTGAATTTCATCTCTTACTATTTTTTAGTTTTCTATTTTTTTTTTATTTTTTTTATTTACAATATTTACATAAATTTATTTCATCTCAAAAATTAAATGTCAACAATTTGAAACCCGAATTTTCTCAAAATTAAATATATACATAACTTTTCTACCAAATATAATTTTGATTAAGATATTAAAAATTTAAAAGAAACTTCTTAAAAACAAAAAACACAAAGAAAAACAAATAACACCTAACTTATATATAAAAATGATACTCATTTTATATTAAAAAGGCGAAAAACAAGAAAATATCAAAATAACTTGACCTCACTCAAGTTATTTCTAAGTTAGCTCTAAATTCCAGCCAAAACCACCTAAGGCTCAATCGAGGATGGCATAAAGACACAAGGGCCTGGTTAAACTATTGGGAGATCAACGAGAATGATGCATTGCAAAACATAAGTAACATTAAAGATAGTGTTACTTCTAAGTTCAAAGAAAAATTGTGGTGTGAGAAAGATTTAGCGTCCAAAAGAAAATTAAGTTATTATAAGAAGGTCATCAACTCCACCCTTGAAGATCAAAAGTATCTCTCTATTTTAACTAGCTCAAAGAAGAAAATTAATATAGCAAGATTAGAACGAATTCTCATGAGCTCCATAGTGAAACAGGTCGTTGGCCAGTTCCTAAAACGCCATGGATGGAAAGGATCTGCCATATCTATGAGAATAGGAGCATCAAGGATGAAAACCACTTCATCTTAGAGTGCCCTGCGTACAACCACATTAGATCTCAATTTCACAATCTTTGTTACAATACTGACCTTCCTAGCCTTTTACAATGTCAAAATTATAGTGAGCTCGGGAGGCTTCTCTCCAAGCTTTTTGAGCATAGGAATAAAATCTTAAATCAAAATAAATAATTTGTTTATTTAGGTCCGATAGATCATTGTTTGGTCTCAAAGCTTTTTGAGCATAGGAATAAAATCTTAAATCAAAATAAATAATTTGTTTATTTAGGACCCATAGATCATTGTTTGGTCTCAGCAGACGTTAACCACCATTATCATCATCATCATAAAAAAGAAAATGCTTTAGAGAGTGTTTAAAAATCAAAATAAAAATTTTAATCTCCCACGGATGGAAAAAGGTCACCGAATTCTATAGTTTAGAAGCACAAGTTGAAAAAGTGCGAAGAAAGCACTATAGGGTATTGAAAAAATCAAGAAGCTCCATTGAATTTTTGTTTTTTTTTTGAATTACCGGAACAACCATTTGCATTTGATTTCAAAGACTATGTTATTTCATATAAAGTGTTGGTGTGCGTTAAGTAATTAAGTCATATTTTATACATATCGAAAATAGATTATATTGTAATAGGTTGTTAGTCAATTTAACTTTAATTAGTTTAATTAAAGTTTTAATTTTAATTAGTTTATTAAAGTTTTTATAAAAAATAAATATTAAAATAAATATTCCGAAAAAAAATATAAATTATTATTTTCGTAAATATACATTGATTGATTAATTTTATATAGTTTTAAATTGAATTTCAAATATGAAAATTATATTAAAAATAAAAAATCCAAAATAATTGTAATAACAAAATATTATCTTAATTAATAACTATTATAGCACCTCTATTCTATCCTGAATCCATAATCAATATTTAATTACATTTTAATATTTTTCAAACATTAAATCAATTTTAATATTTTTCAAATATTAAAATATATTTCTTAAGAGATGATTACTGATAGCGAAAGGTACACTGACTTCCTGGTCAGGAATATTTAATTACATTTTAATATTTTTCAAACATTAAATCAATTTTAATATTTTTCAAATATTAAAATATATTTCATAAAAGATGATTAATGATAAAGGTGCACTGACTTCCTGGTCAGGAGAGAGAATGGACCAAACACCCACACTCGCTGTACTAAATTGAATTTTTATATTTTAAGTAAATCATAAAAGAAGCCCAAAAAATTAGTTGGCAATAATAGACCTGACTAAGTATTCTAACGTCCAACTAAGTGAGGACATCAACTTCTTAAACGGGTAGTAAAGAACTATCCTCCAACCAAGTGAGGACGTCAACCTGTTAAATGGGTAGTAAAGAACTATATTCTATCTTGGCATTATATGAAACATAAAAAAAATTAGTTTAACTCGGTGAGGCAAAAATTAAAAATTTGCTAAATCGTCTTAAAAACAGATATAACACACTTAAGAACTATGGTCTATTTTGGCTTTATTTGAAACATAACTTTTTGGACGAACTAGGCGAGCCAAAAATTTAAAAATTGCTAAATAATTAATGTAAATGGGATGATAACAATATTATAAGCATGATGTTTGTATAATGTTTAATTACACTGAAATCACACACCAAAATATAAGCTTATCAAATTTATAATCCGAACAAAATTGGATATAAAAAAAATAAATTTTTTAACCATATTTTTATAACTGTTTTTGTACGGTGTATTGTTTTTATTTTGGTTAAAAAAATTTGATTCAAAGTTTATTGTTTTTTTAAATAGTGTTAATGATTATTTATGTGGTTTAAAATTGACTTTTGAGATATAAAAGTGTCATAATAGTTTATATTTTTGTTATAATATTATTGATCAATATCAAGGTTTATTAATACCACATGTTGAAAGTCCATAACTCAATTCAAAATTAAAATATTTTTGAAATATGTTATTTTAATTTAATTTGGTAACAATTTTTAAATTAAAAATTAATACTTACAAGATAATAATTTAATACTTTGTTACAATACCATGGGCTAATACCAGGACATAACTCATTTTAAAATCAAAATATTTTATAACGAATTTTATACCTGCCAGAATAATTATATCTTTTTTATTTTAGTCAAAAGAAAATTGGCTTTCAATTATATATGAAAATTTTAAACTTATTGACTTTTAATTATTTTTGAAATTTTTAAATATATTTAATGAAATTTGCTGAGCTTTTATTATATTAAATTTTATATTAATTTTTAGTATTATATTAATTTAAAATTATATATATACAAATTATCAGTAAATTTATTATTACTATTTGAAATTATTAATTATTTTTTGCATAAAAAGTAGGTAATTGATAATTTATTATTACTATTTGAAATTATTAATTATTTTTTTCATAAAAAGTAGGTAATAAGAAAAATAAAACTGAATATTATAATTGTTTAAAATTAAAAATTATTGGTATGTGGTTGAAATGTTTGCCATGTTTTGCATTATTATTGTGAAGAAAACTTTGTCACAAAAATTTAATTTATGTTAATGTGAAAGAGATCTCCAAAGAAAGATTCTGAATACCACGTCATCCCATCTAAACCATATCGGAATGCGAAACAAGACAACAAGAAAATTCGTAATGTGAAAGAGCGTTGCAACAAAAGATTCGTTGCGTCTTTCCCTACCAAAGTCTGATAGTGATGCGGTTGGATATGTGGATCGATTGACAAAGTACTACAACTACTTAAATTTGGATCCATTGCAGGATTTTAAGTTCAACCTCCTTTTTTAGTAAATTTTAAACAGACTTCTGTGATGCATGACGAGCTTTATAATTAAATAGTGTTGCATGTGAGGAAAATCACAATTTCAGATAGAAATATAGTTATTTTTGGTATATTTTTATAATTAAATAGAAATGTAAAAAACTTCTAAAGTACTGGAAATTTATAAATTAAATAATTTAAACTTATAATTTTTAAAAATCGCTAATAAATTTTGAGAAAATTTAACTAAAAAATATTTTAGTACCTAAACCAACATTCACAAATAGTATAAAGCTTTAGAACTTGCTTCCAAAATGAAATGTTTTCATTTTGTCCAATAGTATAAGGATTTGGAGCTGGCTTCGAGATGAAATGCTATCATTCTATCCCATTCTAATATAATAATAATATACTTACCTTAATCTTAGTTTCAATATGCTAATAAATGTAGTCAATTAAAAGGTATTTGGAATAATGTAGTGTTGTTAATATAATATCGCTTTGGGTGTTTGAAACATAAAGTAAACGTATAATAAAGAAAATCGAGAAATAGTGGATTTTCTATTTACTATTACTCAATTAGAAATATAAGGTAGGTTAAAGTATTATTGAATTTAAAATATATATTTAACTTTTTTCTTAAGAGTTTAATTGAATTCTCAAAACAAATTTTGAATCGCATGCATAATTATGAAATTTATTATTTTTTTAGTGTTGGAATTTACTAATTATTTTTGAATTTCAAAATTTATTATTTTATTAATTATTTTCTCACATTAAAATTGATTAGCACTATATCAATTTGTTTATGGTTATTTCTTCATTAATTTATTTACATTAATATAGAAATGATTTCTTTATCATATTTAATATATTTCTCTATATTACAAATTATAATTTTTGCAATAGTTTAGTGAATATATTAGCCACATTCTATTTGTATTACAATACATTATATTAATTTTTTTTTTTAACAAAATACTGTTGAGTTTAAATATATTTTGATTTTTCATGATAAATTTGATTATTTTCCAATTTCATTGAAGTTTGATTATCACTTGATAGTTGTAAGTACTCCTTTTCTTTCTCCAACTTCTTTGAAATGCATCTTACCCAAATTGTTTGATAAGTAGCACTTCCAATGTTTTATACTTTACTTTAGTTGAAGGGAATGAAATACTTGGTTGCTTCTTACTTCTTTAGGACACAATCCTTGTCCTTATACTCAGTGCATATCTAGTGATTGATCTTAGTAATTGATATATTATTATCTAAATCAGCTACCCAACCACAATCTAAATAACTTGTCAATTCAACATTTAGATGATTAGTGTATTTAATACCAAAATGAATAGTGTCTGTAAGGTACCAAATGACTCTCTTTGTAGCTTGACAATGGCTCTCATATGGCTTAGCCATGAATTGATTAAGTATGTCAACTTAGTATGCAATATCAATTATTGTTGTGGTTAAGTAATTTAAACCATTTACTTATCTTGTTTCATCAACCATTGTAAAGCTTAGCTTTATGTCGTAATGCAGTAGACATTGGATTGCAACCCATTCACATTGAACTTTTTGATGAACCTTTTTATAAGTTCATTTGGATACTTACTTTGAATGATCAAATTTTTACCATCTTGCCTCCATACATCAATGCCTAAAAAACAAAATTACTAATGCATATCTCCAAGATTATTCATTTCAAATTCCCATGAGAATATAGTTTGATTTCATCAATAAAAATGGTAGCATTTCCTATTATTATTAAATCATTAACATATAGTGAAATCAAAGCAACATTCTCATGCTCATAATTCTTTAGAGAAAGATTGAGATCACTCTTACTTTTTACCTGTTGACACCTAATCCAAAACAGATGGGTGAACTGGACAGTCATCTAGAAGATGAACTGATCCGTTTTATTTTTGTATATAAACATGAGTTAGTTAATGAATAAGATCATCAGTTCTTTTCTCCCGCTCATCCTGGAGTTACCCTGGCCTGACATGGTATCAGAGCACAGGTCCCAAATTAGTTGTAACTCCTGCCTCTGCCCTGAGCACTACGTTGCTCGGTCCTGCGCTGCTCTGCCTCTGCCTGACTGACATGGTCTGACATTGATTCTCTGCGCATTGATTGCCTCTGTCCACACCTGAGCGTCGGTTTCCTTTGAAATCTCCTCAACGGAAGGATTTCAGAGCCGGTGCATCAGAATCGTTGTAATCAGGTATCGTACTCCCTTGAGCTTCACTATGGCATTAGCATCTACCGCCTTCTGGTTGATAGGAGCCTCTGATCCCCACATGTTTTCCAGCATGTTCCAAATACCCGTCTCCTCATCAAAACCCTCTGCGCTTCTTAAAACCCTAGGCAAGAAATTATGATTGTTTCCACTTATTACCATGAATTTCCGCTCTAGGTAAACACCCACAGGACTTTCGCGGTTTTGGGTCATATTTGCTATCTGTCTTCCTTCACATCGTAAGCTTCCGCAGTGGCCAGAGCGTTGTGATGCTCATCTAGGACACCAACAGCGTAAACAAGTCCAGTCGAAGAAGAAACCGAACAAGCGAACCTGAAACGACTAGTGGGCACGTCGGCTCCGCGGCGCCATTCTTTGTACAACAAATCGTAAATGAAGACAGCCTTGAAGGGTCTCGGCCTCACGTCCATTTGGTCAGTACATTGTCCAAACAGAACGGGTTTCTTTTTCTACAGAAACGAGCTCACAAAAGTCTAGAAATCGTGTTTCACATGGAATAGGGGGTACCCTTTCCCTAGTGCCATCCCGAGGGTCGTTTTCATACATCCGTTGAACACGAAACTATTTGAATATTTTAAGGAGGATATGACATGGTGGCCTATGCGCGCAAATGCCATTTGTTATTTGAAAACAAAAAGGTGTAGCATCAAAATACTTCAGTAGTAAAGCAGTTCATAGAAATGAGATTTCCTCGTTTCGTTCTCTAGTTCAAAGTTTTTTCAGTAGTGCTCTCCATCTATTTCAAGTGAAATTTTTTTAGAGCCTTTGATGTATGAAGGAAAATGGAACACCATTAAATCTGTTCTCAAGTAAAAGACTGTTTTTAAATAGACAATTACATAATTGATTCATTGTTACAGACAGAGGTTACATACAGAGGATCAGTCAGAGTGTTTATATATCAAAGCATTTGTAGTATTGCATGATATATTTTAATATATTGAAGTGATATATTAATAAGTGATATATATTGAAATGATCCATTGTGCATTTTTCAAAACATAGTAATATTGCAGTGATATAAGAAACGCTGATGCAAACGTTAGAATAAAATAAAGTGCATAAGGCTTTGGCATAAGGATTTTTTCAGCAGAAGTTTTTTATTTTTAACAGAAGTTTTTTAGCAGAGATATTCTTTTACAGAATGCATTCAATCATTTCTATGGTAGGAATAGTTCTCACTGGCAAGGAGAACTATTCAGAATGGTCTCGAATGGTAAAACACACCCTCATCTACAATGAGCTGTGGAAAGGAGTGTGTGTCGGAGAAGAAGACAAAGACCCTGTGCAGCCTACATCAGACAAAGAACTCGCCATTTGGGAAAACAAGAACAACAAAGCCTATGCATTGATCGCGGCATCTGTAAATGAAGAAGTAAGTCATCATATTTCATCCTATTCCACTGCCTTTGAAGCTTTACAAAAGCTGAAAGAACTCTATGATACACATTCTGCACTTGAAGTTGTTCAGCTCATTATTAAACTCTTCACTCTTGAACTGAAAAATAATGATCCTCTTGCTCTTGCATCTGAAATAAAGTCTATAATGCATGATATTAAATCCACTAAGGTTGAGCTGGATATCTCTCTTATTGCCTTTCTCAAAGCACTCTATCCTACCTACTCCAATTATCTTGAGTCCTTACAAGCAAATGGAAATCTTAAAGATATAACCTTTGACTCTCTTGTGAAAAAGTTTGCTGAAAGAGAGAAAGCCTTTGGAAAGAAAACAGTCCCTGAATCTTCTGAAGAGACTGTTTGCCTTGCTCACAAAGAAAAGCATCCTGCTCAAGATTCTACAAGAGGAAGAGGTGGACGAAGAGGAAGAGGAAGATACTTCAGAGGCAGGGGGGGCAGACATTCTCAAGCAGAAAAGGCAGATATGCATTGCATTCGCTGCAAACGAAATGGATCACATGATGCTTCTACATGCAAGCTACCATGGGACAAAGTTGAGCAGAGAAGAAATCAGCAGAAAGGTAAAACTGATGACACAGACAAAGGTAAAGCACCTGAATCCGCTCACTATATTGAGGCACAATGTAACATTGGAGTAAATGAAGATTTGTTTAATGCTTCACTTGCTTCTTCGAAAAATGACTGGTTGCTTGATTCAGGAGCAACCTGTCATATGACTCATAGGAAAGATTTCTTTGAAGATTTCACTGACAATGTTGATGGAGCAGTATACTTTGCAGATCAGTCAAAAATCAAGCCATCAGGGCTTGGCACAATCAGGCTTAAACTGCCTGGTCTTCCAGACTTTCTTCTGGATCATGTTCTATATCTCCCACAGCTCAAGAGAAACTTGTTGTCCCTGGTCCACATCCGCCAGCAAGGTCACTCCATTCACATGTTTGATGGCAAGCTTGAGGTAAGAAAGGCATCTGACCACTCACTTGTCATGAGGGGTATAGAAGAAGAAAGACTTCTTAAACTGCAAGGAACCTCTGCTCATGCACAACATTTCTCATATATTTCTCATCATGAAGAAGGTGCACTTCCATCAAGTTTATTATGGCATGCTAGATTTGGACATTTAAACTATGATAGTCTCCGCTTGTTGAAGAAAAATGGTGTTGCTGGTTTGCCTACAATTCCTAGAAAACATAAGCAATGTGATGCTTGCATTCTAGGAAAGCATAGCAAACAGTCTTTTCATGATTCACATTCAAGAGCACATAGGAAGCTTGAACTCATTCATTCAGATTTATGTGGTCCAATGCCTGTTTCTTCTGCAAATGGAAATAAATATATCATGACATTTATTGATGATTACACCAGAATGTGTTGGGTTTATTTTTTGAAGAACAAATCTGATGCTTTTCAAACATTCAAGAATTTTCATAAATGGATTGAAAATGATGCACAATCTCATATTGGGTCTATTCGCACTGATAATGGAAAAGAATATACATCAAATGAATTTGAACACTATCTTCGCCAACATGGGATTAAACATCAAACAATTGTGCCTTATAATCATCAACAGAATGGTGTAGCTGAAAGAATGAACAGAACAATTTTGAATATGGTACGATCCATGCTTTTCTTCAAAAATGTAAAGACAATGTTTTGGGCTGATGCTGTTCTATGTGCTGCATATATAAAGAATATATGTCCATCTAGTGCTATAAGAAACAAGACTCCTTATGAATTGTGGTATGGACATGTTCCTTCGGTAAAACATCTCAGGATTTTTGGTTCCACCTGTTATGCTTTAATACCAAAGGTACATAGAAACAAACTTGGTGCTAGAAGTCGTAAGTGTATCTTCCTGGGGTATTCAAACACATCTAAAGCATACCGCCTCTATGATGAATTAAATAAAAAGTTTGTTTTATCTAGAGATGTCATTTTTCTTGAATCATCCAAATCTGACAGTGTTGTTGAGCGGCAACTTGATCGCTTGGATAGATTCACAAAACCGAAATCATTCCAAGAGTTTGATAATCAGATTCCACATCTTGAAGGGGGGATTCCTATACTAGATCAACATGTGGAATCTCCTTCTGAAGAACAATGTCCCCTGCATGACACTCCAACAACGGATGATGCTTTAAGTGATGTAATTGATAGAATTGGGAGACTTAATCTTGATTTAGTCCCAACTCAATCAACAGAACATCCTGGACCATCTCAGAAAGGTCCCCCAAAGTGGTTGACAAAGACACTTGAAAGTGTTCATCCTGATGAAATTGGAAAAACAGGAACCAGAAATACAAACCGACAAGATGGAGGTGATGTAGATAACTCTAATTCACCTATTGATATGGATGTTACTTATGATTGTGAATTGAACTTGTCTACAGATTTTGAACCAACTTCCTTCAAAGAAGCTGCTTCTCATGATGAATGGAAAGAAGCGATGCAAAAGGAGTATGATGCCCTCATAAAGAATGGCACTTGGAAGCTGGTTGATCCTCCATTTGGAACCAAACCAATTGGCTGCAAGTGGGTCTACAAGGACAAGTACAAAGCTGATGGCTCACATGACAAGCACAAAGCTAGGCTTGTGGCAAAAGGTTTTGCACAGAAGGAAGGGGTCGATTATGAGGAAAATTTTGCTCCCACAGCAAAATGGGCCACCATCCGGACACTCTTTGCACTAGCTGCTCAGAACGGTTGGAAAGTCCATCAAATGGATGTAAAAACTGCATTCTTGAATGGAGACCTAAAAGAGAATGTTTTTATGTCCCAGCCTGAAGGATTTGCTATGAAAGGACATGAACACAAAGTATGAAAACTTGTGAAGTCCTTGTATGGCCTCAAACAAGCACCACGAGCCTGGTATGAAAAACTAACTGAGCATCTTCTGAAACTCAACTTCAAACATTTTGATCTTGATGATGCAACTTTATTTGTCAAGAAAGTTGGCAAAACAGTTGTATATCTTGTGGTATATGTAGATGATCTTTTAATGACAGGGAACAATGAAAGCTATATTGCATCCATAAAGAAAGAATTAGGAAATTTTTTTGAAATGACTGATTTGGGCTATGTTCATTACTATCTTGGCATTGAAGTAACCCAACATCCAAAGTCCATATTTCTTTCTCAAAAGAAATACATTGGAGATTTGTTAAACAGATTTGGCATGACAGAGTGCAATCCCCTTTGTACTCCAATGGAACAAAACTTGAAGCTCACATCTATTGAAGGAAAGGAATTTGAGGATGCAACAAAGTATAGACAGCTTGTAGGAAGTCTCATCTACCTCACTACTACCAGACCAGACATTTCATTTGCTGTTGGAATCCTCTCCATGTTCATGCAAAAGCCTTGTGAGGGACATTGGTCTGTTGCAAAAAGAGTTCTAAGGTACTTGAAGGGAACTCAAGACCTTGGAATCAAGTATACACAGGTGGACGACTTCAACTTGATTGGATACTCTGATTCAGACTTCGATGGAGACAAAGAAACTGGGGTATCTACTTCAGGATATGCTATGAGTCTTGGATCAGGAGCTGTCTCCTGGAGATCATGCAAACAATCAGTACCAGCAGATTCCACAACAGAAGCAGAATATGTGGCAGCAGCTGAAGCAACGAAAGAAATTGTGTGGCTCAGGAAAATTCTTGAAGATTTGCAAGTAAAACAAATACAATCAACTCCACTCATGATTGATAACACATCTGCAATAAAGTTGGCCAAGAACCCAAAGTTCCATGATCGTACTAAGCACCTCAATACTAAATATCATCTGATCCGACATCATGTTGAGGCCAAAACAATCCATCTTCGTCATTGTTCCACAAACGAGCAAATTGCAGACATCTTCACCAAAGCGCTTGGAAGAGAAAAGCTTGAAAGATTCAGAACGATGCTTGGACTCACCAACATCCCTTCAGATTAAGGGGGGGAATGTTGACACCTAATCCGAAACGGATGGGTGAACTGAACAGTCATCTAGAAGATGAACTGATCTGTTTTATTTTTGTATATAAACATGAGTTAGTTAATGAATAAGATCATCAGTTCTTTTCTCCCGCTCATCCTGGAGTTACCCTGGCCTGACATTACCAACAAGAAGAATTTATCATTTTTATATACTTGATCTTGAAGCTAGTTTGAAACCATATGATTCTCTATTTAACTTGCATACAAGATATTCTTGTCCCTAGATTTTAAAACCTTCTAATAGAACAAGGTACATTTCTTCTTTTAATTCACCATTAAAAAATTATGAGTTGATATCTATATAATTTATGTCCCAATTGTGCTCAGTACCCAATGAAATCATAAATTTAATGGTATTCATTTCAACCATAGGTGCAAATGTGAATGGCCATTTGCAATCAATTTAACTTTAAACTTGTCTATATTACCATCATATTTGAACTTAGATTTGTACGCCCATTTTTTCATGTAGTCTAAATAGTTTCAAGTGATGTTTTTCACAATGCATTTATATTTCTTTTCTGTTGCAGTTACCTATTATTTATGATTGTTTTCTTTCTAAAAATATAAAGTTCTTCTAAACTCATTAATTGAGACATTAAAGCATAATATTTATACTTAATTGGTGTCTTTATTTACCTTGTTGATCATTATACTGTCTAACTACTTAATGGAGCATCACCACTTTATCTTGGTGTATTCTTGTTATTATTTATAACTTTTGTGCCATTTTCAGATTCAACATCATGATCTTAATATTCACTTTCTTCCACTTTGGCACCTTCAATGTATTTTTCAAGATGTTTTCATACATCTTAAGGTCATCATCTACTTACTAATGAAATATAACATCTTTACTTTTAAAGAACTTATAGAAAAATGTTTATGCAAAATCATCACATTCAACATCCTCAATTTTGAGAACTAGAAGACCTTTCACCATATCTTTTATTTCAAGTAAAACTATATCTCTGAGATTTAAACTTCTACACTTCTAAGTGCCAAAGTACTTGTTAAACACACATGGACAGCAAAGACAATGTGAAAGATAAATCATGCAATTCATTTTTTTATTAACAAGAGATTTACATTTATAGTACATTATGTGACTCTTAGGTTTCAGATCCCAAGGTCTCTTGGACTGCTTAGTCTATTCGGCTTCCACACTAACCCATTTAGGATTAGGAGTCCAACATTCCCCCCCTTAATCCAAAGGGTTATGTATGAGTCCAAGAAGAGAGCTGTAATACAAAATGTGCAAAAAATGCATGGCAGCACTAGGTTGAATGTGCTCTATGAAATGTTGGTATAAAGGGCAGTGGTTTAAGGATGACCACCAACACTGGAACACTTAGTGCAGTTCCCGGAACTCTTCCAAAACTGGCAAGAAACTGAAGTTTTCTGCTAGAGGAAGTGATCCTATTGTTTTAAAGAGGGAAACCTTCAACCATAAAAGGGAGGTCTCACCCCGCATAAAAGGTAAAACTTCAACCTGAAAAGGGAAGTCTCAACCTGTGATGGTTTAAGGATGACCAACAACTCTGGAATGCTTAATGCAATTCCTGGAACTCTTCCAAAGCTGGCAAGAATCTGGTGTCTTCTGCTAGAGGAAGTGTTCTCAATTTTGTTCCTGGAACTCTTCCAAAACTGGCAAGAAGTTGAAGTCTTCTGCTAGAGGAAGTGTCCCAGATTGCCAACTGAAGGCATGCTCAGGGGCATCTTTGTCTCTGGCTACAACTCTGAAACTGGTGTGGCAGGTTGTGGCTCAAGCTCGCTTGATGTGGCTTTGAAGCTTATAGATGACCATCATTTCCCCCCTTGTCAGATACAAGGTGAGAAGATGGAGAAAATTCAACTGCAAGACCCTTCAATACTCTGGAACAAGTTCTGACATGTGTTTGGAATAACTTCTTGGCTGTTGATGCCCATTTCCAAGAAGCGATCCATCCAAGATGAATCTTTGTTCTTGCAGGACGTTTGTTTCTGAAGCATCTGTGTGAAGAATGGCTAATTTTGTGACAGTGCTTACATGGATGAAGATCAAAACAGTGATCTTTCAGATGGCCAACTCGGTCACAGTGTTGGCATTTTACAATCTGTGGTTGTTATTGTTGTTGTGGAAGAGGAGTAGAATCTGGAACAACTGAAGCTGAACTTTCATGAGGAGCAGGTGAACTGTCATGAATGAATCCGGCACTCTGAAATTGAATGGGCTTGGCATAGTCTGGAATATGAAAGGACAAGTCCTTATCATATCCAAGACCAGTTTTGTGCTTGTTGTGGACAAGCTGTTCCCAAGGTGTGATGATGGGCTTGGGAAGTGCAGACTGAGTTTCTGCATCTGCATATACAACTGCTGCTTTATTTGAATGAACTGTAACATTATTAACATGCTGCTGATGGGTGGTTGTCTCAATGTTCTGAACAAAAACAGGTTCAGAATGGTGTCTATTTTGATGTAGCTCTTCTTGCTGTAGCTGTGATTCAAGCTGCAAAAAATCGATCTTTTCCTGTGCATTTTGTAGACAGACCTGAATGTATAAAAGAGAGGTTTTTCTAATTGTAACTGTGTTGTCAGTAGTAGAACTGATTAGAGTTTTCAGTAACTATAATAAGCCATGAATTTTCACCATTATTCAACCAACTCAAGACCTCAAAAAGTGACCACAAATTTACTTGTAAGGGTAGATAGCCAGCAACTTATAATTTTTTTTTTTGAATTTAAACCTACGGTCTTGTATTGATCCTTTGTACAGTGTTAAACAGTGATGGTATATAAATCACCAACAATTTGCTGGTGCAAGTTTAAGTTTCCCGTAATGAATGCTTTACTAGCCAGTGCCACAATACAAAAACTGACACAAGCTTTTGACAATTCTTCACTGATGAAAAATACTTTTGTCAAAAAATATCTGTCTAGAAATACCTCGAAAACAACTGGACTTCTGAATAACCAAAATCTCAAAATACCATATGCTTAATCTTGGAAGGCTTGTAACTTCGCAGCTATCATTTTGTGTTACTTAACACATCACCTTCTTATATTTTGCTAGCATATGCTCCACCATGAATCAGGAGCACTACGAAACCAATTTAGTATCTACTTCATTCGAAGTGATGTTATTAGTACAGGCAGTTGCTGCATCATGTCACCTCTAGATTAGTTCGATCTCTGGCGTCCCTTGAAATTTCTTTGGTAACCAAAAAGGTTCCTTTGACCGGTGTACATATATGACTCATGCATACAATGTAGAGGTGTTACCCATAGATGTATTCTTCAATCAGCGTTGTATTTATAATACAGTGCTTTTCTTTTTCTTCTCCAGCATCTATCTCTAGAACTACAAGTGACAATGCAGCTCCACTCTGCAACAAACCCTTCGTTTCCGTCCGCTTAAGAGCAACATCATGATAAGCACAGTTGTGGACTTGATTCCAGACTCTCTCTTTCAAATCAGTGCCAGAACGGCAGAGACTAGCAGCATTATCTGCATTAGCATCTCCGACAGCTTTCTAAAGAAGATTTTATTCTATTGAATTACTAGGTGACACACTCTGAAGTTTTGGAGACAGATTTCGAGCACTGGGTGATAAGTTTGCACGTGCAGGAGACCTAGCAGGAGGACTAGACTGATCTGCACTTCGCGGCTATGGCAAGACCAACTGTGCCGAACTGGGGAACCACTGTCTACAGAACGACTCCGAGATCTTTTCCTTCTCTTATCATCTCTACTCCGGCTTCTATGACTGTATGAAGGACTTACACTGCGGCTTCGGCTTCAACGGCGATAATCTCGCTCTCTCTCATGATATCTATGATGTTCATATCTATCATGGCAATTAAAAGAAGAACTGCAGCAACACGCCCCAGTGTCAACACATTCGGCAATGTAAAAAATTTGGGCGCCGAAGAAATCGAATTGCAAGGAGTGTGTGGAATCTGATTATCAAAGCGTATGGAGGATATGGAGCTTATGGCAGCATATGGCATGGAATATGGACTGAGCGGTATGTATTACTACTATGGATAGAATAACATAGGCAGTGCAGTGTTAAGATGAACAGCATATGAATCAGCGGGCAATGAATCATAAACTAAATAGACGCCACAGAATAAACTAACAGTCATCGCCACAACTTACAGACCATTGAGGAGGGCGTAGAGACTTCCAAAGTGTGACTCATAGCCACCACAACACAGATAACTGGAACAGGTGTGGTATTACATGTTAATGAACAACCACGCATATGTCAGGCCACTGAACAACCTGAAATTCGCACTAGAAATCAAAGAAGCATGCTCCAATATTAGATTCCAATGATGAAGCCCATCAACCTTAGATTGCAAAGCCAAGTCAAGCGCCTTTCCTGCGAAGCAAAGTCGAACAAGATGGATGAAATTATGGATATCAGCCTTGATATATTGCATGCAAGCTCGTTGAAAGAAGCCTTTTTTTTTTTTTTCAGTCGGAGCTGCTCGATGGAAACGACGAGTACCGCTGTGAAAAGTGCAAAAAGTTGTCCACAGCATGCAAGAAAATGTCAATCTTTCAAGCTCCTAATGTTCTAGTCATTCAGCTGAAGAGATTTGAGGACATATATGGTGGCAAAATAGATTGCAGCATTATTTTTTAGGAGCGCTTAGCACTTTCTGGCCATATGTGCAGAGACACTCAGGATGTGCGGCCAGAGTATACTCTCTTTGGTACGATTGTCCATTCAGGCTACTCACAGGACTCTGGTCATTATTACGCATATGTGAAGGATGCAAATTCTCACTGGTATTGCTGTAATGATAGCCAAATCTGTGGTTCAGGGTGGTTAATAGCATAGTGCATTCAACCGCGACGTTACAGAATCCCAATTACTCACCATTCATTCTCAGTCAGAAGGAGATCCTTGATAAGAAGCCGCACAATGACCAGGCAATCACAGAACTACACCACTGGTGGATCTGGCAAGGCCACGACATGTCATTGTCAAAGAAGAAACGACATTGATGTCGACGTCAGTGGAAGGCGGCCTTCAGAAGCCCGGATGAAAAATCTGGAATTATATCAGGTGAGAGCGAATTACCAGGTCAGAGACGTTTATGAATCAGTGAGAGAGCTGAACAGTCAGACAGAGGGGCAGGCTAGCAGCGTTGAGGTTAGGTGGAGCAGGCCAGTGTTCAGAAATAAAACGCATATGACAGACAGGGCCAGTCTATAAAAATGACAGACAGAGCAGCACTAAAATTACCATGAAACGCTTATGGACAGAGAGCGCAGGTAAAAAATATCGCAGAGAGACATCTCAAAACCGCTTGGACAACGCTGGCAGTGTCAGGAGCAGCTAAAATTTAGCTGAAGAAATATTCATGAGAAAATATTCCTGAGATGCAGAATTGATGGCATAAATGACTTGCACAAAAAAGTCCATACAACAAATGGCTCAAATTAGTTAGGCAGGGCAGGAATACGCCTGCTCTGATACCATGTTAAACACACATGGACAGCAAAGACAATGTGAAAGATAAATCATGCAATTCATTTTTTTATTAACAAGAGATTTACATTTATAGTACATTATGTAACTCTTGGGTTTTAGATCCCAAGGTCTCTTGGACTGCTTAGTCTATTCGGCTTCCACACTAACCCATTTAGGATTAGGTGTCCAACAGTACTTCTAGAGATAAACTTGTAGATAACAAAGATTGCCAACTCTCTACATTAACATCAAGATCAAGATTGTACATACCTTGCACTTTGAATCCTTTTGAGATGACTTTTAGTTTTATTGTGTATCTTTCGCTTTACAACGATACTTCACAAATTCAAGCTTGAAATCTTAACATGTGACTGTGATTAATCCTTGATAGATATATTACATTTTTTTATTTGTTTCACATTACCATTTGAGAAATTTATAGATCTACATCACCATATCATTTTATTTCATAAAATGTATTTTCAACTAAAAATATTTTAGCACCATTAATTTTATTATGATAAGTTTTAAACCAATATCCAAATTAAAATTCATAGAAATAGGTTCTCTTGAACCTATGAACCATGCATGTTTCTATTGATAAGGTACATTTAAAATATAATTTATATTTTATAGATCATCACTTACCTCTACTTCTTTATCAACAAAGTTCCCCTATTATATTTTATATTTGGACATATTAAACTTATCTCTTTTAAGTTCATAAGCATCGTTTCTAAACTTATAACAAGAGTTACATGTATCATTCTTCTTTTATGAAATCCCACCTTGACATAGTTCCATTTCCACCTTTCTTCTTTTGTTCTTTACCCATGGATTTCTTTTCTATGACAAAACTTGATTTGAATTTTGAAATCCTTTCCTCTTGTTACATAAGAAATTCATCAAAAGAAGGTTTTTTATATACCCATTATAGATACTTGATATTTATGCAACATATTATTTAATGTTATTTTTAAAAAATATTATCTAATTATTTTAAAATATTTAATTAAAAATAAATAATCATAAATATTTTATATTTTTTCCATCTCTATTGAAAAAATTCAAAAATATCACCTTATTTGTATTCATTGTGTTATATAATTCTATTAATTCCTTTTATCTTTTACTTCATATATTGTGTTTCTTTACTTGCAAAAATAATAATATCTTTCACAATTATTTTCAAAATATCTTTCACGGATATTTTCAAAAGAGAAATCTTAAATTCAAACTTTAAAAGCAGTTGATTCACCTTTATTTCTACTTAAATTTATCCCTAAATTATATCTTTAGATTACATCTTAAACTTCTAATTTATATGACTCAATTCATTTAACTGGTTCATTTTCTCTAAATAAAAAGTTGTTAAATTTCTTATGTCTTTTTAAATAAACAGAAAAACAAATAAAAGAAATAAATAAATAAAAGAAATCTCACATTCAATAACACCATCGAGGGTTCTATCAATGACCTAATCATATCAAAATATTTTGCAATTGATCACATTTCATCATTTATTTCTAATAACTTGCTATTTTTCTAATAATTCGGTCCGTGGGACCATTTAAACAAATTTCTAAACCAACCATTATCATGTGGGACTCAAACAAATTAGTAAACCGAGCGTTCATTGAAGAAATGACGAATGGCAGCATATCGCATAACATACAAAATATTTTGCATATATACATGCATGTATATATAACAATATTTAGCATATATACATATATGTATACATATTACACAACATTAGGGAATTTTGACATCCTATCCTATATTCAACCCCCTAGAGGCTGGTAAATTCTCGAATGGATTACTGAAATTATGTTACAGATGAACTTCATGCTGACAATGTCTATACAAACAAACTATGTCACATTCTAAGATAATGCCCGATATAAAGTATATACAAATTATGCTGCACGCCAGCTCTGTGCTCATGATCCTCCTGTTAGCTCCCTTTACGGCTCCCTTTATGGCCGCCGATAATTTGGAAAAACGGCTCCCTTTCCAGCTGCCGTTGATTTGGAAATTGTCTGCCGCCAATTACGGAAACCGACTGCTGTTAAATTAATTTCTTGTTGGGAGCTCCTGGAGTGGTCCATTACTCCCTTTGCAGTTCTCTACCATGTTCTATGGAACACTTGACACATAGCCAACAAAAGCTTGATGGAAGCTTGGCTATAAATTTTTTCTGTTTGGTCCCCAAGCTCACTACTCAAACCCCTTCAGCCTTACACCATCAAATCAGAGTGAGCAGAGCTTGGAAGATTACAGATACCAGAATGTTGCCGTAGTTTGAAAGCCCTTCTATAATTGATACCTGCGCTTAACAGGAAATTCCTGAAGGCTTTAATATTCATATTTCTTCCAATCCTCTTACTAGAGTTATTTTGCTTTATAAAGAGACTGTCATGTATTATGTATTAGTTTCTGGGCATCGTGGCGTTATGTCATTCTTGGCACCATAGCCTTGAAAGAAATTGGGTTGAGTTAAATATTTTCCTGTCAAGCCCTTCAAACGATTCACGGATCATGATTTTCGTTGATGGAAGACTCGGCTTCTTTTAAATCTTTAGAAGCTTTGTAATATTTACCATAAAAATAAAATTTCAGCAGCAGAAATTGAAGCCCATGGAGGGAAAGACCAGTCTTTATTAACTCAAATCAGAAACGTGGTCCTTCTCAAATTTCGTTTCTGCAAGCAGGCCATCTATAAATCAAAAGGGAAGGGACTGCCTCAAGCGTAGCTGAAAGTCTGGTATCTGAGTGTGAGTAGCATCAATGGCAGAGGTATGATTTCTTGGGTATTAAAGTTTTTTGATTCTTTTAAGTGTTTATTCCGCATTATAGAATCGTTATTATGCTATCACCTCCGAAATATATTTTGTTGTTTACCCTCGCTCTTAGTTGCCATGAAGACTCTCAACTTTTCTACAAAATATAATTTTGATTAAGATATTAAAAATTTAAAAAAAACTTAAAAAAACAAAAAACACAGATATTAAAAATTTAAAAGAAACATCAAAAAAACAAAAAAAACAAAGAAAAACAAGTAACACCTAACTTATATATAAAAATGATACTCATTTTATATTAAAAGGCGAAAAACAAGAAAATATCAAAATAACTTGGTCTCACTCAATTGTCAACCAGATATGGCTACACAAATATAAAAAAAATTGCTTTACAGAGTGTTTAAAAATCAAAATAAAAATTTTAATCTCGCACGGATGGAAAAAGGTCACCGAATTCTATAGTTTAGAAGCACAAGTTGAAAAAAGTGCGAAGAAAGCACTATAGGGTAGTGAAAAATTCAAGAAGCTTCATTGAATTTTATTTTTTTTTGAATTACCGGAACAACCATTTGCATTTGATTTCAAAGACTATGTTATTTCATATAAAGTTTTTGGTGTGCGTTAAGTAATTAAGTCATATTTTTATACATATCGAAAATAGATTATATTGTAATAGGTTGTTAGTCAAATTTAATTTTAGTTTATTAAAGTTTTAATTTTAACTAGTTTATTAAAGTTTTTATAAAAAATAAATATTAAAATAAATATTTTGAAAAAAAATATAAATTATTATTTTCGTAAATATACATTGATTGATTAATTTTATATAGTTTTAAATTGAATTTCAAATATGAAAATTATATTAAAAAAAAAAAATCCAAAAAATGGTAATAAAATACTATCATAATTAATAATTATTATACCACCTCTATTCCATCCTGAATCCATAATCAATATTTAATTACATTCTAATATTTTTCAAACATTAAATCAATTTTAATATTTTTCAAATATTAAAATATATTTCTTAAGAGATGATTACTGATAGCGAAAGGTACACTGACTTCCTGGTCAGGAATATTTAATTACATTTTAATATTTTTCAAACATTAAATCAATTTTAATATTTTTCAAATATTAAAATATATTTCATAAAAGATGATTAATGATAAAGGTGCACTGACTTCCTGGTCAGGAGAAAGAATGGACCAAACACCCACACTCACTGTACTAAATTGAATTTTTATATTTTAAATCAGAAAAGAAGCCCAAAAAATTAGTTGGCAATAATAGACCTGACTAAATATTCTAACGTCCAACTAAGTGAGGACATCAACTTCTTAAATGGGTAGTAAAGAACTGTCCTCCAACCAAGTGAGGACGTCTACCTGTTAAATGGGTAGTAAAGAACTATATTCTATTTTGGCATTATATGAAACATAAAAAAAATTAGTTTAACTCGGTGAGGCAAAAATTAAAAATTTGCTAAACCATCTTAAAAACAGATATAACACACTTAAGAACTATAGTTTATTTTGGCTTTATTTGAAACATAACTTTTTGGACTAACTAGGCGGGGCAAAAATTAAAAAATTGCTAAATAATCTTTAAAAGAGTGATATAGTTTTTTAAACTAATTAATGTAAATGGGATGATAACAATATTATAAGTATGATGTTTGTATAATGTTTAATTACACTGAAATTAAGCACCAAAATATAAGCTTATCAAATTTATAATCTGAACAAAATTGGATATAAAAAAATACATTTTTTAACTATATTTTTATAACTGTTTTTAAGGGTGTATTGTTTTTTATTTTTGGTTAAAAGATTTTGATTTGAAGTTTATTTTTTTATAGTGTTAATGATTATTTATGTGGTTTTAAATTGGCTTTTGAGATATAAAAGTGTTATAATAGTTTATATTTTTGTTATAATATTATGGGCCAATATCAAGGTTTATCAATACCACATGCTGAAAGTCTATAACTCAATTCAAAATCAAAATATTTTTGAAATATGTTATTTTAATTTAATTTAATAACATTTTTTAAATTAAAAATTAATACTTACAATATAATAATATAATAATTTGTTACAATACCATGGACTAATATCATGACATAATTCATTTCAAAATCAAAATATCTTATAATTTTTTTTTTTTTATTTTAATCTTATTTTATAACAAATTTTATACCTGCCAGAATAATTATATTTTTTTATTTTAATCAAAAGAACATTGGCTTTCAATTATATTTGAAATTTTTAAACATATTTTATGAAGTTTATTGACTTTCAATTACTTTTGAAATTTTGAAATATATTTAATGAAATTTATTAAACTTTTATTATATTACATTTTATATTAATTTTTAGTATTGATGATGATGATGATGATGGTTAACGTCTGCTGAGACCAAACATTGGTCCATCGGACCTAAAGAAACAAATTATTTATTTTGATTTAAGATTTTATTCCTATGCTCAAAAAGCTTGGAGAAAAGCCTCCTGAGCTCACTATAATTTTGACATTGTAAAAGGCTAGGAAGGTCAGTATTGTAACAAAGATTGTGAAACTAAGATCTAATGTGGTTGTACGCGGGACACTCTAAGAGGAAGTGGTTTTCATCCTCGATGTTCCCATTCTCACAAGATTGTGAAACTAAGATCTAATGTGGTTGTACGCGGGACACTCTAAGAGGAAGTGGTTTTCATCCTCGATGTTCCCATTCTCACATAGATGGCAGAATCTTTCCATCCATGGTGTTTTAAAAACTGCCCAACGACCTGTTTCACTATGGAGCTCATGAGAATTTGTTCTAATCTTTGCTATATTAATTTTCCTCTTTGAGCTAGTTAAAATAGAGAGATACTTTTGATCTTCTAGGGTGGGGTTGATGACCTTCTTATAATAACTTAATTTTCTTTTAGCTGCTAAATCTTTCTCACACCACATTTTTTCTTTGAACTTAGAAGTAACAATATCTTTAATGTTATTAATGTTTTGCAAAGCATCATTCTCATTGATCTCCCAATAGTTTAACCAGGCCCTTGTGTCTTTATGCCACCCCCATTTGAGCCTTAGGTGGTTTTGGCTGGAATTTAATGCTAGCTTAGGAAGTCTATGATCGCCTATGTTATTGAGTTTGTGCTTGTACAACAGAAACCTATTCATAGCTAGGCTCTCAATAGGGGAAAGACCTGCTTCTATAAGGAGAATAGGATAGGGTGTATTACTTTTAATTTTCAGGTTATACGTTATAAAACGCTTCTGGATTTGCTCAATCTTTCTCCATGATTCTCTAGAGATGCTGCAACCCCAAACCTCACAGCCATATAAGATAACAGGAGTGACTAAAGTTTCGAAGAGGAACTTCTTTTTATCCCACATTACTAGGTTTGCAGTTTTACAATTATTTTCAAGACCAAAATAAGCTTTCCACCCCCCATTAATCCTTTTCTCAATGCTATGGTTCCAGTTGAGCGTGTGATGAATATCAATTCCTAGGTACTTGTAAGAATACACTTCCTCCAAGTTATTATTTTCATACACAAAATTAGCATAAGTGTCCTTCTTGGATTTAATAATCATAACTTTTGTTTTGTCAGAGTTAATGGTCATACCCATGGTAGAGCAGAAATATTTAAGAAGCCTGAATTTCTTATCAAGATCAGATGGGCACCTTGCAAAAAGAACAATATCATGAGCATAGAGAAGAAGGATGACGACTATCCCAGCTAAGAACGTGCCATCACATCCTGCTTACTCTAAAGAGCCTTCGAGCTTGTCGATGTAAATGCCAAATAGGGTACGGGATAGGGGGCAACCTTGTTTAACTCCGATGTTACACTTAATATCTTTCGACCACCCCTCATTGCTCTTTAGCTTGGCAATTACATTCTCGTATAACCTTATAGCAGCAGCTGTCAACTTGAGAGGAACCTTTAGCTCTTCTAATCTATTCCAAAGGTTGTATCTAGGAATCGTATCGAAAGCCTTTCTAAAGTCTACAAAGCAACAAAATAAATTGGATTTATCATTACGACATTCCTCCACAATGATCCTGAGCGTAACGAGGTGGTCTGTTGTTGAGTGATGCCTTCTGAAACCTGCTTGGCCTTTAGCCCGCTTACCTTCACTTTCAAGCCATATGCTTAACTTCTTTTCCAAAATACTACCATATAACTTGGCTAAGAGAGGGCTGATCATAATTGTCCGATAATTAGAGGGGTTATTTGTATCCCCACTTTTAAAAATAGGGATAATGAGGCTCTCAGTCCACGGTTTAGGGAACCCTTGCTTGACTGCTTGATTGAAAAGCTTGTGGATGTGGGGGATGAAGACAAGACCTCCAATATATTATATTAATTTAAAATTTTATATACATATATTCAAAATTATCAATAAAATTATTATTACTATTTGAAATTATTAATTATTTTTTACATAAAAAGTAGGTAATAAGAAAAATAAAACTGAATATTATAATCGTTTAAAATTAAAAAATATTGGTATGTGGTTGAAATGTTTGCCATGTTTTGCATTATTATTGTTAAGAAAACTTTGTCACAAAAATTTAATTTATGTTAATGTGAAAGAGATCTCCAAAGAAAGATTCTGAATACCACGTCACCCAATCTAAACCATATCGGAATGCGAAACAAGACAACAAGAAAATTCGTAATGTGAAAGAGCGTTGCAACAAAAGATTCGTTGCGTCTTTCCCTACCAAAGGCTGATAGTGATGCGGTTGGATATGTGGATCGATTGACAAAGTACTACAACTACTAAATTTGGACTTCAACCTCCTTTTTTTAATAAATTTTAAAGAGACTTCTGTGATGCATGACGAGCTTTATAAGTAGTTTTTAAAACATGAAAATAAAATTTAAAAAAATAAATAAAGAATTGTGTGTTGAACGGTGAGATTTACGCATCTCTGGAATTATTTTTAAAAGATCAAATAAATTTGAAAGTGGAGATATTTGATGTACGGTGAGCTTTATGCATTTGGGAAGTATTTAAATATATTTTAATGTTTTCTTTGTTAATTGAATTTATGTAAGTGTAGATTTTGGAATGACTTTAAGAGCTCACAAATAATAATAAATTCAAATTATTAATTTAATTATGGTTTATGAGATTTTAAAATATTCTTACAATTTATAGTAGTAACCTATTTTTAAGGATAAATATATATTAAATGTATTTTAATGTTTTATTGGGTAATTGGATTTATGTAATTGTAGATTTTGAAATATTGTAAAGTTTTATAAATAATAATAAAGTTTAATAATTGTGGTAGTCTAAAGATCATGCTTTTTCGCTGTGAAAGTTATGAAAAACTAAGTCATATTGTGAAAAAAATCTGGTAGAGATTTTTGTAAATGCAAGTAAAAGTTGTCAAATTTCATAGTCTTAGGTTCCCTAGAGGTTTTTGATGGTGCTGAATCCATTTCCATCATCAAAAACATGATTCAAACACTATACCTACAAGATTTTTTGACAAAAAAAAATCTGAGCAACTTTTGGCCATGGGCGATTCCTCAGCCTCCATAAACGACTCCCTAGTTAATCTTATTATTGTTTCTGAAATTTTAAAATATTCTCAAAACTTAAGATCACATTACAATCACAAAAACATCTTATCTATTATTGTTTAATGATAAAAATATTTTAATTAAATAAAAAAGAGAATCCACAAATAAAAAGATACATCTACATAAAGACGTTTTGCAAAAAGTGTTGCATGTCAGGAAAATCACAATTTCACATACAAATATTGTTATTTTCTGTCTATCTTTATGATTAAATAGAAATTGTGTTTCAATATGTCTATATATCTATCTATCTATATATATAAATTAAATAATTTAAATTTATAATTTTTAAAAATCACTAACAAATTTTGAAAAGAATTATCTAAAAAATATTTGGAAAAAGAACTTTTCATATATATAACTTTAACTAAACCAATAATCACAAATAGTATAAAGATTTAGAACTTGCTTCCAAAACGAAATGTTTCCATTTTGTCCAATAGTATAAGGATTTTTCAGGTTTCCATTTTGTCCAATAGTATAAGGATTTGGAGCTTGCTTCGGGATGAAATGCTATCATTCTATCCAATGCTAATATAATAATAATATACTTATTTAATCTTAGTTTCAATATAATAATAAAGGTGGTCAATTAAAAGGTGTTTGGAATATTTTGTCCAATGCTAATATAATAATAATATACTTACTTTAATCTTAGCTTCAATGTGCCGTCAATTAAAAGGTGTTTGGAATAATGTAGTGTTGTTAATATATTATTGCTTTGGGAGTTTGAAACATAAAGTAAACCTATAATAAAGAAAATCGAGAAATATATTATTGCTTTGGGTGGATTTTCTATTTACTATTATTCAATTAGAAATATAAGGTAGGTTAAAGTATTATTGAATTTAAAATATATATTTCTTCTTTTTTTTAAGAGTTTAATTGAATTCTCAAAACAAATTTTGAATGGGATGTATAATTATGAAATTTATTAATTTTTAGGGTTGGAATTTACTAATTATTTTTGAATTTCAAAAATTTATTATTTTATTAATTATTTTCTCACATTAAAATGCATTAACACTATATTAATTTGTTTATGGTTATTTCTTCATTAATTCATTTACATTATTATAGAAATGATTTCTTTATCATATTTAATATATCCCTTTATATTACAAATTATAATTTTTGCAATAGTTTAGTGAATATATTAACCACATTCTATTTTTATTACAATACATTATATTAATTATTTTTTTTAACAAAATGTTGTTGAGTTTAAATATGTTTTGATTTTGCATGATAAATTTGATTATTTTCCAATTTCATTGAAATTTGATTATCACTTGATAGTTGTAAGTACTCCTTTTCTTTCTCCAACTTCTTTGAAATGCATCTTACCCAAATTGTTTGATAAGTAGCACTTGCAATGCTTTATACTTTACTTTAGTTGAAGGGAATGAAATACTTGGTTGCTTCTTACTTCTTTATCTGCTGGCATTCTGAAAGAGGATACCTCAACACTTTGCTACCTTTCCAACATCTGCGTGTGTGATGTGGAAGTTTCTAGAGTGCCTCCAGATGGAGTGGCAAGCCTATTCCCATCTCTTTATGTGCTTGTAACCTCAGCTGTCTCCTCTGTATATTATTGTTCAAAGACAAGATTCACTCTTTGTCTCTTAGCCTGGCTTGTCTCTGCATAGGTTTGTGATGTTGCTCTTTTTGAGGTAGTGGCCCTTTCCCTATTTCTCTTGAGGCTTTTCTCCTCGTTTAGAGGAGTCTGTAAGACTAGGGGGGTACTCATGGTGGCCTCTAGTCTATCTTTTTTCTCTGATTGCTCTGGTATGTCTGATTTTTGTGGTACCTTTGATAGGTCTGGTACTTCTAATTCTTCTTGTACCTGTGATTCTTCTGGCACCTGCTGGAGATGACCCTCATCAAGCTATTTCTATAGGTCAATTAATGTGTTTTCCACAACAACTTCAGTATTATCCCTGTCCTCTAAAGTGTTTTCCACCCATTGTAATTGGTTGGCATACTTTTCTATCTCAGGGATGTGGTGATAGATATAGGGAGCCATCTTGTTTTTCTGCCTTCTTTTGTAGATGAAATCCAATGGATCCTTTTCAACTTCTCTGCTATTAAAAATAAAGGGACCTAATTGGTCTTTGATCTTGAGCTGGGCTTTCTTTTTGGCTTTAACAAAGTTTACGTCATCTAAATTTATTATCGGCCTGTAGTACTCCAGAGTAAATAACCTCATTGGGAGGTATTTAGGTAGTTTGTACGGGGCCAACTCATAGCCATAAATCCTAATCTTAGTGTGGTTTTGGTACAAGTACCAGTCACCTACTTTGGATTGTTTTGAGAGTTGTAGGATCCTCTTTATATCTGAACTGATTCTTGGAGGAGGGCTTCCTTTCAGCATTGTCACAATGGGATGTACAAATAGGGCTATGAATTATGTATATGAATATGGCGAGTGATATTTATGGATCAATGGAGTCCAAAAAATTACTGATCTAGGGTTACCTTTTGTGTCAAGCTTCTGGAGAGTAAAGGGGAATTTATCTGCTTGGAAATATAGAAAAATGTGGTACAAAACAGAGGAGTATTTGAATACTCTCTCATTGCTCATTCTGAGAAACTAGTCATGCATCCTATCAGCTATAAATTTGGCATAGTCATAGATAACAGCAGGAGGCTGTCCTGGAGTGTATATGGACATGAAGGCTATAATGATTTCATCTATATACTCACTGGCGGTATAACCGAGGACACTGGATATCATTTCTACAATGTCCTGGCCAAATGGGGAAAATATGGTATGCACATATGGAGGAGGATATTTGGGGGTATACTTCTCTTCTAGGATGAAGGTTTGGATTATTTCGGCCAATCTTGCACGGCTGAGCTTGGGAAATAAGTCCAATAGATCTCCAATGGAGAGGGGAGTCAAGTTTTGGCCTGTCTAGATTTGTAGCATCTCATTGATAGATTCAGCAATGATGGTGAAAAGTATGGTCTGGTTAGGGGACATCACTACTCTTTGATTGGGGATATAATTTGCATGGAAGTAATGGACAATTTTTGGGAAAATGTGAACTTCACGGAATTAGTACTTGGGCAAATTGGACTCCCAAAAACCAATTTTATCAGCATGGTTTAGGTATTGGTCTCTGTATCAGCAGTATAATTTGAGAGGGGATTCATGGATAGAGGTGTCCTTTATTTGGAAATCCTTATCAGCGAGGGGGAGGTGGTCTAGGTCCAGATGAGGAGTGGAAATAGGTCTAACATCCATGGTGATTGGGACGGCCATTCTCAGTTCTTGTCCATTTTATCGATCTTGGGATCTGAAGATGATGAAGGCTCGCCCCTCTGTCTCCTTCTATCAGCATCACCTTTGAGCTTTTCTGCAGCCATGATGTTTGATTCTACTTCCAGAGATGCATCTTGCATATCATCCAAAGAAGCACATCGCCTCTCCCTCAACAGTAAACCGAAGTCAAAATCAAAGGCGTTAGCATAAATGAGCCTAGCAGAGGTAGTGGCGGGTTTCACCTCAGTTGGTATCTTGTTGTACATGTGGTTAAATCTTTTATTAAAATCAGACAGCAGCTCACCATTTTCCCTCTATAAGTTCCCAAACTCAGTGTGGTAGTAAAGGAGACCCTTCTTATGCCCCTAATGCTTTAGGAATGCATCATCTAAGTGTTAACGGGAAAAGTGTCTATTCAGAATGACCCTATCCCACTAAGGTGTGACAGTGACCTTAGAAACAAACAAGGAAAACTACTTTCATATTCTTCTTTATGAACTATAAACGAAGAGGAATAGGATGAACCAACCTGTGTCTTGCACTAGTCCTTTGATCTAATCTCTCTCCTCTTTGACAGCTTCCAGCTACCTGCTCCCTTACTTGCCCAGCTTCACCAAGTTCCTGTAAGATCACAGAAGAAGAAAACTACACAAAGACATGGATTTATATTCATAAATAGCTTAGGATTAGATTTAAGCTAAACATACAAATGTAACAAACATCAATGAAACACAAGCATGTAAGAGAAACTCAAATAGTTTTATTGATATAACAAGAAGATCCAGGAGGAGTTACAACCGATGATTCCTGATCCAGCATCAACCTCCCAGCAAAGGAGTCCCCTCTTCACCTCCAACAAAGCATAAATCACCCAATACTCTGATATCTATCTCAAAACCAACAGCAATTCTCTGCAATGTACAAAATTCCAACCTCCGGATCTCTGGGATGAGGGATCCATATATAGATGTATGCAAAGAGGATGAGTCAGCTTATGATCTGACTAGTGTCTTCTCTCTGTCAGTTCTTGCTTCCACTTGGAGACTGAGAGCCTCTTACTCATCCTTGGTCGAACTCAGTGAGGCAAGTGTCATTGGGGAAGATTCTGGAAGCTTCCATTGTCTGTCCACCTCGCGGAATGACACTGCCATTTGTCATTTCCCGCTCAACGCACCCTGGTAGTGCATTTAGGTGCGTTGCAACGCACCTAGCTAGTGTACTTGGGTGCTATGCAACACAACTAGCTAGTGGAGCAGCTGAAATGATCCTGATTTGACTGATTCTGAGCAGTTTCTGGTGGAAAACTTCTTGGAGAAGCTGTAATTTGTTGACCTTGTTCCTCTAGGGGTCGGAACAACACTTTTAGGGACTTAGGATCCCTTGGTTTATGGACATTTCATGCTTAGAGCTGTAAGGCACAAAAATGTCTATAACACTAAGGCCTCAATATCTGCTATAGATGTTGGGGTCAGTTCCCTGAACCATTTTCTAGCCTCTCCATCTAGGCTTTGGACAAAGACTCTCATCCAGACATCATCCTCACTAATGTCTAGGTTATCAACAAAGCTATAGAATAACTCAAGATATTCTTCAGCTGAAACACCTTCAGTCCCAGTGAAATTAGGCATATACCTCTGATATTCTCCAGTAGGCATAACATTCAAAGGAGTGGGCAGTATTAGAGATCCATACCTAGTAGCTATGATTCTTTCCATTTTGGTAGGTGCTTGTGGACCTGCCATAGCTGTGGTGGCTAAAAGAGTACTGGTAGTTTGAACGATAGAGGGCTGAGGAGTGATTGATAAGACTAAAGGAGTATGATGGATAGGAGGTGAGGTTTCCTTTAGGCTTACAACAAAAGGAAAACCTAAATAATAAGAAGTTTTATGAATCTCTAAGAGTGTTTCTTTGCTGCTAGTATTAGAAGCTATACTCTCAACATATAGTTGTTCTATTGCAGGCCTTTCTTGAAGAGATATAAGAGATTGTTTAGGTTTACCTGAACTTGATGCTCCTTTCTGCAATAACTTTCTTTCTGTTAGTTCTAGTCTTTGCAGCCTGTCACCAAGGATCAACATGAGCTCTTACTATGTCTGGTTTTGTTATATGTTTTGCACATGATGTTCAACACAAAACATATCACAAGTGTTTCTATCAGAAGGATCTCGGAAAAATCTTTCCAACGGCATATCACACTCCTGTAACCGGTTCCTGGATTAGAAGAAATGAATGAGTGATTCTTGGTTATGCATGTTTTGAGGTCAGTTGCTGCACACAATGAAAAGTTTAGTTCAAAATCCGTTTCTAAAAGAATGGTAAGAAATTTTTTAAAAGTGAGAGAGGTTTTTGTTCACCACATACCAAATAACAAAAACCTCCTTTAATTTATGCACAGGTGCTACTATGTGGGAGATATACAGTGATATTTGGAGCTTATATTAAAACAAAGCAAATTTTTCATATTTTTTACTGTTTTAGTCATTTTAGTGCGGGACCATTTTACCACAGATGGAAAGTAATTTTTCAAAACCCAAGGATGTTTTTGTTACGTACAAGCCATATAACAAAAACCTCTTTCAGTTTATTCACAGGTGTCATGGATTGGGATGTGTGACTAGATATGTACAGCTCATTTTCAAATAATTAAATTTTTAATGATTTTCTGTTTTAGAGATGATTTTTTAGAACCGATTACGAGCTAATGGAAACGAATTTCCCAAATTTGAGAGAGGTTTTTCTCCCACACTACATTATCTACAAAAACCTCTTTCCGTTTTGCAACAGGTGTTATGGTTTAGGAGATACGAGTTCATCTTCAGCACCTATTTTCAGAAATTCGGCCCAAGTTTAATGTAACTAATTCTATTTTGAAGAAAATGGTTGAGCTCAATCCCTTAGTACAAGGATGAGAAAATGTATATATTCTATGAATTTCATAGTGTAGGGGTTGGATTTTGGTAGAGGGTTGGACTCTTGGGAAGATTTTGGCACACTATTGTACATATTTTTCATATTTTGGCTAAGGAAAGATCAGAGATTTTGCAGCACCTGTTGGGATTCTTGTGGCTTTCAGCTCTTGATGGTGTTTTTTCTCAGTTATTGTAAGTTTATTCATGTTTACATGTATGCCATTCCTTCTTATGCTTCTGAAACTAAATGAATGAGTAAATGAGGTTGAATTCATTGTTCACAGTGCTCTTCCTTTAAAATTTGTTTAGTTTTACATGTTTTCGTCAGTTTGGAGAGGATCCATGTTCTCCTTTGCCCTCTTCAGCTCCTTGTCATTATGATCCATCCATACAGCTGATCAAAGGCATCAAGACTATTGCCTACCTCGCCCCAACTTGATTTCTGCAAAGATTTGACCTCAATCCCCGCACCCAAAATTGGTTTTCCCATTTCTCCAACAAAAAACTCAAAAATCTAAAACAAACTTTCCTATCTCTTTACTAGCCTAAAATCAGTGTTAATTGTCAGTCATATCAGCCCCTTTGAAGACCTTTTGCCGAGATAGACCCGGAGAGAGCGCTCTCTTGTCCTCGTAGGGCTAGCTACGAGGCTGAGCTTGGTTTGATGTGGCCTTGAGTTTTGCCTTCCTCAGCCTGAGGAAGATTTGAGCGCTAACATAGTCTCATTACAGTTTTAGTGTGAAGTTTGCCGAGTCAGTCTTTTAAGCATTTTAGTCAAGTTTCAGTCCATAAATGAGTCGGAAGTCTCGTGTTGTCTGTTGAAATAATGACTCCATAGCCCAATGGATGGAGGCACTGTCTGCTCTCCCAAAGATCTGCAGTTCTTGGCACCTCCAAAAAGCGGCAGCTGCCATCCCCATTGGAGCCAATGTTAGACTCCGTCTTGTTAGCCCGCTGCAGTCAAATTCACCAAGGTTCATTTCTCGTCATTTATAGTCATGGATGGCAAAGAGTCTTTAAGAGTTTGTAGGTCTAGGGTTTTGTTGACTTAGACACATGAAAGGTTTAGTTTCCATAGCTAAATTTCATAGTCAATAAGGCTTGAGAGTGTTTCTTCTTCAAAACCCTGTTTTGAAGAAGAAATCATCAAATGTGTTTTTTCAGAATATGTAAATTTGTCAAAAGTGCTCCAAAGCTCTACAGTTCCTCAATGGCACCAGCTTCAGCAACCCTGCAACAGATAGACAAGAGTTATCAGTTCAACTTGGAAAATCAGTTAAAAGACAAAGGCAGTGGGCCAGAGACATTCCCGAGGATCAATCTCATCTGAGCACGGGGATTGCTGGAACTTTAGGTTACGTAGCTCCAGACTATGTAATGCATGGCCAATTGACCGAAAAAGTTGATGTGTACAGTTTTGGGGTGTTAGTTTTGGAGATTATTAGTGGCAGAAAGAATCACAGTCAGTTTTATACATCACAATCTCTTCTAGCGTTGGTTACTGAGGAATTTCATGGGCCAATTTTTGTGACAGTGTTTCTGAAATTTAATCAAATTCTCTGGATCAGAAGTACGAGAGCTTTGGCCATAGAGATTCATGTGAAAAGTGCTTTCCAGTCTGTGTTCTTTCATGTGATTGTTTTGCATTCATATTATCTTTCTTCAGTATCTGATTAAGGGAAAATATTTCCGAATTCGTCCAAGTTAGATGCTCTGAAATATAGTAATCAATACTTGCAAGCTTTTCCTTCTAAAGCTACTTCATTGGAATTAGCCCTCTGTTAGGTGCTCCTTTGTAGTGGATTGTGTTTCTCTTTTCATCTGTCAGCTGATCTTAAATTTTATGTCTAAGAAAGCATTTTTGTACCTTGCCTCTGTCAAGCCTTTGCTCATTCAACCAAGCATCCAGCAAACCTTTGGTTATCTTCCAGAAGCCTGTGACTCCATCGCCCAATGGATACCCTCTCCTGCCCAACCAAATTTCTTTTGCAATATCTCACTTACCAAAGATCTAGCGATTACTTAATTACATGAACAACTGCCTAAGTGACATTGTGTAGTTGATTCAGAGAGGGAACCCCTCGGTTCGAAAGGTCAGTTTCCAACCCAAAGTTTGGTTGAAAAGGTTATCTCAGAGATCTCCTTCCATAACCAGGACAATTTCTTAGCGATAACAACAGCATTAATATTCGTCATTGGACTTGTATTTTTCCGAAGGTATGTTCGTCACCAAGCAGATAGGCTGGAGAAAACAGAAAACTCAACATTGAAAATCACAGTTTTTCATATCTTGAGCTTCAATGCAGAAGAGCTTTCTAGCGTTTTATTATTGAAAGACAAAGCAAATGTAATTGGAAGTGGGGCATCTAGCAAGGTTTATCGCGCTGACATACCCAACAATGAAACAGTGGCAGTGAAGGACCTCTTGACGACCTCCAAAATGGATATAGATGATATCAGTACGGACAAACATAAGAAGAATAACTAAGTGGGAAGAATTTACTGTGAGAGTATGACCATCGATTGTCCAAGGAAGAAGTTGAAACATTGGGAACCATTCGCCACAGAAACATAGTGAAGCTTTATTGTTATATGTCCAACAGGCAGTCTAATGTGTTGGTCTATGAATACAGGCCTAATGGGCTGCTGCAATGTATTTTCATATGAATGTAACATAGTGTGCTACCTATACAAGGTGTGTGCTACGCACATAGTGCGCGCTACGCACTGGGCCTCACCAGCCAGTGTTAAATGTCAAATGCGCTACGCACTTGCTGCGCGCTACCCATTGGGCAGGGGCGCTACCCATATAGCAACAGAGCCCAGAAACTTTTGTTTTGCGCCCTGTTTCGTATCAAATCGGCTCCATCGACTTGCAATTTGCATACATGCCAGTGAAAGAAATATAGATGATTCACATGGTCCAACGAGCTTGACAAACATTGCAACGCACAAATCTACTCTATGATTGGACCCTCGCCTTCTCTAATCTCTGCGTTTACATTTTAATTGTTGAAAATCTCGGACTTGGACCTGTACAGAGAATATTTGCTGGAACTTTGAAAGGCTATACTTAGGATATCTCATTTTGCACGTGGCTGGATGGCACTATATTCAAAAGAAATGCGATTGATCTTCAAGGCAAGGTTTTCGATTGAAGGTGTTTTCATTTAAAAATGGTTTTGTTCCAAATGGTAAATGTAACGTGGCAGTCAAAGCCAAATTGAGGTACAGATAACTATCCCAGCAAAGCAAATCGAATTGGTTAGTCTATTTTGGGTCTTCAGTTGCAGTTCAGAAAGTTCAGCTACAGGTTCTGCCAATTCATTTGTTATCAACGAACAAATTGTAACGCTGTTCCTTTTTTAGAGTAGACTTTTCCTATTTTCAAGATTTCAGGTGAAACAGCGCCCTTGTTTTGGGTCGATCTGTTTTCTCCTAGGATTTTTTATTTTTTGTATTGAAAATCTTTCGGGAGAGACAGTTCTAAGAGCTGGTGGAGGGAAAAGACAGAGCTTTATTGTACAGGTTTTTGACAGGGATTTAATGGCAAAATACAGCTCTGACTCCTGAGATTCTTGTGGTGTGGATTTAGCATTTTGTCTTTTCTTATGTTTCATATGTGGCTTGTAATGTTTTACATTTCATTTCATAATCATTTTTTGTTGAATACTTTTAAATGAGAAAGGCAGAATCCAGTTTACTGCTCTGCCTTGGGAGGTATTCATTTTCTATGTTTTCTTCAGTTTGATAAGGATTCAACTATTGCCCTTGTCAACCTCGCAGCGGTCTTTCACTACATATAATTCCAATTTGATTGTTAAACTTCATGCTTATCTTGCCTCAGGAGATAATCTGTGTTTTTCATTTAATCTCTGCTCTTGCTGTCTTCGCCCCATGCAGCCCAGAAAACCCAATCATTTATAAAAAACCCCTTTCTATCAATTTACTAGCCTAAAATCAGTTTCGAGTTTGAAGTCATCTCGCATCCTATTGCTCATTTTCTCGAGATCGACTGGAGAGAGCCCTCTCCTGTCCTCGTAGGGCTAGCTACGAGGCTGAGCTTGGTTTGATGTTGCCTCGAGTTTTGCCTTCCTCAGCCTGAGGCAGATTCGAGCGCTAACACTTTCTTTGATGATCTTTTCAGGGTCAGATACTAGGTCAGCTTGTGACTTCTAAGGATTTCTCTGAGTATGCCTCACAAACTGAGCCAGAACTATGAAGTGGAGTCACCAAGAGGTTTGACCTCCGGTAGAGTCGCCAAATAGATGATTACAATAAAAAATGTGCCCAGACTTTGTCTATCATCAAAGCTAGATCTGTGTCATTTCCTAGGGAAGTTGAGCTTCAGTTTCCTCTCCCCGGCAGTGACGCCAATTATGTTATCACTCCAGGAAACTCTCCTAGGTTGTAGATCGGAGATGCCTGGTAAAATATAATCTTCAATATTGTTCTCAAAACTATTGGAATAAATGATGGTTTGGATCAAGTAAGATAACCATTTCAGCTCTATTCTCACTCAAGACATGCATGAACACTCTCACCAATACAAGGCTTTAGACCACTAATGCTCAATAATTTATAGATTCAATGGATAGATGGAGAATGATGACTGTACCAACAAATTGCATACATAAACATAAATGAATGGATAGCCACAGGCAACAAAAGAGAATACTGACCGTACCGGCAGATGCATATATGACCACATATGAATGGCTAGCTACAGTCAGTAAAGAAGCTTGCAAATCTAATTCATCAAAACAGAGATAAAATGACAGTTATCTGGCCTTAGACACAAAAGAAAAACATAAACAACCTATTCAAGTGCAAGCATAAAACAACAAAGAGAATGGACATTGAACATATAATAGCAAAAGAAGCTTATATTGCCAGAATGAAGATGAGAAGCTTGAAGGAACAGAGGAGGAACAATCCCCAAAAGTTGAACCCATATTACATCTTACTTTCAGCTATTTATAGCTTGTTTACAATGCTCCTGAGCTCTAAGAGGCTCAAAGTCTTAATCTTGTCTCATCTGTCACTTAATTGTTTGATTCCCTCTATGGGCAAGCATGGCTCAGAGGTTTTCACCTTTTGACAGAGGAATAACCGTATTCAGATATTTTGGATAGCTTGCTACGTTGTCTGGGGGCTCTCTCGTGCCAGAGATGCCCCATAATGTTTATTTTGATGAGTTGTGCTGGGCTATTGATGCGTTGTGATGCTTCTTGACCTCTATGTCGGTTTGGGGAGGAGCTGCGCGTGCTGTGGCCCTTTCAATGGTTTAACAACGCATGTTTTCTATTAGAACAGAACAGTGCTGCCCTATTGTGGACCTCTGTTGAAAATAATGAATATTTCTGTTTTAAATGCTGAGAATTCCTACCCCTCTCTGTCCTTTTCAGACTTCAACAGTCCTAAAAAATGATTAATTCCTTTATCGGGTCCGCCCTTGGGATTATCACAAGTCGCATTTGGCCCGCACCCTTTGTATTTTGTTAAACAACGAAAATACATAAAAACTGCAAAAAAATATTGAAAGACGGCTTTCCACGGATTTCAAATATGATACATTTTCATTCCGGAAACCCATTGGGTCTGGGCTCCATCGCTATCGCAATGCCCCAAGGTTTCCTTTGTATTTCATTTAAACAACAAAAATACACAAAATGCATTGAAAATGGGCCTTCTGCGAACTTCAAATTTTATGTATTTCGTTATATAACGAAATACACGAAAAATGCATTAAAATTGGCTTTGGTGCGGACCTAAAATCTTATGAAACATTGTTTATAATACCGTCGGGTCTGCAAAATCGGGTGGCACACATATACATGTAAAGGCCCCGCCCCTTGGTTTCCGCCGTAAGTGATCCAGTGATGTAATGTGGGCCATCAATCTGCGTGTGCAATCGACAGTCCACGTTTAATTGCCGATCGCAGTCACAACTTCCATATTGTCTGCGTCGATATCGCTGATTTTCCTGGGCCGATTGCGATCCGCCGATCCGATCATCGGTGATCACTGATTGGCAATGTCCAACACTGATTACCACTGCCTGCGACTGTCGATTTGCAATTAGTTGCTTATATCTAGGTCGTTGATCGGCCAGATCTAACGGCAGTTTTGCGTTCTTGATTTTTAAGCCTGTGATAAGGGTTTTTGACTATTTAAATGTGTTTTTTTGCCTCCCGATAGTGCATTTCTGCCCTTCCAAGGGCTCTCCTCCCTTGCTTGTTTGATATTTAGATAATCTTAAACACTTTTGAAGACTTAGGGAGTGCTTTGGAGCATATTTGGATCCATTTACATGAATTTAAGTAAAATTTGGAGACTTTGGGAGTGTTTTGAATCCATTTTTGGACCAAACACCAACAAAGCTACAAGACCAAACACCCAAAGTCACTGTAGTAAATTGAATTTTCATATTTTAAGTGAATCATAAAAGAAGCACAAAAAAATCGTTGGCAATAATAGATCTGACTAAATATTCTAATGTCCAACCATGTGAGGACATCAACCTCTTAAATGGGTAGTAAAGAACTATCCTCCAACCAAGTGAGGACCTGAACCTGTTAAATGGGTAGTAAAGAACTATATTCTATTTTGGCATTATATGAAACATAAAAAAAAGTTGATTTAACTCGGTGAGGGAAAAATTAAAAAAATTGATAAATCATCTTAAAAACTGATATAAAGCACTTAAAAACTATAGTGTTTTTTGGCTTTATTTGAAACATAACTTTTTGGACTAACTAGGTGAGGCAAAAACTAAAAAAATGTTAAATAATCTTTGAAAGAGTGATAGTTTTTTAAGATAATTAATGTAAATGGGATGATAACAATATTATAGGCGTGGTGTTTGTATAATGTTTAATTACACTGACCAAAATATAAGCTTATCAAATCTTAACAAAATTGGAGTACCAAGAAAATATATTTTTTAACCATGTTTTTATAACTACTTTTTGTAGGGTGTATCGTTTTTTATTTTGATTAAAATACTTTGATTAGAATTTTATTGTTTTTTTTACATAGTTAATGATTATTTATGTGGTTTTAAATTGAATTTTGAGATATAAAATTGTGATAATAATTTATGTTTTTGTTACAATATTATGGGTCAATATCATGGTTTATCAATACCACATGCTCAAAATCTATAACTCAATTCAAAATCAAAATATTTTTGAAATATGTTATTTTAATTTAATTTTATAACATTTTTTAAATTAAAAATAAATACTCACAATATAATAATTTAATACTTTGTTACAATAACATGTGTCAGTACCATGATTGATTAATACAACTTGCCTAAAAACTATAACTCATTTCAAAATCAAAGTATTTTATAATTTTTTTGTTTTAATTTTATTTTATAACAAATTTTATACTTACCAAAATAGTTATATCTTTTTTATTTTAATAAAAAAAACATTGACTTTCAATTATTTTTGAAATTTTTTTGACCCAGATGCGGGTGATCCAAATCATAGTTAATGAGGCTTTTAATGCCCGCCGGCATATCGTCCTGCATTCTGATGAAGTGCGCTCATCTCCAGGTAAGCGCAAAGATCAAGCGGGTTAGCATCAGGTGCATTCAAATCAATTTGCAGGTCGAATTGATGGCTCTCCATGACAGATATACGGTTCAAGGGATTTTTCTCATGAAATTCGAGGCCTCTCCTTTTATGGTTTGCGCTCTGGCCTCTCCTTCCCCTCTGAAGCTTCTCCGCAGACGATATTCCCCTGCTCTTGGTAACCAGCTCAGGCAAGCGAGTTCTCTTCCCTGCTCATTGTTTAGACCCAGTGTTCCCACCTGTGCGACATCTCTCTGTTCTTGCCGAGTCGTCATGGTCCGTCAAAGATTGATCAGTCATCGTGGAGGGAGCCGAGGAGGTCGTGGGCGAACCCAGACTTCTCATCAGGCCTCCCAAGCAATGACACCCCCATCTAGTCCTACCCGTAGACCTCTCTCGTATCATGCATTTCAGAACTTCCATTTCCGTTTCCAAAGCAGTTTAACAAGGCCAATCATTTCTGCTAACATATCCATTATTTTCTCGGAGGAGGAGTCTTCCACTCCCGCTGTTGCAAGCGAAATGGAGGATTCCTCTCAGGAAGGGCTCAGAATTGTTGGCAACCATGGTTTAATGCAACAACAGGGAACCGCCGGTCAGGACAGCCAGCAAGGTGGATTGCAGACAACGAACAAAGGAATTGATGGAAGCTCAAGCAGTTCTCCTCAAGCTTTGCAACCTGGTGGCAGCATACATGGAGCTTCAGCTTCGGAGGAAGACGACGGAAGTCCAAGCAGTAATCCTCAGGCTTCGAATCCCCCAGGTGGCAGCGGGGAGGGCGAGGCAGCGCATGGTGAAGACATCTGGTATGGAAACGAGTGTCTGGTGGAGGAAGTGCAACCAGACCAAGATCAGCTCATATGATGATACCTGTTTGCTTTCCAAGCTCTCTTTTTGGCTGTTTTCAGTTAAATGTTCACATGGTGTTTTTGGTATGGTCAGGAGGTTTTCATTCTGGTTTTGTCTTTGTACTTATGGTCTGGAAGTTGGAGGTTCTTACTCCAACAGGGATGTATGTCCAATGTAAATGGTCGCCCCAAATATGGGATAGTTATGTCAGTTTTGAAAGAATGCAGCTCTTCTCTGTTGAGGCTCAGTCCTCCTTGTAATTGTACTGTTACTTTACTCTAATAGAATTAGCATTTACTGAGAAAAAAAAAAATATTTTTGAAAATTTTAAACATATTTTATGAAGTTGATTGACTTTCAATTACTTTTTAAATTTTGAAATATATTTTATGAAACTTATTAAACTTTTTTATATTTTGAGATATATTTTATGAAACTTATTAAACTTTCATTATATTAAGTTTTATATTAATTTTTAGTATTAGATTAATTTATAATTAATTATTTATATATAAATTCAAAATTATCAATAAAACTTTTATTATAATTTGAAATTATTAATTATTTTTTCATAAAAAAATAGGTAATAAGAAAAATAAAACTGCATATTATAATTGTTTAAAATAAAAAAATATTGGTATGTGGCTGCCATGTTTTGCATTATTATTGTTAAGAAAACTTTGTCACAAAAATCTAATTTATGTTAATGTGAAAGAGATCTGCACAGAAAGATTCTGAATACCACGTCACCCAATCTAAACTATATCGGAATGCAAAACAAAACAACAAGAAAATTCCTAATGTGAAAGAGCGTTCCAACAAAAGATTCTTTGCGTCTTTCCCTACCAAAGTCTGACAGTGATGCGGTTGGATATGTGGATCGATTGACAAAGTACCACAACTACTTAGATTTTGATTTAAAAGATATTCAAAACCTTATCCTTCCTCATTCCTTCTCACATATGTTTCAAATAATGTGCCCCCACTCCTTCATCTCTTTCTCCATCCGCCCCTTGCTGCTCCGTTCCATTGCAGGATTTTAAGTTCAACCTCCTATTTTAATAAATTTTAAAGAGATTTATGTGATGCATGACGAGCTTTATAAGTAGTTTCTAAAACATCAAAATAAATTTAAAAAACAAATAAAGAATTATGTGTTGAACGGTGAGATTTATGCATTTCCGGAAGTATTTTTAAAAAATCAAATAAATTTGAAAGTGGAGTTACTTGATGTACGGTGAGCTTTATGCATCTGGAAGTATTTAAATATATTTTAATTTTATTCGTTAATTAAATTTATCCAAGTGTAGATTTTGGAAATATTTTAGTATCTCACAAATAATAATAAATTCAAATTATTAGTTTAATCATGGTTTATTATATTTTAAAATATTTTTATAATTTATAGTGTTATATTTTTAAGGAAAAATATATATTAAATGTATTTGAATGTTTTATTGGTTAAATGGATTTACGTAATTGTAGATTTTGGAAATATTGTAAAATCTTATAAATAATAACAAAGTTAAATAATTATAGTAGTCTAACGATTATGTTTTTTTGCCTTGAAAGTTATGAAAATTTCGGTCATATTTGTCCCAGATTCCAGCCACTTTTGACCTTCCTGGTAATTCCTCCGCCTCCATAGATAACTCCCTAATTAATCTTATTATTGTCTCTAAAACTTTAAAATATTCCCAAAACTTAAGAACACATTAAAATCACATAAAAACATCTTATCTACTAATTTTTAATGATAAAAATATTTTAATTAAATAAAAAAGAGAATCCACAAATAAAAAGATACATCTACATAAAGAGGTTTTGGAAAAAAGATTGCATATGAGGAATATCACAATTTCAGATACAAATATTGTTATTTTCTATTTATTTTTATAATTAAATAGAAATTGTGTTAGAATATATATATATATATATATACAAAAAAATTTTCTAATACACTAAATTTATAAATTAAATAATTTAAACTTATAATTTTTAAAAATCATTTTTTTTTGAGAATCACTAATTTTTTTAAGAATATTTAACTAAAAAAATATTTGAAAAAAAATACATATTTTAACTAAGCCAACAATCACAAATAGTATAAAGATTTAGAACTTGCTTCCAAAATGAAATGTTTCCATTTTGTCCGATAGTATAAGGATTGGGAACTTGCTTCCAAGATGAAATGCTATCATTCTATCCCATGCTAATATTATAATAATATACTTTAATCTTAGTTTCAATATGCAGTCAATTAAAAGGTGTTTGGAATAACGTAGTGTTGTTAATATAATATTGTTTTGGGGATTTGAAACACAAACTAAACCTATAATAAAGAAAATGGAGAAATAATGGATTTTCTATTTACTATTATTAAGTTAGAAATATATAGTAGGTTAAAGTATTATTGAGTTTCAAATATATATTTAATTTTCTTAAAGTTTAATTGAATTCTCGAAACGAATTTTGAATGGGATGTATAATTATTAAATTTATTATTTTTTATGGTTAGAATTCGTTAATTATTTTTGAACTTCAAAATTTATTATTTTATTAATTATTTTCTTATATTAAAATGCATTAGCATATCAACTTGTTCATGGTTATTTTTTCATTTATATTAATATAGAAATGATTTCTTTATCATACTTAACATATTTCTCTATATTATAAATTATAATTTTTGCAATACTTTAGTGAATATATTAGCCATATTCTATTTGTATTACACTACATTATATTAATTATTTTTTTAACAAAATGTTGTTGAGTTTAAATATGTTTTGATTTTGCATGATAAATTTGATTATTTTCCAATTTCATTGAAATTTGATTATCACTTGATAGTTGTAAGTACTCTTTTTCTTTCTCCAGCTTCTTTGAAATGCATCTTACCAAAATTGTTTGATAAGTAGCACTTACATTGCTTTATACTTTACTTTAGTTGAAGGGAATGAAATAGTTGGTTGCTTCTTACTTCTTTAGGACACAATCCCAACAACAATCTAAATAACATGTCAATTCAACATTTAAATGATTAGTGTATTTAATACCACAATGAATAGTGTCTTTAAGGTACCAAATGACTCTCCTCGTAGTTTTACAATGGCTCTCATATGGCTTAGCCATGAATTGATCAAATATGTCAACTTAGTATGCAATATCAATTATTGTTGTGGTTAAGTAATTTAAACTTCCCACGAACTACATATAAAAAGTGCCATTTACTTATCTTGTTTCATCAACCATGTAAAGCTTAGCTTTATGTTTTAATGGAGTAGACATTGGATTCCAACCCATTCACATTGAACTTTTTGATGAACCTTTTTATAAGTTCATTTGGATACTTACTTTGAGTGATCAAATTTTTACCATCTTGCCTCCATACATCAATGCCTAAAAAAAAATTTACTAATGCATCTCTCCAAGATTATTCACTTCAAATTCCTATGAAAGATATAGTTTGATTTCATGAATAAAAATGGTAGCATTTCCTCTTATTATTAAATCATTAACATATAGTGAAATCAAAACAACATTATCATGCTCATAATTATTTATACAAAGATTAAGATCACTCTTACTTTTTATGAAGAAGAAGAATTTATCATTTTTATATACTTGATCTTGAATCTAGTTTGAAACCATATGATTCTCTATTTAACTTGCATACAAGATATTCTTGTCCCTAGACTTTAAAACCTTCTAATTGAACAAGGTACATTTCTTCTTTTAATTCACCATTAAAAATGATGAGTTGATATCTATATAATTTATGTCCCAATTGTGCTTAGTATCCAATGAAATCATAAATTTAATGGTATTCATTTCAACCATAGGTGCAAATGTGAATAGCCTTTTGCAATCAATTTAACTTTAAACTTGTCTATATTGCCATCATATTTGAACTTAGATTTGTACACCCATTTTTCATGTAGTCGAAATAGTTTCAAGTGATGTTTTTCACAATGCATTCATATTTCTTTTTTGCTGCATTTACCTATTATTTATGATTGTTTTCTTTCTAAAAATATAAAGTTCTTCTAAACTCATGAATTGAGAAATTAAAGCATAATATTTATACTTAATTGATGCCTTTATTTACCTTGTTGATCATTAGAGTGTCTAACTACTTAATGGAGCATCACCACTTTGTCTTGGTGTTTTCTTGTTATTATTTATAACTTTTGTGCCATTTTCATATTCAACATCATGATCTCAATATTCACTTTCTTCCACTTTGGCACCTTCAATGTATTTTTCAAGATGTTTTCATACATCTTAAGGTCATCATCTACATACTAATGAAATATAACATCTTTACTTTTAAAGAACTTATAAAAAAATGTTTATACACAACCATCACATTCAACATCCTCAATTTTGAGAACGAGAAGACCTTTCACCATATCTTTTATTTCAAGTAAAACTATATCTCTGAGATTTAAACTTCTATACTTATAAGTGCCAAAGTACTTCTATAGATAAACTTGTAGATAACAAAGATTTCCAACTCTCTACATTAACATCAAGATCAAGATTCTACATGCCTTGCACTTTGAATCCTTTTGAGATGACTTTGATTTAAACTTCTATACTTCTAAGTGCCAAAGTACTTCTATAGATAAACTTGTAGATAACAAAGATTTCCAACTCTCTACATTAACTTCAAGATCAAGATTGTACATGCCTTGCACTTTGAATCATTTTGAGACGACTTTATAGTGTTATTGTGTATATTTGACTTTACAGCTATACTTCAAAAATTCAAGCTTGAAATATTAACCCGTGATTGTGAAAATTGAGATTAAATTTTTATTAATCCTTGATAGATATATTACATTTTTTATTTGTTTCACATTACCATTTGAGAAATTTATAGATCTACATCACCATATCATTTTATTTCATAAAATATATCGTCAACTAGAAATATTTTAGCACCATTAATTTTATTATGATAAGTTTTAAACCAATATCCCAATTAAAATTCATATGAATAGGTTCTCTTGAACCTATGAACAATGCATGTTTCTATTAATGAGGTACATTTAAAATATAATTTATATTTTATAGATTATCACTTACCTCTATTTCTTTATCAAAAAAGTTTTCCTATTATATTTTATATTTGGTCATATTAAATTATCTCTTTTACATTCATAAACATCATTTCTAAATTTATAACAAGAGTTACATTTATCATTTTTCTTTTATGAAATCCCACCTCGACATAGTTCCACTTCCACCGTTCTTATTTTGTTCTTTACCCATGGATTTCCTTTCTTTGATAAAGCTTGATTTGAATTTTCAAATCTGCTTGTTGGATAAGGAAGTCATCAAAAGAAGGTTTTTATATACCCGTTATAAATACTTGATATTTATGCAACATATTATTTAATGTTATTTTTAAAGAATATTATCTAATTATTTGAAAATATTTAATTATAAATATATAATCATAAATATTTTTTTATTTTTATTTCTATTGAAAGAGTTCAAAAATATCACCTTATTTGTATTATATAATTCTATTAACTCCTCTTATCTTTTACTTCATATATTATGTTTCTTTACCTGCAAAATAATAATATCTTTCACAATTATTTTCAAAATATCTTTCACAAATATTTTCAGAAGAGAACCCTTAAATTAAAACTATACAAACAGTGGATTCACCTTTATTTCTACTTAAAATTATCCCTAAATTATATCTTAAACTTCCAATTTATACGACTCAATTCATTTAACTTGTTCATTTTCTCTAAATAAAAAGTTGTTAAACTTCTTATATCTTTTTAAATAAGTAGCAAAACAAATAAAAAAATAAAAGCAATCTCATATTTAATAGCACCATCGAGGATTCTGTGAATGACCTAATGATATCAAAATATTTTGCAATTAATCACATTTCATCATTTATTTCTAATAACTTCCTATATTTCTAATAATTCGGTCCGTCGCACAATTTAAACAAATTTCTAAACCAATCATTATCATGTGGAACTCAAACAAATTAGTAAACCGAGCGTTCATTGAAGAAACGATGGCAGCGTATGGCATAACATACAAAATATTTTGCATATATACATGCATGCATAACAATATTTAGCATATATACAAATATGTATACATATTACACAACATTACATTATGAAATTTTGGCATCCTATCCTGTATTCAACCCCCTAGAGGCTGGCAAATTCTAGAATGGATTACCGAAATTATGTTACAGATGAACTTCATCCTGACAATGTCTATACAAACAAACTATGTCACATTCTAAGATAATGCCCGATATAAACTATATACAAAGTATGCTGCACGCGGCCACCTCTGTGCTCATGATCCTCCGAAATATATTTTGCTGTTCAGCCTCGCTCTTGGCTGCCATGAATACTGCCGACTGGCATGTTGAATTGAGGGAGCTACCATGTCATTTTCCATCACGATGTTGACGTTCATGGCCAAAAGAAAGGAAGCGAGGTCTTCTTTTCTGAGTCGAAGCTTGACACGCACGGTCGATCTGTGAGTAGAGTAGGAAGAAGAAATAATGCTGACGCCGCTTCTATTAATCTTATTAACGACATGATCATCAACTTTTTCTTGCTTTCTAATTAAATCTGTGGCTGTGCCTGCAGAAGACGGTGGCCGTATGCAGGAACTGGCTCTCGCAAGGTGCCCTATACTGTTATTGTCCTTGAAATTGAAGAAATCATGATGTGATAGTGGGAGAGGAATGAGATGATAGAGATGACCACCTAGAAGCCCTGTCCTTTGTGGAAGAGGAAGATGGCTGATCGCAAGGCCACCAACGGCTTCTGCCTCAAATATCCCATGATTTGGATAATTGATGAGTATTTCCTTCACAGAGAGAGGACTCCGCAGCTTCATCACCGATCCTTCGGCTTTCATGATCTTTATCCATCGACGAAGACGGTCGACTCCTCGTCGTATTAGCGTGAGCACGTTAACCATTCTGCTCTGTATTGTATCGTAATCCCCGGGACCCTATTCTTCGTATGTTTATTATATAGAGAAATTACAGTGGGTAGTAGGTTAGGTAAAGGATAGTTTGAGTGGATTGCCATCGCTGTAGTACCGAACACAGAGAATACTTATCCTAACACGTAGGTTGGGTATTTCAATTAACTCATCAATCTGCCTTGAAGAATAAAACTTGCATAGGGCCAACTCTTAAATACTGGTTTTGTCGTTGATGAATTTTGTGAATCTATCCACATGATCAACCCCAAATGTTTTAACGTAGTGTTGACTACACTTCCATGTTTCGCTTTCTTATCCCACATTGCTATATGAGCCGGGAGGAATCTTTTGCTCAAGCTCCTTTTCACACTCTCGTCAAGTAGAATTTTCTGATGTGGCATGAAGCGGAATCTTTTATTTTGAGCCCCTTTCACATTGGGATAGATCAGGTTTCCATGAGTTGGCGAGAGTAGACAGATAAAGTTTTCTAGAGTTGACGGGTTTAAGATTACTCTTTGAGATTGAAATAGGTTTCGGTGACGTGGCAACAGAATTTTTTCTCATCGTTCTCGTTCACATGAGGGCAAAGTCGACTTTGATGACGCGGCGTTCTCTTTTTCCCTAGATAATGCAAAGCATTGTTCTTTTTCTTGCTCGGAAAAAGTTTCTTGTTTCGAAGCATTGGCACAATACGGTGGTAGCACATTCGGCGCTATAGGGCATTAAATGTTCGTTTAGCTGCAAGCTCGATAGTTATATAATTTTTGGTAAAGATAGAGTGTTCGGAAAACACCGCGCGCTAACTATCGAGCTTGCAGCTAAACAAACATTTAATGCCCCATAGCAAGCTCATTAACCCTTTCTTTATTAACATTCGCAAATGTACTAAAGTTGCGGTACATGATGGGACAGACCTCTGATATGTCCTCTCGTGGTGCCTGTCAATGAGCTGGTGGCCACTGGCACTTCACCCTTTTACATTTGTGGTCTCAATGAGATAATTGCGGAGGAAATCTTGACTGGGCTCGAGATTAATGAATGGAGCAGCGAGGCATTGTTGTTCCTCGATTAAAGATCAAGAGTATGATGTGGCTTAAGATTACTCAGTAAACGAAGTATTTTTCTTTATTTTCCAGGAGATGATTCATTCAAGCTAGTTAAAAATTGGAATTATGAGTTGGAGATGGTAATGGTAACTTATTATTTCATTAATCAAATATTATTTAAAAATCTCATCCACTTTATGATGTGATAGTAGAAGGCATATTTAAAAAGCTGGTTTAGTTGATGATGTGGCAGCAGAAGGCATTTCAAGTCGCGCTTTTAATTTTTTCGGATAATTTTGCAAATCTCAAATCACATTGTTTTTATCACAGCAACGGCAACTCTTAGATGCTGAGTTAGAGATGGCAATGGAATTTTGTAGTTAATTAATCAATTATTAAGTATATTTCAAAACATATGTTACCAATTGTAGTTATGTTCGACAATTTGGTACTAAAAGGCATTTCATGTGATGTACTTGAGCCACTCTAGTATCTATAATTTTGCAAATTTTAGATGACATTGTTATTACTACAACATCACTAAAGGTAGGCCTTAACAACCCTGCAAACATATTCATAGATGTTGTCATTGTAAAGCAATGTCACACTAACAAACGATTGAGTGAATATTCCAAACATGCCTCCTTTGAAATCTATATAGACACATTGCTAAATGGTACAAGAATATGTGCTTATTTATGTTGTTGCAAGTTTCAACCCATGGTTTAGTGATTGTTCCAACCCCCTTAGCCCTCTTAGCTAGTGAATAAATAGTCATAGCAAGCACAAAGCAACTATGAGTGTAAATTGTGGCAAGAAAAAATATAACTTGCTCCCACTCTATAGGTCATTAATATCATTTATGACAGGGAAGATTATCTATCTATTATTCATAACAGTGGTGCCTTGATAGAGATGGAGATTCATGAGACCATTTCTCTAGGTCATAGCTTCAAAGAGGCGAAGGAGGTTAGGAAACTCCCTACCACTTCCAATGTTGAACAAGGGGGCTTTGTTTCTACCACCACAACTCTTACATAGCGAAATATTCTTAATGTAGGCATAACAAAGGCCAGAGTTGATCAAGGATATCAGTGATCAGTGGCTTCACTAAACAATCCAAATGATCTAAAATGAATTCAAACAAGTGAATGCTTTTAAGAATCAATATCTACAATTGCAGTTCAATAATTAAGGAAGGTTACATAAACTATTAAAGATGATGCAATGTAAAGGTAAGTAAGACTAGACAAAAGAAAATGAGAAAAAATGTAAAGGGTAATAATAATAATAGGAGGAAAAACACTTAGCAGTGAGAATTAAAAAGTCATGCATTTTGGCATTCCTATTACCCCAACACCTCCTATTTGTCCCTATATGCGACAAGCCCTGTAGCTAATCCCTCTTTTATATATTATGAAGTGTAATTCATGTAAATAATATGAAATGTAAAGACATTGATTGGTTGAGGAAGGGGACACAATTTACAAGGACTAAGGAGGAGGCATTATTTGTAAACCCAAGCCTTGCATTTATTTCATCACCTAAATCCCAGTTTGTTTAATGGCACTATTGTGGAGTCATTAATGGAAGAAATATGCCTTTGAAGTCAAGTACAAGTCTACAAACTTGCCCTCGTGAATTGTGGTCGCAAGTTTCGTTCGCAAAATAATTGGGGAGAGGAAAAAATCATGATGAGGAGATGAGGGGAAAAATGGGGAGAGTGATTATGGTAGCTGGTGTGGCCACCTAGAAGACTTTGACTACCTAAGAACCTATGTTCTACACTCGAGAGATAGATTCCTTGAGGTTACTAAGGCCTATGTTGTGTTTGTGTGTTATTTTTCTGAGGCATGTCTATGTTTTCATTTGTTGTTTTACTAAGGCTAGTGTACGTGCTTTTGTGTTGTGTGTTAGAGAGAGTTCAATGGAGTGGTGGAAATCATGTGCTTGTTGAGTTGATAAACCTATGAGGGCATACTCGCTAATAGACCACTTCAGTAGTGGCTTGCCTCGAGGTTGATAAACCATTGGGAACTTGCTTGGTTGAAAAATTATTGGCTAGGTTGAGGCACTCTCATGCTAGTTTGGAATGTGTTATCAATGCGACAAACACACTCCAAAATTTTGGTTACACTTGAATTTTGGAGCCTACCGTGGATCTTACAATCGATCATTCCATAGTCACTTCTTGGTAAGATCATATTTTTTTAAGTCTTTGAGCTTTCTTTTGGATCGTAAGTATCGAAGTCGCCTGCTCACACATGCTCAGTTTGTAATGCATTCATGAAAGCATGCCTTCATGCAAGCTTGAATATGCTTGGCACAGTCCATTAAGATAGTGGCTATGTAATGTTCAACCCATATGCATTGTCATTGATAGTCCCTCACTTTGTTTGTGATTGTACTTCTATTTCGGTGAGTTTTTGCAAATGGTCGCTTTTATGCACCCTTGTTTCGCATTTGTCGTTTTCATACTTTTGACTGTTTCTTTTGCTTTATTTCATTGTAATTAGTGTCATTTTTATGTTATCTTCTCTCGGGAATGTGTTTCTTTCATTGTCGTTCACATATTATAAAATTTGTTCGCACTTTTCTTGTCATATTGCAAGTGTTGTCTTTTGGCATGGGAATTGTCGCTTATTATGTAAAGTGGAGTTTTTGATTGTTTCAAGGGGAAATATTTGTGATAATGAGTTTTTCTTATCATGTAGGCATGTTTCACACGCATTTCTAAAGTTTCAAGCAATGTTGCACAAGTGTCATCACTTTCATCGCAATTTGTATCTTTTGTGTCACACTTGGTACTAGGAGTCATTGCAAAGTTGTTGCATTAAGGAAGGTATATTGTTCATATGTTCTGAGTGTTCCTTGTGATGTCATCAAGTGATCTAAGTGTGTGATCATGTTTACAGTTTCTCTTTTTCTCATCTTCATCTCACTGATCCAACACTTAGTCCAACTGGGAAATCTTCCCGACCGGGTCACTCACGCTCCTTCTACCCAGCTTAAACTACGCATTGCGTAGTATTTTCCCTCAAGCAACACCCTTTTACCTTGTCACTACATAATGTGTAGTCTCTACCTTCCAAGACTGCGCACTACACAATCACAGTGCTGAAGCTCATCCTCTGACCTCCAAAACCTACAATCTCTCTCTCCTGCCCAACCAAAACTGCACATTGTGTAGTCTCAAGGCTCAAGCCTCAACCTTGAGCCCCTGAACTGTGAAATTTCACAATTACCTGGTCTCCTATGCCTTCCATAACTATGCAATAAGCATAAATGGTGCTCAATCCCTCAACTTGGCTCCTTCAAATTTAAAATTGCACATTTGACTTGCTCAGTCCATCCTAAATTGCGCATTGCACAATCTCAAGGCTCAAGCTTGAACCTTGAACTCCTGAGCTACACAATTGTGGAGTCACTAAGCCCCTTTCTTAGCCTACCACCAAGTCACAACTCAATTAGTGGATCATCATGCAACATCTTATAGTAAGGGTTTATTGGACTAATGTCATCTTGTCATGAGTGGATTGCAGACACAGGTATTCTATCGTGCGATGATAGGTCTCATTTCAAACAATGTGAGGTATAATTGGGACTTCACATCGGGGAGACTCTTTTGGTTGATGGATTTCCAAAACCTGTCAACAAATAGTGCTAGAAGGAGGGCCAAATGACAAATTGTTCCCGTTGATTCTATTTTGAATGTCTAATCTGAAATGGATGATCCTAAAATCATACTCTTGGGGTGTTTTTCTAGCCTATCCCCTGGTGAACATTAAATCCCCGATGAGTCTCTCCACGAATTTTCTTAACTCAATTTTGATGGTCATGGTGATACTTCCATTACTGAGCATGCATATCATTTCCTTAAGTTCTGTGAATACTATGAAATTGATTGTGAAGATGTGGCTTGTATTATCTTCTGCCTCACCCTTGAAGGTTGAGTTAGTTGATGGTGTCACACTCTACCACCTTCTTCCATTCATTCTCTTGAACACCTCATCAAGGAGCCTTATTTGGCATTTGACAAGTATGATTATCGGAATGTTTATAAAAGGATTAATCAACTAAGAATGAAGCCTCATGAATCAATTAAGGATTTCTCTGATCGATTCCTTCACGTATGTTATGAATTCCTTGTAGAAGACACATATTGGGATTTATTTAAATGAAAGTTTGGGCATTTGGTTTGTATCTCCTTGCATGGTGAACCCAAATTACCTGATGTTTTTACTTCCCCAACTCTTGGAAATAATGAGACACCTCCAATTTTAGAGGAGGAATCTACTGCTCCTTTAGTTCCTTGTCCTCCTCCCTTTCCAGTACCAATGTGAGTGCCTCCTTGTGATGATAATAAGGTTGGGGAATATGCAAATCAAATTTCTAATCCATCTTCTCATCCTCCTTTTTCTTTTCATGATTCAGATCCAATGGAGGAAACCTTGGAATGGCTCATGAAGCCTATGGTGAAGATTAATTCTTCCACTCCTCAAGATGATTCTCTCATTCTTAACCTCAATCCTAAATATTGTTCCACTAAAAGTATTACCTCTTTAAGAGAAATTTGTCACCCTCTATCATCTACATACCATGACTCATTATATCATGATTCGCTTGATCAATTTGCTCCACCAACTAGTTCTTCACACTCTCTTGACTTTTAAGTTGTTGGTTCAAATTGCGACCAAGTAAAATGTAGTCACAATACATAGGTAGAGGGGAAAGAAAGTGGATAGACCTTTGATCTTTCTTATCTTTTTAGAAGTTCCACATATCAGGATAATGTTTTTCCATCCTTGGTGTCTGAGAATATTAGTGATGAATCAACTGAAATTTACTTACCTAATCAATTTGAAGTCTTGGGCAACAATTATTCTGAGGATGATGACCTTGTGGTTGTATGCGACGATGAATTCCCAAGTCCATCAGCCAATATTTTGGTCCCTCTGGAAGATTTTAATTTGAAAGGTTTAGATCTAGAATTTGATTCGATCAAAGAATATGCTCTTATAGAAACTTCATATTCATCTCATTGTCCCTTATGTTCTACCATTTGCGGTGCATCTACTTGCAATGAAGATGCTTCATGATTTTCAATTTCCCCACATTATGAGTTAACTTCTCAATTGAAACAAGGTGGTGAGATTATCCATTATGAAAATGAAAGCAATCAAATCATTTAGTACTCTTTCCATCCCTCATCATCTCTTATTTTCCATGAAGACAACTCTTCAACTCAATTTGCTCATCAAATTTCTTTGGTTCATACATATTTAGATTTGTCATCATAAGAATCTTTCAACTTGAGTAATCTGGTTGTCGAAGTTGTAAAACCTGATCACATTAGTGCAAAGATGGATACCATCCATTGAGTAGTGTTCTTACTAAAACAAGTGGTAGAATCTACCCTCACAACATGCACGATCTAGTTCAATTTTCAAAATTTACAAATTTACAATCCTTGAAAGTTTTGGGATTTGTCAGGGAGTCGAGGCACTTCAACTTCTGTTGATGGTTATGTGAGGATCTCACTACTCTAGTAAGGTCCCCAAACTAAGTGAGATCTCTTTTCTCTCATGAAATCTTTCTCCTTGCATGGTTATACTAGATGTAAATTTCTTCTTGAAAGATGTTTGGTGTTGTGGATGTAGTCTTTTGATCTTTCAAGATTTTATTTCTGATTGGATTCATGAATCTTCCTCAGTTGATGCATCTTCATGCAAATATCTTATATAAAATTTGGGTTTGGAATGTGTATCTCTCATATGTTGTGTTATGCTATATTCTTTCCATGACTACCCCATGCGCGGGGGGGGTGGTAACCCCCTCGGTACGTTGTGCTGTCGGGGGGTCACATGGGGGGTGGCGGCCTCCTTGCGCGGGGTCCAGGGTAGCACCCCGGGAAATTTTTTTTCGACCCTATGTTAGGTGGGTGAACCTACCTATGGTTTTGTGAATAAGTTTCACACATGGTTTTGGGCATGATGGTTTCCTATCCACGGTATTTTGTAGATCCGGTCAAGGGTGGTATGTTTATGTTCTAATCCAGGGTTAATGGATGCTTCAACATGTATATATATGTATTGTAACATTTAAAGGAACATAATGAAAAATAAATCTAGTAGTCCCGGTTTTGGGATCTAGGGAAAATTTCTGTGTATATATTTTTTATGTTTTATGCTCTCGCCATTGTTTATTTTCTATTTTTAGAATTTGTATGCAGGTAATTTTTGTACATGGTTAAAACCTACATCATATAATCATGGAACTTTGAAGTTAACATTTCGAAAATCATCTTTGGCCGAAGCAACCATGCCTATCAGATTCATTTTAGAATAGTCAACTCTGTGCTTTTCTTGTGAATGTTATATCGTGAATCGTGTTCTTCATCGCACCTCAAATCCTCTTAAGTGCTAATGAATGCATGAGTTATTGTGTGAATCAAATTCTCCTTCATGGCGAGGTATATGATTCATTTATTCAAGGCATTCGTAAAGATGTTCGAACTGATCTATCTTTATTATCTTCTAAAAGAGAATCTCTGGCCACAAACAGCCCATCTGATCATAATAATAATTGTCTTTCATTTTATCATTTTCCCACTAGTATATTTGATGAAATTTGTTTCACATCGATTAATATTTATGTTTTATCTCACCATTTAGATAATTTTCAAGAAGTTGAGGCACTTCAGCCTTCACTGATGGTTATGTCATCCCCTCACTATCTTGACAAGCCTTCTAAATATGATCATATTCATTCTCCCTGACAAGATTCTCATCCTAATCCTGCACTTTTTATTGAAAATTCATATTTTCAAATATTTTAGGATTATCAAGACTACTGTTCTGAGTTTCATGATCCAATCATTGAATGGTTGGAGCAAAATTACCTAGAAATCTCTATTGTGAATAACATGTTTCAATATTTCCTCATGTTTGCTAAGAATTACAATGCAGATGAAGATACATTCACAAGAAGCCTTCAAGGTTTGTTTAACTGTGGTCTTCATCAAAAAGGTAATAATGAGAACTTGTTAGAAGTAGTGGTTGTGACACATCCTTCTGCTGAACGGCAAGACCTTTTTGTTGTGAAAGTTATTCAAGCTCTTATCTTTTCTGTTGCACATTGTTTTATCTCAATTTTAATCGATCATATCTTTGTGATTCCAGGTCGGGAAAAACTACAGTGGATACATTTGAAATTTCATTATACATGATCCCCAATTTGTAGTTGGTTAGGTCAGGATTAAGTCTAGTTTCATATTAGTGTACATGGACATTCATCCTATATTCATTTTTGTAGTTTGTCTTGTGTTTTCTCATTTTGGTTTGGCATCATCTTTTATGTTAGCCTCCTTTTGTTGTGTCCTCCTAGTTTTGTTTCCTTGTTGTGCTTTTTCTTTTGTATTTTATTTAATGAGAATTTTCATGAAGGGTGTACTATTTGAGCTTGAAAGATAGTGTGGAAAAATAGAAAAGGACTTTGTGACACTGCAACATTTGGCTAGCCCTCTGACCTTATTCCTTCTCCTGGTTACAACTTTTGTTTGATGACATTCCGATGTAAAATACAACCCTTGCGTAAGGTAAGCCTTGTGTCGAACCATGATCTGCATGTCTATTATGGAAACCTCATGCCTACACTTGAGTCTTTATGTTTTGGTGTTTGCAAGCTAATCCAATCAAGTAGAGAAGAATGAGGGGAAAATATAAATGAGAAAACTAATATCAAGGGTCTTATATATGATTCTTTGAAGGGAAAACCTCTTATTTTTCCCATGAAATAAATAAGTGTCGATGCATAGTCCTATATAAAATAAATAAATAAAGGCAAAAGAAGAGAAAGGCTTCATGTGAAGAGAGGTGAAGCAAGCAGCTCTGTCGGGTACTGTCCAGGCTTGATGGTAGAGGATCAATGTTTGTGTCCACGAAGTGACTCTGTTGGGGTACTATCTAGTCCTAATGGTAGCAGAACAACACTAGAGATGAAAAACTACACTCTGAGAATCTAAAGCTCGCGAACCTCGTTACCCTTTCCTGATTTGAAACAATGTGTGATCGTTGACCTTATGTTTGTGTTTAAATGATTAAAGGAATGAAGGGGAATATGTTTATGCAAGGGGTAGGTAGCAAAGCCACTATAATATAAACGATGAATGAATACTCCTTGAAGAACTAGACCCTGCATGAAAGAATTGGCAAAGGCAGAGAAGTTGAAGTTCTACCACTGTGTCACTAAGTATTGTCGCTACGATAAACACCCTCTAAAATTTTTCTTACACATGAATTTTGGAGCCTATCATCAATCTTTCGATCTATTGTTCGATAGTCACTTCTTGGTTAGTCGATACTTTGTTAAGTCCTTGAGCTTGTTTCTAGATTGTAAGTGTCAAAGTCACATACTCACATATGCTCTATTCGTAATACATTCATGAAACCATTCCTTCACACAAGATTGAAAACATGTGGCACATTCCATTAAGACAGTTCCTCTACAATTCTCAACCCATGCACACTATCATTGATAGTACCTCACTTTGTTTGCGATTCTACTACTATTTCAATGAGGTTTTGCAAACTGTCACTTTTGCACACCCTCGCTTTTGTGAGTTTCATTTTCATGCTTTTGACTGTCACTTTTTATTTCTTTCACTCTAATTAGTGTCATTTTCATGTCATCTTCATTGTGGTATGTGTTTCTTTCACTGTTGTTTGCATATCGCAAGTGTCATAGGCACTTTTCTTGTCAAATCACAAGTGTCATCTTTTGACATGGGAATTGTTTCTTATCATGTAAAGTGAAGTTTTGGTTTGTTTCAAGGGTAAATGTCTGTGATAATGATTTTTTATTATCATGTATACATGTTTCACACTCATTTCCAAAGTTTCAAGAACTGTCACACAAGCATCACCACTTTCGTTGCAAAGTGTATCTTTTGTGTCACTCTTGGTAGCAGTCGTCACAAAGTTGTTGCATTAAGGTATGTTCTTCATATGTTATGAGTGTTCCTTGTCATGTCATAAAGTGATATAAATGTGTGATCATGTTCAAAGTCTCTCTTTTTCTCATCTTTATCTCACTGACCCAATACATAGTCTGATGCAGGAGCATTAGCTCTGAAAAACACCTTGTACTTTATCTAAGCTAGGGGGTTTTCATGTTTTGAAGAAATATTATATTTCATGTAAATATTAATATTATTTTGGGTGATTAATAAATTATTTGTGAGAAATTGTAAATGTGAGAGAAATTAGTTTCTAGATTATTTAGAATTAATGAGGGAGCCTAAGTTGGAATTAGTTTCTAAGTTCTAGGGATGTTGAAAGATTTAGGGATTTGTTGAGATATTCTAGTGGTGTTGAGATATTAAGGGGATTGAGCATTTAATTAGCTTATTTTTAAAATTGTATAAATAGGAGGGGGTTTTGAGAGAAAAGCACATTGAGATAGTTGGAAAGAGTGAGAGTGTGATTGAGAGCAGGCTTGAACAGCCAAGGCTGTAAGCCTTCAGGCAGGTTGTAAGGGCCAATATATTGTAAATCAGGCCACGGAGAAAATGTTGCTGTAAGTAAATTCACTTTAATGAAAGTGTTGGTTTTGAGTTATGCACCTTAATTTGGTCAATTCGGGTATGATTCAATTTCTGTGTTGAAATGGTGAAATGGCTGGTATTTAATTTGCTGGTTTATAAGAGAATAATTATATGTATGTTCTTCAAACGTTAGCAACAATTTGCTGTGTGTGTCTATGAGAGGAATTTTGTAATCGAAGTATGTTTTGTTGTCTTGGATGATGAGCGATATTTGTAAGCTCTAATTGAGTATCAATTCATATCGATTTTGTTTGCACACGTTGAGGAAAGGCATTTGAAATTGGTTGAATTGCATGAATGGGCAATCACAATTAAACTAAATGACAACGTTGTTGAAGTTAATAAATTGATTTCTGTGTAATCGAATTCACAACAGGGATACAGGATTCTTTGGGTCGATTTCTGTTTGTGAACATTATACAGTGAATTCATACCTGATATTGTTTGATAAAATCATAAGCATTGAAGAATTGAATTCTGGCAAAGACACGAATTGCAGCAGTGAAAGAATTTGTCTGAAGACTTTTTAATGGCAAATCGAAGAGGATGGATGCCGCTGAAGAAGCAATTTACGCGTAGAGTCTCTGTATCCAGCAAAGAAAGCGTTGTAAAAATTCAATTTGGTGCAAATTGGCAGCGTAGTGAATGATAGACAGCATTTCCAAAATCAGTGGAAGACAACCCGGTAGATGAGGTAAGCAATTTCATGTGTTTTGGAAATCGATGTGTATGTAACATATATTGTTTTCTGCGTTGAATCTGCGCAGAGGAAGAACGTTTGGTGAGGCATATCTGCAGCTACAACCTAGAGTTAAACTGAAGGCGTATTTGGTGGAAGAGGAAGATCGATTACAGCAATTGAATTCTAGTTATAGCACCAAGTTCTGGACTAAGAAAAAATGGGACAGTCGACACATAGATGTTTAAAACCGAATTCAGAAGAAACGCTGTGGAAATTGGGTTGAAGGGAGAGCGCTGCTGAATTCTGGAAAGGTATGTTGTGGCTTAAATCTGAGTTTATAGTTGCCATAGCAGAAAACTGTTTGAAGAAATGTGTGAACGAAGTTAAATGAAATGAATTGGAGTTTTGTAATTGCCAGATCGAGATTTAATATATGGGCGCATCTGTTTCATGGAAAGTTTATTTGAAATCCGGTATTAAAACCCATATGTGAAGTGATGGGTAGAATGCATTGAATAGTGTGTCGGTTGTTGAATATGTAAGGTGAGTTTCAATGTTATTTGAAATGATGGTGGCAGTATGAGATGTCATATCAGAATGCATGAAATCGATTGGGCAGTGGTGTGAATTTGCTGGTTGAAAAACATAAGCACATTCTTTTATTTGAATTAAAATCCAGCCATCTGTGAATGGAATTATTGGATTGAGTAGTGTTTGATTTTACTTCTGCATCAAGTTAGAAGTTCAGATTGTATTGAGTTTGGAAATGGCATGAAGATTGTTGAATTGAGCACATGATTAAATGAGAAGCATTGGGGGTTTTAAAATAAAACAATGAAACTGACGGTTGTTAAAAGTCTTTATAAGACTTGTATAAGGGGTTTTTAATGCTATTGAAACTTTTGAAAAGAAGATGGTTGGGTTGTGGGTTTTGAACCATTTATTAAAGATAGCTTCCGCGAATTTAAGTTGTTTGAGTTTGCCAAGAAATGAAAGATAAGTTTCTGCATATTAGTTGAGATTGCCAGTGGGGAAAAACTGCCGTGTATTGAAGTTGAATTGAGTAATTGTTTGAGGCGCATGTGTTTATATATAGTGTAGGTAAATATTCTGGGGTTTGCAGGCCCTGCCTGCGTCATTTTTGGTATCAGAGCTTGGAATGCTCTGTTGAAGATATTTGTTTTCTGAATGAAGACATAAGGTTTTGTTGAAGAACTTAAATGTATTTTTGAATATATGATGAATGATTGAAAAGAAGATCAGATTTCTAAATTTGATATGCAAACTACACAAGTATACAGGATTGCAGGGAGGAAAAGATCATGCAAGATCTTAAGAGGTGAGATGATTTTTCTGATTTGAAATTTGTAAATGCAGTTTATGGTTACAGAGAAGATGATGGAAGTGAACCTGGCATTCAGCTAAAGGCTGGATAAGGAGGACAATTGCAGTGTCCTGAAGAAGAAGGTGAGTTGAAGAGATAGCCCAGAGAGAGAGGAGAGGAAAGTGCTCAAAGGTTCCAGAGGCAGTGAACCAAGTACTTACCAAAATACTGAGTGAGGAGAGCTTGGTGAGGTAAGTGGTAGCAAGAGAGATTGTTGTTGCAGAGGCTAGTGCAACTCATGATGAGTGAGAAACTCATGGAGAAGATGATCATGGAGGATCAGAGAAGAGGTTCAGAGGAATGCCATAGAGATGAGATGGCTACAGAAGTTCGGGAAAGAGAGATTGCAGTAATGAAGGTACAATTGCAGGTACTGGAAGAATGGCTGCAAGAGCAAGAAAATCAAAATAGAAAATGGATCTTTCCACTGAAGGGAAAGAGAGTGATTTGGCGACAATTGCAGAGGAGGTTGAGGCAAATTGTGATTGCCTTGTTGAAAAAGGAACTTAGAGTTCTTGAGCCAGAGATGGAATTTGAAGATTCCAAATGCAGATTTGTTCAGAAGGAAGTAATGGAGGAAGCAGTCAAGACTGAAAAGTCTTGTGATTTAAAAACTAATGAGTTGTGCATGTTTGCAGGTATAGTACAGGGAGATGAACAAGCTTTAGAGTTTGTTCAAGAAGAGTTGAATCTGAAGGCTGTTCAGATCGATGATGAGATAGAAAGATCTCAGAAGGAGATGAAGATGAAGGAGTCTAATAAGGATGTTGATGTAGAAAGAGAAGGACCAGCTGATGATTGGTTAAGCACTAGGGAAGGTATGGAAAATTGTGTGAAGTTTCCAAGTTCTACTCCTAATGAAGTTGTTGAACTGTATACGAAACTAGATCTCCAGAGAAGAGAGTTGGAGAGATAGAGGACTTATGTGCAGGTTAATTTTCTGAAGAAGCAAGGGAAGAGAGTTTTTATGAATGACAGTCATGGAGCAGATGATGGCAAGAAGGAGAGACTAGCTAACAGTCTCATGGTGAATGCAAATCAGCATACTGATGTGCTGATAGAGGAGTCGGGAAAGAACTCAGAGCAGCATACTGAAGTGTTGCCAGAGAAAGCTAAGGAGAAAGCCAGTGAAGATTTTCTAAGTCCTAGAAAAGACTTGGAGCTGCAGAGAGAAAACTTGGTGACTGAATCGACAAGTGAGACCAGTGGGTCTTGTGATTTTGATGCTGACAATTTGATTGTGTTTATAGGTAAGAAAGAAGACAGTCCATCATTTGGAATTGTCTTGGAAGGAGGAGAACAGTTGCAGAAAGAAGATGAGACAATCATGTCTCATAAGAAGAGGCTTGTTACCATGGGTGACAAAATAGAGTTGGCTTTTCTGTATAGCCAAAAGAAGATTGGAGGACAAAATTTTGAAGCTGCTACAATAGTACAAGATGAATCTGTAGTGTTTGAAGAACTTGATTTGATTTCCAGAATCAATCAAGATGATGATGGACAACTTTTGAAAATTGTCAAAGAGAAAGATGGAGATTATGCTGGAGTTAATTTGCAACATGTTGATAAAATGCTGAAATGTTTGTTGGAGACATTTGAACCAGAGAAAGAAGTTGCAGATGAAATTGCAGGTGATGAGTAAAGGAATGTTGCAGAGGGACATGAAGTTTGGGAGGCCGCAACATTTATGGTGGCAGTTGAAGCAATATCCATAGTGACAGCTAGAGCAACATGTTTTATTGAAGATGCTGGAAACAATCAACAGACAGAGGATATACTGGACAGAGAAATTGAGTTGATAAGGAGGTTACTGATGAAAATGTCTCAGAGAAAGACAGTAGCAAGAAAGAAAAGGAGTGACAACAAGAGGAAAATAGTAGCAGATCTTGAAGGCAAAGCAAGTGGAGCATTACAGCACAAAATATGGAAACCTGGAGGACAACAGCAGATAACAACAACAGTAAAGCAATTGACAAGCAAAGAAAGGTTACAAAATAAAATTTGGGATCCAGGAGGAAATATCTAGACTTATGATCAAGTGGTCATGAATTTTCTTATATGGGGAGTCTGATGCAGGAGCATTAGCTCCGAAAAACACCTTGTATTTTATCTAAGCTAGGGGGTTTTCATGTTTTGAAGAAATATTAAATTTCATGTAAATAATTTTTTTCTCGGCAAACACTATTATCTATTAACTTAAAATAAAAATATTTTTACATGTAAGCGAGACCTCAGAAGAGTCATGAGGCCTCTGTACACAGCAAGTTCGCCTCAGAATGGAAGGATTCTGAGCATAGGTGCTACAAAAAGCTTCATAACAGGAAAACATTTCAGATAAGGACCAGAAGATGAGAGAGATTGTGCACGAGAGCATAGAAGCGAGAAGCCATTGCAAGTCTGCCTGTAAAACATTTCTTTTGTCCTGGAACTGAGCAAAAACTTCAAGCTGACGGAGATAAGCCATGTGTTTTATCAAGGAAACCTGAAAACAGTCATCTGCTTGACAGACAAAAAGCAAAAAGAAACCGAACAGTGTCGCGTGGCCTTAGTCTTCCTTGCCCCCACCAGAGGTCTTCTCATCTGTTGGACGGTCACTAGCCACCCCCAGAACTTCATCGCTGACCTTATCATCCTCAGGGATTAAAATTGGGCGATTGGAATCATTCAGAGCTTCATCCCCCTCAGCAGGTAGAATATCAACATGGGGCAGAGTAATTCTCTGGCTATCAATATGGCCTATCTGTTCCACCATAGCTTTCTCCGGGTTGTCCAAGATCAGATGCTGCTCGCTGCTCTGAGAGGGTTCTTGAGCGATGCATGCCAAAGGATGGATTTGGTTTTCTTCTTCAGAGATAATTAAGGTGATGTGGGTAGAGATCAGAGGTCGATTGAGGTTACTCTGGAATCTAAAATGGGTGGTCGGAAAGGCATTGTTTGGGAGAGGCCGACGAACAGAGCTAGAGGGTTGCACATTCTCCTGAGGTGGAGGGAGATTAGCAGGTGAGTGATCAGGGTTATCAGAGCTACTGGGAGAAAGTCGAGAGCCATCACCGAGATTACCTCTGGGTCTCTTCCTGCCCCCTTGTCGAACCATATTGAATAGCAAGAGAAGGGTGATGGAAACCACAGAAACAGCAGAGAGCGCAATTGAAAAGCAAAATGCGTGAGCCAGAGAAGGATGAGTGCGCTGCTTACCCCTGAGACGTGCTTGAAACTTGCAAGGCACGCCTCTGAGAAGGAGGACTCTCTTGCTTCCCGGAGAATTCGCGAACCAGAACTCAGATCCAGAGTAATTGAAACACATCATGAAAGGGAAGAGCCGGGTGGTAATGAATATAACCATCCTCGCCATGCTTCGAACCAAGTAAACCATAAATGCACAGACACCACCGTTGTCGTCGAACTGCTGATCATCCATTTTACCTAAGGTGAAGGTCTGGGGAGCCCCGCTGCTCTGCAGCATGCAGTACGCGGTAGTAACAGTTGGCGTCAGAGCCATTTATGACCGCAGTAACACCCGCATCCGGGGGCTCCCCTTCCTCCTGATGCTTGTCTCTCTGTATGAGATTGTCGAGCTCCAGGAGTTGAGAATCAGTGGCTAGGCTAGAAATTGGTCCAACATGAATTTGTAATCCGCATTCCACTCCTATATTAGCTAGAAAGTCCGCTACTTTGTTTCCTTCCCTGCGAGTGTGCAACAAGGTGACTGCTCTGTTGGTTGAAAGCCAACGTTCAATATAGTGAAGTCTGTTGGCTAGTCTCCAACTGTTACAAACTTTGCATGAGGGGGAACCCTGAAGGATTCTTGTAACCATATTGATTATAATTTGGGAATCACCCTCTACTATTAGAGGAAAGAAACCTCTGCCTTGAGCTATTTGTAACCCTTGCCAGAGACCCTCCAGTTCTGCTGAGTTGTTGGTGTCCCATCCTTTAGAACCTAGGAAGGTTAATAGAGGATCTCCCTTGTGATTTCTGAATAGCCCTCCAAAGCCAGATTTCCCTGGGTTCCCTTTTGAAGCTCCGTCAAAATTTAGCTTGTATATATGGATGGGAGGAGATAGCCATTTCTGAGGAGATTGGCTTCTTGGCAATTTTGTTTCTGTGTGCACCTGATCGAGCTTCCATTTAAAATTCCAGTTAGCCCATATAGATTGTTCTTGGGGGTTTGATGGGAAATCCTCCTTGTACCAGGTTTTGAGAGAGATGGTTTCTTCAATGTTTTGACAGATTATGTTCCATATGTCTTCCAACTGTCTGTGATGGTCCTTGAATATTCTGTTGTTTCGTTCTTTCCAAATGGCCCACATGATGAATCCTGGAATAAGCTTCCAAAGGAAATTTAAGATTTTACTTTGGTAAGGGTTATGGGTCCAGTTGCGGATAGTAGCAATAATGTCTCCATTGATTCTTCCTTCCTTTTGACAGCGAAAACTGGCTTTCTCCCAGAGCATTCGTGCCAGCGGACAGGAGTGCATGAGATGCTTTGTAGTTTCCTCCTCTTGTTTGCAGTTCAGACATATGGAAGGGCCTTGAAAGCGTCTTTTCCTTAAGTTATCCCATGTTAAAATTTTGTTGTGACATAGGATCCAAAGAAATGTGGAGATTTTCGGCCATAATGATGGGTCCCATACTTTGTTCCAAAGAGGATCTGGCAGCATATGCTCTTTGATTATGATGTTGTAGGCCTCTCTTGTAGAAAAAGAGCCTTTTTCTTCATAACCCCACCTTAGAATATCTTTATCCTCAGAGTATTGAATTCTTCTTTTTGTTAATTCTGTGTCCAAGGTTTGTTGAGTATGGGCTTGTTCATGCCTTAAAATTTGATCCGCTTCTAACCATTCCCTGTAATCATGGTTCGAAGAATTTCTCCAGAAGTTTTTGACTACCTCTTGTGATTGCATTTCCTTCTCCAAATGGGGATGAGGTGGGATTTGATCCTTTAGTTTAGGTAACTGCTGCCATGAATCTCCCCAAAATCTTGCTGTGCTACCATTTTTCACCTCCCATAAGCTGTGCTACTGAATGAGGGTCTTGTGTTGTTGGGCCGAGTTCCACATAATTGATCCCAGGGTGACCTCTGATAGTCTTATTTGTTCCTCTATTGGACAATTCCTGGCATATTTCGCTGCCCAAAGAGAAGCCCATGGAGTATATGGCTCAGCTAGCCATTGCCACCAAATTCGAGCTCCCATAACTTTATTGCTATGAGAGGGATCCCTTAGACCTATTCCGCCTCCTTTCTTTGGTAGGCAGGCAGTCTCCCATTTGACCAGAGCCCACTTTCGCTTATTTCCGTTACTGCCCCAGAGAAAAGATCTTTGAAGGAGGATGAGTTCTTTGAGAACCCATTTGGGGGTAGCTAAAATGGAGAATAGGTATAACGGCATGGCTTGAAGAACAACTTTTATTAGAACAAGCCTGCTTGCCATATTGAGAGATCTGTGAGTCCAAGAGGATAGCCGAGCTTCCAGGTTCTCTAGAAGGATTTTCCATGAAGAGTGCTTAAGAGCCGAGGCAATCAGGGGAGCACCAAGGTAGGTGGAGGGAAGTTTTGCTGAGGAGAATCCCAAAATGCGGATAATTGCAGACTGAGTGGGAGCTGGAGTATGAAAGAAAAAAATGTGTGATTTGGATTTGTTGATGGAGGCACTGGAGGCATCAGAGAAATCAGAGAGAAGAGTTTTGAGTTGACGCGCTTCTTGGACTGAGGGATGCCCATAAAGCATGTTATCGTCAACGAACTGCTGGTGAGTGAAAGCAGGGGAATTATGAAATGAAAGGCCTCTGAGGAGCTGGGATTGCTGAGCAGATTTGATGCTGCGGCCAAGACCCTCAGCCATTATGACAAACAAAAATGGGGAGAGGGGATCACCTTGCCGGATCCCTCGAGAAGGATGAAAGGTAGCAGATGGGATGCCGTTGATTAAAATGGAAAAGAAGGAGGAAGAAATAAGGCTCATGACCCATCTAATCCAGGGGGCAGCAAAACCGAAAGTAGTTAAAACATTTTCAATATACATCCAACTTAGGCTATCAAATGCTTTTGAGAGGTCTAATTTAAGCAACATACCTGGCTTTTTAGAGGTTTTCAGAGAGTGGATTATTTCATGAGTCAAGATAATGCCATCAGTGATCTGCCTTCCCTCCACATAACCCGATTGTTCTGGTGAGATAATGATAGGGAGTAACATTTTGAGACAGGAAGCTATGACTTTGGACACGATCTTATAGATTATGTTGCATAGAGCGATAGGTCGATATTTGTCAGGAGTGCTTGGCATATCGACCTTGGGAATCAGAGCTATGAATGTTGCATTCATCCCTGGAAACATCCATCGAAGAGATCGTGACTCCTCAACCACTTGCCAGACTTCCATTTTAATCAGATCCCAGAAGCTATGGAAGAAGTTTGATGTAAATCCATCCGGTCCTGGAGCCTTACCAGCTTTTAGTTGTCGCGCTGCCTGTTCCACCTCTTGTAAGTCTACTGGTTTGAGTAGCAGTTGGTTGTGTTCATCAGTGATGAGTTTAGGAATGTTCCTGGTAATTTTCTCTATCGCTTGTGATCTGTCTCCATTTGGCTCCCGGTGCATTTGCTTGAAGTAATGTAATAGAGTGCCTTCAATATCCTCATGCTTTTCCATTTTGATGCCCTGCTCATTCTGAATTTGAGTAATATTATTATGCATTCTTCGTTGTATGGTTGTACTGTGAAAGAATTTTGTGTTTTTCTCTCCATCTCTAAGCCATCTGACTCTTGATTTCTGCCTCCAAAGCATTTCTTCTTGCCTAGCCCTTTCTGCAAGTTGCAACTCAAGAGTTTTCTCCTGTTCTAACAATTCCTCTGAACGTCCCTCATCGATAATCTTTTGCTGCAGTTGCTTCATTTCTGATTCAATTGAGCTTTTGCCCTGGAAGATGTTGCCAAAGGATGTGTGGTTCCAGTGCTTGATTTTACCCTTTAGATTCTTAAGCTTTTGTTGAAATTGGAACATTTTTGATCCTGGAGGTGGGGAAAAATTGTTCCATTCAGTACTGATAAGTTTTTGGAATTCTGGATGGGACATCCAAAAAGCTTCAAAACGAAAGGGCCTGCGTATTTTATTTCCTGGACGTGACCATTGAAGTGAAATGGGCCAATGATCAGAGCCTGAGAGAGGCAAGATGGATGCAGAGAAGTCCCCACCAATGTGGATAGCGTTGTCCGATAGCAAGAACCTATCGAGTTTAGAGGCTATCTGTTGATTCCCTGCTCTTCTGTTATTCCATGTAAACAATCCATTGTTGAAAGGTAGGTCTATGAGCCAATTAGCCTGAATGAAATCCTTTAAAGGGAATCCTTCCTGACTGCCTCTGCATCGACCTCCTCTTTTTTCCTCCAGTCTTGTGATCATATTGAAATCTCCACCTGAGATCCATAAGGAAAATAAACATTGGTAAGGAGCCCATGTAGATTTTGTCCTAGTGATGTGAAAGGATGCTTGTAGGAAGTTCCTATGAGCATGAATGTCGCTAAGATTTATAGCTCTTGAGTCCCAGAGAATCGCCAGTCCTCCAGATGCTCCATCAGCATCCACAGCGGCATTGAAACTTCCTGGCCAAATTTTTGCAGCAAATCTGTCTATAGTATTAGAATTACATTTGGTTTCTTGCAAGAACAGAACTTGAGGATTTTCTTGCTTTATCATTTTTTTAAGAATTTGTATCTTTCTTGGGCCATTGAGCCCCCTTATATTCCATGAGATTAACTTCATTGGGACGGATTGTTTTCAGATCTGTAGTACTTGGTTAACTTGGAATACCTACCGGATTCCACTAATAGGTGTCCAATTCTGATTGTCCTTTGTAAATTAGTTTTCCTTCCTCTCTTTTTGATGTCCTTGGCTATGAATCTTCCATCCCAGGGTCCTCCAGTTTGTATACCCAGTGATTTTTTCCTTTGCGCCTTTGATAAAACTTGTTCCAGATTTTCAAGTTGCCCCATTGGTATATCATCAAAGTTATTTGTTGTGCAAGCCTTTTCTAGACCTGGAATGTCCAAGTCCCCTATATCTATTGCTTCTGTTTCTTCCTCCATAAATTGTGGATAGTACAATTCTTCATTAGGGTCCGCTTCTGGATTGGCCTGCGATTGGGGTTTCTCCATCTGCATTGCTTGGGATGTCCATATAGGTTCCTTCTGCTTATCAGAGGTAGAAGCTTCCTTGTTTGGAGAGGCTTCCTGATGTTTGAAGGCTATTACCTGTTTCGACTGACTGTCTTTCATTGCTTCTGGATCTGAAGGGGAGGGAGAATCCATATTGAGATCAGTATGATTAGCTAAGATTCTGAAGCTATTGCTTGTTGAAGGCCCTGAGGGGTTGGATTGTGGCATCTTGGTCTTTGAGGCTTGCTTCTTATGAGATTTCCGGTGATTTGCTACTTTGGTGAAGCCATCTGCCTCAGAAGCATCCGTTCCAGAGGAAGGAGAGGGTTTCTGAGTTAATGGGCAATCTCTAAATAGATGTCCCAAGGCATGACATCTACGGCATCTGAAAGGTACATGTTCATAATCAATCGGTTGAATCCATTCAATATCATCATGAGAAACACTTACCGCATCTGGGAGAGATCGATTGAGATTCATGTATACACAGATACGCCCAAATGAGGTGTATCTGCATGTTTTTGTTTCTTCTGCGATCTTGACAAATTCTCCTAGAGCATTTTCGAGTGCCTGTAATGAGTCTTCCTCCCAGTATTCCACAGGTAGTGAGTACAGTCGGATCCATCTGCACCGGTTCACGAGACACAGAAAGGGGCCTCTTCGCTTTGCTTGCCGTCCGACTCATATCCCCCAAAGAGTGGATCCAGCTCTAATAGCTCCAAATCGATTAGATAGATCGATCAATATTCGAATGCTTGTTATCCCACAACGACAAAGGGAATTTCCTATTCTTTTATGTAGCAAAGGATTATACTCGGGCTTAGGTCCTCCTTGTCCGGGTCGAAACGCTCTACCCACCCTTTGAGAAATAGACCAGCAGCATTGAAAAAGTAAGGGCCTCCATCCAATACCCTGTTTCTGTCCTCCAGACAGTTGAATATAGCAGTAAAGAACCCTTTTGGTCCTAGCTGCAGGGTTATGTGTCCCTTGGGATGCCATTTTGCATTTATCCAGCCTCTGAGCGCTTTCTCTGTTGGCCATAGTCTGATAAACTTTCCTATCAGAGCATGGTCCTTCATGTACTGTATTCTTGCATTGATTCGGTGAGCAGGAAGTTCTACTTTTGGACGCTCAGCTGCAACTGGCTTGCATGTTGTTGAGCGAACTTCTGGCGGTGTAATATCTTGCTTTGTTCTCTGAGAGTTTTGATCTGCATCTTCTTCTTGGTTTACTGTTCCATTGCCTCCCGCATGTTGATGTTGCCCTTCGTCGTTTTGTGGGGGAGGCGCATCGCCCTCCCCCCGAGGGGTCTCCATTGAAAAGAGTACTGTGTATCTTAGGGTTGAACGTTCCTGGGCCTGTCAGAGATAGTAGGAGTTCTTTTGTCTGGCGCAGTCTGCCATTTCTGCAAAAGCTGAAACCCTAGGACTCACGGCGCAGAGCCATCTCCCGTTTTCTTCTAATGTAAAAATTTCATGTAAATATTAATATTATTTTTGGTGATTAATAAATTATTTGTGAGAAATTGTAAATGTGAGAGAAATTAGTTTCTAGATTATTTAGAATTAATGAGGGAGCCTAAGTTGGAATTAGTTTCTAAGTTTTAGGGATGTTGAGAGATTTAGGGATTTGTTGAGATATTCTAGTGGTGTTGAGATATTAAGGGAATTGAGCATTTAATTAGATAATTTTTAAAATTGTATAAATAGGAGGGGGTTTTGATAGAAAAACACATTGAGATAGTTGGAAAGAGTGAGAGTGTGACTGAGAGCAGGCTTGAACTGTTAAGGCTATAAGCCTTCAGGCAGGTTGTAAGGGCCAATAAATTGTAAATCAAGCCACGGAGAAAATGTTGTTGTAAGTAAATTCACTTTAATGAAAGTGTTGGTTTTGAGTTATGCACCTTAATTTGGTCAATTCGGGTTTGATTCAATTTCTGTGCTGAAATGGTGAAATGGCTGGTATTTAATTTGCTGGTTTATAAGAGAATAATTATATGTATGTTCTTCAAACGTTAGCAACAATTTGCTGTGTGGGTCTATGAGAGGAATTTTGTAATCAAAGTATGTTTTATTTTCTTGGATGATGAGCGATATTTGTAAGCTCTAATTGAGTATCAATTCATATCGATTTTGTCTGCACATGCTGAGGAAAGGCATTTGAAATTGGTTGAATTGCATGAATGGGAAATCACAATTAAACTAAATGACAGCGTTGCTGAAGTTAATAAATTGATTTCTGTGTAATCGAATTCACAACAGGGAGACAGGATTTGTTGGGTCAATTTCTGTTTGTGAACATTATACAGTGAATTGATACCTGATATTGTTTGATAAAATCATAAGCATTGAAGAATTGAATTCTGGCAAAGACACGAATTGCAGCAGTGAAAGAATTTGTCTGAAGACTTTTTAATGGCAAATCGAAGAGGATGGATGTTGCTGAAGAATAAATTTACGTGTAGAGTCTCTGTATCCAGCAAAGAAAGCGTTGTAAAAATTCAATTTGGTGCAAATTGGCAGCGTAGTGAACGATAGACAGCATTTTCAAAATCAGTGGAAGACAACCCGGTAGATGAGGTAAGCAATTTCATGTGTTTTGGAAATCGATGTGTATGTAACAGATATTGGTTTCTGCGTTGAATCTGCGCAGAGGAAGAACGTTTGGTGTGGCATATCTGCAGCTACATCCTGGAGTTAAATTGAAGGCGTATTTGCTGGAAGAGGAAGATCGATTACAGCAATTGAATTCTAGTTACAGCGCCAAGTTCTGGACTAAGAAAAAACGGGACAGTTGACACATAGATGTTTAAAACCGAATTCAGAAGAAACACTGTGTAAACTGGGTTGAAGGGAGAGAGTTGCTGAATTCCGGAAAGGTATGTTGTGGCTTAAATATGAGTTTATAGTTGCCATAGCAGAAAACTATTTGAAGAAATGTGTGAACAAAATTAAATGAAATGAATTGGAGTTTTGTAATTGCCAGATCGAGATTTAATATATGGGCGCATCTGTTTCATGGAAAGTTTATTTGAAATCCCGTATTAAAACCCATATGTGAAGTGATGGTTATAATGGATTAAATAGTGTGTCGGTTGTTGAATATGTAAGGTGAGTTTCAATGTTATTTGAAATGATGGTGGCAGTGTGAGATGTCGTATCAGAATGCATGAAATCAATTGGGCAGTGGTGTGAATTTGCTGGTTGAAAAACATAAGCACATTGTTTTATTTGAATTAAAATACAGCCATTTGTGAATTGAATTATTGGATTGAGTAGTGTTTGATTTTACTTTTGCATCAAGTTAGAAGTTCAGATTATACTGAGTTTGGAAATGGCATGAAGATTGTTGAATTGAGCACATGATTAAATGAGAAGCATTGGGGGTTTTAAAAATATAACAATGAAATTGACGGTTGTTAAAAGTCTTTATAAGACTTGTATAAGGGGTTTTTAATGCTATTGAAACTTTTGAATAGGAGATGGTTGGGTTGTGGGTTTTGAACAATTTATTAAAGATAGCTTCCACGAATTTAAGTTGTTTGAATTTGCCAAGAAATGAAAGATAAGTTTCTGCATATTAGTTGAGATTGCCAGTGGGGAAAAATTGCCGTGTATTGAAGTTGAATTAAGTAATTATTTGAGGCGCATGTGTTTATATACAGAGTAGGTAAAGATTCTGGGGTTTGCAGGCCCTGCCTGCGTCATAGTCCAACTGGGAAATCTCCTTGACCGAGCCACTCAGCCTCATTCTGCTTAGCTTGAATTGCGCATTGCGTAGTTGCAACCCTCAAGCAACATCCTTGTCCCTTGGCAATGTGCAATGCGTAGTCTCTATCTTCCAGGACTACACAATGCACAATCATAGTGCTTAATCTCAACGTCTAACCTCCAAAACTATGCAATCTCTCTCTCTTGTCGAGCCAAAAATGCACATTGTGTAGTATCAAGGTTCATGCCTCAACATTGAGCTCCTCAACTATGAAATTTCACAATCACCTGGCCTCCTTTGTCTTCCAGAACTACATAGTAAGTAGAAACAACACTCAATCCCTTAGCCTGGCTCCTTCAACTCTAGAACTACGAATTGACTTGCTCAGTCCAACCTGAACTACACATTGCGTAGTCTCAAGGTTAAGGCCTAACCCTTGATTGCCTAAGCTACACGATTGCATAGTCACTAAGCCCATTTCTTAGCTTTCCACCCATTCATAGCTCAATCAATGGATCATCATGCAACATCTTAGACTAAGAGTTTATCATACTAATGTCATCTTGTCATGAGTGGATTGCAGACACAGGTATTCTATTATGCAATGACAGGATGATGATGAAGGGGATGGAGAAGGAAACCATGCTAGAAGATACCCTTGTAGGTGCAAAGACAAGTGGATCCATCAAGAGAAGAGGAAGAATAAGAGCATGTTTCATCTTTTAAGAAGACAAAAAGGAAGTAGCAGTAAAGAGTGACTTTACACTGCCATTTCTTCAGGCAGTCCATGTCACCAATGTCATGTCATGTCATATCATCAGCCATCATGTGCCATTTCAATTTATGGAATATGTAATTCAGCATTAGAAAATGTATTGTAAAAGTGGAAGTCCAAGAGTCATCCATGTAATGTGAAAAGTCATGTAGGAAGTTAAAGAGTCACGGGGAAGTCAAACAGTCATAAGGATAGTCCAATAGTCACAAGAGAGGTGAATGGTCACCTCATTTGTTTTATATACACACTCATTATACAAGCAAAGGAATTTTCACCTTGGATCCTCCTACCGACATCAGAGAGAAAGATAATTGTTTTGGAGGAGAAGGTGACTTCTCTAATGCTCCACTATTGGGGCTAATGGTGTTCATTGTCTTGATGTATCTTTGAACTCTTACTTAATTCATAAGCTCATTGAGCCAACATGCTTTCATGCATATGCCATGAATATGGTAAGACTATTCTTTAAATGTTTGCAATGTATGTTGTTTTCATCTATACTAAAGAAATTGAACTATTTCGGTAGCTTTGGTACTTATCTTGTTGAAGATGTGTTGTATTTATTTTAAAAATCGTTGCTTCCTTATGAACTATTTCGATGGTTGATCAACAATTCATTCATATGTATACACTTGTGTGCCTTTTATAGATTGGTACTATTACTTGTCTTTAAAGGGCCCACTTTTCTATTCCCTTTCAGTAGAAGGACTTGATATTATTCACAACTAAACATTTCACAAGGCATAGTCACTTGATGATCTGATATTACCTGAACATTACTCTCTTGTGTTGAAATTTGTAGCCAAGGAAAATCTATAAGGATATATGGTAGTTGGGTTGATACCCTGGATGGGGCTCCTATTCCAAACAGTGTGAGGTCTAATTGGGACTTCACATATGGGAGACTCCCTTCGCTAACATATTTCTAACACCCATTGTTATGAAACTAGGTCACAAAAAGATAGAAAAGATAGATAAACGCCTTCAAAATAAGCCTCTTCGAGGGGGAAACCTCTGTTACATTACATAAATGAACAATTCTTGGATGATACAAATGACAAGAAATCCTTTCTATATATAGGAGTCTAAGGGGTCATAATATAATCAGAGCTGACATAACAATAATAATGTAAGGGCACAATAATAACAATAATGGGCTTCTATGGGGCACAATAATAACAATATGGGGACTACATAGGCATAAAAATATCATAAGGGGGTTGTACTAATAACAATAAGGGGTTACACTAGTAGTATAGGGACCTAACATACCCCTCTTTGATCAAGGTCTGGGTGTGACAAAGAACCCTTCCAAGACCTTTTACTTTTGTGATCTGTTAAATTGCATTTTTGAAATAACATTAATGAATACATATGCATTCTGTAAAGAAGAGGAACATGACAATCATCAGCACATGAAATAACATAAGCCGTTGATAATGGAGTTCATCCAAGGGGGACTACATCTCTCGAGCTCCAGCGTCAATATGTTGTAGGCTGCTGCATTAATTGTTGTCAATAGTGATGATGTACATAAGAGCTGATGTCACTATCATACAAGGAAAATGCCCTCATGCAGGAGTGGCTCCAAGAGATGTTCTACTATAGGACCTCTCAGTCAAAAGGACTCCTATCAGTATGACACAAACTCATGCATGATGATCAAGAGCATCCTGCCAACATGGCATAAAAGGGATCTCAATGCAAACATGCATGACGACAACATGAGTATCCCATCAATATACAACAAAGGGATCTCAAAAAACGACATGATGAATCATGAGAACAAGTACATCACACATATGATTCAGCATCACATCAAGAAAGAATCATGAAAACGAGTAAGAAAAAAGATCCCACATCAAGCATCAAACAGGTATTTGTGCAACACAATGCATAGCAAAAGAAGTACATGAATACATTGCATATACCTCACATCTAGGGGCCATCTGAAGAAGTAGATGTCAAACTGCTTAAGCTGGTCGCACGTCAAATCTTGTGGAAATGGCTTCTTGCACATGAATGTTGACACCTGCACTCTACTTAGAAAAGTGGTTGAAAAATAGAATGAGAAAAAGAAAAATCCGAATGCACCATTAGGTTTTTGGCATCGAGTAGTGCAAAATCGACTATCAAATTTCAGAATTATGAGAAAGTAAGAATCTTGGGCTCAAGGAATCTTTTAGATTCCCCTTAGATTCTGTTGTGGCCACCAACAACCCCCCTCCTTATTTAGTATTAGCAATAACACTAGGTAAGTGGGGACCCTTAGCAAAAAATTCAAAAAATTCAATTAAAACTCATGTATTATACTCCTTAAGAAAATATCGCATCACGCAAAGAAGATAGGACATTTCCTTGTGAGTAGAAATCCATCGCATTGCATGCATTAATAAATGCTCACAAACAAAAATTTTAAGAAATCGCCGATGGCCGATATGCGACATCGCATATCGCAACATCGCAAAAACAACACATAATTATTTAATGAATTGTAACAATCTGCGATCCTACGATAATGCGATACTGCGATCGGCGATCTTGCGATCATGCGAAAACAACAATCTGTAATCCTGTGATCGGCGTGATCGGTCAACCCTGCGATAACACATCTTGATGAAAACACGATAATGCAATGATGCGATACTATGATGTGAATCGCAGAGATCGTCCATTGCAGATTTCCCCGGCTCAACATTCAAGAAAAATTGAATACGCACGTTAATGAAAATTAATGAATGTACGCCAAGTTTTAATGAAAGAAAGTTTTGTGTTTTTCGAAGAGTTAGTTCATGTCAGGTGGCATGTTTTGGTACATCCTTAGAACTCAGAGCTTTCTTGTCAATTTTTATTGTCATTACTCTCTCCTTATGTATGAAACAATATGAAGCAATGTGTAAGGAGCGATTAAGGAAAAAGGATAAAGCTCCAATGCTCGGAAGCAGAGAAGAAATGCCCTCATGAACGGATACCGCATGCAATAGAGCCGCGAATTCCAGAGCGCTGCTGAGCTATCCATTATAGATCTATCAGTCAGAGCCATGGTTCAATGAATAGTTGAACAATGCTGATATCAACAGGTGATTTAACGCTCAAGGTTAGAAGCTCACAAAAGCAGTATGTTTGAAAAATTTTAAAGCTTATACCCGATGAAGGAAAGGCGCTAAAGGCGAAAAACGCACCAGAAAGGCCCGGATCAAAGAACGGAGGCAGTTTTCGATGCATGATTAGCGCCTAGCGCTAATCGCGCATCGCTAAGAAAATTGCTCAAAAAGCAAAGTCCCTAACTGCTTAGTCACTCGTAAGCCCGGAAACGCAAGAAGGCAAAGGCAGAGGCAATTTGAGGGTTAACCAAGTGGAATTTGGGTTATTACTGAGCATACACAGTAAATCCACATAGCCAGAGATGATTCTCAAAGCATATCTGCTATTTTGCTGGAAAAAATGGTGCCAGCGCTTGCCATTTCTGTTTGCTTAGCTCAACCAAAAGCGGAAGGCAGTCAGCCGACTCTACCCAGGAAAATATTGAATGCTCGCAACATTAAGGAGCAAATGCAGAAATAGTTAGATATTAGATTTAATTTTTAGAAATAATTTTGCTTAGAAAAAGGGCGGTCATTTAAACCGTATCCTGAATATGTGTAATTAAGTTATTTAGTTAGTAGTATTTAAACCCTTCTCATGCATTTAGAGAAGGATCCAGAAATTTATCAAAAACTTGTCCTCAGAACATGCACTTTTGCACCCTCCGAGGAGGTTTTGGTGAATGAATGGATCAAGATTTGTTAATGTTTGCATTTGATATCTGCTACTGATGTTTCACTTCTGTACTCTTAGTAGATGTTAGAGCAAGGAGAAATAAATCATTATTTCTTGAAGCTTATGAGTAGGACCAGTCATAAATGGTACTTTTATCTCTTGACCATTTCTGGTTATATGTTAAAGTGATATACAATTTTTAGTTGTTTATATGTTATTGCATGAATGCTTGAGTTACCATTTGGCACTTTTGTACGGTGGTAGCTATTTATTTATGTTTAATGTATGAATAGCTTATTATGCGATATGCTGTTCATAATTGTTTTTCCTAACTTTTTATGCGAAATAGTTCATCTTAATTGATTTCCTTTCTTATAATCACTGAATGATCTTTATTACCAGTTGTTATATGTGTTGGCATTATGATTCAAGTGTTGTCCTTGATGGCAACTCACTCAGAGGATGGTACAAGTGCTCAGAGGTTGGTACAAGTGATGGCATCTTAATCAGAAGACAGATCTCAGTACAGCATGCCAAGGAAGCTCATACACGCCGTTTCGTTAAGCCCAAGTCGCGTGTACACGCTAGTTCGATTCATAAAAAGCGCGTGTATGTGGAAAGGTTCCTTTGGTCCATGGTGGTTAGTCCTTGGAAGTTGTGCCTATGATTTCGGACCATTGTGTCTCGACGGGCGTGTCGATCCCTAGTTTTGAAGTTGATGGTATTGTGTTACTATGGTTTTGGCTCTTGGTATTGAGCTAGGCCTAAGACTATATAAGGAGAAGAAGATCATTAGGCAAAATCATCTTTCGACAAGGGCTTGAATATCTAAGAGTGAAAGAGATCTGATTTGCAGGTGCTGGGTTGCTTGATCTAAGCCAAGGAGAGATCACATTGGTTGATGGAAGACTAGATCTAAGGATAGATCGGGATCTAATGGTTTGAAATGCACTATCATGATATGGTTGATTATGCTTATTTCTAGATCTGCATATTGTCGCAATGCTATGTTCTGGGTCTAACTAATGTCTGGTACAGCTGCAAATTGAGAAAGTTTATTTTTAGATCTGTACGCAGGTTGGCTTCGGTAAAAGAGCGTGTATACGCGGGTTTGGCTCCTTGAAGTAGCGTATATCTTTTGAAGCTTGTTTTTGGGTTTACAGTGGGGTCTGACAGTTATTGCAGAGTTCTGTAGTCTGCTCTGTGTTCTGATAACTGGTGATTGACAGGGTTCAGTGGTTCAGTGATTCAGAGTTTGGTTGTTTTATGCTTCAATGATCTGTTGTGGAAATTGAATGAATTGTGGTCTTCAGATTGTAATGTTGTGCTTCAGGAATATTCAAGTCTGAAAATGTATGAAAGGTGATACCTGAAGAAAAGAAGATTGTAGGTCAGCACCTACGTACTAGTATCTTGGCTAGTACAAGAACAAAGGGGGTTGGAGCTCCCTTCCAAGGAAGTTTGGAGAACGAGAGAAGGTTGTAGCCTTCTGCAGGTTGTAGCCTGCGTACTGGTATAAGGCTGCACCAGTACAAAAGATTGTAAACTGAAGTTTCTTAAAGAAAGATAGAGATAACTTGCAGCAGGTGGTTTTCACCCACATTGGGTTTCCACCTTATATCTTGGTGTTCATGTGTGTGACTTTTGATCCGTTCTGTTATACTGCATCTGCTTACTGTTAATGTGCTGAATAATGTCCTGATGAACTTAACTGAAGAATAAGCTAACTAAGTTATGAGTTTTCTGCTTATACGCTGTTTTATTTAGTCACAGTAGCGTGTACACGCTGTTTTACTTAACTGAAGTAGCGTATATGTTTCTGAGCATTGAAAAGGTTTGATTGATCTGATAATACTGATTCACCCCCCCTCTCAGTATTATTTCCAACAATTGGTATCAGAGCAGGTCCTTCAGGGAAGCTTGATCGCTTGAAGGTAGATCATTCATCATGAGCAACTACGAGAAAGAAGCATCAATCAGGCCACCGGTTTTTGATGGAACAAATTTCAATTATTGGAAGGTAAGAGTTACTGCATATCTTCAATCTCTTGGTACAGAAGTTTGGAACATTGTAGAAACAGGCTATGCTTTTCCTTCAGTTACTCCTACAGATCCAGCTGAGAAAAAGACATATGAAACAAATGCAAAAGCAGTCAGTACTCTATTAGGAAGTATATCCCAAACAGAATTCATGAAGGTCATGCACTTCAAATCAGCAAAAGAGATATGGGACAAAATGATCACTAGCTATGAAGGAGATGAACAGGTAAAGGAAGCTAAACTTCAAACTCTCAGGATTCAATATGAGACTCTCAAGATGTATAATGATGAAAGTGTGGCAAATTATTTTCTTCGGGTAGATGAGATTGTTAATTGTATGAAAAATTTGGGTGAAGAAATAAAAGAGACTATAGTAGTTTCAAAGATTCTAAGATCATTATCCCCCAAGTTTGAATCTAAAGTATCTGCAATAGAAGAAAAGGAAAATCTCAAAGTTCTCACTATGTCTCAGTTACATGGAATTCTAACTGCTTATGAAATGAGAAAGGGAGGTCCATCAGACAGAAGGGAAGCTGCTTTTAAGGCATCAGGAAAAGAAGATTACTATGAGGCAAGCCATGTTCCAGAAGAAGAGGAAGAAGAATCAAATTTTGTTAGAAATCTTCAAAGGGGTGCTGGAAGGTTCAGAGGTAAGCTACCTTTCAAATGCTTTGCTTGTGGAAGAGTAGGTCATTATGCTGCAAAATGTCCTAATAAAGATAAAGGAAAAGAACCTGCTAGATGGAATAAGAAACAAAGTGCAAATAAGAAAAGCTACTACACCCATGAAGATAGTGATGGCTTATCAAACAGTGATGAAGATGAACAAGGTAATAAATATAAGCTATTAATGGCATTTGAAGATGATGATTATGAGGATGCTGTAGATGTGGATAATCTCTATAATGAAATTACTAGACTCAAGAGATGCATAGAAGAAAAGAGTGTGATCATTGATACTTTGCAATTTCAAATTGATGAAAAGGAAAAACATCTTGAAAAACTAGAAGGTGAAATTGTTGGTCTCAGAAAAGAAATTGAGAAAACAAAAGCTATTAATCTTAAGTTTGTCAAAGGATCTGAAACTTTGGATGAGATTATCAATGTGCAGCGGTCTCCTCTAAACAAGACAGGTTTGGGCTATAATGGAGAAACCTCTCAAGCATCCACCTCAAAGAATTATCTTGATGCAGCAAGAAGAAATGAGCAGAAGAACAATGAAGATAATCAGGTAAAGCAGGGACGAATTACAAACAGAAACTATCAGGGACAATCCTTCTTAAGGGTGAACAAAAGCTACAACCAACCACAGGTAAAATCTTCTCAGTTTGGCACAAGAATAGATGAAAATAGAAATTACAATCAGTTGGCTGGTAGATTCAATAACCGCAGAAGCTTCTTCAATGGACAATGCTTTTCTTGCCATAACTTTGGTCACAAAGCAGCTCAATGTGTTGCATATAAAACAATCATGACTAGGGAAGCTCAAAAACAAAGAAGTATGACAGGGATTACAAAGAGGACCTATAACAACTTTTCGGTTCTTGAAAATGAAGTTGAATGTTCTATTTGCAATAATTTTGGTCATAAAGAATCTGAATGCAGGAGCAGGTTTCAGGAGAAAAAGGAACAAGCCACGAGCACCAAAAAATGGAGAATAAAAGAACCTCAGACAGAAAGATGTGGGATAGCGTTTTATGCAGAAGGACAGGAAAATCTATGGTACATTGACAGTGGATGTTCGAAACATATGACAGGTGATAAAGAAAAACTTGAATCTTATTCTACTTTAGAAAAGGGAAAGAAAGTTTCTTTTGGAAATGATACTCCTGCAACTATAAAAGGAAAAGGTATTGCTCCTTTGAAAGAAAAGGTCAAGGCTGGAAATGTTTTGTATGTTGATGGATTGAAGCATAATCTTCTAAGTGTCAGTCAGATGTGTGATCAAAAAACCGAGGTTATTTTCAGATCGAATGGATGTCTTGTTCGTGATCTTGATACAGGTAAAACAGTTCTCAAAGGCAAAAGAACTCCAAATAATCTGTACATATTTGAAGAAGGACAACAACAATGCTATCTTAGCAAGGATGAAGAGCACTGGCTATGGCATCGAAGGTTGGGACATCTAAGCTTCTCACAAATAAGAAAAGCATGCAAATATCAGGCAGTTCGCGATCTTCCAGATATCAAAATTCCAGACAACACTATATGCAAATCTTGTCAGTTTGGAAAGCAAACCAGAACTAACTTTCCAGAAAAGGAAGGATCAGCTAGCTTGCCTCTTGAGCTAGTCCATACAGATGTATGTGGTCCATTTAGGAAAAGGACACCTCGAGGAGAAGAATATCTGATATTATTCATTGATGATTTCTCAAGGTTTGTTTGGTTAGGGCTTATGAAGCACAAAGATGAAGCATTCGAAAAATTCAAATCCTTCAAAGCATTGGCTGAAAATGAATCAGGACACAAAATTAAGTGCCTCAGATCTGACAGAGGTGGGGAGTTCACATCAAATGAATTTTTCGATTTCTGCGATGAACATGGGATAAGAAGAGAATTCTCTACAGCTAGAACTCCTCAGCAAAATGGGGTTGTGGAAAGAATGAACAGAACTATCCAACAAATGGCTCGTGCTATGCTCGATGAATCAGGTACTCCTGCAACCTTCTGGGGTGAAGCTGCACATGCTGCTGTTATCATTCTTAACAAAACAAATGTCCGAGTAAACAGCACTCAAACACCTCATGAGCTTTGGAGTGGTAAAACTCCTTCCGTGAAGCATTTCAAAATCTTTGGGAGCAAATGTTATATTAAGAATACTGATGAGCAACTTGGCAAACTTGAACCTAGAGCAGATGAGGGCATTCTTCTTGGTTATTCTCCACATAGCAAAGCATACAAGTGCTACAATAAAAGACTTGGCAGAATTGTTGACAGTATTGATATAGTGGTTGATGAGAAGGGATATATTCCTAGGCAAGTTCATCATGAAGACATTGAAGAAGATGAAGGTTACTCTCAAAGGCGAAATGATGAAGAAGAAGAATCTCAAGAAGAACCAGAGGAGCAGACAAGAATAGAAGAGAAGACTCCATCCAGATATGTCCAAAAGAATCATCCAGAAACTCAGATTGTGGGGCAGAAAGAAGCAGGAGTACAAACAAGAAGGACACTTGCAGAAGCTTCAAGCTACTTGGCTCTACTCTCCTCCATTGAACCACAAAATGTGAAAGAAGCATGCAAAGATGAATGTTGGGTCAAAGCAATGGATGAAGAACTTGAGCAAATCGAAAGGAACAACACTTGGGAATTAGTTCCTAGACCAAAAGATAAGAATGTAATAGGAACAAAATGGGTCTTCAAGAATAAGTTAAATGAAAATGGAGAAGTAATTAGAAACAAGGCCAGACTTGTTTGTAAAGGGTATGCACAGCAAGAAGGAATAGATTTTGAAGAGACCTTTGCTCCTGTGGCAAGACTAGAGGCCATCCGAATGTTCCTTGCTCTCTCAAGCTTTCAAAACTTCAAGGTATTTCAAATGGACGTGAAATCAGCCTTCCTAAATGGAGACTTAGAAGAAGAAGTATATATTGAGCAGCCAGATGGGTTCATTCTTGGAAATGATCCAAACCTTGTATGCAGATTGAAAAAGGCACTCTATGGGCTCAAACAAGCTCCAAGGGCTTGGTACTATCGCTTGGACAAATATCTTCACCAACAAGGCTTTTCAAAAGGATCAGCAGATAGCAATCTCTATATAAAAGTTGAAAATAACAAATTGCTAATCCTTGTTGTTTATGTAGATGATATTATTTTTGGCAGCAATGAAGAGACCATGAGTCAAAACTTTGCCTTGGTTATGCAGAAAGAATTCGAAATGTCACTTCTTGGAGAATTGACATATTTTCTTGGATTGCAAATCCAACAAAATGAAGGAGGTATCTTCTTGTCTCAAACCAAATACCTCAAGCAGATCTTGAAGAAGTATGGCATGGAAGAGTCAAAACCAGTATGTACACCCATGGTTACAGGATGCAGCCTCAGTGCAAATGATGAATCAGCAGCAGTTCACCAACCCACTTATAGATCCATGATTGGGAGTTTGCTTTATTTGACAGGTACTCGACCAGATATTACACATGCAGTAGGAATGGTTGGAAGATTTCAAGCCAACCCAAAGGAAACTCATCTTCAGGCAGTCAAAAGAATCTTCAAATATCTTCAAGGGACCCAAAACTATGGCTTATGGTATCCTAGAAATACTGATCTCACTCTTCATGCTTACACAGATGCAGATTGGGCTGGAAGTGTGGATGATAGGAAAAGCACAAGTGGAGGTGCTTTCTTCATGGGTTCCAGATTAGTATCTTGGTTCAGCAAGAAACAAAGTTCGATTGCCTTATCTACAGCTGAAGCAGAATATGTGGCTGCAGCATCTTGTTGCACACAACTTCTTTGGATGATGCAGACCTTGCAGGACTTTCAAATCACTTGCACTCCACCTGTCTCTATCTTATGTGATAATACAAGTGCAATCAGCATTTCAAAGAATCCTGTCATGCACTCAAAGACCAAGCACATACCAATCAAGTACCATTTTCTTCGGGAACAAGTGCTTGAGCAGAAGGTCAAGTTGGAGTATGTTCCTTCTAAGGAGCAAGTTGCTGATATTCTCACAAAACCACTGCCCAGGGAAACTTTTGAATATCTCAGACAAAAGCTGGGAGTAGTTGATGCTTCATCCTGTTGTTGAAGATTGTTTGTTCTACAGAAAAGTTGGTATACGCAGGTTACGGAAGGGATATGAGCGTATACACGCGGATTTATGGTGGGTAAGTCGCGTGTATTCTGGACGCTTGTTGCAGAAAGAATATCCGCGTACATACGCTGTTTTATATAGGATAAAACGCGTATATGAAGTTCTGAACAGCAAGGGAAAACTCTGAAGTTCTGAAAAGCAATAGGAATGTCAGAATTCTTCAGGCACAGTTTCAGGGAGTGCAACAGGCACAGGTTCAGGGGGAGCAGCTCAAAAGTCTCATAAAGCATTGTTGGCATTCAGATGTTTTGGTTGTTGGTTTCAGGAGAAGGAGCTCAGAAAGAAATTCTGGTTGCTGATCTAACAAGATGTTTATCAGATGTTGCTGGTGTCTTTCCTAAGTCTTGGTCTAGATCTGTTGTCTCTATGTCATGTATCTCTCTTGTCATATCTCTTTTATGGTGTCAAGGTCATGTAACGGCCTATGTTGGTTTCCCCACTATGCCTGGGATGAATGCTGTAATATAATTGGTTGTTTCTGATATGTCCCCTCTTGGTAGGGAGTATGGATGTATGTATTGAGTCTTTTGGTGATAGGAAGGTCCCTTATGGTGTATAAATCTTGGCTCTTGTTGAAGAACATCTTTTTCAGATCTGGCCTACTGTCAGGGGGAGCACGAGTCAGCACAGCCAAGCAGAGGTATCAGCATGTCCTCAGGGGGAGCACAGCCCTTTGCTCTTGATGTCAAAGGGGGAGAGTGACTTGGTGTGGTGGTTGCCATCAAGTCCAAAGGGGGAGATTGTTGGCATTATGATTCAAGTGTTGTCCTTGATGGCAACTCACTCAGAGGATGGTACAAGTGCTCAGAGGTTGGTACAAGTGATGGCATCTTAATCAGAAGACAGATCTCAGTACAGCATGCCAAGGAAGCTCATACACGCCGTTTCGTTAAGCCCAAGTCGCGTGTACACGCTAGTTCGATTCATAAAAAGCGCGTGTATGTGGAAAGGTTCCTTTGGTCCATGGTGGTTAGTCCTTGGAAGTTGTGCCTATGATTTCGGACCATTGTGTCTCGACGGGCGTGTCGATCCCTAGTTTTGAAGTTGATGGTATTGTGTTACTATGGTTTTGGCTCTTGGTATTGAGCTAGGCCTAAGACTATATAAGGAGAAGAAGATCATTAGGCAAAATCATCTTTCGACAAGGGCTTGAATATCTAAGAGTGAAAGAGATCTGATTTGCAGGTGCTGGGTTGCTTGATCTAAGCCAAGGAGAGATCACATTGGTTGATGGAAGACTAGATCTAAGGATAGATCGGGATCTAATGGTTTGAAATGCACTATCATGATATGGTTGATTATGCTTATTTCTAGATCTGCATATTGTCGCAATGCTATGTTCTGGGTCTAACTAATGTCTGGTACAGCTGCAAATTGAGAAAGTTTATTTTTAGATCTGTACGCAGGTTGGCTTCGGTAAAAGAGCGTGTATACGCGGGTTTGGCTCCTTGAAGTAGCGTATATCTTTTGAAGCTTGTTTTTGGGTTTACAGTGGGGTCTGACAGTTATTGCAGAGTTCTGTAGTCTGCTCTGTGTTCTGATAACTGGTGATTGACAGGGTTCAGTGGTTCAGTGATTCAGAGTTTGGTTGTTTTATGCTTCAATGATCTGTTGTGGAAATTGAATGAATTGTGGTCTTCAGATTGTAATGTTGTGCTTCAGGAATATTCAAGTCTGAAAATGTATGAAAGGTGATACCTGAAGAAAAGAAGATTGTAGGTCAGCACCTACGTACTAGTATCTTGGCTAGTACAAGAACAAAGGGGGTTGGAGCTCCCTTCCAAGGAAGTTTGGAGAACGAGAGAAGGTTGTAGCCTTCTGCAGGTTGTAGCCTGCGTACTGGTATAAGGCTGCACCAGTACAAAAGATTGTAAACTGAAGTTTCTTAAAGAAAGATAGAGATAACTTGCAGCAGGTGGTTTTCACCCACATTGGGTTTCCACCTTATATCTTGGTGTTCATGTGTGTGACTTTTGATCCGTTCTGTTATACTGCATCTGCTTACTGTTAATGTGCTGAATAATGTCCTGATGAACTTAACTGAAGAATAAGCTAACTAAGTTATGAGTTTTCTGCTTATACGCTGTTTTATTTAGTCACAGTAGCGTGTACACGCTGTTTTACTTAACTGAAGTAGCGTATATGTTTCTGAGCATTGAAAAGGTTTGATTGATCTGATAATACTGATTCACCCCCCCTCTCAGTATTATTTCCAACAATATGAAATCTCTTTAGATCGCATAATAGAAGAGTTACATCCCGGGTTAGCATAGATTAGATGTGTTGTTTTTATTATATTACCATAGTATAGAATTAGATTAAAGTTTGAATTAGAATAGCTTAGATAGTTACTGTTAGATCGGCAACATCCAATTCTACACACGCACACCCATAGATTAGGAAACTAGTCCCATTATCACCAGTCAGACCTGCTATACCAAACGGATAAGGAGTTGCCAACCAAGGTCCGGACCGGGAGGGTATCCCCCTTGTTGCCGACCCGATTTTCGGGGCTTCAACATATTTGGCGCTAGAAGGAGGGCATGAATTAAGAATGGAAAGTAAATCTAAATCTGAATACCATTCTGAGAGTAAATCACCCTCATCATCTCCCCCGACTTCCCCATTACATTTAAAGCCAGAGTCATAAGTCACTCGAGTATCAACTGCTGCTACCCACCCTGATATTTTAGACCAATCTACCATTGAACCTCATGAAGTCGAATCCCTGATTCAAAAACTTCAGCGATTTTCCATCTCCCCTCAGAGGTCTGATAAATCTCAAGGCAGCGTGACTTCGCAGTACAACCCTGCTCATCCCCTGACCAGGCTAAAGAGTGAAAAGTTTGGCATTCAGACAACCGAATTACCTCTTCCTACCAGGAAAAGAGCAAGGAAATCACTGCAAGAGTCTGACAGTGGGACTCTTTCGTCCGCATCATCCATCTCAACTACTTCACCGCGAAGTCAACCATCCACACCTCCACTCTAGATCATCATCCATTCGTCCACTGGAAACAACCCCTCTTCAATCATCTACGATCATAGTATCCTCATTCTCCCCGCCACAGGCATCATCTTCTGCACTTTCCTCTGTTAGCAGTTCAACGATGGCCCAGTCTCCATGGAACAACCCTGGGGCAGTCTTAATGCCTGCACCCTTGAGTCAAATACCGACCCATCCTAAGAAATGGCTGCCCAAATTCAATCCTGAGGCAAGTATGCCAGCAGAAGAGCACATAAGTAACTTCATGCTTTCCATTAATCTCAATGGGGTTACTAATGAAGATGTTGTTGTTCAGCTTTTTCCCTATACACTGCAAGGGACAGCCGGGTCATGGTACTTTTCATTACCTTCCGGATCCATTACAAGTTGGGATATCTTCCAGGACCAATTCCTAACCAAGTTTGGTGATGACAGATCAACGACAACATTAATCAATGACCTATCCAATCTTAAAGCCGAAGCTAGAGAGCCTATTAAGGATTTCAATTTACGGTTCAACAAAATTCCTACTGCTTCTCAGCCCAGTGAAGAAGTACGATGTGAATGGTATATTACCGCTCTGCCATCAAACATCGCCATCTTTGTGGATAGGGCAAATAAAACAACCTTAGCTGAAAACATGAAAGAGGCGATAGCAGTAAAAAAACGAATAGTAGCCCTGGGAAAGAGATCCGCGACAAAGGAACGTAAGTCCAAAAAATTCACCTTCAAGGAAGACTCCAAGAAGAAACAAGCAAAAGATCCTTTTGATTTAGAAGGATTGCAGAAAGTTCTAAAGACCATGTCCAATGAGATGGTTGACATAAAAAAGCAAGTAGCGGAAACTTCTTCAAAAAAGCCCTACAAAGCTTTTAAAAGAGGTCCTTCAACAGATGTAAAGCCACCCAATGCCATTTCAAATGCTGAATCCGAGGAAGAGGAAGAGGAAATCGCCACTGAAGTGCAGACCGATGACGAAGAAGTTGTGGAATTACAAGGAATGTGGGATTTCATCCTCCCACAAGAGGAAGATCAAGAAGTATTTCCAGTTAGCACACGAAGTAAAAATCAGCTTGATCCTCCCCAAACTACCCCTAAACAGAAGAGCGCAAGCTCTGCAACAAAAGATAAAGTTGCAACAAAGAAAACAACATCCAAAGCGACTCAAACTAGCCCAGTCCAAGCAGATGAAACAACTCCATCGAAAACACTGATAGTGTCAGATGAAATGGAGTACAATATTATTGATGACATGAAAAAGACTAGGGCTAATATCACCCTTTACGAACTGAGCAAATTGAAACATCAACAGAAGATAATGATGAAAGAATTACATGCCGTGCCAGTTGTACCATTGCCTGCTGCTGTACTTTCTCAAGCTTCCCACAACATGGGAAGACCTCCAACGAAAGCGATCAGTAAGATTGTTCCAAATGACATCGCCTTGATTGGAGGAAGATCAAGATCTCACACTCCCCCATTTCTCCTTACTTATGAAATCTTTAATAAAAATGTGCACAATTGTTTAATAGATTCTGGTGCTTCATCGAATATTTTACCCAAATCTATATGTGCCAAATTAAATGTTCAACCATAGAAATCCGCAGTGCGCATAGTTCAACTTGATCGATCTCAAGTCGAAGTGATTGGAGAACCAAATCAAGCAATCATAAGATTGTCATCCAACCCGAAGGTATGTCAGGTTATTGACATTCTAGTTGCTGACATCCCAGAATTCTATGGCTTAATCCTTAGCAGGGATTGGTCAGAAAAACTCCATGGATACTTCGCAACTGATTGGTCGCACATGTTGCTGCCCTACAATGGTAAACCGAATCAAATAAAAGTTGAACGAGAGCTACACCAGAAGTACATAGTAACGGAGTTAGAGGGAGAAAACGAACCGGTAGCGTATAACAGTAGTATCATTGGCAATTACTCGGTAGATTCTTTCCTCGGCAATTTCAATGCTCATGCGTCAACTTATTTAGAAAATTCAGTTTTGTCCCAAGCTGAAAATTTTTCTTGAACTGATAGTTCGAAATGTATTAATTTTTTAGATAAACCTGTAAATACATCTTTGTTTTGGAAATTCTTTTTTGATGGCTCTAGATCTAACGAAGGAGCAGGAGCAGGATGCATTCTGATTAGTCCAGAAGGAGAAAAGATCATGCTCACATGCAGACTCGAATTTGATTGCACAAACAACACAGCAGAATACGAGGCTTTGGTTCAAGGCCTGTACAAGGCAATCGGTTTAGATGTCAAGTATCTTCAAGTCTTTGGAGACTCTGAGATTGTGGTTAAGCAGGTACGTAACACTATACATTGCTTATTAGGTCACTTAAAACACTATCAATCTTTAGTACAAGATCTGACTGAGCATTTCATAGCGTTTAATATTTCTTCAATCCCTAGAATCCAAAACGCAAGTGTAGACCTTTTGGATAACATAGCTTCTACGCTTATTCCCTCCGCAGATTTTAGTCCAGATAGATTCTCAATAGAATTAATCTTTAGACCGTCCATTCCTTACAACATCACAAAATTGGAGAGTATTCAATGATGATCCTGATATCGTAAATTTCCTCACATCCGAAGGATCCTACTCCAATCAAATAATCGACGAAGACCAGCACGATCGACAATTGCAACAAAATAGCACTAATAATGCTATACCGAAATCGGTGGTTAAGTTAGAAGACTTATATGATTTGAAAGATCAGTTTAATAGGTCTACCAATTCAAAACTCTACAATTCAACTTTGAACTACGAATTAGTAAACCTAGGGATAGATGCTAAACCACAAAACATTAATCTAGGCCTTAGCCTAGCCCCTGAAGAGAAACTAGCGTATATTCGTCTTTTGAGACAATATAAAAATGTTTTTGCCTGGAATTATGATGAGCTAAAAGCATACGACACTTCTATCATCCAGCATTCTATTCCTATGATTGATAACGAAAAACCTGTCCAACAAAAACTGAGAAAGATCCACCCCAATTTAGAAAATTAGATAAAAACCGAGCTCAACAAGTTATTGAAAGCCAGGATAATCTTTCCCGTCAGGCATTCCAAATGGGTCTCCAATATGGTACCCATTAGAAAGAAAAACGGAGATATTAGGATTTGCATTGACTTTCGGAATCTTAACAAAGCCTGTCAAAAAGATAATTTTCCTCTTCCACCTATGGAGCAAATACTGCAGGTAGTGGCGGGCTCAGAACGAATGTCTTTCTTGGAAGGATTTTCAGGGTACAATCAAGTGTTGGTGTATCCTGATGATCAGTTGAAAACCAAATTCAGAACTAAATGGGGCACATATGCATATGGGAAGATGCCATTTGGTTTGATTAATGCTGGTGCTACATTTCAGAGAGCCATGGACATCACATTCAAAGGTTTAGTCAATAAATCTGTAGTAATTTATTTGGATGATATAACAGTGTACTCCAAGAAGCGAAGCGACCATCTCAAAGACCTGAAACAAATCTTTCAACGGTGTTTAAAGTATGGAATTTCACTTAACCCAAAGAAATCTTTTTTTGCATTAAGTGAAGGGAAACTTCTAGGATTCATAGTGTCAAAGTCAAGTATTCACATTGATCTCGACAGAATCAAAGAAATTTCTGAAATATCCCTACCTCATAACAAAAAAGCCATGCAATATTTCCTTGTTCAAATCAATTTTGTAAGGAGATTCGTTCCAGATTTTTCGCGAATCGTGTCTCCTTTGCAAACCATGATTAAAAAGAATTCAAATTTTAAATGGGGTCAAGATGAACATGAAGCATTCCACCTAATCAAGCAAGCCATTATTAATGCTCCATCTTTAGCAACCCCAAATTTTTCAGAATCTTTTATTTTATACACATTTGCCTCAGATAGGTCATATGCCGCGATACTAACTCAAGCGAATAAAGAAAAAGCAGAAGCTCCAATTGCATTTTTTAGCTCAAATTTACAAGGTGTTGAACTCAATTATTCTGACGTGGAGAAACAGGCTTATGCTGTCTTCAAAGCGGTCAAGTACTTCAGACTTTTTTTACTTAAAACCCATAATAAGATCATAGTACCATTTCCAGTGGTAAGGAATCTTCTAGTGCCGAAGGATGTGGGTGAGAAAAGGGCCAATTGGGTTACTGCCTTACAGGAATACGACCTTGAGATCAAACCAACAAACATTGTAAGAGGTCAAGGCTTCTGCAAAATGCTGGCCGGAGCATCTCAAATTTCTGAAACTCCATCTAAAGAGGTACAAATGGGTGAGGTAAGCCTAAACGATGCAGAATCATTATATGCTGATATCATTTATTATCTTAGGAACGGGTATGCTCCTTCACACCTTGATCATACTAAGAAAAGAGCTCTAAGATTGAAAGCTAAACAATATCAGGTCATAAATGATATTATTTTCAGAAAAAATTATGATTTTGTTCTTCTTAGGTGTCTTGAAAAGACTGAAGCTGAAAGAGTTTTACAGGAACTCCATGATGGGCCAGCAGGCGGACACTATGCTGGAGATGCTACTGCACATAAAATCTTACGCGCAGGATATTACAAGCCCACGCTGTTCAAAGACTCGCAGAGTTACGTGAGGAAATGTCAAGTTGCCAAACTACTGCTGGAAGACAAAAGAAGCCGTCCCTGCCACTACAGCCGATAAACATCGAGCAACCTTTCAGTCAGTGGGGCTTGGACATAATAGGTGAGATCGTTCCTCACTCTTCTAAGCAGCATAGATACATCCTCACGGCAACAGATTATTTCACAAAATGGGTAGAAGCAGTTCCGCTCAAGACAGCTAATTCTAAAAATATTATTGAATTCATAGATCAATTTATAATCACTAGGTTTGGATTGCCATCTGCTTTAATGTTTGACAATGCATCATACTTTTCTGGAAATGCAATGACTGAATTTGCACTTAAAAGAGGATTCAAACTTAAATATTCAGCCAATTACTATCCACAAGGTAATGGGCTAGCTGAGTCAACCAATAAAAACCTAATTAGGATTATTAAAAGAATGGTTGACAAGAATCAAAAGAATTGGCACAAAGCTTTGGTATATGCTTTATGGGCAGATAGGATAACGCAAAAAGCTTCAATCGGCACTTCTCCCTTTAATTTAGTTTATGGGAAAGAAGTGGTTCTTCCAACTCACTTAGCCATTCCCTCTTTGTCTTTAATACAATACATTGATGAAGTACCCACTTCCTCCTTACAGCTGAGACAAATGGAAATAATTAAATTAGAAGAACAACGAGAACAAGCTAAGAAAACGCATGCTCACCATCAAGCGCTTGTAAAATCCTCTTTTGATTCAAACATAATGACCATAAAAGATTTTCAGATGGGAGATTTAGTTTTAAAGTGGGATAAGGCTCATGAAGAAAAGGGCAAAGACACAAAATTTCAAAGGATGTGGCTTGGTCCTTTTCAGATTGTTGAAGTCATATGTCCATCAACATTTGTGTTACAGGATTTAGTAGGTAGGAGGAATCCTTTGCCTATTAATGGACAAATTCTCAAAAAATATTTTCCATAGAAGTTTGCTCTTCTATTTTTGGTAGAATAGTTTTTCTTTTCATAATAAAACTAGTTGTGAGTGGTTACATTAGGTATTTACGAAAAAGACACCAATTCTCTTACAGATTTTGAGTTTTTTGCTTGTATAAATAGCAAATATTTTGGAAAATTGATCTTTATTATTGACAGATACAGTTAAAAACTTTACTCTAGATATGATACGAGTTTCAACTTCAAGGAATTTGATGAATGCAACCTTTAGTGAAGAAATTGTTTTATATCAGCATAATGAAAGGTATCAATAACAAAATGAAGATTCTCTGTAGAACAGCTGTTCCCAAAAACTCTATTATTTTCGTCCAGAGCTATCTTAAGGAAATGATGACTTCCTCCCTGCTAAGGAGAATCACAGCTTTTAGAGGGATAATCCAAGAATACACTATATCTCAAAGAATAAGAGGTCTCATCATGAGCCGGCTTATCATGATCACTGATATCATAACTTACTGACTTTGCCAATGTTGTCTACCACAACAGGGAAATGACTCAAGATTGTTGCAATCAAAAGACAAGGGGTCTCATCACGAGCCAGCTTGTTCAACAAAGTTATGAATCAAGTGAGTGACAGTGTCATAATTTGGCTACCAAACCAAGACATTGTTCTTTAAAAATAAAAAGAAAATCAAAGCAATAAGTGTAAATATGGATTTTTATTTGAAATTTGTAGGTCACCTTAAGTAGGATATAGGATCATTGCTGTGTAACAGGTAACCTTGTCGAGGCTATAAACGCCTGCTGGCAGCAGAGGCTCTACCTACGACAAATGAGCATATTTAAAACTGGTTTACATAGGAGACTTTATTTTATCTTTACAAGACCAAGTAATGGCTGATGTGAATACAAGGACTAGCCTGAGGAAGCAATAATTAGAATAGAAAAAAGGTTGAAAAAAAATATCATTGACAGTTTAAAGCATAATGTACTCTATCTGTCCCTAACAAAGTTTAATTTTCTGAAAAATTTTCTGTTTTGGAAGTTTGAAAAATTCAATAGGAAAACAGAGATAATTGGTTCTTCCAAGTGAATCGCCAATTGTTTTGGCCACCAACAACCCCCCTCCTTATTTAGTATTAGCAATAACACTAGGTAAGTGGGGACCCTTAGCAAAAAATTAAAAAAATTCAATTAAAACTCATGTATTATACTCCTTAAGAAAATATCGCATCGCGCAAAGAAGATAGGACATTTCCTTGTGAGTAGAAATCCATCGCATCACATGCATTAAGAAATGCTCACAAACAAAAATTTTAAGAAATCGCCGATGGCCGATATGCGACATCGCATATCGCAACATCACAAAAATAGCACATAATTATTTAACGAATTGTAACAATCTGCGATCCTGCAATAATGCGATACTACGATCGGCGATCTTGCGATCACGCGAAAACAACAATCCGTAATCCTGCGATCAGCACGATCGGTCAACCCTGCGATAACACATCTTGATGAAAACGCGATAACGCGATGATGCGATGCGAATCGCAGAGATCGTCCATCGCAGATTTTCCCCGGCTCAACATTCAAGAAAAATTGAATACACGCGTTAATGAAAATTAATGAATGTACGCCAAGTGTTAATGAAAGACAGTTTTGTGTTTTTCGAAGAGTTAGTTCACGTCAGGCGGCATGTTTTGGTACATCCGTAGAACTCAGAGCTTTCTTGTCAATTTTTATTATCATTACTCTCTCCTTATGTATGAACTGCAGGAATGAAAAACAGAAACAATATGAAGCAATGTGCAGGGAGCGATTAAGGAAAAAGGATAGAGCTCCAATGCTCGGAAGCAGAGAAGAAATGCCCTCATGAACAGATACCGCATGCAACAGAGCCACGAATTCCAGAGCGCTGCTGAGCTATCCATTACAGATCTATCAGTCAGAGCAATGGATCAATGAATAGTTGCACAATGCTGATATCAACAGGCGATTTAACGCTCAAGGTTAGAAGCTCACAAAAGCAGTATGTTTGCAAAATTTTAAAGCTTATACCCAATGAAGGAAAGGTGCTAAAGGCTAAAAACGCACCAAAAAGGCCTGGATCAAATAATGGAGGCAATTTTCGATGCGCGATTAGCGCCTAGCGCTAATCGCGCATCGCTGAGAAAATTGCTCAAAAAGCAAAGTCCCTAACTGCTTAGTCACTCGTAAGCCCGGAAATGCAAGAAGGCAAAGGCAGAGGCAATTTAAGGGTTAACCAAGTGGAATTTGGGTTATTACTAAGCATACACAGTAAATCCACATAGCCAGAGATGATTCTCAAAGCATATCTGCTATTTTGCTGGAAAAAATGGTGCCAGCGCTTGCCATTCCTATTTGCTTAGCTCAACCAAAAGCGGAAGGCAGTCAGCCGACTCTACCCAAGCAAATATTGAATGCTCGCAACATTAAGGAGCAAATGCAGAAATAGTTAGATATTAAATTTAATTTTTAGAAATAATTTTGCTTAGAAAAAGGGTGGTCATTTAAACCGTATCCTGAATATGTGTAATTAAGTTATTTAGTTAGTAGTATTTAAACCCTTCTCATGCATTTAGAGAAGTGTCTAGAAATTTATCAAAAACTTGTCCTCAGAACATGCACTTTTGCACCCTCCGAGGAGGTTTTGGTGAATGAATGGATCAAGATTTGTTGATGTTTGCATTTGATATCTGCTACTGATGTTGCACTTTTGTACTCTTAGTAGATGTTAGAGCAAGGAGAAATAAATCATTATTGCTTGAAGCTTATGAGTAGGACCAGTCATAAATGGTACTTTTATCTCTTGACCATTTCTGGTTATATGTTAAAGTGATATACAGTTTTTAGTTGTTTATATGTTATTGCATGAATGCTTGAGTTACCATTTGGCACTTTTGTACGGTGGTAGCTGTTTATTTATATTTAATGTATGAATAGCTTATTATGCGATATGCTGTTCATAACTGTTTTGCATAACTTTTTATGTGAAATAGTTCATCTTAATTGATTTCCTTTCTTATAATCACTGAATGATCTTTATTGCGAGTTGTTATATGAAATCTCTTTAGATCGCATAATAGAAGAGTTACATCCCAGGTTAGCATAGATTAGATGTGTTGTTTTTATTATATTACCATAGTATAGAATTAGATTAAAGTTTGAATTAGAATAGCTTAGATAGTTGTTGTTAGATCAGAAACATCCAATTCTACACACACACACCCATAGATTGGGAAACTGGTCCCATTATCCCCAGTCGGACCCGCTATACCAAATGGATAAGGAGCTGCCAACCAAGGTCCGGACCGGGCGAGTATCCCCCTTGTTGTCGACCCGATTTTCGGGGTTTCAACAGATTCCTCAAAGATTCCCTCCTCTGGGTCCTCTGCAAATCGGATGCTCAAATCAGGAAACTGACTACACCATCGGGTTTTTATCGCTGCTAGATGTAAGATCGACATAATGTTTGTCCAATTTGGACACTGCAAAAATTTCACCCTCCTAGAAATTTTTCTCAGTCATGGCTCCACATGCATAAAAAATAATTAAAAAATTAACTCTGCATCATTTTTTTGCCCAGTCCTGGTTCCTCCATCTACCTCCCTCGGGCACACTGAAGAAATGCTGGGTTTATATTATTTCCTTGGCGGATTTTCCAACGAATTGGTTTGGCATGTTGTTAAATTTAGTAGTTTGTTGAGGAAGGGTTAGGTGGTCAAACCCCACCCCTCCTTTTTTTATACATTACGATTTTTTTAACAAAATATGCATTTGTATTTGGTGTGGGGTTGGGTCCACATTGGGCGGCCCGCCCCCATACCTTCCGTAATGCAGTAATGTCGCTTTATTAAGTGGCACACATAAGTTTGGTTTAACGTATTAATGGGGTACCGTTGGTGGAGGTTATGTGTGACATCGTATGGAGCCGTCGTGTGGGCGGGGCCGGCCCTCCCGCTGGCCGTGGGTTCAACTCCCACCAGCTCTGGCCTTTAATGCGATGGCATGGTGGAGTGTTTGGGGGTGTGGGCCGGGTCCACCAGAGGTGGCCCACACCCACCCCATATTAACATTAATATATATTTTTGTGTGGAGGGTGGACCAGTGGGGGTCACGGCTTGTCGGTTCATGAGTTTGGATGTGGTTGGCCAGTAGGGATCATGGCCCATCGGCCTTTTATTAATTCAATATTTTTAATATGGTTTGGGGTGGTGGGGGTGGTGGCCTGCCACCTCACACACACACACACACACACACACACACACACACACACACACATATATATATATATATATTATTTTTATTTAAAATAGGGGTAATTTTCAAATCTTTAGAAAATAAGGGATATTGGGAAAATTAACGAGGCCACAATTTCGACCGATTTCGGGAGCTAGGTTTCATGCCCCAAGGTTGGTCAAATTGTAGGACACTTAAACCTGGCCGATATCCAATTTTGACAAGAACTTTGACAGCTTCTAACTTTCGCATATAGACTCGGTTTGATGAACTGTTCACACCGCCATGATCAAGATGACGATATCTACGCTTTGGTCTTGGTTCAAAAGCATTTTGATGTTATATACCTAGGGGGGATAATATGGGGTACCAAGGGAGGTACCCAAGGTAATAATGTAATAATGGGATGGGCCATAGTAATAAATAAGGTGGTGTTGAGGGCCCTGAAATCGGGTCAACAACAAGGGGGATACCCACCCGGTCCGGAACTTGGTTGGCAGCTCCTTGTCCGTCTGGTATAGCGGGTCCGACTGGGGATAATGGGACCAGTTTCCCAATCTAAGGGGGGTGTGTGTGTGTAGAGTTTGATGATGCTGATCTAGAAGTATTTTAAGCTAATTTAATTCTAACTTCTAAACTGACTCTATGCTATTGTAATCTAACAAAAACAACACATCTAATCTACGCTAACCCGGGGTAGATTTCCTCTATTATGCGATCTAAAAATATTTCAAACAATAACTGGTAATAAAGATCATTCAGCTATCATAAGAATAGAAATCAATTAAGATAAACCATTCTGCATAAAAAGTTAGGCAAAACAGTTGTGAACAGCATATCACATAATAAGTTATTCATATGTCAAGCACAAATAAATGAATACACAGTACAAAAGTGCCAAATGGTAACCCACACATTCATACATTAACATATAACCAACTCAGCTGCATATCACTCTAAGAATATAAGCAGAAATTGGTCAAGAGATAAAAGTACCATTTATGACTGATTTCACTCACAAACTTCAAGCAATAACGATTTATCTCTACTTGTTCTAATATCTACTAAGAGTACATAAGTGCAACATCAGTAGCAAACATTAAAATGCAAACATAAATAAATCTCGATCCATCCATTCATCAAAAACCCCCTCCGAGGGTGCAAAAGTGCATGTTCTGAGGACAAGTTTTTTGACAAATTTCCGGACCCTTCTCCAAATGCCATGAGAAGGGTTAAATACTACTAACTAATTAATCTTAATTACACAAATTTAGGAAACGGCTTCAAATGACCGCCCTTTTACTAAAACAAATTTATTTCTAAAAATTGAATCTAATTTCTAGCTGTTTCTGTATCTGCTCCTTAGTGCTGTAAGCAATGCAATGTTCGCCTGGAAAGAGTCGGCTGGTTGTCTTTTCCTTTCATTAGAGCGATAAAAGTAGAAATAACAAGAGCTGGCACCTCTTTCTGACAAACTAGAAGATATTTTCGAAAATCTTCCTCTGGCTGGGTGTATTCGCTGTGTGTATACTGACTCAATGAGTTATGGATTTCGTTGCCTGAACAATCTTCTGTATTGAAAATTGCTTCCGTTCTTTGTTCCAGGCTTTTCTTGATCGTCCTCCCTCTTTAGTGTTTTTCTTTTTGCTTTACCCAGTCTGAGCTTCAGGATCTTTTGTAAACATGCTGCTTTTGTGCGCCTTTGACTCTGAGTCTTGGATAGTCTATTTCTATCAGTATCTGTTAAGTGATACTCTGGAATCCGTGGTCCTGCTGCATGCGGCAACCATTTGCGAAGGCATCTCCTCTCTGTTCTCCTAGTATTGGCGCTTTCCCCTTTTCCTTAGATGTTTCCTGCATATTGATTTATATTAGTTGCTGCCTTACAGTTTACGCAAAGGAAAAGAGAAATAATGAAAATATTGACATGAAAGCTTTAAGTTCTAATGAATGCATAATCATGACACTCATAATGACTTGACTCTTCGAAAAACGTGACACAATCATTCTTGGATACTCAGGGGTACAATCATTAATTTCCCTTAAGGTGCGCGCTCAATTTTGGGTTTACAGACTATGTCGAGGAAATCTTGCGATGAGTGGTTTCTGCGATTCGCATCGCAGTATCGAGGATTGCGATGTCAAGAAGTGTCATCGTAGGAATTGATAGTCTCATTCATCGCAGATCGCAGATCGCAGATTGTAAGATCGCAAGATCGCAGATCGCGTTTCATTCAATCATTGTGTGCTGCTTATGCGATGTTGCGATATGCGACGTCGCATATCGGCCGTCGGCGACTCCTTAAGATTTTTCATTTAAGAGCGCTTTCAATATATGCGATGCGATGAATTTCGTGTCGCTTCTTCGCAGCTTATTTATGCGCATAGGAAATGCTTCACTCTCTCTCGCAATGCGATCTATCTTTAGGGAGTTTAAAGTTAAAATACAAAAATTTTTGGAAAAATATTTAAGGGTCCCCCTTTGCTTGGTGTTATTTGCTAATTGCAATATCAAGAGGGGGGTTGTTGGTGACCACAACAATGGCGATTCATTATGAAGAACCAATTATCTCTGCTTTTCTATTGAATTTCCACTTCCGAAACAGAAAAATTTTCATATGACTAAATTTTGTTATGGACAGATAGAGTACATTACTCCTTATCCTGTCAATGATATTTTGTCTCAACCTTTTCATATTCCAATTGTCTGCTTTCTCAGGCTTAGTTCTTGCATTCATACCAGACATTACTCGGTCTTTTTAAAGATAAAATAAGGTCTTCTCTGCGTACTGGCTTTTTAAAATATGCTCATTTGTCGTAGGTAAAGCCTCTGCTGCTCGCAAGCGTCCATAGCCTCGACAGGGTTACCATGTTATCCAGCAATGATCCTTTTTCCTGCTTGAGGTTATTTACAACATTTCAGAGAAAAATCCTTTTTGACACTTTTTCCTTTTTTATTCTCTAAAGAACAATGTCTTGGTTTGGTGGCCAAATTATGACACAGTCACTCACTTGATTTACACTTTTGCTGAACAAGCTGGCTCGTGATGAGACCCCTTGTCTTTTGATTGCAACAATCTTGAGTCGTTGCCCTGTTTTGATAGACAGTATTGGCAAAGTCAGCAAGTTATAATATCTGTGATCATGATAAGCCGACTCGTGATGAGACCTCTTATTCTTTGAGATATAGTGTTTTCTCGGATTGTTTCTCTGAATGCTGCGATTTCCTTTAGCAGGGAGGAAGTCATTGTTTTTCCTTAAGAAAGCTCTGGACGACAATAATAGAGTTTGAAAACAGCATCTTTACAGAGAATATTTATTTTATTATTGATGATACCTTTCATTGTGTTGACATAAAACAATTTTTTACCAAAGGTTGCTTTCATCAGAGTTTTTTTTTTTTTTTGAGGTTGAAACTAACATCATATTCAGGCTAAAGTTAACTCTATTTGTCAATAATAAAAATCAGATTTTTCGAAAAGTTTTGCTACTTGTACAAGCGAAATCAAAATCTGATAGGGAATTGGTGTGCTCTTTCATGAATCCTTTTTGATGATCATTTACAACCGGTTTTATTTATAAGAAAGAGAAAAACAAATAAAAAACTAAAACTATCCTACAAAAATAGAAGATTGATCTTCTATGGAAAATACATTTTAAGAATCTGTCCATTCACAGGCAAAGAATCTCTTCTACCTACCAAATCCTGCAACACAAACGTCGATGGGCCTATGACTTCTACAATCCGAAAAGGACCAAGCCACAGCTTCTGAAATTTCGTATGTTTGCCCTTTTCTTCATTAGCCTTATCCCATTTCAAAACTAAATCTCCCATCTGAAAGTTTTTTCTGGTCATTATGCTTGAGTCAAAAGAGGATTTTATTAGCGCTTGGTGGTGAGCATGGGTTTTCTTAGCTTGTTCTCGTCATTCTTCTAGTTTGATTATTTCCATTTGTCTCAATTGTAAGGAGGAAGTAGATACTTCATCGATGTATTGTACTAAAGACAAAGAGGGAATGACTAAGTGAGTTGGAAGAACCACTTCTTTCCCATAAACTAAATTAAAGGGAGAAGTGTCGATCGAAGCTTTCTTCGTAATTCTATCTGCCCATAAAGCATTTACCAGCGCTTTGTGCCAATTCTTTTGGTTTTGGTCGACTGTTCTTTTAATAATCCTGATTAGGTTTTTGTTTGTTGATTCAGCCAACCCATTACCTTGCGGATAGTAGTTGGTAGAATACTTCAGTTTGAACCCTCTTTTAAGTGCAAACTCAGTCATTGTATTTCCAGAAAAGTATGAGGCATTATCAAACATTAAGGCCGTTGGCAATCCAAACCTAGTGATGATAAATTGATCTATGAATTCAATAATGTTTTCAGAATTAGCTGTCTTAAGAGGAATTGCTTCTACCCATTTAGTAAAATAATCTGTTGCCGTGAGGATATACCTATGCTGCTTAGAAGAGTGAGGAACGATCTCACCTATTATGTCCAAGCCCCATTGGCTGAATGGTTGCTCGATGTTAACCGACTGTAGTGGCATGGACGATTTCTTTTGTTTCCCTGCAGCAGTCTGGCAGACTTGGAATTTCCTTACATAATTGTATGAGTCTTTGAACAGCGTGGGCCAATAATATCCTGCACGTAAGATTTTATGTGCAGTAGCTTCTCCAGCATAGTGTCCACCTGCTGGTCCATCGTGGAGTTCCTGCAAAACCTTTTCGGCTTCAGTTTTCTCAAGACACCTAAGAAGTACAGAATCGTAATTCCTTTTAAACAGAACATCATTTATGAGCTGGTATTGTTTAGCTTTCAATCTCAGAGCTATTTTCTTGGTGTGGTCCAGGTGTGATGGAGCATACCCGTTCTTAAGATAATAAATGGTGTCAGCATATAATGATTCTGCATCGTTTAGGCTTACCTCATACGTATGTACCTCTTCAGATGAGTTCTCAGGAATTTGCGATGCTCCAGCTAACATCTTGCAGAAGCCTTGACCTCTTACGATGTTTGCTGGCTTGATCTCAAGATCGTATTCTTGTAAGGCGGTAATCCAATTTTCTCTCTTTTCGCCCACATCCTTCTGTATCAGAAGGTTTCTTACCGCTGGAAACGGTACTACGACTTTGGTATGGGCTTTAAGTAAGAAAGGTCTGAAATATTTGATTGCTTTGAAAACAGCATATGCCTGTTTCTCCACATCTGAATAATTGAGTTCAGCACCTTGTAAGTTCGAGCTAAAAAATGCGATTGGAGCTTCCGCCTTCTCTTGATTTGCTTGAGTTAAAATCGCGGCATAAGATTTCTCTGAGGCAAATGTGTATAAGATAAAAGATTCTGAAAATTTTGGGGTCACTAAAGATGGAGCGTTGATGATAGCTTGTTTGATCAAGTTGAATGCTTCATGCTCATCTTGACCCCATTTAAAATTTGAATTCTTTTTTATCATATTTTGTAAAGGAGAAATAATACGTGAAAAATCCGGGACAAACCTTTTTACAAAATTGATTTGACCAAGGAAAGATTGCATGGCCTTTTTGTTATGGGGCATGGATATTTTGGAAATTTCTTTGATTCTGTCAGGTTCAATGTGAATACCAGACTTTGACACTATGAATCCTAGCAATTTCCCTTCACTTAATGCGAAAAAATATTTCTTTGGGTTAAGTGAAATCCCATACCTTAAACATCTTTGAAAGATTTGTTTCAAGTCTTTGAGATGGTCGCTTCGCTTCTTGGAGTACACTGTTATATCATCTAGGTAAATCACTACAGATTTATTGACTAAACCTTTAAACGCGATGTCCATGGCTCTCTGAAAGGTAGCGTCGGCATTGATCAGACCAAATGGCATCTTCCGATATGCGTATGTGCCCCATTTAGTTCGGAATGTGGTTTTTAACTGATCATCGGGATGTAACAGCACTTGATTGTATCCTGAAAATCCATCCAGAAAAGACATTAATTCTGAGCCTGCTACTGCCTGTAATATTTGCTCCATAGGTGGGAGGGGACAATTGTCTTTTTGACAGGCTTTGTTGAGATTCCGGAAATCGATACAGATCCTAATATCTCCGTTTTTCTTTCTAACGGGCACCATATTGGATACCCATTTGGAATGTCTGACGGGGAAAATTATTCTGGCTCTCAACAACTTATTTAGCTCAGTCTTTATCTGATTTTCTAAGTTGGGGTGGATTTTTCTGAGTTTCTGCTGGACAGGTTTTTCATTGTCAATCATAGGGATAGTGTGTTGAATGATAGAAGTGTCGTATGTCTTCAGCTCATCGTAATTCTAGGCAAAAACGTTTTTGTATTGTCTCAGAAGACGGATATATGCTGATTTTTCTTCAGGGGCTAGGCCGTGGCCTAGATTAACGTTTTGTGGCTTCTCATCTGTTCCTAGGTTCACTAATTCATAGTTCAGAGTCGAACTGTAGAGTTTAGAATTGGCAGACCTTTTAAACCAACTTTTTAAATCATATAAGTCTTCTAACTTAACCACCGATTTAGGTATAGCATTATCAGTGCTATTTTGTTGTATTTGGTGATCATGATGGTCTTCATCAATTATTTGGTTTGAGTAGGATCCTTCAGAAGTGAGGAAATTTACAATGTCAGGATCGTCGTTGAATACTCTCCAGTTGGTGATGTTGTCAGGGATGGATGGTCTAAAGATTAATTCTATTGAGAATCTATCTGGACTAAAATCTTCGGAGGGAATAAGTCTAGAGGCTACGTTAGCTAACAGGTCTGCGCTCGCATTTTGGAGTCTTGGGATTGACGAAATATTGAATGCTATGAAATGTGCAGTCAGATCTTGTACTAAAGATTGATAGTGCTTCAAATGACCTGATAGGCAATGTATGGTGTTACGTACCTGTTTGACGACAATCTTAGAATCTCCAAAAATTTGAAGATACTTAACGTTCAACCCGATTGCTTTGTATAGGCCTTGTACCAAGGCCTTGTATTCTGCTGTATTGTTTGTGCAATCGAACTCAAGTCTGCACCTAAGCATGGTCTTATTTCCGTCTGGGCTAATCAGAACGCATCCTGCTCCTGCTCCCTCGTTAGATTTAGAGCCATCAAAATATAATTTCCAAAACAAAGATGTATTTACAGGGTTATCTAAAAAATTAACACACTTTAAATTATCAGTTTGGGAAAAAATTTCAACTTGGGACAAAACTAAATTTTCTAAGTAAGGTGAGGTATGAGCATTGAAATTGTCGAGGAAGGAATCTACCGAGTAATTGCCTATGATACTGTTGTTGTATGCTATTGCTTCATTCTCTCATTCTAATTTCGTCACTATGTACTTTTGGTGCAACTCTCGTTCAACCTTTATTTGATTCGGTTTACCGTTGTAGGGTAACCACATGTGCGACCAGTCGGTTGAGAAATATCTGTGGAGTTTTTCGGACCAATCCCTGCTAAGAATCAAACCATAGAATTCGGGGATATCAGCTACTAGAATGTCGATAACCTGGCATACCTTCGGGTTAGACGACAATCTTATGGTCACTTGATTAAGTTCACCAATCACTTCAACTTGAGATCGATCAAGTTAAACTATGCGCACTGTGGATTTTTGTGGTTGAACATTCAATTTGGCACATATTGATCTGGGTAAAATATTCGTTGAAGCACCAGAATCAACCAAGCAATTGTGCATGTTTTTATTGAAAATTTCATAAGTGAGAAGAAAAGGAGGAGTATGAGATCTTGATCTTCCTCCAATCAAGGCGATGTCATTTGGATCAATCTTATTGATCGTGTTGGTTGGAGGTCTTCCCACGTTGTGGGAAGCTACAGCTGTAGGTAAAGATGTATTAGGCACGGCATGTAATTCTTTCATCATTATTTTCTGTTGATGTTTCAATTTGCTCAACTCGTAAAGAGTGATATTAGCCCTAGTCTTTTTCATGTCATCGATAATGTTATACTCCATTTCATCCGACACTATCAGTGTTCTTGATGGAGGTGCTTGATCTGATTGGACTGGGCTAAATTGGGTCGCTCTAGCGGTTGTTTTCTTTGTTGCGACCTTATCTTTTGTTGCAGGGCTTGCACCCTTCTGTTTAGGGGTAGTTTGGGGAGGATCAAGTTGATTTTTGCTTCGTGTGCTAACCGGAAATGCTTCTTGATCTTCTTCTTGTGGGAGGATGAAATCCCACATTCCTTGTAGTTCCACAACTTCTTCATCTTCGGGCTACCCTTTAGTGGTATTCTCTTCTTCTTCTTCTTCTTCAGATTCGACGTTTGAGACAGCATTGGGTGGTTTCACATCCATGGGAGGATTTCTTTTAAAAGCTCTGTAGGGCTTTTTTGAAGAAGTTTCTGCTACTTGTTTTCTTATGTCAATCATCTCATTGGACATGGCCTTTAACACTTTTTGTAATCCTTCCAAATTGAAAGGATCTTTCGTTTGTTTCTTCTTGGCATCTTCTTTGAAAGAGATTTTCTTAGATTTGCGTTCCTCTATTGCAGATCTCTTTTCTAGGGCTACTACGCACTTTTCTACTGCTAACGCCTCTGTCAAGTTTTCAACTAAGGTCGTCTTGTTTGCCCTATCTACGAAGATAACCAAGTTTGATGGTAAGGCCATGATATACCATTCACATCTTACTTCCTCGCTGGGTTGAGAAGCAGCGGAAATTTTGTTGAGGATCTTATTGAACTGTAAATTGAAATCTTTAATGGGTTCTCTAGCCTCAGCTTTAAGATTGGATAGGTCATTGATCAATGTCGCTGTTGATCTGTCATCACCGAACTTGGTAAGGAATTGACTTTGAAAAATGTCCCAACTTGTGATAGACCCGAAAGGTAACGAAAAGTACCATGACCCAGCTGTTCCTTGCATTGTATAGGGAAAAAGCCGGACAACAGCATCTTCGTTGGTAACTCCATTGAGAATAACAGAAAGCATGAAATTATTGATATGCTCTTCAGCTAGCATGCCTGTTTCTAGATTGAATTTAGGTAGCCATTTCTCAGGATGGGCCGGTATTGGGCTCAAGGGTGGAGGCATTAAAACCGCCCCAGGATTGTTCCATGGAGACTGGGCCATCGTTGAGTTGCTAGTTAATGAAACTGCAGAGGATGATCCCTGATGCTGAGAAGATGAAGATATTATGATCTTTGATGATTGAAGAGGAAGGGTTGTGGAAGATGGATGAGTGATTTGGGATGAAGATGTGGGTGGCTGACTTCGCGGTGAGGGAGTTGAAATGGACGAAGTAGATGAAAGAGTCTCACTGTCAGACTCTGGTGGTGTTTTCCTTGCTCTTTTCCTATTGGGGAGAGGGATTTCACTTGGTTGGATGCCAAATTTTTCACTCTTCAATCTGGTCAGGGGATGAGCAGGGTTGTACTGCGAAGTCACGCTGCTTTTAGATTTATCAGACCTCTGAGTAAAAATAGAGAATCCCTGGAGTTTACGAATCAAAGTTTGAATTTCAGGGGGTTTAATGATAAGTTGGTCTGATATATTAGGGTATGTAGCAGCGGTGGATACTCGAGCGACTTCTAACTCCGGGTTTAACCGTACTGGAGAAGTTGGGGAGTTGATGAGGGTGATTTACTCTCAGAATGGTATTTAGATTTTGATTTAGGTGCCATTCATAGTTCGTGCCCTCCTTCTAGCGCCAAATATGTTGAGGGCCCTGAAATCGGGTCAACAACAAGGGGGATACCCACCCGGTCCAGAACTTGGTTGGCAGCTCCTTGTCCGTTTGGTATAGCAGGTCCGACTGGGGATAATGGGACCAGTTTCCCAATCTAAGGGGTGTGTGTGTGTGTAGAGTTTGATGATGCTGATCTAGAAGTATTTTAAGCTAATTTAATTCTAACTTCTAAACTGACTCTATGCTATTGTAATCTAACAAAAACAACACATCTAATCTACGCTAACCCGGGGTAGATTTCCTCTATTATGCGATCTAAAAATATTTCGAACAATAACTGGTAATAAAGATCATTCAGCTATCATAAGAATAGAAATCAATTAAGAAAAACCATTCTGCATAAAAAGTTAGGCAAAAAAGTTGTGAACATCATATCGCATAATAAGTTATTCATATGTCAAGCACAAATAAATGACTCCACCGTACAGAAGTGCCAAATGGTAACCCACACATTCATACATTAACATATAAACAACTCAGCTGCATATCACTCTAAGAATATAAGCAGAAATTGGTCAAGAGATAAAAGTACCATTTATGACTGATTTCACTCACAAACTTCAAGCAATAACGATTTATCTCTACTTGTTCTAATATCTACTAAGAGTATAGAAGTGCAACATCAGTAGCAGACATTAAAATGCAAACATAAATAAATCTCGATCCATCCATTCATCAAAAACCCCCTCCGAGGGTGCAAAAGTGCATGTTCTGAGGACAAGTTTTTTGACAAATTTCCGGACCCTTCTCCAAATGCCATGAGAAGAGTTAAATACTACTAACTAATTAATCTTAATTACACAAATTTAGGAAACGGCTTCAAATGACCACCCTTTTACTAAAACAAATTTATTTCTAAAAATTGAATCTAATTTCTAGCTGTTTCTGTATCTGCTCCTTAGTGCTGTAAGCAATGCAACGTTCACCTGGAAAGAGTCGGCTGGTTGTCTTTTCCTTTCGTTCGAGCGATAAAAGTAGAAATAACAAGAGCTGGCACCTCTTTCTGACAAACTAGAAGATATTTTCGAAAATCTTCCTCTGGCTGGGTGTATTCGCTGTGTGTATACTTAGTATAACCCAGATTTCTTTCAAACTGATTGTGCTGTTTCTATTTCGGTTTATGGCCGTGCGAATGACTCAATGAGTTAGGGATTTCGTTGCCTGAACAATCTTCTGTATTGAAAATTGCTTCCGTTCTTTGTTCCAGGCTTTTCTGGAGCGTCCTCCCTCTTTAGCGTTTTTCTTTTTGCTTTACCCAGTCTGAGCTTCAGGATCTTTTGTAAACATGCTGCTTTTGTGCGCCTTTGACTCTGAGTCTTGGATAGTCTATTTCTATCAGTATCTATTGAGTGATACTCTGGAATCCGCGGTCCTGCTGCATGCGGCAACCATTTGCGAAGGCATCTCCTCTCTGTTCTCCTAGTATTGGCGCTTTCCCCTTTTCCTTAGATGTTTCCTGCATATTGATTTATATTAGTTGCTGCCTTACAGTTTACGCAAAGGAAAAGAGAAATGACGAAAAGATTGACATGAAAGCTTTAAGTTCTAATGAATGCATAATCATGACACTCATAATGACTTGACTCTTCGAAAAACGCAACACAATCATTCTTGGATACTCAGGCGTACAATCATTAATTTCCCTTAAGGTGCACGCTCAATTTTGGGTTTACAGACTATGTCGAGGAAATCTTGCGATGAGTGGTTTCTGCGATTCGCATCGCAGTATCGAGGATTGTGATGTCAAGAAGTGTCATCGTAGGAATTGATAGTCTCATTCATCGCAGATCGCAGATCGCAAGATCGCAGATTGTAAGATCGCAGATCGCAGATCGCAAGATCGCAGATCGCGTTTTTTATTCAATCACTGTGTGCTGCTTATGCGATGTTGCGATATGCGACGTCGCATATCGGCCATCGGCGATTCCTTAAGATTTTTCATTTAAGAGCGCTTTCAATATATGCGATGCGATGAATTTCGCGTCGCTTCTTCGCAGCTTATTTATGCGCATAGGAAACGCTTCACTCTCTCTTCACAATGCAATCTAGCTTTAGGGAGTTAAAATACAAAAATTTTGATAAAAATATTTTTTGGATTTTTTGTTAAGGGTCCCCCTTTGCTTGGTGTTATTACTAATATCAAACAAAGAGGGGGGTTGTTGGTGACCACAACAGGTGGTTAACCCATATCATGTAAGGGACCACAAGTAGTTAGTAATAATGTAATGGGCCCATGGTATTAGTTCGATGGTATGAGAGAACTGTGGTAATGACCCATGGTATTGTATGTATGAGGCCTATATAGAGGCTAGAGACTCCACATCAAGGAATAGTGTCAATGAATATTGTATGAATAGGCATATGGCTTGTGGAGTGTTCTCCTTCCTTAAGGAGTGAATGTATGGTGTTGCCCTACCTTAAGGGTTTTGATATAAATAAAGTTAATCATTTCTATATTTGGATCTTATTATTCTTGGGTTATTTCTATTCTCATATGTCTTTTGGATCAGATCTATAACATCTGATCACTTTGGTTTTCGAGCTTTCATAAGCCCTCTTTGTCCTGTGTGTGTCCTTGGAGCTACCTGGATCAATCCTCCCCACTGAGGAGATTTTGGTCCTCCAAAAGCATGAAAAATAATATGCAACTTTTCTATACCTTGTTTGCATCACAAGCATCTTGAAAGGTCTCGCTTCCATATCCTTCACCTTTTTTCTTCAGAGCCTTAAGCGATGAGCCGACACCTACCATATCTGCAACCTGTAGTACATTGTTATACAAATTACATTCTTGACTTTCATGACCAACTAATGATCCAAGCATCCCATACCTTCCACGAGTTTATAACACATACTTGATGGTCAAGTTTACCTCGAAATGGAAACAATACCCCAGCTACGAAAACAAGGCCAACATATCATTGTGTCTTTAACAAGTGATGGAAAACACATCATTACTACAACACATGATTTACAACAATAATACCAAACACTATTTTTGCTTTCGACAAGTGATGGAAACATGACATCAATTTCATAGTTTTTCATGCGACACAAAATAAGACAAGACATCATTGTTGATGAACAAGTGATGGAAGACACATCATCACTTTTACATCTTCAAATGCAACAAATGATTTACAAAAGTATGACCACGAAACGCTAACATATCTAGAAACCGTTTTTCACTTATCACTATGAATGGGTCATCTCCCTGTGGTGGTTTTGCTTATCTAACAATTGTTTCACCTGGTTCATGCACCGACGCTTTGTCTTTAAGGCATTGCTCTGGATGGAGCCTCCAAATGGCCATTTTTGTCGCAATGACTGCAATAGGTCTTCTTCCTCCAGATTTTCTTAACTTGTTTCTTTACATGATATTGAGAAGGTATTTCACTTCACATCCTTTGTGTTCTAACATTCTTTTCCAACACTTAGAAAATGTATGGTTATGTAATCCACAAAATGTACATGCTTTTCAATGCCATGTTTTACGATCATCATTAAAAGAATGATTATGATTGAAATGAACATTCGAATGTCGAGAGTGGTAATACATTTCCTTTCAATATCTGGTGTAAGTATGGAAATGAGAGCTTGCCTCAGCTCTTTCCTTGCAATGGAAACTATCACGGGATGATGGGGATGTGTTCCCATCATTCTCTTTCCTCAAAAATTTCGACGATGTCTCGAAATAATCTGACACCTTTGAGCATTCTCCTTTGGTGTATCTCGAACCTACAAATTGAGGTCTCTGCACAACCTCCAATGGTTGAGTTATGCCTTAGTTATTAACACCAAGTTCTTTTTTCTCCTCGTGCCTCGTCTTGGTAAGGAACCTCATGTTTGTCCCTATAATTGGGATCTCCAAATATCCAATAGAAATCATACTATGTGAAGATGAAATCAAAAGGAAATCAACATCTTTTACCTCCTCTGTCGATTTGGAAAGAATTGATGAGGGATTCTCATCATCTATTTTTGGTGGTTCGCTAGTTGTCTCAGCGCATTCCCCAACTTCCTTTCTGACATTCCCAAGTCCTGCCTGAAGGGGTAATTCTTCTACTTTTATGGGGTTGAAAATGCCTTAGCCATTACTGTCGAAGCCTTTTCCTTCATAACCCTATTCTCTTCAATAGTTTGGAGCCAATTCTTGTGGTATGGTTTTCAGAAACAACGAAATCATCATCGGGACACATACATGAATTCAGAAAATTACATTTTACCTCACATGTGTCACACTACAGCTTTTCCAAGGCCTCGTCCTTTTCTTGCAGTTGTTGTGTCAAACTATGTTTTTCCTCTTTCTCTTCATGTAGGCGCATCTTCAATTCAGCGTTATCTGTTTGAAAACTTTGGTTCTTGTACTTCAGTTCTTCCAGGGCATTTCCGTGGCTTGAAACTGAAGTTGCAATCACTCCTTTTCCTCTATCTCTTTCTGTAGATTTTCATACATTATTTCCACCATTTTGGAAATTTTGAGCATGGCCTCGTACATCATTTTTTCATTCTTTGTCGCTGCACATTCCATTGTTCATGCTACAATTCACATCCACGCAAAGACTGCTCTGATACCAATTGATCGAAGTCTGGGTGTGACAAAGGACCCTTCCAAGACCTTTTACTTTCGTGATGTGTTAAATTGCATTTTTAAAAGAACATTAATGAATACATCTACATGCTATAAAGAAGAGGAACATGATAATCATCCGCACATGAAATAACATAAGTCGTTGATAATGGAGTTTGTCCAAGAGGGACGACGTCTCCGGGCCTCAATGTCGATATGGTGTAGGCCGCTACATTAAGTGTTGTCAATATTGATGATGTACATAAGAGGTGATGTCACTATCATACAAGGAAAATGCCCTCACGTAGGAGTGGCTCCAAGAGATGTTTTGCTACAGGAACTCTTAGTCAAAAGGACTCCTATCAGTATGACATAAAGTCATGCATGATGATCAAGAGCATCCTGCCAACATGGCATAAAAGGGATCTCAATGCAAACATGCATGGTGACAACATGAGTATCGCATACACATAGAACAAAAGGATCTCAAAAAACAACATGACAAATCATGAAAACAAGTACATCACATAGATGATTCGCATCACATCAAGCAGGAAAAACGAGTAAGAAACAAGATCCCACATCAAGCATCAAACAGGGATCTGTGCATCACAATCCATAGAAAAATAAGTACATGAATACACTGCATATACCTCACATCCAAGGGTCATCTGAAGAAGTGGATGTCAAACCGCTAAAGTTGGTCGCATGTCGAATCTTGTGGTGTCGAATCTCATGGAAATCCTGCTCACACATGAACGTTGACACTTGCACTCCACTTAGACAAGTGGATGAAAAATAGAATGAGAAAATGCAAAATCTGAATGCACCATCAGATTTGTGTCTTCGAATTGTGCAAAATCGACTGTCAAATTTCTGAATTCTAAGAAAGTGAGAACCTAGGGCTCAAGGAATATTTTAGATTCCCCTTAGATTCCTCAAAGATTCCATCCTCTGGGTCCTCTGCAAATCAGATTCTCAGACCACGAAACTAACTGCACCATTGAGTTCATGTCGTCGAGAGGTGTAAGATCAACATAAAGTTTGTCCAATTTGGACACTGCAAGAATTTCACCCTCTTGGAAATTTTGCTCAGTCATGGTTCCACCTGCATAAAAATTAATTAAAAAATTAACTCCACCTCATTTTCTGTGCCCACTCCTGGTTCCTCCATCTGCCTCCCCTGGGTGCACTAAACAAATGCTAGGTTTATATTATTTCCCTGGTTGATATTCCAATGAATTGGTTTGGCATGTTGGTAAATTTAGTAGTTTTTTGAGGAGGGGTCAGGTGGTCAAACCCCGCCCCTCCGTTTTTTATACATTATGATTTTTTTAACAAAATATATGTTTGTATTTTGTTGGGGGTTGGGTCCGCATTGGGTGGCCCACCCCCATACCTTTCGTAAAGAATTAATGTTGTTTTATTAAGTGGCATACATAAGTTTGGTTTAACGTATTAATGGGGTACCCTTGGTGGAGGTTACATGTGACATCATATGGAGTAGCCACGTGGGCGGGGTCGGCCCTCCCGTCAGTCGTGGATTCAACTCCCACCAGCTCTGGCCTTTAATACGATGGCATGGTGGAGTGTTTGGGGGTGTGGGCCAGGTCCATCGAAGGTGGCCCCCGCCCACACCATATATATATATATATATATATATGTGTGTGTGTGTGTGTGTGTGTGTGTGTGTGTGTGGAGCGTGTGCGGGGGTCACGACCCATTGGTTCTTGAGTTTAGATGTGATTGGATGGAGGGGGTCATGGCCCATCGGACTTTTATTAATTCAATTTTTTTAATATGGTTTGGGGTGGCGGGGGTGGTGGCCCGCCACATCGCATATATATTTTTTTATTTTTATTTAAAAGGGGTAATTTTCAAATCTTTTGAAATAAGGGATATTGGGAAAATTAATGAGGCCACAATTTCGACTGATTTCAGGAGCTAGGTTTCATTCCCCGAGGTCGGTCAAATTGTAGGACACTTAAACCTAGCCCATAACCCAATTTTTACCAGAACTTTGACTGCTTCTAACTTTCGCATACAAACTCGGTTTGACGAACGGTTCACACCACCGCAATTAGGATGACGGGATTTGTGCTCTTGTCCTAGTTCGAAAGCATTCTTATCACTTTGTTTTTCAAGCTTTCATAAGCCCTCTTTGTCCTCTGTGTGTCCCTAGAGCCACCTGGATCACTCTCCTTAAAAAATTGTTGTCCTCAACGCTTGAGTAGTTCTTAATGCTTTTGTATAAAATTCTTGTCCTCCCATGTGGAATCTTCAGAAATTGATCGATTTTGTAGCTATCGGGTTCTTGTTTCTGTGACTGCTCCAGGTTCCAATATGATTTTTCCTTCCTTGTAAAGTTTTGGAAATATTTTTTGAACTGGGATCTTCTACAAATTTTGAATGAGTTGCCACACTTCTTCGTCCTTCTTCCATTCATCCCTTGCTTCATTTATCCAATCTAATTGGATAATAGAAATATCACAAAACAATGCTTCCACATCCTCATCCTTTCTTGAGAGTGCATCTGCAACAACATTTTGCTTCCATTTTTTGTAGATGGTTTCAAAGTCATAACCCAACATATTTGTGACCCATTTTTTCTGTTCTTATAAAGATAATCTTTGTTCTCAAAATTATTTAAGACTATCATGATCCATTTTTACCTTGAAGTGTCTTCCCATTAGGTAAGGTCGCCATTTCTTAAGTGCATGTAGTATTGCCAACATTTCCTTCTCATAAATAGCTTGCTTGAGATGTAGCCGTAAAAATACCCTTCCACTTTGATCTGCCTGTTGTTTCATTCAATTCTGCACCAAAGTGGCGTTATCCTTTAAAAGTTGGATAACTTGTTGCTGATGCTCGATGTGATCTTTCTCTACTTGAATCTTTTTCTTCTTGATATGTTCTTCTATCTTGAGAGTTTGTGGAGTGGTAATTTCTTCCAATGCATTGCAAGATATGGTTGCATTCATTTCTTAATGTTCAATGTGATCTTTCACTTCTTAAACATTTTTCTTCTTGATATGTCCTTCTATCTTGATAGTTTGAGGAGTGGTAATTCCAGCCAATGCATTGCAAGATGTTGTCAGATTCATTTCTTCTTTCTCGATGTGATCTGTCACTTCTTGAACCTTTTTCTTCTTTATATGTCCTTCTATCTTGAGAGTTTGAGGAGTCGTAATTCTTGCCAATGCTTTACAGGATATGGTTGGATTCATTGCTTCTTTATCTGGGGTTGGTTCCTGGTGTATATCCTCTTCTTTTGATGTTTCTTGATCCTTTCCTTCCTCCTCTTCATAATCTATGTAAAATAATTTCTTCTCAGCACACTTATGACCTTTAGTTTATTTGCTATCATAATTGTAACAATGCCCTTTTTCTCTTTTTTCTTCCAATTTTTGTGGTGTACACCTTGTAGGTTGTGGAAGGCTAGGAGAAAAAATACTTCCATAATTATAGTCATGAGTGGTGGGATTCTTTGTTTCCATAATTTTGCTTTCAATTTTTTCTACCAACTTAAATGCCTTCTCCAATGAATCAAGTTCCCAAAGACGAACCTCATGTTGAATGTTATCCTTTAAAGTCCCAATGAAGACATCAATCCTTTGCTTCTATGGAAGATCATTTACCCTTATATTCAATTTTTGAAAGTCCTCAATGTTCTCTACCATTAAACCCTTTTGTTTGAGATTTATCAATTGGCCAAAGGAGGTGTTTCTCTTTGTATCCTCATAATGTGCTATCATTTCCTCTGTGCAAATTGACCACGTGACAAGTGGTTTACGAGAACAAAGCCCTTCATACCATAAAAATTGATTTGATTCTAAATATAAAGATGCAATACGTACCTCTTGTAACAGTTTCACCTCATGTAGATCAAAATATTGCTCCATTTGTAGTATCCAATTTATCAGATCCTTGCCACCAAACTTCCTCATATCGCTTTTTCTTGTTTTTAGGAGCTCGATCTCGAAATGAATGTACCTCTGTAATTTCAAATCTTTAACTTCTGAAATTTAATTTTGTGATAGCCCTCTAAGTCCTCTTTCTAACCCTGCAAGTTTGATCTCCATTGGATTCTCAAAGAAAGTGTTATGTCCAATATTCTGCGATGACCTAATTATAGACTAGTTCAGTAGAGCGAACTTCTTCGACATGCCACGTGTCACTGTTTCGACCTTAGGTTATGAAAATGATACCCAACAGGCTATATTCCGTCATCTTTCTATCACTCTTGATGAAATTTGAATGAGATGCTCAAAGAGAGAGTTATGACTATTGTCCCAAGGTCACCTGTTTAGGATGTAATTTGGAAGCCCTTCGAAACCCTAAATGTCTTGGACTGTATCTCTGAAAATATAGTGAAAAAAGATCTTAAAGTTGGGCCCAAGATTCACCAAGTTTGCGGCTCAAATGGGTTTTAATTGCAAAGTTTGAAACATCGTAGAAAAACAATTATAGTGAAAATTCCACGATGACATGTTTGAGATGGAATTCTAGATCTTGCAAAAACCCTAACGTCCTCAGATCAGATCTCCGCAAATATAGCGGGACAAGATCTAAAATTAGAACCCAAAGTTCAGTGGGATTTATTATCAGTGGGGATTTTTTTTAGTGCCTGAAACGTTGCAGAAAAAAAATTATAGAGAAAATTCCACGATGTCCTATTTGGAGGAGCAAACCCCTAGAATCGAAAGCTCTGATACCAAATGTTATGAAACTAGCTCACAAAAAGATAGAAAATATAGATAAAAGCCTTCAAAAGAATCCTCTTTGAGGGGGAAACCTCATTTACATTACACAAATGAACAATTCTTGGATGATACAAATGACAAGACCTCCTTTCTATATATAGGATTCTAAGGGGTCATAATATAATCAGAGTTGACATAACAATAATAATGTAAGGGCACAATAATAACAATAGTGGGCTTCTATGGGGCACAATAATAACAATATGGGGACTACATGGGCACAAAAATATAATAAGGGGTTTGTACTAATAACAATAAGGGGTTACACTAGTAGTATAGGGACCTAACAACCATCAACAAGATGATAAACACCTAGTGTAGACTTGGGACTGATAGCATTGAGGTTAGCACCCACTCATAAACGACCTAAATGAGTGTGCTCTTTCCTCCTGTCATAGCTAATCCAACTCATAAACCTGCCATTGTGAATATGTAACCCAAATCTAGAAATGGACTGAGACTCTTTCTTCCTTTCTCAAAACTTGGTGGTTGTTGTGTGATTTGCTGAGGTTCCTGTGGTGTTAGAAAAGAGAGTCATAGTAAAAGTACCTAAGAAATGGACCCTTTCCATGTGTGCCAGGTTAATAACTCCGAAGAAATTTACCTCCTCAAACTCTAAATCTAGCTCAGGAGTGGTGATATGTAATCAAGTTTGCAGTGCAACTAACCTATGGTTAGGTTGGAAAGTTGAAGTCCCATCCTCAATTGCTAGTCATTCAAAGGTATAATCCATTATCTGTATATTTTATGCATTTTGATATTGAATGTTATTTTTGTGTATGTGTTATATTATTTCCAGGACTAGTTTCACGCATTGTTATGTTGCACCAGGTGCTGTAGGGGTAGTAGCCCCCCTCTTGAGGGGTTTGCAGGGAGGGTGGTAGCCACCCTGAATGGGGTCTGGGGTAGCGCCCTGTGATTTTTTTTTTAGACCCGATAATAGTTGGGTGGACCCAAGGATGGGGGACAAACCCAAGCATGTGGGTGGACCTACCCATGGTTTTGTGCGTGGTTTTTGTGAATGGTTTTGGGCATATATTTTTTTTCCCATGGTATTTTGTAGATTTAGTTAAGGGAATTGTAGTTATGTTCTAATCAAGGGTTAATGGATTTGGGCTTATGAATGTTTTGACATGTATATAATGTATTGTAACTTTGAAAGGAATATAATGAAAAATCCATCTACTTTTCCTAGTTTTAGGTTCCAGGAGAAAATATATGCGTATATTTTTATGTTCTCACCATTGAATATTTTTCTATTTGTAAGAATTTGTTTGCAAGTAATTTATGTATAGGGTTAAATGGTACAAAATAACAGTGGCCATGTATTGGCAGTGTCACTATCGAATGTGTAGAATTGTATGCATTTTCAATGGTCTATATTATAGGGTTGTGCACGAGGTATTAGAGACTAGAAGCTCACTATACATACCAATATATTCATAAATTGTAGGGTTAATGCATAGCCTATGAGGTATGCTAAGAACATAATTTAATTGATATGGTGCTTGAGAACCCATAGTCACCTCATATGTAATGTGGATAGTTGTTATAGGATCCTTGTAGTTTGGAACTATTGAGTTATATTTGTTTCAAGGGATGTTTGTTTCTCATTTAAGCTAACATAGACTCATGATGAGTACTTGTTGATCATGGATTGGAGTATTTTTGGAATCTTGCATTTAAGCATGGTTGTGCCAAGGGGAACATGAAGGGCAATCAGGACATGGATGAGTAGGCCTGGTGCTATGATAGGTGCATCTATAGAGAACAATAGACATGGATTTGGCTTAAGAAAGATGCCCAAGTAAAAATAATTCTTATTCTTTCATGAATATATTTCATTCATGGTTAGCACTCGTGAACTCGTTAAATGGAATAGTGAGTGTGAGTGATGTGAGCAGGCATAATTGGGTTGGATCTGGCTCTCAAAGAACCTTGGTAAAATCCTTTGAAGGGATGTACAAAAAGAAAAGAGTTATTCTAATGGTTAAGGATGATAGCCTATATTTGTTTCTTCCCAGTCAAGCCAGACCTTGATTGGGCCAGATGTGCACATAAATTATAATTATACAATTAAATAAATATGGTGTAATGGGATAGATGGGGCCTATACTTGGCCAATCTGAAGTGGTACCTAGTCCAATATATCTAACATTATAGAGTGGGGTGAGGCCCTCATGCTATTAAATCATTAACATAGCATAGAAAACCAGAGAGTTGGTTGTTTAGGCACACAAGTGAGCAGGATTTATTTTCAGGCTTGGATGTGAGCCAAGGGTTGAACTAGCTTGAAGGTCTGAATAAAGACCGAAGGTACAAAGGACTGGTGGGAACAAAGTGAAAAGTTAGTTTGGGACTGGATATGAGCCCAAGTATGGACTAGTTTAGGGGTTCAGGAGTTTGATGAATTTTGGTGTGCAACTTTCATTACTCTACCTGAACTCTGCAACACCAAATGCACACACAGTAGGGAATTTTGTTGATCCAAAATGGAAAGGGTATGCGGATCCCAAGTGAGTTCCATGTGGGTGTTGCATGGTTGGACTTGTGTATATGGCAATGATTTTAATGGAAATTTTTTAAAGGGCCATATATTTTGATCTAGTTATCGACTTTTGATGAAATTTATATCACCAGAAAGCTCTTAATGAGAAGAGTACAATGGTGAAGACCAAGGTTAATTCCACTAACTTTGGGAGAGGAAGAATTTTGTAACCCCATTTCTGTAATGAGATAATGGAGATCGGGTTGGAGAAAAGTAACACCTCCCATGGCTCCGTTTGAGGCTAGGTTGGTGTGAGGGAGAATTTCAAAGTGGTAACAAAGCTAAGGTTCAACAATAGACCTCTAGAGGAAAATTTTGGATCTTTAATGTAGCACAGTTTCATGTTAGAACCTATTAGAGAGTAATGCTAAGATGGTGGCTCAACGTTGGGATGGAAGGGGCCTAGAAAGATGGTTCTAGAAACTCTATTGGAGAGTGTAAAAGTTGCTTCGATTAATGTTGCATGTTATTTGTGGTATGTGATTGTTGGTTGTGTGTGGTATATGATTACTATTTTTCTAACTGATGAGTTGACTTAAGGTGTTGTGTTTCAGATTGATATACACCAACATGATTACTACAGTTGAATCAAGGTTATGGTAAATGTGATTGTTTATACTTTAACTGGCTAATAGTGGTGTGTGTATGACAACACATAGATAAAATGTGAACAGAATTGAAAAGAAAGAGATGTAGCTCTCAGGTGTGGCCTGCACCTGGAGACTACACTCATCAAACTTGAGAGATCACTCTCGTCCACTCTATTACCAATCAATCAAAGATTACATCATTAAATACAATACTAGGAAATAGGAAGTTGCACCCAAACCCCATAATTATAGGAACTAATCCTAAACTAGGGAGAAAGTTACAACAACGTAACTATTTTCTCCATTAATAACAAAATAATATTAATTATTCTCAACTCCCCCCCTTAATGGAGAAAGGGTTCTCCTGAACTCCTAGCATCTTTCTAAACAATTCAAATTTCACTCGTGCAAGAGGCTTTGTAAAAATATCAGCCACATTGTCACAAGTTTTACAATATTCGACAGCAATTTCTTTTGACTGTATTTTTTCTCTAACAAAGTGAAACTGGGTGGCTATGTGTTTAGTGTTTTTATGAAACACTGGATTGTATGCTAATTTGATAGCACTCTGGTTGTTGCTTTTGATAGAAGTGGGTTGCTTCTGTTCTTTTCCTGCATCATTAAGAAGTCTCCTCAACCAAATTGCTTCACATGTTGCTGCACACAATGCTTGATATTCAGCTTCACATGATGACAAAGCTACAATACTTTGTTTCTTGCTGCTCCATGCAATTACCCCGGAACCTATGTTAAATGCATAACCTATGATGGACCTCCGATCATCCAGGTTACCTGCCCAGTCTGAGTCTGAAAATCTGCTAGAGTAACATCAGATACATCAGTGTATAAAATACCAAAATGAACAGTACCACAAAGATACCTCAACACACTTTTTGCTGCTGTCCAGTGACTTTCACGCGGTTTTGACATGAATTGGCTTAATACACTAACTGAGTATGCCAAGTCGGGTCTGGTTGTTGTAAGATATATCAGGCTGCCAACCAGCTGTCTGTACATTGTGGCATCTACCTCCTTAGTGCCATCGTCACTGCTCAATTTCAGATTTTGCTGCAAAGGTGTCGCTGCTGATCTACACCGATCCATCCCAAACTTTTCCAACAGATTTCTAGCATACTTCCCTTGGGTAAGAAAAGTTTGCCCAGTATCTCTGAATACTTCTAATCCCAGACAATAGTTAAGGCTTCCGAGATTTTTCATCCCAAAGACTTGTGCCATTAGCCTTTTGATTCCTCTGATTAAGTCATCTGCATTTCCTGTTAGAATCATATCATCCACATATAGAGAAATCAAAATTATCTTCCCCTGATCATTGTACTTGGTATACAAATTTGGGTCATTTAAGCTTCTATGGAAACCATACTCTATAAATAAAGAATCAACCTTTTCGTACCAAGACCTGGGTGCTTTCTTTAAACCATATAAAGCCTTTTTCAATCTGCAAACAAGATGTTCCTGCCCCTGCTTTACATATCCTTCTGGCTGTACTAAGTAAATTTCTTCTTTTAAATCACCATTTAAAAATGCAGATTTAACATCAAGCTGGTGTAATTCCCAATTACATTTAGTAGCTAAAGCAATAAGTAATCTGATTGTATTTAGCTTTGCTACAGGTGCAAAAGTATCATCAAAATCTATACCTTCCTTCTGTGAATATCCTTTTGCAACCAACCTAGCTTTTAACTTATCTATACTTCCATCTGCATTCATTTTGGGTTTAAACAACCATTTACTTCCTATAGGTGTTTTGTTTTTAGGCAGCTCTACTAATTCCCAAGTATTATTTCTAAGAATTGATTCCATCTCCTCATTCATTGCAGCTCTCCATTCCTCAAATTGGCTAGCTTCTTTATAATTAGAGGGCTCTATAATGTTCAAAAACTTTGACATCAACGCATAGTTTCTCAACTTCAATGGTAATTGAGTCTTCCTACCTGACCTTCTTGGTAGGGGACTTACCTCAAATTTGTTTTCTTCTGCAATAACTGGGCCTGCTTTTTCACCTTCTTGCTGTTCTTCTTCATTCTCTTCTTTCTGCTTCTGTTCCTGCTCCCTTTCATCCTCGCTGCTTTCCTCTAACAGCAATGGAATGTGCCAATCATCTCCAACATCAACTTTCCTTTCCTGTACCTGTTCATGAAAGACTACATCTCTACTTGCAAATGTCTTACAAGACTCAGGATTGAACAGTTTGTATGCTTTAAACTCTGTGCCATAACCAACAAAGATGCATTTGACTGCCTTAGGGTCTAGTTTCTTTCTATCAGCTTTGGGTACATGTGCAAATGCCTTTGACCCAAAGACTCTTAAGTGGTTTACTACTGGTTTAAATCCATATAAGGCTTCAAAAGGAGTTTTGAAGCCAAGAAACCTAGTAGGACTTCTATTTTTCAAATATACAGCAGTATTTATTACTTCTGCCCAAAAAGTATTAGATAGACCCCTACCTTGCAGCATGCTCCTTGCGCACTCTACCAGGGTTCTGTTTTTACGCTCTGCAACACCGTTTTGCTGTGGTGTGTGCGGCACTGTATACTGCTGAACAATCCCGTGAGATTTGCAGTATTTCATGAATACCTCTTATTTGTATTCTCCTCCTTGATCATATCGGAGAATTTTAATACTTTTTCCAAATTGTCTTTCCACCAGGGTTTTGAAATCTCTAAAACATTGGAAAGTCTGACTTTTCTTGTTTAAAAAATAAACCCATGAATACCTAGTGCAGTCATCAGTAAACAACAAAAAATAGTATGCTCCCCCTAGCGACCTTGTCTACATGGGACCACATACATCAGTGTGCACTAGCTCTAAGATTTTTGTTTGCCTCCTCCTATCATGCACAGGGAACTGTTCTCTGTGCATCTTTCCTAAGGCACAACCTTCACAGTTTAACTGAATGTTACGAAAGATGGGGAGACCTTCGACCATACCTTTCTTCTGTAACAACATGAGATCTTGCAGATTCAGATGACCAAACCTCTGATGCCAGAGTTGTTCAGCTATCGACTCTCCTGCAACCATGGCTTGCTTTGATATACTTTTTGCATCCAATTTGTATAGGCTTCCAACTCGCATGCCTGTTGCAACAATTTCATTCCTGCAATCCTTTATCACACAGTGAGTCTTGAAGAATTCGACATGCATATCTTGATCAGCCATCATGGATACAGATATCAGGTTTTTCTTTATTGCAGGTACATATAAAACATTTGAAAGGTGACTAATTTTTCCATTTGGTAACTTAACTGAAATCACCCCATGACCTTTAATCTGATATCCATTATCATCCCCTAGATATATTTTTGATCCATTTATAATTTCTTCAAGACTGTCGAAAAATTCTTTATTACCTGTCATGTGAGAGGATGCTTCGGAATCGACATACCAGATGTCATCTTCATTTGATGCAGAAAGGGCACAGTCGACTGTGAAAAGTCGAAATTCATGACTGAAGTCTTCTTCTTCAACAAAATATCCTCTGTGTTTTGGATTTACCTGTCTCCTCCTTGCCTCATCAGCCTAACTCTTATGATAACAATCTCTCTGTATATGACCCTTCTTTCCACAATAAAAACATTTCTTTTCAGAATGATTTGCAAGCATACCTTTATGACAGTGATGTTTATGTGTTGTTCCTCCTTTCTGGACTGATTGCTGCTGTGACTGCTTCCCTTTAGATAGTCGTCGTTTTGCCACCAGCGCGAGATCGTCACTTTGGGGGTTCAGATTTAGGTTCTGTCGTCGCTCTTCCTCTTGCTGCAAGATCGCAGTGAGATCATCAAAAGTGGGTGTTTTCTCCCTTGCCGAGACTCCAGTGATGAAGGTTTGGAAATCATCACGCATCCCATTCATTGTAATTGCAACAAGATCTTCATCAGCCACTGCCACTCCAATGGCCACCAATCTGTCTTTAACATCCTTAATTCGCGCGACAAATGCAGTAGCAGACTACCTTTCATCCATCCTCATTGAAAATAGCTTGCTTTTCAGAGACAAAACTCTGTTTGTATTCTGGGTTTCATACAGATTCTTGATTTTCGTCCAAATCTCTGCGGATGTTTTACAGTCTCTGATGTGTGCAATGACATTGTCTTTCACAGACATCTTTAACAGGACCTTGGCCTTGTTTTCTCGTTTTTCCCAGTCTTCCTTCTGCGTGCTCGCAGTCGGCTTCTGCTCATCGCCTATCACTATAGTCCAAGCGTTCGCACCTTCGAGCAGGGTCTAGATCTTAAACTTCCAATTCGTGAAGTTAGACCCGTTGAGTTTACCAGACTCGTTAAGGTAAGATTCCATCGTATTACTCATTGTGAATCTACTTAACAACAACAAAAAACAATACCTCTCAGATCGATCTGTCACCTCTGCCACCGATCTGCAGTGTCTGGCACTCCCGCTTCAATGAGAAACTTCGAAGTTTCCAACACAGCCGAAACAATGATCTGATCACAATTGATCCGATCCACCTCTCCAGGATTGATCTGCCACTTCGCTGATCCTGCTCTCCCTGCAGATCGCCAAACGAAGTCGAGGTTTCCCACAGATCTCCTCTGGCGCTTTCCCGATCTGTCTATCCCGGACGGATCTACAACTCCGCCGATCTGCACCGTTTGCAGACCGCCAAACGAAGTTCACGCTATTCACAGATCCCCTTGGCGCTACCCCGAGCGAAAAATCCGCGCTAATTCAAAATCGCTTAGAGTATTTTAATTGGCGCAACTTTCCCGGTAAAATCCCGCGCTAATCGGGCTTTTTGGCGCTCTGGCGCAGTTTATTCCTCAAAATCCGCACTAATTCCTCTTCTGGCGCGACTGTCAGTGCAAAATCTGCGCCAATCCGTGCAAAATCCGCGCCAAAATTTTCGAGTCCGAGCCAGGTGTTCTGCAGTCCACCTGCTCAATCGAGCACAGAGCTCTCGTGTACACACAGCCACAAAGGCACTTCAAGCCACACAGGCTATTCCAGCCACACAGGCAAGCTAGCTACTACAGGCACTTCAGCCTCACAGGTGACAAAAGATCAGGCTCACTCAATCTGAGCTCTGATACCAAGATAAAATGTGAACAAAATTGAAAAGAAAGAGATGTAGCTCTCAGGTGTGGCCTGCACCTGGAGACTACACTCATCAAACTTGAGAGATCACTCTCGTCCACTCTATTACCAATCAATCAAAGATTACATCATTAAATACAATACTAGGAAATAGGAAGTTGCACCCAAACCCCATAATTATAGGAACTAATCCTAAACTAGGGAGAAAGTTACAACAACGTAACTATTTTCTCCATTAATAACAAAATAATATTAATTATTCTCAACTCACATAAGAAGACACCAAGGAATAATGGATGAGAAGCATAATGGTGTAGTACAACACTGAGAGATCAGAACATGAGAATGAGGAAGAGTCAATTGAGAAGAGAGGAGAGGCAGGCTCTCCTAACTGGTTGGATACATTGAGAAGCTTAAGGCATGAGCTAATAAGTTGCAAGGATTACAATGAAACGACTAAGAGAGCTCAGGAAAAGAAAGCTAAAGTGAATGTTTCATAATGAAATTGCTATCAGATTTGCAGAGACAAGAGCAACACGATCTAGGTGTCAACTACAAGTATAGGAAAGGATCATTAGGATTATGAAAATGACAAGAGAATATTGATGGTGTAGAGGGTAGTAGGTCCATGACTACGCATAAAACAATAGGTGAGGATACCATGACAAGAGGTACTCCATTGAGCACTCTAGAAGGAAGGATAGGTAGTCATGAGAGGTTTTCTAGTGCTACTACAAGAAGACACCATCAAGGAAGAAGGGAAGGAAAAGAATTAATGTTGAAATAATTTAAGAAGTCCAAGCCTCCTACATTTGATAGATAAGTGAAGAAGGAGTAGGGTGCATAAGCATGGATGTTTGGAGTAAATAAGTATTTTAGGGTCCATAATTCTCTCACAATATGAAGGAAAGAGTGACCATCTCTAGCTTAGAAGGCAATACTGATATATAGTGGAAATATTTAATGAATGTTAAGGATATTAGAGCGGGGTTGTCTTGGAGAATATCTGAGAGGTACTTAATGGAAAATTATTTTCCAAAGAGGTATTATGACAATAAGTTAGAGTAATTTTATGAACATAAGCTAAGGAAGTTGTCAACTAATGAGTCTGTAATGAGATTTTTGGAGTTGTCGAGGTATGTGTCATACCTAAAGGATGAAAAAGCAAAGACACAAAGGTTCCTTAGTGGATTTACACAAACATTTAGGGATATGATCGATTTCTATGAGCCACAAAAGATAGAGGATTATATTAGGAAGATAAATTGCTACTACAAACAATCCAAGCATAACTCTGAGTACAAAATTGAATCGAAAGAAAAATGTAAGCCTAGTTTCAAAGGAAAGTGGTAGGGATTTGCAAGAAAATAGCACGAAGGAAATAATATGAATTTTTACACTACCAAGAAGGGTGAATTTCAACAGATATCACCTGCTACTAGAAAAGGCCAATTTTCTGAGCCTTCAGGAGGAGAAATAAATGGTTCTAGAAGGAAACCCCTAGAATGTTGAAGATGTGGGAAGGAACACTTATGAAGATTGTTGGGCCGTTAATATGCCATTATTATTATCACTTTTGAACACTTATTCCACCCATTTCTACTATTCTTCATCATGTCATTTATTATAATTTATTATATAAATCCATTTTATGATGATTTATGCTTCTATGGATGAATATTATTATTCTCCTTTATTTCTAATAAATTGATGATTATGCATGATTTTATCAATGATAGTTTTAATAAATCAGTTGTAACATTATTCACCATTTTTAGCCTCCAAGATAATTTCCAGATTGAAGATTTGATCATTAAAAGTGCCAACTCAGAAATTCGCTGGAATAAGAAGTGATAGTTTTGCGGTTGAGATTCTGAGCAAATGAAGATGAATCTGGAAAATCCAAAACATGGGTTTTGTCCAAAACGGGCCCAATTAACTTTGACAAAGAATGGTTTGCCCAAATTCGGCTTGTACTGAGAGAAACGCAGGGTTCTTTGAGCACGATTTTCTGAGATTTGTTGTTGCGGCCGTCCTCCAAATCTCAGCTGCAAAGCCAAATTCGTCTTGCTCTTGTTGAAAGCTGGATGGAAATATATCTTCTTGTTTATCAATTGGTTGGAAACAATCCAATTTTGTAATGTAAATCATGTTGTAGTTATCTCTATTGTAACTGCTCTCTGATCTCTCTCTATTTAAATGAAAACAGAGATCAGAGATGGGAGGATTTGGAATGATTTGGGGAGATGAAAAATGATGGAAAAATGATGAAGAATGATGGTGGATTATTCATGATAGGATAGGGATTGTTGCATGCTGTAATTCTCAAGATTTTGTTGTTGTAATGATTCCACAATTGGCTAATTAATAAATGATTTGGGAGTTGTTGTTCATTTTTCTCATTCTGAAGTAACCCAGCAGCATCCGCTGGTGGCTAAGGGCCCAGCCTCTAGTGGAGTACGCTGCTGCTGCTGTGTATCATATCTTTACAATTGTTTTCGTGTGATGGTTTGATTTCCTTTTCATTTCTTTAAATTGTTTTGTTCAGTAATCTTTTGTTTATGAACATTTCGTTGAAATCATAATTGGATTGTGTCAGTGATAGAATTATTAATTATAACTTGAAATGTCCTGCTGATAATTCTGATCTAATGCTGCGCTATCTAATTAAGACTATGGTTCATTTAATTGCTGCTCATTTATAATTGCAATGGCTGTTCAATTAAGTTACTATTCAATTATAACTACGATTGTTGTTGCTTCAATAACTGCGATTAATGTTCATGCTGATAGGTTGCTGATTCAATTACATTTATAGTTGCTGTGTCTTTCTAATTACTTAGTTTTGTTGTTCAGTTCCATTTAAGATTGTTGTTTAATTCTAGTGTTTTAGCATTGCTATTCCATTTCAATTGCAGGTCTATTTCAAGATTGTTGATTTGTTGTTTCATTTACTTGCCATTTCTTAAGGACAGACTCAGGCTGTACTGAGTGTCAGCTTCTGCTATTTGGCTCCCAGACCTCTGATCTGCTCCCATCAGTTATGAAAGGGATAGGTTATTGCCACCAAACCCTTGGCTGATGTGCTGTTCTATTTCATTGTTATTTCCTTTATTTGCCATTTCATTTATATTCATCAAGGACGATCTCAGGCTGTAGTGAGCCCCAACATCTGCTACCTAGCTCCCAGACCTCGGATTTGTTCTCATCAGTTATGAAAAGGATGGGTTATTGCTACCGAACCTTCGACTGATGCAATGCTTGGTGTGATTTAGCCTTTTGAAGTAGTTAAGTTATAGACATGCAGCCATTTACTTTTGTAGCTTTTAAGCACTATACTACAAAACATTACTCTTGAGTAAATAGCCACCTAAGACTGAGTACACTCTTGAAATAAAAAGTCGTCCTTGGGTTGATAATTAATGTGAAGGTAATTAGGAGTTCAAAAGACACGTTTTTATCACTCCACATTTTGGCGCCGTTGCCGGGGAGAGTGTAGCCATTTCTAAAGAGTAGTGTGAATCTGATGAGTGCCTGCTAAGGAAGAGTTGGATCTTAAAAACGGAAGGTAAGAACCTGCGTACGGAGCATGTAAAAGCCCTACTCCACTGTCCGCTTTCCTAACAGATTTGTTGTTGCTTTGTTGGGTAGAAATAGATGTTTGAATTTTTGTGTGAATGAATTAAAAGAAAAAAAATAGAAATTTTGAAAAAGAAACCTCATGATTTTTCTCAAGTGGTGATGTAAGCACCACCCATTTCACTAACCGATTGACAGGAACATTTGAAGAAGGGGCCCCGAAGAAACACATGAAGAACATCTTCTATTATGGTAAGAAATGGATCACATTTTTACTTTTGAATTTCCTATCAAAGATCTAAGAGGAGTGACACAAATGCACATAATTCCCCCATTGTCTCTACCAAATTTTCATGGCTTAACAAATGAAGATCCAGATACATTCTTATTTGAGTTCAAAATACTTTGTAGAGGATATGATTATTGTACTAATGATCAAAGATTGAAAGTGTTTCCTCTTACTCTAAAAGGAGCAGCTCTCCGATGGTTCATGAGCCTAGGTGGGAATTGCATCCAAACATGGGAGGACATGAAGAACATATTCTTGAAGAAGTACCAAGACTATTGCAAATCCAATGAAGATATTTTCAGTATGATACAAGGGGAAGATGAAAGTTTGGAGGATTATGTAGATCGATTTCATTATAACCTTCAAAAATCAAAGCATAAGCATTTGGAAAAAGAGATCTTAAAAACACTCCTTCTTAAAAGAATTAAAGATGAATTTTTAGAACTCTTAAATCTGATAGGAAAAGGTGATGTTTTTCAGTTATCATATGATGATGTTTGTGAATTGTGCATAAGGTATTCAAGAGAAATCTCCAAGGCTGGTAAGAATTCTAGAGATGTTTGTTCTTTCTTTTCCAAATCTGCTACAAGAATAGGAGACATAAGAGCAGAAATCAATACTTTATTTGAAAATTTTAAAGTTGATTTTATTAGCTCTCTAAGTTCAAAATTGGATGCTTTGCAGGTTCGGAAAAATCAAGAATTTGATGAAGTGTTTTCCACTCATGACCGAAAAGAGCAGTCCATAGATAGTTGTTCTTCCTTATCTAGGATGGAAGTAGCATATCGAAGAGATGAGGAAGATGCAACAAAGTCAAAACCATGGAAATCATGGCCTACAGGTATGGTTCAAAACACTTCCTCTTCATTCTCTTACTTGCATAATCCATTATGGAATACTAATGTGTTAGGGCAGCCATGTCAATTTCAATATAACCACCAATCTTGTTTACAAGTTGGGCATGGCTCATCTTATGATGGCATGACTACTCTCCCTCATCTTGTAGCACAAACATATTCTCCATATTTTTCATCAGCTCTTCCACAACATCCTGCTTGCATACCAAATTCATCCACTCAACCCACTCAACCACATCATCACAATGCTCTATTCCTTACACATTTTCCTGCTCAACTAATCCACACCCTCACCATAATAAGCCAGTACAACATGCTTACAATGTTGAATTGCCAAATTTACTCACCCATCCCACCCATTCTATCTCACATGCACCATTAGAGAAAACTTACAATGAGATTCAGAATGTTTCAAATTCAAAAATTGTAGAAGCTATGGAAGAAAATGAGATTTCTTATAGTATGTATCTACAAGCTATTTTAAAAGCTCAAGAACTTCATGATCTGATGGATACGAGAAATCAAGAAAGTAACGGATACATTGAAGATTGGTTTCACTCCATCATTTATTTGCAACATCACTTTATGCTTCAACAATTTTTGATATCATTTTTTCAAGGGAAGTTGGCTTCTCATACCCTAATTTTCATTAATATGCATTTTTCAAATTTGGGTATGTGTATACATGAAGCTTTATTTCGAAAATGGATCCACTGGAAGTACTCATATACGTAGTCATATTCATCTTTCAATCAAAGTAGGATAGTGAAAAAATAAAATAAAATAAAATAAGGACATAAATAAATGCATTTTGTTCTTTTGTAAAACTAGTTGTTTTTGTTGCAACATGCTATCGAAATCAACATCGGTGATAATTTTTTTTTAATAATTTGTGTATGTATATGAATCATAATGGAAATAATAAGTTCTACAAACACTCATTTTCATTTTTATCACCAATTTGAAAATATGCTTGAATTTCATTTTTTTGGCTTGCGGGCTTGATGAACTTTCTGGAAAAATAGTCGGGACAGTCATGTTTTGAGGGACCAAAAGTGAATATTTTTAAAACCTGTTTCTACCCTAGGTAGCCCTTGATGTCTACTTTCTAATCCAATTTGAACCACTCAATTTGGATTTGAAACGAAAACGTTAGAGCCAAAACATTGACCAGATGTCTAGCGGGCAGCTCAGGAACAGAGTTGGGACAGTCAGTTTTTGGAGGCCTAAATGAATGAATTTTTAAAACCTGTTTCTATGGTAGATTCCCCTATGAATATAGTCTACAATGCAATTTGAATCACTCATTTTCGATATAGTATGGGGACGTTATGATCAAAATATTGACTGTCTATCGTAAATCAACACTCTTAAAACTTTGTATTTCCAGTTGTTCCTTAAAGTATTTGACTTATCAATTCTTCTTGTATTCAAAACCTATTTCTATTGGAGATAAATAAATGAATCTATTTTCATTTCCAATTTGAATCATTCGAATCCGACATCAAACGAAAACATTACGCTTGAAATATCAACTGTTGGTCTAAGCCGGGTAATCGACAATGACTCTATTATGCAGGTTGTTCTAACTAAAATTGACATATCATATCATTGAATATTTAAAACCTGTTTCTACTGGAGATAAACCTTTGAATTAGCTCTCATTTGGCTTTGGAATCACTCAATTTCGACAAAAAACAAAGAAGTTGTGATTAAAACACTGCAGGTTAGTATGATTGGCCACTGCTCTCCCGCACGTAACAAATAAATTTTACTTTGTTATTTTCTCTGTGGATTTGTTCTACAGAGTAACTACTTGTTAGTTTTTTTACATAATTCTTGGATTAGGGGAGCCCGCGCACCTCTCTTTCTCCATGATTTAATGTTTTATTGCAGGTAGATACTCGTTTTTTGCAGGTCTTGGGAAAATAAAGAAGATCAATTTATGGACGAGTGATTTTTGAAAGAAATTTTAAATGAAACAAAGGAATTTCATCCAACTCATTACCCAACGGATTCATAATAAATGAAGAATTGATTTCCATTTGAAGATTCATGTCTTGTCACTGTTGCCAAAACATTTTTCAAAGAGATCATTTTTTTACAGAACATCATAGCTGTTGTAACTTAATTTACTTATTTACATACTATTTTTTAAAATAAAATGTTGTTTCCTTTCTGATTTCTCTTATATTTTGTGTTTCAGGTGTTGCTTCATTCAAATTGTAACATATCTTTAGTATCAATGCCGTGAACAGCTAATTTGTTTTTTTTTGCATGTTTGCATTTTATGATTGTCCTTTTTGCTGTTCCTTTTCGAATGGAACAGCACTTCTGCACTTTCACGTTTTGTTGTTCCTTTCTGAATGGAACAACACTTCTGCACTTTTACGTTTTTCTGTTCCTTTTCGAATGGAATAGCACTTCTGCACTTTCACGTTTTGCTGTTCCTTTCCAAATGGAACAACACTTCTGCACTTTCACATTTTGCTGTTCCTTTTCGAATGGAACAACACTTCTGCACTTTCACGTTTTGTTGTTTCTTTTCGAATGGAACAGCACTTCTGCACTTTCACATTTTGTTGTTCCTTTTCGAATGGAACAGCACTTCTGCACTTTCACGTTTTACTGTTCCTTTTCGAAAGGAACAACACTTCTGCACTTTCACGTTTTGTTGTTCCTTTTCGAATGGAACATCACTTCTGCACTTTCACGTTTTGCTGTTCCTTTCCGAATGGAACAACACTTCTGAACTTTCACGTTTTGCTGTTCCCTTTCGAATGGAACAGCACTTCTACACTTCCACGTTTTGCTGTTCCTTTTCGAATGGAACAACACTTCTGCACTTTCACGTTTTGTTATTCCTTTTCGAATGGAACAGCACTTCTGCACTTTCACGTTTTGTTGTTCCTTTTCGAATGGAACAACACTTCTGCACTTTCACATTTTGCTGTTCCTTTTCGAATGGAACAGCACTTCTGCACTTTCACGTTTTGCTGTTCCTTTCCGAATGGAACAACACTTCTGCACTTTCACGTTTTGCTGTTCCTTTTCTAATGGAACAGCACTTCTGCACTTTTCATTTTTGTTGTTCCTTTTCCAAAGGAACGGCACTTGCGTTTTTGTTGTTCCTTTTCCAAAGAAACGACACTCTTCATTTTTACTGTTCATTTTCCAAAGGAACGACACTTTTTTTTTTGCTGTTCCTTTTCTAAAGGAACAACACTTTTAGTTTTTGTTGTTCCTTTTTCCAAAGGAACGACATTTCCATTTTCACACTTTTTTGTGTGTATTTTTGCTTTTTTTGTGTGCATTTCCTTTGTTGTTCCCTCCACGGAACACCACTTTTTGAGTGTTTTTTCTGTTCATTCAAAAGAGCAACACTTTGAGATTATTTTCGAGAGCAACCCTTCCTTCCTCTTGTGGGATTATTCATAATTCATCTCAACCACATTTTAACTGATTCCATTTTATGGCATGAAGTACACTACTTTTATGAGGACAAAAATTATGGATTCTTTTGAAGCGAGTTAATATCATTCACGTTATGATCTTTAACAGGACAACTCCTTGATGATAGATTTTTTTTAAAAGGGACACAATTATTTATATATTACTTTACTGCATTGTTTCCTGCTGTACATGATACTGATTGATCATCTTAATACCATGCTGGTTCCACCCTTCCTGGTTATAATCTTCTCTGTCTGTAATAAATGAGATTATGGGTATATTTTTTTATATTGACATGTTCAACTTCTTCCGCCATCCCTGCTCTTAAGGAGTACTGAGCCTCCCTCTTTTTATCATAAAAATGTGTAATAACAACAAAATTTTGTTCACAGATGGAGGATAGGGGGTCTCATTACGAGCCAGCCTACCATGTTCATAAGGTTGTAAGAAAGTGACATTCCCATTATGGCCACCACACCAGGGTTATGATCCATTGGATAGCCAAATTATCATTGGAACATGAGGTCTCATCACGAGCCGTCCTGATCACTTTTGCTACATCCCAGTGAATGGCAGTGTGGTTATCTGGTTACCACACCAGCACACTGATCTCTTCTGTAGAACAACGCTGTAACTCTCCATTTATGAATTGAGGATCCTAGCTCATATGGGTTAAAAAGCAACCCTGCCGAGGCTATGGACGCCTGCTGGCACCAGCAGCTCTGCTTATGGTACTGAAGTTATATCTTATCGTCAATTATTATTATAATACCCTTTTCTTATTTTTTTCTTTTTATCAGAGAAGTTATTTCCTTAACTTTTTCCCTGTTTTGAACCTTTATGCATGAGAAATTGTTTTATGATCAATCGCATCATTTTCAGCTAGCATACTATCAGTAAAGCATCTTTTTGGCATATTGTTGTTCTTTTTCTCCTTTTCATCACTTATCATCAATTCAAAGCGTCCTATCTCTTATTCATAACTATCTTTACACACTCTGCTCTCATTATAACCATAACTCTCGCTGTCCTATCCTTGATATGTGTACTCTACTGCTATATTGTTCATTCCTGTGCCTTGCCGTCAACATAACCCCTCTCATACGCTTTATGGTCATGGAATTCATTTTCTAATTGGAGGGGGGGAATGTATGCATTATGGGATTGCATGCGATATGATTACTGCACTCTGCCATCACTTATTGATTTGCCAAAATATTAGTATTGCATGTATACATAAGTTTTTCTGATTGAAATTTTTGCATGCATCTTATCTGTTGCTATTCAAAACTAACACTATGGATTCAAGAACATTGTATGCAAAATAATGATTTGTTGGCAGGAAAACAACAAGTATGGGCAGAATTCTATTCATAGCATGACCACACTATTGCACTTAACAGAAGAGGCTCGCGAACGTGAACAATTCTGCAGACATGATGTGCTTACCTGGATTCCACCTTTTGTATCACTTTCAGCACCAACTCTGCCTACATCAGCTTCAACACATGCCAGTCCATATATGTCATTCCACATTTTCGGAGGTAAAACTTGAGGTAAAATCGCATAATTTTCTGATCTATTACAAATTTAGGAGAATTTCATATAAATCCATTTTGAGCATTATTTATCATCCTTCATTCCACATCTTTACCACTTCCCCTTTTTCAACGACATATCATCTTTTAGTTTGGGGGAGTGTTGCTTTCATTCATTTCTTTCTCATGACCATGCCATTCATATTCTTTATCATCCATTGCTATTCTTATTCATTCTCAACACCTCCCTTATTCCATGTTGTTTTACACCAAGCATAGAATTCAACAGATAGTGGCAACCATGTTCTTTTTCTAGCATCGCATGAGGGCATGCTAATTTTTCAAAGAGGGGAAGGAATTGCTACGCATGATGAATATTTTCTATTTTCTTTCTCATGTAAAGCATACAATTTCAGTGTAGAAATTGATTTCCATAATATTTTTAAAACTATGAATTCAATTCTTGTGATTTTTGGAAAACACAGACGTATCATTAATAAAACCCAGACAATTTCAAGATAAATTGGTTCATAAAATTTCGGAAATCATGCACTCTCACCTACAGCCATTTTGTTTATATCTCATGATCCGTGCATCAAAACAGTTCGATTTTTGGATCATAAAGGCATTCATATATTATAAATCTAATTGCCAAATTTCAACAAAAGCTGGTTTGTAGTTTTTGAGAGAATGGTTAATGAAGTTTGCTATTACTTATATCATATTTTGTTGCAACTTCATTTATACATATAGTTGAATGTCAATGTAAAAATTGTTATGCTTTCATCAAGTTTACTAAAAGTGAATATTCATTAATTAAGGAAGAATTCATTTGTTCTATCCATTTCATGAGCTGAGATGAACATATTTTTTTTTGCTTGGTTAACACATGGGTTTTTGTCTTTCGGTTGCATGAGGACATGCAATATATTCAGTTTTCGTTGCATGAGGACATGCAACATATTGAGTGTGGGGGTATGTTGGGCCGTTAATATGCCATTATTATTATCACTTTTGAACACTTATTCCACCCATTTCTACTATTCTTCATCATGTCATTTATTATAATTTATTATATAAATCCATTTTATGATGATTTATGCTTCTATGGATGAATATTATTTATTCTCCTTTATTTCTAATAAATTGATGATTATGCATGATTTTATCAATGATAGTTTTAATAAATCAGTTGTAACATTATTCACCATTTTTAGCCTCCAAGATAATTTCCAGATTGAAGATTTGATCATTAAAAGTGCCAACTCAGAAATTCGTTGGAATAAGAAGTGACAGTTTTGCGGTTGCGATTCTGAGCAAATGAAGATGAATCTGGAAAATCTGGAACATGGGTTTTGTCCAGAACGGACCCAATTAACTTTACGAAAGAATGGTTTGCCCAAATTCGGCTTGTATTGAGAGAAACATAGGGTTCTTTGAGAACGATTTTCTGAGATTTGTTGTTGCGGCCATCCTCCAAATCTCAGCTGCAAAGCCAAATTCGTCTTGCTCTTGTTGAAAGCTGGATGGAAATATATCTTCTTGTTTATCAATTGGTTGGAAACAATCCAATTTTGTAATGTAAATCATGTTGTAGTTATCTCTATTGTAACTGCTCTCTGATCTCTCTCTATTTAAATGAAAACAGAGATCAGAGATGGGAGGATTTGGAATGATTTGGGGAGATGAAAAATGATGGAAAAATGATGAAGAATGATGGTGGATTATTCATGATAGGATAGGGATTGTTGCATGCTGTAATTCTCAAGATTTTGTTCTTGTAATAATTCCACAATTGGCTGATTAATAAATGATTTGGGAGTTGCTGTTCATTCTTCTCATTCTAAAGTAACCCAGCAGCATCCGCTGGTGGCTAAGGGCCCAGCCTCTGGTGGAGTACGTTGTTGCTGGTGTGTATCATATCTTTACAATTGTTTTCATGTGATGGTTTGATTTCCTTTTCATTTCTTTAAATTGTTTTGTTCAGTAATCTTTTGTTTATGAACATTTCGTTGAAATCGTAATTGGATTGTGTCAGTGATAGAATTATTAATTATAACTTGAAATGTCCTGCTGATAATTCTGATCTAATGTTGCGCTATCTAATTAAGACTATGGTTCATTTAATTGCTATTCATTTATAATTGCAATGGTTGTTCAATTAAGTTACTATTCAATTATAGCTACGATTGTTGTTGCTTCAATAACTGCGATTAATGTTCATGCTGATAGGTTGCTGATTCAATTACATTTATAGTTGATGTGTCTTTCTAATTATTTAGTTTTGTTGTTCAGTTCCATTTAAGATTGTTGTTTAATTCTAGTGTTTTAGCATTAATATTCCATTTCAATTGCTGGTCTATTTCAAGATTGTTGATTTGTTGTTTCATTTACTTGCCATTTCTTAAGGACAGACTCAGGCTGTAGTGAGTGTTAGCTTCTGCTATTTGGCTCCCAGACCTCTGATCTGCTCCCATCAGTTATGAAAGGGATATGTTATTGCCACCAAACCCTTGGCTGATGTGCTGTTCTATTTCATTGTTATTTCCTTTATTTTCCATTTCATTTATATTCATCAAGGACGATCTCAGGCTGTAGTGAGCCCCAGCATCTGCTACCTAGCTCCTAGACCTCGGATTTGTTCTCATCAGTTATGAAAAGGATGGGTTATTGCTACTGAACCTTCGACTGATGCAATGCTTGGTGTGATTTAGCCTTTTGAAGTAGTTAAGTTATAGACATGCAGCCATTTACTTTTGTAGCTTTTAAGCACTATACTACAAAACGTTACTCTTGAGTAAATAGCCGCCTCAGACTGAGTACACTCTTGAAATAAAAAGTCGTCCCTGGGTTGATAATTAATGTGAAGGTAATTAGGAGTTCAAAAGACACCTTTTTATCGCTCCACAAAGATATTTTACTCAGTTAGAAGAAAATCGTCCAAGACTATACAATGTGCAAGAGGTTGAGATAGTCAGTGACGTAGCTTAGAGTGTTCCATGCATATATGTGACATTGGACAATAGGCATGCTAATCCTCAGAAATCAATTATTGAAATGGAAGCTACGATCAACAAACAATATATCTTGATTTTAATTGATCCTAGTTCAAATTTTAATTATGTGAGTCCAACAATAGCTAAAAAATGTTCATTACAAAAAGAAGCACATAAGGAGTCATGGCTGGTCTAGCTGGCCACTAGGATAGGGAGACAAGTGCAACATGTTCTAGTATCATGCCCAACCATTCTCAATGGAATATCCATGATGGAATATTTAAAATTGTTTCCTTTGGGTGTGTATGACATCCTCATCGGGATGGATTGGTTGGTTAGTCATAGTAAAAACGTCGAAAACTATGGTAAGTTGATTGAATGCCTCAACGAGGATGGTGAAAAGATGGTGCTGCAAGGAAAACTAAATCCAATACCATTTAAGTTAGTAACATTGATACAATTAAACCGATTTAGTCGAAAAGGATACAAATCATTTTCTATCCAAATAACTAGTGACCCTGAAGGTAACATCAATAGCTTAATGGAACTCCTAGTTTTAAAATGATTTGAACATGTATTTATTGAGGTAATCCCTAGACTACAACCACAAAGGGAGATTGATCTCCATATTATTTTTTCCAAGGACAATGCTGACATCTAAAGCTTCTTATCAAATTAGTAGACCAAAATTAATAGAGCTGAAGCCACAATTGAAAGTAATGTTAGACAAAATTTATATTAGGCTAAGTGTATCAACTATGGGAGCACTGATGTTTTCTGTGAGAAAGAAATATGACACACTAATCTTTTTCATAGAATACGTGAAGCTTAATAAATTCACCATAAAAAAAATATATCCCTTGTTGTGGATCGATGATCAATTTGATCAACTAAGCAGAGAATAATTATTTTGGAAGGTTTATCTAAGATCTGGTTACCATCAAGTATGTATTAAGGATGAGGATATCCACAAAACAACATTTAGAACTAGGCACTCCGAATTTGTGCTTCTGCTCTTTCGACTTACTAATGCTCCTTCTACTTTCATGTGTTTAATGAACAATGTAGTTAGTCGTTATCTGTAAAAACTTGTATTAGTGTTCATTGATGACATTGGCTTATTAAAAACCAAAGAGGAGCTCAAAGAACATCTACCAGCAATGCTACAATTGTAAAGAGAGCATAAGATGTATGTAAAACTAAGAAAATATGAGTTCTTTAAGTCTCAGATTCAATATTTGGGACATATAATCTTTAAGGAGGGAATGGTAGTTGACCAAAAAAAGTTAAGGAATTCATGGAATGGTTAACTCCAAAAAATAAAGCTGAAGTTAGATCATTTATGGCAATGGTAGGTTACTATAAGAGGTTATTCAAGAATTTCTCTAAGATTGTTTACCCAATCACAATACTATAGATAAAGGGAAATAAATTTCAATGGATAGCTAAAGGTGCTACGAGTTTTAACCACCTAAAGAAATTACTTACACATGCACCAATGCTAAGGATAATAGACCTAGACAAAGACTTTGTGGTATGCATGAATAATTGTAAAGAAGGTCTAGGTGGAGTTCTCATGCAAGAGGGACAAGTGGTTTTGCTATGTGTCCAAGAAGTTGAAATAGCATGAGAAAAACTATGTTACACATGATCTTGAATTGGTAGTAATAGTTCATGCACTAAAGATGTGGAGACATTATCTACTTGGGAGGAAATTTACATTGATGAAAAATCTTGGAGGGTTGAATACTTGTTCAACAAACCTAAGTTGAATTTCAGGTGGGAAAGATGGTTGACATTAATTAGTAAGTTCGATTTTGAATTCACATATATCAAAGGCAAGTAGAATAAGGTAGATGATGCATTTAGTGGGAGGTTGCAGGCATGTCATGTAGCAGTTGTAAGTGCTGGTGAAATCAATAATCAAGAATGGATTAGAGATGAAATTTGAGATAAATGGTACAAAAAAGTAAATGAACACTTGTTGCAAAATCCTGAAGGGTAATTGAGTGAAACTACTCTTTCACAGAGGATGTCCTACTCAAGTTCAAGGGAAGGTGATATATACCTTGTATGGGTGACTTGAAGAAGCTCATTCTAGATTTGTTTCATAGAAAATCATATTGTGGTCATCCTGGTTAAAATAAACGATAACAACAGTAAAGAAGTCATATTATTGGCTAGGCATGAGAAAGGATGTGGCTTAGTATATTACAAAGTGCTTGGAATACTAACTAGTAAAGGTGGAATGTATACAAGTAGTGAGATTGCTACAACCAATCCCCATTTTGGAATGGAAATGGGAGGTTAGTTCCTTGGATTTTAACAAAGGTGTTCTAAAGACAAATAGGCACCATGATGTCATTAAGATTGTGGTAGAAATGTTGAGAGAGGCAAATCAATTCATGTCTATCAATTATACTCATACAACAAGTGAGATTGCTCAAGTTTTCATAAAATAAATTAGTGATATTACATGTTACACCGAAGAAGATTATATCAGATAGGAATGCAAAGTCTACCTCTAAATTTGGCAAGAAATTGTTTTCTAGTCCGGGGATAGAATTGGATTTTAGTATAGTATACCATCTCGAGACAAATGATAAAAAAGAGAGGGTAAAAAGAGTGCTAGAAGACATGCTCAGGATGTATGTCATGCACTAGCCAAGGAAGTGGGAAGATTTTCTTCCACTATGGAGTTTTATTATAAGAATGGGTACCAAGAGTTGTTAAAGATGAGTCCACTTGAGGATGTTCATCGTAGGAAGTGCGACACTCCTTTTAGATGGGATGATCTAGTGAAAAAAGTGCACATTAGGCGAGATATGCTAAAAGAGATGAAATGGGAAATGACAACCATGATGTAGAATTTAAAGATAGCTCAAGATAGCTCAAGATAGGTTGAAGAGATATGGAGACCAACATAGAGTGCATGAATAATTCAAAGTGGGAGATCATGTGTACCTCCATATTCGACCAAAGAAAATCTCATTAAGAATTGGGTCTTGTGCCAAGATGGCACCACGATTTTGTGGGTCATTTCAAATCGTAGAAAGAGTCGGGCCAGTGGCCTATTGATTAACATTGCCACCCACAGTGAAGCCACATGATTTATTTCATATTTCATTTCTTAAAAATTATATAAATTATTCTAATCATATTGTTGATTGGTCTGTGGTACAGGTGGAACATGGAGGATAATTCCATCTAGAGCCATTGTATATTCTAGGTCATAGGGAAATCATGCTCTGGAATCAAGAATTCGAGTAGTTCAAGGTGGAGTGGAGTAACTTTGGACCATATGAAGCCACCTGGGAGATGGCTGAGAAGATGAGGGTATCATACCCATTTTTGTTTGTTGGTTAAGAAAATGTCAATGTAAATGTATTGAAAGTAAAGAGTTGTGAATATAAGGCTCTTGTAAATTACGTGTTTGGGTATATAACACCAAGGATGATGTTCCTTTAAGGGGGTGGGCTTTGTGACAACCATTGTAGCTAATACCTCTTATAAATATAACAAATTCTAATTCATGTAAATAATGTGAAATATAAACACATTGACTAATTGAGGAAGGGGAGAAAAATTTATAGCACTAAGGAGGAAGAGTTGCTTGCAAACCCAAGCCTTTCATTTATTTCATCATCTATATCCATGTTGGTTTAATGGCATTATTGTGCAATTATTAATGGAGGGAATGGGCCTCATAAGTCAAGTACAGTTATGTAGAATTTCCATCATGAATTGTGTTAGAAAGTTCAACACGCAAAAGAAGTGGGGAAAGAAACAATTTTTGGCGAAGGAGATTAGGAGAAAAGGGGGGAGATTGAGTCTGGCAGCTAGTGTGGCCACCATGAAGACTCATATGCCTTGAGAAGTTGTTATATACTGAAGAGATAGATTCACTGAGGCTGTTAAGGCATTTGTTATGCTTCTATGTTGTTCTGAGGCCTATGTATGTACTTATGTGTTGTTTTACTAAGGCTAGTGTATGTGCCTCTATGTTATGTTCTAAAGGGTGTTTAGTGGATTGGTGACACTCAGGTTGTTGCTAAGTTGATAAACCCATGAGGGAATATTTGTTGATAACCACCTAAGTAGTGGCTTTCCTCGAGGTTGATAAAACATTGGGAACTTGCTGGGTTGAGAAACTACTGACGAGGTTTAGGAACTTGGGTACTAGTTGGGGCTAACAAACACCAGGTTTAGCCTTTGGGTTGAAAACTAGGGTTAGCACCCACTAGTAAAATACCTAGAGCGGGGTTATCATTCCTCCTACTATATCTAATCTAGCTGGTAAATATCCCATTGTGCATTTGTAATCCATCTCCAGAACTAAACTAAGACTCTTTGTTCCTTGATAGAAACTTGGTGGTTGTTGTGTGACTAATTGAGGACCCTGCAATTTTTTAGTGGGGTTTTGTAGGGATATCACCTGAGAGATGGACCCTTTCCATATGTGACTCATTAATAAATATTGAGAAATTTGTCTCCTCAGACTTTGAATCCTCATCGGGGGTGGTTATTTGTAAGAAAGTTTACATTGTAACAAGCCTATGGTTGGTTGGAGAGTTGAAGTCTCATCCTCGGTTCCTAGCCATTCAAAAATATAAGATAGCTAATTATTTGTATATTTGATGCATTTTAATATTGAATGTTATTGTGGTGTAGCATTAGCCATATATTCACACTGTGAATATCAAATGTTTACCCTTATATGTATGTTCAATGGTCTCTATTACATGATTGGATGAGGTATTAAGGATTGAGAGATACCTATACATATTGATATATTCTTGAATTGTAGGATTAATGCATATCCTATAAGGCGTGTGAAAAATGTAACTTAGTTGATATGGTGCCTAAGAACCATTATCATCTCAAATGGACAAGTGTATCATTGCTAGAGGAGATTTATGCCTAGGCACTATTCACTTCTAGTTGTTTCAAGGATTTTATTTTTCTCGTTTAAACTAACATGGATTCATGAAGAGTAACTGCTTATCATGGATTGGAGAAGCATTGAAAGTATGCATTTAAGCATGGTTGTGCTAAGGGGCACAAGAAGGGAAATTAGGACCTAGATGAGTAGGCCTGGTGTTATTGTAGCTACATCTACAAAGCACGATATCCACAAATTTGGGTTAAGCAAGATGCCTAGTAGAAGGCACACTAGTTGTGTCATGAATATGTTTTAAATGGATGAATGAATGTGGCGGTGTGATTAGGCATGGTTAGGTTGGATTAGGCTCTCAGAGAACCCTATTATAATCCTTGGAAGGGGTTTATAAAAACCTAGAGAGTTATTCTAATAATCTGCGATAATAGCTTATAGTTGTTGCTTTGTAGTCAAGCCATACTAGGATTGGGCCAGATGCACATAAATTATAAATATATAGTTAAATAACTATGGTACGGTGGGATAGTTTGAGCTTAGACTTAATATGGAGTGGGCCTAATATAATAATTCCAACATTTTATAGCGAGGTAGGGCCCTCACACTATTAAATCACTAACTTAGCATTGAAAACTAGAGAACTAGAGGTTAGGGCACACAAGTGAGAAAAATTTAGTTCGGGGATCTAATGTGGGACATGGACTAAGCTAGCCTGAAGGTATGAATATAGAACATAGGCCCAAAGGATCAGTGGACATGAATTACAATGTTAGTTCGAGATCGGATGTGAGACGATGTCCAAACTAGTTGAGGGAATTTTGGTCTGCAACTTTCATAACTGCATCCAAACTCTGCACTGCCAAAGAGATGTGCATTAGGGAATTTCATTTATCCAACGTGGCAAGGGTATGTGGGTACCACTTGGGTGTTGCATGGTTGTACTTACCTATGTGGAAAGGCTTTTAATGTTGAAATTTTGAAGGGCCATATATTTTGATTTGGTTATCAATTTTCGATGAAATTTATATCATCGAAATCCTCTTAACGAGTTGAGTATGATAGTGAATCACAAGGTTAAATCAACTATGTTTGGGAAAGGAGGAATTTTGTAGCCCCATTTCCATAATGAGACCATGGAGGTTTTGTTAGAGTAAAGTAAAACCTTCGATGGAGCTGGTTGAGGCTAGGTTGGTGGGACAAGGGATAATTACACTATACTTTCATTATTAAAAGGTCTTTTGATGAAGGAGGTGAAGATGCATAAATATCCATTAACTACATTGTAACCAAAGTGTTCGTTATGTGTGATATTATTTGCAAAGATACCTCCATGCATTATATATTTATCCTAGCATAGCAGGGTCGAAAGCCACCATGCATGAATGTTCAAGGGAAATGCCCCTAGAGAAATATTTTTGAACACATTTTTCTATCCAATTTTTGTGGTTTTGAACACATGGTTTTTTCCTTCGGAGGTTTTGTAGTGCATGGTGGTTTTACTATTGGTTTTCTAGCTTTAATTAAGTAAATATGGTTGTATTCTAATCCATGGTATTTTTTTTATTAATAATTTCTTTGCAATATCTAATTATACAAGGTTAAAACCCATATTTGTTGTTAGAGTAGTCTATCTTTCAAAAGGATTCTTTTAAGGCTAAGGAATTTTTATGAAGTCTATTGTACACCCTCTTATATTGGAAAATATGAAGAATTGATTTTTGTGGTGAAAGGAAATGGTGTGTATTTGAAAGATAAATATAGAAAAATCTAATGGGTAGATTTTTGAGATGTGGAAGCTCAAAGTGGATGATTTTTTGGTGGACAAAGATCAATAGATTATTTTGGATCTAGGTATTGTATAAACCTGTATAGAAGTATAGGACTAGAACAAGTTGGATCAAAAGGAAAAGTGAAAAATACAATCATTTCGCTTAGATTCAACATTACTTAATGTTTCAGGAGAAACTACCACAAAGGAATTGTGGAGCAATTTAGGGACATTTTATTAGTATAAGTCCTTAGTGAAAATATTGTTCCTATAAGAAATGTTATATAGCCTAAGGATCAAGGTTGGAGACTTTATTTTAGAGAATCTATACACCTTCAATACTATTATAAGTCAACTATTATTTGTTAATATTAAGATTTCATACAATGATAAGTGTATCAATTTGTTTTGTCTTTTACCATATTTGTAGGACAATGTGGTTGTTGCCATAGGTAGTCATTCAACTACTTTAACTTTCAATGTTATAATCTCATCCTCATTATGAGAGGATATGAGATGGAAACAAATGGAAATTCAAAACAAAAATTCCTTGTAGGTAAGAAGAGTCTCCTATAATAAAAAATAAAATTAATTGCTTAAGTTAGAGATATAACTCTAGAGGAAGATATAAATATCCAGGGAAATTTGTAAAGGTATCTTGGAGATGGGAAAAAGAAGGCTATTACAAGAAAGACTAGAAATCCAAAATTTTTAAGAAAAGGAAGGGATATGATGATAGTACTTCTATAGAAGCAAAAGCCTTCTTACATGAATAAGGGGGTGTTTATTTGGATTCTTCACATACACATGTAGGTCATGAGACATGGTTGGTTGACTTAGGAATATCCTTTCATATGACTCTTTGACATGGAGTGGTTTTTTTAGTATGTAAGATATGATGGCGTTGATATTTTCTTAGGAGATGACTTGAAAACTAGAATAATAGGATGAGGAAAAGTAAAGTTGAAATTCATCGGTGGAATGACTAGAACACTCGCTAGTGTTCACCACATCCCAGGATTGGAATTTTTTTTATTATTATTATTTCTATAAGAAATATGAGCGATGCAAGTGTAAAATAAATGTTTGAAAATGATACTTCTTGTATGGTTCAAGGAGTAATAGTATTTGTTGAGGGGATTTCATATTAGAACTATGTATAAGTTGTTGCGAAGGACTATTAGTGTTACGTGAAAAATTCCATTGTTACTGAGAGAGGAATAAAAGAAGAAAAATCTTGTATAACCTCTTGAGAAAAGACTATGTTGTGGCATCAAAGAAATAACATATCAGAGAGAACATCCTTCATTATTACAAAGTAATGATATTGTGATAACCCCTAACTCGAAGTTTTGATGTGAATTTGTATAAATGAATAAGTATGGGTATGTTCTTACTTTAAAATACTTATTAAAAAAAAAATATCAGTGTGATAAAATGATAAAAAGTGAATGTAAATTTTGTATTTATTTTTTTGTTAATAAGATAAAGAGTCTAGAATTAATATATTGCTAATTTTTCTTAGGGCTATATTATTCTTTTCTTTGATAATGGCATTTCATTATTTACATATTGAATTCACCCCACAACATCATAAAACTATTAGCAATGTATGAAGTTATATAGAGAGAACAATATCATCATCAATGCAATGGAACATAAATGAACAATAGAAGAAAAACACTCACACATAGGGGCACTAGGATTGGTCAGAGACCAGGGGAAAACCCCACGAGGGGGAAAATCTTTTGAAATTCTTCTTCTTATTAGATTGTCATAAATTTTTTAGCAAAGAGAGAGTACAATAGTCCATTTCTTCATTCACAAGGCCATTTAGAAAGACTAACCAAACCATATCCCAAAGATGAACCTATTGGGTGTTGATTATCTTCTTTATTTAGAGGTATTTCCGCATTTGACCCCAGTTCGTAATGGGTAAGAAACGTCTCTCATTTTTTCAACACCAAGGGGGGCGACAACGATTGTTATGAGCCCCCCCGTGGCGCGAGTTCAGGGGAAACACCCTCGAAGCTAAAAATAGATGTAAAATTGCCTTCTAAAATATTATAATTTCATAGTCAATCTGAGCCATTCATTAGGCGGATGATATGATGCTAGAAGTTATGTTTAATTTAGGTTTTTTCCCCTAGAAGTAAACCCATCGCTACATATTAGGGAATTGTATTGTGTCTATGTAGATGTGCATTCTAAGGGAAAAAAGAGAGAGGAGATTGTCTGAGAGCGAAGAGGAAATTACAACGGATTTTCTATAGGTTGTATCTCTTCATTTTGATGGATAATATAAAGGAAGGACTGGTTGTTTCTCCATGGATGTAGCCCAAATTGGGTGAACCACGTATATCTATGTCTCTCTTGTTTTATGTGTTTTCTGTGTTTATATTTCTACAATATCTAATGTGTTCCACTTCTCTGTAATATATGATTTTCTAAAAATTGGTATCAGATCCAATGGTCTATTTCACTGATAAACTCGTAGGAGAGAAGGGTTCCTGGTTCGAGTGGGAGCAACGACAGAAGATGGTAGATTTAGGGTCAAAACATTTAGTGGCCAAAACTACCAGCTGTAGAAGATGCAGATGGAAGATTATATGTATCAGAAATATCTGTACCTAACATTGAGCGGAAAGATAAAGAAGTCGACGAGTATGAAAGACACAGAATGGGATATTCTTGACAGAAAGGAACTTGGAAAAATATGGCTATGCCTAGTAGCGTCGATATCCTTTAATATTTAAAAGGCAATGACAATAGAGGGTTTAATGTCGGCATTGTCCAAACTATATGAAAAATCCTCGACCTTAAATAAGTTATTTCTTGTGAAGCGTTTATTTAATATGAAGATATCTAAAGTTGGATCTGTTTTTGATCATTTAAATTATTTTAATACAGTTACCAGTTAGTTAAGTTCTGTAGGGGTAAATGTTGATGATGAAGTTAGGGATATGTTATTTCTGTGCTCATTGCCAAAAGGTTGGAATGCTTTAGTTGTGGCCTTTAGTAACTTTTTCTTCGGATCTAGTACTTTAAAGTTTATGTTGTTGGTGGTGTTATCCTTAGTGAGGAAATGCGGCAGAAAAGATCTGGTGAGACATCAAGTAATGATTTGATTGCAAAGACTAGAGGAAGAAATATTGAAAGAGGAAAGAGACTGGGATTTCATAGTAAGTTAAGGATAGGTAGATCCAAGTCCAATTTGGGGATAGTGTGCTAGAAATGTAGGAAGAAAGGACACCTGAAGAAAGAAAGTAATTATCGGAAGGGAAAAGAAGGAGATGAGCAATAAGAAAACAATTATGAAGAAAATGTGATAGATGATGTGTGGCAAGATGCTTTGATTCTTTCATTAGAAAATATTATTGATGCCTAGGTGGTAGAATCAGGGGCCTCATTCCATGCCACACTGTTGACAGTGTTGGACCCACCAACATGTCAAGGGGATCTCCCCAGTAAGAAGTCCCAATTAAACCTCAGACCGTTTGGTGTAGGAGTCCCAACAGTGGGTTGTAAGGTAGTGCCTTGAACACGAAGTCGCATAAAGGAAAGTAGGATAACTCTATCAGTAGCAAGGGTGTGACTACTGCAGTGAGTCAAGGAAGATGTATGAGAGGTTCTAACAAAAAAGGGGGAGAAAAGGGTGAAGGTGAGTTCCAGGTTGAAGGGGATTAGTCCCAACTCGGCTAGGAACACACAACACAAAAGGACATACAAAGATTCTGATGGAGAATTCCACTCAGATGAGGTAGTCACAACATACAAGGTAAGATAACACATACAACACTCATGAATAAGTCTGAGACAAGTGTGACGGTTGTTAAAACAAGGTTCATGTGAAAGGTCTGTTTGATGTCTGGCAAAGCAGTCGACACAGACGGTGACAACATTAACAACATATACAACACATTGATCTGATATTCACCCCATGAGTGACATCAGTTAAATATTTATTGTTTAAAGGTATTACAGACTCATGTGCTGGTGTGTGTTCTGTGTTATTGAAGCAACAGATAGATCAGATTGCCAATACACAGAGAACTAAATGGAAAGACAACAGATAAGTACAATAAGCAAATACAAGAACAAAAAAATTTAATAAGGAGTTCACCCTATTCTCCAGGGCTACATCTCCAGTCCAGATCTAAGTGGTGGCCTTATTTTATTGTGTCTTTAAGCAAAGAATTACAATACAGGGACTCAATATGAGTTATCTTGAAGCAGATTTGCTTGGCAGGCTGGTTCTTGGATTCCCCAAGCCACTTGAGTACACAAACTTCTTCTTCCTACCGGGTCTATGACCTTCTGGTCTACAGTTGAGAGCACAATGTGGTGCTCAGCCCGGACAGATCCTTTCTAGGATGGCTCGGATCTCTCAAGGCTCTGGTGCTTGACGTCGCGTCTGGTTAGCTCAGCCCTCTGTCCTCTTTCTACTTTGCTTTACTACCTTCTTTCTCTGTGTTCCGTCCTCCTCTCAGGATTCTAGTCTCTCTGTCCCTCTCTTCGTCTCTCGGACTGACTGTGTATTATGTCTCTGTTCATGGCTTTTAGCCATTTGTTCCAAGACCGTTCAATTCCTCTTCTGCCTCTGTTGATTTGCCTTCTGCACCTGTGCTTGGAGTTCCCTATTCGGCGTCATCATTAGTGCTCAGGGAGTGGCCACATGTCCTCCTCTAAATGTTGTCAGCCTGCTTTGTCAATCTGTTTCTTCAGTTATGTTGTCGATGAAGTCTTTCTCCACTGTGGCAGTCAAACGAATTCCAAATCCTTCTAAATCGCGGCTTATTCGTCGTTGATTCTGTAGGAATTTACAGGGTAAGTTCCTCAGAAAGAATACCAAAAGGACACCGCTCACAACCAGATCTCAAATCAATACACCAGTATTTTTGACGTGGTTAAAACCCTCAGAGTGCAAGGAGGGAAACAGTCCACGGCCTGTCCCAACGTGGGTACAGACAATTTATTAATCAAAGAATGAAAATTTACATAAGCTTCTCTCATGCACGGATTACCCGAACAATGACCCTCCATGCGCTTTAAATAGAACTCATGGACCAATCGGGTGTCAAGCCACGGATCAAGTGTCGGTAATACCGAGGTGAGAGTGAACCGTCGGATCACTACATATCGTGACCGTCGGATTGTAAGTTACAAAATGTACAACGGTAAAGAAACACACTTTACCTAACTCTAACCTAACTCTATGCTAGACCAAGTTGAACTTAACTATATCCTATGTGTCGGAATATCCTAACATCCCCCCTTAAGAACAACTTGGGATAGGATTGAAGGATTTACAAATATGACACAATAGGAGAAGGAAGGAGGCACTAGAGCCTATCCCCCCTTAGTGACAACTTCCTGAACTCCAAGCATATATCGAAGTTTAGTGAACTTCGCCTCTGTGAGAGCCTTTGTGAAGATGTCTGCAACCTGATCATCCGTTGGACAATATTGCACTTCAAGAACATGGTCATGAATGAGCTTTCTGATGAAGTGCATGTGTAGTTCAATGTGTTTGCTGCGCTGATGCTGGACTGGATCTTTGCATAGCTGAATGGCACTTTGATTATCACACCAAAGTGTGGTTGGATGCTGCTGCTCAAAGCCAAATTCGGATAGGATCTGACGAAGCCACAAGGCTTCCTTACTAGCTTCCACGGCACCACGATACTCTGCTTCTGCTGACGAAAGAGAAATGGCAGCCTGTTTCTTACAAGCCCATGTAATAGGTCCTGAACCAAGAGTGAAGACATAACCGGCAGTAGACTTCCGATCATCAGGGTCACCAGCCCAATCAGAATCAGTGAAACCAACTAACAGAGGAGCTGCTTTGGCACTGTAATGAATCCCAAACTGTACTGTACCTCGAACATAACGAAGTATTCTTTTAGCTGCTTTCCAATGACTTTCACGGGGGTTTTGCATAAAACGAGCAACAAGGCCAACAGCAAAGGAAAGATCAGGACGAGTATGGGTTAAATACAAGAGTTTTCCGACAAGTTGACGGTATAAGGTAGCATCAACTTCAGGAGAAGTACAAGAGACTGAAAGTTTGACTCCAGACTGAAAGGGAGAAGGGGCTGGCTTACAGTCTTCCATGTGAAAATGACGAAGAATATCACAAGCATACTTGGACTGGGAAAGGAAAATACCTTCTTGGGATTGCAAGACTTGAAGACCGAGAAAATAGTGTAAGTGTCCTAAGTCTGTCATTTCAAATTTCTTTTTAAGGCTGGACTTCACATGGTTTATAAGGTTGGGATCACTACCAGTAAGAATAAGATCATCAACATAAAGAACAAGGATGATAAGAGAGTTGCCCACTTTCTTGGTGTAGACAGTATTGTCAGAATGACACCTAGAAAAGCCAGATTCTAAAAGAAAGCTATCCATTTTGGCATACCAAGCCCGAGGAGCTTGCTTGAGGCCATAAAGGGATTTCTTAAGTCGACAAACGAGGCTGGAGTCTGTTTGTATGAAGCCAATGGGTTGTTCCATATAGATTTCTTCCTGCAAGTCCCCATGCAAGAAGGCAGATTTAACATCCATTTGATGGACTTCCCATTTTAAAGAGGCAGCAAGGGAAAGAACAAGGCGGATAGAGTTCATTTTGGCAACTGGAGAGAAGGTTTCAGTGTAGTCAATGCCTTCAACCTGTGAAAAGCCCTTAGCAACTAGACGAGCTTTATGTTTATCAACTTTCCCATCTGGTCCATACTTGGTTCTGTAAACCCATTTGCATCTAACAAGTTTGCGTCCCTTTGGTAGAGGAACAAGATCCCATGTATCATTTGTCATCAATGAATGATATTCTTCATTCATAGCTGCTTCCCAATGTGGATGGCCTGAAGCTTCTGCAAAAGTGTCAGGATCATGATTTACTGGAGCTTGAGCCAGTAAAGAAGAGGCTCTTTCAAACTGAGAACGTGTACGTCGCTGATCTGTAGGATCACCGGCAAGATCACCTGCTGCATCCCGAGTAGCACGGACCCATCTTGGAAGTTGAGGATCCTGAGAAGGTGGGGGAGGATTATCATCCTCGCTTTCATCATCAGAAGAAGAAATGTTTTCAAAGATAGAAGAGATAGGAAGAGGTGGCACATCCGCCGGACTAGGCTCGCAGGCCGATTTATTTTCATCAAATTTTACATCTCTTCTAATGATAACATTTTTGGACTTAAATGGAATAAGTCTATAACCTTTTACATCTTCAGAATATCCAACAAAAGTACATTTCTCACTCTTAGGTTCTAAAGCTTTATGCTTTTCATCTGGAATATGGGCCCATGCTTCACTTCCAAACACACGAAAGTGACTTACATCTGGTTTAATGGAACTCCAAGCTTCTTCTGGAGTGATATTCTCTAGAACCTTAGTAGGAGTGCGATTGATTATATAATTTGCACAATTAATTGCTTCGGCCCAAAAACTAAGACTGAGTCCTTTAGATTGCAGCATACAATTAGCCATTTCCTTTAAGGTGCGATTTTTCCTTTCAGCTACACCATTTTGTTGTGGAGTGTATGGAACAGTATGTTGCATTTGAATTCCATTTTCGGTGCAAAAGTTGATGAATGCGTTTTTAACATATTCTCCACCATTATCAGTTCTTAGCTTAAGAATTTGATGTCCAGATTGTTTTTCAACAAATGCTTTGAAGGCCAAAAAAGTGCTAAATACTTCGCTCTTGAGTTTTAAGAAGTATACCCAAGTGCGTCTAGAGAAATCATCAATGAAAGTTAAGAAGTACTTGCAGCCAGAGAATGAAGCAACAGGAAGAGGACCACATAAATCACTGTGCACAAGCTGTAAAGGGGCTGAGGCGTGCCAAGAGGCACGTTTGTCAAAACTGTCCCGATGATGTTTTCCGAGTACACATCCGGAACAAACACCATCTTTGCAAGATACCATAGGAAGACCTGTCACCATATTTTCTTTACATAGATGCTGAAGGGAGCGATAGTTTAAGTGACCAAACCGCTCATGCCAAAGTTTGCTCACTTCATCATTATGAGCAACAAATACTGAGGGAAGATGGGATGACCCAAAGTTGTGAAACTTATACAACCTTTTGGAATCATCAGCAAGACCAGTAGCTAGAATCTGTTTAGGATCTTTTAGATCCTTGATTACAACATCATGAGGTGAAAATTCAACAATTTTACCTTCACCTGAATGAGTTATCTGATAGACAGATAGAAGGTTGCAGGATAAGTTTGGAACACATAATACATCATTGAACTGACCATTGTCTAGATGAACAGTTCCAGTCCCTACAACATTAAGAGATCTATCATCACCAACATATATATTTTTGGTGTTACAATCATTTAAAGAAGAAAACATGGCTTGGTTTTTGGCCATGTGACAAGAGGCTCCAGAATCAATGAGCCACTCATGAGAATGAGAAGAAGAAGAAGATACATTTAATGCATAACCAGACTGAGATGATTGACGATGACATGCAGAAAGTGCCGTTCCGGAAGTTGAAGTTGAAGTAGGCTCCAGATGGATGTTATGTTTCTTCATTGCGGCTTCCAAGGCTTCCATCTTCTTAAAGCATTTAGATTCTAAGTGGCCATCTCGATTACAAAAGTTACAATGTCTGTCAGTCTTCTTCCATTTGTTTTTATTGGTCTTGTCATTTTGCTGAAATGATCTTTCATCTTGAGGCTGAGTTGGTTTAGGACCATTCCTTTGAGGATAAGACTTCTTAGGATTCTTTGAATTTGGTTGCTGCTGGGCGGCTAACGCTTTCGAGGAAGAGTTTCCAAGATTAAGAAGACCAAGGTGTAAGAGTTTTTCTTGTTCTCTTATTAAGGAATCACAAAAGGAGTCAAAGGAAGGGGGTTTGTAGTCTTTGCCTTGACAAATGAAAGCTTCCCTTGTAGAATGGAAAGTGGAAACAAATACAGAGTAGGCTGGTCCCAACTTAGTAAGGATGGAATAAATAAGGTTACCATCTTCTTTCTTAACTTTAACACCTTCCAAGAGATATCTAAGGGTCTTGAATTTGGACAAGAAATCTTCAATGCAAGAAAAATTATTAGGATCCAAAGTAAGCAACTCATTCTCAAGTTGATGGGCTCTAATTTCATTTTTAATCCCAAAAACTTTAGCAAGTTTTTCTAATGCTTCATGAGGAGTTTCAATTTCTGCAATGTGGAATCTAAGATCAGGAGAAACAGACATTCCTATCAAACCACGTGCTTGATCTTGTCTATTTTCCCATTTTTCGGCCTTGTCTTCATCTTTGGGTTTCTTCTCTTGGTCTGTGGCTATTCTGAAGAGACCTTTACTTCTAAGTAAATCTCCCATGTAGGCTACCCATTGGAAGTAGTTAGTGCTGTCAAGAATGACTTGGCATGGACTTTCCATTTTTTGAAAAAAAACTGAAGCTGAAGATGCTGAAAGTAAGTGGTCCAATGGATAGATCTCGAAAAAATAGGCGGTTTTAAAAAAAACGGCTCTGAAAAAGGCTTCCGGATGAAGAAGTTATGGCTTTTTGAAAAAAATTGTTGACGTTGCCGGCAAAGTGCGCGAATGTGCGGGAATGAAAAAATCCGCCCCCACAAAATGGAGACTTGAACCCAAGACCTCTACTCTCTTAAAAAGTCTTTGAACCAATTGATCTATACAAAATATTTGAGAGAGAGAGAGAGAGAGAGAGAGAGAGAGAGAGGGGGGGGGCCTCGATTTGCGTGCTTGCCTTGGGAAGGCTCTTTTCCCCTACAAAACACAAAACACAAAACCCAACACGAATATGCAAAGAAAAACGAACCTTACGGCTCAAAGTTAGCTTTAGCCAAAAAACTAGAATTTTAAAAAAAATCTCAAAGTTAGCTTTTAACCGAAAAACTAAATATTTTTCTCAATGTTTCTGATTTTCCAAGATCACACTAAGGTGCAGGGAAAAGAGCATACGCATGAGAAAAATCCTTTCTTTCTGTTTCTGATTTGCCCAGATCGCACAGAGTCGCAGGGCAAAGAGCATACGCAGAAATGAAAGGTATAGATCCGGGAAAAAAAAAGGCTAAATAAACCGAAACCGAAATAAGCAGAGAGAAAATGACAGTAATCTGCAAAAAAAAACACTGTATACCTCCCGATCTGAAAAATGACGCAGCTAGGGCTACCGGAAACCTTTTCGCGTGAAACGAAAGGGGTTCCTCACTGAAACAGATGCTCCGAACGCAACAGAGCAGTCCTCTCGGCCCGAAAGCAGTCAGAAACAGCAGATCTAGGAAACGACAGCCGCATGCAGTTCTACCGGCTTCAGATTTGGATCACCAACGGACGCGGCCCTCAAATAGCTCTGATACCATGTAGGAATTTACAGGGTAAGTTCCTCAGAAAGAATACCAAAAGGACACCGCTCACAACCAGATCTCAAATCAATACACCAGTATTTTTGACGTGGTTAAAACCCTCAGAGTGCAAGGAGGGAAACAGTCCACGGCCTGTCCCAACGTGGGTACAGACAATTTATTAATCAAAGAATGAAAATTTACATAAGCTTCTCTCATGCACGGATTACCCGAACAATGACCCTCCATGCGCTTTAAATAGAACTCATGGACCAATCGGGTGTCAAGCCACGGATCAAGTGTCGGTAATACCGAGGTGAGAGTGAACCGTCGGATCACTACATATCGTGACCGTCGGATTGTAAGTTACAAAATGTACAACGGTAAAGAAACACACTTTACCTAACTCTAACCTAACTCTATGCTAGACCAAGTTGAACTTAACTATATCCTATGTGTCGGAATATCCTAACAGATTCCGCTTCCCCCCATCAAGCGCGATCTCAGCTGTCCGATTTGGGTCCCCCAGATCCAACGCCATATGCACGTTTTGCGTGGTTGACTTGCTTGACTATTAGCGCGCGATCAACAACGGTTTTCTCCCACCTCCACTTTCCACGCATCAATCGATGAATGGAATCACTCTGCTCTCGTCCAAAACCACTTACCATTTGAGGGTGCCCCGATCAATACCGATGGTTTGCAAAGCACGGGTCCTGCCTTAATCCTTTTAATGATTTTTCCTTTTTGCCCGCGGTTCTCTGGCTTCCCATGCGTCTGAGTGCTTGGGCTTCCTCCATCACAACCCTATTTTCCTAGCAATGCATGATTAGCGCGCATAAAAAACCTCCTTATTTTCCCGATCTGGGGATCCTAGGGGCTAATTTGACCTCCTGCGCAATCTTCGTGGGCCTTGGTCAGCGCGCTTTGATCGAGGTCCTCGTCGTTTCATGCTGGCTGCCATTGCCACTGGTTCAGGGTGTTTTTGATTGCTATTTTGGAATTCTTTAGAGATTTGTCCCGACCTAATACAGTCATGGTTCTTTGACAATATTTTATGGATTCAATTCGGATCATGGCCTTCCCACTGAAAAAAGCTTTTGGACCACCAAAATTTGGTTTTCAAGCATCGACTAAGTGAGGGTATTGTTTTCTCACTTGTCCAATCTCAATCCACTTTGCACTACTTGGCTTCAAACCTTTGAGCCCAATCCTGAGGTACTCAACATCTCCCCTGTGCGTCGGCCTCACCTTCCTGTCCATCACTGTGTCTTCCTACAATTCATTAAGATATTTAGGTAGCAGTTCATCAATAGAAGGAAATTGACTTTGCTCTTCAGGGTCTTCAATCATTGAAGGTTCAAACAATCTCAAGAAATCTGCATTTATGACTAAGTAGATGTGCATGTAAGCTGGAAAATAAAGGTGAAAAGCATTTTCACCAATCTTCTCAAGTATCCTAAAAGGTCCGTACCTGATAGGCTTTAGCTTTTTACCTTCACCTTGCATCCTGTCCTTCCTGATATACAACTAGACTTGGTCTCCAACTTGAAAACTATGCTCCATCCAATGCTTATTATGCCTAGCCTTGTACTTGGCTTGGCTCTTTTCCAATTGTTCCTGTACTACCTGGTGGATCTCCTGAATCTGTTCAATGAACTTAGTTGCCTTGTCCACATCACTGTGTCCATCAACCATGGTATCTTTACCAAAGACAAAATCCAAAGGAGACCTTGGTGTGAAACCAAAACAGGTCTCAAAAGGAGATCTCTGTGTAGAAGAGTGTTTTGCTCTGTTGTAAGCATGTTGCACATAACACAATTGTTGATCCCAAAGCTTAGGATGTTTGTTGCAATATCCTCTCAGTAACTGGATCACTGTCCTATTTACCACTTCTATCTGGCCATTTGTTTGTGGATGAAAAGCTTTGCTTTTCTTTAGTTTGGTGTCCATCAGTTCCCACAGACTCGACCAAAACTTCCCCACAAATCAGGTGTCTCGATCAGATACAATGGAAGTGGGTAATCCAAAATGAACCCATACATGTTCAAAGAACAATTTTGCAGTTTGTTCAGCTGTAATTTTTTTATTACAAGGTATCAATATACACATTTTCCTGAACCTATCCACAAAAACATATAAATAATCATGACCTTTCCTAGATTTAGGCAGTCCTCCAACAAAATCCATGGAAACACTTTCCCAAGGGTGAGAAGAAACTGGAAATGGAGTGCACAAGCCTAGTTTTCTATTGTTGGGCTTGCTTTCAGTACACATGGCACACCCTCTTACATATCTAGAAACTGTCTCATTCATTTTCAGCCAATAGCGGAACCTTTGCAGCTGTGCAACTATTTTACTTACTCCAAAGTGACCTGATATTAGAGAAGTGTGCTTCCCTAATTATCTTTATCCTCTCAGTTTGTGGAATGCAGAGTTTCCCACAATGATATAAGATTTAGTCCTTCACATGATAGTCCAATTCTTCTACTCTTTTGCCTTGACTCAAAGTTGCATATACATCTTTAAAGTCCATATCCTGAGCATAATTTTCAATGTAGCTTTCATGTAGCACAGAATTATGCTTAAGTATGGTAGATGCATTTATAATGGGTCTAGATAACATGTCTACAACCTTGTTATGTATGCCCTTTTTATATCTGATGACTAAATGAAACTGTTGTAGAAACCCCATCCATCTGTAATGTCTTGATTGCTGCAACTTAGTTTGGGAGTGTAGATATTGAAGTGGTTAGTGATCAATATGTATTACTATGTCTTTGCCCATTAAGTAATGTTTCCACTTTTTCACACTCTGAACTAATGCATACAATTCTTTGTCATATGTAGGATAGTTAACTACTGCAAGATTAAAAGTCTCATAACGATAACATATGGGTTTACTGTGCTGTGTCAACACTGCTCCCATGGCATAGTCACTGGCATCAGTTTGGATCTCGAATGGTCTTTGTAGATTTGGCAGTGCTAGTATAGGTGCTGTACTAATTTTCTCTTCCAAGGTGTCGAAGGATTTCTAATGTTTGCCTCCCCATTAAAACACCTTATTCAATCCTGTTAAAGCATGTAAGTGAGCTGCAATTGAGGAAAAGCTAGAAATGAACTTCCTCCAATATTGTGTTGCTCCTAAGAAGCTTCTTATTTCTGTAGCAGACCTGGGTTTAGGCCAGTTCACAATGACTGCCACTTTAGAGGGATCTATTTTCAATTCACCTCCCCCTACTATATGACCCAAGTAGTTTAGAGATGTTTTTCCAAATTCACATTTTGAGAGTTTAACATAAAGTTTTTCTCTTTTCAAAACATCTAATGTCTGCTTAACATGCTTTAAAATTTCTTCGTATGTTTTACTAAAAATCAAAATGCCATCCAGATACACAATAACAAAGTCATCAAGAAAAGGTTTGAGTACATCATTCATTAATCTCATGAAAGTATAAGGAGCATTAGTTAAGCCAAAAGGCATAACCAGCCATTCATACAATCCCTGCTTTGTTTTGAAAACAGTCTTCCATGCATCTTGCTCTGCAACTTTGACCTGATGGTATACACCATGCAAATCCAGCTTGGTGAAATAAACAGCATCCTTCAATTGATCTAGAAGATCATCTATGCAAGGAAGGGGATAACGATTTTTTATTGTTATCTTATTCAGTGCTCAGTAATCAATGCACATTCTCCACGAGCCATCTTGCTTTCTCACCAAAACGATTGGTGATCCAAATGGTGATGTGCTAGGCCTGATGAAACCTTTCTCGAGCAACTCCTGCACCTGCTTCTTGATTTCAGCATTCTCTAAAGAAGACAGCCTGTACATCCCAATGTTAGGCAAGGGAACATCTTGCTGCAAAATAATATCATGTACTATTCCATTTTTGGGTGGCAGACCTTTAGGTTCATGAAATAAGACATCATACTCCGAAACAACCTTTTCTATATCAGCTTGTTGTTCAGCATTACAGCCCTCAAATATATTGGTTTTATCAGGTTTCTTTTCCTTTACAACCATCAACAAGAATTGTTTGCATGAATTTATCATTCTTTTCATCTGTCCTGAGTTTATGAGAGTATAATTATTCTTGAGGTTAAGAGCTCTTACAAAGTATTCGATTCCATCTTTAACAAGCAGATACTTGTTCTCAGCTCTATAGAAAATAGCCTTTCTATCATACAAGTAAGGACTTCCTAAAACAATTCCACATATATCCAAAGGAATTATGTCTAACTCAACCTCATCTACAAATGTTGACCCAAAAGAAAACTTGAGTTTGCATTGTCTAGTCACTTGTAGCTGTCCTTTATCATTCAACCGTCCTAATGGTATGGTTTCTTGTGAGGTGTAGTTGCTAATCCCAATTTCTTTACAATTTCTTCAAAAATTAGATTTACTTGTGAGCCACTATTAAACAAAGTATCAATCTTTTGATTTTTGGAAATAACTCGAATATGAAAAATCTCATGCCTTTTTCTCTCATTTTCTTCATCAATAACAGATTGAGCAGAATTACTAGTAGATGCTTCAGAATTCTTACCTTTTATACATGTGGCTGCTATAGTTGTTTCATCTCCTGAGTCTGATCCCAAATCTTTCTGAATAGCTGCAGCAATATTCTTCTTCTTGCCCTCAGACTTATGAGGTCTTACCCCTAGATGCAGAATCCAACAATGCTCATCATCGTGCCAATCCTTTTTATAGTGAGTGCATGAAGCTTTGCTTTTCTGTGTAGTGTTAGCCTTCCTTGCTTTCCACTTCTACTTTCTTTTCTCCTTGCTCTTTCTTACAATGGGTTGGGATGGTCCCCCAACTTCTGGATTTCCATTCTTTCCTCTAGCTTCTAGATGAGTAGCTTGTACAGATTCCTCATCTATACTAGTGGGATTGAACATGATGATGGTATGCCTCATGTAGCTGTGTAGACCACCAATGTACTTCAAAAGAGTCTCTGGTGAGTCTAATGAGATACCCAACATCAATGCTCTCTTTCTAAATTCTTGAGTATACCCTTGCACACTTTGCCCTTTCAACTGTCGAAGAGTTTTCCAACTCATCATGGCTTGTTGCATGTAGGCCAATGGATATAATTGCTTCTTGATTATAGAAAAAAATTCGTTCTAGACAGAGATGATCTTACCATGACTTTTCATATCAGCTTGGGTTCTGCCTTCCCACCAAACCAAGGCAGTGCCTCCTAGGTGTAGGCTTGCCAGCTGAATCTTACTCTTGTCTGAGTCTATGTTCTGTACCCTGTAATACACATCAATTTGTCTAATCCAATTGTCCAACTTTTCAACATTTAGCTCTCCATCATATATAGGCAAATAAAATTTAACATCTACATTAATCAAAGAAGATTTTTTATTATGCACAGGGTTATTAGGAGGTTTAAGAAAGATTTCCTCTTTCCCCTTTCCTTTTGAGTTGTCATGGAAGTGAGACTCATCTTCTTCTTTATCTTGTTTAGAACCTGAGGATTCTTCATTCCTATGCTTTCTAAAGTCCTTGTACATTTCTTCTACCATAGATTTTATAGCTAGGAAACTTTTTATGAATTGAGGGTCTGGCCCCATAGAACCTTCTTCTGACATTGTCTTCTGAGGATAGACCCTCCCAATTTCAGGATTAGTTTCCACCAACTCTCCTTCTCCTAATTTGAGCTTTGATCTAGTGAGCATTCACAGCTAAACCAAAACAAGCTTGTCTAACCTTACAGCCTAGAGCTCTGATACCACTTGATCTGATATTCACCCTATGACTGACATCAATTAAAGATTTATTGTTTAAAGGTATTAAAGACTCATGTGCTGGTGTGTGTTCTATGTTATTGAAGCAATGGATTGATCAGATTGCCAATACACAGACAATTAAATGGAAAGACAACAGAGAAATACAGTAAGAAAATACAAGAACACAAAAATTTAATAAGGATTTCACCCTATTCTCCAGGGCTACATCTCCGGTCCAAATCTCAATGGTGGCCTTATTTTATTGTGTCTTTAAGCAGAGAATTACAATACAGGGACTCAATATGAGTTCTCCTGAAGAAGATTTTCTTGGCAAGGTGGTTCTTGGATTCCCCAAGCCACTTGAGTACACAAAATTCTTCTTCCTACCAGGTTTGTGACCTTCTGGTCTACAGTGGAGAGCCCATTGTGGTGCTCACCCAGATAGATCCTCTCTGGGATGGCTCAGATCTCTCAAGCCTCTGGTGTTTGACGCTGCCTCTGGTCAGCTCGGCCCTCTGTCCTCTTTTTGCTTTGCTTTACTACCTTCCTTCTCTGTGTTCCATCCTCTTCTCGGGATTCTGGTCTCTCTATCTTTGGGGTTCTCTATCCCTCTCTTCATCTCTTGGACTGACTGTGTATTCTGTCTCTATTAATGGATTTTATCCATTCGTTCCAAGACCGTTCGGTTCCTCTTCCACCTTTGTCGATTCGCCTTCTACAACTGCGCTTGGAGTTCCCTGTTCGGCATCATCATCAGCGCTCAGGGAGTGGCCACATGTCCTCCTCTAAACATCGTCAGCCTGCTTCGTCGGTTCGTTTCTTCAGTTACATAATGGATGAAGTCTTTCTCCACCATGGCGGTCAAATGGATTCCAAATCCTTCTAGATCGTGGCTTATTCCTTGTCGATTCCACTTCCCCACATCGAGCACGATCTCAGTCGTCTGATCCAGGTCCCCCAGATCCAACACCATATGCACATTTCACGCGGTTGACTTGCTCGACTGTTAGCGCACGATCAATGGTGGTTTTCTCTCACCTCCACTTGCCACGCGTCAATCAATGAATGGAATCGCTCTGCTCTCGTCCAAAACCACTTACCGTTTGAGGGTGCCCCGATCAATACCACCAGTTTCCAGAGCGTGGGTCCCACCTTCATCCTTTTAGTGCTTTTGTCTTTTCACCCAATATTCTTTGGCTCCCCATGCGTCCGAGTGCTCGGGCTTCCTCCATCACAGCCTTGTTTGCCCAGCGATGTGCGATTAGCATAAAAAAACCTCCTTATTTTCCTGATCCAGGGCTCTCAGGGGCTAATTTGATCTCCTGCGTAGTCTCCATTGGCCTCGGTTAGTATGATTTGACCGAGGCCCTCGTTGTTCCATGCTGGCTGCCATTGCCACTGGTTCAGGGTGTTTTTGATCGTTGTTTTGGAATTCTTTAGAGATTTGTCCCAACCTGATATAGTCATGGTTCTTTAACATTCTTTTATGGATCTAATTCAGATCACACATTAACAACAAGATTCATATAATTGCATGTGAATCAGTTCATACACAAATACGTAAGTTAAACAACATATATCATTAAGGCAACTAGAGCAGTCCAACTACAATAACAACATATGCGTGAAAATGTGTTGTCTCTTATTATATAAAAGTGTCAGTTTGAATCATACAGTACATCCATGTAAACCTGCTAGCCCCATCAGTGAAACATTACAACCACATCCGCATGCTCCTCCAAAGAGATGTACTAGCTTCGTGCAGTGGAGAAGCCAAGGCGTGTTACAATACTGTCCAAGCCTTCTTCAAGATAGTCTTGGTAGAAGCTTGGCTGACCAAAAGCCCTTACAATGACTAATGAGGGACTATTTATAGCAAAGGGTGGGGTGACCCTTGACATCCCCCTTTATGACAATTCAACTACCCTCATGACTCTTCACCTACCCTATGACTGTTACATCCAAATGTTGACACTTGACTTACACTTGACATGACTCAACATTACAATGCACATGTACTCATATGAGACAATATGGCTTGAGGAAGCCTTGCAAGACATCACTGACACTTGGTCCACTGTGGTGAGACCAACTCTTTGACATGCTTGTGATGGTGAAGCTAGTGAGCTGATGCCAAGCTTGGTCATCCGTGATGGTATTCATGTACTTCATGGTGACATCTTGCTGAAGAAAACTCTTTCTTCTGTTGCAACCGGTGCATTGGTTTAGCTCCTTCATCCAACTCGTCTGCTAACATGCACATGGTCTTCTTGGGTGCAACTGAACCAGCAACACACTAATGCAGATTGTCCATGTTGATCTTCAAGTGTATGTTGGTGGTCATGCACATCAACTTGTCGAAGTACATGTTCAGCTCCAATTGGTCTTGCTTCTTGTCTTTGCCTTGGTGAGTGTTTTGAATGGGTTGGATCGCATGTCTACACACAATGTCATGCATGCTATTGAATCCTTTACATGCGATCAACAACACTACTCACCATGTCTGCTCCATGTTAGCTACTGGGATGGATCCTTAACTTGTACGGGCACATTTTCATTCGTGAGTGCATGTTGCACCCACTGCTATTCCTGTTCCTATTGTAATTCATTCATCTGTGTGTGTAGCTTCATGTTCTTCCTAAGTTGCTTCTTCAGCACATGCAACTCCTTCTTTGTTCCACCTTCTGCCTTTGCACAATCTTCATGTCACGCTGTCACTTCATAGTTAAAGTCTCCAAAGTTTCTTTCATTATCAATGGACCTGCTTGAGCTTGCAACCTTGTTTCACCTCCGTGATGTCAAAAACCCTCCTCTTGTATTCGCTGCATTTGGTATGTTGTCTTCAGTTATTGTTCATGATGCTGCTCGCTGTGATGCCACTGCTATCATATCTTGATGTCCATGTCTACGAACAACTTGATGTCTTCATGGGTTGGTAGGTCCATGGACACTTGATCCACTGCATCCCCAACTGTGATCTGAACAGTGTCTTCGTCTCTGCTCTCCTGGAAACCATTGTTCCTATACTGCTAAGAGGCATGTGAACACCTGCGATACCTGGAGACATGAAAACACTCATGGAAAGAAATCTGTCAGTCAAAAACCAAAATGAACATGAGAACTAACTTGAAACATACCTGGGTGAATGATCATGAAGGTTGCGCAATTTCGGTTGGGAGGTCGAGAGACCAGCTACCAAGATTGCACAAGGCATAGTCTGGCCAGGTGGGAGATTGATTGACTGCTAGAACCGTGCAATGCATAGTCCAGTCTGGCTGCTGACTGCTGGGATTGTGAAATGCGCAATTCCAGCTAGGAAGGACTGCTAGCCTAGGAACAGATTTACGCAATTTCTTGGGCCAAGCAGCCACTGTCCTCCAAAAATGTGCAAAACAGTCTCGAAGGCCAGTGGTGGGAAGGAATACATAAATCTAGAGAGGAAGGTGAGCCTTCCTTCCACAGATTGTGCAATGCAACCTTGGTGAAGGCAATGTTCGGGCCAAGGTTGGCTCGACTCACTGACAGGATACTGAAAGCAACCAAGACAGTAAATACATGGTGACACTAAGTGATAGAAAAAGTGATTGATAGTGCATGCAAAACATGAATGAAAGATTCAACAAACAGATGAACATGCATGTGGGTGAGGTAGTTTCCCAATTTGGCGAATGTCCCTGTAAAAAAGTTTCATGGATGCGACAACAGTGAGCTAGCAACAAAAATTGAAACTGAGTTAGGATAAGCTAGTATACATGTAAATGATAGAAAGTGTTCAAAGAAATCAAGAAAACAATACCCCCACAAGCGAAAACACAAAAAGTGAAAGAAATTCCGCACAAGGTATGGGAAGCGGGCTTACCCCAAAACAGCTGAGTTGAATGTGCGACTACTCCTAGATGTGATGTGGGATGTCAGAGCTACAAGGTTGATGTGAGGAATGAGCTCTACAACATCCAATTGATGAGTTTTGATAACATCGAGCTTGTTACACGCATGCCACAAATCTAGGGGTAGTAACACTTGGTGGGAGGTTTTGGAATTACTCTTTGCATGTAACCTACAATTGCTAAACATAGATCCCTAAAACAAGGGATGCCTTTGCATGATGCCTTTGGAGAAGATGCCCATGCATGCAAGTCCGCTTTACTTAGTCCTAGAGGGAAATGGTCAACTTAGCTACACATGCAAGAAGTTTGTTCAACTGCTTGAAGGAAATGCACATTTCTGGATGGGAGTTGGGCTCATTACCTAGGATATTTGTGCAATTTCTGGGTAGAGCAGCTAACTACTGCCCAGATTTGCACAAATTTTGGGCTGAGCATCCTTGTTGGGGAAATTTGCACAAATCCTGCTGGGAGTGTTAGCAGGCAGGATTGCGCAATCCTGGAGCACAGCAGGCTACTAGACAGGATTGCACAATTTCTGGAGGGAATGTTGGTTTCCCTCCAGAAATGCACAATTTTCAAGGGGAAGCTTCTCAGCTTGCAGCTGGACCAAGTCGGGGTGAGCAGCCTGTCAAGGGAAAGTATCAAACTATGATCGATAGGCAGCCTTTGTGCAAGAAAGACATTGAAGCTTGAGCAATTGATGAAGCAAGGCAAGGTGTTTTGTAAGGTTGGTAGGGAGGCTCGAAAACAGGCTAAGGAAAAATTTTGGAGGGTGGTTGTAGCCACTACAACACTTGATGACACAGTGGTGGAACTCCAGCTCTCTGAATGGATCTTATTCATGAAAAACAAGTCTAACACCTCCAGAAGTATTGTTCAGTTCTTAACTCATCCTGGTTTCACACTAGCTTGATTGAAAGATGTAGCATCTGCCAAACCCTTGGTCGATTGACACACATTCCAAGCCAAGGCAACACAGTTGTTTCGATTGGGGTTGAGGGGTATATAGGTGCACAAGCAGTATAGTCGTCAGAGTCTTAGTTTCATCTCTGGTGTTGCTCCACTACCAGCAGGCCTGGATAGTACCTTGGTGGAGTCACATAGGAGCACAAGCATGGCTCCGCTGCCAGCAAGCCTGCTCAGTACCCTAATGGAGTTACTTGCATCACCTCCCTGCACAGGAATCCTTTCTCTTCTTTCACCTTAATCATTTTTCATTTTGAATTTTTTGAATTTTCATTTTTTTCATTTTGTTGTACCTGTTTCCCATAGGCAGTCCTTGGCTCCAAAAACTATGCCAGGAAACCAACTCAACCAGAATTTAGGTTCAAGCTGGCCCTTGAACCAGAGGGGTCTCCCTTAGTTGTTACAAGGCTTTGTTTAACGCTCTTCACCTGTCACTGAAAAAAACCTTTGAAGCATAATGGCCAGATTTATGGTTTTAATTTGGGGTGGTTGGTGATCAATGATAATCCCTACTCATGATCTAAAGGCTCTCTCACAGGGTTCCTTTTGAAAGTGTCAGCTTCTAGCCTAATAAAACGACTTGATTTGTATAAGAATTTGGAAAAATAATGTAAGGAGATTCTTAATAATTGATTAGCCAGACTAATTACTTGACCACTAGGAAGATTTGGATGCATGTAGAATATTTCTACAACCCAACAAAATAGATTTAAAGGGAAACAAAATGACCAGACTGAAACCAATTCTAAGAGGAGCTATTTCAGACAAATAGCCTAATAAGCTAATCTCTTTTAATGGCTGTCAGGAAGCACAAAAAAAAACCAGTTAAAGAGGAGTTATGATGAACACACAGTCCCATAAACAAATCTCTTTCTAAAGATAATGATTTTGCAGACCTTCCTATAAACACTTTTATCTTGTGTAGAAATAAGATATGAAAAACTGGAAAAAAATAATCGAAGCACAAAATTCTGTCAAATGTCTTAGCTAGTGATGTAATTTGAACGTATCGAATTCATACTCTGTATGAGTGATTTTGAAAAACTGGTCTGTTAAGGGGATATGGTCAAGGTCTAGGGTATAATAGGTTTTAGGATTTTCATGAGTCGGGATTTTTCTACCAGAGGGATGGTCTTTTCTCTTTGTAGCCATATTCTGATAATAGAGAGGAAGAGTAACATGATGCTGATGAGATGGGTCCCTGAATAGAGAGTTGTCTTTGTAGAAAACTATTGAGTCTTGTATCTGCTTGAAAACTTAAGCGCGGTCTATGACAAAATTTAACCAGAGTCGAGCTTAAAACCGTACAATTCAAAAAGTGGAGATGAAGTTAGGGGAGTCACACGAGAGGAATGGAGGGTTTATTTATAACAGTAAAATGAATTACTGTTAGGATCAAACTGTTACCAAACAAAATTTTAGAGAAATAATGGGCAACGAGAGCCTGGTAACGAGCGGGAGTGTAACGGGCATATAACAACGGGTATGGATGAGTGGGAGAGATTGATTTGCAGAAGAAATGTGCAGGAAGAGGTATCATAACCATTGACAAGATGACGCTTTTATGAGAAGGATGAGCGGATTTTGGGGAGGGGGGGAAGTGGTAAGAGGTATTGAGCCTGGGGGGGGGGGGCGAAGTTGCGAGGGGATGACACGTTGCAAGGGGCTCACTAAAAAGAAAACCACTTTTTGGACCCCCCCACCTATCATTAACGTGAAATGGGGGAAGCGGGTGTGAAGTGACTTCCTCCCCGTTGATCTGGGTGGGGAAGAGGATCGCCGTTGAAAACGAGATGCACAATAGCACTTGCGAAAAATGAATTTTGTCATTTATAACTTTGGAATAAAATCATTTCAAATATTTATTACATATAATTAATCACCCTTTAAAAGTGATCAACTCCTAATTAAAGCATAATTACTCTATGAATAGGCGCATTTGATCTAGCAACCATTTTATTTTTCCTAATTTTATTCTAACCCTAATCTTGTACATATTTTGCACCTGACCAAGTTTTGAGTATATTTGGTCAATTTTCCTTCTTATTCTATCTTATCTAATTCAGGTTCAACAAAGATTAAATAATTTGGTGAACTTATTCACTTACCTAGAGACACAAATTTAAATGATTTGATCATGGTTAAACTATATGATTCAAACCAGAATATTAGGTTGTGGCATTTGAACATTCTGCCCACAAAACCATGATTTATTTCTAATGCAAATATTATCCTTTCTAGTGGAATTTAAATTTGCTTACTTATACAATTGTTGTTATGAAACCAGCTCACAAAAAGATAGAAAAGATAGATGAACGCCTTATAAATAAGCCTCTTCGAGGGGGAAACCTCCTTTACATTATACAAATGAACAATTCCTGGATGATACAAATGACAAGACCTCCTTTCTATATATAGGAGTCTAAGGGGTCATAATATAATCAAAGCCGACATAACAATAATAACGTAAGGGAACAATAATAACAATAGTGGGCTTCAATGGGGCACAATAATAACAATATGGAGACTACATGGGCACATCAATATAATAAGGGGGTTGTACTAATAACAATAAGGGGTTACACTAGTAGTATAGGGACCTAACATGCCCCTCTCCTTCAAAAAGTGTTGTCCTCAACGCTTGAGTAGTTCTTGATGCTTCTGTACAAAATTCTTGTCCTCCCATGTGAAATCTTCAGAGGGTAAGTTCTTCCACTTGATGAGATACTATGAAATTGATCGATTTCGTAGTTGTTGGGTTCTTGTTTCTGTGAATGCTCCAGGTTCCAATATGATTTTTCCTTCCTTGTAAAGTTCTGGCAATATTGTTTGAATTGAGATCTTCTACAACTTTTGAATGAGTGGCCACACTTCTTTGTCTTTTTTCTATTCATCCCTTGCTTCATGTATCCAATCTGGTTGGATAATAGAAAAAGCACAAAACAATGCTTCCACATCCTCATCCTTTCTTGAGAGTACATCTGCAACAACATTTTGGTTCCCTTTTTTGTAGATGATTTCAAAGTCATAACCCAACATATTTGTGACCCATTTTTTCTGTTCTTCTAAACATAATCTTTGTTGTAAAAGGTATTTAAGACTATCATGATCCATTTTTACCTTGAAGTGTCTTCCTATTAGGTAAGGTCGCCATTTCTTAAGTGCATGTAATAATGCCAACATTTCCTTCTCATAAATTGCTTGCTTGAGATGTAGCTGTAAAAATACCCATTCGCCTACATCAAAACTTCTTTCACTGTGATGTTGATCTACTTGTTGTTTCCTTTGATTCTGCACCAAAGTGGTGTTATCCTTTAAAAGTTGGAGAACTTGTTGTTGATGCTAGATGTGATCTTTCACTGCTTGAATATTTTTCTTCTTGATATGTCCTTCTATCTTGAGAGTTTGAGGAGTGGTAATTTCATTGAATGCATTACAAGATATAGTCGGATTAATTTCTTGATGCTTGATGTGATCTTTCATTTCTTGAACATTTTTCTTCTTGATATGTCCTTCTATCTTGATAGTTTGAGGAGCGGTAATTTTGGCCAATGCTTTACAAGATATGGTCAGATTCATTTCTTCTTTCTTGATGTGATCTTTCACTTCTTGAACCCTTTCATTCTTGATGTGTCCTTCTATCTTGAGAGTTTGAGGACTGGTAATTCTTGCCAATGCTTTACAAGATATGGTCGGATTCATTTCTTCTTTCTCTAGGGTTCGTTCCTGGTGTATGTCCTCTTATTTTGATGTTTCTTGATCCTTTTCTTCCTCCTCTTCATAATCTATGTAAAATAATTTCTTCTCAGCACACTTATGACCTTTAGTGTATTTTTTATCACAATTGTAACAAAGCCCTTTTGCTCTTTTTTCTTCCAATTGTTGTGGTGTCAACCTTGTAGGTTGTGGAAGGATAGGAGAAACAATACTTCCATCTTTATAGTTGTGAGGGGTAGAATTCCTTGTTGCCATAACTTTGCTTTGCACTTCTCTTGCCCTCTACAATGAATCAGGCTCCCAATGAAGAACCTCATGTTGAATGTTATCCTTTAAAGTCCTTATAGAGACACCAATCCTCTACTTCTTTGGAATATCATTTTCCCTTATATTCATTTTTTGAAAGTCCTCAATGTTCTCTACCATTGAACACTTTTGTTTTAGATTTATCAATAGGCTAAATAAGGTGTTTCTCTTTGTATCCTCATAAAGTGCTATCATTTCCTCTGTGAAAATTGACCACGTAACAAGTGGTTTACGAGAGCAAAGCCCTTTATACCATAAAAATTGATTTGGTTCTAAATAATTAGATGCAATACGTACCTTTTGTAATAATGGTAGTCCATGTAGATCAAAATATTTCTCCTTCTATAGTATCCAATTTACCAGATCCTTGCCATCAAGCTTCCTCATCTCACTTTTTTTTTTTTTTTAGGAGCTTGATCTTGAAACAATTGTAACTCTATAATTTCAGCTCTCCAAGTTCTGAATTTTTTTCCTGTAGTAGACCTCTAAGTCCTCTTTCTAACCTTGAAAGTATTATCAAGATTGGATTCTTTAAGGAAGAGTTATGTCAAATATCCCACGATGACCTGATTATAGATTGGTTCAGTAGAGCGAACTTGTATGAAGTGCCGTGTGTCATTATTTCAAATTTAGGACCTGAAACCAATACACGTAAAACTACAGTCTGTCCTCTTTCTGCAAATTCTTACGAAATTTCAATTTGATGCTCAAAGAGAAAGTTATGACAATTTTTCCAAGCTCACCTATTTAGGATGTAATTCGGGAGCCTGCAGAAACCCTAAATGTCTCAGATTATATCTCTGAAAATATAGCGAGACAAGATCTGAAATTCGGACCCGAGCTTCACCGAGATTTAGGTTCACATGGGTTTTAATTTCAGAGTCTGAACCTTTGTAGAACAAATATTATACCGAAAATTCCACGATGACCTGTTTGAGATGAAATTATGTAGCTTACAAAAACCCTAACTTCCTCATATCATATCTCTGAAAACATAGCAAGACAAGATCTCAAATTCAACCTCAAGGTTGAAACATATTTTTTCTCAAATGGGTTCTTTTTTGAGCTTCTGAAACTTCGTAGCGAAACAGCTATAGCAAAAATTCCATGATGACCTATTTGGAGCAGCGAAACCCTAGAATCCACAGCTCTAATACCAAATGCTATGAAACCAACTCACAAAAAGATAAAAAAGATAGATGAACGCTTTAGAAATAAGCCTTTTCGAGGGGGAAACCTCCTTTACATTACACAAATGAACAATTCTTGGATGATACAAATGACAACACCTCCTTTCTATATACAGGAGTCTAAGGGGTCATAATATAATCAGAGCCGACATAAGAATAATAATGTAAGGGCACAATAATAACAATAGTCGGCTTCTATGGGGCACAATAATAACAATATGGGGACTACATGGGCACAACAATATAATAAGGGGGTTGTACTAATAACAATAAGGGTTACACTAGTAGTATAGGGACCTAACAATTGTCTTTTCTTTTCATGGGGTTCCTTCCATAATTATTTATTTCATTTTCATTTTTTTGTTCTATTTTTTTGTACCCTCTTTTTGTAAACAAAAACTAACTTATCAAAACCAAATATATTACAATAGGTGCAAAGCCCACATCTTGGGTTCCAAGCCCACAAAGTCCTTTTGTGGTGCTTCGACCTCCAAACCCTGAACCCTAGGGCTTGGAGTACATCCCAAGCTACCAAAACGCAACACCAACAATACTTGGTAATGTTTCCATCAATGCTAAAGGGGGATATTGTTGAGAAAAGTGTTTTCATTGATGTCAATGGAGTAGTCATTGATATCAAGTAGTGTCAATTTTAGGGGGAGCTTGTTGAATATTGTCATGGCCCTTGTTTATAGAAGATCAAGCCATGTGCCCTTGTAAATTCTATTGTTGGATAGCTCTCTTAGAGCCGTTTCCAATAGTTTATGGCAATCTAAAAAACTATCAAGAGTTCAAGAGTTATAAATGTTTAATATTTAGCATGGCTCTAAACCTTCTTGGTTCCATAGAATAATAGAAGGTGTAGGACGACCTTTTTGTCATTATTTGACTGATAAAGTCACATTATGTCACAACTTTTTTTGTCGAAGAAGTCATGAAGCCATGGTTGACAAAGTCTGTGGACAAGAAATATTCTTGTTAAGTGCCATATGTCATGCCATGCCATGTTTGAGGTATGCATTCAAAAGTCTTAGTAAGTTGACAAAAGACACATATAACCAACAAAAGCCACAAGATAAACCCAATGCCTCAGTCATTTCATACCAATGAAGGATTTAGTTGAAAAACACAAGACCCTCAGGCATCACCTTCGTATTAGGATAGGTGGCAGAGTTGACAAGCATGAGTATATCACTAGATGATGAGGATGAATGAACATATGACTCAACATATAGGTGACACGTGGCATGACATAGCATGTGACAAGTGCCATGCAAATACAAGATTTTCAAGTGGCCGAGTGAGCCAAATACAAGTGACATGTTGCATTGAGATGAGATAGCATGACACGTTAGAGCATCATGCCAAGTTTGAGTTGAAGAGGTTGTAGAGGTCATTTACCAACCATTTAATTTATATGGCCACGTTAGTTTCAATAAATACATCTAATGTAGAAGGAACATGCATTTAGTAATGGGAAGAACCACAGGAAAAGAGCAAATATAACTTTATTTAATGAACAAAATATATACACTTATTCACTTTTAATACACAAACACATTTTACCATGGAAGATTGCTAACCTCTAAATAAACTTTATTAAAATACCATGAGCCAATACCATAAATTATTACTATGTCCCTCAACAACTATAACTCATTTGAATCCCATAAAATTTTAATAACATAAAATATATATATATATATATATATATATATATAATTTTTTAATTTTATTTTAATCCAACTATCATAATATTAATGTAACAATTTTCATATTTGTAAAACTCTAAAGCATATTCTTGTTTAATAGATAATGTGAAAAAGGAATATTAAACATTAAATTATTTCATGTTTGGCTACAATTTTATATGGTTTATTATGTATTCAACTATAATTATTTATTCACACTTCAACAACAGTGACACATTACCTTTGGTTTTAGAGTTAACAAAACCTGACACCTTAGTTTTAGTTATAGGGTTAAGATAACCGTGATGGTGGAGGCGTAGCAGAGAATAAGGCACTATTCAACGGGATTATAAACAAATTTGTAAACCAAGCGTTTATTTGAAGAAATGACACACGGCAGAGTACTTGCAAACAAGTTCGGAAACGATGCCTTCATTGCAAGAAAAACTTACGCTCGACCTAACCTACAAAATATTGTAAATGTATATTCTTCCAAAATTTGTAATATTTTTGCATCCAGTGCATCTTTTTCCAATAGCCTAGTCACAACCGACACATTCTTAGACGAATGGCTTACAAAAATCATCTTACATCCATTAATTTGTATGAACTTCATCTTCACAATATCCTCACAAATAAACAACAATGTCACATTCTAAGATAATGCCCAATATAAATTATAAACAAATATGGTGAAGACTGTGTCTGCGCGTTATATTTTCTGAAAGACGTTTATAAATCTCCAATCGGCCCGTTGGTTTCAGCGATGGTATCCAGCCTTGGCTTCCATGGAAACTGCTTACTGGCAGGTTGAATTGCGGGAGCCACAATGACATTTCTCATCACGATGTTGGTGTTCTGGGCGGACAGAAATGAAGCGAGCTCTTCTTTTCTGAGTCGAAGCTTCACACGCACGGTCGATCCGTGAGCGGAGCTGGAAGAAGAAACAATCTTGATGCCGTCTCTAATAAAAATCTTATCAATTGCATGATCTGCTTCTTCCCGTTGTTTTATTGAATCTATGGCTGTGCCTATGCCTGCAGAAAGCTGTGGTTGTAAACAGGAACTGGCGCTCGGGACGCTTTGATCAGAAGAAACTCCTGCAAAATGCCCTCTATTCATAATGTTGTTATAATTGAGGAGCTCATTCTGTGGGCGTGGGAGAGGAATGAGATAATAGAGATGACCAGCCACAAGCCCTGCCCTTTCCGGAAGAGAAGGATTGCCGATCCCAAGTCCGCCATAGGCGGCCGTTTCGAATATCCCATGATTTGGATAATCTCTGAGTATTTCCTTCACAGAAAGAGGACTCCGCAGCTTCATCACTGTTCCGTCGGCTTTCTTGATCTTTATTCGTCGGCGAATACGGTCGACCCCTCCTTGAATAAGCATGAGCGCCCTAACCATTCTGCTCTGTATTGTAATCAAATTATCTCTAGTACCGTCTTCGTCACATAAAACTCGTAGGAGGCAAAACTATTATATCTGGGTTTTGCTGTGCCTGGATTTTATGAAACAAACCAAACGACCAAACCTAGATGTCTTAACGTAGTATTGACTCCACCTCCATTTTGCGCATCCTTATCATACGTTGGTATGGATTCCACAACGAATAGTTGCTTCGACCGCTCTTTCACACTAGCATAAATCAGATTTTGCCAACGCGGCATGATAGGGAAGAGGAATCTTTTCCTGGGCGCCCCTTTCACACTGCCAGAAATCGGGCTTTCGAGAGTTAGCGTGAGGAATATTTTTTAAAGCCCTCTTTCACATTTAAGTAGATTTTTAAAGCACGGGAATCTTCTTTCTCTGCCGTCTTTCACATTAGCTACGCTATGTTTTGGTGACATGGCATTGGATAATGCAAAGCATCGTTTTCCTTCTCGCTGGAAATAAGCTTTTTGCTGACTTGGCACGAGAATCTTCGCTCATTGCCCTCTTTCACATGAGGTACGCTATGTTTTGGTGACATGGAATTGGATAATGCGAAGTATCGTTTTCCTTCTCGCTGGAAAGAAGTTTTTTGCTGACGTGGCACGAGAATCTTCCCTCATTGCCCTCTTTCACATGAGGTACGCTATGTTTTTGTGACTTGGAATTGCAGAATGCAAAGCATTGTTTTCATTCTGACTTGAAGGAAGTTTCCAAGCATGGCACAACGTTATGGTAGTAGCCATCCTAGATGTCACTTAATTCCCTTGTATCTAGGAAGCTGCTGTGCAGCACAGTTTGGTCGAAGTCTATTGCCACATCATGCCAAAGATGCTCCTCGATGAGCGGCTGACACTTGACCATTTCCTTTAAGGTGTTAGAAGATATCATTGTGCATTAGATTTTGACTTACCCCGAGATTACTAAGGCAGGCGGAAGAGGTACTCTTTTTCTTCCCGAAGGAGATGGTTCGTTGAAGAATGTTCACGAGGATGGAAGCTCATGGCAAAGGAAACTTCTAGTTAATCAATTAGGTATCAAGAGTATGTGAAGCTTATTCATTCAATCTTGGTTCAGTGAACGATGTGGAACTAGAGGGCATTTCTTTCGCAATTTCGTAAATTCTATATGACATTATTATTACAAAGACAAACTTTGAAAACCTTGCCATGGTCTGTTGTTACCAAGTAATGTTGCACTCGTCAACCATTAAGTGCCCAACCATAAGTTAAGCCCATTAAAATTATAGTAGACACACTCTTTATTGGTACAACAATATGTGCTTACATATTTTGTTCTTTCGGTGACCTTGTGAATTTCAACCCAATATTCAATGATTATTTTAGTCCCTTTGGGCCTCCTAGCCATTAAGTTTCATTGTAGCCAATGTAGGGCCATTTGCGAACATTTTGTAGGTTGTGACTATCATTAATGATGAGTAAGATGATCTCTTCCCTCAAAATAGCAGTGTTCCTATAGAGATTATTCATGAGGTTATTGGTCCAAGTCATAGTTTTGAAAACTAGAAGGAAGTCATAAATCCCCCTACCACTTCCATTCACTACCCTACGGAGCTTGTTTCCACCACCAAAAATCCAACATAGAAAAATATTCTCCACTCAAGGAAGTTTAGGAGAGGCGACGACTTGAAGTGGAAAAAGGATATAATGAAGGCACCATCAATGGCATCATCCAAGGATCCAAAGAATGATGAAGATTGCCAAGGACTATAGGACATGGGAAAGTTTTTTCTCTCCTCAAGAACTCTTTGCACACAAGCCATCAAAAAAACCCTCTTTCAATGCTCTTCACATTGTAGTGCCCTTGCCATTGGTAGAACAAGACATTATTGCTTCTCATGCCCACTAACTAGAGTGGAATCTTGATTATGACCTATGTTTATTCAAAAAATTGATTTGTTATTTTTTCCTAGGCACATATATGCATTTGGTAAGAAATCAACTGTTGTTACAATATCATAGCATTAAGAGGTGCAAAGTTGTGTCAAGTACTTTTCCATCCCCCTTATGCTTATGAATAATGTTATCTCTTAAAGGAAACTCGGTTGTGGGAAAAACCTCTAAGGTAACCTCTAACCTCTTTGACGTTGAAAGCTCGCCCTTCAACCTGGAGAGAGATCTCTCCCTAAAACTCAACTACTCTAGGTCACTATATTAGTAGGCTTTGCAATTGAGTTATGTGGCCAGATTTAGTTTGTAGAATGAAATTTGTTTGAGCTGTATATAAAACTCACCATTGGGCATGGAGTCTAATTTTATCAAATGATGCTACAGATCTAATGAGAAGAACACAAAAAGCAAGGTAGTAATAACTCCTTTGACAATTTGAGACATTTAGAAGAAGAAAACTGAAAAGAAAACATAATTATAGCCAATAGAAGCAATAAGTATTAATGACTAAGAAATACAAGAAAGGAGCATGAATGAATCCTAATCTCAAAACCTAAAGTTTCAAGACATGAAGAAGATTTTTCATAAATAGAGAAATGACGAATAGGGAACTACAACACATGAATTTTCTACAAATGCTCATCAAAACTGCAATATATTTAAGATATGCTCAAATACACCATAATGTTAATGTTTTTACAATAAAAACCAACCCTTTTCCATTCTTCAGAAATTGTCTTTATAGACATTACATCAACTAATCACAGGATTATAGTTTCAAACTTAATTACAATAATCCAAAAATATCAAAATATTCTAAGTTCATGCATGTGGAAAATATCTTTAATTACATTAAGTTTTTCTAAAATAAAATATTTGCTGGAAAATATGCTAACATATAGGGTAAGAAAAAGTATCTTCAGAATATCTTCCTCGAAAATAGAAACAAGTCCCTCAATGATAGAACTGAATCCTCGCTAGCAAACATGTCCCTTTATAAATAGGTTCAATCCTTCACCAAAAAATTATTTTCTGTTAGAGTTCCTTTTCCCTCGGGCTTCCTAGTGATATTTGTTGATACTGTCGTTGTCGGCTTCTTTGGTTTCTTGAGTTGAATATTTCACTAACAGATTCACTGTCAGCATTCCTTTCTGCCAATTTCTTTCAAAATCGCTGAAAGTGGGAATGTTAGCTACTCCTTGCTCTGCTATATGTAAAAATGTTGTCAACCACACTATCAACGATAAAGCCAAAATCGTTGTTTAAGTGCATAACCAAAATTTTCAAAATGACCCCAAGCCTCCTAGCTGAGGGTGATGGCTACCTTTAGAAGCACATTTAATCTCTCCATTCTTTGTCTTTTGATTTTCCTGGTTTCCATAGGACCTTTCCCCTTGGTTTCTTTATCTTTGATCTTTTTTGAAAATGCAGTCTTTTTCTTGTTGATTATAAGGTCCTTTAATAGCATATTGTCTACGTCAATTGCCTCCTCGGGAAACTCTGGATTACTTCTCAGCGTTATTTTAAACCTTAATTTGTTTGTTGGCCTTATATGGGGTCTTTTTCCTCTTTTAAGAGTTTCAAACAGTGTTTCTTTATTTTGGGTCTCAACTTCGACCTCTTTGCCTTTAATGATCTCTGACATAGTTGTGTTTGTAGCGGGGGCTTCAATAGGTGAACTCATGGCCTGGGGAGAACTGATAGAAGAAGGTAAGCTTACAAAGGATGCAGGGTCTAGTTTACTAAGCATGGAACTCTTTGTTTGCTAAACTTTGGGGATTTTAGGGCTAGAGGATGTAGAAGGGACCTCTGTGTCTTTTTGGCTAGGAGTTGGCTCAATAAGGGTTGTTTCTCGAGTCTTTTTCCCATCTTTAACAGTTTTCTTCCTTCCTCTTCGAGATATAGGGGGTTGAGGTTGGAAACCTCCCAAAAACAAAAAATGAATCCAAGTTCTCCTTGCTTTGGCCAATTGGTTTTCAATCAACAATTTGATCAGAGCATTATGGTAGACAAAATGAGGAGAAGGGTCGTTTTTGGCTCTAAAACGAGAATCCATTTGTTTTAAACTCTCCAACAAATAGAAAAAAGTGTTCATCCTAACCTAACTAGCTAAATGTGCTAGGAAATGAAAGTGTTAAAGGTTTACCCCGTTGAAACACCCCTGACATGTGAAGTATCGTTGAGTAATGCGAAGCAGGATGTGTCATTTATCCTCCAACCACAATAATTCCACTCCTGTTTTCCAATTTTCGTTTTTGAACTCTGTCTTCAAGAAAAATGGGACATCGATCCTAGAGAATACATGGCTTCTGAAAACCCATTCTCCATTCTACAGGTAGGGTTGTTTCCTATGCGATTACCTCCTCTGTAAATCAAAAAGAGAGTCCACAAATTTCCACCTAGTTGCCATCAAAACCTGAGAAAAAGCACGAGCTACGACATCATGATAATCTGTGCATCGGTGGAAGAATTCTTCCCACCTTGCCTGTTGAAATTGCAACTGGATGTCAGCATAAATCATCAACATATCTGGTGTTTTGGGCTCAGCCCGGTTAGTCTTGCCGCATTTCCCCATCTCAGACTTTAAATGGAAACGAAAACATTGAGATTTGATTCTGAATATTTGTGAGAGAAGCTAGATGAAATCTTTCTAGGCGTTACCAATTTTACAGCAAAATAACCAAACTTACAAACGAAATAACCAACTTACAAAGTGAAATGAGTTTAATCGGTGGAGAGGGGAAATCATTACAATTCAGGGAAATCACATTTTAAACCATGATTAATCGATAAACAATATACCGATGGCAGCAGGAAAATCAATGATTTAACATTACACTTACCTGTGGCATGCTTGCAAACCTCATCATTGTCACTGACGTGGTCAACGTAATTCCAAAATTTAAATTTGAAATTCGTTTTTGGCGCTGACAGTCGGCCTATCAATTATATCAAAAATGCTAATAAACCCATTGTCCCTGAATTTATTAAAAAAAAATTATCAGAACATTAAAGCATTGATAACCTCGCTATCGATGATTTCCCATTTTATTACAACTAAAATGCTGACACTGAAACTGTCAGCATTTTCTGAAAAAAATAATTAAAAATAGAGTTAATTTGATAACAAGTCCAATAGTGTCCTTGCACACACACCTTTTCCACTATTGATATCCATCAAGTTCCATCTTACAATTTTCTACAAAGCTTATAGGAAACAATGGAAGAAATTGAACATCATTTATTATACACATAACAAGATTATTTTGACTAGAAAGGAGAAGAAATGACTTCAAGTTTAGTTGGAAAAATGATTGTAGGAATGTAGCACCTTATGTTATAAAAAAACACCCTTCTAATTAAGCTTTACACAATTCATTATTATTTATGCACGTGTGGCCAATTTTACAACTAAATGATTTGAACTTGAAAGCATGGCTAGAGATAAACTACCTTCTACCTATGTTTCTAAGCTCCACAATTATTTAGTTCTTTTTAAGAGTAGAAGGGAGATATCCAACTAGAGTTGGAGTTAGAATGTCATATGGAGATCACTAAGACACAAGGATTAATGGAACAACTTGACCCCTTGACAATTTATATGCAACTATGTAAAACACAACTTCACATTGTGGTAGAAAAGTAAATTTTATCCACTCTATTGTTCAAAACTAGATGACAATTGTTAAACATAGCTAGAAACCTACATAAGACCTTTAAGAATGGATAGATATACTATGGTAAGAAGTGAATCTTGTCATTAATCTAGTATAATAATCAAAGCTACACATGAATATTTAGAAGACAAATGAGCCATTAGATATATCATTCCAATCATATCAACGATTGCAAGCACAAATACACAAGTGTTGGTTGATTTCTAAACAATGATATTAGGAAACAAAAATACTCCACACTATCCTTAACCTAGATTGGATTAGTTTCATGCACCGAACATGACCAATTGGGCCAAATTAGGGATGGTTACAAGCTTTGTTTTGTCATAGGATAATTATTTTTATAGAAATGGTGACCTAAACTTGAGGCTTTTGATTAGTGCAAGTCTAAGGCATTGAAGATTGTTGTAGAGTTGGGCCCTTCATTTAAAGTGTAGAAACATGGTGCATAATATAAAATGGATCCAAACCAGTGAATGGTTCTAAGACTTAGTGTCTGCAAGCCAATTTGATAATTAATGAAAGTTAAGCACACTATCTAAAATAATGTAAACGTAAAAGTTAAAAATGGAAATGAGAAGGAAAAATGGGTTAGTTAAAAATCCAAAAGTAAAATTTGAGAAAAGGTATACGAATTATAAACGAAAGGTCATGGTTGTTAGCCTTCCCCTTGTCTATAGTTATCCCTATTTCGTCTTTTTGGTCAAGATAGGAAGATGCATAAATACCCAACAACTACTTTAACTAGAGATCACCAAAATGAGAATTAAGCCCCATTTAAAGTTGGTTTTTCCATTTGAGTTTATAGGGTTAAATCTTTGTCTTATTGTTTGGTTAAATTGTTGTATAAATTCATTGTTGAATGTTGAGACTCTACTACTTCATTTATCAGTTAATGTATAGTTTCCTATTCAGTTATAGATATATATATATATATATATATATATATATATATATATATATATATATAGATATATATATATATATATATATATATATATATATATATATATATATATTACCATTTTCCACTATCTTTGGCAAAATATGAATAGCTTGAAGATCTCCTTCAGCTATTTCGACATTATTTCTCCTCATTGGAGACTACATGCAGTCTAATCTCTCTTTGACAATAATATTCTTGTTTGTGGGAATATTTTTCATTAGTGAGATTGTAATTTCATAGTTTATGAAAATTTATCTTATCTAGGTTGTTTTGTCTAACCTATGACCATATAAGATGTACATAAATTTGGGGAGACAAACCTTTCTCCCAAAGTCAAAAAATCATTAGGTTGGTTGATTTATCTCATTTTTGGGTCGATTCACCTCATATGGTCGATTAAATTTCATACTTCGGCCTTCCCTAAACTCACTTCGTCTTGTAGAAAAAATATATACAAAAGAAATTAACATATGCATCCTTTATGAAATATGTAGTAAAATGTATGTTTGTTAACCAAGTGAAATGTAAGGGATGCATTAATTAATTCTATGAACTAATCAATGGCGTTGACATGGTTTTACAAGAAAATGACAATTTCAATGCTTATTTATTAAAGGTTATGGAAACAAATAATGGAGCTATCATACTTATTCTAAGTGATGTATTTCAACTTTAACATCATTATGGAACAAGAGACCTCAATTATTACTTCTCATGCAATGGGTATAATGTCCTAGTTCTAGAATGTTACTAAGGATAACCTTATAGAAAAGAGAGGACTTAAAGAGAATTTGAAAAATTGTGAAGGAAGTATCTACCATAAAGGATTACTAGTGATAGAAAAATATTTGAAAAATTACTTTTAGATGACTTTAGTGAAGCTAGAATATGAGACGAATTGAGCACTGTAGGATTATATTTGGAGGAAATCATTTAGTTGAAACCACTTCTAGAGACACAATCTCATTTTGGTTTAGATATTTTTTTCTATGGAACACATATTGGGTGTTGTCAAGGCAATTTAACTCTCCAATCCTTTTAACCCTTGAAAAAGAACATGACAACATAAAAAGAGAATGTGGAAAAGATTTTGGATGAGAAGGAACACAAGATGTTCCCATTTTTTTTTTTACTTTAGAAACATTTGTTGTTGGTATTTTCCTACTTCTTGTATTGGGAAGCTTTTATTGGATTTATTGGGTGGTTGTAGAAAAAGCTTATTCAACTTCATTAATTGGGAATTTATATCATGCAATTAATGGAGTTTATGCTTTGGACAATTTTTTAGACATACATCCATGTATAAGACATAATAGTAATTAGAATGACAAAGATGCATCTTGGTATGACTATGGCTATCAAACATCTACAATGGCTAATTGAACTGTGAGAGTTGATAACAATACATGGAACAATGCACATATTTCAACTATTGATAACGCAATGTCATTTCAAGAGAGTTAGTGTATATGAGGTGTTTGATTTCGAAACAAAACCATCAATGAATCCTAACATTTAAGAGAGAATTTCACCTACATTAGTGGGTTACTTTACTCCCAACAAGTTTTTCCTATATCTTTCCCAGAAGGTGTCTGAATGAAGAAGTGTAACAAAAGAAACTAGAAAATCCCAAGAACTTTCATATTCAGAAGAAGAAGGAAGTATACATACCTTTTAATGCTAGATCCTTGAATCTATTTGACGATGTCAACTCTACGAATATATTCAAAATATTTTCTTCTGGATCTCCTAGATCACCTACACATAGAGAAATAAACCAGTATGATATTCTTGCAAAATGATTAGTGCCAAGCATAATATATCAATCACGTCAAATAAATATATCATGAAAGATAGATAATGGGAAAAATATTCATTACTATTTTTCATTGATTGAAGTGGAGTACATTTGTGAGTCCTCCATAACTCTGCCATTGATATGCTCCCTAATATCTATGCTCATTGGTTTATATGCATAAGTTTATTGCAGTCATAGCTCTAACAACATTCCTACATAAGTTCATTTCTTCTCATGTGTGACTAGTGAGGAGCTCCATTTATATAGACATTCTCATGATTTTCCTTCAATTCACATAGGAAATTATTAACGTATAAAGACAATGATTAAGATAGACCAAATCAATCATTATTTTAATTAACAATGATAATTTTAACCAAATTTGTTAATTTGAACTGAATCTAAGCTTATTTAGTAGAATTCCCACGTCGTTTAAGAGCTCTAGTTCAGAGAGGATGTTGATGGTCTTTTGTTTTGGTCCTCAAAACTAGGAGGGAGCATTGGTAGGCCTTGTATTTTTGTCCCTACTGTTAGCACTCCTCAGTGTCCCAAGGTTGAGAAAAGAGACCAACAGAGGTAACCTCAAACCAACCTTTTAGTTTGGCAGCTAGCCTTGCCAAACCAAAGAGGGCTCTCTCTATGAACTCATAGGAAATGAATGAATAGAGGAGGAAATATTTTAGGCTAGGTATGTTCATCTCTAGGGTTTTGAAATTTAGGGTTTTGCTCAATTAGGAGTAGAGGTCAAGGAACTACGTCAGGTTTCAAAAGATTCAGTTGCAAGGGATATAAAGGAGCAGGGTAGGTATGTTTCAGTGACACTTGAGGTTTGTCAATGTAGTGTAGGGTTGAAAAGGAAAAGGTTCAAAATGAGCATGAATATCATGAATTCATTTATCAAAAGATAGATAACATAAACATGAAATCCCTAACAAAACCGAGTTTAAGTTTAAGAATTATGTTTAAAAACTCATAGGAATATCACTGAAAGAAAATATATGGAAATAAGGATAATTAATCATTCATCTAAGTGATTTATAAAAGAAAAACAATGTCACAAAATCATACCACAAGAATTCCTAAATAATAACGACAATTGGCCTGTTAATTCCATGTAAAAAGATGATGAATACAAGCTCCAAGCCTTTCACTCTCTGATGTCCAACCCTTCCCTTGAGTTTGATTTGGGTAGATATAGACAAAAACAACTCTTTCCCCCTCTCAGGGGTCGAATCCCTCATGATAGGAACAATTTACATGATTATCTCTAACCAAACCTAAACCTAGAGAAGTTAAAAACAAACTCCCTAATTAGACCAACTCATTCATTTTGACTTTACAAATATAAGTAAGCATGAATCTACATGAAATTTACATTGTCCACCTCATTTACATTTAATTACATCACATGATTACGTTGCAGGAGTAATTTGACAACCATATTTGACTTTGACTCGAGAAAAAATTGAATTCTTGTCTTTCTGGGAAAAGCATAGCGCCATTTGGGAAAAACGCAGTGCCAACTTGGAGGACAATTTTGAGTGACTTTGAGTGTTCCAAATTCTGACCTGAAGGCATCATTGGAAATATTATGATGTATAGTCATCCATAAATACTTAATTATGAAAAATGGCCTCCGCAACGCAAAGAAAAATGGATTCTCCCAAGGTCGCTCTAAAAGCGCAGTGCCAAGGTGAAAACAATGGCAGAAAGTGGTTTTTTGGCATGTTTTTGGCATTTTTCTTCCAACGAGAAGGCTAACATGGAAAAAAAAAATACATGTATGATACGGTAGGGTCACAAAACATCTAGGAATATAAACGTTTTATTATTTGGAGGCCTCAAGGAAAAGCGTAGCGCCAGGGCGCTATGCTTTTAGCAGTGAGAAATTTACAAAAGTTATGGGTTTTCTGCAAAAATAGGGCTCAAATATGGAGGAATATATCTCTAACAATAAACCTTTTTACAACAACGAGAGAAGGTTTTGTTCTTTGGTATGTTATGAACCGAAACGTCCTCCATTTTTCAAAAATACTTTCACATTTATTCAGAATCCAAGTCTGACGTTGGTGACTAAAATCGCATCAAAACATTGCATAAGCGCAATGTGTGGTTTGGAGAGTTATTTGGAGGAATTCGTGGATGAGTGAGCTTCTAAAAATGTATGTTTGGAAATATCATGATGTCTACTACACAATAGAGTCATCAATCACTACAAAAGCTTGCTCCAAGGCACCTCAAAATTCAATCTCCCAAGACTACTCCAGAAGTGCAACAACTCTCATGTAGCAACCATATTTTGGGCATTTCTCCAAAATAATAACACCTGTTCATAAAAGGAAGGATTTTTTGTTCCTTGGTCTATTATTGACAAAAACCTCTTTCACTTTTATCAAATTAATCTTCCTTACTTCAAAAACTAATTTTGAAGTAGAACTGTCCCTGTGTCCAATGTAAACCCTAGGAAATGATCACAAAACTCTAAAAATAATGCCAATCACCTCGGATGATACCATGAATTATATCTCTGCTATGGTGGGCTTTTCCCTCCTAAATTTATTGGCAAAGAGCCTTGCCAACTTGGCATGGAAGCCTACCTCTTGAATCTTTTCACAAAAACCTAGGCAACCCATATCCTTAAAGTTTTTCCTGATGAAAGATGAAGCTATGATTTCTTGGAATTTGGTGGGCTCATACATGATTATATTCCCTCCTTTATAATTTTTATTTTCAGTGTCTGTGACCTCTTCCTCCATGGTAAAACCCTAGCTTACTAGGAGGAAGAATTAGGGTTTAGTTTGGGAAAACAGGGGATTTGGGACAGTCTTGTGGATGGAGGGAAATGAAGGGGTTAGGGGTTGTCTAAATTATTAGGGAAATTTTGGGGGTATAGATAGGTGTTAGAGAGTGTAGGGAAGTGAAAATTTTTGGAATGAGTGAGGGGAAGGCGTAGAAAGCTTCAAAATATAGTCCTAGCCTAGGAAATTGTGAAGAAGTGTAGCATAGGCTAGGGTTTATGGGAAAATGAGGGAGATGAGGGGAATATGCATGGGAAAAGCTAAGAGGAGGTAGATGGAGTGTAAATGAGGGTGTTTGAGCATAAAATGTAGGGGTTTTACCACAATAATGAAAGAAAATGACTAAGAGACCAAAAGTGCAGCTAAACCCTAGGAGAGGGTGATTCACTAAGCTATATGAGGAAACTGAAGAAAAGGAAGGATGAAGGAGGAGTGAATGAAGTCCACTTACTTGCTGATGATGTGTTGGACCTATAATTTGCTGAAGAAAACCTCTACAATGGGTGATTTGGCTCCTTTTCCAAAAGTGCAACAATTTGGCTAAAAGCACAACAAGGCTGCCAAAAACGCAATGAGGGAGAGAGAATGACACTTTGGTGGCAAGAAATCGATCCTCTGAGGGCGGAAATTCTCTTTTCTAGTGAAGATATGTCTCATGAGGGTGAAATGAACAAATGACATGCTTTTTTGGTCTTTTTATAGGCTGGGGGTCGATTTTTCTCTTTGATGGTGATGTGGCCCCACCTTGTCTTTTTGCAAAATGATTTAAAATGCTAGTGTACTACAGCTTCAAACCTTATTATGCAAAATTACATCTTCATAAGGATCAAAATGTACTTTAGGAATCATTTTATATCATTTTCCCTAATTACTACTCCCATAATGATGACCTAAGTGATGACAAGACTCTTTATGACCCTTTTTTGATGACTTGACCTAATAATGACACCTAATGGATTTACAAACTGATGATTTGGACCTTTGTACATTGCAGTATGAGTGACCATGAGATGATGACTAAGATGATGATCAAGACACTTTATTGATGACTCATCAAAATGAGTGATGGCATGACCAAGATGGCATTTTGACCATGAAATGAAGGCAGTAGTAACATACCTAGAGATACGAACCAATGTTTTTTTTATTATTTGGGTACCTATTGACACTATAAAAATTTGACCTAAGACCCTAAATTTCTTTTTGAAAGATTACATTTGATCACTGGTGATTGACAGGACTAACAGACACTAACACCTACCACTTGACAGGAGCATTGATCCCTCAAAACACTTGTTTTGTGATGTTTCACACCAATCACAAATTGATCTCCTAACTTGGAGAAGGATATGTTTGTCTCCTTGACCCAAGGGGATGGATTTTTGAGCGATAAAAAATTCCCCCTAATGTATGAGCTCAAAACAGAATCTAGTGGCCAAAATACATTACAATAAAGAAACCAGTGAGAGAGGCAGTAAGAGACCATAGACAAGAGACCTGTAGGAAACACTTAGATACATAAAGAAGTACATCCCCAAGGTAGGCATGCCCATACTCAGTAATGAGAGAATAGAGATATATGCCCACACAAAATACTATGGATTGATGTCATCAAGGACAAGTCATGATACAATATAGATTTGTGGCATAGTAGCTATTAGTAGGGTTGGATACTGATGCGAGTACCCACAATGATGGCCCTCAAATTCCATAATATATTTTTCAATCACAACTTGTGGGAGGTAATGATCAAGAGTGAATTAGCCTCAATGCCCCAATGTCTTCAACACACACCCTAATAGTACGACTCTACTACAAGCGAATGAATGATCTGATGTCAAGCATGCAGGGAGATCATCTGATTATTAAGCATTCATTTATCTCATTAACATATGTGAGGGAGACCACCAATAGTGAAAATGGTTCCCAAGGTACCTAGTACAATCTATAGAGTGTGAATGAGTGAGCTAAAGTCGAGCACTACACAAAATCAACAAACATGGGCCAATGATGAAAACCTAATGCACACCATGAAGAAACCTGAAACAAATGATTGCAAGCTTCAAGGTATTATACGATTTCTAGATCCACATCCTAGATAAGTTGCTAAACTCGACAGGATGAGATCCATTGAAGGAGGGCCTCAATGTATCCTCCATCATCAACATGAAAATGACACTTAGAAAAAGTCTCCAATGATAGTAAAGAAATATGTGATGTACAACTAACACATGGATGGATGATACAATAGGTATAATGATATGTGCATATGGATGAATCCTAAGTAAGACTTCCCTTGAACATATTGAAGCATAACACAATAGTGAAATTGGAAGCATATACTGAAGAAGACAAACATACATGATGTTCACATAGGAGGGCATAACCAAAACCCGTAGATTGGAATGGTAACCAATCGGGTTAGATATTGACTCAAGTAGTAGTGTGACTCAACTCAAGATAAAGGTGTGGTTCAAAATTTCGACAAATACAAACTATAAGAGTATGACTGAAATGTGTGCCATGTTTAAGGCAAACATACAACTTCCAAGACAAATATGTGACACTAAAAATTATTCCCCCTACATTTTGTATAGTGTATCCCCTTCATAGTTTGATGAGCACAAAAGAGAAGGCAAGTAAGCTCAATAGGTTCCATTTACATAAATTTTATACCGAGGATAAAAAATATATGAAAGGAAACTCATGACCTTCACATGGATTAGCAAGCTTGAGAATAGACAACATATCACTCATCGACTTTAAATTGAACTAATCAATAGGAAAAGATGGAAAGAACTCGACATTTTCATATATGTTTTACGAGAATGAAAATATGGTAGTAAAAGAAGCTCAGTATTTTCATGCATTTAATGAGTCATGGTATTCTCTTATAGATTTAATGAGCATGAGAATATAGAAAAATGAGCTCGATATTTTTATTTTTTAATGAGCATGAAAAGAAGTCCAAGAGGAAGCTCGTTCCAGAGAGAGGAGTGGTATAGCGATATGCATATTGTTTCAAGGGGTAATGATGGAGCCAACCTAAGAAAAGTAGGAAGAAATTGGCAAAGTGTCTAGTAATGGAAATCCACTCATCGCAACGGTCTCTTTGAGAGGTGATGAAAATTTGCGAGATGGAGGCAAGGTTAATGCAAAGGCAAGAGGTAAAAAATGATTGCAGATGAAGTGAGTGATATGAAGACAAGCATTTGTATGATAGCATCTTGCAGGACATTGATGACCATGAGTGTAGGCAACCATAAAGCAACATGATAAAAAGTATAAAGATCCCCTATAGGATGATAGCCAAAAAATATAGACAAAGAAAGGTATGAGGCTCAAATATGATAACATGTTGTGTACTAAAGAGGATCCTTGAAACTATGAATAATTATAGAATGGGCCCCAAAATGGAAATTGAGTGTTATTCTAGAGTGATCATGGAGGGTATGCTCTACAAAACAAGTTATGGTGTGAAAAGTGAGTGGTTAGTATCATAACCTAATGGGGTGGGTCCTAAGGCAATTGAAATAGAGATAGAAAAGGCCAACAATGTAGTGACAAAATCAGTCAATTTTGGTCCTATATGCTAATTTCAGGGATATAACTTGGAGAAAGAGTGAAAGGAGATGTTATTTTTTAATTATATACATATGTGCAAATCATGATATAGTATGATAGGTTATGCAACATAATTCCCACTGTTGGGCGCATGCCAATGATTCCATTGTATGAACTCATGTGTTGTTGATGGAAACATATGGTGCACCATCATTGGGCCATGCCATATCCAATTGAACTTCCATGTTTCTAAAGGTTGATTTTTATAGATCTAATCCAGAAAATATATGAGAATAGAAATAAACCCAGAAATAATATGAAATGATTCTTTATTGATCAAACCCTTAAGGTAGGGAAACACCACACATTCACTCCTTAAGGAAGGAGAACACTCCACAAGCCATATGCTTGTTCATACAATAATCCTTGACTATTCCTTCACACAATTCCTTGACATGGAGTCTCTAGCCTCTATATAGGCCTCATACATACAATACAATGGGTCATTACCATGGTTCCCTCATACCATCAAACTAATACCATGGGCCCCTTACATTATTACTAACTACTTGTGGACCCTTACATGATATGGGTTAACCACCTTATTTATTACTATGGCCCATCCCATTATTACATTATTACCTTGGGTACCTCCCTTGGTACCCCATATTATCCCTCCTAGGTATATAACATTCCACCCCCCTTAGCATGTTTCATCCCCGAAATGGGAAGAACACAAATAATAAGATCTACTCAAAAGAGTAGTCCACTGGTACCATGCACGTGCATCTAGCCATCCAAGATAAAGGTTAACCCTCGGTCTAGCTGGTGCCTTGCTCGCTTGAGATGGAAGTTGACTGTGGTAGCTCTTCTGTGTTGATGTGTAGTAGGTGGATCTTCGCTCCTCTCTATCTGTCCTGCGGGGGTTGTTGTCCGTGTGGCTAATTGGTTGCCATCTTGATGGTTGTCTTGCGGGGTGATGTGGGTGATGATATGTTGAAGTTTTAACCCACGATGGCTTTTTCTTTAATTCGTGGTGTCTTCTTTTCCAATATGACTTCAACCACTGAGCCCTCATCTGATGTACCTGTAACCTTTTCTGCTTCAGCCTCTGTTTGTGTTTGATTGTTGGTCATCAAAGGCTCATCATCTGATATGTCAGTCCCTGGAACATCTTCTGCTTCAGCCTCCATGTACTCTACCTATTTATTGATGGAAATATCTTGTAATGTAATTTTCTTCTTTTTATACCAGAGCTTCAGGAATTTCTTCTGCACATTAATATTGATAGTACCTGCAGATTCCATCCAAGGATATCCCAAAACAACATCCATATTATCCATCTCTGAAGTATAAAAATCACCATGCAACACATACTTATCCATAGAAAGCTTCAAATCCTTATAAATTTGAACATCCTCATCATCAACCTGTGTATTTTCAATTTGTTTTGCTGGAACTTTCAATTTTTTTGCCACATTAACATTGATGAAATTATGCTTGCAACTAGGATTTATAGAAACAATGATCTTCTCTTTTTGAATCAATCCATGAACCTGCAATAAGGAGATACCAGCAGAAAATAACCCTTTAGGTTCCTTGGTTTCTTTCTTTTCTGTAAAAATAAAATCTTTGCTAAGTTGTGTGTCTGTTTGTGTGAGTTTATCCACAAGATTAGTTTTACGGTCAAAGTGGTCCATAATAGCTTTTTTGAATATGTCCCAAGTCAAGGGCCTTTGATAGCAACGTTGATGCCATTGCCACCATTGCCGTCTTTCATTGTCCAAGTATATGTTTCCCATACGCAGCTGAGTCTCATCATCCCAGATGTAATGCAATCTAAAAAATTTCTCCATTTGTGCTAGCCATTTGGCTGGATGAGAGCCATCAAAATTATACAAGTCCCTCAAATTCGGACCTAGGCCCGCCATCACCAAAAGAAAAAAAAATGGATAGATCTGCGCTGCTACTCTCCCGCCGTCACCCTAATTTCTGCAAAAAAGAGCTGATTTTAAATCAGCGATATCTCCCTCATCCGGACTCCGATTCAACTAATTTTTTTTTGAAATTGAGTATTTGTTCACAAAGAATCCAGATCTACAATTATATTTTGCATATCTTGTGCCATGACATCCAGATCTGCGCCACAAATTCGCTGCCCCTAAAAATTGTCTGCAACACCACTGATTTTTAGATCAGTGATATCTCCTTCATCCGGACTTCGATTCAACCGATTTTTTTTTGAAATCGGCTATTTTTTCACAAAGAATCCAGATCTGGAATTAGATTTTTCAGATCTTGCACCAAAACATATAGATCTGATCTGCAAACTCGCCGCCACCGAAATCCTGCAAAAAAAAAAAAAAAAAAAATCTCCACTGTTTGCCCAAGAAAGTGCTCTGATACCACTTTTTATAGCTCTGATTCCACTTGTTACAGCTCTGATATCACTTGTTATAGATATAATACAAAAAATATATGAGAATAGAAATAAACCCAGAAATAATATGAAATGATTCTTTATTGATCAAACCCTTAAGGTAGGGCAACACCACACATTCACTCCTTAAAGAAGGAGAACACTCCACAAGCCATATGCTTGTTCATACAATAATCCTTGACTATTCCTTCACACAATTCCTTGACATGGAGTCTCTAGCCTCTATATAGGCCTCATACATACAATACCATGGGTCATTACCATGGTTCCCTCATACCATCAAACTAATACCATGGGCCCCTTACATTATTACTAACTACTTGTGGACCCTTACATGATATGGGTTAACCACCTTATTTATTGCTATGGCCCATCCCATTATTACATTATTATCTTGGGTACCTCCCTTGGTACCCCATATTATCCCCCCTAGGTATATAACATTGATGATTCCTAGGAGAGCTTAGGACCATAGTGTTATGTGGAATGAGCCAAGGACATAAAGGGTGAATGGTATCATGAGCTAAAATAGTTCCTTGACATTGATGATCAATACATGGAGAGGGCATGAGGCAATCGTTGACAAAGGAAGTTAGAGTGGATAATTTGGTGGCAAGTTCAACACCATAAATCCTCGACTTGACTCGGTCTGAGAGTAGTACTTCATTGGATGAATTAGGAAATGCCTCCTAGATTGATTTAAGATTTTAAGTGCCAATATCCATTCATTACATATGTGGGATAGCAGATGCATCACGAAGCATAGTCTCCCTTAGCTTATGTTGTGAGGCTATGACTTCCAAGATGGGTTTATCTAAAGGAAACTCAATATCAATGGATTCATGTGAAAGTGACGGAGTGGTGGCACATCTCAGGAGAGTATCTTAATCATAGTCCATAGTAGAATGGATTTTCTGAATAATGTCATCAAGTGGTGGTAGTACCACTAAAGTGGTTATTACTTCCACAAAAGGTTGCATTATTTCCACATGCATTTTTCCTTCCATAGGCACTATCCAAGGATCAGGGGATCCAAGAGATTCACAAGTTACATAAGAGATCATGTTAATTATGGAAATAGATGAAAATTTGTCCAGTGAACCAAGTGGAAATGTTCCCATCAAGGAGGATCCTTTGAACATTCCTGTGCCAATACTCTCTGCATGAGTGGAAGAGGAAGAGTGACCAACAAAGGGGACTAACTAACAATCATGAAATTTAATATCGATCTTGCAAAAGTTTAATTGGTTGATAGTGACTATTTTATGCTTATGGGGGAACATCACGACATGGAAGACTAATGACATGAAAGCTATCATAGCATAGAACTAACTCTTCTCAAGGAGGAGTACATTATCTAATGGTGCATCGATGACGTCAACCTCAACAAAGATCATTTTACCTCCTAGTTCTATGGGTAAAGCTAAAAACACCCCTTGAGGCTAAAAGGTGTGCCCATGAAAAGCCTTTAGCAATGATTTAGTGTAGACAAAGTGGGAAAGTTGAGATATTTCCAACAATTCGATGAAATTATACAATTTGATGCCCCCTTATCCAAGATTTTCCAATGAACATGTCGTCAAAAAATGTGGTCCATTATATGGAATTCCAAAGAGACATATCAAAGGTCATAATGTTTGGGTCCGAGGGATCCACCCCACCGATATAAGATAATAGTTCCTTGTTTTGTGTTAGGCAACTTTGCAACACTTCTAATGCAAACATAACAACTGGAGCTTAGGCTAGATCCTCAATAATACTATAGTTGTGAGTGACCACCACATTGGTGTTGTGCACATTCTTTCAAAGGGAACCGTTAGGAGGGTACGAAAAAATGTTCAGTGATGAGTTATCGAAATCAAGTTGACCATTCGGTGTGGGTGGGTTCATGTGCTCTAAGGTATAAGTACCACTCTCAAAATTCTCATAATTATGAGCGTTGGTTTTTAAATAGATGCATAATTTTATCATAAAGATATGGTGTGCTGAAGGTGAGGAATCAAAATATCTTCCCCCACTCCCTCCTTGTTGGGGTGGTGGAGGATTTACAATGATGTTTTGTTGTTGGGCCGGAAAGGAATTTGTTAAGAAAACTTGTTGATGAGCAGATTGGTATGAGAAATATTGATGAATCTCATACATTTGGGGGAACTCATGAGTAAGATGATCATTGCCACAAATCTTGCAAGAAAGAAATTCTTCTTATTCTTCTCATTTGTGCCACTCCTAGTGTTTTCTTTAGTTTGTGACACCCTGGTTTCTTCAGATGAAGGCTTGGAATTATTATTTTTATGTTTACGCCCTGGTTGTTGAGGATCTTTATTCAAGGTGGATTGAATAGAATTTACCTTGGAGGTGGGGACAAGGACATGAGGAGTTTGAGTAGCAGTATGATTAGCTAGGGCACTAGAAGAGATGTTCAACTGGCCCATCCAAAGTGCTAGTTTTCCTATGTTTTCAGACGATACAAAGCCCATGACTCCATCTACATGAGTTTTGGTTTTCTGATTTGACGAGCTAGTTGATGGATGAGGAGAATTTGCAATGCGTTGAGTCAAGGTGCTCAACTAAGAGTAGATCAAGTCAAGTTGGTGGGCACACAAGATCACTTTCTATTTGGTTTGGGCTCCACCCTTTTCCATATATTCAGTGATGTCACACACTAAAGATATAATAAACCACTCATAAGCACTTCATCAAGAATTTTTGATTGGAGCAAAGCTCATCATCTCCTCCACTTATGAATATGATCAGAAATGTGTGTGGAGTTATCTTAAAAAAAGGTGGCGAGGATATCTATAGTTACCTCATATCCAACAGGAAATTGATAGTGATTAACAAATGTTTGATGTCAAATATAGGAAAGTATCATAAGTAACATATTCGAGAGAAATATACCACATGGCAACACTGCTATTGAGATATTGTTATAAAAGGCATAGTCGGATGCTATCTTCCATGAAAGAGTTATATGACCACCATAGATGGTAAGTGGTCAAGTATGTTGTGGGGTATTTTCCAATTTTACCATTTAATTTTGGAATATTTTTTGGTATCTTATGTGGAACAAGTGGCAATGTAGGATTTTGTCATATAGTGTCATTCATCAACTTAGAAATATCAAGAAAGCTAGAGTTTCTAAGAAAGGAGAGGCGAACAAAGATTTGGAGGGGTTAGATGCCCCTTCTAACCCAATTGGAGGAGGTGATCCCCCAATAGAGTTGTTCCAATATTAATGATATTCATGGAAGTGGTTTGACTAGAGTTATTAGCTCCAATAGCCATGTATACTTGAGATTGGATAATGCACCTAGCATGAGTGGTCCTAGTGGCAAAAGAATTTCAATGAGGTTGTTGAGTTTCTAGACCATAGGGGGATCTAAAGGGGTTATTGATGGGATTAAGACCCCATGGATTCTATATGTAAAAAGTTTTTCCCGCCCTAAAGGGATTCCAAGGATCATATGTGTGACTTTGGAATGTAGATCCTCTAATTGGTTGACTCCCAAAAGGATTATTGAACCCACTAGAAACAAACTCACTTCCAAATTAGCTAGAGGATGACATGGCTACACTGAAAGGATTCCAACCATATGGAAATACATTATTGGGTATTTTCATACTTCCTAATAAGATACCAAAACCAATCATGGGGCCCATGGAACTAGATGTGAAAGGGAAGTTAGACCTTCCAACATTAGACATAGGGATACTAGACACAATGGAACTAGAACCTCCATCCATGTGAATGGAGTGGTGAAGTTCATGATATGGAGGCACCCATACTAAATGTGAAAAATGGCAGAATTCCACTAATTTTCTACCAAAATGATGAGAAAGAATCATTAAAGGATGTAGCCTAGAAGGGATCTATGGTCAAAGATATGGATGAGGATGTGACCTCTAGAATACTATCAGCTAGTATAGGTACGGACACAATGGGCTCTAACACATAATTATTAACTTTGTCCATGAATGAATTAGGTAAGGGACTTTGTGAAGATCTGGATAAGTCAACGCCCCGACCTAATGAGTTGGTTGCAGAGGTAGAATGATGAGGTGGAATATCTTGGTCAACCACTCTATGAACAAACGGTCCATACCTTTGGGTGTCACCCAAAGTAACCCAAGACACACATGTACCTATGTTGGAATTAAGTCTATATCTATGGGTAGGTGGACCCGTCTTGTAGGGGAAAGGGGTGAAAGTATATAGGAACAATGATAACAAAAATCTACCACGCTAGCGACCAAAGGTGACATAAGCATGAAGAAAGAAAATTACTAAGGCCACTAGATATAGAGAATAAATATCACACACTAAAAATATCCTAAGGCAACAAACCAATCCAACCAGAGTGGGAAAAGGATCCTCCTGCAATCAGACCCTACTTAATCAATGCATGGGTCATTGGTGAGGAAATGGTTGGAACAGTTATAAGAGGTACATGCTTAATTATCCAACCTGAGACAATGTGATATTATGAGTTTTGGAGCACTGCCCTAGGAGGACTGAGTGATTTTTCCTGAAATTCACCCTAAGTACAAGAAGGACTGACCCCTTCGTTGTCACCCATGATAGTATCCTATGAAAGGCTAGTAAGATCACCACAAACAACAACAAGTTCTAGGGGTATATTCGTCATCTTTAACTACTCACAAGGGCATGGTATCGAGCAAAATTTTTCTTAAAAGAGACCCCCACGAGTATGATGTAGTTCTCAAACATAACCGCCATTGGTTCCAAGCAGAGTTGGGAGATCACTCTAAAAGTCCTAATGTAGCCTAGTGCTTAACCCTTATGTTAAAAAGGATTCCAAAACCATGCCATTGAAATTTGATTTACAGAACCTATCTCAAGATGCTATGGTTTTTTTGTACTCTAGGGGAAGTTAACCTCACACCCCTATCCCAAGACCCTAGCCTATCTAATGTTGGTTTGCTACTAAGGAAATAGAAAATTGTCAAATTAATTTTATTAAGTGCATTAATTTTAATGGATGTTCATTAAATCAAAGGGTAATGGATGAAAATGAAATGAAGTTATGCCATAACTAATCTAAATAAATGATGAAAATATATGCAAATGCAAAAGTTTAGTTTTGATGAATTCTACCTAGAGTAAGAAAGAGATATTTTTATTTATAGAATGAAACCATGTACATGTCCCTCAATTCTCTCTCATTTATCACTCTGATCCTATGAAACAAAGAGGAAAACTAGCTAAAAAATGGAAAGAAAATAAATAAAAGCAAACAAAGAAAATGCTACCCAAAACCAAAAACCTTATATCTACTCACAAGAATGCACTAAGAATTGAAAAACGAGTTTTCAATCTAGCAATCAAGCTACATGAAAACAAGTAGTAAAGTGTTGTTAATAACATGATTTCATAGAGGTATCTAAATGCTAATGTTCCTAAAAAGAATCTAAACCCAAGATGAAGGGTCAAACCCTAATCTAGTAACTAAGCTCACAAAATTGCATGTAAGCTTAGATAAATAGAAATCATCAAAGCCAAAAATTTCAGAGCCAAAACACTTCCCAGTATGGTTTGCAAGGATCCAAAAATCCCCTTCTATATCTAGCTTAACCCCTCACTTTTCAATGAAAATGTCCTTCAACCTTCTATCAGAGCAGACTTGACTGAAACCAAGAAGATATCAACACCCTCCAACATTTATGTAGACCAAAATAGAGGGCTATCAATTCCCTAGTCTAAACTGCAGGTGTGAAATATAGGTAACAATATTAGATCTTAGAGGTTTCAGGTTCTAGGTTTTGAAACCAAGCTTTGTATATGACTAATGACCACCATAAAACACTAAGGAAACAAAAAATCTAAAAGAAAATGAAATAAAATAGGCTAAAAAAATAGACTTACTAGGATTTTCCCTAGTATGGTCACCAATTTTGTTTAAGAGGGAATTTTGACTACAGTAGAAGGTTAATTTAATCCCATCATGCTTTTCCGAGAGCTTTCCCAGTAGGTGCATGTGAGTGAGGAAGTGGAACAAAAGAAACTAGAAAATCCAAAGCACTTTCATATTCACAAGAAGAAATTAGTAGACATACGTTTTAATTGTTGGAAATAATACTGAGAGGGGGGGGGGTGAATTAGTATTATATAATACTTTTAATAAATCTTCTTTATTTGTTCTTTGAATTATCTTTGCATGTCAGTACCATAAAATAATGAGCATGAACAAAAGAAAACAGATAGTCACACCAAAGAACACAAGATGTAAGGTGGAAACCCAATGTGGGTGAAAACCACCTGCTGCAATATGTCTCTATCTTCTTTCAAATTAGAAAACTCCTTTTACAATGGTTTTGTACTGGTGCAGTCCTTTACCAGTACGCAGGTTGCAACCTACAGAGAGCTACAACTCTCTCTCGTTTTCCAGTCTCTCCTGGAAGGGAGCTACAACCCCCTACTTCTTTTCTTACAAGGACCACTTTTCATAAATTTTCAAACTGGATCCATAAGCATCAATTGATCATCAAGTATGAGAGAATCACCCAATCAACTGTAGTAACCAGATCAACAGTAATAGGACCAAACCCAAAACACAACAATGATAAACAAAGATTTTAAGAGAAGGAAGCACCCTGCTCCACTGCTTGCCTGCTTCCCGGACTCACCCTGCTCAACTGCTAGCCTGCGTCCCGGACGCACCCTGCTCAACTGCTAGCCTGCGTCCCTCGCTCTGAGTCTATTGAACTGCCTGCGTCCCGGCGCACCTGAACCCTTCTGCGCCTGCGTCCCGGCGCACCTGAACCCTTCTGCGCCTGCGTCCCGGCGCACCTGAACCCTTACTGCACCTGCGTCTCCGGGCTTTCAAGACTTCAGAAGTAACCCAGACAGTCAGATCTACAGATCTGAACATGCGCCGAAGAGATCTCGGTCCATCAATAGATTTGCCTTGTTTAGATCTAGACCAGATCTAGCCCTCATAAGATATTCAACCAAAAACCATACTAAAACCAAATGATCTCCTTTGCTTTATATAGGCAAGCTCCTCCTCAAATCATGGAACAATACCACGAGCCGTCACCATAATAACACAATACCGTCGGCTAGATACCAAGAGTAAAACACAAGAAACCCCCACGTGGGCTTTTCTCTGCCTTGAAATGTGTGCACTGGGTGGACGCACCTCCTGAGTGGCTGTCCTGCGTCTCTGGACGCAGTCCCTGCATGGTGTACCTGCAGGTACGCACCTTCTGAACTGCTTTCCTGCGTCCTTCTTAATTTTCAACAAATTGAGAGCCTTGCCACGGGAGTTGCCATCAAGTACAACATTTGTAACATATAGCTATACCAGAAACATAATGCCAACATTAATGCTGGATGATTGACTCCATTTGATAATGAAAGCTCTAGGAAGATCTTTTCTCATAGATCACCTGCACACAAAGAAAAAAACCAATACGATCTTCCCACAAATTAGTGTTAATGCTAAGAATAATATAACAATCACATGGAATAAAATAGACCTTGAAAGATAGATAATGGGGAAAATATTTGTTGTTATTTCTCTTTTATTGAACTAGAGTACATGAGTGAGTCCTTCAAGCCTTTTCCCTTGATCTTCTCCCTAACCTCTATACTCACTTGTTTAGATGCACAAGTTTATTGTAGTTATAGCTCTAGTAACATTCCGACATATTTTCATTTCTTCCCCTCCGTGGCTAGTGAAGAGCTTAATTTATATACATCTTCTCAATATTGGCCTTCATTGCAGATAAATACTTTCTTGAACACATTAAGGTGATTACTAATATAGTCCAATTCAATCACTATTTAATCAATAATGACTATTTTAACCAAAGTTGTTAATTTGGACCAAATATATTCTTATGCAATCGAATTCTTGCACTATTTTAGAGCTCTAGTGGAAAGAGGGCGTTGATGGCTTTCTGTTTGGGTCCACAATACTAGGAGGGAGAATTTGTGGGCCTTCTAGTTCATTCCATACCACTTGGTAGGAGTCTTGATTCCTAAAAACACTTGTCTTTTGATGTTTCACCAATCACAAATTTGTTCCCTCACTTGGCAAAGGGTATTCTTGTCTTATTGACCCTATGGGTTTCCTTTTAGAGCTATAGCACCTAATATTTATAGAATAGTAAAGGATAATTTGACACTCATAACTACATCTAGAACAAGCCTTGCAGCAAAGAACCATAGCTACTTGGTTGTTGATAATAAAGAATAATTTGTTATTGTTGACACCTAATCCTTGTGATTGGGTGAATTATTGTAAATAGATAAATAGGAAATATGAACAGTCATAGGGAGACGAACTGAAGAGTCTCTCCCTCATGTATATAATGAAGACCTACCTGATGGAATAAAACAATCAAATTATTTCTACCTTATGGAGTTACTGCCTGGCCTGACATGGTATCAGAGCCAGCTCCTTTTTAGCTCTTGTCCCTTGTAACTCCCTTGTCTGCTCTCATATACCTGCGCTGCTCCTCCATACAATTAGTTGCGCCCTCTATCTGCCATATTCCTTTTATACAGACCTGCGCCTGACATTCACCTGAACGATGCAAACATTCCTCTGCCTGACACTGCCAGCGCTGTCCATGTTGTCCTGACATGGTTTCATAAACATTTCAGAAGCATTGTGCATTCACCTGAACGATACATAATGAATCGCTGCTCCACGCTGAAACGTTCCTCTGCCATATTCTCTGGTGTCAAAGCGCTGCATATTGCGCTGCCCCTCTTGTGAAAATCTGCAATTGAACATTCATGGCTTGGGTCAAGAAAATAGGCCCCTCGATTTGCATTTTCCCTTGCTGCCGCTGCTCAATCTACAACAAATCCCTTTTATAGCCTCGCCTTCCCTTTTTTCCGAACCATGGTTTCATTCGTTCTGCAAACTAGATGGCGGAAATGAGGATTGAAGTCCTGCTCTGGTGGCCCGTTGGTAAATCTGTGCGCTGTTAAGTGGAATGCTTTGGAACAAGTTTTTGTCTGAGAAATTCCACCAGAAATCGACGACGCAGGTAACCTGTTTAAAGATTTGTGGTGCAGAATCGACTCAGAAGCATGGAGGGCGCTGCTGGACCTTACAATGGCCGCATGTTGTTTGGTAATTTCTTGGCGCACATTCGATTTTCAAGCTAGAATCTGCAAGTGTAGCGAACCTGAGGAAACCGTTAAATAATGTTTTCTAAATTGTAATCCCTTTTATGAAGACCAAATGGCATTTTTAAATGGTGAGAAAATTAAATATACAAAGGGACGTATGGTAATTGAGTTTTTTATATAAAGGGGACGTATGACATATACATTTATATGGGATTTAGATGAGATTTACATGAGATTTATATGAGGTGGTTTTATATGAGGTGGATTTATATAATGATGGATTTATATGGGTCACATGGTGGATTTGAAATCTTTTGAGAATGCCCTTTTGAGTACAATTTTACTGTATATTGGCAGAAGTATACTTTTTCATTAAAATTTTTGCAGTAGAAGTTTTTTTAACAGTATGCATTCAATCATATCCATGGTGGGAATAGTTCTCACTGGCAAGGAGAACTATCCTGAATGGTCCCGGATGATAAAACACGCCCTCATTTTCAATGAGTTGTGGAAAGGAGTGTGTGTCGGAGAAGGAGACAATGACCCAGTACAGCCTACCTCAGACAAAGAGCTCATCATTTGGGAAAACAAGAACAACAAAGCTTATGCATTAATCGCAGCATCTATAAATGAAGAGGTGAGTCGCCATATTTCGTCATATTCAACTGCCTTTGAAGCCTTACAAAAGTTGAAAGAACTCTATGACTCACATTCTGCACTCGAAGTTGTTCAACTCGTGATTAAACTCTTCACTCTTGAACTGCAAAATAATGATCCTCCTGCTCTTGCATCTGAAGTAAAGTCTATAATGCATGATATCAAATCCACTAAGGTTGAATTTGATATTCCTCTTATTGCTTTTCCCAAGGCACTTTATCCTACTTACTCCAATTATCTTGAGTCATTGCAAGCAAATGGAAATCTCAAAGATATAACCTTTGACTCTCTTGTGAAAAATTTTGCTGAAAGAGAGAAAGATTTTGGAAAGAAGACAACCCCTGAATCTTCTAAAGAGGCTGTGTGCCTTGCTCATAAAGAAAAGCATCCTGCTCAAGATTCTACAAGAGGAAGAGGTGGACGAAGAGGAAGAGGAAGATATTTCAGAGGCAGGGGGGCAGACATTCTCAAGTAGAAAAGGTAGATTTTCACTGCATACGCTACAAAAGAAATGGATCACATGATGCCTCTACATGCAAGCTACCATGGGACAAAATTGAATAGAAAAGAAACCAACAAAAAGGTAAAATTGATGATACAGAAAAAGGTAAAGCACCCGAATCCGCTCACTATGTTGTGGCACAATGTAGCATTGGAGTAAATGAAGATTTATTTAATGCTTCACTTGATTCTTGGAAAAATGATTGGTTGCTTGATTCAGGAGAAACCTACCACATGACTCACAGAAAAGATTGTCAGGCCGGCAGTAACTCCACAAAACAAACAACTAATTTGTCTATTATTCCATAGGTAGGTCATTGTTATATACAATAGGAGTGATTGTTCAGTTCACCTCCTGATGACTGTTCACATTCCCAATTTATTTATTTACACAAAATTCCCCCAATCATGAAGATTAGGTGTCAACATTCCCCCCCTTAATCTGAAGGGATGTTGGTGAGTCCAAGCATCATTCTGAATCGTTCAAGCTTTTCCCCTCCAAGTGCTTTGGTGAAGATGTCTGTAATTTGCTCATTTGTGGAAAAATGATGGAGATGGATTGTTTTGGCCTCAACATGATGTCAAATCAGATGATATTTAGTATTGATATGCTTTGTTTGATCATGGAACTTTGGGTTCTTGGCCAACTTTATTGCAAAGGTGTTGTCAATCATGAGTGGAGTTGATTGTACTTGTTTTACCTGCAAATCTTCAAGAATTTTCCTGAGCCACACAATTTCTTTCGTTGCTTTAGCTGCTGCCACGTATTTTACTTATGTTGTGGAATCTGATGGAACTAATTGTTTGTGTGATCTCCAGGAGACAGATCCTGATCCAAGACTCATAGCATATCCTGAAGTAGATACCCCAGTTTCTTTGTCTCCATCAAAGTCTGAATCAGAGTATCCAATCAAGTTGAAGTCGTCCACCTGTGTATACTTGATTCCAAGGTCTTGAGTTCCCTTCAAGTACCTTAGAACTTTTTTTGCAGCAAACCAATGTCCCTCACAAGGTTTTTGCATAAACTTGGAGAGGATTCCAACAGCAAATGAAATGTCTGGTCTGGTAGTAGTGAGGTAGATGAGACTTCCTACAAGCTGTCTATACTTTGTTGCATCCTCAAATTCCTTTCCTTCAATAGATGTGAGCTTTAAGTTTTGTTCCATTGGAGTAGTAAGAGGATTGCACTCTATCATGCCAAACCTATTCAACAAATCTCCAATGTATTTCTTTTGAGAAATAAATATGGACTTTGGATGTTGGGTTACTTCAATGCCAAGATAGTAATGAACATAGCCCAAATCAGTCATTTCAAAACTTTTCCCCAATTCCTTCTTTATGGATGCAATGTAGCTTTCATTGTTCCCTGTCATTAAAAGATCATCTACATATACCACAAGTTATACAACTGTTTTGCCAACTTTCTTGACAAATAAAGTTGCATCATCAAGATCAAAATGATTGAAGTTGAGTTTCAGAAGATGCTCAGTTAGTTTTTCATACCAGGCTCGCGGTGCTTGTTTGAGGCTATATAAGGACTTCACAAGTTTGCATACTTTATGTTCATGTCCTTTCACAGCAAATCCTTCAAGTTGGGACATAAAAACATTCTCTTTTAGATCTCCATTCAAGAAGGCAGTTTTTACATACATTTGATGGACTTTCTAACCGTTCTGAGCTGCTAGTGCAAAGAGTGTCCGCATGGTGGCCCATTTTGCTGTGGGGGCAAAAGTTTCCTCATAATTGACCCCTTCCTTCTGTGCAAAACCTTTTGCCACAAGCCTAGCTTTGTGCTTGTCAAGTGAGCCATCAGCTTTGTACTTGTTCTTGTAGACCCACTTGCAGCCAATTGGTTTAGTTCCAAATGGAGGATCAACCAGCTTTCAAGTGTCGTTCTTTATGAGGGCATCATACTCCTTTTGCATCACTTCTTTCCATTCATCATGAGACGCAGCTTCTTTAAAGGATGTTGGTTCAAAATCTGTAGACAAGTTCAATTCACAATCATAAGAAACATCCATATCAACAGGTGAATTAGAGTCATCTACATCACCTCCATTTTGTCGGTTTGAATTTCTGGTTCCTGTTTTTCCAATTTCATCAGGATGAACACTTTCAAGTGTCTTTGTCAGCCACTTTGGGGGACCTTTTTGAGATGGTCCAGGCTGCTCTGTTGATCGAGTTGGGACTGAATCAAGATTGAGTCTCCCAATTCTATCAATTACATCACTTAAAGCATCATCCATTGTTGGAGTTTCAGTCGGGGGAGAGTGTTCTTCAGAAGAAGATTCCACATGTTGATCTAGTATAGGAATCCCCCCTTCAAGATGTGGAATCTGATTATCAAATTCTTGACATGATTTCGTTTTTGCGAATCTATCCAAGTGATCAAGTTACCTCTCAACAACATTGTCAGATTTGGATGATTCAAGAAAAATTACATCTCTTGATACAACAAACTTTTTATTTACTTCATCATAGAGGCGGTATGCTTTGGAGGTGTTTGAATACCCCAGGAATATACACTTATAACTTCTAGCACCAAGTTTGTTTCTATGTACCTTTGGTATCAAAGCATAACAGGTGGGACCAAAGATCCTAAGATGTTTTACCGAAGGAACATGTTCATACCATAATTCATAAGGAGTCTTGTTTCTTATAGCATTAGATGGACATCTATTCTTTATATATGCAGCACATAGAACAGCATCAGCCCAAAACATTATCTTTACATTTTTGAAGAAAAGCATGGATCGTACCATATTCAAGATTGTTCTATTCATTCTTTCAGCTACACCATTCTGTTGGGGATTATAAGGCACATTTGTTTGATGTTTGATCCCATGTTGGCGAAGATAGTTTTCAAATTCATTTGATGTATATTCTTTTCCATTATCAGTGCGAATAGACCCAATATGAGATTGTGCATCATTTTCAATCCATTTATGAAAATTCTTGAATGTTTGAAAAGCATCAGATTTGTTCTTCAATAAATAAACCCAACACATTCTAGTATAATCATCAATAAATGTCATGATATATTTATTTCCATTTGCAGAAGGAACATGCATTGGACCACATAAATCTGAATGAATGATTTCAAGCTTCCTATGTGCTCTTGAATGTGAATCATGAAAAGACTGTTTGCTATGCTTTCCTAGAATGCAAGCATAACATTGCTTATGTTTCCTAGGAATTATAGGCAAACCAGCAACACCATTTTTCTTCAATAAGCAGAGACTGTCACAGTTTAAATGTCCAAATCTAGCATGCCATAATAAACTTGATGGAAGTGTACCTTCTTCATGATGAGAAATATATGAGAAATGTTGTGCATCAGCAGAGGTTCCTTGCAGTTTGAGAAGCCTTTCTTCTTCTATTCCCCTCATGACAAGTGAGTGGTCAGAAGCTTTTCTTACCTCAAGCTTGCCATCAAACATATGAATGGAGTGACCTTGCTGGCGGATGTGGACCAAGGACAACAAGTTTCTCTTGAGCTGTGGGAGATATAGAACATGATCCAGAAGAAAGTCTGGAAGACCAGGCAGTTTAAGCCTGATTGTGCCAAGCCCTGATGGCTTGATTTTTGACTGATCTGCAAAGTATACTGCTCCATCAACATTATCAGTGAAATCTTCAAAAAAATCTTTTCTATGAGTCATGTGACTGGTTACTCCTGAATCAAGCAACCAATCATTTTTCGAAGAAGCAAGTGAAGCATTAAACAAATCTTCATTTACTCCAATGTTACATTGTGCCTCAATATAGTGAGCGGATTCAGGTGCTTTACCTTTGTCTGTATCATCAGTTTTACCTTTCTGTTGGTTTCTTTTCTGCTCAATTTTGTCCCATGGTAGCTTGCATGTAGAGGCATCATGTGATCCATTTCTTTTGTAGTGAATGCAGTGTAAGTCTGCCTTTTCTCCTTGAGAATGTCTGCCCCCCTGCCTCTGAAATATCTTCCTCTTCCTCTTCGTCCACCGCTTCCTCTTGTAGAATCTTGAGCAGGATGCTTTTCTTTATGAGCAAGGCACACAATCTCTTCAGAAGATTCAGGGGTTGTCTTCTTTCGAAAGGCTTTCTCTCTTTCAGCAAACTTTTTCACAAGAGAGTCAAAGGTTATATCTTTAAGATTTCCATTTGCTTGTAAAGACTCAAGATAATTGGAGTAAGTAGGATAGAGTGCCTTGAGAAAAGCAATAAGAGGGATATCTAGCTCAACCTTAGTGGATTTGATATCATGCATTATAGACTTTAGTTCAGATGCAAGAGCAAGAGGATCACTATTTTTCAGTTCAAGAGTGAAGAGTTTAATCATGAGCTGAACAACTTCAAGTGCAGAATGTGAGTCATAGAGTTCTTTCAGCTTTTGTAAGGCTTCAAAGGCAGTTGAATATGATGAAATATGATGACTCACCTCTTCATTTACAGATGCTGTGATTAATGCATAGGCTTTGTTGTTCTTGTTTTCCCAAATGACGAGCTCTTTGTCTGAGGTAGGTTGTACAGGGTCATTGTATCCTTCTCCGACACACTCTCGTTTCCACAACTCATTGAAGATGAGGGTGTGTTTTATCATCCGGGACGATTCAGGATAGTTCTCCTTTCCAGTGAGAACTATTCCTACCATAGAGATGATTGAATGCATTCTGTAAAAAAATACTTCTGCTGATAGAAAAAATACTTCTGCTGATATACAGTGAAATTGTACTCAAAAGGGCAAAAAGATTTCAAATACTTTATGCACTATGTTTTCTTCAAATCCCTCCAATGTTTATAAAAACATCCTCATATAATATATCCAACATATAACTGGACCATACTATAAACTTAGTTCATATTCCATATATATAAATCAATAAAATGTTATGGGACAGCGTTATTATCATATACCAACTCTGATATAACAGGCCTCTGGTCGGGGATTTGTAACCCACAAACTTCAGCGTGTACCCAACAAGCAAGTAATTCAGTCAACAGTAAGGAATGGTAATTCGACTCCTTGTAAAGCGAGAAACTCGACCAGGTGGACAAATACACTCCCACAAAGAATTCAATTGATGAAATTTTCTCTTTACACTTGTGAACTCCAGGCATAATGAAATTTGAGGATAGCTAGCATAATTTCTCCCTTTTGAAAGCTCAAATAAACTCACTCACCGAAGAATTTCTTTACTCCTGTGTATAACAATAATTTCAGTTTCCGCTAATCCCTCGACACTATGGTAGCAAAATTTTCTTGGAACTTGTCCGCTGGTCAGTAATTAAATTGTCGGTGTTCAACGTGGGGAAGAAGAGAGGTTCAACAATTATTTTTACTTGACCCAATTTGGTATGGAGGCTCCGCTAGATTACGGCTCTATCAAACAATCAACCAAACCACACTTCTGCTAAACAACAACGCATTCAACGCAGTTCTCTTTTCAATTTAATTTATAAATACACAGTGATTAATGAGAATAGAGGAACCTGGAGCCTCGTTCAGAGAGCAACCCAAAATATCAGTCACATGTAGAGATAAAACCAGCCATATAGATTCAGATATACAAGCTTCAATAGATGCAACTCAACCCACTTAAATTACTAGGAAACTGGTTGAAGGTACTGGGCATTACTCAGTATAAACTCGTGCCCATCCAATAAAACCGCAGTTCAATTCCATATACAAAAGCGGTGTATTACCATTCAATAAAACCGCAGTTCAAACGCACAGGCATATACCAAACGGTGTAAACGCACAGACATATACCAAAGTCGCAAAGCCAGTTCAATACCATATACAATTTCTGATACAAACTCATTCAATAAATAGCACATTCAACTTCGAACATAACGCATTCATTCAACATCGTTAATATTCAAAAACCATACACATACCATTCAACTTCGAACCATGTGCATACCAGAAGCTGGATCTTCATGGATGGTGGCGTATCTCTGCAGTGGCACCGTCAGGCCTCTGCGCTAAAACAGGAAATGACAGTATGGACAGATGTACAGTGCTGGCAGAGGTAGGTTATTTTAGGTCTGAGGGGAATAAGGCAGAGGCAGAGGCCAGGACAGAGGAGTTACAGGAGCATAATAGTTAAAAAAAAGGAGTTGGCTCTGATACCATGTCAGGTCAGGCAGTAACTCCACAAAACAAACACCTAATTCTTCTATTATTCCATAGGTAGGTCATTGTTATATACAATAGGAGTGATCGTTCAGTTCATCTCTCGATGACTGTTCACATTCCCAATTTATTTATTTACACAAAATTCCCCCAATCATGAAGATTAGGTGTCAACAAAGATTTTTTTGAAGATTTCACTGACAATGTTGATGGAGTAGTATACTTTGCAGATCAATCAAAAATCAAGCCATCAGGGCTTGGCACAATCAGGCTTAAACTGCATGGTCTTCCAGACTTTCTTCTGCATCATGTTCTATATCTCCCACAGCTCAAGAGAAACTTGCTATCCTTGGTCCACATCCGCCAGCAAGGTCACTCCATTCATATGTTTGATGGCAAGCTTGAGGTAAGAAAAGCATCTGACCACTCACTTGTCATGAGGGGAATAGAAGAAGAAAGGCTTATCAAACTGCAAGGAACCTCTTCTCATGCACAACATTTCTCATACAATTGTCATCATGAAGAAGGTACACTTCCATCAAGTTTATTATGGCATGCTAGATTTGGACATTTGAACTATGACAGTCTCCGCTTATTAAAGAAAAATGGTGTTGTTGGTTTGCCTACAATTCCTATGAAACTTAAGCAGTGTGATGCTTGCATTCTAGAAAAGCATAACAAACAGTCCTTTCATGATTCACATTCAAGAGCACATAGAAAACTTGAACGCATTCATTCAAATTTATGTGGTCCAATGCCTATTCCTTCTGCAAATGGAAATAAATATATCCTGACATTTATTGATGAGTACACCAGAATGTGTTGGGTTTATCTTTTGAAGAAAAAATCTGATGCTTTTCAAAAATTCAAGAATTTTGATAAATGGATTGAAAATGATGCACAATATCATATTGGGTCTATTCGCACTGATAATGGAAAATAATAGACATCAAATGAATTTGAAAACTATCTTCGCCAACATGGGATCAAACATCAAACAACTGTGCCTTATAATCCCCAACAGAATGGTGTAGCTAAAAGAATGAATAGGACAATCTTAAATATGGTACGATCCATGCTCTTTTTCAAGAATGTAAAGATAATGTTTTGGGATGATGCTGCTCTATGTGCTGCATATATAAAGAATAGATGTCCATCTAATGCTATAAGAAACAAGACTCCATATGAAATTTGGTATGGACATGTTCCTTCGGTAAAGCATCTCAGGGTCTTTGGTTCCACCTATTATGCCTTGATACCAAAGGTACATAGAAACAAACTTGGTGCTAGAAGTCGTAAGTGTATCTTCTTGGGGTATTCAAACACCTCCAAAGCATATCGCCTCTATGATGAAGTAAATAAGAAGTTTGTTGTATCTAGAGATGTAATTTTCCTTGAATCATCCAAAACTGACAATGTTGTTGAGCAGCATCTTGATCGCTTGGATAGATTTGCAAAATCAAAATCATTTCAAGGATTTGATAATCAGATTCCACATCTTGAAGGGGGGATTCCTATACTAGATCAACATGTGGAATCTTCTTCTGAAGAACACTCTCCCCCACATGAAACTCCAACAACGGATGATGCTTTAAGTGATGTAATTGATAGAATTGGGAGACTCAATCTCGATTCAGCCCTAACTCAATCAATGGAGCAGCTTCGACCATTTGAGAAAGCTCCCCCAAAGTGGTTGACAAAGACACTTGAAAGTGTTCATCCTGATGAAGTTGGAAAGATAGGAACCAGAAATTCAAACCGGCAAAATGGAGGTGATGTAGATGACTCTAATTCACCTGTTGAAATGGATGTTTCTTATGATTGTGAATTGAACTTGTCTATAGATTTTGAACCAATTTCCTTCAAAGAAGCTACTTCTCATGATGAATGGAAAAAAGTGATGCAAAAGGAGTATGATGCCCTCATAAAGAACGACACTTGGAAGCTGGTTGATCCTCCATTTGGAACCAAACCAATTGGCTGCAAGTGGGTCTACAAGAACAAGTATAAAGCTAATGGCTCACTTGACAAGCACAAATCTAGGCTTGTGGCAAAAGGTTTTGCATAGAAGGAAGGGGTCGATTATGAGGAGACTTTTGCCCCCACAGAAAAATGGGCTACCATTCGGACACTCTTTGCAGTAGCAGCTCAAAACGGTTGGAAAGTCCATCAAATGGATGTAAAAACTACTTTCTTGAATGGAAATCTAAAAGAGAATGTTTTTATGTCTCAGCTTGAAGGATTTGCTGTGAAAGGACATGAACATAAAGTATGAAAACTTGTGAAGTCCTTGTATGGCCTCAAACAAGCATCGCAACCTTGGTATGAAACTCAATTTCAAACATTTTGATCTTGATGATGCAACTTTATTTATCAAGAAAGTTGGCAAAACAATTCTATATCTTGTGGTATATGTAGATGATATTTTGATGACAGGGAACAATGAAAGCTACATTGCATCCATAAAGAAGGAATTGGGGAAAAGTTTTGAAATGATTGATTTGGGCTATGTTCATTACTCTCTTGGCATTGAAGTAACCCAACATCCAAAGTCCATATTTCTTTCTCAAAGGAAATACATTGGAGATCTGTTGAACAGGTTTGGCATGATAGAGTTCAATACTCTTCCTACACCAATGGAACAAAACTTAAAGCTCACATCTATTGAAGGAAAAGAATTTGAGGATGCAACAAAGTATAGACAACTTGTAGGAAGTCTCAACTACCTAACTACTACCAGACCAGACATTTCGTTTGCTATTGGAATCCTCTCCAGGTTTATGCAAAAGCCTTGTGAGGGACATTGGTCTACTATAAAAAGAGTTCTAAGGTACTTGAAGGGAACTCAAGACTTTGGAATCAAGTATACACAGGTGGACGACTTCAGTTTGATTGGATACTCTGATTCAGACTTTGATGGAGACAAAGAAACTGGAGTATCAACTTCAGGATATGCTATGAGTCTTGGATCAGGAGCTGTCTCCTGGAGATCACGCAAACAATCAGTTCCAGCAGATTCCACAACAGAGGCAGAATACGTGGCAGTAGCTGAAGCAACAAAAGAAATTGTGTGGCTCAGGAAAATTCTTGAAGATTTGCAGGTAAAACAGGTACAATCAACTCCACTCATGATTAACAATACTTCTGCAATAAAGTTGGCCAAGAACCCAAAGTTCCATGATCGAACGAAGCACATCAATACTAAATATCATCTGATTCGATATCATGTTGAGGCCAAAACAATCCATCTCCGTCATTGTTCCACAAATGAGCAAATTGTAGACATCTTCACCAGAGAACTTGGAAGGGAAAAGCTTGAACGATTCAGAATGATGCTTGGACTCACCAACATCCCTTCAGATTAAGGGGGGGAATGTTGACACCTAATCCTTGTGATTGGGTGAATTATTGTAAATAGATAAATAGGAAATATGAACAGTCATCGGGAGATGAACTGAAGAGTCTCTCCATCATGTATATAATGAAGACCTACCTAATGCAATAAAATAGTCAAATTATTTCTGCCTTATGGAGTTACTGCCTGCCCTGACAGTTATGGTATTAGTGGCTAGTGCTTTGACATAAAAGTGCTATAGGAAAGATACATTATGAATATAGAATTCACATAGCACTGGTATCTAGTCACTAGAGTTAGAGTATTTGTAGAGCATTGTTTGTTATTGACTAGATTTCCATTATTTTTTTTAACTAGTTGTAGTTTGCAAGTTACAATCGAGAGAAGGAATTATAGCCATTAGAAGAACAAATGTCCTTGTATACAATAGAGGAACAAATATCTAATGGAATTTCTAAAGATAGAATTGTTTTTCAAAGTCAATGAGAAATATTAGATTTTTAACTTTAGAAAGGATCCATGTTGGCAAAGCAAATGGACTATAAGTTCCTCATTTGTTGATGATAATGTATTAGAGTAGTGGCATCCTTTACTATGTCACAACTAGTAGAACATTTAAGATAACATAGCATACAGTACCTATAATTTCCATTTACATACATTACCTATAATGTTGTAGATCTCTTCAACTTAATTCCCATATTGTCCTATAATGTGGTCTAGAATGCACTAACAAATATTGTGTGCCTGTCTAAAATGAAGCTCCTTGGTATCCCAAAGTGCACTTAGACCTCCAAAAAATAAGTTTCCTATTATTTCTAGTTTATGGTGTTTCTATAGGGTATCAAAACACACATCTTGTTAAACTCATCAATGACCATGAACATGTAGGAATCTCCCTTCATGGTTGTTGGTAAACCTCCCACAAGCTACATGGAAATGCTTTCCCAAGGACAAGTGGGTACATGTGAGGGATGATATAGACCCTATTTCCTATTGTTGGGGTTGATGGTACAATAAAGCATTGTTACACTAAAAAATGTTACCATGACTATTTACAGTTAGTATGGCTCAATCAACAGTCATGCTACCCTCTTAGGCAAGTCTTATGCCTCTGCTATCCATCTCAAACTCAAAAAGAGAGAAAGTTTTGTAAAAAATGTGTTTATCTCTGGGGACGCAGGTTCTCTCAAGCCTTACCTGCGGCGACGCTCACAATGTTCACAAAGGCTGCGTCCTTGGACGCTCTGTATGTTAAGGGACAGGTGCGTCCTTCTGTAAAAGGCAAAATGCGCAAGTTTCATCTTAAAAAAGTTACTTGTGGTTACTTCTAGAACTTTCTAGAGGTCGGTTTGATGAAATGGATGCGCCTCCAGTTGGTTCATGTATCCCTATTAAGGAGGAACTTATCCCATCAATAAGGGAGCTATCCCACCCAAAGAGGGGGATTATCCCATTGATGGTGGACCTGAATAACCTCTTTACAGCACTATAAATAAAGGCATTGAGCCAGAAGGAGAGGAGGTTGAAAGCTATACATTTCTAAGGGTAAATGCTGCAGGAATTAGGACTCCCATTTAGAAGCTTGTGAGGAGAGATTGCCATCTTTGCTTGTTCTATTTGGAAGTGGGTGAGCTTTGTCAAAGTAGAGGAAGACTCTTGTGGACCCTGGGAGGAGCTTGCACAACACCAAGGCTCAGGTTGTAATGGTTCCTTTTGATTACCTTTAATGCAAATTGGTCCATTCTTCTCAATAACTTGTTGTTTATGGGTTATTTCATGTACTCCTTGGTCTATGTGTTGAATATGCTTTGTTTTATGTTATAATCAGGTGCTATTTAATTGTTTGACTGTTGGTGATTGCAGGTTTTGGAGAAAAGGAGGAGCTCATCCAGATCAACAAAGCTTGGACTTCTACAACAGAGTTTGGACAAAGGTAAGAATGAAACACTTGATTTCTCATATCATAATGCATGTTTAGAGAAGGATAGCTCTAGTTTGTTTTGTTTGTCATTAGAATGTCTTAGACTTCTAGGAAGGTCGGTTGTGTCCGCACTCTTGACTGATTCCGTGTGACAAATTGGCGACCATACTGGGGTGTTACGAGGATAGTTTTTTCTTGTATCAACCTCGTTAAAAAATGAAACAGGCTGTCATGAGGACAGTTCTTTTACTGAGTCAACCTCATTAAAAAATGAATCAGCTAGTTTTTAGGTCATATAGATAGGTAGAAAGTAGGATTGTGAGGAAAGTTCCTTTTACTGTGTCAACCTCATTAAAAAATGAATCAGTGTGTGTGAGGAAAGTTCCTTTTACTGTGTCAACCTCATTAAAAAATGAATCAGTGTGTGTGAGGAAAGTTCCTTTTACTGTGTCAACCTCATTAAAAAATGAATCAGTGTGTGTGAGGAAAGTTCCTTTTACTGTGTCAACCTCGTTAAAAATTGAATCAGTGAGTGTGAGGAAAGTTCCTTTTACTGTGTCAACCTCGTTAAAAAATGAATCAGTGTGTGCGAGGATAGTTTTTTCTTGTATCAACCTCGTTAAAAAATGAAACAAGGAGAGCGAGGATAGTTCCTTTTCCTGTGCCAACCTCGTTAAAAAATGAAATAGGGTGTTACGAGGATAGTTTTTCCTGTATCAACCTCGTTAAAAAATGAAATAGGCTGCAGTGAGGAAAGTTCCTTTTACTGTGTCAACCTCGTTAAAAAATGAATCAGTGAGTACGAGGATAGTTTTTTCCTGTATCAACCTCGTTAAAAAATGAAATAGGCTGTAATGAGGATAGTTCTTTTACTGAGTCAACCTCATTAAAAAATGAATCAGGTAGATTTTAGGTTATGTAGGTAGACTGTAAAAAGTAGGGTTTTGAGGACAGTTCCTGTTACTGAGTCAACCTCATTAAAAAATGAATCAGGTTTGAGGATAGTTCCTGTTACTGAGTCAACCTCGTTAAAAAATGAATCAGGTATGAGGATAGTTCTTTTCTTGTGTCAACCTCTTTAAAAATGAAACAACTCCCTTTTCAAGTTAAATATTGAAAGTAAACCTTCATTTCATCCAGCCGGTTGAATGCAATGAAGCCTGGGGGGCATGTACCTCATTTCGCATCATTATGCTGGGGGCATGCGAACTTTTTGAGCATAGTTCCTTGTCTTGTGTCAAGCTCGTTAAAAAATGAAACAAGGGTAGGTTAAGTAGGTAGATTGTAGAGAGTAGTCATGAGCATAGTTCTTTGTCTTGTGTCAAGCTCGTTAAAAAATGAATCAAGGTTTTTAGAGCATTGTTCCTTGTCTTGTGTCAAGCTCGTTAAAAAATGAATCAAGGTTTTTTAGAGTATAGTTTTTTGTTAGGTAGATTGTAGAAAGTAGTTATGAGCATAGTTCCTCGTCTTGTGTCAAGCTCACTAAAAATGAAACAACTCCCACGAATCTTTCCAAGATTTTGAAAGTAAAGCTTCGTTCCATCCACCTCATTGAATGCAATGAAGCTTGGGGGGCATGTACCTTGATTTGCATCATTATGCCGGGGGCATGTGAACTTGTAACAAGCATAGTTTTTCGTTTCAAGCTTGTGTAAACATGAAACCGAATCCGAGCATAGTTCTTTTCCTGTGTCAAGCTCGTTAAAAAATGAAACAAATCCCCCTCTACTTGAGTCGAGATATTGACTAGATCTCGTAAATGTTAAGTTGTATATTTAGGTTAGTTGTTTCGGTGTTTTGCATAATTTTCTTACAGTTTTAGGTCAAAGTCTTTTAAATGATCTCGTCACTAAACCTTCATTTCATCCAAATGGTTGAATGAAATGAAGCTAGGGGGGCATGCACTCTAGCAGTTATGCTTAGGGGGCATCAAGCACAGTTTTATCTCTGTTTCAAGCTTGTGTAAAAATGAAACTACTCTGAAGCATAGTTTTTCTCTGTTTCAAGCTTTTGTAAAAATGAAACCTATCTCGAGTCAATTTCAGTTATTTTCAAGACTCGTTAAACTCATGAAAATACCGAGATTATTTTGCTATCTTTCATTCTCGTAAAACAAATGAAAATGCCGAGATCTTTTCGTCTTTTCCTACTCGTAAATTAAATTGAAAGTCGGCCATATGAGTACATTTTTATCATTTTTTCGAACTCGTTAAAACTTACGAAAAAGTGAAAACCATGAGTACATTTTTATCCCTTTTTCGAACTCTTTAAAACTTACGAAAAAGTGAAACCTTGGAGTTCTCTTTTAAGCCCTTTTCAGACTCTTAAAACATGAAAAGATTGCCGAGCATTTCTTTTACACTCGTTAAAACGGAATTAAAAGACGGTCCCCTTTTAGCTCTTTTCTGACCGCAAAATCAGGAAAAGATTGCCGGGTTTTTGTCGTTTCAAACTCGATAAGGAAATAAAACGACGTGTCCTTGATCGCTTTTTACTTTTCAGGTCAACGACACTATTATGAAAGTACTCCTTGGTCGCAAGATCAAGCGGTTCCCCCAGGTATTATTTTATACTTTTTCGGGCTTGAGGGACACAATTGTACAAAAAAGTTCAACGTGGAGTCTCCTTTAGTTTTTTCAGACTCTCTAAAATTGAAAAACGCCGAGTTTCTCCTATACTGAGCTCGTTAAACTTTTACAGTAGAGGACCTGTTCAATTACAAACAGGAACGAACCACTCCTTCCTAGGGTTCGAATTTAAACTAGGTTGGACTCGTCTGAAGGATGAGCTTATAATCAAGCATATGTTATCCTCCTCAAGCTTGTTAAAAATAAAGAGGTACTTGCCAGAAATGGTGGGGGAAAAGAGAGAAGAATGAACCTATTTGTCACCTTTTGTCTCAGAAGAAACTTTATTACCACTCTTGAACACGACACTTTTTCATTCACCTGGGTTGGGAAATCTTTTACCTCACAGTTGATCAAACCACTTTGAAAGTCTTTAACCGGGTTCCGAGGATTAACTTTGAGTTATTCGTCACCAAGCCATCTGTCGTGTCGTTATGTGTTCAAGAGGTCTGCAAGCAAAACTTTCATCTGCAAAATACTTGTCATCCCTGAGTCAGTCCTTACAGCAACATTTCTTCAACTTGAACAATGATTTCGTGTTGCGGGCTTGCCTGCAACGGGTCGCTTTCTATCGACATCAGCACATTATCTAGAAAGATGACTTAGGAATCGACAGTACCTTGAAGTCTACATGCATCAATGGCAGGTTTCTCGCCTTTGACGTCAGTTTACATCATTGACTTTCGATCAAAGGATTCCGTGAAGTGTTCGACATCAAAACATCTATTCACATTTCACGGGTTGTGCTTGGTACTTTGAGAACCATTGACATTACTGGTGGTTTCTCTCACGCTTGTTAACAGTTTACATCATCGACTGGTAATCAAGTGGTTTCTAACATGTTCGACATCAAATCATTTAATCACATGGCTAGAATCGTACCAATTCGAGAAGTAGAAGTGAAGACCCTGGATCTAGTTTCTACCATCCAGGCTGCGAGGAGTTTTGTATTCATTATCTATGTAGACTAATCATAAACAGATGGCTGCATCCATACTGTGTCTACAAAAGTCTATAAAAATGATGTACTGCAAGATCATTCCTGTATCAGAGTAGTTAGTCCATTAGTTAAAGTTTTGAATCTGAGTATGGGAATGCCTACCTCAGTGATGATATAATCTTATACATGTATTTTGTGTTGAAAATTGCAGGTTCTAACCAAGTCATCCACAAGACAATCCTTGAAATGATAAAGTGCTTCACCCTTCCTAGAATTACAAAACCCTAATCTATTCCAGGCTTCGCACTTTAGGGGGCAATCTGTTACACTAAAAAATGTTACCATGACTATTTACAGTTAGTATGGCTCAATCAACAGTCATGCTACCCTCTTAGGCAAGTCTTATGCCTCTGCTATCCATCTCAAACTCAAAAAAGAGAGAAAGTCTTGTAAAAAATGTGTTTATCTCTGGGGACGCAGGTTCTCTCAAGCCTTACCTGCGGGGACGCTCACAATGTTCACAAAGGCTGCGTCCTTGGACGCTCTGTATGTTAAGGGACAGGTGCGTCCTTCTGTAAAAGGCAAAATGCGCAAGTTTCATCTTAAAAAAGTTACTTGTGGTTACTTCTAGAACTTTCTAGAGGTCGGTTTGATGAAATGGATGCGCCTCCAGTTGGTTCATGTATCCCTATTAAGGAGGAACTTATCCCATCAATAAGGGAGCTATCCCACCCAAAGAGGGGGATTATCCCATTGATGGTGGACCTGAATAACCTCTTTACAGCACTATAAATAAAGGCATTGAGCCAGAAGGAGAGGAGGTTGAAAGCTATACATTTCTAAGGGTAAATGCTGCAGGAATTAGGACTCCCATTTAGAAGCTTGTGAGGAGAGATTGCCATCTTTGCTTGTTCTATTTGGAAGTGGGTGAGCTTTGTCAAAGTAGAGGAAGACTCTTGTGGACCCTGGGAGGAGCTTGCACAACACCAAGGCTCAGGTTGTAATGGTTCCTTTTGATTACCTTTAATGCAAATTGGTCCATTCTTCTCAATAACTTGTTGTTTATGGGTTATTTCATGTACTCCTTGGTCTATGTGTTGAATATGATTTGTTTTATGTTATAATCAGGTGCTATTTAATTGTTTGACTGTTGGTGATTGCAGGTTTTGGAGAAAAGGAGGAGCTCATCCAGATCAACAAAGCTTGGACTTCTACAACAGCGTTTGGACAAAGGTAAGAACGAAACACTTGATTTCTCATATCATAATGCATGTTTAGAGAAGGATAGCTCTAGTTTGTTTTGTTTGTCATTAGAATGTCTTAGACTTCTAGGAAGGTCGGTTGTGTCCGCACTCTTGACTGATTCCGTGTGACAAGCATGCATCCTCTTATGAACCTAGCTACCCATTTTGCATCTTGGGCCAATGCACATACCTATGCATATTGGCCATTGTCTTTCCTATTGAAAAGTGCCCTGCAACCTTGGAGATGTGACCCTCTCTAATCAGGTGCAAATGCTCACCTTTAGAAACACATAACTTATCCAAATTGTAGAGTAACCCATCCTCGAGATAGTAGTCAATGGTGTTTTCACCATTATGCACATGACTTTGGTTCTGCAACTACTGAAACAACTCCTTGAATTCCTCATCCTCTAATTATGCCTCTCTATATGTGATCCAGGAGGATCCAAAAAGGACTAAAACTCAAAGCCGTCAAAATTTTATGGAAATAGCACTGTCTCGAAGAGCTTGATGAGACAATTCTAATGTGACTTGAATCACATCAAATTAATTTTGTATGTGAAATCTATGACAGTTTGAAGATTTTGACTAACATGCAAAAAGTGAAACTTATCAGGACATGTGGCAACATAAATATGTGACATGTGGAAGTATGGATAGGGTGACGTGGTAGCATTAGGCTCAACACATTGCATAGCATGGAATGACACATGGAATTTACTCAATAGTGACATGGCAGGCGGAGGCTGGTGTGGCGATGAATGGCCACATGGCATGGACCTATGGAAACATGCCATGTGGGCCAATCAAAGGGTGCTACATGACGCCTTGGGAACAATGCAAAAAGCTCTATCAATTTTAAATTTTGTTTCACAGTTTTCATTAGTGGGGTTTAAACTTATGAGGTTGGCGGAGACGAGCCAATGCTCTACGGATGAACCATGACCATTGGTTGTTACAAATGTGGAAACAAGTTTATTTAAAGTTTATTAAGTTGTTGGTGCCTAAAAAAGGACAAGTTTGCAGTCTCAAGCATGGGACCTGCCCCATGGATATATGTCTTGATAACAAATTCTGAAAGTGCTACCAAATATGCCACCATACTAAATATGACCAAGTCACGTTATCAAACTATAAGTGTTCCAATTTAAATAAGGTTTTCCATGCCAAACCATGCATAAAATAACATTGTTAAATGTGCTCAATGGATTATTGAAATGCTTAACATATGTAGAATATGATTGGTGGGGGTATTCATCAGATAAACATATGTTAATATTTAAACATAATTGTGTAGCCTTATATGGTTTAGTTGGATTATAACAAGGATTATTTTTATATGTTACAATGGATGGGTCCACAACCTCTGCGAGCTGAACCCTGAAGTTGTGGACACCCAAAAACATATATATGTAAAAGAATAACCACAACACCACAGTATTTAGGTTTTAATATTTTGGTAGTGCCAGGATCTTTTGAGGTTGTTATTATGCATGTAATTTTGTAAACAAAGCATTTTATAACTTGATTTTCCAACAACCAAAAGGAGGTTTTGGGCACATTTTGGAGGCCACTTCTTGGTAGCAGCGAAATCATTTGTAGTAGGATTTTGGAGGCATTTTTCTTATTTGCATTGCAATTTTGGGAGAATAATAATTATGCCACTCCCTTAGAGACAAGACCCGGAGATGTAGTCCACATTGGCTGAACTCCATTGTCAATTGATTTTCTTTCATATTTTCTTCTCATCTCAATCTTCTATATTTCTTTAAGTTAGAGCTTCTTTAAGTCCTTTGTGCTTAATTCCAATTCATTAATTGCCCATTTTAAGCCAATTTATTTTAATCATACACACTTGAATATTTTTCCAACCCAAGTCACTTTAAAAGTGTTCAAATAAGGAATTGCTGAGGGAGGGGGGGGGGGGTTGGGGCGGGGGGGGGTGTTGGTGTGGGTGAATCAGTAATTAGTGAGGTTTTTAAATTTTATTCTCAATTCTTAATTTCCTTTTAATCTTAACAATAACTTATGTGAGAATACTTAATACTATACATAGAAAAGAATGTAAACCATTCACATGAACATACAATCTATCAATTGAGCATCATGCATCTATTGAAAAAGTATTTTTAACATGGAAATTCAAAGGGAGAAAACTACCAATCTGTTTGTTATTATTATGTAATTTAAACTCCTACTTAATTAAATCAAGTTGTTTTTGATCGCCCACTCACAAGAGGCCCCATCTCCCTTGAAGATAGCAAGCCACTTCTTGAGAAGAGGCACCAACCTCTTATGAATGTTGGCTACCACCTGCTTTGGACAATTGTTCTTCTTTTCATACAATTTTCAAATTGAAAACAAAGGCCTATACAAATACACAAAATATAAACCTAGTCAGTTGTTACACAAAAGACATTCTCCTCTACATTTTAGTCCTTCTTTGCATTGCACACTTCACTGATAAATTATATCTAGTCTCATCTCTCAATTGATCTACATGACTATCAAATTTCAGCCACCATAACCCTTCTTCTCACACTTGGTCACTTACTACCCTTCACACTCTTCAGTCAACCCACAATACTACTTCACACTTGAGACAATGTTTTCTCCACATTTTTGTTCATTGGAGACACAATGTTCAACATGCCTTGTCATCTCATCAACCACCGCATTTAATTTCTACAGTGGCACATCTATGGTCTCCATTCTCCTGGCACATCTGAATACTTACCTATACAATTGAATTAATTTTGTGATTGACCTTTAGAGTGTTCATCCATGCTAAAAATTAATTCTCAGTCAACAAGTGTATGGGTAGCATTATCACTCAACCACTGCATCTATATTTATTCTGGGAATGGGAACCTAAGAATAAATTAAACTAAGAATTAAGATCTCATAAAAATTGCACATTACAGCAAATCTCTCCATGCCTATTATTAGGATTTTGTGTACTAGATATTCTTTAGCATGTTTCTCTTGGTCATTGGTTAGATCTTCAGCAACCAACCATATTTTCCAATTAAAAATTCATAGCGTGCAAGAAAGAATAGCAATAACTTGTTCTTGTTTTGAGTTAAGCTTCATTAAATCATCCTTTGAATCGTGGCCCTCTCTATCTCAATCTAGGGATCACATCAATTTCCATTGACTTCAATTCTCATCTCTGGATTTTGACTTGTTTTCACGATCAGTGGTGTTAAGTTTCTAAACAAATTCAGACTCATACGCCTTTTTTAAATTATATGCTCCTGACGCTTTTCATATATCTTGAAGGCCTTTGGTCATAGAAATACAAAAATGTGTCATAAAGCCACTACTAAATAGCTTTCAGACACCTTTTTTTCACTATATCCCCAAGAGATTAAATACCACGCATTAAAATTTTGTGCCCTCGGTCACACAGCCACACAAAACCTTGTTTTGGCACTTTCATTTGGCCCCTTGCACCTTTAGCCCAGAGATATAATTTGTGTACCCTTATTTTCATTTGGTATGAGCCATGCAAGATGATGTGCAATGTGGGGCCCACCTAGAGCCTTTCCTATTCTCCTATTGGTTTTTGTTATGCCATGTTGGCCTAGTGCCTAGTCAGTCCACTACTCCTTTTTATGCACCCTTTATAATATATCAGGGTCTTCCTTACGGGATGAGCTATTCTAGTGGGGTTTTCTTAACACTCACATCAATAACTCAACTGCCAACTGGTCTAATTTGGCTCTGATAGTTTCCTGTTTAGCCCATGCCCAGTGAGCTCGCTAGTTCCTTTGGGCCGCGATCCAATACCTTATGAGATCCTGCCACCAAGATGATGTCATGCTGAGATCACACATGCCATGTGTCACTTCCAGTGTGGTCCATTTATCATCCTGAAATGGCCCACTTGGGTACCTGAAAATGCCAAAAGTGCATTGCATCTGTCCCCTTGTTATTGGTTGAGTGTTGACATCATCAATAACCAACCAAATGTTGCCATGTGCTACACTATCTGCTCCACATTTTCCCTATCCTTAGAGAAATTAGCTTGTGGCTTTGTGTCCTACTCTTGTTCGTTGTTTGTGGTTATAGAGAGGGGGGTAGAGAAATCATCCACCACCATCAATCTTGCGATTGGCAGTTCGACCAAACAGCTTTGCACCATCACTTCTTCATGTTAGCAATCGAATAGCTAGACTCGATGTAATTACACCGATACGCTGGTCAGGATGCATGGCGACAAATTCACCCACGAAATTGTCCTCTATCTAAATAGTCACTTCTGCCAATTGTTCCACCACATTTGATAATTCCACTAAACTTAAACTTGCTCCAAAGGGTCCTCCAACTACTTATAGGTTTGTAACTTCACTTGGGGCACCCTAAGCTTTAAACATCATTAAATCCCATGAGGCCATTTGTGGACTTCCACATACCATTGGAAATATGTTTCTAAGCATAGTCCAACTTTTCCACTTCTAGCAGTATCAAATCTAGATTCGTAAGGCATACGTGCCTTCAAATTCTTGACCAACAAACCATCATAGCTATAATATTTTATATCTGCTTTGCATATCATTATATTATACTGATTCTCTACTTGAAGACTACAACAATGTAGGACTCCCCCTAAGCTTGACATCAATGTTACCTTGGTTGGCATCGATTCCAAAACCCAGGATGCCACCAACCATTCAGACAATGCTAATTCTTCAACAATCCCTCCTTTGGCATTGATGGCAACAAACCGATCTCCCCCTAAAACCAAGAATTGTTGTCTCCATCTTTGTACTTCCCCTGGAATCAATACATGTCTCACTCTTTTGACATCAATGGAAAACGAAGCACCTAAAAATCCCCCTAAAACTTTTCATCCTACCCTTCAATTGATTTAATAAGTTGAGTAGCTACCAATTCTTATTGAGATTGAGTAGTTTGGTTGGAGAAGAGAAAGCTCCTATTTGTTGTCTATGATGTTCAAACAGTTCTTGTGCCAGTGTTTTTGTGAAAATATATGAAAGTTATTCATTAGTGGCCACATATTCAAGTTTTAACAAGTAATAACATTAGCAAAAAAGTGTTCTCTTAAGAAATGAAACTTGATGGGAATATGCTTGATATTTGAGTGCAGGACAAGCTTCTAAGAAATGATTATAGCCCTAGTATTATCACACATTGTTGGAATTGGATTAGTCAAGTTTACCTTGATATCCTCTAAGTTATGCTTCATCCACATAATTTGTGTGCAATGGGTGGCAACAATAATGTACTCCACTTCAATTGTTGATAATGAGTTTGAGTATTTATTTTTACTGACCCAAGGCACTAGACAATATTCTAAAAAGAATGTTGCTCCAGAGGTGTTTTTTTTTTCATCAAGACTTCCTGCCCAATCAACATTTGTATATGATTTTAATTTGAAATATCTACTTCTGGCATACCACAAGCCATAGTCTATTGTGCCTTGTAAGTATTTGAAAATCCTTTGTACAGCAATGAAATCAATTTTTTAAGGACAGGCTTAAAATCTAACAATTAAACCTACTTCTTACATGATGTCTAGTCTTGAGGTTATGAGGTTAATCAGATTTCCAATCGTTGATCTGTATATTGTCTGATTTACTAGAGGTGACTCATCTTCTTTACATAACTTACAGTGAATAACCATGGGGGTACTAACTCACTTGCATTCTTCAAATCCAAATTGCTTTAGTGTTTCTCTCAAATACTCGGATTGGGAGATGAAGATTCCATCCTTTGATTGAGAAATTTTCAACCCTAGAAAAAAGGATATTTCCCCTATCATGGCCATCTAAAATTATTTCTGCATACACTTTGCAAATTGATGTCTCAATTTCTCCAAGTCGCTGCTAAATATTATGTCATCTACATAGATCACCATAATCAATAAGTGATCATCACCATATTTTATGTACAAATTGCTATCTGCAGTGCCTCTCTTGAAGCCTTGTTGTTGAAGGTATTTATCCAACTTGGTATGCCAAGCTCTAGGAGCTTCTTTGAGACCATACAAAGCCTTCCTCAATTTGAATACATAATATTCATTCTTGGAGAGTATGAAAACTTCTGGATCTTCTATATATACTTCTTCTTCTAGATCACCATTGTGAAATGTCGATTTCACATCCATCTGGTATACCCTGATGTTATTTAGACTTGCGAAATCAAGAAACATTCTCATAGCTTCTAATCTAGCTACAGGTGGAAACGTTTCTTCAAAATATATCCCTTATATTTCATAATAACCTTTATAGACTAGTAGAGCCTTCTTCGTTATTAATTGGACTTTCTCATTTAACTTATTTTTGAAGATCCATTTGGTTCCTATCACATTTTTCTCTTTGGGTCTTCGAACAAGATCCCAGATATATGATCCAATTATTTATTCATTGCCTTCACGTATGACTTATCTTCACTTTCTTGATGGGCTCAACATGAGATAGTTGAGCAAGGTTTGTGCAGCTTGAACTGTCAATAAATCTCCTCCTAGTTTGTACACCAAGTCTTTGATCACCAATAATTTAACTTTCATAATGTTGTTTTTGTACACATTGTTAGCACTCCATAATTTTCGTTCTATTTATTATTTAATTCACACATTTTGTAGAATTTTGGCATTTATTCTTGTTTGAAGTTCATTATCCTATATCAATCACATCCTCTTGATTTTTGGGAATTGATTTCTACAAGAGTTAAGTGACAAAATAACGCAGCAAAGTTGCTACGCTACTATCAAAGCATTGAAATTTGATGGAGGATCACGGTTTTGTTGTTATTTCTTATGTAGGGATATTAAAGGAGGTTTTTAAGTCTATCAACATCATCTATCAATTGTTTTTCTCGGTTAGAGACCCCAACATCCAGTCAAACATATGCAAGTGAAAATTCACTGCGCTTCTGCTGTAGGTGGTGTTTTTCAAGGATGTCGATGAAAAAATGTTATCCTATAGGTATCTAATGTTTTAAAATATATATTTCACATGTGTGACACTTTTAAAATTCTAGGAAGTGATCAGAAGCATGCAAATCATGAACTCATTGCATTTTTGTTGTAGAAGGAATCAACACAGCAAATGCACTCGAATTCCAGACAGACAACAATTCGACCTTTCAATTCGACTTCCCAACTCTTGAAATCAATTTATATGATTATGAAAAGTTTCCTTTCAGGTTCAACATTCAAGAATTGATCATATAATATGAAAAATAATATTTGTGTGTTTTAGCTACATGGGATTTTCTTCATTTTTTACTGTTTTAGCAGTTAACTTCAAAATCCGTTTTTGAAAAAATGGAAACAAATCTTGAAAAACCAAAATAGGTTTTTGTCAAACATGAGCTGAAAAAAAAAATAACCTTCCGTTTTGTAACATGTATCATATATTGGAATATTCGAATGAATCTTTACAACCTATTTTTTATATTTTGTAATTTCTTGTCTTAGTCATGATGTCTGGACATGGATTCCGAGGAGATGGATAATAATTTTTTAAAATTGAGAGATGTTTCTATGAATCACAAGCTCATCTACAAAATATCCTTCAGTTTTGTAACAACTATAATTATTAGAGAGATATGATCCAATCTTCAACCCTTATTTTCTAGAATTATAGTCCCTATTTCCTAGCAGGCAGTTTCTAAGTCTAATGTAACTAACTCTATCTTTCGAGGAATAGTTGAGCTCGACCCCCTAAGTCAAGGATGAGATAATTGTATATATTTCATGAATTGTAGTGTGTAACAGGTTTTTTGGTCAAGGTTTGATAGAGAAGACATTGTGCATTATACATTTTCATTAAGTTTCAATGAATGATGAAGGTTGAAGTCTAATTTTTTAGGGATTCATGTGTCAGTCTCTTATGGTGAAGTTTATATCTTGTTTTGTTTCTTTATATTTTTTTATTTTCATGGTTAAATTTCATGTCTTCAATGTTTAGTTAAGAAACATTTATTTCAGAATTCACTTTTAAGTGCTCAGTTATGGCTCACTAAACATTTTAGTGTTTTCCCTCCATTGAAACATCTAAAATTCATCCTCATCTAGATTCTTTATATGTTATCAATTTCACTAGTCCTATGCTCACCTCTCTACAATGAAATTTGACAAATAAACCATAAGGAATACCTACCTTGCCCCTATCTAAGGATTCCTCATTTTCCCATCATATCACTGAAAATCATTAGCTCCATATGACTCCATACCTAATGAATTTTCCCTATTCCCTACCATCAAACTATTAAACCTATTCCTCTCTTATCTTAATAGCTAGCCTAAGACCTAAGACTAAAGATTCATATAGAGAGAGCCCTCTTTGAAACTAGAAGGGCTAGATTCTAGTTTTAAAGTGGTTTGTGGTTCCCTTTTGGTTCCTCTCCATAGCCTAGGGGAATTACAAAAACACGTATCTGTAAGGAGTTTTGGGTCTTTGCATTGAAACTATTTCTTCATCTTCTACCTTTATTTCTTATTTTTCTAAGAATAAGGTGGTTGAAATTTCTTCTCCATCTGAGTTCACATTTTCTTTGGATGGCTCATATTATGATGGTATTTCATCCATTGCAATGTCAATGCAGTCTTTAAATCATTTTTTCCCTTTGCTGGAGCATTTCTAGCTCTTACTTTTGATTGAGTATCCAAGGAAAATACCTTCATCAACATGGGGGTCAAACATTCCAAGGTTTTTATCATTTCTTTTAATGAAGCATTTACTCCCAAACACCTGATAGTGTTTCACTGATGCAGGGATCTCTTTTCATAACTCATAGGGAACCTTATCACTGTTAGGCCTGATTTGTGTTTTGCTTGCTAAATATAAGGTTGCTTGTGTTCTTCTACCTATAACATGTGTGGTGTATCTGCCTCTTCCATCATAGCTTTGGTCGTCTCTTGAATTGTTATGTTCTTTCTCTCTACTACTCTATTTTGTTGTGGAGTTCTAGCCACTAGGCACTACCTCCTTTTGGCATGCTCTTTACAATACTCTTCTATCCACCTTTGTTCTAACCTTAGGCATTTGATATTTATATCTTCCTCATTTTCAACATGAGCTTTAAATATCTTGAAATTATTCAAAGCTTCTGAATTCTCTTTCAAGAGCATTATCCATGTGGCTCTGGTAAAATCATGAATAAAAAAAATAAAGCACTTTTCCCCTCTTCGGATTTTTGTCCTTGTTAAGCCACACATATTTGTGTGAATAAGATCTAGAGGTTTAGATGATGAGAACTCCTTTTTCTTGAAATGAGTCCTTGCCTACTTACCAAATTGACAATAATTGCAGATTAAGTCACCAGGTCTTGATAGTCTTAGCAATCCTCTTACTTCTCCCATCTTGCTGATCTTTATGAGACTGTCAAAATTCATATGACCAAGTATCCTATGCCACAACCAGGTCTTATTTGTCTTACTTAGGTATCAACTTACTCTAGAGTCACCAAACACATATACAGTGTTGTGAGTCATGATTGCCTTTCCCACTAGCTTTCCATTTTATTCCTTTCGGATCTTACAATGTTTGGATGAGAAGGTCACGTTATAACCATTTTCACACATATTACTCACACTAGAAAATTTTGTTTGAAGCCTTCTACACAAAACACATTTTGAGCCTTGGTCTTTTCATCAATACAAACTATGCCCTTTCCCTTAATCCTAGCTAGAGCATTATTTCCAAATGTGACATTTTTCCCTCTGTCCTTTTCATTCATAGAAAAGAATTTACTCTTGTCTCCATCATGTGATTGGAACAACCACTACCTACATACCATCTACCTTCTTGGTCATGAATAGACAAGGTAAGTCCACACTCCATGGTTTTCTCAGTCTTACATTTCCAACTCTTCTTGTCTTTTGGGAAAGCTGGCTACCAAGAATACTAAGGTTTAAAACCATACTCAAACTTTCTTCTTCATTCACTACCCTTATGTACAAAATTATTGAATTTGAAGCATTTAACATTAACCATCAGGGGGAAAGAGGATTCCTATTCCCGGGAAGTGAGTTTTGAGAACTAAAATTATGATAATTTCTATATCTTATATTTTCATAACTTTCAACTTTTTTTCTTCTGCAATTAATAGCTTTATGTCCATAGATACGACATTTATATAAATGAACATAAATGAAATTAGGGTACTTAAAATTAGAAAGTTTATGAGTTTGTGTAGGTTGCAGGTACCTCTGTTGCCTTGTCGATTGGTTAATTATTCTCTGGTGTGAGATTTCTATGCAGTTATAATTCTTGTTCCAATGTTGGGTGCCTCTCTGGCTTTATTTGTTTTTTGTCTCCATTGAGTCTTCCTTGAAGCACTTTCGCATAACTATGGGGTTCTTCAAATCCTGTGGACCTAAAGCTCATATTTCTCATAGAAGGTTCATATGATCCAGAATATCCCAAGCCTATCTTCTTTTTTGGAATACGGTTTAACTTTATTGTCCCTTCAACAAACCTTTTATCCAGATCCTTCTGGTCTCTAATCTCTCAAGATCTGTTCTTAAGGAGACAATTTAGCTTCTATACTCTGACAATTCTCCTCTTATTTGAGACTCAAATAATTGAGACATATTACTTCCATTTTTCTCCCTCTAAATTGAATTTTAGGGACACAATATCTCCTTTGCATGTTTCAAAAATTATCTGTTGTGTTTTCTTGATTAGGTCTCTGTTTAAGGATCTATTCTCCTCCTCTAGATTTTCACATGTTTTTTGTTTTTCTTCTAAACAAAGAGATAAGTTGTCTTTAATTTTAATGGATTCTTCAATATTTTTTCTTTCATAGAAAAAAGCCTTATTTTCTAAGTTGTACATCCCTTCTTCATCTGCTTTTTAGTTTCTTTTTTCTTTTTTTGACCTTCTTTCACTCATCAAGAGAACAACTGAGCTCCCCTTTAGGATCCACTGCTCCTACTTCTTCTTCTTCATTGTCTATGACATTCTGTTTCTTGGAGTCAGCTTCAAGTTCCATAAGTACACATTCATTTAACTCACCCTCTGAATAATATTCACTATCATATGTTGGTGCCGAACTGTCTTCTTTGGAGTAGAGTCCTTTCTTCCTGAGGGGATTCTTCTTTTGAGAATTATGATATTTATCTTTTGGCTTTGTATATTTATCCTTCTATCACTTTTTTTTATAGGGACACATCGTTGTGAAATGAATAAAACTTCCACGATCAAAGCATTTTAAGGGAAACTCGCATTTATACTTTCCTGAGCCTTGTTTTAGTTTCCTTGGCAAAGTGAGCCAACTCTTGATCAGATTCATAGTTGGAACAATCTTGATGATCTTTGCGCTCTTTATCCTTCTTGGACACATTGAAAGCTTCCTCCTTTGGTTCGGTCTTCTCTTTACCTATTCTCATCTCATATGATGTGAGAGTACAAATCACTTGGTCCATAGTGAAACTTTTCAAGTCTGTCATTTCATCAATGGCTGAGATCTTGGCATCGAATATCATAGGAAAATACCTCAAAACCTTTTGAACAATTAATTATTCTTTGACAGGTTCACCAAGTCCTCTAATAATGTTGGTCACTTCATAAACTCAGAGGAAATACTCTACGATACTCTCTTCTTAACTAATTCTCAAGCTCTCAAACCCCATTCTAAAGTTCTAAAGTTTGGGTTGTTTAACTTTCTCATCTCCTTCATGAATCTGATTAATCTTGTACCACACTTCCTTGGCTGACTTTTTTCTTTCAATTGAATAAAGCATGCCTAAAGAAGATCTTAGGCTTACATAATCTTGCTTGATATTGGACCACAAGACCTGTGGAGACCAACCCTCCCCACCTAACTGTTGGACCACATCCACGGGACATATACTTCCTTGGATGGCTTACAATGCATAACCTTTACAAGTTCAAACTGACTAAGATAGAAGAGAATGTAATTATTAACCTTTGACTTCTTTCCATACACCTTTTTATCATCTGAATTTGTAGGAGGGACTGCAGGGACAACATACTCTACCAACACAAAGCTCCAAAATTATACCCCTAGGAACATAACATAGGCTTCCATCCTGACCTTCCAAAAGACACAGTTTGTCCCATAAAAGACTAGTATCTTACTTGAGTGAGCATCCTAACTATATTTTCTAGACATAATTCCATATAGATCGACCTTCCAGTGGTTAAACTCTTCCTAAAGTAACTTGGTATTGACACGAATTGTTGGAATAAGGAATTATTGAGAGGAGAGGTAGGGGGGGGGGTGAATCAATAATTAGTGAGGTTTCTAAAATTTAGGCTCAATTCTTAATTTCCTTTCACTTTTATAAATAACTTATGTGAGCATTCTTAATACAACACATAGATAGAAACATAAACCATTCACAAGAACATACAATCCAACGATTGAGAAACATGCACATATTCACACAAGTATTTTTTACGTGTAAACCCAAAGGTAGAAAACCACCAATTGTCTTGTTATTATGATGTAATTTACACTTCTACTTAATTACATCAAGTTGTTTGTGAGAATCTACTCACAAGAGACCCCAACACCCTTTAATATAGAAAGACACTACTTTCCAAGAGGCACCAACCTCTTATGAATGCAAGCCACCACCTGCTCTGGCCAATTCTTATGTTTTTCATATAATTTTCAAATTGAAAACAAAAATATAAACATGGTCAGTGATTACACAAAACACATTATCCTCTGCTCTGCAGTCTTTCTTTACACTGCACACTTCACTGCTAAATCATATCTGGTCTCAACCCTCAATTGCTCTGCATGACTACCAGCTCTTGACCAACATAACCCTTCTACTCACACTTGGACACTTACTACCCTCAGGCTCTTCACTCATCCCACAATGCTACTTCACAACTAAGACAATGTTTTCTCCACCTTTTTTCTCACCAAATACATAGTTCTCAACATGCCTTGTCAACTCATCAACCACTGCATTAATTGTGTACTGTGGCATATTGGTGTTTAATTAAGAAATCTACGTATGGGACTCGCTCACTCAATCTCTAGGATAAATATGGTCTCCATTCTACTTGAACATATGAATACTTACCTATGCGTTTGAATTAATTTTGTGATTGACTTCAGAGTGTTTATCCATGTTGGGAATTAATTTTCATTCAACAAGAGTATGGGAAGCATTATCACTCAACCATTGCAGTTGTATTTATTCTGGGAATGGGCACTTGAGTACTCATTAATCCAAGAATTGAGATCTCAGTCAAACTACACATTACAACAAAGCTCTTCATGCCTATTACCAGTCCTTTTGTTTACCAGATGTTCTTTAGCATGTAACTCTTGATTGGTGGGCATATCTTTTGCACCTAACCATGTTTTCCATTTATAACTTCATAGCATGCAAGAAAGACCAGTGGTGACTTGTTCTTGTTTTGATCCAAGCTTCATTAAATCATCCTATAAATTGTGGTCCTCTCTATCTCAATCCAAGTCTCACAATAATTTCCATTGACATCATTTCCCATATATGGATGTTGACTTGTTTTCATGATCAAAGGTGCTAAGCTCCTAAAAATTTGTTGACTCATATGCAATTTTTAAATTATATTCCCCCGATTCTTTGCATATAGCATGAAGGCCCTTGGTTCTAGGAAGACATAAATACATCATAAAACCACCGCTCAATAGCTCTCGAGCACCTTTCCTTATTATAGTCATGAGGGTTTAAATGCCACACATTAACATTCTACGCCCTTGGTCACTTAGTCTGACACAACCTTTTTTTGGCACTTTCATTTGGCCCCTAGGGCCTTTAACCTTCGAGATGAGTCGTGCAGGATGATGTGTAGTGTGGGGTTTTCCTAGAGCCTTTCCTATTCTCCTATTGGTTACCACAATGTTGTATTTGTTGGATGCCTAGTCAGCCTGCTGCTCCCTCCTATGTGCCCTTTATAATTTTTTGGGGTATTCCTTACATGATGATTTGTCTAATTGGGATCTATTCAACAATCACATCAACCAATCGACTACTTATCATGTTGAGTTAGCTCTGACAATTGTCCTGTTAGCCCAAAGCCCAGTCAAATTCTGGTTCCTTTGTGCCTTGCTCCAAAACCTTTCGGGCCCCTTCCAGTGGGATGGCATCATGATGATGTCACACATGCCATTTGTTGTTTCTGAAGTGGTTCATGTGTCACCCAAAATGACCTACTTGGGTACCCAGAAACCCCACAACTGCATGACATGTGTCCCCAACTTATTGACCCATTCTTGACATCATTAATATGCAACCAAATTCTACCACATGCTGCACTATCTGCTCCACATCTGCCCTGTCCTTAGAAAAATATGATTTTGGTTATTTTGCCCCTCTTGCTAGTTAGTTGTGGTTTTAGAGTGGGGTGTGGTGCAATTAACCAAAACCTTTGATATTGTGATTGATGGTTTGGCCAAAGAGATTTACGTGACCCCTTATTCATGTTAATATTGAAGTGGCTAGACTCAGTGTAATTATACCGATTACCTAGTGAGGACGCATGGCGGGAGATCCATCAACGAAATTTCTTAGCATTTAAACAGTCACCTCCACTAACATTTACACCACATTTGGAAATGCCACCAAAATTTAACTTACTCCAAAGCGTCGTCCAACTACTTTTATCTCTACAACTTGACTTTGGGGCACCATAAATATTTACTGGCATTAACTATTGGTCCAGGAGGCCATTTGCAGACTTGAAAATAACATTAGAATGCTCTTTCCCAACACAGTCCAACTATGCCACCTCCAGAAGTATCTAAGCTAAATTCCTAAGGAAAAAATTCCTTTAAATCCTACTACCATGATGATTCTCAACTTGAATATTGTAGCAATGTAGGACTTCCCATGAGCTTGACATCAATGAAAGCTTGTTTGACATCAATGCCAACGCACAGGATGGCACCAACCTTTCATACAATGCTAGTTTCTCAATAAAAGGATCCTAGATCAATTGGTATTAGAGCAAGATTGATGGTGGTTTTTGAATGTGCGTGATAACTAGCAAAAATTTAAAGCAAGGTGAGGGAATAATTGTTGAAGACAATTTATAAATTGGATCAAGAAGCTTCTCTCAAAGAAGAGAGATGTCGTCACAAAGGGGAGAGTACAATCCTTTTGGTTTCAATGTATAGTTTCATAAAGCTTTCATGGAGATGAATAACGTGGTAGAAGAAATATATTGGGAATGAAATAAGTCTAGAAAAGGAAGCTTGTTGAAGAAATTCAAAGATGAAGACTTGGAAATGGATCCTCATTCTTCTCACCGTTCTCTTCATTAGGCTTGGTATTTTTGAGAAACAATCTCAAAGTGTTGTATTGATGTCATTAAGAAATATGGAGGTTGATAAAACTTTTCACTTATTGAAATAAAGATGGACATTAGGAAGCTAAATGTTAGAAACCCCATCTAGATCTTTGTTCAAAGATGGAGAAGAAGATCGAAGTTGATTCCTCACTGGTGAACATAGGGAAATTGAAGAGCCTCATTTATTTAAAGGTGGAAAAAGAAGGTGATATAAAGCCTGGAAATGAAGTAGTTACAAGTAATCCTAACTATGATGTGTTTCGAGAAACATCAACACTTCAATGTGGGAATTTCTTATGGGAACCTATCACGAGGATGAAAGGACTTGTTAGTACATTCTCATTAAAATTTTTGTATTTTTTAATGTTGCTAATGTGTTGTAAATGGGTAGTAGTTGGAGTAATAAAAGCATAAGAATATGGGAAAATAAAAATGTGTAGTGATATGGTTTCAATCGTCATAATAGTTACACAAATTTTTATGATGAACTAGATCCATAGAATAGGGTAGATAGATAGCGAATAAGTGGCTAGGAAGATCCCACACTTAGTATTTGATTAATAACCATTTGGAGCTCCAATAAGGTCTAAACTTCAAATATCTCAAAATTTAATGGAAATAATTTCATTTCGAAGAGCTCAATGAGAAAATTCAAATGCAACTTGAATCACATAGAATATATTTTGTGTGCAAAAACACACAAAAATCCACACACTGCATTTGTGTGTTTTTTCAGTCATTTACAATTCTCCTTGTGTGTCTAGCGAAAATCCACACACTGCACTGACCAGGCCTAAATCGCCATGTGTCATTTGCAAAGGAGACCACTATCACAAAGATTGTCCTTGCATCCCTCGGATCTTAAGCGACTAGTCTCCTCGTTTGCACAACCCAGTGTCGTCAACCTCTGATGATCATGTTGAAAACACACCGTCAACTAGTGAAAGTGAAGCCCCAGGACAAAAAGGAAAATATAGATTTCCTTGTAAACTGTGCAAAGGCGATCATGCCATCCACCGTTGTCCCTTCTTAGACGAAGCTAAAAGAGTTTTAGACGATCGTCGGGTTTCACCATTACGACTTCCTCCTGGATATAAAAAACTCTTGCCGAGTCCGTCACTAGTTGAAAATCCGGCTGGCCCGCTCAGGTGGTCGACCGAGGCATCTATCATTGAAGATAAACCATCTGAACCCATACCAAACGAAAGTAAAAAGGTCGAGGCGGTAGTTGACCCGGTCTTGCCTTCAGAGGTTCCATCTTCAGATGATACAGTCACTGAAGAGAACAAGGATGACACCGTCCAAATTCTTTTCATAAGCACAGACTCCAACGAACATGGGGGAAATTTACCCGTTCCTTTACCGAAGGAAGGAAGTTCGTCAGAGTCATACCCGGCCGTCTATTCGGTCCCACCTCCAAGCAACTTAGTTGTCTCCTTCGACTGGAATCAACTAGGCAGACCCCGTTTACTGGCTAGTATACCATTCCGAATCATTCTTCAAATATCTATAATGGTTATGGCTGGTACCATCATAGATGAGGGGGCTTCTGTGAGTATCCTTTCCTCAACTGCTTGGAAAGTGCTTGGTTCGCCATCGCTTTTGCCTGAGATGAGAAATCTAACAGGCTTTGATAAAGGAACCAGTCGACCATTAGGTATCCTTCCCGATGTGCCCATAACATTGAGAGGGAAAACCATTCACATGAATGTAATGGTAGTTCGAGGACCCCTGGATTACAATCTACTCCTTGGACGAGACTATATTTATTGCATGAGAGCCATTGTCTCATCACTCTTTAGAGTGATGTGTTTTCCGCACGAAGGAAGAATGGTCAAGCTTGTAGACCACCTTTCATTTCTCGGATCACGCATAGCAAATAGTCATATACCATCCCTGAATGGTCTTTTCATGCAAGAAATGTTTCAATCTCCAGTCCGTCCTCCCGATGAGCGCGAGTGATTCAGGGGGGCATGACTAAAACCCAGGGGGGCATGCACCCTGGCCTGCTTCGGTAGGAAAACTTCAGGTATAGGGTAGGTTTCCGCGAGAGAATATGACTAGTCTGTACCCCCGTCTGTGATTGGAAGAGGGGGTTATTCTAGAACAAGATTCTCTTGTCAAAGTTATGTGAGTGGAGTAACCTCCTTCGCTCACCTTTGTCTATTTCGGTAGACATCGCCGAAGAAGTGTTTTGTTTGCGTTGTGAATAGAACAATCTTTGGGTAACCTGTAAGAGGTAGGCCTCTCTCGGTAAAAAAAATGTTTTAACGGACTAAAGTAGGGGTAACCTTGAAACTCTGTTTTATACCTGGGGGCATGCAAGCCTTTTGGCGTGCAAGCGAAGAGCGACTATTTATTTTTTAAATTTGTAGGACCTCTAACCCTTTAAACTCATAGGATTGGTCGTCTCCTAACTTGCATAAAGAAAGGATGTGGGGCAAAACTCTAAAAGTTGTCGTTTTATATGAGACATTCTTATCACATGACTGGATTAATCGAGCAGTGTTACCGCAAGGTTCAAGCTCGTTAAAAAATAAACATAAGACATGAGCAAATGTTTCCCCCGCGTTTAAGCTCGTTAAAAAATGAACTATTCCCCGGTAAATAACCATGGTGAATGTAGTACTTCAGCCGTTAAAGCCTTGGCCGTGTTTGCACCGTCACCTCCACTTTTTCATTGGCCGATCATTCACCTCCATTTGATTGTTTACGCATTTTGAGGAACAGCTGCAAAGAGTGATTTCCCTAGCCATCCTTGTGACACTGCCGTGATTGGAAAATTCCAAACCTTACCTGGAATCAGCTGCTTCCTGTTTTATCACTTGTTCCTCAAAAGACAAGTCTCCTTTAAGCTCTTTTCAACTGACTCGTAAAATATGAAAAGATTTCCGAGCCATTGGCCTCTCCAGCTCGTTAAAGGGACAGGAAGTGCTATCCCTCCTCTAGATTTTAATCTTTTTGGACCTGAGGGATTATTACACAAAAAGATCGAGCGCTTGTTTTGTTCGGCTCGTTAAAAGTATCGAAAATTCATCCCTTCTATATTGTTTTATACTTTTTCAGACTTAAGGGATTAGATGACGAAAAAGGAATTTTGGAGTTACCTTTACGTCCCTTTTTAAACTCTCTAAAATTGAAAAGGACCGAGTTATCTTTGTCGTTAAACTCGTTAAAAAGATTAATAGCGACAAACTTGTCTATAGACGAGAACGAGTTTCACTATCGCTAGGCTCGTTAAAACATAGCGATGGGTTTGCCCGAAGGGAAAATTATAGAACAAGCATATGTTATCCTCCTCAAGCTTGACAAAAATATAGAGGTACTGGTCAGCAATGACTGGGGAAAAATTGGGAAGAAGACTCAAAGAAACTTCTTGGTAGCAAGTCACTCTTGAACATGACACTTCCACTCCGTGTCCGAGTCGAGTTGGGTTGTTTCATTCACCGGTCACATCATCATGGTCATGCCATACCATCCACATTTGGGGTTAATGCTACCGATCCATCACATCAGTGTCGCCGATATGTTCAAGAGAAGTCATTCAGAGAATTCACCTGTGTCTCACCCACTACCATACATTATACTCCATTCCTTCATGACCGCCACCCTGAACCTTATATCACCAGATCGTTTTCACCTCCATTAAAATCATTTGCTCCGTTCCGTGTCATTGATGTGGGATTCATTGAGGCCCTCCTATGACAGATCACTTCTTGTCGACGTCAGCTCATTATCCAAGAAGTTGATCTAGGAACACCCCTTTCAGTACTTTGAAGCTTGCATGCCTCAATGGCAAGTTTCTCACTTCCGGCGACAGGTTTACATCAATGGCCTTCGACCGAAAGATTTTGCGTGGTGTTCGACGCCAAGTCCTTTATTCACACCACGTGAATTGTACTGCAGTACCTTGAGGGTCGTTATCATTATCGGTGATTCGTCTCACACTTGTTAACAGTTTACATCATTGATGGGTAATCAAGCGATGTCTTTCCATGTTCGACTTCAGAACATTTCTCACATGGATCGACTGGTACTTTGACTGAAGATCGGACGAGATTGAAGACCCCGGATCTAGTTTCATCCATCCGAGCTGCGATATATATTCAGGGAAATAAAGACATTAAATGTACATCATTGCCACACAGATAATCATCCACTCGAAAGGATGATGGCTCTATCAGAATCATCAGTCTACACTCAGACGATTGTCTGTCCTATGTACATGAAAATGAATTTATAAAGCTGAGAATGGGAATGCCCGCCTCAGCTAGATCATGAAAATATTATGAAGATAATGTATTGTATTGTATCTTATTACAGGTCTCCTCCCAGCATTGAAAGAACTTTGGATCCTCATAATAAAGCATTTCACCCGACACCAAAAGGTTAACGGCCTCATACTTTAGGGGGCAACTGTTATAGACATTTTTGTGCCCTACAACCCCAAGCATGAAATGTCCATAAACCAAGGGCTCCTAAGTCCCTAAAAGTGTTGTTCTAACCCCTAAAGGAACAAGGTCAACAGATTATAGCTTCTCCCAGAAGTTCTCCATGAGAAACTACTCAGAATTGGTCAAAACAGGATCATTGCAGCTGCTCCACTGGCTAAGTGCGTTGCATCTCACCTAAATACACTGTGAGAGTGCATTTCATTTCAAAAGTCCCTTCTGTGGGGTGCGATGGGCGAGAAATGACAAATGGCAGTGTCATTCCGCGAGGTGAAGAGGCAATGGAAGCTTCCAAAATCTTCTCCTGTGACACTTGCCTCACTGAATTCGACCAAGGATGAGTAAGAGGCCCTCAGTCTCCAAGTGGAAGCAAGAACTGTCAGAGAGAAGACACTAATCAAATCACAAGCTAACTCATCCCCCTTTCAGATATCTATATATGGATCCCTCATCCCAGAGATCCAGAGGCTGGAATTTTGGATATTGTAAGGAATTGTTGTTGGTTTCTAGAGACAAACATCAGATTGTTGGGTGATCTAAGCTTTGTTTGAGGTGAAGAGGGGCTTCTTTGCTGGGAGGTTGATGCTGGGTCGGAACAACTGGTTGTAACTCCTCCTGGATCTTTTCTTGTTTATCAATAAAAGCTATTTGAGTTTTCCTCCATGCTTTTGCATCATTGATGCTTGTTACATTTGTATGGTCAATCTATATCTGATCCTAGATTGTTTATGATTATAGATCCATGTCTTTGTATAGTGCTATTCTTCTATGATCTTACAGGTACTTTGTGAAGCTGGGTGTGCAAGGGAGCAGGTAGCTGGGGACTATCAAAGAAGAGAGGGATCGAATCGAAGGATTAGCGCAAGACAGAGGTTGGTCTTTCTGTTCCTCTCTATCTATAATTCATAAAGGAAAAACAAAAGTAGTTTTTCTCTGTTTTCTTCTAAGGCAGTTGTCACACCTTAGTGGGATAGAGCAGTTCTAAATAGACACTTTTCCCTGTAACAACATATGGTAGTACAGATAAGGAGACATGGTGGAATTTGGATTGACATGTGGAATAGTGTGTAGATGACACATGGCATTGATTCAACAATGACATGCTAGGCAGAGGTTGACATGGTGATGATTTGGTTCATGGCATGAACCTATGACAGTGTGCCACATGGGACATCCGAAAAAACACAAAATGTTTGATGGGTTTAATTTTTTTTTTTGAAGGTTGGTATCATCAAGGTTTAAACTCAAAATGTTGATGGAGATAGACTAGGAATCCACCAATGAGTCAAACTGTTGGTTGTTATGGATATGGAAACAACTTTATTTAAAGTTTATTAATTTGTTGGTGCCTGAAAATGGGAAGGTTTGTCATTTCGACCCTAGAACCTGCCCATAATTATATGTCCCCATAGCAAATGTTGACAGTGCTTCCAAATATGCCACCATATTAAGTATGTCCATGCCACATGAATGGACCACAAAAGCTTCAATTTAAATAAGGTTCTTTGTGCCAAACAATGCATGGATGGACAAACATTGTTATAGGTTCTTAATAAACTATCAATGTGGTTAAAATATGGGAAATAATATTAGTAGGGGCCATTATCAAATAACTTATTTTTTATATTTAAGCATAATTGTGCAACCTTACACAATTTGTTTGTATTATAAAAAGCTTTATTTTTATATGTTATAATGGATGGTGCTAAAAACTCTGGGGGATTGACCTCGGGGATACAGACCCCCAACACCATATATATGTAAAATAATTACCACAACACCATAATATTTGAGTTTTAATATTTTATGGTGCCAAGAGCTTTTGAGGTCATTATTATGCATGTAACTTTGTCAACAAACCATTTTAGAGCTTTCTTTTGTAGCAACCAAAAGGAGGTCTTGGTGGAATTTTGGAGGTCACTTCCTGGTAGCGAGGAGCTCATTTGTAGTAGGCTTTTGGAGGCATTTTTCTTATTGTAAATGAAATTTTGGGAAAATTATAAGGAAGCTACTCCCTTGGAGGTAGGACCTAGAGACATACTCCACATTGGTCAAACTTTGTTATCAATTGGTTTTGTTCATGTTTTCTTCTTGTCTTAACCTTCTATATTTCTTTAAATTGTAGCTTATTTAAGTCCTTTATGATTGATTTCAATCTATTAATTGCACACTTTATGTCTATTTAGTTTAATTGTACACATTTGAACATTTTTACAAGTCAAGTCACTTTAAAATATCTTGAATAGTTTTCATAATGGGTGAATGGATCCATGTGCATCAAAGTTCCCAAAGTTATGATATTGGATATAGCTGGCCTTAAAATAATGCAGGAAAACTTATTTGTGTTTCCCTTCTTATACTTGATCAATAAATGAAAATATTATGGGAACCCCATCAACTTGCAATGCCTAGTCTATTGTAGCTTACTTTGGGCCTGTAGGTAATGTAGTGGTCAGCGATTTGTGTGGATTACTATCTCCTTTCCCATTAGATAGTGCTTCCATTTTTCACAATTTGCACTAGGGATTAGAGCTCCTTTTCATTGGTAGGGTAGTTAAGAACTTCCCTATGAAATACTTCATAATGGCTATATACAGTCATTCCTCCCTGCATCAAGACTACTACCATAACATACTCACCCTTCAAGATGGTAGCCCTTTAGGCTCCCATAACACATCCCTATATACTTGTAGCAAATATTCTAGTTGTTGTTTTTGTCTCTTAGTACACCCTTCTAGAGATTCCTTACCTCCTATAAACTCTTCTATAGACTAATTTTCTCTTAAAAAAAGTAAAACATACCTCTTGCTGGAACTAGTCAATTTCTTGGGTTGGTTGGCACTTACCAATGACATTTTTTACTTTCCTTTTTGCATGTTGATGGTGAATTATTTTCCATAATTGACAAGTCGGTACCAATTGGTTATCTTAATAAATATTTCATCTCTCATGTACATGTAAGGATTTCTAAACATGAATCCACATACATCAAGGGGAATTGCATCTAGTTATACTTCATCAATAAAATTGGTCTGATGGAAAATATAATTTTTCACTATTTTGTTACCTTCAGCTTTTCACACTTATTTACACATCCCAATGGATATGGGCTCGGATTCTCACCAACATCCAATCCCAATTTGTTGACCAACTCTACTACAATGATATTCTCCTATGATCCTAAGTGAAACAAAGCATAAATCTTTGACTTCCTTTTCTGTATCTTTATGTAGATGAGTTTTCTCATTTCTTTATCTTCTTGTTGTTGAAGGATTCTTAGATTCACTTCCTTTTACACTAATGTACAAACAATATTCTCATTCACATCTTAGTTTCTTTTAACTTGGTTTCATGAATCGGTGGCCATGAGATTCTTCTTCTTGCTATCTTTCTTTGAGTTCAGCGCTAGAAGCAACTTCCAACATTTTTTCTCTATATGGCCATCAATGTTGTAGTTGTTGCAGTGGTTGTTGGTATATTTTCATTGGTGTGTTATGTTCATATTATCTATTCTACCTATCCACTTTTTCTTCACCTCCTTAAAAGTGTCATGTTTCTCTTTCTTCTTTGATCTACTTTATTGGCCTTTCTTTAGGCCTATGTTCTCCAGGCATTATGCCTATACACAAGCCTCGCCCACTGATATGGGATTGAATAATATCACTTAATTCCATAGATGGTTATGTAGACCCCCCAAATACTTGAGGAGTACATATGGATTCTTTGGGGAGATACCTAGGATTATGTCCATCTTTCTAAACTCTATGGTGTACTCCTATATGTTGCACCCTGTGCCACTAGATCCACTAGTCCCCTACTTTCCCAATAGGGTAAAATTATGACTTTAGAATGGTTTTGAAGTCCTCCCACTTAGTCAATAGATCATATCGCTCCAACCTCAAGGTCTATGTGTGCCTTTCCTAGCAAGTCATGGCATGACCCTTTAATTTCTTGCAAAAATAAAATCTTTTATTCTTCCCAAATATGATGGATCTACAATTACACTTCTAATTTATACAACTAGTGATTTAGCTTTAGAGCATCAATCAAAACTTAGTATGACTTGAAATTGACCATCACTTCCATTTTGAATAGGAACTATGAATTATTCACGACACTCAAACTGGGTTGATCTTTTTCGGGTCCTTTCTTTAATTGGTTGTATGTTTGTTCTCGATCTCCTGATCTACCCTATAGTCTATCCTCCACATTAGAACCCTAATATTCTCTAAATCGCATAAGATTATTTCCTAAGACCAACATGTGAATATTTATACTATGGTTTATATCTAAGACTTATGCTTCTAGCTGCGAAAACCTCTCATTTCCAAGATCATGAGACTTATTCACAGATTTGTCAGCTATGTCTAGGGTTTTACAACTTTTGGCTTAGCTAATCTAGATACCTTGGAAATGTCCAAAATTTACCCAAATAATCATGCTCTAATACCAATATTATTCATAAATTTCCATGGATCTTCCATTGGATAGTTCATTACAACAGATCTAACAAAACTATATTTAAAAAATATGAAATCTACGCTATTCAGGTTTTGTTTTTTGTTTACATTTCTAGGTCTATAAATTATGGCAATTGGTGTATGCATGCAAATCAAAATTATGCAGAAAATAGAGAACAGCGAAAAAAAATCAGAAACCACAATTGACACAATATATGACTTGGTTATCCCTTTTGGGAGAAAACCCAACTAGAAGGTGAGGTCGCTTATCTATCTCTCTTTGAATAGAAAATGGTTGCAAGTACAAAGAAGTATGGCATGTTTCCCATGGGATACTATAGTGCAAACATCCTCTTTGTGTGCTATATCATTTATCCCTCTTGGATATTTTTTCTCATTTATGGAACAAGTGCACTTGAAAAGAATGGAAGTCCTTTTCCTCCTAGTGGCCAAGTTATAACATAGTGTGCTAGCCTTCCAGTGGTTAGATTTGACGCCCTCAACCGTTAACTAGTACTACAATATGGACACTTTTAGAGTATTTTTTATCATAATCACATGGCTATCCCCTTTTCCATGAATAATAGGGCTTGGCATGGCATCCTCTCAAATTATGGTGGTGAAAAACGATCAACTTTTAGTGGCATAACATTTGCATATGGAATCCAATTGAGGTGATTAATTTTCTATTTGAAAGGTATATATGTGTAGAATACAAATATAAGGCTTGACACTAAAACAAAAATGTTTTACCCCTAAAAAAATAATTTTATGTCTCAAAATGCTCCAAAAAGGTTTTAGACGTTGATTTGCAAAACTAGGTCCCAGTAGTAAAAATTGTCCCATGAGATGATTCCTCCACTTTTTCAAATTTAGATGTATGAAAAATATTATAATGATATGATATAGATCATTTTCACAAGTTAGATAAACAACTATAACAAATTTAATTTGACAAAGCATCCATGTTAGTGAATTAGGTGGTCTGTGAATCGCTTTTTAAAAAATCAATTATCAAAAGAGAACCCTTTTCATTATATGATATACGTAGTGCATGTCCAAATTCCTATTTTTTTATGTGGATAATTTTCATCACTATTATTAGATCCTACTCCAACTGTGTTATTTATCCCATTGTCATCAAGCAATAAAGAAAATATTTTTCTATTTTTGCATGATGTATTCCTAGAGGCTTGAAGAACTAACCCCATTCTACCACAAGATTCAAACTTACTTCTATATTTTCTCCTTTCTTGTGGGAATCAATAAATTTTTATTTCTTCATTTCTCAAAGAATATCTTGTCAATTAGGTTTTATAAAAGACTAAGGTATGGATATCTGTTGGAAACATGGAATATCTAATCCTATACTAGGGTTGTGAATGCTTAAACCAATTTAAGACCTTTTCTAGATTCCATATCACAACCCTCATTTTCCTCGATACCTTCCACTTATTCTTTCTTCTTAGAGAAACTACTATAGCCCATTCTAATTACATGTATTTTGGAAACTCCATTAGGGTTGAAACCCTTTATAGCCCCAACCTCTATTATATCATAACAATTAAAACCCAATGAAACACAACTAAATTTGTAATACAAATAATATAAAATCCAATCAATTTCATTGTTGTGGATATACACATTTTTTTCTATTAAAAAGATTGACGATGTGTCATATTCTTTGCAATCCTCAATTGAAATAACCAATCATAAAAAAAACTTGCCAGGAGATAAAGTGTTCCTTCCAACCCATAAATTTTGGTGCATATATATTTTCTTAATCAAAGTACTTGCTCCTTCCTATAATATGATATCTAACTTTGATAATTAGCATATCTAGCTCCCTTATTATTGTCCAAGTCTTTTGGAATAGACTGTGTCTGAAGTTTTGAAACATTCAAGTGGACACTGCAGTCATCATCATGGACAAAGAAAGATATATTATTTAAAGTGATTATAAAGAATATAATATAAAAGAAAGGATAAAGAGATGGTCATTTAATAGGATGAATGGTTATTTAATAGGATGAATGGAAGTCCAAAAAAATGGGAAATAACTAAGGGAAATAGCTTTAGAATAAAGGAGTAACATGGATGTTAGGAGAATAATTGGGTTGAAAAAGATAGAGTGAGCATTATAACTATATGACAAAATTACTTCTACATGATTATAGATTACATACCAATAGTAATCAAAATTTTAAAGAAACAAATTATTATTAACTAAATAAAATTACATATTATAATGAAAAAGATAATCATGTTAAAATATAAAATCAAATAATGTTAAAAGTGAAATTAAAATTAAAATAAAAGAATAAAAAATTGTATTTAATGAATAAATCAATAAGAGAGGAAGATTAAAATGAGAGGTAAAAATGAATGAGAGGAAAAAATCTTAAAAAAGGGAAGCGAGGGGAAATAGTCTAAAACAATTAAGAAAATGTGATAATAATTAAAGAATAAAACATAAATAATGATCAAAGTGTAATATTAAATAAATAAAGGAGCATGGGGACAGTGAGGATAGTTCAAGAAAAAAAGACTTAGTGGTATGAAGCAATGACTAAGAGGCTTTCAATATTATTAAGTTTATATTTATCTTCTCAATCAGATTTATCTTTATGAATTTTAATTTCAAAAGTTTGTCGAGTGATTTTGGAGCTTAGTCTTTTTGACATTTTCATTTCCTTCATACATGTTTTGAAGTTTATATCAAATTTACTTTTCCAATTCATAATGAATTACCCTAAAAAATTTATATTCTAACAAACTACACAAGATGGAATTCATGGATTTTGCAATATTTTTATTAGCCTTCTTTCCAACCTAATACAATTTGGAGGTGTTGGAAATTTATAACCAATCACAACAAATTTCCAAATATCAAATCCAAGAGACATTAGATAATTCCACATCCTTGTACTTCATAATGCATATTTTGTTCCACCAAACTATGGATAATTTCTTGCAAAGAAACATTTTTTTTTAGTCATGTGTGCTCCCAAGATATACCTTCTAGTGGTTAGAGTATTTCTAAAGGGACCCACTCTAATACTATTTGTTTAGAACATGCTTATAGCGAGATAGGATGTGAATCAATATCATATAATTTTCACGCATTTAAACTTTCATCAACCATAAGAAAGAAATCACATATGAAACCTATACACTAAGAAAACATGAAAAACAAGATTAAAATGAAAACACTTTAAGGAGAAGACCAAAAAACATTTCTTTATAATTCTTTGTAGGCACCAACTTACTATTACAAGTATTTATAGGCACCAACCTATTGGAGACACTAATCCCCACTAGCACAAATCCTAATAGGGACTAACCCACTCTTTGTGAGTTCCATAGGAACCAACCTCCATATAAATTTCTTAAAATGATTTACTCACAAAAATACTAGATCTACATGTTGATTCTTTAGTTCTATTTACCACTTCACCACATCAACATATAACTTCATCATATCTGATCGCCAATGTTTTTCTCTAATGATATTCAATCATCGCTCCACGAATGATATTCAATCGTTGCTCAACAAATGATATTCAATTTTCACTCCACAAATAACATTCAATTCCTACTCCACTAAATTCTTCAAACATAACATCTTCAACCCTTTCATGATTTCCTTTCAATACTTTATCATTTTATACATTATCATAACCCTTCATGAAGAGATGTACTTGTTGGACTTATGAATTATGTGTTGTCCTCGATGGAAACCTACGTGATGAGTTATCCATTGATGGAAACCTACTTGATGAAGATGTCAACAAGGTTTGCATACATGTGACAGAGAATTTGGTCAAAGGCATAGCATTTTAGAGGCAGAGGAATGACAAAGTGAAATTTCAAGAAGTATACACAGGTTTTGTTAAGAAAAACCGCATACACACATGGGTATCGAGAAGAAAATACAGGTACAATTTCCACACCATGGTATGCTAAATACCAAGGGTCATTACTATGGTATTTCCTTGTGGTATTGGGCCCAACAATAGATGTTTTGATCCCATCTAAGAAAACCATCAATTGGAGTATGGTTTTGACCTGTGGTATTGGATAAGGGCTGAGCCATATAAGGAGATGAAGATCAAAGTGACAGTGTGTGCAAGTGATGAATAGCTTATGAATACTTAGATCTGAAGAAAATATGCATGTAATGGGATGTTGATATTTTTCTTGATCTAAAACTAAGTATGCACTTGGGAATTTGATGATGGATCAGAACTAATAGATCTGAGATGACAATATTGAGTATGAGGTGATGTGATCTATGTTGATAGTTTCTTAATGTGTGATTTTTTGTGTATGCTAAGATCTGGGTATGTCTAAAGTTTTGTGTTACAACGAAGGTTTGAGTCAGAAATTGTAGATCTATACATGAGTTTTATAACCTGAAAGGCACGCACACATGTGAGTGTGATACTAGTAAGTCACCAATATACGGGTTTGTTTCCTAAAAAGCGCATATACACACATATATGCTTTAAGGAAAGCACATACATAAACTAGGGTTTTGATGAAGAGGGTGTCTGATCAGTTTAATCAATCTTGTTGAGTTTTTTGTTGACTGTCAATGAAGTCTTCTTAATGATCTAGGCTTAACAATAATGTCAAAAGATGAATTGACTGATTGAAGAATGTTGAAGTTACTTATTGTTTATGAAAGAAGATCAATGAAGGTTATGTGGTTGTTTCAGAATGATGCAGTGAATATGTATATGATTCAATACTTATTTCATAGTGACATTGGTTCAGTTTTCATAATTCAGTGGTTTAAGATTTGTACGTGGGTATTCTTCATGGAAAGCGTGTACACACGCAATTTTTCTACTATAAAGTAGCGTATATATTTTGATAAATGGTTGATCAGGGTTTTTAGTAACAAAATCTAGTTTCTATGATGTGTAGTATGTTGATTGGTATTTTGGTTATAGTTCTAGTTGTTTAAGTTGATTGATTTGGGTTTAAGTTGATTCAGTTGATTCAATGACTGGTTTTCAGTGATTGGTTGGTTCTGTTGGTTCAGTGATTAGTTTCAATATTGATAATTGGTTTTGGTCCTAAATGTTGGTAGTGGGTATAGTCTAAAAATTTGATGAAATGTGGCCTGCAAGTTGTGATGTGTTGTAGCAGGTGGATCCAGTATGAAAAATTATGAAATGTGGTCCCTGAAGGTGTTGAAGGTTGGATCCTTCAATGAGGGAGTTGAAGCTTCCTTCCAGTGGTAGCTAGTAAATCAAATCAGGGGGTTGGAGCTCCCTTCTGGTGGGTGCCACTAAATGAGATCAAGGGGTTGGTGCTCCCTTCCAGTGGGTGTTGGAGAGTGCATGAAGGTTGTAGCCTTCTGTAGGTGGGTTCCTACATGCTAGTATGAGTTTGCACTAGTACAGATTGTAAGAATATTTTCTTTATATTGAAAAGAGCACAGAGACGACAACAATGGTGGTTTTTTTCGCACATTGCATTTTCAGCTTAAATCCTGGTGTTCATGTGTGTTGATTATGTGTGATTATTTATTTTGTTCATAATGCACATGGTGATTGTTTATATAATGTTTAATGAAGTATTATTGCATTGACTTAAGATACATTGAATATTAATTAACTGAAAACATGTTTTATTAGATATACGCTAGTTGTATGAAAAATAGTCATGTAGACACACAGGTTCCCTTTAGTAAAGTTGTGTACACAAATCAAGATATGAAATTGAAAAGTTTAATGTTTTGAAAATACTCACCCCCCCCTCTCTTCGTATTTTTCCAACAATTGGTATCAGAGAAGGTCCTTTGGCAGAAGCTTGATCACTTGAAGGAGATCTATCAAGATGAGTAATCACAAAGGAGTATTTTCTATGAGACCTCCTATATTTAATGGAACTAACTTTGTATTTTGGAAAGTTAGGATGAGAACATACTTATAGGCACTAGGAGTTGATGTATGGGAAATTGTTTAAAGTGGTTATCAATATCCAACCTCTATTCCTTCAGATACTGCAAGAAAGAAATAATATGAAACCAATGCAAAAGCTGTAAATTCCATCTTAGGAAGTTTGGACGAGTCCGAGTTTGTGAAGGTAATGCAGCTGAACACAACAAAGGGAATGTGGGATAAGATTATCCAAATTTATGAGGGTGACACCAAGGTAAAAAGTGCTAAACTTCAAACATTCAGAATACAGTATGAGACATTGAAAATGCATGATGATGAAAGCATTTCAACATTTTTTTCTTAGAGTAGATGAAATTATTAATTCCATGAGAAATATTGGTGAAGAAATAAAATATGCTACTATTGTTGAAAGGATTTTGAGATCTCTGACTTTGAAATTTGTCTCCAAAGTCTCTGCTATTGAATAAATGCAAGATATGAAAAGTCTCACACTTGATCAACTCCATGGAATATTGGCAGTATTTTAGATGAGGAAAGATGGTCCTTCAGACGCACAAGAAGAAACCTTCAAAGCTACTACAAAAGGAAAATAAAAGGAAGAATCAGGTTATGTATTAGAAGAAGAAGAGGAAAACTTCATAAAGAAACTCCAAGTGGGTACTAGAAGATTTATAGGTAATATTCCTTTCAAATGTTTTGCTTGTGGTAAAGTTGGTCATTATGTTGCTAAGTGCCCCAATAGAGAAAATCAGGAGAAAGGAAAAGAAGCAACAAAAATAAATAGGAAGAGGTTTGAAAACAAGAGAAGTTTTTATACACATGAAGACATTGGTGGTCTTCAAATGGTGAAGAAGGTGAGTCTGATCAAGATTGTCACTTACTTATGGAATTTGAAGATAAAAGTAGTAAGGAGTTTTATGGCCTAGAAGAAAAGGGTAATTATATTGAAAAATTTGACATGAATATATCATATGCAGTAACAGTTGTAGATGTTGGCAAATATTCAAGTTTGGGAGCAACCAACTTTCTATTGATCAAGAAAGAAGAAGACAAAGCACTATCAGGTATGGATTTTTTTTTCAAAATGTGATCCATTTCCATTTCTATGCAATAATGACAGTGATGCTGATAGTGAAACAACTGAACTTGCAGTTATGGGTAAAAGTGAAAGTAAGCACTCTAAATAGAAATCAGATTCACAAATCATGCCTATAGAAGCAACAGATGAAGGCAAGTTAGAATAAATAAACAATGCAGTTGTGCCTATGCTAAGAAAAGATAATTATCAACAATGAAAAGAAAAGACGAAGTATAACCTAATGAATCTTGATGTCTCGCATCCAGTGTGCATTTGTTACACCAATTTTCCTCCATTAGACAAGGAACTACAAAAGAACAGTAAGGATTTGAGTAACATATTTTGTAGCATATCTGATTCAATATTGAATAAGGTTATGCATTATACTACTGCAAAGCAAGTGTGGGATAAGCTAGCTACAAGAAATACATGAAGAAATCCCAAAGGAATATTTCTCAAGTAATATTATATCTATCAACGTGCCCAAAATGACAAACAGAGTTGTTGAATCAAAATAAGACAGGTTAGAAGAAATTTTTTATCTTAGAACAAAACTTGATCTTGCTTTGAAAAAGATTATTAATCTTAAAGATAAGTTGCAGGCTGTTTTGAAATGAGCTCACAGAAAGATAGAAAATATAGATCAACAACTTAAAAATCAGCCTCTTCGAAGGGGCAACCTCCTTTACATTAAAAAAATCAACAATTATTGGATGATACAAATGACAAGCCCTCCTTTGTCTATATAAGAGTCTAAGGGGTCCCAATATAATAAGAGCCTACATGACAATAATATTATAGGGGCACAACAGTAACAATAGTGGGCTTCCATGGGGTATAATAATAACAACATGGGTACTATATGGGCACAATAATACAATAAGGGGGTTGCACTAATAACAATAAGGGGTTACACTAGTAGTATAGGGACCTAACATGCCCCTCTCCTTCAAAAAGTGTTTTTCTCAACGCTTGAGTAGTTCTAGATGCTTCTGTATAAAATTCTCATCCTCCCATGTGGAATCTTCAGCGGGTAAGTTCTGCCACTTGATGAGATACTCTAAAATTGACTGATTTCGTAGCTGTTGATTTCTTGTTTTTGTGACTGCTTCTAATTCCAATATGATTTTTCCTTCTTCATCAAGTTTTGGCAATATTGTTTGAACTGGGATTTTCTCACCTATAACCTTCTTTAAGCATGAAACATGGAAAATTGTGTGCACTTGGGAAGATGCAGGAAGATCCCATTTGTATGCCATTGTACCAATCTTTTGTAACACCTTGTAGGAACCATAATACTTTGGTGATAATTTATTATCCTTCTTATATTGCTTGAGGGACATTTGTTTGTATGGTTCTAGTCGTAGAAATACCCAGTCACCTACATCAAAACTTCTTTCACTGCGATGTTGATCTGCCTATTGCTTTATTATATTTTGTGCCAAAGTGAGCTAATCCTTTAAGAGTTTGAGAAACTCTTGTTGATGCTCGCTGTGATCTTCCACTACTTGAACCTTAGAATTTTCTTTTAAATATGATGTGATGGATGGTGGATGGTATCCATAAAGTGCCATAAATGGGATCATTTTTGCTACAGTATGAAAGGAAGTGTTATACCACCATTCAACTAGAAGCAACCACTTAACCCATTGTGTTTGTTTATCAGATACAAAGCAACAAAGATATCCTTGCAAACATTTTTTCACTATCTCAGTTTGCCCATCAGATTGAGGATGATAAGATGTGCTATGAGCTAACTGAGTAACCAAATATTACACCTCTTGTACTCCAAAGAAACATTTGGATCTTTTTTGCATATAATTAGTTCTCCTCCAATACTTTGAGCACCCTATCAACATGTTGAACATGATTATTCCAAGACTTGTTGTAGATTAGTATATCATCAAAAAACACTAACACAAATTTTCTAAGGAAGGGTTTGAAAATGGAATTCATCAAACCATGAAATGTAGAAGGTGCATTGGTAAGGCCAAGAGGCATGACCAAAAATACATAATGACCCTCATGAGTTCTAAATGTTGTTTTTGGAATGTCTTCAGTCTTCATTCTGATGATGATATCCTGAACAAAGAACCAACTTGGTAAAGTAAATTTCTCCATGTAATTCATCCAATAATTCATCAATGACAGGAATGGGAAATTTATCTTTAATATAAAGCTTGTTGAGCTCCCTATAATATTGACACATGCACCATGATCCATCCTTATTGTGTACCAATACCACTGGAGTAAAGAAAGAACTTTGACTAGGTTAAATTATACCAATCTCTAGAATTTCTGCAACCATACATTCAATTTCACTCTATTGGACATATGGATATCTGTAAGGCCTGATGTTTGGGGGAACACTTCCCAGAATCAATGAATAGAATTATCATGATCACGAGAAGGTGGGAGGGCTTTGGGAGTCTCAAATACCTTGGAATGCTTGTCCAAAACGTTTTGGAGATCTGGAGAAATGAAGGATTTCGATGTGGGAACCTCTAGTGAACATAATTGTGCAATTACCCCCCGTTGTCATATCTTTAGAACCTTTTTCATGTTGTTAGATTTGATTATATTTCCCAGTTTCTTTGCGATACCCCTTAATTCAACTTCCTTTCCTTCCCAAAAAAAATTCAAGAAAAGTTCTTGAAAATTAAAAGCTATCATACCTAAAGATTGTAGCCATCGGACTCCTATTAGAACATCTGCACCATCCATTGGAATGGAAAGCATTGGACTATTCAAGACATATTCTCCCATGGGTAGCTTGATATTATGGCACTTTCCAGATAAATTTATGGTTCCTCCATTTGCAACCATTACTTGACACTCTGGTGTTGGATATAGAAAGCAATTCAATTCCTTGGCTATCTTACAATGAATAAAATTATGGGTACTACTCAAATCAATCAACACTATTACCTTTTTCTTCTTGATATTCCCTCTATCTTGAGAGTTTAAGGAGTGGTAACTCCTATCAATGCATTAGAATATATGGTCAGATTCATTTCTTTTTTATGTGGGATTGATTCCTGGTATATATCCTCTTATTTTGACATTTCTTGTTCCTTTTCTTGCTCCTCTTCCCCATATATGTAAATTAATTTCTTCTGAGCACACTTACGACCTTTAGTGTATTTTCTATCACAATTGTAACAAATCCCTTTTTCTCTTTTTTCTTTGAATTATTTTGGTGTCAACCTTGTAGGTGGTGAAAGGCTAGGAGCAACAAAAGTTCCATCTTTATAGTTATCACTAGTAGGCTTCCTTGTTGCCATAGTTTTTCTTTCAATTTTTCTTGCCAACCTATATGCCTTCTCCAATGAATTAGGTTCCCAAATGCAAACCTCATGTTGGATTTTATCATTTAAAGTCCCTATGAAGACTTCAATCCTATGCTTCTTTGGAATATCATTTACCCTTATATTCATTTTTTGGAATTCCTCAATGTGCTCTGCCATTGAACCCTTTTGTTTGCGATTTAACAATTGGCTAAAGAAGGTGTTTCTCTTTGTATCCTCATAATCTTCTATCATTTTCTCCATGAAAATTGACCAGGTGACAAGTTGTTTACGAGAACAAATCCCTCTATACGATACAAATTGATTTGATTCTAAATATAAAGATGAAATACGTACCTTTTATGTGTTTTGCACATTATGTAGATCAAAATATTTCTCCATCCATAGTATCCATGTTATGAGATCCTTGCCATCAAAATTCCTCATATCTATCTTTGGAATATGCTGGGTCTTCAATCCAATGTTAGATTCTATGAAATCATGATTAACATTACTTTTGCTCTCATCATGAGTTTCCTCTACTACCTTTTCGCCATTAGGAGACCTTTCTTGTAGCAGCTTTGTCCCACCTTCCTTCAAACCTTCCATGTATTTCTTCAAATATTCCATGCCTTTCTTCCAATATGCTTCCATACCATCGATATCAGCTTCCACGGAATAGATAAACTATTTATCTTAGCTTCGATTGCATTCTTCAAATCATCCATCCAATTTTGATTACTTGGTGTTTCTATTTTCTTGATTCGAGTCATTCTTTTTCTTTCTTTTAGGATCTCGATATTGAATCTGTTGTATATATGAAATTTTGGATCTCCAAGATTTGGAATTGTGACCTATGGTAGCCCTCTGCGTTCTCCTTCCAATGCCACAAGTCTAATCAAAATTGGATTCTCCAAGGAAGCGTTATGCCCAATCACCCAAGATGACCTGATTATTTACTTTTTCAGTAGAGCTAACTTGTACGAAGTGCCATGTGCCCCTATTTCGACCTCCAGACCTGAAAAAGATATACAGAGAAGTAAATTTTTTCCTCTTTCTGTAACTTCTTATGAATTTTCAATCTAATGCTCAGAGAGAAAGTTATGATGATTTTCCCAAGGTCACCTATTTGGAATGTAAGTCGGGAGCTTTCAAAACCATAAATGTCTTGGGCCATATCTCCAAAAATATAGCAAAACAAGATCTAAAATTCGAGCTCGCGGTTCACCAATATTTCATATCAAATGGGTTTTAATTGCAGAGTCTGACCCTTTGTAGAGACAAAATTGTAGCGCAAATTCCACAATGACCTATTTGAGATGGAATTTTGGAGCTTGCAAAAACCCTAACTTACTCAGATCATATCTCCGAAAATATAGCGAGACAAGGTCTACAATTTGTACCTGAGGTTCAAAACTATTTCTTCTCAAATGGGTTTTTTTATCTTTTGAAACTTCATAGAGAAAAAGTTATAGAGAAAATGCCATGATATCCTGTTTGGAGCAGTGAAACCCTAGAATCCAAAGCTCTGATACCAAATGTTATGAATTCATATCACAAAAATATAGAAAAGATAGATCAACGACTTAAAAATCAACCTCTTCAAGGGGGGAATCCCCTTTAAATTACACAAATTAACAATTCATGGATGATACAAATGACAAGATCTCCTTTTTATATATAGGAGTCTAAGGGGTCCCAATACAATCAGAGCCTACATAACAATAATATTCTAGGGGCACAACAATAACAATAGTGTGCTTCTATGGGGAATAATAATAACATGGGTACTATATTGGAAGAATAATACAATAAGGGGGTTTCACTAATAATAATAATGGGTTACACTAGTAGTACATGGACCTAACACAATCTTATGATAACAAAGATCATGTTGGTATGGTATCTAACCAATATTGTGAAGGTCTTGAAGATGAGGTCATCTCTCTAAGAGAAGATATTGAAAAATTAGATAAGAAGAATGAAGAACTACTTCAAGCATTTGAAGAACGAGAAAATGGGATGAGAGAAGAGATTCTCAAATTAAAACAGCAAATGGAGGAAGGAAGAAAGGTTGAAGAAATTATGAAGAAGCACTATCTAGAAAAGGAAAAGCAATATCAGGTTGAGGTAAATATCGTAAAGGGTAAATTAGAAGAAAAGGATAAACATTTGTGATTTCAAGATAGTACCAACATTTTGGATAATATTCCTAGTAGTCAAAGGTCTCTTACCATCAAATTTGGTCTTGGTTTTCATGAAACTATTGAAGGCAAATCTAGTTCACAAGCTCATGCAAGGAATTCTAATGCAAAATCGAAAATGCTCAATAAAGAGATAAGAAGTCAACCTCATCAACAACCAAAGAAAGAAAATATTCAAAGGCAATCATTTACTCCTAACTATAGAAGTTTTAATTGATTTTTTCCTTTGATCAATAATTTTGAATGTTCTATATGTCATAATTATGGACATGTTGTAGTCAATTGTAGAAGTAGAATGTTTCAAGCTAATAACCATCTCACAGAAATATCATCAGCTTCCACGTACTTTAAGGGATATTGTTTTTCTTGCAATATATTTGGTCACAAAGCCATTGATTTCAATAGAAGGAATATGAAACATATAAGATGTTATGATTGTAACAAGTTTAGGCATGTAGCAAAATAATGCATGAACAAGTCTATGGATCACCGCAGACAACATGGTAAGCAACTAGATAAGAACATTAATGTCAGAAGACCTGAAAAATATGGATCGACCAACATTTCTCATAATAAGCAGGAAGAATAAGAACATATAAGGTGTGGTCTTACTCTCTTCTCATTTAAAGATGAATATGCATGGTGCATAGATAGTGGATTCTCTCATCACATGACTGGAGATAAGAGTAAAATGGAGTCTCTCAAGAACAACCGACATGGTAATGTTATTCTTGGAGCTAATATTGTAGCAAATTTTCTAGGACAAGGTAAAGCCATAATTAATAAAACTATAGGAGAAATAGATGCTTTATTAGTTCAATGGATAAAGAAGAATATTTTGAGTGTAGGTCAAATGGCAGATAAGGGAAATATAATTGTGTTTACATCAACCAAGCATAAGTTTATGAATGAATTAACTAGAAACATCATAGCAAGAGGATATAGAAATCCAAACAATTAATATGTATTTGAAGAACGAAATTCTCATAGATATGAGAAAGATTCAGACTCAGAGTAAAAGAAGATGGTGCCCATTGTAGTCCATTATTTCTTAAAAGAATACTTTCAACAATGACTAGAGAAGTTGTATGAGGTACTTGACCTCATGAGAAAAGAAGATGATTATCAGGTCCTCAAGATCAATGATGTATAATCTCAGGGGGAGCTGAAGGTGTGAAATTTCAGTATTTCACTTTCTGTATGTAGACCCTATGAAGAAAAGTCACATATATATGTGAGTTCGGAACTAAACAACTGTGTATATCTTGGTATGATGAAGAAACAATGGGGCAACCTCAGGAAAAGGGTCTGATATGCTTGAGTCGATTATTGTTTGGCTTTTCCTATTCTAATGGTTAATAATTACAGTCTTTTCATCATATTTAGAAGTGATTTTGGATTTTTAAGTTGTTCATACCTTGATGGATGACTGTTTGATAAAGATACTTTGAAGTTCTTACTTATATGTGAGATGATATGATCAAATATGACAGTGAACAGTTGGCAAAGGTTCAGGAGGAGAATTTTCTATGCTTCTAATAATGCATTGTTGGCCTTATGTTTGCTTGAAAGATAATCATGTTTATCAATAGGTTAATGATATTGAAGCTACATTATCTTATCTTGTGAATTGATGATGGACATGTACATGTTGTTGTTCTTGGTGCTGCTGAAAGATGCTCATGGTACAAATCATATGTGGTGTATGGTAGTTTCTGATCACTATCATGGCCTTATTGAGGTTCTGTGTCTTGGTTATAAATTTCATATCTATCATTTTATGTAAAGGTCATATAAATACCTATTATTTACTCACTATAAAATTTAGTCATGTAAGGACTATTGTGGTCAAGTCCTTTTGGAAATGTGATGTAATTTGTAACCCCACTATGTTTGGGAAGTTGATGTAATGATGAAGTAGAATATCTAAACCCACTATGATTGGATGATTGATGTAAGTTTGAGTCCTTGTTGATAGGACAAGTCATATGAGCCATAGATTCGTGTACTTCATTATACATCCTTAAGAAATTTTAGCATGTGCTTAGAGGGAGCATGGCCAATATTCAATACTCAACAGTTCAGATCTACGACACTCAAGAGAGAAACCTTGATTCAGTATTGATCAACCCTTTTCCCTTGATGTTAAAGGGGGAGAGTAACATGGTGTTTGAAAAATCTTGATATGTTTTACAAGTATCTACAAGTTGTGGTGACAAAACACCAAAGTTATTGCCATCAAGTCCAAAGGAGATTGTTGGCATTATGAATTATGTGTTTTCCTTGATGGAAACCTACTTGATGAAGATGTCAATAGGATGTGTCTACTTGTGACAGATAATTTGATCAAAGGCATAACAATTGGAAGGCAAAGGAACGACAAAGTTGAAATTTCAAGAAGTATAGTCGGGTTCTTTTAAGAAAAACTACGTACACACGCTGGTATGAAGAAGAAAAGGTGCATACGATTTCCACACCATGGAACATTAAGTACCAAGTGTCCTTACCATGGTATTCCCTTGTGGTATTGAGCCGAACAATGGATGTTATGATCCTGTCTAAGAAAACCATCAGCTGGAGTATGGTTTTGACCTGTGGTATTGGATAAGGGCTAAGCGATATAAGGAGATGAAGATCAAAGTGACATTGTGTGCAAGTGATTAACATATTATGAATAGTTATATCTGAAACAAATATGCATGTAATGGGTTGTTAATGTTTTGCTTGATCTAAAACTAAGTATGCACCCAAGAATTTGATTATGGATCAGGTCCAATAGATCTGAGATGACAATCTTGATTATGAGGTGATGTGATCTGCGTTGATAGTGTCTTAATGCGTGGTTTTTCTGTGTATGCTGAGATCTGGCTATGTCTGAAGTTTTGTGTTGCATCAAAGGTTTGAGTCAGAAATTACATATCTGTACGTGGTTTTATAGCCTGAAAGGCATGTACACACGCAGGTGTGATACTAGTAATTTGTGTATATGTGGGATTGTTTCCTGAAAATCATGTATACACGTAGATATAATTTAAGAGAAGCACATACAGAAAATAGGGTTTTGATGAAGAGGATGTCTAATCACTTTAACTAGTCTTGTTGTGTTTTCTGTTGTCTATCAATGAAGTCTTCTTAGATGATCTAGGCTTAACAGTAATCTTTAAAAGAGGAATTCACTGATTGGAGAATGTTGAAGTTATTTGTTTTTTGTGAATGAAGATCAGTGAAGGTTTTGTGGTTATTTCAGAATGATGCAGTGAATCTGTATATGATTTAATACTTATTTTAGAGTGACATTGATTCAGTTTTCAGAATTTGGTGGTTTAAGATCCGTACGTGAGTATGCTTGATGGAAAGTGCATACATAGGCACGTTTTCTACTGTAAAGTAGCGTATATATTTTGATATATGGTTTATCAGGGTTTGTGGTAACCAAATCTAGTTTCTATGATGTGCGGTGTGTTGATTGGTATTCTGGTTACATTTTTGGTTGTTTAAATTGATTGATTTGGGTTTTAGTTGATTCAGTCGATTTAGTAATTTGGTTTTAGTTATTGGTTAGTTCTATTGGTTTAGTGATTGGTTGGTTCAATGGTTAAGTTATAGTAATCAGTTTTAGTTTTGATAATTGGTTTTGATCTTAAATGATGGTAGTGGGTCTAGTCTGAAAATTTGACGAAACGTGGCCTACAAGTTGTGATGTGTTATAGCAGGTGGATCCAGTATAAAAATTTATGAAATGTGGTCCCCGAAGGTGTTGAAGGTTGGAGCTTTCAATGAGGGAGTTGAAGCTTCCTTCCAGTGGTAGCTCGTAAATTATATTAGGGGGTCGTATCTCCCTTCCGGTGTGTGTCAGTAAATGAGATCAGGGGGTGGGTGCTAGAGAACGAGTAAAAGTTGTAGCCTTCTGAAGGTGGGTGTCTATGAGATGATATGAGTTTGCGCTAGTACAAGATTGTAATAATTTTTTCTTTATATTCAAAATAAGACAAAGATGATATCACCGATGGTTTTTTCCCACATCAAATTTCCACCTTAAATGTCGTTTTTCATGTGTGATCATTTATTTTATTCTTACTACACATGGTGACTATTTATATCATGTTTAATGAAGTACTGATGCATTGACTTAAGATACACTGAAGATGAATTAACTGAAAATATGCTTTACTAGATATAGACTAGTTGTATGAATAATAGCCGCATAAACACGTGGGTTCCCTTCAGTAAAGTCACATACAGAAATCAAGATATGAAATTGAAAATTTTAATGCAACCCCCCGCCCCCCCGCCCCCCCTCAAGTATTTTTCCAAACAGTAGTGATTCAAAAAGACACAAAAACAATTAATAATTAATTAATTCCCTTTTTATCTCTGTTTTAAAAATACCATGAAATATATAATGGAAAAATACAATGTTCTTCTGAAACCATGGGTTTTAAAACCACCAATTCACTTTTTTACTTATGTAAATTCAATTTTTATTTTGAATTCACCTTTTTCAAATCCATCCCGTTTCTATTATACTTGGATGTGTGTGTGTGTGTAGATACACACACACACACACACACACACTTTAGCATCAATGAAAACAATTTGTTCAACAAATACAACCCATTATTCTTTTTCTACCAAAGAATATTCCATATTGATATTTTATATCTCAAGTTTTTCTTAGTAAATTATTTGATCATGCTTTTAGAACTTTTTTCCATTCTCTTTCACCACAAGATTTTCCACCAGAGAATGCCTACTGAAAATAGGTCTATCGTGAACCCAAGATAACTAAGCCATTAGCAATAAAGGGATACCCCTAAAGCCAATAAATGCTTTGATACCAAATGTAAGTTTTAATTTTTTAGAGTAAGTAATGGAGAAATTTATTTTGACAAAGTAGAAAACTAAATAATGGTGTTCACACATAATACTCAGAGATTTTCTCTATAAATCCTTAACTTGGAAAGGCAAAAAAATATTTAGAGATGCACCTATAGCTCTCATTATAATAGCTTCATCATTTACTATATAATATATAGGATCTTGTGGTGTCCCAAAACCTAATCCATTGACCCAATTACAACCTTAAATTCTTAACTAGAATTTGAAAGCTATGTTTGAAAATCTATGCACCAAAAACCACCCTAATGGTTTTTAATATGGATCTACATTGACAACATAAATAAAGGGGGCCTACCAAGCCCCTTTGGGACCCCCCTAACAAATGCAAACACATTAACACGTTGGGATAGTCACCTAAATAATATAATACATACCAAGAAATGTGAGCCATGATGTTTACTATAACTCGAAAATGTCTTTGCATTTCATTCTATTTTAATTTTATATATGCAAAGAAAAAGCAAGGCATAGTCATCACCTTCTAATTGTATAAATTCGATAGAAATTGCAAATGCTCAAGATTTCAAATAGAAAAATAAGAGACACAATTCTACTCTATTGATTTGTGGAATGGAAATCACAATTTAGAACAACATGGATAGACATGCAACAAGAAAAACCACAAGTAGACATTGATTTCTAAAGGAACCCAACTAGGAAAAACTCCTCAAGCCTCTTTTGCATTAATCAGTTGAATATAGAAACTATTAAAATTGTTTTCTCCAGCTCTGAGCACAACCTACAAAAGAATAATTGTTCTCTTTGTTGAATAAGAAACTCAGGAAAGCACTTATCCAATTATTTACTCATCTAGCCCATTATTTCTTTGCACAATTCTTGAGGAAATTAGCTCCTAAAAGATAGGAATTTCCTCTTATTTCTTTGCGCAGTTCCCAAAGATTCATCTCCTGACTCACGCAACAACTATACACTCACAACTAGTATACAACTAACGTTACATTGCCTTGTCATCTTCAATTTGGTAAAGGAGTTTGAATTCCTTGAATGCATTAGCTATTTTGGGCATATTGATAATTTCACTGGAAGATCTCTGAGTTAGATTGTTATATCACTGCACAACTGACCTTCAACTTACTCTATGAATAGTTAGAGTTTAGTTAACTAAATACAACTGAAAATAACTGAATTGGATTGCTAAAATTTAGCAATCACACATGCATAACAAAACTCCAATCCCTCTAACTTAAATTTACTGATCTAACTAAGTGAAAAAAGCCATGACACAGTAGTTAACTGCCTCCAAGTTGTTTTACTGATGTGGAAATTTGACTTACTCAATTTGACTAAGGCTAAAGTCCAATTGAGCCTTTCTTACTACATTTTTTTAACACTATTCCATATTGGGTTTCTTAGGATATGTCTTGTGTTGATTGTGTAGATGGTGTGTGTTAGTATCAGTATTTGCATACTTCCATCAGTGATAAAAAAATCCTCTATTCATATGATATTAGTGTCCCATTCTAAAATTTTTGTTATTCCACTAGGTTGCTATGCAAAAATTTGGTCACTCAAGGTGGAATTAGGGTTTCCTTTACTCCTTTTAGAAATTTACCCCTTGCTGGCCCATTTCAGCCTTTCTGAGTATCCATTGTCCATAAAGTTAATGACATCATGCCATCACATCAGTCATGTCATCTTGAAATTCAGTCCTTCAAGGTCTCATTAGGTCTTTTAGGGTTTTTCAAGGTTTCATTAGGTCATTAGGGTTTCCAAGGTCCCAACGAAACTCCATTCCATTGCATAAGACCAAAAAGTAAAGGGTGATCAAATAACATCTCTTCACCATGTGAAGATGATTTGTAAAGAGAAATGTTTATTTCATCATGTAATTTTATGTTCACTATATGTAATAGGAATTATTCCTAAGCTGCCAACTCAATCTCTATATGCCAACTTCATTAAAGCAAAGTCAAATTCAAAGAGTTATCAAAGACCATCAAAAGATCAATTTGTCAAAGGAAATAGTCAAGTGAAAGGGTAATGTTTCAAAAATTTAAGTGAATTCCAAAGGGAGTTGTCTTTTCCCAAGGGTGTCCAAATCATCATTTTCCACAAGCACTAAACCCTAATTTCCTCTACCACTGAGCTAGGGTTGGCTATGGAATTAGAGACATCTGAGTAGAGGAGGCCTAAGGGAGGTCATTTTAGAAATTATGAGGCCATTACCACTCATAAACATCATGTATCCATCATTTTTCAAGAAGTCATTCCAAGGGAAAAATCATTTTCCACACATATGGCTAGTTTTTCTTCAAAGTGTGTTTCCAACCAAACACAGATGTTTTACAAAACTAAGAAAGGTTTTTGTGTATAATAGTCCAAGGATGAAAAAAATCCTTCCTTTTTGACACAGTTTTTATGGTTTTGGAGAAATGTCAAAAATACAATTTCTATAAGAGTGTTGCTGCACTTCTTGAGTGACCTTGGGAAAATCAATCTTTCTCCTAGCTGGAGTGTCCAAATGACATTCCTAATGAGTCGAATGATAACTAGATAGAAATATCTTTCCCATGAGCTCAAATGGGAGTTGAGAAATACCTCTAAAAGTTTCCTGCAAGATCACACTTCATTTTTTCACCCTCATTCTACAGTTTTTGACAAGTCTTGGGTGAATTGATTTTTGAGGGGCTATAATTGATCATTTTTAGTGCTTTTATGGGCCATTATGTAACCAAGAGAGATATATTTCCAACAAGCTATAATGGGCTCAATTTGGACTCCGGGAAGGCACTCAAAAGTCGATTTTAATTCAGCGTTGTGCACTTCCTTCTCGCGTTATGCACTTGCTCAGAAATCAGCAACACGGTCAAACGCGCAACTCCCTAGGCATTGCACACTTTTTTGGGGCACTTTTTGGATAAATGGAGACCACAACTAGATTCATAATGACACATGCATCTAATAAAACCATGTTTCCATCCTTATTTTGCAACAATGATAGGTGAAAAGGGCAAAACAAAAGCAAAAAATCGTGTTTCTACCTCATTTTTGGCCTAGGCACTGCATTCTTGACCAGTATTGGGGAAATGACATTTTGGAGTGTAAAATCAAGTCCATTTTGGAACCTAAAGGCATACTTGGAAAGTAGAGAAGACAATCTTTCTAATGAGCTATCCTGGGTTCAATTTGGACACCGGGAAGGTAGTCAAAAGCAGTGTGCAAGATAGAGGGCGCACTTGACAGAAAGATGACACACTTGACCAGTTGCCTAATTTTTCACTGTTTTTTTCTAGTTTTGATTTTCGTCCTTGGAAATCAACTTTTTACTGATGTAATTGATATGGTAAATGTAATTATGGTATTTTAATATTAACTAGGGGTAAATACATTAGATAAATAGACTTCATCAGCTCAAATGAATCAGTTTCAATGTAATTAGCGATGAGTCACTTTGACCACCCTACACTCTAGCTATCAGTTTCGATTTTGGTGGAACTGCTCCTCCTCTCATGGATTCGACCCCTAAGGTTGGGATGAGTTTGTTCTGATGTCTATATCTTCCCTTTCTTCACTCTTTTTAGAGGTTGGACTAAGTTGGATGTTGTGCTAGTGATCAGAGACACTATTGTGTCAGATTTTGGCTAGTATTAATAGATGAGTTGCAGCTATTTCTTTGGGATACATGTGGTATGGATGTTTAGCATTCTTTCTTCTTTGTTATCATTTTTACGATTTTTTTGGAAGCTCATAAACCATTTCATGTCTGTTATATGGTAATTTTCGAGTTGATAGGCACAATACATGTTTGTTCATGCTCTGTTTTGGAAAAGTTATCATAATTTTTCCTTTTTTTCTTCAGTTTAGGAAGAATACATCTCATATGCTCTTTCTAACTCCTCATTGGTCTTAAACCATTCTAAAAAAATCACCTTTTAAGTAATAAATATTATGTCTACCTTTCCCCTTTGGATGTCTGCAATCATATCTCATTTTCCCTGACCTAGCCTCTTTGACCTAATACCTTCATCCAGCAATAACCCCACCAAATCAAATCAAAACGACCTCTCCACTTTATACCTAGCCTAAAACCCTAATCCATAGAGCCCTCTTAACTGTGATTATTTGGAGAGAGACCTCTTCGGCTTGGTAGGGCTAGCTACCAAGTCAAAAGGTTGGTCAATGCTTACCTCAATTGGACTCTTCCTCATCCTTGGAGATTTAGAGGAGTGATAACACACTGGCATCGTTGCCATGGAACAAAAGATTCATTTCCCCTGGGTGTACGACAAATTTTAGATCTAATTATTTATGGTGAACAGCAGTTGAACACATAGGAAGGTTGTACCATTCACCTGGCAACTCCATTGACTGAAGATCCAGAAAATCAACACTTCATGGCGACTCCACTGCATTAAGAGTGGTAGCTTGAAGAACTTTCAAGATGGAATCTGTTGCAAGAAGGTATGCTCCAATGAAAAGAGATCACATTCCAAGTTTCCCAAATAAAATTCCTAAGGTAAATTGGCAAAGCAGTTTGCATATGTTGAAAGATGTGAAAGGTTATGATGATGCGCTTCGTTTGGTGAGATTTCACATGCATGTGCGTAGATTAAAGATTGATTTTCCTGAAGACTACTTGATGAAGATATTCATGGCCACTCTAGAAGGTGAAGCCCAATCTTGGTATGAAAGTTTGCCACCTACTTGTATTTATTGTTTAAAGGGATTTCATACCATGTTCTTTGAAAGGTATAAAGAATCTTGTCCATACTTAATATTAGTTCAAAACTGTTGTAAACATGTTGATAGTTTTATTGAAAATCTTGAGAATGTTTATGGAGATGATGAATTCATGGACAATGAGATCATGGAATCCTTGTATGAAAATACATTTCGGTAGCATAAAGAAAGCTTAGAGGATGCCTGTCAGGATGCTCAGGAAAGTTTGCAGCAAGCTGAAGATCTTTGTACAGTTGTAAATGATGGAAGACAAGGTCTTATTTCAGATCTGCTTATAGCAAAAGATGGTGTGAAGGAAAATCAAGTTCCAATTTCAGATTGTGATAAGGTCAAGCTGGCTATTCCAGATCTAAATTCATATTGTGATGACGAAGAGTATATTGTTCCGGATCCCATGAAGGAGAGCTCTATTGTTGAGATCACCTTGAATGAAGAAAACAAAGTTATCAACCCAAGTGTTCTCACCCCATCAGAACAAAGTTTCTAGAAGGAGGTAATCGAGTCCCTTTATGAAAAGCAAGATGACATCTTTGTTCATGTAAGTGAAAAATCTTCTTTGGATGACTCTGTGGTAAATGATAGAAATTTTAGTTTCGAGTTTCAAGAACAATCTGAAGAAGCTAGTCACTTTGATAGACAAGACCATATTCAGCATCCTTGTGAATCTTTAGGAGGGAAAGAAGACAATTACTATTTTAACAAAAGAAAAAAAAAAGTACTTTCTCCTCTGTCTGAAGATGAGATAGATCAACTCCTGAAAAGTCATGTCATAGCCCAAGCTAAAGCAGGTTTGCAGTGTTCATAGAGTCAATAAGGTGTTAGTGAAACTTCTTCCACTTTTGAAAATGAAAATATAAGTTTAAAGGAGGACAATCTTGAAATTATATTTATAGATCAGCTAAAAGATATTTTTTTCTTTCATGAAGATGATAGGGTTGCCATGTTCGATAATCTTGAAGAATGTTTATTGTTTAAGGATGACTTAAACTATGAATCTGAGGAGTATGAGCTTGAGAGAGATAGTATGCCAGAAATCAAGTCAAAATTTCTCATGCTCGAGGAATTTACAACAAACACTCAGACAACAGAAGGTTATACTTCCCTATGATTTCCTATCAATCAACAACCAACTCTTCTTTCAGATCAGAATGAAGGGAGTACTTGTAATTTTGCTGCTGGATCTCAAGACAAGGTAATGCTCCAAGATTTTCAAGATCCCTTCGGTAGTCTTTTGCAAGCATTGAAGAAGATGAATGTTGTTTGGTTTGTTAGAATAAGCCTTGGTTTCAGTTGTTATTGTGAGTTACCTACATGTATATCATTCTGCCTACTCGAGGAAAGTGAGCGCAGAATTTCAGTAAGTAGACATCTGCTAGATTGGTTACACTAGAAGGATCACTTCACATGATTGTACATATTTCTTCAGTAGGCAGGTGGTTGTCATCAGGATTTGAAGCCCTCAAATCTCGATGGTCTGCTACCATTAATAAGTTTTCTAAGTACTTGTGTCAGTTAAGTAAGTTAGTATTGAGTCATTTTTCAGTTAGTTTTCAGTTCGTCACAAGTCAGTTTGTGTCATTTGAGTTGTCAGTGTTTAGTCATGCATTTCAGTTTAATTTTTTGACCGTATTGGCCCACATGGTTAGCCACTTGGTCTACAGTGTTCTTGACACCTCCAAGGAGCTGTCATCCCCAATAAGGCCAATGTTAGTGTTAGTATTTGCATACTGCCATCAGTGATAAAAAATCCTCTTTTCATATGATATTGGGGTCCCATTCTGAAATTTTTGTCATTCCACTAAGTCGTCATGCAAAACTTTGGTCACTCAAGGTTGAATTAGGGTTTGCTTTAGTCCTTTTAGAAATTTATCCCTTGTTGGCTCATTTCAACCTTGCTGAGTATCCATTGTCCATAAAGTTAATGAAATCATGCCATCACATCAGTCATGTCATCTTGAAATTTAGTCCTTCAAGGTCTCATTAGGTCTTTTAGGGTTTTCCAATGTTTCATTAGGTCATTAGGGTTTCCAAGGTTCCAATAAAACTCCATTCCATTGCATAAGACCAGCAAGTAAAGGGTGATCAAATAACATCTCTTCACCATGTGAAGATGATTTGTAAAGAGAAATGCTTAGTTCTTCATGTAATTTTATGTTCACTATATGTAATAAGTATTGTTCCTAAGCTGCCAACTCAATCTCTATATGCCAACTTCATTAAAGCAAAGTCAACTTCAAAGAGTTCTCAAAGAGCATCAAAAGATCAATTTGTCAAAGTAAATATTCAAGTGAAAGGGTAATGTTTCAAAGATTTAGGTGAATTCCAAAGGGAGTTGTCTTTTCCCAAGGGTGTCCAAATCATCATTTTCCACAAGCACTAAACACTAATTTCCTCTCCCACTGATCTAGGGTTGGCTATGGAATCCGAGACATCTTAGTAGAGGAGGCCTAAGGGAGGTCATTTCAGCAAGTATGAGGCCATTCTAACTCATAAAATTCATGTCTCCATCATTTTTCAAGAAGTCATTAGAAGGGACAAATCATTTGCCACACATAGGGCCAATTTTGCTTCAAAGTATGTTTCCAACCAAACAGAGATGAATTTTACAAACGTGAGAGAGGGTTTTCTTCATAATAGTCCAAGGATGAAAAAATTCCTTCCGTGTTTACACAGATATTATGGTTTTGGAGAAATGTCAAAATACAGTTGCTACAAGAGAGTTTCTTCACTTCTTGAGTGACCCTGGGAAAACCATTTTTTCTCCTGGATGGAGTGTCCAAATGAGTTTCTTGATGAGTCAAATAATAATGAGAAAGAAATATATTTCCAATGAGCTATCATGAGCTCAATTTGGAGTTGAGGAAGACCTCGAAACATTTCCTGCAATATCACACTTCATTTTTGCACCCTCATTCTGCACGTTTTGACGAGTCTTGGGAGAATTGATTTTTGAGGGGCTATAATTGATCATTTTCAGTGTGTGATAGGTCCATTATGTAGTCAAGAGAGAGAGATTTCCAACAAGATATCATGGGATCAATTTGGACTTCGGGAAGTCACACAAAAGTCAATTTTAATTCGGTGTTGCGCACTTCCTTCTCGCACTATGCACTTGCCCAGAAATCAGCAACATGGTCAAATGCACAGTGCCCTAGGCGCTGCACACTTTTTTGGGGCACTTTTTGGAAAAACTTAGACCACCACTGGATTCATAATGACACCTACGTCTAATAAAACCATGTTTCCAGCCTTAAATTGCAGGTGAAAAGGGAAAAAAACAAGCAAAAACTCATGGCTCTACCTCATTTTTGGCCCAAGCACTGTGCACTTGACCAGTCTTAGGAGAATGAATTTTTGGAGGGTCAAATCAAGTCCATTTTGGAAATTGAAGGCATATTTGGAAACTAGACAGGACAAGATTTCCAGTGAGCTATCCTGGGCTCAATTTGGACACCGGGAAGGCAGTCAAAATCAGCCTGCAAGATGGATGGTGCACTTGGCACTATGAGGGTGCATTTGATAGAAAGATGGCGCACTTGACCAATTGCCTTATTTTTCACTATTTTTCTCCAGTTTTGATTTTCATCCTTGGAAATCAATTTTTTACTGATGTAATTAATATGGTAAATGTAATTATGGTCTTTTACTATTACCTAGGGGTAAATACATTAGGTAAATAGACTTCATCAACTCAAATGAATCAATTTCAACGTAATTAGGGATGAATCACTTTGACCACCCTACACTCTAGCTATCAGTTTAGATTTTGGTGGAACTGATCCTCCTCTCATGGATTCGACCCCTGAGGTCGGAAGGAGTTTGTTTTGATGTCTATATCTTCCCTTTCTTCACTCTTTTCAAAGGTTTGACTCAGTTGGATGTTGCACTAGTGATCAAAGACACTATTGTATCATATTTTGGCCAATATTAATAGATGAGTTGTAACTGTTTCTTTGGGATACATGTGGTATGGATGTTTAGCATTGTTTCTTCTTTTTTATCATTTGTATGAATGTTTTGTAAGCTCATAAACCATTTCATGTATGTTATATGGTAATTTTCGAGTTGATAGGCAAAATACATGTTTGTTCATGCTCTATTCTAGGAAAATTATCACAATTTGTCCATTTTTTCTTCAGTTTAGGAAGAATACATCTCATATGCTCTTCCTAACTCCTCATCAGTCTTAAAGCAATCTCACCAAATCACCTTTTAAGTGCTAAACCTTGTGCCTACCTTGCCCCTTTGGATGTCTGCAATCATATATCATTTGCCCTAACCTAGCCTCTTTGACCTAATACCTTCATCCATCAATAACCCCACCAAATCAAATCAAAAGAACCTCTGCACTTTATACCTAGCCTAAAACCCTAATCCATCGAGTTATCTTGGCTGTGATTCTTTGGAGAGAGCCCTTTCTGACTTGGTAGGACTAGCTACCAAGTCAAAAGGTTGGTTTGTGGCTACCTCAACTAGAATATTCCTCAACCTTGGAGATCAGGAGGAGTGATAATAGTGTGGTCATTTTATTATTGTAACTTCATTTTTATATTCTAAGTTTATTCAATGTTTTAAGTGTCACAATTATAATATCACATTTTAGTCATAGTAAACACAATAAAATAGAGGATAACTCTATTTTTGTAACAAACTATATAATGGAGTATTGGTGGGAATTTATAGATCAACTTGATCCTTGATCCTTTACAAATTAAAGAGGAATTGAATATTTGTAGAATAATATAAAGAGGGAGATAAAGCAAAAAAAGGTGCATGAGAAAGATAAGAAGTTTGAAGAATATGGCGAATATTTTAAAACTTATGCGTTCTAGACCACTACACTTAGTTTGAAGCTTCTTAGGAATTTTTTTAAATTAGATCCATTGTGCCCCTAAATATAAAACCATCACTACAACCCAAGACCTCCTTTTAATATAAATGTGAGAGAAGTGCTAATTGCATGTGGATACCAAAAACTCATCTCATCTAATTGCATATTTGAGAGAACAAAAATGCTAGCCAATAAGAAAGAAATGCATTCTAATATATCCTTTAAGCATGTATGCTAACTAACCAAACATGTATGCAATGAGTTTAATTAATTCAAATAATACTTTATGAGGAAAAAAAAGATTATTTATTATACGATGTAAAAAAAAGTAATACATGAAATACACATTACTCAAGGAACTATTTTTAGCTATAGACTCCAATCCTCTCCTTGAGAAAATTATTTAGTTCTTCCAATATATTGTCTACACTGTAATAGCATTTTCCCTTATGCAATAGCATTTGGAAAAAAAATGGGCAACATGAGTGTAAGGACATACAAGATATGTGAGAGGAAGTGATATTTTTTCATTCTCTTTACAAAAACTTTAAAAACATAATAGTAATAATAATAAGCTCTACAATGAATGGAGTAAAGTTGTATTTATAAGCAAATGCTAAGATAAGTTACAAAATGAACTGGTTCAAATCAGAATGCCTCATATTTAGGCATAGACTCCCATGGGATGCCGCATATTTAGGCATGGACTCCCATGTGCATCCATGTGTTTGACTTAACACAAACGCTAATTACTTTCCATTCCATTGATGAGAATTAGGGATGACTTGAATAGGCGTACATTTATGTATAAATCATATCAGTGCAAGTATCACATGGATTTCAAAATATTCTATCAAGCCATGCCACAGTTCGTTGGCTAATAAGGGAAAGACCATCTATGTGATGGTTAACATTAAGTTTAAAAATTGAGATGTGCAATGAGCCTATAATCCATGAATTGAATGAATTTACTTGGTTAATTTTAATTTATGATCTTTTAATAAAAATATAAAATTTGTGTGATAATATCTTTCATACCAAGTGCTATTTTGAGAATACCAGTTTTGATTTATTAATATAATTTTAACTCGTTAATTAGGTCTATTTTAAGTAGATGGGAAGAATGATTTTTACTACTTTTCTAATAATAAAATTGATTAAACAATAATAATAAACTTATTTTTTTATTTTTTTATAAATATAATTATCATATTGATATCTACCTAATCAATTTGATTTGTCCCATTAAACTGTAATAATTTGATTTATCTAATTAAACTCGTTAATCTATATTAAGTCCTTTTAAAAAATTTCACAAACCAACTTAAAAGATAAAACCATGCAAAATTAAGTTGGTATGAAGATACAACCATAACACGAGGCCAAATTAAAATGGAGTTGTCTTTAGTGCGATTTTTTGGAGATTCCGGTGACGAAATCCGTCGGAAAAAATTGAGGTTAAATCTTGATTTGTATTATTTAAAATGGTTTTTTAACTGCATATTTGGATTCAGCACCCTGAAAAATCCCTAGGACGCTTTGATTGTGCAGAGATTACCTATCGACCTTGCCATTTCAATAAATTGCTGCTGGATTCTAGAAAAATTTGACCGGAAAAACCCACAAAAAAAGCTTCCAAAAAATCTCACTAAAGACAACTGCAATTAAGATATTTTGACAATGTAATTTTGGTTCGTAAATCTTATTCTCGGAAACAACATAAGTTTTGACATCTTTCCAATGGCTCGCACATAGAAATGTTAGAATATGGCCAATGAAATTTTGGTAAATTCTATTTCAAGAAAAACCTTAGCTTTGACATCTTTCGGTAATTTCGGTACATTTTGTATTTTAGGAAAACCATTAGTCTTCACATCTTTCCAATGGCTGGCACATAGAATTGTTGGAATATATGTTTGATAGGCGTATCTATGTGTGTGTTTTATGTCATAAGGACATTGTTTCGCATTGGAGTGGACATGTAATTCCACGGCACGAAAATCTAGATTACTGATGTTAAAGTCGGTCGCAATAAAAAAACCCCTGAGGTCGACCTGTGATGATGGCAGCGCAGCATGGAAGTCGCGTCAAAAATCAGAAACAAGTTTACCCGTGTGGGGCTATAATATAGATACTCGTTACGGAGAAAAATTCTAAACAAAAGTTTATTTGTAATAGTAAATTTGTAATTGCATTTATTTGATTACTGATATACAAGTTAATGAATCATTTGAATTGGTGGTAATTTGTTGTATAAATCGTGGAGCCAGGTTCATTGCGTCAAGCGAATTGACAAATCAAATGGGAAGTTGGAAAAATATTTGGTTTCTTAGTACGTTTCTTGAATTTAATCGAGAAATAAAATGGAGGTGAACGAAATATTAGAATTTGTGGTAATCTGTTGTATAAAGCCTCCGTGTCAGGTTCAATCATGTTTGGTTCACCTAATCTTCTCTCTATATACGAATAACACTTGTATAAGCAAGCCATATGCGACGAGATAAACGGAATCACGGAGAATATAAATAGCATAGGTATCTCAGTTTGATGCCTGCATCTCTGAGAATAGAATAGCATAGGTATCTCCGTTTTTATAAGAATCCATCACTCTATATACAGAAGAGAGCAGGATAGCTTAGGTATCTCTCATTGAAACTCCATCTCTGAGAAAATAATAGCATAGGTATTTCTATTTGAAGTCTCCGTCACTCTATATACAGAAGAGAGCAAGATGGGTAACGTGCTGCTGCGAGGAGGAATCTGTCGTCGTCGTCGGATAAAGATCATGAAAGCCGACGGAACGGTGATGAAGCTGCGGAGTCCTCTCTGTGTGAAGGAAATACTCATCGATTATCCAAATCATGGGATTTTTGAGGCACCCGCTGGTCCTCCACTTGCGATCGGCAGTTTCACCCGACCTCTTCCAGAAAGGGCTGGGCTTGTAGCTGGTCATCTCTATTATCTCATCCCCCTCCCAATCCCACAAGATAAAGTCATGATCAATTACAATAACGATAGGAATAGGGGGCACTTTGCAAGACTTTTCTCTGATCACAGCATCCCAAGCGCCAGTGGTTCCAGGTTACAGCGAGAGTCTTGTGCAGACATCGTCAGAGATTCAATAAATCAAAAACCAGTTGATGGTTCGGTTAATAAGATTAATAGAGGCGGTGTCAGCATTATTTCCTCTTCCTACTCCACCGACGGATCGACCTTGCGGGTGAAGCTTCGACTTAGAAAAGAAGATCTCGCTTCATTTCTTACAGCCTTAATTGAAGGTGCAACATAGGAGTCTTCTTGGAAGGCGAGGCTGGATACTATCGTTGAACCACACTGCCCGTATGGAGATTTATAAACACTTTCAAGAGTAGAACTATATATTGTTTGTATAGATGTACAAGTTTTGCTTGTAAATTTGTTTACAAGCATTATGTCATATGTCGTTTCGTGGAAATTACAGTTCTCAATGTTCGTTCGGTTGTAATTTACAAGCATTATGTCATATGTCGTTTCATGGAAATTACAGTTCTCAATGTTCGTTCGGTTGTAATATCACGTTGTTACTTGGGTTCTGATTTTATTTGGTGCGCTGTGTACACATAGCGGATAAATAGTTTGGCTCCTCCTGTCAAAAAATTTCAACAAACATGTCAAACAATCTTTCCAACGTTTTTTTATGGCGCTGCTTCTTTTCAATTGGCTACATCAGTAATTACTTTATTGAAGCGTATGACTTCATAAGCTTTGAGTATCCTATTCAAGAAGTTAAGTAGCATTTGAGGCATGTGGTTATATAAGTTACTATTTTAATTTGTTTTTACTTCTTCTAATTCTGCAGCTATTTAAGGCACAAGTTTGAATTATAAAGTTCATATATTTGAGTTTTTTAAAAATAGAAGATGATGAATTTATTTATATTTAAAACTTGTTATGACATGCAAGAATAATTAATTATAGAGGTTAGGATAGTGAGGCTTGACGTGATGTTGTGGCTCGAACATCAAAGGTGCGATCGGCGGCGTATATCGGAGAGCAAGGCTCGGTCTGTGTGTTGGAGCTGCGAGAAGAGCAAGATCTGCTACAGAATTGAGCAGATAGTGGAGCGGATCTGCGTACTTCTGCGTACTGATGGCCTTGACCAGCGTGAGCGTGGTGAGTGGCCGCTGGTGGAATCGTGCAGAGGAGGTGCCTGCTGACCCAGCCACATGCCCGAACAGTTCGGGTCAGATCCGTCGCTCAGCTTAGATCGTGACCCGTAGGCCTTGCTGTTCGAGTGAATTTCAAAGGCCGTGTTTTTTTTAAAGTTTGGTGATTTGCGTGCGGGCTGTAATTGGATGCTGGAGAAGCCTGTTGTGCCTCACCACTTCCAGATTTCCAGATCTGGATCTGATAACGAACCAACCTCTATTGTTTGCAATTGTTGATAGTTATTTGAGTTGGTAGGAGTAGCTGCTGTGGCGTCTGTCGTGTACCTCTGCTCAGAGATCGCAGTGTTGTCGCCTGAAATCAGCCTGGTGTTGCTGTTGAGAGTCCCCTCCCCACGAATTTCGGCCAAATCGTTGCCAAGCCCTGCCCGTTCTCCGTGGGAGATTCATTTGATGACCTCTGATCTGATTTGAGCGTTTTTTTTGAAATCGTGATTGACCGGAGAAACTAGGTGGAGAAGACCGGCAGGAGGCCGAGGTTGCTGCAGTAACCGTGAAGATTCGCTCAGCGTGGTTTGGCTGTATCGAAATCTTTCAAAGGCAACCAACATTAACCAGAAGAATGGGTGGAAAATTGTGAGCTGGGCACACTCCTCGGCATTGTATGTTGGATCGCCGCAGGATCGTAGCCGGAACTGTCAGCCAGCGTGGAGGAAACCGAGCGGAAGGAGCCAGAGATCGCATGAAATCCGCGCGATCTGAGTGACTTCTGTGGAGACCGAGGAGGCCAGATCTGCGTGAAACTTGTTGCAAATAGCCCGAGAAAGGCCAAGATCGCAGGAGGCCTAAGAGTGGAATTCAGCCTCAAATCAATCCAGCGTGGTGATTGAAGCGTGGACGACAGGACTGAATCTATGTGATGGTTGTGTCGTTTTTTAATTATCGTTCTGTAAATTTTATTGTTTGAGTAATTTAGTAGTTGCAGGTTGCGGAGATCTGAAAACCAATTGGGTAAATTTTTCTTCTAACTTATTATATGCCACAATGAAAATGCGAAAGTTTTTGCTGATTTGAAATTATCTTCAGAAATTGCTAATTACATATATTAAAATTAGATATTGAGAACGTTTCAAGCTTGTGAGAGGTCGTTTTGTTGCTCGTTGCCAGAGCCGAGGGCACTAAGAGCTGCCCGGCACAGAAGCCACAGTCTACAAGGTTCTACAGTTGAAGAGCTGCCAAAGGGAGAAGTTTCCCGCCTATGTGGTAACGAGGTTGTTGGAGCTAGTTAGAAGACCATGTGGAGTCGAAAAAGAATCTTGAAGCGAGATAAGCTGGACTTTAATAACATGTCTATATTTTTAGATATTTTTTATTCTGATGATGATGATTTTCTCATGTGGGAATTTGGAAGCATTAGCATGGATAGTATATTCGAGTCACAAGAAATTTCAGAAAAACAATGTGGTTATGTTGATGACCACGAGAATCAAGAGGCACAATCTGTTGTGCAAGATCCCGAGATTGAAGACGCACGAGCTAATCTTCATGAAGGGTGTAAAGAGGAACAACATGTTGAATATCAATGGGACGAGCCACATGAAGCTGATTGCAAAGACGTGGAAAAAGAAGACAAAGATGGAGAGAATTTAAATTGTGATGATTTCATTAATATTTCTGTGTGTGCAGACGTTACATCAATGAATGATGAAGACATCATCGCTGACGTTCAGATGGTTGACACCGGAAATAATGAGAGGGAAAATTCTCCTATCCAGCCTGTCATAATCTTGAGAAGGGCGAGAATAAGAATTCAAGCTTTCCATCACTAGGGAAGAAATGAGGTGAAGATACATCACTACCTCATGGCGAGGAAAGTGAAGATGAAGCCTCGACTCAAGATGAACAAGCATGGACTCTCAAGCAAAAAGACCAAAATGAAAACCTCTGTTACCAAGTTTGTCATGTTTTAATTGTAAGCCTAGCTGAGACTAGACCAGCATGCATATGTTATTGTTCAGTACCCTTTCTCCATTAAGGGGAATGTTGGAAGTAATGGAAAAGCTAAACTTAGATTATTGTTATGATGATGGTAGGATTGAGACTCTAATCTTAGACCTCAAATCCTAATATCTAGGAAGTGGTTGAAACCATCCCACTAGTGTGAAAGCCTATATATTTGAGGCTCATCTGACTCAATGTAATAAGGTGTGTATGAGTGTTTGTACACTCTCCAGATATCTCACCTGGAGAGCCATTTAGTTAGTATATTCATTTTTTATCATGTTGTTCATTTCCTCAGTGTGTTACATTGCCTTGTTCTCCATTTGACAATTAAATGTTAAAATTATGTAGCTTTTTCTTTATGAAGAGCTACCTTCCTCAAAGCCACAAACATAATAGATAATTGTTCTAAGTCTTTTTCATAAACATGATCAATGAATCAATTCCCAAGAAAATCTAGGTGGAAGTGTTCCTCTGCAACTTCCACCCAAAGTCCATAAATGCTAGAGGCCTTGATATCTAACGAGTGTTGCTCAATCTATTAATCACAGATGGCATGCACCAAAGACCTTAAGTCCCTCAAGTTTGGGATAAACAAAGATAACATCAGTAAGACAAACCATAGAGTGAAACTGTATGTTGGGTGGCTTAAGATAGGTTCAAAGTTCACCAAACAAGATAGATAGATATTCAGGAAAGATAGATATTTAGGCAACATAAGGACAAAAGAAGTGGTTAAAATAAGCCATAAGAAAATCTATTGGGTAGGACAAAGATAAGAATAAAGTTTCGACCGGAAGCCATAGAGTCAGTTCAGAAGCAGTTGAGTTAAGTGCTCCTTATAATCCTCTTTCTCCTACCTTGGATCTTTCCTTTGCTTGGCCTATTGTCAAAGGTTCCCTGCACATTTTTCCTGCAATGTCCTCCTTTCCTACTTCTTCACCCTAGTTCTCACCTATTGTCGTTGCTTTCCGTACCCAATTTCGTGCTTGGGGCATTGTTGCCTCCTCCTTGCACTTTTCTTTTACCCTCCCAATGATATGGTAATCCTTTTGCTTCCTTCTTAACTTGTGTCACTCAAGGAAGTCCCTTGCCCACCCTAGATTCAACAATACCTTGCCCCATTTTCTCTTTTGTTGGATTTGTTAGCGATGAAGTTATTGAGGCGCAAGAAGGCTCGACTAAAAGGAGAGGGAATTTCACTACCGAAAGGAATTTATTTCTTTCCCTATATGCGCACCCTATTAACAAAGCAAACAATATTGTTTTAAATGGAGCACTCCTCATAAAGCTAAGACTAGAGCAAGAATAATAAAGAAACAATCTAAATATTTTTATATGGGAGACAACCAAAAAGGCAGTGAGTTGGAAACCAAAATTATTAATCTAAGGAATCAAATGATCCAGCTATGAATCCTAAGGGAGATTTAGATGGATAAAGATAAACCAGACAAGCTTGGGATATTGCTATTGATTTCGATTAACCCAACCCAAGCAGGTTTATACGACACGTGTTCCTAACTAACTAACCAGGGTGATCCATGATGAGAGTTCTAAGATTAACCTAATAACACTAGGAAATAGATTGATGATTTTGACTCGCTTATCCCAACCCATGTTAGCAATCCATCCTCTGACTCCCTTTTGACAAACCCTTGCAACCAACCCCAAATAACCCTATTGAACAAATGAACCAACTAAAATAACACAAAATTCACACACACATTGACACAAGTTATGACTCTTCAATTTATCACATAAATTTAATGATTACAATGAACCCAGTGAGGGGTATTTAACCTTTGTCAACTAGCGATTCGTTTAAAATAACTTTGACATGCAACAAAAACTAACTTCGAATTTACCCAAAATAAGACTTAACTTGACTTGACTCAACTTGACTCAATTAATTGACTCTCTAATTTTAGCCAACTGTTCATGGAGGAAAAATTATCTATCTTTAACACTACCCCTTAATTAAGACCGCTAAACTAAGGCATGACTCATGATAACTCAAACATGCCTGCTGGTCGAAGTCTCATCTAGGTTTAAAACACCCAAGTTTCCTCTATGAAATTCAAATACATAATTTTCTAATGGCTTAGTGAATATATCAGCGAATTGATCACTTGGTTTACAAGGCTTTAAGTAAACTTCTCCATTTCTAAAAAGTTCTCTAATGGAATGATATCTTGTATCAATATGGTTACTCTAATAATGAAACACACTATTCTTATATAGTGCAATAGGTGAGGTGTTGTGACAGTAGGTTGTCGTTGATCCTTGTTGTTTCTTCTTGAGTCCATCCAAAACTCTTCTTAACCATACTACTTGACATGTTGTTGATGTCGCTACTATATATTTTGCTTTTGCGGACGAAAGTGTCACAATAGGTCGCTTTTTAGATGCTCATGAAATCACACTTGAACAAAGATGGAACACATAACTAGAAGTGCTCTTCCTATCATCCAAACGGCCTGCAAAATCACTATATGGATATCCAATCAAACCCTTCTTCTTTGTGCTTGTATACATTATGCTACAATCTTTAATTCCTATTATGTATTTGAGAATTCTTTTTCTCGCTCTCCAATGTGAGACTTTTGGAGTCTCCATAAATCTATAAATCAAACTCACTCCTTGTATAATATCTAGTCTTTTAGTTGTGAGATACACAAGGCTTCCAACCAATATTTTGAATAGATTTGGATTGACATCCTATCCTTCATCATCCTTACTTAACTTTGTACCTATTGCAACTGCGGGTTTACAATTTTTTATCCTGAATATTTTTAGCAAATCTTTAGCATATTTATTTTGACAAATAAAAATTCATTTTTGATATTTCTCAACTTCTATTCCAAGAAAACATTTCATAAGGCCAAGATCTGTCATCTCAAATTTTTTCTTCATGGCTTCTTTAAATTCATCTAACTCAAGATCACAAATATAAATCATGTCATCCACATACAAGCAAATAATCAAAATGTGTCCATGCTCATTTACCTTTGTGTACAAGGTAGGCTCATTTTTTCTTTTGAAAAATCCATTCTTGATCATGTAGTTGTTAATTCTACTATACCAAGATCTTGGCGCTTGCTTGAGTCAATAGAGCGCTTTCTTCAACTTGTAAACTTTATATGCTTGTCCTTCAACTTCATAGTCTAGAGGCTGTTGCACATAGAATTATTCTTCTAGAATTTCATTCAAGAAGGTTGATTTCACATCCATTTGATACACTTTCTACTTGTTTTGAGCTGTTATGGATAAGAATCCTCTTACAATATCCAATCTAGCTACCAGAGAAAATGTTTCTCCAAAGTTTATTTCTCGATGGTGCGAGAATCCTTTTGCTACAACTCTTGTTTTAAATATGTCAATTTCACATTACTCATTTAACTTTGTCTTGTAGACCCATTTCACACCAATGATGTTTTTATCCTTTGGAAAATCAACCAAATCCCATGTATCATTCTTTTCATTAGCTTCAATCTCTCCATCCATGGCTTGCACCCAATTTTCATCTCTGATAGCTTCTTCAAACAAAGAAGTTTGGAAAGACAACAATGCAAACTTTGAACTAACATCCAAATCATCATAAATATCTTTTATACTTTTCATTTTTCTCTTACCATTTCTTGATTCATCAATTTACTGATTTCTAGGAGAATTATGATGTATTTATATGCTTGAATATCAATGATGTTAAGAAAATTTTGGAGTAACTATTGGCGTGACTCTATTTGGTGTCTTCTCCTATGATTCTTGTTGCTCCTTTTCTGCTGCATCCTCTTATTCCATCAAGGGTACTTGTGCATCAACTATTTTGTCTATAATTCCATCCCAGGACTCTTGTTCTTTGAACACAACATCTTTGCTAATTATGGTCTTCATGGTGATAGAGTTATAGAATTTGTATGCTTTTGATTGCTCACTATAACTAGTAAATATGAATTTTTCACTTTTATCATCCAACTTATCTTTTATCTCCTTAGGCACATGTGCATAAGATAGACATTCAAACACTCTAATATGAGATACACTATAATGAATACCTAACCATGCTTCTTTTGGTACTTTGTTCATCACACTCTTTGTAGGAGATTTGTTTATCACATAAATATCACATGCAACTTCTTCTACCCAATACTCATTAGACATGCTTCTTCCTTTCAGTGTTCTCCTTTCCATGTTCATAATTGTCCTCTTCTTTCTCTCTACTACACCATTCTATTGCGATGTGTATCTAGTTGTAAATTTCCTTCTAATTCCATGTTTTTTGCAGTAATTATGGAATTCCTTCGAGCCATATTCTCCACCACAATCTACCTAAATTCCTTGATTTGATGATTACTCTGGTTCTCTATTAAGGCTTTGAATTCTTTGAACTTTGAAAAAAATTTAGACTTCTACTTCAAGAAGTAAACCCTTCTAGACTATGAAGTCTCCGGTTTTCTTTTCACTACTGTTTGAAACTACTAATCTACACACGTGATGATCTGATGATCTCACAATGATGGAAACTCTTCCACCTCAACCAGCTGTAAATACTCCTCAACCAACGAGGAGTATTTAATCTACTCCACTTTCCGGTGCTTCGATCTCGTGGATTGAAACTCACACAGGTCGGCCTCCGGCTCGACCTCCACACCACAGCTTGGCAGCGGCTACACCGATCTCAACGGCCACTGTGAGCACGTACCTTCGGCCCCTTCGTTCCAGATCCACGCTTCCTTTGCAGCAGATCGCGTCTCCACACTCATCGCACCAGATTCTGATGTAATAAGATAGTACAGCAGCCAAAAGAAAACCATAGACTGAGAGAAAAAGTTCAAAACCCCTGCCGCACCAGAAGCAATTGAAACCCCGATAGAAAGCACCAGATTCGTGCTTCCTGTCATAACCATGGTGCCGCTCGCATAAACCCTTTTAACAACATCCAAGCTCTGAAGTGCAAAACCCTTGGCCTTCTCCATTAAAACCTCGGGTGAAAGCGCCAAATCGCTGAAGATGCCTTCTACTTCTGTATAAATTGCTCCAAAATCCCTGTTATGTGCCCTGACCCGGATGTTCTGGAGCTTCTGCGTGATGGGATGAGGCGGTATCGCCAGCGCCGAAGTGGTTGAAGTCTCGTTGGGCTTGGATTTGATCACAAAATGCTTGAAAGACTGCACCAATTCAGTCATATTGTATTGCTGAGCAATCGAATCGACCTGCTGTGAAATCGTCTCGTAAAATTTAACCGTATAAGTGATCTAGCAGCAGAAGATTCGCCAACGATCTCCATGGTTCACGCAGCACACCAGCAGATCCGACCCCCATGCAGCACATCGAGCTGTCTTGCTAGAGATTCAGTCAAACTCCACGTGGACAACGCTGTCACACGTGCGATGCCTCTCTTCTGACTGAGTTTGAGCAGACAATCTCGCACCAATCATCGGGATCTATTCCCTCAAATATCTGAGGAAATTAAACATAGCAGATAAAATAACAGATACGATCCCCTCCACGATCCATCATAAAGCGGATTGCCTCCCTCGGCGCCCAGATTTAAACCAGAAAAATCATCGCACACCTCCAGTAGCAACACTGCAATAGGCGGTTAACTCCACTGCTGGTAACTCCATTGTATTGAAACACTCCATGACTAGGAACAATGCAACAATGTGTGGCAACTGCATAAACAACGAAACAATTCCATTGCTTCACTGCAACAATTGATCCAACTTACGCCACCAAAATAGGAGTCTGATCGCCACACCACACTTCTACTGTGCTCCCAACTGAGTTATCCACACTTTTCACCACCATTCATATAACCAAACATTGCCACACAGAAAGTCTGATCGAGGTTCGAACGTGCTGGGCAGATCACCACAAAGTCTGACCACTCTCCAAGATGAGCTATCCACGCTTTTCACCAGTGTTCATAGGATTGAACATAGGCCACTATGCATCTTCACGCAGCATGATGCGCACATTAACCAGCACAACCGGCCACTCTCCAGTGCAAAGTCGGTGTATTTCTAACTGTCCTCCCCGAATTTAAGACTGATTCGGGCGACGAACACCCCCAGCCATTAACACGGGCCATGAAATCCTCCAAACGCGCCGAAGTGTCCCCTTTAAATCTATGATGTTGTCCCACGCTGAGAGAAATTGTTATAAGGGAGAAGCGAACAACACATTTTTCTCTCAAGGAACGATGCTTCTTTGTGCCTCCTCATGCACCTTCTTTGCACCACTCTGTCGGCCTCCTTTGATTAACAGCACGCCAGTCCAATCAATGGCTGCCTCCACGATTTTTGCAATAAAACCCACGTCGGCGATCCTCCAAGGTAGACCTCCACGACGCGACCTCCGTGCAGATCTCAGCGCTGCTACCCACGGCCTTCACATGACAATCCGCAGCGATACCAAGAGGCTCTCAGCCATTTGTCAGAGAACAGGGACGAAATCCGGATCAAGCAGAAGACGGAAATCAAGAACTCTGATCGAACTTAAAAAAAAAGGCCACCGCCACACCTCCTCACAGATGGCACGGCGACTCCACGCCTCACAGCCTCCGTGTAAGTCCGGCCTCCTCGGCCTCCCACGGGCTCTTTGTATCCCAAGATGGCCTCCTCGCCAAAACCTTGAGTTGATCAAATGACCCAATCACACTTCAGATCAAGGGCACTCCATTAAAGAGGGACAGGTTTCAATGAGCCTGAAAGCAAGAGAAATCAGTCAACCTTTCTGCCAAGAAGCAGCGGGCTTCCTCTCTCTTCTCAGGGGACTGCGAAGTCCCACTCCAAAGCCTGTATATTACCAAGATAAAATTGCAGACTTGACAATCCACTGAAACTGGGCAACGGCCCTGACAACAAATTCCTATCCATGCTAATCGAATTCAGGGCGCTCAGCTTGTTAAGATCCGCAGGCAGTGTCCCTTTCAAATTCATCGCCTGAATGTTGATAAGCCCGTCGCCATTCTTGTCGAAGGTCGAGAAAACCCTCCTCAGTTCGTTTCTACCCACGGCTTTCTCCGACACCCCCTCGGCTTGCTGTCTCGATATCCGCTGAAAAATTTCACAAAGAATTCTTTGATTCCTTCGATTGAATCTGGATCCGCTGCTACTCACCCACAGGATTACGCGGGTTCTCACACAGCCACACATCCAGGGATGTGTATCCGAGATCTCCCGCAATCACATCAGATTCATTGAAGTCTAGCATCAAGTTTTTTCTTTTTCCCAGCGGAAAAAAAATGCTTATGTTTTCCTACGGACCTTAGGCCACTCCAAGCAGCTCCTTCTTCAGCGATCAAACTTTGGCAGTCTACCGCCCCATCATTCGACTCGAGTCTCGAGTCATTTCAACCGGAAACAAATTCTCTCCTCCTGCAGCTCGTATCTATTCCACTATACTGCCACAGATCACCTCCGCTTCTCTGCACTTCCATGATCGGCTCCCGCAGAGATCAGACGAGGGCAACGGAGACTGCGGGATCCGTTCGTGGAGCTGTTGCATCCTCCTACGAGATGCATCACTCAACCTGTGTAGATGGCTCATCAAGACAACCGAGATTTGACAACAACACGATGCTCCCATCAGCCACACCAGGTGTTTTCTCCAACTCGGGGCATCTCTCCTTCTACATGGCAGGACTAAAAAATGGACAAACAAATCTTAAATCCTATGCCCAGGAAGGGCCAAGCCCAGGAGGGGCCAGGCCCTCACGGGCTCTGATACCAAGATAAAATTGCAGTCACTCAAAATATATTCTATTAATTGTTGAATGAGGAAATTACACACATATTTATACAATCAATAGTCTTAAGATAGGAATGCTATCTTAGACGTACAGTAGTGTGGTTGAGAGATTCTCTCAACCACACACTAAACTAGGAGAAACTATATTCTAGCTTATTCCTATTATGTAGGAACAAACTCCTCAATTAGAAAATTACAACCATAGACAAGTAGGAATTAATTATTTCCAACTTAATCATCAATGACAATAAGGAAGTAGCAACTTCCACCAATCGGTTGTGTCCTCATAGGTCCACACAAGTCTGTATGAACCAGCTCTAGTGGCTACTTTTCTCTTTGTGCCAATCCTTTCGGAAAACTCTCATAGTGTTTCTTTCTGAAGATGCAACACTCACAAGTACTAGAGAAATGAAAGTGTCCAAACCAAAAGTGCCATAATCAGTACTTATTAGACCATGCAATTGTAAAAGAATTGACCTAATCACTGTAATTCATAATTAGAGGAAAAAGATCTTTCCTCGTCATCTACACCTTTGCTACCACCTGCTTGCTTGGGGGCTTGTCATATATAATACACTCTTGTCCTTGAAAATAACTTTGTATCCCTTTTGCATCAATTGACCGCACTTATCAAATTATGCTTGAGACCAGAGACATAATATACCTGTGATATTGTCTTTGGCTCCCCTTTCTTGGTCATAATGTTGACCACTCCTTTTCCATCTATATCCAAATTCTTTTCAGTCCCTAACTTTATCTCTATCTTCATAGATTGATCCAAATTTGCAACCAAATTCTTATTGTGTATCATGTAGTTAATGAAACCAATGTCTAATAGCCACACATTATCAAAAGGTTCATGCATGGTATGGAAAGTTAGGAACATGGATTTAGTATTCTTTGTAGGTACATTATCTCTTTGTTTTCCTTGATCAACTATCGTCTTCCTATCACAAGAATAGTGACCAAATTTATTGGAATAATAATATCTCACCTTTGATTTATCAACTTTTTACTGTTGTCGATGCTTTTGTTATTTCTTCCACTTTCTTGTTCTGGATCTTCTCTATCTCTCTGACCACCATGTCTTCTGCTTCGTCCTCTACCTCTCGATCTACCTCTACCTCGACGTTTGTCTCTTCAAATAGAAACTTAACATTTAAAAGCAGTTTCCAAGGTGGAACCCTTATTTCTGTCTATCCTTGCCTCATGGGATAGAAGTGATCTCATCAACTCATCAACTGTCAGCATTTCCAAATTGTTGGCTTCTTTTATGAATGCTACCACAATGTCAAAATTTGTAGGCAAAGATACGAGGACCTTCTCAACCACCTTTTGATCTTTTATGTCATCACCATAAATTTTTAATTGTTTTACAACAATCAAGACTTGATTCATGAATGAATCAATGTCCTATGTTTCCTTCATCTGCAAACTTTCAAAATCTCTTCTAGTATTCTCCAACTTAACAAAATTGATTTTTGTCATACCTTTATAGCTTTTCGCCAAAGCCTCCCATGTTTTCTTTGTTGAAGATGTGATCATAATTTTCTAGAACACCGATTTGTCCACTCCTTGTTAGATAAGCTACAATGCTTTTGCATTCTCTTTGTCTTTCTTCCATTGTCCCCTCTCTACATTACTGAGGAAAAATTCTTCTGCCTTATTCTTAAGTTCTGGAAATCCATTCATGGCATAGTCCCAAACATCATTAGTCTTTAGCATGGTCTTCATCTTAATGTCCCACACATAATAATATTTCCATGTAAATGGTGGAAACTATGACTGGAAACTAAATAAAACCATCTTAAAAAAATCCTCAACAAATAATAATAAGGACCTTTTAAAACTTCTTATCAATACTATTGGAAAGAATTTATAACATATCCAATTTAATTTTTTAAGAACCCTTTTTTAAAAACCTCTTAAAAAATAAATTTAATGAACCCTTGATATTGTTTTATTAAAATAGGCTTTTCATAAACACACTCGTTCATAAATCTTTCATAAACAACTTTTCAAAAGGAATGGTAACCTATTGTTTTTGAAAAAACTTTAATATAATAATGACAAAAAACTTACCCACGTGACTTTTTAATACTTTCAAAACCTAAAAACCTTCAAACGTATGCATGAACTTTGGAATTCATACGCCACCTTTTTGCTCACGCGATCAACGCAGGTTTCGATAGGGGTGGAGTTGCGTTGGGCCACCTAAATTTTCAAAATCTTGTTTGCGTAAATTAGTGCACCATTCGACAGAGGGAACATGCGATGGTAGCACCTTAACTATGCGATAATTTTGCAATATGAATTTAAAAATAAAATTGTTGCCCTTTTCACTTGGCCCATTTTTTATGGGCTCTACTAGCTCCATGAAACTTGTTTTCCTTCTTCGGCTCTAATACCAATTTGTTGGAAAGGAAAACGAGGTAATGCGAAAAATAACACAAAATTCACACACCCAATGGCATGAGTTGCAACTCTTCAATTGATCAAACAAACTTGATAATTACAATGAACCCGGTGAGGGGTATTTAACCTTTCTCAACTAGTGACTCACTTAAAATAACTTTGACATGAAACCACAGACTAAATTCGACTTTACCAAAAATAAGACTTAACTTGAATTGACTCAACTTGACTCAGTTAACTGACTCTCTAATTTTATTCAAGTCTTCGTGCGCAAGTAATTAGCTATCTTTAAGATGGATAGGATGTCTTTCTTGGACTTCTCCGCTGGTACATGGGGGAGAACTCATCAGACGTGGGGGTGAAAAGGCTATCCCTGGAAATTCTAAAGGAGGTTCTTACCATAAAAAGGGTACAGGTCCTGGTTCAATTGCGTAATCCACAGCTTAATCAATAGAATCAACTGGAACATATGCCTATATATCCCACCCCGCCCTTTGACTATCGATATTCATATCAATCTGGGTCTTTGTCTCAATATCGATCTATACTTAACACACTATCGCTACGTCATCATTATTGCTACATCGCAGGTGCACTTTTCTTGGATTTAATATACCATAGTAAAGCCCTACCCTGTAGAGTCAAGTAGAACTATACCAATATCTTGGCATCGTTGGTCCTCCATGAATTTTAGATCACATTGCAAAGGAACAAGTTTTTTTCTACATCCTCCTCACCTCAGTCATGAAATAGAGGTAGATGTAGGGATGACTTGCTTGGCTGTGTCACCAACATATTATGGTGACCCTGAACCAAAACGAGCCCTTAGGGTCATGGTTATTGTAATATTATTTTTTTTCCAACCGAAACACTCACCAAACTAAATGTGTTTTGACTTGAAATCATTGATTGGCGCTAAGTTTTTTGTCGTATAATTACATATATAATGCTAACTGAGATATATTCTGAAATTGATTAAGATATGGCTTACCTAGTTCAGACTAGGCTAAAACTTTAGATGGTAAGGAATACGGAAAAACCTCGTCTGGGTGCTACAAAAGTTCAATATTTTCAATAGAAAGACTAATCCATCACTTAAGGATTCGTTTTATAAGACCTTCCTGGTCCTAAATTTCATATTGGTTGTAAAGGAGGGGGACTAGCCTACTGTAGCTAACATCTAATAAATATAGAGGTCATCGTTCCTATTTTGTAATCTACACTCAACTCCCACCCGATCCCTTTCGGCCTGAACCCCATGGAAACTAGAATAGTGAGATAAAGAAGTCGAAATAATAATCGAGTTTGAGACATATTGAGACTATCTGCCCTAAACAAGGAGATTCCTTAACCACATGTGCCCTTTAACTCCATGCCGGTAGATGTGATCCACGATTCGACACACTCAATGCCAATTTCAGTATTTCTCTACCTGAACCTATAGTGGTACAAAACCTTGGGAAATATTCTTACCTCAATTGGATCACATGACGATCAATGCATTACTTAAGATCACGCATTGTAATCTTGTGTTAATGATTTTTGCAAATGGATCAACTTCTCAAAAGTAGGTGGTGCAATCGTAAGATAAGAATAACTAAATGATACCCCCTAAAATCCATTGTGACCTCCTTACTGGAAGGGTCGAACTCATCCTAATGAGGATAATTCTTATCCCAAATGCACATAAGCATATAAATGAGAGTGACTACTGAACATGCCTAGCCTATGAATAATTTCAAATTAGCACCGTCCTTAACAAAATGAACGTCAACTAATAGCCATCTTAGGTACGCCTCTAAAGGATAAGCGCCAAATGCAATATCCACCAATGAAGCAGTGGTAATGGGACATTGCCTCTAGTCAAATTTCATTGAAATAAAATGCCAACCAAGACCTGTATTTACCCTAGGCCTAAAAAATAGAAATGAATTAGGGAAGGCATTGAATTATTAAAACCTAGTACAAATATTGGTCTTTCAGAATTGACCTAAAGATGTTATAATAATTATTCCTTAGTTAAAGTGTTTTCACTACTTTTCTCCCTACCTCCCCTTGAACTTTAGGTAAGTGTTCTAAGGACAAACACGAACAATCTATGTTGGAAAGGTTATAGAATCTGTCAATTTGGCATAATGTAACTAATTTCCCTTTATCTTCTAGCTTTGAATGAAATTTTATTTACTAATTTTTATCTTCAATGATTTTTTATGTCACATTCTTCTTGAATTTATGCCTTACGACATTTCCTTTGCAATATATAGTGCACTTGCCAGTTAATTTCCTTTTATATGAGTAATATGAGCTCACAAAATCCAATGCGGTTTTAGACTTAACTCTATACCAACTCTATTTAGGTCATGTCCTTTTCAATAGTAGTCATAATCCTATACACGAACTACAGATCATCCCACTATGTCTAACGTTTATCCATAAAAGATTCATTTTTACTCATTTCCTAATTTTTATCTTTATTTCATTGTTTTTAATTTTGTTACTTTCATTTAACTAGATATATTTTGATGACACTGCTTTGAAGTGCGATTTTTTTCTATGAGAAGGCTCTACCTAAGAAATCCTATCCCATTATTATGCATGTTATTTATTATTTCTTTTGATTTTTAACATGTGGTATTATATCTAGCTTGTGGAATTTTTCACAAGAATACCCATGAAAAGAGGGACTTGGAGTGACCACATATTATCACAAGATGATTGTGAAAACCATTTTTTTTAAATCATGGGATAATGAGTAAGGTGTTTTTGTTGCTATGACAAACACCCTCCAAAATTTTGCATACACTCAGTTTTTGGAGCCTACGATACATCTTGCGATCGGTCATTTTGTAGTCACTTCTTGGTCAGTGGATGCTTTTGAGCTCCCTTCTTGGATCAATAGTGTCGAAGTCACTTGCGCACACATGCTCAATCCATAACAAGTGCATGAGCGCATTATTTTACAGAAGCTTGAACAAGCATAACATGGTCCATGAAGACTGTGCCTGTGCGATGTCCAATCCATGTTGACAGTCAGTGCACATTAACAATGACAATTTCTCACATTCTAGTTGTGTTTGTACTTCCATTTCAGTGAGTTTTGCAAAGCGCCATTTCCACACACCTTTGTTTTTGCAAGTGTCGTTTTCATGTTTTCGGTTGTTGCTTCCACTTTGTTTCACTTTAGTTAGTGTTGTTTTCATGTTGGCTTTCCTCTGGCATGTGTTACTTTCACTGTCATTCACATATCACAAGAGTCATTTGCACTTTAGAAATCATTGCCCCTTCGCATGTTAAGTGTCACATAATGTACATTAGCTTATTTTGGTGGTTTCAAGAGGTTATCTTTGTGAAAATGAGTTGATCTTACCATGAAGACATATGTCTCACTCATTTCCAAATTTTTAAACACTGTCGCAAAAGTATCATCATGGTCGTCACAAAGTGTACTTTTAGTGTCACACTTGTTGTAAATTCATTGCAAAGTTATCAAATTGAGGGAAATATGTTGTTAACATGTTTCAAATGATCTATGTTGTTGTATCGTCAAAGTCTTTCAAGTGTGTGATTGCAATCAAGTCATATCATTATTAACATTAGTCTCTTAGGTACAACACAACCAATATTTGGAAATTCCCAGTGACCGAGCCCCATCTAGCCTTCCTCAACTATGTATTGCATAGTTCCAACCCTCAAGATGCATATCTGCCCCTTGATACTGCGCAATGAGTAGTTCCTACTTCCCAAGACTATGCACTGCCCATTTCCAGTGCTCAAGCCCGACCCTTGGCTCCTAGAATTGCGTAATCCAGGCCTACAACATGGCCCCAACTATGCATTGTGCAATCGCTGAGCTCAAGTTCAAACCTTGAGATCTTGAACTGTGTAAGCACCAAACCTGCTTTGCCTCCCAGAACTGTGCAGTTGTCTGAAACAGTGCAAAATCCCTTCAAATTGGCTCATTGACTCCAAAAATTGTGCAGTTTCTCTCTCTTGCCAGTCAGTACTGTGCATTGAGCAGTCTCAAGGCTCAAGCCTCAGCCCTCAGCTCTTGAACTGCACAATTGCGTAATCACTTAAGCTCCTTTTTCCTCCAAAACTGCGCAATAGACAACAAGTTCCTAAAACCATGTGTTATGACTGAGTGCTTCCCATAATGGGATCTCATGCTGTCAATAATACTTAAACACGCTTTCGTAAACCATCACTTTGTGATTTCAAAGCCTAGGGATGCTAAGGTCTCATGAGCTACACATCAATCTCGTTGTTGCTAGACGTTGTGAGCATGGGCCAAACATTATAAAAACTTGAGAAATCTTTTGCAAAATGCAACCCCTAAATAAACATTAACTTAAATATTTTCAATGGCTCGCACATAAAAATGTTAAAATATATGTACGTATATGTGTATATTTATATTGGGAAGATGCAATTTTGGTACATTTTATTTTACGAAAAAGTAGTTCGCAATAAAAAAAAAAGTTTCATGAGGACGACCATTGGGTCAAACTAATTGACAAATCAAATGGAAAGTTGAAATATATTTGAATTCTTACTAAGTTTCCTGAATTTAATTGAGAAATAAAATGGAGGTGAACGAAACATTGGAATCTGTGCTAATATGTTGTAAATCACAAGCCTCCCTGTCAGGTTCATTCATCTTTGGTTCACCCACGCTCCTCTCTATATACGAATAACACTTGTATAAGCAAGCCATATACAACGAGCCAAAAGGAATCACGGAAAATTGTTGAAAATATAATTTCAACTGCGATCGCCGATATCGCATCGGCAAAATGAAGTGAAGGAATTATAAAGGAGCCTTTGTGTTTGCGATAAGCGATCGCCGATATCGCATCGGCAAAGTCAAAGTGAAGAAATATAAAGAAGCTTTTGTGTTTCCGACGAGCGATCGCCGATATCGCATCGGCAAAGTTGAAGTGAAGGAGTCATAAGGAAGCTCTTGTGTTTGCGATGAGCGATCGCCGATATCGCATCGACACTTGGCTATCGGCAATATCATAGGGTCGGGGTTTTTAACATGAGTAAAGTTGCGATGCGATGGAGTGGACCCGATGGCTTCCCAAAACCAAATTGCATAATGTTTGAAATTCACCCGACGGCAAATATTAAATGTTGCGTGGAGTAAAGCTAAGTTTTGGTTGACCATACGTCTTAATGAAATGTCATAGTGGTAGGTAGAATATTAAAGTTTTACATAGAGTTCGTAAGTTTTTTTTATGAGAAGGTATGGGCGTATGTACTTATCACATAAATTCTGTATGGGATAGGTGTATGTAATTTATTACTGTGTTGACTTGTGTTTTTATGGATGGCACACGGGAAGTGAATGTTATGTGTTCGCAGCAGCGAAAAGAAGAACCAGAGGATGTAAGCACAGCAGTGCAAAAATATATTTTGAAAATTTTGTGAGGCATTGAAAAACAGAGGTGAAGGAAAACCATGTGTGGTTTTGCAAGTGCATAAAGATAATTGTGGAGCGAGTTTTTGTAACTCTGTAAGTTTTGTTCTTACAGCAGCATGTAAAAGTTTTTCACACCAGTGAATGTAAATTTTGTTTTACAGCAGTAAGCTCATGTAAACCTTTGTTACAGCAGTAAGTTATTTTTCACAGCAGTGAATACAAAAGGGATTCTACAGTGGTAAATCTTTGTATCAATTTTTAATGAATAGAAAGTTTTATGGTGGTGAATTACTCTGTTTTCTTCATGAATTTTTTTTTAAGTCTTCTGTGCACAAAAGATCCTGGAGTAAAAAAAACAGAGCATTGCCTCTGTGTATTTGTTTGGTTTTTGGTTTTTGGTATTTTCCCATTTAAAGAAAAATACCCAACAGTGGTATCAGAGCAGGCTTAGGCTCTTGAAGGTGTTCAAGAAGCTGAAGGGAGAAGGTTGTTGCTGCAGCAAAACTTCTCAGGCAGACAGAAGACTCAGACATCAAAGGATTCAGGTATTTCAAAAGTTTTTTTTGTGTTGCTGAAGAAACAGTCAGTTGTTTTTTAAATACACAGTCAAGGAATGGCCAGCACAAGCACTGGTATGGGTTTGTTTAACACCCAGCTCCCACAGTTCAATGGGAAGAACTATGACTATTGGTCAATAACTATGACAGCGCTGCTTGCTTCCCAAGATTTATGGGAAATAGTTGAAGAAGGTTTTGAAGAACCAGCAGATGAAACCGAGTTCAATGCATTAACTCAGGGAGAGAAGGATCTGCTGAAGAACAATAGGAAGAAGGATTCAAAAGCCCGTGTGTTGTTGTATCTAGCAGTAGACCAGAGTATGTTTCCAAGGTTAGCAGCAGCTAAGACAGCCAATGAAGCATGGCAAACCCTTAAGACAGCCTATCAAGGCATGGAGAGAGTGAAGACAGCAAAACTACAATTGCTGAGAAAGGATTTTGAGAACTTGAACATGAAAGAGTCAGATAATATTGACTCATTCTTCACTCATGTGATTGGTGTAATCACACAAATGAGAACTCATGGAGAAACCATTGAAGACAGAAGAATTGTGGAGAAAATATTGAGGGTCTTACCCTCAAGGTTTGATGCCATAGTCACCACCATTGAAGAGACAAAGGATCTCTCAAGCTATTCAGTTGATGAGCTACATGCATCACTGATAACACATGAGCAGAGGTTGAGTAGGAATGAAAACTCATCTCTAGAGCAAGCCTTCAAGACCCAGATGTCCTTTGGAAGAGGAAGAGGTCAAGGTAGAGGAAACAAGAGAGGAAGAGGCAGAAGCCAGAACAGAGGAGGGAGGAACAGCCCATCAAATGCACAAGGAAGATGCAGCAATCCAAATCAGAACCAAGGCCAAGGCAGCAGCCAACAAGGAGGACAACATCATGCTCAAGGACAAAGGTATGATAAATCTAATGTTCAATGCTATTATTGCAAAAAGTATGGACATTATGCAAGTGATTGTAGAAAGAAATAGCATGATATGAACACTAGACAAAATGCAAATGTTACAAGAGAAAACAGCAGTCAAGACAATGTCCTGTTAGCTTGTAACATGGCTGAAACACATAGTGAGGACATATGGTTTTTAGACTCAGGTTGCAGCAACCATATGACCGGAAACATTGCCTTCTTTTCTGCCCTAGATAAAAATGTGAAATCAGAAGTCACACTAGGAACTGATAGTAAAGTGTCTGTTATGGGAAAAGGAGAAATAAAAATACTTTCAAAACAAGGAGAAAGGAAAACCATAGCAGATGTATACTATGTTCCCGGAATGAGATGTAATCTCTTGAGTATTGGACAGCTTGTCCATAAGGGGTACAATGTTTTCTTTAAAAATGATGTGTGCACCATCATGGATATACCACCCAGCAAAAGATGCATTGCTGAAGTGAAGATGACAAGGAACAGGATGTTCCCTCTCAGGATCAGGGCAGACATGAAAAACAAAGGTGAAATTGCAGCAGTCACCCAAGAGGCCTTCCAAAGCGTGCCAAAGGATGAGAACTGGTTATGGCACTTGAGATTTGGGCATCTCAATTTTGGAGGTCTAAACTTATTGAGCAGAAAAGGAATGGTAAGAGGATTACCATTGATAGAGAAACCGGACAGCCTATGTGAAGGCTGCATTTTGGGAAAACAACATAGAGAAAGTTTTCCATCAGGGAAGAGCATAAGGGCAAAGACACCCTTAGAGATTATCCACTCAGATTTGTGTGGACCAATGCAAGCTCCATCATTAGCCGGCAGCCTATATTTCCTAACATTCATTGATGACTGTACAAGAAGAACTTGGATATATTTCCTTAAAAACAAAAGTGAAGTGTTTGAGAAATTCCAAAATTTCAAAGCACTTGTGGAGAACCAAAGCAGGCTGCATATAAAAGTTTTGAGAACTGATAGAGGAGGTGAGTATATCTCCAAGGAATTCCTAAGATTCTGTAGAGAAAATGGAATTCATAAACAGTTTACAACTCGGTACACCCCACAACAAAATGGAGTTGCTGAAAGGAAGAACAGGACCATTATGGATATGGCAAGGAGCATGTTGAAGGCAAAGCATTTGCCAAATGAGTATTGGGCTGAAACTGTACATTGTGCAGTTTATATATTGAACAGGTGTCCTACAAAAGCAGTGATGAACAAAGTGCCAGAAGAGGCATGGAGTGGGAGAAAGCAAGGAGTCACCCACATGAGAGTTTTTGGGTGTGTGGCCTATGCACACATACCAGATCAGCTAAGGAGGAAGTTGGACAGCAAAGGGGAGAAATGCATCTTCATTGGATACAGTGATGAATCCAAAGCCTACAGGCTGTACATTCCATCTACCAAGAAGTTCTTTGTAAGCAGGGATGTTCAATTCATTGAGGAGGAAGCTTGGGATGGAAGCATAGAGAAAACAGTGAATGTCAAAAACTGTTTGTCTCATGATGAAGATGAAGAGGAAGTGGCTGAAGTACATCCCCAAACAGCAGCGCCAACACAAGGACAGCAAGGTACACCATTGAGGATCAATGAGAGTGCTTCTCCAAGCACACCACAAGGAGGAAATTCAAGTGCATCTTCAAGCACTTGCACACCAAGTGAAAGAGGTAAGAAATTTAGAAATCTAAGTGAAATTTATGAAGAAGGAATGAATTCCTTATTTGCCTTGTATTGTCATGTTGATGATCCTATTCATTTCGAAGAAGCAATTAGAGATAGGAAATGGATAGAAGCTATGGATGAGGAGATGAATGCCATAGAGAGAAACAAAACATGGGATTTGGTTGAGTTACCAAAAGGCAAAGAAGTCATTGGTGTGAAATGGGTCTACAAGACCAAGAGCAATGCTGAAGGCAAGATTGAAAGGCACAAGGCAAGGCTGGTTGTCAAAGGGTACAAGCAGCAGTATGGGAGAGATTATGAGGAGACTTTCGCACCGGTTGCAAGAATGGAAACCGTGAGAGCAGTGCTGTCCATAGCAGCACAAAACAAATGGAAAGTCTACCAAATGGATGTGAAATCAGCTTTCCTAAATGGAGTGTTAAAAGAAGAGGTTTATGTTGAACAGCCTCTCGGCTATGAGAAGAAAGGTGAAGAGCACAAAGTGTGCAAATTGAAGAAAGCTCTTTATGGGCTGAAGCAAGCGCCAAGAGCATGGTACAGCAGGATAGATTCATATCTATTAGATAATGAATTTGACAAATGTGAAGGAGAACCCACAGTCTACATCAAGGAAAAGGATGGTAAAATTTTAATTGTTGTCTTGTATGTTGATGATGTGATTTTCACAGGTAATGATGATCAGCTCATTAAGAATTTTAAATCAGTCATGAAGGATGAATTTGAAATGACTGACATGGGTTTGTTGAGATACTTCTTAGGCATAGAAGTAGATCAAAATGAAAAAGGAATTTTCATATCTCAAGCAAAATATGTAAATCAAGTTTTGAGCAGATTTAAGATGGAAGAATGCAAGGCAGCAATCACTCCCACAGTAATGGGATTAAAGCTCAGCAGAGAGGACAGCAGCAAGGATTTTGATCCTAGCCTGTATAAAAGTATTGTGGGCAGCCTTATGTATTTAACAGCAACTAGGCCTGATTTAATGTATGCTGTTAGTTTGATTTCCAGGTTCATGGAGAGGCCGAAGGAGGCACATTGGCAGGCAGCAAAGAGAATTTTGAGGTATGTCAAAGGTACCAAAATGTTTGGCATATTATATAGTGTCTCAGAAAGTTCAGATTTAATTGGTTACACTGATAGCGATTGGGCTGGAAGTGTAGATGATCGGAAGAGCACTTCCGGTTATGTTTTTAATATGGGTTCAGGAGCCATTTCATGGGCTTCTAAGAAGCAGTCCATTGTAGCATTGTCTACAGCAGAGGCTGAATATGTGGCAGCTACAGCAGCAGCATGTCAAGCAGTGTGGATGAGAAGAATGTTGAGAAGCTTAGGCCAAGAGCAGGCAAAAGCGACAGTGATCTTTTGTGACAATAGCTCAGCTATTGCATTGTCAAAGAATTCAGTGTTTCACAAGAGAACGAAGCACATTGATACAAGGTTTCACTACATCAGAGAATTGGTGAACAATGGAGAAATTGTCTTGGAACATTGCAGGACTCAAGAACAGGTAGCTGACATCTTGACAAAGCCATTGGATCAGAAGAGCTTTGAATTTTTGAGGAATTGTTTGGGTATGATTGAATGCCCGACAGTTGAAATTAAAGGGGAGTGTTGAAAATATAATTTCAACTGCGATCGCCGATATCGCATCGGCAAAATGAAGTGAAGGAATTATAAAGGAGCCTTTGTGTTTGCGATAAGCAATCGCCGATATCGCATCGGCAAAGTCAAAGTGAAGAAATATAAAGAAGCTTTTGTGTTTCCGACGAGCGATCGCCGATATCGCATCGGCAAAGTTGAAGTGAAGGAGTCATAAGGAAGCTCTTGTGTTTGCGATGAGCGATCGCCGATATCGCATCGGCACTTCGCTATCGGCAATATCATAGGGTCGGGGTTTTTAACATGAGTAAAGTTGCGATGCGATGGAGTGGACCCGATGGCTTCCCAAAACCAAATTGCATAATGTTTGAAATTCACCCGACGGCAAATATTAAATGTTGCGTGGAGTAAAGCTAAGTTTTGGTTGACCATACGTCTTAATGAAATGTCATAGTGGTAGGTAGAATATTAAAGTTTTACATAGAGTTCGTAAGTTTTTTTTATGAGAAGGTATGGGCGTATGTACTTATCACATAAATTCTGTATGGGATAGGTGTATGTAATTTATTACTGTGTTGACTTGTGTTTTTATGGATGGCACACGGGAAGTGAATGTTATGTGTTCGCAGCAGCGAAAAGAAGAACCAGAGGATGTAAGCACAGCAGTGCAAAAATATATTTTGAAAATTTTGTGAGGCATTGAAAAACAGAGGTGAAGGAAAACCATGTGTGGTTTTGCAAGTGCATAAAGATAATTGTGGAGCGAGTTTTTGTAACTCTGTAAGTTTTGTTCTTACAGCACCATGTAAAAGTTTTTCACACCGGTGAATGTAAATTTTGTTTTACAGCAGTAAGCTCATGTAAACCTTTGTTACAGCAGTAAGTTATTTTTCACAGCAGTGAATACAAAAGGGATTCTACAGTGGTAAATCTTTGTATCAATTTTTAATGAATAGAATGTTTTATGGTGGTGAATTACTCTGTTTTCTTCATGAAATTTTTTTTTAAGTCTTCTGTGCACAAAAGATCCTGGAGTAAAAAAAACAGTGTATTTGTTTGGTTTTTGGTTTTTGGTATTTTCCCATTTAAAGAAAAATACCCAACAAAAATATAGTAGCATAGGTAGCATAGGTATCTCTGTTTGATGTCTCCATCTCTGGGAATAGAATAGCATAGGTATCTCTCTTTGAAACTCCATCTCTGAGAATGGTGTAGCATAAGTATCTCTGTTCGAAGTCTCCATCACTCTATACACAGAAGAGAGCAAGATGGGTAAGGTGCTCCTCTGAGGAATAATCCATCGTCACCATCGGATAAAGATTATGAAAACCGACGGAATGGTGTTGAAGCTGAGGGGTCGTGTTTGTGTGAAGGAAAGACTGATCAGATTTTTATCCAAATCATGGGATTTTTGAGACACCTGTTGGCCCTCCAGTTGGGATGGGCAGTTTCACTCCACGTCTTCCAGAAAGGGCCGGGCTTCTAGCTGGTCATCTCTATTATCTCATTCCTCTCTCATTTCGTGGAAACAACAGTTTTAATATTCATTGGGTTGTAATTCTCTATTGTTGGGTTTTAATTTTATTTGGTGTGCAGTCTACACAGCGGATTATATCGTCTCCTGTGGTTACAAAAAAATATTCAACAAACATATGAAACAAGCCTAACAACATTGTTTTCCAATTTGTATTTTATGGCACCGCCTCTTTTCAATGGGCTATAACTAGAGCATTCAAGCATATAAAAATATGATTATATAAGTTTTCAGCATTCCGTCTAAGGGGTTCGAGGTTCGTAGCGTATTCAGGCATATCACTATATAAGTAGCTATTCTAATTATTCTTTCTCTAAAAATTTAAGGAGGACTTAAGAGAATCATAATACAATTAAAATATCCTTAAAAAATTAAAATGTTTAATGTTACATATTTAAAGAAGGAAAATTAAGAAAAAAAAAAATAGTTAAGAAGATTAGGATAGTGAGGGACTTTTCATGACATGTGAAACAGGGTTCACTAAAAATAACTTTAATGAACCCTTCATATTCTTTTATTAAAAAGAGCCTTTTCATAAAAACACTCCTTTATAAATCTTTCACACAACTTTTCAAAAGGGATGGTCACCTATTGTTTTGGAAAAAAGTTTAATATAATAATTCCAAACAACTTACCCACGTGATCTTTAATACTTTCAAAACCTAAAAACCTTCCAACATATGCATGAACTTTGGAATTTATACACCACTTTTTTGCTCACGTGATCAACGCAGGTTTCGATAGGGGTGGAGTTGCGTTGGGTCACCTAAAATTTCAAAATCGTGTTTGCATAAATTAGCGCACCATTCGAACATGCGCTGGTCACACCTTAACTATGCAATAATTGGGCAAAACTAATTTAAAAAAAATTGCCGCCCTTCTTCACTTGGCCCTGTTCTTATGAGCTCTGCTAGCTCCACGAATCTTGTTTTCTTTCCTCGGGTCCGATACCAACTTGTTGAAAAGGAAAAGGAGGTAAGGCGCAAAATAACACCACAAATTCACACACATAATGACATGAGTTGCAGTTCTTCAATTGACCACTTGATGATTAGAATGAACCCGGTGAGGGGTATTTAACCTTTCTCAACTAGCGACTCACTTACAGTAACTTTGACATGCAACCACAAACTAAATTTGATTTTACCCAAATTAAGACTTAACTTGAATTGGCTCAACTTGACTCAACTTGACTCAGTTAACTGACTCTCTAATTGTATTCAACTCTTCATGCGATAGTAATTAGCTATCTTTAATATGGATAGGATGTGTTTCTTAGACTTCTTCGTTGGTATGTGGGGGAGAACTCATCAGACATGGGGGTGAAAAGGCTATCCATGGAAAGTCTGAAGGAGGTTCTTACCCTAAAAAGGGTACAGGTGTTGGTTCAATGGCGTAATCCACAACTTAATCATTAAAATCAACACGAACATATGCCTATATATCCGCCCCGCCCTTTGACTATCGATATTAATATCACTTTGGGTATTTGTCTCAATATCGATATGTAATTAACACACTATCGCTACCTCATCATTATTGCTACATCACAGGTGCACTTTGCTTGCATTTCATATACCATAGTAAAGCCCTACCCTATAGAGTCATGTAGAACTATACCAATGTGTTGGCATGGTTGGTCCTCCATAAATTTTAGATCACATTGCAGAGGAACCAGTGTTTCTCTACATCCTCCTCACCTCAGTCATGAAATAGAGGTAGATGTAGGGATGACTTTCTTGGCTAGGTCACCAACATATTATGGTGACTTTCAACCAATATGAGCCCTTGGGGTCATGGTTATTGTACCATGAGTTTTGTGCCAACCGAAACAGTCACCAAACTAAATGTGTTTTGACTTTAAATCATTGATTGGCGCTGAGTTTTTTGTCATATAATTACATATATAATGCCAATTGAGATATACTCTGATATTGATTAAGATATGGCTTACCTAGTTTAGACCAGGCTAAAACTTTAGATGGTAAGGAATATAGAAAAACCTTGTCTGGGCCCTACGAAGGTTCAATAATTTCAATAGAAAGAATAATCCATCACTCAAGGGTTCGTTTTATAAGACCTTCCTAGTCCTAAATTTCGTATTGGTTGTAAAGGAGGGGGACTAGCCTACTGTAGCTAACATCTAATAAATATAGAGGTCATCGTTCCTATTTTGTAATCTACACTCACCTCCCACTTGATCCCTTTGGGTCTAAACCCCATGGAAACTGGAATAGTGAGATCAAGAAGTCAAAATAATAATCGAGTTTGAGACATATTGAGACTATCCACCCCAAACAGGGAGATTCCTTACCCCCATGTGCCCTTTAACTCCATGCCGGTAGATATGATCCACGATTTGGCACACTCGATGCCAATTTCAATGTCTCTCTACCTTGAACTATACTGCTACAGAACCTTGGGAAATATTCTTACCTCAATTGGATCACATGACAATCAATGCATTACTTAAGATCACGCATTGTAATCCTCTATGAATGATTTCTGCAAATGGATCAACTTGTTTGATCCAAAAATGGATCTTGGATAAACCTCCAAGTCTAAAAGGCTTCATATAAGGGGTAAAAGGTGCCAAATGGCACAAATCCTTTGTAAATCAGAGGAAAATGAAAATGGCAGGCTACTCTCGGAAATAGTCTCATTGCAAAGATCTCCTCATTCTGAATCCAACGCAACTTGAATGGGCGAAAACGGACTTTAGATGAAGAAGTTATCATAAAAATAAGTTCCCCTTTGTTCTTTGGGAAAGAGGCAAAAATCTGAAGAAATAGTGAAATAAGGCCTATCGAAGGCTTAAACCAAATCTGCACAGGATCCGTTGGATCTGGCGAATCAACGGTCCAGATCCGATCGGCATATCACATCGGCGGTGACAGGGAGAAGCAATCAGAGGCATAACATGTGATGGGATCGCGCCGATGAGATACCGTGATCGCTGATATCAGCAGATTGCAATCGGTATTGGCATAGACCATACTATATGGAAAGGCCTCAAGTTGATGCGATATGCGATTGCGACAAATCACATTGCAATATCGCATTGGTGCATTATAGAGGAGTGGACATAATATATATATATATATATATATATGCGATCCGATCGTTGGACCCGATAGCACTTTAAAACGATATTACATAATAATTCAAATCTGATATAAAGCCATTGCTATAGGGTTTTGCGATATTTTAATGTATTTCTAAAATACAAAGGGACATGCCGAAGCGATTTGCGACAACGATTACGGGCGGACCCGATAGGACTTTAAGGCACAATTATGGAAATTTGAAGTCTGGTGAACAATGTTCTCTGCAAATTTTTCCCGTGTTTGGTATGCTTTCCTGTGTAAGCCGAGAATGGCTATATTGAGGGATTTCAAGCGCTGACGACCCATCCGTTACAGTATAGGTGGCATCCATCCCTAAGGGCATTTATCAATGATTGCTAACACTTAGAGAAGGGATTTGAGCGGACCAAAATAGGAAGATGGAGAGCCCAAGAGGGAAAATGAACCAACAACACCAATTTGGCTTAAAAGCCACAAAACGACAGAAGCAGAGGAAGGACTATTGGTCGTTGGTAGCTGAGGGTGTTGTTGGGGTTTTTGTTGTTGAAAGTGAAGCCAAAGCAGGAGGCTGAGGCGAAAGAGGTAGCAAAGAAGCAAAAAGGCAGCCAAGGGAGTCACTTGGAAGCCAAGTGAAAAGCCAAGAGGGCTATAAACTGACAGAGGGTAGAAAGAAACCCGAGCCAGAGAGCCAGAGCCAGAGCCAGAGCCGAAAGCCAGAAAGCCGAGAGCTTCAAGATCCAGGGGAAAAAAATGGTGTCTGAACCCACTGTTTCTGTGTAAAATAGTAGGAGTTGAGCCAAGAGCTTGTAAAAAGGACTTATACCATAATCCCAGAGAGCCTAGTTGAGTTGACTAGAGCTCACGGAGATGTAGCCCAAGAGTTGTGGGTGAACTCCTAATTAATTTGTTGTCTTATGTGTTTGTCTTTACTGCTGCTTTATTTTCTATTACATGTATTTATACATCAGTTTCAACACATTAATTTACAACACATGAATAGTTAAAAACAAATACCAGCATACACCATTGTTTTCAAGCATTTCTTAATTCCGCATTGGTTAATCATAAAGGCTTGGGAAAATTTAAAGATTTGGAAGTGGGAGAGGTTCTTGTAAGTTAGACAAGAAGCCTAAGTGCCCCATTTTCAGATCAGGTGGTATCGGAGCTTAAGATTGATTAACCACACCTTTAAGAAGGTTATATCAGAATGCTTGATTGACAAAGCAAAGATTTCTTGTCTAAAAGGTGTTTAAAGAGTCAAAGGTTGCTTGTATGCTTGTGTTGCAAACTGACTATTTTCTGAGTTTGCAGAGGTAAAGGGAAAGCTGTTGATAGCTCAGTCCAGGAAGGACAAGAAGGAAGAAGGGCAGAAGACATTCTTCTATCCCAAAGGACCTTAAGGCAATCCTCGGAGCACAAGAGGTTTGTTGAAAAAGGTTGCTTAAATAAGCTCTTTATTATCTTGTTGAAGTTTTTTTTTGTTCATTGGCATAATGGCAACTTCTACAAGTGGGTCCTCAAATTATTCTCTCTTCACAAGATTCTTTGATGAAGACATGAAGCAAGAATTGTCCACCATGATGGATATGGTGAGAGAAATGTATAAGGATTGAAGGAAGAGCAGCATGCTTAGAAAGCAGTTGAATTCCATGAAGGAAGAGAAGCAGTTGCTTGCTGACAGACTACAGGAAATGGAGAGGCAACTTCATATTGCAAATATGAACCTGAAGAGAATGCATGAGTTGGAAACACAGCTCTTTGTTGCCCAAGAAGCCGTAGTCAAGTATCAGCTTGAAGAAGAGGTAAACCATTCCAGTTTGTCTTCAAATTCCTCTAAGGATGCTTATATTGATTCTTTCGAAAAACATACTAAAGGCATAGGTTCCAAGCTAATGTCCAAGATGGGCTATGAAGGAAAAGGCTTGGGTAGGCATGTACAAAGTATTGTTGAACCAATAATGATTAAGGAAAGGCCTAAGTATTTGGGTCTTGGCTATAGACAAGCTTATAGAGAAAGTTCCAAAGATGCCATGAAGGCCATTGAAATAGCTCCAAGAAGGAGTTGCATAACAGAGTGTGAAGATTGTATTCAGGAGGAATGCAATAGCTTGAAACATCATTTGCAGGATGCAGGTGTTCAGAAGCACACACTTGAACCAGAGAGTTGGGGAGACTCCAACTGCCTTGAAGATATTGATGGTGTTCCAAAGGAAGCCACTTCTTCATTTGCTTCACCTCCTCATGAAGGCGATAAAGGTGAAAGAGAAAGGTATAAATCTGGTTCTAAACATTTTCTTTTTGATTGTGCAAAGCATGATAAATTTCCACATACGTATGGAAAAAAATTGCATGCTCCTTTTGTGGGTTGGATAACCATAATGTTTCTAGATGTTGGAAGAGAATGGCCACATACAAGAAACTTTTGAAGGAAAAGAAGCAAGAAGCCAAAGGTCCATTGGACAAGGCAAATCATGCTGTCAAGAGGATGCACATGTAGTGCACTTACTGCCATAAGCAAGGACATATTGCTGCAAAATGTTGGACTTTGAATCCAGCAATGCTTCCACAAAAGCTGAAGAAAGTGGAAAGAAAAGATGGCAGAAATGGAAGTGAAGATTCCATCACTGATGTGTCTTAGAATAATTCACATGATGATGCTGATGTGCAAACAAAGGTAGTACCTTTGAAAGGGATTGATAAGGAACGGTTAGAGTTATTATCCGATTAAGATTGCATGTCTATTGATGCATCTACATTATATTCATTTCAGCTTCGAAAGTACAGTGTGCTTAAGTGAAAGTCGAAGGATGAAATGCATGCATGAGCATGAGATGCATGAACATAGGGATGTTGATGATTTCCTTGTTTTTGAACATGTATGTGTAATTAACTTGTAGGGTTGATTGCTTTGACATGCATGTGATGCCATGTTGACTTGGGAGAAGTTAACTTGGTCTCCAAATGGAGATAATGATGAAGTGTTTCATCTTTTGAAAAAGATTCCTAATAGTATTTTTCTACATGCTTGACTTGAAGGGTCATTTGTTTAAAGGCAAGTGGTCAGAAACTATTAGTGTAGAGGCACTATGCAAAGGCAAGTGTAGGGAGGCTGAAAGAAGAGGGTGAGTCACTCTCATTTACTGTCCAGATCAGTACATCAGTCTTTTGGAGACCAAAAGTTCTTTTAGTGGGAAGGCATGATCTAAAAATGGATCCTGGATAAGCCTCTAACTCTAAAAGACTTCATATAAGAGGTAAAATGTGCCAAATGGCACAAATCCTTTGTAAATCAAAGGAAAATTAAAATCGCAGGCCGCTCTCAGAAATAGTATCATTGCAGAGATCTCCTCATTCTGAATCCAACGCAACTTGAATGGGCAAAAATGGACTTCAGATGAAGAAGTTATCATAAAAAGAAGTTCCCCTTTGTTCTTTGGGAAAGAGGCAAAACTTTGAAGAAACAGTGAAATAAGGCCTATCGAAGGCTTAAACCAAATCTGCACAGGAGCCGTTGGATCTGGCTGATCAATGGTCTAGATCTGATTGGCATATCACATTGGCGGCGACAGGCGAAAGTAATCGGAGGCATAACATGCGATGGGATCGGGCTAATGCGATACTGCAATCGCCGATATCGGTGGATCTCAATCAACGTTGGCATAGACCATACTATATGGAAAGGCCTCGCACTGATGCGATTGCAACAAGTCGCATCGCAATATCGCATCGGTGCATTACAAAGGAGTGGAAATATGTTATATATATATATATATATATATATATATATATATATATATATATATATATATATATATATATATATATATATATATATATATATATATATATATATATATGCGATCCGATCGTCGGACCCCATAACACTTTAAAACGATATTACATAATAATGCAAATCCGATATAAAGCCATTGCTACGGGATTTTGCGATATTTTAATGTATTTCTAGAATACAAAGGGACAAACTGAAGTGATTTGCGACAATGATTATGGGTGGACTCGATAGGAGTTTAGGGAGCAATTATGGAAATTTGAAGTCTGGTGAACAGTGTTCTCTGTGGATTTTTCCCATGTTTGGTATGTTTTCCTGTGTAAGCCAAGAATGGCTATATTGAGGGATTTCAAGCGCGGATGACCCATTCCGTTACAATATAGGTGGCATCCATCCTTGAGGGAATTTAGCAATGATTGCTAACGCTCAGAGAAGGGATTTGAGTAGACCAAAATAGGAAGACGGAGAGCCTGAGAGGGAAAATGAACCAACAGCACCGATTTGGCTTAAAAGCCACAGAGTGATAGAAGCAGAGGAAGGATTGTTGGTTGTTGGTAGCTGAGGTGTTGTTGGGCTTTTTGTTGCCGAAAGTGAAGCCAAAGCAGGAGGCTGAGGTGAAGGAGGCAGCAAAGAAGCAAAAGGGCAGCCAAGGGAGTCACTTGGAGGCCAAGTGAAAAGCCAAGAGGGATGTAAACTGACAAAGGGCAGAAAGAAGCCAGAGCCAGAGAACTAGAGGCAAAGCCAAAAGCCAGAGTGAGAGCCGAAAGCCAGAAAGCTAAGAGATTCAAGAACCAGGGGAAAAAATGGTGTCTGAACCCACTATTTCTGTGTAAAACAGTAGGAGTTGAGCCAAGAGCTTGTAAAAAGGACTTATACCATAATCCGAGAGAGCCTAGTTGAGTTAACTAGAGCTCATAAAGATGTAGCCCAAGAGTTGTGGGTGAACTCCTAATTAATTTGTTGTATTATGTGTTTGTCTTTACTACTGCTTTATTTTCTATTACATGTATTTATACATCAGTTTCAGCACATTAATTTACAGCACATGAACAGCTAAAATCAAATACCAACATACACCATTTTTTTCAAGCATTTCATAATTCCGCATTGGTTAATCATAAATACTTGGGAAAATTTAAAGCTTTGGAAGTGGGAGAGGTTCTTGTAAGTTATATAAGAAGCCTAAGTGCCCCATTTTTAGATCATTCTCAAAAGTAGGTGGTGCAATTGTAAGATAAGCATAACTGAATGATACCCCCTCAAATCCATTCTCACCTCCTTACTGGAAGGGCCAAACTAATCTCGATGAGGATAATTCTTATCCCACACGCACATAAGCATATAAATGAGAGTGACTACTAAGCATGCCCAACCTATCAATAATTTTAAATTAGCACCATCCTTAACAAAATGAACGTCAACCAATAGCCATCTTAGGTATGCCTCTAAAGGATAAGCTCCAAATGCAATAGCCGCCAATGAAGCAGCGGGAATGGGACATTGCCTCCGATCGGATTTCATTGAAATAAAACGTCAACCAAGACCTGTATTTACCCTAGGCCTATAAAATAGAAATGAATTTGGGAAGACATTGAATTATTAAAACCTAGTACAAATAATGGTGTTTTAGAATTGACCTAAAGATGTTATAATAATTATTCCTTAGTTAAAGTGTTTTCACTACTTTTGTCCCTACCTCCCCTTAAACTTTAGGTAAGTGTTCTAAGGACAAACACGAACAATCTATGTTAGAAATGTTATAGAATCTGTCAATTTGGCATAATGTAACTTATTTCCCTTTATCTTCTAGCATTGAATGGAATTTTATTTACTAATTTTTATCTTCAATGATTTTTTATGTCACATTCTCCTCGAATTTATGCCTTACGACATTTCCTTTGCAATATATAGTGCACTTGCTAGTTAATGTCCTTTTATATCAGTAATCTGAGCTCACAAAATCCAATACAGTTTTAGACTTGACTCTATACCAGCTCTATTTAGGTCATGCCCTTTTCAATAGTAGTCATAATCCTATACACGAACTGCATATTATCCCACTACGTCTAACCTTTATCCACAAAAGATTCATTTTTATTCATTTCATCATTTTTATCTTTATTTCATTGTTTTTAATCTTGTTACTTTCATTTTACTAGATATATTTTGATGACATTACTTTGAAGTACGATTTTTTTCTATGAGAAGGCTCTACCTGAGAAATTTTATCCCATTGTTATGCATGTTGTTTATTATTTCTTTTCAATTTTAACATGTGGTATTATACTTAGCTTGTGGAATTTGTCACAAGAATAGCCATGAAAAGAGGGATTTGGAGTGACCACATATTATCACAACATGATTGTGAAAACCACTTTTTTAAATCATGGGATAATGAGTAAGGTGGTGTTCTCACTGTGACAAACACCCTCCAAAATTTTGCATACACTTGGGTTTTGGAGCCTATGGTAGATCTTGCGATCAATCGTTTTGTAGTCACTTCTTGGTCAGCTGATGCTTTTGAGCTCCCTTCTTGGATCAAAAGTGTCGAAGTCACTTGTACACACATGCTCAATTCATAACAAGTGCATGAGCGCATTATTTTACACAAGCTTGAAAAAGCATAACATGGTCCATGAAGACTGTGCCTGTGCAATGTCCTATACATTTTGACAGTCACTACACATTAACAACGACAATTTCTCACATTCTAGCCATGTTTGTACTTCCATTTCGATGAGTTTTGCAAAGTGTCATTTCCACACACCTTTGTTTTTTGCGAGTGTTGTTTTCATGTTTTTGGTTGTTGCTTCCACTTGCTTTCACTTTAGTTAGTGTTGTTTTCATGTTGTCTTTGCTCTGGCATGCATTACTTTCACTGTCATTCACATATCGCAAGAGTCATTTGCATTTTAGCAATTATCGTCTCTTTGCATGTTAAGTGTCGCATAATGTACATAAGCTTGTTTTGGTGTTTTCAAGAGGTTATCTATGTGCAAATGAGTTGATCTTACCATGAAGACATATGTCTCACTCATTTCCAAAATTTTAAGCATTGTCGCAAAAGCGTCGTCACGGTCATCACAAAGTGTACCTTTAGTGTCACAATTGTCGTAAAGTCATTGCAAAGTTGTCGAATTGAGGGAAATATGTTGTTAACGTGTTTCAAATGATCTATGTTGTTGTTTCGTCAAAGTATTTCAAGTATGTGATCGCAATCAAGTCATATCATTATTAATATCTGTAATGTCCTAATTAATCTTATCATGCAAATTTTATTAGTGTTTAAAGTACCTGAAAATATTGACTTATAATTATCAAGAATATTGGTATATACCTACATTTTTGAAACCGTAATTTTATTTACTGATATAAATTTTATTATTGTTATTATTCAATTCCCAACTTGTCTTCTCAAATTTAATTTTGGATATGATATGGTCTCCTTTCATTTATTCCAAATTAAATATCCATATCCCAAGGTGTCTTTTCAAAATCTACTTGGGAGAAGACATGGTCTTCTCCAATTAATTTCCAAATTAAATATCCATATCTTATCCCTAAAAGTGTTTTCTCAAATCTACTTGAACAAGATATGGTAAGAAAAGTCAAGGATACTAAATGAAAGGATGAGGGGGTAGTCATGACATTAATGATAGGTGGTTGAGGTGGATGGGAGGAAGAGACATAAAAGGGGAGGGATGATGAGAGGAGAGGGGGAATCCTTGGTCTTGGATTTTTTTTGGAGGATTTTGTTTTGAGGGAGGAATGTGGAGAAAGAGAAGGGAGAGAATGGAGAGATAAGTGAGGGAATACAAACTTGGATCTAGAGAGTGTTTGTTAAATTTGGACACGGTACATCTGGTTGGACTTGGGCTTGGATGGCTAGGGAACTTGTGGAGGTTCCCTGGGCTAAGAAATACTTCCTAGTTGGTTGGGAGGCAAATCCAGTCGGGTAGTCAAGAGGAGCATCCCAACAGAGTCAGGAGCTCAGGAGCATCTCAACTAAGCTATTGGAATATGTATTCCTTCGTTTATTGATTACTTATGTAAATGGTTGCAATGAAATTTTTACTTATTTAATTTGTGGTAAATAAATTTTAATGGTATATTATCATCAAATAAATGTTTAGATATAAATAAGTTATTTCCCATCTTATTGTGTTTAAAATTAGAGAAATTTAGTTTTTAGTTAGAGGACCTTAGGAGGGAGCCTCACACGTGGCTAGGTTCAAAATTTGGACCTTGAAGCCTACCTACTAGGAAAAAATAATTATTGCAAACAAATTTAATTATATTAGAAACCAAAATAAATTGAATTATTAAATTATTAAATGACATTGACCAAAAATTTAAATGATAAAAAAAAAAATATATTTTTTTACTACTAAAATGATTTGACTTTTTTCAAAATTGCTAGAGCAACTCGAACAACCTAAACAAGTCAATTCCATTGCAACCACTTTCAACTAGCTTGATGATTTGATTTAATCAATCATCACTTGCAATTTCAAAAGACAACATCGAAGCTAAAAATACATTTTGCAGTACTAAGTCTATTGTAAGATCTAATTCTAAACCTTTGTTATGAGAAATTTCCAAGTTAGTTGTATAGGCAAAGGAAACATATTCCAATCAATTATACTGGTCGACAACTCCTTACGCCTGACGTTTATGACCAGCCAAAAAAATTACTTGTCAAAGTCTAAACAATACAATATAGATCTTGAGAATAATTCCATTTGTAATTAGACTGGACCTACCTTAACAAGGGACATCTCTGACTGCTACAGACCAAAATTATGCTTAGACACATCAAACTTTTATGACAAATAGAAGTAAAACTGGGATTTATTAAAAATATCACATACTAGAAGGATAAAAGTAATAGCACCGACGTGAATCAAACATGCAACCTTCTGATCTGGAGTCAAACACGCTAACATTACGCCATGGATCCCTCATAACATTGCAAGATGTTATGTGTTATAGACATTTTTGGGTACTACAACCCCAAGCATGAAATGTCCATAAACCAAGGGCTCCTAAGTCCCTAAAAGTGTTGTTCTAACCCCTAAAGGAACAAGGTCAACTGATTATAGCTTCTCCCAGAAGTTCTCCATGAAAAACTGCTCAGAACTGGTCAAAACAGGATCATTTCAGCTGCTCCATAGGCAAAGTGTGTTGCATCTCACCTAAACACACTGTGTGGGTGTGTTGCATTTCAAAAAGCCCTTCTATGGGGTGCGATGGGCGAGAAGTGACAAATGGCAATGTCATTCCGCGAGGTGGAGAGGCATGGAAACTTCCAGAAACTTCTCCTGTGACACTTGCCTCTCTGAATTCGACCAAGGATGAGTAAGAGATCATCAATCTCCAATTGGAAGTAAGAACTATCAGAGGGAAGACACTAATCAAATCACAAGCTGACTCATCTCCCTTACAGATATCTATATATGGATCCCTCATCCCAGAGATCCAGAGGCTGGAATTTTACATATTGTAAGGAATTGCTGTTGGTTTCTTGAGACAACATCAGATTGTTGGGTGATCTAAGCTTTGTATGAGGTGAAGAGGGGCTTCCTTGCTGAGAGGATGATGCTGGGTCAGAACAACTGGTTGTAACTCCCTTGGCTCTTTCTTGTTTATCAATAAAAGCTGTTCAAGTTTTCCTCCATACTCTTGTGTCATTTATGTTTTCTGCATTTGTATGGTCAATTTACATCTGATCCTAGATTGTTTATGATTATAGATCCATGTTCTTGTATAGTGCTATGCTACTGTGATCTTACAGGTACTCTGCGAAGCTAGGCGTGCAAGGGAACAAGTAGCGAAAGACTATCAAGAGAGAGAGGAATCGAACCAGGAGATTAGCGCAAGACAGAGGTTGGTCTTCTTTGTTCTTCTCTCATCTATACTTCATAAAGGAAAAACGAAAGTAGCTTTACTTTGTTTGTTTCTAAGGTAGTTATCACACCTTAGTGGGATAAGCAGTTCTGTGTAGACACTTTTCCCTGTAACATTATGGCAATGGTTTGACCAAGCTTTTGTAGTGACAATGCCTTCAAGTATATCGCCTCAAGCAATAGGCTGGCTACATGTAGTGAAACTGATTGTGATAGTTCTTGTTGTGATCGACCTCATTTAGAGTGAGATTTTTCTGAAATAGACAATCGTAAGCGTTGTTTTACATCATGTAATTCAATTCCCTCGAATACTTGCAAGGTAGCCTCAATGTTTCCTCTTTGATACTCTAATCTTCCTAATAGAGCTCTAGCCTCCTCATAATTTAGAGATAATGCCTCACAGAGTGAAGACTCGGCTTCTTCAATGTTTCCTTCATCAAGTTTCGTTTCAACCTCAATTGTTTTAGCAGAGAGTCCATTAGCAGAGACCTCTTTGAAAGCCATCACATCTTTGGAGAGACCACCTTCCTCTACCCCAACTTGTTCCCTTGAACAGGTACACAACATTTTGCACAACACACTTTTGAGTCGAGGCATCCACCAGGTCAAATTGGTGTAGCATTTACCCAACCACCTGTGCAATGAAAATCCATGCGTGGTTTCTCATGACTTGATCAGCAAGATTCAATCCCTGGACCTGATGATAGTGGCATCGCATGGAGCTTCTGAGCATATTTGTCCCTCCATGCCCTCAATATCTCAAAAGAATAACAAACACCTGTGAATTGAAAGGCACCTTTAGCTTCAGTCCTTCCTCTGCACTAAAAGCATATGCACAGGCAGAGCAGAGGAGAGAATCAAAGTGCAGTGTACAAATTCTAATGCCCTGAAGCGACCTGATTCACCTTGGTCGCCATTCTTCTTCTTTTGTCCCATGACCTCGCTGCCCAAAACTGTTAGATCCAAATGAATGAACTTCTCCAGTGTTTGTTACCACAATATTATGACCAGGGCCAGCAATGGCTTGACACTTTTCACGCTTCAAGCATACTTCACCAACCTTCAGAAGATCACAATACCAACTTCCACGAACCTCCACATTATTTTTTTAGGCTCTCCCTTTCTTCTTTTGTAATTGGTTTAAATACAGTTCTTCTTTTGCACATATCCAATGCCGTGAGTTCAGAAATAGACATATCAAAATAAGGGGAAAAGTTTGCAGGTGGTCTAAAAAACAAACATGTATCCTCAAGGCTTGCAAGATCTTGTGGATCCAAATCACATTCGGTAAGCACATGTAAAACAATTGAGGGATTAGCAGGTAATGGGAACTCCCCAGGAGTTTAATTTCAAAAGGAGTGACGAAGCTAACGCTGAAAACTTCGCAGCTAAATTACAATAGCAAGAGACTATTCGGTGATTCCATGGTATTGTATAGATGGATTCTGCGAAAGGGCTCCATTCACTGTAGTGTCCATGGGCTCTAAATATTTCACCACACCACAATTGGTGGAATCAGTGGAGGGTATTTTTGTAGTACCAACAACTATTGGTAACTTCTTCATTGTCGTAATTTATAGAGAAGGTAGAGTATATACATTCCCTTGGGGTGTGGATGCTAAACTTGGCTCATAACTCTACTTCTCTTTCAGTTTTTTCTGGGCTCTTCCAACATACCACTCCCTATCATCATTGATTTTTTTTTTCCATTTAAATTCTCAACAGCGTTAACAACATCATCTGCATTTTCAAAATTAACAAACTGGAAGCCCTTGGATTTCTCATATGCATCTTGCATAACAACTGCACGGGTGACAGGGCCATAGCTAAAAAAAAAAACCCTTTCCAAATCTTCATCTGTGGTTGTTTCTGCCAAATTTTGACATAAACATTGTTGAATTTTGATGTACCGGTAACTCGATCTCTTTCCTAACATTGAATAAATAGACCAACATAGACCTGCTTATCGTTCATCAACATACCATTCAAATTTTCAATGGCACTATTCGCTGAGTCATCTTACTCAAACTGAACAAAACCATATCCTTTTGACTGACCATTATCATTTGTGGCCACTTTGAAAGAAAGAATTGGACCAAAAGCAAAGAATGTATCATGCAACGCTCTATTATCTATTGATTTGTCAAGACTCTTAATAAAAACATTTGCAGACCCACCTTTATGAATGTTGGGATCGTGGTGGGAAAACATTATCCTCATTGGCTTTCCATTTACAGACTGAAATTAAGGATATCCAGAGCACAAATAGCTGTTCCATTATTTTACTGCGCCCATGCCCACTGTGGAGTAGTATTGAAACCGCGTTGAGAACATTACCCGGAAGCGGACATATCATTTGCTTTGTCAATGCATTGCGAATATCCATGAAGTTCAGAGGATTTTCCTTTAGCATCTCTGTGTTTAAACCGATGTGATTGGGAATTGATTTGATCTGATGGTAGCGTGTAGTAACTGACTAAACTGAGATAGACTCCACTCGAAGCACCTCTCAAGTTGCATGGGTATGACTCTTTGTGAATGTGTAGTTCTGCCCAACCGACTATTTCCATGGCCCACTTCTTGCACTTCCAAACATTCTCCCTTTTCAAGAACGCATTTCACAATGGACCAAATATCTAAACCCACCCACAGACTGACATTGGTACATAGGCTATTTATTTTTTGCGTACTACTAATTGCGATATAGGTAATAGGGACCACCTCAACCAATTTATCCACAAGTCACTCTTGAGACGTTGGACATTGATTGTCTTCCCCCTTCAATAATGTCAGCCTTCTATTGATCTCTCTATTATTAAATATGAATGGATTCCTATTGAGACAACGCTCTCTCAAATGTTCCTCTCACGCCAAGTTTCCTATTTGAAGTCTTTTCATTCCACTGTTCCTTCTTCATCCTGGATAGCCTTAGCCTCCCCAGCTTCCCTATGCATATGGTAGCAGCCATCATCAGAAGCTCCCTGTGTCCATGGATAGGGCTTATAATTACAAGCACACCAAAGCCAAGTCATCCAAGGTATGGGGTTCGAATGACCCTAAAGTGAAGCGACGAAAATGCGTGGCTAGTTACAAGGTCTATATGGTGGAGGGCAAGGTCAAGGGCTCCTTCCGAAAATCCTTCCGTTAGCTCAAGGACGAGTACACTGAAATCGTCTATGGTTGGTGGTAGGGTCGAACCCCCTCCCGTCCTCTCCTTGCATAGGCAACGTGGAAGATGTGTAGAGCTGGTGTACGAAGCGACCCTTCTTAACCCTTTTGGTATTTTATCTGGTTTCGTGTCGCTGGATTAGGTAGAAAAAACAAATAATTTCATTAGCCTCGGGAGAACTCGATGGATGTCTTGTAGATTTTGCTTCTCTTCTTTTTATTTTGTGTTTCCCTAGTCTCAAGTTTTTCTATAAATTTTCAGTATGAGATCCAAATTTCATGTTAATAACATCTTTTTATTTAATATCAACTGAAAACATGGATTCCCCTTTTGAATTTTTATTAATCTGTTTTCTATGTCGCTTTCTATTTTTTATTTAATGGTCTCTGAGCATGGTTTTTACTCAATGAGGGAAGATATATAACTGTTGAGAAATACACGTTTTAAAATTGTAGTACAATTATATAGAACCTCTATTGGGTTCTTGAGACTGGACTAGGACTTAAGGGAGAATTTGAATGCCTCAAAATTTTCTTGTATGTGTATAAAGCGTGGGAATCTTTGTAGATTTTAAAATATCAATGTATGGGATACTTATTTAAGTGTTAAAAATATTATAGAAAATTGCGTGTTGTTTAGTTAAAAAAATAATTTTAATTTATATAAAATTTGGATAATATTTATTTGAATTGATAAATTACTTGCGAAAATATTGAAAAAAAATTAGTCAAATGATTAATTTTAGCTTCTCAAAATTCCTTGTCAATAAATATGTTATGACAGGCTTGGCTTAGGTTTCACTTATGTTCAACAAATATATAGAGTTCCAATAGATCGGATGTAAGTGTTTTTGTCCCAGAGGATCCATAGGCCAGTTACATTTGCAGATTGTTTTAGTAAGACTTAGGCTATTCTATTCTCTGGCATGCCCTCTTTCACCTAATTTTTTAAAATCAATTAAAACCTTTGCTTGGCAGCCCTTTTCAGTTTTAAGCTTTTGGCAATGGGTTTTTTTTTTGGCCTCAGATTTGATTAACATCTCATTTCTGTGTGTTGAAATAGTATTTTTCGATTGGCTATGATATTTAAATAGGAATACAACCTAGTTGGCAAACACAACCAGCATTAGGCTTGCATTCCCATATTATATTTGGATCAAAATTGTTAACAATATTTGAACAAACTAGGTCAAGGATGACTAGCAAGAGCTTGTTCCCAATTGTATTCCACAATTTATGAAATATGGCTTTTACCGAAGTCGTAAATATTAAAGTCTAATCGATGACACACTGACAGTTGCGGGCACTTGATGCAGCAAAGCTTCTTGTTGCAAATATTTGAAGGTTTATATTTTTTTGTTTCGGCTGTCAATCAGACTGGTTTAGGACAATTTCCACTCATTTACAAAGCGATGCTCCACCTCTCATTGTTACAGGGCACATGATGGTTCTTATTTTCCATCTATTAAATAAGTTAGGTAGTATTTTGCTCGTCAAGAAAAATAACTTAATTGTAAAGAGAATACATAAGATATAGCAGATTAAATTCACCTAGCTATTTATTCTTATACTTTCAAAGGAGCTGACTGAGATTGTTTGAGCAACTCATGTTATCATTGACCTCTTTTCCAATTGATCTTGAGTAGCTTTAGTAAGATCAAAAGCAAATTGTGCAAAGGCTCCAAACTCTGCAAATTGATCTAATTCAAATTTCAATTTTCTAGCCTACTGAGATTGTTTGAGAAATTCATGTAATTGTTGACCCTTTTTGTCAACTGACCTTGAGTAGCTTTATCAAGATTAGAAGCAAATTGAGTTGATTCTAATTGCAGTTCTCCACGAGCGATTTTGTCCTAGACTTTTGATACCAATTCATAAACATTTGTCACCAATTGGGTCAGAAGATTGGATCAATTATAAAAATAAGCCCAATTAATCAATTTATCAATAATCAAGGAAAAATATTATCTGGCCAAGTGTATTGCAGACTCTATGATCAAAATGGAAAGGAAAAAAAAATTGGTTTATTTTTTTATGAGCTAGCTAAAATAGGTTATTTAATTAATGGAAAAACCTGTGAGCAATTTTGAAACCAACGTTTCGGACTAGCTAGGTGAGTCCATCATCAGGGTAAAATAGGTTAGCCCAGATATTGATGAAATAAATGAGGCAATACAGCCATAACAGGGAACTGGTGACAAGTCCTACACCATGTATATTTAATTCTCACTCACAACACCAAATTGTAAATCTTGATCCATTGATCAGACTTCTCACTTTAGGAATCAAGCTCCAATGCCCATTAGCCTACAATAATCACCGAGCTCCAGTTGGGTGGAACTCCAGTCTTTTTCTTACAAGAACTCCTTTATCCAATTTGGTAACTATCTTAGCTCTGGTCAATCTCCATGTTGAATGTTGTTTCTCTTTGCATTTATTCAAATAAGATGCTCCTTATGTATCTCATGTTCTTCTCCACCCCATTAATTATATCGTAAATTTTTGTGGCTCCTAATTGGTAATTAAATTTTCTCAACAAAGACATTGAAATCGTATGTTATCTGGAAACAATATTTGTGACATCTTGAAATTCATAAATTTGTTGTAGAATGACATGTTAAGATCTCTCCAAAAAACAAAAAATTTATCTTGTATGGAAGGTATAATAACTCTTTTTATTGTTCAAAAGAATAGTAAAAATGGTTTGGGCATTTAGGAGCCATTGGTGAGAGGTGTACATGAAAAGAATCCAGTACTTGCGTGTTGCATTGGCTACAAGACTTTACAGGGACTTCATCTAAATCTTGTGTCCAAGATGTGGGGCGATATGCAACCCTTGCTGATAGTTTAACTATTAATGTAGGTTGCTGCACAGTGCTTGCTCAGAGGTCACAAGGGTTTATAGTTATTGATCTCCGTGGCTTCATTTGAGCTGCATAAGGTCTGAACAAAATTAGTTGTCTTTCAAGCATTTTTTTTCTTAAAATATGCTGCAAACATGCACACCACGAAGGATGATAGAATATGGGAAAAGTAATTTTTTGATAGTTAAATTAACGGCCTTTGCTTGAAGCACATATTATAAGTCGATTGAAATCAAGACTCCTTACCTTGCACTTTATTAGAGATTGAGTGACGCCCTCAAATTACATTAAGTTTTAGTGGGAGTGGATTTTTGAGAGAATGCATGTGCTATAGAAATGGTTTTGAAAATTCTAAGGTTTATTCCATAATATGATTATGAATAACAACTAACTGTCTAAATATGTTCTTTACAAAATTGTGTTTGGCTTATCTTGTATGGAATTCCTTTGAATCAGATGATAAAAATAGGTCTACAAGGCTAAATTACATAACTCGATTAATTTCCTTTGTTGTTAGGCATTGAGGAGGGTGAGTGCCTAGATTCCAACTAGATTGGTTATAAGAAACCTATTTGACTTTCTTTTACTTGTAGAACATACCACTTGAATAAATTGGTTCTCACCCTTTTCAACTATGATCACTAATTGTTTTACCTTTGTCATAAAATCCTGGGTGTTGATGTTATTAGCTTGCTAGGTGTCAAGCATGTAGAAGATGTTAGATTTCCTCTATAGGTGCTTGCTCATGAGGAATAAGTTATTATTATGACTTCTTTCCTAAGTTTAACCATACTATGAGGAGTCACATAGAGCACTATATTGTGCACATCTTGGAGTGAAGGAGATGTACTCGGACATGAAGAAACTCTTCTTTTGGGCAGGAATGAAGCACGACATAGTCTAGTTTGTTGCAAAATGTCTTGAATGTTAACGAGTGAAGGCTGATCATCACCATCCAGCAGGACTCCTACAACCACATGACATCCCTATATCTAAATGGGAGGTAATTTCTATGGATTTTGCTGTAGGTTTTCCACTCACTTCACAGAGGCACAATGCTATATTTGTTGTAGTTGATAAATTGACCAAAAGTGCCCATTTCATCCCAGTGAGAGACACTTACGATGTTACTGATGCGGCATGAGTTTCTATAAGTGAAGTTATTCGACTACATGGGTTACCCACCAAGATCATTTCTGATAGAGACTCCTGATTTACATCTAGGTTTTGGAAAACTTTGCAGTCAGCACTAGGGACTCAGTTGAACTTGAGAATTGCATATCATCCAGAAACAAATGGGTAGACTAAAAGAGTAAATCAGGTTATGGAAGACATGCTTAGAATGTACGTCATGGATAATCAGACTCAGTGCGAAAGGAACTTACCATGGGTAGAGTTTGCCTATAATAATAGTTACCACAATTCAATCAGGATGCCTCCTTATCAAGCTCTATATGGGAGGCCATGTAGGATGCCATTGAGTTGGGAAAAGTTGGAGGACTGAGTAATAGCTGGGCCAGAATTAGTTCAAGAAATGGAGGACTAGGTAAGACATATTTGACAAAGGTTAAAGGAAACACAAGATAGATAATAGAGTTATGTTGATCCACATACCACTGATCGAAGTTATGAAGTAGGAGACCAAGTTTTTATTTGCATCCAACCCAACAAAAGCACCATTCAATTTGGAAAATGGACGAAGTTGTCACCTTGGTTTGTAGGACCTTTTAGGATCAAGGAGAAGATTGGACCAGTTTCCTATCGTCTTGCAGTGCCACCCCATTTCTATAAAACTCATGATGTTTTTCATGTATCTATTTTCTGACATTATGTTTCTAATGAATCTCACAAACTGGATTGGAGGAAATTGCAGGTCTTGGGCATGGGAACCATAGTGGTCAAACCATTACACATATTGGACCGTAGGTTTCGACATCTCAGACGTCGCATGGACCAGGTTAAGGTACAATGGAATAAGTATAGCCCAGGATCTCCTACTTGGGAGGATGCAAAGACAATACGTCATGACTACCCCTCACTTTTGAGCATGTGTAATGCCCATTTTGACTTAGATAGCTACCTATTCTAAGGCTCTATTTTGCAATTCCATGTTATTTATTTATGAATGCTATGTAATATTGATGGATTCATTTGGACATGTGAAACTACTTATATAAATCATTAGATAGATTAGGTATTGATGATGGAAATGTTTGATGTATGACCTAATGTATGACTTACTTGGTGATGATTTATCTAGTGCATGACTTATCAGAGTTATTGTTGTTTAATGTATGGCTTAAGTGGATATGATTTATCTAATGAATGACTTAGTGAAATTATGTTTTATTTCCAGTATGAACTACAAAATTGACACGTGGATACTAGACTTAATAACATGATGTTTAAGATCACTTATCTATATATATTTTGTTGTTATATATATGCATGAATGAGAACTAACCTGCAGATTGAAAAGAACTATATGATAGCAAATATCTACTCTTCCATTAGGGAAGGTCAAAACATCTAATGAGGAAAGGTATGATGTACATTGTTCTATTACATTTTGCATCTACTTGATATGCAGTCTTATTACATGGGTAAAATGTAAACGGTAGGTGACAAGACTTAGTGACTGGATTATTCGATGACAAGTATCTAACCAGCGTTGTAGTGTGGTCCACATTAGGGTGTTGACCCTAGTTGTAAGGAGGGGTGGAGGTATTTCTCACCATGTAACCTCCAAACCTGGAATCGTGGGAGAGAAATGATGGACACGCTCCCCTAGACGTGTGATGACGATTGCCAATTTGCTGTTGGGGAAGTTAGGTCGATATAGTCGACGCTTCCGCCATATTGGTTTTATCAGTGGTTAGATTGGTATAGCCGATGCCATAGTATATAGCAACAGAGGATGGATAGGGTGGGAATGGAAGTAGATTAATAAGGATATGAGGATATAAATTAGCTGGATACTCTTGATGGGAAGTGGTATCATTGCCCGACTTATTAAATTTTACTACTATAACTCTCTCTCTATTTTGTTATGCCTTATTGTCAAACTTCTTTCCAACTCCTTGTATCTTTCTTACTCTAACTTCGGGATGAAGTTTTCTGAAGGAGGGTGTATGTAATGCCCTACTTAATCTTATCATGCAAATTTTATTAGTGTTTAAATTACCTGAAAATATTGACTTATAATTATCAAGAAATATTGGTATATACCTACATTTGTGAAACTATAATTTTATTTACTGATATAAATTTTATTATTGTTATTATTCAATTCCCAACTTGTCTTCTCAAATTTAATTTTGGATAGGATATGGTCTCCTTCCATTTATTCCAAATTAAATATCCATATCCCAAGGTGTCTTCTCAAAATCTACTTGGGAGAAGATATGGTCTTCTCCAATTAATTTCCAAATTAAATATCCATATCTTATCCCAAAAATATCTTCTCAAATCTACTTGAACAAGATATGGTAAGAAAAGTCAAGGATACTAAATGAAATTATGAGGGGGTAGTCATGACATTAATGATAGGTGGTTGAGGTGGATGGGAGGAAGAGACATAAAAGGGGAAGGATGATGAGAGGAGAGGGGGAATGCTTGGTATTGGCTTTGTTTTGGAGGATTTTTTTTTAGAGAGGAATGTGGAGAAAGAGAAGGAAGAGAATGGAGAGATAAATGAGGGAATACAAACTTGGATCTGGAGAGTGTTTGTTAAACTTGGACACACTACATCTAGTTGGACTTCGGCTCGAAGGGCTAGGGAACCTATGGAGGTTCCCTGGGCTAGGAAATACTTCCTAGTTGGTTGGGAGGCAAATCTAGTTGGGTAGTCAAGAGGAGCATCCCAACAGAGTCAGGAGCTTAGGAGCATCTCAACTAAGCTATTGGAACATGTATTCCTTTGTTTATTGATTACTTATGTAAATGGTTGCAATGAAATTATTACTTATTTAATTTGTGGTAAAAAAAAATTAATGGTATATTATCATCAAATAAATGATTAGATATAAATAAGTTATTTCCCATCTTATTGTGTTTAAAATTAGAGAAATTTAGTTTTTAGTTAGAGGACCTTAGGAGGGAGTCTCACAATATCAGTCTCTTTGTTCCAACACAACCAATTTTCAAAAATTCAGAGAAACCTAGCCTCATCTGACCTTCCTCAACTGCATATTGCATAGTTCCAACCCTCAAGATGCATATTTACCCCTTGATACTGTGCAATGCGCAGTTCCTGCTTCCCAAGACTATGCACTGTGCATCTCCAGTGCTCAAGCCCGATCTTTGGCTCTATTGTGCCTATCAACAAACTGCCATTTATTTATGTTAGTAATAACACTAATAAATGGGGACCCTTCCAATAAAATCAAATCTTAGCATCTAGTCATGCCTTTTTATTTTTAGAATAAAATAAGATGTCAAAGTGGAACTTGCTAAAATCATGAAAGGACCTTTTCATACTTTAGGTGCATAAAACTTAATAAATATAATTAATCTTCCTAAATAAGTGCCACATGATAAAAAAGCCTAAGAATAACTTTGTACTCGGAAAGTCGTGAATATTAAAGTAAATCTTGAAAAAACCCGCTTTAAAGAAGATTATTCTCGCATCGCAAAAACAATTACGGTGGACCTCCCTTATAAAAGTTACCCCATTAAAACGCGATCCGCGAAATGCGAAATCATAAAATTCCTATAACCTTCTCGCATCGCAGTTCCAACCATGCGGCGTTACTTGATAAAGCGTAAGTGGATATTGCGAAATGCGATAGTATCTCGCATATCGCATATCGCATCAACTCACATGGCGGTAGGTCTTAACGAAAACAAGTTTTTGCGATATAGCGATCTGCGATATTGCACAGCAAATCACAAAATCGCTTTAATCGCAACTTAAAGGGCTCACGATTCTAGGAGAGTACTTCTCGACTTTCGATGTGAAGTTATGAACATTAAGTCAAGCATAATGGTTCATTAGTGGACATTTATTAAAAACGATTACGATCAGTTGTGAAAGGTCATTTGACGTAAGTTGATATCTTTTGAAGTGATTTAGAATTAAAGACCCTCCGTCACCTTATTTTCGTACTCTCTATTGATTATTTCTACATTTACTATCATTTTTATCCTATTCTTCTTTCTGCTTGTAACTTTCAGGAAGAACACACAGAGTAGAACATCCGAAGAAATGGTGAAGAAAGGAAAGGCACCCGCTTCTGAAAAGTCAGAAATGACCCCATTATTCACAAACACTACCTGTAATCGAGATGCAGGAACATCTACGTGGGAAACTATGTATCAATTACTGGAGGAAGAAAAACCGAGAATTATGGAAATAATAGTTACAGTGGATGGACGCAGCTCTTCTGATGCTTCTTTGACTGAGCTTGCATGCTCATTCTTGCACCGCATTGCTGCATGGCCAAAGATACTCCCTTACACCGACATGGTTAAATGGATTATAGATGATGCGGACATATTTGACAGAGAATTCAAGATGGCAAGCTAGGAAGTCATGGGGTTGTTTACTGCAGACAACTTGAGGCTCATGTACCATTTACCAGAACCCAAGGCCATCTACAACAAGTACTTTGTTGAGAAGTTCACTAAGGAGAATGAAGACTTGGCAGAATGCACGAAGCATTAGTCAAACAATGAGGAAAGACTCAAAAAAGATAAAAAACGGTATGTACGACACCGGTTCTCTTTGTTCCCCTTACTGTTTTGTTGTCGCTATGTTATGTAGACTGTTTGGTAAACCATACAACAACAAATTTTCATCAGAATGATTACCCCTAGTAGATGCAGTTATCAATGCTACAATAATGAATTGGGCTCAAATCCTATCAGATAATTTAGCCACTGCAATTTTAGAATACAAAAGAAAAAGAAGCATTGCTTCGAGGGTTTACCCTCCATTTTTCATGAGTGCCTATGCTATGGACGCTATTTGTTTTGGTTCCAAATTTCCTATTATGGGATGGAAGTGCATGGTTCAAAATCCACTTCCCATTCAAATTTATCACAAAGTCATGTGGGAATCAAATTTTGTGCCACATTTCTTCAAAATTTTCCACAACGTTATATTCTCGATTCATAAAAAAATATACAACAGAGATGTCCCAAGGTTTTCCTAGGAATTTGAGATAGATATTCTCCTTATAGCAAGATGGTTTGGGGAAAAATTATTCACGTATATCAGAGTGTTTGGCAGTATTTCCTCACCCCATGTGCTACCTTTTTACATCCCAGACAAACTGATGGCTAGGGAGATAGCCTACCAGACATGCGGTGTGGGGGCGATGAGCAAAGTACTGAAAGATTCCAAGAAGTCCATTTGGCCTCAATTTCCTGTAACATGCGGAGCATTTGCATTGCATGACTTAGGACATGCTTTCAAAGAAGTTAATAATGTATTATCTTTACAACTACCCAAGTTCCCGGGAAGGCAATATGATCCCTTTAGTATTGTAAAAGATTTTACCACAATGGTTAAAATAAAATAAAAAATTTACCCATGAAAAAGATCTCTTTGATGATGTTTTCCTGCAGAAAAACACCTTCAAAGAAGTTCAGCATACGGAAAAAATTCTTTTTGACCAAGAAAGTATCCAAACTTTTGATAATTACAGAAAACAAAGGTTATCTAAGGTCCCATTGGACCAATTACTCATTGAACCAATAAGAGATTCTACTTCCGTTTGTAAGCATAAGTGGAAATTCAAAAGAGAAGTCCAAAACAAGTTCTGGAAATGAATCCGCAGAAAAGTCTGATGATCAATCTAAAAAAAATTAGAAAATGAACACAACAAGAACAAGGAGTCAATAAAAGACACAACCCAGTCCACAACAAAGTCTGATCAACAGACTTCGTTTGTAAATCAAGCTGAGGCCTCAACTCCCACTACAAAGCAAGCAAAGTCGCCTATAATTGATTTAGAAGAAGAATGGGAAAGTTTTAATAAGTTACTCAACACAGAGGAACAAAACGCAGAGCCACCAACAAACCCACAAGAGACGACCACAGAAATGGTAATAGAAAGAGCTGTTAGCACTCAGGAAATGGAGCATATTCCTATTGCTCCCACATCTGAAATTGTATTGAGAATAGAGGAAATTCCTCCTCTAGATGTATTCTACAACCCTCAACATAAATCCATCGTTAGAAGACAAAGAAAGAAAAGAAAATTGGATTATGTGCTCACTCTCGAGGATGAACCTCTGGATGTTCTTTGGAAAGACCCATCTACAGATCCATCGGCAAATCTCACTAGGCTCTCACAGGTCGCAGGCTAAGTCACAGGGTTCGGCGAACCTGAAGCTTCAGGTTCGAAATTCGCCGAACCTGTAAAAAAAAATTCAGGTTCGTTCAGGTTCGCCGAACCTGAAATTCGAACCTCAAGGCGAACTCGAACCTGATCGAATTTTATCGAACCTCAACGAACCTCACGAACCTGATCGAACCTAATCGCGAACTTCAACGAATTTGTTCAGGTTCGACGGTTTTCCTTAGACGGTTTTGTTGACGGTTTTAGAAGAAAACTAGGGGCCGCATACCGCCTTTTAGCAATTGTTCCCGCCAAATTATTTTTTATAAACCATCGCTGGCTAGCGTTTTGGCACACACTGTCGGCTGAGCGTTTATTTGTGCCATTTGTGGAGTTCAGTTTGCGTTTGCAACTTTGCACTTGCAGTTGCAGTGAGTTTGAAACTTTGAAGTTTGAAGACGTGCCTGAGGCAGTGGGCAGTGGGCCGAGGCTTGCCGCGTGAGGACTGAGGCCTTGAGCAGTCGACGCAGACCACCGACGCACTGCGGGCGGCGGCACCAGTGTCATAGTGACGCAGCACCTTCAGTGTTAATTTATGATTATTATTATAACTTTTAAATATTTTATTATATAAAATTTATGTTTTTATAATAGATTAGGAGGTTTTAAAAAATTATAAATTTAACTATTCTTTTATTAAAATATATTTTACAATGGGAAAAATATAAATAAACTAAACTGCAAAATAAGTTGTATATTATCTTTGGATTTTTCGGTTTTTTTATTTTATTTTTAATAACATTTATCTTTCAAAATGGAAAAGGCACGTCATCATATTTTTAATAACATTTATCTTTCAAAATGGAAAAGGTACGTCGTCATAATCTGAATAGATTAAACATGTTCGAAGTTGCTTTAGATGTATATATTAACAATGATAGGGTGATTATTTGAATATGTTTGATTTTTAATTTGTTGTTTTATTATCAAGAATACAAATAAAACGAGAGTTATATATAATATTATTTAATTAATTATAACCAATTATATTTTAAGAAAGATATTTTCAAATTATTATTATAATAATAAAGTTATAGTGATATATAAAGAGTAGATATAAAATATTCCGTGTATATATATGTTTGGTTGTTGTATAAATAATATTTTATTTTATTTTATTACTTTTTAATATATATATATATATATATATATATATATATATATATATCCTATTTTAGTGTCTTAAAAGTTATTAAATGTAATTTTAAAGATAATGATTATGAACTATGGTTTATTATAATTTTATTTTATTCAAAGTAATGATCTTTATTTAGTTCTTTGGTTTGTTATTGTTGTTAGGTAAGATTGGATTGTTCATCATCATAATCTATAATTACAATTAACAAAATATTTTAATTTACAAATCAGTAAAACTTAAATTGACTTTAATATTAATTTGAATTCAATACTTTTACTTTAATTTAACTATATTTAAATTAAGCCACAGGTACTAGATACTATGTAGCACTTGTTACATTTTGAGTTAAAATGTCGTATTAGGTTTTTATTTGTTTGTTTATTTTATTATTGAAAATGATGAATTAACATTATCTGTTAATATAATAAACAAATTAAACCCTAAATATTTTTTAAACTTAATATAATATTGTTGGGGAAAATTTGATTTGTAAATAATAATAATTATTAAAAAATTATAATATAATATTTTTTTTTATTTTTGTTATTTATAAAATGATTTAATTTTATAAATAATAATAGTTATTAAATTTCTATTTATTAAAAGTAAATATGTATATACTACTATTGTATGTTTACATTTAACTAGATGTTAGAATGATTACATTATTCATGTATGTTTACTAATAAGAATTCGTGTTCATGTGTTTATGGATCGATTTTGAATTTTCTATTATTTTGTCATATATAGATATATATATAAATATATATATTGAAGAATATGTATAGTCGAACCTAATGTCGAACCTCATTCGAACCTGATCGGAAAATTCGAACTCGAATCGAACTTAATCGTTGTTGAACTCGAATTCGAACTCGAACCGTGAGACATAGGTCGCAGGTGCATACGCTTCAGCAACCATTGACAAAGCAGCAGAGGTACAATTGCTGCTAAAAGAAAAAGAAGATACGATTTTGTTATTGGAACAACAGTTATAGTAGGTCAGCATAAACCATCAAGCAGAAACACAGTTCGCAAAAATTCATCAAGATTTTCAGCAAACGCAGTTGCCACATCAAAGCAGATTAGCTAGTAAATAAGAACAGTTACAAAGTATAATAGAACTACATAAAGATGATCCCAAAATAGAACAGTTTGTCACAGAGGCACTTGGTCTCAATTCCCAGCTTCTACAATAGAAAGAACTATTATGCCAGAAGATTTTGTAGTGGAATTCCCACTGCGAAATGAGTAATAACATAACAAATCAAGTTGTGGAATTACAACTTGAATATGATTCAATTTTTAAGAAAGTCTCAGACTTCTTAAACTGGTAGAAATCCGAAGAAGGGAAAAGAGCAGACATGCCCAAAATTGATGAATCGCACAAAGAAATTTTATTTGTGAAATGGGATTCTCGGTTAAGGGAGGCAGAACAGGCAATGGAGGATGCGGCGGCAACAGCAAACAATGTCATCGAATGCATAAATGAAAATCTACACAAGGCTAATTTGGTAGCAGAAACCACCCCTGGCTTTCTTCCAAAAGCACAACAGCTTCAAGCAGTATGGAAACAAGCAGCGGAGGAAAGGGCAGAGGTAATTAAATAGGTAAACAGATTGAATTGGGAAGCATACTGGCAGTACCTAGTGAAACCACACAGCCAATGGATGACCCTGAAATGCCTGATGACTTCCGCCGAGAAAATAGTGCCAGCACTCACCAATGCCATATTTGTAGGACAACTAAAAGCTGAAGTCGGCCAACTGACACTCTTAAAGCCGATGCTAGATATTTGCGATCTCAAGGATCAGATGCAGGATTAGTCATAGATATATTTTGTTTTTGTTTTTGTTTATTTTTGCTTAAAATGAGGTAGGTCGTTTAAACCTCCTCATCTATTTTTGTAAATATCTATTTTTAAGTTTCATAGATTAGTATTTAAACCCCTCTCATGCATTTAGAGAGGGGTCCAAATTTTTTATCAAAAACATTCTTCAGAACGTGCACTTATGCCCCCCACTGAGGAGGTTTTGGTAAAATTAATGGAATAAGATTTATTTTCTACTTGAGTTTAGCATCTTCTACTGAAATTGCATTTTTGTAATCTTAGTCGATGTTAAGTGATTTGAAGATAAATCCATATTGTTGGAGCATATGAGTAGGACGTATTACAAATGGTACTTCTATCTCTTAATACCTTTTATTTGTGTATCAAGCAATAAATCATTTTCAGTTATTTATGTATGAAAGTTTATATTCTTAGTTATCATTATTTCACTTTTATATGATGATGATTTATTCTTTATGCTGAATATGTGAATGACTCTTTATGCGATATATCTTTCATATCCTTTCGGCTAACTTTTTATATGAAATGATCATTATCAAATGGATTCTTTTCTTAATGTGATTGAATGATATTTATTATCAATTACTTTCAGAAATCATTTTAGATCGCATATAAACGTTACTATCAGGATAGTTTTAAAGTTAGATGTTCTATTTGATTATGATAGATCACATATGATAGTTAGAAGATAGATTAAAATTGGAATAAGTATTCACTTCATAAAACCCCAAAAAGAAAAACATCACCCCGTTAGCACAAACATCATAAATAGATTGGGAAACTGGTCCCATCATCCCCAGTCGGAGCCACTATTCCAAACAGAAAAGGAGTTGTCTTAAGGTCCAGACCGGGTTGTTATGCTCCTTGTTGGAGTCCCGATTTTTTGAGCCTTCAACATATTTGGCGCTAGAAGGAGGGCTTGACTATGAATGGAGGGTAAATCTACATATTCACGCCATTCTAAGAGTAAAAATCCCTCACCATCACCCTCAACTTCTCGTTCGCATTCCAAATCTCCTATCTCGGAAACAGAAGTTGAAAAGAAAAATACAGAGCACATTACTGAAATTCCAAACAAGCTAGATCATTCTTCTTCATATCCCCCTGAGTTACAAACTTTAATTCATAAGTTACAGGGGATTTCTATATGTCAAGAAAAATCTGAGTTATCCCAAGGTAGTGTCACTTCTCATCTGACCACATCTCAATGACTCACTAGAGCACAGAGCGGAAAATTAGGAATCCCACTAGTTGAGTTTCCTCTACCGAGTCGTAAGAAAGCTAGGAAAACACCAACAGAATCTCAGAGTGAGGTTCTATCATCATTTTCATCTACCATCCCATCCATATCATCACAAGGTCATTCATCCATCCCTCAACTCTAGATCATGGTTCATACAGGTACAGGAGTAACATCCTCCTCTACCCAATTACCTTCAACTATTGCCACACCTCCTCCTACTCATACCCTGACGATGGCAGGAAATCCACCACCAAGGCCATGGGCCAACCCAGGGGCTGTAAGAATGCCTGCACCTCTATCTCAATTACCAGCTCATCCTGAGAAATGGTTGCCCAAATTCAATCCTGACAATAGCCAACTAGCTGAGGAACACATAAATAATTTCATGCTATCTGTTAATTTGAATGGAGTAACAGAAGATGACGCAGTTGTAAGATTATTCCCCTATACTTTACAAGGAGCAATAGGATCTTGGTATTTTTCTTTACCAGTAGGCTCCATTAATAACTGGGATACATTTCAAGATCAGTTTTTAACAAAATTTGGGGATGATAAGTCAACAACAACCTTAATAAATGACCTCTCCAATTTAAAAGCCGAACCAAAGGAACGAATTAAGGATTTCATCTCTCAACCCAATAAATTATTGAACAAAATACCAACAGTGTCTAAGCCTAGCGATGAAGTCCAAAACGAATGGTATATTTCTGCTTTACCTTCAAATTCAGCTATCTTTATAGATAGAGTTTCCAAGCTGAAGTTAGCAAAAAATATGAAAGAGGCAATAACTATACAAAAACATATGCTTGTCGTAGAAAGGAAAAACGTTGTAGATGAAAGAAAGTCTAAAAAAGTGTCCTTTAGAAATGATTCTAAGAAAAAACAACAGAAGGACCCATTCAACCTGGAAGGGTTACAGAAAGTCTTAAAGACCATGTCCAATGAAATGGTTGATATAACGAAACAAGTAGCATAAACCTCTTCCAAGAAACCTTTTAAACCCTTTAAAATAAATCCTCCAACCGATCCTAAACGTCCAAATGCTATAACAAATGCATAATCAGAAGGGGAAGAGGAAGAAGTTTCAAATGAGGAACAAACCGATGATGATGAAGTCATAGAACTACAAGGAATGTGGGACTTCATTCTTCCAGATGAGGAAGATCAAGATGTATTACCTGTTGCCACTAGAAGTAGAAATCAACTCGATCCTCCACAATCCAGTGCTAAATAGAAAAACCCAATTCCGACTCCCAAGGATAAAATCGTAGGTAAAAAGTCCTCACCAAAGTCTACTCAAACAAACCCAATCCAATTTGATTCAACACCTTCATCCAAAACTCTTATCATCTCAGATGAAATGGAGTATAACATTGTTGAAGATATGAAGAAAACCAGGGCAAACATTACTCTTCATGAGCTCAGTAAATTAAAACATCAACAAAAATTACTCTTGAAAGAGCTGAATGCAATACCTACTACGCCTCTTCCTGCCGTTGTAATTTCACAAGCTACTCATGAAATGGGAAGACCTCCGACTGGCATTTCAAATAAAGTCGATCCAACTGACATTGCTCTAATTGGTGGAAGATCAAAATCCCATACTCCGCCATTTCTCCTTACTTTTGAAGTTTTCAATAAAAAATTGCATAACTGTCTAGTGGATTCCGGTGCATCATCAAACATTTTACCTAAGACAGTTTGCACTAAACTAAACGTCCAGCCTCAGAAATCTATAGTACGAATAGTACAGCTAGATCGGTCTCAAGTTGAGGTCATCGGTGAACTTAATCAAGTAACCATAAGGCTTTCATCAAATCCAAAGGTATGTCAAGTTATCGATATACTTGTAGCTGACATTCCTGAATTCTATGGATTGATCCTCAGTAGGGATTGGTCAGAAAAGCTTCACAGTTACTTTGTGACTGACTGGTCTCATATGTGGCTCCCCTACAACGGCAAACCAAATCAGATCAAGGTTGAATGAGAAAGACATCAAAAGTATATAGTGACAGAGTTAGAAGGAGAAAACGAGCCTATAGCTTATAGCAACAACATAATCGGAAACTATTCGGTTGAGTCGTTCTTAGGGAATTTCAACACTCATACTTCACCTTTTTTGGAAAATTCCGTTTTATCTCAAATAGAAAATTTCTCTTAGACGGACACTTCTAGATGCATCAATTTTGTAGATAAACCTATAAATAAAACCTTGTTTTGGAAATTATTTTTTGATGATTCTAAATCCAACGATGGAGCAGGAGCAGGTTGCATATTAGTTAGTCCAAAAGGAGAAAAAACCATGTTAGCATGTAGACTTGAATTCGATTGCACAAATAACACCATTGAATATGAAGCATTGGTTCAAGGGTTATACAAAGCAATCAGACTTAATATCAAACACCTGCAAGTATTTGGAGACTCTGAGATTGTCATTAGACAAGTAAGAAATACTATACATTGTCTGTCAGGACACTTGAAACACTACCAATCTTTAGTACAAGACTTGACCTCACACTTTACAGCGTTTAATATTTCATCCATTCCAAGACTCCAAAACGCTAGTGCCGATCTCCTCGCTAACGTAGCTTCCAAGCTTATTCCATTAGAGGACTATAGCCCAGATAGATTCTCGATTGAATTAATCTTTAGACCCTCTATTCCTGATAACATTACCAACTGGAGAGTTTTCAACAATGACCCTAATATCGTAAGTTTTCTGACTTTAGAAGGCTCTTATAATAATCAGATAATTGATGAAGACCAACACGACAAACAACTAGAACAAGAAAACAACAATAATGCTATACCAAAATCCATAGTCAAGTTAGAGGACCTATATGACTTGAAGGATAGATTTAAACGATCCACCAATTCAAAACTCCAGAGTTCAACTCTGAGATATGAATTAGTCAATCTGGGGACAGACATGAAACCACAGAACATCAACCTAGGTCTTGGCCTGACATCTGAAGAAAAATCAGCTTTCATTCGATTGTTGAAACAATACAAGAGTGTCTTTGCCTGGAATTACGATGATCTTAAAACCTATGACACTTCAATTATACATCATACAATTCTGATGATCTCCGATGAAAAACTTGTTCAGCAAAAATTGAGGAAAATACATCCTAATTTGGAAAGCCAGATTAAATCTGAGTTAAACAAATTACTAAGAGCCAAGATTATTTTTCCTATTAGGCATTCCAGATGGGTCTCCAATCTCGTCCCAGTCAGAAAGAAAAATGGTGATATTCGGATTTGTATAGACTTTCGTAATCTCAATAAAGCTTGCCAAAAGGATAATTTTCCACTACCCCCCATGGAACAAATATTACAATCAGTCACAGGGTCTGAGTTAATGTCCTTTTTAGATGGCTTTTCAGGGTATAATCAAATCTTGGTCCACCCCGATGATCAATTAAAAACTACGTTCAGAATGAAATGGAGCACTTATGCTTATCAAAAGATGCCATTTGGGCTAATCAATGTTGGTGCCACGTTTCAGAGAGCCATGCACATTGCGTTTAAGGGATTAGTAAATAGGTCAGTCGTAATCTACTTAGACGACATAACAGTATATTCTAAAAAATGAAGTAATCTTTTTTTGCTGTAGCAAGAGCCAAACCTTCTATTTCATTAATTCAGAATATGGTTACATTATGTACACAAAATTGTCCGATAACAAGAACTATGGACAAATAGTCCCTTACAAAAAGCCAAAACCTTACACCCAACCTCAGGTTAAACCCAACCTGCGGGAGCCATCTTATGAGTTTATGACGGTTATCCACTGCCTCAAAAACCGTGCCAAAGGGAGATTAAATCCTTCCGGCCCCACAAAACAATCCGCTTATTCCCAACTGTTGATCTGGGCGATTGGATCCAACGGCTAGGAACCATATCGCTTCACCCCAATTAACCGAACGATAGTTAGCGATGAAGGGTGGTAATCATAACAACCCTTTTCCACGTGTTGATTCCTCAGTGGAATCGCATCCAAAAAAGTGAAACCACTTACCATGCTAACTGCACATGATCACTGGAAAACCACCATGGTGTGGTTTTCCACCTGAACACGGCCTGGATAACAACTCCGCTGACTGTAGGAAAAAATTTCCCGCTTCTCCTGATCTTACCATGGACCCCAAGACTGCTCTGATGCAGAAAAGCACCATCTTGAATCCAGCCTAAAAACATGGGACCCAAAAAAGGTACTTTATGGGAAAAGCGGCCAAACTAAGAGGCAGAGAAAACTCTAGCAAGGAGAACTCCATTCGTGCTCGACACCCTCCCATGATTTCGATCCACTTCATTGTCCTCTGCATCTTGTTCATCACAGAATGCCTTTAAATGGTTTTGGGGCATTTCCTGCCACTTCTTCTCCATCCTGCAATCCGCATTGTTCACACCTTGGTTGGCGAGAATGTCTGCAAGCTTATTAGCATTTCGGCACACATGATTGAAACTGACAGTACGAAGTCCCTAAAGGTGTTACCGGGAAAACTAGTGTCTATTCAGAACTGCTAGTCCCACTAAGATGGGTAGCTATCTTAGAAACAAACAAACTAAAGTCATTTGTGTTTTCCTTTACGAGAGATAGATGAGAAAGAAGCAGAGAGTACCAACCTCGGTCTTTCGCTTGGCTCCTTGCTTGTTTCCTTTCCCCTTTGACAGAATCTCGCCAATGCTTCCTTACTTGTCCTGCTTCAAAGAACACCTGTAGAATCACAGCAACATAATACCATCAAATCATAGAGATCTATCACTGTAAACAATATAGGATCAGATATATATTGACCATACAAATGCATATATCAACACAATATTCAGAGATACACAAGAATATGGAGGAAAACTCAAATAACTTTATTGATAGAAGTAGTAGAAGAGAGGATTACAACCACTTGGTCTGACCCAGCGCCATCCTCCCAGCATGAAAGCCCTCTTCACCTCATACAAAGCAAGATCACCCAACAATGTCTTCAAAGAGAAACCAACAACACTTCTTTGCAAATTACCAAATTCCAACCTTTGGATCTCTGGGATGAGGAATCCATATATAGATATTTGCAGGGGGGTGAGTTAGCTTCTGGGATTTTGATTAGTGTCATCTCTTTGATAGTTCTTGGTTCCACTTGGAGATTTCATGATCTCTTACTCATCCTTGGGCGAATTCAGGGAGGCAAGTGTCAAATGAGCAGCTTCTAGAAGATTCTCAGGGTCTCCACCTAGCAAACTGCTTGTGCCATTTGTCTGCTCTCTCTCATCGCACCCTACAAAAGGGCTTTCCAATATGCATCGCACTTTTTGCATGTGGTAGGTGAGATGCATCGCACCCTTAGCACTGGGCAGTCTGTATGGTCTTGCTTTGACCAGTTCTGAGTAGTTTTTCATGGAGAACTTCTAGGAGATGATGTAATCAACTGACCTTGCTCTGAAACAACACTTTTAGGGACTTAGAAGCCCTTGATTTATGGACATATGCGATTGGGGTTGCGGTGCCCAAATATGTCTATAACAGAAGGTGTGTTTGAATTCTTTGATAGAACTGAATTAGTCTCCAATGATTTGAGACTTTCTCTGGTTTAGTGCCACAGCTAATTATTTTTACAGAGTTGATGGTTATTTTGGAGTCTGCTTTTATAATGACATTTGAGTTGCGGTGGAGAATCAAAATCTCTAGACATTGCTCTAGAGCCATTAATTCTGCCATATTATTGGTGGCTTTACCTAAATGGTTGTGGAAGATTAAGATGATTCTGCCTTCTTCATTTCTTAAAACTCTGCCAAAACCAGCCATTCCCAGATTTCCTTTAGAGGCCCCATCGATATTGAATTTTAGATAGTTTTTCGGAGGGGGGTGCCAGAAATCCTTCTCTATATACTTGGCAATGTTCTTTTTTTCGAGACCTTGGGGAATAATCTCTTGCAATCCTAGAAGCCTGAGAGACCTCAGTTCAATCTTTGATGGAGTATTCTTTGGGATATTGCGAACTGTGGAGCTGACTGTCTCCCTGATCTGTTTCAAAATTAACTCATAAAGCCTCTGAGTGTTGGATTTTTCATTCTTAAAAATTCGTTTATTCCTTTCTTTCCACACATTCTAAATAATGAATCCTGGCATGAGGGCCCAGGAAAAATTAAGTGATTCATTCTCTGAAAAGATCCTTCTCCATTTATTTAGGGTATTAGTGATGCTTCCTCTGTCCCTGTCTGTTTGTTGGAAGATGTTGGAAAAAGAATCCCATAGCCAGGTGGTGTAAGAGCAGCAGTTGAGAATGTGCTCCATAGTCTCCTCTTGCTCCTCACAAAGCTGGCATCTGGAAGGACCCAAAACACCCCTTTTTATTATATTGTCCCAAGTCAAGATTTTCTTATGATGAACCAGCCACATGAAAAGCTTGATCTTCATCCACCCTTGGTATTTCTAGAGTTGCTGCCAGGTTTTTCCTGGAACACTGGACTCTAGCCCAAGGATGATACTCTTTGCCTCCTTTAGATTAAAGGTACCTTTATTGTTGTTGCCCCATCTCAATTGATCCCGCACCTCTGTAACCATGATCATCCTCTGTTTTAGTAAGCTTCTCAGTGCCTCTACTTCTATTGTTATGGGGCTGTCATCTCTACAGTCAATGTTTCTTCAACTTCTCCACTTTCCTTGTATATGAGAGATATCCCAGAAATCCTTTACTTTTTTTAACCCTTGGGCATCGGTTACCCGTTTGAGACTTAAAAATTCCTCTTTTAACAGCACTGGTTCTTGTTGCCATTTGTCCTCCCAAAAGAGTGCTAGATGACCTTCTCTGATTTCCCAGAAACTGTGTTGTTGCACTATGCTTCTATTGTATCAGGCCCTATTCCAGATGTGAGAGCCCTTTATGTTTCCTAACATTCCTATGAGATCCTTTGTGTGCCAAGAGCTGGCATATTTCTCTTTCCAGATCCTTGCCCACTGGGCATTTGGCTCTTGCACCCAGCGCCACCAAAGCTTGGCTCCTAGTGCTTTACTAAGAATCTCCTGATCATCTAAACCAAGACCCCCATGGCTCTCGGGTTTGCATATTTTATCCCAGGAAACCAGGGCCCATTTTTTCATGGTTTCCTCCTTCCCCCACAGGAAATCTATTTGAATATTCGTGAACTACTCTAAGACTCCTTTGGGAGCTGGAAGGACTGATAACATGAAAACCGGGATGGATTGCAGAACAACCTTTGTCAAAACTAGCGTACCGGCCAGATTTAAGGCTCTGAAGGTCCATTTTTTAACTTTATCATGCATCTTATTTAGGACCGGTTTCCAAATACTTTTGAGCATTGGTCTGGCTGTGAGAGGAACTCCCAAATATTTTGAGGGGAGGGAGTCCCTTTGGAAGCCAAGGATTCTTGAGATATTTCTTTGAATAGCAATGTTAGTGTTTAAGAAGAATTTTTTTTATTTTGAAAGATTAACTTCCATACCTATTGCCATTGCAAAAACCTTAAGGATTTGATTGTAGGCTGAAGCTTCTTTGACTGTGGGGATTCCTTGTAGCATGGTGTCATCTACAAATTGTTGGTGCGTCAAAGTTTGACCATTCTCAGTAACTTGAAGGCCCTTAATTTTGCCCATGGCTTTGGCCTGCTTGATAGACCTCCCAAGTCCTTCCATCATAAGGATGAAGAGAAAGGGAGAGAGCGGGTCTCCCTGTCGAAGGCCTCTGGAAGGAATGAAGATCTTTGAGGGAGAGCCATTGACCAAAATTGAAAAGCTGGAAGTAGTCACCAGAGCCATCACCCATCTGACCCAATTGTGATCAAACCCAAAGGCCGTGAGTACCTTCTTGATGTAAACCCAATTGACTTTGTCATAAGCTTTGGCGATATCCAGTTGCATGATCATCCCCGCCTGCTTTTTGCTTGTGAGAGAGTGAACCACCTCATGGGCTTGAATGATGTTATTCAAAATTTGTCTGCCCTCCACATAACCTGATTGCTCCTCCGACACCAATGAAGGAAGGAGAGGTTTGAGTCTGTTAGCCACTACCTTGGATATTATCTTGTATACTACATTGCATAAAGCTATGGGTCTGTAATTATCTACTATTTGAGCTAAATCCTGTTTGGGAATCAGGGATATGAAGGAGGTATTTAGAACTTTTAGGATAGTTTTACTACCCCTTGAATCCTCTACAACATTTAAAATATCCAGTTTGACTATATCCCAACATGCTTTGAAGAAATCCACATTAAAACCATCTGGGCCTGGTGCTTTGCCATTCTGCATTTCTTTGAGTACCTCGCTAACCTCCTCTTCAGTAACTGGTATGTTTAGGTTAATATTGTCCTCTCTAGACACCATCATAGGGATATATCTTGTAATTTCCTTTATTGATTGCTCCCTGTCTGGATTGTTTTCTCGTGAAATGTCTTGGAAATGCTGAACCAGCACCGCTTCAATATCCTTATGTGTGTTCTGAAACTCCCCCTTCTTATCCTTTATCCCCAAAATTCTGTTGAATGCTCTATTTGCCATAGTGGATCTATGGAAAAATCTTGTGTTACGCTCTCCTTCTTTGAGCCATTGTACTCTGGACTTTTGCCTCCAAAATATTTCCTCTTGTTTGCATAGGTTTTCCCATTGATGATGAAGTTTATCAGCCTACTCATTTTATTCTTTGTTAAAGCCATCTTGGATCAATTCCTGGTTGAGTTCCTGAATTTTGGTTTCCACTGATTTTTTGTCCACAAAAATGTTACCGAAATCCTTCTTATTCCATTCTTTGAGTCTAAACTTAATGTGCTTTAGTCTTTTATGAAGGAGAAACATTTTAGATCCTTGGCACTGCAAGTCCTCAATCCACCATTTTTTGATATTACTCAAGAAATCCGGGTGGGAGAGCTAGATATTTTCGAATCTGAAGGGTCTATTTCTGGGAGATTCCAAACCCTTGATTTCCAATTGAATTGGCCAGTGATCTGAACCTCCAAAGGGAAGAATTTTTGTTGTAATTTCATTATTTATAAACATAAGTTCCTCTGATATCATGAACCTATCTAACCTAGAGGCCACCTGTGCTTCTCCTCCTCTCTTGTTGTTCCAAGTAAAAAGGCCATTGTCCGAGTCTGAGTCAACCAGTTTCATATTCTCTGTGAATGATTGAAACTCTAACGAGTCTCTAAAAAACGAAGTAATCATCTCAGATACTTGAAACAAATCTTTCAACGTTGTTAAAAATATGGAATTTCACTTAACCCCAAAAAATATTTCTTTGCGTTGAGTGAAGGAAAACTTCTTGGATTCATAGTATCTAAATCAGGAATCCATATCGACCTAGATAGAATCAAGGAAATTTCTGAGATATCTTTACCCCATAATAAAAAAGAAATGTAGTCTTTCCTTGGTGAGATCAATTTTGTTAAAAGATTCGTTCCTGAATTTTCAAGAATTGTGTCACCTCTCCAAGCCATGATAAAGAAAAATTCTCTCTTCAAATGGGGTTATTTGGAACATGAAGCATTTAGCTTGATAAAACAGGCAATTATAAATGCCCCATATTTAGCAACGCCGAACTTTTCCAATCCTTTAACTCTATATACATTCGCCCCCGAGAAATCATATGTTGCCATACTCATGCAAGCGAATCAAGAGAAAGCTGAAGCCCCAATTGCTTTCTTCAGTTCAAATTTGCAAGGAGCTGAATTAAAATACTCTGATGTCAAAAAACAAGCTTATGCTATTTTCAAAGTAGTTAAATACTTCAGACCCTTGCTTCTCAAATCTCACACCAAAATAATAGTACCATTCTCAATAGTAAGAAATCTTATGGTACAGAAAGATGCGGGTGAAAAGAGAGCAAATTGGGTCATAGCCCTACAAGAATATGACGTTGAAATTAAACCAGCAAATATCATAAAAGGTCAAGGTTTTTGCAGGATGTTGGCAGGAGCTTCGAACATATTAGAATTGCGGTCTCCAGATAGTGAAGTACAAATTTGTGAGGTAAGCCTAAACGACTCTGAATCAAGATATGCTGATATCATTTTTTACCTGAAAAATGGATATGCCCCTCCACATTTGAATTACACAAAGAAAAGAGCCCTGAGGCTAAAAGCTAAACAATATCAAATCATTGATAATGTACTGTTTAGAATGAATTATGATTTTGTTCTCCTTAGATGCCTCGAGAAATCTGAAGCAGAAAAAGTATTGCAGGAACTCCATGATGGACCAGTGGGCGGACACTATGCAGGAGATGCAACAACACACAAAATCCTGCATGCTGGCTACTACTAGCCAACTCTATTTAAAGATGCACATAGCTATGTAAGGAGATGTCAGATTTGCCAAACTGCTGCTAGAAGACAGAAGAAGCCATCATTGCCATTACAGCCAGTCAACATTGATCAACCATTTGAACAATGGGAATTAGATATAATAGGTGAGATCGTTCCTCATTCTTCTAAACAACATAAATACATTGTTATAGACATTTTTGTGCTTTGCAGCATGAAGCATGAAATGTCCATAATCTAAGGGATCCAAAGTCCCTAAACATGTTGTTCCTACCCCTAGAGGAACAAGGTCAGCAAACCACATCACTAAAAATCAGTTCTCCACCTGAAAACACTAAAAAACAAGCAATTTCTGGATCATGTCAACTGCTCCACTGAGCATCTGCGCTGAATGTCAACTGCCCCTCTCTGTACCTGCGTTGAATGTCAAATCCAACAAAGGCTACCTACGCTAAGCGAGATTGGACAAGTGGCACAGTCATTCCTCAAGGTGTCAATGCCCAGGAAGCTTCCAAAATGACACTTGGATCAGGGAATTCGCCTAGTGATGAGTAAGAGGTTCTTAAACTCCAAGTGGAAGCAAGGATCTCCAAGTGGACTCAAGAACTGAAGTATAACTAAAGTGGGAGAGGACACTAGTCAGCTCTCAAGCTGACTCATCCTTTCTCCAAAACTCCTATATATAGAGCTCTCTCATGAGGTCTAGGGAGGCTGGAATTTTGTGAATGTAAGGAAGTGTTGTTGGTTTGAGTTTAGAGCTATTGGGTGATTGCTTTGAAGGAGGTGAAGAGGAGATTTCTTTCTACTGGGAGGTGTTGCTGGATTGGGCCTCTTATGGTTGTAACACTCCTTGAACTTTACTTCTTCCATTAATAAAGCATTTGAGGTTCTTCTATATGCATGTGTCTCAATGGTGTATTGTTATATTTGTGTATTTGATTTATTCTAATCCTTGAATCAATTATGAATGTATGCTTCTTGTAGTTTCCCTCTCTTGCCTTTTTGCAGGATCTTTTGTAGCTGGGCCAGTGAAAGAGCAAGGAGCTGGGAGCAAGCAGCAAGGAGAGAAGATTGGATCAATCATTAGCAAAAGACCTCGGTTAGTGGATCCCTTTCTCCCCTGTTTTACTTTCATAAAGAAGAAATCTTAGATAGCTTTGCTTCTGTTGTTGCTGAGGTACTATCACCCTTAGAGTGGGATAGGGTCATTCCGTATTGGATACTTTTCCCTACAACTAACTGGCGACTCCGCTGGGGATCGTATCTTGTTGGTTGTTTGTGTTTTTTTCTATTCATTTCATAAACACAGGGAGTACCGAATCGAACTGCATTTGGATCTTTCAAATGCAAAGTAGAGGGCAGCTACTCTAGCTCAGTTTCTGGGCATGTTTATGGTTTGAAGAGCTGATACACAAGGACTCTGAACAGCTCTTAGTGATAGCTTTTCATCCTCCTAATTACCCTTTAGTGTGTACTTGATTGATAGCTTCTGATTTGGCCAAAAACTGTGAATTTTTGAGCAATCTGTGACCCGGAAACCAAGAGAAACGAAAGTTTCGTTCTTCAGTGCAGGTACTGTGAAGGCAGTCTGCATTTCAGCGCAGTTCCCGAAGGGGCTACCTACGTTGAATGTCAAACTGACAGTGTACTACCTGCGCTGAACCAGTCTTGCCTTGTGCTACTGGGGTTCCCTGCTGTTTCTTGCCCTGTTTTCACCCTTGTTTTTGCAGCCTGTTACCAGTCAATATACCTATCTGAAACCAACTTTCCTTGCCACTATTCTGCCTCGGTTGTATAAAGAAACTGTGTTTGTTCTTTGTGTATTTCTTACATCATTTACAGTTTCCCATAACGAAAAGCGAACTAGTCTTGTTGTGGCCTCTTAGATCCAGAACTGTGATAAGTGTCGTAGTGATCTTAAGAGTTAGTTTGTTTGCTGTTCATAGCTGATTGAGCTTTTGCTTTCGTCATATGGTTTGAATTTATATATTTCTAGTGTCGAAACAAGTAAATCTTAAGGTGTCTTTTGATTTTGGACAAGCTTGTTTGCATTCACTTGAAATTGAATTCAAAATTATACAACAGCTTTCTTTTTGTAATACATCAACATTAAGAAAGAGAAAAGAAATACCTGCATTGTGCATGTGCATTTTGACAGCTTGCATGTTGATTTAGGGAAAGGTGCATTAGTGTGTGCTCTATGATCTGTGTGAAAAGATGATGTCTTTCTTTTCCCTCAGTAGTTAAGATTTTCAAAGTTGAAAGATTGAAAAGCTTGCTTATCATCTTAGACTGCATTTAGGAAGTTGTATATACATCTCGTGGTGATCCATAAAGGCAAACTGCTAAACAAGATCAACTTAAAATGAATTGAATTTACATAACAACGCTTTGAAACATAACGCAAACACATAGAGGTCTAAGCTAGAGACGTGTTCCGGCGTCGTTAAACGTGATATCTTAGCGTTGAGTGGTTGGGTGATTCCTCCACGGTGAAGCGATAAGTATCAATACGGACTTGTGCTCCCATGTACCGTCGCGTATATATTGGGAGACCCCTATAGGAAAAAGCCTTTATCCTTAGGAAGCCGTGTCGGCCGCCCTACTAATCGCGATGCAGTGAACACAGCATTCACGAAGATCGACCACCCGTACCGTAAAACGTATTCTGTGGTTTCGCGAAAGGTTTGGCACACCCTCTGCCTAGATCTCCAGAGCAGTTTCTTTTGGCCTTTTTCAAACTCTATAACTGAAAAAGTCCATCCGAGCATTTGTCACTTCAGGCTCGTTAAAACATCGAAGGAGACTAGAGTCATCTTTAGCTTTTTCTCGACTCTTAAAAAGTGAAAAAGCAAGTTGTGTCTAAAGCGTCGTTATAAAATTTATTTTAAATGGAACATAATCACCTCCTATTCCTGCGTTGATCTGTAGGTTGAGAACATGGAACGCCCCAACCAAGGGATTCCCCATGATGGAAATCCTAGTCCTTTCTCCTCTTGGGGAGAAGTTGGTGCGCCCCATATGGCCACATTGTCGCTTCCAGGACTGACAATTGGCCTGCCAATTTGGCTATTCTCAACCAATGTAGTTCAGAACACCAAGGTTCCTGAACAGTCGAGTCAACAGTTAGATCAGTCTAGAGCTGCCCACCAGCCTTCTACTTCCTATAACTCTTCCTCCAATCCTTCATCTTCGCAAGGTAGAGCCGGCAAAAGCCAAGCTCCCATGGAGAAGAAGGAAAAGAAGAAGAGAGAGAAGAAGAAGAAGGAGCCTAAGGCGACTGGGGGCAAGCAAAAGACATCTGACAAAAATCCACACACAGCACAGACCGGGCCTAAATCGCCATGTGTCATATGTAGAGGAGACCACTTCCATAGAGATTGTCCCTGTATTCCTCGGATACTAAGGGACTGGTCCCCTCATTTGCACAATTCGGGAGCATCAACCTCTAATAGCCATGTTGAATGCTTACCGTCAACCAGCGAAAGTGAAGGTTCAAGACAAAGAGGGGGAGTAAAGTTCCCCTGCAGACTGTGTGAAGGCGATCACGCCATCCACCGTTGTCCCTTCTTAGACGAAGCGAAGAGAGTTTTGGAAGATCGTCCGGTTTCACCAGTAAGACTTCCTCCTGGATACAAAAAACTCGTGCCAAGTCCTTCGTTGGTTGAGAATACAGCTGGCCCGCTCAAGTGGTCGGCTGAAGCGTCAGTCACTGAAAATGAACCTACTGAATCCAGACCGGACGAAAGTCCAAAGGTCGATACGGCAGTTGACCCGGTTCTCCCTTCAGAAGTTTCATCTTCAAATGACACCGTCACTGAAGAGTCATCTTCAAGTGACACCCTCACTGAAGAGAATAAGGATGACACCATCCAGATTCTTTTCATCAACACAGACTCTGATGAGCATCAGGGCAATGCGCCCATTCCTTTATCGCAGGAAGGAACATCGTCAGGGTCATATCCGGCCGTATATTCGGTCCCACCACCAAGCAACCTGGTTGTATCCTTTGATTGGAATCAACTAGGCAGACCCCGGTTGCCAGCCAGTATACCATTCAGAATCATTGTCCAAATCTACAGAATGGTAATGGCTGGCACTATCATTGATGAAGGGGCATCTGTGAGTATCCTTTCCTCTATTGCTTGGAAAGCACTGGGTTCCCCGGTGCTTTTACCTGAGATAAGAAATCTCTCAGGTTTTGATAAAGGAACCAGTCGACCATTAGGGATCCTCCCCAATGTGCCTGTTACATTGAAAGGGAAGACCGTTCAAATGAACGTGATGGTCATTCAAGGACCCTTGGATTATAACCTACTCCTTGGACGAGACTATATATATTGCATGGGAGCAATAGTCTCCTCACTCTTTAGAGTAATGTGTTTTCCACACGAAGGAAGGGTGGTCAAGCTCGTAGACCAACTTTCATTTCCAGGATCACGCATCGCAAATAGTCAAATACCAACCCTGAATGGTCTTTTCAATCAAGAAATGTCTCCACCCCCAGTCCTCCTTCCCGATGAATGCGAGTGATTCAGAAAGATGGGACTGGAACCCAGGGGGCATGCATCCTGGTCTGCTTCGGGCAGAAGAAACCCTGGGTATAAGGTAGAATTTCCGCGAAAGAATATGACTAGTCCGTACCCCGTCCGTATTTGGAAGAGGGGTTGTTCTGGAATAGGATTCTTTTGTCAAGGTTACGTGTTTGACAACAGTTATTCACCCTTGTCTATTTCGGTAGACAGTGCCGAGGAAATGTTTTGTTTGAAAGATTAACGAAACAATCTTTGGGTAACCAGAAAGAGGTAAGCCTCACCCTTTAAAACAAATGTTTTATCGGATAAGTAGGGGCAACCTTGAAATTGTATTTTATACCTGGGGGCATGCAAACCTTTTGGAGTGCAAGCTAAGAGCGGTTATTTATCTGTTTTTGGGATTAGCCGTTTCCGAACTTGCATAAAGAAAGGATGCGGAGCATAGCTTCGTGAGATAAAGCTCCATAAAAAATAGCTATCTCACAGGAGACTTTCTTATCTTATGACTGGTAGATCGAGCAGTTTTAGCACATAGTTCATGCTCGTTAAAAAATAAACGCAAGATCCGAGCAGTTTTAGCACATAGTTCATGCTCGTTAAAAAATAAACATAAGATTGTGAGCAGGCTTTCCCTTAGAGTTCAAGCTCATCCAGAAAAAATGAACCGGTAAATAACCATTGTGATCGTAAATTCATCAGCCATAAAAAGCCTTGGTCGTGTTTGCACCTGTCACCTCCACCGTCATTTGGCCGATCGTTCACCTCCATATGATTGTTTACCCATTTTGAGGAACAGCTGCGAAGAGTGATTTCACCTAGCCATCCTTGTGACACTGCCGTGATTGGAAAATTCCAACCTGTACCTGGAATCTGCTACTATCCCTGTTTATCACTCGTTCCTCAAAAGACGAGTCTTCTTTGAGCTCTTTTCATCTGACTCGTAAAATATGAAAAGTTTGCCGAGTTTTGGCCTTCCAGCTCGTTAAACGACCGGAAGAGCTATCCCTCCTCTAGATTTTAATCTTTTTGGACCTAAGGGATTATTGCACAAAAAGATCGAGCGCTTGTTTTGTTCGGCTCGTAAAAGTACCGAAAACTCATCCCTTCTGTATTGTTTTATACTTTTTCGGACTTAAGGGATTAGATGACGAAAAAGGAATTTTGGAGTTAACTTTCTGTACCTTTTCAGACTCTCTAAAAATGAAAAGGACCGAGTTTTCCTTGTCGTTAGACTCGTTAAAATGATTAAATAGCGACAAACTTGTCTTTAGACAAGAACGAGTTTCCCTATCGCTAGGCTCGTTAAAACATAGTGATGGGCTTGCCCGAAGGGCAGGTTATAGAACAAGCATATGTTATCCTCCTCAAGCTTGACAAAAATAAAGAGGTACTGGTCAGAAATGACTGGGGAAAAATTGGGAGAACCTCAAAGCTTTAATGGTAGCAAGTCGCTCTTGAACATGACACTTTTCCTCAGTACCACATCGGGTTGGGTTGTTTCATTCACCGGTCTCATCACCATGGTCTTCGCCAAACCATCCACATTTGGGGTAATGCTACCGATCCATCGCATCAGTGTCGTTATATGTTCAAGAGATGTCGTTCAGAAAGAGTCAACCGTGTCCCATCCACTGCCATACATTATCCTTCATCCATCCATGATCGCCACCCTGAATCATATGTCATAGATTGTATTCACCTCCACTAAAATCATTAGCTCTGTTCCATGTCACTGATGTGGGATTCATTAAGGCCCTCCTTTGACGGATCGCTTCTTGTCGACTTCAGCTCATTATCCAAGAAGTTGATCTAGGAACAACCCCCTCAGTACTTTGAAGCTTGCATGCCTCAATGGCAAGTTTCTCACTTCCGGCGACAGGTATACATCAATGACCTTCGACCAGAAGATTTTGCGTGGTGTTCGACGCCAAGTCCTTTATTCACACCACGTGAATTGTACTACAGTACCTTGAGGATCATTATCATTATCGGTGATTCCTCTCGCGCTTGTTAACGGTTTACATCATTGACCGGTAATCAAGCGATGTCTTTCCATGTTCGACTTCAGCGCAGTTCTCACATGGATCGACTTGTACTTAGAGTGAAGATCGAACGAGTTTGAAGACCCCGGATCTAGTTTCATCCATCTGGGCTGCGAGATATATTCAGGAAATATAAAGACATTTGTCATGTACATCATTGCAGCAGATGATCATCCTACTCAAAGGATGATAATTTCAGCAGAGAATTATCAGTCTACCATCAGACGATCGTCTGTTCTATGTACCAAAATGAATTTATAAAGCTGAGCATGGGAATGCCCGCCTCAGCTAGATCATGAAAGCAGAATGAAAAATAATGTATTGTATTGTATTTTATTACAGGTCACCTCTCAGCGATTGAATGAACTTCGGATCCTCCTGATAAAGCATTTCACCCGATAAACGACCTCATGCTTTAGGGGGCAACTGTTATAGACATTTTTGTGCTTTGCAGCATGAAGCATGAATGTCCATAATCTAAGGGATCCAAAGTCCCTAAACATGTTGTTCCTACCCCTAGAGGAACAAGGTCAGCAAACCACAGCACTAAAAATCAGTTCTCCACCTGAAAACACTAAAAAACAAGCAATTTATGGATCATGTCAACTGCTCCACTGAGCATCTGCGCTGAATGTCAACTGCCCCTCTCTGTACCTGCGTTGAATGTCAAATCCAACAAAGGCTACCCGCGCTGAGCGAGATTGGACAAGTGGCACAGTCATTCCTCAAGGTGTCAATGCCCAGGAAGCTTCCAAAATGACACTTGGATCAGGGAATTCGCCTAGTGATGAGTAAGAGGTTCTTAAACTCCAAGTGGAAGCAAGGATCTCCAAGTGGACTCAAGAACTGAAGTATAACTGAAGTGGGAGAGGACACTAGTCAGCTCTCAAGCTGACTCATCCTTTCTCCAAAACTCCTATATATAGAGCTCTCTCATGAGGTCTAGGGAGGCTGGAATTTTGTGAATGTAAGGAAGTGTTGTTGGTTTGAGTTTAGAGCTATTGGGTGATTGCTTTGAAGGAGGTGAAGAGGAGATTTCTTTCTGCTGGGAGGTGTTGCTGGATTGGGCCTCTTATGGTTGTAACACTCCTTGAACTTTACTTCTTCCATTAATAAAGCATTTGAGGTTCTTCTATATGCATGTGTCTCAATGGTGTATTGTTATACTTGTGTATTTGATTTATTCTAATCCTTGAATCAATTATGAATGTATGCTTCTTGTAGTTTCCCTCTCTTGCCTTTTTGCAGGATCTTTTGTAGTTGGGCCAGTGAAAGAGCAAGGAGCTGGGAGCAAGCAGCAAGGAGAGAAGATTGGATCAATCATTAGCGAAAGACATCAGTTAGTGGATCCCTTTCTCCCCTGTTTTACTTTCATAAAGAAGAAATCTTAGATAGCTTTGCTTCGGTTGTTGCTGAGGTACTATCACCCTTAGAGTGGGATAGGGTCATTCCGTATTGGATACTTTTCCCTACAACATACATCCTTACAGCTACCGACTACTTTACCAAATGGGTAGAAGCAGTTCCACTCAAGACAGCCAACTCTGAGAGTATCATCGAATTTATAGATCAATTCATAATCACCAAGTTTGGCTTACCTTCTGCTTTAATGTTTGATAATGCATCCTATTTCTCAGGTAATGCCATGACAGATTTTGCTCTCAAAAGAGGTTTTAAACTCAAATATTCTGCTAATTATTATCCACAAGGAAATGGGTTAGCTGAATCAACGAACAAAAACCTTATTAGAATTATTAAACAAACTATTGATCAAAATAAAAGAAACTGGCATAAGTCTTTAGTGTATGCTCTTTGGGAAGATCAAATAACTCAGAAAACATCCATTGGTACTTCTCCTTTTAATTTAGTTTATGGGAAATAAATAGTATTACCAACAAATCTAGCTATTCCTTCACTAGCCTTGGTTCAATTCATTGAAGAAACTCCTTCCTCATCCATGCAATTAAGACAATTACAAATCCTTAAACTTGAGGAGGAACGAGAAAAGGCCAGGATTACCCATGCGCATCACCAACAATTAGTGAAAGCCTCTTTTGATTCAAACTTAGTCTAGAAAATATTTTCAACTTGGAGACTTAGTATTAAAATGGGATAAAGCCCATGAAGAGAAAGGCAAGCATACTAAATTCCAACGGATGTGGCTTGGACCATTCCAGATTGTTGAACTCATTGGCCCATCAACTTTCATGTTACAAGATTTAGCAGGGAAAAGGGAATATTTACCTGTTAATGGACAGATCCTAAAGAAATATTTTCCATAGAAGATCATCTCTTCTATTTTTTCTGTAGATTTTAGTTTTTAAGTTTTCTTTTGATAATAAAACAGGTTGAGAAAGTTCACTTTTGGTTTTACGAAAAGAATAGTCTCTCTTTTCAATTTTGTTTTTTCGCTTGTATAAGTAGGAGTGGTTATGAAAATTAATCTCCATTTATGAAACATATGGTTAAGTGCTATTATTTTGAAAATTTTTGCCTATTCTTCTGTTTCAACTATCTAAGTTTTGGTTAGAATCAACCTTAGGAAGAAGTTTTCCTTACATCAGTCACAAAAGGTATCAATAACAAAACAAAGACTCTCTGCGGAAAAGCTATTTTTAAACTCTACAATTGTCGTCCAGGAGAATTCTTAAGGAACCAATGACTTCCCCCCCACTTGAGGAATTTGCAAGATTCAAGGAGTAATCCAATTATACACTTTAAACTTAAAGAATAAGAGGTCTCATCAAGAGCCGGCTTATCATGATCATAAAGATTATAACTAACTGACATTGCCATACTGAATATCAAAACAGGGTAATGGCTTGAGATTGTTTCAATCAAAAGACAAGGGGTCTCATCACGAGCTAGCTTGTTCAGTTAAGTTATAAATCAAGTGAATGGCACTGTCAATTTTGGCCACCAAACCAAGACATTGTTCTTTAAGAAATAAAAGAGAAATAAGAAAAGAAAAAGCAATAAGTATATATGAGGATTTATCTTTGAAAATTGCATTTTTCTCAAGTGGGACACTAGATCATTGCTGGGTAACAGGTAACCCTGTCGAGGCTATGAACGCCTACTGGTAGCAGAGGCTCTACCTACGACAAATGAGTACACCAAAATTGATCTAACGAGATGCTTTGTTTTATCTTTACAAACCAAGTAATGACTGATGTGAGTAAAATAACTGACTCTGAGAAGAAGATAATCAGAATAAAGATAGTTAGAAGATGATGTTATTAATAATTAACACTATTTACCTTATATTTCGTACAATAAAGTTTCATTTTGAAAACCATCTCTATTTTGGAAGTCTTAGAAAATTCAAAAAAACCCTAGAGATAACTGGTTCTTCCAAGTGAATCGCCAATTGTTGTGCCTATCAAGAACCCCCCATTTATTTATGTTAGTAATAACACTAGTAAATGGGGACCCTTCCAATAAAATCAAATCTTAGCATCTAGTCATGCCTTTTTATTTTTAGAATAAAATAAGATGTCAAAGAGGAACTTGCTAAAATCATGAAAGGACCTTTTCATACATTAAGCACATAAAACTTCATAAACATTAAGTTTCATAAATAAGCACCACATGATCAAAAAGCCTAAGAATAACTTTGTACCCAGAAAGTCATGAATATTAAAGTAAATCTTGAAAAAACCTGCTTTAAAGAAGATTAGTCTCGCATCGAAAAAACAATTACAGTGGACCTCCCGCATAAAAGTTACCCCATTAAAATGCAATCCGCGAAATGTGAAATCATAAAATTCCTATAACCATCTTGCATCGCAGTTCCAACCATGTGGCAGTACTTGATAAAGCGTAAGTGGATATTGCAAAATGTGATAGTATCTCGCATATCGCATATTACACCAACTCACATGGTGGTATTTCTTAATGAAAACAAGTTTTTGCGATATAGCGATCTGCGATATTGCATAGCAAATCGTAAAATCGCTTTAATCACAACTTAAAGGGCTCATGATTCTAGGAGAGTACTTCTCGACTTTCGATGTGAAGTTATGAACATTAAGTCAAGCATAATGGTTCATTAGTGGACATTTATTAAAAACGATTACGATCAGTTGTGAAAGGTCATTTGACGTAAGTTGATATCTTTTAAAATGATTTAGAATTAAAGACCCTCCGTCACCTTATTTTCGTACTCTCTATTGATTATTTCTACATTTACTATCATTTTTATCCTATTCTTCTTTCTGCTTGTAACTTTCAGGAAGAACACACAGAGCAGAACATCCGAAGAAATGGTGAAGAAAGGAAAGGCACCCGCTTCTGAAAAGTCAGAAATGACCCCATTATTCACAGACACTACCTGTAATCGAGATGCAGGGACATCTACGTGGGAAACTATGTATCAGTTATTGGAGGAAGAACAACTAAGAATTATGGAAATAACAGTTACAACGGATGGATGCGGCTCTTCTGATGCTTCTTTGACTGAGCTTGCATGCTCATTCTTGCACCGCATTGCTGCAAGGCCAAAGATACTCCCTTACACCGACATGGTTAAATGGATTATAGATGATGCGGACATATCTGACAGAGAATTCAAGACGGCAAGCCAGGAAGTCATGGGGTCGTTTACTCCAGACAACCTGAGGCTCATGTACCATTTACCAGAACCCCAGGCCATCTACAACAAGAACTTTGTCGAGAAGTTCACCAAGGAGAATGAAGACTTGGCAGAATGCACGAAGCATTGGTCAAACAATGAGGAAAGACTCAAAAAAGATAAAAACGGTATGTACGCCACCGGTTCTCTTTGTTCCCCTTACTATTTTGCTGCCACTATGTTATGTAGACTGTTTGGTAAACCAGACAGCAACAAATTTTCATCAGAATGGTTACCCCTAGTAGATGCAGCTATCAATGCTACAATAATGAATTGGGCTCAAATCCTGTTAGATAATTTAGCCACTGCAATTTTAGAATACAGAAGAAAAAGAAGCATTGCTTCGAGGGTTTACCCTCCATTTTTCATGAGTGCCTATGTTATGGACGCTATTTGTTTTGGTTCCAAATTTCCTGTTATGGGGTGGAAGTGGACGGTTCAAAATCAACTTCCCATTAAAATTTATCAGAAAGTCATGTGAGAATCAAATTTCGTGCCACATTTCTTCAAAATTTGCCACGGAGTTATACTTCCGATTCATAAAAAAATCTACAACAGAGATGTCCCAAGGTTTTCCCAAGAAGCTCAAGTAGATATTCTCCCCGTAATGAGATGGTTTGGGCAAGAATTATTCACGTATATCATAGTGTTTGGTAGTATTGCTTCACCCCATGTGCTACCTTTTTACGTCCCAGACAAATTGATGGCAAGGGAGATAGCCTATCAGCCATGCGGCGTGGGGGGAATGAGCAAAGTACTGAAAGATTCCAAGAAGGCCATTTGGCCTCAATTTCCTCTAACATGCGGAGCATTTTCATTGCATGAATTAGGACATGCTTTCAAAGAAGTTAATAATGTATTATCTTTACAACTACCCAAGTTCCTGGGAAGGGAATATGATCCCTTTAGTATTGTAAAAGATTTTACCACAATGGTTAAAATAAAAATATTTACCCATGAAAAAGATCTCTTTGATGATGTTTTCCTACAGAAAAACACCTTCAAAGAAGTTCAGCATATGGCACAAATTATTTTTGACCAAGAAGGTCTCCAAACTTTTGATAATTACAGAAAACAGAGGTTATCTAAGGTCCCATTGGACCAATTACTCATTGAACCAATAAGAGATCCTACTCCCAGCATAAGCATAAGTGGAGATTCAAAAGAGAAGTCCAAAACAAGTTTTGGAAATGAATCCGCAGAAAAGTCCTATGATCAATATAAAAAAATATCAGAAAATGAACACAGCAAGAGCGAGGAGTCAATAAAAGACACAACCCAATCCACAACAGAGTCTGATCAACAGACTTCGTTTGTAAATCAAGCGGAGGTCTCAACTCCAACTACAAAGCAAGCAAAGCCGCCTATAATTGATTTAGAAGAAGATTGAGAAAGTTTTAATAAGTTACTCAACACAAAGGAACAAAACGCAAAGCCACCAACAAACCCAAAAGAGACGACCACATAAATGGTAATAGAAAGAGCTGTTAGTACTCAGGAAACAAAGCATATTCCTATTGCTCCCACATCTGAAATTGTATTGAGAATAGAGGAAATTCCTCCTCTAGATGTATTCTACAGCCCTCAACATAAAGCCGTAGTTAGAAGACAAAGAAATAAAAGAAAATTGGATTTTGTGCTCGCTCCCGAGGATGAACCTCTGGATGTTCTTTGGAAAGACCCATCTATAGATCCATCGGCAAATCTCACTAGGCTCTCACAGGTCGCAGGTGCATACGCTTCAACAACCATTGACAAAGAAGCAGAGGTACAACTGCTGCTAAAAGAAAAAGAAGATAGGATTTTGTTATTGGAACAACAGTTACAGCAGGTCAGCATCAACCAACAAGCAGAAACACAGTTGGCAAAACTTCAGCAAGACTTTCAGCAAATGTAGTTGGCACATCAAAGCAGTTTAGCTAGTAAAGAAGAATAGTTACAAAGTATAATAGAACTGCATAAAGATGATCCCAAAATAGAACAGTTTGTCACAGAGGCACTTGGTCTCAATTCCCAGCTTCTACAACAGAAAGAACTATTATGCCAGAAGATTTCGCAGTGGAATTCCCACTGCGAAATGAGCGATAACATAACAAATCAAGTTGTGGAATTACAACTTGAATATGATTCAATTTTTAAGAAAGTCTCAGACTTCTTAAACTAGAAGAAATTTGAAGAAGGGAAAAGAGCAGACATGCCCAAAATTGATGAATCGCACAAAGAAATTTTATTTGCGAAATGGGATTCTCGGTTAAGGGAGGCAGAACAGGCAATGGAGGATGTGGCGACAGCAGCGAACAGTGTCAACGAATGTGTAAGTGAAAATCTACACAAGGCTAATTTGGTAGCAGAAACTACCCCTGGATTTCTTCCAAAAGCACAACAGCTTCAAGCAGTGTGGAAACAAGCAACGGAGGAAAGGGAAGAGGCAATTAAATAGGTAAATAGATTGAATTGGGAAGCATACTGGGAGTATCTAGTGAAACCACACAGCCAATGGATGACCCTAAAATGACTGATGACTTCCGCTGAGAAAATAGTGCTAGCACTCACCAATGTTGTATTTGCAGGACAACTAAAAGCTAAAGTCGGCCAACCGACACTCTTAAAGCCGATGCTGGATATTTGCGATCTCAAGGATCAGATGCAGGATTAGTCATAGACATATTTTGTTTTTGTTTTTTGCTTAAAATGAGGCAGGTCGTTTAAACCTCCTCATTTATTTTTGTAAATATCTATTTTTAAGTTTCATAGATTAGTATTTAAACCCCTCTCATGCATTTAGAGAGGGGTCCAGAAATTTTATCAAAAACATTCTTTAGAACATGCACTTATGCCCCCCACTGAGGAGGTTTTGGTAAAATTAATGGAATGAGATTTATTTTCTACTTGAGTTTAGCATCTTCTACTGAAATTGCATTTTTGTACTCTTAGTTGATGTTAAGTGATTTGAAGATAGATCCATATTGCTGGAGCATATGAGTAGGACGTATTACAAATGGTACTTCTATCTCTTAATACCTTTTACTTGTGTATCAAGCAATAAATCATTTTCAGTTATTTATGTATGAAAGTTTAAATTCTTAGTTATCATTATTGCACTTTTGTATGATGATGATTTATTCTTTATGCTGAATATGTGAATGACTCTTTATGCGATATATCTTTCATATCATTTCGGCTAACTTTTTATACGAAACGATCATTATCAAATGGATTCTTTTCTTAATGTGATTGAATGATCTTTATTATCAATTACTTTCAGAAATCATTTTAGATCGCATATATAAACGTTACTCCCGGGATAGTTTTAAAGTTAGATGTTTTCTTTGATTATGATAGATCACATATGATAGTTAGAAGATAGATTAAAATTAGAATAAGTATTCACTTCATAAAACCCCAAAAAGAAAAACATCACCTCGTTAGCACAAACATCATAAATAGATTGGGAAACTGGTCCCATCATCCCCAGTTGGAGCCACTATTCCAAACCGAAAAGGAGATATCCTAAGGTCCAGACTGGGTGGTTATCCCCCTTGTTGGAGTCCCGATTTTTCGAGCCTTCAACAGGCTCCTAGAATTGCGTAATCCAAGTCTACAACTTGGCCCCAACTACACATTGCGCAATTGGTGAGCTCAAGATCAAACCCTGAACTCTTGAACTGCACAAGCACCAGACCTACTTTGCCTCCTAGAACTGTAAAGTTGGTTGAAACAATGCAAAATCTATTCAACATGGCTCATTGACTCCCAAAATTGTGCAATTTCTCTCTCCTACCCAGTCAGTACTGCGCATTGCGTAGTCTCAAGGTTCAAACTTCAGCCCTGAGCTCCTGAACTACGCAATCACCTAAGCTCCTTTGTCCTCCAAAACTGCGTAATATGCAACAAGTTCCTAGAACCATGTGTTCTGACTGAGTGCTTCCCATCACTTTGCGATTTCAAGGCCTAGGAATGCTAAGGTCTCATGAGCTACACATCAATATTCTTATTGCTAGACCATGTGAGCATGGGCTAAACATTATAAAAACTTGAGAAATCTTTTGCAAAATGCAACCCCTAGATAAAGGTTAACTTTGAGATATTTTCAATAGCTTGCACATAAAAATGTTAAATATATGTATATTTATATTGGGGAGATGTAATTTTGGGACATTTTATTTCACGAAAAACATTGTTCTTTAACATCTTTCATATGGCTCGCACATGGAATTGTTAGAATATGTTTGTTAGATGTATCCCTTTGTCAAATTTTATTTCATAGGCTATTCTTTTATAACATGATGAAAATGTGGACATTGTTTCGCATTACTGAGTAGACATATAATTCCATAGCACAGAAATCTAAACTATTCATGTTGAAGTACGTCGCAATAAAAAATTCGTGAGGACGGTCGTTGGGTCAAACTAATTGACAAATCAAATGGAAAGTTGAAAAATATTTGAATTCTTATTAAATTTTTCGAATTTAATTGAGAAATAAAATGGAGGTGAACGAAACATCGGAATCGGTAGTAATCTGTTGTAAAATCCCAAGCCTCAGGCTCATTATTCATCTTTGGTTCACCCACGCTCCTCTCTATATTAGAATAACAATTGTATAAGCAAGCCATATACGACGAGCTAAAAGGAATCACCGAAAATATTGTAGCATAGGTATCTCTGTTTGATGTCTCGATCTTCGGGAATAGAATAGCATAGGTATCTCTTTGAAACTCCATCTCTGAGAATAGTGTAGCATAGGTATGTCTGTTCGAAGTCTCCATCACTCTATACACAGAAGAGAGCAAGATGGGTAAGCTGCTCCTATGAGGAATAATCCATCGTTATTATCGGATAAAGATTATGAAAACCGACGGAATGGTGATGTGAAGGAAATACTGATCGGATCTTTATCCAAATCTTGGGACTTTTGAGACAACTGTTTTCCCTCCAGTTGGGATGAGCAGTTTCACCCGACGTTTTCCAGAGAGGGTCGGGCTTCTAGCTGGTCATCTCTATTATCTGATTCCTCTCTCATTTCGTGGAAACAATAATTTTAATATCCATTCGGTTGTAATCCTCTATTGTTGGGTTTTAATTCCATTTGGTATGCAGTGTACACAGCGGATTATATCGTCTTCTGTGGTTACAAAAAAAATCAACAAACATATGAAACAATCTTAACACCATTGTTTTCCGATTTGTATTTAATGGCACCGCCTCTTTTTAATGGGCTACAACTAGCGTATTCAAGCATATAAATATATGATTATATAAGTTTTCACCATTCCTTCTAACGGGTTCGAGGTTCATAGTGTATTAAGGCATATCACTATATAAGTAGCTATTCTAATTTATTTCTCTAAAAATTTAAGGACGATTTTAGAGAATCACAATACAATTAAAATAGGAGTCATTTAACGAGGCTGAGGATTTATTCAAACGGCTAAAAGTGGTTGGAATCTGCGTCAAAAAAAATTCAAAAAATCTTGTAGAGGGAGTCTTTGAATCGTGTTTTTGATGGTGGAAATGGATTCAGCACCATCAAAAACTTCTAGGACAACTAAAATTTTGAAGTTTAATAACTATAACTTAGATTTACAAAAATCCTTGCCGAATTTCTTTAAATATGACCGGAATTTCCATAACTTTCCGGGCAACTCTTCCACCTATGCAATTAAAATATCCTTAAAAATAAAAGATAAAAAATGTTTAATGTTATATATTAAAAAAAGAAAATTAACAAAAAAAAATAGTTAGGAAGAGCTAATGATAAAAATTAGAATAGTGAGATTGTGACGTGATGTTGTGGTTGTGGCCCTTTAGGATTTGGTTGTATCTTTTTTCTTTTTAAAATCTGTAAGATTTATCATAATTTAGTACAAATTTATCAATTCGTTGTATCTTTTATTCTTTTTAAAATTGGCAAGATTTATCTTAATTTAGTTATTCACTTATAACTCACTCATCAATGAGTATCCATTATTGATCGAAGGAAAAGTACAAAGTTTAAAATAAACATTTGATGATTTGCAAGGGAGAAGATTTTTTTTTTTTTTTAAATGATTACTTTGTTTCTTTATGGATTATGACAGTGGGAAATGACCGGTGGGAGCGATTGTTGAGCTAGGGTTACAGGCATTGCAGGGTTTTTTCTCCATGGAAGGATGCAAAGGAGGGAGCTCCACTCCCTCCTACAAGCAGGCAGTGGCCAGCAGAGGTAAAAAACCAATAGAATATGATAGAGGTCCTTCAGATGGAAGGCAAAGAAACAGTGAAGAGGAGCAAGATGGTTCTAAATCTAGGGAGAATAACAGCACTAGAGAAAATGAGGAAGCAGACAAGGAACAAGGAACAAAAGACAAAGCACAAAAGGGACCATGCAAACCCAAAACTACGATCACTCCCAGAGTAGTTTTAAATGATCCTGCTCTGCAGGCGCATAGGGACCACATGCAGACATATGCAATCATTTGTAAATTCATGGGTTTATGGCCCATTGAAAAAGCTTTACAAACATGGATTAAATACCACTAGAAACCAAAAGGAAGCATAGACCTACATCTTGGGTCAAAGGGATTCTTTACTGTGGTCTTTGCTAATATTGAAGATAAGGACAGAGTGTTTGAAGGAGGGCCCTACTTTTACGCAGCTGCAGGCCTGTATATGCGACCATGGGTTATGAATTTTGTCCCAGAATGTGAGACTTTTACCTCGGTCCCGGTTTGGGTTAGACTCTACTCTCTACCTCTGGATTATTGGCAAACAGAATCCTTATCTGCCATAGGAAATAAGTTAGGGTGTTTTGTCAAAGCTTCTGAGGCCACTAGAAGGGGAAAATATACATCCTTTGCAAGAATATGTGTGGAGATGGATCTTTCTGGAGCTCTGCCGGATGAGGTAATCTTGGAAGTGTTTGATGAAGAATGGGTGAAAACAGTGGATTATGAACATATTCCATTCAGATGTCGCAAATGCCATGAGCATGGGCATCTATTTAGAGATTTCCCTCTCAGTAAAATAGAAAACAAGAGTAAAGCTAACACCATGAAAGATACTGAAAGCTTTCACAAAGTGGTGTAGAAAGGAAAAGGAAGCAAAAGGGGACCAAAGCTACATCAAACAGAAAGGCAACAGGCTAGTCAAAATAGGTTTCAAGTACTAGAAGATGAAGAGGTGACAACAAAAGAAGATCAGGCTAAGGGAGGAAGTCCAGGGGAGGAGGATATTGAAGAAGATGGTGAACAAACAAAAAACATTAATAAACATAAAGAAGAAATGATGAGTGACACAGAACTGGAAATGGACCAGGAAATGACCCAGAGTGAGATGGAGATGGAAGACCACGAACTACAGGAGATTCTTGATAAAGAGAATCTAGATCTAGAAGGATTCTTGAAACAAGGAACCAGGGAGGGAGTGGATTTGTTACCTCTAGAGGAGTTCAATAGAGTTTAGCAGCTGTTTATATGGAAAACTCAGACCATAGGGCTAGAGAAGCAAAGGAATAATGAAAGGTAGGGTAGCGAAGGTGTGAAAACTATGAAAACCACACCAGGATTAGCACCCAGAAACCCAGGAAAGAAAAGAGGCAGGAAAAAGCAGAACGAGCTTTTGATGGAATGTGGAAAGCTAATGATAGACTCAGGTAAGATGAAAGACCTAACCAGCTACTCCTTTACAAATCTTTAATAATGAAGTTCACTTCTTGGAATATTAGGGGTCTATGCAGTAAAAGAAAACAAAGATTACTTAGTAATAGGATGAAACAAGTAGCACCAGATGTGATCTTCATCCAGGAAACTAAATGTTCCATTCAAAAAATAAAAGAGATAAACAGCAAATGGCTCAATAGATTTTAGTTTCTAGAAGTCAAAGCAGAGAATACAGCAGGAGGCATTCTCACGCTTTGGAACCCCCCAAAAATTGGCATTATAGATGCAGAGGCATCTAGGGATTATTTATCAGTGGTCATTCAGCCTATGGGAGATAAGGAAACCTACCTGGTCACGAATGTGTATGGTCCCCAAAGAATGGATGGTAAACTCAAGCTTCTAGATTCTCTGGAGGATCTCAGAGATAGACATGTAGGAATACCTTGGATCTTGGGGGGTGATTTCAATATGATCAAATCAGTTTCGGAGAAAAAAGGGGGAACCAGAATTCTAAATAAAGACTCTAGGGCATTTCAAACCTTCATAGATAATATGAAGCTAGTGGATATTGTAATGAGTAATGGTATTTTTACTTGGAACAATAAAAGAGGAGGAGAGTCTCAGGTGGCCTCCAAATTAGATAGATTCATAATCTCGGAGGATCTTATGCTCAAGGACAAGAAAATAGTAGCAAGAGCTCTCCCCTTTGGAGGCTCTGATCACTAACCAGTTCAACTGGAAATTTAGGGCATTGGTACCCCCAGGAATAGACTGTTTAGATTTGAAAACATCTGCCTCACCCACCCAGATTTCATCAACAACATAGCCAACTGGTGGTCAAACGATTTGAATATTCAGGGCACAAGAATATTCCTTCTTCAAAAAAGACTAAAACATGTCAAGCTCAGGCTCAAAGAGTGGAACAAGAATGAATATGGAAATATTTTTGAAGCAAAAAAATCTGTTGAAGGCAAAATACAGGAACTCAACCAAACCCTTATCACGAGGGTTTTGATAAAGATAGAAGTGATCAAGCCACTAAATATCACCAAGAATGGGAGAAATTATGTAAACAAGAGGAGATATTTGGAGACAAAAATCTAGAGTTCAATGGCTAAAAGAAGGAGAATGTAACATTAGATTTTTCCACAGATCCACTATGGCAAACAGAGCTCACAATAGGATTTCTTCGATCAAGGACGAGGGAGGTAACCTTCTCAATTCTCATGAAGAAATAGAAGCAGTGCTAGTTCAACACTTTCATGGTATTGCAAAGGAAACCTATTCAGATAGAGAACACTCCATCAAGGATTTAACAAGACATATACCTAAGCTGGTATCCAGAGAGGACAATTTCAACCTCAATAGACCGGTGACTGAAGAGGAGGTTAGTGAGGTCCTAAAAGAAATGAAAAATGGTAAGGCACCAGGCCCAGATGGATTCAATATAGATTTCTTTAAAGCTTGCTGGAATATAGTCGAATAGGACATTCTGAATGTAGTTGAAGATTCCAAGAGGGATAGAACCATTTTAAAGGCGCTTAATACCACCTTTATCTCCCTGATCCCTAAACATGAATTGGCTCAAACTCCTGACAGTTTTAGACCCATAGCCTTGTGCAATGTGGTCTACAAGATAATATCCAAAGTTGTGCCCAATAGACTCGAACCTCTTCTTCCTACCCTGGTGTCGGTGGAACAATCTGTGTATGTGGAAGGTAGGCAAATCCTCAACAACATCATTCAAGCTCATGAGGTGGTGCACTCACTGACTATCAATCAGAAGGCTGGAATGATCATGCAATTGGATATAGCCAAAGCTTATGATAAGCTGAATTGGACTTATATCAGGAAATTTCTCATTGCTTTTGGGTTTGATCACAACTGGATTAGATGGGTAATGGCCCTAGTTACTTCTCCCAGCTTTTCAATTCCTGTTAATGGTTCTCCCTCGGAGACTTTTATTCCTTCAAAAGGCCTCAGGCAGGGAGATCCACTCTCTCCATTTCTCTTTATACTCATGATGGAAGGGCTGGGTCGATCTATCAAGCATGCTAAAGTAGTTGGTAAAGTCAAAGGTCTCCAACTTTCTGAAAATGGACAGGCCTTGACTCATCAACAATTTGTTGATGATACCATGCTGCAGGGAATCCCCATGGTCAAAGAAGCTCTTGCTTATAAACAAATCCTGAGAGACTTTTCCATGGCTTTAGGTATGGAAGTTAATCTCTCCAAATCTAAGATTTTTTTCTTTAATACTCATATTGCTATTCAGAGAAATATATCCAGAATTTTGGGCTTTCAAAGGGAGATCCTCCCTTCAAAATATTTGGGAGTTCCTCTAATAGCCAAACCTTTACACAAGAGCATATGGGAGCTAGTGATTAATAAATTTCAAGATAAAATCAGGAAATGGACTATTAGATCTTTAAACTTGGCTAGTAGGTTGGTGCTCACCAAGGTTGCCTACAATCAATCCCAGTCTTCATGCTATTAGCTCTCCCAGCACCAAAAGGAGTCCTGCAACAATTCATAACCATACAAAGAGACTTTCTTTGGGGCAAGGGGGAAGAAAGAAAGAAATGGGACTTGGTAGCATGGGAAAAAATCTGCAAACCTAAAAACCATGGAGGGCTTGGATTAGATGATCCTGAGATTCTAAGCAAAGTTTTAGGAGCAAAATTATGGTGGTGATGAGTAAAAGAACCAGAGGCTCAGTGGGCTATTATTTGGAAAGAAAAATATGCCAACACTTGGCAAAATAATGATCTCATAAGGATGTCTAGAAATATAAAGGGCTCACACATTTGGAATAAGGCTTGGGAGAACCAGAGCTTAATTCAAGAAAACAGCTTCTGGGAAATTAGAGAGGGAGACCTAGCTCTATTCTGGAAGGATAAATGGCAACAAGAACCTATATTGTTAAAAGAAGACTTGAGGGACCTCAAGGAAGAGACAGATACTAAAGGGTTATATAAAGTAAAAGACTTTTGGGATCAAACCAACAATATAGGAAAATGGAGAACCTGGAGGAACTTTGATTTTAGGGATGATAGCCCCCTGAAGGCTAAAGCAGAGACACTATTAAAATTGTTAGAACAAAGGAAGATTTTAATGTCAGAGGGGCAAGACCAACTGAGATGGGGTAACAATAATGAGGGTACCTTTAATCTTAAGGAGGCAAAACTCATTCTCCTTGACCTGAATTCCCAAGCTCTGGATAGGATTTGGCAAGACCTATGGAGACATCAAGGCTGGATGAAAATTAAACTCTTCATGTGGCTGGTTCAGCATAGGAAAATTCTAAACTGGGATAATATTAGGAAGAGGGGTGTCCTGGGGCCTTCCAGATGTTAGCTCTGTGAAGCCCAAGAGGAAACAATGGAGCACCTTCTCAACAATTGCATTTTCACCTCCAGGTTGTGGGATTCTTTTGCCACCATTTTCCAACAGTCTGATAGGGAAAAAGGGAGTATCATCAACAACCTAAACAAATGGAGAAGAAACTTTTCATATTATGAAGTTCTTGGCTCAACATGGGTTATCACGCCGAGCTTCATTATTTGGAATGTCTGGAAAGAAAGGAACAATAGAATATTCAAGAATGAAAAGAGGCCATCCCAATGCCTTTTTGAGTAGATCTTAAAACAACTTAAGGAAACGGTCGGCACTATTATGCAAAATCTCCTTAAGAACCCACCTTAAGCAGCAGAATTGAGAATTCTCAGAGAGTTGGGTTTGTAGGGACTTATTCCTCAGGGACTGGATAGGAAGGTAATATCCATGGATTCTGAGCAAGATTTCTGGCATCCTCCCCCTAAGGGTTTTTTGAAATACAACATTGATGGGGCTTCAAAAGGCAACCTGGGCATTGCTGGTTATGGAGGGGTGTTAAGGGATGAGAATAGAAGCATCCTTTTCATTTTATATTGTCATTTAGGAAGAGCCACCAACAACATGGCGGAATTGATGGCTATGGAGCAATGTTTAGATTTCCTGCAACAGGATAACCACCAAAATGTCATTGTTGAAGCTAATTCTGAGTTAATCATTAAATCGGTTAAGAGAATCAGCTGGGGAACAAAGCTAGAAAAAGTCTCAAGAAATTGGAGGATAATCCAGGGCTTTCAACGGATTCAGCATCACCTCCAAAGCTTTCGTATAGTTAGTTTTAAACATGTACGAAGAACGGCCAATAAATTGGTGGATCTTCTGGCCAATCAAGGAGTGATCAGCGCAGAGAATAGAGTTGCGATGAGCTGGCAAGAGCCGCCTCAAAGTAGGTTAAATGCGAATTGTCATGACCAAGCAGATGACGATAGGATCATGTTTCGGAGCAAAGCCATGGAGACGAAGTCTAGTTGAATTAGGTGCTTTATGTTTATCGATTTTTTCACTATCAGGTCTTTAGTGGGTTGCAGGCCAATCCCGACCTTTGTAACCCGGGTAAGTACTTTTTTAGCGGATCTCAGTGGTAGCTAATCGGGTGGCTCTGGTTCTTGGAAGAGAGGCAGGATGGTAGGAGTTTCTTCTTTCTTAGGTTTGGGAAGAGAAGACACAGCGAAAGGTCAGAATCCGAGCACTCTCGGTGGCCTCAAAACCATGGGTTTTTCATCTTTGATCACTATACCGGGTCTGGGGTGTTTTTACGGTGATCACGGGCCTTGCAAGCAAGAAATGGTTTTTCTGAATTTGAAGCGATTCCATTCAGTGGGCTACACGTGGTAGTGGGGTCGGCTGGAATATTGCCCTCATCGCACGCTATTGTCTGGTGATGTTGGCCGGTGCGATATGATCCTCAGCCGTAGGATCAAGCGAGGTGAATCTACAGTTGGTATTGATCGAGCATGTTGGTGGTCCATGTGGGTAAGCGTCACACTTCTTAGTATTGCGAAACTGGCCACAACCGTTGGATCGGGTGAGAAGGTTCAACGGTGGAGATTAAAGATGCATGTCAGGAAGATGGCGGGAGGCATTAATGCTTTTTATTCTTGGCGAGATGCAAATTGTTCTAGGCGGGATGCAAAATGTTTTGGTTCGCTCTACAAATTCATGGGTTTGTGGGTTTTTCGGACATGATTTCCATTTAGACCGGTACTTTTGTTCCTCTTTGGGTCCGTTGCCAGCTTCAACTTTGTCTTGCTTTTAAGAGTTTAGAGGTTTGGTTTGTAGGGGTAGGGCTTTTGCCTCGGGCCCGTTTCCTGTTTGTTTTTGGGTTTCTTCCTTGGTCCACAGCTCCTCGTGGAATGGTGTAAATTATGTATTTTATTAATGAAAAAGAAGGTCCAACTCTTGCATTAGCAAAAAAAAGATTAATTTGTTTCTTTATAAATCAGTAATATAAACTTAAACAATCAAAGATAATTTTAGGGCTAACTTTATACGATTTCCATTTAGGTCATGTGTTTTATTTAATCGCAAAAGATTCATCTTCACTCATTTTATTATTTATATTTTTTTTCAATCATTTTTAATTTTGCTATTACACCAATATGGTTTTTTATTTTGGAATAAGGTTTTTAAATTTTTAATTAAATTATTAATAATTATTAGGTGGATGGTAAAGATTTAAACTCCGTAAAATATTCTAGAATATTTTTAGTAGTATTTACAAATCAAAGGTTGAGATTTATCTTTAAAGTAGTTATGCCATTTTTTTCCTTTTAATTAAATTGATTAAATTAAATAAAAAAATCATATCAACAAGTGTCATATGAAATGTTTTAACGATTTTTTAGGGATGCAGTATTGATAACCCATGCTATTGGCCCATGATATTCTAACAAACCTTACTTATAGATTAATAATTTATCCATGGTAAAGTGATGGTGAATTTCCATGTTTAAGAAATCTATATATGTTTAACTTGTATATATATATATATATATATATATATTTATAGTAAGAATATAATAATAAAGAAGATGATGATGCTACTATAACTTAGTTAATTTTTACGTCTTTTTTAGTTCTAGCAACATAAGATGTATGTTAGAATTAATGAAGATTAGGTGATTATTGTTACGTAGTTATGATTGTGATTTTCTTGGATATTCAATTCCTATCATTTAGGGATTTGATTTACTATCCCTAACAATGTGTATCTATTTATTATTAGAGTTTAATGTGATGCCTAAGTGGCATATTTGCTTGTAGGAGCTCCTGGTGATCCGCACCTGTGAGCTCCTCCTGTGTTGTTTGCCAATTCATGTCATCCATATGCAACTATTGACATGGTATCAGAGCTGCAAGAAGGAGAGGCCTGTTAGCTGAGTTGAGGAATGTAAAATCGTGACGTTGTCGCAGGTTCAATGAAGAGTACTCACGATGATTAAAGCAGTGGAAAAGTAGCGGCTACAGTGGTTAAAGATTGCGTTTGTTCGCTGCGTTAAATTTGAGGAGAGGAGATTAAATTTGTGGCTGCATTTGAAGGAGATTCACAGTGGTTGTCTTTTCACAGCACATTGCCACACGTGAAGCTTTTTTTTTAAATTGTAAAGTATTTATGCATCTTTTTTAAAGCCACTCTTTACTTTAAAGCTTCACGTGGATTCTTTTTACCCACCTTTTTTACATTAAAGCTTCACGTGGATTTCTAAATTTGGGAAATTTTTTAATTAAATATTTTTTTTTTTGCAAACATGGTAGAGCTCTCTATATTTACTGTTCTAGAAAAATTTACAATCATGTCCCCCGGCTAGTCACCTACCTGGAGGAAACTAGGTGACCACCGGTCAGCATTGTATCCATTCCAAAATTTGAATAAGTTCAACAAAAAACACCTACTTCTCGAGAGCTTATCCCTATTGTCTTTACAGGACATATCAAAATTGCTCATTTTCTTCATTTTACTAACATTCAAAGATAAATGACAAAATAAACTATTCCTCATCAGAGGATGCTATCTAAACTGAAGCCTTCGCACTAGAACTTGGTGCCTTCACCCCAAGGCCTGGAAGCTTGTGACCCTGTGACAGCTTCCACTTTATCTCGGACAGTGTTTGCTCAATCTGACCCAAAGAAAGATTATTCCTGTAGGTTTGGATTTGTATAGTCGTCAGGTCTTTCAGAATTTCCGCCCAAACCGTTTCTGGCTCCTTCCTCCTTTCCTACTTGTCGAGGACTTCATTAAAAAAAAAAAGGAATTTCATTATTTTTTGAAGGAATCCTTATTTATTAAAAAAAGGGTGTGTATTTTTGGAGTGATCTTTTTTAAAAAGAAAAAGAGGATCTGGAATTCTTTTAAGTGAAATTGGAGGAGGGCAATTTTTTTTGTGAAGGAAATTTGCAGTGAACAGGGTAATTTTTTTTTTTTTTTTTTTTTTTTTTTTTTTTTTTTGTTTACATTTGAGGTTTGCTCAAATTGTTGAAGATTTTATTAATTCAAGATGAATAAGAAAATTGCCGAAGATTATCTCAATGACAGTAACAATCTTGATGGTTCCGATTACACAAATTGGAAATTTAAGCTCCAGACTCTGCTTGAGGGACAAAATGCTTATAGCATTGCCACTGGTGATGAAGTCAAGCCGACTACTGCAACTGGTGGATCGAATACAACAATTCAAGACTGGGAGAAAAGGGAGATGAAGGCAAAGGTGCTACTCAAGTTATCAGTCAAAGATTGCATCATCCCTCACATTCGAGATTGCAAGACAGTGAATGACATTTGGACAGTTCTCAAAGAGATGTATGAGATCAAGAACACCAGTCGAACCTTGTACCTCAGGAAGAAGATTCTCTCAATCAAGATGGAGGAGAATGAGTCTGTTTCTTCATTCATATCCCGGATAAAGGAAGTTAAAGATAAACTATCTGATATCAGTCAAACCGTGGCAAATGATGATCTGGTGACAATTACCATGAACGGCATGACGGATGATTATCAGATGTTTATAACTAGATTGAATGCAAGAGAAAAGCCTCTAGGCTTTGAAGAGCTCACTAGGATTTTTCTATAGGAAGAGGAAAGGAGGTTTTCTCTCAAACCTAAAAATTCAGATCTTGCATTGATGACAAAGTTCAAGCCAAAAGGGAAAGCAGTGGCTGATCACAAGAGAGGCAACGCATCAAGAAAAAGGACACCACAAGGTATGACCTCGCATAAACATGACTCTACTCCTAAATTCTTTTATTGTGGTAAGATAGGTCATATTGCTAAATTTTTCCATAAGAAAAAGGCATATGAGGAGAGGTACAAACAGAGAAGACATGCAGGTCATTTGGCTGATGCAGATGCATATCAGAATCAAGATGTCAGATTGTTTATGGTTGAGGCTGAGACTACTTTAGCTACTAAGGAGGATGAATCAGATATTTGGTTCGTAGATTCTGGAGCCTCCTCACATATGATAGGTAAAAAGCAATGGTTCAAAAATTTTAGAGAATCCAACACTGGAGTAAAAGTATACCTTGGAGATAATAGAGGGTATGAGATCAAGGGACATGGAGATGTTCTTGTTACTCTACTTGATGGAAAGATCAGGAATATATCTGATGTGTGGTATATTCCTAGTATTAAGAAGAACCTGATTTCTGTGTCAAAGATTACAGATCAGGATCTCAAGGTAGAATTCTTTAAATCTCATTATATTATTAAAGACTTGTTGGACCAGATGAAGCCTATTGCTACAGGTATTCGTATAGGAGGACTCTACAAACTGGATGTGAAGAGTACGCCACAGCAAGCCTTGATGTCATCAGATAAGTTTGCTGAAAATTTGTGGCATCAGCGACTTGGGCATATCAATTTCAGTGACCTCCTTCTGTTGCAGAACAAAGGTATGGTAGATGGTCTTCCTATTTTGAAAAAGTTGCATATTGATTGTGAAGCATGTGCATTCGGTAAACAACATAGAGATGAATTTCCTGCTATTAAAGATAGGAAATGGAGGGATATACTTGAACTTGTACACACTGACTTATGTGGCCCGATGCAGACAAGATCATTAGGTGGGGCCTATTATTTTTAATCTTTGTTGAAGATTGTACAAGATTGACATGAGTATATTTTATTAAATAGAAGAGTCATGCTTTTGAGTATTTCAAGCAATACAAAAATATGATTGAGAAGCAGACAGGAAAGTTCATCAGGATTCTTCGATCAGATCAAGGCGGAGAATTCAAGAAAGGGGTTTTCATCAAATACTGCAACAAGCATGGGATACAGCAGCAATTTACAACACCTTACACTCCTCAGCAAAATGGAGTAGCTGAGAGGAAAAATAGAACACTGGTGGAGTGTGCTCATAGTATGTTGAAAGGTAAGAATCTAACTAATGGTTTTTGGGCAGAAGCTGTCAATACTGCAGTATATTTGAAGAATAGGAGTCCTACTAAAAGTCTTGATTATAAAACTCCTTTTGAAGCATTGTTTGGCTTCAAGTCTACAATAAGTCACCTTAGAGTATTTGGTTGTAAATCTTTTGCGCATGTTCCCAAAGAGAACATGAATAAGTTAGATTGAAAGGCCATTAAATGTACCTTCATTGGATACTGCAGTGAGTATACAACTTATAAAATGTTTGATCCTTCTACTCACAAGGTGTTTGTTAGTAGAGACGTAGTATTCCATGAATAGGTTGATGATGGAAATCATGTTCGAAACAATGAAGAATGGCATGTACCCTTACTTTCAGATGAGGATAGTGAAACGGGGATCAGTCAGCAACAGCAACAGCAGCAGGAACAATAGCAATAGGAACAACAACAGTAGCAGTAGGGTAAAGAGGAAGAAATCAAGTTCAGTCCACAAAGAGAAGAACACAACAGAATAATTAAACCCCCACTACTCAGGAGATCTAGCAGGCCGAAACAATTACCAACTCGATATAGGGATTTTGAACTCATGATTGGTATGTTAAACATTGTAGAACCTTCTAATTTTTATGAAGCTAGTAAGAGTTCTGAATGGAAGGAAGCAATGAAAGAGGAATATGAATATATTATTAAGAACAATACTTGGGATCTAGTAAAGCTTCCCAATGATAAACAACCCATAGCTTGCAGATGGTTATTTAAGTTGAAATTTAAAGCAGATGGGTCTATTGATAAGCATAAAGCAAGGTTGGTGGCAAAGGGGTATTCTCATAAGGAAGGTATTGATTTCGAGGAAACATTTGCCCTTATTGCAAAACTAAATACCATTAGACTAATTATTTCTTTAGCCACTAAGCATCATTGGAAAATACATTAATTAGATGTTAAATCTTCTTTCTTAAATGGTGATTTAAAAGAAGAAGTATACTTAGTGTAGCTTGAGGGGTTTGTTAAGAAGGGAGAAGAGCACTTAGTATGTAGATTAAAGAAAGCTTTAAATGGTTTAAAGCGGGCTCCTAGATCTTGGTACGAAAAAGTTGACTCATTTTTCCTCATGCATGGTTATAAACGGAGAAAAAATGATCCTAATTTGTATACTGTGTTTAATGATGAGGGACAGATAGTGTTGATTTATTTATATGTAGATGATCTGATCATGACAAGGAGTGCAGACAATCTCATTGAAGAAATCAAGCAGCAGTTATCATAGAAATTTGAGATGAAGGACCTTGGAGAAATGCATTATTGTTTGGGTCTAGAAGTTTGGAGAGATTCAAGCCAAACTTTCTTGTCCCAAGGTAAGTATGCTAAGAGTTTGTTGACTAAATTCAAAATGGATGAGTGCAAGGCTGCATTTGTGCCTTTACAGCAGAACAACAAACTTCAGGTGAATGATGGTTTGAAATATGTAGATGCAACATTGTACAGACAGTTGGTTGGTAGTCTTATTTATTTGACTACAACGAGACTAGATCTAGCCTATGCAATGAGTGTTTTGAGTCAGTTCATGACTCGAGCTCATGAGAACCATTGGATTACAGTGAAAGGAGTGCTGAGGTATCTGTAAGGAACTTCAGACTTTGGTATTTTGTATTCTGACTCATTTGACGTTAGTTTGACAGGTTATACAGATTCTGATTGGGTAGGAAATTTAGATGATAGAAGATCAATTACAGGTTACGCCTTCAGCATTGGGTCTGGGGTCATCTCTTGGTGTAGTAAGAAGCAGCATACTATTGCCTTATCCTCAGCAGAAGCAGAATATCAAGCTATGTGTGCAACAACATGTGAGGTAGTTTGGTTGTGCAGACTTCTCCAAGATGCAGGAGAAGAATAGACAGAAGCTACGGTTATCGATTGTGATAATCAAAGTTCTTGTGATAATATGGCTGACATATTTACTAAGCCTCTGGGAACATTGAAGTTTGATTTGTTTAGGGACATATTAGGTGTGTTTAAGAACCCTTTCTCCATTAAGGGGGAGTGTTAGAATTAATGGAGATTAGGTGATTATTGTTACATAGTTATGATTGTGTTTTTCTTGGATATTCAGTTCCTATAATTTAGGGATTTTATTTACTATCCCTCACAATGTGTATCTATTTATTATTGGAGTTTAATGTGATGCCTAAGCAGCATATTTTCTTGTAGGAGCTCCTAGTGATTCGCACCTATGAGCTCCTCCTATGTTGTTTGCCAATTCATGTCTTCCATATGCAACTGTTGACAATGTATCATGAAGTAGGTGTTTTGATGTTTATTATGGATTGATGCCTTTTATATACCTATTATATTTTGATTTCATTACATTTAAATTTTGATGACCTTGCGTTGAGGTGTGGGGTTTTGTAATGAAAAGACTCTCTTTTGGAAATCATTGTATAATTATTGTGAATAATGTTTATTATTTATTTTCAAACTAAACATGTTGTATCATACTTAGCTTGTGGAATCTGTCATAAAAATAATTATGAAATGAGGGGCTTTGATCCAAACATACTATCACATGAGCATGGTTAACTAAAAAATAAGCCATTTTCGTAGGATAATGAGGAAGGTGGTTAGTGAAAAAAATTGATTAGTAACATGGAAAGGCATAGTGAATAAGAAGAAAGTACACTATTAATGAGGGTGTGATTAACCTATTTGTTCATGGAATAAAAGGGAAATACAAGAGGCACTCTTGTAATGAAATGATTGATGTTTGAGAGCATCATGTGCTAAGACATGCAATTATATTTATTTTATATAGAGATGTATTTTATTGCATGTAAAATGAGTATATGGATGCAAGCCCTATGTAGGCATGTGTACATCTGGTTTGATGGTTCATTGGTAGAGCCTAGACACATAGATCTAGGTTATGGGGGATGAATTGCATTTCTTGAAATTTCTAGACACTTTGAGTGGGATACATTTCTATCCAAAGTCAATTTTAAAATGGGGAATGTTTGGTTCATCTAGACTTGGTAATAGAGTAATTAAGATAACCTTGATTTGGTTATTGATGGGCTTGAGAGGGCTACCTTTTTATCCAAAATAAATATTAAACTGGAAAATTTTGGGTTAATATTGATGTGGTAATAGAGTAATTAAGATAACCTTGATCTAGTTATTGATGGGTTTATTGTTTTTAGTTTTTGGGTATGTGGTATTGGTTAACCCATGCTATATTTGATGTGATGAATCCTCTTAAATAGCTCGGAATATTCTAGTGTAACATGATTTGGCTCATAGAGGTTTACATCTTGTGCTTAGTATTAAGTGCATGGTGTAACAAGATGGAACCCAATAAGGAATCAAATAAGGCATAGGTATCTTTTTTTGAAGTCTCCATCTCTATATATACACAAGGATTCTCTACATCCAGTTTTTCCACAATACAGACATAGAACATAAGAAAAATCAATAGAATGGGTAATATGGTATTGAGAGGAATCATTAGTCATCATGATCGAAAAATAAATATAATGAAATTTCATAGAATGGTGGTGAAGCTTTGGAGTCATATTTCTATGAAGGAAATACTCATAGGTTTTCCAGACCATGGTATATTTGAGGAAACCTCTGGTTCCATGCTTAGAATCTATTATCTTAGTCTAGATTTAGAAGGCTCAACAATTTTATTTTTTTATTCAAAAAATTCAGGTGCACTAATAGTTGGATTGTCAACGCTAATTCAAAAATATCAAATAAGGGCGCTGACAGTTGGATGGTCAATGTGGCGCGGAGGAAATATCAAATACAAGTGTTGACATTTGGATTGTCAGTGCGAATTAAAAAATATATATCAAGTTTAAAGTTCTTACTATTCACATGTCAACAAAGGACCAGGTACCAGGAAAAGGTGGCGCTGACAAATACAAGGGCAACACTATGTTTTACTTTGTTTTTTCTTGTAAAAGACAATAACTTTGGTAACAGTTTCCTAACATCAATAAATGATTTTTTTAAAAGAAAAATATTTTTTTTAGGGAATGGACCAATTAACAAAAACCTCTCTCATTTTTCTAAAATCTATCATGGTTTGAGTGATTCAAATGTATATTTGAGGCCTATTTTTCCATATTTTTCAAAATTATGTTTCCTATAAAAATGCCAAGTCAATAGCTAAAGGCCACCTCATCAGATTCGACTTGAGGACCAAATATTATCTCCTACTTGATTATTTCAAGTAGCAATCTATAGATAAATGAAGAGGTTTGACATCCATTTTTTTGGATCTTGAGCATTTATAGTAGTCTATAAAGACTATCATTTCTGTAATGTACAAGGTTTAGAATTTGAGAAAGAATTACAATTTGTGTATGTGCTTAGTTTATGCTTCTTAATCATAGATGAATAGTGATAAAAATAACATAGTTTTCCAAGCTGAGAATTCATGTCCTGATATGTCTTAGTATTTTTCTTTATGAATATGTTTACCTTCGTTATTTTCCTTCTTTATTCTTGAATGAAGGTATTAAAGGTGGAATTCATACTTCATTTTCAATTCGTCTTTACCTGATCTGGATCTTGGGGGGATGCCCCCAATATCTGAAATATTGAAATGGATCTTAGGGGAAGAGGCTCCCTAGATCCCAAAAAATGATATGCCAGAAGAAAAGAGGAGAAAAACCACAAAGAAACTTTTTATTAAAATGGAGAATAATTGTAAAAGCTACATTCTGGTGGAAAATCTATCCTTTTACAAAATGTGACTTGTTACTTATAGCCTTTTTAGTTACAATACCACGAGTAAATTCCATGGGTAAATGAATGCCATGGGTGGATGTCACAATACCATGGACAAATACCATGGGTGGATGCCACTTGCAATACCATGGGTGGATAAATTCCATGGGTGGATGCCACTTATGATACCATGGGTAAATTTTATGGATGGATGAATACTATGGGTTGATGCCATTTTCCATTCAGATCATTACCATTCAAGTATCACTTTTCTAATCTAAACTAAACAATTTTTTTCTATTTGATTCTCTATTTTAAAACAGCTTTTTGTTATTTTCTCCTACTACTCTCAATATAAAGGTTTCCTAAGGATATATCAATTACCCTTCTCTTAACCTTTTCCCCTACACCCAGTATCCTAGTGTCCATTGATTAATTTGCAATTCCTATGTCTCCATGCCCAAGGATACACTTTCTTTTCCTTACAATCATTTTTAAAACCCTAATGAACTCATGATCTAACCATTGTTCGTCTAAACACACAACCAACTACTAAGGTGACACTGGGTAGTTGAATTGTAAAGGAGAGATCCCTCTTCGGGTTGAAGGGGCTACCTTTTGGCCCTAAAGTTGGTTTGAAAGAGTTACCTTAGGGGTTTTTCCTTTACAGCAAAGGTAAAACTTGTAATTGATAAAAAAATGAACTTTTTCACTCATCCTCTTCTTTAGAGAGCAGAACTTATAGTTGGTCATCTCTATTATCTAATTCCCCTTCTACTCCCACAAGATAATGCATTAATTACAATAACAATAGGAATATATGATCTGTGTTTATGAAGGGAACATAGTGAAATATAAATTACTAAAAAAAAACATAGATATACAATGGAAACTTGACTTCAATTAAATAATGGAAAATGTTGGAAACTAGATAAAAGTAGAATGAAAGAAAACTACCTCGAATGTTGGTAGCTTATCTCTAAGAAGAGATGTGATAGTTACGCACCTTCCTAAAATATATTTCATTGAGGATCCAATACCTTTTGTTATCACGAAAAAGTGATAAGAAAACAATAAAAATCCAAAACCCTAACCCTATAAAATGAGGCGTCAAAGGCTTATGGGCCCCAATGGGGTAAGTTGGAATGTTAACTTCTTGGGGTTGTAACTTTGGCATCTGATCTATGTTTGGTGCACATGATAAACTATTGGAAAGGTCTACCAAAGGAATATAATTTATGACTTTTAATGGTAGTCTATGACTTTTGTAATGTCAGTTCGTTTCTCCATAAGAACCCTTTATGGCCTCAAAATGGCTTTAAAACTTTAGGACCTAAAAACTGCCAAAAATAGAAAATTAGAAAAATAGGAAACTATGATGAAAAATAGAAAATTATGTTGTGACCAAATGGAATATTTGAGTGGACACAAATATGCACTTCCACTGATAAAGGGCACTTTGCAAGACATTCCTATGATCATAACATCCCAAGCACCAATTGTTGCAGGTTACAACTAAAGTCATGTGCAAACATTGCTAGTGATTTAACAAGGAAAGAAGCATATGATTATGTGATTAATAAGATTAAAATAGGCAGTGTAAGTTTATTTGTGATCCAAAAATGGATCCTAGATAAACCTCTAAGTCTAAAAGACTTCATATAAGAGGTAAAAGGTGTCAAATGGCACAAATCCTTTGTAAATCAGAGGAAAATGAAAGTAGGTTGCTCTTAGAAATAGTCTCATTGCAGAGATCCATTCATTCTGAATCCAACGCAACTTAAATGGGCGAAAATGGACTTCAGATGAAGAAGTTATCATAAAATGAAGCTGCCTATATCCTTTTGGAAAAAAGAGCAAAATCCCTTTCAAATGGGTCCTAAAAACCCTCTAAATCTTCAAGTCTTCTAAAAATCCTCATAAAAGGTCAAAACTAGCACAAAAGGAGGACCTTTAGACTTATCAGATTACACTATCGAGCCTTAAAAACATGAGGAAACCATGAAATCGAGCTTATCGGAGGCTTGAACAATGTTTGCATAGGGGCCGTTGGATCTAGTTGATCAACTGTCCAGATTCGATTGGCATAGCGCATCGGCGGTGACAGGCAGAGGCAGTCGGAGGCGTAACATGCGACCACGCCGATCCGATACTGTGATCGCTGATATCGGCGGATCAAAATAGGCGTTGACATAAACCATGCTATATGGGAAGGCCTTAGGCTTGTGCGATCTGCGATTGAGACTTGTCGCATCGCAATATTGCATCGATGCATTACAGAGGAGTGGAGATATATGGTATATATGCGATGCGATAGCTGGAACTGACGGCAATACAAACCAGATTATATATATTTTGAAATTCGCTGAAAAGCATTTTTCAATGTATTTTCGTATAATTTGTTAGTAAATGAAATACAAAGGGGAAGCGCAATGCGATGAAAACCAAACCCGAAAGGGTTTCGAAGTGAAAATATATAATATTTCAGATCTACCAAAGCCTTTTTTTACGTTATTTTCACCGTTTTTAATGCAATTCTAAAATACAAAGGGGCAGGCCCTTGCGACATGTGATGGCGACTCACAGGCAGACCCGATAATGTTATAAAGCGTTGTTATGAAAATTTGAAGTCCTGAACAGTGTTCTCTACAGATTTTCCCTTGTTTTACAACATTCTCTGTGTAAACAGAGAACAACTATTTCTGAAGGATTTCAAGTGCTGATAGTTCCATTCCGTTACAGAATAGGTGGAATTCATCCCTAAGGGCGTTTAGCAATGATTTCTAATGCTTAGAGAAGGGATTTGAGCGGACTGTGGCAGGAAGATAGTGAGCCCAAGAGGGACAATGAACATACAGTGTCGATTTGGCTTAAAAGCCACATAACAACAAAGAACAAGGGTTGTTGGTCGTTGTTGGATGTTGTTGTTGATCATTGGGGGTTTGTTGCTGAAAGCCAAGCCAAAGCAAGAAGCTAAGGCAAAAGAGGTAGCGCAGAAGCCAAAGAGGCAGCGCATAAGCAAAAGAGCAGCCAAGGAAGTCACTTGGAAGCCAAGTGAAAATCCCAGAGAGATGTAAAATGATAGAAGGAAGAAAGAAGCCAGAGCTGAAGAGCCAGAGAGCTAGAGCTAGAGCCAAAGAGCTAGAGTCAGAGCCAAGAGCTAGAACCAAGAGTCAAGAGCCAGAGCCAAGAACCGGAGCCAAGAGCCAAAGCTTTAAGATCCAAGGGATAAAATGGTGTCTGAACCCACTGTTTCTGTATAGGACAGCAGGAGTTGAGCCAAGAGCTTGTAAAAAGGACTTATAGCTGTAGGTTTTAATCCTGTAGAGAAATTACTTGCATACAAATTCTAAAACACATAAAATAAACAATGCAAGAGCATAACACATAAAACACATATACACAAAGATTTTCCCCTGGATCCCAAAACCGGGACTACCAACTTGATTTTTCATTATGTTCCTTTCAATGTTATAATACATATTTATACATGCCGAAGCATCCAATACCATGGACCAAAAACCATTGCGTCCAAAAACATGTGCGAAAATCATGCACAAAACCATAGGTGGGTCCACCCAACCTAACATAGGTTCCAAAACCAAAATTTTTCGGGGCGCTACCTCGGACCCCATAGAGTGGGGTTACCTGCACCCCTCAAACCCCCTGTGACCCCCCCGCTATGCAATCGGCGCAATGAAGGGCCCCCGATTAACTACGTGGGCTAGTCGTGGAAAGAATATATCACAGCCCAACATTCTCCCACTTTTTGTTTTCTTTCCACAGGGGGCCACAAGAGAGCTTAGTCATTTATCTAGCCCCGCAACACCCATTGTTTCTCTACACCAAGAGAACTTCTCAGAGCTCACAGATTTTGTCAATGCATCTGCGGTATTCTTCAAAGTTTCCACCTTTACCAACAACACCTTTTTGTCTTCTATCATATCCCTCACAAAGTGATACTAAACATCAATGTGCTTTGTCTTTGAATGCTATGCAGGGTTCTTTGCCAAGAAAATTGTACTTTGGCTGTCACAGTTTATCCTTATAGCTCCATGTACTAACCCCATACTTGAACACAATCTCTGCAACCAAAATTCTTCCTTGCTTGCATGAGTGGCTGCCATGTATTCTGCCATTGTAGTTGATAGTGCCACTACATATTGTTTCTTACTCATCCAACTGACTGCATCTCCAAATAGGTTAAACACATACCCACTTGTAGATCTTCTCTGATCTAGATCTCCAGCCTAGTCTGCATCAATAAAGCCACGAACATCCAACACTCTATCCAATATTAGTCTTCCTTAGTAGCACAAACCATAATCACTAGTGCCATGCAAATACCTAAAAACCCGCTTCACTGCTGTCTAATGCTCCTTTCCTGGTTTTGACATAAACCTGCTCAATACTCCCATTGCATGTGCAATGTTTGGTATAGTACAGACCATTGCATACATCAGGCTACCAACTGCATTTTCATATGGAACAAGGGACATGTCCTCTTCCTCTTCATGTGTCTTGGGACACTATTCAACAGATAACTTTAAACTTATAGGAATAGGAACCTTCACCAGTTTACTATCCTGCATATTAAATCTCTGCAATATTGTCTCGACATACTTCCTCTGGTTTAACCAGAGCTTCCTCTTTGCCTGATTTCTTTTAATTTCCATGCCCAAAATATAGTTTATAGCACCAAGATCTTTCATGTTGAATTTGGAGGACAATTGGGTCTTCAAATCCTGGAAAATTTCTTTGTCATTTCCAACCAGCAACAAATCATCCACATACAAGACCAAATAAATAACATGGTCACCAATTAATTTAAAATACACACAATGATCTCTGCTTTGCTTCTAGTGAAGCCAAGTCCCCGTATAAATGTATCAAATTTCTAATACCATCCCCTTATAAATGTATCAAATTTCTGATACCACATCCTTGGTGACTGTTTTAAGCCATACAGAGACTTCTTTAACTTGCATACCTGTTCTTTCTTACCCTTCATCGCAAAGCCTTTAGGTTGCTTCATGTAGATTTCCTCTTCCAGATCCCCATGAAGAAATGTTGTCTTCACATCCATCTGTTCTACCTCAAAATCAAAAGCAGCAACAACATATAAAAGTAATCAAATAGAAGTTATCTTGGCAACACGAGAAAAAATATCATCAAAATCAATTGTCGGCACTTGGGAATAACCTTTTGCTACCAATCGAGCTTTATATTTCTCCACCTTTCCTTCTACATTTGTCTTCTTCTTGAACACCCATTTGCTGCCAATGGGTTTCCTTCTAGCCGGCAACTCCACCAGATCCCAAGCCTCATTTTTGTGCAAAGACTCCATTTCGTCAACCATGGCCTCTTTCCAGAGTTTTCCATCCTCTGAATCTACTGCTTCCTTCACAGTTCTGGGATCATCATCAATAATAGATAAAGCAAATTTTGAACAGAAAGAAGATGGACTATACCTTTCTGGCTGCCTTCTTTCTCGAACTGATCTTCTCACACCCGTAGTTTCTGGCTCTTCATCTTCTGATTCCTCCTTTGCTGTAGAGTCTGATTCTTCACCCTTTAGCTCAAACTCTATCTTCTCAGGCTCCTTTGGTTGGACTTCATGTTTAATAACATCTTTCACCTCTCTGAACACCACATCTCGGCTGTACACAACCTTCCTTGTTACTGGGTTCCAAAGCTTATAACCCTTTAAACCATCCTTATACCCAAATAAAGATGCACTTTTCAGATTGACTATCCAACTTAGTTCGTTTCTCCTTTGGAACATGTACATATGCATCAAATCCAAATACCCTCAGATGTGAAAGAGAGGGTTTCTTACCAGTCCATATCTCTTGTGGAGTTTTATCCTCCAATGCTGATGAAGGTGATCTATTGACCAGGTAACATGTTGTCTCCGCCGCCTCTGCCCAGAGTTCCTATCCTAACCCGGCACCACTGAGGATGCTTCTTGCCCTTTCCATCAACGTCTTGTTCATTCTTTCCGCAACTCCATTTTTTTGAGATGTATATGGAGTAGTCTTCTGCCGTGCTATGCCACACTTCTTATAGAATTCTTCAAATTCCTCACTACAAAACTCTCCACTGTTATTTGTCCTCAGCACCTTTATCTTCTTCTCTGTCTAGTTTTGCATGTATTCCTTGAGAAGTCATCTATAAATGATACATAGTATACATACTTACCCAGTGACGGAACCTTCACAGGTCCAAACACATCACTATGCACAAGCTCTAATATATGTTTCGCCCTCTTACCACCAGAGGGGAAATTCACCTGATTCTGATTCCCATATACACAATTTTCACAGAAATCAAAATCCAGAGAGTTATTACTCATACCTTCTACCATACCTTTACCATGAAGTATTCGAAGGCCCTTCTTTCCAATATGTCCAAGCCTTTGATGCCACAGCATGGTCTTCTCTCTAGGGACCACTAGATTTTCTGCTCCACTTTCAAGAACCAAAGACCTGTTGCACCCATCAACAACCGTGCTACCTTGCAGCTTGTACATAGTTCCAATCCAAACTCCCCACATCAATACCAGTGCTCCCGAACCATCTTGCAGGTATCCTTCTCAAACACTGTTTTTGCACCTGCATCATCCAACTTGCTTACAAAAATCAGATTTCTAGCTAATGCAAGAATATGCAGAACACCCGGAAGTGTTCTAACCCTTCCACCTTGCAAATTCAACTTTACTTTTCCGTAACCAATGATTCTAGCCTTCCTATCATCCCCTAAGAAGACATCACCACCATCGTATTTCTCATACTCGCAGAACCACTCTCTATGGGGAGTGAAGTGAAAGGGTGCACCTGAGTCAATCAACCATGCCTCATGATCTACATGTGTACTTGAAGAAGCCAAGTACACATCCCCACCTTCATCTGAGGTGTTTTTCGCCTCTGCAGAAGGAGCATCATCAGATCCCTTTCCTTTATCAAGATCTTTAGATTTACAGTCCCTTTTGTAGTGCCCTTCCTTTCCGCATTTCCAGCACACCACCTTTACAGGTTTTCCTGGAGATTTAGATCTCCCTCTAGATTTAGATCTCCCACTCGATGACTTACTTTTGTTTCTGTTCCGCGACCGTCCTTGTACAGACAAGGAATCACCATTCTGGCTCTCCATATTTTTCCGTCTCATCTCCTCCGTCAACAAGGATGAGACTATTTCATCAAACTGCAAGGCAGTTGCATTGCTTCCTATTGCAATAACCAGACTATCCCACGAATCTGGTAGGGAACACAACAAACTGATGCACTTATCTTCATCTGAAATTTTAATATCAATAGATGCTAACTGACTTACCACATTATTAAATGTGTTCAAATGCTCTGTCACCAAGTCTCCATCTTTCATCCTCAGGTTACACAGATTTTTCCGCAGGAACAGTTTACTCACCAGAGACTTAGATTGGTACAAAGTCCCTAAGTTGTCCCACAAAGCCTTCGCTGTAGCTTCCCTTGATACATTCAACAATACTGAATCTGAGACACACAATCGTATTGTGCTCTTTTCCCTTTGATCCAACTTCTTCCATTATTCATCAGACAGTCCTGTTGGTTTAGTACCCGGATCTACCACGATCCACTGATCTTTATCCACCAACAAATCCTCCATCTTGAGTTTCCACAACTCAAAACTCTGAAAATTAAATTTCTCGATCTCTATCTTTCCACTGCTCGCCATCTTCTTTCACCACCAAAATCAGTCTCGCAAATCTCCCACTAAACAGGGTCTACCACAGGCCCGAGCGAAACCCCTCCGTAACAAAGGCGTCCCCTTGAAGCCAAAACACCTTTGATGCCAAATGTAGGTTTTAACCCCATACAGAAATTACCTGCATACGAATTCTAAAACACATAAAATAAACAATGCGAGAGCATAACACATAAAACACATATACACAAAGATTTTCCCCAGAATCCCAAAACCGGGACTACCACCTTGATTTTTCATTATGTTCCTTTCAATGTTATAATACATATTTATACATGCCGAAGCATCCAATACCATGGACCGAAAACCATCGTGTCCAAAAACATGTGTGAAAATCATGCACAGAACCATAGGTGGGTCCACCCAACCTAACATAGGTTCCAAAACCAAAATTTTCCGGGGCGCTACCTCGAACCCCATAGAGTGGGGTTACCTACACCCCTCAAAACCCCTCTACCCCCCCGCTACGCAATCGGTGCAACGAAGGGGCGGCTCCACCCCCCCTCTAACCCCCTGGTTAACTATGTGGGCTAGTCGTGGAAAGAATATAACACAACCCAACAATACCATAATCCTAGAGAGCGTAGTTGAGTTGACTAGAGCTCACGGAGATGTAGCCCAAGAGTTGTGGGTGAACTACTAATTAAATTGTTGTTTTTGTGTGTGTTTTATTGATGCATTGTCTCTGCTGTTTTATTTACTGTTATATGCATTTATATATCAGTTTAAGCACATCAACTTACAACACAACAACAGAAAGTAAAGTATATAATCAGTTTAACACAAGCATAAGCATACACTCATGTTCTCAAGAATTTGGAAATTCCGCATTGGTTAATCATTAAGACTTGGGAAAATTTAAAGCTTTGGAAGTGGGAAAGGTTCTTGTAAGTTAGAAAAGAAGCCTAAGTGCCCCATTTTTAGATCAGGTGGTATTAGAGCTTAAGGTTGATTAACCCCACCTTCAAGGAAGATTATATCAGAATGCTTGATTGACAAAGCAAAGACTGCTTGTCTAAAAGGTGTTTGAACATCAAGGGGCTGATTGTATGCTTGTTTTGCAGACTGACTATTTTTTGAGTTTGCAGAGGTAAAGGGAAAGTTGTTGCTAGCTCAGTCCACAAAGGACAAATAGGAAGAAGGGCTGAAGGAATTCTTCTATCCCAAAGGACCTCAAGACAATACAAAGAACAAGAGGTTTGTTGCAAAAGGTTGTTAAATAAGCTCTTTATTATCTTGTTGAAGTTTTTTTTTTCGTTCATTGGCATAATGACAACTTCTACAAGTGGGTCCTCAAATTTTTCTCTCTTCACAAGATTCTTTGATGAAGACATGAAGCAAGAATTGTCCACCATGATGGAGATGGTGAGGGAAATTTATGAGGATGGAAGGAAGAGCAACATGCTTAGAAAGCAGCTAAATTCCATGTAGGAAGAGAAGCAGTTGCTTGCTGACAGACTGCAGGAAATGGAGAGGCAACTTCATATTGCAAATGTGAAACTAAAGAGGATGCATGAGTTGGAAACATAGCTCTTTGTTGCCCAAGAAGCCTTAGTTAAGTATCAGCTTAAAGAAGAGGTAAACCATTCCAGTTTTTCTTCAAATTCCTCTAAGGATGCTTACATTGGTTCTTTTGAAAAACATACTAAAGGCATAGGTTCCAAGCTAATGTCCAAGATGGGCTATGAAGGAAAGGGCTTGGGTAGACATGCACAAGGTATTGTTGAGCCAATAATGATTGACGAGAGGCCTAAGTATTTGCGTCTTGGCTATGGACAAGCTTATCGATAAAGTTCCAAAGTTACCATGAAGGCCATTGAAACAACTCCATGAAGGGGTTGCATTACAGAGTGTGAAGATTGTATTTAGGAAGAATGCAATAGCTTGAAACATCATTTGCAGGATGCAGGTGTTCAGAAGCACACACTTGAACCAGAGAGTTGGGGAGACTCCAACAGCCTTGAAGAGATTGATGGTGTTCCAAAGGGAGCTACTTCTTTACTCAATTCACCTCCTCATGAAGGCAATAAAGGTGAAAGAGGCAGGTATAAATCTGGTTCTAAACACATTCCTTTTGATTTTGCAAAGCATGATAAATTTCCACATAAACATGGGGAAAGAATTGCATGTTCCTTTTGTGGTTTGGATAGCCATGATGTTTCTAGATGTTGGAAGAGAATGGTCACATACAGGAAGTAGAAGAAGGAAAAGAAGCAAGAAGCCAAAGGTCCATTGGACAAGGAAAATCATGTTGTCAAGAGGATGCACATGTAGTGCACTTACTGCCATAAGTAAGGGCATCTTGCTGCAAAATGTTGGACTTTGAATCTAGCAATGCTTCCACAAAACCTGAAGAAAGTGGAAAGAGAAGATGGCGAAAATGGAAGTGAAGATTCCATGAATGATGTGTCTCAGAGTGATTCACATGATAATGCTGATGTGCAGACAAAGGTAGTACCTTTGAAAGGGATTGGTAAGGAATGGTTAGAGTTCTTATCTAATTGAGATTGCATGTTTATTGATGCATCTACATTATATATCATTTCAACTTCGAAAGTACAGTGTGCTTAAGTCAAAGTTGAAGGATGAAATTCATGCATGAGCATGAGATGCATGAACACAGGGATGTTGATGATTTCCTTGTCTTTGAACATGTATGTGTAATTAACTTGCAGGGTTGATTGCTTGGACGTGCATGTGATGCCATGTTGACTTGGGAGAAGTTAACTTGGTCTCCAAATGGAGATAATGATGAAGTTTTTCATCTTTTGGAAAAGAGTCCTAATGGTCTTTTTCTACATGCTTGACTTGAAGGGTCATTTGTTTTAAAGAAATGTTTTGTGGGCTTGCTGTCTAGTCCATCGTTTATATGTAGATGTAAGACATGGAAGTGTTTACAAGATGTGAAATCTGTTCCTTTGTTGGAGCAGGAGTTTAGGCCATCCAATTGTTGTTGTCTGTATTTCTGTTGTTGTTGACAACTTGACAAACAGGTACAAATGGAAGTTTTGTGGAGAAGATGTACTTCACAATTGTTTGAGCCACCTTGGATCAATGATCAAGGCAGAGAAGCTCAAAACTACCTTCTATAACTATTTCAATAGGTGTTCTGCAGGAAGGGAAGGAGGAAGACAATTCTTCCCAAGGAGGACTAGCCCATTCAAGAAGGGAAGTGGTCAGAAACCTTGGTTCAGTGGCACTATGAAAAGGCAACTGTAGGGAAGCTAAAAGAAGAGGGTGAGTCACTCTCATTTACTGTTCAAATCAGTATATCAGTCTTTTGGAGACCAAAATTTCTTTAGTGGGAAGGTATATCCAAAAATGGATCCTGGATAAACCTCTAAGTCTAAAAGACTTCATATAAGAGGTAAAAGGTGCCAAATGGCACAAATCCTTTGTAAATAAGAGGAAAATGAAAGTCATAGGATGCTCTCAGAAATAGTGTCATTGCAGAGATCCCTTCATTCTGAATCCAACGCAACTTAAATGTACGAAAACGGACTTCAGATGCAGAAGTTATCGTAAAATGAAGATGCTTATATCCTTTTGGAAAAAGAAGCAAAATCCCTTTCAAATGGGTCCTAAAAACCCTCTAAATCTTCAAGTCTTCTAAAAATCCGTAGAAAAGGTCAAAACTAGTGCAAAAGGAGGACCTTTAGACTTATTGGTTTACACTATTAGGCCTTAAAAGATGAATAAAACCATGAAAGCAAGCTTATTGGAGGCTTGAATAGTGTTTTCATAGGGGCCGTCGAATTTGGTTGATCAACGGTCCAGATCCGATCGGCATATCGCATCGGTGGTGACAGGCAGAGGCAGTGAAAGGAATAACATGCAACCGGGCTGATTCGATACCGCGATCACCGATTTTGGCGGATCGCAATCGGCGTTGGCATAAACCATGCTATATGGGAAGGCCTCAGGCTTGTGCAATCTGCGATTGCGACTTGTCGCATCGCAATATCGCGTTGGCACATTACAGAGGAGCATAGATATATGGTACATATGCGATGTGATAGTCAGAACTGACGGCAATACGAACTGGATTATATATATTTTGAAATCCGCTGAAAAACATTTTTCAATGTATTTTCGTATATTTCATTATTAAATGAAATACAAAGGGGAAGCGCGATGCGATGAAAATCAGACCCGAAAGGGTTTCGAAATGAAAATATATAATATTTCAGATTCGCCAAAGCCATTTTTTACATTATTTTCACCATTTTTAATGCAATTCTAAAATACAAAGGGGCAAGCCCTTGCGACATGCAATGGTGGCTCACAGGCAGACCCGATAATGTTATAAAGCGCAGTTATGAAAATTTGAAGTCCGGAACAGTGTTCTCTGCAGATTTTCCTGTGTTTTATAGCGTTCTCTATGTAAATAGAGAACGACTATTTCTGAAGGATTTCAAGCGTCGATAGTTCCCTTCCGTTACAGAATAGGTGGCATTCATCCATGAGGGTGTTTAGCAATGATTGCTAACACTCAGAAAAGGGATTTGAGCAGACTATGGCAGGAAGACAAAGAACTCGAGAGGGACAATGAACAAATAGTGTTGATTTGGCTTAAAAGCCATAGAACGATAGAGAACAAGGGTTGTTGGTCGTTGTTGGTTGCTGTTGCTAATCATTGGGGGTTTGTTGCTGAAAGCCAAGCCAAAGCAGGAAGCTAAGGAAAAGAGGCAGCGCAGAAGCCAAAGAGGGAACGCAGAAGCAAAAGAGTAGCCAAGGAAGTCACTTGGAAGCCAAGTGAAAAGCCCAGAGAGCTATAAACTAATAGAAGGTAGAAAGAAGCCAAAGTTGAAGAGCCAGAGAGCCAGAGCTAGAGCCAAAGAGCTAGAGTTAGAGCCAAGAGCCAGAACCAAGAGCCAAGAGCTAGAGTCAAGAACCAGAGCTAAGAGCCAGAGCCAAGAACCGGAGCCAAGAGCTACAGCTTCAAGAGCCAAGGGATAAAATGGTGTCTAAACCCATTGTTTCTGTGTAGGACAGTAGGATTTGAGCCAAGAGCTTGTAAAAAGGACTTATACCATAATCCCAGAGAGCCTAGTTGAGTTGACTAGAGCTCACGGAGATGTAGCCCAAGAGTTGTGGGTGAACTCCTAATTAAATTGCTGTTTCTGTGTGTGTTTTATTGCTGCATTGTCTCTATTGTTTTATTTACTGTTATATGTATTTATATATCAGCTTAAGCACATCAACTTATAGCACAACAACAAAAAGTAAAGTATATAATCAGTTTAACACAAGCATAAGCATACACCCATGTTTTCAAGAATTTCTTAATTCCGCATTGGTTAATCATTAAGACTTGGGAAAATTTAAAGCTTTGGAAGTGGGAGAGGTTCTTGTAAGTTAGAGAAGAAGCCTAAGTGCCCCATTTTTAGATCAATTTGTTTTCCCTACTCCAGCAAAATATCAATCGTGCGGGTGAATCTTTGACTTAAAAGATATGTCACTTCATTTCGTGCAATAATAATTCAAGGTGTCACACACGAGTCTCCATGGAAAGAAAGGATGGATACCATTACTAAACCATATAGCTTGGATGGATATTTATAAACATTTTCCAAGAGTAGAAATATTGTATGTAAATATTTGCAAATTTAATTTGTAAATTCGTTTAGAAGTATTATTCCATATGTCAATTTTGCAAATAAAAATCCCTAATATTTATTTTGTTCCAAGCATCTGGCCATTTATGATTTCTCACATTCTTTCTTAGTTCTTTTAACTTTATTTGGTGTTCAATGTAACCATAGGAGATAATTAGATCGACTCCTCCTGTTACAATAATTTCAACAAACATCTGAGACAATCGTAGCAACAAATTTTCCCCATTTTTCATGGCACTACTTCTTTTCAATTGGCTACATCTATAACTATAGTATTCAAGCATATGACTATATAAGTTTTCAACATGCCAACTAGGAGGTTACAAATCATATTCACACATATGATTGTATATGGTAGTATTTTGTTGACGATGTTGGACCTGCCAACATGTCATGGAATCTCCTCGGTAAGAAGTCCCACCTAGACCTCAAACCATTTGGAGTTAGAGTCCCAGCAGTGGGTAGTAAAGATATGCCTTGACTACAACGCGTAGAGGTGAGAAAGATATCCTTGTTGGAAGCAAGTGTATGACCTTGCAACAAGTCATGAGAGATGCATGGGGAGGTTCTAACACACGGAGGGGGAAAGAAGTGTGCCCCTTAGAAACCTGTAATAGTATGCAGCCTAAAAGGAACAGACGAGCTAAATGACCTCACAAACTAGAAAGAAGAATAGTCGAAAATCTAAAGTCATGAGTTAAACCAACAACATCCTTCAATAATATTCATACAGTCACATACGGAATAGTCCATACATCAATGTGTAAGTAAAACTACATACATTGCTAAAGTAACCAGAATAGTCAAACTACAATAACAACATATGCATGAAACATGTTGGCTATGTTATATTATATAAATTGAAAGTTCCATCTATTCTACAACCATGACAACCACTATTCCCAATAATGGAATGTTACAGTCAACACTGCCTGCTCCTCCAAAGAGACGTACTCACTCTACGTTGTGGGGAAGCCAAGGCTCGTCACAATACTCTCCCAACCCTCTCTAAGAAATGCCTAGCAAGAAATTCTCTCCTCAAAATATTGTTCAATGAGTTATGAGGTTCTATTTATAACAAAGGGTGGGGTGACCATTGACATTCCCCTTTGTGACTCTTGGACTACCCTCATGACTCTTTACATTACATATCACTGTTTGCATTCTAGTAATGACACTTGGAATTTCACTTTACATAATGTTTACAAAAATGATACATTTTCCACATATACCCATGTGGGACAAAATTGGCTTGAGTCGGCTAGACAAGACAACACTAAGACTCAGACGACTGTAGAAAGACCAACTCATCCACCTTCTCTCCATGATCCTCGGTGACGAACTGATGCCATGGCTGATAGTGCCCAATGGCGTCTGTATACTCTTTCATGAAGTTCTTTTGGTAACAAAATCTTTCCTCCATTGCTTCCAGGTATATTGATTTGAAACCTCTGTCTAGCTCATCCTGTAACATGCACACCTTAGTCCTGAGAAAGGCCATACTGATGATGTACATCCGCATGTTATCTACACTGACTTGCAAATTTGTGTTAGTGGTCGTTAACATCAACTAATCAAATTACGCATCAAGCTCTTGTTTGACTTGGTTCTTCTCTTTGGCCTTAGTGAGCGTACCAATCAACGGGGTGGAATACTTTCTCACCATGACATCTAACTCATGTACAATTGTGCATACGAAGCCTCAATACTAGTGATGAGAAATGGAAGTCGGTCATAGTTCTCAATCATACTTCGTATGCGTGCTTTGTCCAACTGCACTTGTGGCTTCATCACCTTGTGCAAGTGAAGCAGAGCTCCCTTGTACAAGGTAAGAGATATGACAGTAAGCATTGCTTTACAACATGTAATTCAATTCCCTCGAATACTTTCAAGGCAGCCTCAATTTTTCCTCTTTGATACTCTAATCTTCCTAATAGATCTCTAGCCTCATAATTTAGAGATAATGTGTCACAGAGTGAAGACTCGGCTTCTTCAATGTTTCCTTCATCAAGTTTCATTTCAACCTTAGTTATTTTAGCAGAGAGTCCATTAGCAGAGACTTCTTTGAAAGCCATCACATCTTTGGAGAGACCACCCTCCCCTACCCCAACTTGCTCCCTTGAATAGGTACACAACATTTTGCACAACACATTTTTGAGTCGAGGCATCCACCAGGTCAAATTGGTGTAGCATTTACCCAACCACCTGTGCAATGACAATCCATGCCTGGTTTCTCATGACTTGATCAACAAGATTCAATCCCTGGACCCGATGACAGTGGCATTGTGTGGAGCCTCTGAGCTTATTTGTCCCTTCATGCCCTTGATATCTCAAATGAATAACCAACACCTGTGAATTGAAAGGCACCTTCAGCTTTAGTCCTTCCTCTGCACTAAAAACATATGCACCGGCAGAGCATAGGAGAGAATCAAAGTGCAGTGTACAAATTCTAATGCCCTAAGGCGACCTGATTAACCTTGGCCCTCATTCTTCTTCTTTTGTCCCATGACCTAGCTTCCCAGAACTGTTAGATGCAAATGAATGAAATTCTACAGTGTTTGTTACCACAATATTATGACCAGGGCCATCAATGGATTGACACTTTTCATGCTTTAAGGATACTTCACCATCCTTAAGAAAATCACAATACCAACTTCCACGAACCTCCACATATTTTTTTTAGGCTCTCCCTTTCTTCTTTTGTCATTGGTTTAAATACAGTTCTTCTTTGGCACATATCCAATGCCGTGAGTTCAGAAATAAACAAATCAAAATAATGGGAAAAGTTTCCAGGTGGTCTAAAAAACAAACATGTAGCCTCAAGGCTTGCAAGAGCTTGTGGATCCAAATCACATTCAGTAAGCACATGTAAAACAATTGAGGGATTAGCATCTAGTGGGAACTCCCTAGGAGTTGAAGTTCCAAAGGAGTGGCGTTGCTAATGTTGAAAACTTCGCAGCTGAATTACAATAGCAAGAGACTATTCAGTGATTCCATCGTATTGTATAGATGGAGTCTACGAAAGGGATCCATTCACTGTAGTGTCCATGGGCTCTATATATGTCATCACACCACAATTGGTGGAATCACTGGAGGGTATTTTTGTAGTACCAGCAACCATTGGTAACTTCTTCACTGTCGTAATTTCTGGAGAAGGCAAAGTATATACATTCTCTTGGGGTGTGGATGCTAAACTTGGCTCGTAAATCTGCTTCTCTTTCAGTTTTTTCTGGGCTCTTCCAACATACCACTCCCTATCATCATTGATTTTTTTTTCCATTTAAATTCTCAACAACATTAGCAACATCATCTGCATTTTCAAAATTAACAAACCGGAAGCCTTTGGATTTCTCATCTGCATATCACATAACAACTGCACTGGTGACAGGGCCATAGCTACAAAAAAAAACCATTTCCAAATCTTCATTTGTGTTTGTTTCTGACATATTTTGACATAAACATTGCTAAATTTCGATGTACCAGTAGCTCAATCTCTTTCCTAGCGTTGAATAAATAGACTAACATAGACCTACTTATTGTTCATCAACATACCATTCAACTTTTCAATGGCACTATTTTCTGAGTCATCTTGCTCAAACTGAACAAAACCATATCCTTTTGACTGATCATTATCATCTGTGGATCATGGTGGGAAAACATTATCCTCACTGGCTTTCCATTTATAGGACTGAAATTAAGGATATCCAGAGCACGACTAGCTGTTCCATTATTTTACTGTGCCCGTGCTCACTGTGGAGTAGTATTGAAACTGCTTCGAGAACATTACCTGGAAGCGGACATATCGTTTGCTTTGTCGATGCATTGTGAATATCCATGAAGTTCAGAGGATTTTGCTTTAGCATCTCTGTATTTAAACCGATGTGATTGGGACTTGATTTGATCTGATGGTAGCGTGTAGTAATTGACTAAAATGAAACAGACTCCACTTGAAGCACCACTCAAGTTGCACGGGTCTGACTCTTTGTGAATGTCCAATTATGCCCAACCGACTATTTCCATGGCCCACTTCTCGCACTTCCCAACATTCTCCCTTTTCAAGAACGCATTTCACAATGGACCAAATATCTAAACCCACCCACAGACTGACATTGGTACACAGGCTATTTATTTTGTGCATACTACTAATTGCAATATAGGTAATAGGGACCACCTCAGCCAGTTTATCCTCAAGTCACCCCTGAGACGTTGGACATTGATTGTCTTCCCCCTTCAATAATGTCGGCCTTCTATTCATCTCCCTATTATTAAATATGAATGGATTCCTATTGAGACAACACTCTCTTAAATGTTCCTCCCACGCCAGGTTTCCTATTTGAAGTCTTTTCATTCCACTATTATTTCTTGATCCTGGATAACCTCAGCCTCGCCATATTCCCTATGCGTATGGTAGTAGCCATCAACAACAACCCCCTATGAACATGGATAGGGCTTATAATTACAAGCACACCAAAGCCAAGTCATCCAAGGTATGGGGTTCGAATGACCCTGAAGTGAGGTGACGAAAATGCGTGGCTAGTTACAAGCTCTATACAGTGGAGGGCAAGGTCAAGGGCTCCTTCTGAAAATCCTTCCATTAGCTCAAGGACAAGTACAATGAAATCATCTATGGTTGGTGGTAGGGTCGGACCCCCTCCTGTCCTCTCCTTGCATGGGCAACATGGAAGATGTGCAGAGCTTGTGTACGAGGCAAACCTTCTTAACCCTTTTGGTATTTTATCTGGTTTCGTGTCACTAGATTAGGTATAAAAAACAAATAATTGCATTAGCCTCGGGAGGACTCGATGGGTGTCTTGTAGATTTTGCTTCTCTTGTTCTTATTTTATGCTTCCCTAGTCTCAATTTTTCTATAAATTTTCAGTACGAGATCCAAATTTCATGTTAATAACATCTTTTTATTTAATTTTGACTGAAAACATGGATGCCCCTTTTGAATTTTTATTAATCTGTTTTCTATGCCACTTTCTACTTTTGATTTAATGGTCTTTGAGCATGGCTTTTACTCAATGAGGGAAGGTATATAACTGCTAAGCAATACATGTTTTAAAATTGCAGTACAATTATATAGAACCTCTGTTGGATTCTTGAGACTGGGCTAGGACTTAAGGGAGAATTTGAATGCCTTAAAATTTTCCTGTATGTGTATAAAGCGTGGGAATCTTTGTAGATTTTAAAATATCAATGTATGGGATATTTATTTAAGTGTTAAAAATATTATAGAAAATTGCATGTTGTTTAGTTAAAAAATAATTTTAATTTATATAAAATTTGGATAATATTTATTTGAATTGATAAATTACTTGCGAAAATATTGAAAAAAATTAGTCAAATGACTAAGTTTAGCTGCTCAAAATTCCTTGTCAATAAATATGTTGTGACAGACTTGGATTAGGTTTCATTCGTGTTCAACAAATATACAGAGTTCCAATAGATCGGATGTAAGTGTTTCTCTTGTTGGGTATACGACCAAAGTCCCACATTGACTAGAAGTGGGGAGGATCATGGGTATATAAGGATGGACAAATATCTCCATTGGTATGAGGCCTTTTGGGGTAAAGCCCAAAAACAAATCCATGAGGGCTTAGGCCCAAAGTGGACAATATCATACCATTGTGGAGATATGTGGTGTCCAGAGTCCTAACAACTGGTATCAGAGCCGAAGGTCTATTTGGCTGATAAACTTGCAGGAAAGAAGGGTTCCTGGTTCGAGTGGGAGCAATGGCAGAAGATGGTAAGTTTAGGGTCGAGAAATTTAACGGCCAAAACTTCTCGCTGTGGAAGATGAAGATGGAAGATTATCTGTATCAGAAAGATCTATACCTACCATTGGGCAGAAAAACAAAGATGCCGACGGGTATGAAAGACGAAGAATGGAACCTTCTCGATAGAAAGGCACTCGGAACAATACGGTTGTGCCTTGCTGCATCAGTTGCCTTCAACATTTCGAAGGAAACCACGACAGAGGGTTTGATGCAGACGTTGTCAAAACTATATGAAAAACCCTCGACCTCAAACAAGGTATTTCTTATGAAACAATTATTTAATATGAATATGTCGGAAGGTGGATCTGTTGCAAACCATTTAAATGATTTTAACACAGTTACAAGTCAGTTAAGTTCTGTAGGGGTAAACTTTCATGATGAAGTTAGAGCTCTGTTATTCTTGTGCTCATTACCAGAAAGTTGGAATGGTTTGGTAATGGCCATTAGTAACTCCGTTTCTGGATCTAGTACTTTAAAGTTTGATGATGTTGTCGGTGCTATCCTTAGCGAGGAAATGCGACGGAAAAGCTCCGGTGAGACATCAGGAAATGCTTTGAGTGCAGAGTCTAGAGGAAGAAAAATGGAAAGAGGAAAGAGCTCAGGATATCGCAGTAAATCAAGGAAAGGCAGATCCAAGTCCAGATCGGGGATAGTGTGCTGGAAATGTGGAAAGAAAGGGCACCTAAAGAAAGACTGTAGATCTCGGAAGGGAAAAGAAGGAGATGCACAACAAGAAAACAATCATGAAGCAAATGTGACAGGTGAGGTGTTACAAGATGCTTTGATTCTTTCTTTTCAAAATATTACTGATTCCTGGGTGGTAGATTCAGGGGCTTCATTCCATGCCACACCTGATAAGAAATACTTTCATGACTATGTTCAAGCAGATTTTGGACAAGTTCGTTTGGGTGATGATAAACCCTGTAAAATCGTTGGAATGGGTAAGGTTCTTGTAAAACAACAGAATGGAAACCAATGGCTATTAAAGGAGGTAAGGCATGTTCCAGATCTAAAGAAAAATCTGATTTCAACAGGGCATTTAGGCGGTGAAGGTTGTGTGACAACTTTCACAGATAAAGCTTGGAAGGTCACCAAAGGAGCCCTGGTAATAGCAAAAGGCGAAAAGGTTGGTACATTGTATTTATGCAATGGTATTTCTAACTCTGTTAATGCTTTAACTTCCAAAGGAGTAGATGCAGCATTATGGCATCATAGGCTTGGACACATGAGTGAAAAGGGGATGAAGATTCTTCACTCAAGGAATTTTTTGCCGGGTTTGAAGAATGTTGATTTGGACTTCTGTGAGAATTGCATTTATGGAAAACAGAAGAGAGTCAGATTTCTCAGAGTTGGGAAAGAAAAGAAGAATGAAAAATTAGAGCTTGTGCATACAGATGTATGGGGACCTGCTCAGGTATCATCTCTCGGTGGCTCTCGTTATTATGTTACTTTTATTGATGATGCAACTAGAAAAACTTGGATTTATTGTATTAAGAATAAATTTGATGTATTTGATACTTTCAAGAAATGGAAAGCTTTGGTTGAGATTGAGACAGGAAAGAAATTGAAGTGTCTTAGATCAGATAATGGAGGTGAATATTGCAGCAAAGAGTTTGACAGGTACTGTTCATAGCATGGAATTCGCAGAGAGAAGACAGTTCCAAGAACACCACAAGAAAATAGTGTGTCAGAAAGGATGAACAGAACAATCATGGAGCGTGCAAGGTGCATGAGATTGCATGCAGGGTTGCCTTTACAGTTTTGGGCAGATGCTGTAGATACTGTTGTTTATCTAATAAATAGAGGGCCTTCAAGTTCCTTGGATGGTGGTGTTCCAGAGGAAGCATGGACAGGTAAAAAGGTAAACTACTCTATTTTAAAGCCTTTTGGTTGTGAGGCCTTTGTCCATATTGATAAAGAAAATAGAACAAAGCTTGAGGCAAAGTCAAAGAAATGTACCTTTATTGGATATGGTGTTAATGATTTTGGTTATCGCTTATATGATTACGAAAATCACAAAATCATTAGGAGCAGAGATGTAATATTCAATGAAAAGGTCTTGTATAAGAATCAGTTGCAGGAAAAGAAACAGGAAAAGGAAAACAAGGAATACGCAGTTCTTGATGAAATCACTAAAAAAGGAAAGGTGCCTAAAAATAATAATAATCAACAACCACAACAACAACAACCACCACAACAACAACAGGCATCCCAAACACCTGAAAGTGGTGTTAGAAGATCTACCAGGATAAGTAGACCCCCTGAACGATACTCTCCTTCATTATATTATTTATTGTTTACTGATTCCGGTGAACCCGAATGTTATGAAGAAGCAATGCAGGTTGAAAGCAGGAAGAAGTGGGAGGTAGCCATGGAAGAAGAGATGGACTCCTTAATGCATAACCAGACTTGGGATTTAGTCAGGTTGCCTGTAGGAAAAACTACATTGAAGAATAAATGGGTTTATAGGCTGAAGGAAGAAGATGGAGGAAAACAGAGGTATAAAGCTAGACTTGTGGTAAAGGGGTTTGCACAGAAGAAAGGTATTGATTTTGATGAAATATTTTCTCCTGTTGTTAAAATGACTTCAATCAGAACCATTTTAAGTCTTGTAGTAGCTGAAGATTTGCATCTTGAGCAGTTAGATGTAAAGACAGCCTTTCTCCATGGGGATTTGGAGGAAGAGATATATATGCAGCAGCCACAAGGATATGAGGTGAAAGGGAAGGAGAAACTAGTGTGCAGGTTGAAGAAGAGCTTGTTGTTGGCATTATGATTCTGGTATGACTCTATGATACAGATGTTGTACTTGATGGCAACACCCTCAAGTGGCAATGCTCTGATCAGGCTCTCAAAATGTTGGAAATTAAGAGGTACGCAGGAGAATAGTTCAAAAGGTGCGTACCCGCAGGTACGCCATGAAGGGACTGCGGCCACACACGCAGGTCACCCGTTCAGAAGGTGCGTACCCCTAGTTCACTTACTTCAAGGTAGAGAAGCGCGTTCACGTGGGGTTTCCTATGTTTGGCCCGTGGTATTTAGCCCGCCGTTCTTGATTCTATGGTTTTGGCCCGTGGTATAGGATCTATTTTAGCCCCGGTTTGGATCCCTTGTATTGGTTATTGATGGTTTTGCCCCATGGTGTGAATAAGGGCTTGACTATAAATAGGGAAGGAGATCACTTGGCTAATGCATCTTTTGCAAATTGAATATCTTAAGATCTGAAATATTGGGTTATTGTTTTAAAAGCTTGATCTATATAAAAGTGAAGTTGAAAGCGAATCTATGAAGGGTGATCTCTCGAGCGCATGATTAGATCTGAGCATCTGACTATCTGTGGCACACTGGGGGACTGCCAATTCGGCCCTAATCAGAGGTACGCAGGTGATTAACGGTGCAAGTGCGTGGGTACGCAGAGCAGAAGAAGGAGCAGTGCGTGGGTACGCAGAGCAGAAGAAGGCGCAGTGCGTGGGTACGCAGCGCGACAGAGGTTCAGGTGCGTAGGCACAGTGAAAGTACATGGCGCTTCAGAAGCCGCAGGTGCGTAGGTACGCAGCGCGATAGCATCTGTGGGTGCGTGGCTACAGTAGCAGTACGCGGCGTGATTGAAGAAATAGTGCGTGGGTACGCGGTGCAGCAGAAGGCTCTCTGCGGGTATACGCAGGGGAGCAGAAGGTGAAGTGCGGAGCCACGCAGGCCAGATAAAGAAAAACTGCGTATCTATATTAAGGCATTTATTTGACTGACTTTTCTCTGTTGATAAGGTGTTCTGGGTTTAGTTTACTGTTACTATTGATCTGGTTACTGCAGTTGACTGGGTGATTTACTTGTACTTGATGATCATTTGATGTTCATGGATCCAGTTTGAAAATTTATGAAAAGTGGTCCTTGAAAGAAAAGAAGTAGGGGGTTGTAGCTCCCTTCCAGGAGAGACTGGAAAACGAGAGAGAGTTGTAGCTCTCTGCAGGTTGCAGCCTGCGTACTGGTAAAGGACTGCACCAGTACAATGAGAGTTTCTAATTTGAAAGAAGATAGAGACATATTGCAGCAGGTGGTTTTCACCCACATTGGGTTTCCACCTTATATCTGGTGTTCTTTGGTGTGACTATCTGTTTTTCTTGTTCATGCTCATTATTTTATGGTACTGACATGCAAAAATAATTCAAAGTATAAATAAGGAAGATTTATTAAAAGAACTTGATAATAGTGATTCACCCCCCCTCTCAGTGTTATTTCCAACAATTGGTATCAGAGCAGGTCCTTCAGAGAAGCTTGATCGCTTGAAGGAAGATCACTCATCATGAGCAACTACGAGAGGGAAGCATCAATCAGGCCACCAATTTTTGATGGGACAAACTTCAATTATTGGAAGGTAAGAGTTACTGCCTATCTTCAATCTCTTGGTATAGAAGTTTGGGATATCATAGAAACAGGCTACACTTTTCCTTCAGCTACTCCTACAGATTCGGCCGAGAAGAAGAAATATGAAACAAATGCTAAAGCAGTCAATACTCTGCTGGGATGCTTATCTCAAACAGAATTCATAAAGGTTATGCAATATAAATCCGCAAAGGAAATATGGGACAAGATTGTCTTGAGCTATGAAGGAGATGAACAGGTAAAGCGTGCTAAACTTCAAACCCTCAGGATTCAGTATGAGAATCTCAGAATGTATAATGATGAAAGTGTGGCTAACTATTTTCTTCGGGTAGACGAGATTGTTAATTGCATGAAAAACTTGGGTGAAGAAATAAAAGAGGCTATTGTGGTTGAAAAAGTTTTAAGATCATTGTCCCCCAAGTTTGAATCTAAAGTGTCTGCAATAGAAGAAAAGGAAAATCTACAAACTCTTACTATGTCTCAGCTACACGGAATTCTAACTGCTTATGAAATTAGAAAAGGAGGTCCATCAGACAGGAGAGAAGCTGCCTTCAAGGCTTCAGGCAAAGGAGACTACTATGAAGCAAGTCACGCGCCAGAAGAAGAAGAAGAATCAAATTTTGTCAGAAATCTTCAACGGGGTTCTGGAAGGTTCAGAGGTAAGTTACCTTTTAAATGTTTTTCTTGTGGAAGAGTAGGTCATTATGCTGCGAAATGTCCTCATAAGGATAAGATTGACAAAGGAAAGGAACCTGCTAGATGGAGCAAGAAACAGAATGCAAATAAGAAAAGCTACTACACTCATGAAGATAGTGATGGTCTATCGAATAGTGATGAAGATGAATGAGGTAATGACAATAAACTTTTAATGGCATTTGAAGATGATGATTACATGGATGCTATAGATGTGGATAGCTTTCATGAAGAAATTACTAGACTCAAGACATGTATAGAAGAAAAGAATATGATCATTGACACTCTACAACTTCAAATTGATGAAAAAGAAAAATATCTTGAAAAGTTAGAAGGTGAAATTGTTGGTCTTAGAAAAGAGATTGAGAAAACTAAGGCTATTAATCTTAAGTTTGTCAAAGGATCTGAAACTCTGGATGAGATCATCAATGTACAGCGTTCTCCACTAAACAAGAAAGGTCTGGGGTATAATGGAGAAACTTCTCAAGCTTCCACCTCAAAGAGTTATCTTGATGCAGCAAGAAGGAATGAGCAAAAGCACAATGGAGATCACCAGGTAAAGCAGGGACGAATTACATCAAGAACAAACAAAGACTATCAGGTAAATCAGGGGCAATCCGTCTTAAGGGTGAACAAAAGCTACAACCAGCCACAGGTAAAATCTTCTCAATTTGGTTCAAGAATGGATGACAATAGAAATTACAATCATTTGGCCGGTAGATTTGATAACCGCAGAAGTTTCTTCAATGGACAATGTTTCTCTTGCCATAACTTTGGTCACAAAGCAGCTCAATGTGTTGCATATAAAACAATCATGACTAGAGAAGCTCAAAAACAAAGAAGTATGACCGGGATTACAAAAAGGACCTATAACAACTTTTCCGCTCTTGAAAATGAAGTTGAATGTTCTATTTGCAATAACTTTGGTCATGAAGATTCTGAATGCAGGAGCAGGTTTCAGCAGACAAAGGAACAAGCCTCAAGCACCAAAACATGGAGAATAAAGGAACCACAAACAGAAAGATGTGGGATAACATTTTATGCAGAGGGACAGGAAAATCTATGGTACATTGACAGTGGATGTTCGAAACATATGACAGGTGATAAAGAAAAACTTGAATCATATTCTGCTTTAGAAAAGGGAAAGAAAGTTTCTTTTGGAAATGATACTCCTGCAGCTATAAAAGGAAAAGGCACTGCTCAGTTAAAAGAAAAGGTCAAAGCTGGAAATGTTTTGTATGTTGATGGATTAAAGCATAATCTTCTGAGTGTCAGCCAGATGTGTGATCAAGGAACCGAGGTGATATTTAGATCAAATGGATGTCTTGTTCGTGATCTTGATACAGGTAAAACAGTGATCAAAGGTGAAAGAACTCCAAATAATCTATACATATTTGAAGAAGGACAACAACAATGCTATCTAAGTAAGGATGATGAGCACTGGTTATGGCACCGAAGGTTGGGGCATCTAAGCTTTTCACAAATAAGGAAAGCATGCAAATATCAGGCAGTTCGAGGTCTTCCAGATATCAAAATTCCAGACAACACCATATGCAAATCATGTCAGTTTGGAAAGCAAACCAGAACTAACTTTCCGGAGAAGGAAGGATCAGCTAGCATGCCTCTTGAGCTAGTACATACAGATACATGTGGTCCATTCAGGAAAAGGACACCTCGAGGAGAAGAATACTTGATATTATTCATTGACGATTTCTCCAGGTTTGTCTGGTTAGGACTTATGAAGCACAAAGATGAAGCATTCGAAAAATTCAAATCCTTTAAAGCCTTGGTTGAAAATGAATCAGGATACAAAATTAAGTGCCTCAGATCCGACAGAGGTGGGGAGTTTACCTCAAATGAATTTTTCGATTTCTGTGAAGAACATGGGATAAGAAGAGAATTCTCTACAGCTAGAACTCCTCAACAAAATGGAGTGGTGGAAAGAATGAATAGAACAGTCCAACAAATGGCTCGTGCTATGCTTGATGAGTCTGGAACTCCCGCAACTTTCTGGGGTGAAGCAGCATATGCTGCAGTTGTTATTCTCAACAAAACAAATGTTCGGGTGAACAGCACTCAAACCCCTCATGAGCTCTGGTATGGTGAGACTCCTTCGGTAAAGCACTTCAAAATCTTTGGGAGCAAATGATATATTAAAAATACTGATGAGCAACTTGGAAAACTTGAACCTAGAGCAGATGAAGGCATTCTTCTTGGTTATTCTCCACACAACAAAGCATACAAGTGCTACAATCAAAGACTTGGAAGAATTGTTGACAACATTGATGTAGTGGTTGATGAGAAGGGATACATTCCTAGGCAAGTGAATCATGAAGATATCGAAGAAGATGAAGACTACCCTCAAAGACAGAATGATGAAGAAGAAGAACCTCAAGAAGAACCAGAGGAGCAGATAAGGATAGAAGAGAAGACTCCATCCAGATATGTTCAGAAGAATCATCCAGAATCTCAGATTTTGGGGCAGAAAGAAGCAGGTGTACAAACAAGAAGAACAATTGCAGAAGCTTCAAGCTATTTGGCATTACTCTCTTCCACTGAACCACAAAATGTGAAAGAGGCATGCAAAGATGAATGTTGGGTTAAAGCAATGGATGAAGAACTTGAGCAGATCGAAAAGAACAACACTTGGGAGTTAGTTCCTAGACCAAAGGATAAGAATTTTATAGGGACAAAATGGGTCTTCAAAAATAAATTGAATGAAAATGGAGAAGTAATTAGAAACAAGGCCAGACTTGTTTGTAAAGGGTATTCGCAGCAAGAAGGAATAGATTTTGAACAACCTTTTGCTCCTGTTGCAAGACTTGAGGCCATCCGAATGTTCCTTGCTCTCTCAAGCTTTCAAAACTTCAAAGTATTTCAAATGGACGTGAAATCAGCCTTCCTGAATGGAGACTTGGAAGAAGAAGTTTACATTGAGCAGCCAGATGGTTTTATTCTTGGAAATGATCCAAATCTTGTATTCAGATTGAAAAAGGCTCTCTATGGTCTCAAACAAGCTCCAAGGGCTTGGTACTATCGTTTGGACAAATATCTTCATCAACAAGGTTTTTCAAAAGGATCAGCAGATAGCAATCTTTATATAAAAGTTGAAAATGACAAATTGCTAATATTTGTTGTGTATGTAGATGACATTATCTTTGGCAGCAATGAAGAAGCTATGAGTCAAAGCTTTGCCTTGGTGATGCAGAAAGAATTCGAAATGTCCTTGCTGGGAGAACTGACATATTTTCTTGGTTTGCAAATCCAACAAAAAGAAGGGGGGATCTTTTTGTCTCAAACCAAGTATCTCAAGCAGATTTTGAAGAAATATGGCATGGAAGATGCAAAACCAGTATGTACACCCATGGTCACAGGATGTAGCCTCAGTGAAAATGATGAATCAGCAGCAGTGCATCAACCAACCTACATATCTATGATTGGAAGTCTACTTTATTTGACAGGTACCTGACCAGACATAATGCATGCAGTAGGAATAGTTGGAAGATTTCAGGCAAATCTAAAGGAAACTCATCTTCAGGCAGTAAAGAGAATCTTCAAATATCTTCAAGGAACTCAAAACTATGGCTTATGGTATCCTAGAGATACAGATCTCACACTTCATGCTTATACAGATGCAGATTGGGCCGGAAGCGTGGATGACAGGAAGAGCACAAGTGGTGGTGCATTCTTTATGGGTTCCAGATTAGTATCTTGGTTCAGCAAGAAACAGAGTTCGATTGCCTTGTCTACAGCTGAAGCAGAATATGTTGCTGCTGCATCTTGCTGCACTCAACTCCTTTGGATGATGCAGACCTTGCAGGATTTTCAAATCACTTGTATACCACCCATCTCCATCTTATGTGATAATACAAGTGCAATCAGCATTTCAAAGAACCCAGTCATGCATTCAAAGACCAAGCATATACCGATCAAGTATCATTTTCTCCGGGAACAAGTACTTGAACAAAAGGTCAAGTTGGAGTATGTCCCTTCTAAGGAACAAGTTGCTGATATACTCACCAAACCATTACCTAGGGAGACATTTGAATACCTCAGGCAAAAGCTGGGGGTTGTTGATGCATCATCATGTTGTTGAATCTCTTTTGATTGACGGTTGTACGCAAGGTTCATCTGGGGTATATGCGTACACTTGCTGGGTTGCGGATTGGTTGAAGATCGAATAGCACAGGTTCAGGGGGAGCATATAATGCATTGTTGGCATTATGGAGGACGTACAGAAGGAGATCATGGATGCTGGTCTGAATATTGCTGCAATATGTCTCTATCTCTTTCATGGCCATTTATGGTGTTTTGGTGGCTTATGGTTCTTATTTGCAGATCTGGTTTATAGTCAGGGGGAGCATGTTCTTAGGGGGAGCATAACCCTTTGCCCTTGATGTCAAAGGGGGAGAATGACGTTGAGGATCTTGAGGTTGCCATCAAGTCCAAAGGGGGAGATTGTTGGCATTATGATTCTGGTATGACTATGATACAGATGTTGTACTTGATGGCAACACCCTCAAGTGGCAATGCTCTAATCAGGCTCTCAAAATGTTGGAAATTAAGAGGTACGCGGGAGAATAGTTCAAATGGTGCGTACCCGCAGGTACGCCGTGAAGGGACTTTGGTCACACACGCAGGTCACCCGTTCAGAAGCTACGTACCCCCAGTTCACTTACTTCAAGGCAGAGAAGCGCATTCACGTGGGGTTTCCTATGTTTGGCCCGTGGTATTTAGCCCGTCGTTCTTGATTCTATGGTTTTGGCCCGTGGTATAGGATCTATTTTAGCCCCGGTTTGGATCCCTTGTATTGGTTATTGATGGTTTTGCCCCATGGTGTGAATAAGGGCTTGACTATAAATAGGGAAGGAGATCACTTGGCTAATGCATCTTTTGCAAATTGAATATCTTAAGATCTGAAATATTGGATTATTGTTTTAAAAGCTTGATCTATATAAAATTGAAGTTGAAAGCGAATCTATGAAGGGTGATCTCTCGAGCGCATGATCAGATCTGAGCATCTGACTATCTGTGGCACACTGGGGGACTGCCAATTCGGCCCTAATCAGAGGTACGCAGGTGATTAACGGTGCAAGTGCATGGGTACGTAGAGCAAAAGAAGGAGCAGTGAGTGGGTACGCAGAGCAGAAGAAGGCGTAGTGCGTGGGTACGCAGCGCGACAGAGGTTCAGGTGCGTAGGCACAGTGAAAGTACACAGCGCTTCAGAAACCGTAGATGCGTAGGTACGCAGTGCGATAGCATCTGTGGGTGCGTGGCTACAGTAGCAGTACGCGGCGTGATTGAAGAAACAGTGCGTGGGTACGCGGTGAAGCAAAAGGCTCTCTGCGGGTATACACAGGGGAGCAGAAGGTGAAGTGCGGAGCCACGCAGGCCAGAGAAAGAAAAACTGCGTATCTGTATTAAGGCATTTATTTGACTGACTTTTCTCTATTGATAAGGTGTTCTGGGTTTAGTTTACTGTTACTATTGATCTGGTTACTGCAGTTGACTGGGTGATTTACTTGTACTTGATGATCATTTGATGTTCATGGATCCAGTTTGAAAATTTATGAAAAGTGGTCCTTGAAAGAAAAGAAGTAGGGGGTTGTAGCTCCCTTCCAGGAGAGACTGGAAAACGAGAGAGAGTTGTAGCTCTCTGCAGGTTGCAGCCTGCGTACTGGTAAAGGACTGCACCAGTACAAAACCATTGTAAAAGGAGTTTCTAATTTGAAAGAAGATAGAGACATATTGCAGCAGGTGGTTTTCACCCACATTGGGTTTCCACCTTATATCTAGTGTTCTTTGGTGTGACTATCTGTTTTTCTTGTTCATGCTCATTATTTTATGGTACTGACATGCAAAAATAATTCAAAGTATAAATAAGGAAGATTTATTAAAAGAACTTGATAATACTGATTCACCCCCCCTCTCAGTATTATTTCCAACACTTGTATGGCTTAAAACAGTCTCCAAGGTAGTGGTATCTAAAATTTGACAAGTTTATGTCTGAACAAGGTTATACTAGATGTCACTCTGATCATTGTGTTTATTTGAAAAAGCAAAATGATGGCAGCTATATTATATTGTTATTGTATGTAGATGACATGCTTGTTGCAGGATCTAACATGCAGGAAATAAATGTGCTCAAAAGAAAATTGGCAAATTCATTTGCAATGAAGGATTTGGGAGCTGCAAAACAAATCCTTGGTATGAGAATAACTAGAGACAGGAAAAATCGTAAATTAACATTGTCTCAGAATGAGTACATACAAAAGGTGTTGAAAAGATTTAACATGCACAATGCAAAACCAGTTAGTACACCTTTTGCTAGCCATTTCAAACTTAGCAAGGAAATGTGCCCAAAGACCCAAGAAGACATGGATTATATGTCTAAAGTTCCATATGCATCAGAAGTTGGAAGCTTAATGTATGCAATGGTCTACACAAGGCCTGATATTGCACATGCAGTAGGAGTTGTAAGCAGGTACATGAACAATCCAGGAAAGGAACATTGGATGGCAGTGAAATGGATTCTCAGATATTTGAAAGGTACCACAAATCAAGCATTATGCTTTGGTGATTCAAACATCTCCCTACAAGCATATGTTGATGCAGATATGGCAGGTGACAGAGATAACAGGAGGAGCACTACAGGATATGTATTTACTGTTGGAGGAACAGCTGTCAGTTGGGTTTCAAAAATCCAAAGTGTTGTTGCACTTTCAACAACAGAAGCAGAGTATGTTGCTGCTACAGAGGCTAGTAAAGAAATGATTTGGTTACAAAGGTTTATGGGTGAATTGGGTAAGGAGCATGATATGGGCACGTTATACAGTGATAGTCAAAGTGCCATTCATCTTGCAAAGAACTTAGCATTTCATTCCAGGACTAAACACATACAGCTCAAGTACCATTTCATACGATCAGTGTTGGAAGATGGAGAGTTGAAGCTGGAAAAGATACACACTAGCCAGAATCCTGCAGATATGCTAACAAAAGTTGTAACCAGGGAGAAACTGAGAATATGCTCAGTTTCAGTTGGTCTTCAAGGATGACGATGAAGATGAGAAACAGCCAGGTCCAAAGAGGAGTCATTGTCCAGCAAATGGAGCAGCGGTGGAGTTGCTACAATCAGTCTCCAAGTGGGAGATTGTTGGGTGTGGAGCTTGATTATCTTCTATATTCAAAGGTATCGCCACATAGGACCCCAGTTCGAAATGGGGGCGGCAACGCCGCCCGTAAAATACTCACTGCAAGGGGGGTCCAGGGGGGGCGGCTGCGACCTTTGGGAGCCCCCCCCCCTTGTAAAAGTATAGTAATTTCTAGTCAATCTGGGCCGTTCATTAGGCGGATGATCTGACGGTAGAACTTATGTTTAGTTTAGGGTTTTTTGCCCTAGAAGGCAACCCCTCTCTTTGTATGAGGGTATTGTATTTGAGGCTGTGTGATAGACGTGTATTTTGTGAGCGAGAAACAGAGAGGTGAGACTATGAGAGAAAACAGAGGATATTACAGCGGATTTGCTGTAGGTTGTGTCTCTTCATTTTGCTGGATAATAGAAAGGAAGGACTGGCTGTTCGGGGTGGACGTAGCCCAAATTGGGTGAACCACGTATATCTGTGTCTCTCTTGTTTTGTGCATTTTCTGTGTTTATATTTCTGCAATATTTTATGTGTTCCATTGCTCCGTAATATATAATTTTCTAACAAGTGGTATCGGAGCCATGCCCCGAAGTTAGCTAAGTGGATGAATCCTCGAAATGTTGAACGAAGGTGGTGGGCCCCGGTAATATCACGATGGGATCCGTGGATGAGCTCGGTTAGACAGGCGGTATGCTCCGAATTCTTCATGGACATGTCCTGGTCCCAACACGGTGAAGAGGAGTTGACCTGGGATAGAGCAAGCTCTCGAGGCAGGTGGTGCTTCCATGTAAGGCATGTGCTTCCAACGCATTGGAGCGGAGAATCCTGGTTGGTAGAGAGTGGACGGATGGATAATCGTTTGAGGGGAGGCTCGATGGTCCTTTGTTCAAGGGGAGGATTGTTGGGTATACGACCAAAGTCCCACATTGACTAGAAGTGGGGAGGATCATGGGTATATAAGGATGGACAAATATCTCCATTGGTATGAGGCCTTTTGGGGTAAAGCCCAAAAACAAATCCATGAGGGCTTAGGCCCAAAGTGGACAATATCATACCATTGTGGAGATATGTGGTGTCCAGAGTCCTAACATCTCTCCCAAAGGATCCATAGGCTAGTTACATTTGCAAATTGTTTTAGTAAGACTTAGGCTATTCCATTCTCTGGCATTACCTCTTTCACCTAATTTTTTAAAATCAATTAAAACCTTTGCTTGGCAGCCCTTTTTTGTTTTAAGCTTTTGGAAATGGTTTTTTTTTCTAGCCTTAGATTTGATTAACATCTCATTTCTGTGTGTTGAAATAGTATTTTTTGATTGGCTATGCTATTTAAATAGGAATACAACCTGGTTGGCAAATAAAACCAGCATTAGGCTTGCATTCCCCTATTATATATGGATCAAAATTGTTAACAATATTTGAACAAACTAGGTCAAGGATGACTAGCAAGAGCTTGTTCCCAACTGTAGTCCACTATTTATGAAATATGGCTTTTACCGAAGCTATAAATATTAAATTCTAATCGATGACATACTGACAGTTGCAAGCACTTGATGCAACAAAGATTCTTGTTGCAAATATTTGAAGGTTTATAATTTTTTTGTTTTAGCTGTCAATCAGACTATTTTAGACAATTTCCACTCATTTACAAAGCAATGCTCCACCTCTTGTTGTTACAGGGCACCTGATGGTTCTTATTTTCCATCTGCTAAATAAGTCAGGTAGTATTATGCTCGTCAAGCAAAATAACATAACTGTAAAGAGAATACATAAGATATAGCAGATTAAATTAACCTAGCCATTTATTCTTATACTTTCAAAGGTGCTAACTGAGATTGTTTGATAAACTCATGTTATCATTGACCTCTTTGCCAGCTAATCTTGAGTAGCTTTATCAAGATCAGAAGCAAATTGTGCAAAGGCTCCAAACTCTGCAAATTGAGCTAATTCTAATTTCAATTTTCTAGCCTACTAAGATTGTTTTAGCAATTCATGTAATCGTTGACCCCTTTTGTCAACTGACCTTGAGTAGGTTTATCAAGATCAGAAGCAAATTGAGCTGATTCTAATTTAAGTTTTCCAAGAGCGATTTTGTCCTAGACTTTTGATACCAATTCATAAACATTTTTCACCAATTGGGTCAGAAGATTGGATCAATTATAAAATAAGCCTAGTTAATCAATTTATCAGTAATCAAGGAAAAATATTATCTGGCCAAGTGTATTGTAGACTCTATGATCAAAATGGAAAGGAAAAAAAAATGGTTTATTTTTTGATCAACTAGCTAAAATAGGTCAGCCCAGATATATCGATGAAATAAATGAGGCAATACAACCATAACAGGGAACTGGTGACAAGTCCTACACCATGTATATTTAATTCTCACTCACAACACCAAATTGTAAATCTTGATCCATTGATCAGACTTGTCACTTTAGCAATCAAGCTCCAATGGCCATTAGCCTACAATAATCACCAAGCTTCAGTTGGGTGGAACTCTAGTCTTTTTTTTACAAGAACTCATTTATCCAAATTGGTAACTATCTTAGGTCTGGTCAATCTCCATGTTGAATGTTGTTTCTCTTTGTATTTATTCAAACAAGATGCTCCTTATGTATCTCATGTTCTGCTCCACCCCATTAATTATATCATAAATTTTTGCAGCTCCTAATTTCTAATTAAATTTTCTCAACAAAGACATTGAAATTGTATGTTTCTGGAAACAATATTTGTCACATCTTGAAATTCATAAATTTGTTGTAGAATGACATGTTAAGATCTCTCCAAAAAAGAAAATATTTATCTTGTATGGAAGGTATAATAACTCTTTTTATTGTTCAAAAGAACAGTAAAAATGGTTTTGGCGTACATGAAAAGCATCGTGTACATGACAAGCATCCAGTACTTGCGTGTTGCATTGGCTACAAGACTTTACAGGGACTTCATCTAAATCTTGTGTCCAAGATGTGGGGTGATATGTATCCCTTGCTGATATTTTAACTATTAATGTAGGTTGCTTCACAGTGCTTGCTCAGAGGTCACAAGGGTTTATAGTTATTGATCTTCGTGGCTTCGTTTGAGCTCCATAAGGTTTGAACAAAATTAGTTGTCTTTCAAGTGTTTCTTTTCTTTTTCTTAAAATATGTTGCAAACATGCACACCACAGAGGATGATAGAATATGGGAAAAGTAATTTTTTGATAGTTAAATTAATGGCCTTTGCTTGAAGCACATATTATAAGTCGATTGAAATCAATACTCCTTACCTTGCACTTTATTAGAGATTGAGTGATGCCCTCAAATTACTTTAAGCTTTAGTGTGAGGGGATTTTTGAGAGAATGCATGTGCTATAGAAATGGTTTTGAAAATTCTAAGTTTTATTCCATAATATGATTATGAATAACAACTAACTGTCTAAATACTTTTTTTTTTACAAACTTGGGTTTGGCTTATCTTGTATGGAATTCCTTTGAATCAGATGATAAAAATAGGTCTACAAGGCTAAATTACATAACTTGATTAATTTTCTTTGTTGTTAGGCGTTGAAGAGGGTGAGTGCCTAGATTCCAACTAGATTGGTTATAAGAAACCTATTTGACTTTCTTTGACTTGTAGAACATACCACTTGAATAAATTGGTTCTCACCCTTTCCAAATATGATCACCAATGGTTTTACCTTTGTCATAAAATCCTCGGTGTTGAGGTTATTAGCTTGCTAGGTGTCAAGCATGTAGAAGATGTTAGATTACCTCTGTAGGTGCTTGCTCATGAGGAATAAGTTATTATTATGACTTATTTCCTAAGTTTAACCATACTATGAGGAGTCACATAGAGCACTCTATTGTGCACATCCTGGATGAAGGAGATGTACGCAGACAAGAAGAAACTCTTCTTTTGGGCAGGAATGAAGCACGACATAGTCCAGTTTGTCACCAAATGTCTTGAATGTCAACAAATGAAGGTTTGTCATCGCCATCCAGTAGGACTCCTACAACCACATGACATCCCTATATCTAAATGGGAGGTAATTTCTATGGATTTTGTTGTAGGTTTGCCACTCACTTCACAGAGGTGAAATGCTATATTCGTTGTAGTTTATAAATTGACCAAAAGTGCCCATTTCATCCCAGTGAGAGACACTTACGATGTTATTGATGTGGCATGAGTTTTTATAAGTGAATTTATTCGACTACATGGGTTACCCACCAAGATCATTTATGATGGAGACTCTCGATTTACATCTAGGTTTTGCACAAGTTTGCAGTCAGCACTAGGGACTTAGTTGAACATGAGCACTGCATATCATCGAGAAACAAATGGGCAGACTAAAAGAGTAAATTAGGTTATGGAAGACATGCTTAGAATGTACATCATGGATAATCAGACTCAGTGGGAAAGATACTTACCATTGGTAGAGTTTGCCTATAATAATAGTTACCATAGTTCAATCGGGATGCCTCCTTATCAAGATTTATATGGGAGGCCATGTAGGATGCCATTGAGTTGGGAAAAGTTGGAGGACTAAGTAATAGTTGGGCCAGAATTAGTTCAAGAAATGGAGTATTAGGTAATACATATTCGACAAAGGTTAAAGGAAGCACAAGATAGACAAAAGAGTTATGTTGATTCACATAAGACTGATCGAAGTTATGAAGTAGGAGACCAAGTTTTTATTTGTATCCAACCCAACAAAAGTACCATTCAATTTGGAAAATGGATGAAGTTGTCACCTTGGTTTGTAGGACCTTTTAGGATCAAGGTGAAGATTGGACCATTTTCCTATCGTCTTGTAATGCCACCCCATTCGCATAAAACTCATGATGTTTTTCATGTATCTATTTTACAATATTATGTTTCTAATGAATCTCACAAACTGGATTGGAGGAAATTGTAGGTCTCAGACATGGGAACCATTGTGCTCAAACCATTACGCATATTGGATTGTAGGGTTCGACAGCTCAGATGTCGCATGGTGGACCAGGTTAAGGTCCAGTGTGATAAGTATAGCCTAGGATCTCCTACTTGGGAGGATGCAAATACTATACGTCATGACTACCCCTCACTTTTGAGCATCTGTGATGCCCATTTTGACTTAGATAGCTACCTATTCTAAGGCTCTATTTTGAAGTTCCATGTTATTTATTTATGAATGCTATGTAATATTGATGGATTTAGTTGGACATGTGAAACTACTTATATAAATCATTAGATGGATTAGGTATTAATGATGGAAATGTTTGATGTATGACCTAATGTATGACTTACTTGGTGATGATTTATCTAGTGCAAGACTTATCAGAGTTATTGTTGTTTAATGTATGGCTTAAGTGGATATGATTTATCTAATGAATGACTTAGTGAAATTATGTTTTATTTCTAGTATGAACTACAAAATTGACACATGGATACTAGACTTAATAACATGATGTTTAAGATCACTTATCTATATATATTTTGTTGTTATATATATGCATGAATGAGAACTAACCTACAGATTGAAAAGAACTATATGATAGCAAATATCTACTCTTCCATTAGGGAAGGTTGAAACATCTAATGAGAAAAGGTATGATGTACATTATTCTATTACATTTTGTATCTACTTGATATGCACTCTTATGACATGGGTAAAATGTACATGGCAGGTGACAAGACTACCTGGCTAGATTATTCGATGACAAGTATCCAACCAGCGTTGTAGTGTGGTCCATATTAGGGTGTTGACCCTAGTTGTAAGCAGGGGTGGAGGTATTTCCCACCATGTAACCTCCAAACTTGGAATCGTCGGAGAGCAGTGATGGACACACTCCCCTAGACATGTGATGATGATTTCCAGTTGCATACTGGGGAAGTTAGGTCGATATAGTTGATGCTTCTGCCATATTGGTTTTACCAGTGGTTAGATTGGTATAGCCAATGCCATAGTATATAGAAATAGAGGATGGATAGGGTGGGAATGAAAGTAGATTAGGAAGGATATGAGGATATAGATTAGTTGGAGATGTTTGATGGGAAGTTGATGCAGGAGCATTCAACCCAAGGAAAATCATTGTAAATAGTAGACATAGGGGGTCATGCATTTTAGGAATTAGTTTCCTAAGTTCCAAGTCAAAGTAATATTTAGGCCTTTAAGTGTGATTTAATTAGATGCTCTCAAAATAAATAAATGAGAACATGAGTAGTTCCATGATCCTAGGAGCAAGGGAGAGCTTTTAGGCATAAAATAATAGATGTGGACCATTGAGCTGATAAGGAGACTTTTCTATTTTAAAACAGAGAAAAGCTAGAGTGGATAAAGTCTGCCACATATATATGCATGCATGTAGAGCTTTAGGGCTTTAGTAAGTGATTTAAAGAAAGGATGGGATCAGTAATCCAATCCAAGTTTCCATATAAGCATATGTAAGCCCATGGGCAAAGTAGGAGGCCACAAGTGTTGAGAATCAGGCCTGTGCGAGAGACCGAGAGTTTCAATTGTAATAAATTGTTCATGTTAATATACATAGATTCATCTTGGAACTGTGAAAATGTGTGAATGGATAATGAATGATTGGTTTACACGTAAATTATGAACTTGTAGGTTCTGTAATGAATTGCAGGCAGAGTTCTGAAGTACGCAGAGGCATAATATGGTCCAGAGGAATCACGAGGAATCATTGAATCCAAGTGAAAACCAGAATTAGCTTTGGAGAGGAGTTGCGAAGCAAGAATCTGCGAAGGAGTCCAGTTCAGCGGAAGCTGAACAGTGGAAGCGAAAGACAGGAGACCAGAACCCTTTGAAGAAACCATGTCACAGAGGAAATACTGAAGACTTAGTGTAATTTCTTTATAAAAGGAAGGACGGAGGAATGAGGAGTGAGACACAGGTACCGTTAGATCTCTTAAGATCAACGGTCCAGATCATGTCGCATCGATGAAGACCCTTTTAAAGGGATCAGAATGAGCCTTGGAGGTGTGCAAAGGGCAAGCAGTGATTAATCGTGGACCATTGGATCGTGGCCAGATCAATGACCACGATTAAATCGCATATCGGCAATCGGAGGCATCAAGAGTCAGCAGTATCATGGAATGTCGATACACCGATAGAAATTAAGTGCTAATCGACGATCGGAGGTTCGGAAATCGCATATTGGCATTCGAAGAAGACAAAGGTCGCAGTGGAAGCATGGTCCAGCGATGAGCGGACCTGACGATATATGAATGTGACTAAGTAATATTTGAAATCTACTATAAGGTTTGGAGCAGAATTCCTTTATAATGGCGCTACAATGTGGAGAGCCTTTTTAAGGCTTAAATGTTATGTTAACGACTTCTGATAGTGGAATATCAGAGTCGAAGGGGTGATGGTTCATATGTGTATGGCCATTGGACATTGCGATGGCTGATTGCGATGAGGTTTTAACCTCGAAGTCTGTGCTAAGGCCGTAACCAAAGTGGAAAGATATGTATTGTGTGTTAATCCTTTGTATAAGGATTAGAAATAGAATAAAAGCGTCGATATATGGTTTTATGTGCTTTATATATATATGATCCCATGTTACAAGGGGGAAGCATATATATGCGTGAATTAAAGGTTTTGAAAGGCTCTGAAGGGTTTAATGAGTTCCAATACGAATGATTTAAGGGAAGACTTTAATAAAGTCTTCAATGAAGGCTTTTAAGGAGAGATTGAGTCCCGATAGAGGATTCAGGCGGGGTGATTGGTTCTGATACAAAGGAACAACTGTATAAAAGGGCCACTTGACCATTAAATGGTCTGAAGATTTAACTCCTTCGTTGAGTTAAATATCCTGGGACAAGGTGTAGATGCATTATTGTTGTTAATGCATACTGTGGGTATGTGCGGGCAGTGTTACCCTGGCATCAATTTGTTAAGTATGATTATATGATGGGTGTAGCCCTGCACCATTAGTGGTATCAGAGCAGAATTACTATCAGAGCAGAAGTTTATATCAGAGCAGATCTGTATCAGAACAAAAGTTTGAAATTAGAGCAGAAATAAAGCGGGGAAGATTTCTGCGAAAAGGAATTTTCACACAGGAAAAGGTAATGTGCTGAATGATAAAGACTACAGTGGAAGATTGTAGCAGTTCCAGCAGAAGCTTGGAGTAAGCAGGAACAGAGGATTCCTTGAAGGAAAGAGAAAGCAACAAGTTCTGAAGGAAAGAGGACTTGGAGACAAAACAGAGGACAATCCATTCAAAGGACAGCTGGAATGGTGAAACAAGATCATGCTGAGATCTTGGAAGTGAGGTAATGTGTTCTGTTTTAAATTAGGAATGTGTGTTTTTTATAGTAATGCACAGGTGACAGCAAGAGAAACTATGAGAGAAGAAGCAGGTTAGTTTTTGAAGACAGAGTAAGGAGAATACTTTGATAGAAAAGTGGTAGTGAACCTGAAGAATCCAATAAGAAAATGGACAGAGAGGACAGCTAAAGTGTTCTCAAGAGAGTGTGAGAGATTGCAGAAGCCTAGAAGGAGCAAAGGTGTTGCTCAAGAATAATAGGTTCCAAACAGAGAACATATGCTTACCAAAAAGATTGAGTGAGGAGAGCTTAGTGAGGTAAGATTGCAGCCAAGAGGACTAGTTGTTGCAGAGGCTATTGCAAAGGAGCTCATGAAGATAGAAGAAAAGAAGATGACTACTGATAGTCATAGCAGAGGTTCAGAGAGAAGCCACAGTAGAGGATATGAGAAGAAGGATGCCAAAGCAAATGGCAAGAAGATGAGTCAAGAAGAAATTGACAAAGAGATTGCTGAATTAAAAGAACAACTCAATGCATTAAGGAGAATGTTTGAGGAAAGCCAGAGACTAGGTTGGGTCTTGAGGAAGAAGCCAGTAGAATGACATGAGATGCAGAGAAGGCTGCAACAAAAGAAAGTGAAGTGGTTAAAGGGAAAACTCAAGGAAGTTGAGTTAGAAATGGAAGAATTCATTTGTGAACCAATCCAAGGAGAATTTCTGGGAGATAGTGAAGATGAAGACTTGAAGACTGAAACTTCAAGTAAGGCCGAAGGGTCACATGGTTTTAAATCTGACAATTTGTGTATGTTTGCAGGTGAAGGACAATTGGCTGATATTGTCATGAAGAAGGAAAAAGACCAGTAGAATCAAAATTCTGTTCTGGAAGAAGATGAGGTAGATAGATCTCATATATAGCTGGTGGAAGATGTCAAGCAACTAAGTGAAGGGCTTGAGGAGATTGAAGAAGAGACCATCGAAGAATTTCTAAATCATATAAATGATTTAGAACAACAAGGAGATATGATGGCTAAACCATCAAGTGAGACCATAGGGTCTTATATTTTTAAAACTGATAGTTTGTGTATGATGGCAGATATTGCAGGAGAAAAACAACCATTTGAAGATATCTTCAGAAGAGAAGATAAACAGCAAGAAACTATGTTAGTTGAAAACATAGTAAGGGATCATCAGTTCACCATGATGATAGGCACAATAAAAATAGCCATGGAAGCTGTTGAGGAAGAAGGACATCTACTGAAAGATGTTAAGAAGGAAGAAGTCTATGCACAAGACTTAGCAGAGGGAGAAAGAACACTAGTAAAAGAGTGTTTTGTGGAGCAATCTGTTGAAACTGATAGAAGTATAAGGAAGTATCTTTTAGAAGGTAAAAACTCTGAAGAAAAGGAGGATGAAGAATGTCTCTTAAATAAGAGAAGCAGTGAATTATTGCAGAAAAAGGAACTTAACAATGCATGGATGTGTGAAGATGTAACAACACTGGAACAAGTTCTTGTGAAAGGAGGAGATGAAGATCAGTCTGAAGAGCTGATATGTGAAGCAACAATTGAGACTGTTGAACCTTATGATTCCCAAACTAGTAATTTGTGTGTAAATGTAGGAAACATAAGTGATGATGAAATATTGGCAAAGTGTCACAGAGAAATTGCATTGCTGGAATATTTGTTGGAGAATTCAGTATGACAGTATGATTGCAGAAAAAGGAGTTCACTACAGTGGACAAGAGTAGGAGGACATCATTAGGACAGATGGTGTGGAAGAGAGACTAATAGGTAGTCTCATGAATTCTTTTGAGAATTCAGAACAACATACTGATGTGCTGATGGAAGAGAAGGAGAAAACAGAGCAGCAAACTAAATTGTTGCCAAAGGAAGATAAGGCACAACAACCTTATGTTTTTAATTTTAACAAGTGGTTTGAGTGTGCAGGTTTTGTTGCAATTGCTGGAGGAGATTTGGCACAAGTGAACAACCAAATAAAGGTGAAAGAAGAGAATTTTGTGGAAGAATTCAATCCATGGAGCAGAGAAGTTAATTTGCTGGAAAGAATGCTGAACAGTCATGATTCAGTCATGAGAGAGGGTAAGGATGATAGGGAGGCAGCAAGTAAACCAAAGGATGAAGCAAGTAAAGCAAAAATGGCAGCAAGCCAAGCAGGAGTCAACGTAGAAGACAACAACAACAACCTGGAACAAAGAAATATGAAGCAGAAGATGGACCAGCCCAAAGATATGCTGGACATAGAAATTGAAGAAATGTGGCAGCAGATGATGAAGCAATTCAGATGGAGGAAAATGGTAGCAGCAACAAGCAAGATCAATCAGAACTTGAATATGATTGACAGAAAGAAGAAGATAGAACAAAAGACAGCAAAAGTACAACAACAACAAAGAAGCAGAGTGTTTGAACAGTTACAAAACAAAGTATGGGATCCAGGAAGACAAGACCAGAAGACACATGATCAGGAGATCATGAATATTTTCTACTTTGGGAGTCTGATGCAGGAGCATTCAGCCCAAGGAAAATCATCGTAAATAGTAGACATAGGGTGTTAGGGTCCCACCCTAACCCCCTTATTTATGTAATGGGATCACGTCATAGTCAAGAGTCAATAAAGCCCATATTAATAATTGTAAGTGGTTAATCCGCAATTAATGATGGGACCACAGTTAGTTGCAAATGGGCCGTAGTATTAGATAGATGGTATTAATAAAACCCACAGTATTGGTCCGTGGTATTGCATGTATGAGTCATATATAAAGGATAGAGACTCCCTGCGAGGAGCATCGTGTCTTATTTTGTAATCGAGCTCTGCTCTATTGGAGGTGGCCCCCTCGAAGAGGCAAGTGAACATTACTCTATGAATAATAAAATCATTGCTATTCTGTGTTCTGGGTATCTTTTCTTCGCATATTCTGTATTTCGGTATCATTTTGCAGGTTAATTGCATAACAAGTGGTATCAGAGCACTTTCCAGGGCCGGTGGGATCTCCATTTCTTAGCAATTTTTTTTTTTTTTTGTGGCTAGAGACGTGTTCCAGCGTCTTTAAACCACGGGATCTGTCGTTGAGCGCATAAACCTGCGGATTTGGGGAGGCATGCACGTAGGAAATACAAGAGGTGGTCATGTCTGTTGGACTCCCTTGTAACCCCTGTGGGTACCCCTTCGAGTAGTAGCGCATTAGACAGAACCGTGCACGGACTGTCTTCCATGTACCCTCTGGGTATATCGGAAGCCCCGTAGGCTCCCTTGAAACCTCGCCATAGATAAGTCGTCGATCGTCTTGCGGCTACAGTACACCGAGAACAGCACTCGGAGAGATTACTCACTCGTACGATAGGGTAGTCGGGTTGTACGGCTAAGGGTACGGTCGATTCTCCTTAGTTAGAGCCCTGAAACATTGGGCCGAGTACTACTGCCAGACCCTTATGTATATTGCGATATGTAGCACCTGACACTCCTCAAGACCATAGTTCCCTTTTCTATCGGGGGATCACACATCATCTCTTCCGGATCTGCTTGTGCAAAGGGGTGCAGCAATAGCAGACATCAGTCCCGCAGTCTCGAGTTCATAGATCAGCCATTCCAATCTATTAGATCCATCAGATCCGTAGAAGTAGTCTGTTCCGCCGCCCAGAGCTATCAGATCCGCCATTCAGATCTCTCAGATCCACCAGATCGGAGTCATTGTGAAGGGTTCCTATACCGGGGTATAATTTTCGCAGGACTTTTGGCCGCATTGACATTTTGAGGATTTGGTGACTGCAATATTGATAAGGAAGGAGTAAAACTCCGTTAGGAGTTTTCAGGAAAAAAAAAAAAAAAAAAAAAGAAAAAAGGAAAAAGTCTGAGATCTTTCGGGGCGCTTATTGGTGATCTAGCCCATCAGAATCAGGACGATGAGCTGAGCACGGTGGTACCATTCACTTCTTAGTGAAAATTTTTTTTAGGCGGTCCCAATTTCCAAAAAATCAGGTTGGTGTATGGTAGAAACTAGAGCTCAAGCGATGGCCAATGAAAGGATGGACAAACTTGAAGAATCAGTGCAAACCCTCCACATTGAACTTAGCGGACTATGCAGCATGGTCGAGAAAATAATCCCGAAGGGCAAGGAGCAAGCCCACGAGGAGGCGTATAATGGCAATGGACACAATGAGGGTGAGTCTAGCCACTCTCCTCACGTCTGGCACACCCACCAACAACCCAGTCAGCGACCTCCCAAGTTGGATATGCATAAATTTGACGGTTCTCACCCGTCAGCATGGATAGCACAAATGGAGCAGTATTTCAAACTGAATCACATCTTAGATGATGAGACTCAGCTTATGTTGGGGAGCATGTACTTGGACAATGAAAGGTGGCAATGGTGGGAATGGCATCAATGTTGCACTGGACCTTTTAGGACTTGGACCAAATTCACCAAAGCTCTTCAAGACCGCTTTGACCAGGAATCATCTTTTTTCGGTCGTCTTACTAAGCTCTGACAGACTGGTACAGTGGATGAATATATTACAGCTTTTGAAGCCTTAGCCTTCCGCACTTGGGGTCTCTCAGATGTGTTCTACACGAAATGTTTTATCAGTGGTCTTAAAGAAGCCATAAAAGCTCAAGTCCTATTGCACCACCCTCCCACATGGATGGAGGCTTGCAAGGTAGCTCGTAACGTGGAACATGCATTAGCAGCCCAATACAGTCGCCCAAATTTCTCCGCTAAAGGTTGCCCCCCACAGGCTCACAACACGACTCAAACACTTAAGGTCCAAAAGGTGTCACCTGCGGAAATGGCCGACAAAAGAAAGCAAGGACTATGTTACTACTGTGATGAAAAATACTCCCCAGGTCATAAATGCAAGGAGCCCAAATTTTTTCAAATAGATGCCACTGACTACAGCTCAACAGAGGAAGATCCACCACTTGAGGAACATGAGGCGCTAGAAGACGACAACCAAAAGGACAATGTCTCTGACGAACCAGTTATTTCGCTGCATGCGTTGGCAGGGATTTCTTCCCCTCAAACTCTCAAAATCAGAGGTTTTCTTAAACATCACCCAGTAGTAGTCTTGATTGATAGTGGAAGTACACATAATTTCATCCATCAAAAAGTCGCAGAAGCAGTGCATTGTTTTGTACGAGCAGTTTCTAACTTCCAAGTTCAAATTGCCGATGGAGGCACAATGAAATGTGAAGGCCACTGTGAAAATGTCAAAACTTCAAATGGGGAATTATCAGTTGAAAACCCACATGTTTGCCATACACATGGGGGGTTGCGACATTGTCCTCGGCGCTGAATGGCTCCGCATTCTTGGGCCAATCACAATGGATTTCCAGGAGTTATATATGAGTTTTAAGCAGAACAACTACACACATACCCTCCGTGGACTCCAGGCGGGAGCCCCCTCTATCATCAGCTTGCATAGGATGGAAAAATTGTTAAAAAAGGGCAATCATGGAGTTGTAGCTCAATTTAATGCCATCCAAATTCGCATGAAGGAAGTCGACATTCCCAAGACTGCTTTCAGAACTCATGAAGGCCATTATGAATTCCTGGTCATGCCATTTGGTCTTTGTAATGCCCCCTCTACTTTTCAGAGCCTTATGGACCACATTCTCAAACCATATCTTAGGAAATTTGTCCTTGTCTTCTTCGATGACATCCTCATGTATAGTTGCAATTGGGCCGCACATCTTCAGCATGTAGATCTACTCTTGCAACTGCTCCACAAGCATAAATTATTTTTCAAGATGTCCAAGTGTTCGTTTGGCATGGCAGAAGTAGAGTATTTGGGCCACATTGTGGGGCGTGAAGGTGTCAAGGTGGACCCCAAAAAGATCCAGGCAATGCAGGAATGGCCTCAACCTAAGACCTTGAAGAGCTTGAGAGGATTTTTGGGTCTCACAGGCTATTATCGTAAATTTGTCCGCAACTATGGTCGCATAGCGAAGCCCCTCACCCAAATCCTAAAGAAAAATTCATTCTTCTAGAATGAGGAAGCACAACAGGCCTTTACAGCTCTAAAAAATGCCATGTGTTCCACTCCAGTCTTAGCACTACCTGACTTCACCAAATCTTTTGTCATTGAATGTGATGCTTCGGGTACAGGTATTGGGGTGGTCTTAATGCAGGAAGGGCGACCTTTGGCCTTCACAAGCCAACAACTAAGTGGGAGGAATCTGGGCCAATCTACCTACGAGAAGGAAATGATGGCCATCTTACATGCAGTTGAGACCTGGCGACCTTACTTATTGGGGCGACGTTTCCAAATCCGCACAGATCATCACAGTCTTAAATATTTTTTGGAGCAACGCCTATCCTCCCCACAACAAAATAAATGGCTAGCCAAAATGCTGGGATACGATTATGAGATCATTTACAAGAAAGGGAAAGACAATAGTGTAGCAGATGCATTATCTCGCCAATTTGAGGAGGAAAGTACTCTGCTAGCAATTTCCCTCCCCATTCCAGAATGGATTGAAGAGGCTCGCAGGGAATGGTTTTCACACCTCGGGCTCTCCCAACTCATTTCTCAATTGCAGGTAGATCCAAATTCCACCAAGGGCTACTCGTGGCAGGATGATATTCTTCGCTACAAGGACAGAGTCGTAGTATCACCAACATCCACCCTCAAAAGTCGCATTTTGGCAGAATTGCACTCATCTCCCATTGTAGGACATTTGGGCTTTCAGAAGACGTATGCTCGCACCAGAAGATCATTTTTTTGGACAGGCATGAAAAAAGACATCCTTACTTTTGTAGCAGAATGCGATGTCTGTCAATGCCACAAAGGGGAAACCGTCAACACACCAGGCACATTACAACCATTGCCCATTCCGACATCAATTTGGATGGAGGTTTCTATGGATTTCATTACAGGTATTCCAAAGTCAGGGAACAAGTCAGTCATCATGGTCGTTGTGGACCGACTGTCGAAGTATGCTCATTTCTGCGCCCTACCCCACCCGTTTACACTAACTTTTGTCGCTCAATCTTTGATGGATCAGATCTTCAAATTGCATTGCATGCCCACTTCTATTGTGTCCGACCGCGACCCGATCTTCACCAGTAATTTTTGGCAGGAACTCTTCAGGATACAAGGCACTTAACTAAAACTCAGTACTTCCTATCATCCACAAACAGATGGTCAAACCGAAGCCGTCAACAAATGTCTAGAAACCTACCTTAGGTGTTTCACTTCAGAAAAGCAACACCTTTGGGTATAGTGATTACCTCTGGCTGAATGGTGGTATAACACCAACTATCATGCCACCACCAAAATGACTCCCTATGAAGCAGTATATGGTCAACTCCCGCCTTCACCTACTTTGTATCTCAAGGGGTGCTCAAAAGTACAAGCAGTGGATCAACTCCTACAACAACGCGCAACCATGCTCGCCCATCTTCGAGAGAATCTTCATCAAGCTCAGAACCACATGAAGCAACAGGTAGACCAGCATCGCTCAGAGCACCAATTTCAAGAAGGGGATCATGTCTTTTTACGGCTACAACCATATAAGCAAACATCACTCAAAGACAAGGGGTGTCAGAAACTATCTCCCAAATTCTACGGAGCATATCAAGTACTTCAGCGCATTGGAGAAGTGGCTTACAAGTTGGCCTTGCCACCTACTGCAAAAATCCATCCAGTTTTCCATGTCTCATGCCTCAAGAAAGTGATTGGGAACAATTGCAGAATTCAGACCAGTCTACCTGAATTAGACGAAGAAGGGTCCATCTGGCTTCAAGCTGAACAGGTCCTAGACACACGAGACAAGCAACTGCGCGGCCGCATGATTAAGGAAGTCCTCGTCAAATGGAAAGACACCTCTCCGGAAGATGCAACCTGGGAACCAGCCACTATTCTTCAGCAGTTTCCGCAGCTTCAGCCTTGAGGACAAGGCTAGTCTTAAGGGGGAGGGCATGTTAGGGTCCCACCCTAACCCCCTTATTTATGTAATGGGATCACGTCATAGTCAAGAGTCAATCAAGCCCATATTAATAATTGTAAGTGGTTAATCCGCAATTAATGATGGGACCACAGTTAGTTGCAAATGGGCCGTAGTATTAGATAGATGGTATTAATAAAACCCACGGTATTGGTCTATGGTATTGCATGTATGAGTCATATATAAAGGATAGAGACTCCCTGCGAGGAGCATCGTGTCTTATTTTGTAATCGAGCTCTGCTCTATTGGAGGTGGCCCCCTCGAAGAGGCAAGTGAACATTACTCTCTGAATAATAAAATCATTGCTATTCTGTGTTCTGGGTATCTTTTCTTCGCATATTCTATATTTGGGTATCATTTTGCAGGTTAAGAGCATAACATAGGGGGTCATGCATTTTAGGAATTAGTTTCCTAAGTTCCAAGTCAAAGTAATATTTAGGCCTTTAAGTTTGATTTAATTAGATGCTCTCAAAATAAATAAATGAGAACATGAGTAGTTGCATGATCCTAGGAGCAAGGGAGAGATTTTAGGCATAAAAGAATAGATGTGGACCATTGAGCTGATAATGAGACTTTTCTGTTTTAAAACGGAGAAAAGCTAGAGTGGATAAAGTCTACCACATATATATGCATGCATGTAGAGCTTTAGGGCTTTAGTAAGTGATTTAAAGAAAGGATGGGATCAATAATCCGATCCAAGTTTCCATATAAGCATATGTAAGCCCACAGGCAAAGTAGGAGGCCACAAGTGTTGAGAATCAGGCCTGTGCGAGAGACCAAGAGTTTCAATTGTAATAAATTATTCATGTTAAGATACATAGATTCATCTTGGAACTGTTCAAATGTGTGAACGGATAATGATGATTAGTTTACATGTAAATTATGAACTCGTAGGTTCTGTAATGAATTGCAAGCATAGTTCTGAAGTACACAGAGGCGTAATATGGTCTAGAGGAATCACGAGGAATCATTGAATCCAAGTGAAAACCAGAATTAGCTTTGGAGAGGAGTTGCGAAGCAAGAATCCGCGAAGGAGTCCAGTTCAGCAGAAGCTGAACAGTGGAAGCAAAAGACAGGAGACCAGAACCCTTTGAAAAAACCACGTCATAGAGGAAATACTGAAGACTTAGCATAGTTTCTTTATAAAAGGAAGGACAGAGGAATGAGGAGTGAGACACAGGTACCGTTAGATCTCTTAGGATCAACAGTCCTGATCATGTTGCATCAACGAAGACCCTTTTAAAGGGATCGGAGCGAGCCTTGGAGGTGTGCAAAGGGAAAGCAGTGATTAATCGTGGCCAGGTCATGATTAAATCGCATTTCTGCGATCGGAGGCGTCAAGAGTCAGCAATATCATGGAACATCGATACGCCAATAGCGATTAAGCGCTAATCAGCAATCGGAGGTTCGGAAATCGCATATTAGCGTTCAGAGAAGATAGACATCGCAACGGAAGCGTGGTCCAGCAATGAGCGGACCTGATGATATATGAATGCGACTAAGTAATATTTGAAATCCGCTATAAGGTTTGGAGCGGAATTCCTTTATAATGGTGCTACAGTGTGGCGAGCCTTTTTAAGGCTTAAATGTTATGTTAACGACTTCCGATAGTGGAATATCAGAGTCGGAGGGGTGATGGTTCATATGTGTATGGTCATTGGACATTGCGATGAGGTTTTAACCTCGAAGTCTGTGCTAAGGCTGTAACCAAAGCGGAAAGATATGTATTGTGTGTTAATCCTTTGTATAAGGATTAGAAATAGAATAAAAGTGCCGATATATGGTTTTATGTGCTTTATATATATATATGATCCCATGTTACAAGGGGGAAGCATATATATGCGTGAATTAAAGGTTTTGAAAGGCTCCGAAGGGTTTAATGAGTTCCAATATGAATGATTTAAGGGAAGACTTTAATAAAGTCTTCAATGAAGGATTTTAAGGAGAGAATGAGTCTCGATAAAGGATTCAGGCAGGGTGATTAGTTCTGATACAAAGGAACAACTGTATAAAAGGGCCACTTGACCATTAAATGGTCTGAAGATTTAACTCCTTCATTGAGTTAAATATCATGCGACAAGGTGTAGATGCATTATTGTTATTAATGTATACTGTGGGTATGTGCAGGCAATGTTACCCTGGCATCAGTTTGTTAAGTATGATTATATGCTGGGTGTAGCCCTACACTAGAAGTGGTATCATTGCCTAACTTATTAAATTTTACTACTATAACTCTCTCTCTCTTTTGTTATGCCTTATTGTCAAACTTCTTTCGAACTCCTTATATCTTTTTGACTCTAACTTCGGGACGAAGTTTTCTGAAGGAGGGGTATATGTAATGTCCTACTTAATTTTATCATGCAAATTTTATTAGTGTTTAAATTACCTAAAAATATTGACTTATAACTATCAAGAAATATTGATATATACCTACATTTGTGAAACTGTAATTTTATTCACTGATATAAATTTACTATTGTTATTATTCAATTCCCAACTTGTCTTCTCAAATTTAATTTTGGATAGGATATGGTCTCATTCCATTTATTCCAAATTAAATATCCATATCCCAAGGTGTCTTCTCAAAATCTACTTGGGATAAGATATGGTATTCTCCAATTAATTTCCAAATTAAATATCCATTACTTATCCCAAAAAATATCTTCTCAAATCTACTTGAACAAGATATGGTAAGAAAAGTCAAGGATACTAAATGAAAGGATGAGGGGGTAGTCATGATATTAATGATAGGTGGTTGAGGTGAATGGGAGGAAGAGAGATAAAAGGGGAAGAATGATGAGAGGAGAGGGGGAATCCTTGGTCCTAGCTTTGTTTTGGAGGATTTTGTTTTGAGAGAGGAATGTGGAGAAAGAGAAGGGAGAGAATGGAGAGATAAATGAGGGAATGCAAACTTGGTTTTGAAGAGTGTTTTTTAAACTTGAACACACTACATTTGGTTGGAGTTGTGCTTGGAGGGCTAGAGAACCTGTGGAGGTTCCCTGGACTAGGAAATACTTCCTAACTGACTAGGAGACAAATCGAGTCGAGTAGTCAAGAAGAGCATCCCAATAGAGTCAAGAGCTTAGGAGCATCTCAACTAAGCTATTGGAACATGTATTGCTCCGTTTCTTGATTACTTATGTCAATGGTTGCAATGAAATTCTTGCTTATTTAATTTGTGGTAAAAAAAAATTAATGGTATATTATCATCAAATAAATGTTTAGATATAAATAAGTTATTTCCCATCTTATTGTGTTTAAAATTAGAGAAATTTAGTTTCTAGTTAGAGGACCTTAGGAGGGAGCCTCACAATATCAGTCTCTTCCATCCAACACAACCAATTTTCGGAAATTCCCAACAACCTAGCCTCATCTGACCTTCCTCAACTGCGCATTGCATAGTTCCAACCCTCAAGATGAATCTTTGCTCCTTGACACTGCGCAATGCATAGTTCCTTCTTCCCAAGGCTATGCACTCGGCATTTCCAGTGCTCAAGCCCGACCTTTGGCTCCCAGAATTGCGTAGTCCAGGCCTACAGCTTGGCCCCAACTACACATTGCACAATTGGTGAGCTTAAGCTCAAACCCTGAACTCTTGAACTGCGCAAGCACCGGACCTACTTTGCCTCCTAGAACTGTGCAGTTGGCTGAAACATTGCAAAATCCGTTCAACCTGGCTCATTGACTCCCAAAATTGTGCAATTTCTCTCTCCTACCCAGTTTGTACTGTGCATTGCGCAGTCTCAAGGCTCAAGCTTTAGGCCTGAGCTCTTGAACTGCGCAATCACCTAAGCTCCTTTGTCCTCCAAAACTGCGTAATAGGCAACAAGTTCCTAGAACCATGTGTTCTAACTGAGTGCTTCCCATAATGGGATCTCATGCTGTCGAAAATACTTAAACACGCTCATGAGTTACACATCAATCTCCTTATTGCTAGACACTGTGAGCATGGACCAAACATTGAACATTATAAAAACTTGAGAAATCTTTTGCAAAATGCAACCCCTAGATAAACGTTAACTTTGAGATATTTTCAATGGCTCGCACATAAAAATGTTAAATATATGTATATTTATATTGGGGAGATGTAATTTTGGTACATTTTATTTTACAAAAAACATTGTTCTTAACATATTTCATATGGCTCGCACATGGAATCGTTAGAATATGTTTGTTAGATGTATCCCTTTGTCAAATTTTATTTCGTAAGCTATTCTTTTGTAACACGAAGAAAATCTGGACATTGTTTCGCATTACGGAGTAGACATATAATTCCACGGCACGAAAATCTAGACTATTCATGTTGAAGTAGGTGGCAATAAAAAATTCATGAGGACGACCATTGGGTCAAACTAATTGACAAATCAAATGGAAAGTTGAAAAATATTTGTATTCTTAGTAAGTTTTTTGAATTTAATCGAGAAATAAAATGGAGGTGAACGAAACATTGGAATTGTAAAATCCCAAGCCTCCCTGTTCATCTTTGGTTCACCCACGCTTCTCTCTATATACGAATAACACTTGTATAAGCAGAGCCATATACGACGATATAAAAGGAATCACGGAAAATATAGTAGCATAGGTATCTTTGTTTGATGTCTCCATCTCTGGGAATAGAATAGCATAAGTATCTCTCTTTGAAACTCCATCTCTAAGAATAGCGTATCATAGGTATCTCTGTTCGAAGTCTCCATCACTCTATACATAGAAGAGAGCAAGATGGGTAAAGTGGTCACCTGAGGAATAATCAATCGTCATCATCAGATAAAGATAATGAAAACCGACGGAATGGTGATGAACCTGAGCGGTGGTCCTGTTTATGTGAAGGAAATACTGATCCGATTTTCATCCAAATCATGGGATTTTTGAGACACCCCAGTTGGGATGAGCAGGCCGGGCTTCTAGCTGGTCATCTCTATTATCTCATTCCTCTCTCATTTCGTGGAAACATCAATTTTAATATTCATTGGGTTGTAATCCTCTATTGTTGGGTTTTAATTCTATTTGGTATGCAGTGTACACAGCGGATTATATCGTTTTCTGTGGTTACAAAAAAAATTCAACAATCTTAACAACATTGTTTTCCCATTTGTATTTTATGGCACCGCCTCCTTTTAATGGCCTATAACTAGCGTATTCAAGCAAATAAATATATGATTATATACGTTTTCAGCATTCCGTCTGAGGGGTTGGAGGTTCGTAGCGTATTTGGGCATATCACTATATCAGTAGCTATTATAATTTCTGCGACTTTAGAGAATCACAATACAATTAAAATATCCTTAAAAATAAAAAATAAAAAATAAAAATGTTATATGTTATATATTAAAAAAAAAATAGTTAGGAAGAGCTAATCATAAAAATTAGGATAGTGAGACTGTGACGTGATGGTGTGGTTGTGGAATTGGTTGTATCTTTTTTGTTTTTTAAAATCTGTAAGATTTATCCTAATTTAGTACTCATTTATCAATTCGTTGTATCTTTCATTTTTTTAAATGGACAAGATTTATCTTAATTTAGTTATTCACTTATGACTCACTCATCAATGAGATACTCATTATTGATCGAATGAAAATTATAAAGTTTAAAATAAACGTTTGATGATTTTTTTTTTTTTCTTTTCACCTAGGTGGAAAAACCTATCAACTCAGGTGTCAAAACCAACAGTGAGGATAGCCATCTCTGGCTGCTATCCGCGAATGTCAGTTTGACTCATCACAGATAGATAGGAAGACCACGCCACCTGAAATAACCCGCTGGTGGTCCGTAAGGGAGCAGGCTCATCACTCCTGCCAGATCTGGGTCTTGGGTCGTTAACCTGTTTCCTTACGTCCGAGGAAGACGAGCTCTTAGCCAAGGCAAGGGAGAAGAATTTTAATTTTTTTTAATGTTCTTATATTTTAAATTATTAATTTGTTTCTTTATAAATCAGTAATATAAACTTAAACAATCAAAGATAATTTTAGGGTATTTCCATGTAGGTCATGTGTGTGTTTTTTTAACTCATTTTATTATTTATATTTTTTTAATTATTTTTAGTTTTGTTATTACATCAATATGCTTCTTTATTTTGGAATAAGGCTTTTAAAATTTTAATTAAATTATCAATAATTATTAGGTGGATGGTAAAGATTTAAACTCCGTAAAATATTTTAGAATATTTTTAGTAGTATTTACAAATCAAAGGTTGAGATTTATCTTCAAAGTAGTTATGCCATTTTTTCCTTTTAATTAAATTGATTAAATTAAATAAAAAAAAATCATATCAACAAGTGTCATATGAAATGTTTTAAGGATTTTTTAGGGATGCACTATTGTTAACCCATCCTATTGGTCCATGATATTCTAACAAACCTTACTTATAGATTAATAATATCCACCGTAAGTGAGGGTGAATTTCCATGTTTAAGAAGTCTATATATGCTTAACTTGTATATTAATTCTTTTTATACTAAGAATAATAATAATAATAATAATAAAGATGGTGTTGCTACTATAACTTAGTTAATTTTTATGATTTTTCTAGTTTTAGCCACATAAGATGTATCATGAAGTAGGTGTTTTGATGTTTATTATGGATTGATGCCTTTTATATACCTATTATATTTTTATTTCATTACATTTATATTTTGATGACCTTGCGTTGAGGTGTGGGGTTTTTTAATGGAAAGGCTTTCTTTTGGAAATCATTGTATAATTATTGTGAATAATGTTTATTATTTATTTTCAAATTAAACATGTTGTATCATACTTAGCTTGTGGAATCTGTCATAAAAATAATTATGAAATGAGGGGCTTTGATCCAAACATACTATCACATGAGCATGGTTAACTAAAAAATAAGCCATTTTTTTCTTAATCGTAGGATAATGAGGAAGGTGGTTAGTGAAAAAAATTGATTAGTAACATGGAAAGACATGGTGAATAAGAAGAAAGTACACTATTAATGAGGGCTTGATTAACCTAATTGTTCATGGAATAAAAGGGAAATACAAGAGGGACTATTGTAATGAAATGTGTTGATGTTTGAGAGCATCATGTGCTAAGACATGTAATTATATTTATTTTATATAGAGATGTATTTTATTGCATGTAAAACGAGTATATGGATGCAAGCCCTATGTAGGCATGTGTACATCTGGTTTGATGGTTCATTGGTAGACCCTAGACACATAGACCTAGGTTATAGGGGATGACTTGCATTTCTTGAAATTTGTAGACACTTTGAGTGGGATACATTTCTATCCAAAGTCAATTTTAAAATCAGGAATGTTTGGTTCATCTAGACTTGGTAATAGAGTAATTAAGATAACCTTAATTCGGTTATTAATGGGCTTGAGAGGGCTACCTTTTTATCCAAAATAAATATTAAAATGGAAAATGTTGGGTTAAGATTGGTATGGTAATAGAGTAATTAAGATAACCTTGATTTGGTTACTGATGGGTTTATTGTTGGTAGTTTTGGGTATGTGTTATTGGGTAACACATGCTATATTTGATGTGATGAATACTCTTAAATAGCTTGGAATATTCTAGTGTAACATGATGTGGATCATAGAGGTTTACATCTTGCGCTTAGTATTAAGTGCATGGTGTAGCAAGATGGCACCCAATAAGGAATCAAATAAGGCATAGGTATCTTTGTTTGAAGTCTCCATCTCTGTATATACACAAGGATTCTCTACATCCAGTTTTTCCACAATACATACATAGAACATAAGAAAAATCAACAGAATGGGTAATATGGTATTGAGAGGAATCATTAGTCATCATGATCGAAAAATAAATAGAATGAAATTTCATAGAATGGTGGTGAAGCTTTGGAGTCATGTTTCTATGAAGGAAATACTCATAGGTTTTCCAGACCATGGGATATTTGAGCCACCCTCTAGTTCCAATCTTAGAATCTATTATCTTAGTCTAGATTCAGAAGGCTCAACAATTTTATTTTTTTATTCAAAAAATTCAGGTGCACTAATAGTTGGATTGTCAACACTAATTCAAAAATATCAAATAAGGGCACTGACAGTTGGATGGTCAATGTGGCGCGGGGGAAATATCAAATACAAGTGTTGACATTTGGATTGTCAACATGAATTAAAAAATATATATATGAAGATTAAAGTTCTTACAATTCACATGTCAACAAAGGACTGAGTACCATGAAAAGGTGGCGTTGACAAATACAAGGGAAACACTTTGCTTTACTCTGTTTTTTCCTATAAAAGACAATAATTTTGGTAATAGTTTCTTAACATCAACAGATGAATTTTTTAAAACAAAAAGATTTTTTTTAGGGAATGGACCAATTAACAAAAACCTCTCTCAGTTTTCTAAAATCTATCATGGTTTGAGAGATTCAAATGTATATTTGAGGCCTATTTTTCCATATTTCTTGAAATTATGTTTCCTATAAAAATGCCAAGTCAGTAGCTAAAGGCCACCTCATCAGATTTGACTTGAGGATCAGATATTATCTCCTCCTTGATTATTTCAAGTAGAAATCTATAGATAAATCAAGAGGTTTGAAATCCATTTTTTTGGATCTTGAACATTTGCAGTAGTCTATAAAGATTATCATTCCTGTAATGTATAAGGTTTGGAATTTGAGAAAGAATTACAATTTGTGTATGTGCTTATTTTATGCTTCTTAATCATAGATGAATAGTGATCAAAAGAAGGTAGTCTTCCAAGCCAAGAATTGATGTCTTGATATGTCTTTGTCTTTTTCTTTGTGAATATGTTTACCTTTGTTATTTTCCTTCTTTATTCTTGAATGAAGGTATTAAAGGTGGAATTCATACTTCATTTTCATGTCGTCTTTACCTGATCCGGATCTTGGGGGGAGGCCCCCAGTATCTAAAATATTGAAATGGATCTTAGGGGAAGAGGCTCCCTAGATCTAAAAAACTGCAATGCCAAAAGAAAAGAGGAGAACACCCAATAAAGAAAACCACAAAGAAATTTTTTATTAAAACGAAGAATAACTATAAAAGCTACATTATGGTGGACAATTTGTCCTTTTACAAAATGAGACTTTTTACTTATATCCTTTTTCAGTTATAATACCACGTGTAAATTCCATGGGTGAATGAATACCATGGGTGGATGTCACAATACCATGGACAAATACCATGGGTGAATGAATACCATGGGTGGATGCCACTTACAATACCATGGGTGGATAAATTCCATAGGTGGATGCCACTTACAATACCATGGGTAAATTCCATGGGTGGATGAATAACATGGGTCGATGAATACCATGGGTTGATGCCATTTTCCATTCACATCATTACCATTCAAGTATCACTTTTCTTATCTAAACTAAGTAGTTTTTTTCTATTTGATTCTCTGTTTTAAAACAGTTTTTGGTTATTTTCTCCTTCTACTCTCAATAGCAAGGTTCCCTAAGGATATATCAATTACCCTGCTCTTAACCTTTGTCCCTACAGCCAGTATCATAGTGACCATTGATTAATTTTCAATTTGTATGAGTCCATGCCCAAGGATACACTTTATTTGCCTTACCATCATTCCTAAAACCCTACTGAACTCATGATCTAGCCATTGTACTAAAGACACAACCAACTACTGAGGTGACACTAGGTAGTTGAATTGTAAAGGAGAGAGCCCTCTCCGGGTTGAAGGGGCTAGCCTTTGGCCCTAAAGATTGGTTTGAAAGAGTTACCTTAGGGGGTTTTCCTTTACAACCAAGGTAAAACTTGTAATTGATAACAAAATGAACATTTTCACTCATCCTCTTCTTTAGAGGGAAGAACTTATAGTTGGTCATCTCTATTATCTAATTCCCCTTCTACTCCCACAAGATAACACATTAATTACAATAACAATAGGAATATATGATCTGTTTTTATGAAGGGAACATAGTGAAATATAAATTACTAACCAAAAACATAGAGATACAATGAAACTTGACTTCAATTAAATAATGGAAAATGTTGGAAACTATATAAAAGTATAATGAAAGAAAACTACCTCGAATGTTGCTAGCTTATCTCTAAGAAGAGATGTGATAGTTATGCACCTTCCTAAAATCTATTTCAATGAGGATCCAATACCTTTTGTTATTAGGAAAAATTGATAAGAAAACAATAAAAATCCAAAACCCTAACCCTATAAAATGAAGCATCAAAGGCTTATGGGCCCCAATGGGGTAAGTTGGAATGTTAACTTCCTGGCGTTGTAACTTTGGCATCTGATCTATGTTTGGTGCACATGATAAACTATTGGAAAGGTCTACCAAAGGAATATAATTTCTGACTTTTAATGGTAGTCTATGAATTTTGTAAAGCTGGCTCGTTTCTCCAAAAACACCCTTTATGGCCTCAAAATGGCTTTAAAACTTTAGGACCTAAAAACTGCCAAAAATAGAAAATTAGAAAAATAGGAAACTATGATGCAAAATAGAAAATTATGTTGTGACCAAATGGAATATCTGAGTGGACACAAATATGCACTTCCACCAATAGAGGGCACTTTGCAAGACCTTCCTATGATCATAACATCCCAAGCACCAATTGTTGCAGGTTACAACTAGAGTCATGTGCAAGCATTTCTAGTTATTTAATAAAGAAAGAAGCATATGATTATGTGATTAATAAGATTAAAATAGGTAGTGTAAGTTTATTTTTTTCCCTACTCCAGCGAAATATCAATTGTGTGAGTGAATCTTTCACTTAGAAAAGATGTCACTTCATTTCTTGCGACAATAATTCAAGGTGTCACACAGGAGTCTCCATGGAATGAAAGGATGGATACCATTACTAAAACATATAGCTTGGACGGATATTTATAAAAAAATTCCAAGAGTAGAAATATTGTATGTAAATATTTGCAAGTTTAGTTTGTAAATTTGTTTACAAGTATTATTCCATATGTCAATTCTACAAATAAAAATCCCTAGTATTTATTTTGTTGCAAGCATCTAACCATTTATGATTTATCACATTGTTTCTTAGTTCTTTTAACTTTATTTGGTGTTAAATGTAACCATAGGAGATAATTAGATTGACTCCTCCTGTTACAATAATTTCAACAAATGTCTGTGACAATCATAGCAACAAATTTTCCCCATTTTTCATGGCACTACCTCTTCTCAATTAGCTACATCTATAACTAGAGTATTCAAGCATATGACTATATAAGTTTTCAACATTCCATCTAAGAGGTTACAAATCATATTCACACATATGATTGTATATGGTAGTATTTTTTGACGGTGTTGGACCTACCAACATGTCAGGGGATCTCCCCAGTAAGAAGTCCCAACTAGACATCAGACCGTTTGGAGTAGGAGTCCCAACAGTGGGTAGTAAAGTTATGCCTTGACTACGATAACACGTAGAGCTGAGCAAGATATCCTTGTCGGAAGCAAGTGTATGACCTTGCAACAAGTCATGAGAGATGCATGGGGAGGTTCTAACACACGGAGGGGGGAAGAAGTGTGCACCTTAGAAGCCTGTAATAGTACGCAACCTGAAAGGAACACACGAGCTGAATGACATCACAAACTAGAAAGAAGAATAGTCAAAAATCTAAATTCATGAGTTAAGCCAACAACACGCCTCAATAAGATTCATATAGTCACATACAGAATGTTCCATAAATCAATGCATAAGTAAAACTACATACATTGCTAAAGTAACCAGAATAGTCGAACTACAATAACAGCATATGCATGAAGCATGTTGCTATGTTATATTATATAAAGTGAAAGTTCCATCTATACATACAACCATGACAGCCACTATCGCCAATAGTGGAATGTTACAGTCAACACCACATGCTCCTCCAAAGAGATGTACTCACTCTACACTGTGGAGAAGTCAAGGATCATCACAATACTCTCCAAGCCCTCTCTAAGCAATGCCTAGCAAAAGCTTCACTCCTAAAAATATCGTTCTATGAGTTATGAGGTTCTATTTATAACAAAGGGTGGGGTGACCATTGACATTACCCTTTGTGACTCTTGGAATACCCTCATGACTCTTTACATTACATATCATTGTTTCCATTCTACTAATGACGCTTGGAATTTCACTTTACATCATGTTTACAAAAATGATACATTTTCCACATATACCCATGTGAGACAAAATTGCCTTGAGTCGGCTAGACAAGAGAACACTAAGACTCAGATGACTGTAGAAAGACCAACTCATCCACCTTCTCTCCATGATACTCGATGATGAACTGATGCCATGGATGATAGTGCACAATGGTGTCTATATACTCTTTCATGAAGTTCTTTTGGTAACGAAATCTTGCCTCCATTTCGTCCGAGTATACTGATTTGAAACCTCAATCCAACTCATCCTATAACATGTGCACCTTAGTCCTGAGAAAGGCCATACCAACAATGTACATCCACATGTTATATGTGCTGACTTGAAAATCTGTGTTGGTGGTCGTTAGCATCAACTGATCAAATTACGCATCAAGTTCTTATTTGACATGGTTATTCTCTTTGGCCTCGGTGAGCATACCAATCAACTGAGTGGTATTACTTTCTCATGACGACATCCAAACTCATGTACAATCGTGCATACGAAGCCTCAATACTAGTGATGAGCGATGGGAGTTCCTCATAGTTCTGAATCTTACTCTGGATGTGTGCTTTGTCCAACTACACTTGTGGCTTCATGATCTTGTGCAAGTGAAGCGGGGCTCCCTTGCATCTCATTGTACATGTTTATACATGATCAACTATGGCATGTATGTCTGCGAGTGTTTGTTCTATCTCAGTGTAGCACTACTGATGACCATGTAGGTGGACAAATTCCTTGTGCACGGTGACAAACCTATCATAAAATCTCTGCATAACTGTCTCAAGGGCCGATACTTCAGCAAGTATGGCCATCTTCATCCCTTCTCTAGCAGATATTGTTGATTGTTCCTCTCTTTGATTGACTTCTTGCAACTCCTTAACCATGCACTCATTTCTTCCTATCAATAATCTAACACTCGAGCTGGTGGCTTCGACATAAGCCTTTTTAGCATCGGTGAAGAATGCTAGATGTCTTCGTATATCTTACATAATCACCCATTACTCAAAGTGTGTAGGTGATGCATGCTCATTTGGGTTGCGCACTCTACGTGATTGTACAACTATGTGATGTGACTCATCAAAGGTTATGTTGTACATCTCTTTTCCCAGATGGTCCTCAAGGAAAATGGTATCCCCTTCTTCACTCAGAACTTTCTCTGATGTTGGAGCTAGTGAAGCCTATGGAGTGACCTTGGTTGTTATTGGCATGAGGTCGGTATCCTGATCTTGTTCTAGGTGCTTCACCTCCATGTCCATATGTTCTACTATCTGTTCATCCTGTAGAGAAAATTATTGTTCTTATGGCTCCTCACCCTGTTCATCATATGTTGTTGGTTCAAAGTCATCAACAAGAAAACTTTAGTTGAGTAGTGCAGTTGGCCAGTTCTACGCAATTCCTGAGAACATTGTAGCTGGCCTAGGCTGCTCTACACATTTCTGGATGGCAGTGTAGATGGGCCAGTTTTTGCACAATTCTGGAAGGTAGTACAACTGATTGAAACTCTGTAATTTTCCAGAGTAGTGTCAGCTATCGAGCTCTGTGAAATTTCTAGAGCAAGGTTGTCTGGCCTGCTCTGTGCAATTTCTGAGTGCAAGGCAGTTGTTGGGCTGCTCTACGAAGTTTTGGAGGGGAAGACAGGATACCCTCCAAATTTGCATAGTTTTTTGAATAACTAATCGACCTGTGTATGTTTGTGTACATGGGAAAGATCATTCACCCCTGTTCAATGACATCCACAGTACTGCTTTCAACCATCTCTTTTGATCGTGCTCTCTTGGAAGCCATTCTACCTGTACTGCTAAGACACTGACGAACACCTGTGATACTTATAGACAAAGCAAAACTCATGGCAAGAAAATGTCAGTTGCGCAGTGCAGTTGGCTAGTTCTGCATAGTTCCAAAGAACAATGCAGCTGGCTTGGGCTACTCTGCGCATTTCTGGATAGCAATGCAAATGGCCAGTTTCTGCACAATTGTGGATGGTAGTACATCTCGCTAAAACTGCACAATTTTCGAGAGCAGTGTTGCCTGGCCTGCTCCGTGCAATTTCTAAGCGTACGGTAACTGTTGGGATGCTTTGTGTATTTCTGGAGGGGAAGACAAGCTTCCCTCTAGATTTACGCAGTTTTTCCCGACAGATGATCGACCAAATGTGAACCAAGTGTTGGGTGTGCTTGTGGTTGACTGACGGGACACGTGAGTTGAACACAAGCTATGAAATGATAGATGAAATCAAATAAACACAAGTACCTGATCAATGTAGGATAACTACGATGATTTTGAGGAGGGAGGCTCCAAATCAAAGCAAAGGAAAAATTTTGGAGGATGGTTGTAGCCACTACAACATTGGCGACACACTGGTAGAAATCCAGCTCTCTATATGGACCTTGTTCATGAAAAGTGAGTCTAACTCCTTCGGAAGTATTTTTCGATTCTTTGATCGTCATGGATTCAACACTAGGCTTGAGTTAAATATATAATCCCTTACCATTCTCTTTACCAGTCAGCACACATTCTAAGCCAACTCAAGTTAGTTGTTTCGATTGGGGATGAGGGATATATTGGTACACAAGTAATAAAGATATCAAAGTCTTATTTTCATCTCTAGTGTTGCTCCACTACCAACAGACCTAGATAGTACCCCAACAGAGTCACGTAGGGACACAAGCATCACTCCACTACTAGCAAGCATGTTCAGTACCCCGACGAAGTTACTTGTATCGCCTCTCTATGTAGGAAGTGTTTCTCTTCTTTTGCCTTATTCATTTTTTAATTTTTAATTTCTTTCATTTTTCAAAGAACTATGCATAGGCACTTATTTATTTCAGAGGTGGAAGAGGGATCTTGACATATTGAGAGTAGAAGAGGTTGTCCCTTTAGAGAAGTATTTTATATATACCTCTAAAAATGCTCATTAAGGTTTTTCCCCTCACCTTACTCTACTTGACTGAGTTGATAATGGTTAACCCCAAAGAACCAACTAGAGTAGTTGGTACTAGTTAAAGTGCAAGCATTGTGTTTTCACCAAGATTTACTTGAACATAACGTATTTTCCATCAGGCTATCATCGACTAGAGAGAACAAGTTATTTCGTAAAGAGAGAGGACAACATATAACTAAGTGTTGATAGCAGTACAAGTCCTCTTGCACTTTACCTTGCTTGCCTCGAGATCCACACACGGCTTCATATGAAACTAAACCTATGGGTTAAAAAAAAGAAAACAAATAGAATGCAAAGGACATAAGTAAATGAAAGGAAAGAAAGAAAACAAAGTAAGAAAACAAGAAACACAAACAAAGCAAGCATGCAAACCAAGCAAAACAAGAAATAAAAAAATACTCCTCCTCCTAAGCTAAACAATGCATAGGCCTTTTCACGTGAAGTGATATTTCCAATGTAGTCATTAGTGCATTGGTTGGCCCATGCTGGTGAAGGCGTGGTCTACAAGAATGATAAACATGTAAACCAGAAAGCATGAAAGATATAATAGTGAAGAGCAACACACTTCGAGTTTAAAAATATCCACAAAAAATGAAAGAATAAAAGCACAAGACAAGCATTATGCGGATGTATCATGGTCATGCTTCAAACTGCGTGTAGATGAAAAACATGTACACTCTTTTGATCGTGACAAACGCGAAAACATGATAAGGAAAGACAATTTATGCTTAACAAGAGTGATTGTTGTGTATGATTCCTTCAATGCTTGAGTGATGGAATCATGTGATTCAGGTGGAGGATGTGAATTCTGTGAAGTGGATTGATCTTCAATGAAAAAAGGTGAGTGATGAAGAGCCTTGGGTGTTTCAACATATTTCTGATCTAGAGAGGATTCAACCTTAAGATAGTGATGGCCTCACATAGCCATCAACTCAGGTTGAAGTGCCTCAGCAGATTTTGGGGTTTCCACTTCATCAACAGGTAGATCATCGATGATCAACAGCTTAGAAAGATCGACAAAGAATGAATCAACATCGTGATCGAATGAAAGAGAAAAGAGATCATGAAAACCCTGATAAGAAAATTTGATATGTTCATCGACATCCTCATCATCTGATGAATCATACAGAGGGGTTGATGAGAAGCAAGAATATCATCCTCTAAATTCTCAGAAAAGACGGATGAAATATTGAGTGGATTTGCAAACACATATGTGTCCTCTCCGCTTTGTAATGCCAGACTAACATCTCATGTATTCTGTGAATTGTTGGAAGTAGATGCATCTGATAATGTATTCTCACACGTAAAATCAAGAATGAAAGAATCACCAAAGATGTCAGGGAAAAGCGATTGAGGTGTGGACATAAGGAGATCATCCCTCATTGCAGGTTCTTCTTCATATTCCCACACATACTCAACATAAATGATAGCACAGGTTGGACAACACCAACTCTGTCGACAACTTGATCATCATGAACAACAAGTGTGGAGTCTGGAATAGGACAACACAACATAGTACAATCCAGAGGATCAACAAAACGCGGGGACGAAGGTTGAGGAACTAAATCCACATAACAACTGACAGTCTTGTTAGCCAAATCTGCATAGAGATCAAAAGCAGGTGGAGTGGGAGGATGTGATAGTTCAACAGCTAGATGTGCACCTTCTCCCACCTCACACTGTGGGACCAGATTTGTTTGATGTGATGAGGACAGACAATCACTTGTGACCGAAATTGTGTCTGCCTTGGATTCAACATCTCTAAAACCGAGGTATGCTAGGGTCGGTTTCAATGATTCTAAGATATGCAAATTCTCAGATATGTGAAGAATATACTGAAATATTTCATTAAGAAATTCCCAATCAATTTCATCCTCTAAGAATTGAAATATGAGATTTATGCAGGAGCATTGACTCGAAACTATTATTGTATTTTAGTAGACATAGGGGGTCTTGTCTTTTCAAGTAAGTTGGATTCCTATGTATGTAATTATTAATGTTTTGAGTGGTTAAAGTAGGAATTAATTAGATAAGTGTGAGGTTATTTGTAAATGGTCTCAAGTGTAGGAGAACATGAGTGATTAATGATGATGAGAGAGTTGGAAATCAATTGTAACTCTTATTGGTCTCATGATTCAAGGAACTATAGAGGAATCTTAGGGATCAGTGGGAGTTAAAAGTGGACTTAGAGAATATTGAGGAGTTAGTTCAGCAGATTAAGGATCTGAACTAGAATTAGTTCAATGGAACCTTTTCGTATAAAGGTAAGCCTAAAAGGTGAGAAAAAGTTAGTCAATCAGTAGTTAGAAGATTAGTTAGAGGAGTCAGTCAGTTAGATTGTAAGCCTACGGGCAAGAGAAGAAAGGTCACTGATCAGAAAATTAGGCCAGAGAGAGAGACTCTTGTGTAAATACTCATTTATCAATATAAATAACTTGATTCAGAGTTTGTACAATGTGTACTGTGTAATTGAATTTACTCTGTGTGTGGCTAGAGTGATTCTGCATAACTTATGTTGTAGGTGCAGAACAGAGATGAGACACAGAGAAGCATAATAGAAAAACTTCCAACTGTGGTTGGGTAGAAGTTGTTGAGGCAGCTCCACAGTTGCGATTGTGGGTAGAGTTGGCTTAGAGATAACAATTCCAACAAAAGGAGTGTTGGGTAGAATTGTTAGTCAGCGAGTGGTTCAAGGAGAGAACCATAGAGCTTGTGTTACAACTTTGTATACATCGGAGGAAGCCTTTAGTGTTACAGTGAAGGTGGAGGAGCATAAAGGCGCGAGTGGAGTTAAGTTAAGGAGAGAAGTTTTGGTGGAACAACAATGGACCAGAACCCTGAAGAAGTGAAAAAATAGAAAACCATGGAAGAAATGGCATAAGGCCAAACTAAAGTGTAGTGAGGGTAGGGAGTGTATGGAAACTTGATCGTAGTTGAAGTCCTATAGTAAATCTCAACCTTCGATCACAAAAGTGAATGCCACGTCACAGTCAACCATGGGATTAAGTTGATCGATAACTTGCGTGCTAGTTGAAGGGCCGCAGATCGTAGGATCTAAGAGCCTCGTCGTCCAATGGATATCGGGCTGCAAAGAGATCGAATGTTAAGTGGAAGGGTAGACCCAAACTTTTATATATTGAGGGTTTATAATTCTCATTGGGTCTGTAAAGTGGCTAAATGACATGTAAGTAGTCCACCTGATATCATTGTGGACCGTCGGGTCAATTGGATCTTGATCAATGGTTGTAAAGCGTCGGTTTGGGTTGTTGATCGAGAAGAAGTACAGTCGTCTGATCGAGGACAAGATCAACGGTGGAGAAATATCGCAACAAAGAATTTGAAGTCCAGTTGTGTTGTCGCACGTCGCTTGCGAAAGGCGATGGAAGCATAAGTTGATGTGTTGCGATATTGCGAGGCCTGTTGATTTGAAGAATGAAATCAATGGTCGGGAAACGAAATCGCATATCATAAGTCAGGAGTCTCGAAGACATGATCTATTGAGTTGAAAGGTTTCACGATAAAGGAGGAGTTGGCTTATAGAATGGGTTTGGTTAATATGCGTGGTTAAAGGATTAACCAAGGTTTCCATAAAGGGGGAAAGGTTGAGTTATAAAGTTCTGATAGAAAGATTATGAAGGGTTAGACTATGGAAACTATAATGAAATGTTTTTGCATGAATGTTAAATGAAGGGGCCTTAACCTTATGTTATGAAGGTTTGACCAAGTAGGTCATAGAAATTCCTGGGATAGATGAGGTTATGCATTTTATGTGCATACTGTGGTTATAGAGGGTTTTACCCCGCGTCATAGATTACGGAAGTGATACCAAAATTGTGCCAAAGATTCATCAGTAGCCTTTCTTAAATGGAGAATTTTTTTATTAAGTGCTTGACGGTCAAATTTATGGAAAGCATGAGATAACTCTAAAACAAGGTGATCAAATGAGTGAATATATATTTCGGGCAGTGTGTTAAACCATTTCAATGGGGGCCCACGAAGTGTGAATGTGAACAATGTGAAGATCACATAAAACTCATGGGATTCAATTTTTTCACATAGATTGGAAAAGGCAAGACTATTCCCATCCCAAGTTGTTCCACCTTCACCTTCATATGTGTTATGTGACAAGAGATTCTAGAACTCCTCCGAGATTTTAAAGTCATCTCCATAAGAAAAACATCTCAGAGGACGAAGAGTAACATAAGACATGATATTTGTCTGAAGATTCAAAAATAGATTTCGAGGGCTCAGCTTGTCATCTGGCCCTCCTTCTAGCACCATAAATGTTTATGGTGCTAGACCTACCAACATGTTAGGGGATATCCCCTGTAATAAGTCCCAACTAGACCTCAACCGTTTGGAGTAGGAGTCCTAGCAGTGGGTGGTAAAGCTATGCCTTGACTGTTATAGCACGCAGAGGTGAACAAGATATCCTTGTGAAAAGCAAGTGTGTGACCTTGCAGCAAGTCACGAGACATGCATGGGGAGGTTCTAACACAGGAAGGGGGAAAGAAGTGTGCCCCTTAGAAGCCTGTAATAGTATGCAGCCTGAACGGAGCACACAAGCTAAATGACACCACAAACTGGAAAGTGGAAAAGTTAACAATTGTTGGGACAGGGTCCCCTAAGGTAAATTTTGCGGCAAAAGCCCAAATTTTGTATATAAAGAGTAAAGTCTCCACAAGATGTGGTCGTGGAGCGTGTAGATGTAAAGGGTCATAAAGGGTTTTTACCCTTCTTTTATGTAAGATGTGTCAGCTTTAGAAGATGTACCCATGGTCCACGGACCATGGGATTGTATAAAAAGGAAAATCTTAGAGAGTCTAAGGCAAGTTTTTGGTAGCCCAAGATATGAATGTAATGGGTCAGTAGAAGTGAAGAGCGAAGAGTCTTAGAGTATAATAGAGGTTCTGTAGCTGTGTGCGGAGAGGCCTAGAGTAGAGTCTGTAGCTAAGTGCACAGACCCCTGCAGCTGAGTGCACAGGGTAGTTTGAGTCTGTAAGAAGATATGAAGCATTAATGAAGAGATTGTTCTAGAAATATCTATGTTTTGTCCTTTTACTTCTGTTATGAATGAATGATATTATGTTATGATGAATAATGTGTTTTATAGTTTAATGCTGTATTGATGTGTGAATCTATATGTTTTACAATGTTATACGAACACAAGTCATAACATCTATTTACAAAGATTATCTTAATGCATGTTAAAATTATCAGATACTTAAGTTGATCTAGGTAAATACAGAAGTAGAAGCAATCTCAGAAGCGCGTAAGTAGTTGATTCACCTGTTTAAGGTCCGCGAAAGATAGTCATAGACCTTCGCGAAGATCTAAGGGTGATTAAGAGAAGTATATCGAGAAGCCCTAAAAGGCTTATTGATCTACTTGAAGGCAGAGTTAGGGAATACAATTACATTAAACTAATCTCTGGGTGTGGAAACTTGGTTCTAGCATCCCCCCCATACTGCTTCGAGTGAGACTTCAGTCCATGATCTACAGATTGATGCCGAAAGGGCCAGTAATGCAGGGATTTGTTTGGCTCACTTAACACTGAACCTCGGTCAGGACCCCCTAAGCCAAGAAATGGTTCTATTTCCAAGACCAAGATATGCATAAAGAGATGTGTGATGTCGCATCACCAGAATCCAACTAAGAAAGAAATTGAAGATTGAATGGATAGAAAGATCCACGAACTCACGGCGCAAGAGAAATGGAACCCACGATTGATGAAATAATAGTCGTTGGATAGGTATCTATACACAGAGATACATGAATTGTTCTTATATTCCTTCCCAGTCAAATTATACGAGTGGATTGCAAAATTGGAAAACAAACAATGAAGGTGGAGGCTTGACGGTCCCATAGTTTGGACCCCGGAGTTAGTGCAAAGATTGGAAGCCTCTGAAGATAAGATCATGTGTGCTGTCAATAACTGGCTTGATCGTATGATAGGAGGATTTGTGATGGAGTTCGCAATCGATACCTTGGTCAGCTATAGCAAAGTAGAGCAACGCTTCTTCAAAGGACCGCGAGGTAAGTATTTAAGATCTTTGAATATTTGGATTAAAATTCTGTTGTGTAAAAAGTGGGTTATGAAATTAGCTTGATTTTTGGAGCTACGTGAAGTGGAAAGTTATTCAAGGATAGAAAGGGAACAACACCTGAATACAACCCGTTGATAGAGACTCCTCTGAGTGACATTGAGGAAGCAGCACAGGCTTCTCCGCAGAGCCTTGTGCAGTTAATAAGTTGAGGGTTCCCACGAATACCACATCCACCCACACCGCCTCCATCTTCACCTCCACCGCATAAAGCTTCGCCCAAACTACCACCACATCCACCACCATTCAATATGGTGAATTCAGTAAAATTGCCTATTTTCAAGGGCTTGGGAACGAGGACCCAGATCAATTTTAGTTCGTTGCAAAGGTTGTGTTGGAAGCCCGTGGCATTACAGATGATTAGATGAAGAAAGTAACGTTGTTTACTTCTTTGCAAGAACGCGCGCTAACGTGGTACATTAAGTACTGCATTAATAACTCAATGGCTACGTTGGCATACATTCAAACTGTGTTGAATAAGGAATTCAGTAGGCCCAAATCTGAAGCGCAATTGTTTGTTGGATTCAAGGAGTTCATGATGAAGCCTAGCGAGACACCCTGGGAGCTAGGTCAAAGGTTGACGTGCAAGATCGACAAAGCTAAGATGAATCTTATGGATGGACAACACTGCGAATGGTGTGTGGTTTCACTCTTGGCTCATCCAAGGGTTGCTTTATCATAGAAAAATATTGGGACCCAGGCGGAGGCCCTGGAAATTGCGATGAGACTCCATGAGACACCAATTCAAGATGCTGCTTTGGGAGTTCAATAGATTCACACAGAGTTGTAGAACCTTTGCTTAGAATTCGAGAGTCTCAAGAAGGATAGAACAACTCGGCCAGAGGTGCATGAAGAGATTTGGTGGTTGAAATGTAAGTGTCAAGGGCATGATAAAGATCATTTTCCTGTCTTTGCAAATTATGTTTCAGGAGGAGGGATAATGCCCCTGAGGCCAGAAGCTCAAGCATGGCCAAGTGCAGGGCCCACGTTGTGGTGTGCTATCTATCAGGTAGCTGGAAAACATGTGACAAATAATTCCCAATTGCTCCAGAAATTCGTACAGATACCACAACAACTCTTATGCAACTTCTCCAAATCAGTATGTCATGAGGAGCGTAATTGTCGTAGTTACAAGTTAATGATGGAGAGAACGAATGCATACCAAATGCAGACTGAGACTCGGCCTCCGGATCAAGGCATTGGGGGAGCGTAAGGAGGATATCGGGGGTGTGGATGAGGCCGAGGCAGAGGATGACCTACGAGAGGCCAAGGGCAAGTTATTTTCTACAAGTGTGGAGGTCCAGGACACTACACGTGAGAATGTACGAACCTGACACGCCTATCGTGTCGATACTGTACTTAGTTTGACCACGCGAGAGAATACTGCCTTGTATTAATAGCTAAGATGCACAAAAAGGGCATGCAGCCTCAGCAGCCTACACAGAACCTACAGATGATGAGGGCTGAACCCTACGAACAGGATCCCAAAGTGAATATTGTGTCGCGAAGTGGAATGACGACTGGTTAAGATAAGGGAAAGCAGCCTGAAGAAATTTAATGGGTCCACAAAGATCCAAAAAAGGAGGTCGACTTTGATCTAGAGCACGCGAAAGAAACCTTCATAGAAGCATAGAAAAGTTTCGCTGAAGCTTCTGCCTCAAGAGGTCAGGATAAGTAGTATGAAGAAATGGACCCATCCATGCTTACTACCTTTTTGGAGACCTGTATGAAGCTGCTACATGATAGCAAGGCCGTAAATGGATTACAGGAGTTGATCAATAAATGTGATGGTAATGCTCCTAAGGGACCGCGCGTGGTTAGGAAATTTGATAACCATAATGCAAGAATAAGGCGTGAGATGAGGCTCACCGCAAAAATAGGAGAGTATCAAATGGACCAAGTTATTCTGGATCTTAGGTCAGATGCGAATGTTTTTCCTAAACAAACATGGGAGAGAATGGGGAGACCTATGTTGCAATAGTCTCCTATTCAATTAAGGATGGAGAATCAACAAAATATTATCCCCATGGGAAGATTGCAGGGAGTGACAGTTGATATTGAAGGCGCGAGCGCATTGACATATTTCGAGGTAATAGAGATTGTCGATGATAATAATCCCTACCCCGTGCTCCTTGGGATCAACTGGGCTATTGACATGAACATGGTGATCAATTTGAAGAAGTGGACGATGTCATTTGAAAGAAAATTGGTCTGCGTAGTAGTACCTTTGGACCTTGCAGAAGGACCATGCTATACTGAACCGGTCCGTGATTATGAAAGTGACGATGATTTGGACCAGATTTATAAGATAACGTAACGAGATCAAGATTGGGTGAATCCAATAGATGATGGATGTATTTCATGGGACCATGAGAGCTCCTCACATATGATTTATATGAAGAATTGGAACACTGGCATAATCGATTGCACGAAGTGTCTATGCTACGATGTAACATGATGACCGAATTTCTGCGCTGTGTATCATCGGAGGTAAGAAGTCTGCCATATTATGATGGTTTAACTAATGTTGATAAATTTTTGGATGCATTTGAAAGGGAAGTTTTGGCTTGTATGGGCCTGACCCAGGTTTAGAGGTGATTCAGCCAAGCAAATCTCGGTACTACTATCCCTTTCGGCAATAGTCCGCGGAGTGTGGACTAAGGTCTCACCCGAAGTAGTACGGGAGGGTGCTAGAACCATGCTTCCACACCCTGGGGATGTCTGATGAGCTTCTGGAGGTCCGCAGTTTGACCCTGCATGCACGTCGCTATGCGCACTGGTTATTCCTTCACAACCTATGATGCTGCTTCTGCGCAGCCCTATCTGGGGCACGACCCATGTAATACCCAAATTCCTTGCTATTTAATCTATTATTACCTAATTACTTAACTTATTTGTGTAAGACTAATGATTATTACAACATATTCAGCAATCATATCAGTGTGTGCAATAAATAAAACAATGTAAATGTAAAGAAGGCAATGCACAAGCATATATATAGAAATAGGAATCAATCTTCTCTTTATTATTCTTCGATCAAGATTACAGACTTGACACTACCCTGTGCACTTAGCTACAGGGGTCCGTGCACTTAGTTGCGGACTCTACTAGGCCTCTGCGCACATAGCTGCAAAGCCTCTTTGTACTACTACGACCTAATACACTTAGACTCTTACTCTATGTTTCAACCATTCGTATTCTTCTTTTCTCTTCACTCCCTTTACAACTTAGAGCCTCGCTCCATTTATACAATCCCATGGTCTGCGGACCATGGATAGGCCATGACTTTACATTACATTACAATACTTTAGGGTGGACAGCCCTATGACTCAACCTATACTTCGCGCTCTGTGCCCACAATTCGCGGAGTCTTACAATTCATTTGACCAAAACTTGGGCTTTGAGCCCCAAAACATGATGTGGGGGGATTCCATGCCCAACAGGAAGTGCCAGAGAAGCATCGCTTCCAAGCTTTGGACTTGGCGCTGCGCACTACGCCTACAAGATGGTGGGGTATGCATAAAGACAATTTCGATGGATGGCGTGACTACAGAAGACTGATGAGGGTGTGGTTTGGTTGCCCAAAGGTGCGATTTACAAAGAAATATGATGGAAGGGGTGATCCATGTGACCACTTGGCAAAATGGACTGATGCTTATGGAGCAGAACCTCAACCTGAGTGGGTGCATTTGTTCTGTCATACTTTGGATGTAATACCAATGAACTGGTACTTGGAAATAGAGCTCCACCATGGCACTGGAGAGTGGGATGTTTTGCGATAGGGATTTTTGATGACCTTTAACTATGAGGATGGATTTGAGTGCATTGATGAAGCACTGCAGGAGGTCAAAGAAGCGATCTTCAGAATACCATAGGATCCCTTGGATTTGATTCAACGAGATTGGACCACCCAGCTGTGCCATGCACTGGAGTGCTACAATGTGACTGCTGAAGAAGATGACAAGGATCCCTGGAACATTAATATCCCAGAGACAGAACGTCACCACAAAGTTGAGGGTCCCCAGATAGAGAATCCAGATATCATCGCGTCACTGAAAACTTGACAAGTGAGCATTGGCACAGAGGCAGAGCCGAAGTTTTTGAAGATAGGGGACTACCGGGATGATGCTATGGTGGATAAGGTAACTGAGTTGCTTTGCGTGTACCAGGATTTGTTCCCTACAAAATTTTCATACCTGAAAGGTATAATAGGCGATTTAGGGGTGATTAGGATAATTTTGAAACCAAATGCGAACACTGTGAAATGGAGGCCATACCGCTTGAATCCTAAGTATGAAGAAAGGGTCCACTTAGAATTGGACAAAATGTTGGTAGAGGGAATCATTGAACCAGTGGAGGAATCCAATTGGGATAGTCCTATGGTCATTTAGGAAAATAAGTAGAAGGATGAAATAAGGATATGCATAGATCTCAGGAAGCTGAACGATGGTTGTGCACATGATCCTTTTCCAACTCCATTCACCGATAAAGTGCTGGACAATGCAGGAGGATATGAAGCATATTCATTGACTGATGGGTTCTGAGGGTACCATCAGGTCAATATCACGACAGAAGACAGGAGTAAGACTACCTTCCGACCGAGTGTGGTTTCTTTCAGTATACTGTAGTGCCTTTTGGACTGAAGAATGCACTGGAAAGCTTTTCACGCGTAGTCATCGCGACATTCAAGGACTTCATTCACAAGTTTTTGGAGGTATACTTTAACGATTGGATGGTGTTTGGGCTGGTGAAGCGCCACGTAGGTATTCTATGCTTGATGCTAGATACATGCCAGATATATCAGATCATGCTAAATTTGAAGAAATGTTTATTTTGTGTTCCCTTCAGAATCTTGCTAGGTCATGTGGTATGCAGACATGGATTAATGGTAGACCCTGCTAAGATCGCAGTTATCATCAATCTGGAGGTGCCAAGAAGTGTCAAACAACTGCATGAAACGCTAGGCATACTAGTTATTACTGAAATTTCATCAAGAGGTATGCCCATATTACTGCACTGATGGAAAAATTGTTGAAGAAGGATGCTACATTCTGTTGGAATGAAGAATTTCAGCGGAGCCTGGATGTGTTAAATGAGAAGATGGTCACTGCACAGATTCTAGTCTTCCCAGATTGGAAGAAGGAATTTCATGTGCATGTGGATGTGTCATGTATTGTGCTGGGAGTAGTATTGACAGAGGCCAGTGAGGGAGAGTTGGATCACCCTATCGCGTTTGAAAGTAGGAAGTTATCTAAGGATAAGAAGAATTATTCGATGACAGAGTGCAAAGGTTTAGATATGGTGTACGTGTTCCAGAAGTTCAAAAATTACTTGCTATGCAGACACTTTAACATGTATACAAACGATTTTGCATTAAAGTACCTGGTCAATAAGCTTGTGTTGGGGGGGAAATATGAATATGGTTGTTGTTGTTTCAAGGATATGATTTCGAAGTCATTGTGAAGCTAGGGCAATTGAATGCAGGACCAAATCATCTGTCACGCACTAAAACATGGGAGGAGCCTAGCAATTTAGAGGAGGGGCTGCCTGACACATATCTCTTTGCGGTGCACATAGCAGAAAATCATTTTGTAGACATCATACACTTTTTGACTACAAGAATGGCTCCAGAAGGGTACACCACGCAACCAAAAGATGGTATTGGTGGTGCACGCGACAGATTTTTCTTTTATTGCAGGTCACTTGTATAAGATGGGAGCAGATGAGATATTATGACGTTATGTGCCTAAGTTTGAATGAAGCAACATCCTAGCTGAAGCTCATGGAGGAGCCACAGGAGGACATTATGCAGGAAAAGCAAGAGTGTAGAAGATTTTACACGTTGGGTTGTGGTGGCTGACACTGCATAAGGATTCCAAAGCATATTGTAGGGCATGCGATGCATATCAGAGGACGGACAGGACATTGCAACCATTTTAAAAATGGGAAATTGATTTTGTAGGACCAATTCAGCCTCCAGGAAAGAAGACAGGTGCACGATATATCATCACCACGATTGAGTATTTGACTAGATGGGCGGAGGTGGAACCTGTAAAAGATTGTGTAGGGGAAACAACACCTAAGTTCCTATTCGAATCTGTGCTGACCAGGTTCGGTTGCCCGAAGGTGTTGATGAGTGATCACGGTACGCACTTCCTTAATGAAATGATGAGCACGCTGACAGAAGAATTCCAAGTTTATCATCAAAAGAGCACGCCATATCACCCTTAGGATAATGGGATGGTGGAAGCATTTAATAAGATATTGGAGAACGAACTAACAAAGGTTTGCAATGCACAAAGGAATGATTGGGACATGCATGTACCAGTGGTGTTATGGGCTTATAGAACTACTTGTAAGAAGTTGACTGGACATACACCTTTTCGACTAGTCTATGGTGTAGAAGTTGTGATGTTGATGGAGTACATTGTGCCTAGTCTATAGATAACAGCATTCGCAGGAATGGTGGACTGTAGAGACTTAGAGGAAAGGCTCACACAACTGACATAGTTGGAGGAAGATAAATTCTTGGTTGGATTCCATCAATAAGTTCAGAAGGAGCGGAAAAAGGCATGGCACGATCGACACATCAAACTGCACACCTTCAAGGTAAATGATTTAGTTTTATTATATTACAACAAGTTTGATAAATTTCCAGAAAAATTTTAGATGCTTTGGATGGGGCCATATGGGATCAAGGATATTACCGATGGTGGAGCAATTCAACTTGTGAAATTGAAGGGAGATCCATTTCCTGGAAAGGTAAATGGCAACCCATCGAAGCCATACACCGGGTATCTGACTAGATGAATATATGATAGTAGCAGAGTATTAGTGCTCCAGGAAGCTGCAAGGAGACGTGGGACTATAAACTACACTTCTTGGGTTGTAGAGTTGCGTGATGAGGGGCTTGCGTGGAATAGAATGGTGTCACAGTGTTAGCAGACACATGAAGGGAGCAGTGCGAAGGGAGCTGCACTACAGGACGAGAGACTACATAGAGTGGCCAAAAAGTGACCATTACCGTCAATGTTCATGATTTGATAGTGAGAAAATGACTATGAGGAGCGGGGGGGGCATTTAAGGCTGAATTTAAGAGCGATATCTTAAAAAATATGCCACGAATCTAGAATTTATGAGCGTATTTTGGGGGGAATGGTTGAATTTGAATTTGAATTTTCTTATAAATCACAGATGGTCTTCCAATGAGATACACTTTTCATTCTGAGAGTTTGTGTGTTGTTTTTTCTTGTGTGCATGAACCATGTGTTCTTTGAGGACTTGATCGCCAGTTCTGTATTTGAGAGGTTACCCGAGGAAATCCGACAACTCATTAACAGCTTCATGTCTGCACCAGTTGAGACTGCGAGTGCTGGAGGGTCTATTACCTCTGAGGGAGAAGCCCCTGAGGTTGTTAGAATGGAGGTTCTTGCAGCAATGCCGAAGTCGCTGAGGTCACCTAGGCCAGAGCCTACGCCGGCAAGAGAGGTCCCTAAGATAAAGAAGGATAAATAGAAGAAGACACTGCCGATGTGTGAGTCACCAAGGAAACATCCAGCTACACAGGAACAGAGAAAAGAAAAGCCAATTGTGTAGGAAAAGGGCAAAGAGGTGCACCTGGAGGGCGATGAGGGTGTGGAAGACATAGATGTTGAGGGGGTAGACCCTATTTTGAAGCTACCAGAGTACATCCCTCCATGCTAGGGCAAGGTGAAGGTCCCGAAGGACCCAGATGAGGGACAGTTCCTCCTGAACACCCCTCTACTGCAGGAAAACGTAATGTTTGAAGGTCCGTGCTTGGTGTGCATCCCAGATGTGAAGCTTGAGGAATGGGACATGTAGGACATTGAGCGGTTTCCCCACCTAGCTACCAATACATTCATGAAGCACATGCTCTACAAGGAGTCTAGTGTCATCGTGCTAGAGCTAGTGGAATGGATTCGAGGGGTAAACAAGGCAAGATTATTGAACCTCCTATGGGTGTCGCATTACCACTGCGCACCCATAAACTTAACGGTCATCAAGCAGCTGCTATGCCTTGTGCATGGCGGGTGCTTATGGTTGGGTGACCGATCCAAATCACTGATATGCTGATCTATAAGATCACATTAATCCCTCACTCTAGAATGAATCCAGCAAAGGCAGTTGGCGGCAAGATGGGAGAGTGCGACATCACCAAGAAGATGAAGGACACCTTCAAACTTGTGAAGAAAGAACATGGGTATTCCATCTATAGTATTACTGACACCGCAGTGTAGGTGGCCATCCAAATTCTGACATGACAACAAGTTTGATAAATTTCCAGAAAAATTTTAGATGCTTTGGATGGGGCCATATGGGATCAAGGATATTACCGATGGTGGAGCAATTCAACTTGTGAAATTGAAGGGAGATCCATTTCCTGGAAAGGTAAATGGCAACCCATCGAAGCCATACACCGGGTATCTGACTAGATGAATATATTATAGTAGCATAGTATTAGTGCTCCAGGAAGCTGCAAGGAGACGTGGGACTATAAACTACACTTCTTGGGTTGTAGAGTTGCGTGATGAGGGGCCTGCATGGAATAGAATGGTGTCACAGTGTTAGCAGACACATGAAGGGAGCAGTGCGAAGGGAGCTGCACTACAGGACGAGAGACTACATAGAGTGGCCAAAAAGTGACCATTACCGTCAATGTTCATGATTTGATAGTGAGAAAATGACTATGAGGAGCGGGGGGGGCATTTAAGGCTGAATTTAAGAGCGATATCTTAAAAAATATGCCACGAATCTAGAATTTATGAGCGTATTTTGGGGGGAATGGTTGAATTTGAATTTGAATTTTCTTATAAATCACAGATGGTCTTCCAATGAGATACACTTTTCATTCTGAGATTTTGTGTGTTGTTTTTTCTTGTGTGCATGAACCATGCGTTCTTTGAGGACTTGATCGCCAGTTCTGTATTTGAGAGGTTACCCGAGGAAATCCGACAACTCATTAACAGCTTCATGTCTGCACCAGCTGAGACTGCGAGTGCTGGAGGGTCTATTACCTTTGAGGGAGAAGCCCCTGAGGTTGTTAGAATGGAGGTTCTTGCAGCAATGCCGAAGTCGCTGAGGTCACCTAGGCCGGAGCCTACGCCGGCAAGAGAGGTCCCTAAGATAAAGAAGGATAAATAGAAGAAGACACTGCCGATGTGTGAGTCACCAAGGAAACATCCAGCTACACAGGAACAGAGAAAAGAAAAGCCAATTGTGTAGGAAAAGGGCAAAGAGGTGCACCTGGAGGGCGATGAGGGTGTGGAAGACATAGATGTTGAGGGGGTAGACCCTATTTTGAAGCTACCAGAGTACATCCCTCCATGCTAGGGCAAGGTGAAGGTCCCGAAGGACCCAGATGAGGGACAGTTCCTCCTGAACACCCCTCTACTGCAGGAAAACGTAATGTTTGAAGGTCCGTGCTTGGTGTGCGTCCCAGATGTGAAGCTTGAGGAATGGGACATGTAGGACATTGAGCGGTTTCCCCACCTAGCTACCAATACATTCATGAAGCACATGCTCTACAAGGAGTCTAGTGTCACCGTGCTAGAGCTAGTGGAATGGATTCGAGGGGTAAACAAGGCAAGATTATTGAACCTCCTATGGGTGTCGTATTACCACTGCGCACCCATAAACTTAACGGTCATCAAGCAGCTGCTATGCCTTGTGCATGGCGGGTGCTTATGGTTGGGTGACCGATCCAAATCACTGATATGCTGATCTATAAGATCACATTAATCCCTCACTCTAGAATGAATCCAGCAAAGGCAGTTGGCGGCAAGATGGGAGAGTGCGACATCACCAAGAAGATGAAGGACACCTTCAAACTTGTGAAGAAAGAACATGGGTATTCCATCTATAGTATTACTGACACCGCAGTGTAGGTGGCCATCCAAAAGTGTCGCATGGATGAGGTGCCAACACTAGTTTTTTCACTAGTAGCCCAGTGCTCGAAGGGCATACAATTCAATTGGTTGTGCTACCTATGCAGTGAGTTCCTCACGAGATGTAGGGAGGCACATGAACAAAGCAAGACATTCCATTATTCATGGCTTCTCTTATCAATTGTGTTGGTCATGTGGGAGTTGCTGGAGGAGAGCCACTTTCCTTCGATTCAGACAGATTTACCAGAAGCTCCAAAGGTTTCTTCACTATGGGCCACGAAGGACACTGCACGGGTTTGAGGAGCTAAATTTTTATGGGTGCTGATGGAGGCTAGCATCTGTGTAGCCATCAATCGCAAGTCGTGGTTGTCACTAACCATTTTTGAGCACTTATCTAGGTACACGAAGTTCAAAGCGGACTTCCACCAAATTTACATTTGGGTGCTGAAGGATCCAAAATAGAAGTGGTATGATTTACCATATCTAGCGATGGATGATTCCATTGCAGCAGTTCTCAAGCAATGGCTAGCAGAATGGCACACAACATCAGATTTGTTCATCGGGAATAATAATTCTGCCGAAAAGTAGAAAAAAGAAGTGGCCCGATTGAAAGTTTGGTAGTTGGATGAAAAGAGAAAGAAGGAGACTAAGGAGAAGGCACACGTAGAAGTGAAGCATGATGCCAAGGAACAAGCAAAGTAGGAAGGGCATGCTCTCATAGGAGCTAAAAATCCCTGTCACCATAGACGAAGGAAGAAGGGCAATTAGAACAGGGCGGTGGAAATCTAGAGAGCATTCCTTTTCACGTAAAGTGACATAGAGAACAAGAAAAGTAGGGGCTGCGAAAGAATACCAATGCCTCCAAATCATCGCTCGATCCAATCACCTTGACGGAGGCTGATTTGGAAGATATTAGAGGTAAGGTAAGAGATATGACCGTGTAACTGCTATAGCAGTTCGAGCAATAGCAAAAGTAGGAACTCAGTGCCATACAGATGGTGTTGTGGGGAAAAATGCCTATGCAGGACGATCCTATCCACCTAAGGTGTGACAGTGCCTTAGCAACAAACAGAAACAGCTATTCTAGTATTCTTCCTTTATGAAATAAGAATGAAGAGAGATGGATGGACTAACCAGTGTCTTCCGTTTGTCCCTCGATCCGGTTTCTCTTCTCTTTGGGAGTTCCCAGCTACTTGCCTTCTCGCTCGCCCAGCTTCAACAGGTTCCTGCAAGATCACAAGAAGAGAACACTACACAAAGACATAGATTCATATTCATAACTAGTTCAGGATTAGAGATAAACTAAACATACTAATGCAATCATACATCAAAGATACATCAGTATATAGGAGAAACCAAGATAGCTTTATTGATGAATAACAAGGTTCAGGAAGAGATACAACCCAGAGGGCTCCAATCCAGCATCTCCTTCCCAGCAAATGAAATTCCTATCTTCACCTCCCTTCAAAGCATTAAGCACCCAGTGATTCCAGTCTCAAACCAACAGCAATTCTTTGCAATAACAAAATTCCAGCCTCCAGATCTCATGGAGTAGAGATCCATATATAGATGTTTGGAGAGAGGATGAGTCAGCTTGAGATCTGACTAGTGTCCTCTCCCTCTGTCAGTTCTTGCTTCCACTTGGAGACTAAGAGCCTCTTACTCATCACTAGTCGAATTCCTTGAGGCAAGTGTCATTGGAGAAGATTCTGGAAGCTTCCAGGGTCTTTCCACCTCGTTGAATGAACTTTCCATTTGTCACTTCCCGCTCAGCGCACCCTGGTAGTGCTTCTACCTGCGTTGCAGTGCACCTAGCCAGTGTAATCTCTTCATTTCAGCGCAGATAGCTAGTGGAGCCTCTGAATTGATCCTGAATTGACTTGTTTTTGAGCAGTTTCTGGTGGAGAACTTCTGTGAATTGTTGTGGTTTGTTAGCCTTGTTCCTCTAGGGGTAGGAACAACATGTTTAGGGACTTTGGATCCCTTAGATTATGGACATTTCATGCTTATAGCTGTAAGGCACAAAAATGTCTATAACAGTTGCCCCCTAAAGTATGAGGCCGTTTATCGGGTGAAATGCTTTATCAGGAGGATCCGAAGTTCATTCAATGCTGGGAGGAGACCTGTAATAAGATACAATACAATACATTATTTTTCATACTGCTTTCATGATCTAGCTGAGGCGGGCATTCCCATGCTCAGCTTTATAAATTCATTTTTCTGTACATAGAACAGACAATCGTCTGATGGTAGACTGATAATTTTGATGAAATTATCATCCTTTGTGTAGGATGATTATCTGCTGCAACGATGTACATGTCAATGTCTTTATCTTTCCTGAATATGTATCTCAGCCCGGATGGATGAAACTAGATCCGGGGTCTTCAAACTCGTTCGATCTTCACTCTAAGTACAAGTCGATCCATGTGAGAAATGTTCTAAAGTCGAACATGGAAAGACATCGCTTGATTACCGGTCAATGAGGTAAACCGTTAACAAGCGCGAGAGGAATCACCGATAATGATAATGACCCTCAAGGTACTGCAGTACAATTCACGTGGTGTGAATAAAGGACTTGGCGTCGAACACCACGCAAAATCTTTCGGTCGAAGGTCATTGATGTATACCTGTCGCCGGAAGTGAGAAACTTGCCATTAAGGCATGCAAGCTTCAAAGTACTGAAGGGGTTGTTCCTAGATCAACTTCTTGGATAATGAGCTGATGTCGACAAGAAGTGATCCGTCAAAGGAGGGCCTTAATGTATCCCACATCAGTGACACGGAACGGAGCAAATGATTTTGATGGAGGTGAAAACGATCTGATGATATATGATTCAGGGTGGCGGTCATGAAGGGATGAAGGATAATGTATGGTAGTGGATGGGACATGGTTGACTTCTCTGAACAACTTCTCTTGAACATATGGCGACACTTATGCGATGGATCGGTAGCATTACCCCAAATATGGATGGTATGGCAAGACCATGGTGATGTGACCGGTGAATGAAACAACCCAACCCGACTGTGGTACGGAGGAAAAGTGTCATGTTCAAGAGCGACTTGCTACCATCAAAGTTTTCTTGAGTTTCTCCCAATTTTTCCCCAGTCATTGCTGACCAGTACCTCTTTATTTTTGTCAAGCTTGAGGAGGATAACATATGCTTGTTCTATAACTTGCCCTTCGGTCAAGCCCATCGCTATGTTTTAACGAGCCTAGCGATAGTGAAACTCGTTCTCGTCTAAAGACAAGTTTGTCGCTATTTAATGCTTTTAACGAGTCTAACGACAAAGATAACTCGGTCCTTTTCATTTTTAGAGAGTCTGAAAAGGTACGTAAAGTCAACTCCGAAAGTCCTTTTTCGTCATCTAATCCCTTAAGTCCGAAAAAGTATAAAACAATACAGAAGGGATGAGTTTTCGATAGTTTTAACGAGCCGAACAAAACAAGCGCTCGATCTTTTTGTGCAATAATCCCTCAGGTCCAAAAAGATTAAAATCTAGAGGAGGGATAGCTCTTGCGGTCACTTTATCGAGCTGGAAGGCCAAAACTCGGCAAACTCGTCTTTTGAGGAACAAGTGATAAAACGGGTTAGCAGCTGATTCCAGGTACGGGTTGGAATTTTCTAATCACGGCAGTGTCACAAGGATGGCTAGTGAAATCACTCTTCACAGCTGTTCCTCAAAATGGGTAAACAATCATATGGAGGTGAACGATCGGCCAATGAAAAGTGGAGGTGACGGTGCAAACACGACCAAGGCTTTAATGGCTGATAATGTTACATTCACGGTGGTTATTTACCGGAAGATAGTTCATTTTTTAACGAGCTTAAACGCGGAAAAACACTGCTCAGTCTTATGTTTATTTTTTAACGAGCATGAACTATGTGCTAAAACTGCTCGGATCTTGCGTTTATTTTTTAACGAGCATGAACTGTGTGCTAAAACTGCTCGATTAATCCAGTCATATGATAAGAATGTCTCATTGAAGATGCTATTTTTTATGGAGCTTAGATCTTACAAAGCTTTGCTCCGGATCCTTTCGTTATGCAAGTTCGGAAACGACTAATCCTACGAGTTTAAAAGGTTAGACCTACAGGTTTAAAGGGAGGACCTAAAAATTTTAAAAATAAATAGCCGCCCCTTGCTTGCACTCCAAAAGGTTTGCATGCCCCCAGGCATAAAGTACAATTTCAAGGTTACCCCTTCTTAGTCCAATAAAACATTTGTTTTACCGGGAGAGGCCTACCTCTTTCAGGTTACCCAAAGATTGTCTCGTTAATCTTTCAAACAAAACACTTCTTCGGCGATGTCTACCGAAATAGACAAAGGTGAATGACCTCAGTGCCAAACACGTAGCTTTGACAAAAGAATCTTATTCTAGAATAACCCTCTTCCAGCATGGGCGGGGTACAGACTAGTCATATTCTCCCGCGGAAACCTACCTTATACCCAAAGTTTTCCTGTCGAAGCAGACCAGGACGCATGCCCCCTGGGTTCCATTCATATCCTTCCGAATCACTCGCGCTCATCGGGAGGACAGACCGTGGGTTGAGACATTTCTTGCGTGAAGAGACCATTTAGGGATGGTATATGACTATTTGCGATGCGTGATCCGGGAAATGAAAGTTGGTCCACGAGCTTGACCACTCTTCCTTCGTGCGGAAAACACATTACTTTAAAGAGTGAGGAGACGATGGCTCCCATGCAATATATATAGTCTCGTCCAAGGAGTAGGTTATAATCCAAGGGTCCTTGAACGACCATCACGTTCATTTGAACGGTCTTCCCTTTCAATGTGATAGGCACATTGGGGAGGATCCCTAAAGGTCGACTGGTTCCTTTATCAAAGCCTGTCAGATTTCTCATTTCAGGCAAAAGCGCTGGCGAACCAAGCGCTTTCCAAGCAATAGAGGAAAGGATACTCACAGATGCCCCCTCATCAATGATGGTGCCAGCCATTACCATTCTGTATATTTGGACGATAATTCTGAATGGTATGCTAGCTGGCAAACGGGGTCTGCCTAGTTGGTTCCAGTCAAAGGATACAACTAGGTTGCTTGGTGGTGGGACCGAATATACGGCCGGGTATGACTCTGACGAAGTTCCTTCCTGCGATAAAGGAATGGGCAAATTGCCCCCTTGTTCGTCGGAGTCTGTGTTGATGAAGAGAATTTGGACGGTGTCGTCTTTATTCTCTTCTGTGATGGTATCATTTGACGATAGAACCTTTGAAGGCAAGACCGGGTCAACTGCCGCCTCGACCTTTTAACTTTCGTCAGGTATGGATTCAGACGGTTCATCCTCAATGATAGGTGCTTTGGCTGACCACCTGAGTGGGCCAGCCGGGTTCTCAACTGGTGAAGGACTTGGCAGGAGTTTTTGATATCCAGGAGGAAGTTGCATTGGTAAAACCGGGCGATCTTCCAAAACTCTTTTAGCCTCGTCTAAGAAGGGACAACGGTGGATGGCATGGTTGCCTTCACACAGTTTGCAGGGAAATCTAGCTTTCCCTCTCTGTCCTGTGGCTTCACTTTCACTAGGTTACGGTGTGCTGTCAACATGGCTATCAGAGGTTGACGCCACCGAATTGTGCAAACGGGGAGAAAAATCCCTTAGTATCTGAGGGATGCAGGGACAATCTCTGTGGAAGTGGTCTCCCTTGCATATGACACATGGCGATTTAGGCCTAGTCAGTGCTGTGTGCGGATTTTTGTCAGACGACACTTGTTTGCCCCCAGTCGCTTTTGGCTCCTTCTTCTTCTTCTTCTCTTTCTTCTTCTTTTCCTTCTTCTCCTTAGGAACTTGGTTTTTTGTTTTACCAGTTCCGTCAAGCGAAGAGGAAGGAGGAGAGGAAGAATTAGACGAAGTAGAAGGCTGGTGGGTAACTCTGGTCTAGTCTAACTGTTGATTCAACTGTTCAGGAATAGTGGTGTTCTGAACGACATTGGTTGAGAAGAGCCAGACCGGCAAGCTAATTGTCAGTCCTGGAAGTGACAATGTGGCCATATGGGGCGCACCAACATCTCCCCAAGAGGAGAAGGGACTAGGATTTCCACCAAGGGGAATTCCTTGGTTGGTGTGCTCCATTTTCTCAACCTAAAGATCAATGCAGGAAAAAGGGTGATTGTTCCGTTTAAAATAAATTTTAACGACGCTTTAGACACAACTTGCTTTTTCAATTTTAAAGAGTCGAGAAAAAGCTAAAGATGACTCTAGTCTCCTTCGATGTTTTAATGAGCCCGAAGTGACAAATGCTCGGATGGACTTTTTCCGTTATAGAGTCTAAAAAAGGCCAAAAGGAACTGCTCTGGAGTTCTAGGTGGAGGGTGTGCCAAACTTTTCGCAAAACCGCAGAATACTTTTTAAGGTACGGGCAGTCAATCTTCCTGAATGCTGTGTTCAGTGCATTGTGATTAGTAGGGCGGCCGACACGGCTTCCTAAGGATAAAGGTTTTATGCCTATAGGGGTCTCCCAATATGTACTCGACGGTACGTGGGAGCACAATCCGTACTGGCGCTATCGTCCCTCAGGAGGAATCACCCACCATCAACAAGATCGACAGTCACCAGGCTTTACGACGCCAGAACACGTCTCTAGCCTAGACCTCTATGTTGTGCGTTAAGTTACAAAGCGTTGTTAAGTTCATTCAATTTATTTTAGGTTGATCTTTTTAGAAGTTTGCCTTTTTGGATCACCACGAGATGTATGATACAATTCCTAAATGTAGTCTAAAGATGATAAGCAAGCCTTTGTATCTTTTCAACGATGAAAATCCTAGCTACAAAGGGAAAAGAAAGACACCATCTTTTCTCAAAGAGCAATCAGCACACTCTAAATGCACTTTTCCTAAATCAAGCATGCAAACTATCAAGATGAAAATGCACAATGCAGGTGTTTGTTTTCCGCTCTCTTAATATTGATGCCTAAAAGAAATCTTTTTGTACAACTTTGAATTTGCTTTTAAATGACAAATACAAACAAGTTTACTTTTTCGAAATCAGAAAGGGTAGAAGAGAATACAACACTTTACGACTTTCGAAATGAACACTTGTTTTGACACTCAAAAGAGACAAACTCAAACCAAAAGCAAAAATGAATGTATAACCAACTGTAAACAGCCAATGAACTCTCTCCTAAGATCACAATCAACAGATCTGAATCAAGGGCTACAGTATGACTATTTCACTCTTGCAAAGGAAAACTGTAAATGACGCTACAAACACATAAAAACACTCACAGTCTTTTTGTACAAAAGGAGGTGGAATTTAAGCAGAGAAAAGGAGTTATCAGACAGGTACCTATGCTGGTTACAGGCTGCAAAAATCAGAGATCAAAACAAGGCAAAACAGAGCAGAGAACCCCAACTGCACAAGGCCTAACTGGATCAACGCACCCTCAACACAAAGGTTTTGACATTCAGTGCAGGTAGCCTTCACGGGACCTGCGTTGAAATGCAGAACCTCTTCACAGGATCTGCGCTGAAGGAGAAACGAGAGTTTCTCACTGGGTTCTGGGTCACAGTTTGCTGATTAATCTACGGTTTCAGGCCAAATCAAAGCAACAAGCAAGGTACAATCAAAGGGATGCTTTGAGGGAGGACTAAGATCTATCACAAAGGATCATCAAATCATTTGTGAGTCCATTGTTCAGATCATAGACAAATCCAGTGATTGGATCAAAGCAGCAACTGTCTACTTTGCATCTGAGAACAACAGATGCAGTTCGATTGCTGCTCTTGAGTCTATGAAACAAACAATGATAGAGACACAAACAAAATGACTAAACAGATCTCCCCAGCGGAGTCGCCAATTTGTTGTGGGGAAAAATGCCTACGCAGGACGATCCTATCCACCTAAGGTGTGACAGTGCCTTAGCAACAAACAGAAACAGCTATTCTAGTATTCTTCCTTTATGAAATAAGAATGAAGAGAGATGGATGGACTAACCAGTGTCTTCCGTTTGTCCCTCGATCCGGTTTCTCTTCTCTTTGGGAGTTCCCAGCTACTTGCCTTCTCGCTCGCCCAGCTTCAACAGGTTCCTGCAAGATCACAAGAAGAGAACACTACACAAAGACATAGATTCATATTCATAACTAGTTCAGGATTAGAGATAAACTAAACATACTAATGCAATCATACATCAAAGATACATCAGTATATAGGAGAAACCAAGATAGCTTTATTGATGAATAACAAGGTTCAGGAAGAGATACAACCCAGAGGGCTCCAATCCAGCATCTCCTTCCCAGCAAATGAAATTCCTATCTTCACCTCCCTTCAAAGCATTAAGCACCCAGTGATTCCAGTCTCAAACCAACAACAATTCTTTGGAATAACAAAATTCCAGCCTCCAGATCTCATGGAGTAGAGATCCATATATAGATGTTTGGAGAGAGGATGAGTCAGCTTGAGATCTGACTAGTGTCCTCTCCCTCTGTCAGTTCTTGCTTCCACTTGGAGACTAAGAGCCTCTTACTCATCACTAGTCGAATTCCTTGAGGCAAGTATCATTGGAGAAGATTCTAGAAGCTTCCAGGGTCTTTCCACCTCGTTGAATGAACTTGCCATTTGTCACTTCCCGCTCAGCGCACCCTGGTAGTGCTTCTACCTGCGTTGCAGTGCACCTAGCCAGTGTAATCTCTGCATTTCAGCGCAGACAGCTAGTGGAGCCTCTGAATTGATCCTGAATTGACTTGTTTTTGAGCAGTTTCTGGTGGAGAACTTCTGTGAATTGCTGTGGTTTGTTAGCCTTGTTCCTCTAGGGGTAGGAACAACATGTTCAGGGACTTTGGATCCCTTAGATTATGGACATTTCATGCTTATAGCTGTAAGGCACAAAAATGTCTATAACAGACGGGTTTGCAAAAGCTCCAGATCCAAACAACCAAACCGCAGGTAGGTGTAGGACAGAGTAGCATGGCGTCAACTAGTTTGGCGTTAGGGACCGCTCAAGCTACAGAGTTGGTATGATCCTTGGATCCTCGGGCAATCGCGCTACTAGTTGGATCTCTGAGCGCAGAGGCAGAAGCTGACAAGGCTAGTGTCAACGTGCTGAGGAATGTTGGCCTCAACTTGGCCGCTCTCCCCAGTGAATTCCTTCACACACTTCAAGCAGGCATGAATGAAGAGATTAAGGCCCGAGAGTAGTGCACGCTGAGCATGATCAATGAGTAGAAAGTCAACAACGAACATATATTCATTAAGAAGACAACTGCGCTAGGCACCTAGAAGAAGGTGCAGGAGAAGAATGAGCGCACTGCAACCATGGTAGCCAAAGCATGAAGAACCATTCCGGAGCTGCGTATCCCAGAAGAAGCGCCGGTGGAAGCCAAAATTAAGAAATTGGCTGCAAGTGTGTGCGATGCAAGGACAGAGATGGCCAAGGTTCAGTTTGAGCTGAACCTAAAAATTATAGAGCTTGAGTTGAAGACACAACCTTCAACTCCACCAGAGGTCAAAGAACAACGTGAAGCTGCTGTGAGGGATGGAGTTGTTGTAGTAGATGCCATAGTGGCGGAACGCACTGCGCTCTTCGAGCATTCTATGGAGCTAATAACTAGTTTGTAGGAATATCCTAACCAGCAAAGGTTAAACACATAGGCCCAGGAATTGCAGCAACAGTATGATGAAGCAAAGGTGATAATGTGCACCATCGCTGTCATGTAGAGATTGGCAAAGTTGCATGAGGCAAAGCAACTGCAAGAATAGGTGGAAGCAGTGCAGCAAAAAGAGGTAGTCCTCAAGCTGAGATTTGGGATTTGGTTGGGGGAGGCCTATGTGATATCTGCCACCATTGGGGAGAAGTTGGCCAGCCTACAGAGAACACAACATAAGATCCAGGAAGATAGCATAAGACTAGCAATCGAGCAGCTGGTGGAGTAGGTCAAGCAGGGAGCTACGTAGTGCACAGATGAAGTTGCAGTGGCACAAGTGGAGCTAGGATGTCTTCACAATAAGATCTTCATGCCTGCAGAGTGAATCGAGGGCGAGTCATGATATCTTTGTTGGGGGCCTCTTGGGACATGGTCCCCTCAGGTCAATATTGGGGCAAAAGCCCAAGTTTTGGGGTTGAAAGTGCAAGTTTGTGTATCTAAAGAGTAAATTCTTTGCAAGATGTGGCCGTGGAGCGCGTAGAGTAAAGTGTCATAAAGTGTTTTTACCCTTATTTTATGTAATATGTGTCGGCTTTGGAAGATCTACCCATGGTCCGCGGACCATGGGATTGTATAAAAAGGAAAGTCTTAGAGAGTCTAAGGAAAGTTTTTGGTAGTGAAAGATATGAATGTAATGGGTCAGTAGAAGTGACGAGCGGAGAGTCTTAGAGTAGAATAGAGGCTCTGTAGTTGTGTGTGTAGAGGCCTAGATTATAGTCCGCAGCTGAGTGCGCAGGGTAGTTTGAGTCTGTAAGAATATCAAAAGCATTAATAACGAGATTGTTTGTGTTTTGTCCTTTTACTTATGTTATGAATGAATGAAATTATGTTATGATGAATAATGGGTTTTATGATTTAATTTTGTATTGATGCGCGAATCTGTATGTTTTACATTGTTATATGAACACAAGTCATAATATCTATTTATGTGAAGAATATCTTAATGCACATTAAAATTATCAGATACTTAAGTTGATCTGGGTAAATACAAAAGTAGAAGCAATCTCAGAAGTGTGCAAGTAGTTGATTCAGATGTTTAAGGTCCACAAAAGATAGTCATAGACCTTCATGAAGATCTAAGGGTGATTAAGAGAGATATATCGATAAGCCCTAAAAGGCTTATTTATTTGTGCGAAGGAAGAGTTAGGGCATCAAATGACATTACACTAATCTTTGGGTGTGTAAGGTTCCAACATCCCCCCATAATGCTTCAGGTGAGACTTTAGTTCGCACTCCGCGGATTGATGCCAAAAGGGTCAGTAGTGGAGGGATTTGTTTGGCTAATGTAACACTAAACCTGGGTCAGAACCCCCTCAGCCAACAACAATCCAAAGTGACGAGTTAAACCAACAACAAGCTTCAATAAGATTTATACAATCACATATGGAATAGTCCATAAATCAATGTGTAAGTAAAACAACATACACTGCTAAAGGAACCAAAATAATTGAACTACAATAAAATCATATGCATGAAACGTGTTTGCTTTAGTTATATTATATAAAGTGAATGTTCCATCCAAACATACAACCATGACATCCACTAACCCCAATAGTGGAACGTTATAGTCAACACTGCCTTCTCCTCTAAAGTTATCCTAGGACTCCGGAACTGTAGCCCTCTCTGTCGCTCCATCCACATCCATCTATACCGACATCCAGCAATCCTATTCCTCCTCTTTAGGGCTCCTGTAGCAAGGTATAATCCAAGAGGTTGGGTACCTCAAGGATCCTGCCCCTCATCACCTATAGTCCATCTGACTATAGCTCGATGTCTCCCCAGTTCCTCTCAAGTGGCATGTGATCACTCATGGCACAGTCATCATCTATCTCCACTTTCTTCTCTGCCCTTGCTGGCATAACTTTGGTCTTGGAAGCATCTCCCTTGCTCTTCTTCCTCGGACACTAGCTCGCATAGTGACCCAGTTCCCGATAGTGGAAGCATTTGACCTTGGAGAGGTCCTTTTTCTTCTGTTTCTCCCACTTTCCATCAAATGCTAACGCAGCATCCTCCTCTTCCTCCTTCTTGATTTTGACCCCCTTTCTACTGCTTCCCACCTTGGCCAGCCTTCTGATCTCTTCTTGGCGAAGAGTTGCCCACAATTCCTCCCAATATGGAAGGGTTGACCTGCCGAGTATGCTCTGGACAAATACCTCCTAGTCTTCTGAGACTATGTTCAAGGTTGTCCTCACCATCAATTCTTGATCCGACGTGGCCCCTATGGAAGTCAGTTGATCCACATGGAAGGTGTTGATCTATTCTCCCTTCTACATTTGGTATGACTGCATCTGATTTTCTAGTACTATCTTCCTCTCCACAGGAGTATGCTGATACAATTTCGTCAGGGCCTCCCACACGCATTTTTCATTTCCTTTTCAGAAATATGTGGTACTACATGGTCCTTGACCCTGTCAAGGATGATTCTCTTGGCCCTTGCCATTGCCTCCTCATACTTTTCATTCTCAATCGAGTCAACTGGGATCGCTATCATCTTCAAGGCGAAGTGCTTGAGACGATTCCTGTCTAGAATGGACAAGATTTTGGCCTTCCAAACTACGAAGTTTGAGGCTCCATCCAATCTGTCGTGGTCTCTTACCCCGTTCACTACCATTTCGTTGTTCCTCTACTTCCCTTCTGGAAGTTCTCTGTGTGACTCCCTCTGATCCTCGATTTCCCTCTTAGAAACCCCTCTGCCAATTTCGAGATGCCCCCACTTCAATCATTAGTGCAAGTGCACCACTAATCTGGATTTCTTAGCTGGAAATCCTCGGTAGAAACTCCCTCCTCCTTGGTCTTGCCCTAGTAGGTACAGTTCTGACCACAGTACCGCAGCAGCTTCACTCTATAACTTCTCCACAACCTCCTATGCCCCAACAAACTGAAAGTTAGAGCATCTAGACTCTGCACAATCCCGACACCAGGAAAATCCACACCTCCTAGCCACGAGCATCAATCCTTCCTGACTCAGAAAGATGACCAAACACTACGTAGGTCTGGTCTTCTCCTTTCTAGCACTGCACTAATCCTTTTCCTGACTCAAACTTGATGACGCAGGCACTGCATAACCCCTTCCTTGTTGCTTTTTCTCTAGGAACAACTTCTGTCACTCGGGGCAAATGTTTCTGCTTCTGCTGGTCTGCTCAGATGATGCCCTCAGTTCTCTTGTGATCTACAACCTCACTCTGATACCATGTTGGAATTTCTAATTCTAACTGTTAGAAATCCTTCGTGTACTTTCTGATTTATTTCTACCTACTTGTTCTGTTTAATCAACAAGTTATTTACCATGTAAATACTGAAAATAAATACAAGTACATTCTCAAGACATTACATATCAGCAACAGAAGGAAAAAAACAAGTACACAAGTGACACCATTGTTTTTGGACTAATGTCCCCAGAAAATCCCAATGCGGGAAAACCGATGCAACTATTTGAGGGTTTTATTATTAAGTAGTTTTAGAATACAATCTGGGTGCCAAACTGGCTCAGCCAATAGAGAATGATCTTGGCATTAGTACCTCTCATTCGGAGACAGATATTCCAGCTAAAATCCCAGATGAACAATCCCACAGCTCTCAGCTCCAATTTGCCCCACCAAATCTCTAGCGTCTGCCTCTATGGACTGCATTAGCCTCTCTGGCCTAGAATCAGCCCAGCGTCACCCCAAATCGCCCTGCGTTAGCCTCTGGAGGCACTACATCAGCCTCTAGAGCCTCTGTGTCACCCACGTTGGCTCTCTTTAGCACTGCGCAGCTCCTGGATGCCTCTACGTGGGCCCTGGTTGGCTCTGCATGGCCTCCAGCTGGCTCTACGTCCCTCTCTCCCGGTTGTTGTGCTGATGCTCCCAGTACCCTCTCTGCCTCTCTGCTTCTATATTCACTGCCCCTCAACTGCAACTTTGATCACTCCTTCGATTTCGTCAGCAAGCCCTACCCCAGACTTGATCAACTCGGTGTGTTCTCCAAGTGACCCTCAAGCCTTCTCTTATAATTTTCTCATTGACAATTAAACAGACGAGATTAAGTCCCTAATCAACGGCTAAGATTAACTTTGGCTTGATCCATGACTTTTGGACCCTTCTAACATAGTTTTATATTAATTCACATTAATATTTTATTTTCCCTAAGTTTAGATTTAGGGACTCCATTAAAAATATTAATTATTTTAATATCTCCCACACTATTTAGAATCTGCCCGAACCATTTCTGGGTATTGGAGATCTCATGCGCTTTAGCTTCTCCACCAATTTTCAAGGCTAGAGCACATCCGATGCTACCCCAAACCAATAGTTAGATCTGCATTTCCCAAGCACGCTATATGACATTTGTGTGAGGAATGGGCCAGTAGTGCATAAACCAGTAGTCGAACCCGCGCTAACTTCCTAGCAAACCTGAGTTGACCAGCGTGATCTATGGACCAAAATCCAGAGCTGCCTGCTTCATGAGAGAACAAAAAATTTCTCTCTCCAACCACGACAACACAAACCTGCAGTTGCTCCAAAGACACTCACAGCTTCGATACCAAGTTAAAATTGGAAGAAACCAAATATATTCAGAAACTTAGCATCTCAGAGGTGAGCAAGCTTCACCTAGAGATTGCCTCACGGAGAACACTCTACATTGATCATTATTCATCAAGAATATATAAGTTTACATAACAATAGGAGAGTTAGAACTGACACCTAGAAAGTAGGAACTAATTCTTAAACTAGGACACACGCACAACTAATGAACGGACTCTCTCCAATAATACAAATTGCTCCATTAATTTCAACAGATGTTAGAATCATAAGTTTTATAGGCTTAAAATGTTTCAAAAATTAAGAATATTAAATCATTTATATATTTAAAATAATAAAACCTATTATTTAACCCAAAATATTATAATGAAAAACCATAAATTCGAATAATTAGACTAATATAAATTTTCAACATTAAATAATAAAGATTAGTATAATGAGGCTTTGACAAGACGATGCTGCCAAATTTTAGAATTTATTGTATCTTTTTCTATTTTTATAAATTTGTAAAATTCATTATAATTCAATTATCAATAAATTATATTCAATTATCAATAAATGGCAATTACAATCAATAAATTGGTTTAAAAAAACTATAACATTTAAAATAAATTTTGAATGATCTGTTAAAAAAAAAATTATAATTTTTTTAATATTTCTATATCTTACTTTATTAACTTTATTTCTTACATATAAATAATATGAACTGAAACAATTAAACATAATTATAAATCTAAATGCAAACTACATTCATTGGGTTATATGCTCTAATAATATATAGCCTTAATCCTATATAAGAACCATCTAACCTATCCAACTTAATATTTACCCATAAAAGATTCACCTTTACTCATTTCGCCATTTATATTTTTATTTCACTATTTTTAAATTTATATATTTCCATTGGGCTACATTTATTTCTATTTCGCTACATTTCTATTTTGATAAGCTTGCTTTGAAGTGTGGTGTTTTTCTTTAGGAAGCTTATGGGGAAATCATTGTCTCGTTATTGTGGGTTGGTTATTATTTTTTTTTCAATTTTAAGGCATCGTATCATACTTAGCTTATGCGGTCTATCACAAGAATAGTGCTGAAAAGAGGGGCTTGGTCCGGTAAAAAACATACCATTTCTCTAAATCATGGAATAATGAGTAAGGCGGTGAGTGTAAAAAGTCGGTTCATAATAGTGAAGAAGAAGAATAGTATGGTATTAATGAGTGTTTGATTCAACTAATTGCATTTCGAATAAGAGGGAAGATAAAGAGTGATGATGGTAACGAAATATGTTGAAGTTTCATAACATCATGTGTTAAGGTATATAATTGTAATTATTTTTTATAAGGTTGTATTCTATCATATGAAAAATGAGCATATGGATGCAAAATTTATGTATGGATATGTACTTTTAGTTTGATGGATGATTGGTAAAGTCTAGACACATATAGAAAGGTGATTGAGTTACTTATATTCTTTGACATTTGGGGACTTCATTTTTATTCAAAGTCAATTTTAAAATGGGTAATGTTAGTTAATCTTAATGTAGTAATACACTAATTAAGATAACTCTGATTTGATATTTGATAGATTTATTTTTGGAGGTTTATTGGCCCATGGTATTGATCCAAGTGGATGTTGGTGACCACCCACCTAGCCCACTTGGACCCCCACAATTGTTTCTTTCAGTTTTTCAATTTCCTTAATTGTAGCAAAGTTACTATTTTTAGCAGTTTCTCAGGTCCTGAACTTTAGGAGCCGTTTTGAGGCCCTAAACGGCGTTTTTTGGGAAAACTGGGAGAAAAACATTGGTCCATGGACCGAAATTCCTCACCCCAAAGTTGTAGTCCTCATATATATATTTCTAATGAGGTATTGTGTGCGTCAAATAGAGACCGTATGCCAAAGTTACGACCCTGGGAAGTTGATGTACCAATTTACCCAAACAGGGTCCATAGTTTAGCGTTTCATTTCCTAGGGTTAGGTTTTTGGACGTTTAGGGTTTTCCATCGTTTCTCCACAAGAAATATGCCTTTGCGCCTCATTGTAACAAAGTTTAGAGGCATGTAGCCACCACATCTCTTCTTAGAGATAAGCTACCATCACCCTAGCTGGTTTATTTCCATTTCTGTTTGTAAGCATATTTCAGTATTTTACATTAATGAAATGAAGTATTATTTCTGCTGTATCTCTGTATTTATGTTTATTTTTGTAATTTGTTGCATTCCTATCTAAATCCAAATCAGTGGTATCAAAGCAATCTCCTCTTTCTCTTTTTTTTTTTCATGTCCCCAACAAGGTCAGGATATAAGGAGTTAGGGCTTGAACTGGTCGAACCTTTGCAAGACCAGCCTCACAAATCCTAACTGCCTCCCATGACGGATGAAAAGAAAGATGAGGGGGAAGGAGATCCTATCAAAATCTTGCTCGAAGAAGCCTTCGAGTGACAAAGGAATGCGATGATGGAAAACTTTTCCGAGATCCTTCAGCAGCTACCAAGGGGCGACACATCTGCTCCCAACAGCGACTCCGGAAACACAACACCCTTTAAGGTACAAGTTAACTTTGAAATCCCCATATTCGAGGGTTAGATAGATGTAGCTGTCATAGATAAATGGTTAAATCTTCTAGAAGGGTATTTTTTGTTCATTTTTTTCTAGCCGGGAAAAGATTACTTTCGCTCTACTCAAAGCAACCCCCCACATCTGTTGGGTGTGGAGCCTAATTATCTTCTGTATTCAAAGGTATCGCCGCATTGGACCCCAGTTCATAATGGGGCAACAACGCCGCACATAAAATATTCACTACAGGGGGGTCCGGGGGGGGGCGGCTATGGCCTTTGGAGCCCCCCCTAGCAGGGGGATCACGGGCAGTGCCCCCGAAGCTAAGAATAGATGTAAAATTGCCTTGTAAAATGTTTTAATTTCGTAGTCAATCTTGGTCGTTCATTAGGCAGATATCTGACGGTAGAAGTTATGTTTAATTTAGGGTTTTTTGCCCTAGAAGGCAACCCCTCGTTATATATGAGGGAATTGTATTGTGTCTATGTATATTTGTATTCTGAGTGAGGAAGAGAGAGGAGATTGAGAGCGAAGAGGGAATTACAACGGATCTGCTGTAGGTTGTATCTCTTCAGTTTGTTGGATAATATAAAAGGAAGGACTGGCTGTTTCTTTGTGGACGTAGCCCAAACTGGGTGAACCACGTATATCTGTGTCTCTCTTGTTTGATGCGTTTTCTATGTTTATATTTCTGCAATATTTTGTGTGTTCCATTGTTCTGTAATATATAATTATCTAACAACATCCAGGATTGGTGGGTAACCTAATGCGAGCAGAAGGATGAAAGTACGAACTCACTATTTTTAGCCACACCCACTTGGAATTCTTTTTGGGATGTCATTAAGGAGTAGTATTACCCTATCAAAAGCTATGAGGATAAATACATAAAGTGGACCATGCTACGACAGGGAAGGGACCAAGATGTGCTAGAGTTCACGAATATTTTTCATACCCTTTGCACAAAGTTGGGTATCAAGGATTCTGAGCTGCATTTGGTACATAAATACTGCGACTGCCTACACAACTACATCCAGGATGAGATGGAGTTCCTGGACATCTCCTCACTAGGCACGGCGTACCGATATGCTGTCAAGATCAAGCAAAAGTTTAAACAAAAGAAGAGAGACTTTGGATCTGTGAGTCCGAAGAACAAAGGACCAAACGAAGACAAGGTGAACCAAGACAACCCATCGAAGCCACAACAAAATAACAACACCACGAAGTCAAAGAAGGACAAAGGAAACTGGTGTGAGTTCCATAAGAGCCCCACTCATAACAAAAGTGAGTGTCGGACAAAGTAGTCGCTGGTGGCTGAGTTGAACTCTTTAGAAATAGATGCATGTTCCAACCCTGATTCAGAACCCGACAAGGGGAATGACAAAGGGAAGCAAAACATTGATGTGGAGCCCAGTGCCACTATTGCCACCTCTAATGTCCAGAAGAATGAGCCCGAAGATCTAGAGGAGGGGGAGCATCTTTTCCACTCATAGATGTGGGTGAAGGGTTCACCACTGCAATTCATTCTTGACAGTGGGAGCCAAAAGAACCTCATTTCAGCAGAGGTCATGAAGCGGTTGGGCCCACTGAACATACCACACCCGCAACCGTACAGCATCGGGAGGCTTCACTAAGGACGATATCTTCGAGTCAGCCAGCAGTGTCACCTTCCCTACAGCATCAAGCCCTTCACAAATGAGGTATTGTGTGATGTTGAACCACTTGATGTTTCTGATGTATTATTAGGCCAACCATACTTGTGGAAGTGACATGTTGTGTATGAGTCAAGGCCTCGCGCTAATTTCGTTGTGTAATACATTATACAGGATATCGGAGGTAGCCCCACCTACCGCCACTTCTTTGATCTCTGCTAAGAAAGGCAGTGAGATCATATCCCAGACTAAGAAATTTATTTTCTGTCTGGTTCTCCCTCAAAGTAAGGGGAAGATCGTAGCCACATCCATGGCCCCTGGGAAGGGTTCCTCCATGCAGTAGGAGTAGGTGGATACGGTCATGAAAGAATACAGGGACATCTTCTCCTCACCCACAAGGGTATCGTTGCACTGTCAGGTCAAGCATTCGTCTGATTTGACTTCCAGAGCACCTCTACCTAACAGGTTGATCTATGTCCACTCCATTGTGGAAAATGCCAAGTAAAAGTAGCAACATGATCAACATTGGGTTCCACACAAGCTGCAGGTGGGCAACAAAGTTTGGTTGCATCTGCAAAAAGAATGCCTTACAAGAGCCCATCAGAAGCTCAGAACAATCTGATATGGTCCTTTCACCATTACCAAGGTTGTGAGAAACAATACTTTGGAGCACAAAATTCCCCCATTCCTTCGCTTCCACTGAGTGTTCAATGTGGACCACCCTCGACCATGCTTCCCACCATTACTGGACACATCAGAGGTTGCAGAACAACTCACAAGGGACCAAGTTTAGCAGAAGTTTCCTGATTTCATGGATGAACTCAACGCAATGGGTACGGGGAGGAATGATTCATGTGGATGTTGGTGGCCACCTACCTAGCCCACTTGGACCCCCACAACTACTTCTTTCATTTTTTTCAGTTTCCTTAATTGTAGCACAGTTTACTATCTTTAGCAGTTTTTTGGGTCCTGAACTTCCAGAGCTGTTTTGAGGCCCTAAACACATTTTTTGGGAAACCTAGGAGAAACATGGGTCCATGGACCGACATTTCTCATCACAAAGTTGTAGTTCTCAGATAGATATTTCTAACGAGGTATTGTGCGCATCAAATGAAGATCGTATGCCAAAGTTACGACCCCGGGAAGTTGATGTACCAATTTACCCAAATGGGACCCATAGTTTGGCATTTCATCTCCTAGGGTTAGGTTTTTTGATGTTTAGGGTTTTCCATTGTTTCTCAATAATAAATAGGCCTTCGAGCCTCATTGTAACATAGTTCAGAGGCATGTAGCCGCCACATCTCTTCTTAGAGATAAGCTACCATCGCCCTAGATGGTTTATTTCCATTTCTGTTTGTAAGCATATTTCAGTATTTTACATTAATGAAATGAAGTATTATTTTTGCTGCATCTCTTTATTTATGGTTATTTCTGTAATTTGTTGCATTCCTGTCTAAATCTGGATCAGGTATAGGGTAAGCCATCATTTTTTCCCATGGTATTTGATGTGATGAAACCTATTAAATGGTATGGAATATTTCTCAGGCCAGGAGGTAACCCCTTAAATGAAATCTATTTATTAATTTAGATTGCTCATAGTTATATACATCAGGGAGTGACTCTTGGTTTTCATTTCCTAATGACTCTTCCTTTTCCATTATTTATTATTTACATTATTTACAACTGTTCACCCAATCCCCATGATTAGGTGTCAACATTCCCCCCATTAATCTGAAGGGATGTTGGTGAGTCCAGGCATCGTTCTGAATCTTTCAAGCTTTTCTCTTCCAAGCACTTTGGTGAAGATGTCTACAATCTGCTCATTAGTGGAACACTGGCGTAGATGGATTGTCTTGGCCTCAACACGATGTCAAATCAGATGGTATTTTGTATTGATGTTCTTTGTTTGATCATGCAACTTTGGGTTCTTGGCCAACTTTATTGCAGAGGTGTTGTCAATCATGAGTGGAGTCGAATGTACTTGTTTTACCTATAAATCTTTGAAAAGTTTCCTGAGCCACACAATTTCTTTTGTTGCCTTAGCTATTGCCACATATTCTGCCTCTGTTGTTGAATCTAATGGAACTGATTGTTTGTGTGATCTCCAGGAGATAGCTCTTGATCTAAGACTCACAAAATAACCAGAAGTAGATACCCCATTTTCTTTGTCTCCATCGAAGTCAGAATCAAAGTATCCAATCAAGCTAAAGTCACCCACCTGTGCATACTTGAGACCAAAGAAAGAGTTCCCCTCAAGTACTCTAGAACTCTTTTTGCAGTAGACCAATGTCCCTCACAAGGCTTTTGCATAAACTTGCAGAGGATTCCAACAAAAAACAAAATGTTTGGTCTGGTAGTAGTCAGGTACTTGAGACTTCTTACAAGCTTTCTATACTTTGTTGCATCCTCAAATTATTTTCCTTCAATGGATGTGAGCTTTAAGTTTTGTTCCATTGGAGTGGTTAGAGGATTGCACTCAGCCCTGCCAAATCTGTTCAACAAATCTCCAATGTACTTCTTTTGAGAAGGGAATATAGACTTCATATGTTGAGTTACTTCGATACCAATATAGTAATGAACATAGTAATGAACATAGCCCAAATCAGTCATTTCAAAACCTTTCCTCAATTCCTTCTTTATGGATGCAATGTAGCTCTCATTGTTCCCTGTCATCAAAAGATCATCTATATATACCACAACATATACAATATTTTGCCAACTTTCTTGACAAACAAAGTTGCATCATCAAGATCATAATGTTTGAAATTGAGTTTCAGAAGCTGCTCAGTTAACTTTTCATACCAAGCTCACATTGTTTGCTTGAGGCCATACAAGGATTTCTCAAGTTTCCATACTTTATGTTCTTGTCCTTTCACAACAAATCCTTTAGGTTGAGACATAAAAACGTTCTCTTTTAGATCTCCATTCAAGAAAGGAGTTTTTACATCCATTTGATGGACTTTCCAACCATTCTGAGCTACTAGGGCAAAGAGTTTCCGGATGGTAGCCCATTTTTCTATGGGGGAAAAGTTTCCTCATAATCGACCCCTTACTTCCGTGCAAAAACCTTTTGCCACAACCCTAAATTTGTGCTTGTCAAGTGAGCCATCAGCTTTATATGTGTTCTTGTAGACCCACTTGCAGCCAATTGGTTTGGTTCCCAATGGAGGATCAACCAACTTCCAAGTGCCATTATTTATCAAGGCATCATACTCTTTTTGCATCGCTTCTTTCCATTCATCATGAGAAGCGGATTTTTTGAAAGAAGTTGGTTCAAAATCTGCAGACAAATTCAATTCACAATCACAAGAAACATCCATATCAATAGGTGAATTAGAATCATCTACATCACCTCCATTTTCCTTGGTTGAATTTCTTGTTCCTATCTTTCCAACCTCATGAGGATGAACACTTTCAAGTGTCTTTGTCAGCCACTTTGGGGGGCCTTTCTAAGATGGTCCAGGCTCCTCAATTGATTGAGTTGGGATTGAATCAAGATTGAGTCTCCCAATTTTGTCAATCACATCACTCAAAAAATCATCAGTGGTTGGAGTTTCATGCGGGGGAGAGAGTGCTTTAGAAGAAGATTCCATGGGTTGATCCAGTATAGGAATCCCCCCTTAAAGATGTGAAATCTAACTATCAAATTATTGAAATGATTTTGCTTTTGCTAATCTATCCAAGCGATCAAGTTGTTGCTCAACAACATCGTCAATCTTTGGAAGATTCAAGGAAGATTACATCTCTAGATACAACAAAGTTTTTATTAACTTCATCATAGAGATGGTATGATTTGGAGGTGTTTGAATACCCCAAGAAGATACACTTACGACTCCTTGCACCAAGTTTGTTTCTATGTACCTTTGGTATCAAGGCATAACAGGTGGAACCAAATACCCTGAGATGCTTTACCGAAGGAATGCGCCCATACGACATTTCATAAGGAGTCTTCTTCCTAATAGCATTAGATGGACATCTATTCTTTACAAATACATCACATATAACTGCATGAGCCCAAAACATCAATTTTACATTCTTGAAAAACATCATGGAGCAAACCATATTTAAGATTGTCCTATTCATTCTTTGTTATGCAACCATCTCACAAAATAGAAGAAAATAGAGATCAACACCTTCAAAATCAGCCTCTTTGAGGGGGAAACCTCGTTTACATTACACAAATGAACAATTCTTGGGTGATACAAATGAATAAACATCCTTTCTATATATAGGAGTCTAAGGGGTCACAATATAATCAAAGCCGACATAACAATAGTAATATAAGGGCACAACAATAACAATAGTGGGCTTCTATGGGGCACACTAATAACAATATGGGGAAAATATGGGCTCAATAATAACACTAAGGGCTACAATGACAATAGTAATGGGGAATCAATAGTATTATACGAACCTAACATGCCCCTCTCCTTCAAAAAAGTGTTGTCCTCAATGCTTGAGTAGTTCTGGATGCTTTTGTATAAAATTCTCATCGTCCCATGTGGAATCTTCAACGGGTAAGTTATTCCACTTGATGAGATACTCCGAAATTAATCGATTTTGTAGCTGCCGAGTTATTGTTTCTGTGACTGCTTTAGGTTCCAATATGATTTTTCCTCCCTCGTCAAGTTCTAGAAATATTGTTTGAACTGGGAGCTTGTCACCTATAACCTTCTTTAAACATGAAACATGGAAAATTGGGTGCACTCGGGAAGCTGCAGGAAGCTCCAATTTGTATGCCATAGTACAAATATGTTGTAACACATTGTATGGGCCATAATACTCTGGTGATAATTTATTATCCTTCTTAGCTTGCTTGAGGGTTATTCGTTTATATGGTTGTAGCCATAGGAATACCCAGTCACCTACATCAAAACTTCTTTCGCTATGATGTTGATTTGACTGTTGTTTCATTCTATTCTATGCCAAAGTGAGGTTATCCTTTAAGAGTTGAAGAACTTGTTGTTGATGCTCGATGTGATCTTCCACTGCTTGAACCTCAGAATTTTCTCTTAAATATGATGTGATGTATGGTGAATGATATCTATAAAGTGCCATAAATGGAGTCATTTTTGCTGGAGTATGGAAGTGTTATACCACCATTCAACCAAAGGCAACCATTTAACGCATTGCACCTATTTATCAAAGACAAAGCAATGGAGATATCCTTCCAAACATTTGTTTACTATCTCAGTTTTCCCACCAGATTGAGGATGATAAGATGAGCTATGAGCTAACTTAGTACCAAGACAAGAATATAATTATGTCCAAAAATCTCTAGTGAAAATGCGATCTCTGTCGCTTACAGTAATATTTGGGTTTCCATGTAGCTTTTGAATTGTTTCAATAAATGCAGTAGAAACTATACTGGATTTAAATGGATGAGATAATGCACAAAAGTGTGCATACTTGTTAAGTCTGTCAACTAGCACCATGATGGCACTCTTTCCTTCGGACTTGGGTAAAACTATGATAAAATTAATTGAAACCTCTTCCCAATGTTGGCTTGGAATTGATAAAGTTTGTAATAGACCCAGGGTCTTAATTGTTTCAGCTTTATTTTATTGGCAAACCAAAAATTCTGCCACAAACTTTTGAATATCCAATTTAAGGCCATCCCAAAAAAAATCCTTCTTAACCCTGTGGTAAGTTTTTAAAAATCCTGAGTGCCCTCCTAAGGGATAAGTGTGCAATTCCATCAGAATATTTTGTTTGAGTTGGGAATTCTTACATAGGTATACGTGATCTTTGTACCATAAAGAATGACTTTTCGAGCTAAATGTATCATATGTACTGGGATCTTCTTGTAACTTTTGAATGAGTGCCCACACTTCTTCTTCATTCTTCCATTCATCTCTTGCTTCGTTTATCCAATCTGGTTGGACAAAAGAAATGGCGCAAATTAATGCTTCCACATCCTCATCCTTTCTTGAGAGTGCATCTGCCACAACATTTTGCTTCCCTTTTTTGTAGATGATTTCAAAGTCATAACCCAACATCTTTGTGACCCATTTTGATGCTCTTTTGAAGATAATCTTTGTTCTAAAAAGTATTTAAGACTATCATGATCCGTTTTTACCTTGAAGTGTCTTCACATTAGGTAGGGTCGCCATTTCTTAAGTGAATGTAGTATTGCCAAAATTTCCTTCTCATAAATAGCTTTGTGTAAATACTTTCCTTTGATTGGACAAGTTTTGAAAGAAATGGGTCTTTTTCTTGCATTAAAACAACCCCAATTCCATTTCCTGAGGCATCACATTCCATAATAAAGGTTTTTGTGAAGTCTAGCGTAGCTAAGACCGATGCTTAGCACATTACCTCTTTAACATGTTCAAAGGCCTTTGTTTCTTCTGGAGTCCATGAAAATGCATCTTTCTTTAATAATGTTGTTAAAGGTACTGCTATTCTCCTATAATTCTTAACAAACTTGCGATAATACCCTGTCAACCCAAGAAATCCTATCAAATGCTTTATGGATGTGGGGATTTTCCATTCCTTAATGGCTTTAATTTTTCTAGGGTCTACCTTAACACCTTCATGAGATACAATATGACCCAATATTCCACCTCTTGTACTAAAAAGAAACATTTGGATCTTTTTTCATATAATTATTTCTCCTCCAATAGTTTGAGCACCTTGTTAACATGTTGAACATGATCCTTCCAAGAATTGGTGTAGATTAGTATATCATCAAAAAATACTAACACAATTTTTCTAAAGAAGGGTTTGAAAATGGAATTCATCAAACCTTGAAATGTAGAAGGTGCATTGGTAAGGCCAAAAGGCATGACCAAAAATTCATACTGAACCTCATGAGTTCTAAATGTTGTTTTTGGAATGTCTTCAGTCTTCATTTTGATTTGATGATATCTTGAACGAAGATCCAACTTGGTGAAGTAAACTGATCCATCAATGACAGGAATGGGAAATTTATATTTAATAGTGAGCTTGTTGAGCTCCCTATAATCCAAACAAATGCGTCATGATCCATCCTTCTTGTGCACCAATACTACTAGAGCAGAGAAAGAACTTTGACTAGGTTGAATTATATCACCCTCTAGAATTTATGCAACCATACGTTCAATTTCACTCTTTTGGGCATAGGGATATCTATCAGGCCTGATGTTTGGAGGAACACTTCCTAGAATCAAATGAATAGCATGATCATGATCATGAGTAGGTGGGAGGCCTTTTGGAGTCTCAAATACCATGGAATGATTTTCCAATACTGTTTGGAGATATGGAGAAATAGATGATTTCAAGGTGGGAACCTCTAGCGAACATAATTGTGCAATTACACCTCATTGTTATTTCTTTAGAAGATTTATCATTCCGTTAGAGTTGACTATCTTTCCCGGTTTCCCTACGATAACCCTTAATTCAACTTCCTTTCCTTCCGAACAAAATTTCATGAAAAGTTCTTGAAAATTAAAAGCTATTGTACCCAAGGATTGTAGCCATTGGACTCCTAATACAACATCAACACCACCCATTGGAATGGAAAGCATTGATCTATTCAATACATATTATCCCATGGATAGCTTGATATTGTGGCACTTTCTAGAGAAATTTATGGTTCCTCCACTTGCAACCATCACTTGACACTCTAGTGCTAGATATAGGATGCAATTCAATTCCTTGGCTATGTTACAATGAATAAAATGATGAGTATTGGCTGAATCAATCAACATTATTACCTTTTTCTTCTTGATGTGCCCTTCTATCTTGATAGTTTGAGGAGTGGTAATTCTAGCCAATGCATTACAAGATATGGTCGAATTCATTTATTCTTTCTCTAGGGTTTGTTCATGGTGTATATCCTCTTCTTTTGATGTTTCTTCTTTCTTTTCTTCCTCCTTTTCACAATCTATGTATAATACTTTCTTCTCAGCACACTTGTGACCTTTAGTGTATTTGTTATCACAACTGTAACAAAGCCCTTTTGATCTTTTTTCTTCCAATTGTTGTGGTGTATACCTTGTAGGTTGTGGAAGGCTAGGGACAAAAACACTTCCATATTTATAGTTGTGAGTGGTAGGCTTCCTTGTTGCCATAATTTTGCTTTCCATTTTTCTCGCCAACCTGAATATCTTCTCCAATGAATTAGGTTCCCAAAAGAGAACCTCATGTTGGATGTTATCCTTTAAATTCCCTATGAACACGTCAATCCTATGGTCATCTGGAATATATTTTACCCTTATATTCAATTTTTGGAAGTCCTCAATGTGCTCCATCATTGAACCCTTTTGTTTGAGATTTATCAATTGGCTAAAAAAGGTGTTTCTTTTTGTATCCTTATAATGTCCTATCATTTCTTCTGTAAAAATTTCCAAGTGATACTTTCTTTACAAGAGCAAAGCCATCGGTACCATACAAATTGATCTGGTTCCAAATATAAAGTTGCAATGCGTACCTTTTCTGTGTTTTTCACATTATGGAGATCGAAATATTGCTCCATATGTAGTATCCATGTTACAAGATCCTTGCCATCAAACTTCCTAATATCGATCTTTGGAACATGGTGGGTCTTCAATCCAACGTTAGAGTTTATGAAATCATGATTAACATTTATTTTGTTCCGATCATGAGTTTCCTTTACTACCCTTTCACCATTAGTAAACATTTCTTGTAGCAACTTTGTCAAATCTGTCTTTAAATATTCCATTTTGCCTTCCATGGCATTCATCTTAGCTTCCACACCATCCATATTAGCTTCCACATCATTCATTTTAGCTTTCATGCCTTTCTTTAAACCATCCATATTATCTTACATGCCATCCATCTTAGCTTCCACGCCTTTCTTTAAACCATCCATATTTGCTTTTGTTACTTCTTGTGAGAGTGAATTTTGATGCACTTGGTCTCTTAATTTTGATATATCATGTTGCATTTCTTCCTCTTCTTCATGAGGCATGCTAGAGCTTTCAGGTTTCTTACTAGGTGTTTCCATTTTCTTTCTTCGGGGCATAAATTAATGATAATTTTGCCTCACTATGCCCTTTGAATTACTTCAAACTAATTTTTCAAACCAAACTTATGAAAATTTTTAAAGAAACTACACACCTTTTTTCACTTTGTAGGAGCTCGATATTGAATCTATGGTATCTCTGAAATTTTGGATCTCAAAGGTATAACATTGTGAAATCTAGTAGCCCTCCCTGTCCTCTTTCCAACTCCACCAGTTGGATCAAAATTGGATTCTCTAGGAAAGAGTTATGCCCAATCGGCCATGATGGCCTGATTATACACATTTTCAGTAGATCAAAATTGTACGAAGTTCCACATGTCATTGTTTCAACTTTCAAACCTGAAAATGATGGACATAAAACCAAAGTTTGTCTTATTTCTATAAATTCTTACGAAATTTATATCTGATACTCATAGAGAAAGTTATGACGATTTTCCCAAGGTCACTTGTTTGGGATCTAATTCGGGAGGCTACAAAAACCATAACTTCCTTAGATCATATATCTGAAAATGTGGTGGGACAAGATCTGAAATGCGGACCCAGGGATGATAGTGACTTCGGCTCAAATGGGTTTTTTTGGTAGCTTCTGAAACGTCACATAAAACATGTTATAATGAAAATTCCACGATGACCTATTTGGAGCAGCGAAACCATAGAATCCAAACCTTTGATACCAAATGTTATGCAACCAGCTCAAAAAATAGAAGAAAATAGAGATAAACGCCTTCAAAATCAGCCTCTTCGAGGGGGAAATCTCCTTTATATTACACAAATGAAAAATTCTTGGATGATACAAATGAATAAATGTCCTTTCCATATATACGATTCTAAGGGGTCACAATATAATCAAAGCCAACATAACAATAATAATATAAGGGCACAACAATAACAATAATCGGCTTCTATGGGGCACACTAATAAAAATATGGGGACAAGTGGGGCAAAATAATAACAATAAGGGATACAATGACAATACTAATGGGGAAATCACTAGTATTATAGGGACATAACATTCTTTCAACTACTTCGTTCTCTTCGGGATTATAAGGCACAATTGTTTGATGTTCGATCCCATGTTGGTGAAGATAGTTTTCAAATTCATTTGAAGTGTATTCTTTTCCATTATCAGTGCGAATAGAGCCAATATGAGATTATGCATAATTTTCAATCCATGTATGAAAGTTCTTGAATGATTGAAAAACATCAGATTTGTTCTTCAATAAATAAACCCAACACATTCTGGTGTAGTCCTCAATAAATGTCATCATATATTTATTTCCATTTGCAGAAGGAATAGGCATTGGACTACATAAATCTAAATGAATGATTTCAAGTTTTCTATTTAACCTGGAATGTGAATCATGAAAAGACTATTTGTTATGCTTTCCTAGAATGCAAGCATCACATTGCTTAAGTTTCCTAGGAATTGTAGGCAAACCAGTAACACCATTTTCCTTCAACAAGCGGAGGCTATCATAGTTCAAGTGTCCAAATATAGCATGCCATAATAAAATTTATGGACATGTGCCTTCATAATAATGAGAACTGTATGATAAATTTTGTGCACGAGCATAGGTACCTTACAGCTTGAGAAGCCTTTCTTCTTCTATCCCTATCATGACAAGTGAGTGATCTGATGCTTTTCTCACCTCAACCTTTCCATTAAACATATGAATGGAGTGTCCTTGCTGGCGGATGTGGACCAAGCACATCAAGTTTCTCCTCAGCTGTGGGAGATATAAAACATCATGTAGAAGAAAGTCTAGAAGACCAGGCAATTTGAGCCTAATTGTGCCAATCCCTGATGGCTTGAGTTTTGATTTATCTGCAAAGTATACTTCTCCATCAACATTGTCAATAAATTCTTCAAAAAAATCTCTTCTAAAATTCATGTGGCAAGTTTCTCCTGAATCAAGAAACCAATCATTTTTCCAAGTGAAGCATTAAAGAAGTATTCATTTACTCCAATATTACAATGTGCCACAACATAGTGAGTGGATTCAGGTGATTTACCTTTCTCTTTGTTATTAATTTTACCTTTGGGTTGATTTCTTTCCTGCTCAATCCTATCCCAAGGAAACTTTCATGTGGATGCATCATGTGATCCATCTCTATTGCAACATATGCAATGCAAATCTGACTTTTCTCCTTGAGAGTGTCTCCCCCCCCACACCCCCCCCCAACCTCTGAAATTTCTTCTTCCTCTTCCTCTTCGACCACCTCTTCCTATGGAATAATCTTGAGAAATATTATTCTCTCTATGTGCAAGACACATAACCTCTTCAAAAGACTGAGGAGTTGTCTTCTTCCAAAAATCTTTCTCTATCTTAGCAAATTTATTCACAAGGGAGTCAAAGGTAATTTCTTTGAGGTTTCCATTTGCTTGCAATGACTCAAGATAATTTGAGTAAGTGGGATAAAGTGCCTTGACAAAAGCTATCAGAGGAATGTCCAGTTGAACATTAGTACTTTGATATCATGCATAATAGATTTTACTTCTGATGCAAGAGCAAGAGGATCATGATTTTGTAATTCAAGGATGAATAATTTAATCATGAGTTGAACAACTTCAAGTGCATAGTGTGAGTCATAGAGTTCCTTTCGTTTTTGTAAGGCTTATAAATCATTTGAAAATGGAAAAATATGGCGACTCACCTCTTCATTTACAGATGCTACAATCATGGCATAAGCTTTGTTGTTCTTATTTTCCCAAATGACGAATTCCTTGTCTGAGGTAGGCTTTTTCGGTTCTTGGTCTCCTTCTCCAACACACACTACTTTCCGTAGCTCATTAAAAATGAGAATGTGTTTGATCTTTCACGACCATTTTGGATAGTTCTCCTTGCTAGTGAGAAAAAATCCCACAATAGATATCAATGAATTCATTTTAAAATCCGTGTACTGTAAAAAAATACTTCTACTGCCAATGTATAAGATTTGCACTTCTGGTGGTATAAAATGCAGTTCTGGTGTAAAAAATTACAATCTGATGTATAGAGCAAAGGTATTATATGGGGGAGGGGTTGTATGGTGGAGGGAATATATGAGGGAGGCACACAGTATTTAAAAAAACACACACATAATAAATCACATATGACAGTCGGGAGGTGGTATGTGGGGATAGCATTAATAACACTCCAAGAGTGTTAATATCATACCTATCATTCTAGTAGTTGACAGTGAAACCATGATACCACACAACAAAAAAGCCGTGATACCACATAGAAAAAAAAACTGTGGGTTGAGTAGTCGACATGACCACGAAATGATCATCCATTGCTAAGCCTGCTGCTCCAAAAATGTCTTCTACAAGAACAACTACCAAGACCACAGCTCTAAAGGCCGCGAAGAAAGTTGTCGGAGTTGCAAAGAAAGCTAAGAAATGAGGAGGGTCGAGCCAACTGCAGAATGGTATGTGCAGTGGGAGGAGTTAACCGAGAACTGTAGAAACATTATATATTATGATAGGACGGTATGTGAACCATTCAACACCAGCGTGGTATATGGACCAACCTTCAAACAATGGAGATGTGTCATTCAATCGAGAGTATACCAACAGTCTAATACAAAAAATGAAATATAATTTGGCGTATCTTACCAAACTACAACAATAATTGTTTGAGTTGAGATGATGGGAGGATACCAGGGATACGATGGGAGTGAAAACCCAAGAGCTATGGGCACATATGTGCACAGGAGAGTGGACAATGGTGGAGAGGAGCGTTGGAGGAGAGGCAATGTATGGCAAGTCGTGTAGTGACTATTCAAAAATTGATTGTGGTAATAACACAGTCCATTGAGGCGTCAATACTAATTTTTCAAAATTCGTAGCATTCAATACTAATGCAGAATAGAGAATATGGAAAACTACATAAATGGCATAACACAAAACAGAGAATATGGTAGAATGCATAAATGGGGAAGACTGCAGAAATGAAAGACTACGAAAAATGGCAGAAGGGAGTTACAAGGCAGAGAGGGAAGCCAAAAATGGTGCTTGCTCTGATACCATGTCAGGCCAAGAGGTAACTCCTCAAATGAAATTTGTTTATTCATTTAGATAGCTCATAGTTATATACATGAGGGAGTGACTCTTGGGTTTCATCTCCCGATGACTCTTCCTTTTCCATGATTTATTATTTACATTATTCACACAATCCCCATGATTAGGTGTCAATAATATTCTAGTGTAACATGATTTGGCTCATAGAGGCCTACATTGTGAGTATAGTAATGAATACATGATGTAGCACGATGGAGGTCAATAAGAAATGATCTTGTTATCCATTATCCTTGTTAAAAGGATAGTTGTAAAAGTGTATTGCAACCTTGATAGTTGAGTAATAGGCTTTTCTCCCATAAAGGATTCCTTATGAAATGAAGAAAGGGCCTAGAGCAATGCCTATCATCACATGAACATAGTTGGTTAGAACAATAAACCATTTTGTATAAATGATGGGGTAATCAGTGAGATGGTGTGAATAAAAGTTTAATGAACAACACATAATGACATTGTAAAGAAACATCAATAATTAATTATATTTGGAGTAGGAGGAATGTTAGTAATCGAGTGGGTGGATAACATTGTGAAGAAAAATAAATAGTTAATTATATTTGGAGTTGGTGGACGTTTCTTGGACATGAAATTGTAATTAATTTCCTATAAATTGGTGGGGAGGAAAACAATCGTTCCTCCCATCCACTGAAAATAAGCCCAACTAACAATTTATTGTATTCTAATCATTTCAATTAAAATAAATTTTGGGTGCGGTAAGTTTTTATCGAGAGTCAATTTTAAATGGGGGAATGCTGGGTTAATCTTCACTTCATCATAAAGTAGTAAAGATAACCTTGACTCTATACAATTTATTCAATGGTGATTTATAATCCCATGGTATTCCAAATGATGAAGCCTATTTAAGGGTTTGAGATACTCCATTGGTGTAGTTTTGATCGTATGATGTGGCATAATGTAGGCCATAAAAGATACATTTATCTTGGTTTAGAGTGTGGTATTTTCTCTTGAAAGTGTTTCCGTGTGAAATCATTGTCTCATTATTGTGTGTGTTATTTGTTTTTCTTATTAGTTTAGATGGATACATAACCTTCAAAAATAGAAAATAATTTAGATGGATACATGTAAGTAGGATGCACCAAGAATGATATTATTTGGAACAGTAAACCAGCTCCAAATTTAGTCTACAATGATTTTGTTTAATTATAAAATATAACCTTCAAATCTAAAAATTTCAAGAGTAGTGTGATCCTCTATAGCCAAATATGACCATAGATATTTCCATGTACTTGCGTAAATGACAACATATAAAAAAAATTGAACTAATATAAATCCATCTTAAACATGAATATATCAAGCACTAAGAAAGATGAAATTCTTGATATTAATTTTTTATATCATTTAATTCAATGTCATTCATAAATTCCTTCCTACTGGATTATAATAAAAATTACATATGAAAAAATTAATCCTTTGTTCAACCATAAATCTTCTAAGTTTAAAATGTATATATGCTAGTATTTAAATGACTGTATGCATGCAAGGTAGAGTAAAGAAATTTATAAGGAGTGACACTAGTTACAAGAAGAAAACAACTCCATATTCTTCATAATTATTGGTTTGGAAAAGAAAAGAAATTCCATATATGTAATAAATGATTAAATTGGAGATGTTCGCATGCATAAGGAAACCTCATTAATTATATAATATGAATATATTAACAAACTGATTGAAGCTAATAATTTTTTTATATAATCATTGTTATGTGTATGTAAATGTTTTAAACGAATTTAGTCATTTGAAAAATTACTATCAAAGTCACTTCAAGAGTTAAATGAGGAATAATAAAAGATTCCTCTAGCCATGCACGGCCAATGTCCGGCAATGAGGCACAGGGAAGAAAACGCACGTGAGGGTGGGCTATGGATTCACAAACTAAAAAAAACGTAGTCTTATCATGCCACGTTTTGGACTTGTTTTCTATGGTTTATACATTTTTAACTGAAAAAAATATTGCCAAATTCTGGCCTTAATATTTTCTTGAAAAAGTCAAAGAATATAGCAACCACCCATGGCATTGAAGTCCCATTCACGTTTAGCCCACCTTCTAGTGTCGATATATATACACCAGCATACAAGGAATGTGATATAGAGACTAAAGAGGAGAGCATACAAAGCAATAGGAAGAGAGCCGGATGGGTAACGTGGTGCTGTGACGATTAATCGATCGTCGTCGTCGGATAAAGATAATGAAAGCCGACGGAAAGGTGATGAAGCTGCGGAATATTTGAGGCACCCGCTGGTCCTCCATTTGGGATGGGAAGTTTCACTCGAGCTCTTCCAGAAGGTGCAGGGCTTGTCGGTGATCATATCTATTATCTCATTCCTCTCCCACACCCACAAGATGAACTCATCGATTACAAAAACAATATGATCATAGCAAGAGCTTCTTCTGATCATAGCATCCCAGACATCGGCAGAGATTCAATAAAACAAGAAGCAGTTAATGATGTGGTTAATAAGATTAATAGAGGCGGCGTCACGATTATTTCTTCTTCTTACTCTACGGACGGATCTACCTTGCGGATGAAGCTTCCACTTAGAAAAGAAGTTCTTGCTGCATTTCTTGCAGCCTTAATTCAGGGTGCCACAGGGGAGCCTTCATGGAAGCCAAGACTCGATACCATGGAGATTTATAATCTTTTTCCAAGAGTAGAGCTATCGTATTTATCTATTTACAAATTTCGTTTGTAAATGTGTTTACAAGTATTATGCCATATGTCGTTTCGTGGAAATAACAGTTCTGAATAGTTATTAGGTTGCAAGCGTCTGGCCCTTTATGATTTATCGCGTTGTTTCTTGGTTCTTTTAATTTTACTTGGTGTGCAGTGCACCCATAGCTGAGAATTAGATCGGCTTCTCTTGTTACAAAAATTTCAACAAACATCTGTTTTTCAATTTTTTTTAATGCAACTATCTCTTTTCAATTGGCTATGTGTATAAGTAGCGTATTCAACCATGTGAATATATAAATTTTCAGCATTCCATTCAGGAGGTTACGTAGTCTATTCAGACATATGACTGCAGTTTTTCTTTTTTGGGGTTGTTTTTTTTCCTTACAATATGTAACAGTTTTTTTTTTCTTTTAGCAATTTAATAGGGATGTTGTTAAAATTGGAAGAAGCTAAATATATTCATAAATTTAGCATTTTTCTCACACGTGAGTGAGTTTCACTTGGTGACTGTCTCATGGAGAACGCTCTACATTGATTATTATTCATCAAGAATATATAAATTTACATAACAATAGTAGAGTTAGAACTAACACCTAGAAATTATGAACTAATTACTAAACTAGGACACACGCACAACTAATGAATATACTCTCTCCAATAATACAAATTGTTCCGTGAATTTAAACACTCCCACTTAATGAAATGGAGAAAGAGTTCACTGGTACTCCTAACATCTCCCTAAATAATTCAAATTTAAGTCTTCCAAGGGGCTTGGTAAAATTGGCATTGTCACAAGTATTACAATATTCAATATAAATTTCTTTTGACTAAACCTTCTCTCTAACAAAGTGAAATTGCGTATCAATCTGCTTTGTGTTTTTGTGAAACACAAGATTGTTTGCAAGTTTGATTGAGCTTTGGTTCTCACATCTGATAAGTGTAGCGTCCTTTTGTTCTTCTCCAGCATCATGGAGAAGTCTCCTCAACTAAATTGCCTCACACATAGCTACACACATTACTTGATACTCTGCTTGAGCTGAAGATAATGATACAATATCATGTTTCTTGCTACTCCATGCAATGACCCCAGGCCCAATGCTAAATGCATAACCTGTTATGGATCGTCTGTCATCCAGATTTTTGGCCCAATCTGAATCTGAAAAACCTATCAATCTAACATCAAACGAATCAGTATATTTAATATCAAAGTCTGAGGTTCCTTGAAGATACTTTAAGATGCCTTTCATTGCCACCTAATGACTCTCAAGAGGCTTTGACATAAATGCTCAAAGCACTTACTGCAAAAGCTAAATTAGGTCTAGTTGTAGTTAGATAAATCAAAATCCCACCTAGCTGTCTGTATTGTGTGGCATCCACCTCCTTAGAACCATCGTCATTTTGAAGTTTGACATTCTGCACTAAATGCACTAAATGCACTAAGGCAACTTTGTACTGATCCATTCTAAACTTTTTCAATAAACCTCTGACACACTTCCCTTGAGTGAGAAACGTTTTTCCAGAGTCCCTCCAAACTTTCAAACCCAAACAATAGTGTAATTCTCCAAGGTCTTTCATTTCAAACACTTGCGACATCTACACTTTGATTTCTTTAATCAATTCATCAACATTTACAGTGATAATTAAACCATCTACATATAAAGAAATCAAAACAATTTGCCCCTTTCATCAAACACAATATACAGATTTCGGTCGTTTTTACTCCTCTTATAACTATGTTGTAGGAAAAATGAATCAATTTTTCATACCACGGCCTCAGTGCCTGTTTTAAACCATATAATGCCTTTTTTAGTTTTCATACTAAATGCTCCTATCCCTATTTAATAAACCCTTCATGTGGTTTTAAATAAACCTCTTCTTTCAATTCTCCATTTAAAAATGCATACTTCGCATCTAGTTGGTGTAGACTCCAATGATGTTTTGTAGCTAAAGCCATCATCATTCTAATAGTGTTTAGATTAGCTACCAGAGTAAAGGTTTCCTCGTAATCAATTCCTTCTCTTTGTGAGTAACCTTTAGCTGCCAACCTAGCTTTTTATTTGTCTACACTACCATCAGATTTAAATTTAGGTTTATATAACCACTTGTAACCTATAAGTTATTTCCCTTCTAACAATTCAACTAAATCCTAATTTTTTTTTTTTTAAAGTATTGACTCATATTCCTCTTTCATGGCTGCCCTCCATTCATCATATTGGCTTGCTTCTTTATAATTTGAGGGTTCAACAACATTTAACATACTATTTATAAGAGCATGATCCCGATATCTTGCTGGTAATTGAGTTTGCCTACCTGATCTCTTTAGTGGTGGACTCGCTTCAAATCTGTCTTTCTCATTCCTTGGTGGACTTGGCTTGCTAATTGAACTTGCATCACTTGATTCTTCCTTTTGTTGCTAGTGTTGTTGCTGCTCATGGTTGTCCCTTATTTCATCACTTCCATCTTCCACGAGAAAAGGCATGTGCCACTCTTCATTGCCTTTATCATAGTTTCCATCATCAACCTTATCATGGAGTACTACATCTCTACTCGCAAATACTTTGTGAGCAAAGGGATTAAACAATTTATATGCTTTAAACTTTGTACAATACCCTACAAAAACGTATTTAATGGCCTTTGAATCCAGTGTCTTCTTATCCTCTTTTGGAACATGAGCAAAAGCTTTCAAGAAAAAAATTCTTAAATGATTAACTATGGGATTAAAACCTAATAAAGCTTTGAATGGAGTCTTAAAATCAAGGTTTTTTGTTGGACTCCTATTCTTTAAATACACTGCAATATTTATTGCTTCTACCTAAAAACCATTAGACAAGCTCTTACCTTTTAACATGCTGTGTGCACACTCCACAAGGGTTTTGTTCTTCCTCTCTGCAACCTCGTTCTATTAAGGAGTGTGGGGTATTGTAAACTATTGAACTATCCCATGGTCCTTGCAATATTTGATGAAACCACCCTGCTTGTATTCTCCCCCTTGATCTGAGCAGAGAATTTTGATGAACTTCCCTATTTTTTTTTCAACCATGCTTCTGAACTCTTTAAAGTATTCAAAATTATGATTCCTTTTTTCTAAGAAAATATACCCAGGTAAATCTTGTGTAGTCTTCAACAAATAATAAAAAATAATAGGCACCTGCTAATGACCTTTTCTGCATCGTCCCACATATAGATATATATATATATATATATATATATATATATATATATATATATATATATATATATATCTGTGCACAAGCTCTAGTATATCTCTCTTCTTTCTATCTAATCTTGTGGGAAAATCATCCCTGTGCATCTTCCCAAGAGCACATGCTTCACAATCAACATGAACATTTTTTAAAACAGGGAGACCATTGACCATACCTTGTTTCTGAAGTAGCAGTAGGTCATGAAAATTGATATGACCGAATCTTTGATGCCACAAATTCTATGCAGTCATAACTGTTGAAGTCAAGGCTTGGTGTGGTGCGCTTTTTACATTCAACTTGTACAAACCTCCAACTCGAATACCTGATGCAATTGGCTTCATATGATCCAACATATCTTTAATAACACAATAAGACTTAAAAAATTACACCTTAAGATTTTGATCTGTTATCATAGAGACTGAGATCATATTCTTTTTAATTCTTGGTAAATACATTACATTTTGAATATGCCTAATATTACCATCGGGTAATACCATAGGAATATTTCCATACCCCTTAATTTGGTACCATGTGTCATCACCATGGTAGATATTAGCACCACTTTTGGTTTCTTTAAAATTTTCAAACCAATGTCTGTTACCTGTTAAGAGAGTGGAAGCTCCTAAATCCACAAACCAAGTTTCTGCTTCATCATCCTCAAGATAGAAAGCGGAATCAGATACAAACAATTTGAGATTCTGATTTCGATCTTCATCAGTAAACTTCCCTGCATGCTTCTTATGTCTATTTCGAGTTTCATCAAGATTCTTATGATGGAAATTCCTAGCAACGTGACCAGATTTACCACAATAAAAACATTTGATCCTTGAATCATTTCTGGTTGAAGACATACCTTGAGGTGGCTTTCTCTGTGGTGTACTTCTACCTTTTTGTCCTGCATTTTCTTTCCCTCTTAATGGAAGATATGAATTCTAGGATTTCAGAGTCATCTGCCTCTCTTCCTCTTATATCAATATCCTTGTCAATTATTCAAAATTGGGGGCTTTGTCCCTTGCGTTTAGGCCCGTAATAAACATCTGATAATCGTCAGTCATACCATTCATGGTAACCATGATGAGATTAGTGTTCGATACTCTCTCCCCTATATCAGACAACTTATTTCTTAGCTCCTTGATCCCAAAGATGAATCCAGTGACTCATTCACTCTCCTCCATTTTGATAGAGAGAATCTGTTAGGCCCCTATAATACTAGTCTATTCTGTTATTATTATTGTCATTGTAGCCCCTTATTGTTATTGTTGTGCCCATGTTGTCCCCATATTTTTATTATTGTGCCCCATAGAAGCCCACTATTGTTATTGTTGTGCACTTACATTATTATTGTTATGTCGTCTTTGACTATATTGTGACCCGTTAGACTTCTATATATAGAAAGGAGGTATTGTCATTTGTATCATTCAAGAATTGTTCATTTGTGTAATGTAAATGAGGTTTCCCCCTCGAAGAGGCTGATTTTGAAGTCATTGATCTACCTTTTCTTCTATTCTGTGAGTTGGTTGCATAACAATTGGTATCAGAGCTTTGGATTCTAGGGTTTCAATGCTTCAAATGGTTCATTGTCGAATTTTTGCTATAACATTTTTTCTACGATGTTTCAGAAGCTAAAATTAAAACTCATTTGCACTGAAATCTTTATGAACCTTGGGTACAAACTTCAGATCTTGTATCGCTATATTTTGGGAGATATGATCCAAGGAAGTTAGGGTTTTCGCAGGCTCCCAAATTATATCTCAAACAGGTGACCTAGGGAAATCATCATAACTTTCTCTCTGAGCATCAGTTTGAAATTTTGTAAAAATATATAAAAGGAGAACGGATTTTAGTTTTTTATGTATTGATTTTAGGTTCGAAGGTCGAAACAGTGACACACGTCACTTCCTACAAGTTCGCTCTACTGAACGAGTCTATAATCAGGTCATTGTGGGAGATTTGGAATAACTCTTTCTTGGAGAATCCAATATTGATAAGAGTTGTGGGGTTGGAACGAGGACTTGGAGGGATACCACAAGACAAAATTTCAGACCTTGGAGATTTGTAATTACAGAGATACAACCAATTCAATATTGAGATCCTACAAAGCCAAAAAAGGTGTGTAGTCTTTTTAAAATTTTGCATAAGTTTGGGTTGAAAAATTAGTTTGAAGGAATTCAAATGACATAGTGAAGCATAATTATCATTAATTGATGACCCAAAGAAAGAAAATGGAAACAGGTAGTAAGAAACCTGAAATCTCTAGCATGATTCATGAAGAAGAACAGGAAATGCAACATGATATATCAAAATTACAAGACCAACTGCAGCAAATTTCACTCTCACAAAAAGTAACAGAAGCTAACATGGATGGTTTAAAGAAAGGCATGGAAGCTAAGATGGATGGTTTAAATAATGGCATGGAAGCTAATATGAATGGAATGGAATTTAATATGGATGGTGTGGAAGCTGTTGTAGCATTTTTTGGTTTTCATAAGTTAGAATCAATTAGTCAAAAAATGAAAATATTTTTCTAAAAATATTATGCTAGGATATGGACAAAAAGAATATTGAATAAAAATGTTAGGAAATATTTTGATAAATATGTCCATATCAACGAAAATGTTAGAATAGATTCCCTAAAAAATGAAGGAAAAATAAAATGTTAGGTTAGAGAGAAAAGCAAAAAGCAATAAAATCATGAAAGTGTGCAAGTCCAAGTGCCACTACTTTTTACTTTATTATGCAAAACAATGGTTCTGTGAAGCTAGTCATAAATGCCACAATCCATGATAGTCAAATAGTTTAATATTGACTAGTTCATGCTTTAAATTTCATATTTATAGTTAGAGAATAAAGATCTAGCCAACTGTTTAATCTTGGCAAATCAGTAGTTAGGTAGAGAATAATAGGGAGCTCATCAGTTTAATCTGAGCCCTTGGATATTATAAGGTTAGAATTAGAGTGTTTGATTTTCAAAAGAAAAAGGAAATAAAGGGTTTTCTAGCCTAAATGCACCCAACTAAGTGAAGAAAAAATGTTAGGATAAATAAAGGGTAGGTGAAAGAAAGGTTGTAGAAGTACAAAGTTGATTGAGGCATAAACACATTTATCATACTTGATCATGTGTTGTAGTGTGTAGGAGCAGTCATGAAGGTGAAAATATGTTCACAAGTTGATTTGGTTAACTTCCCCTCATTTCATTTCACCCCCCACTACATACTTACTAATTTCCTCATTATCCCATCATTTCGTAAGAAAATACCCTTTTCCCTTCATTTTCACCCTTGCCATTTGGTTTCATGCATTTTCCTAGAAAATTACCCTCTAAAAGTCATTTCCTACCCAAAAATCCTTTTTTCCTAATGTGAAACCCTTTCCCCTTTGAAGAAATCATTTTCCCCTTGTAAATTCCCTAAAATCCCATAAAAAACCCTTGTCCTAAGTTTCTATTCACCCCTTCGCTTTATTTAACTTTAACTCTGCCATTTCAATTTTCCTGACAAAACCTTTTAACCCACCCTTGGTGTGGTTAACAAACTCCCGTCATATAAACCCATGGTCCCACTTTATTAAACCTATCGCAATACTTTTAACCCACGTTATATTCATTAATTAATTACGATTATTTGTAATTAATCTCCCCGGACCCCACTAATCTTCATGCGTGTCCCCTCCGTGCAACTCCACCGCACGATAGTTGTCAGATCATCCGCTCCCAGATCCAACGACCCACAACAATATCGCGCCTCCTGATCTTTGAGCTTTAAAGGCCTGATAGCACGCGAGATTTGTGGTTTTGCTCGGGCCGCTTTTGGTTACGTGTAGGTCCCACGTTAACTCGTGTGCCCTTGGAGAAAAACCACTCGATGGCCAAAAGTGGTGCGATGAGCCTCTGAAACCACTCCCCACGTATGATAAAACCATCCACTATTCACTTAATGCTTTCGCACAAAATTTTAAAAAGTTTCCCGTTTAAATGCAAAAACCCTTACTTTCACTCTTTTCGCCCGTTTACGTAGTAAAACATGTTTAACCCTGCCTGCACCATGCTGAGCCTCTGCAACCAGATTTGACCTCTGATTACATTCTAGACACTACCAAGATTCCGTCCATACACTATCCTATTCCCTGAAGCCATTTCAGCGCTCCCTACCAACCCGTGTTTTCCTTAACAATTGTTGTATTTTGCAGGTGATTAGCAAAAGACGAGGAGACCGGATAAATGGTTTTTATACTGATTTAAAAACCTATTTACTCCAAAATTCACAAGGAAATACATTCAAGGGCCTTTATTCAGAAGAAAAACACAATTATCACAGAGCAGAAAGAAGTCATTTTACACAGTAAATGTTAAAACAGACAATTTACACAGTAAAAGTTAAAAGAGAGGAGGCAGATAAAGACAAATAGATGAAAGGTCATAAGTTAAATGACATCCAACGTGAATATCAAACAACCAAGCAACTTAAAGGGCAAAAGATCAAAGTCTAAAGGACAACAGAACCTAAATAACAGGAACAGTCAGCCAACTTCAACAATTTTCAGTTTTTTGAGTAATAGTCACCAACAACACAACATCAAAATAGTGTCGAATCAACTAGCACTCTTTATTTTGATTTTACAATATCTATTTTTGTAAAAGTGATGAGCCCCAAATTTGGTAACATTTTGGGCTCATTTGGCCTAACTACCCTTGCTCAACCCTTCATTTTTCATAACTTATGCATCATTTTTTAGTATATTTATGTCATTTGTACGAATGAGGGCAGTCACTATTCCTAGGTGGCTAACACGTGCTTATTTCAGGTTTTTTGACATTTAATGGAGCAAAACCACGTAGATGAGGGCTAGGAGACAGCCAAGATGGGATTGAGATTTTGTAGGAAGGTTGTCCACAGCATTGAATGGCCTTCCTCGTGATCTTCACCCCCAACTCCGAGCTCCAACAGCCACCACCACCGAGTTAGAAGGCAGCCAAACGGATCTTGAGGAAGCAACAGTTCACTCCTAGTTTGGTCAGCCAAATCCCACTGATTTAGGAGGCCAGCTTGGGACCTCGTAATGTATAAATGACGAGGCTGTAGCCTTCGAAAAGGATTTTTTTGAAACCTTGTTGCACATTCTGAACTACGAGCTGTTAGCTTTGTTTTGCTCTTTTGTAGCCATTATTGGCATGTTATTTGACTTATGATTATTATCTTTTAATGGAAAGCAGGCAGATTTGAGTTCAGTTCTGAGTTCTTAAAGGAGCCATAGCTCTCGGGGTTGGGCCCAACCTGAGAGCCTAAGGCCTCCTTCCTTTGTATTGTTATCTTTCTTTCAGCATTGTATTTCTTTACCTTTACATGCATTTGGAAACGCAGTTTGCTGAGTTGAATTTCTTGGTGTGGTTAAGTAGGTTAGTTTTATGAGACATAGTTGCTTCAGCTGTTTAGAATAAATTGAAGAGATTAGAGTTGATAAAGGTTCCAGAAAAGGGTTGCTTGCACACTCGTTTTCACCTCTTCCTAAGGGTTGGAAGTGCAGACAGTGCCACCCACCAAAAACATTGTTTTACATGTTCATGCAATCTTTGATGCAATATTTTCGTTTGTAGAAGTGTCCATGCGTTCAGATCTTGTGGAATGATTCTTTGCTTCAGTACCATGCATGATTTTCCTTAGAAATAACGTTGTTGTTCTTTGGTTTTATTAAACAGTTAGAATAGGTTAATGAAGTTTCGGTTATGTGCAGGACGTGGATGATTTGTTTTGTTTACACTGTGCAGTACTACTCCCTCACTCCCTTATCCTTCTAAGCCGTGCCTCGGCCAACTACTCATCTCCCAATTAGACCCCTTGTCCCTCAACTATTCTATTACCCACGTTATTCTACCTTTTCGGCCTTCCATTCCCTCTACCCTCCTTTAGACAAACCAGCTTAGCACACCCCCTCTTCATCTCATCTCTCTGTCACTGAGTCCTTACAAACTCCCCTCCTACCTCCCTATCCACCCATGTAGCCTCCTCCACTCACCCATCACCCAAAAATCCGATTGTAGAACATCCTGTAGGAATTACTGAACATCCTGTAGAAATTCTGAACATCCTGTAGAACCCCTGCAGACTTCCTGTAGAAGCTCATAAACACGGTTGCTTGGCATCCAAACTTTGTGAAACTCTCTGAAAGGATGTTAGGGACCCCTAGACCCTCTCTGAGCCTTCCTGACCTCTTCCAAGCATTCCTCCCCTTGATCTATCCCTGCATAGTAAAGACCCAGTTAGAAGCACATGCATAATAATTCCAACAACTTGAACAAAAATACAAAAATATGTTTTCTTCAGATCAAAGTAGTCTAGACACATGCATCTCACCTTCATAGGAGTAATGGCATCACTTTCAGTAGTTTGCATCTCCATCTCTGCATCAGTAAGACTAGCTGGTAGAATTAGGGTTTGCTAGGGTTTGCGTTTCTTGTTGGCTTTCAGTTCTTTTTTGCAAATAGATTAGCTTCCTTTGAGTTAGCTTTCGTCCATCAGTTAAAAAGCTTCTTCTAAGAGCTCATAGAAGTTGGCTTGAGCCCTAGCGGACTTGTGCCAGCTGACCAAGTGACAGCTGCGGCAAGAGCTAGTACTTGTGCATACAGCACCGTCGCTTCCAAGTTTGTTACGAACTACCGGGTTGATAAAATTAGAGAAGGAAGCTCCAGGAGTTGTAGCATTATTGCTACAATACTGGAGCCCACCATTCTTTTTGGCACCATTGCCGGGGAAGCGTTAGAGTATTAGTGACTGTTGCTTTTCTTCTACTTTTCTACTCTCGCCTTCTGCTAAGTAGTATTTCATTTCCATTCTGCAATTTCCTTTCTACAAAAGTAGCATAGACATTTCCTGCTTTCATAGATTAACATTTCAATTCCGCGATTTCATTTTTACAAGTGTAGATTAGCATTTCAATTCTGCAAGCGTAGACTAGCATTTCAATTCCTGCAATTTCATTTGAGCAAAATAGATTAGTTCTTTCATGCTTTCATTTCAATTCCGCATTTCCATTTCAGCAAGGTAGTTAGTTGCAGTTCAATCTATTTTAGTTTTGCAGGTACCAAAAAAAAACAAAAGCAATCAAAAGTCTTTCCATTTCATGCCTCGTAGGAATCGAGATAAAACAGGCAAATTCTTACCCAACACCCCCACCACTTCACTGAGTCACCCTTCTCTCTTCTTTGGTGACAGTGATCCAGAAGAACATATAGGCGAACCTCCTGAGATATACAAAGATCCTATAGCAGAAGAAGAGTTAGAGAACACTCCATCTGAAGCCATGGCTGACCATAGGGGAGAAGATGAGAGAATAGAAGGTGCCTTCCCCATCCGAGAGACCAATGGAGACATGAAAATGAAGAACATAAGCCCTTCTGCTTTACCTCACTTCCATGGACTGACTACTGAGGACCCTGATACCTTCCTGTTTGAGTTTGTTTTCCTTTGTCGAACCTATGACTATACTGAAGATGAGCAGAAGCTGAAACTCTTCCCTTCAACCCTTAAGGATGCAGCATTACGCTGGTTCATGGGATTACCTGGGAACAGTATCACTACTTGGGCTCGGATGCAGCAAGCTTTCAATACCAAATACCGAGACTACTGTAGGTCCAAGGAAACCAAGGGAGAAATCTTTCGGATGACCATGGGGAATGATGAGTCCTTAGAGGATTACGAGGAAAGGTTCCAACTTAGCTATAACCGGGCCAGGTGCACACTTGACCCTGAATCCCTCAAGTTGGTTCTACTCCGAGGAGTCCCTGAAGACATCTTAGATACCCTTCACATGCTAGCTGGAGGAGATATTTACCAACTACCTTATGAGGACATAAAGACTGTGTTTAGAAACCACTCTAGGGCAGCCCGGAAACAAGGTAGAGGAAACCTCCTCTCAACTGGTATTCCTTTCTCCAAACATGAGTTTGCAAATCAATTAGAGGACCTCAAGAGTGAGGTGAGACAGACCATTGCCATGCAACTTGATACATTCCGAATCCAGCAGAAGAAAGAAGAAGCTAAGAGGGCCTTGGCTATTTTCTGCCCTAGGTGTACAAGGAAACACCCTAAGAACGAATGCCCATTACATTCGGTTGAAGTATGTTTTGTTTGTGAGGAGGACCACCCCACAAACCAATGTCCAACCTTACCTGGGCTTAAAGCCATGTATCAAGGGACAGAAGCCCCCACTGAAACTCTCTATTTCCTCAACCAAAGGAGGCCACAAGGACCTAGACCTTACCAGCAGGGGATGCAAGGGACACCCCAAGCTTATTACAGCCCCAACCAATCTACTCCTATGCCTTCCTGGGGTCCCCCTGCTCATCCTTCCTGGTCTATGCCTCCTCCATGGTCTTACCCACCTCAGTACCATACTCAACCCACTACTCATTCGTATCACTCACATGCCCAGCCACAGCCTCAGTGGAATGCACCTCAATCGGGGTGGAGGCCCCAATACAATACTCCTCCCACCATTTTGCCTCCACCACCAGTTCAACCACAACCATTACCTCCTGCTCGTCCAAGGCAACCTCAAATACCTGCTCAACCAAACCTGAACCCCAACAACAGACAGGCCCAGCAGGTATATACTGGGGAAACATCATGCCCTACCTATGCTGTGGAGATCCAGGAGATCAATCTGCGATCTGGAAAGACTCTTCCGGATCGCCAACCTCCTCCCCCAGAGGACGAGGAAGATAAACAGGAAAGTGAACCAAAGGCCATTCCACCCTTTCCTGAGAGACTAACAGCCACCACACAACCCAACCCAGAGGAGGATGAGCTTCTGGGAGAGCTCAAACAGTTGTGTGTGAAAATACCACTTCTCCAAGCCATCAAAGATGTACCGATATACAACAAACTAGTTAAGGAAAAGTGTTTCAGACACCCAGGCAGGCGAAAGAGAGATGCTTCAACCATCAATGTCATAGGACAACTGTCTGATCTTATGTTGGGACAAGTCATCTGCCCAAAGTATCTAGATCCTGGAAGTCATGTAGTAGATGTCCACATCAATGGCACCATCATACCTCACACTTTGATTGATCTGGGGGCTGCCATTAATGTGATGACTAGAGATACCATGCTCAAACTCAACCTTCAGGGTTCCTTGAGAAAGACCTCGACAGTCCTACAACTAGCAGATCGCTCCACCGTGACTCCCGAAGGGATTGTAGAGGATGTCTTGGTCTCTGTTGACTCTTGGGAATACCCTGCAGACTTCTTGGTTCTACAACCAAAGGAAAAGCTTACTGGATACCCTCTCATTTTGGGAAGGCCTTGGTTAGCCACTGCAGATGCTTACATAAGCTGCCGTGCAGGAAACATGACCATCAAAAATGGTCCTATGTCCAAGCAGCTAGTCCTATACCCTCCTGCCCAACCCTTATTAGAGCATGACTTACCACTTTGGTTGGAAGAAGGAGAAGAAGATGAGGTGTACTCAGCACCTTTGTGCACCCTAGACACCACTAGGGGAGACCCCCCAACCGAGGATGATTTGATTGAGACCTTGATCCAGAATCCACCTCCCAGTGCACTGTCCTTAGAGGAATTGGTGGAGGATGCCCAAGCCAGCACCTTAGTGGACCTTTGTGCGACCAACCCTGTCACTCCCAGAGTCAAAAATGTGGAGTTCGGCCCTGAGAGAACGTTAAAGATCAGCTCCTCCCTATCTCCTTCCCAGGAAAAGGAGCTGTGTAGTCTGTTGGCCAGTCATCTAGATGCTTTTGCTTGGAGCTATAAGGAGATGAAAGGAGTCCATCCTTCGGTCTGTACCCATCACATCTACATCAAAGAAGACTGTAAACCGGTTAGGCAGCCCCAAAGGAGAATGAATCCAGCCCTTAAGGACATCGTCAAGGAGGAATTACAAAAACTGTTGGAAGCCGGATTCATTTACCCCATCTCGGATAGCGAATGGGTGTCCCCTTTGGTGTTGGTTCCCAAGAAAAATGGGAAGTGGAGAATCTGTGTGGACTACCGAGAACTAAACAAAGCTACCAAGAAAGACCATTTTCCTCTACCTTTCATAGATCAAGTGTTGGATGGACTGGCAGGAAAGAAGTTTTTCTCTTTCCTAGACAGGTTTAGCGGGTACAACCAGATCCAAATCAGCCCGGAAGACCAAGATAAGACCACCTTCACTTGTCCTTGGGGTACCTTTGCTTACCGAGTTCTTCCCTTTGGACTATGCAATGCTCCTGCCACCTTCTAGAGAGCCGTCTTGAGCATCTTTTCTGAGCTGGTCCATGATTCGGTGGAAATCTATATGGATGACTTCACCCCTTATGGGTCCAACTTCCAGGAAGCATTGTCCAATCTGGGAAAAGTCCTAACCAAGTGCATTGAGATGAACCTGTCCCTTAGTCCTGAAAAGTGTGAATTCCTGATGACTGAAGGGACCGTGCTAGGCCATACCATTTCTTGCCAAGGGTTACAAGTGGATCCTAACAAAATTGCTCTCATCAAGAAGGTTCCACCCCCTCAGAAGGTAAGAGATGTCTGAAGTTTCTTATGATTAGCAGGGTATTATAGGAGATTCATTAAAGACTTTAGCAAGCTAGCCTCGCCATTGTTTGGCCTGTTGGCAAAAGATGTTGAGTTTAAATGGACTGATGACTGTCAGAGGGCTCTGAATGAATTAAAGGACAAGTTGGTGTCTGCCCCAATCTTGAGAGGTCCAAACTGAGCCCTACCTTTCCACATCCACACTGATGCCTCGAACAAAGCCATAGGGGCAGCCTTAGGACAAGTTGAACGAAAACTTCCATATGCCATCTACTTTGTCAGCAAAAAATTATCCAAGGCAGAACTGAATTACACTGTGACTGAGAAGGAATTCTTGGCTGTGGTCCATGCACCGAACAAATTCCGACATTATATCACTGGATATCAAACATTTGTACATACTGATCATGCTGCAATTAGATATTTAATGAATAAACCAGATGTGAATGCTCGTATTATTAGATGGTTACTTTTGTTGCAGCAGTTTGATTTGACTATCGTTGACAAACCAGGTAAAGAAAATGTTGTTGCTGACTTTTTGTCTAGATTGGATTTATCTGCAGATGAGGATGGAATAGTGGATGACCAGATGCCCGATGAACATCTGTTTGCTATTTCAGTACTCTCTCCATGGTTTGCTGATATAGCAAACTACCTTGTTTCAGCACAGTTCCCTCCGCACCTATCCTCAAGAGAGAAGAGTAGAATCGTCAGAAAAAGTGCCTCATTCACTTGGATCGGGGGCAACCTGTTCAAGCTTGGCCCTGATCAGATCTTAAGGCGTTGTGTAAGGGAGGAGGAAGTCTTTGATATCCTCCTCACCTGTCATGATGGGCCTTGTGGAGGACATTTTGCAGCAAAGAGGACTGCCTTCAAAATCCTGCAGGCAGGCTACTATTGGCCCACGCTTCATCAAGATGTCAGAAGGTATATCAGCCAATGTGATCGATGCCAAAGGATGGGGAAACTGACTCAAAGGGATGAAATGCCTCTCCAACCTCAAGTGACTCTTGAGCCATTTGAGAAGTGGGGTATGGATTTTGTGGGTCCAATCAACCCTCCTTCGAGGCAAAGGTCTTACATCATTGTGTGCACAGACTACCTGACAAAGTGGGCAGAAACCAAGGAAATCAAAGCAGCGACAGAAGAAAAGGTGGCCGAGTTCTTAGGAGAAAACATCTTCTACAAATTTGGCTACCGAAGAGAGCCAGTCACTGATCAAGGAAGCCAGTTCACCTCCAACTTAATTGAAGACCTGCTAGCTCATCACAAAATCAAGCATAGGACTTCCACCCCCTATCATCCTCAGGCAAATGGGCAAGTGGAAGTCACCAATAGAGCACTAGAAGGGATCTTGACTAAGGTGGTGAGCAGCAGCAGGAAAGATTGGGCAGATCGCCTGGTTGAGGCCACATGGGCTTACAACACCACTTGGAAGACCACAACCGGCTTCACACCTTATGAGCTGGTCTATGGGAAGAGAGCTCTGCTGTCAATTGAATTCGAGTACAACACTTTGAGGATGGCAGCTCAGCTGGACCTAGATCTCAGCCATGCCCAACAAGAAAGGTTATTGCAGCTGAATGGATTGGACGAGCACTGAATGCAGGCCCTTCTCCACTCAGAAGTGGTTCAAGTTCAGAGGAAGGTGTGGCATGACCAGCATCTCAATGAAAAACAATTTCAGCCGGGAGATTGGGCGCTGTTGTATGATTCCAGGAATAAAGATTTCAAGGGAAAGCTGAGAACCAGATGGCTGGGACCATATGCAGTGGAAAAATGTCATGACAATGGATCTGTTCTTATTCGGACCATTGATGAGGAGGCCATCCCTATGATTGTCAATGGGCATCGACTGAAGATTTACAGGAAACCTCTCTCAAGACAAGAATTCATCAAAACTATGGAAAAATCAGTGCTGGTCATAGAGAAGGGTTCTGCCTCTGTTTTGGGCACACCCTGAAGATCTTAAAAAAAAAAAAAAAAAAAATATATATATATATATATATATAAAGATCCTTGGGTGAAAACCTTTCTGAGGCTCCCAAGGCAGATGGTAGGGGTGAAAACCTCAGTGAGTCGCCCCTGTTGTCTTTCAAAAAAAAAAAAAAAAAAGTTTGAACAAGACCCTTGAGTGAAAACCTCTCTAAGGCGCTTAAGGCAGATGGCAAGGGTGAAAACCTCATTGAGGCACCCTTGCTGTCTTTCAAAAAAAAAAAAAACAATAAACAAAAAAACAGGTAAAGCAAGTTCACAATGTGGCAATGCATGCAGGTTGCAGGTATTCCATGCAGAAGAAAGGGCCCTCAATTCAAAGACAAGGGTCCCTACGATGTTACCAGGTGACCTCACCAGCACTCCCTCCAGAAACACTCATCTCTCCCAAGGTATGGGCACGATTTGATCACAATTAGTCTTCTACAGGAAGCTACAGGACTTTCTACAGGAAGTTCTGTATTTCTACAGGAAACTTCATGTAGGAGTTTTGGACGGCCCAGAACTAATTGTGTGGGGAGATATAATGCCCGAGGTCAGGCATGGAGGCATGAAAGCTACTACTTTTCTATCACACACTGCTATCACCTCCTTCTACCACCCCAGTTTCCATGCAAAGAAAATACCTGCACAGTCAAGACAGAACATTGAATTATCAAAGGAAGCGCTTCTCAAATGGAAAGAAGATGTAGAGATACCATGCAATACTTATCCAAGCCATCCGAGGGCCCTGCGACCATGGCTGTGATGACACCATCTCCACTGTCTCAGCATGCACCCGAGGAGGAAAAAATGCTGCAGGAAATCCTACAGTAATCCCGTAGCAGTTCATCTAGCTAGGGTGTACACCATTAAATCGCCTGCAACATGCAATAATAGAGCGGGCACATGCAGCCGAGTCACAAGCTTCGTCATCAGCGGCAGTCTGCAAGGAAGGACCTCCGGGCCTGTGCAAATAGCAGCAGCGAGTAAATCTAATCACCATCGTCCTGAAACCTGGAAAATCATGTCGCGGCCGCACAGGTAAGTGCCTCGCCCTTTCTTTCGTCGAATTACATGAATAATACTTTGAAATGTTTGCAAGTATGAAATGAATGGGTTGAGCAGTCGAATGGCCATTCAACTGGCCATGACGACCAGTCAGCTGGTCTAGTCGGATTTGGAAAGTGGCGGTCGTGGCAAGCAAACCGGATAATAGACACGTGAGAAGTGTCCAGTCGAGGGGAAGTGGCGTTTTAACAGAAATGATGGCGGCGAATCTGTGGAGAATGATGCAACAGTCAGGGAAACTTACAGTGGAATGAGTAGGTGATGTCGTCCAATGGTCCGGCAGGGATAGCTCACCCCCGCGCCAGGAATTCCGTCGGGATTCAAATCCATCGGCTAGATCGCCACCCCACGCATTTATCATCAGCCGTTTAGAAGTCGAGTGAGCATCCGAATTTTTCTGAAGCTCGTTACTCCAAGTCTTCGGCTTGTTCGAACATCTGGTAGTGGCACAGAAGGCGCAGAACCACTGCAGTGCTCTCCGGAACCTGTGCGCTACTCCTACAGGAAAGTTACGCTACAGGAAGCTCACTGCCACGAGGAAAATTGGTCCCTTCACGTCAAAGGTGGCGAATTGGAAAAGGTAAGCCTAAACCTGTTCCTCCCATGCAATTGGTTTCGAGGGTGGTGGAGTCAACGTTCTCAAAAACGTAAAACTACAGTCTGATCATAAAAATTGCAAGCGTTGTCTTCCTTTTGCATGAGTTGTCGTCGAAGTGTATGTGGGGTTTTCTACAGGAGGTGATTTTTAAGGCTCATCTGTAGATAGTCTTCGCGAATTATGTGCGTGGCAGAGGTGTAATTCTACGCTCTATCCTAAAAGGCTAGTTTTGATACGCACCCGCCACCTCTAGCTAACATAGTAGGTTTTCACCATGCCGGGTGGATTCATCAGAAAGGAACCGACCGACTCAAAGAAACTAAGGGAGAACCCTGAGGTGGTAGAGCTGTTCACTCGTGCGCAATGGATGTCGTTCTGCGAAAAACTCCAAGGATATGATGATGAGGTGGCAGAGCAGTTCTTGCGAGCTTTGAAGCCAAAATCAAAAACGCTGGCCACCGTCAATTTCAGGGGTTTGAGTCTCAGACTCACCCCACAGTTCATCAGCCGAGTCACTGAGCTCCCAATGGGGGTACCGTGGGACAAGGAGGAGAGGAAATTAGGCCAAAAGGCTAAAAAGGAATTCTTCCCACCAGAGGAGCAATTCTCAGAGGATAAGAACGGGGTTCACAGAACTAGCTTACAGCCACTTTGGAGCGAGGTCAGCCTCCAAATTATGAAATACATCACATGCGAAGGACGGTTCAGCATTGTATATGGGTACCATTTCCGGCTACTCACAGAATTAAGGCATCAGATGGACCTACCTGCAGAGAACAAACTAAGTATTCCCTACTTTCTACTGTAGTCTATGACTGAATGTGCCACCAAGTTGAGAGAAGGCACGCCAGACCAGGTAGCCCATCATGGGCTCATTAAGCTCCTCGTGGAGGATGCACTCCACATATACAAAGTCCCTCTCTCGTGGGAAGCCTTCTGAAATCTGACTAAGGATGCCGATATAAAAATGTTGACCGAAGAGCTTGGTACCTCCAGCAGCGAGGAGAAGGAGTCAGTACCCACAGAGAAGAAAGGAAAAGGCCAAGGACCCACGGCCAAAGCACCGAAGAAAGAGCAAAAGGAGAAACAAGAGAAAAAGGTTGCCAAAGAGAAGGATGACACACCCAGATTGACGCCCAGAGAGAAAAGGTTACAAATTAGGGTGGACAAGACTGAGCAGGTTCACGTCAGTAAAGGCACCTTGACAGCAGCCCCAACAAAGTCAAAAAGCAAAGCCCCCACAGTCAAACAAGCTAAAACGGTGCCACCTGTTTCTACAGGAAAACCAAAACCGGCTTCTACAGGAAGCCAGAAATTAGCTGATAAAGGGCCTTCTACAGGAAGCCCTAAGAAAGGAAAACCCAAGGAAAAGAGAGCCGACATTCTTGCAAGGGAGGCAGCCACCGTGCTGGCCCCCTTTAGTACACCTCCTAAGCCGAAAGAAAAATGAAAGAGGGAGATCCCTCTGTATTTTAAAGCCCGGAGAAGTGTGAGAATCAAAACAGGGAGGCCACAGCCTCCATCCAGCAGCCCAATTACTATAGAGGATGCCCCTACTTCACCCAGGGAGAGGTCCCCCTCAAAGATATCAGTCACCTATGAGAGGGGGAGCCCGAAGACAACCACATGGAAAGAAAGAATGGACAGGTTGGCTTCACAAGCCCGGTTACAGGATGCTGAGGCCGCTGTACAAGAAACCTTAGCCCGGCTTAAGGAGACAGAGAGGATGGAAGGAGAAGCACCCTCATCACCACCGAGGGAAGACGAAGTAGAGCCACCAAGGGAAGAAGAAAAAGAGCATATTCCGGAGCCTAGTCCCCAGCCAAGTTTGAGCTCATATTACAATTTCTTAGAAGCTGGAAAGATTATACCACAGAAATTCACTGTGCCACTTTTCTTTGCGTTGGAGGAAGAAAGAGTGAGAACGCACACGTGGATGAAAATAGTTAAATCAAAAGGCGTGGCAAATATAGGCCCCTTGGAGGAACAACTCAAGGAGGCACAAAAAGAATTAGCTATGGCCAAACACGTGGCAAACTGCTAGCGGGTGTTCCTACAGGAAGAGAACGAAAAACATAGACTGCAGCTACAGGAGCTGAAGGAGGAAAAGGGCACATCCTCAGGGGACACTACAGCAGAACATCGAGGCAGAGAAGGACTGCAAGTTGGTCTTGGGGAGCCAACCTCGCATCTACAGGAAGAGGAACTGCAAGCACAAATTGAGATACAAGCTCTCAAACAGCAGTTGCAGCAAAAAGAGGCACAACTGGCTTGCATGGCCAGTTGGGCCATGGATGCTCTACGATGCAGACAACCGGCCAAATCCTATGGCCTATACCTAAGAGACCAGTGGCTGCAATTTCAAATCAATGCATTAGCGCAAAGGGGTATCTCCCAACTCCAAGACCCGCAGCAATTCACAGAATTATGCAATACCAGTTCATCAGAGGATAAGGCCAAACTATCGGAGTTTTATCTCCATAATTTGGCCCTTCCTAATGTGACTTCATGGGATCCCAACACGGTCTTAGGGGATATGCAGTTGATGGCATTTGCCTCATGGTTGAACCATGAAGACAAGAGAGCAGCAGAAGTCAAAAAGTTCATGAACCGAGAGCTGCATGAGCCACTACTCATTAGAACAGAACCAGGGGATCCAACTGCATTAATATCGGCACACCAACACTTATCCACCGACCCTCAAGTTTTATTGAAATATATGGATCAGCAGGCCCAGGCCATAGCGCATTTCGAGGATATGGAGAGACTATTAGGGGACAACTGTGTTCAAGCTTGCACCCGCCGATGGAACACATTGGCCCACAGTCTAAAAATCAGGGAATATCACACTCAAACTCGAATGGGGGAAGCTCTGGTACAGGTGCCCCTCTATAAGAAATCCGTGAAAAACCTCCAGGCCAGCTGGATTGGCCTCAAGCTAAGCCCACCTCTGCTGTTAGGATTGATGGAAGGCAGCACAGAAAAAGATGAGCATGAACAGTGGGAAGAGGTGGAAAGAAAGGCTGGGTTCCATGTCAGTAAGGAGGACACTATTGTAGAAGCCTGGGATGTGAGGGAGGCAGTGAAGGCAATGAAGGCAATGAAGGACGAGGAGCTGGATTAGTTGCTCAAGGATGAGCAATCATTTTAGCTGGGGGGTGATGATGAGCCCCAAATTTGGTAACATTTTTTGCTCATTTGGCCTAACTACCCTTGCTCAACCCTTCATTTTTCATAACTTATGCATCATTTTTTAGTATATTTATTTCATTTGTACGAATGAGGGCAGTCACTATTCCTAGGTGGCTAACACGTGCTTATTTCAGGTTTTTTGACATTTAATGGAGCAAAACCATGCAGATGAGGGCTAGGAGACAGCCAAGATGGGATTGAGATTTTGTCGGAAGGTTGTCCACAGCATTGAATGGCCTTCCTCGTGATCTTCACCCCCAACTCCGAGCTCCAACAGCCACCACCACCAAGTTAGAAGGCAGCCAAACGGATCTTGAGGAAGCAACAGTTCACTCCTGGTTTGGTCAGCCAAATCCCACTAATTTAGGAGGCCAGCTTGGGACCTCGTAATGTATAAATGACGAGGCTGTAGCCTTCGAAAAGGATTTTTTTGAAACCTTGTTGCACATTCTGAACTACGAGCTGTTAGCTCTGTTTTGCTCTTTTGTAGCCATTATTGGCATGTTATTTGACTTATGATTATTATCTTTTAATGGAAAGCAGGCAGATTTGAGTTCAGTTCTGAGTTCTTAAAGGAGCCATAGCTCTCGGGGTTGGGCCCAACCTGAGAGCCTAAGGCCTCCTTCCTTTGTATTGTTATCTTTCTTTCAGCATTGTATTTCTTTACCTTTACATGCATTTGGAAACGTAGTTTGCTGAGTTGAATTTCTTGGTGTGGTTAAGTAGGTTAGTTTTATGAGACAGAGTTGCTTCAGCTGTTTAGAATAAATTGAAGAGATTAGAGTTGATAAAGGTTCCAGAAAAGGGTTGCTTGCACACTCGTTTTCACCTCTTCCTAGGGGCTGGAAGTGCAGACAGTGCCACCCACCAAAAACATTGTTTTACATGTTCATGCAATCTTTGATGCAATATTTTCGTTTGTAGAAGTGTCCATGCATTCAGATCTTGTGGAATGATTCTTTGCTTCAATACCATGCATGATTTTCCTTAGAAATAACGTTGCTGTTCTTTGGTTTTATTAAACAGTTAGAATAGGTTAATGAAGTTTCGGTTATGTGCAGGACGTGGATGATTTGTTTCGTTTACACTGTGCAGTACTACTCCCTCACTCCCTTATCCTTCTAAGCCGTGCCTAGGCTAACTACTCATCTCCCAATTAGACCCCTTACCCCTCAACTATTCTATTACCCACGTTATTCTACCTTTTCGGCCTTCCATTCCCTCTACCTCCTTTAGACAAACCAGCTTAGCACACCCCCTCTTCATCTCATCTCTCTGTCACTGAGTCCTTACAAACTCCCCTCTCCTACCTCCCTATCCACCCATGCAGCCTCCTCCACTCACCCATCACCCAAAAATCTGATTGTAGAACATTCTGTAGGAATTACTGAACATCCTGTAGAAATTCTGAACATCCCGTAGAACCCCTGCAGACTTCCTGTAGAAGCTCACAAACATGGTTGCTTGGCATCCAAACTTTGTGAAACTCTCTGAAAGGATGTTAGGGACCCCTAGACCCTCTCTGAGACTTCCTGACCTCTTCCAAGCATTCCTCCCCTTGATCTATCCCTGCACAGTAAAGACCCAGTTAGAAGCACATGCATAATAATTCAAACAACTTGAACAAAAATACAAAAATATGTTTTCTTCAGATCAAAGTAGTCTAGACACATGCATCTCACCTTCATAGGAGTAATGGCATTGCTTTCAGTAGTTTGCATCTCCATCTCTGCATCAGTAACACTAGCTGGTAGAATTAGGGTTTGTTAGGGTTTGCGTTTCTTGTTGGCTTTCATTTCTTTTTTGCAAATAGATTAGCTTCCTTTGAGTTAGCTTTCGTCCATCAGTTAAAAAGCTTCTTCTAAGAGCTCATAGAAGTTGGCTTGAGCCCTAGCGGACTTGTGCCAGCTGACCAAGTGATAGCTGCGGCAAGAGCTAGTACTTGTGCATACAGCACCGTCGCTTCCAAGTTTGTTACGAACTACCAGGTTGATAAAATTAGAGAAGGAAGCTCCAGGAGTTGTAGCATTATTGCTACAATACTGGAGCCCACCATTCTTTTTGGTGCCGTTGTCGGGGAAGCGTCAGAGTATTAGTGACTGTTGCTTTTCTTCTACTTTTCTACTCTCGCCTTCTGCTAAGTAGTATTTCATTTCCATTCTGCAATTTCCTTTCTACAAAAGTAGCATAGACATTTCCTGCTTTCATAGATTAGCATTTCAATTCCGCGATTTCATTTTTGCAAGCGTAGATTAGCATTTCAATTCTGCAAGCGTAGACTAGCATTTCAATTCCTGCAATTTCATTTGAGCAAAATAGATTAGTTCTTTCATGCTTTCATTTCAATTCCGCATTTCCATTTCAGCAAGGTAGTTAGTTGCAGTTCAATCTATTTTAGTTTTGCAAGTACCAAAAAAAAACAAAAGCAATCAAAAGTCTTTCCATTTCATGCCTCGTAGGAATCGAGATAAAACAGGCAAATTCTTACCCAACACCCCCACCACTTCACTGAGTCACCCTTCTCTCTTCTTTGGTGACAGTGATCCAGAAGAACCTATAGGCGAACCTCCTGAGATATAAAAAGATCCTATAGCAGAAGAAGAGTTAGAGAACACTCCATCTGAAGCCATGGCTGACCATAGGGGAGAAGATGAGAGAATAGAAGGTGCCTTCCCCATCCGAGAGACCAATGGAGACATGAAAATGAAGAACATAAGCCCTTCTGCTTTACCTCACTTCCATGGACTGACTACTGAGGACCCTGATACCTTCCTGTTTGAGTTTGTTGTCCTTTGTCGAACCTATGACTATACTGAAGATGAGCAGAAGCTTAAACTCTTCCCTTCAACCCTTAAGGATGCAGCATTACGCTGGTTCATGGGATTACCTGGGAATAGTATCACTACTTGGGCTCGGATGCAGCAAGCTTTCAATACCAAATACCGGGACTACTGTAGGTCCAAGGAAACCAAGGGAGAAATATTTCTGATGACCATGGGGAATGATGAGTCCTTAGAGGATTACGAGGAAAGGTTCCAACTTAGCTATAAACGGGCCAGGTGCACACTTGACCCTGAATCCCTCAAGTTGGTTCTGCTCCGAGGAGTCCCTGAAGACATCTTAGATACCCTTCACATGCTAGCTGGAGGAGATATTTACCAACTACCTTATGAGGACATAAAAAATGTGTTTAGAAACCACTCTAGGGCAGCCCGGAAACGAGGTAGAGGAAACCTCCTCTCAGCTGGTATTCCTTTATCCAAACATGAGTTTGCAAATCAATTAGAGGACCTCAAGAGTGAGGTGAGACAGACCATTGCCATGCAACTTGATACATTCCGAATCCAGCAGAAGAAAGAAGAAGCTGAGAGGGCCTTGGCTATTTTCTGCCCTAGGTGTACAAGGAAACACCCTAAGAACGAATGCCCATTACATTCGGTTGAAGTATGTTTTGTTTGTGAGGAGGACCACCCCACAAACCAATGTCCAACCTTACCTGGGCTTAAAGCCATGTATCAAGGGATAGAAGCCCCCACCGAACCTCTCTATTTCCTCAACCAAAGGAAGCCACAAGGACCTAGACCTTACCAGCAGGGGATGCAAGAGACACCCCAAGCTTATTACAGCCCCAACCAATCTACTCCTATGCCTTCCTGGGGTCCCCCTGCTCATCCTTCCTGGTCTATGCCTCCTCCATGGTCTTACCCACCTCAGTACCATACTCAACCCACTACTCATTCGTATCACTCACATGCCCAGCCACAGCCTCAGTGGAATGCACCTCAATCGGAGTGGAGGCCCCAATACAATACTCCTCCCACCATTTTGCCTCCACCACCAGTTCAACCACAACCATTACCTCATGCTCCTCCAAGGCAACCTCAAATGCCTGCTCAACCAAACCCGAACCCCAAAAACAGACAGGCCCAGCAGGTATATACTAGGGAAACATCATGCCCTACCTATGCTGTGGAGATCCAGGAGATCAATCTGCGATCTGGAAAGACTCTTCCGGATCGCCAACCTCCTCCCCCAGAGGACGAGGAAGATAAACAGGAAAGTGAACCAAAGGCCATTCCACCCTTTCCTGAGAGACTAACAGCCACCACACAACCCAACCCAGAGGAGGATGAGCTTCTGGGAGAGCTCAAACAGTTGTGTGTGAAAATACCACTTCTCCAAGCCATCAAAGATGTACCGATATACAACAAACTAGTTAAGGAAAAGTGTTTCAGACACCCAGGCAGGCGAAAGAGAGATGCTTCAACCATCAATGTCATAGGACAACTGTTTGATCTTATGTTGGGACAAGTCATCTGCCCAAAGTATCTAGATCCTGGGAGTCCTGTAGTAGATGTCCACATCAATGGCACCATCATACCTCACACCTTGATTGATCTGGGGGCTGCCATTAATGTGATGACCAGAGATACCATGCTCAAACTCAACCTTCAGGGTTCCTTGAGAAAGACCTCGACAGTCCTACAACTAGCAGATCGCTCCACCGTGACTCCCGAAGGGATTGTAGAGGATGTCTTGGTCTTTGTTGACTCTTGGGAATACCCTGCAGACTTCTTGGTTCTGCAACCAAAGGCAAAGCTTACTGGATACCCTCTCATTTTGGGAAGGCCTTGGTTAGCCACTGCAGATGCTTACATAAGCTGCCGTGCAGGAAACATGACCATCAAAAATGGTCCTATGTCCAAGCAGCTAGTCCTATACCCTCCTGCCCAACCTTTATTAGAGCATGACTTACCACTTTGGTTGGAAGAAGGAGAAGAAGATGAGGTGTACTTAGCACCTTTGTGCACCCTAGACACCACTAGGGGAGACCCCCCAACCGAGGATGATTTGATTGAGACCTTGATCCAGAATCCACCTCCCAGTGCACTGTCCTTAGAGGAATTGGTGGAGGATGCCCAAGCCAGCACCTTAGTGGACCTTTGTGCGACCAACCCTGTCACTCCCAGAGTTAAAAATGTGGAGTTCGGCCCCGAGAGAACGTTAAAGATCAGCTCCTCCCTATCTGCTTCCCAGGAAAAGGAGCTGTGTAGTCTATTGGCCAGTCATCTAGATGCTTTTGCTTGGAGCTATAAGGAGATGAAAGGAGTCCATCCTTCGGTCTGTACCCATCACATCTACATCAAAGAAGACTGTAAACCGGTTAGGCAGCCCCAAAGGAGAATGAATCCAACCCTTAAGGACATCGTCAAGGAGGAATTACAAAAACTGTTGGATCCCAGATTCATTTACCCCATCTCGGATAGCGAATGGGTGTCCCCTTTGGTGTTGGTTCCAAAGAAAAATGGGAAGTGGAGAATCTGTGTGGACTACCGAGAACTGAACAAAGCTACCAAGAAAGACCATTTTCCTCTACCTTTCATAGATCAAGTGTTGGATGGACTGGCAGGAAAGAAGTTTTTCTCTTTCCTAGACAGGTTTAGCGGGTACAACCAGATCCAAATCAGCCCGGAAGACCAAGATAAGACCACCTTCACTTGTCCTTGGGGTACCTTTGCTTACCGAGTTCTTCCCTTTGGACTATGCAATGCTCCTGCCACCTTCCAGAGAGCCGTCTTGAGCATCTTTTCTGAGCTGGTCCATGATTCGGTGGAAATCTATATGGATGACTTCACCCCTTATGGGTCCAACTTCCAGGAAGCATTGTCCAATCTGGGAAAAGTCCTAACCAAGTTCATTTAGATGAACCTGTCCCTTAGTCCTGAAAAGTGTGAATTCCTGATGACTGAAGGGACCGTGCTAGGCCATACCATTTCTTGCCAAGGGTTACAAGTGGATCCTAACAAAATTGCTCTCATCAAGAAGGTTCCACCCCCTCAGAAGGTAAGAGATGTCCGAAGTTTCTTAGGATTAGCAGGGTATTATAGGAGATTCATTAAAGACTTTAGCAAGCTAGCCTCGCCATTGTTTGGCCTCTTGGCAAAAGATGTTGAGTTTAAATGGACTGATGACTGTCAGAGGGCTCTAAATGAATTAAAGGACAAGTTGGTGTCTACCCCAATCTTGAGAGGTCCAAACTGGGCCGTACCTTTCCACATCCACACTGATGCCTCGAACAAAGCCATAGGGGCAGCCTTAGGACAAGTTGAACAAAAACTTCCATATGCCATCTACTTTGTCAGCAAAAAATTATCCAAGGCAGAACTGAATTACACTGTGACTGAGAAGGAATTCTTGGCTGTGGTCCATGCACTGAACAAATTCCGACATTATATCACTGGATATCAAACATTTGTACATACTGATCATGCTGCAATTAGATATTTAATGAATAAACCAGATGTGAATGCTCGTATTATTAGATGGTTACTTTTGTTGCAGCAGTTTGATTTGACTATCGTTGACAAACCAGGTAAAGAAAATGTTGTTGCTGACTTTTTATCTAGATTGGATTTATCTGCAGATGAGGATGGAACAGTGGATGACCAGATGCCCGATGAACATCTGTTTGCTATTTCAGTACTCTCTCCATGGTTTGCTGATATAGCAAACTACCTTGTTTCAGCACAGTTCCCTCCTTACCTATCCTCAAGAGAGAAGAGTAGAATCGTCAGAAAAAGTGCCTCATTCACTTGGATCGGGGGCAACCTGTTCAAGCTTGGCCCTGATCATATCTTAAGGCGTTGTGTAAGGGAGGAGGAAGTCTTTGATATCCTCCTCACTTGTCATGATGGGCCTTGTGGAGGACATTTTGCAACAAAGAGGACTGCCTTCAAAATCCTGCAGGCAGGCTACTATTGGCCCACGCTTCATCAAGATGTCAGAAGGTATATCAGCCAATGTGACCGATGCCAAAGGATGGGGAAACCGACTCAAAGGGATGAAATGCCTCTCCAACCTCAAGTGACTCTTGAGCCATTTGAGAAGTGGGGTATGGATTTTGTGGGTCCAATCAACCCTCCTTCGAGGCAAAGGTCTTACATCATTGTGTGCACGGACTACCTGACAAAGTGGGCAGAAACCAAGGCAATCAAAGCAGCGACAGAAGAAAAGGTGGCCGAGTTCTTAAGAGAAAACATCTTCTACAAATTTGGCTACCGAAGAGAGTTAGTCACTGATCAAGGAAGCCAGTTCACCTCCAACTTAATTGAAGACTTGCTAGCTCATCACAAAATCAAGCATAGGACTTCCACCCCCTATCATCCTCAGGCAAATGGGCAAGTGGAAGTCACCAATAGAGCACTAGAAGGGATCTTGACTAAGGTGGTGAGCAGCAGCAGGAAAGATTGGGCAGATCGCCTAGTCGAGGCCACATGGGCTTACAACACCACTTGGAAGACCACAACCGGCTTCACACCTTATGAGTTGGTCTATGGGAAGAGAGCTCTGTTGTCAATTGAATTCGAGTACAACACTTTGAGGATGGCAGCTCAGCTGGACCTAGATCTCAGCCATGCCCAACAAGAAAGGTTATTGCAGCTGAATGGATTGGACGAGCACCGAATGCAGGCCCTTCTCCACTCAGAAGTGGTTCAACTTCAGAGGAAGGTGTGGCATGACCAGCATCTCAATGAAAAACAATTTCAACCGGGAGATTGGGCGCTGTTGTATGATTCCAGGCATAAAGATTTCAAGGGAAAGCTGAGAACCAGATGGCTGGGACCATATGCAGTGGAAAAATGTCATGACAATGGATCTGTTCTTATTCGGACCATTGATGAGGAGGCCATCCCTATGATTGTCAATGGGCATCGACTAAAGATTTACAGGAAACCTCTCTCAAGACAAGAATTCATCAAAACTGTGGAAAAATCAGTGCTGGTCATAGAGAAGGGTTCTCCCTCTGTTTTGGGCACACCCTGAAGATCTTAAAAATATAGATATATATATATATATATATATATATATATATATATATATATATATATATATATATATATATAAAGATCCTTGGGTGAAAACCTTTCTGAGGCTCCCAAGGCAGATGGTAGGGGTGAAAACCTCATTGAGGCGCCCCTACTATCTTTCAAAAAAAAAAAAAAGGTTTGAACAAGACCCTTGAGTGAAAACCTCTCTAAGGCACTTAAGGTAGACGGCAAGGGTGAAAACCTCATTGAGGTGCCCCTGCTGTCTTTCAAAAAAAAAAAAAACAATAAACAAAAAATAGGTAAAGCAAGTTCACAATGTAGCAATGCATGCAGGTTGCAGGTATTCCATGCAGAAGAAAGGGCCCTCAATTCAAAGACAAGGGTCCCTACGATGTTACCAGGTGACCTCACCAGCACTCCCTCCAGAAACACTCATCTCTCCCAAGGTCTGGGCACGATTTGATCACAGTTAGTCTTCTACAGGAAGCTACAGGACTTTCTACAGGAAGTTCTGTATTTCTACAGGAAACTTCCTGTAGGAGTTTTGGATGGCCCAGAACTAATTGTGTGGGGAGATCTAATGCCCGAGGTCAGGCATGGAGGCATGCAAGCTACTATTTTTCTATCACGCACTGCTGTCACCTCCTTCTACCACCCCAGTTGCCATGCAAAGAAAATACCTGCACAGTCAAGACAGAACATTGAATTATCTGAGGAAGCGCTTCTCAAATGGAAAGAAGATGCAGAGATACCATGCAATACTTATCCAAGCCATCTGAGGGCCCTGCGACCATGGCTGTGATGACACTATCTCCACTGTCTCAGCATGCACCCGAGGAGGAAAAAATGCTACAGGAAATCCTACAGGAATCCCGTAGCAGTTCATCTAGCTAGGGTGTACACCATTAAATCGCCTGCAACATGCAATAATAGAGCGGGCACATGCAGCTGAGTCACAAGCTTCGTCATCAGCGGCAGTCTACAAGGAAGGACCTCCAGGCCTGTGCAAATAGCAGCAGCGAGTAAATCTAATCACCATCGTCCTGAAACTTGGAAAATCATGTCGCGGCTGCACAGGTAAGTGCCTCGCCCTTTCTTTCGTCGAATTACATGAATAATACTTTGAAATGTTTGCAAGTATGAAATGAACGGGTTGAGCAGTCGAATGGCCATTCAACTTGCCACGACGACCAGTCAGCTGGTCTAGTTGGATTTGGAAAGTGGCGGTCGTGGCAAGCAAACCGGATAATAGACACGTGAGAAGTGTCCAGTCGGGGGGAAGCGGCTTTTTAACAGAAATGACGGCGGCGGATCTGTGGAGAATGATGCAGCAGTCAGGGAAACTTGCAGTGGAATGAGTAGGTGACATCGTCCAATGGTCCGGCAGGGACAGCTCACCCCCACGCCACGAATTCCGTCGGGATTCAAATCCATCGGCTAGATCGCCACCCCACGCATTTATCATCAGCCGTTTAGAAGTCGAGTGAGCATCCGAATTTCTCTGAAGCTCGTTACTCCAAGTCTTCGGCTTGTTTGAACATCTGGTAGCGGCACAGAAGGCGCAGAACCACTGCAGTGCTCTTCGGAACCTGTGCGCTACTCCTATAGGAAAGCTACGCTACAGGAAGCTCACTGCCACAAGGAAAATTGGTCCCTTCATGTCAAAGGTGGCGAATTGGAAAAGGTAAGCCTAAACCTGTTCCACCCATGCAATTGGTTTCGAGGGTGGCGGAGTCGACGTTCTCAAAAATGTAAAACTACAGTCTGATCATAAAAATTGCAAGCATTGTCTTCCTTTTGCATGAGTTGTCGTCGAAGTGTATGTGGGGTTTTCTACAGGAGGTGATTTTTAAGGCTCATCTGTAGATAGTCTTCGCGAATTATGTGCATGGCAGAGGCGTAATTCTACGCTCTATCCCAAAAGGCTAGTTTTGATACGCACCCGCCAGCTCCAGCTAACATAGCAGGTTTTCACCATGCCGGGTGGATTCATCAGAAAGGAACCGACCGACTCAAAGAAACTAAGGGAGAACCCTGATGTGGTAGAGTTGTTCACTCGTGCGCAATGGATGTCGTTCTGCGACAAACTCCAAGGATATGATGATGAGGTGGCAGAGGAGTTCTTGCGAGCTCTGAAGCCAAAATCAAAAACGCTGGCCACCATCAATTTCAGGGGTTTGAGTCTCAGACTCACCCCACAGTTCATCAGCCGAGTCACTGAGCTCCCAATGGGGGTACCGTGGGACAAGGAGGAGAGGAAATTAGGCCAAAAGGCTAAAAAGGAATTCTTCCCACCAGAGGAGCAATTCTCAGAGGATAAGAACGGGGTTCGCAGAACTAGCTTACAGCCACTTTGGAGCGAGGTCAACCTCCAAATTATGAAATACATCAAATGCGAAGGACGGTTCAGCATTGTATATGGGTACCATTTCCGGCTACTCACAGAATTAAGGCATCAGATGGACCTACCTGCAGAGAACAAACTAAGTATTCCCTACTTTCTACTGCAGTCTATGACTGAATGTGCCACCAAGTTGAGAGAAGGCACGCCAAACCAGGTAGCCCATCATGGGCTCATTAAGCTCCTCGTGGAGGATGCACTCCACACATACAAAGTCCCTCTCTCGTGGGAAGCCTTCTGAAATCTGACTAAGGATGGCGATATAAAAATGTTGACCGAAGAGCTTGGTTCCTCCAGCAGCGAGGAGAAGGAGTCAGCACCCACAGAGAAGAAAGGAAAAGGCCAAGGACCCACGGCCAAAGCACCGAAGAAAGAGCAAAAGGAGAAACAAGAGAAAAAGGTTGCCAAAGAGAAGGATGACACACCCATATTGACGCCCAGAGAGAAAAGGTTACAAAGTAGGGTGGACAAGACTGAGCAGGTCCACGTCAGTAAAGGCACCTCGACAGCAGCCCCAACCAAGTCAAAAAGCAAAGCCCCCGCAGTCAAACAAGCTAAAACGGTGCCACCTGTTTCTACAGGAAAACCAAAACCGGCTTCTACAGGAAGCCAGAAATCAGCTGATAAAGGGCCTTCTACAGGAAGCCCTGAGAAAGGAAAACCCAAGGAAAAGAGAGCCGACATTCTTGCAAGGGAGGCAACCACCGTGTTGGCCGCCCTTAGTACACCTCCTAAGCCGAAAGAAAAACAAAAGAGGGAGATCCCTCTGTATTTTAAAGCCCGGAGAAGTGTGAGAATCAAAACAGGGAGGCCACAGCCTCCATCCAGCAGCCCAATTACTATAGAGGATGCCCCTACTTCACCCAGGGAGAGGTCCCCCTCAAAGATATCAGTCACCTATGAGAGGGGGAGTCCGAAGACAACCACGTGGAAAGAAAGAATGGACAGGTTGGCTTCACAAGCCTGGCTACAGGATGCTGAGGCCGCTCTACAGGAAACCTTAGCCCGGCTTAAGGAGACAGAGAGGATGGAAGGAGAAGCACCCTCATCACCACCGAGGGAAGACGAAGTAGAGCCACCAAGGGAAGAAGAAAAAGAGCATATTCCGAAGCCTAGTCCCCAGCCAAGTTTGAGCTCATATTACAATTTCTTAGAAGCTGGAAAGATTATACCACAGAAATTCACTGTGCCACTTTTCTTTGCGTTGGAGGAAGAAAGAGTGAGAACGCACACGTGGATGAAAATAGCTAAATCAAAAGGCGTGGCAGATATAGGCCCCTTGGAGGAACAACTCAAGGAGGCACGGAAAGAATTAGCTATGGCCAAACACGTGGCAAACTGCCAGCGGGTGTTCCTACAGGAAGAGAATGAAAAACTTAGACTACAGCTACAGGAGCTGAAGGAGGAAAAGGGCACATCCTCAGGGGACACTATAGTAGAACATCGAGGCAGAGAAGGACTGCAAGTTGGTCTTGGGGAGCCAACCTCGCATCTACAGGAAGAGGAACTGCAAGCACAAATTGAGATACAAGTTCTCAAACAGCAGTTGCAGCAAAAAGAGGCACAACTGGCTTGCATGGCCAGTTGGGCCATGGATGCTCTACGATGCAGACAGCCGGCCAAATCCTATGGCCTGTACCTAAGAGACCAGTGGCTGCAATTTCAAATCAATGCATTAGCGCAAAGGGGTATCTCCCAACTCCAAGACCCGCAGCAATTCACAGAATTATGCAATACCAGTTCATCAAAGGATAAGGCCAAACTATCGGAGTTTTATCTCCATGATTTGGCCCTTCCTAATGTGACTTCATGGGATCCCAACACGGTCTTAGGGGATATGCAGTTGATGGCATTTGCCTCATGGTTGAACCATGAAGACAAGAGAGCAGCAGAAGTCAAAAAGGTCATGAACCGAGAGCTGCATGAGCCACTACTAATTAGAGCAGAACCAGGGGATCCAACTGCATTAGTATCGGCACACCAACACTTATCCACCGACCCTCAAGTTTTATTGAAATATATGGATCAGCAGGCCCAGGCCATAGCCCATTTCGAGGATATGGAGAGACTATTAGGGGACAACTGTGTTCAAGCTTGCACCCACCAATGGGACACATTGGCCCACAGTCTAAAAATCAGGGAATATCACACTCCAACTCGAATGAGGGAAGCTCTGGTACGGGTGCCCCTCTATAAGAAATCCGTGCAGAACCTCCAGGCCACCTGGATTGGCCTCAAGCTAAGCCCACCTCTGCTGTTAGGATTGATGGAAGGCAGCACAAAAAAAGATGAGCATGAACAGTGGGAAGAGGTGGAAAGAAAGGCTGGGTTCCATGTCAGTAAGGAGGACACTACTGTAGAAGCCTGGGATGTGAGGGTGGCAGTGAAGGCAATGAAGGACGAGGAGCTGGATTAGTTGCTCAAGGATGAGCAATCATTTTAGCTGGGGGGTGATTATGAGCCCCAAATTTGGTAACATTTTTGGCTCATTTGGCCTAACTACCCTTGCTCAACCCTTCATTTTTCATAACTTATGCATCATTTTTTAGTATATTTATGTCATTTGTACGAATGAGGGCAGTCACTATTCCTAGGTGGCTAACACGTGCTTATTTCAGGTTTTTTGACATTTAATGGAGCAAAGCCATGCAGATGAGGGCTAGGAGACAGCCAAGATGGGATTGAGATTTTGTAGGAAGGTTGTCCACAGCATTGAATGGCCTTCCTCGTGATCTTCACCCCCAACTCCGAGCTCCAACAGCCACCACCACCGAGTTAGAAGGCAGCCAAACGGATCTTGAGGAAGCAGCAGTTCACTCCTAGTTTGGTCAGCCAAATCCCACTAATTTAGGAGGCCAGCTTGGGACCTCGTAATGTATAAATGACGAGGCTGTAGCCTTCGAAAAAGATTTTTTTGAAACCTTGTTGCACATTCTGAACTACGAGCTGTTAGCTCTGTTTTGCTCTTTTGTAGCCATTATTGGCATGTTATTTGACTTATGATTATTATCTTTTAATGGAAAGCAGGCAGATTTGAGTTCAGTTCTGAGTTCTTAAAGGAGCCATAGCTCTCAGGGTTGGGCCCAACCTGAGAGCCTAAGGCCTCCTTCCTTTGTATTGTTATCTTTCTTTCAGCATTGTATTTCTTTACCTTTACATGCATTTGGAAACGCAGTTTGCTAAGTTGAATTTCTTGGTGTGGTTAAGTAGGTTAGTTTTATGAGACAGAGTTGCTTCAGCTGTTTAGAATAAATTGAAGAGATTAGAGTTGATAAAGGTTCCATAAAAGGGTTGCTTGCAAACTCGTTTTCACCTCTTCCTAGGGGCTGGAAGTGCAGACAGTGCCACCCACCAAAAACATTGTTTTACACGTTCATGCAATCTTTGATGCAATATTTTCGTTTGTAGAAGTGTCCATGCGTTCAGATCTTGTGGAATGATTCTTTGCTTCAGTACCATGCATGATTTTCCTTAGAAATAACGTTGATGTTCTTTGGTTTTATTAAACAGTTAGAATAGGTTAATGAAATTTCGGTTATGTGCAGGACGTGGATGATTTGTTTCGTTTACACTGTGCAGTACTACTCCCTCACTCCCTTATCCTTCTAAGCCGTGCCTAGGCCAACTACTCATCTCCCAATTAGACCCCTTGCCCCTCAACTATTCTATTACCCACGTTATTCTACCTTTTCGGCCTTCCATTCCCTCTACCTCCTTTAGACAAACCAGCTTAGCAAACCCCCTCTTCATCTCATCTCTCTATCACTGAGTCCTTACAAACTCCCCTCTCCTACCTCCCTATCCACCCATGCAGCCTCCTCCACTCACCCATCACCCAAAAATCCGATTGTAGAACATCCTGTAGGAATTACTGAACATCCTGTAGAAATTCTGAACATCCTGTAGAACCCCTGCAGACTTCCTGTAGAAGCTCACAAACACGGTTGCTTGGAATCCAAACTTTGTGAAACTCTCTGAAAGGATGTTAGGGACCCCTAGACCCTCTTTAAGCCTTCCTGACCTCTTCCAAGCATTCCTCCCCTTGATCTATCCCTGCACAGTAAAGACCCAGTTAGAAGCACATGCATAATAATTCCAACAACTTGAACAAAAATACAAAAATATGTTTTCTTCAGATCAAAGTAGTCTAGACACATGCATCTCACCTTCATAGGAGTAATGGCATCACTTTCAGTAGTTTGCATCTCCATCTCTGCATCAGTAAGACTAGCTGGTAGAATTAGTGTTTGCTAGGGTTTGCGTTTCTTGTTGGCTTTCAGTTCTTTTTTGCAAATAGATTAGCTTCCTTTGAGTTAGCTTTCATCCATCAGTTAAAAAGCTTCTTCTAAGAGCTCATAGAAGTTGGCTTGAGCCCTAGCGGACTTGTGCCAGCTGACCAAGTGACAGCTGTGGCAAGAGCTAGTACTTGTGCATACAACACCGTCGCTTCCAAGTTTGTTACGAACTACCGGGTTGATAAAATTAGAGAAGGAAGCTCCAGGAGTTGTAGCATTATTGCTACAATACTGGAGCCCACCAAAAAGCAGTTTAGGATATGTTCTATTTTTGTATAAAGAACTCTCTTCATGAGTTATTATGGGTTCATTGTTCACCATTGAACCAGGTTGACCATTGAAAGAGAGTTTTCACCCTTGAAGAAGCATTTGTAAACATTTGTTGTACTGACTTTTCTGGACCCTTAATATAAAGTAGAGGATTTTGAATTCAGTTTTACACAGTTTGTGTTTCCTGTAAGTTTTTCTAGTATCACATTATGTTTTTCTTCATATTCTTATGTCTTATAGAGATACCTAGGTAGGAATAATTGTCTAAATCTATTCCTATAAGCTTCTGAAGCGATAATCATTAAAGAGAATGGATTAATGAATTGTCTGTTTAATTGGTTCCCTTTGAATCAATAAATCATCAACATCTTGTTATAAGCATAAGAGCATTCTATTGAACCTTTTGAACATCGGTCAGAGGTTTTCATACTTATGATTGTTTAATTTTCTGTCTGAAAACTGTAATAATCATATTAATTTTTTTTCTGCTCGCAACCATTCAAACTTTAACATTGTGTGAAGTTTTATAGCAGCCGTCTACATTGGGATTAATATTATTCAAAAGGTTAGGCATTATAGCGTTACATATGTTCTATTCATTGGTCTTCCAAATTAAAACAAAAACCCCCAAAACAATTATCTTAGATGCTCTAGCATTGATAGATGACCACTATTATCTCAGAGGTACAACATCAGTCTGGCACCATTACCGGGGATCCGAATTTCATTAAGTTTTCTTGGGGCAATGATATTCATTCTATTCCTTTAAGGTGATTAAAGGTCTAGAACGGTTAAAATCTTTCACCTAGAGACTCCACTAGCCCAAACTGGAACCTTTTAAGCACACCAGATCTCATTCGGAATCTGACTTAGTTAATCCTCTGTCAGATCCTTAAAAACATCTGAGAAAAGCAAGTTCTAAAAGGAGACATCAACCATCTTCTTCTTCTTCTTCAACCTTGTAGTCTGAAGAGTTAGTATCATTTGATCCTTATAGTAATAGTCCATCTAATCCTGATTTGACACAAATACCTTCTAGGGTTTCTGAACTATTAGATAGGGGATTTGAATTAGATTCAGCTTTCCTCATTCATTCCTTTTAAACACATCAAGAACCCCCTCTACCACTATGATCACCTAAAACTGAGTCTGACTTGGGTGTTCATTTACCTGAACACAAACCCACAGATTTCATATCCCCTACCACTTGTTCATTTCCTTCCACTTCTGAATGACCTGAAGCTTCTACTTCTGAACAACCTGAAGAGACCATCTCTCTATATTCAAATCCACTCTTTGAAACAAAAGAGGGTATTCATTCACTGGTCCCAAAGTTAGTTCTTAAGACTCCTTTAAAGTTATTCAGGAGATCCCCTCCTTCTTCACCTCCACATAGTCATACACCCCCTCAATCACCTTCTTCTTCCTCTTTTGCATCTTCTTATTTTTCATCATCTTCTTCTTCATCTACACAAACACCTCATACACCACCTTCTACTATGGCATTCCAGCCTATTGTATAGGCTAGATACGAAGCTTTAGTCTTACCGGCTAGCCTCGATGCATTCCCAGCTGGATATTTGAAATAACTTCTCGGATATAATGGAGAAACTGCTCCCACAACTGAGGACCATCTTCAAGATTTTCTATACTTTGCAGACAATATGAATATCGAATAAGAAAATGTTTACATGAGATTGTTTGTACAGTCACTTGAAGGAAATGTAAGAATCTAGTTTAGGCAGTTACCTGTGAATTCCATTAGAAATTGGGAAGAGCTTACAAACATATTTAAAAACCAATGGGGTGTAAAGAAAGACCCTCTTTACTTTCTGACTGAATTTGAAGAACATAAAAGAAACTTTGGTGAACTTGTATCATATTTTATCAAAAGGTTCAATAAACTTTATCTTAAGATGCCCCTTGATTGTAAACCCCCTGTAGCAGCAGCTAAGTCTAGGTTTTCTAAAGCCTTTGATGATGATTTTGTTGTAATTATAAGAGAGAGAACTTCAAGAACTCTTGAATATATGCAGACAAATGCTATAGAGGTGGAATCAAATAGTTGTTGCTTTGACTTCCTTGAAAGCTAAAGAGAAAAAGGCCCAAAGAAAACTCAAATCAATTCAAGAGGCCTCTAGTTCCTCTAGTTATTATAAAACTAAAACTAAAGATTCTAAAATAGATGAAATAACTTCTCTTCTTAGAAATCTATCTAATAGAATTTCCAAGATTGAGACTCAATCTAGGACAGATCAACAAACAATTACTAGACCCCATAATCAAAATCAAGGTCAGTTTAGAAGGAATCCACAATTACAAATTCTTTAGAGACCTAGTAATGATCAGCAAGTTCCCACTCCTTTACTGATAGATGATCTGCAACCTGATGAAAATACTATGATTATTACTGAAGATATCAATAACATGGATACTTCTTCTAATCAAATAGTTATGATTCCTCTCTCACAACAAAATCAGGGTCAAGAAGATCAAGAATCCTCACAGGTTTCTAAATACCATGTCTTCTCTGAATTTTTAATTGCATAGTTGAACAAGAGATATGATCTTAGACCTAGACCTAGCCCTGGAAGACTTCCTAAGGAGAATAAAATAATTAAAGCTCGTACCAAAGCTGTTGAAACTCAAGCAACTATTATTCGACCACTAAAACAGTCAACTGATATTGCTCAAAATGATAAAAATGCTTTGACTACATTTAATGTTGAAAAAGAGTTAGAAAGATTTAAAATCCCAATTCCACTTTCAGAACTTTCCAAAAACCATGGGTATAAAAATCAAGTCTCCAAATGGATACAAAACACCTCGGTTGATGTTGAAAGTGATATCATTAGTATGAAAGATGAAAAAGCAGTAGTTGTCTTTGATCCTAGCTCAGGCATGATAGATGAAATAGAGCCTCCTTTCTATGTAAATCTTAAGACAAATGATTCCATGTTATATAATTGTATGCTTGATTCTGGAGCATCACATAACCTCATGCCAAAAAATATCATGGACCATTTGAAACTTGACATAACGAGATCCTATCATGACTTGTACACCTTTGATTCTAAAAGGGTGCCCTGCTTAGGATTGATTAAGGATTTAGTAGTCACCATTGCCAAAATTCTAGTGAAAAGTGTAGTGCTTAATATAGTTGTCACATATATCCCTCCCAAATTTGGAATGCTCCTTTCTAGGCCTTGCTGCGCCAAATTAGGGGGAACTCTTCAGATGGATATGTCTTATGCCACTATTCCAGTTTATGGGGTGATCTAAATTGGATCCTAGAACACTCTCTAAGTTTTCATAACTTTGTAAAATTATGCCAAAAGGATTCAAGTCTCAAAAGGATCAAGCTATCAAAAGGAATCCTCGTGAAAATTTCAGATTGTGAACAACACGGAGCAACGAGGACCCCCGGTCAAGCACACAGACCGAGGGCCCATGGTAACACGGGCTGGGGACAAACTGGCAAAACCAGGAGCTGGATCAGAGAATGGGAGTAGATTCTGATATGCGATTAGCGCTAAAGTGCTAATCGCATATCGCAGGGTGTCCTCCTCAGTGAAGGAAAGCCCCGAAGCGCCTGGACCCGAAAAGGTTATAAAACGCAGAAAAGTACTGGTTTCAATTCTGGCGGAGCAAGATTCCACAAAAACCAGGTAAGATATCGGAAGGGCCTTGAGGTGGTAAGTGGTTTAGACTAAGTCCTGCCTGATGCCACACAGTGAGTGACACATATCTAGTGGAGGAGAGAGAAAACCACACATATCGGACGGGTAACTATCGAGCTAATTATCTGCCTGATATGCACGATGACCGTAGGATCTGGGGGGCCCAGACCAATGGCGGAGGCGCATATTGATGAATGACCAGATTTGACAATGATAAAGCAAGATTATATGGGATTTGGAGTCTGATGTGGATGATGAGTTGGCAAAAGATTTGTATTTCACGGGTAATCTTGGAGCAAACAGAAATAACGATCATTCGAATGTGTCTAAGGAATCTGACACACTCACCCATTGCAGAATAGGTGGCCACCTCCCTATGAAGCATTACACAGTGATGATGACACAGAACAAAGGAATTCAAATGGATAGAGAGGCAAGAGATTTTTTCAATGCATCTGCAGTATTCTTCAAAGTGTCCACCTTTACCAACAACACCTTTTTGTCTTCTATCATATCCCTCACAAAGTGATACTAAACATCAATGTGCTTTGTCTTTGAATGATATGCAGCGTTCTTTGCCAAGAAAATTGCACTTTGGCTATCACAATCTATCCTTATAGCTTCCTATACTAACCCCATACTTGAACACAATCTCTGCAACCAAACTGCTTCCTTGCTTGCATGAGTGGCTGCCATGTATTCTGCCTCTGTAGTTGATAGTGCCACTGCAAATTGTTTCTTACTCATCCAACTGACTACACCTCCAAATAGGTTAAACACATACCCACTTGTAGATCTTCTCTGATCCAGATCTCCAGCCCAGTCTACATCAACAAAGCCACAAATATCCAACACTCTATCCAATCTTGGTCTTCCTTGGTAGCACAAACCATAATCACTAGTGCCACACAAATACCTAAAAACCCGCTTCACTGTTGTCCAATGCTCCTTTCCTGGTTTTGACATAACCCTGCTCAATACTCCCACTGCATGTGCAATGTCTAGTCGAGTACAGACCATTGCATACATTAGGCTACCGACTGCACTTGCATATGGAACACAGGACATGTCCTCTTCCTCTTCTTGTGTCTTGGGAGACTGTTCAACAGATAACCTCACACCTACAGGAATAGGAACCTTCACCGGTTTACTATCCTGCATATTAAACCTCTATAGTATTGTCTCGACATACTTCCTCTGGTTTAACCAGAGCTTCCTCTTTGCCTGATCTCTTTTAATTTCCATTCCGAAAATATAGTTTGCAGCACCAAGATCTTTCATGTCAAATTTGGAGGACAATTGGGTCTTCAAATCTTGGATAATTTCTTTGTCATTTCCTACCAGCAACACATCATCCACATACAAGACCAAATAAATAATATGGTCACCAATTAATTTAAAATACACACATTGATCTGCATTGCTTCTGGTGAAGCCAAGTCCCCGTATAAATGTATCAAATTTCTGATACCACATCCTTAGTGACTGTATTAACCCATACAGAGACTTCTTTAACTTGCATACTAGTTCTTTCTTACCCTTCACCGCAAAGCCTTCAGGTTGCTTCATGTAGATCTCCTCTTCCAAATCCTCGTGAAGAAATGTTGTCTTCACATCCATCTGTTCTACCTCAAAATCAAAAGCAGCAGCAACAGATAAAAGTAATCTAATAGAAGCTACCTAGGCAATAGGAGAAAAAATATCACCAAAATCAATTCCCGGCACTTGGGAATAACCTTTTGCTACCAACTGAGCTTTGTATTTCTCCACTTTTCCTTCTGCATTTGTCTTCATTTTGAACACCCATTTGCTGCCAATTGGTTTCCTCCTAGCCGACAACTCCACCAGATCCCAAGCCTCATTTTTGTGTAAATATGCCATTTCATCAACCATGGCCTCTTTCCAGAGTTTTCCATCCTCTGAATCCACTGCTTCCTTCACAGTTCTGGGATCATCATCAGTAACAGACAAAGAAAAATTTGAATAGAATGCAGATGGACTATACCTCTCTGGCTGCCTTCTTTCTCGAACTGATCTTCTCATAGCCGGAGTTTGTGGCTCTTCATCTCCTGATTCCTCCTCTGCTGTAGAGTATGATTCTTCCTCTAGCTAAAACTCTATCTTCTCAGGTTCCTTTGGTTGGACTTCATGTTAAATAACATATTTCACCTCTCTGAATACCACATCTCAACTGTACACAACCTTCCTTGTTACTGGGTTCCAAAGTTTATAACCCTTTAAACCATCCTTATACCCAATAAAGATGCACTTTTCATATTTAATATCCAACTTGGTTCGTTTCTCCTTTGGAACATGTACATATGCATCACATCCAAATACCCTTAGATGTGAAAGAGAGGGTTTCTTACCAGTCCATACCTCATGTGGAGTCTTATCCTCCAACACTGATGAAGGTGACCTATTGACCAGGTAACATGTAGTATCCACCGCCTCTGCCCAGAATTCCTGTCCTAACCCGGCACCACTAAGCATGCTTGTTGCCCTTTCCATCGACGTCTTGTTCATTCTTTCGACAACTCCATTTTTATGAGGTGTATATGGAGTAGTCTTCTACTGTGCTATACCACACTTCTTACAGAGTAATTCAAATTCCTTGCTACAAAACTCTCCACCATTATCTGTCCTCAGCACCATTATTTTCTTCTCTGTCTGATTTTCCACGAGAGCCTTAAATTCTTTAAACCTGTCAAAGACTTCAGATTTCTTCTTAAGGAAATATATCCATGTATTCCTTGAGAAGTCATCTATAAATGATACATAGTACACAGACTTACCCAGTGATGGAACCTTCACAGGTGCAAACACATCACTGTGCACAAGCTCTAATATCTGTTTCGCCCTCTTACCACCAAAGGGGAAACTCACCCGATTCTGCTTCCCATATACACAATTTTAATAGAAATCAAAATCCAGAGAGCTATTACTCATACCTTCTACCATACCTTTACCATGAAGTATTCGAAGGCCTTTCTCTCCAATATGTCTAAGCCTTTGATGCCACAGCATGGTCTTCTCTCTAGAGACCACTAGATTTTCTACTCCACCTTTAGGAACCATAGAACTATTGCACCCATCAACAACCGTGCTACATTGCAGCTTGTACAGAGTTCCAATCTGAACTCCTCGCATCAATACCAGAGCTCCCCGAACCATCTTGCAGGTATCCTTCTCGAACATTGTTTTTACACCTGCATCATCCAGCTTGCTTACAGAAATCAGATTTCTGGCCAGTGCAAGAATATGTAGAACACCCGGAAGTGTTCTAACTCTTCCACTTTGCAACTTCAACTTTACCTTTCCACGACCAATGATTTTAGCCTTCCTATCATCCAACAAGAAGACATCACCACCATCATATTTCTCATACTCGCAGAACCACTCTCTATGGGGAGTGAAGTGAAAGGATGCACCTGAGTCAATCAACCATGCCTCATGATATACATGTGTACTTGAAGAATCCAAGTAGACATCCCCACCTTCATCTGAGGTGGTTTTCACCTCTGCAGAAGGAGCCTCATCAGATCCCTTTCCTTTGTCAGGAGCTTTAGATTTAAAGTCCCTTTTGAAGTGGCCTTCCTTTTCGCATTTCTAGCACACCACCTTTACAGGTTTTCCTAGAGATTTAGATCTCCCTCTAGATTTCGATCTCCCACTCGATGACTTATTTTTCTTTCTGTTCTGGGACTGTCCTCGAATAGACAAGGCATCACCATTATGGCTCTCCATATTTCTCCGTCTCATCTCCTCCGTCAGCAAGGCTAAGACTATTTCATCAAACTGCAAGGCAATTGCATTGCTACCTATTGCAATAACCAAACTATCTCACGAATCTGGTAGAGAACACAACAAACTAATGCACTTATCTTCATCTGAAATTTTAATATCAACAGATGCTAACTGACTTACCACAGTATTAAATGCATTCAGATTCTTTGTCACCGAGTCTCCATCTTTCATCTTCAGGTTATACAACTTTTTTCACAGGAACAGTTTATTCACCAGAGACTTAGATTGGTACAAAGTCCCTAACTTGTCCCACAAAGCCTTCACTGTAGCTTCCCTTGATACATTCAACAATATTGAATCTGAGACACACAATCATATTGTGCTCTTTGCCTTCCGATCCAACTTCTTCCATTCTTCATCGGACACTCCCGTTGGTTTAGTACCTAGATCTACCACGATCCACTGATCTTTATCCACCAACAGATCCTCCATATTGAGTTTCCACAACTCAAAACTCTGACCATTAAATTTCTCGATCTCTATCTTTCCACTGCTCGCCATCTTCTTTCACCACTAGAATCGATCTCGCAGATCTCCCACTGAACAGGGTCTACCACAGGCCCGAGCGAAACCCCTCAGCAACAAAGGCGTCCCCTTGAAGCCAAAACAGCTCTGATACCAAATGTAGGTTTTAACCCCATATAGAAATTACCTGCATATGAATTCTAAAACACAGAAAATAAACAATGTGAGAGCATAACACATAAAACACATATACATAGAGATTTTCCCCTGGATCCCAAAACTGGGACTACCAGCTTGATTTTTCATTATGTTCCTTTCAGTGTTACAATACATATTTATAAATGCCGAAGCATCCAATACCATGGACTGAAAAACCATCGCGTCCAATACCATGGAACGAAAACCATCATGTCCAAAAAACATGTGCAAAAATCATGCACAAAACCATAGGTGGGTCCACCCAACCTAACATAGGTTCCAAAACCAAAATTTTCCGGGGCGCTGCCCTGGACCACATAAAGTGGGGTTACAGGTGCCCCTTAAACCGCCTATGACCTCCCCCCCTCTAACCCCCAGTTAACTACGTGGGCTAGTCATGGAAAGAATATAACACAACCCAACAGATAAAGCAAGATTATATGGGATTTGGAGTCTGATGTGGACGATGAGTTGGCAAAAGATTCGTATTTCATAGGTAATCTTGGAGCAAACAGAAATAACGACCATTTGAATGTGTCCAAGGAACCTGACACACTCACCCATTGCAGACTAGGTGTCCACCTCCCTATGAAGCATTACATAGTGATGATGATGCAGAACAGAGGAATTAAAACGAATAGAGAGGCAGGAGAACTAGAAGCGCCGAGAATTGGAAACGAACAGTCATAAAGAAGACTGGATTTAAAGCCATGAACTAACAGTAACGAATGGGAATGAGTTAGTCAAGGCGAAAAGACAAGAGAATAGAATAGAGAGAAGAAGTCGAGCTAACCTGAAGGTAGCATCGAGCCAGACAGGGCCAGAGAGAGTCAGAGAGAGTCTGTATACTCCAAAGAGGGCTTGAGAGGTTCAAGCAAACTCCTCTGTACTTAACTGTCATGTATGAGTATCAGATTGGGCTCATACTACTGTGACCAATAGAGGTCGAGTTTCAGTAAGGACAGTCTGTGTACCCAAGAGACTTGGGGGATCCGAGTCCAGTCCTACTAATTTATATCTATTGAGTGAGACTCAAATTGAGCTCACTGTTGTAAAAACTCTACTTGAAAACATACTAGAGAGGCCACCACTGAACGTTGGACCAAGAAACGTATCCCAGAAGCATTGGGTGAACTCCTTATTAAACTTGTTGTGTTTACATGTTTTACTGTTATGTTTTCACTAACTGCTTCAGTGTCTATGTATTTCGCAATCTTATCGATCCATTGCATAAAGTAACATAGGCACCTCCATGCACATGAGTCTGTAATACCTTTAATTCTTTGTCCTAGATAAATTCTAGATCAAGTGGTATCAGAGCTCAAGTTTACTAAGGTTAGACAAGCTTGTGCTGGATTTTATTGTTGAATGCTAACTAGATCAAAGCTTAAACTAGGAGAAGGAGAGTTGGTTAAAACTAACCCTGAAATTGGAAAAGTCTATCCTAAGAGGAAAATGTCAGAAGAAACTCCCTTGGAATCAGACCCTTAGTTCATGGATATTTTCATGACCATGAGAGCCATGGTAGAGGAAATGTATAGAGAATTTAAGAAAGGTAGAGAGGAAGATTCATCAAAATTCAAACAAGATAAAGGAGCAAAAGAATCTTTCCTCCATGACCACTCTAAAGGCAAAGGGAAAGAAGAAAAACTTCCCACACCTCCTAGTAGCCCTGAAAACAAAAAGAAGACATCTTTGATTAAATTAGATGTTAAATTTTATTTACCAATATATGATGGAGATTTGAATGCAGTGAAGCTAGATAATTGGATTAGACAGATTGATGTTTATTGTAGAGTGCAGAGCATCAATTCGGAGAGTAGCAAGATTTAGCTGGCCAGCCTATGCCTTGGAGGCACTGCCTTGGTATGGTGGGAAGGTAGGACACAAGCTGACCTGAAGAGGCATGGTAAAATTCTTTCTATCTGGAGTGAATTTGTTTCTGCAATTAAAAAATAGTTCTATCCACTAGCTTATATGCAACAAGCCATGATGAGTTGGCAAACTCTTCAACAATTAAAAGGGAAAAGTGTACAAAGTTACACTCAAGAATTTAGGAAAAGAGCTTTGATTCTAGAAATTTCTTTAGACTCACCTGAAACTCTATTGAAGTATATAGGGGGTCCACACAACTACTTAAGGCACACAATTCTCATGTTTAATCCCACTAGGTTAGATGAGGTATATGTTCAAGCTACACATCTAGAGGCTAAAGGCAAGAATGTGAACCCAGAAGTTGGGAGATCATCAAAACCCACTGCAAATAAGAATAAGGAGAAAACAAAACAGAAATGGAAAGAGAGGAAGACAAATACTATACAAAATAACAAATCTTCGTGCACTCACTATAAGAAGGATGGGCATGATGATGAACACTACTGGATTCTGCATCCAGAGCTGAAACCCAAGAAGTACGATGGCAAGAAGAAGAAGACTGCTGCAACTATTCAAAGAGATTTGGGGTCAGACTCAGGGGATGAAACAACAATTGCAGCCACAGGTATAGAAGGTAAAAATTATGAAGGATCTACTAGTAATTCTGCACAATATATTGATAATGAAGAAAATGAGAGGAAAAGACATGAGCTGTTTCATTTTAGAGTTGTTTCCAAGCATCAAAATATTGATACTTTTTTTCATAGTGGCTCACAAGTAAATTTAATTTTTGAAGCAATTGTAAATAAGTTGGGATTACTAACTACACCTCACAAAAGTCCATATCCATTAGGTTGGTTATGTGATAAAGCACAACTACAAGTGACTAGACAATGTAAACTTAGGTTCTCTTTTGGGTAAGCATTTGTAGATGAGGTTGAGTTAGATATTGTTCCCTTGGATATATGTGGAATTGTTTTAGGAAGTCCTTACTTGTATGATAGGAAGGATATTTTCTATAAAGCTGAAAACAAGTATCAACTCGTTAAAGATGGAATCAAATATATTGTAAGAGCTCAAAAACTCAAGAATAATTATACTCTCATAAACTCAGGGCAGATGAAAAGAATTGTAAATTCATGCAAACAATTTTTACTGATGGTTGTAAAGGAAAAGAAACCTGATAAAACCAATGTATTTGAGGGCTGTAATGCTAAACAGCAAGCTGATTTAGAAAAATTTGTTTGAGAATATGATATACTATTTCAAGAACCTAAAGGTCTGCCACCCAAAGAGGAAATAATACATTATATTAATTTGCAGCAAGATGCTCCATTGCCTAACATCAGAATGTACAGGTTATCCGCTTTGGAGAATCCAGAAATCAAGAAGCAGGTACAGGAGCTGCTTGAGAAAGGGTTCATAAGACCTAGCACATCGCCTTATGGGTCTCCAATTGTATTGGTGAGAAAGAAAGATGGCTCATGGAGAATTTGCATTGATTACTGAGCACTGAATAAGATAACGATAAAAAATCGTTATCCCCTTCCTCGCATAGATGATCTATTAGATCAATTGAAAGAAGTTGTTTATTTTTCCAAGTTGGACTTGCATAGTGGCTATCATCAGGTCAGAGTTGCAGAGCAAGATGCATGGAAGACTGCTTTCAAAACCAAGCAGGGATTGTATGAATGGTTGGTTATGCCTTTTGGCTTAACTAATGCTCCTGCTACTTTCATGAGAATAATGAATGATGTATTAGACCTTTTATTGATGATTTTGTCATTATATATTTGGATGACATTCTTATATTTAGTAAAACATAGGAGGAACATTTAAAGCATGTTAAGCAGACTCTAGATGTTTTGAAGAAAGAGAATCTTTATGTTAAGCTCTCAAAATGTGAATTTGGCAAAACATCTTTGAATTATTTGGGTCATATTGTAGGGGGTGGTGAATTGAAGATAGATCCCTCTAAGGTTGCAGTCATTATAAACTGGCCTAAACCCAAATCTGCTACAGAAGTTAGAAGCTTCTTAGGAGCAGCACAGTATTGGAGAAAGTTTATTTCTAACTTTTCCTTGATTGCAGCTCCCTTACATTCTTTAAGAGGATTGAACAAGGTGTTTCACTAGGGAGGCAAACAGCAGAAAGCCTTCGACACCTTAAAAGAAAAGATTAGTACAGCACCAGTACTAGCACTGCCCGATCTTCAAATACCATTTGAGATTGAAACAGATGCCAGTGACTATGCCATGGGAGTAGTGTTGATGCAGCACGGTAAACCCATATGTTATCATTCTGAGACATTTAATTCTACAGTAGTCAATTATCCCACTTACGATAAAGAATTGTATGCATTAGTACAGAGTGTGAAAAATTGGAAACATTACCTAATGGGAAAAGAGACAGTTATACATATTGATCATCAACCACTTCAATATTTACACTCACAAACTAAGTTGCAACAATCAAGACACTATAGGTGGATGGGTTTTCTACAACAGTTTCATCTTGTCATCAAATATAAAAAGGAATACACAATAAAGTTGCAGATATGTTGTCGAGACCAATCATAAATACATCCACTATACTTAAGCATAATTCAGTATTGCATGAAAGACACATTGAACAGTATGCTCAAGATATAGATTTTAAAGATGTATATGCAACTTTAAGTCATGGAAAACAAGTATAATAATTGGATTATCATGTTAAGGACCAACTCTTGTATCATTTGGGAAAGTTATGCATTCCTCAAATAGAAAGAGTAAAGATAATTCGAGAAGCACACACTTCTCTAATATCAGGTCACTTTGGGGTAAGTAAAACAGTTGCACAGCAAAAGATTTTGTTATTGGCCAAAAATGAATGAGATACTTTCTAGATATGTAAGAGGGTGTACCATGTGTGTTAAAAGAAAGCCCAGCAATAGAAAACTAGGCTTGTACACTCCACCACCAGTCCCTTTTCATCCTTGGGAAAGTGTTTCCATGGACTTTGTTGGGGGATTGCCTAAATCTAGAAAAGGTCATGACTATTTATATGTTGTTGTGGATAGGTTCAGCAAAATGTGTATTTTAATACCTTGTAACAAACAAATTGCCGCTGAACAAACTAAAAAGTTGTTCTTTCAACATGTATGAGTTCATTTTGGATTACCCACTTCCATTATATCTGATCAAGATACCTGATTCATTGGGAAATTTTGGTCAAGTTTGTGGGAATTGATGGACACCAGACTGAAGAATATCACAACCTTTCATCTGCAAATAGATGGCCAAATAGAAGTGGTCAATAGGATGGTGATCCAGTTGCTCAGAGGCTATTGCAGCAAGCATCCCAAGCTTTGGGATGAACATTTATGTTATGTGCAGCATGCTTACAACCGAGCTAAACACTCTTCTACATAGAGATCTCCTTTTGAGACCTGTTTTGGTCTCACACCAAGGTCTCCCTTGGATTTTGTTTTTGGTAAAGACATAACAATTGATGGATACAGTGATGTGGACAAGGCAACCAAGTTCATCGAACAAATCCAAGAGATTCACCAGGCAGTATAGGAACAGCTGGAAAAGAGCCAAGCCAAGTACAAGGCAAGGCATGACAAGCATCAGATTGAGCATAGTTTCCAAGTTGGTGATCAAGTATGCCTGTATATCAGCAAAGAAAGGATGCAAGGTGAAGGTAAGAAGTTGAATCCAATAAGGTATCAACCTTTCAAGATACTTGAGAAAATTGGTGAGAATGCTTTTCGCCTTGATTTACAAGCTTACATGCACATCTACTCAGTAGTTAATGCAGACAACTTGAGACTATTTGAACCTTCATTGATTGAATATCCTGAAGAGCAGAGTCAATTTCCTTCTATTGATGATCTATTACCTGAATATCTCAATGAGTTGTAGGAAGATACAGCTCTGGACAGGAAGGTGAGAACTACACGTAGGGGGGATGTTGATTACCTAAGAATTGGACTCAAAGGTTCAAAGCCAAGAAGTGCGAAATGGATAGAAATTAAGCAAACGAGGAAACTGTATTCTCATTTGATTGGTGCTTAAAAACCAACTTTTGGTGGTCCAAAAGATTTTTCAGTGGGAATGTCGTGGTCCAAATTGGATCCTAGAACACTCTCTAAGTTTTCATAACTCTATAAAATTATGCCAAAAAGATTCAAGTCTTAAAAGGATCGAGCTATTAGAAGGAACCCTCGTGACAATTTCAAATTGTGACCAGCACGGAGTAACAAGGACCCTCGATCAAGTGTGCAGATCGAGGGCCCATGGTAATGTGCGCTGGGGACAAACTGGCAAAACCGGGAGCCAGATCAGAGAACGGGAGTAGATTCTAATACACGATTAGCGCTAAAGCACTAATCACGTATCACAGGGCGTCCCCCTCAGTGAAGGAAAGCCCCGAAGCACCCGAACCCAAAAAGGTTATAAAATGCAGAAAAGTACCAGTTTCAGTTCCGGTGAAGCAGGATTCCACAAAAACTAGGTAGGATATTGGAAGGGCCTCGAGGCAGTAAGTGGTTTAGACCGAGTCCCACCCAATGCCACACAGTGAGTGACACGTGTCCAGCGGAGGAGAGAGAAAACCGCACATATCGGATGGGTAACCATTGAGCTAATTATCCGCCCGATATGAATGATGACCGTAGGATCTAGGGGGCCTAGATCAACGACAGAGGTGTGTCCTGACAAATGATCGGATTTGACCAATGATAAAGCAAGATTATATGGGATTTGGAGTCCGATGTGGATGATGAGTTGGCAAAATATTTGTATTTTGCGAGCAATCTTGGATCAAACAGAAATAACGACCGTTTGAATGTGTCTAAGGAACCTGACACACTCACTCATTACAAAATAGGTGGCCACCTCCCTGTGAAGTGTTACACAGTGATGATGACACAAAACAAAGGAATTCAAACAGATAGAGAGGCAGGAGAACCAGAAGCGTCGAGAAGCGAAAACGAATAGTCAGAAAGCAAATTGGCTTTAAAGCCACGAACTGATAGAAACAAAGCGGAGTGAGTTAGTCAAGGTGAAAAGATAGGAGCAGAGAACAGAGAGAAGAAGCCGAGCTGACCTAAAGGCAGCATCGAGCCAGACAGGGCCAGAGAGAGTCAGAGAGAGTCTGTATACTCCAGAGAGGGCTTGAGAGGTTCAAGCAAAATCCTCTGTACTTACCTGTCATGTATGGGTATCAGATTGGGCTCATACTACTGTGACCAATAGAGGTCGAGTTTCAGTAAGGAGATTCTGTGTACTCCAGAGACTTGGGGGATCCGAGTCTAGTCCTACTGATTTATATCTGTTGAGTGAGACTCAAATTGAGCTCACTGTTGTAAACACTCTGCCTGAAAACATAATAGAGAGGCCACCACTGAAGGCTGGACCAGGAGACGTAACACAGAAGCATTGGGTGAACTCCTTATTAAATTTGTTGTGTTTACATGTTTTACTGTTGTGTTTTCACTAACTGCTTCAGTGTCTATGTATTTCGCAATCTTATCGATCCATTGCATAAAGTAACATAGGCACCTCCATGCACATGAGTCTGTAATACCTTTAATTCTTTGTCCTAGTTAAATTCTAGATCATGGGGGAGAACAACTAAGGTTATATAGAGAGGTAATATTTGTGTACACTGTTTGCAAAACTGACCAACCAAGGAACCATCCCATTTATGCAATTGATCAGGATTTTGTTTGCTTTCAACTCTCTTCAAACCAAAAAAATGAAACTCAAGTTAAAATAGAAGATGTAATTTAAAGTCCTGAACCAAATCAAATTGATGTATTGAAACTATTCTTTGATAGTTCTTGTACAAAAGATGGGGCAGGAGCTGGGGTAGTTTTAATTTCACCAAAAAAATAAAATATCACCCAATAATGCAAACTCGACTTCAAAGTTACAAATAATGTGGTTGAATATGAAGCTTTCCTTTTGGGACTTCAATTAGCCAAAAGATTAAAGGTTCAAAACTTAAGTGTTTTTACTGGTTCAGAACTTATTATCAAACAAGTGAGAAATATTTGCCAGACTAAACATCCTAGACTTAGGTCTTATAGAAATGAAGTTTGGGATTCAGTTGAAAACTTCTTTGATGCTTTTAATTTGACTTATATTCCAAGAAATGAGAATATTCATGTAGCTTCCTTAGATGTTTCTGCTAGTTCATTTAAAATTCCTAATCACAACAATGTACTCTATCAAATACAAGTCAAGTATAGACCATCCATCCCAAATAATCTAAAACACTGGCAGATATTTGAAGATGATGAAAATTTGAAATCTTTTCTACAAGTTATAGATGATTTTTCAGTTCTAAAAATTCATGAAGATAGAAGAGAAATAAATGAAAATACATATGAAAATGATACTTCAAATCTCAATTCAAAAATTGTTGATCATGACATTATTCTATTTTCTAACAATTTTATTCCCAAAGGCCTCATTCCTTTAGAAAAATTGTTTGATCAAAATGATGTCCTCTGAAACACTCAGTCCATTTCTTCACAAGATGATACAAAATAAATTAATATTGGAACAAATGATGATATTAAAAACATTAAAATCTGTGCATTTCTAGATCCTGAGATTAAAACTCAATACCTTAAGTTACTTCAAAATTATAAGGATGTTTTTGCATGGACCTTTGCTAATCTAAAAACCTATGATACTTCATTAATACAATATTAGATTCCTTTAAAGCCAGAAGCAGTTCCTTATCAACAGAAACTTAGGAGGATCAATCCAGCTATTCTACCAACTTTAGAAAAGGAAATAAAGAAAATTCTAGATTCCCAGATCATTCTACCTCTTAGATATTCTGATTGGGTTGCAAATTTAGTTCCTGTTAGAAAGAAGAATGGAGAAATTAGACTCTGTGTGGACTTTAGAAATTTGAACAAGGCATCATTAAAAGATAACTATCCTTTGCCCAAAATGGACTAGTTACTTCAAATGGTTTCAAGAGCACAAAGACTTTCTATGCTTGATGGTTTTTCAGGCTATAATCAGGTAAATGTTGATTCAACAGACAGAGAGAAGACAACCTTTACTACACCCTGGGGTACATTCATGTATGCTAGGATGTCGTTTGGCTTAACCAATGTTGGAGCAACATTTGAAAGAGCTATGGATGTAGCTTTTGTGGGTCAGGTAAATAAACTTGGAGTCATTTGTCTTGATGACATAACTGTTTTTTGTAAATCTGATCAGAAACATCTAAAGCACTTGATGAAGGTTTTTGACAAGTGTAGAAAATTCGAAATATCATTGAATCCTAAAAAGTCTATGTTTGCTATCAAAGAAGGAAAACTGTTAGGCCATATAATTTCAGAAAAAAGAGTAGTGATTAATCCCAAGCGTGTGTCTTCCATTGAAACATTGACCTTACCTAGAAACAAGAAGGAGATTCAAGCTTTTCTAGGCAAGATTATTTTTTTAAGGAGATTCATCCCAAATTATGCTGAGATTGTAAAAGATATAACTGACATGCTCCGAAAGGATCATGAAGTTAAATGGATTGTCTCTTCCAGGCATGCCTTTGATCAGATTAAGAAATCTATCTTTCAAGCTCCCCCCTTGGCGAGCTCTGATTACACTAAACCATTCAGTATCTTTTCCTTTGCCTCAGAAACAACCCTTGTTGTTGTTCTACTACAAAAGAATGAAGATTCCCATGACCAACCCATAGCCTTTTTCAGTAAGGTTATGAGATATGTTGAGCTTAAGTATGACATAATTGAGAAGCAAGCCTATGCCCTTATTCAAGCCCTGAAATCATTCAGGATGTATGTCCTACATTCTCCTATTACTTCTTATGTTCCTAACAGTGCTGTGAAAATTGTTTTAACTCAACTAGACACTGATGGAAAGAGAGGTAGATGGATCACTCAAATACTGGAGTTTGATCTAACTATCAAAACTACAAAGCTAGTGAAAGGCCAAGGATTAGCTAAGCTTCTAGCTGAATCTAACTGTAAAGTGCTTGGAAGCAATTATGTTTTAGAGATAAAAGGGAAGAATCCACAAGAAACTTCTCAAACTTTAGATAAGAAGAATACACAAGAACCTTCTGTCCTTGCAGAAGGGGAGAATCCACAAGAACCTTCCCTTCATTCTGAAGAGTAGAATCCACAAGAACCTTCCCTTCATCATGAAGAAAAGAATCCACAAGAACCTTTACCTTCAGATCATATTTCCCCTTTATACATTGATGACAAAGCTCGGTTGTCAAATTGGTACCAAGACATTGTAAATTTCTTGATCCATTTTGAATTTCCAGCATCACTCTCCAAAATCCAGTGTAAAACTCTCAAACTGAAAGTAGCCAATGGGGATTAGATTTTATTAGAGAGATTCATCCCACTTCAAGTAATCAGCATAGATGGATCCTCATTGTAATAGGCTACTTCACTAAATGGGTGGAAGCAATTCCAGTGAGAAATGCTACTAATTCAGTAGTAATCAGATTTATTCAAGAGACCATCTTATCTAGATTTGGTTGCTCAACTCAAATTGTCACTGATAATGTAACAATTTTTTCTAGTGTTAAGATGATTGATTTTTGCCAGAAATATCAGATTCTGTTACATCATTCAACTCCATATTGCCCACAAGGTAATGGCCTTGCAGAATCCTCCAATAAAGGTCTGGTAAAGGTAATCAAAAAGTCTCTAGCAGATCATAAAAAGAGTTGTGACTCTCATTTAATTTATGCACTATGGGAAAATAGAATTACTCCATAGAGATATACTGGAAAATCTCCTTTCCAGTTAGTTTATTGGAAATATGCAATCTTCCCTACCAATTTGGCCTTCCCTGATTTAAAATTCCTGCAGGATTCAACAGATGAACATGATGCTTTTTCAAGAAGAATAAATCAGATTATTGAACTAAATGAAAACAGAGATGAAGTTCAATACAAATTGAAAAAGTATCAAAATAAGATGAGTATTATGTTTGACAGAAGAGCCAGGGAAACGGACTTCAAGGAAGTTGACCTAGTTCTAAGATGGGATTCCGGAAGAGAAGAAAAGGGAAAACATGGCAAATTTGACAACTTGTGGTTTGGACCTTTATCAATTGCTGAAGTGAAGGGAAACAACACTTTTGTGCTACAAAATCTTGAGGGGCTATATTCCACTTATCCTGTAAATGGAAGGTTTCTCAAACATTACATTCAATACTAAGAAGTAGAAGTATATTTCATTACTTCCAATGTAAAAACTATGGTTTCTTTTAATTTTCAAGCTGTCAGTGTGATTTTTTACAGAAAAAGACTCCATAGGTCGAGGAGAAGGCACATGGATCTACAGGTTCTCTGCATTCTACATGAGAAATCAGTCCCTAGTTGGAGCCAATGTTGTAGCATTTTTTTGTTTTGATAAGTTTGAATCAATTAGTAAAAACTCAAAATATTTTTCAAAAAATGTTAAGCTAGGATATGGACAAAAAGAATATTGAATACAAATGTTAGGAAATATTTTGATAAATATGTCCATATCAAAGAAAATATTAGAATAGATGCCCTAAAAAATGAAGGAAAAATAGAATGTTAGGTTAGAGAGGAAAGCAAAAAGCAATAAAATCATGAAAGTGTGCAAGTCCAAGTGCCGCTACTTTTTTAGTTTATTATGAAAAATAATGGTTGTGTATAGCTTGTCATAAATGGCACAACCCATGATAGTCAAATAGTCTAATCTTGACTAGTTCATGCTTTAAATTTCATGTTTATAGTTAGAGAATAAAGATCTAGCCAAACTGTTTAATCTTGGCAGATCGGTAGTTAGGTAGAGAATAATAAGGAGATCATCAGTTTAATCTGAGCCCTTGGATGTTATAAGGTTAGAATTAGATAGTTTTCTTTTCAAAAGAAAAAGGAAAATAAAGGGTTTGCTAGCCTAAATGCACCCAACTAAGTGAAGAAAAAATGTTAGGATAAGTAAAGGGTAGGTAGAAGAAAGGTTGCAAAAGTACAAAGTTGATTGAGGCATAAGCACATTTATCATGCTTGATCATGTGTTGCAGTGTGCAGGAGCAGTCATGAAGGTGAAAAGATGTACACAAGTTGATTTTGTTAACTTCCCCTCATTTCATTTCACCCCCTGCTACATACTTACTAATTTCCTCATTATCCCATCATTTCCTAAGAAAATAACCTTTTCCCTTCATTTTCACCCTTGCCCTTTGGTTTCACACATTTTCCTAGAAAATTACCCTGTAAAAGTCATTTCCTACCCAAAAACCCCTTTTCCCTAGTGTGAAACCCTTTCCCCTTTCAAGAAATCATTTTCCCCTTGTAAATTCCCTAAAAACCCATAAAAACCCCTTGTCTTAAGTTTCTATTCCCCCCTTCGCTTTATTTAACTTTAACTTTGCCATTTCACTTTTCCTGACAAAACCTTTTAACCCACCCTTGGTGTGGTTAACTAACTCCCATCATATAAAATCCTGCTCCCACTTTATTAAACCTATCGCAATACTTTTAACCCACGCTATATTCATTAATTAATTACGATTATTTGTAATTAATCTCCCAGGCGCTGCTAATCTCTGCACCTATCCCCTCCGTGCAACTCCACCACGCGATAGCCGTGAGATCATCTGCTCACAAATCCAATGACCCACAACAATATCACGCACTACCGATCTCCGAGCTTTAAAGGCCCAAGAGCATGCGAGATTCGTGGTTTTGCTTGGGCCCCTTATGGTTATGTGGCAGTCCCACATTAACTCGCATGCCATCGAAGAAAAACCACCCGATAGCCAAAATCAGTGCGATGAGCCTCCGAAACTGCTCCCCACGTACGATAAAACCATCCACTATTCACTTAACCCTTTTGCACCAAATTTTAAAAAGTTTCCTGTTTAAACGCTGAAACCCTCACTTTCACTGTTTTCGCTCGTTTACATAGTAAAACCTGTTTAACCCTGCCTGCGCTACCCTGAACCTCTGCAACCTGATTTGACCTCAGATTACATGCCAAACACTACCAGGACTTCATCCATACACTATCCTGTTCCCTGAAGCCATTTCAGCCCTCCCTGCCAACCTGTGTTTTCCTTAACAATTGTTGTATTTTGAAGGTGATTAGTAGAAGACCAGGAGACTGGATAAATGGTTTTTACACTAATTTAAAAACCTGTTTACTCCAAAATTCACAAGGAAATCCATTCAAGAGCCTTTATTCAAAAGTAAAACACAATAATCACATAGTAGAAAGAATTCATTTTACACAATAAATGTTAAAACACATAATTTACACAGTAAAAGTTAAAACAGAGGAGGCAAATAAAGACAAACAGATGAAAGTTCATAAGTTAAATGACATCCAACGTGAAGATCAAACAGCTAAGTAGTTGAAAGGGAAAAAGATCAAATTCTAAAGGATAGCAGAACCTAAATAACAGGAACAACAAGCCAGTTTCAACAATTGTTAGTTTTTTTCAGCAATATTACCAACAACACAGCATCAAAATAGTGCCAGATCAACTAGCGCTCTTTATTTTGATTTTACGATAATCTATTTTTTTTAAACTAGTTTAGGATATTTTCTACTATTGTATAAATCAATCTCTTCATGATTTATTATGGGTTCATTGTTCACCATTGAACCAGGTTGACCATTGAAAGATAGTTTTCACCCTTGAAGAAGCATTTGTAAACATTTGATGTACTGACTTTTCTAGACCCTTAATACAAAGCAGAGGATTCTGAATTTAGTTTTACATAGTTTGTGTTTCCTGTAAGTTTTTCCAGTAACACATTATGTTTTTCTTCATATTCTTATGTCTTACAGAGATACCTAGGTAGGAATAATTGTGTCTCAATCTATTCCAATAAGTTTCTGAAGTGATAATCATTAAATAGAATGGATTAATGAACTATCTACTTAATTAGTTCCCTCTGAATCAATAAATCATCATCATCTTGTTGTAAGCATAAACATATTCTCTTGAACCTTCTGAACATCGGTCAGAGGTTTTCATACTTATGATTGTTTAATTTTCTGTCTGAAAACTGTAATAATCATATTATTTTTGTTTTTGCTCACCACTATTCAAACTTTATCACTATGTGAAGTTTTATAGCAGCCCTCTACTTTGGGATTAATATTATTCAAAAGGTTAGGCATTGTTGTGTTACATCTATTTTATTCATTGGTCTTCCAAATTAAAACAAAACCCATAAAACAATTATCTTAGATGCTCTGGCATTGATATCTGACCATTATTATCTCAGACGTACAACAGAAGCTAATATGGATGGCATGGAAGTTAAGATGGATGGTATAGAAGCAAAACTTAAAGGCAACATGGAAGATTTGAAGACAGATTTGACAAAGTTCCTACATGAAATTCTTACTAATGGTGAAAGGGTAGTAAAGGAAACTCATGATGAGAACAAAATAAATGTTAATCATGATTTCATAGACTCTAACATTGGATTGAGGACCCACCATGTTCCAAGGATCGATATGAGGAAGTTTGATGGCAAGGATCCCGTAACATGGTTACTACAAATGGAGCAATATTTCGATATCCATAATGTGAAAAAGACACAAAAGGTACACATTGCAACTTTATATTTGGAACCCAATATCTTTTTATGGTATCGATGACTTTTCTCTCATAAAAAAATTGTCACTTGGGCAATTTTTATGGATGAAATGATAGCACATTATGAGGATACAAAATGCAATTCCTTTTTAGCCAATTGATAAACTCAAACAAAAAGGTTCAATGGTGAAGCACATTAAGGACCTCCAAAAATTGAATATAAGGGTAAAATATATTCCATAGGAGCACAGGATTGATGTGTTCATAGGTACATTAAAGGATAACATCCAACAAGAGGTTCACATTTGGGAACCTAATTCATTGGAGAAGGCATTCAGGTTGGCAAGAAAAATTGAAAGAAAAATTATGGCAACCAGGAGACCAACCAATCACAACTATAAATATGGAAGTTTTATTGCCTCTAGCCTTCCACTAAATGATAGAAAATACACTAAATGTCATAAGTGTGTTAAGAAGAAATTATTTTACATAGATTATGAAGAGGAAGAAGAAAAGGAACAAGAAACATTAAAATAAGAGGATGTTGGCATTATGATGTATTTGTTGTACTTGATGGAAACCCACTTGTAGTAGAAAAACTCACTTGTATATGGTAACTAGACAAATCTACAGAAGAGATATCAGATGTGACAGAATGCATGACAACAGTGTTTATAGATGTGATGAAATGCAGGGCAGCTTCAAGGAATCAGTTCAGAAGGCAACTCACTCAGATGAAAGATTACAGTATAGCAGGTAAACAACAAAGAATTACAGATCAGTCTTCACAGAATCAAGAAAGAGAGGTATACATAGGTTCACCATTGACGAAGCTGCATATACACGCAAGTTCATTATATACAAGTCACGTATGCGTACACACGCACTTTCACAAAAGGAAAAGCACGTATACCTTGGAAAACTAAGTTTTTGGTCCGAAGTATTTGGTCCATTGTATTTTGATACATGATATTGGTCCAAGGTATCTGGTCTGAGGTATTTACCCTAGGTATTTGGTCCAAGGCATTGGTCCTAAGTGGTTTTGGTCCATGGTATTGAGAAAGGCCTAAAACTATAAAAGGAGGAGAAGATCATTAGACCAAGGTGTGCAAGTATCGAATATATGATGAAGTGTGAGATCTAGTATGCAGGCTATTGGGTTATGGTGCATTGCTGGATCTGAACCAAGGATGAACCTTAGCTGATGATGAGAGATCAGATCTAATGATGGATCGAGAACTTAAGGTGTAAAATGAACTATCATTATGTTGCTTTTCTCATGTATATTCTAGATTTGAATACTGACGCATATATTATTCTGTAAATGCTATGATCTGGGTATAAATAAAGTCTGGAATAGCTACAGAACTCTGAATTTATATTTGCAGATGTATACGTTGGTTGGCTTTGAGCAAAGTGCGTGTACATGCAAGTTCGACACATAGAAGTACTGTATACCTTATAAAATATATTTCAGTTGTTTTTCTTTACTGTTGCAGAGTTCTGGGTTCTAGTTACTGTATTCTGGTGATAGTATTTTGAATGATCAGAATGATGGGTGGTCTAAGTGAATGATTGATTCGGCTATGGTTGGTTCAAAAGGTGATTGGTTGATGCAGATATATTTGATGATTGAATGATGTTGTTGATGGATCCAATCTAAAAATTTATGAAACATGGTCCTTGGAAGAAAAGAGAAGGTCGTAGCATTCTATAGGTCGGCGCCTACGTACTAAGCAAACATATCGGCTAGTACAAGAGCTAGGGGGTTGTAGCTGTTATCGAGAAAACTAGTGTCCATTCAGAGCTGCTAGTCCCACTAAGACGGGTAGCTATCTTAGAAACAAACAAACTAAAGTTACTTGTGTTTTCCTTTATGAGAGATAGATGAGAGAGAAGCAGAGAGTACCAACCTCAGTCTTTCTCTAGTCTCCTTGCTTATTTCCTCTCTCCTTTGATAGAGCTTTCGCCACTCCTTTCTCACTTGTCCCAATTCAAAGAACACCTGTAGAGTCAAAGTAGCAAAATACCATCAAAGCATAGAGATCTATAACCATAAAAAAATGTAGGATCAGATGTACATTAACCATATAAATGCATATACAAATACAAGATTCAGAGATATAGAAGCATATGGAAGAAAACTCAAATAGCTTTATTGATAGAAGTAGTAGAAGAGAGGATTACAATCAAACTATCTGATCCAACATCATCCTACCAGCATGAAAGCCCTCTTCACCTCATACAAAGCAAGATCACCCAACAATACAATGTCTTCAAAGAGAAACCAACAGCACTTCCTTGCAAATTACAAAATTCCAGCCCTTGGATCTCTAGGATGAGGGATCCATATATAGATGTTTGCAGGAGAGTGAGTTAGCTTCTGGGATTTTGATTAGTGTCATTTCACTGATAGTTCTTGGTTCCACTTGAAGATTTCATGATCTCTTACTCATCCTTGGGCGAATTCAGAGAGGCAAGTGTCATATGAGCAGTTTCTAGAAGATTCTTTGAGTTTCCACCTAGCAAACTGCTTCTGCCATTTGTCTGCTCTCGCTCATCACACCCTAAAGAAGGGCTTTTTAGTATGCATCGCACCCCCTGTGTGTAACAAGTGAGATGCATCGCACCCTCAGCATGGAGCAGTCTGTATGGTCCAGTTTTGACCAGTTTTGAGCAGTTTTTCAGGGAGAACTTCTGGGAAATGATGTAATTAGCTGACCTCGTTCCTTTAGGGTAGGAAACAACACTTTTAGGGGTTTAGAAGCCCTTGGTTTATGTACATATGTTATTGGGGTTGTAGTGCCCAAATATGTCTCTAACAGTTGCCCCCCTAAAGCATGAGGTCGTAAATCTTCTGATGTCGAGTGAAATGCTTTATAATGAGGATTCGAGGTTTTTCGAACTGGAAGGTGACCTGTAATAAGATACAATACAATACATTATCTTCATAATATTTTCATGATCTAGCTGAGGTGGGCATTCCCATGCTGAGCTTTATAAATTCATTTTCATGTACATAAGACAGACAATCGTCTGTGTGGCAGATTGATGATTCTGGTAGAGCCATCATCCCTTAGTTTGGATGATTATCTATGCAGCTATGATTTACATTTGATCTTTTCATTTTCCTGAATACATATCGCAGCCTAGATGGATGAAACTAGATCCGGAGTCTTCAAACTTGTTCAATATTTGCCCGAAGTACAAGTCGATCCATGTGAAAAGATGTTCTGATGTCGAACATGGAAAGACATCACCTAATTACCAGCCAATGATGTAAGATGTTAACAGGCATGAGAGGAATCACCGATAATGATGATGACCCTCAAGGTACTGTAGTACAACTCACGTGGTGTGAATACATGAGTTGATGTTGAACACCTCGCAAAATCTTTCAGTCGAAGGCCATTGATGTAAACCTGTCACCGGAAGTGAGAAACTTGCCATTGAGGCATGCAAGCTTCAAAGTACTGAAAGGGTTGTTCCTAAGTCGACTTCTTGGATAATGAGCTGATGTCGACAAGAAGTGACCCGTCGTAGGAGGGCCTTAATAAATCCCACGTCTACGACACGGAACGGAGCAAATGATTTTTTGGAGGTGAAAACGATCTGATGATGCAAGGTTCAGGGTGGTGGTCATGAAAAAAGGAGAGTGAAGGTATTGCAGCGAATGAGGCATTAGCCAGGTTGGTGAATTCTCTGAGCGACTTCTCTTGAAAATATCGGCGACACTGAAATGGATTGGTAGCGTTAACCCCAAGATGGATGGTATGGAGGACCAATGGTGATATGACCGGTGAACGAAATAACCCAACCCGACTCAATCATGGTGATGGAGTGAAGTGTCATGTTTAAGAGCAACTTACTACCAATGGAGTTATTCAAGTTTTCTTCTCTTTTTCCCCAGTCATTGCTGACCAGTACCTCTTAATTTTTGTCAAGCTTGAGGAGAATAACATATGCTTTTTCTATAATTTTCCCTTCGGGCAAACCTGTCGCTATGTTTTAACGAGCCTAGCGACAGTGAAACTCACTCTTGTCTACATGGACAAGTTTGTCGCTTTTGTTTTAACGAGTTTAACGACAAAGATAACTCGGTCCTTTTCAATTTTAGAGAGTCCAAAAAGAGACAGAAAGGCAACTCTAGTATTCCGTTTTCGTAATATAATCCCTTAAGTCCGAAAAAGTATAAAATAATATGAAAGGGATGAATTTTCGATAGTTTTAACGAGCCGAACAAGACAAGCGCTTGATCTTTTTGTGTAATGATCCCTCAGGTCCAAAAAGATTAAAATCTAGAGGAGGGATGGCACTTCCGATTGCTTACAAGCTGGAGAGGCCAATTGCTCAGCAATATTTTCATATTTTACGAGTCAGATGAAAAGAGCTTAAAGGAGACTCGTTTTTTGAGGAACGAGTGATGTTTTTGGATAGAAACTAGTTCTAGGTAAGGCTTGTAACTTTTAAATGATGGCAGTATAAAGAAGGTGGCTAATAGAATCACTCATCGTAGCTATTCCTCAAAAGGGTAAACAATCAAATGGAGGCGTATGATCAGCTAAAAAAGAGTGGAGGTGATGGTAAGAACACGACCAAGGCTCAAAAGCTAATAATTATGCGATCGCAAAGATTATTTACCAAAGGTGGGTTCATTTTTTAATGAGCTTAAACTCTGGGAGAACATTTGCTCATTGCTAGGTTTATTTTTTAACGAGCTTGAACTTCGCATAAAACTACTTGTGCCAATCGTATAATAAGGATGTCTCTCATTAGACGGTTCATTTTTTAGGGAGCTTGCCCCATCGAAATTTTGCTCTGGAGCCTTTCGTATGCAAGCTAGGAACGACCAACCTACGAGTTTAAAGGGTTGAGAGCCTACAAACTAAGAAAATAAAAGGTCGCTTTTCACTTGCATGCAAAAAGTTTTGCATGCCCCCAGGTATAACGAAGTAGAGTTTCCAGGTTACCATACGAAAGTTCTTGCATTAGCAAGATTGTTCCATCTGCGTAGCAGACAAAACGCTTCCTTGGCTTTGTCCATCGAAATGGACAAAGGTGATTCTAGTTCCAATCACCTAACCTTTGACGGGGGAATCCTTTTCCAGTCTGATCCATTTTCCTAAACAGACAGGATTATCAGACTAGTCATATTCCTACGCAGAAACCTACCTTATATCTAGGGTTTTCCTGCCGAAGTAGACCAAGGTGCATGCCTCCTAGGTTTCAGTCACAATCACCAAATCACTCACGATCATCAGGTGGACAGACTGGGGATTGATGAGACATTCCTTCTGCAAAAAGACCAGTTAGGGATGGCATTTGACCAGTAGTTGTGTTTGAACCAGGGAATGAAAGCTGGTCAACTAGGTGGACCACTCTACCTTCATGAGGAAAACACATCACTCGAAAGAGTGAGGAAACAATAGCTCCCATGCTATAAATGTAGTCACGCCCAAGGAGCAGATTGTAATCTAGAGGCCCTTGGACTACCATCACGTTTAGATGAACGATTTTTCTTCTCAAAGTTATAGGCAAATTTGGAAGGATCCCTAACGGTCGATTGGTTCCTTTGCTGAAGCCTGTCAGATTTCGAATCTCAGGCAGAAGCGATGGAGAACCAAGCACTTTCCAAGCAGTTGAGGAAATGATACTCACAGAAGCCCCTTCATCTATGATAGTACCAACCATGATCATTTTGTAAGCTTGTACTATGATCTGGAATGGTACATTAGATGGTAGGCGGGGTCTCCCTAGTAGATTCCAATCGAAGGAAATGACTAGATTGCTTGGAGGAGGGATCGAATAAACGACCGAATAAATCCCTGACGAACTTCCTTCCTGTGGTAAAGGAACGGTTAGATTGCCCCCATGTTCATCAGATTCTGTGTTAATGAAAAGAATTTGAACAGTGTCGTTCTCATTCTCTTTGGTGACAGTATCATCTGAAGGTGGACCTTCTGAAGACAAGATTGGGTCGACTGCTGTCTCGACTTGTTGACTTTGGTCCGGTGTGGACTCAGAGGGTTTATCTTCAATGATAGGCGCTTCAACCGACAACAAAGGTGTGTCAGTCAGATTTTCAACTAGCGATGGACTTGGCAAGAGTTTCTTGTATCCAGGAGGAAGTCGCTGCAGTGAGGCAGGATGGTTATCCAAGACTCTTTTAGCTTCATCCAGGAAAGGACAACAGTGGAGGGCATGATCGCCCTCACACAGTCTACAAGGAAATTTAGATCTTCCATTCTTTCCATTGACTTCATTTTCACTAGTTGATGGTGTGCTCTCAACATGATCATCAGAGGTTGAAGACATCGGATTGTGCAAGCGGGGAGACCAGTCCCTCAAGATCCATGGGATGCAGGGACAATCTCGATGATAGTGCTCTCCCTTGCAAATGACACATGGAGATTTAGGTTTGGATGGTGCAATGTGTGGATTTTCACCAGACGATGCATGGTTTCCCCCTTTCGCTGTTAGCTTCTTCTTGTTCTTCTCCTTCCCTTTCTTCTTCTTCTCAGTTACTTGGTTTTTAGCGTTACTAGCTTCACCAAGTGAAGACGAAGAAGGAGAGGGAGAAACAAACGAAGTAGAAGGTGGGGGAGCAACATCGGTATCATCTGGTTGTTGATTTGATTGCTGAGTAATTGTGGTGTTTTGAACGACATAGGTCGAGAAAAGCCATACTGGTAGGCCAATTCTAAGTCCTAGAAGGGACAATGTAGCCATGTGTGCAGCACCAACATCTCCCCAAGAGGAGAAGGGACTAGGATTTCCCCCAAGGGGAAATCCTTGATTGGTAGACTCCATTTTCTCAACCTAAGACCAACGAGGGAATAGTGATGTTATTCTGATTAAAATAAATTTTATGATGCTTTGACACAACCTGCTTTTTCAATTTTTAAGAGTCGAGAAAAAGCTAAAGATGACTCTAGTCGTCTTCGATTTTTAATGAGCCTCAAGTGACAAGTGCTCAGATGGACCTTTTCTTTTAAGGAGTCTAAAAAGGAATGAAAGTGACTACTCTAGAAATCTAGATAGAAGGATTACCAAACCAATCGCAAAACTGCAGAATACTTTTTACGGTACGACAGTCAATCTTCCCAAATGTTGTGTTCAGTGCATTGCGATTGATAGGGTGGCAGACACGGCTTCCTAAGGATAAAGGATGTAGCCTATTGTGGTCTCCCAATATATACTTGACGGTACGTGGGAGCACAAGTCTGTACTGGCACTTGTCGTCTCAAAGAGGAGGAATCACCCAACCTACGATGAAAGCGATAGTTACCAGGATTTACGATGCCAGAATACGTCTCTAGCCTAGACTTCTAAATGTTGTGCATTAGGTTCCAAAGAATTTTTATGTTCATTGAAGTTTATTTTACAGTTGATCTTTCTTAAGAAGTTTGCCTTTAAGGTTCACCACGTGATGTAGATATACCATTCCTAAATATGCAATCTCAGATGATAAACAGTCGTTTACTTTCTTTTTGCAATGAAAATCCTAGCTACTAAGGAAAGAGAGATGAAATTCCTTCAACATAGAGCAGAGAGCACACACTAGATGCACTTTTCCTAAATCAATTTCAACATGCAGTCTAAATGCAAATGAACATGCATGTATTGTTTTTCAGTTTCCTTAATGTGAGAATGACAAAAACAAAACTAATTACAGATCTGAATTATCTTCTTTCAAAGTGACAGTACTAACAATTTTCTCTTCAAAAAACGAAAGGAAGGCTAAGACGACACTTTGTGATTTCGAATTCAAAAACGAAAGGAAGATTGAGACGACACTTTGTGACTTCGAATTCAAAAAACGAAAGGAAGACTAGGACGATACTTTGCAATTTCGAATTTAAAACTGCTTTCGACACTTGAAATACTATTAATTCAAATCAAATACAATGGAAAAAGTGTAATCGACTATCTAAAAGAGGAAGACTTTACGACAATCTTTTTCTTGGCTAGAAACGACACTTGTGACACTTTCAAATCAAAAGACGATAGTTCGATTAAGCTACTATTTGCAAAGGAGAACTGTGAATGATGAAAAATATATAAAAAGCATTCACAATTCCTTATCAGTGGAGGCTGAAATAATGCAAAGGAAGAAGGTTTCAACAGTGATATATTGATCATAGACAACAAAACTACTGAATAAAGCTGAAGACAATGAAGAAAAAACCAAAATCTGGAGGCAAAGACAGTCTCACTCAATCATCACACCTGTAACATAGGGAAACAGGGATGCATCTCACTTGTAGCACACGGGAGGTGCGATGCATCCAGATTGCCAATGAGAGACAGTGCAATGGTCTAGGGACGAGACTGAGCTTGGTTTTCACTCACAGTTTGTAGCTAAGTTCAGGGATTTAGGCTGAGCTAATGATTGTCAGTAAACATAAAGTATAGGGGTTGATCTAATGAGGTTATTTGAGCTACCACCAGGGCACTTAGGATGTTTGCAAGTCAGATGTTCAGTTCATAAACCAACTCGGAGATTGACTGAAGTAGCGTTGATCTACTTTGCAGTTGCATAGAAAAAGCAGTTCGAAGGCTAGCTGGCTTAACTTCAGGCTCCGTCTGTGGTTTATAAAGCAAACAATAGTAACAAAAAAAACAAACTATTCACTACCCACTGGAGTCGCCATTTTGTTATCAGGAAAACTAGTGACATTCAGAGCTGCTAGTCCCACTAAGATGGGTAGCTATCTTAGAAACAAACAAACTAAAGTTACTTGTGTTTTTCTTTATGAGAGATAGATGAGAGAGAAGCAGAGAGTACCAACCTCAGTCTTTCGCTAGTCTCCTTGCTTGTTTCCTCTCTCCTTTGATAGAGTTTTCGCCACTCCTTTCTCACTTGTCCCGCTTCAAAGAACACTTGTAGAGTCAAAGCAACAAAATACCATCAAAGCATAGAGATATATAACCATAAACAATGTAGGATCAGATGTACATTAACCATATAAATGCATATACAAATACAAGATTCAGAGATATACAAGCATATGGAAGAAAACTCAAATAGATTTATCGATAGAAGTAGTAGAAGAGAGGATTACAACCAAACTGTCTGATCCAGCATCATCCTCCCAGCATGAAAGCCCTCTTCACCTCATACAAAGAAAGATCACCCAACAATACAATGTCTTCAAAGAGAAATCAACAACACTTCCTTGCAAATTACAAAATTCCAGCCCTTGGATCTCTAGGATGAGGGATCCATATATAGATGTTTGCAGGAGAGTGAGTCAGCTTCTGGGATTTTGATTAGTGTCATTTCACTGATAGTTCTTGGTTCCACTTGGAGATTTCATGATCTCTTACTCATCCTTGGGCGAATTCAGAGAGGCAAGTGTCATATGAGCAGTTTCTAGAAGATTCTTTGAGTTTCCACCTAGCAAAATACTTCTGCCATTTGTCTGCTCTTGCTCATCGCACCCTACAGAACGGATTTTTAGTATGCATCACACCCCCCATGTGTAATAGGTGAGATGCATCACACCCTCAGCATGGAGCAGTCTGTATGGTCCAGTTTTGATCAGTTTATGCAGTTTTTCAGGGAGAACTTCTGGGAAATGATGTAATCATCTAACCTCGTTCCTTTAGGGTATGAAACAACACTTTTAGGGGTTTAGAAGCCCTTGGTTTATGGACATATGTGATTGGGGTTGTAGTGCCCAAATATGTCTATAACAGTAGCTCCCTTCCAGGAGAAGCTGGAGAACGAGAGAAGGTTGTAACCTTCTATAGGTAGAAGCCTGCATACTGGTATAAGTCTACACCAGTACAAAAATTGTAAATAGATTTTCTTAATATTAAAAGAAGACACAGATGACAGCAACAAGTGGTTTTCACCCAAATTGGGTTTCCACCTTATATCTTAGTGTTCATGTGTATTGCTTTATTCTGCTTTTACTGCACTGTCTAATGAATTCCTGATATACTGGTTAAAGTTCAATGCATGATAAATTGTGTAAATCAAAAGATCTCTGTATATACGTTGGTTTCCTTAAGTACAGTTGCATATACACGCTAGTTCACTTAACTGAAGTAGCATATACAAATCTGATTTTGAAAATTAAATTATTGATTTGATAATACTTATTCACCGCCGCCCCCCCCCCCCCCCCCTCTCAGTATTATTTCCAACAGAGGATACACACCAAGAACAAATCCTAGATAAAGAATAAATGAATATTACCATATCTTGTAATGCATTGGCCGGAATAACCACTCCTCAAACTATCAAGTTAGAAGGACATATCAAGAAGAGAAAGGTAATAGTGTTGATTGATTCCAGAAGTACCCATCATTTTATTCATTGTAAGATAGCGAAGGAATTGAATTGCTTCGTATATCTAGCACCAGAGTGTCGAGTGATGGTTGCAAATGGAAGAACCATAAATTTCTTTGGAAAGTGCCATAATATCAAGCTATCCATGTGAGAATATGTGTTGAATAGTCCAATGTTTTCCATTCCAATGGGTGGTGCTAATGTTGTTGTTGACACCTAATCTTCATGATTGGGAATTTTATGTAAATAAATAAATTGGGAAGGTGAACAGTCATTCGGAGATGAACTGAACAATCACTCCCTATTCTATATAACAATGGGTTACCTATGGAATAAAATACGAATCAGTTTTTCTGCCTTTGGAGAGTTACTGCCTGGCCTGACATGGTATCAGAGCCAGCACCATTTTTGGCTTCTATCTGCCATTGTAACTCCCTTCTGTCATTTCCTCAGAAATTTGTCAGTTTGTCCTGCATTTTCTGCCAATTTTTGTAACCTCCCATGACTCCTCTGACATAGTCCACACGCTACTGGCCTCCATACGTTTCTCTCTCTATGCTGCTACCTCCATACGCTGCTCTCTCCACGCTGCTGGCCTCCATATCTGCATGAAATATTATGAAGGATTGAATGTTGATGCATTGAAGCTGGAGGCGCTGTTTGGTATATCTCAGCTGTTACATTATTTTACTCCGTTCAGGCGTTTGTTCCGTTTCTTCTGTCAGATCAGAGGTTCGTTTCCTCGCAGCATCTTTTAGCATACACACTGCATACAGTCAAAGGTTATACGATACTGGAACAACGCTTTGTAAATCGTGGTCTTGTTGCTTACTTTGGCAAATACACTGCTGCGTTTCTCATATAATGCTTGTTTTTTAAATACATCTCCCACCGTTTCGGTGTTAATACACAACTGCGTTTTTTCATATAATGCTTGTGTTTTAAATACACCAGAGTCCGGCAGTGGATTGTTATCTACAGGTTGTTTGGTTGCAGAATTGTGGCTCTCAGCCTTACCCAGTGGGAAGGCGCTTCTTCAACGTGGGTCTTCATCCACATCCGGGTAAGATCATACTCCGGTTGGGTGTTCTTTGGCTGAAAGTGGAAGACTTAGAGCGTAGGTTTGGCCTCAGCCTTGCTTCTCCAACCTGGAGCGATACTGCAGGCCAGGAGCGATTCCGTAGTCTTATCCCAAGTTACATTCGAGACTCTTCTGTTGCTGTCGTTGTTTATGATGTTGCAATCCGACAGTCATTCCTCAACACTGCGAGATGGATTGAAGAAGTACGCACAGAGCGAGGTAGTGATGTGATTATTGTGCTTGTTGGAAACAAAACAGATCTCGTTGACAAAAGGCAAGTCTCAATTGAAGAAGGTGATGCAAAATCTCGGGAATTTGGGGTGATTTTTATTGAAACCAGTGCAAAAGTTGGATTTAACATTAAGGCCTTCATATAACTCGGTTCACCAAATTGCCCATATACGTTAAGCCTCCTCCATATACACCTTCCCATATACCACGACAAAATAAATAATACCTCTGTTTTTTAATATATCTGAGTACAATTTCACTGTACATCAGTAGAAGTCTTTGTATCAGCAGAAGTTTTTTTATCAGCAGAAGCTTTTTATCAGCATAAGTTTTTTTATCAGCAGAAGCTTTTTATCAGCATAAGTTTTTTATCAGCAAAAGTTTTTTTATCAGCAGAAGTTTTTTATTATCAGCAGAAGTATTTTTTACAGAATGCATTCAATCATCTCTATGGTAGGAATAGTTCTCACTGGCAAGGAGAACTATCCTGAATGGTCTCGGATGATAAAACACGCCCTCATCTTCAATGAGTTGTGGAAAGGAGTGTGTGTCGAAGAAGCAGACAATGACCCAGTGCAGCCTACATCAGACAAAGAGCTCGTCATTTGGGAAAACAAGAACAGCAAAGCCTATGCATTAATCGCAGCATCTGTAAATGAAGAAGTAAGTCGCTATATTTCATCATATTCAACTGCCTTTGAAGCTTTACAAAAGCTGAAAGAACTCTATGACTCACATTCGGCACTTGAACTTGTTCAGCTCATGATTAAACTCTTCACTCTTGAACTGGAAAATAATGATCCTCTTGCTCTTGCATCTGAAGTAAAATCTATAATGCATGATATCAAATCCACTAAGGTTGAGCTGGATATCCCTCTTATTGCTTTTCTCAAGGCACTCTATCCTACTTACTCCAATTATCTTGAGTCTTTACAAGCAAATGGAAATATTAAAGATATAACCTTTGACTCTCTTGTGAAAAAGTTTGTTGAAAGAGAGAAAGCCTTTGGAAAGAAGACAGTCCTTGAATCTTCTGAAGAGACTGTTTGCCTTGCTCATAAAGAAAAGCATCCTGCTCAAGATTCTACAAGAGGAAGAGGTGGACGAAGAGGAAGAGGAAGATACTTCAAAGGCAGGGGGGCAGACATTCTCAAGGAGAAAAGGCAGATCTGCATTGCATTCGTTGCAAACGAAATGGATCACATGATGCTTCTACATGCAAGCTACCATGGGACAAAATTGAGCAGAAAAGAAACCAGCAGAAAGGTAAAACTGATGATACAGACAAAGGTAAAGCACCTAAATCCGCTCACTATATTGAGGCACAATGTAACATTGGAGTAAATGAAGATTTGTTTAATGCTTCAATTGCTTCTTCGAAAAATGATTGGTTGCTTGATTCAGGAGCAACCTGTCATATGACTTATAGAAAAGAATTTTTTGAAGATTTCACTGACAATGTTGATGGAGCAGTATACTTTGCAGATCAGTCAAAAATCAATCCATCAGGGCTTGGCACAATCAGGCTTAAACTGCCTGGTCTTCCAGACTTTCTTCTGGATCATGTTCTATATCTCCCACAGCTCAAGAGAAACTTGCTATCCTTGGTCCACATCCGCCAGCAAGGTCACTCCATTCATATGTTTGATGGCAAGCTTGAGGTAAGAAAAGCATCTGACCACTCACTTGTCATGAGGGGAATAGAAGAAGAAAGACTTCTCAAACTGCAAGGAACCTTTGCTCATACACAACATTTCTCATATATTTCTCATCATGAAGAAGGTACACTTCCATCAAGTTTATTATGGCATGATAGATTTGGACATTTAAACTATGACAGTCTCTGCTTATTGAAGAAAAATGGCATTGCTGGTTTGCCTACAATTCCTAGGAAACATAAGCAATGTGATGCTTGCATTCTAGGAAAGCATAGCAAACAGTCTTTTCATGATTCACATTCAAGAGCACATAGGAAGCTTGAACTCATTCATTCAGATTTATGTGGTCCAATGCCTGTTCCTTCTACAAATGGAAATAAATATATCATGACATTTATTGATGATTACACCAGAATGTGTTGGGTTTATTTATTGAAGAACAAATCTGATGCCTTTCAAACATTCAAGAATTTTCATAAATGGATTGAAAATGGTGCACAATCTCATATTGGGTCTATTCGCACTGATAATGGAAAAGAATATACATCAAATGAATTTGAAAACTATCTTCACCAACATGGGATCAAACATCAAACAACTGTGCCTTATAATCCCCAATAGAATGGTGTAGTTGAAAGAATGAATAGAACAATCTTGAATATGGTACGATCCATGCTTTTCTTCAAAAATGTAAAGATAATGTTTTGGGCTGATGCTATTCTATGTGCTGCATATATAAAGAATATATGTCCATCTAATGCTATAAGAAACAAGACTCCTTATGAATTGTGGTATGGACATGTTCCTTCGGTAAAACATCTCAGGGTCTTTGGTTCCACCTGTTATGCTTTGATACCAAAGGTACATAGAAACAAACTTGGTGCTAGAAGTCGTAAGTGTATCTTCCTGGGGTATTCAAACACCTCCAAAGCATACCGTCTCTATGATGAAGTAAATAAAAAGTTTGTTGTATCTAGAGATGTAATTTTTCTTGAATCATCCAAATCTGACAATGTTGTTGAGCGACAACTTGATTGCTTGGATAGATTCGCAAAAACGAAATCATTTCAAGAATTTGATAATCAGATTCCACATCTTGAAGGGGGGATTCCTATACTAGACCAACATGTGGAATCTTCTTCTGAAGAACAATCTCCCCTGCATGAAACTCCAACAACGGATGATGCTTTAAGTGATGTAATTGATAGAATTGGGAGACTCAATCTTGATTCAGTCCCAACTCAATCAACAGAGCAGCCTGGACCATCTCAGAAAGGTCCCCCAAAGTGGCTGACAAAGACACTTGAAAGTGTTCATCCTGATGAAATTGGAAAAACAGGAACCAGAAATTCAAACCGACAAAATGGAGGTGATGTAGATGACTCTAATTCACCTGTTGATATGGATGTTACTTATGATTGTGAATTGAACTTGTCTACAGATTTTGAACCAACCTCCTTCAAAGAAGTTGCTTCTCATGATGAATGGAAAGAAGCGATGCAAAAGGAGTATGATGCTCACATAAAGAATGGCACTTGGAAGCTGGTTGATCCTCCATTTGGAACCAAACCAATTGGCTGCAAGTGGGTCTACAAGAACAAGTACAAAGCTGATGGCTCACTTGACAAGAACAAAGCTAGGCTTATGGCAAAAGGTTTTGCACAGAAGGAAGGGGTCGATTATGAGGAAACTTTTTCACCCACAGCAAAATGGGCCACCATCCGGACACTCTTTACACTAGCAGCTCAGAACGGTTGGAAAGTCCATCAAATGGATGTAAAAACTGCATTCTTGAATGGAGATCTAAAAGATAATGTTTTTATGTCCCAGCTTGAAGGATTCGCTGTGAAAGGACATGAACATAAAGTATGCAAACTTGTGAAGTCCTTGTATGGCCTCAAACAAGCACCGCGAGCCTGGTATGAAAAACTAACTGAGCATCTTCTAAAACTCAACTTCAATCATTTTGATCTTGATGATGCAACTTTATTTGTCAAGAAAGTTGGAAAAAAAGTTGTGTATCTTGTGGTATATGTAGATGATCTTTTAATGACAGGGAACAATGAAAGCTACATTGCATCCATAAAGAAGGAATTGGGGAAAAGTTTTGAAATGACTGATTTGGGCTATGTTCATTACTATCTTGGCATTGAAGTAACCCAACATCCAAAAGCCATATTTCTTTCTCAGAAGAAATACATTGGAGATTTGTTAAACAGATTTGGCATGGCAGAGTGCAATCCTCTTTCTACTCCAATGGAACAAAACTTAAAGCTCACATCTATTGAAGGAAAGGAATTTGAGGATGCAACAAAGTATAGACAGCTTGTAGGAAGTCTCATCTAACTCACTACTACCAGACCAGACATTTCATTTATTGTTGGAATCCTCTCTAGGTTCATGCAAAAGCCTTGTGAGGGACATTGGTCTGCTGCAAAAAGAGTTCTAAGGTACTTGAAGGGAACTCAAGACCTTGGAATCAAGTATACACAGGTGGACGACTTCAGCTTGATTGGATACTCTGATTCAGACTTTGATGGAGACAAAGAAACTGGGGTATCTACTTCAGGATATGCTATGAGTCTTGGATCAGGAGCTGTCTCCTAGAGATCACGCAAACAATCAGTTCCAGCAGATTCCACAACAGAAGCAGAATACGTGGCAGCAGCTGAAGCAACGAAAGAAATTGTGTGGCTCAAGAAAATTCTTGAAGATTTGCAGGTGAAACAAGTACAATCAATTCCACTCATGATTGATAACACCTCTGCAATAAAGTTGGCCAAGAACCCAAAGTTCCATGATCGGACAAAGCATATCAATACTAAATATCATTTGATTCGACATCATGTTGAGGCCAAAACAATCCATCTCCGTCATTGTTCCACAAATGAGCAAATTGCAGACATCTTCACCAAAGCACTTGGAAGGGAAAAGCTTGAACGATTCAGAATGATGCTTGGACTCACCAACATCCCTTCAGATTAAGGGGGGAATGTTGACACCTAATCTTCATGATTGGGAATTTTATGTAAATAAATAAATTGGGAAGGTAAACAGTCATCAGGAGATGAACTGAACAATCACTCCCTATTGTATATAACAATGGGTTACCTATGGAATAAAATACGAATCAGTTTTTCTGCCTTTGGAGAGTTACTGCCTGGCCTGACAGTTGTACTAGGAGTCTAATGGCTACAATCTTTGCGTATGATAGCTTTTAATTTTCAAGAAATTTTCTTGATTTTTTTTTCAGAAGGAAAGGAAGTTGAATTAAGGGGTATCACAGGGAAATTGAGAAAGATAATCAACTCTAATGGCATGAAAAATCTTCTAAATAAAGAACAACATGGCGTAATTGCACAATTATGTTCGCTAGAGGTTCCCACGTTGAAATCATCTATTTCTCTAGATCTCCAAAAATTCTTGGACAATCATTCCAAGGTATTTGAGACTCCCAAAGTACTCCCACCTATTCGTGATCATGATCATGCTATTCATTTGATTCTAGGAAATTTCCCTCCAAACATCTGGCCTTACAAATATCCCTATGCCCAAAAGAGTGAAATTGAACGTATGAATGTAGAAATGCTAGAGGCTGGTATAATTCAACCTAGACAAAGTTCTTTCTCTGCTCCAGTTGTATTGGTGCACAATAAAGATGGATCATGGTGCATGCGTTCGGATTATAGGGAGCTCAACAAGATCACTATTAAAGATAAATTTCCCATTCTTGTCTTTGATGAACTAATGGATGAATTGCATGGAGCAATTTACTTCACCAAGTTTGACCTTCATTCAGGATATCATCAAATTAGAATAAAGACCAAAGGCATTCTCAAAACAACATTTATAATTTTTGGGCATGCCTTTTGGCCTTACCAATGCACCTTCTACATTTCAAGGTTTGATGAATTCCATTTTCAAACCCTTCCTTAGAAAATTTGTGTGAGTATTTTTGATGATATACTAATCTACAACTAGTCTTGGAAGGATCATGTTCAACATGTTAATAGAGTGCTCAAATATTGGAGGAGAAACGATTGTATGCAAAAACCTCCAAATGTTTCTTTGGAGTACAAGAGGTGGAATATTTGGTTCATATTGTATTTCATGAAGGTGTTCAGATAGACCCTAGCAAAATCAAATTCATTAAGGAATGGAAAATCCCTAAATCCATAAAGCATTTGCAAGGATTTCTTGGGTTGACAAGGTATTATCACAAGTTTGTTAAGAATTATGGGAGAATAGAAGCACCTCTAACAACATTATTGAAAATAGATTCATTTTCTTGGACTCTAGAAGCAACGAAATCCTTTGAACATCTTAAAGAGGAAATGTGCCAAGCACCGGTCTTAGCTATGTCAGACTTCACAAAAACCTTTATTGTCGAATGTGATGCCTCAGGAAATAGAATTGGTGTTGTTTTAATGTAAGAAGAAAGACCCATTGCTTTCGAAAGTCATCCCATCAAAGGAAAGTATTTACACAAAGCAATTTATCAGAAGGAAATGGTGACCTTACCTAATGGGAAGACACTTCAAGGTAAAAACAAATTATGATAGTCTTAAATACTTTTTAGAACAAAGATTATCTTTAGAATAGCAGCAAAAATGGGTCGAAAAGATGTCGGGTTATGACTCTGAAATCATTTAGAAAAAAGGGAAGCAAAATGTTGTTTCAAATGCACTCTCAAGAAAGGATGAGGATGTGGAAGAATTGCTTTGTGACATTTCTATTATCCAACCATATTGGATAAATGAAGCAAGGGATGAATGTAAGAATGACGAAGAAGTGTGTGCAGTCATTCAAAAGTTACAACATGACCCCAATACATCTGATACATTTAGCTAGAAAAAGGATTCGTTATGGTACAAAGATCGCTTATACCTCTGTAAGAATTCCCAGCTGAAACAAAATATTGTTATGGAATTGCACACCTCTCCCTTAAGAGGGCATTCAGGATTTCTAAAAGCTTACCATAGGGTTAAGAAGGATTTTTTTTGGGATGACCTTAAATCTGTGTAGGTTTCAACCCCGTACAGAAATTACCTACATACGAATTCTAAAACACAGAAAATAAACAATGCGAGAGCATAACACATAAAACACATATACACAAAGATTTTCCCCTAGATCTCAAAACCGGGACTACTAGCTTGATTTTTCATTATGTTCCTTTCAATGTTACAATACATATTTATACATGGTGAAGCATCCAATACCATGGACCAAAAACCATCGCGTCCAATACCATAAACCGAAAACCATTGCGTCCAATACCATAGACCGAAAACCATCGCGTCCAATACCATGGACCGAAAAACCATCGCGTCCAAAAAAACATGTGCGAAAATCATGCATATAACCATAGGTGGGTCTGCCCAACCTAACATAGGGTCCAAAACCAAAATTTTCTGAGCCGCTGCCCCGGACCCCATAAAGTGGGGTTACGGGTGCCCTTCAAACCCCCTATTAACTACGTGGAAAGAATATAACACAACCCAACATTCTCCCACTTGTTGTTTTCTTTCCACAGGGGGCCATAAGAGAGCTTAGTCATTTTTCCAGCCCTGAAATGCCCATTGTCTCTCTACACTAGGAGAACTTCTCAAAGCTCACAGATTTTGTTAATGCATCTGCAGTATTCTTCAAAGTGTCCATCTTTACCAGCAACACCTTTTTGTCTTCTATCATATCCCTCACAAAGTGATACTGAACATCAATGTGCTTTGTCTTTGAATGATATGCAGGGTTCTTTGCCAAGAAAATTGCACTTTGGCTGTCACAGTCTATCCTCATAGCTTCCTGTACTAACCCCATACTTGAACACAATCTCTACAACCAAACTGCTTCCTTGCTTGCATGAGTGGCTGCCATGTATTCTGCCTCTATAGTTGATAGTGCCACTACAAATTGTTTCTCACTCATCCAACTGACTGCACCTCCAAATAAGTTAAACACATACCCACTTGTAGATCTTCTCTGATCCAGATCTCCAGCCCAGTCTACATCAAAAAAGCCACAAATATCCAACACTCTATCCAATCTTGGTCTTCCTTGGTAGCACAAACCATAATCACTAGTGCCACGCAAATACCTAAAAACCCGCTTCACTGCTGTCTAGTGCTCCTTCCTTGGTTTTGACATAAACCTGCTCAATACTCCCATTGCATGTGTAATGTTTGGTCTAGTATAGACCATTTCATACATCAGGCTACCCACTGCACTTGCCTATGGAACACAGAACATGTCCTCTTCCTCTTCTTGTGTCTTGGGACACTGTTCAACAGATAACCTCACACCTACAGGAATAGGAACCTTCACCGGTTTACTATCCTGCATATTAAACCTCTGCAATATTGTCTCGACATACTTCCCCTGGTTTAACCAGAGCTTCCTCTTTGCCTGATCTCTTTTAATTTCCATGCCCAAAATATAGTTTGCAGCACCAAGATCTTTCATGTCGAATTTGGAGGACAATTGGGTCTTCAAATATTGGATAACTTCTTTGTCATTTCCAACCAACAACATATCATCCACATACAAGACGCGATAAATAACACGGTCACTAATTAATTTAAAATACACACAATGATCTGCTTTACTTCTGGTGAAGCCAAGTCCCCGTATAAATGTATCGAATTTCTGATACCACATCCTTAGTGACTGTTTTAACCCATATAGAGACCTCTTTAACTTACATACCAATTCTTGCTTACCCTTCACCGCAAAGCCTTCAAGTTGCTTCATGTAGATCTCCTCTTCCAGATCCCCATGAAGAAACGTTGTCTTCACATCCATCTGTTCTACCTCAAAATCAAAAGCAGCAGCAACAGATAAAAGTAATCTAATAGAAGTTACCTTGGCAACAGGAGAAAAAATATCACCAAAATCAATTCCCGGCACCTGGGAATAACCTTTTGCTACCAACCGAGCTTTGTATTTCTCCACTTTTCCTTCTACATTTGTCTTCTTTTTGAACACCCATTTGTTGCCAATGGGTTTCCTTCCAGCCGGAAACTCCACCAGATCCCAAGCCTCATTTTTGTGCAAAGATGCCATTTCATCAACCATGGCCTCTTTCTAGAGTTTTCCATCCTCTAAATCCACTGCTTCCTTCATAGTTCTGGGATCATCATTAGTAATCGACAAAGCAAAATTTGAATAGAAAGTAGATGGACTATACCTTTCTGGCTACCTTCTTTCTCGAACTGATCTTCTCACAGCCAGAGTTTGTGGCTCTTCATCTTCTGATTCCTCCTCTACTGTAGAGTCTAATTCTTCCTCCTTTAGCTCAAACTCTATCTTCTCAGGTTCCTTTGGTTGGACTTCATGTTTCAAAACATCTTTCACCTCTCTGAACACCACATCTCGGTTGTACACAACCTTCCTTGTTACTGGGTTCCAAAGCTTATAACCCTTTAAACCATCCTTATACCCAATAAAGATGCACTTTTCAGATTTACTATCCAACTTGGTTCTTTTCTCTTTTGGAACATGTACATATGCATCACATCCAAATACCCTTAGATGTGAAAGAGAGGGTTTCTTACCAGTCCATACCTCTTGTGGAGTCTTATCCTCCAACGCTGATGAAGGTGACCTATTGACCAGGTAACATGCAGTATCCACCGCCTCTGCCCAAAATTCCTATCCTAACCCGGCACCACTGAGCATGCTTCTTGCCCTTTCCATCAACATCTTGTTCATGCTTTCCACAACTCCATTTTGTTGAGGTGTATATGGAGTAGTCTTCTGCCGTGATATACCACACTTCTTACAGAATTCTTCAAATTCCTTGCTGCAAAACTCTCCACCATTATCTATCCTCAACACCTTTATCTTCTTCTCTATCTAGTTTTCCACCAGAGCCTTAAATTCTTTAAACCTGTCAAAGACTTCAAATTTCTTCTTAAGGAAATATATCCATCTATTCCTTGAGAAGTCATCTATAAATGATACATAGTACATAGAATTACTCAGTGATGGAACCTTCACAGGTCCAAACACATCACTATGCACAAGTTCTAATATCTGTTTCGCCCTCTTACCACCAGAGGGGAAACTCACCCGATTCTGCTTCCCATATACACAATTTTCATAGAAATAAAAATCCAAAGAGTTATTACTCATACCTTCTACCATACCTTTACCATTAAGTATTCGAAGGCCCTTCTCTCCAATATGTCCAAGCCTTTGATGCCACAACATGGTCTTCTCTCCAGAGACCACTAGATTTTCTGCTCCACTTTCAGGAACCATAGAACTATTGCACCCATCAATAATAGTGCTACCTTGCAGCTTGTACGGAGTTCCAATCCGAACTCCCCACATCAATACCAGTGCTCCCCAAACCATATTGCAGGTATCCTTCTCGAACATTGTTTTTACACCTGCATCATCCAGCTTGCTTACAGAAATCAGATTTCTGGCCAATGTAGGAATATGTAGAACACCCGGAAGTGTTCTAACCCTTCCACCTTGCAATTTCAACTTTACTTTTCCGTGACCATTGATTCTAGCCTTCCTATCATCCCCCAACAAGACATCACCACCATCATATTTCTCATACTCACAGAACCACTCTCTATGGGGAGTGAAGTGAAAGGATGCACCTGAGTCAATCAACCATGCCTCATGATCTACATGTGTACTTGAAGAAGCCAAGTACACATCCCCACCTTCATCTGAGGTGGTTTTCGCCTCTGCATAAGGAGCCTCATCAGATCCCTTTCCTTTGTCAGGAAATTTAGATTTACAGTCCCTTTTAAAGTGGCCTTCCTTTCCACATTGCCAGCACACCACCTTTACAGGTTTTCCTAGAGATTTAGATCTCCCTCTAGATTTAGATCTCCCACTCGATGACTTATTTTTGTTTCTATTCTGGGGCCATCCTCGTACAAACATGGCATCACCATTCTGACTCTCCATATTTTTCCGTCTCATCTCCTCTGTCAGCAAAGATGAGATTGTTTCATCAAACTGCAAGGCAGTTGTATTGCTACCTATTGCAATAACCAGACTATCCCACGAATCTGGTAGAGAACACACCAAACTGATGCACTTATCTTCATCTAAAATTTTAATATCAACAGATGTTAACTGACTTACCACAGTATTAAATGTGTTTAGATGCTCTGTCACCGAGTCTCCATCCTTCATCCTCAGGTTATATAGCTTTTTCTGCATGAACAATTTATTCACCAGAGACTTACATTGGTACAAAGTCCCTAACTTGTCCCACAAATCCTTCGCCGTAGCTTCCCCTGATACATTCAGCGATACTGAATCTGAGACACACAATCGTATTGTGCTCTTTGCCTTTCGATCCAACTTCTTCCATTATTCATCGGACACTCCCATTGGTTTAGTACCCGAATCTACTGCGATCCATTGATCTTTATCCACCAATAGATCCTCCATCTTGAGTTTCCACAACTCAAAACTCTGACCATTAAATTTCTCGATCTCTATCTTTCCACTACTCGCCATCTTCTTTCACCACCATAATCGATCTCGCAGAGCTCCCACTGAATAGGGTCTACCACAGGCTCGAGCGAAACCCTTCAGCAACAAAGGCGTCCCCTTAAAGCCAAAACTGCTCTGATACCAAATGTAGGTTTTAACCCCATGCATAAATTACCTGCATACGAATTCTAAAACACAGAAAATAAACAATGCGACAGAATAACACATAAAACACATATACACAGAGATTTTCCCCTGGATCCCAAAACTGGGACTACCAGCTTGATTTTTCATTATGTTCCTTTCAATGTTACAATCCATATTTATACATGCCGAAGCATCCAATACCATGGACCGAAAATCATCGCGTCCAATACCATGGACCGAAAACCATCGCGTCTAATACCATGGACCGAAAAACCATCGCGTCCAAAAAAAACGTGTGAAAATCATGCACAAAACCATAGGTGGGTTCGCCCAACCTAACATAGGGTCCAAAACCAAAGTTTTCCGAGGTGCTGCCCTGGACCCCATAAAGTGGGGTTACGAGTGCCCTTCAAACCCCCTGTTAACTACACGGAAAGAATATAACACAACCCAACAATCTGATATTCAAAAGTTTGTGGCAGAATGTTTGGTTTGCCAACAAAATAAAGTTGAAACAATTAATACCCCAGTTGTATTACAACCTTTATCAATTCCAAGTCAACATTGGGAGGAGGTTTCAATGGATTTTATCACAGGTTTACCCAAGTCTGAAGGAAAGAGTGTCATCATGGTGGTAGTTGATAGACTTACCAAGTATGCACACTTGTGTGCATTATCTCATCCCTTTAAATCCAATACGGTTGCTACTGCATTTATGGAAGTAATTGAAAAGCTACATGGAAACCCAAAGATTATTGTAAGCGACAGAGATCCCATTTTCACTGAAATTTTTGGACAAGATTATTTTCTTGTTTGGGTACTCAGTTAGCTCATAGTTCATCGTATCATCCTCAATCTGATGGGAAAACTGAGATAGTGAACAAATGTTTTGAATGATATTTTTGTTGCTTTGTATCTGATAAACATAAACAAGGGGTCAAATGGTTGCCTTTGGCTAAATGGTGGTATAACACTTCCTTCCATACTGCAACAAAAATGAGCCCATTTATGGCACTTTATGGATATCATCCACCATCCATCACATCATATTTAAGAGAAAATTCTAAGGTTCAAGCAGTGGAAGATCACATCGAGCATCAACAACAAGTTCTCCAACTCTTAAAGGATAACTTGACTTTGGCACATAATAGAATGAAACAACAGGGATATTGTTATGAAACCAGCTCACAAAAAGATAGAAATGATAGATCAACCCCTTAGAAATAAGCCTCTTCGAGGGGACAACCTCCTTTACATTACACAAATGAACAATTCTTAGATGATACAAATGACAAGACCTCCTTTCTATATATAGGAGTCTAAGGGGTCATAATATAATCAGAGCGAACAGAACAATAATAATGTAAGAGAACAATAATAACAATATGGGGACTACATGGGCACAAAAATATAATAAGGGGGTTGTACTAATAACAATAAGGGGTTACACTAGTAGTATAGTGTTATGAAACCAGCTCAAGAAAAGATAGAAAAGAAAGATCAACGCCTTAGAATTCAGCCTCTTCGAGGGGGAAACCTCCTTTACATTACATAAATGAACAATTCTTGGATGATACAAATGACAAAACCTCCTTTCTATATATAGGAGTCTATGGAGTCACAATATAATCCAGCCGACCTAACAATAATAATATAAATCCACAAGAATAACAATAGAGGGTTTCTATGGGGCACAAAAATAACAATATGGGGGTAATAGGGGCACAACAATATAAATAAGGGATATAACTACAATAGTAATGGGGTAATCACTAGTATTATAGGGACCCAACATGCCCCTCTCCTTCAAAAAAGTGTTGTCCTCAACGCTTTTAGCAGTTCTGGATACTTCTGCATAAAATTCTCATCCTCCCATGTGGAATCTTCAGCGGATAAGTTCTTCCACTTGATAAGATACTCTGAAATTGTTCGATTTCGTAGCTGTCGAGTTCTTGTTTCTGTGACTGCTTCCGGTTCCAATATAATTTTTCCTTCCTCGTCAAGTTCTGGCAATATTGTTTGAACTGGGAGCTTGTTGCCTATAACCTTCTTTAAACATGAAACATGGAAAACTGGGTGCAATCGAGAAGCTGCAGGAAGCTCCAATTTGTATGCCATAGTACCAATCTTTTCCAACACCTTGTACGGACCATAATACTTTGGTGATAATTTATTATCCTTCTTAGCTTGCTTTAGGGACATTTGTTTATATGGTTGTAGCCGTAGGAATACCCAATCACCTACATCAAAACTTCTTTCACTGCGATGTTGATCTGCCTGTTGTTTCATTCTATTTTGTGCCAACACGAGGTTATCCTTTAAGAGTTGGAGGACTTGTTGTTGATGTTCGATGTGATGTTCCACTACCTGAACCTTAAAATTTTCTCTTAAATATGATGTGATTGATGGTGGTTGGTACCCATAAAGTGCCATAAATGGGGTCATTTTTGTTGCTGTATGGAAGGAAGTGTTATACCACCATTCAGCCAGAGGCAACCATTTGACCCATTGTGTCTGTTTATCAGATACAAAGCAACGAAGATATCCTTCCAAACATTTGTTTACTATCTCAGTTTGCCCATCAGATTGAGGATGATAAGATGAGCTATGAGCTAACTGAGTACCAAGACAAGAAAATAATTCTGTCCAAAAATTTCCAGTGAAAATGGGATCTCTGTCACTTACAATAATCTTTGGATTTCCATGTAGCTTTTGAACTGTTTCCATAAATGCAGTAGAAACTGTACTAGCTTTAAATGGATGTGATAATGCACAAAAGTGTGCATACTTGGTAAGTCTGTCAACTACCACCATGATGACACTCTTTCCCTCAGACTTGGGTAAACCTGTGATAAAATCCATTGAAACCTCCTCCCAACGTTGGCTTGGAATGGATAAAGGTTGTAATAGACCCGGTGTCTTAATTGTTTCAACTTTATTTTGTTGGCAAACCAAACATTCCGCCACAAACTTTTGAATATCTGATTTAAGGCCATCCCAAAAAAATTCCTTCTTAACCCTGTGGTAAGTTTTTAAAAATCCTAAGTGCCCTCCTAAGGGAGAAGTGTGCAATTCCATAAGAATCTTTTGTTTTAGCTGGGAATTCTTACAGAGGTATAAGCGATCTTTGTACCATAACGAATCATTTTTCCAGCTAAATGTATCAGAAGTACTGGAATCTTGTTGTAGCTTTCGAATAAGTGCCCAAACTTCTTCGTCATTCTTCCATTCCTCCTTTGCTTCGTTTATCCAATCTGGTTGGATAATAGAAATGGCACACAACAATGCTTCCATATCCTCATCCTTTCTTGAGAGTGCATCTGCCACCACATTTTGCTTCCCTTTTTTGTAGATGATTTCAAAGTCATAACCCAACATCTTTGTGACCCACTTTTGTTGCTCTTCAGAGGATAATCTTTGTTCTAAAAAGTATTTAAGGCTATCATGATCTGTTTTTACCTTGAAGTGTCTTCCCATTAGGTAGGGTCGCCATTTCTTAAGTGCATGGAGTATTGCCAACATTTCCTTCTCATAAATAGCTTTGCTTAAAAACTTTCCCTTGATTGGACGACTTTCAAAAGCAATGGGTCTTTCATCTTGCATTAGAACAGCACCAATTCCATTTCCTGAAGCATCACATTCCACAATAAAGGTTTTTGTGAAGTCCGGTGTAGCTAAGACCGGTGCTTGGCACATTGCCTCTTTAAGATGTTTAAAGGCCTTTGTTGCTTCCGGAGTCCATGAAAATGAATCTTTCTTCAATAATGTTGTTAGAGGTGCTGCTATTCTCCCATAATTCTTAACGAACTTGCGATAATACCCTGTCAACCCAAGAAATCCTCACAGATACTTTATGGATGTGGGGATTTTCCATTCCTTAATGGCTTTAATTTTGCTAGGGTCTACCTTAACTCCTTCATGAGATACAATATGACCCAAATATTCCACCTCCTGGACTCCAAAGAAACATTTGGATATTTTTGCATATAATTGTTTCTCCTCCAATAGTTGTAGCACCTTGTCAACATGTTCAACATGATCCTTCCAAGATTTGCTGTAGATTAGTATATCATCAAAAAATACCAACACAAATTTTCTAAGGAATGGTTTGAAAATTGAATTCATCAAACCTTGAAATGTTGAAGGTGCATTGGTAAGGCCAAAAGGCATGACCAAAAATTCATCTAGCGAACATAATTGTGCAATTACACCTCTTTGCTCCTTTTTTAGAAGCTTTGTCATGCCATTAGAGCTAATTATCTTTCCTGGTTTCCCTGCAATACCCCTTAATTCAACTTCCTTTCCTTCCATAGAAAATTTCATGAAAAGTTCTTGAAAATTAAAAGCTATCGTACCCAAGGATTGTAGCCATTGGACTCCTAGTACAACATCAGCACCTCCCATTGGAATGGAAAGCATTGGGCTAGTCAATACATATTCTCCCATGGATAGCTTGATATTATGGCACTTTCCAGAACAGTTTATTGTTCCTCCATTTGCAATCATCACTTGACACTCTGGTGCTGGATATAGGAAGCAATTCAATTCTTTTGCTACCCTACAATGAATAAAATTGTGGGTGCTTCCTAAATCAATCAACACTATTACCTTTTTCTTCTTGATTTGTCCTTCTATCTTGATGGTTTGAGGAGTGGTAATTCCCGCCAATGCATTACAAGATATGGTCGGATTTATTTGTTCTTCATCTAGGCTTTGTTCCTGGAATATATCCTCTTCTTTTGACCTTTCTTGCTCCTTTTCTTCTTCCTCTTCACAATCTATGTAGAATAATTTCTTCTCAACACACTTATGACCTTTTGTGTATTTGCTATCACAATTGTAACAAAGCCATTTTGCTCTTTTTTCTTCCAATTGTTGTGGTGTCAACCTTGTAGGTTGTGGAAGACTATGGGCAACAACACTTCCGTCTTTATAGTTGTGAATGGTATGCTTCCTAGTTGCCATAATTTTGCTTTCCATTTTTCTTGCTAACCTGAATGCCTTCTCTAATGAATCGGTTCCCAAAGGCGCACATCATGTTGGATATTATCCTTTAAAGACCCTATGAACACATCAATCCTATGCTCCTCTGGAATATCTTTTACTCTTATGTTCAATTTTTGGAACTCCTCAATGTGCTCCATTATTGAACCCTTTTGTTTGAGACTTATCAATTGGCTAAAAAAAGTGTTGCTTTTTGTATCCTCATAATGTGCTATCAATTCTTCCGTAAAAATTGCCCAAGTGATAAATTGTTTACGAGAACAAAGCCATTGATACCATACAAACTGATTTGGTTCCAAATATAAAGTTGTCATACGTACCTTTTGTGTGTTTTGCACATTATTGAGATCGAAGAATTGCTCCATCTGTAATATCCATGTGGCGGGATCCTTGCCATCAAACTTCCTCATATCGATTTTTGGAATATGGTGGGTCTTCGATCCAACATTAGAGTCTATGGAATCATGATTAACATTTCTTTTGTTCACATCATTTGTTTCCTTTACAACCTTTTCACCATTAGTAAGTATTTCTTGTAGAAAATTTGTCAAATCTGTCTTCAAATCTGCCATGTCTGTCTTCAAATCTGTCCTCAAATCTATCTTCAGATCATCCATCTTAGCTTCCATGCCCTTTATCTTAGATTCCATGCCATTTATCTTAGATTCCACTCTATTTATCTTAGCATCTGTTAGCTTTTGTGAGCGTGACATTTGTTGCACTTGTTCTTGTAATTTTGATATATCATGTAGCATTTCTTCCTCTTCTTCATGAGTCATGCTAGAGCTTTCAGGTTCCTTACTAGGTGTTTGCATTTTCTTTCCTCGGGGCATCAGTTACCGATAATAATGCTTTACTATGCCCTTTGAATTCCTTGAAACCAAGCTTATGCAAAAATTAAAAAAATAACTACACACCTTTTTTTACTTTGTAGAAGCCTGATATTGAATATGATGTATCTCTGTAATTTCGAATCATCCAGTTCTGAAATTGTGACCTGTAGTAGCCTTGTATGTCCTCTTTCCAATGCCACTAGTCTGATCCAAATTGGATTCTCCAAGAACGAGTTATGTACAATCTCCCGCAGTGACCTGATTATAGACTATTTCAGTAGAGCGAACTTGTATGAAGTGCCACGTGTCACTGCTTCAACCTTTGACTCTGAAAAATATATAAACGAAAACTACAGTCCATCCTCTTTCTGTACCTTCTTACAAAATTTCAATCCGATGCTCAGAAAGAAAGTTATGACGGTTTTCCCCAGGTCACCTGTTTTGAGTGTAATTCAGGAGTCTACAAAAAGACCAACTTCCTCAGATCATATCTCCGTAAATATCGCGCCAAAAGCTCTGAAATTCGGATCCAAGGTTCAGCGCGATTTCTTCTCAAATGGGTTTTTTTTTTTACTTTTGAAATGTCACAGAAACAAAATTATAGGGAAAATGCCACGATGACCTGTTTGGAGCAGCGAAACCCTAGAATCCAAAGCTCTGATACCAAATGTTATGAAACCAGCTCAAGAAAAGATAGAAAAGAAAGATCAACGCCTTAGAATTCAGCCTCTTCGAGGGGGCAACCTCCTTTACATTACATAAATGAACAATTCCTGGATGATACAAATGACAAAACCTCCTTTCTATATATAGGAGTCTAAGGAGTCACAATATAATCCAGCCGACCTAACAATAATAATATAAAGCCACAAGAATAACAATAGAGGGTTTCCATGGGGCACAGAAATAACAATATGGGGGTAATAGGGGCACAACAATATAAATAATGGGTATAACTACAATAGTAATGGGGTAATCACTAGTATTATAGGGACCCAACATATAGGGACCTAACATGCCCCTCTCCTTCAAAAAGAGTTGTCCTCAACGCTTGAGTAGTTCTTGATGCTTCTGTATAAATTCTTGTCCTCCCATGTGGAATCTTTAGCGGGTAAGTTCTTCCACTTGATGAGATACTTTGAAATTGATCTATTTCATAGCTTTCAATTTCTCGGTTCTGTGACTGCTTTAGGTTCCAATATGAGTTTTCCTTCCTTGTCAAGTTCTCACAATACTGTTTCACCTGGGATCTTCTGTAACTTTTGAATGAGTTCCCACTCCTTTGGGCATATGGATATATGTAAGGCCTGATGTTTGGAGGAACACTTCATGGAATCAAATGAATAGCATGATCATGATCACGAATAGGTGGGAGGCCTTTGGGAGTCTCAAATACCTTGGAATGATTGTCCAAAACATTTTGGATATCTAGAGAAATATATGATTTCGATGTGGGATCCTCTCGTGAACATAATTGTGCAATTACACCCCGTTGTTCTTTATTTAGAAGATTTTTCATGCTGTTAGAGTTGATTATCTTTCCATGTTTTCCTTCGATACCCCTCAATTCAACTTCCTTTCCTTCCAAAAAAAAATTCAAGAAAAGTTCTTGAAAATTAAAAGCTATCATACCCAAAGATTGTAGCCATTGGACTCCTAGTAAAACATCAATACCACCCATTGGGATGGAAAGAATTGGGCTATTCAATTCATATTCTCCCATGGATAGCTTGATATTATGGCACTTTCCAGAGCAATTTATGGTTCCTCCACTTGCAACCATTGCTTGACACTCTGGTGCTAGATATAGGAAGTAATTCAATTCCTTGACTATCTTACAATCAATAAAATTATGGGTACTACCCGAATCAATCAACACTCTTACCTTTTTCTTCTTGATATGTCCTTCTATCTTGATAGTTTGAGGAGTGGTAATTTCCTCAAATGCATTAAAATATATGGTCGGATTGATTTCTTGAGACTCGATGTGATCTTTCAATTCTTGAACATTTTTCTTCTTGATATGTCCTTCTATATTGATAGTTTGGGGAGTTGTAATTCCGTCCAATGCATTACAAGGTATGGTCGGATTCATTTCTTCTTTCTCGTTGTGATCTTTCACTTATTAAACCTTTTTCTTCTTGATATGTCCTTCTATCTTGAGAGTTTTAGGAGTGGTAATCCTTTCTAATGCTTTACAAGATATGGTCGGATTCATTTCTTCTTTCTTTGGGGTTGGTTCCTTGTGTATATACTCTTATTTTGACGTTTCTTGATCATTTTCTTCCTTCTCTCCACAATCAATGTAAAATAATTTCTTCTCAACACACTTATGACCTTTAATGTATTTGTTATCACAATTGTAACAAAGCCCTTTTTCTCTTTTTTCTTCCAATTGTTGTGGTGTAACCCTTGTAAGTTGTGGAAGGCTAGGAGAAAAAACACTTCCATATTTATAGTTGTGAGGGGTAGACTTCCTTGTTGCCATAATTTTACTTTCCACTTTGTAACAAAGCCCTTTCTCTTTTTTCTTTCAATTGTTGTGGTGTTGCTCTAAAGAAGGTGTTGCTCTTTGTATCTTCATAATGTGCTAGCATTTCCTCCGTGAAAATTGACCACGTAACAAGTTGTTTATGAGAAAAAAGCCCTTTATACCATAAAAATGATCCGGTTCTAAATATGAAGATGCAATACATACCTTTTCTAACAGTGGTACACCATGTAGATCAAAATATTGCTCCATCTATAGTATCCAATTTACTGGATCCTTTCCATCAAACTTCCTCATATCGCCTTTTCTTGATTTCAGGAGCTCGATCTTGAAATGAATGTAACTCTATACTTTCAGATCTCAAAGTTCTGAAATTGTCTCTTGCGGTAGCCCTCTGAGTCCTCTTTCTAACCCCGCAAGTATGATCAGAATTTGATTCTCCAAGAAAGAGTTATGCCCAATATCCTAAGATGACCTGATTATATAATGTTTCAGTAGAGCATACTTGTATGGCATGCTACGTGTCACTGTTTTGACCTTTGGATCTGAAAACTATGCATAGAAAACTACAGTCTGTCCACTTTCTGTAAATTCTTACAAAATTTCAATTTGTTGCTCAGACAGAAAGTTATGACAATTTTCCAAAGTTGACCTATTTGGATTGTAATTTGGGGGTCTGTAAAAACCCTAACATCCTCAAACTATATCTCCGAAACTGTAGCAAGACAGGATTTGAAATTCCAAGCCGAGGTTCAAACCGATTTCTTCTCAAATGGATTTTTGTTTTAGCTTCTGAAACTTTGTAGTGAAAGAGTTATAGCGAAAATCCTACAATGACCTGTTTTAGTTGAAATTCTGGAGCTTGCACAAACCCTAACTTCCCCAGATCATATCCCCGAAAATATAGCGAGACAAGCTCTGAAATTCAGACCTGAGGTTTACCACGAGTTTGTCTCAAATGGTTTTTTTTTTGCTTCTGAAACATCGTAGAAAGAAAGTTGTAGAAAAAATTCTATGATGACCTATTTGGATCAGCGAAACCCTAAAATCCAAAGCTCTGATACCAAATGTTATGAAACCAGCTCACAAAAAGATAGAAATGATAAATCAGCACCTTAGAAATAAGCTTCTTCGAGGGGGTAACCTCTTTTACATTACACAAATGAACAATTCTTAGACGATACAAATGATAAGGCCTCCTTTCTATATATAGGAGTCTAAGGGGTCATAATATAATTAGAGCCGACATAACAATAATAATATAAGGGCACAATAATAATAATAATGGGTTTCTATGGGGCACAATAATAACAATATGGGGACTACATGGGCACAAAAATATAATAAGGGGGTTGTACTAATAACAATAAGGGGTTACACTAGTAGTATAGGGACCTAATATATATCAACATAACAGTGAAATAAGTTTTGATGTAGGTGACTGGGTATTTCTATGGCTACAACCATATAAACAAATGTCCCTCAAGCAAGCTAAGAAGGATAATAAATTATTACCAAAGTATTATGGTTTGTACATGGTGTTGCAAAAGATTAGTACTATGGCATACAAATTGGAGCTTCCTACAGCTTCCCAAGTGCACCCAGTTTTCCATGTTTCATGCTTAAAGAAGGTTATAGGTGACAAGCTCACAATTCAAACAATATTTCCAAAACTTGACGATGAAGGAAAAATCATATTGGAACCTGAAGTAGCCATAGAAACGAGAACTCGACAGCTACGAAATCGATCAATTTCAGAGTAGCTCATCAAGCAGAAGAATTTACCCATTGAAGATTCCACATGGGAGAATGAGAATTTTATATAGAAGCATCTAGAACTACTTAAGTGTTGAAGAAAACACTTTTCTGAAGGAGAGGGGCATGTCAGGCGCTTATAATATTAGTGTATTCCCTTATTATTATTGTCATTGTAGCCCCTTATTATTATTATTGTGCCCATGTTGTCCCCATATTGTTATTATTGTGCCCCATAGAAGCCCACTATTATTATTGTTGTGCCCTTACATTATTATTGTTGTGTCGGCTTTGACTATATTGTGACCCCTTAGACTCCTATATATAGAAAGGAGGTCTTGTCATTTGTATAATCCAATAATTGTTCACTTGTGTAATGTAAAGGAGGTTTTCCCCTCGAAGAGGCTGATTTTGAAGTTGTTTCTCTATCTTTTCTTCTATTTTGTGAGCTGGATGCATAACAAATCTTACTCTTAAGGAACAATAAATGATTTTTATTCTTTATCTCATAAAAATCCTTGATGGTTGTCCAAATTTCATTTATTGACTTACACTCTTTGATGTGACGGATAATGTCATATTTCACTCACAATTTCAACAACATTTTCGTTGTTCTCCCTCTTCTCCCAATCTTGAATAGCTGTAGTTTTTCCACCTCCATCTGCAATTGACATCAATTAGTCCCCATTTGCAATCCCCATGCACTTTGCCCCTCAAGCAAAGTCTTCAATTTGAATTTATAGTTTGAATAGTTCGTCCCATCGAGCTTGTTGCTCTCATTTAGGTATGCGTCTTCCATCTAATTATTCATCGTGACAGGTTGATCTATATATATACCTTAAAAAAAAACTTTCAACCTATCGCAATCGCTAATAAAAAACAAATTCAATTACCAGATCTGCCACCAATGGATCTATCTCCAGATCTAGAAGTGCCATCTCCGATTCCTCTATTACAACTTCGTAGGTTTTCGAAAGGAAAAAAAAACCACCAGCGATCTTACACTAGGGCGATCCCAAATTAGAAAAATAAGGTACTTATTACCTATGAACTCGACCCACCGAGTTCGAATTGCTAAGTTAAGCATTTTCGACCTCAAATCTACATCCAAAGAAAACGCAAATCGATTGCTATTGCATAGGGATGTGGTACTTACTCCGGCTGCCTCCTCAGATCAACATCGCACTAGTCCAATCAACGATCTTTGATTCACTAACTGCCATCAATAATCCCCAAACTAGATCAGAATCTCCACAACAGCCACTAGTCCCCCGCGCGAAGGCACTACCGGTTTTTATGGGTTATGCCACGACCTCTGTTGCACAATAGTTCACCGGACCAAAGCCATAATGGAACCACACCCGTGAGCTCTACAACAACTCACCGGTCCACAAATTCAGATCTACAACACTGCAGTGTGCACCTTTGCAGGTTAAAGCCTAAGCTCGAACACGATCTGGCTCAATAGGCTAGGCAAACTCCCATGGTGGGCGCCAATACATAGGAGTTGTTCCGCTTGGAAGCAGCTTAAGCCACTCACCACTGCTTCGTGGATCACCAACCACGGCCCATGTCAGAGGATCTATCGATCTGTGCCAAGATCCACCACTGAACGATGATCTGCGCCACACGTAGTCACGAACTTCCACTGCCCACACTCATGAAACGTTGTCACCACACCTGCTCAGCCACGAGCGATCCTAGCATCCACTTCGAATCCTCTCCGTTGTCACTTCAAACAGATGCACGTAGGCCACCGGGCGCCAAGTCACCACTATGCTGCCAACCCACCAAGCGTCGACTCACTCCCAACCCACCGTGCGCCAACTCACCACAATATCAGCGCACACTTTGGAGGCATAATAAAACCTATTATTTGACGAAAAAAGTCATAATGAAAAACTGAAAATTAGAATAATTAGATTGATATAAATTTTCAGCATTAAATGATAAAGATTAGTATGATATGGATTTGACAAGACAATGCTACCAGTTTTGGAATCCCAAAAATGATATCTAATATAATGCACTGCGTAAATCCCCCATACTTAAATTCAAAAAGAGTCGAGGGATCTCTACTTGAATGGTTCATGAGGCACAATACTTGCTAAGGTTTTGCAAATGGGGTAGCAAGCTAAGTGGGCTTGATTGTGGGGAAAAACTCCACAGTTAAGCGCGCTTGAGCCAGAGGAGTTCTGGGATGGGTGACCCTCTGGGAAGTCCTGGTTACCGGGTGCAAGCCCCGGAAGTGATGATTGATGCTATGTGATTCGTTCTCCACATTTCACTAGTTTCAATCCCACTTCTTCACCCCTGTGAGCATCACCCGATGCAATGAGTGCTAAGTGAACTATTCAAAAATCATGAGAAATTAGTCAGTTACGACTACCTCTCATGGAAATGGTCATACGTTTGAATGACTTACTTAACGCACTTGAATCCCAAAAATGTATTTTATATTTTTATAAATTTGTAAAATTCATTATAATTTAATTATCAATAAGTTATATTCCATTATCAATAAATACCAATTACAATCAATAAAATGGTTAAAAAAAACTATAACATTTAAAATAAATTTTGAATAATCGGCAAAGAAAAAGAATTTTACCTTTTTTTAATATTTCTTTATCTTACTTTATTAACTTTATTTCTTACATATAAATAATATGAACTGAAACAATTAAACATAATTATAAATCTAGGTACAAGCTCCATTCATTGGGTTCTGTGCTCTAATAATATATAGCCTTAATCGGGATATATTCTCTAATAATATATAGCTTTAATCCTATATAAGAACCATCTAACCTCTCATTATTGTGGGTTGATTATTTATTTATTTTTTTCAATTTTAAGGCATCGTATCAGACTTGGCTTATGGAGTCTCTCACAAGAATAGCGATGAAAAGCGCTTATGGAGTCTATCACAAGAATAGCGATGAAAAGCGGGGCTTGGAGCCACGGATATTATCCCATAACCATGGTCCGGTTGAAAACATACCATTTCTCTAAATCATGGAATAAAGAGTAAATTGGTGAGTGTAAAAGGTCGATTCATAACATGGCGAGACATAGTGAAGAAGAAGAATAGTATGGTATTAATGAGTGTTTGATTCAACTAATTGCATTTAGAATAAGAGGGAAGCAAAAGAGTGATGATGGTAACGAAATATGTTGATGCTTCCCAACATCATGTGTTAAGGTATATAATTGTGATTATTTTTTATAAGGTTGTATTTTATCATATGAGAAATGAGCATATGGATGCAAAATTTATGTACGCATGTGCATTTCTAGTTTGATGGTTCATTGGTAAAGTCTAGACACATAGGTCAAGGTAATTATATTCTTTGATATTTCGGGGTTTCATTTTTATTCAAAATTAATTTTAAAATGGGAAATGTGAGTTAATCTTAATGTGGTAATACACTAATTTTTTTTTCTATGTAAGGCTAATTCTATTAATAAAAACAAAAATATAATTACACCGAGGCCCCGCCTCAACCGCTGTTGCTAGAGTTCATCAAGAAGGTCTAAACTGCCCCAGATTGGGGAAACCAGTTTGACATGGCAAAAGACCAATCATATATCCTGGGACTGTCACCAAAGGAAACCCATACATAGGACTCGGATCCATGTTTTGAAGCAAAACCCTGAAAAAGATTCAACACAGCACCACCAGAAGCGACAACAAAACGACAGACCCGCTGGTCAATCATACAAACAACAAAAACAAATATTATCAAATAATATTTAGAATATCGTCGGGTCCGCATCATCGCATCGCACATATGAAGGTGTAACGGCTCCGCCCCTTGGTTTCCGCCGATGCAATATTGTGATGCAATCCGATCGCAATCGCATATTGCTATATGTAAAGGCTCTGCCCCTTGGTTTCCGCCGATGCGATTTTGCGATGCGATCTGATTGCAATCGCATATTGCTATAAGTAAAGGCTCCGCCCCTTGGTTTCCGCCGATGCGATATTGCGATGCGATCTGATCGCAATCGCATATTGCTATATGTAAAGGCTTCGCCCCTTGGTTTCCGCCGATGCGATATTGCGATGCGATCCGATCGCAATCGCATATTGCTATAAGTAAAGGCTCCGCCCCTTGGTTTCTGCCAATGCAATATTGCGATGCGATCTGATCGCAATCGCATATTGCTATATGTAAAGGCCTTGCCCTTTGGTCTCCCCATTCTGCAATCGTGGGTGGTCCGTTGGGTGGCCATTAATGTTCTTGGAGATCACCCACCTCTGGGTGCGCTTCTTCCTCTTGAGCCATTTCATTCTTTACCAATTCCTGATATTCCAACATCTGTTGTTCAGTGGCTAGAGTAGAGAGTGTACCTGTATGGAGATCTGTTCTGCTTTCCACTCCTATATTTTCCAATAGGTCAGCTACTTTGTTTCGCTCACGGTGTATGTGCTTGAGATTGATCCCTTTGTGGGAGGAGAGCTAGATTTCGATATGTTTTAGTCGACTCTCCATTCTCCAGCTGTTGCTCACCTTACTTGAGTTTTTTCACTGCAGCATTTTGGTGACCATATTTATGAGAATTTGCGAGTCTCCCTCTATAACAAGTGGGAATATACCCTGTTTTTGGGCTATAATGAGTCCTTGCCATAATCCTTCTAACGCTGCCGAGTTGTTGGTGTCCCATCCAGTTGAGCCTAAGTAGGTTATAATAGGAGTTCCCTTATGATCTCTGAATATTCCTCCAAATCCAGCCTTTCCTAGATTTCCTTTCGAGGTTCCATCAAAGTTTAGTTGGAACATGTGTCAGGGAAGAGGAATCCACTTATCTGGTGTCCTGCGTTTTGCTTGAGTTTTTCCATTGATTATCATTTCTTGGTTCCACTACAGATTCCAATTTGTCCATATGGTTCGTTCCAACGGGAGAGAGGGAAAGTCTTCCTCAGACCATGTTTGAAGAAATAGTGTTTCCTTGATATTTTGACATACTGTATTCCATAGAGATTCCACGGGCATAGATTGGTCCTTGAATATTCGCCAGTTTCTCTCCTTCCATAGTGTCCACATGAGAAAACCCAGTATAAGCTTCCATAAGGAGTTTAACAACTTGCTCTTGAATGGGTTCCTTGCCCAGTTGTGAACAGTGGAAACTATATCGCCTTGTGTCCTTCCATCCTTTTGGCATCTAAAGCTGACCTTTTCCTAGAGCTTGTGCACTAATGGACAAGAGTTCATAAGATGCTGAGTGGTTTCCTATTCTTGCTTGTAGTTGGGACAGATGGAGGGGCCTTGGAAGCTCCTCTTCCTGAGATTGTCCCAAGTAAGGATTTTATTGTGACATAAGAGCCAAAGAAAGGTTGAGACTTTCGGCCAAATCTTGGGGTCCCATATTTTATTCCAGAGAGGGTCCTTGACAATGTGTTCCTTCATGATGATGTGATAGGCCTCCCTAGTTGTGAAGGATCATTTTTCTTCATAGCCCCATCTAAGAATATCCTTTTCCTCTGAGTAATGTATTCTTCTCTTTGCTAATTCAGTACTGAGAATCTGTTGAGCTGAGTCCGTTCCCTGTCTTATTATGTGGTCTGTGCTACACCATTGCCTGTGCCCTTGCAATGTGGAAGGAAGCCAGAAGTGCTTGACAGTATTATAGGTTTGCATTTCCTGTTCCGGGATTTGATGAGGTAAGATCAAATCCTTTAGTTTGGGTTGTTGCTACCAAGAGTCGTCCCAGAACCTTGCTGTATTGCCATCCTTCACTTCCCAGAAGCTATGCTGCTGAATTAAGAGCTTGTGTTGCTTGGCCGCATTCCAGATTAGAGAACCTGGGTTGACTTCTGAAATTCGGATTAATTCTTCGGTGGGTCGACTATTGGCATACTTTGCAGTCCATAGGGATGCCCAAGGGGTGGATGGCATAGTAAGCCATTTCCACCAGATGCGGGCGCCCATAGCCATATTGTTGTGGTAAGGATCCCTCAGACCCATTCCACCAGCAAGCTTTGGCAGGCAAACTGTGTCCCAATTGACTAGGGCCCATTTGCGTTTTTGATCTGAGTTGCCCCACAGGAAGGATCTCTGTAGGCATTTGATCTCTTTGAGAACCCATTTGGGTGCAGCTAGGATCGAGAAGAGATACAGCGGCATGGATTGCAGAACCGCCTTGATTAAGACAAGGTGACTGGCCATATTGAGAGCCCTATGAGTCCAGGAAGATAATCGAGCCTCCAGTTTTTCTAAGAGCATTCTCCAAGAGGAGTGTTTCATAGCTGAGTCAGTCATAGGAGTGCCAAGATACTTGGAAGGGAGAATAGCAATTGAGAATCCAAGAATACGAGCTATAGAAGCTTGGGCGACAGCTGGGGTATGAAAAAAGAAGATTTGAGATTTAGCCTTGTTTATCTTTGCGTCAGAGGCCTCCGAAAAGTCTGTCAATAGTGAATTGAATTGTCGAGATTCCTGGACTAAAGGGTGACCAAAAAGCATATTGTCATCCACAAATTGCTGATGAGTGAAGGCTAGAGTGTTAGGAAATGACAGGCCTCTTAGTTTCTGGGAAAACAGAGCAGCTTTAATACTGCGGCCAAGACCTTTCGCCATTAACACAAAGAGGAAAGGGGAAAGAGGGTCCCCCTGTCTGATACCTCGGGAAGGCTAGAAAGGAGATGAGGGGATACCATTGATCAAAATTGAGAAAAAAGAGGAAGAGATGAGACTCATGACCCAGCGAATCCAAGTTGGGGAGAAACCAAAGGCAGATAGGGTCTTTTGAATATACATCCAACTTAAACTGTCAAAGGCTTTTGAGAGGTCGATTTTAAGTAGCATACCTGATTTCTTGGAGTGCTTCAGGGAGTGGATGATTTCGTGAGTGAGGATTATGCCGTCCGTAATCTTCCTGCCTTCTACATATCCTGACTGCTCCGGCGAAATGAGAAGTGGTAGTAGCGATTTAAGTCTTGAAGCTACGATTTTGGAAACTATCTTGTAGATGATGTTGCACAGGGCAGTCAGCCGAAATTTGTCAGGGGTGTTAGAATGAGCTTCCTTTGGGATAAAGGCTATGAATGTGGCATTCATAGTCGGAAGCATCCACCTCATGGTTCTTTATTCCTCAACAATCTGCCAGACTTCCAATTTAATTAGCTCCCAGAAATTATGGAAAAAGTTGGAGGTAAATGCATCTGGCCCCGACGCCTTGCCTTCTTTCAGTTGATGAACGGCATTTTCCACTTCCTGTAAGTTGATCGGCCTGAGTAAGAGCTGGTTGTGCTCTTTTATGACGAGTTTGGGGATGTTCTTTGTGATTTTTCCTATAGCTTGCATTCTATCCATCTGTGGTTCTTGATGAGCTTGCTTAAAGTAGTTGAGAAGTTCGAGCTCGATTTCTTCATGTTTTTCTACTTTTACCCCCTGCTCATTTTGGATGTGAGTAATATTGTTATTCATTCGGCGTTGAATAGTGGAACGGTGAAATTTTTTTGTATTTTTTTCCCCTTCCTTTAGCCACCTGATTCTTGATTTTTTCCTCCAGATCGTTTCTTCTTGTTTGGCCCTCTCTGAGATCTGAGTTTCAAGAGACTTTTCCTGTTCCGAAAGTTCCTCTGATCTTCCCTCTGTGATGATCCATTGCTGCAACTGTTTCATCTCTTGATCTAGAGCAGTTTGAGCCTGGAAAATGTTACCAAACAAAGAATGGTTCCATAGTTTTATTTTACTCTTGAGGTATTTAAGCTTCTGCTGAAATTTGAACATGCTTGTACCATTTGGCGAAGAGAAGTTGATCCATTCCGAATTTACCAGATTGACAAAATACGGATGTGTCATCCAAAAAGCTTCAAAGTGAAATGGCCTGCGAGTAGCATTGCCTAGTCAAGACCATTGGAGAGAAATTGGCCAATGGTCTGAGCCTGTCAGTGGTAGGATTGAAGCTGAAAGGTCTCCCCCTAAGTGGATTGCGTTGTCAGAGATTAGGAATCTGTCCAGGCGAGGCGCAATTTGGTGCGAACCAGCTCTTTTGTTATTCCAGGTAAAAAGACAATTGTTGAATGGAATGTCAATAAGCCAATTGCTTTGAATGTAATATTTTAGGATTTTACTTTCCTTGTCCAGCTTATTCCTTCCTCCTTGCTTTTCTTCCATCTTGGTTATCATGCTGAAGTCGCCCCCATTGATCCAAAGCAGATGAGACCTATCAGTATTGATTGAGGAAAGGGTATTCAGAAGTTCTACCTTATGCATAGCCTCTTGGGGAAAATATACATTGGTTATGTGACCATGTATACTGGTGCCTGTAATGTGGAAAGTAGCTTGAAGGAAATGCTTTTTTGCATGAATGTTGTTGAGCTCGATGGTGTGTGCATCCCACATGATTGCCAAGCCTCCTGAGGTGCCAGAAGCATCTACTGCTATTGCTATACTACCCGGCCAGACTTTTGCAGCTATTCGATCTAGAGAGATGGAGTTGCATTTAGTTTCCTGCAGAAAGAAAATTTGGGGTTTCTCTTGCTTTATCATGTTCTTAATCAGTTTGCATTTCACAGGGCTATTGAGCCCCCTGATGTTCCATGAGATTAGCTTCATGATGGAAGGTTGGAGAGAGAGTTGTAATACTTTGTGAGCTTGGAGTACCTGCCTGACTCCACTAGCATTTCCCCAATGCGGATGGTGCGTTGAAGATCCATTTTCCTCCCTCTTTTTTTGTTATCTTTGGTTATGATTTTCCCATCCCACAGACCTCCAGTTTGAATACCTAGGGATTTTTTCCTTTGAGCTCTGGAGAGAATTACTTCCAGATTCTCCAACTGTCGCTCTGGGATTTTATCATAATTTTTTGTTTTGCATGCCTACTCTAGACCTAGAATGTCCAAATCCCCAATGTCTATGCTTTCTGGTTCTTCTTCCATCTGATGTGTATCACTTATGTCTTCTGTTGTTTCTGTTGCCCTAGAGAGGTCAGGCTATGAGTTTTCTACCTCCATTCCTTGCGAGTACCAGGTTGGGACTGTGCGCAGAGCCGTGGAGGAAGGATCTGTGGGTAATGGTTCTTCTGGGATTTTTTTGGGATCAGAATGTGCAGGTTGTTTGTTCATCATGGGATCCTTCTCAGATGGGACAAGGGGCTCAGGGTTGTGTATTTCTTGTCAGGCTAGCACTTCAAAACTGTTGCTCGTAGAGGGTTTTGATGAACTGGCTTGAGGCTTCTTAGGGATTGTAGCAGGTTTCTTGTGATTTTTCCTATGATTGGCAACTTTAGTGAAGCCAGTCAGATCCGGCTCCTCAGAGGCAGTGGTATTCGAGGGTTTCTGGTTTAGAGGACAGTCCCAAAATAGGTGACCCAGTGCATGGCATCTCCTGCATCTGAACGACACATGTTCATAATCAATTAACTGAACCCATTCAACATCGTCATGAAAAATACTTACCGCATCCGGAAGTGCCTTGCTAAGGTGCATATAAACGCAAATGCGGGCGAAGGAGGTATATCTTCGGAGTTTTGTTTCCTCTGCCGTTTTGAAAAATTCACCGAGACCATTTCCTATGGTTTGTAATGTCTCTTCATCCCAGTATTCCATTGGGAGTGAGTAGAGACGGATCCAGACTGGCGCCCAGCTGAGATCTTCTTTGTCTGGATTAAAGCGCTCCACCCATCCCCTCAAATATAGGCCAGCTGCATTGAAAAAATAGGGGCCGCCATCTAGTACTCTGTTTCGGTCCTCCAAGCAGTTAAAGATGGTCGTGAAGAACTCTTTAGGTCCTAGCTGCAGCGTTATGTGTCCTTTCGGATTCCACTTCGTTGTTATCCAACCATGCAACACTTTCTCTGTTGGCCACATACCTATGAATTTGCCTATCAATGGATGATCTCTCATGTACTGGATCTGAGCATTGATCCGATGACTTGGGAGCTCTATTTCCTAGCGTTCAACAACGACTGGTCTACAGGTGTTTGAGGTGACTTGGGGGTTCTCCCTATCGTTCGCCTTGGCATCTTGTGGATCTATCTTCTCTCTGTCTCCATTTTGATCAGCTGAACTAGTTCCTTCCTCACGCCTCTAAGGAGAATTATTTGCGTTGGGGGGAGGCGCAGTGTCCTTTCTTGTCGTGTGCTGCCTTTCGTATTGCTGGTGGTATGAGCATATTGCAAAAGTCTGCTTAGGGCTACCGTTGCAGGTTCTGCAGAAACCCTAAGTCGCCATACCCTCAGACACCCTCATCTCAATAAGTTTTTTCCTATGCAATCTGGTATTACACTAATTAAGATAATCTTGATTCGGTAATTAATAGATTTATTGTTGGAGGTTTATTGGCCCATGGTATAGGGTATGCCATCCTATTTTCCCATGGTATTTGATGTGATGAAACCTTTTAAATGGTATGGAATATTCTATTGTAACATGATTTGGCTCATAGAGGCCTACATTGTGAGTATAGTCATGAGTACATGATGTAGCACGATGGAGGTCAATAAGGAATGATCTCGTTATTCCTTATCCTTGTTAAAAGGATAGTTGTAAAAGTGTATTGCAACCTTAAAAGTTGAGTAATATGTTGAGCTTTCGTGTATAGGATTTTCTCCCATAAAGGTTTCCTTAGGAAATGAAGAGAGGGCCTAGAGCAATGCCTATCATCACATGAACATAGTTTGTTAGAACAATAAACCATTTTGTATAAATGATGGGGTAGTCAATGAGATGGTGTGAATAAAAGCTTAATGAAAAACACAGAATGACATTGTGAAGAAACATAAATAGTTAATTATATTTGGAGTAGGAGGAATGGTAGTAATCGAGTGGGTGGATAACATTGTGAAGAAAAATAAATAGTTAATTATAGTTGGAGTTGGTGGACGTTTCTTGGACATGAAATTTTACTTAATTTTCTATAAATTGATGGGAGGAAAACAATCATTCCTCCCATCCACCAAAAATAAGCCCAACTAACAATTTGTTATATTTATAGAATTTAGGCTTCTGTGATCCATATCGAGTTTTTTTAGGACAATTTTCGGCGAAAATCACATAAAAAAATTTCGCTGAAAACTCTCCTAAATTTTTTTGTTGTATTCTTATCATTTCAATTAAAATTATTTTTGGGTGTGGTAATTTCTTATCCAGAGTCAATTTTAAATGGGGGAATGTTGAGGTAATCTTCACTTCATCATAGAGTAGTAAAGATAACCTTGACTCTATACAATTTTTTCAATGGTGATTTATAAGGCCATGGTATTCCAAATGATGAAGCCTATTTAAGGGTTTGAGATACTCCATTGGTGTAATTTTTATTGTATGATGTGGCATAATGTAGGCCATAAATATACATTTATCTTGCTTTAGAGTGTGGTATTTTCTCTTCAAAGTGTTTCTGTGGGAAATCATTGTCTCATTATTGTTTTTGTTATTTGTGTTTCTTATTAGTTTAGATGGAAACATAACCTTCAAAATTAGAAAATAGTTTAGATAGATACATGTAAGTAGGATGCACCACGAATGATATTATTTGGAAAGGAAAACCAACTCCAGATTTAGTCTACAATGATTTTTTTTTAATTATAAAATATAACCTTCAAATCTAAAAATTTCAAGCGTAGATCCTCTAGAGCCAAATATGACCATATATATTTCCATATACTTTCATAAGTGAAAACATCTAAAAAAAAGTTGAACTAATATAGATCCATCTGGCACATGGATATATCAAGCACTAAGAGGGATGAAATTCTTGAGATGAAATTTTTATATCATTTAATTCAATGTCATTCATAAATTCCTTCATATTAAATTATATTAAAAAATTACATATGAAAAAATTGATCCTTCTTGATAATAAATCTAAGTTTAAGATGTATATATGCTATTATTTAAATGGTTGTATGCATGCAAGGTAGAGTAAGGAAATTTATCAAGAGTGACACTAGTTACAAGAAGAAAACAACTCCATATTCCTCATAATTATTAGTTTGGAAAAGGAAAAAAACTCCATATATGTCATAAATGATTAAATTGGAGATGTTCACATGCATAAGGAAACCTCATCAATTATATGAGATGAATATATTAACATAACCTAGTTTTAGATGTGGAAAACCGCATAATTTTTTTATATAATCATTGTTATGTGTATGTATATGTTTTAAATGAATTTTGTCATTTGAAAATTACTATCAAGGTCACTTCAAGAGTTACATGAGGAATAAATAGTAAGAAAGTACTAAAATATATATAATTCATTATAAGTAGATTACATGTTGGTGTTTTCAATATATCTTCTTCAACTTTCTCTATAGCCACATCTACTACATTTTCAATCTTTTAATATTGATCATATCAGAAAACAGGTTTAAATCAAACACTAGCCAAATCATTAACTTGACATAATATGGTAAATCTCACCCTTCTTATTATTTCCAATATATTGAATAGTCGCATACTTCAATGCCAAGCCATGTGGTTATATGAAAGATTTAAATACATACACTAAAGTTCAGTTTATGTAAAAACACTAAAATGCAATGGGCTATAATAAAATAATTCCAACAAACAACTTAGAAAATACCTTTACAAACATTGAAATCTAAAAAAATGATTAAATTAATTCTCAAGGAAACGAAGCCAAAATTATAGAAATGATTCCATTCAATGTACAAACACTAAAATCAATGTAAATCTTGTAGAATATTTTTCTCTTAGACATGACTCATTCATCGCAAACATTGTATGAAATCAAATGTATTTATATGCATTTGAATTCTTAGTTCCACTTTACTACTTTACTCATTATTGAAGAAACTCCTATGATCCTATGCATTCTCATTTCAGATGATTACTCCACCCCATAAAATATTCATAACAACTAGACTTTGTAGATATCAAATTCCATCTAATAAAATATATTTTGATTTAGTGAATCCAAACCTCAATCCTATGGATTATTTAACTTGATTACTGATATAAGCTCAAAATCCTCTAAAACACATATAATTTTTTAAAGAAACACTTCAAAATGATAATAATTTTAAATTATAGATAGTTATTATATCTTTATAAGTCAAGTATCTAGTTTGGTATGTGGAGTCACATTTGTATTTCATGGATGTTACGTATTATATTGTCTTTGAATTCTAGTGCTTGTTATTTATTTTGAAACAATTAAAAATTATGTATGTTTTCTTATTTTCTTATTTTGTAGGTGTTGTTATGGATATTTTTTTTTATTATTTAAAATTGACCCTTTAACCACTTCTTACATCAATGCACTATATCATCATTGAAATAAAATCACTAATAAATAACAAATGTCAATGTAAGATGGGAGGCCATGGTCATATTCTTTAGATGATTGTGAATCACATGGATTATCCAAGATATATGTAACAATGTATCATATGGAAAATTAAATTTGTTGAAGTATTTGGTGTAAAAATTGTTAGATCAAATACCATACTTGGAAGGGGAGGGGAAAATCATCGTAATGAAAATTTCATATTTCAAAACATTTCATATATAATTGACTATGTAGCAATGCATCTGAAAATAATTTGCATCATAACAATGAATGAAACTATGCGTCAAAAATCCATCATCATCTCAACACATGAGAACATTAGATTTTATGTGCAAACCCTTATAGTAGAAAACAAAATTTATTTATTTTTCTTCTCCAATTTGTTTACATAGATTCACAACAACCGACTTGTTGGAGGCACCAACCCACAACAAAAAATTTGTAGGAACCAACTTGTTGGACACATGAATCCCCAAAATGTGCAAGCACCCACTTGCAATAAGGTACAACCTAATTGAAGCACCAACCTTGAAAATGTGAAAACTTTGTCTGGTTGTCGGTTGTAATCTAATTGAGGAACCAACCTCCTTATTCAACTTAATGTGGGCCACTTTTGACAATATTTCAAACTAGATCTACATGCACCATAAACAATATAGGTCTTCAAAAATTCATTATGTTTATGCTATCACAATGCTTTCATAGTTTGCTCATAACATGTTTATATAAAACCCTAGTCATGAATTTATCATTAGCTTGCTCATTAGAAGAAACTGTGCATTGATCTTGTACAATGACACCTTTCTTGGATCTTGATTTGGGCAATAATTCACAACCTACTCATAAATCCTGAAACTTGCTCGTACAACCCTAGAAAATTAAAACATGAAAAATATAGCCTCCAATCATCCAAAATATGTCTACATAACTATTCATACCCCTCATAAATATCACAACAAAATTATGGCCATTTCTCCTTTTTGAAAATTAAATTTGGAACTCAAAATAACCTAAAAACCATATAATAGTTTAAATGTTTGACAAAATGGCCCTTTCAGGGTGTGTTCTACAAAATGATGTTTTTTAACAACTAATCTACAAAATGTGCCTCTCTGGCAAGGCTAATTTTTCGAAAATATGCTAACTTGGGGGGAAAATAAACAATATTTTTTTTTTTACCTCATGCTCAACTGAGTTTGAGCTTGAGAGCTCTAGTGCATAAGTCTAGTTTAATACCAACTCTGCCAAAATATCGTTTGAAATACCATTCTCATAACTTCTTTTATTTTCATATCATCCAATGAACTAGCTTAAATATAGGGAGTGTGGGGATCGATCGTGTGACCATTAGATCTAAAAACTCGTATGATTCCTCTACATTAATCTCCACATTGCTTACTCCACATAGAATATTATCAACCTTTACATTGCAATCCAAACACAATGCCTATATGGGTACCTTATTGTTCTTTAAAACTGCAAATGAAAGCCTTCCTTAGGGATTAAAACTGTGACCTTCTTACATGCAATTGATTTTGTCACCACCTCTGTTTTGAGCTTGATTACGCTTCAGCTCATCATGTAATAGATGTAACCAATCCAACAATTGAATTCGACCTTGTGTCCTCCATCTAAGTCAAGTGCCAACCTGATGTGCCTTGTTGCATTTTGATGATAAATAAATATCTTCCTTCATAGAGCTTGATGCCAATGTCAGCGATAAACAATGATACCAAAATTATTGTGTGAATATTACTTCATTATATGATGACATACATGTAACCAAAACTTTTTACAAAGTTCTAAATCAAGACTAATCACAAACAAAGCACTTGAACTAATCATGTCAACCACAAAAATCAGAACTAGTTATTTCTCAGAAGTGTTGTGCATTCAATTAGAACCCACACTCAATGAATATATATATATATATATATATAGTTGTTCATGTGAAGTTGGCACATATGCGATCTGAACTTGGGGCTGACATTCGTGGAAGAAAACCTATATATTTTACTGATATGACCACTCGCCATATGCCCTTGTCCCTATTCTTATATGCTATGGTCCTTTCAGCGTTAGCCCATTTAGCCATGTGACTTAATCCTTAGGGGTCATGGTCACTTGTGTGATGACATCGGCATGATGTCACCACACCACATCATGACCTATGGGAGTTGTCATGCATTACTTGAAATCGAGCAGATTAGAGACCCAAAAATTCCAAATGTACCTTTTGCATGGCAATTATCCATACTACCACATCACCCTACTGACATCTATTGATGATGTAGATATAAGTCTTTCAGATTAATCACATTGTTAGGATTTGGTCGATGTTTCGAACCAAATAATGTGGTTCATCCTCTAGACAAGGTTGAACCACATTAGTTCGTTCGAAACGTCGACCAAATCCTAACAATGTGATTAATCTGAAAGGCTTATATCTACATTATGGATCACAAAAGTCTTATATCTAACATCTATTGATAATGTTGGAATTGATGTCAAATGATCATTTTAAGGTCATTAATCTCATTGATTGGTGTTGACTGTGTTGAAATTAAGTTTTGTTGAATGTCATTGTTATAAGATTGATTGGCAAATGTTGAAAGTGAGACATGATATATTGAGACACAAGCTGTTAAACATATGCTTTTGTTAAACAAGAAAATTGTATGGTACAAGTGGAAAATGTAGCCAATACAAATATAATTTGCCTCTTGTAATCATTACTATTGAGCTATATTATTTCAACTTTATTTTATATTGCAAAATTAAGTTTTTCAATTTTGAAAATGAAAAGACATGTAGTGAACAGTTTTAGAAGACCAAGCCACAATTACTCATTTCATATTCCTGCAGAGAATACAAACAACCAATAAGCCATGCTTATAAAATATACATTGTTGAATGGGAAACATACCTTTTTGTGTTACGAAGTTTGTATGAGAGAGTTCATGAGCAGCAATAGAAGATGAACAACATTGAAGAAGGGTAGTAGAGAAGATAAGAAACAGAGAAAAAATTAATAACATATAACTATAACACTTGAATTTTTATTGTGATTTGGAGATTGCAGTCTCCTTTCAAGTTGTATCTTGATAAAGAAAAGGTTGTAGCTTGTTGAGGTAGGAGCCTCCTATGGATTGTAGCTTGCAAAAAAATTTGTGGGTGTTAGAGATTCATTGAGTTAGAAGTCTCTTGTAGGTTGAATCCTACAAAATATGATGTAATTAGGAAGTAGGAACTTACCTTCACACCACTTTCAACCAAAAAATCATGGTTTTATCCCTTAAGGGTTTCCACTTATATCTGGTGTCTTTATGTGTTGTTTCTTGAATGTTGTATGAATGCTCTTGAATCATGAATAAGTATATTTGCAAATGTCTCTATGTGGTAACTTCTAAAGGAAACCATTAATAATTGAGCATACACATAAGTCATTAGTTGCATAAGAATACATTAAAGTTGAGAAAAAAATGAATTTAAAATTATTGATTGAAACCCTCTCTTAGTGATTTGCAAATATAAATATCAATTGGTATCAAAGAAGGCTCCTTTAGTAATAGCATACAACTGGAAGGAGGTTTTAAATCAGTAGAATGGCTAGTCAGGAAGGATGCTCAACAAATAAATCCCCCTTGTTTACTGGTACAAAATATGCCTTCTAGAAAGTGAGAATGAAGACATATCTAATGCCTCTTGGAGTAGAATTTTGTGTTGCTTCGATGGTAGGGTATAAAGAACCAAAGGAAATGACTAGTGACAAAGATGCCAAACTGGAATTTATAGCAAATGAAAAAACTATGAATGCACTCCTGAGTGCATTACGTGAGTTTGAATTTATTAAAGTAATGCATTGTCAGAGAGATAAATTAATATGGGTTATATTAGAAAATATTCATGAAGGAGATAAAAAGGTAAATATGGACAAATCACAAGTATATCGAACGACATTTGAGGCTTTAAAAATGAATGAAGATGAATATATTGCTAAGTTCTTCTTAAGAGTTGATGAAGTCATAAATTTCAAGATGGTTCTAGGAGAAACAATCAATGAAATTGTAATAGTTCAAAAAATGTTGAGGTCATTACCTTTTAATTTTAATCCTAAGGTTTCAACTATAAAAGAGATATCAAACTTTGAGACACTGAACAGGGATCAACTACTTGGTTCCTTGACATCATATGAGATGAGAATTCCGAAACGGAATTCAGTAACCAGAGATTCAACTTTCAAGGTAGATAATTCTATAGAAGAAAAGGAATGCCCATGCCCAAGTCTTAATACTAAATAAGTGGGGGCCCTTAGTCAAAAAATTTAAAAATCAATTAGTGCTTGAATTTCCTTTTTCAATAAAACTTACCGTCATAAGCTTAGAAGAATATCCTTGAAAAATATAAAAAGTTTAGGTCTTATGGTAAGATAGGATAAAATCACACCTCAAGATATATCACATCGCAAAAAGATAATGGATAACTCCTTACAAGCAGAAGTCTAAGATTGCGAGATCACGATGCGAAACTACACATTAAGAAAACATTTATCGCATCGTATGTCTAAAAAATCACTTACGCTGAAAAACTTTAAACTACCAATATGCGATGGCACATATCGCAAATCGCATTTTGCAGAAAACATATTAACAAATGATTGGCATATATTGTGCTCCAGCGATTTGCGATATTGCGATATAGCGAGCTAGCAACCCTACAATGTTACGATTTTGCGATGCTGCGATCTGCGATATTGCGAAGAAAATCGCAAAATCGCTTCATCACAGATCTTTCGGGCTCGTCGTTCAAAAAAGTATTTTCCATAAACCGAGACCTGGTTATGCGCTTTAATGCTAATTAATGAGTTAGTTTCCAGTCATTAATGGAATATGGTTTTGTGCTTATCGAAAAGTCATTTCACGTAAGGTGGTGTATTTTATATGTCTTCAGCATTTAAAACTTTCCCATCACCTTTCCTTATCATTATTCTCACTTCACTTGTAAATTGCAGGAGCGGAGAACAGAGAAATATACAAAGAAGTATACAGGATATCATGGGAAGGAAAGGCAAAACCCCGAGTTTTGAAGAAAAAGAAATGGCGCCCTTGTATACAAACACTGCCTGTAACAGAGACGCTGGTATTACTACTTCGGAAGGCATGTATAGTCTACTTGAGGAAGAGAATCCTAAAGTGATGGAGGTTACGGCTACTGCTGACTCACATGGTTCTTCTGAGGCATCCATTACAGAGCTAGCTTGTTCGTTCTTACACAGGATAGCGGCGAGGCCCAAAATTCTTCCATACACGGACATGATTAAATGGATACTGGACAGCGCTGATATGAGAAATAGACAGTTTAAGACTCAGGGTCAAGGACTCATTGGCTCATTCACTTCACAAGATTTGAGGCTCATGTATCATTTGCCAGAGCCACAGGCGACTTATAACAAACAGTTCATGGAGAAGTTTGCAAAATAAAATCAAGACTTGGCAGAATGCATCAAAGACTGGTCAAGGAGGGATGAACCGCTAAAAAGGGATAAACATGGTATGTATAGTACTGGTTCTTTCACCTCCCCATATTGCTTTACTGCTGCCATCCTCTGTAGACTTTTTGGAAAGCCAGACATTAACAAATTTTCATCTGAATGGATACCATTATTGGATGCCACCACCAATGCTACTGTAGTGGAATCGGCTAAAATATTGTCTGATAACTTAGTCATAGCCATTGTAGATTACCGGTCTAAAAGAACTGTTTCTCAAAGAATCTATCCCCCTTTCTACTTATCTGCATATGTGATGGATGCGATCTGTTATATTTCCAAGTTTCCTTTGGTGGGTTGGAAATGGACGGCTCAAGACCCCTTACCCATTCATATCTATCATAAAGAATTGTGGGACTCTAAGTTCACTCCGTATTTCTACAAGATTTGCCATGGAATCATGCTGCCCATGTACAAAGTGTTGTATGATAAAGATGCTCCAAGATTTTCTCCTGAAGCAGAGGTATATATACTCCCTGTTGCGAGATAGTTCGGAGAAGAACTGTTTACATATGTTAGGGTATTCGGAAGTCTCGCTTCCCCTCACGTGTATGTTCCTGATAAACTCTTGGCACGAGAAATTGCTTATCAAACCTGCGGAGAAGGAGGTTTGACTAAAGATTTAAAAGACAAAAAGAAGGCTATTTGGCCAAAATTTCCTGTGGCCTGTGGGGCCTTTTCACTATTTGATGTAGGCCATGCATTCAAAGAAGTAAACAACATAACATGTCTACAATTTTTCAAATTTCCAGCAAGACCGTTCGACCCTTATGATATTGCTAAGAATTTCACTACTGCACTCAAAATAAAGGTATTTTCTGGAGAAGAAGATCTTTTTGATGACACGTTCCAACAGAAAAGTACGCTTGAAGAAATTCTGCATTCGGCTCAAATGCGATTCCCTCCAGCAGAATTTCAGCAGTTCATGATATACATGGAAAGGAGGTTAGCTAGTATCCCCTTGGAAAAACTACGCTTAGAACCCGTATGGGAACCAACTCCAAGTATTATTCTTAGTGGAAGTTTAGGCACAGATAGATCTAAATCTAAGTCCGGGAAAGAAACATCTGAACATTCCAAGAGATCAGAAAGTGACCATGGTAAAAGTGAGGGGTCAGTAAAGAATGCTGCCCAGTCAAAAGAGCTCCCATAGCAACAGGCTTTTACCTCCCCACAAATAGATCCTCCCCCTCTCATCGTTCAGCCACCATCAGTCAGAACTGAGCTAGATAAAGAATGGGAAACCTTCAATGATTTGATCAATCTTGAAGCACAAGGCACAAAGACACCTGTGAGAAATGTCCAGGCAACAAAAAATATAGTCACAGGAACAATTAGCAATGTCTCAGATATGGAACATATTCCTATTACCCCATCCTCTGAACTTATACTCAAGATAGAAGAGATTCCTCCTCTTGATATATTTTATAGTCCATAACACAAGGTAGTAGTGAGAAGACAAAGGAAGAAAAGGAAATTGGAGAACATGCTCTCTCATGATGCATCCTATGGCGAGATCCTACTACCGATCCCACTGAGAATCTCACCAAATTATCTCAGATCATAGGAGCATATGCCTCAGCGACTATTGATAAAGCATCTGAGGTACAAAAACTGCTAAAAGGAAAGGAAGACTAGATACAAGTTTTGCAACAACAGTTGCAACAAGAAAACACCAACAATGAAGCATAGAAATAGCTTGAAAGGCTACAACAGGACTTCCAACGAATGCAGATAGGCTACCAGAACAGTTTGACTGAGAGAGAAAAACAGTTACAAGATATGCAGGAGATGCACAAGGATGATCCTAAACCTACATAATTCATCACAGAATCCATTTCCTTGAACAAACAACTACTACAACTACAGGAAGCATTGAGCCAAAGAATATCACAGTTGAACTCGTATTGTGAAATAAGTGATAAAATCACTAATCAAGTCATGGATTTACGACATGATTATGATTTAATTGATAAACGAGTTACTGAATATTTGGCTTGGCAAGAAACAGAGGAGGGAAAAAGAGCAGGCACACCAATAATCAACGACAATCACAAAGAAATTCTCTTTAACAAATGGGACACGCAAATCAGGAAAGCGGAGCAAGCGGCAGAAGAAGCAGCCACAGCAACAAAAATTGTTATTGACTGCATAAATGAAAATTTTCACAGGGAAAATCTGATCTCAGAAACCACTCCAGGGTATCTACCAAAAGCTCAGCAACTACAAAAAGGCTTGAGACAGATGGCTCAAGAAAAGGCAGAGTCAATCCAAAGGTTAACCAAGTTGAATTGGATTCTTACTGGACATACTTGGTAAAACCACACAACCAGTGCATGACTCTCAAGTGTATCATCAATTCTACCGAGAAGATGGCGCCAACTCTTGCCAATTCTGTTTTCACAGTACAGCTAAAGTTGGAAGTTGGCCAACTGACTCTTCTCAAACAAATGTTGAACGCGTGTGATTTCAAGGATCATATACAAAAATAGTTAGTAGTTTTAATTTTAGATTCAATGTTAGTATTAATTTTGCCTTATTTTTTCCTGAAATGAGGACGGTCATTTAAACTGTATCCCACATTTTTATAATAAGTTATTTTTAGATTTAGTTAGTAGTATTTAAATCCTTCTCATGCATTTAGAGAAGGGTCCTGAAATTTATCAAAAACTTATCCCCAGAACATGCACTTTTGTACCCTCTGAGGAGGTTTTGATGAATGAATGGAACAGGATTTATTGATATCTGTATTTCATATCTGCTACTGATGTTGCACTTCTGTACTCTTAGTGGATGTTGGATTAAGAAGAGATAAATCATTATCGCTTGAAGCTCATGAGTAGAACTAGTTATAAATGGTACTTCTATCTCTCAACTATTTCCGCCTTTGTGTTAAAAGTGATATTCATGTTCAACTATTTATATATTGATGCGTGAATGTCTGAGTTATCATTTGGCACTTTTGTACGGTGATAGATATTTATTTATGCTTAATGTACGAGTAGCTTATTATGCGATATGCCTTTCACAACTATTTCGTCTAACTTTTTATATGAAGTGGTTCATCTTTATTGAATTCTTTTCTCATAACAGTTGAATGATCTTTATTATCGATTGTTATCTAAAATCATTTTAGATCACATAATAGAAGGATTACACCCCGGGTTAGTGTAGACTTAGATATTTCTGCTTATTAGAATATAATTTACATGTTATTAGATTAGAGTTAGAATTAGAGCATCTCACTTAGGAACTTTTAGAAAGGAAATATCAATTCTTCACACACACACACATAAATTGGGAATCTGGTCCCATATCCCCAGTTGGACCCACTATACCAAATGGAAAAGGAGCTGCTAACCAAGGTTCGGACCGGGTGGGTATCCCCCTTATTGTAGACCCGATTTTCGGGGCTTCAACATATTTGGCGCTAGAAGGAGGGCCTCGAATTGTGAATGGCAAGCAAGTCTAAATATAAATACCATTCTGAGAGATGCCCTCACCGTCTCCCCTCACTTCTCCATTGCATTTAAAATCCTTAAATCCAGATCCAGAAGTCGCGAGAGTAATAGCCGCTGCTACAAACCCTGACATTTCAGAACAATCTACTATTGAACCTCCTGAAGCTGAATCTTTGATTCACAAACTTCAGCGATTTTCTATATCACCTCAAAGATATAATAAATCTCAAGGCAGTGTGACTTCGCAATATAACCCTGCTCATCCGCTTACCAGATTAAAGAGCGAAAAATTTGGCATTCAGCCAACCAAGTTACCTCTACCCACAAGGAAGAGAGCAAGGAAATCTCCTAAAGGGTCTGATAGCGAGACTCTTTCATCATCATCATCCATCTCAACCTCTCCACCGCGAAGTCAACCATCCACTCCTCCACTTTAGATCATTGTCCATCAGTCCACCGGTACTCCCACATCTCCTTCTCAATCATCTGGAGTCATAATATCCTCATCTTCTCAACTGCAGGGATCATTTTCTGCACTTTCCTCTGTTAATAGATCATCGATGGCCCAATCTCAATGGAATAACCCAGGGGTAGTCTTAATACCTGCACCCTTGAGTCAGCTACTGGCCCATCCTGAAAAATGGCTGCCTAAGTTTAATCCTGAGGCAGGCATGCTAGCGGAAGAACATATAAATAACTTTATGCTATCCATAAATCTCAATGGAGTTACCAACGAAGACACTGTTGTTCGACTTTTTCCTTATACTCCGCAAGGAGCAGCTAAATCATGGTATTTTTTATTACCATCTGGATCTATCACTAGTTGGAATATCTTCCAAGAACAATTCCTGATTAAGATTGGTGATGATAGGTCTACGATGACATTGATCAACGACCTGTCTAACCTTAGGGCCGAGTCAAAAGAACCTATCAAAGATTTCAATTCACGTTTCAATAAACTCTTAAACAAAATTCCTACTGCTTCCAAGCCTAGTGAAGAAGTGCGAAGTGAGTGGTACATCATTGCTTTACCATCAAACATAGCAATCTTTGTTGATAGGGCTAACAAAACAACTTTAGCTAAAAATATGAAAGAAGCAATAGCAGTAGAGAAACGTATTATAGCCCTAGAAAAGAAAAAAATGATAGAAGAACAAAAATCCAAGAAGGTTACTTTCTAGGAAGATCCCAAGAAAAAAAAATTGAAAGATCCATTCGATTTATAGGGATTGCAAAAAGTTTTGAAAACCATGTCTAACGAGATGGTCGACATTAAGAAACAAGTAGCAGAAACTTCTTCTAAAAAACCGTACATACCTTTTAAAAAAAACCCTTCGACTAATTCCAAACCCACAATGCTATTACAAGTGTTGAATCCGAAGAAGAAGAAGAGGAAATCACTACTGAAGAACATACCGATGAAGAAGAAGTTGTAGAGTTACAAGGTATGTGTGATTTCATCCTCCCAGATGAAGAGGATCAAGAGGCATCCTCGGTTAGTACTCGCAGTAGAAATCAACTTGATCCTCCTCAACCTACACCTAAGCCAAAGAGCGCAAGCTCGATGACTAAGGATAAATTCGCAACCAAGAAAATGACACCTAAAGCGACTCAAACTAGCCCAGTCCAAACAGACCCATCAACTCCATCTAAAACGCTAATCGTTTCGGATGAAATGGAGTATAATATCATAGAAGACATGAAAAAGACTAGGGCTAGTATCACTTTTTACGAATTGAGCAAGTTAAAACACCAGCAAAAGATACTTTTGAAAGAATTATATGCTGTACCAATTGCACCTTTTCCCGCCGCTGTAATCTCTCAAGCTTCCCATGACATGGGAAGACCTCCAACTAATGTGATTAATAAAGTTGATCCAAACAATATCGCCTTAATTGGAGGAAGATTGAGATCTCATACTCCCCCATTTCTTCTTACTTATGAAATTTTCAATAAAAATTTGCATAATTGCTTAGTGGATTCTGGAGCTTCATCGAATATTTTACCAAAGTCAATATGTGCAAAATTGAACGTTCAACCACAAAAATCTATTGTGCGCATAGTTCAATTAGATCGATCGCAAGTCGAAGTGATTGGCGAATTAAATCAGGTTACCATAAGGCTGTCATCCAACCCAAAGGTATGTCAAGTTATCGACATTTTAGTTGCTGATATCCCAGAATTTTATGGCTTAATTCTTAGCAGAGATTGGTCAAAAAAACTTCATGGATACTTTGCAACTAACTGGTCGCACATGTGGCTCCCTTACAATGGTAAACCAAATCAAATAAAAGTTGAGCGGGAAAGACATTAGAAATACATAGTAACAGAACCGGAGGCAGAAAATGAACCAATAGCATACAACAATAACATCATTGGAAACTACTCAATAGATTATTTCCTAGGAAATTTTAATGCTCATACTTCAGCTTTCTTAGAACATTCTATTTTATCTCAAGTAGAAAATTTCTCTCAAATAGATAGTTCTAAATGTATTAATTTTATAGATAGTCCTGTAAATAAATCTTTATTTTGGAAGTTATTTTTTGATGATTCTAAGTCTAACGAAGGAGCGGGAGCAAGATGTGTGTTAATAAGTCCAGAGGGAGATAAAACTATGCTAACTTGCAGACTCGAATTTGATTTCACCAACAATACCACAGAATATGAGGCTTTAGTCCAAGGGTTATACAAAGCAATCAGATTAGACGTCAAATGCCTTCAAGCTTTCGAAGATTCTGGAATTGTAATCAGACAAGTACGTAATACTATACATTGTTTTTCAAGTCATTTAAAACATTACCAATCTTTAGTTCAAGATCTGACTGAACACTTTATAGCATTTAATATTTCATCAATTCCCAGACTCCATAATGCTAGTGCAGACCTCTTAGCTAACGTAGCTTCCAAGCTCATTCCTTCAGAAGGTTTTAGCCCTGATCAATTTTCAATTGAATTAATTTTTAGACCATCTATTCTTGATAACATTACCAATTGGAGTATTTTCAATGACGATCCTGATATCGTGAGTTTCCTCACATCTGAAGGATCCTACACCAATCAAATAATTGACGAAGACCAACATGACCGACAATTGCAACAAGATAGCATTAACAATGCCATACCTAAGTCAGTAGTCAAGTTAGAAGACCTTTATGATTTGAAAGATTGGTTTAAAAGATCTACCAATTCAAAACTCCAAAGTTCAACTTTGAACTATGAATTAGTAAATCTAGAAACTAATACCAAACCACAGAATACCAATCTAAGCCTTGGCCTAGCTCCTGAAGAAAAAATAGCGTATATTCGTCTTCTGAGAAAATACAAAAATGTCTTTGCTTGGAATTACGATGAACTCAAAACATACGAAACCTCCATCATCCAACATACTATTCCAATGATAGACGATGAAAAACATGTCCAACAAAAGTTGAGAAAGATCCATCCCAATCTAGAAAACCAGATCAAATCTGAACTCAATAAGTTATTGAAAGCCAAAATAATTTTTCCCGTTCGACATTCTAAATGGGTTTCCAATATGGTCCCTGTTAGAAATAAAAACGGAGACATTAGAATCTGCATTGACTTTCGCATTCTTAACAAAGCCTGCCAAAAGGATAATTTTCCTTTGCTTGCCATGGAACAAATACTGCAGGCAGTCGCGGGGTCAAAATTAATGTCATTCTTGGATGGATTCTCAGGATACAATCAAGTGTTGGTACATCCTGATGATCAATTAAAAACCACATTCAGAACTAAATGGGGCACATACGCATATCAAAAGATGCCATTTGGTCTGATTAACGCTGGTGCCACATTTCAGAGAGCCATGGACATCGCATTCAAGGGGTTAGTTAATAAATCAGTGGTAATCTATTTGGATGATATAACTGTATATTCCAAGAAACGAAACAATCATCTTAGAGATTTAAAACAAATCTTCCAACGTTGTCAAAGGTATGGAATTTCACTTAACCCAAAAAAATCCTTTTTCGCATTAAGTGAAGGAAAACTTCTCGGATTCATAGTGTCAAAATCTGGAATTCACATTGATCCTGACAAAATCAAGGAGATTTCCGCAATACCCCTACCTCACAACAAGAAAGCCATGCAATCTTTTCTTGGCCAGATTAACTTTGTAAAGAGATTTGTTCCAGATTTTTCAAGAATCGTGTCTCCTTTACAAGCAATGATTAAAAAGAACTCAAACTTTAAATTGGGCCAAGACGAACATGAGGCATTCAAACTGATCAAACAAGCAATTGTTAATGCTCCATCTTTAGCAACTCCAAATTTTTTCGATCCTTTTATTTTATATACATTTGCCTCTGATAGATCATATGCTGCGATACTCACTCAAGCAAATCAAGAAAACGCAGAAGCCCCAATCGCTTTTTTCAATTCCAATTTACAAGGGGCTGAGTTGAATTATTCAGATGTGGAGAAACAAGCTTATGCTGTTTTCAAAGCAATTAAATATTTTAGACCTTTTTTACTCAAAACACATACAAAAATCATAGTACTGTTTCCAGCGGTAAGAAATCTTCTAGTACAGAAGGATGTGGGTGAGAAAAGAGCCAATTGGGTTACTGCCTTACAGGAATATGACGTAGAAATCAAACTAGCAAGTATTGTAAAAGGTCAAGGCTTTTGCAAAATGCTGGTCGGAGCATCGCTTATGTCCGAAATTCCATCTGCAGAGATACAAATGTACGAGGTAAGCCTAAACGATGTTGAGTCATTATACGCTGATATCATTTATTATCTAAAGAATGGATACGCTCCTTCAAACCTCGATCATACCAAGAAAAGAGCTCTAAGGTTGAAAGCCAAAAAATATCAGCTCGTGAATGATGTTCTTTTTAGAATAAATTATGATTCTGTTCTCCTTAGATGTCTTGAGAAATCTGAAGCTAAAAAAGTCTTGCAGGAACTCCACGATGGGCCAGCAGGTGGACACTATGCTGGAGACGCTACTGCTCATAAAATCTTACGCGCAGGCTATTACTGGCCCACATTATTCAAAGACTCACATAACTACGTGAGGAAATGTCAAGTCTGTCAAACCGCTGCTGGGAGACAAAAGAAACCATCCTTGCCACTAAAAACAGTTAACATTGAGCAACCTTTCGATCAGTGGGGACTGGACATAATAGGTGAGATCGTTCCTCACTCTTCTAAACAACATAGATATATCCTTACAGCAACATATTACTTTACTAAATGGGTAGAAGCAGTTCCACTCAAGACGACTAATGTTGAACATATCATTGAGTTCATAGATCAGTTCATAATCACCAGGTTTGGGTTGCCTTCTGCTTTAATGTTTGATAATGCATCATATTTTTCTAGTAATGTGATGACTGAATTTTCACTCAAAAGGGGTTTCAAGCTTAAATACTCCGCCAATTACTATCCACAGGGGAATGGATTAGCTGAATCTACAAATAAGAATTTAATCAGAATCATTAAGTGAACCATTGACCAAAATCATAAAAATTGGCACAAATCTTTAATATATGCTTTATGGGCAGATAGAATAACGAAGAAAGCCTCCATCGGCACTTCCCCCTTCAATTTAGTTTATGGGAAAGAAGTGGTTCTTCCAACTCATTTGGCAATTCCCTCTTTGGCCTTAGTTCAAAATATTGATGAAGCACAAACTTCTTCCTTACAACTAAGGCAACCGGAAATAATTAAGTTAGAAGAACAACGAGAACAGGCCAAAATAACTCAAGCTCATAATCAAGCATTAGTAAAAGCCTCTTTTGATTCAAACATGATATCCAGAAAAGACTTTCACATCGGAGATCTAGTTTTAAAATGGGACAAGGCTCATTAGGAAAAAAGGAAACATACAAAATTTCAACGAATGTGGCTTGGACCTTTTCAAATCGTAGAAGCCATAGGTCCGTCTACTTTTATGTTACAGGATTTAACAGGAAAAAGAGATTCTTTACCTGTTAACGGATAGATCCTCAAAAAATATTTTCCATAGGAGATCATTCTTCTATTTTGTAGAGTAGTTGTTTTAGTCTAATAATAAAACCAGTTGTAAATGGTTACATTAGGAATTCACGAAAAAGACACAAATTCTCTTTTAGATTTTGTTTTCTTTTCATTTGTATAAATAGAATTCTTTTAGAAAATTCATCGTTATTATTGAAAGATACAATTAAAGGCTCTACACCTAGAAATGATACTAGTTTCGACTTTGTAAATTTTGACAAAAAACGACCTTTAGTGAGAAATTATTTTATATCAGTCCAATGAAAGATATCAATAACAAAAATGAAGATTCTCTGTAGAAAAGCTCTTTCCAAAAACTCTACTATTATCGTCTAGAGCCATCTTAAGGAAACAATGACTTCTTCCCCACTTAGGAAACTTCAATGTTCAGATAATGATCCAAAGATACACTTTAACTTAAAGAGTAAGAGGTCTCATCATGAGCCGATTTATCATGATCATAGATATTATAGCTTGCTGACTTTGCCAATACTGCATACCACAACAGGGCAATGACTCAAGATTGTTGCAATCAAAAGACAAGGGGTCTCATCACGAGCCAGCTTGTTCAGCAAAGCCATAAATCAAGTGAATGACTGTGTCATAAATTGGCTATCAAACCAAGACATTGTTCTTTAAGGGTAAAAAAGAAAATGAAAGCAATAAGTGTGGATATGGATTTCTCTTTGAAAGTTGTAAATTTCTCTAAGTAGGATACAGGATCATTGCTGGGTAACAGGTAACCCTGTCGAGGCTATAAACACCTGCTAGCAGCAGAGGCTCTACCTACAACAAATGAGCATATTCAAAACTGATTTACAGAGAAGGCTTTGTTTTTATCTTTATAAACCAAGTAGTGACTGATCTAGATACAAGGACTAGCTTGAGAGAGTAAATAATCGAAGTTGAAAATAGAAGAAACAAAATATCATTGATAGGTAAAAGCATGATGTAGTTTGTCTTTCTATAATAAAGTTTAATTTTCTGGAAAATTTTCTGTTTTGGAAGTTTAGAAAATCCAAAAGAAAAGCAGAGATAACTGGTTCTTCCAAGTGAATCACCAATTTTTGTGGCCAGCAACAACCCCCCTTCTTATTTAGTGTTATTCTTAATACTAAATAAGTGGGGGCCCTTAGTCAAAAAATTTAAAAATCAATTAGTGCTTGGATTTCCTTTTTCAATAAAACTTACCGTCATAAGCTTAGAAGAATATCCTTCAAAAATCTAAAAAGCTTAGGTTTTATGGTAAGATAGGATAAAATCACACCTTAAGAAATATCGCATCGAAAAAAGATAATGGATACCTCCTTACAAGTAGAAGTCTAAGATTGCGAGATCGCAATGCGAAACTACACATTAAGAAAACATTTATTGCATCGCATGTCTAAAAAATCACTTACGCTAAAAAAGTTTAAACTGCCGATATGCGATGGCGCATGTTGCAAATCGCATTTCGCAGAAAATAGATTAACAAATGATTGGCATATATTGTGCTCCAGCGATTTGCGATATTGCGATTTTGTGATATAGCGATGTTGCGATTTTGCGATATTGTGAATTTGTGATATTGCGATATAGCGAGCTAGAAACCCTGCAATGTTGCGATTCTACGATGTTGCGATCTGTGATATTGTGAAGCAAATCGCAAAATCGCTTCATCGCAGATCTTTCGGACTCGTCGTTCAAAAAAGTATTTTCCATAAACCGAGACCTGGTTATGCGCTTTAATGCTAATTAATGAGTTAGTTGCCAGTCATTCACGGAATATGGTTTTGTGCTTATCGAAAAGTCATTTCACATAAGGTGGTGTATTTTATATGCCTTCTGCATTTAAAACTTTCCCGTCACCTTTCCTTATCACTATTCTCACTTCACCTGTAAATTACAGGAATGGAGAACAGAGAAATATACAAAGCAGTATACAGGATATCATGGGAAAGAAAGGCAAAACTCCGAGTTCCGAAGACAAAGAAATGGCGCCCTTGTATACAGACACTACCTGTAACAGAGACGCTGGTATTGCTACTTGGGAAGCTATGTATAGTCTACTTGAGGAAGAGAATCCTAAAGTGATGGAGGTTGCAGCTGCTGCTAACTCACATGGTTCTTCTGAGGCATCCATTACAGAGCTAGCTTGTTCGTTCTTACACAGGATAGCGGCGAGGCCCAAAATTCTTCCATACACGGACATGATTAAATCGATACTGGACAGCGCTGATATCAGAAATAGACAGTTTAAGACTCAGGGTCAAGGACTCGTTGGCTCATTCACTTCACAAGATTTGAGGCTCATGTATCATTTGCGAGAGCCACAGGCGGCTTATAACAAACAGTTCATGGAGATGTTTGCAAAATAAAATCAAGACCTGGTAGAATGCATCAAAGACTGGTCAAGGGGGGATGAACCGCTAAAAAAGGATAAACATGGTATGTATAGTATTGGTTCTCTCACCTCCCCGTATTGATTTTCTGCTGCCATACTCTATAGACCTTTTGGAAAGCCAGACATTAACAAATTTTCATCTGAATGGCTACCATTATTGGATGCTGCCACCAATGCTACTATAGTGGACTGGGCTAAAATATTGTCTGATAACTTAGTCACAGCCATTGTAGATTACCGGTCTAAAAGAACTGTTTCTCTGAGAATCTATCCCCCTTTCTTCTTATCTGCATATGTGATGGATGCGATCTGTTATATTTCCAAGTTTCCTTTGATGGGTTGGAAATGGACGACTCAAGACCCCTTACCCATTCATATCTATCATAAAGAATTGTGGGACTCTAAGTTCACTCCGTATTTCTACAATATTTGCCATGGAATCATGCTGCCCATGTACAAAGTGTTGTATGATAAAGATGCTCCAAGATTTTCTCCTGAAGCAGAGGTAGATATACTCCCTGTTGCGAGATGGTTCGGAGAAGAACTGTTTACATATTTTAGGGTATTTAGAAGTCTCGCTTCCCCTCACGTCTTACCTTTGTATGTTCTTGATAAACTCTTGGCACGAGAAATTGCTTATCAAACCTGCGGAGAAGGAGGTTTGACTAAAGATTTAAAAGAAAAAAAGAAGGCTATTTGGCCACAATTTCCTGTGGCCTGTGGGGCCTTTTCACTATTTGATGTAGGCCATGCATTCAAAGAAGTAAACAACATAACATGTCTACAATTATTCAAATTTCCAGGAAGACCGTTCGACCCTTATGATATTGCTAAGAATTTCACTATTGCACTCAAAATAAAGGTATTTTCTGGAGAAGAAGATATTTTTGATGACACGTTCCAACAAAAAAGTACACTTGAAGAAATTCTGCAGTCGGCTCAAATGCAATTCCCTCCAACAGAATTTCAGCAGTTCATGATATACAGGGAAAGAAGGTTAGCTAGTATCCCCTTGGAAAAACTACACTTGGAACCTGTAAGGGAACCAACTCCAAGTATTAGTCTTAGTGGAAGTTTAGGCACAGATAGATCTAAATCTAAGTCCGGGAAAGAAACATCTGAACATTCCAAGAGATCAGAAAGTGACCATGGTAAAAGCGAGGGGTCAGTAAAGGATACTGCCCAATCAAAAGAGCTCCCACAGCAACAGGCTTTTACCTCCCCACAAATAGATCCTCCCCCTCTCATCGTTCAGCCACCATCAGTTAGAACTGAGCTAGATAAAGAATGGGAGACCTTCAATGATTTGATCAATCTTGAAGGACAAGGCACAAAGACACCTGTGAGCAATGTACAGACAACAGAAGATATAGTCACAGGAACAATTAGCAATGTCTCAGATATGGAACATATTCCTATTACCCCATCCTCTGAACTTATACTCAAGATAGAAGAGATTCCTCCTCTTGATATATTTTATAGTCCACAACACAAGGCAGTAGTGAGAAGACAAAGGAAGAAAAGGAAATTGGAGAACGTGCTCTCTCATGATGTAGAGCAATTAGACATCCTATGGCAAGATCCTACTACCGATCCCACTGAGAATCTCACCAAATTATCTCAGATCGCAGGAGCATATGCCTCAGCGATTATTGATAAAGATTTTTAGGTACAGCAACTGCTAAAAGGAAAGGAATACCAGATACAAGTTTTGCAACAATAGTTGCAACAAGCCAACGCCAACAACGAAGCACAGAAACAGCTTGAAAGGCTACAGCAGGACTTCCAACAAATGCAGATAGGCTACCAGAACAGTTTGGCTGAGAGAGAAAAACAGTTACAGGATATGCAGGAGATGCACAAGGATGATCCTAAACTTACAGAATTCATCACAAAATCCATTTCCTTGAACGAACAACTACTACAGCAATAGGAAGCATTGAGCCAAAGAATATCACAGTGGAACTCGTATTGCGAAATAAGTGATAAAATCACTAATCAAGTCGTGGATTTACGACATGATTATGATTTAATTGATAAACGAGTTACTGAATATTTGGCTTGGCAAGAAACAGAGGAGGGAAAAAGAGCAGGTGCACCAATAATCAACGACAATCACAAAGAAATGCTCTTTAACAAATGGGATGTGCAAATCAGGAAAGCAGAGCAAGCGGCAGAAGAAGCAGCCACAACAGCAAACAGTGTTATTGACTACATAAATGAAAATTTGCACAGGGAAAATCTGATCTCAGAAACCACTCCAGGGTATCTACCAAAAGCTCAGCAACTACAAATAGGCTGGAGACAGAAGGCTCAAGAAAAGGCAGAATCAATCCAAAGGTTAACCAAGTTGAATTGGGATTCTTACTAGGCATACTTAGTAAAACCACATAGCCAGTGTATGACTCTCAAGTGTATCATCAATTCTGCCGAGAAGATGGCGCCAGCTCTTGCCGATTCTGTTTTCACAGCACAGCTAAAGTCGGAAGTCGGCCAGCCGACTCTTCTCAAACAAATGCTGAATGCGTGCGATTTCAAGGATCAGATACAGAAATAGTTAGTAGTTTTAATTTTAGATTCAATGTTAGTATTAATTTTTCCTTATTTTTGCCTGAAATGAGAACGGTCATTTAAACCGTATCCTACATTTTTGTAATAAGTTAATTTTAGATTTAGTTAGTAGTATTTAAACCCTTCTCATGCATTTAGAGAAGGGTCCTGAAATTTATCAAAAACTTATCCCCAGAACATGCACTTTTGTACCCTCTGAGGAGGTTTTGATGAATGAATGGAACAAGAATTATTTATATCTGTATTTAATATTTGCTACTGATGTTGCACTTCTGTACTCTTAGTGGATGTTGGATTAAGAAGAGATATATCATTATCGCTTGAAGCTCATGAGTAGAACTAGTTATAAATGGTACTTCTATCTCTTAACTATTTCTGCCTTTGTGTTAAAAGTGATATTCATGTTCAGCTGTTTATATATTGATGCATGAATGTCTGAGTTATCATTTGGAACTTTTGTACGGTGATAGCTATTTATTTATGCTTAATGTACGAGTAGCTTATTATGCGATATGCCTTTCACAACTGTTTCGTCTAACTTTTTATACGAAGTGGTTCATCTTTATTGAATTATTTTCTCATAACAGTTGAATGATATTTATTATCGATTGTTATTTGAAATCATTTTAGATCGCATCACAGAAGGATTACACCCTGGGTTAGTGTACACTTAGATATTTCTACTTATTAGAATACAATTTGCATGTTATTAGATTAGAGTTAGAATTAGAGCATCTCACTTAGGAAATTTTAGAAAGGAAATATCAATTCTTCACACACACACACATAAATTGGGAAACTGGTCCCATATCCCCAGTTGGACCCACTATACCAAACGGAAAAGGAGTTGCTAACAAAGATTCGGACCGGGTGGGTATCCCCTTGTTGTATACCTGATTTTCGGGGCTTCAACACCAGGTTGTAATGAAGAAGAAGAAAAGGAAATCAAAAGGTTGCAGAAAGGTATAGGTTGTTGGTGTGTTTGTGTTGCCTTGATATCACTTGTTGAATTATGTACTCATGAGTCCCTATGTATCATGTTGATTCTTTTGTACACTTGTTGAGGGCTATCATGTTGATGTAAAATGCTATCATAAGTCTTACAAGGTATGTAGAAGAAATTTCATGAGGTAATAAGTCCCCATCTAAAGTTGAGCTCCATGTGTGCTACAGGTCTAGTTGATGATGTGTGTAGAGTCTTGCTGAGTCATGCATTTTGTTTCTTGATGTTAATTTGGCCTTGAAAGGATGGTTTACAGGTCATGTCACCCCCTTGAAGATCTGTTGCAAGTTTGAGGGCAAGAAATCTTCTTTTCCTGATTTTTTTCCCTACTCGCATGCGTAAAGGCCTGTGGGAGTGACTCAAATTTCCTAGTTGCTGGTTGGATGTGTTTGATGAGCCCTGAATTGGGTAACTTATTGGGCTCATTTTTCCTAATTTTCCTTGTTCAATCCTCCATTTTTCATAGATTATGCATGCTTTTCTAGTATGTTTATGTTATTTGAACGAATAAGGGTGGTCACTCTACCAAGGAGGCTAACACGTGGTCATTTCAGGTTTTTTGGACAAATTTTGGAGCAAAACCGAGCAATTATGGCCCTGGTGACAGCCAAGATTGAGGTGAGGATTCATAGGGAGGTTGTCTGTGGCATTAAATGGCCCTTCCTCAAAATCTCCACCCTCAACTCCGAGCTCAATAGGCCACCAAAACGAGTTCCAAAGGCAGCCAAGCAGCTTTGGGAAGAGTGACTGTTTACTAGCAGTTGGAACAGCCGAGTCCCTTAAATCTAGGAGGGTTGCTAGCCCCCTCGTATTGTATAAATAGGAGGGCCTAAACCTTCGTAGTTTACTTTTGGAACTGTTGGTATTTGCACTATAGTGCTGTCCTTTTTCACCTCGTTTTTCTTAGCTACTGTTGTACAACTTTCTTGTGATGATTATTTTTGAGTAATGAGAAGCAGCTTTACTTGGCATCAGATCTGAGTTCTTTATAAGAGCCTACAGCTCTTGGGGTTGGGCCCAACCCGGGTGCTAAGGCCTCCTTTATGTATTGTTATTTGTTCTTTATGTATTTGCAAAATCATTTCTGCTAAGTAGATTAAATCTTGCTGATTAACTAGGTCACTGTTAATGGCTAGAAAGACTGTTGATGCTCAGATTTAGTTGATAGGTTGTTAACAGGGAAAGCTTCAAAAAAGGGCCATCAAACATCTCTTATTTCACCTCTCCCTCAGTGGGATCAGGAGCTGGGATCAGGGTGACCTTGCTGCCCACAAAAACACTGATTTTGCTTTGCCATGCAATCACTAGTGTTTGATTTTCATTTGTAGAAGTTGGTTACAAGTTTAGACTTTTGCTTGCTTAGTTGCATGAGTTAGTATACATGGTTTCATTGCAGTTCAAACTTCTATTCATTCCCTTTACTGACAGCTAGATCAGATTAGGTCAACATGACTAGGTCTTTGATTTTACAAGTCTTCGTCGGTTCAATTGGAAAAACGACTTGCAGAGCACCTGTACCACTTCTTTACCTACCCATACTCCATCAAACCCATCTGTTCCATCCCTCAGCTCAGCTTCTAGCCTTACGTTTTCCATTTTCTCACATAACCCTAGATTTTGTGCATCATTGCTTCAGTCCTCCTTGAGCAAATCCAGCCATCTACATCTATCCTCAACTCCATCCACCAAGTCCTGGACCACCTCCAGCCCTTATCCTACCTCTATACCCACTCCTTCACCTTTCTTCATCCATCCATCCTCCAAAATCCCATTTCTGAACATCCTGTAGAAAAGTTACAGACATCATGTAGAAAATTACAGACATCCTGTAGAACCCCTGCAGACTTCCTGTAGAAGCTCACGAATGAGGTTTCTTGATAGCCAAACTCTGTGAAACTATCTGGAAGGGTGTTAGGGACCCCTTAGGCCCTCTCTGAACCTTCCCGACCTCATCCAAGCATTTCCTCTCGCCAATCCACCTCTGCACAGTCAAAACAGTCAAATCGCATGCATGATAATTCTGGCAACTTATTCAAAAATACAAAAAGATGTTTTTTTCAGATGTTACTGTAGAAGTAGCTTAGATACATGTATTTACCTTCCTAGAAGTCAATGGCATTTCTTTCAGAAGCTTTCATCCTCTTTCTTGCATCGGTATGGATAGCTGGTAAAATTAGGGTTTGTTAGGGTTTACGTTTCCTTTCAGCTTTCCAGTTTCTTTCTGCAAGTAGATCAGCCTTCTTTAAGTTAGCTTTCGTCCATTAGTTAAAAAGCTTCTTCTTAGAGCTCATAGAAGTTGGATTAAGCTCCTAGCAGACTTCTGCCAGTTGACCAAGTGACAACTGTGGCAAGAGCTAGTACTTGTGCATACAGCACCGTCGCTTCCAAGTTTGTTACGAACTACCAGGTTGATAAAAGTAAAGAAGGGAGTCCCAGGAGTTGCAGCATTATTGCTGCAATACTGGAGCTCACCACTCTTTTGGGCGCCATTTCCGGGGAAGCGTCAGAGTATTGGTGATTGCTACTTTTCTTCTATTTTCCTACTCTAACCTTCTGCTAAGTAGTTTATTTCAGTTCCATTCTGCAATTTCATTTCTGCAAAAGTAAATTAGACATTTCCTGCTTTCATAGATTAGCCTTTCAATTTCGTAATTTCAATTCTGTAAGCGTAGAATAGAATTTCAATTCTGCAAGCATAGTCTAGCATTTCATTCTCGCAATTTGATTTCAGAAAAATAGATTAGTCCTTTCCTGCTTTCATTTCAATTCTGCATTTTCATTTCTACAAGATAGATTTTAGTTAGTTGCAATTCCATCTGTTTCAGTTTTGCAGGTACAAGCAGGGAAAAAAGCAAAAGCAACCAAAAATCCTTTCATGCCTCGTAGGAACAGAGATAATACTGGAAAATTCCTACCCAACACCCCCACCACTTCACTGAGTCACCCTTCTCTCTTCTTTGGTGGCAGTGATCTAGAAGAACCTATAGGTGAACCTCCTGAGATATACGAAGATCCTATAATAGAAGAAGAGCAAGAAAACATTCCTTTTGAGACCATGGCTGACAACAGAAATGGTAGAGACGATGACGAGAGAATAGAAGGTACCTTCCCCATCCGAGAGACCAACAGGGACATGAAAATGAAGAACATAAGTCCCTCAGCCTTACCTCATTTCCATGGATTGACCACTGAAGACCCTGATACCTTCCTGTTTGAGTTTGCTGTCCTTTGTCGAACTTATGACTATACAGAAGATGAGAAAAAGTTGAAACTCTTTCCCTCTACCCTCAAGGATGCAGCATTACGCTAGTTCATGGGGTTACTTGGAAACAATATCACTACTTGGGCTCAGATGCAACAAGCCTTTAAAAACAAATACCGGGATTACTGTAGGTCAAAGGAAACCAAGGGAGAAATCTTTCGGATGACCATGGGAAATGATGAGTCTTTAGAAGACTACGAGGAAAGGTTCCAACTTAGCTATAAACGGGCCAGGTGCACACTTGACCCTGAATCTCTAAAGCTAGTTCTGCTCCAAGGAGTCCCTGAAGACCTTCTAGATACCCTTCATATGCTAGCTGGAGGAGACATTTACCAGTTGCCTTATGAGGACATAAAGACTGTGTTTAGAAACCACTCTAGGGCAGCCCGAAAGAGAGGTAGGGGGAATCCACTTTCAGCTAGTACTACCTTCTCCAAGCATGAGTTTGCTAATCAAATGGAAGACCTCAAAAGTGAGATGAGACAGACCATTGCCATGCAACTTGATACTTTCTGAATCCAACAAAAGAAAGAGGAAGCTGAGAGGGCTTTGGCCACTTTTTGTCCCAGATGTACGAGGAAGTACCCTAAGAACAAGTGTCCATTGCACTCAGTAGAGGTATGTTTCGTTTGTGAGGAGAACCACCCCACAAACCAATGCCCAACCTTACCCGGATTCAAAGCCATGTACCAAGGGACTGAGGCACCCACTGAACCTCTCTACTTCCTTAACCAAAGGAGGTCGCATGGACCCAGACCTTACCAGCAGGGGATGCAAGGGACATCCCAAGCTTATTATAGCCCCAACCAATCTACTCACATGCCTTATTGGGGTCCCCCTGCTCATCCTTCCTGGTCTGCACCTCCTCTGTGGTCTTATCCACCTCAATACCATACTCAACCCATTGCTCATTCGTTTCACTCACATGTCCAGCCACAACTTGAGTGGAATGCACCTCAGCCAGGGTGGAGGCCCCAATACAACTCTCCTCCCGCCATTCTACCTCCACCACTGGCTCAGCCACAACCATTACCTCTTGTTCCTCCAAGACAACCCCAGATGCCTGCTCAACCGAACCTGAACCCCAACAACCAACAGGCGTAGCAGGTATACATTGGGGAGACGACATGTCCTACCTATGCTGTGGAGATCCAGGAGATCAACCTGCGATCCGGGAAGACCCTTCCAGATCGCCAACCTCCTCCCCCAGAGGACGAGGAAGAGAAACAGGAAAGTGAACCCAAAGCCATTCCACCCTTTCCTTAGCGACTAACAGTAACCACACAACCAAACCCAGAGGAGACTGAACTTTTGGGAGAACTGAAACAGTTGTGTGTGAAAATACCACTTCTCCAGGCCATCAAATATGTACCGATATACAACAAATTGATTAAGGAGAAGTGTTTCAAGCAGCCAGGCAGGCGAAAGAGAGATGCCTCGACTATCAATGTCATTAGACAACTGTTCGATCTAATGTTGGGGCAAGTAATCTGTCCAAAGTATTTGGACCATGGGAGTCCTGTAGTTGATGTCCACATCAATGGCACCATAATTCATAGGAGAATGAATCCAGCCCTTAAAGACATTGTCAAAGAATAATTGCAAAAATTATTGGATGCAGGATTCATCTACCCTATCTCCGATAGTGAGTGGGTCTCGCCTCTAGTGCTTGTGCCCAAAAAGAACGGGAAGTGGAGAATCTGTGTAGATCACCGAGAACTTAACAAAGCCACCAAGAAAGACCATTTCCCTTTGCCTTTCATAGATCAAGTGTTGGATGGACTGGCAGGGAAGAAGTTCTTCTCTTTCCTAGATGGGTTCAGCGGGTATAACCAAATCCAAATCAGCCCGAAAGACCAAGATAAAACCACCTTCACCTGTCCTTGGGGTACCTTTTCCTACCGAGTCCTTCCCTTTGGGCTATGCAATGCTCCTACCACTTTCCAGAGAGCAGTATTGAGCATCTTTTCTGAGTTGGTCCATGATTCGGTAGAAATCTATATGGATGACTTTACTCCTTATGGGTCCAACTTCCAAGAAGCATTGACTAATCTGGGAAAAGTTCTAACCAAGTGCATTGAGATGAACCTATCCCTCAGTCCCAAAAAATGTGAATTCCTGATGACTGAAGGGACCGTGCTAGGTCATACCATTTCTCGGCAAGGATTACAGGTGGACCCTAATAAGATTGCTATCATCCAAAAGGTCCCACCTCCTCAAAAGGTAAGAGATGTTCAGAGTTTCCTAGGCTTAGCAGGATATTATCGAAGATTCATTAAAGACTTCAGTAAGCTAGCCTCACCGTTGTTTGGCCTCTTAGGGAAAGATGTTGAGTTTAAATGGACTGGCAACTGTCAAGGGGCACTGGATGAGTTGAAAGATAAGTTGGTGTCCGCCGCAATCTTGAGAGGTCCAAACTGGGCCCTACCTTTCCACATCCACACTGATGCCTCGAACAAAGCCATAGGGGCAGCCTTAGGGCAAGTTGAGGAGAAACTCCCATATGCCATATACTTCGTCAGCAAAAACCTGTCCAAGGCAGAAATGAACTATTACGTAACCGAGAAAGAGTTCCTGGCTGTAGTCCATTCCCTAAACAAGTTCAGACACTACATCACTGTTTATCAAACATTTGTACACACTGATCATGCTGCGATTAGATATTTAATGAATAAGCCTGATGTCAATGCTCGTATCATTAGATGGTTACTTTTGTTGCAGCAATTTGATTTGACGATTGTTGACAAGCGAGGTAAGGAAAATGTTGTTGCTGACTTCTTGTCTAGATTGGACTTGCCTGTAGGTGAAGAAGGAACAGTAGATGACCAGATGCCCGATGAACATCTGTTTGCTATCTTAGTACTCTCTCCATGGTTTGCTGATGTAGCAAATTACTTGGTCTCAGCACAATTCCCTCCGCATCTATCCTCAAAGGAAAAGAGCAGAATTGTAAGGAAGAGTGCCCCGTTCACTTGGATCGGGGACAACCTGTTTAAACTTGGCCCAGATCAGATCTTGAGACGTTTTGTTAGGGAGGAGGAAGTCTTTGACATCCTCCTAACCTGTCATGACGGACCTTATGGAGGCCACTTTGCAGCAAAGAGGACTGCCTTCAAAATTCTACAGGCAGGCTACTATTGGCCTACTCTTCATCAAGATGTCAGAAGATACATCAGCCAGTGTGACCGATGTCAGAGGATGGGGAAACCGACTCCAAGGGATGAAATGCCTCTCCAACCTCAAGTGACCTTCGAGCCATTTGAGAAGTGGGGCATGGATTTTGTGGGTCCTATCAACCCTCCTTCAAAGCAACGATCTTACATCATTGTGTGCACCGACTATCTGACCAAGTGGGCAGAAACGAAGGCAATCAAAGTAGCAACAGAAGAAAAGGTGGCTGAGTTTCTGAGGGAAAATATCTTCTACAAGTATGGCTACCCAAGAGAGTTAGTCACAGATCAAGGAAGCTAGTTCACCTCCAACCTGATTGAAGATTTGCTCGCTCATCACAAGATCAAGCACAAGACTTCCACCCCCTATCATCCTCAAGCAAATGGGCAGGTAGAAGTCACTAATAGAGCATTGGAAGGGATTTTGACTAAGGTTGTGAGCAGCAGTAGAAAGGATTGGGCAGATCGCTTGGTTGAGGCCACCTAGGCCTACAACACCACTTGGAAAACTACAATCAGTTTCACACCTTATGATTTGGTCTACGGGAAGAAAGCTTTGTTGTCCATAGAGTTCGAGTACAATACATTGAGGGTAGCAGCTCAGCTGGACCTAGATCTCAACCATGCTCAATGTGAAAGATTATTGCAGCTCAATGGATGAGATGAACAAAGAAGGCAGGCCCTCCACTAAGAAGTAGTTCAACTCCAGAGGAAGATATGGCATGACCGGCACCTTAATGAAAATCAATTCCAGCCGGGAGATTGGGAGCTGCTGTATGACTCAAGATACAAGGCTTTCAAAGGAAAGCTGAGGACAAGATGGTTAGGACCATATACAGTGGAGAAATGCAATGACAATGGTTCAGTCCTTATCAGGACCATTGATGAAGAAGCCATCCCCATGCTTGTCAATGGGCATCGATTCAAAATCTACAAGAAACCCCTTTCAAGGCAGGAGTTCATTGAAACTATGGAAAAATCAGTGTTGGTAGTAGAGCAGGGCTCTGCCTCTATTTCGGCCACACCTTAATCATCAAAAAAAACAAAAGGGGGAATAAAAAGATCCCTGGGTGAAAACCTCGCTGAGGCGCCCAGGGCAGACAGTGAAGGTGAAAACCTCATGGAGGCGCCCCAGCTGTCTCTCAGAAAATAAAGAAATGGAGTAAAAAAGAGATCCTTGGGTGAAAACCTCTCTTAGGTGCCCAGGGCAGATAGTGGGGGTGAAAACCTCATGGAGGCGCCCCTGCTGTCTCTCAAAAATAAAGAAAAAAGAAAAAAGAAAAAGAAACAGGTCTAATCTCTGGAATTATTGCAGGTTGCAAGGAATACAGTGCAGATGAAAAAGGTCTCGCAAAACGAGGACAGGGGTCCGCACCAAGCTACTAGACATCCTCACAGACACCCCCTCCATGGCCAATCACTTTTTCTAGGATTTGAACCCATTCAGGTCGAGATTCAACCTCCTACAGGAAGTTTTGAGGCTTTCTACAGGAAGTTTCGCATTTCTACAGGAAACATCCTGTAGAGCCTTCGGGCAAGCCAAAGTCGATTTTGGAAAGGGATTTAAAGCTTGAAGTCTGTTGATGAGACCAGCAGCCACTCCTCTCTTCCATCCATCACCAGTTTCATCTCTCTCCACCGCCATTACAACAATCTGGTCCTGTATTCCTGCATAGTCATGCAAAGAGACCTGTTTTCTTCAGATTGCAATTTTTTTTTCTTTCAAGGGACAAATCAAGTACATGAAGGCTCGCACACTCTACCTGTTAAAGCTTCATCAGGACCCTTCAATCGTGAATGCAACCCTGCTCATTTCAGCATGCATCCCAGGAGGAGAAACAGCTACAGGATGTCCTACAGGAATCCTGTAGCAGCTTATCCGCCTGGAGTACACACTATGGAGTCAATAACAGTTGAAATCAACGCAGGAGGCATGTAACCAGCTCCGCTTGAACGTGAACACCTCCTCGACAGCTGAGAAAAGACAGAGCCATGCATGCAACGTTCACCACCAGTGGATCGGGTCCCGAGGCCTTGCATGCAACATCAGCCAATGAACGAAGGAATTCCAGCGCCTGTGCATGAAGCAAAAGTGAGCAAGGCCATCGTTCCACATACAGAAACCTACAGAGCACATTCGCGGCCACACAGGTAAGTGTCTAACCTTATTTCGTGAAATTGCATAGACTATATTATGAAAACTACATGTCTGTGAATGGTGCGGATTGAACGAATTCGGTGGCCAATCAACTGGCCACACACATTTAGTCGAATGGCCTCGTGGGATCCGAACGAGCTCGGTTACACTCGAATCCGCCAAAGGGACGTGGAGCCGACACGTGAGAAGTGTCCAGTCGAGGAAAATCAACGGATTGGCAGTGAAATTGGCGGATGGGCAGTGATGACGGCGGGTAATGGCAGAGATAGAAAATGGCGGTCAGAGATACGCCGGAGAATGATGGCCATGACGTTGGCTAACGGATCGGCCTAGACACCTCACCCCCGTGCCATGAATTGCGTCGTAATTCAAAATCTTTCGGCCAGAGCACTCACATTAATCACTGTCATTTACTCTTGCAACCGGTTTTCAGCAACGTACGTGTCCTCCTCTGCAGTTCATTAGCCCGAGCTTCTCGGCCTGTTTCAAACTCCTCCCGTGTCCCAGGCTTGCTCAGAAGCGCCGTGACATCCTCCAGAAGCCGGCAAAGCTCTCTACAGGAAGGAGCTCTACAGGAAGCACAACATAGCCTCCCGGAGCAGAGAAACCCAGATCTTCTGCATCGGAATTGGAGTTTCGAAGAGAGGTAGGCTTGAAAAACGCCATACCCATGCATGATATTTCGAAAGGTGGTAAATTAAACTGTTTGGAGTAGGGAAAGTTAAAACAAGTCTACCTGTGGGTCAAGAATGGTGGTTTTCCTATATGATACACGGAATTTCTTTCAAATGATGCTGCGTCACATTCTCCTCCATGGTTCCTGTTAACAAATTCCTCCTATAGAAACGATAAACCTCTGTAAGGGCTGATCTGTGCATAAAAAATGTGACTTGTATGTGATTGGTGTGAAAATTAAGCTCTGCACTCTGTCTGTGAGAGCCTAATTTCCTTTTGACAGTTGAGTTTTGGGCAGCAGCAGCATTATAACCAGGGAATTGGTGAAAAGGGAGATACAAACATCTGAGAAACCTTGTCCTAAGAATCAAAGGAGGAAACCATACACAGAATTCCCCTTCTGATCAGAACACAAGCCAAAATAGAGCATTTTCACCATGCCAGGAGGGTTTATTAGAAAGGAACCCTCGGATTCTAGGATATTGCAAGAAAACCCCGAGGTGGTAGACCCATTTACCCGTGCCAATTGGATGACCTTCTGTGATAGAATTCAAGGTCATGATGATGAGGTAACAGAAGAGTTCTTAATGTCTCTGCAGCCCAAATCCAGGATACTGGCCACTGTAAATTTCAGAGGACTAACCTTAAAACTCACCCCAAAACTCATTAGTTGAGTCACTGATTTTCCATTGGGGATACCCTAGAGTAAAGAGGAGAGGGCATTGGGCCAAAAAGCCAAAAAGGCATTCTTCCTACCAGAAGAACAGTTTTCAGAGGATAAAAATGGGGTCCGGAGAGCCAGCCTACATCCATTTTGGAGCGAGGTCAGCCTTCAGATCATGAAATACATTACCTGTGAGGGGCGGTTCAGTATTGTATATGGTTATCACTTCCGGTTGCTCACTGAACTCAGGCATAAGATGGATTTACCCATAGAACAAAAGTTAAGCATCCCATATTTCCTCCTACAATCATTGATGGAGTGTGGCACAAAAATGAAGGAAGGGACACCGGACCAGATGGCTCATCATGGGCTTATCAAGCTTCTAGTAGAAGATGCCCTCCATACCTATACTGTCCCTCTATCCTGGGAGATTTTCCGCAATATGTCCAAGAATGATGATATCTAGATTCTGGCCGAGGAACTCACTTCATCCAGCAGTGAGGAAAGGGAGCACATTGGGGCAGAAGAGAAAGCCAAGGGTAAGGAACCCCAGGACAGACCACCACAGAAAAAGCAAAAAGAGAAACAAGAGAAGGGCCAAGCTGCTGAGCCCAAAACTGTAGGTGGAATAAAGGCACAAACGCCAAGGGAGAAACGGTTGCAAATCAGGGCAGAAATGACTGAAAAAGTCCAAGCAAGTGAGGGCACATCCAAGGAAACCACAGAAAAATTGAAGGAGAAGGCACCCCCAGCCAAGCAGGCCAAAACAACAAAAATCGTTTCTACAGGAAGCCCGAAAACTGTTTCTACAGGAAGACAGAAAACAGTCAGCACAAGAATTTCTACAGGAAGTCTGAAGATAGAGCAACAGAGGGAAAAATCACCGGAAATTTTAGCCAGGGAGGCAGCAGCTGTGTTGGCCACCCTAAGCACATCTCCCAAGCAGAAGGGAAAGATAAAGAGGGAGCCTCCCCTGTATTTTAAGGCAAGAAGGAGTGTGAGGATTAAGATTGGCAGACCCCAGCCACCATCAAAAGAACCAATCACAATTGTAGACACTCCTACCAGACAAAAGGAGAGGTCCCCCTCCAAGGCATCCATCACTTATGAACGGGGAAGCCCGAAGACATCCACCTGGAAAGAGAGAATGAAGATGTTAGACACAAAGGCCTCTCTATAGGATGCTGAGACTATTCTACAGGAAACACTGGCTAGGTTGAAGGAGACCGAAGCAATGGAAGGTGAGGCAACTAAATCACCACAGGAGGAAGAAAAGGTGGAGAACATTGTGGAACCTAGCTCCCAGCCTAGCTTGGGCTCCCACTATAAATTCTTAGAGGCTGGAAAGATCATTCCTCAAAAATTCACAGTGCCACTTTTCCTTGCACTAGAAGAAGAGAGAGTGAGGACCCACACATGGATGAAAATTGCTAAGTCCAAGGGTGTGGCGGATATAGGTCCTCTGGAGGAACAACTCAAAGAGGCAAGGAGGGAATTGGCTATGGTACGACATGTGGAGAGCAGCCAGCGGGTCAAGCTACAGGAAGAAAATGAGCTGCTTAGATAGCAGCTACAATTACAGGGACAGAGGAAGGAAGATAGGCCTCATATCTTGGGAGAACAACAGCAACAGGAGGAGCCCACAACAACCAAAGATACCCCTGATGAACAGAAGAGAAAGGAAGGGATGCAGACTGAAATTGAGACACTGAATCGACAGCTACAGGAAAAAGAATTGGAGACACAGTCTCTGAAACAGCAGGTACAAGAAAAGGAGGCCCAACTGGCCTGCATGGCCAGCTGGGCAATGGAAGCTCTGCAGTGTAGGTAGCCTGCCAAATCATATGCCCTATACCTCAAGGATCAGTGGTTACAGTTTCAGATCAATACCTTGGCCCAAAGGGGCATCACCCCAATCCAAAATTATCATCAGTTTGCAGCTCTATTTGGTAGTAGTTCATCTGAGGATAGGGCCAAATTATCAGAGTTCTACTTGCACAACTTCGCCCTTCCGAACATGAACGTATGGAATCCCAACACGGTGATAGGAGATGTCCAGCTTATGGCCATAGCCTCTTGGATGAGCCAAGAGGAGAAGAGAGCAGCAGAGGTCCGCAATATCATAGGCAGAGAGCTCAGTGAGCCACTTATGATTAGAGCAGAGCCAGATGACCCCTCAGTGGTGATAAGCGCCCACCAGCACTTGGCCAACAGTCCTCAGGATCTACCGAAATACATTGAGCAACAGGCTCAAGCCATTGCCCACTTTGAGGACATGGAGAGACTGTTGGGAGAGAACTGCATGCATGCCTGCACAAGGCGGTGGAACACACTGCCTCACAGCCTGAAGATAAAATAATACCCCTCTCCCACCAGGATGAGGGAAGCCTTGGCAAGGGTACCTCTCTACAAATAGTTGATGCAGAATTTGCAAGCCAATTGGATTGGCCTGAAATTCAGTCCCCCTTTACTTTTGGGATTGCTAGAAGGAGTGAAGGAAGAGGAGGAAGGTAGACAATGGGAGGAAGTGGAAAGGAAGGTAGGATTCCACGACCGGGAAGAGGATATCACAGCGGAGTCTTGGGACGTGAGGGAGGCGATCAAAGCCATAAAGGATGATGAGCTGGACTACTTGCTCAGAGGATGAGCAACCCATTTAGCAGGGGGGTGATGATGAGCCCTGAATTAGGTAACTTATTGGGCTCATTTTGCCTAATTGTCCTTGTTCAATCCTCCATTTTTCATATATTATGCATATTTTTCTAGTATGTTTATGTTATTTGAACGAATAAGGGTGGTCACTCTACCAAGGAGGCTAACACGTGGTCATTTCAGGTTTTTTGGACAAATTTTGGAGCAAAACCAAGCAATTATGGCCCAGGTGACAACCAAACTTGAGGTGAGGATTCATAGGGAGGTTGTCTGTCGCATTAAATGGCCCTTCCTCAAAATCTCCACCCTCAACTCTGAGCTCAACAGGCCACCAAAACGAGTTCTAAAGGCAGCCAAGCAACTTTGGGAAGAGTGACTGTTTACTAGCAGTTGGAACAGCCGAGTCCCTTGAATCTAGGAGGGCTGCTAGCCCCCTCGTATTGTATAAATAGGAAGGCCTCAGCCTTCGTAGTTTACTTTTGGAACTGTTGGTATTTGCACTATAGTGCTGTCCTTTTTCAGCTCGTTTTTCTTAGCTACTACTGTACAACTTTCTTGGGATGATTATTTTTGAGTAATGAGAAGCAACTTTACTTGGCATCAAATCTGAGTTCTTTATAGGAGCTTGCAACTCTTGGGGTTGGGCGCAACCCGAGTGATAAGGCATCCTTTATGTATTGTTATTTATTCTTTATGTATTTGCAAAATCATTTCTGTTAAGTAGATTAAATCTTGCTGATTAACTAGGTCACTGTTAATGGTTAGAAAGACTGTTGATGCTCATATTTAGTTGATAGGTTGTTAACAGGGAAAGCTTCAAAAAAGGGCCATCAAACATCTCTGATTTCACCTCTCCCTCAGTGGGATCAGGGTGACCTTGCTGCCCACAAAAACACTGATTTTGCTTTGCCATGCAATCACTAGTGTTTGATTTTCATTTGTAGAAGTTGGTTACAAGTTCATAATTTTGCTTGCTTAGTTGCATGAGTTAGTATACATGGTTTCATTGCAGTTCAAACTTTTGTTCATTCCATTTACTGATAGCTAGATCAGATTAGGTCAATGTGACTAGGTCTTTGATTTTACAAGTCTTCGTCGGTTCAGTTGGAAAAATGACTTGCAGAGCACCCGTACCACTTCTCTACCTGCCCATACTCCATCAAACCCATCTGCTCCATCCCTCAGCTCAACTTCTAGCCTTACATTTTCCATTTGCTCACATAACCCTAGTTTTTGTGCATCATTGCTTCAGTCCTCCTTGAACAAATCCAGCCATCTACATCTGTCCTCAACTCCATCCACCAAGTCCTGGACCACCTCCGGCCCTTATCCTACCTCTATACCCACTCCTTCACCTTTCTTCATCCATCCATCCTCCAAAATCCCATTTCTAAACATCTTGTAGAAAAGTTACAGACATCCTGTAGAAAATCACAGACATCTTGTAGAACCCCTGCAGACTTCTTGTAAAAGCTCACGAATGAGGTTTCTTGATAGCCAAACTCTGTGAAACTCTCTGGAAGGGTGTTAGGGACCCCTTAGGCCCTCTCTAAACCTTCCCGACCTCATCCAAGCATTTCCTCTCACCAATCCACCTCTGCACAGTCAAAGCAGTCAAATCGCATGCATGATAATTCTGGGAACTTATTCAAAAATACAAAAAGATGTTTTTTTCAGATGTCACTGTAGAAGTGGCTTAGATACATGTATTTACCTTCCTAGAAGTCAATGGCATTTCTTTCAGTAGCTTGAATCCTCTTTCTTGCATCGGTAGGGATAGCTGGTAAAATTAGGGTTTGCTAGGGTTTATGTTTCCTTTCAGCTTTCCAGTTTCTTTCTGCAAGTAGATCAGCCTTCTTTAAGTTAGCTTTCATCCATCAGTTAAAAGGCTTCTTCTCAGAGCTCATAGAAGTTGGCTTAAGCTCCTAGCAGACTTGTGCCAGCTGACCAAGTGACAGCTGCGGCAAGAGCTAGTACTTGTGCATACAGCGTCGTCGCTTCCAAGTTTGTTACAAACTACCGGGTTTATAAAAGTAAAGAAGGGAGTCCCAGTAGTTGCAGCATTATTGCTGAAATACTGGAGCTCACCAGTGTTGTGTGAGCTTCCGACTGGATTTGCTCAATGTTTTGCATAAGACAGAGGAAAAACATGGAACAATATCCGCATTTTGCACACTCATTTGGAATTAAATTGTTTTTGGCAAAGTGTAATGTCATAATTTTCTAGAAAAAGGTTGGGACAAGTTGTGGGGCCTTGAGAAGCTGTTCAATGTTGAAACTATCAAAATGCTAGTGGAATGAGTGGCTTGATTTGGTCAAAAAGTCCAACTCAATGAAAGCAGAAGCATATGAAAAATATTTGGGTGAGCTCCATTACTTGAAAAATTAATTGATCTCAGATATTACAAAAATGTGGAGAAAGGTTGCTCATTTGGTTGATTCTCTAACAATGTGAGAGAATCAGTGTGCATGAAGTGCAAGTGCACAACAAGTGAGTATTGCAGTGAGTTAATAACTTCAAAATTGTAGTGTGCTTCAGAGATTATTCTTCAACGTTGTTTCAAAATTGTGTTCAGAGTTTGAAGATCAATTTGGAGAATGAGTGGAGAATTTTTTTCTCTCAACTGGAGAGTGAAATTGTGGTTGCATGAGTGTGGTTATTTGTTGCATGTCTTGTTTATGTAGCAGTGTTTTCAGTTCTTAAATTCATTATCTTATTGTAGAATTGTTTTTACTTGGAGTGGGGGCAACAACTAAGTCCATATTGACTGTCTATTGTAGGATTGGGTGCTCCAAGTTGGTTGTGGCGAACATTTCTCATTCCAGTCAGGGTGTGGGTGCTCCATTACTAGTGGTGGCTAGCTGATGTAATGTAAATGAGAATATTTTGATGAAATAGATAACAAGAAGAAGCAACAAATAATTCAATGCTTTTTTTTCCTAAAGGGACATTTTTCCACCTAAAATCCAAGTATCTACATGTCATGTTTTTTTATGTTTTTCATGTGCATTATCTTATTATATCTTTTTGAAGTAAATTTTTGAATAAGTTTAACTGCAGAAATAATTTTTATAATGTAGTAATACTGATTCATCCCCCCTCTCAATATTACTTTTGTCTAACAATTGGTATCAAAGTTGACTCCTTTGTTGTAGCTTGACTGCTGAAAGGAGAATTCAAGAAAAGATTATCGTTGGCCATGATGTCAAAGTTGTATTTTTTTATGGTGAGAACTATAATCTATGGAGAATGAGAATGGAAGGGAATCTCATGAGTTTGGATGTTGATGTTTTCTCTATTTTGGTGACTGGTTATACTTTCCATGATGTTCTTCCTTCATACCTTGATGGAAAGAAGATATTTCAAAACAATGCAAAAGCCATAAATGCTATTATTGCAACACTTAGTGACAGTGAGTTGTTAAAGGTCATGCATTGTAAATAAACCAAAGAAGTTTGGGACAACCTTGAGAATAGATATGAAGGTGATAAGAATGTGAAGAAAGCAATGTTACAAACCAATAGGATGAGGTTTCAAAACTTGAAAATGAAAGAAGATGAAACTATACTAGAATATTTCCGATGGGTTGAATCAGTAACCAATTTGATCAAGAGTATAGATGAAAAATTTGAAGATGAAGTCATTATTTAGAAAATATTGAGGTCTTTCCTAGGAATATTTAATCCAAAGGTTTCTATTATCGAAGAGATGTCATATTTGAGCACTCTCACCATGGAGAAATTGCTTGGAATTCTTACATCTTATGAGATGCGAATTTTAGAAGAGAAATGTCAATCTAGTGAAGCTGCATTCAAAGACTCCAAGAAGGTCAAGAATATCACCAAAAAGTTAAATAAACTTCCAAATAAAATCAAGGAAGAGGAAGAGTATTCTGGTATTGAATCTGATGAAGAATTTGCTCAGTTTGCTAATAAATTAAAGAGAGTTTCTCAAAAGTATAAGGGAAATATTCCTTTCAAGTGTTTCGAATGTGGAGAATTTTGACATTTTCCTGCAAAATGTTCACACAAGAGAAGTGAAAAGGAAGAGAAGAAAGGTTTGAAGAGAAAAGATAAAACTCAGAAATTTCGAAAAACTAAAGCCCAAAAGAGAAGGAGTTACTACTCAAAATAAGGAAGTGATATTTCAGATGAAAGAAGTGAGAAATATTCATCACAAGAATAAGAGCACAATGAATGTGTTCTCATGGGCTTTGAGTCTAAAAATGAATCAGATCTTGAGGATGGATAAATTGACTATGAAGGTGAGCCCATTACTGCACTTGATGAGCTAAGCAAAGCTAGAAACAAAAATAAAATGATGAAAGAGGTAATAAAAAAACTTAAGGAGAATAGATCTTCTCTAGTTTATAATTCTTTCAAGACCCAATTGGATGAGCTTCAGAAATTCAAGGAAAATTTGTTGCAACAAATTGTGATTCAACAAAATAATCTGCCTGAGTTGGAGAAAGAAAATGAATCTTGAAGCATAATATTGGAGGAGATCCTAATGCATGCATTGATGAAGAAGACATCATTTGCTTAAAGAGAGAATTGAAAGAAGAAAAAATGAAATGTGCTCACCAATCAGTTAGAAGAATGCAAAGAAAATTGTCAAAAACTTGTGGTAGAAATGGTTTCATTAAGGCAAAATATATCAAAAGCGGAAACTAAAGCATGTCCTAATCAAAAATTTGTCAAGGGATCTGTAACCTTCAAAAATATTCTCAACATGCAAAAGGTAACTAGAGGACATATACACAAAATCAAATATTATCCAAGTACCAGTTATGCAGATCCATTGAAAGGTGAAGAAAATCAATCAAATATTGTTGAAACTAGTAGGAATGTGTAAAAGAATGAAGCAGAAATCAAATCAATAGAAAATCAGCAAGTAAAACAAGCAAGATCCGCAAATTTCACTCCTTCATGGCAATAAAAATTCAGATATCCTACACTATTTTATGGTTATTGCTTTGAATGTAATAATTTTGGACACAAATCCATAAATTGTAAGTTGAAGATGTTTCCTAGAAGAAATATTTATAGATCAAGAATTTCTCAAGGGCCAAATATTTTTCATCCTAATGGAAACAATTATTTTGCTCCACTAATGAACGAGATCGAGTGTTTTAGATGCAATAACTTTGGTCACAAATCTAGTGAGTGAAAATCTATCTTTCCAAACTCCTTCATGCAACACACTCAAGAGAAATCTAATCAGCAAAAAATTGATAAAAGATGGAAGAAAAATGCTGAAAGTTGTGAGCTTGCTTTGATAGCTCATGCTGAGCATGGGAAATCGTTGATTGATAGTTTTTTCTCCAAGCACATGATGGATGATAAGAGAAAATTATTGCATCTAAAAGAGTATGAAAAATGCAATGTTAGTTTTGGAAATGATGTAGCAGTTCCCATTAGAGGCAAAGGAATAGTTAGGTTGGACAACAAGACCAAAGCTCAAAGTGTTCTTTATGCTAATGGATTGAATATCTCGTTAGTGTGAGTCAGATGTGTGATAATGGGCATGAGGTGATTTTCAAATCTAAAGAGTGTGAGATTAGAAATGAAAATTCAAAAAAGTTGGTGGAAAAGGATATTAGAAGTGATAGAAACATGTATATTTTTTATGACACTAGACACAGTCGTTGCATGTGAATAATAGAAAAATCTTGGCTATGGCATAGAAGATTGGGTCATGTTAATTTTGATAATCAAATCAAAATTAGGAATATTGGAGCAAGAAGAGAATTACCAAGGTATCCAAGTCATGCCAATTTAGGAAACAAACAAGAGTGCATTTCAAATCCAAGGAGTTCACTACAAGGATACCATTGGAACTGGTACATGCAGATGTATGTGGTCTTACCAAGAAGAAAATTCTATGAGGTGAGAATTATTTTATACTATTTTTTTATTACTACACTAGAGCACCTTGGATTATAGTTATGTATAAAAAACAGAAGCCTTCAACAAATTTAACTATTTTCAGGCACTTGTTGAAAATGAAGTTTATTTGAAGGTAAAGTGTCTTAGATCTGATAGAGGATGTGAGTTCATGTCCAAATAATTTGATGATTTTTGTGAAGAGCATGGGATCAAGAGGCAATACTCCATAGTTAGGACACCACAACAAAATGGTGTAGTGGAGAGGAAAAATAGGTTGGTCCAAAATATGGCATGAGCAATGTTAGATGAAGTTGGTGTATCAAATACCTTTTGGGGAGAAGCAACTCAAACAACAATATATTTTTCCAATAGAGTTCTTCTTAACCCGAACAGTGACAAAACTCGATATGAATTGTGGAAAGGAAGACTAGCAAAATTTGACCACTTTAAAATATTTGGGAGCAAGTGCTACATAAAGAAAGCTAAAGAGCTGATGAGGGAATATTCCTTGGCTATTCCTTTAAGAGAACGAGATAAAAAAGCTACAACAAGAGAACCAAAACAGTAATTGAAGGTATCGATATTGTTGTTGATGAATATTTTCCTAAATCTAACGATTCCAAAGATGTTGTAGCTGATCATGACTTCATAGAATATGATGACCAAGAAATTTCTAAAGAAGAGGAAGAAGAGAGAAAGACATCCACTACAAATAAGGCTCCACCAAGTCACATCCAAAAAAGAACTTGGAAAGTCAAATTCTTGGAAGTAAAGAACTTGGAGTGAAAACAAGGAGAAAGTTGTTGGATAGTTTCAATCAAGCACATTTTGCACTTTTGTCTCAAATAGAGCCCAAAAGTTTCAATGACGCTAAAGAAGATCAATTTTGGGTCAAATAAATGAATGAAGAATCAGATCAAATTGAGAAGAACAATACATGGGAGCTTGTGCCAAGGCAAAAGGAAAAAAGCATCGTTGCAACCAAGTAAGTGTTCAAGAACAAGCTAGATGAAGAAGGCAAAGTGGTAAGGAACAAAGAAATACTTGTATGAAAAGGGTATACTCAGGTAGAAGGTATTCATTTTGATGAAACTTTTGCACGTGTAGCTAGATTAGATGATACAAGAATGTTTTTGGCCTTTCCATGCTACAAGAAAATTAAAGTTTATCAAATGGATGTAAAATAAACTTTCTTGAATGGTGATCTAGAAAAGGAAGTTTATATAGAGTAGCCTCAAGGTTTATTATTGGGTGATGATGAGAATCAAGTTTGCAAGTTGAAAAAGCCTCGTTACGGCTTAAAACAAACTTTGAGAGCATGGTATGCAAAGATAGAAAACTATCTACAACAACAAGGTTTCAAAAAGGGATCCACGGAAAACAATTTATATATGAAATTTGAAGGTGACCATTTTCTAATAATTGTTGTGTATGTAGATGATATTATTTTTGGGAGCAATTTAGAGAAGATGGGCCAAATTTGTTCACAAGAAATGTAAAAATAATTTGATATGTCAATGTTGGGTTAGCTTACTTTCTTTCTTGGTTTGTAAGGTATTCAAGATGAAAAATGCATTTTTATTTCTCAATCAAAATATCTTAGAGAGAAATTAAAATAATTGGGCATGAAAGATTGCAAAATTGTGTGAAATCCTATGGTTATAGGTTGTAAGTTGAGTAAAGATGATGAATCACTGGAAGTAAATCAGTCAATGTATCATTCCATGATTGGAATCTTATTGTATCTAACTGATTCTAGACATGATGTTATCAACAAAAAATTGATCATCTAGCCTAATTTACTAGATGGATTAAAGTACACCATGTAAAGCCGATTTTACCATAGTAGAATTGCTTTCACTGTGAGAAATTACTTAATAAACCACCTTTGTTAAGTAATTTATAATTAAACCCATGAATAATAATTAAATGACTATTTATTTAATTTTCTTCTAGGAATAATTAATTAAACCATTGTTCAATTATTATTCCTTGTCATATTTGACTCAATTATGAAAAATCAACAGATAAATTATCATTATCATATTTTTCTCTAGGAATAATTAATTAATCACTAATTATTTATTATTCCTTGTCAAGTTTGACTAAATCCCTTAGGAACAATTAAATAAATCATTATTTTTTTATTATTCATTGACCAATTTCTTGAGATGATAAATAAATCATTTATTTATTTATTATTTCTAAATAAAAGTTTAAATCATTTTTCCCTCCTAACCAAATATAATAAAATATTCCAAGTGGTTATTCCAAGAATGGAGTTAATAATATATTATTATTTCTCATTATTCGAGGATAACTCAATATTTTGTAATAAATAGAAGGGTTTTCCATTCATTACTCACTTTTGATTATTTTCATTGTTGCACTCACTGTTGTAACTCTGATTACTTTCATTGTCGCGCACCATTTTTCTTCCATTTGAGTTCCCATTGAACTCAAACATTTTATTTATTGGGTTTACACATTATAGAGGAGAGAGACTCTACACGAGTTGAAGACTTTTGAGGATAGCCAAGAACCCATCCCATAGAGGGGGGTTGGTAACATTTATTTGTTCCCTTCATAGGTGTTATAATAAAATCTATTCTTTGTATATCTGGTTTCCATTAGATGATTGGAGTTATTACTATTTCTTTTTGCTGATTAACTATGATTGTGGCATAGATCGAGACTTTGGTAGGTTTTGATTCTATCAGTTGCTGGATATCTACAATGTTTAGCAGCCATTTATATTGTTGAGATTCTTTGTCATCCACAGTCTTAAGTGGGTTCTTTTTATACATCTTTGAGAAGAAACAACTACAACAAAATTGGTGACTCCACTGATTTTTTACTTCAAATCCAGAAACCTAGGTGACCTTCATTTTTTAGCTTAGGGTTTCTTCCTTTTTCAGTCTCTTAATGTTGTTTACTATATTTTTAACCATAGATTTGTCAAATTTCTAACTTCCAGAAGTTTTCTGGTCTTTTCTGCAGGTCACAGAAACCACCCACGACAGAGACAACAATTTCTTCCGAGACTTGCCGACTAGGAATCAAAGAGACGAAATCACATTTTTCTGCCCAAAAAGTGCGATATAGAGGTCTATAGTGCACCTTTCATCCCAAAAAGTGTGATGCCCCCGAAATCAGGTTAGTACTTGCGATTTTTAGGTTTTTAGGGTTTTTATCAAATCTGTTTCTGGGTTTTGTCGAGAGTTGTCTTCTGGGCTAGTTGACCTATGTCTCATCCTACTTAGGCCTTGATCTACTCTGATTTACTCGTAGAAGTGGAATTTAGCCCCTTAAGGCTTCGAGTACACTTCCACCTTTATAGGAGGAGTTTACCTTAATAAGAAGTCTGAGTTTCTGCAACACTTTCAGCCATATTTTCCAGATTTGTACCCTTTTGTTTCAGATCTTCAAATATAGTTTGTTTCCATTCAAAGTTTATTTTCAAACCTTGTTTGGTCATTTTCCTTAGGGTCCCATCGGTTGTCCTACGTTTTACACCAATCTCCCTATCTTTTTGTAGCAATCTTCCTCTCTGGTTTTTTGTTGTTATTGCACCACTTTCCAGCAGCCTAGTGTCATTTGATCCTAGTCACACTGACACTTAGATATCTTGACCTTTTTAGTGTGTTTTCAGTTGATTTCACCACCAACCAGCACAGTGTTTGCAAACCTAGTTTGGGTGGGGTTTAGTTAATTGATTTTCTGTTCATTTTCTATTGTTAATTTCAGTCCATTTTTAGCAATCCTTTTTCTTTTTTTCAAACACGATCTGGGCTTAATTAATAAACACACTTGCACACACAAGCACACCTTAAGTGAAGGGAACTTGGTTTACACCACCAAGCCAAGACTTAACATAATTAATTTATCTCCCCACATAGAGACAAAGGCATATTGTTGATCTCCCTTCACCATTTCCATGTCACATGTGCCTTACCACCATTGTGCCAGCAAGGTGTTTGTCGTGGATTCTCTTAGGCCTTCATCCCTAGTTTCTGTTTGCGCATATTACTCCTCCCACAGGGTTCGAGTTCATAGTCCCCCGAATCCCCATACCGACTCTTCTCCTGGTTCATCTGTTTCCTCATTTGATTTTGAGCCTCCTTCACCGCATATCGTCACCATGTCTAGACCCACAGCTGGTGCAGGAACCCAATCTGGTGTTGGCTCCGGTTCTACCCGAGTGGTCACATCTAACGAAACCATCTCAGGAACAATTTTGTCAACTCCCATGCTAGCTTTTATGGCTGGGTTGAGCCTCCCGGATTTTATGCCAGTTGATAAACGACCCAATATACCACCATGTTGGTTGGCCTACTATGCCGACTAAGCTTCCCTCAGACATCCCAAAGTTTGAGGATAATTCTGGAGAGGGCCCTACCAATCATGTCTGCTCCTTCATCATGTGGTGTTCATCCAACTCCATTACCAATGACTCCGTTGGTCTTTGTTTGTTCCAACGCACGCTCACTGGAGACATCGCAAAATGGTATGTAGACTAGCCCTTCGCATCTCATTCCATTTTCATGATGCTTGCTAAAGTGTTCTCCTCATATTTTTAGATACCTCTCTCGTATGACACTGGTAAAGAGCTATTGACCTCATTATATCAGTCCTCTGCCACTTGCCTTTCTAATCATGTTCAGGAATGGTGTAGAAGGTGGAGCACATGTCATTCCCTACCCTTCAAAGGTCATGTCTACCTAGATTGGTTTCTTAAGAGTGTTTTATCGCCCATTGGAAAAGATGTTGCATCCTATTTTCCTCAGATAGAGGAAGAAGCTCTCCAAACCACAATGAGATATGATCTTATTTATGCGCAATCTGGTTATGTCTATATCGTCATTCCAGACCTCCCTTGTCCTGCAGGTGCCAATGCACCAGGGGCATCTCACGCTGCCAATGATATCATTGGAACCCTTTCACACCCTTCGCCATATATTCAACAAAGTTATGGCTATCCGCAGGGGGGCACTAGTTCCTCCAACACTTATGCCACTCTTGCTAGCAACATGTTTTCAAGGCCCGGACCTGTCTACCAAATTGTTGCTCCTCCTTATGGACAGTTGAGCGCTCCATCCCCTCAAGCATTAGCGTCGTAGCCTCCCATTCATCCTTAGTTCCAGCAGCCACCAACCCCTCAGGGTCAAGTGTTTGCATAGAAAATTGTGAACAATCCACAAAATTCGAAGAAAGAGAATAAGGGTAAGGATAACAAGGGTAACCGGGGTAATCAATGTAATCAACCTAGTGAAACCAACGTAACACTAACAACCAGCAACATGGCAACCAGCCCAAGCAGAACACGGCTATTCATACAAAAAAACCTTGTGAATGTTGTGGTGTACATGGACATTATACACATGATTGTCCTCTCTTACCTCAGATTCGCCAAATGTTGGAAGCTCAAGTAGCTTCCAGAGGTCAAAAATTTCCACAGAATCTTATGCCATCTCAACCAGCCGTGCTTACAAATCCTTTCCCTCAGCAAGGATTTTTTGTTGCTCAACCTTAGCCAGGTCAAGTAGCCCATCCCCCCAACCTCTGTTACTGGTGACTACCAGATTCTTATGATGAATTCTGATGAGGTTAATCCCTTTGATATCAACCTGAAAACTTGGTCGTGTCAATATGACAAGCCATCGACTTCGTCCGCCACTGAGTCCAAAACCAAAGCATCTACTGAGCCTCTTACAACACCAAATGGTCCGTTACAGATCCCTCAAACTAAACTTGAGTCCATTCCCAATATCCCAAAAGGACAAATATGACATAACACGACTTCTACCCGAGCTACCCATACATACAGTATAGTAGACGACTTGGCACAATCACCTGCTGCCACCATTTACTCATGCTTTCATGGTCCCCACCAAGCCTATTCTGTGTGGCAGCGCCATCGAGTCACCATTGTTCAGAGAATCCATGATGAGTCACCTTTGCATCCATGGAGTCTATTTCATGTCCCATTATATCATGTCATAGTATTCCATCCATCTTTGCATACCGTTCATCCTTTGTTTCCCATCCTTTCCTCTAGTCATACTATCCCCATCCCCTCCGGAGTTGAGTAGGTCACTGCCAGGTCAACCATGCGCTTTATGATCTGACTAGGAAATTCGTCTATTTCTCCCTCAGTCCCACATTCTCCATTATCCTTGGTGTCAGTCCATCAGTCACATTACTATTTTCCCTCGTGCCTTAGTTGAGGATCCTCATTTCCTCACCTATCGTGGGCCCTATTCTATCACTATCAGCTCATTTATTCCAGAAGAACAGTCCAGAGGGTGGTGTATCTTAGTTCTAGCTTTTAATTCTTCTTCAATGCCTTAGATCAAGCAAATGGACCCATCATTTCCCTTTGACTTCGTTGTTTCATGTTCGTGATTCATACACTCGTGGTCCAGTGATACAACAGATTTTACCAGTGATTCCGGGGTGTGTGTGAGCTGATTCAAACCTCATGAGGTGGTGGCCCTTCATGTAACCCCCCACATCGCAATGTTCATAGCATGCTCGTCGCCTTTAGAATATCAATTCAGTTTTGTAGAGCCCTTCCCTGTTCAACAGGGCTTCTTCGGTTGTTCTACCCTCCCTCCCACCTATTTTTTGAGGCAAGGGCCATTATATCTCATGTACTCATATGATATTGTATTCAGTCCTACCTCATGTTTTTTCCAGGTGAATGATGTAGATGGGACACATTGTATTATTTTCTAGCTTAGTTATGCCAACATGTCATGTACCATTTAGCATGTACTTCACTACTTAGTTTTATGTTTCTCAGTGCACCATTATTTTTGTAATAAGTTATCTCGGTGGGTATAGATATGCCTCCCCCACCTCATTGAGGTTCGATACCACAACATAAAAGTATACTTGCTTTGGTCTCGCCCCCTCTATCCCTATCCTCTTTCGCTTCAGCTCTATTAATCTCCCGTTCTTTCTCTCTAACTCCACTTTGTTGTTTAGTGATTGTGTCTTTACAACGTACTTCGGTCATATGTTTTTCTCCTAACACCCGTACGTTGGGGGGCAATCTATTATCACCAAAAAATTGATCATCTAGCCTAATTTACTAGATGGATCGAAGTACACCATGTAAAGCCAATTTTACCATAGTAAAATTACTTTCACTGTGAGTAATTACATAACAAACCACCTTTGTTAAGTAATTTATAATTAAACCCATGAAGAATAATTAAATAAATCACTATTTATTTTATTTTCTTCTAGGAATAATTAATTAAACCATTGTTCAATTATTATTCCTTTTCATATTTGACTCAATTATGAAAAATCAACAAATAAATTATTAATTATCTTATTTTTCTCTAGGAATAATTAATTAATCACTAATTAATTATTATTCCTTGTCAAATTTGACTAAATCCCTTAGGAATAATTAAATAAATCATTATTTATTTATTATTCCTTAACCAATTTCTTGAGATGATAAATAAATAATTTATTTATTTATTTATTATTTATAAATAAAAGTTTAAATTATTTTTCCCTCCTAACCAAATATAATAAAATGTTCCAAGTGGTTATTCCAACAATGGGGTTAATAATATTTTATTATTTCTCATTATTCAAGGATAACTCAATATTTTGTTATAAATAGAAGGGTTTTCCATTCATTATTCACTTTTGATTATTTTCATTGTTGCACTCACTGCTGTAACTCTAATTATTTTCATTGTCGCACACCACTTTTCTTCCATTTAAGTTCTCATTGAGCTCAAACATTTTATTTGTTGGGTTTACACATTATAGAGGAGAGAGACTCTACACAAGCTGAAGGCGTTTGAGGATAGCTAGGAACCCATCCCATAGAGGGGGACTAGTAAAATTTATCGGTTCCCTTCACAAGTGTTATAATAAAATATATTCTCTGTATATCTCATTTCCATTGGATGATTGGAGTTATTACTGTTTCCTTTTGTTGTTTAACTATGATTGTAGCATAGACCGAGACTTTGGCACGTTTTGTTTCTATTAGTTGTTGTAGATCTACAATGTTTAGCAGCCATTTATATTGTTGAGATTGTTTGTCAGCCACAGTCTTAAGTGGGTTCTTTTTATACATCTTTGAGTAGAAAACACTAAAACACATGATATCATGGAAGCTCTAGGATTGGTCTCAAGATTTCAAGCTAATCCCAAGGAGACTCATCTTAATGTTGTAAAGAGGATCTTCAAGTACCTTGAAGGCACTCTCAACTATGGATTATGGTATCCCAAAGGTAAAAATTTCAATTTGATTACTTTTACTGATGTTGATTGGGTTGGTAGTATTGATGATAGGAAAATCAATTTAGGAGCAATGCATTTTTTGGGAGATTGTTTAGTTTCTTGGGCAAGAAACAAATAAATCTTCATCTCTTTGTCCACGTCTGAAGTTGAATATATAGAAGTAGCCACTTGTTGTACACATATAATATGGATGAAGCAAACTCTTCAGGACATTTATGTTGAGTACAAAGAGCCTCTTCCCATCATGGTAGACAACACAAGTGTAATAAGCATCTCTAAGAATCCACTTCCTCATTCCAAGACCAAGCACATACTGATCAAATATAATTTTCGAAGAGAACAAGTGGTCAAAAATGTTGTGAAGTTGGAATATATTCCTTCCAATGAATAAATTGTGGATATCTTCACCAAGGCACTTCCAAGAGAGCAATTTGAATATCTTAGAGATCATATGGGTGTTGTGCCTTTTCGAAGGCATTGAGGAGTTTTTCATGAATTTTTTTGTTGTCATATTGATGCCACCAAGAGCACTTTCAATTGCAAAATTTGGAGAATGGGTGGTGATTAGTTATTTTCATGCTTTTCAAGGCATTATGAACTGTTTTGCTTAGTTCATCTTATTTCATTTCGAGATGGATTTTTTGTTCATGTATATTGCTTCTTCAAGATGGTGTGGTCTCATATATATTCAGGGAGAGAATGTTCAATAGCTCAGGGGCAGTATTTATTGCACCTCTTTAGGGGGGGTACTTCATTTGTGGCCATGTATCACATTATTGTTATGTAATTTTTCTTTCCATGTAAAACCCCTTTCCATTGATGTAAAATGGGGAGAGAGTGAGTTGTGTATGTACTTAGATTCAAATTTTTGTATGTAAATGTAATATTTCTTTTCAAAAGCTACAAGTTGACAAAATTGGAAAATGGGAAGTTTGTTGGAATGTTTGTGTTGACATTGATGTCACCTACTTAAATTCATGTATTCATGAGTCTATATGTTAAGCCTTGAGTCTGTTGTATACTTGTTCAAGTTTGTCATGCTGATATAAAATGTTGGCATATTTATTAGAAGGTTTGTAGGAGAGGCATCATGAGGTAATAAGGTCTCATCTAAAGATGAGCTACACTTGTTCAAGAGGTCTAGTTGATGTTGACTATCAAGTCTTGTTGAAGTTATGCATCTAGGTTTATGATGTCAAGATGAGCTTTGAAGGATGTTTTATAGGTCATTTTACTCCCCTGAAGATCTGTTGCATTTTTGAGGGCTGGATATTTTGTTTTAAGCTATGATCTACCCCAGTTAGATGGGAGGCTCATTAGAGTGACTTAAATAGTCTAGTCGCTTGGAGGACAAGCCCATGGGAGTGACTAGCTCTTCTGGTCAATTTTTTCCAGGCCTGTCCATGTGATCGAGAGGATTTATGAGTTTTTGTCTTGATTTATCATTCTGCTATGGGATTAATTTTCTTTCGACAGGTTTTATTACTAGAATTTTCCATAAAAAGGTCGAAATAAGTCATGGGACCTCTAGAAGGCCATTAAAGTTGAAATTAACAAAGGGCTAGTGGAATGAGTAGCTTGATTTGGTCAAGATGCTAATCTTAATCATATCTAAAGCACGTTAACAAGTTTTCTGTGAGCTCCATCATCTAAAATATTAATTAAATTAACCATCTCTAGGTTCTACAAATATGTGAAGGAAGGAAGCTCATTTGGTTGGTTCTCTAATAGTGTGAGTGAGTGACTGTGCATGTAGAGAAAGTGCACAAACCATTGATTATAGGAGCGAGTTCAAAGTTTCAGGATTGCAAGGTGTGGTTCAAAATTATCTTTGAGCTTTGTTTTCTGATTTGTGTGTGGAGATTGAAGATCATATTGGAGATTGTGTGTTGAGAGAATTATTCTCTCATTAGGACTGTGGATTCGAGGCTGCAGGGTTGCACTTAATGCAACAATATTTACAATTCATAATTTCATCATCATATTGCAAAATTGCTTGTACTTGGAGTGGGGGCTTCAAGCTAAGTGAATGTTGATTGTCTATTGTAGGAGTGGGTGCTCCAAGTTAGTTGTAGCCAACATTTCTCATTTCAGTCATGTGGTGGGTACTCAATTACTAGTGGTGGCTATCTGATGTAATGTAAATGGGAATAATTTTGAAGCAATATATAATAAGAAGAAGAAGCAAACATTTCAGTTTTTTTTTTTCCCTAGAGAGGGGTTTTCCACCTAAAATCTATGTGTCTACATGTGATGATTTCTTATGTGTTTCATATACATGATGTTGCTATATTTGTTGAAGTGAATTCCTGAATAATTTTTTAATTGCAGAAATTTTATTATATTTTAATAATACTCATTCATGCCCCCCTCTCAATATTATATTTATCTAACATCATTAAGTAAAAATCATGAGTAGTAAATAAAAGATAGATCATCATCACCCAAGAAACATATCAAAACACATGAATGCCAGTATTTTAGGTGGAAACCCAATGTGGGAGAAAACCACCACTATCATCATCTCTGTCTTCTTCTTTTATTATTAAGAAAACTTCTTACAATCTTCTACTGGCGCAGACTCTCACCAACATGTAGGAACCCACCGGCAGAAGGATACAACCTTCTCTCATTCTCTAGCACCCACTGGAAGGGAGATCCAACCCCCTAATATTGTTTACCGACTCCTACCAAAATGGAGCGCTTACCCCCTAGACAAGTTTACCAGCTACCACTGGAAGGAAGCTTCAACTTCCTCACCGAAGGCTCTAACCCTACGCACCTCTTGTGGACCATGTTTCATAATATTTCATACTGGATCCAATGAATCAAAACATTAAACATGTAGGTCACCTTTCATCATATTTTTAGACTGGACCCACACCCATCATTAAGGTCAATATCAAACTAAATATTGAATCTGAAAGATAATCACTAAACCAATGGAATCACAGTAATACCAATAAACCAATCACTGAATCTTAATTAAACAAAACCAATCCATAATAGATATAAACTACCAATGCACAACCATTCATGAATATACCAAACCATACACTGTTCACATTCACAGAAACATAATGTTATTCCTGCAAACCCTAATGAGACATACCTTAGAATGTATATGTTATTTCTTCGAATTACACTTGTGTATATATGTGTTTCCACTGTATCACACTTGTGTATAGATATTAGAATACTCAACACTGAATCATCAATCACTGAACCATACATAGATCATTGCATCAATCATGAATAACTTGAACCAATCACAGATTACTGAACCAAACAAAGATCACCATACTGTAGAATCATTACCAATCAATATGTCATTCCACATTTGACCAAGTCAACACTATCAGATACACATCATCATAATAGAGACATCATCGAAAGACAACAAAAAACAAAGAAGAACTGATCAAATGTCATCAACAAGCCATACTACCCTATAATATATACATGACTTCCACAAGACATATCAATGTATGTACATGCTTACCATTAACAACACCCACATATAGATCTCAACATACTACAGACTTAATCTCTGAATATATACGCGACCATACAAAGATGGATTTTCATATGTACGTGAATTTTCCCAAACACACATGCGTACAGATCCAAAAAATTTTCACCACAAACCCAATTTCACTTTCTGCAACCTTTACAATCAATACTATAGACTTCTAAATAATTTTCTTAGATTACAACATCATTATAATTACAGATTCATCATTATTATCCATTTTTACATTTGCAACAAGTAAATCAATCAAGCATATATTTCACCATACTTTTAGATCTTTCATATTTGAATGCTCCCTGGTGGACACCTATTCAAAATCAGATCACATATGTATAACCCATTATTGCACACATAGCACCTTGATCTCCATCTCCTTATATATATTTAGCCTTAGCCAATACTTTAGGAAAATCCCTTGGTAATGTCGTCACTATTCTTAGATGGGATCAAATTCATGTTTCAGGCTAGTGGCCTGCAAATTAATAACATTAACTCCCAACATAAAATTGAAATCCACACAATACGTATGCATATAAAATCTCAAGAAATAACTTATTAATAAATAATTTTATGAAACCACCTCAAAAAAGATAGAACAGAAAAACAAACGCCTTAGAATTCAGCCTCTTCAAGGGGGAAACCTCCTTTACATTACATAAATGAACAATTCTTGTATGATACAAATGACAAGACCTCCTTTCTATATATAGGAGTCTAAGGGGTCATAATATAATCAAAGTTGACATAACAATAATGATGTAAGGGCACAATAATAACAATAGTGGGCTTCTATGGGGCACAATAATAACAATATGAGGACTACATGGGCACAATAATATAATAAGGGGGTTGTACTAATAACAATAAGGGGTTACACTATTAGTATAGGGACCTAACATGCCCCTCTCCTTCAAAAAGTGTTGTCCTCAATGCTTGAGTAGTTCTTGATGCTTCTGTATAAATTCTTGTCCTCCCATGTGGAATCTTCAGCGGGAAAGTTCTTCCACTTGATGAGATACTCTGAAATTGATCTATTTCGCAGCTATCGATTTCTCGGTTCTGTGACTGCTTCAAGTTCCAATATGAGTTTTCCTTCCTTGTCAAGTTATCGAAATACTGTTTGAACTTGCATCTTCTGCAACTTTTGAATGAGTTCCCACTCCTTTGGGCATATGGATATCTGTAAGCCCTGATGTTTGGAGGAACACTTCCTGGAATGAAATGAATAGCATGATCATGATCACGAATAGGTGGGAGGCCTTTGGGAGTCTCAAATACCTTGGAATGATTGTCCAAAATGTTTTGGAGATCTGGAGAAATACGTGATTTCGATGTGGGATCCTCTAGTGAACATAATTGTGCAATTATGCCCCGTTGTTCTTTATTTTGAAGATTTTTCATGATGTTAGAGTGGATTATCTTTCCTGGTTTCCCTTTGATAACCCTCAATTCAACTTCCTTTCCTTCCCAAAGAAATTTCAAGAAAAGTTCTTGAAAATTAAAAGCTATCGTACCCAAAGATTGTAGCCATTGGACTTCTAGTAAAACTTCAGCACCACCCATTTGAATGGAAAGCATTGGGCTATTCAATACATATTCTCCCATGGATAGCTTGATATTATGGCACTTTACAGATCAATTTATGGTTCCTCCACTTGCAACCATCACTTGACACTCTAGTGCTGGATATAGGAAGCAATTCAATTCCTTGGCTATCTTAGAATGAATAAAATTATGGGTACTACCTGAATCAATCAACACTATTACCTTTTTCTTCTTGATATGTCCTTCTATCTTGATAGTTTGAGGAGTGGTAATTTCTTCCAATGCATTACAAGATATGGTCAGATTCATTTCTTGATGCTCAATGTGATATTTCACTTCTTGAACATTTTTATTCTTGATATGTCCTTCTATATTGATAGTTTGAGGAGTGGTAATTCCAGCCAATGCAATACCAGATATGATCGGATTCATTTCTTCTTTATTGACGTGATCTTTCACTTCTTGAACCTTTTTCTTCTTGATATGTGCTTCTATCTTGAGAGTTTGAGGAGTGGTAATTCTTTCCAATTCTTTACAAGATATGGTCGGATTCATTTCTTCATTCTCTGGGGTGGGTTCTTGGTGTATATCCTCTTCTTCTGATGTTTCTTGACCCTTTTCTTCCTCCTCTTCATAACCTATGTAAAATAATTTCTTCTTAGCACACTTATGACCTTTAGTGTATTTTCTATCACAATTGTAACAAAGCCCTTTTTCTCTTTTTTCTTCCAATTGTTGTGGTGTAACCCTTGTAGGTTGTGGAAGGCTAGGAGAAAAAATACTTCCATAATTATAGTCCTAAGTGGTGGGATACCTTGTTTCCATAATTTCACTTTCAATTTTTCTTGCCAACCTGAATGCGTTCTCTGATGAGTTAGGTTCCCAAAGATGAACCTCGTGTTGGATGTTATCCTTTAAAGTCCTTATGAAGAAATCAACCATTTTCTTCTCTGGAATATCATTTACCCTTATATTCAATTTTTGGAAGTCCTCAATGTGCTCTGCCATTAAACCCTTTCTTTTGAGATTTATCAATTGGCTAAAGAAGGTGTTTCTCTTTGAATCCTCATAATGTGCTATAATTTCCTTCGTGAAAATTGACCACGTGACAAGTGGTTTACGAGAACAAAGCCATTTATACCATAAAAATTGATTCGGTTATAAATAATTAGATGCAATGCGTACCTTTTGTAATAGTGGTACACCATGCAGATCAAAATATTTCTCCATAGGTAGTATCCAATTTACCAGATCCTTGCCATCAAACTTCCGTATCTCGCTTTTTCTTTATTTTATGAGCTCGATATTGAAACGGCTGTAACTCTGTAATTTTGGATCTTTAAGTTCTAAAGTTTCATCCTGTAATAGCCCTCTGAGTCCTCTTTCTAAATCCACAAGCCTTATCACAATTGGATTCCCGAAGAAATATTTATTCCCAATATCCTGGGATAACCTAATTATAGACTAGTTCGGTAGAGTTAACTTGTACGACGTGGAACGTGTCACTATTTCAACCTTAGATTCTAAAAATTATACCCAAACAAAATACATTCCATCCTCTTTCTCTAACTTCTTACAAAAGTTCAATCTGATCCTCAGAGAGAAACTTTTGATGATTTTCCCAAGGTCACCTCTTTAGGATGTAATTCGGGAGTTTGCAAAAACCCTAACTTCCTTAGATCATATATCCAAAATAATCGTGAGACAAGATCTGAAATTTGTACCCAAGGTTCAAACTGATCTCTTCTCAAATGGGTTTTCGTTTTGGCTTCTACAACTTCATAGCGAAAATGGTATAGCAAAAATTCCACAATGACTTGTTTTAGATGAAATTTTGGAGCTTGCCATAATCCTAACTTCCTCAGATCATATCTCCGAAACTCTAGTGAGACAAAATCTAAAATTCGAACCCAATGTTCAGTGCGATTTCATCTCAAATGGTTTTTTTGTTTCTTCTGAAACGTCGCAGAAAAAACGTTATAGCGAAAATGCCACGATGACCTGTTTAGTGCAGCGAAACCATAGAATACAAAGCTCTCATACCAAATGTTATGAAACCACCTCACAAAAGATAGAAAAGAAAGACAAATGCCTTAGAATTCAGCCTCTTCGAGGGGGCAACCTCCTTTAAATTACACAAATGAACAATTCTTGGATGATACAAATGACAAGACCTCCTTTCTATATATAGGAGTCTAAGGGGTGATAATATAATCAAAGTTGACATAACAATAATGATGTAAGGGCACAATAATAACAATAGTGGGCTTCTATGGGGCACAATAATAACAATATGGGGACTACATGGGCACAAAAATATAATAAGGGGGTTTTACTAATAACAATAAGGGGTTACACTAGTAGTATAGGGACCTAACAAATAAATATTTACAAGAGAACTATTGGCCTAATAATTGGCCACTCACTCTCCACTCTCATTTCTATACTTGCATGCCTTATGGCTCACCTACACTTATAAAAGTGGATATAAACCCAAAGTAGGTTCTACATCCTAAATAAACTCCCACGAATCTCTTATTATCCATAAAAAATCGCACCTAAAACCTTATCCCTAGATGAGATCTAACTAACCCTCAAATCTCTCTACTCTTCCCAAACATTCTCAAACTCTCTCCTATTTACAATAATTATCAGCCGCTCTTAAAAATAAATTAAATAATTAAATCCTAACTTAGGGAACTAACTCCTTTAGTAAACATGATACCCTAGGTTAGAAGCTCCTCCATCAAACTGCCCAGGTAAAATAAAATCATGGTCTGCCGACCATATGCCTTTATAAGTTGATAAAGCTCCTCCTGGATCCCAAACTTTCACTTGCAGTAAATCAATTGCTCAATTATGTTGTTGTTTTTTTATGGTTGTCTTCTCTCGTCTTCTAGGATTCCAAACTTTATGATGTAGTTATCCTCCTTCTTTGTTGAAGAATACTCAAGCAGTCAAATGCATCATGTTGTTGTCTTTCTGTCTTATCTTGCAATATTTTGGTTTGTTCTCCTTTTCCATAAGTTTTCTTAATTCTTCAATCTCATCGTCCAATTTAGTTTCTGATTGAATTTAGTGTTACTAGTTTGGAATTTATCATCCTCAAAATTAAATTGCAAATTACATTTTATCTTAGGTTCCACATTTTCACTATTAAGCATGCTTGATAATTTCACTTCTCCATTTGCAACTTGTTTAGATTCAGGTTCCATCAACATCTTTTCTAGCAATTCTAATTATTCTTCACATTTCATAAGAATTTTATGGTCACTTTCAGAAATCATTTCAACATATTCATATTCATCCCTGCATGTAACAAAATTAGTGTCCTTTCCATCATCTACAACACATCCTACATCCACACAACAATTGTTATATTTAAAAACATAAGGCTTTCTATTCTCGATAGATTATTATTTCCTCAAGTATTTATGTTGATATTCTAAACAGTTTGTAGCACGATATGTGGGAATCGAATCCACATTCATATTAACAGATTTAATTTTAGCATCATTATTGTCCTCACCAAGCATCGGTCCTTGTTCTGGTTCACAAATGCATATATTCATATTAGTTATTTGGACTGTTTCGACATCCCTTAACAAAATTTTTAACTTGTGCTTTTGTCTTCTTGCAATCAACTACTTGATCCGCCATCTAATTGTCTTCTTCATTATCCATCCATGTTTATGATTCTGCATCAGCTCCATCAACACATCAAGTCGTGCCTTCAACGCATCAATACTTTTCTCAAATTATTCATCACTTACACTAACCATTACAGAATTGTTGTGGGTTTTCCCTGGATTTTACAAATGACTATCCATAGTCATCTTCATCTCCTTTTTTCGTGAACTTCACCTTGTTGACTATAACATGCAATTGAACTAACACCTTACCAAGTTATCTCTTCTAAACTTGGCTAATGGTTCACTTCACCTGAGCCCTTTTTTTTTAGCACTCCTTGCTTTCACACCACATGTTAGGTCCCTATACTACTAGTGTAGCCCCTTATTGTTATTAGTGAAACCCCCTTATTATATTATTGTGCCCGTGTAGTCCCTATATTGTTATTACTGTGCCCATAGAAGCCCACTATTTTTATTGTTGTGCCCTTACAATATTATTGTTATGTCGGCTCTGATTATATTGTGACCCCTTAGACTCCTATATATAGAAAGGAGGTTTTCTCATTTGTATTATGCAAGAATTGTTCATTTGTGTAATTTAAAGGAGGTTTCCACCTAGAAGAGGCTTATTTTGAAGTCATTGATCTATCTCTTCTTCTATTTTGTGAGTTGGTTTCATAACATTTGGTATCAGAGTTTTGGATTCCAGGGTTTCGCTACTTCAAACAGGCCATTGTGGAATTTTTTCTATAACTTTGCTTCTACGACATTGCAGAAGATGAAATTAAAACCCATTTGAGAAAAATGCTTCAAGAACCTTGTGTCATAATTTCAGATCCTGTCGCACTATATTTTTAGAGTTATGATCAAAGGAAGGTAGGGTTTTTGCAGACGCTCGAATTCCATCTCAAATAGGTGACCTTCGGAAAATCGTCATAACTTTATCTCTGAGCATTAGATCCAAATTTCTTCAAAAGGAAAAAAAAGATGACAGAATTTAATGTGTTGGGTATCACTATACGGGCCAAAGGGTGAAACAGTCACACGTGGAACTTCGTACAAGTTTTCTCTACTGAACAAGTATATAATCGGGTCATCCTGGGAGATTGGGAATAGCTCTTCCTTGAAGAATCTAATCTCGATAAAACATATGGGGTTGGAGAGAGGACTCAAAGGGCTACAATAATATGAAATATCATAACTTGGAGATCCAAAATTAGAGAGTTAGAATTGTTGCAAGATATAGATCCTAAAAGAAAGAAAAATAGATATGAGGAAGTTTGATGGCAAGGATCTAGTAACATGGATACTACATATGGAGAAATATTTTGATCTGCATGATATGAAACTATTACAAAAGGTATGTATTTCATCCTTATATTTATAACCAAGTTATTTTGTATGGTATCGAGGGCTTGGTTCTCGTAAAACACTTGTCACCTGGTAAATTTTCATGGATGAAATGATAGCACATTATGAGGATACAAAGTGAAACACCTTCTTTAGCCAATTGATAAATATCAAACAAAAGGGCTCAATGGTAGAGCACATTGAGTACTTCTAAAAATTGAATATAATGGTGAATGATATTCCAGAGAACAAGAGGATTGATGTCTTCATAGGGAATTTAAAGGATAACATTCTACACGAGGTTTGTCTTTTGGAAACTGATTCATTGGAGAAAGCATTCAGGTTGGCAAAAAAAATTGAAAGAAAAATTATGGCAACAAGGAATCTATTGTAGCGGCTACAACCACCGTCCAAAATTTTTCCATAACCTATTTTGGAGCCTCCCTACCAACCGTCACAGCATATTGCATTGCTTCGTCAAGTTCTCAAGCGTCATTGTCTTTCTTACTCAAAGGCAACCTGTCGATCACAATTTGATCTCTTCCCTTCACAGGCTGCTCATCCGGACATGGTACAGTTGCAGGCTGAGCAGCTTCCCCTTGAGAATTGCACATTTCTAGAGGGAAACCAACCTTCCCTCCAGAAATTTTGCAATCCTCTCTGATAGTCTATTGGTCTCCAGGATTGAGCAATCCTGCCAGCCAACCCTCCCAGCAGGATTTGCACAACTTTTCCCAGCAACAGGTAGTTCAGCCCAGGATTTGTACAAATATGGGTAGTAGTCAACTGCTCTGCCCAGAAATTGCACAAATCTCCTGGGCATCCAGCCCAGATCCCAGCTAGAAATGTGCATTTTTCGACAGCAGTCGAGCAGTCGCTTTCATGTGCAACTGAGTTGACTGGTTCCCTCCGGGACCGAGAAAAATAGATTTGCGTGCATAGGATGATTCTCCCAAGGCAGCATGAAAAGGCATCCCTTGTGTGAGGGATCTATGTTTAGCAGTTGGAGGTTACATGCAAGGAGCAATTCATAAACCCCCCACCAAGTGTGGCTTCCCCTAGATTTGTGGCATGTGCATCACAAATTCGATGTTATCAAAACTCATCAACCAGATGTTTCATAGCTCATTCCTCACATCAACATTGCAGCTTTGACATCCCACATCACATCTAGGAGAAGTAGGCACATTCAACTCAGCTCTTTTGGTGTAAGCTCGCTTCCCATGCCTTTTGTTGCATTTATGTCACTTTTTGGGTTTTCGCTTGTATGATTACTGTTTGCTTGATTTCTTTGAACTCTTTCTGTCGTTTACATGTATACTAGCTTTTTCTAGCTTTGTTTCAGTTTTTGTTGCTATCTCACTGCTGTCACATGCATGAAACTATTTTGCACGGACGTTTGCCCAATCGGCGAACTGCCTCACCCACATGCATGTTGATCTGTTTGTCGAATCTTTCATTCATTTTTTGCATGCACTGTTAATCACTTCTGCTATCACTTAGTGTTGCCATGCATTCATTGACTTACTTTCTTTCAGCTACCCATCGATGAGTCGGACCAACCTTGGCCCGGAATCTACCTTCACCAAGGCTGCATTGCGCAATATGTGAAAGGAAGACTCACCTTCCTCTCCCAATTTGTGCATTCCTTCCCAGCACTAGACTCTAGGACTATTTTGCACATTTATGGAGGAAAGTGGTTGATTGGTCTAAGAAATTGTGCAAATCTGTCCCTACGCCAGCAGTCCTTCCTAGTTGGAATTCCTCATTACGCAATCCCAGTAGTCAACAGCCAGACTAGACTGTGCATTGTGCAGTTCTAGTAGTTAGTCAGTCTCCCAGCAGCCCGAACTGTGCCTTGTTTAGTCTTGGCAATTGGTCTCCCAACCTCCTAGCCGAAATTGCGCAACCTTCATGATCATTCACCCAGGTATGTTGCAAGTCAGTTCTCATGTTCATTTTGGTGTTCAACTGAAAAATTTCTTGCTATGAGTGTTTCCATGTCTCCAGGTATCACATGCATTCATCTAACTCTTAGCAGTATAGGTACAATGGTTCCCAAGAGAGCAGAGACGAACACACCATTCGGAGCACATTTGGGGATGTAGTCGATCAAGTGTCTGTGGGCTTACCTAATCATGAAGACATCAAGTTGTTCGTGGACAAGGACATCAAGCAACAACATCACAATGAGCAGCATCATGAACAATAGCTGAAGGAGTGATACTGAATGTAGTGAACACAACGAATGCAAGAGGAAGGTTGTTGACAACATAGAGGTGGAGCAAAGTTGCAAGATCAAGCAGATCCAATGATAATGAAAGAAACGTTGGAGACTCAGGCTACGAAGTGACTATGCGACGTGAGTATTGCATGAAGGTAGAAGATGGAACAAAGAAGAGTTGCATGTGCTGAAGTAGCAGCTCAGGAAGAACATGAAGCTGCACAGACAATCCAATCAGTTGCAGTAGGAACCAGAACAACAGTGGGCGCAACATGCACTCACGGATGAAACTGTGCCAGTACAAGTTAAGGATCCATCCCAACAACTGACATAGATCAAACCTGGTGAGCAATTTTGTTGATCACATGCAAGGGATCCAACAACATGCATGTCGTTGAGCGCACATATGCAATCCAATCCATTCAACACACTCACCAAGGTGAAGACAAGAAGCAAGTCCAACTGGGGCTGAACATGTACTTCGGTAAGTTGATGCACATGACCACCAACACACACTTGAATATCAGCATGAACACTATGCATCAGTTTGTTTTTAGTTCAACTGTACCCAAGAATACCATGCACATGTTAGAAAACGAGTTGGATGAAAGGGGCCGAACCAATGCACCAGTTGCAACGAAGGCAAGAGTTCGCTTCAACAAGATGTCACCATGAGGTGCATGCACAGCATCACGACCACCAAGCTTGGCATCATTTCACCACCTTCACTATCACAAACATGTCAAAGAGTTGGTCTCATCACAAGGACTGAGTGTTATTGATGTCTTGCAAGGCTCGCTCAAGCCATGTTGTCTGACATGAGTACATCTGCATTGTAATGTTGAGTCATGTCAAGTTTAAGTCAAGTGTCAATGGTTGGATGTAACAGTCATAGAGTAGGTGAAGAGTCATGAGGGTAGTTGAACTGTCACAAAGGGGAATCTCAAGGGTCACCCCACCCTTTGCTATAAATAGTCCCTCATAACTCATTGTACAGGCTTTTGGTCGGCCAAGATTCTACAAAGACTATCTTGAAGAAGGCTTAGACAGTATTGTAACGCACCTTGGCTTCTCCACTACAAGGGGATAGCACATCTCTTTGGAGGAGCAGGCAGATGTGGTTGTAACGTTCCATTATTGTGTCTAGCAGGTTTACATGGTGTATTGTATGATTGTGACTTACACTTCTTTAATAATAATAGCCAACACATTTTCATGCATATGTTGTTATTGTAGTTGGACTGTTCTGGTTGCCTTAATGATCTATGTTGTTTAACTTATGTACTTGCATATGAAATAATTTGTATGCAATTATATGAATCTTGTTGTTAATTTGTTGCATATGTTGTTAATGATGTGACCATCCATGTCGACTGCTCTACCGAACATCAGACAAACCTTTCTCCTGAACCTTTCTATATCAACTGTCACACTCCTCTCGGACTAATCCATGAGTGTTGTTTGTGTTATCTTACCTTGTATGCTGTGACTACCGCATCCGAGTAGACTGCTCCACTGGAAGACATGCATGTCCTTTGAGTGGTGTGCTCCTAGCCGAGTTGAGACTGATCCCTTTCAACTTGCAACCTGTTGGGTTGTGTTATATTCTTTCCACCCAATATTAGGTTGGGCAGACCTACCTATGGTTTTCGGTCCATGTTTTTGGACACGATGGTTTTTAGGTCCATGGTATTGGATGCTTCGGCATGTATAAATATGTATTGTAACATTGAAAGGAATATAATGAAAAATCAAGTTGGTAGTCCTAATTTTGGGATCCAGGGCAAAATCTCTGTGTATATGTGTTTTATGTGTTATGCTCTTGCATTGCTTATTTTTTGTGTTTTATAATTCGTATGCAGATAATTTCTATACCAGGTTAAAACCTACATTTGGTATCAGAGTTGTTTTGGCTTCAAGGGGACGCCTTCGTTGCTGAGGGGTTTCGCTCGGACCTGTGGTAGACCCTGTTCAGTGCGAGATCTATGAGATCGATTCTAGTGGTAAAACAAGATGGTGAGCAATGGAAATATAGAGATCGAGAAATTTAATGGTCAGAGTTTTGAGTTGTGGAAACTCAAGATGGAGGATCTGTTAGTGGATAAAGATCAGTGGATCATGGTAGATCCGTGTACTAAACCAATGGGAGTGACCGATGAAGAATGGAAGAAGTTGGATCGGAAGGCAAAGAACACAATAAGATTGTGTGTCTTAGATTCAGTATTCCTAAAGGTATCAAGGGAAGCTATGGCAAAGGCTTTGTGGGACAAGTTAGGGACTTTGTACCAATCTAAGTCTCTGGTGAATAAACTGTTCCTACAAAAAAATCTGTATAACTTGAGGATGAAAGATGGAGACTCAGTGACAGAGCATCGGAATGCATTTAATACTGTGGTAAGCCAGTTATCGTCTGTTGATATCAAAATTTCAGATGAAGATAAGTGCATTAGTTTGTTGTGTTCCCTACCAGATTCGTGGGATAGTCTGGTTATTGCAATAGGTAGTAATGCAACTGCCTTGTAGTTTGATGAAATAGTCTCATCCTTGCTGACGGAGGAGATGAGAGGGAAAAATATGGAGAGTCAGAATGGCGATGCCTTGTCTGTACAAGGACAGTCCTAGAATAGAAACAAAAATAAGTCATTGAGTGGGAGATCTAAATCTCCAATAAAACCTGTAAAGGTGGTGTAATAGAAATGCGGAAAGGAAGGGCACTACAAAAGGGTCTATAAATCTAAATTTCTTGAAAAAGGAAAGGGATCTGATGATGCTTATTCTGCAGAGGCGAAAACCACCTTAGATGAAGGTGGGGATGTGTACTTGGCTTCTTGAAGTACACATGTAGATCATGACGAATGGTTGATTGACTCAAGTGCATCCTTTCACTTCACTCCCCTTAGAGAGTGGTTCTGCGATTATGATAAATACGATGGTGGTAATGTCTTCTTAGGGGATGATAAGAAAGCTAGAATCGTTGGTCGCGGAAAAGTAAAGTTGAAGTTGCAAGGTGGAAGGGTTAGAACACTTCCAGGTGTTCTGCATATTCTTGCATTAGCCAGAAATCTGATTTCTGTAAGCAAGCTAGATGATGTAGGTGTAAAAATAGTGTTCAAGAAGGATACCTGCAAGATGGTTCGGGGAGCACTGGTATTGATGCGAGGAGTTCGGACTGGAACTCTGTACAAGCTGCAAGGTAGCACTTTTGTTGATAGGTGCAACAGTTCTATGGTTCCTGAAAGTGGAGCAGAAAATCTAGTGGTCTCTGGAGAGAAGACCATGTTGTGGCATCAAATGCTTGGACATATTGGAGAGAAGGGCCTTGAATACTTTCGAATACTTCATGGTAAAGGTATGGTAGAATGTATGAGTAATATCTCTCTGGATTTTGATTTCTGTGAAAATTGTGTATATGGGAAGCAGAATCGGGTGAGTTTCCCCTCTGGTGGTAAGAGGGCGAAACAAATATTAGAGCTTGTGCACAATGATGTGTTTGGACCTGTGAATGTTCCATCACTAGGTAAGTCTGTGTACTATGTATCATTTATAGATGACTTCTCAAGGAATACATGGATATATTTCCTTAAGAAGAAATCTGAAGTCTTTGATAGGTTTAAAGAATTTAAGGCTGATCTGAAAATGGGGCTCTCAAGATTCTTGTCTAACTTACAAGAACCTCTCCCACTTCCAAAGCTTTAAATTTTCCCAAGTCTTAATGATTAACCAATGTGGAAATAAGAAATGCTTGAAAATAAGGTGTATGCTTGTATTTGTTTTCAGCTGATTATTTACTTTAAAATCTGTTATTTGTGCTAATATGGGAATGTGCTTAAACTAATATATAAATGCATATAACAGTAGTTAAAGCAGCAGTAAAAACAAACACATAAGACAACAATATAATATGGAGTTCACCCTGATATCTTGGGCTACGTCTCCTTGAGCTCTAGTCAACTCGACTAGGCTCCCTGGGATTATGGCAACAGTTCTTTTACAAGTTCCACACTCAACTCCAATGTTTTACACAGGAACATTGGGCTCAGAACACCATCTTATCCCTTGGCTCTTGGAGCTCTTCGGCTTTCTAGCTCTGGCTCTTGGCTCTGGCTCTAGCTCTTGCTCTGGCTCTTGGCTCTGACTCTTACTCTGATTCTTTGGCGTAGGCTTCGGTTCTCACTCTCATCTCTCACTTCTGGCGCTCGCTCTGGCTCTTGGATCTGGTTGTGGCTTGCGGCTCTCTACTCTGGCTTCTCTAAGCTCTTTCTCTCTGCCTTTGCATCCCTCTGTGAGTCGCTCGACCTCCAAGCAACTTCAGCAACAATATGCTGCTATCAATTGAGCTCTCTAGATTTTCACTTAACCTCTAAGTGACTCCAAAGACTCTCTGTGCATTCAACGTTTTCTCGATTTCGCTCTCCTATCTTCTTCTGTCCCCCCCTCTCTATCTCTGTTAGTCTGTGGCTTTAAGCCATCTGCTTCTGGACTGTTCATTTCCACTTTCAGCTCTCTCGTTCCCTGCCTCTGTCCATTTGAATCTCTTCTTTCGGCTGTTACAGTCACTGCATCACACCACACAGGGAAGTGGCCACCTATTCCGTAACAGATAATTGTCAGGTTCACCGGAAACACTCGATCATTTGAAACGACTATTATTTCCATTTACTCCAAGAATCCCCGTGAAACATGAATCTCTGCCAACTCATCGTCCCCATCGGACTTCAAATCTTTATGTGCTGTAGCTTATTTCTGCCTCAGGTCCAGTCATCCATCGGGTGGAACCTCCGTCGTTGATCTAGGACCCCCAGATCCTACGGTCTTCGCTTATATTGCGCGATTGAGTTGCTCGACTGTTATTCTGCGATGTAAGCGGTTTTTCTCTCTCCCCTCTAGACACGCGTCACTCAGTGTATGGAATCACTGGGTCCTCGGCCAATCCCGCTTACCGCCTGAAATGCCTCTGATATTCCACCAGTTTTGAGTGTGGGACTCGCCTGTTTTTTTTAGCGCTTTCCCATGGTTTTTCTGGTTTCCCTTGTGATCGAGCGCTTGGAGCGTTTCCTTCTCAAGGGGTTTGTCCCAGCGATTGCGTATTAGAAACAGCCTCCGTTTCTGGGTTTGAGCTTCCCAACTGCCATTTTTGTGCCATGCATAGTCTCCATGGGCCAATGGTCAAGCGCTTTGACCGAAGGTCCTTGTTGCTCCATGCTGGCTGCAAATTACCATTATTCAGAGGTTATTTCTGATAAGCTCGATATCCACAAGACTTTGAACTTCGGCATGAGTTTCTTTATAGAGTTTGGGTAACTTTAAGAGGGTTTAAGGATCCAATTCGGATCACGCCTTCCCACTAAAAGAACTTTTGGTCCACCAAAAGACTGATATACTGATTTGAGCAGTAATGAGAGTAACAACACCCTCTTCTTTCAGCCTCCCTACACTTGCCTTTGCATAGTGCCTCTGAACCACAATCTCTAACCACTTCCCTTCTTGGATGGGTTGGTCGTCTTGGGAAGAACTGTTTTCCTCCTTGACTTCATGCAGAACTTCTACTGTGAAGTTTACAGAAGGTAGTTTGAACTTCTTTTCCTTGATCCTTGATCCAAGGTGGCTCAAATGAATGTGAAGTACATTTGCTCCACAAAACTTTCATTTGTACCTGTTTGAAAAGCTGCCAACAACAACTGTTAACAATAGCAGGCATACAGACAACAACTGCATGGGCTAACTCCTGCTTCAACAAAGAAACATATTTCACATCTTGTGAACCCTTCCATGTCTTATATCTGCATACAAATGATTGACTAGATAACAAGCCAATAAAACATGCCTTTAAAACAAATGACCCTTCAGGTCAAGCATGTAGAAAAAGACCTTTAGGACTCTTTTCCAAAAGATGAAACACTTCATCATTATCTCCATTTTGGAGACCAAGTTAAATTCTCCCAAGCCAATGTTACATGCATCTCATGCTCATGCATGCATTCCATCTATCAACTTTTTCTTAAGTACACTGTACTTTCGAAGCTGAAATGAACATATTGTTGCAACAATAAAGTGAGTTTCCTACTCAACCTCTTTCCATTTACCATTTTGGTAAGATCCTGCAACTTGCATTTCTTCCACAAAGAAATGCAAACAGATGCATCAAAGGAGATACAGTCTTAATTGGATAAGAATTCTACCCATTTCTTACCAATCCATTTCAAAGGTCCCTCCTTGGTTTGCACATCAGCATCAATATGTGAATCATCCTGAAACACATCAATCATGGAATCTTTATTTCCATCCCTGCCATTTTCATTTTCCACCTTCTCCTTCAGCTTTAGTGGAAGCAGTGCTGGATTCAAAGTCCAACATCCTTCAGTAAGATGCCCTTGCTTATAGCAGTAAGTGCAACACATGTGCATCCTTTTGACAGCATGATTTGCCTTTTCCTGTGGACCTTTGGCTGCTTGCTTCTTTTCCTTCAAAGGTTTCCTATATGTGTCCATCCCCTTCCAACATCTAAAAACATAATGGTTATCCAAAGCACACAAGGAACATGCAATTCCTTTTCCATGCTTTACAAAATCAAAAGGGATGTGTTTAGAACCAGATTTGTACCTACCTCTTTCACCTTTATTGCCTTCATGAGGAGGTGAGACAAATGAAGAAGTAGCTTCCTTTGGAACACTATCACTTTCTTCAAGGCTGTCAGAGTTTCCACAACTCTCTAGTTCAAGTGTGTGCTTCTGAACACCTGCATCCTGTGAATGATGTTTCGAGCTATTGCATTCCTCCTGAATACAATCTTCACACTTTTGAGGTAGAGGACCTGCAATGAAACTCCTTTTCGGAACTGTTTCAATGGCCTTCATGGCAGCTTTGGAACTCTCTCCATGAGACTGTCCATAGCCAAGACCCAAATGCTTAGGCCTTTCCTCAACCATTATTGGTTCAACAATACCTTGTGCATGTTTTCCCAAGCCCTTTCCTTCATAGCCCATCTTGGACATTAGCTTGGAGCCTATGCCTCTAGTATGTTTTTCAAAAGAACCAATATAAGCATTCTTAGAGGAATTTGAAGACAAACTAGAATGGTTTACCTCTTCTTCAAGTTGACACTTGACCAAGGCTTCTTTGGCAACAAAGAGCTATGATTCCAACTCATGCATCCTTTTTAGGTCCATATTTCCAATATGAAGTCACCTCTCCATTTCCTGCAATTTGTCAGAAAACAACCGCTTCTCTTCCTCCACAGAATTCAACTGCTCTCTAAGTAGGTTTCTCTTCCTACCATTTTCATACATTTCTCTCACCATATCCATCATGGTGGACAATTCTTGCTTCATATCTTCATCAAAGACTCTTGTGAAGAAAGAAGAATTTGAGGACTCATGAGCCGGATTTAAACAGGAACACAACAAATTATAGAGATAACCATAAACAAAGAGATGCAGTGGAAATAATACTTCATTTCATTAATGTAAAATAATGAAATATGCTTACAAACAGAATTGGAAATAAACCAGCTAGGGCGATGGTAGCTTATCTCTGAGAAGAGATGTGGCAGCTACATGCCACTGAACTATGTTACAATGAGGCTCTAAGGCCTATTTATTGTTGAGAAACAATGGAAAACTATTAACATCTCAAAACCTAACCCTAGAAGATGAAACGCCAAATTGTGGGCCCCGTTTGGGTAAATTGGTACATCAATTTCCCAGGGTTGTAACTTTGGCATACGATCTCCATTTGACACATACAATAGCTCATTAGAAATATCTATCCGAGCACTACAAATTAGAGAAGGGAAACATCGGTCCATGGACCCATGTTGCCCCTAGATTTCCAAAAAAAACGTCATTTAGGGCCTCAAAATGGCTCTGGAAGTTCAGGACCTGAAAAAACTGCTAAAAATAGTAAATTGTGCTACAACTAAGGAAACTGAAAAAGCTAAAAGAGACAGTTGTGGGGGTCTAGATGGGATAGGTGGGTGGCCACCAACATCCACCTGGATCAACTCACTTGTAGAATTTGTCATTTAAGCTAAGAAACAAAAGAACTTCAAACAAGATTAATAAAGAGCTTACTCAAGCAACCTTTTGCAACAAACCTCTTGTGCTTCAAGGGTTGCTTTGAGGTCTTTTGGGGATAAGAAGAATGCCTTCAACCCTTCTTCCTTATTGTCCTTCCTGGACTGAGCTATCAATATCTTTCCCTTCACCTCTGCAAACTCAAACAATAGTCAGTCTGCAAACAAGCATACAATCAATCAGACAATCAATCTGTGACTGCCCAAACACCTTTTGGACAAGCAATCTTTGCCCTGTCAATCAAGCATTTTGATACAACCTTCTTTGAAGGTGGGTTTAATCAATCCTAAGCTCTGATACCACCTGATTTGAAAATGGGGCTCTCAGGATTCTTGTCTAATTTACAAGAACCTCTCCCACTTCCAAAGCTTTAAATTTTCCCAAGTCTTAATGATTAACCAATGTGGAAATAAGAAATGCTTGAAAATTAGGTGTATGCTTGTATTTGTTTTCAGCTGATTATTTAATTTAAAATCTGCTATTTGTACTGATATGGGAATGTGCTTAAACTGATATATAAATGCATATAACAGTAGTTAAAGCATCAGTAAAAACAAACACATCAGACAACAATATAATATGGAGTTCACCCTGATATCTTGGGCTACATCTCCTTGAGCTCTAGTCAACTCAACTAGGCTCCATGGGATTATGGCAACAGTTATTTTACAAGTTCCACACTCAACTCCAATGTTTTACACAAGAACATTAGGCTTAGAACACCATCTTATCCCTTGGCTCTTAGAGCTCTTCGACTCTCTAGCTCTGGCTCTTGGCTCTAACTCTAGCTCTAGCTCTTTGGTGCAGGCTCTGGTTCCGGCTCTCAGCTCTCGCTTTTGGCACTTGCTCTAGCTCTTGGCTCTAGCTATGGCTGGCGGCTCTCTACTCTGGCTTCTCTAAGCTCTTTCTCTCGGCCTTTGCATGCCTCTGTGAGTCGTTCGACCTCCAAGCAACTTCAACAACAATATGCTGCTGTCAATTGAGCTCTCTGGATTTTCACTCAACCTCCAAGTGACTCTAAAGACTCTCTGCGTATTTAGCTTTTTCTCACTGTTCGCTCTCCTCTCTTCTTCTGTCCCCCCCCCCCCCCCCCTATCTCTGTCAGTTTGTGGCTTTAAGCCATCTTCTTCCTGACTGTTCGTTTCCGCTTTTAGCTCTCTCATTCCCTGCCTCTATCCATTTGAATCCCTTCTTTCGGCTGTTACAGTCACTGCATCACACCTCATAGGGAAGTGGCCACCTATTCCGTAACGGATAAGTGTCAGGTTCACCAGAAACACTCGATTGTTTGAAACGGCCGTTATTTCCGTTTACTCCAAGAATGCCTGCAAAACACAAATCTTTGCCAACTCATCATCCCCATCGGACTTCAAATCTTTATGCGTCGTAGCTTATTTCTCCCTCGGGTCCGGTCATCCATCGGGTGGAACCTCTGCCATTGATCTGGGACCCCCAAATCCTACGGTCTTCGCTTATATCACGCGGTTGAGTTGCTCGACCGTTAGTCCGCGATGTAAGCGATTTTTCTCTCTCCTTGCCGGACACACGTCACTCAGTGTATGGAATCACTAGGTCCTCAGCCAAACCCGCTTACCGCACAAAATGCCTCCGATATTCTATCAGTTTTGAGCGCAGGACCCGCCTATTGGTTTTAGTGCTTTCCCACGGTTTTTTTTGTTTCCCTTGTGACCAAGCGCTCGGGGCTTTTCCTTCTCGAGGGGTTTTTCCCAACGATCGCATATCAGAAACAGCCTCCGTTTCTAGGTTTGAGCTTCCCAACTGCCATTTCTACACCATGCACAGTCTCCATGGACCAACGGTTAAGCGCTTTGACCAAAGGTCCTCATTGCTCTGTGAAGGCTGCAAATTACCATTATTCAGAGGTTATTTCTAATAAGCTAGATATCCACAAGACTTTGAACTTCGGCATGTGTTTCTTTATAGAGTTTGGGTAACTTTAAGAGGGTTTAAGGATCCAATTCGGATCAAAGGCTCTGGTGGAAAACCAGATAGAGAAGAAGATAAAGGTGTTGAGGACAGATAATGGTGGAGAGTTTTGCAGTAAGGAATTTGAAGAATTCTGTAAGAAGTGTGGTATAGCACAACAAAAGACTACCCCATATCCACCTCAACAAAATGGAGCTGCAGAAAGAATGAACAAGATGTTGATGGAAAGGGAAAGAAGCATGCTCAGTGGTGTCGGGTTAGGACAAGAATTCTGGGCAGAGGCGGTGCAGACAGCATGTTACCTGGTCAACAGATCACCTTCATCAGTGTTGGAGGATAAGACTCCACAAGAGGTATGGACTGGTAAGAAACCCTCTCTTTCACATTTGAGGGTATTTGGATGTGATGCATATGTACTTTTTCCAAAGGAGAAACGAACCAAGTTGGATAGTAAATCTGAAAAGTGAATCTTTATTGGGTATAAGGATGGTTTAAAGGGTTATAAGCTTTGGAACCCAGCAACAAGGAAGGTTGTGTACAGCCAAGATGTGGTGTTCAAAGAGGTGAAAGATGTTATTAAACATGAAGTCCAACCAAAGGAACCTGAGAAGATAGAGTTTGAGCTAAAGGAGGAAGAATCAGACTCTACAGCAGAGGAGGAATCAGAAGATGAAGAGCCACAAACTCCAGGTGTAAGAAGATCAGTTTGAGAAAGAAGGTAGCCAGAAAGGTATAGTCCATCTGCTTTCTGTTCAAATTTTGCTTTATCTATTACTGATGATGATCCCAGAACTGTGAAGGAAGTAGTAGATTCAGAGGATGGAAAACTCTAGAAAGAGGCCATGGTTGATGAAATGGCATCTTTGCACAAAAATGAGGCTTGGGATCTAGTGGAGTTGCCGGCTTGAAGGAAAACCATTGGTAGCAAATGGGTGTTCAAGAAGGAGACAAATGTAGAAGGAAAGGTGGAGAAATACAAAGCTCGGTTGGTAGCAAAAGGTTATTCCCAGGTGCCGGGAATTGATTTTGGTGATATTTTTTCTCCTGTTGCCAAGGTAACTTCTATTAGATTACTTTTATCTGTTGTTGCTAGTTTTGATTTTGAGGTAGAACAGATGGATGTGAAGACAACATTTCTTCACGGGGATGTGGATGAGGAGATCTACATGAAGCAACTTGAAGGCTTTGTAGTGAAGGGTAAGAAAGAACTGGTATGCAAGTTAAATAAGTATCTTTATGGGTTAAAAAAATCACCAAGGATGTGGTATCAGAAATCTGATACATTTATACGAGGACTTGGCTTCACCAGAAGTAAAGTAGATCACTGTGTGTATTTTAAATTAATTGTTCACCATGTTATTTATTTGGTCTTGTATGTGGATGATATGTTGCTGGTTGGAAATGACAAAGAAATTATCGAGGATTTGAAGACCCAATTGTCCTCCAAATTTGACATGAAATATCTTGGTGCTGCAAACTATATTTTGAGAATGGAAATTAAAAGAGATCGGGCAAAGAGGAAGCTCTGGTTAAACCAGAGGAAGTATGTCGAGACAATACTGCAAAGGTTTAATATGTTGGATAGTAAACCGGTGAAGGTTCCTATTCCTGTTGGTGTAAAGTTATCTGCTGAATAGTGTCCCAAGACACAATAAGAGGAAGAGGATATGTCCCATGTTCCATATGCAAGTGCAGTCGGTAGACTGATGTATGTAATGGTCTATAATAAACTAGACATTGCACATGCAGTGGGAGTATTGAGTAGGTTTATGTCAAAACTAGGGAAGGAGCATTGGACAACAGTGAAGCGGGTTTTCAGGTATTTGTGTGGCACTAGTGATTATGGTTTGTGCTACCAAGGAAGACCAGGATTGGATAGAGTTTTGGATATTCATGGCTTTGTTGATGCAGACTGGGTTGGAGATCTGGATCAGAGAAGATCTACAAGTGGGTATGTGTTTAACCTATTTGGAGGTGCAGTCAGTTGGATGAGTAAGAAACAATTTGTAGTGGCACTATCAACTACAGAAGCAGAATACATGGCAGCCACTCATGCAAGCAAGGAAGCAGTTTGGTGGCAAAGATTGTGTTTAAGTATGGGGTTAGTATAGGGAGATATAAGGATAGATTGTGACAGCCAAAGTGCAATTTTCTTAGCAAAGAACCCTGCTTATCATTCAAAGACAAAGCACATTGATGTTCAGTATCACTTTGTGAGGGATATGATAGAAGAAAAAAAGGTGTTTCTGGTAAAGGTGGACACTTTGAAGAATACTGCAAATGCATTGACAAAATCTGTGAGCTCTGAGAAGTTCTCCTGGTGTAGAGAAACAATGGGCATTTCAGGGCTGGAAAAATGACTAAGCTCTCCTATGGCCCCCTGTGGAAAGAAAACAACAAGTGGGAGAATGTTGGATTGTGTTATATTCTTTCAATGACTAACCTATGCAGTGAACTAGGGGGTTAGAGGGAGGGTGGAACCCCCCCTTTGTTGCATCGATTGCGCAACGGGGGGTCACAAAGGGGTTTGAGGGGGGCACGTAGCCCCCCTCTATGGGGTCCGAGGCAGCGCCCCAGGAATTTTTTCTTTGGACCCTATATTAGGTTGGGCGGACCTACCTATGGTTTTTGGTCCATGGTTTTGGACGCGATGGTTTTTCGGTCCATGGTATTGGATGCTTCGACATGTATAAATATGTATTGTCACATTGAAAAGAATATAATGAAAAATCAAGTTGGTAGTCCTGATTTTGGGATCCAGGGGAAAATCTCTATGTATATGTGTTTTATGTGTTATGCTCTTGCATTGTTTATTTTCTATGTTTTAGACTTCGTATGCAGGTAATTTATGTATGGGGTTAAAACCTACACAACCCACCCTCACCTTCCTCTCCCTTCTAAGTGTTGGAACCTCTCATACACATTCCTTGACACTCTACACCAGTCACACACTTGCTACTGACAGAGTTATATTACTTGCCTTTGTGCAACATCGCGTTCAAGGCATTACCTTATGACCCACTGCTGGGACTCCTACACCAAATGGTCTAAGCTCTAATTGGGACTTCTTACAAGGGATATCCCCTTGACATGTTGGCGGGTCCAGCACCATCAACATTTCTGGTGCTAGAAGGAGGGCCTGATGACAAGCAGTGTCCTCTCATCAAGTTTTGAACCTTTGCATATCTTTCATGGAGCCTTGCATTCTTCTTCCCATGAGGTGTTTTCGAATCGTGAGGATGTCTCCATCTCGGGGAAGCTTTTCAATCTCTTGTCCACTCACATGTATGATGGTGAAGGAAAAGTGGCCTAGCATGAGCACTTGCATAACTTTATTTCCATGATTTATGAGGAAGATGAGTTTACTAACGAACAAGATGGGTTGTTGCTCGCATACGCACTTCGCGAATCTCCATTTCATTGGGTGCTCAGCCTATTGGATGACACTGTGAACTCATGTGATCACTTCTGTGATCTTATTGAAGATAAATTCTATCATTTTTATCCAGACCATCTTGACCGGAAACTGTTCTAGGAACGGAGGGCTCCGCATGAATCCGTTATTGATTTTTGGCATCGCTTCTGTGACTTGCAGTTTCAGGATCGAAGGAGCTAGATGAAGTTCGCTTACCTATGGGACCAATTCAAGTACTGTCTTAAGAAATATGCCCATCCCAAGAGGAAGCTTGATGTCAAGCGTCGCTCAACCTTCTTTGTTGATGGAACTACGCAATCCCATGTGGGAGAAGGCACTACCTCAACAGACTTTCCGCCTCCCTTTCATTCAACAATTCCACCATCACCCAGTGATGTTGAGGATCATGTTCACACATTTGTTCATTCTTCACACCCTTGCAACATCACTCCTCACTCCATTTTCGCAGAGAGTTGGTTGTGAGTCCTTTGAGTCCCCATATGCATTATTTTCTTCGACCTCCATATTCGCACTCAGGTGTTCCTCCAGATGATGATGTCTGGTGTTCATCCATTCTAGACTCTTCACTTGTTGTGAACGAGGAACAACCCACTGAAGGAGTTGGTGTTACACAACCAACGTGCGCTGTCATTCACGAAGAGTATGAGCGGGAGCTTGAACATGAACACTCGGCAAAGGATGACTTCCTTCCATCTGAGCCCCCTCTGTTCTTTCCTAGCTTCTTTGGTGAACCTGCCATCCATGATTTTGCATTTGTGTCTTCATCCACGGATGCACCCATTGTTGATCACTCGCATGACTCACCCAACGGAGATGATAAGTTATTCATTGAAGATCCACTTGATCCTTCATCTGTATTTTCCAGAAACACAGAGGATGAGTTCATTCACTTTTCATCTACCCCTTTGTTTGATTCATATGATCATGAGGATGTCAAAGAATTCATTAATTTTTCTGATCGTGGCAGTCGTGATTCATTTTCTTCCATTTTTTATTACGATCATGAATCTATCGCAGTTGATCTTTCGAAGCCACCTGTTTATGATGATCTACCTGATGATGAAGTTGAGACACCCGTCAAGGCACTTCAGCCTGAGTTGATGGTTTATGTCAGGCCTTTGCTCTCTTGGGGTCAATCTCACTTCCGATCATGAAACTATTCAATCACCCAAGGTTCCTCATCACTTTTCTGTATGCATTGAAGATCCTTCTCACACAAAGATCACACTTCCTCCACTCAAACTACACGATCCCATTTTGCGACACAAGTTATCTTTGTTTCTATCATTTTCTTGCATGTCTCAGTCAAGAGTGTGCTTTTGCTTCAAAGTTGCACGTAGTGTCACAGAACACCATGATAAGTCGATGGACTATTCGTCATGCACATGCACTCACTTATGTCATGTGGGCACTTTGAAACACGAAGTGTGGTTGTCTTCACTGTTATATCTTTCTTGTATGCTGGTCCACACAACTAGGTTACTCGCGGACCAAGCCTTCACCCACATGCCAATGCGTCGGTGGCTGCATTGGAAGTATCACTTCATGTGATTAGGCCCATGCACCATTAGTGTAGGAGTAGGAATATTGTTTGCTTTCAGTTGTTTGCTTGCATGCTTGTTTGCTTTCATGCTTTGTTGCTTGTTTGTTTTCTTTCTTTTCTCTCATTTTCGCTTCTGCTTTTGCTTGGATTTGTTGTTAGTTAGTTCGCATGAAGCCATGTGTGACTCATGAAATAAGCCAGGTAAAGTACAAGAGGGTTTGTACAACTATCCCTACTTGGTTATCTGTCATCTTACCTCTGTATGATGAACTTGTTACTCTTAGTCCATGATACGTCTATTATGTTCCTATACCAATAGGTGTCATAATTTTTGAATGGATGAGATCAAAATTGTAATATGTACATACCTTTGCTTTCTGCAAATGTTTTCCATATTCAAAAAATCAAAAAAATTAAAAAATGTAAAGAGGGTATGTCCTAAAAGAAAAATCAAAGGACAAAAAGAATAAAGAAAAAGGTAAAAAAAGATGAAAATATGAACCCCAAAACAAAAAGACCATGAAAGTGTGCAAGTCCAAATGCCACTACTATTTACTTTTTTGCATAATAATGATTGTGTGCAACTTGTTATTCATGCCACAATCCATGGTAATCAAACAGTTTAATCTTGGTTATTCCATGTTTTGAATTTCATGTGTGTAGATAGAGAATATAATCTAACCAAACTGTTTAATCTTGGCATATAAGTAGGTAGGTAGAGTAAATAAAAGGAGCTCAGTTGTTTAATCTGAGCCCTTGGCTGTAATAAGGATAGACTTAGATAGGTTTCTATTGTAAAAGAAAAGAAAAGTTTTATAAGGGTTTTCCAGCTTAAGTACACCCTAATAAAAAGTAGAAAAAATGGTAGGATGAGTAGATGGGTAAGTAGTTGCATGGTTGCATAATTGTGATGATTGATTAGATAAAATCATATCATTTACTTTCATCATCAAGTTGCTAAAGTATGGATGATAATTGAGAATTTACACAAAGTCAAGTGATTAATTTCCCCATTCAATTCACCCTTAATTTTACTAATTTCCCTTAAGAAAAGTCTAAAGTACCTAAAACCTTAAGTTAAAGGGGCTCAGAGCATTTCTCTGACTTCTGGAGGGACCGGACCCTCGGCCCAATAACTTATAGGGTCTAAGTACTAAAGTTCCCTCATAAACATTCACCCCCTCCATAATTCACTCATTTCCCCTAAAAAATCCCTTTTCCTAAGGTAAAAGCACCATTTGCCTAGGGAAAATAATCACCCCCAAGCAAACCCCTTTTCCACAAAAACCCACAAATGCGCATTTAGCCTAAGTTATAATAAAAGTAAATAAAATTCAACAAACATTATACTTAGCGCACTTCGCTTTTCCGCCTTCATTTCATATTAACTTCTAACTTTATTTATTAAATCCCAAAAAATATCCCTTTCCCGTATATTTTATTAAAAACCCATATGTTAATATCCCACCCCGAAGTTTGAAAAATAAACTTTATTAATAAATTGATTAATGGGTTAATTAAGTCGATCAGCGATTAATTAATAACCATGACCCACCGTTGAATAAAAGAAATTAATTAATCAATCAGTGATTAATTAATAATCTATCGCCACCAATGAAATCACTCCTAACGTCATTAAACCTCCATAATCCGCAATTAATTAATCCCTCCGCACATTAAAACCCCACCGGGCCCCTCCATTAAACTTCATATCAAATCATCACCCCGATCACCGTGCGATCTGACCCCTTTTGATCCAACGGTCGATGCTCATATCAGGTGACCTCCAAAGGTCGACCTTTACCCGCCCGATATGGGTGGTTTCACTATTCACCCCACTGCTACATGGCGCCCGATGAATGGCATCGGGCGGCCTCCCCCCAAAACCACTTTATCCCAAAAGCAGTGTGATATGATCCCGCTTACCGCCTCCCGCTAAATGACAAAATGTCACATCCCCCGCTCAACGCCAAGTGTCCTTTTCCCAGTGTACCTGCCAAAATCATTGACTTTACGAATAAAACTAAAAAACTCATTGTTTTTTGTTTTATCGTGAAAAAGACTACTCAAACCTCCATGCAAGCACCAAAGTACGTGCAACCATCAACCCACGTTCAACTGCCAACCTGCTGAAGCTGCTAAAACTCCAAACCACCTCTCAGTCACTCGTGCTTCCTGCAAATAGTGCACAGTCGCCATTACTCCGTTCAAAGCCAAAAACCAGGTATTTACCCAAATTCGCTGAGAAACCCTGTTTTATTCCAAAACCTAGACTAAATTGCTTCCAATTACTAAGTAATTCAGTGAAATAGTTTCCCAGTGACTCCAAAATACTCTGAATTAGACCAGTTTTCCCCAATTTCACTGAAAACCCTTTGCCCCTATCCTTGAATCCACAAGAACCAAGGATGTCTGCCCCAATTGCATTAAATGTCATGCCCATTTCTACTCCTCACAGAGATTTAGACCATCTCCCATTAGCAGATAAAGATTTTCAGATTAAAGATACCTCTATCCAAGAATCCCCTTTGAAACTATACTATAGGTACAGAGACTAGTACCTGAACCATGCAGACTATATAGGGCTTTGGGAATCAAGTTTACCCAAGTACTAGTTCCCTAGAGTTCATATCTTCCCTGAGATTATCCATTACTGCCATATGAACTACAATCCCATCCAAAGAACAGTGATGACCCCTAATCATTCTGTATTATTACCATCACTGCTGAGTCCATAAATGAAATGTTGCAATTACAACCAAGCCAAAGCCTGACCCCTTTTTCTGTTAGAGATTTGTTGAACAGATACCCTACACTCACCTCAATCAAACTTGCTCGGTTATACCAAACCTTCATCAGGGAAGAACAATACATTCCAAAGGATTCACTTGATATCTAGTGTGTTAGGCTAGATTACAAGTGAATTTGTTGATGAAATCATTATAGCCTTTATGTCCATCTACTCTCCTGGGCAACCCCCAACCATCATGTTTGACTATGCTAAGTTCATTGTTGATAAAATGCATGATCAATTCATGAGGTTGGATAATGAAAGAGTGCTCAAATATTCTTTAGTTTTATATCATCTTTTCTTGTATTATCAAACTAAAAAATTCCCAATCACACTCCAAAAGCTTGATACCAGAGGAAAATTAGATCTGTGGTCTTCTGGACCTCATTAATCCACCCAAATGACTCTCAATATTCTTATACTGATTTCATAGATCTCTTTGTACACCCAGTGGCAACTATGCTATTAGGAATCCCTTCCCCCAGAGTCAGTGCAGATAACAGGAGGGTCCTACAGTTGTCCAAACAATATAAATTGGGAGATTGGTACTTGTACCAAAACCATACTGAAATCAAAATATATGGATGTGTGATGGCTCCCTACAAACTGCCCAGACACCTTCCTATGAGATTGTTTACTCTGGAGTACTACAGGAAAACGATCAATTCAAATGAGGTGCATTTTGTGAAGGCCAAGAAGAAAGCTCAACTTAGGATAAAATATCAGCTTGGCCCATTTATATGTAACTATAGGGTAGCAAGAAAGGAAGTAGAGGAAATCCTCCAAAGGGTGAGACTAAAACAAATTTTTATCTGGAACTATGACCCTTTAGACTTCATTTGCAATAGGAGACAAAAGAACAAATTATCTCCTTACATCCACAATAGAATTCCTGAAATTGAACAGTATGCAAATTAGCTAGAATGGGTGGAAAACACTTTGGTAGACAGAGATAGCACAGAAGTTGCTATCGATAATGTAATGATTGATTTAGAAATAAGGCTTGGTGAAGATTCATTTGTACAAGTGCCAAGAGAGTCCCAATCTCAAAGAGAATCATAGGGACATAGTGGGCAAATAGCAGAAGAAGGACCTCAAGAGCAGCTACCATCAGAGTAGCCAGAGGAAACAAAAAAATGAGAGATTTCAGAAGAACTTGCTCAACCAGAACATATCATAAGCAATTCTCCTATTTTATATACTCCTCTAAATGAGGAGAGGAATTCTAAAAGAGATAGAGAGGAGGCCACTCCTTCTAGCAGACCTATTGCCAAAAATTATGTCAAGAGGCAAAGGTTGAATCCATTTTTAGAACAGGAGTTTACTAAAGAAATAGCAGGAACTACAGGTGCAGAAAGAGCAGACAGTAGACATACCACTCCCTCAAGAGGTACACAAGAACCTTCCACCTCATAGGCTCAAATGCAAGAAAGGCAACAGAGCATCGAAGTATCCTCCTTCATGGCTCCGACTGGCCAGAGCCAAGTCATCAGAGAGAAATATAAAGAAATAAAGGTCAGGAATGAGAGATTGAGGGCCCAAAGTTATGCACATTACCTAAATATGGCTCCAACTAATCAGACAAGGCTAATTTCAACCTTTGATGTGAAAGAAGGAAAAATGTAGATGACTTTTATGAAGCCAACTACATAGCAGCCTAGGTCAATTGCAGATTATTCGAAAACAGACTTTGAAGTATTGGCAAAGGATATCCATCCTATTGACCAAATAGAATTACATAAGTAGACTGGGGAAATGGTTTACTCCACTTTAACTAGTAAGGCAATTGCAGCTCACCAACTCAAAATTCGCTGAATAATATGTCAGTGCAATTCCAATTAGAAAGAGGCCTCTTCACAGGCCAAAGATGCCAGAATAAAGTCCCTAGAGGACTTATTCATAGAACTGGGCCATGATCCCAAAGATGTGAAAGCTACAGAAAATCTTATTAAGAAGAAAAATGATGACATAGCTGCGCTAAAAAAGCAGCTCAAGATTCCTCCCTTGCATCATCCTCAAACAGCTGAAGTATTGGAAACTTAGAAGGAGGAAGAGCTTATGGACTTAGTCCTTAAGCTAAATGAACAATTAAAAGAAACAGAGAAAGAACTGGATAATTTGATACAATCTAAACAGAGTGAGTTGGCCACCACTCCCGAGACTGTAATTCCTACAGTTTCTATAGCAATACCCTCCACATTGGCTGCTTCATTAGAACCAACAGTTCCACCAGCTACTGCTCTGCCAATTACAGGTACATCAACAAGCATAGAGACATCAATAGAAAAGACAGATGAATTCGTAAAATCCATGGAGGAGATGACCATCTAGGCTACTGAGCTCAAGAAACTATGAGAAAAAGTGTCAAGTTTGAACACTAATTGTAAACTTGCCAGATAAAACAGAAAGAAGAAGCTCAAAAGAAGCAAAGAATGGGAGAAAGAATAAAAGTCCTTGAAAAGGACTTGACATTGCAACAACCACTTGGAGACATGAAGGAAATTCTTTGGGCCAACATCATTAATTCCATCAATGATGTTTGGCCATCTATTCAAGTTATTTTTGAAGATACTGAACTAGTCAAAGTGGCGACAGAAGCAATCCGCAATACAATCAAAGAATTGGGAGATAAGACTAAAGAAACCAACCAATTAAAAATATTCCTGAACAGTAGAAATAGGTATCAGCTTGATGAACTAGAAATAGAAGACAGAACAGGAAAAATCATAGAAATCAAGAAGGTACTCACCAAGAGAAACCTTATGCTAAATCTTGAGAAAAAACGCTAGAGTATCCAAGAAAACATTGATATATTTATGACAAAGTATGGTATTTTAAGAGAAAAATGACTTCCTAGTCCTATGGTAATACATGACAAGCTGATGACTCAAGATGATTATCTTGAAAGACTAAACAAGCTGGCTAGAAGCCAAGCTAGTACTTCAGGGGTAAAATCTTTGCCCACTGGGAAGGTATTATATGATAGTTTGGAAAATATGTTTTTCATAGAGCATGAGGTCAAGCACTTATTCGTCAACAGGCCGAATTTTTCCAAGTATACAAAAGATGATGAGATATATAGAAAGATGATAAGGATAAAATTACCTGACAGTAAATGGTGGATGAAAAATACAGATTTACTATAAAAATTATTGCAGTAAATCTACATGGTAAAACATGGCTGCCAGGTAAAATAGGTAAGACAAAGTCAAAGAAAAATAGGCGAAGAGTATTAGTAGGTGGAAGACATAAAGTAATTCTAGCACATAAGTATCAAGCAACTAAAAGAGACAAATCCGATTTACAACAGCCAACACAGTCATAATAAAAGGGACAACAAGAAGACAGTTCTCCATCTGTCTCTATCTTCGTGCTTGAAGATATTTTCAAGTTCCTAGAATAATTCTCATATTGTTATAAGATATTTTGTAACATTTTTTGTATAAATACTTCACAAAATGAAGTAATTAGTGTGGATTAAAAATACATTTCTGTAGACATTTTGTATTGAACCAAGGAGCTATTGTACTCAAGACTAAACTGGTTTTGCTGGATATGAAATAAAGCTAAGGACATTTCACTAGATTCTCATGCACAGTTGGAACAAATAAGTATTATATTTTCATGTTTAAATATTGTTTTCTCTTCATGTTATAAATTTTCATATGTGTCTCTTATGGAATCTGTAAATTAAACAAGGAATGATATCTCAAAACTAGCTTAAAATGCTCTCTGTTTTAACTGTTTACTTTCTATATGTTTTATGCCAAACTATCTTGGTCTAGGAATTCTTAATTGCTCCCTTACTTCCGTAGTTTACCCCCCTTTTGGTCCATAGTAAAGGATTCTTCATTGCCATTTGCTCATCCTTCCTTTCTTCATCTTAATCCTGGTTAAGGATTCCTCATTGCCCTTTTCCTTGGTTAGGACTACCTCATCCATTTGAACCTGCAGACTTACTTTTGTTGTGCTAGCCTACCCTGTGAACTCTTACCTTAGTGATTGATCAAATCCAGTTAAGCCACTCTTGATTGACTCCATAGCCCATTGGCTTGAATACTTACTCTGCCCATCTATTTTCTTAATTCCACCACCCAATCAAAACAAAAATATCATAAGCATTAAGAGCTAGCCTAAAACCCTACTTAAAACAGAGTTAAATTATAAAGAGAGAGCCCTCTCTGGACTTAGGTTGGCTAGAACCTAAGTCTAAAAGATTAGGTTTGTGGTTACCTCAGACTATTCCTTCTTTGGCAACTTCTAGGGAAAACCTCTGAGTGATAACATAGTGGCGACCATATTGGGGACTCAAACCCCCAGTGTTAATAAACCTTTGAGAAATTCAAATTTTTATTTTTAAGGCTCTTAAAGGGTTTATTAGAAGTTATTTCAAAAATTCATAAAAAGGAAAATAATTAGAAAAATCTCGAAATCTAGCTTCAGGGAGAACTCACTATACCAGGGCCAATCCTGATCCAAATCCTCCCCCTATATTTGACAATCCCAACCTTATTCCAAGAATAATCAGAAGAAGAAAGTTTAGTAAGTGCAAGACCTTTATTCAGATCCAATTCTTGTCCTGTTGAGTGGTTGTTCATAGAAGACCTCCCTTTTGACGAGTATTTTGACAATTCCCTATTTAGAACCAAGTCTGAGAGTGAACTTGAGGACATAGTTCTAGATCTAGAATTCACAACTGAACTTGAAGTCCAACGAGCAAACTTGTCAATTGATCAGTACCTTCTGAACTCCCCTCAGTCATCCCTTACTACTGATAGAATCCCTGAACTTTCTGAAACAGCTTCAACTTCTTTTAGCTCACCATCATTTCCCCACACTTCTGAAGTTCATTCCTCATCTCCGTTCATACCTTCACTTCCCCATCAGCCTATCACTACCCTTCAAATACCCATTACCCCTGTTACTCCAAATCCCCCTGTTGTCCCAAATCCTCTTGTTACCCCAACTCCTATTCTCAATCCTATCCAACTTAGAGCTATGGCACTCAGATATGCCCCTCTTATGATGCCTGCTCCTCAAGGAGCCTTACCAGTAGATTATCAGAGTAAAATTGTCTTATTTGATGGCACTGGATCTTACACAGCACAACAACACACAAAGAAAATGATAGATTATTTCGAACTGCATGAAATTGACATAGGAGATGTCCAAATGAGAATTTTTGCCCAAACTCTAGCTGGAGAAGTGAGAACATGGTTTATATCTTTGCCTCCTAATAGTATAGATAGTTTAGAACTTTTTTACCAACAATTTTTACATAGGTGGGAGAAGAAAAAGAACCCTCTTCAAATTCTTTCTGAATATGAAAACCTCAAGAGGGGACCAAACGAAACCATTCAGGACTACTGTACTAGGTTTAACCATGTATATAATGCAATACCACTTGACCTTATACCTCCACCTAGCTTAGCCTTGATTAAGTTTCTAGACGGATTTGACACAGATATGGATTTTCAACTTAGAGAAAGGAATCCCCCTACACTAGAAGACATGCAAAGTGTTGCAGTTAGCATAGAAGCTAATCTACTATCCAAAAGAGCTAGGGTTAGAAACGAGAGAAGAACACCCTTGAAAGATGAAACTTCACCCTTTGATTAAACAATGGATTCTTTAGCTAAAGGAATGGAAAAATTGAGGGACATAATAGAAAACATTGAAAGGAAACCTCATTTGGATAGCCAATAGGCACCTCCAGTAAGGAATCCAAATTTTAGGAAAAACCAGAACTAAAACACTAGTAAAAATGGGCTTGATCAGAACAATAGACCTCCTTTCCAAGAAAATTATGTTGAAACTTCCCATCAAGAAGATCCTGAGCTAGACACCCAAATCAACTTAATGGGATTAGATGATGAAGAAACTATCTTTCTGACTCAGGATGATCAAGAATTATACATGCTTCAATAGTTACAGACCCAAACTGGAGAATCTTTCGATTACAAGCAAGGGTATGACTCTGCTATTTTCAAAGTGCATAAATAGTACAATTTGAGGAGCAAAAGGAACACTGATGTTCCAGACCAAAACAAGAAAGTAGTACCTAATCAGCCTAAGAAAGTAAAAGCTGCAAATCAAAATCCTTCAGTTACAAAAACTCTACAAATCCTTTCTAGATCAAATCAGAACCCTCCCAGTCCCACCATTGAAGATGTAACCAATGACCAACCTTCTAATGAGCAACCTTCCACTTCAGTTCCCCTTAAGGAAACAGTGGAACAATCTCCAGAAATTATAATAGAAAATCCAATTAAAAAGACTCCAAACACTGAAAAAGAGGAACAAACTACTCCAAACCCTGTTGTTAAGATTTCAAATGTTCAAATAGACAAATCTCCTCTTCCTTTCAACTTGGGAGCAGAGGTGGCCAAACTAAAAATCTCGATCCCTTTGACAGAACTGGTTAAACATGAAACTTACATATCTCAAATAAGCAAATCTTTAAAATTCGTGGAAAATGAAGACTCTGTTAACCTATTTGATGATCAACCTGAGTTAATTTTCGGTCCTGATGTTAATGGAAAACTAGTGGAAGGAGGGATACCACCCTTCTACATTATCCTTAACATCCACGATAAAATCCTACATAATGCCATGATAAACTCTGGGGATTCACACAATCTTATGCCTAAATCCGTTATGGAGAAGTTAAACTTGGATATCACTAGCCCCTACAAAGACCTATTTTCATTTGATTCAAGCCAAGTTAAGAGCCTAGGACTTATAAAAGACCTATGTGTTTCCCTAGTGTAGTACCCTGCTAAGACCATTCTTATGGATATAGTTGTTGCTGATATACCACCTAAGTATGGTATGCTGTTGTCTAGATCTTGGCGTGCCAAACTACATGGATCTCTACAACTTGACATGTCGTATGCTACCATATTAGTCTTTGGACATCCTAAGAAACTGTATAGAAAGACTTTGATGAAGTACATAGTGAGTACCCAGGAGGCCTCAAAACTTTCCTATATATTCAATGCATTCTGATATTGATTCTTTCATTCTTTACAATGTTGAATCTAACCAAGAAAATAATTCAAACAACATTACCAAAAGAAATTACAATAACAGAAGAAAATCAAAGTGTTCAAATTCATGAGATTTCAGATAATAAAGATGACCTAGGTACTTTAGTCAAAGAAGATTTTATTCCCCCGGACAGTAACAATTATGAACATGAAATTCTATGGCATCTTGAATTTGATGGGTCAGTAAACAAACTAGGTGGAAGAGTGGGCGTATGGATTTACAACTTAGAAAATGATCATTCAGAAGGTCATGCCTATAGATTGAAATTTAAATGTACAAACAACATGGCCGAATATGAAGCACTTCTGTTAGGTTTGCAATTCGTCAAAAGGTTAGGAGCCATAGGAGTCTCTATTATGGGAGATTCAAAGTTGGTAATAAAACAAATTAACGTTATTTATATGACTAGGGATCCTAGGTTGGGATTTTATAGAGGAACAGTTGTAGAAATACTAAATACTTTTTTAGAAACTAAGCTTGTTGTTATTCCAAGAAAACACAATAAGCAAGCTCACAGTTTAGCGATGTTTGCCAGTACTTGCAAGTTGCCATTTCAGCCCAACCATCAGTACACTGCTGAGGTTAGGCATAGACTTGCTATTCCTGACAACTTAAAGAATTGGCAGGTATTCGATAATGATCAACAAATTAACAATTTTCTAACTTTAGATGATCAATTTGTAAATAGCACCATAGATATAGATATAACATTAGATTTTGATTACACTAATGAAGTAGAAATTAACAAAGTAGAAGATGAAAAGATAGATAATTTCCATCCCACAAAGTTTACAAAATCAGATATTCGAAACCTAAAACAAATGGAAATTGATGAAGCAATCGATGAAGAATCTAAAGTCATCAATCTTAAAGACAAATTGACTCAAACAATGTCCCTAAAAAGCCTAAAATGGAACCTTTAAAATCAGACATTGAGGAATGTAACATAGGCTCTGAAGAAGATCCCAAAATGATAAAACTTTCAAAGTCTTTACCTCCCAATGAAAAAGTGAAATACATAGAACTATTAAAGGAATTCCAAGACGTTTTTGCCTAGAATTATGAGGACCTGAAGTCCTATGATACTAGCATAATACAACACACCATTCCATTAAAAGAAAACTAGAAGCCTTTTAGACAGAAGCTTAGAAGGATTAACCCTGTTCTATTACCTTCTATCGAAAAGGAGATCAAAAGAATGTATGAAGCTAAGATTATTGCACCAATTAGATTCTCAGACTGGGTTTCTAATTTGGTACCTACAAGAAAGAAAACTGACGAAATAAGACTGTGTGTTGACCTTAGGAATTTAAATAAAGTTTCACTTAAGGATAACTACCCTCTTCCTAAAATGGATCACATATTACAGAGGGTAGTAGGTTCAGCCATAATCTCACTGCTAGATGGGTTTTCTAATTATAACAAGATCCTAGTCCACCCAGATGATCAAGCAAAAACTGCATTCACTACTCCATGGGGCACTTTCATGTATGTGAAAATTCCTTTTGGGTTAAAAAATGCAGGGGCCATCTTTCAAAGAGCAGTGGACATAGCCTTTGCTAAGGAAATCCATGATTTCTTGGTAATATACCTAGATGATATCACAATATTCTCTAAATCAGATCAACAACACCTGGATCATCTCAGGCAGGTCTTCACCAAGTGTAGGAAGTATGGAATTTCTTTGAATCCTAAAAAATCTTTATTTGGGTTGGAAGAGGGAAAATTACTAGGCCACATAATCTCCAAAGATGGTATCCGGATTGATCCAACAAGAATTGGAGCCATTTCGCAGATACCACATCCTAGGAACATCAAAGAACTACAAGCATTTTTAGGTAAAATAAACTTTTTGAGAATATTTATCTCTAATTTAGCTGAACTAATTAGATTACTAAACAACATGTTAAAGAAAGATTCAACTATTAAATGGACTCTAGACGCTAAAAGGTCTTTTGAAGATATAAAGAGAGCCTTAACACAAACACCAGTTCTCATCAGTCCAATGTTAGATATGGATTTCATCATTTTTTCTTTCGCCTCAGAACATACAATTGCTGCAATCCTACTGCAGAAAAATGATCAGGGTTTTGAACAACCAATAGCCTTCTTTAGCAAAGCCCTGAGAGATGCACCTCTAAAGTATAACATAATGGAAAAACAAGCTTTTGCTCTGGTTAAAGCTATTAAATATTTCAGAGTTTATATCTTGTATTCTCATATAGTAGCTTATGTTCCCAATGCTATAGTCTAAGACATTCTAACACAGGATGGACCAGATGGAAAGAGACGGAAGTGGATAGCTACCATATTAGAATATGACTTAGAAATTAAACCTACAAAATTGATCAAAGGCCAAGGTTTAGCCAAGCTCATGGCTGAATCGAATTGTCAGGCCCTAGACATAAATTTCATCGCAGAATTGGATAACGAAGAAGAGATGAGGACTCCACAGATCATCCAGGCCTTTATAGACTCACCATGGTATGCTGACATTATATGCGTTCTACAAAATCTTCAAGCTCCTCCTGAGTTGTCCAGAACTAGAAGTAGGTTCTTGAAAATGAAATCTTTGAAGTTTTGCATAATTGACAATGCCTTATTTTGGAAAAATGATGAAGGCATCCTTCTTAATTGTTTGTTAAAGGAAGAATCTAACAAAATATTACAGGAGTTTCATGCAGGTGACTGTGGGGGACATCTTTATTGGAAGACAACAACTGATAAGATCTTAAGAGTTGGTTTTTACTGGCCCACTCTGTTTTCTGATGTAAATAAATTTATAACCTCATGCCACAAATGTCATATTTTTGAAGGGAAAAGAAAACTATTGCCATTACCTTTGAAACCTATATCTACCGAAACACCATTTCAACAGTGCGGTCTTGACTTCATTGGTGAAATTCATCCCCCTTCGTCTGCCCAACATAGATGGATCTTGACTGCCACAGATTATTTTACAAAATGGACAAAAGCCATACCCTCAAGACAAGCTACTGATACTGTCATAATAGGTTTCCTTGAGGCCAACATTCTGTCCCGATTTGGTTGTCCCACCAAACTCATCACAGACAATGCAGTAGCCTTTAAATCAAAGAGGATGATTGATTTCTACAACAAATATCACATAACCCTTGGTCACTCCACTACCTACTATCCCCAAGGAAATGGACTAGCAGAGTCTTCCAACAAAAGCTTAGTGAATATCATCAAAAATTTGTTGGAAGATAACAAGAAAACCTGGAATAAGAAACTAGTAAATGCCTTGTGGGTAGATAGGCTAACCACTAGAAATCCATTGGTACCAACGCTTATCAGCTAGTCTATGGAATGGAGGCTATTTTCTCATCTTTGTTGGGAACACCAGTAATGAAATTGCCCCAAGAAGCACAAGTTGAGCCAAATGACATTCAAATGAGGATCAACCAGACAATTCACTTGCAGTAGACCATGGAAGAAGTATACATCAGATCCCAAATTGTGGAGGAAATAATCAAGAAAGTTTTTGACAAAAGAACCAAGGTAGAAGATTTCTATCTAGGAGTTAAAGTTTTGAAATGGGACTCAAGAAGGGAGGAAAAATGTAAACATGGGAAGTTTGACTTCCTATGGAAAGGCCCTTACATCTTTTATGCTTTCAGGGGTAATAATTCTTATTTCCTCAAAGAATTGGATGGTGCAGAAGTAGAAGGAGGACTAGTTAATGATCGAATTCTTAAGCACTACATAGATCCCAGTCATTGATTTCACTAATCACTTGTACATATTATATCCTTCACAAAGTTTAGTGTTGATTGGATGGTAAATTTTGGAGTTGAAGCCCGAAGAGAAGGCCCTAAGCTTCAAAAGTTTCACTGTCATAAATATTAATAAAGTAGCAAAGTAAAAGGGAAAGTTGCAGAGTAAAATCACAATAATTTGGAAGGCCATTGATCTACTAGTTCTTGACATTTCACCAGGAAATGCGATCCCCAAGTGGAGCCACTGTTATGTTCCTATACCAATAGGTGGCATAATTTTTGAATGGCTGAGATCAAAACTATAATATGTACATACATTTGCTTTCTGCAAATGTTTTCCATATTCAAAAAAATTAAAAAATGTAAAGAGGGTATGTCCTAAAAGAAAAATCAAAGGACAAAAAGAATAAAATAAAAGGTCAAAAAAGATGAAAATATGAACCCCAAAAACAAAAAGACCATGAAAGTGTGCAAGTCCAAATGCCACTACTATTTACTTTTCTAGCATAATAATGATTATGTGAAACTTGTTATTCATGCCACAATCCATGGTAGTCAAAGAGTTTAATCTTGGTTATTCCACATTTTGAATTTCATGTGTGTAGATAGAGAATAAAATATGACCAAACTGTTTAATCTTGGCAGACAAGTAGGTAGGTAGAGTAAATAAAAGGAGCTCAACTACTTAATCTGAGCACTTGGATGTAATAATGATAGACTTAGATAGATTTCTATTGTAAAAGAAAAAAAAGGTTTGATAAGGGTTTGCCAGCTTAAGTGCACCCTAATAAAAAGTAGAAAAAATGGTAGGATGAGTAGATGTGTAAGTAGTTGCATGGTTGCATAATTGTGATGATTGATTAGATAAAATCATATCATTTACTTTCATTATCAAGTTGCTAAAGTATGGATGATAATTGAGCATTTACACAAAGTCAAGTGATTAATTTCCCCATTCAATTCACCCTTAATTTTACTAATTTCCCTTAAGAAAAGTCTAAAGTACCTAAAACCTTAAGTTAAAGGGGCTCAGAGCATTTCTCAGACTTCTGGAGGGACCAGACCCTCGGCCTAGTAACTTATAGGGTCTAAGTACTAAAGTTCCCTAATAAACAATCACTCCCTCCATAATTCACTCATTTGCTCTAAAAAATCCCTTTTCCTAAGGTAAAAACACCATTTGCCTAGGGAAAGTAATCACCCCCAAGAAAACCCCTTTTCCACAAAAACCCACAAATGCGCATTTAACCTAAGTTATAATAAAAGTAAATAAAATTCAACACACATTATACTTAGCGCACTTCGCTTTTCCGCCTTCATTTCATATTAACTTCTAACTTTATTTATTAAATCCCAAAAAATATCCCTTTCCCATATATTTTATTAAAAACCCATATGTTAATATCCCGCCCCCAAGTTTGAAAAATAAACTTTATTAATAAACTGATTAATGGGTTAATTAAGTCGATCAGCGACTAATTAATAACCATGACCCACCGTCGAATAAAAGAAATTAATTAATCAATCAGTGATTAATTAATAATCTGTCCCCACCAATGAAATCGCTCTCGATGTCATTAAACCTCCATAATCCGCAATTAATTAATCCCTCCGTGCATTAAAACCCTGCCGGGCCCCTCCATTAAACTTCATATCAAATCATCACCCCGATCACCGTCCATTCTGACCCCTTTTGATGCAGCAATCGACGCTCATATTGGGCGGCCTCCGAAGGCCGACCTTTACCCACCCGATATGGGTGGTTTCACTATTCACCCCGTTGCTACGTGGCGCCCAATGAATGGCATCGAGCAACCTCCCCCCAAAACCACTTTATCCCAAAAGCGATGCGATATGATCCCGCTTACTGCCTCCCGATAAATGAAAAAATGTCACATCCCCTGCTCAACGCCAAGTGTCCTTTTCCCAGTGTACCTGCCAAAATCATTGACTTTATGAATAAAACTAAAAAACTCATTGTTTTTTGTTTTATTGTGAAAAAAACCGCTCAGACCTCCCTGCAAGCACCAGAGTATGTGCAAACATCAACCCACGTTCAACTGCCAACTTGCTGAAGCTGCTAAAACTCCAGACCACCTCTCAGTCACTCGCACTTCCTACAAATAGTGCAGAGTCGCTATTACTCTGTTCAAAGCCAAAAACCAGGTATTTAGCCAAATTCTCAGAGAAACCCTGTTTTATTCCAAAACCTGGAGTAAATTGCTTCCAATTACTATGTAATTCAATGAAATAGTTGCCCAATGACTCCAAAATAATCTGAATTAGACCAGTTTTCCCCAATTTCACTAAAAAACCTTTGCCCCCGTCATTGAATCCACACGAACGAAGGATGTCTGCCCAATTGCATTAAATGTCATGCCCATTTCTACTTCTCACAGAGATTTAGACCATCTCCCATTAGCAGATAAAGTTTTTTAGATTAAAGATACCTTTGTCCAAGAATCCCCTTTGAAACTATACTGCAGGTACAGAGACCAGTACCTAAACCATGCAGACTATATAGGGCTTTGGGAATCAGGTTTACCCAAGTACCAGTTCCCTAGAGTTCATATCTTCCCTGAGATTATCCATTACTGCCATATGAACTACAATCCCAGCCAAAGGGCAGTGATGACCCCTGATCATTTTGTATTATTTACCATCACTGCTGAGTCCATAAATGAAATGCTGCAATTACAACCAAGCTAAAGCCTAACCCCTCTTTCTGTTGGAGATTTGCTAAACAGATACCCTACACTCACCTTAATCAAACTTTCTCGGTTATACTAGACCTTCATCAGGGAAGAACAATACATTCCAAAGGATTTTCCACCATACATATCTACCATATTCTCTGACCTTGGCCGAGACATCAGAGACATGATATCCAGTGTGTTAGGCCAGAATACAAGTGAATTTATTGATGAAATAATTATAGCCTTTATGTCCACCTACTCTCCTGGGCAACCCCCAACCATCATGTTTGACTATGCTAAGTTCATTGCTGATAAAATGCATGATCAATTCATGAGGTTGGATAATGAAAGAGTTTTCAAATATTCTTCAGTTTTATATCATCTTTTCTTGTATTATCAAGCTAACAAATTCCCAATCACACTCCAAAAGCTTGATACCAGAGGCAACCCTGGATCTTTGGTCTTCTGGACTTCATTAATCCACCCAAATGACTCTCAATATTCTTATAATGATTTCATAGATATCTTTGTACACCCAGTGACAACTATGCTATTAGAAAGCCCTCCACCCAGAGTCAGTGCAGATATCAGGAGGGTCCTACAGTTTTCCAAACAATATAGAGTGGGAGATTGGTACTTGTACCAAAATCATATTGAAATCAGAATATATGGATGTGAGCTAGCTCCCTACAAACTGCCCAGATACCTCCCTATGAGATTGTTTTCTCTGCAGTACTACAGGCAAATGATCAATTCAAATGAGGTTCATTTTTTGAAGGCCAAGAAGAAAGCTCAAATTAGGATAAAAGATTAGCTTGGCCCATTTATATGTAACAATAGGGAAGCAAGAAAGGAAGCAGAGGAAATCCTCCAAAGGCTGAGACTGAAACAAAGTTTTCTTTGCAATTATGACCCTTTAGACTTCATTTGAAATAGGAGACGAAAGAACAAATTATCTTCTTACATCCACCATAGAATTCCTGAAACTGAACAGTATGCAAATCAACTAGAATGGGTGGAAAACACTTTGGTAGACAGAGATAGCACAGAAGTTGTTGTCGATAATGTAATGATTGATTTAGAAAGAAGGCTTTATGAAGATTCATTTGTACAGGTGCTAGGAGAGTCCCAATCTCAAAGAGAATCACAGGGACACAGTAGGCAAACAACAGAAGAAGGACCTCAAGAGTAGCTACCATCAGAGCAACCAGAGGAAACAGAATAGCCAGAGATTTCAGAAGAACTTTCTCAACCAGAACATATCATGATCAATCCTCCTATTTTACAGACTCCTCTAAATGCGGAGAGGAATCCTAAAAGAGATAGAGAGGCGGCCACTGCTTCTAGTAGACCTGTTGCCCAAACTTACGTCAAGAGGCAAAGGTTGAATCCATTTTCAGAACAGGATTTTATTGAAGAAACAACAGGAACTACAAGTGCAGAAAGAGTAGATATTAGACATACCACTCCCTCAGGAGGTACACAAGAACCTTCCACCTCATAGGCTCAAATGCTAGAAAGGCAACAGAGCGTGGAAGTATCCTCCTTCAGGGCTCCTACTGGCTAGAGCCAAGACATCAGAGAGAAATATAAAGAAATAAAGGCCAGGAATGAGAGATTGAAGGCCCAAAGTTATGCACATTACCTAAAGATGGCTCCAACTAATCAAACAAGGCTAATGTCAGCCTTTGATGTGAAAGAAGGAAAAATGTAGATGACTTTTATGAAGCCAACTACACAGCAGCCCAGGTCAATTGCAGATTATTTGAAAACAGACTTTGAAGTATTGGAAAAGGATATCCATCCTATTGACCAAATAGAATTACATAAGCAGATTGGGGAAATGGTTTACTCCACTTTAACCAGTAAGGCAATTGCAACTCACCAACTCCAAAATTCACTGAATAATATGTCAGCGCAATTCCAGTTAGAAAAGGCCTCTTCACAGGAAAAAGATACCAGAATAAAGTCCCTAGAGGACTTAGTCATAGAACTAAGCCATGATCCCAAAGATGTGAAAACTACAGAAAAGCTTATTAAGAAGAAATGATGATATAGTTACACTAAAAAAGCAGCTCAAGATTCCTCCCCTGCATCATCCTCAAATAGCTGAAGTATTGAAACTCAGAAGGAGGAAGAGCTTATGGACTTAGTCCTTAAGATAAATGAACAACTAAAAGAAATAGAGAAAGAACTGGATAATTTGATACAGTCTAAACAGAGTGAGTTGGCCACCAATCCTCAGACTGTAATTCCTACAGTTTCTACAGTAGTACCCTCAACATTGGCTGCTTCATTAGCACCAACAATTCCACCAGCTACTACTCTGCCAGTTACAGGTACATCAACAAGCACAGAGACATCAACAAAAAAGACAGCTGAACTGGTAAAAGCCATGGAGGAGATGACCATCCAGGCTACTGAGCTCAAGAAACTTCAAGAAGAAGTGTCAAGTTTGGAAACTAATTGTAAACTTGCACAGATACAACAAAAAGAAGAAGCTCAAAAGAATCAACGAATGGGAGAAAGAATAAAAGTCCTTGAAAAGGACTTGACATTGCAACAACCACTTGGAGACATGAAGGAAATTCTTTGGGCCAACATCATTGATTCCATCAATGATGTTTGGCCATCTATTCAAGTTATTTTTTAATAGACTGAACTAGTCAAAGTGGCCACAGAAGCAATCCACAAGACAATGGAAGAATTGGGAGATAAGCCTGAAGAAGCCAACCAATTGATAACATTCCTGAACAACAGAAATAGGTACCATCTTGATGAACTGGAAATAGAAGACAGAACAGGAACAATCATAGAAATCAAGAAGGTTCTCACCAAGAGAAACCTTATGCTAAATCTTGAGAAAAAATGCTAGAGTATCCAAGCAGACATTGATATATTTATGACAAAGTATGGTATTTTAAGAGAAAAAGGACTTCCTAGTCCTATGGTAATACATGACAAGCTGATGACTCAAGATGATTATCTTGAAAGACTAAAAAAGCTGGCTAGAAGCCAAGCTAGTACTTCAAGGGTAAAATCTTTGCCCACTAGGAAGGTATTATGTGATAGTCTAGAAAATTTGTTTTTCATAGAACATGAGGTCAAGTAATTGTTCGTCAAATAGCTGAATCTTTCCAAGTATACAGAAGTTGACGAGATATATAGAAAGATGATAAGGATAAAATTAACTGACAGTGAATGGTGGATGAAACATACAGATTTACTATAAAATTACTGTAGTAAATCTACATGGTAAAACATGGCTGCCAGGTAAAACAGGTAAGACAGAGTCAAAGTAGAACAGGTAAAGAGTATTAGTAGGTAGAAGACATAAATTAATTCCAGCACATAAGTTTCAAGCAACTGAAAGAGACAAATCCGAATTACAACAGCCAGCACAGTCATAATAAAAGGGACAACAAGAAGACAATTCTTCATCTGTCTCTATCTTCATGCTTGAAGATATTTTTAGTTTCCTAGAATAATTCTCATATTGTTATGAGATATTTTGTAACATTTTTTGTATAAATACTTCACAAAGTGAAGTAATTGGTATGGATTAAAATACATTTCTGTAGACATTTTGTATTGAGCCAAGGAGCTATTGTACTCAAGACTAGACTGGTTTTGCTGGGTATGAAATAAATCTAAGGAAATTTCACTGGATTCTCGTGCACAGTTGGAACAAATAAGTGTTATCTTTTCATGTTTAAATATTGTTTTCTCTTCATGTTATAAATATTCATATGTGTCTCTTACAAAATCTGTAAAATAAACAAGGAATGATATCTCAGGAATAGCTTAAAATGCTCTCTGTTTTAACTATTTACTTTCTATATGTTTTCTGCCAAACTATCTTGGTCTGGGAATTCTTAATTGCTCCCTTACTTCTGTAGTTTACCCCCCTTTTGGTCCATAGTAAAGGACTCTTCATTTCCCTTTGCGATTGATCATCCTTAATTTCTTCATCTTAATCTTGGTTAAGGATTCTTCATTGCCCTTTGCCTTGGTTAGGACTACCTCATCCATTTGAACCTGCAGATTTGTTTTTGTTGTGCTAGCCTGCCCTGTGAACTCTTACCTTAGTGATTGATCGGATCCAGTTAAGCCACTCTTGATTGACTCCATAGCCCAATGGCCTAAACACTTACTTTGCCCATCTGTTTTCTTAATTCCACCACCCAATCAAAACCAAAATATCATAAGCATTAAGAACTAGCCTGAAACCCTACTTAAAACAAAGTTAAATTTTAAAGAGAGAGCCCTCTCTGGACTTAGGTTGGCTAGAACCTGAGTCTAAAAGATTAGGTTTGTGGTTACCTCAGACTATTCCTTCTTTGATAACTTCTAGGGGAAACCTCTAAGTGATAACAACGTCGAAGGAAAATACATACTCTTCGAAGTGAACCTTGGTGTAAGCACAATGATTGCATGCTAACTATTGTCACCTTCTCTAGTCAATTGTTTTTGGGTTAACACTTGTCAGCTCAGTCAAGTAGAGTAAGGTGAGGGGGAAACCTTAACAGGAACGCTAGATATAAATTAAACTACTTCTCTACTAGAACAACCTCTTGTACTCTCAATAAGTCAGGATCCCTCTTCTGCCCCTGAAATGAATAAGTGTTATGAATAGTGAAAACGAAAAATGAAAAAAATTCAAAATGAAAAATGAATAAGGAAAAAGAAGAGAAATGCTTCCTGCGCAAGGAGGTGATTCAAGTAACTCCACCGGGGTACTGACCAGGCTCACTGGTAGTAGAGCCATGCTTGTGTTCATATGTGACTACACCAGGGTACTGTCCAAGCTTGTTTGCAGTAGAGCAACACCATAGATGAAACTAAGACTCTAACGTCTATACTGCTTGTGCACCTATATACCCATCAACCCCAATCGAAAGAACTGTGTTGCCTTGTCTTGGAATGCGTGTAAATCAACCAAGAGTCTGGGAGATGCTACATCTTACAATCAAGCAAGTGCGAAGCCAAGACGAGATGAGAGCTGAACAATACTTACGGAGATGTTAGACTTTCTTTTCATGAACAAGGTCCATTCAGAGAGCTGGAGTTCTCCCAATGTGTCGCCAAGTGTTGTAGCCGATACAACCACCCTCCAAAATTTTGCCTTAGCCTGTTTTGGAGCCTCAATGCCACCTTCATAGTAGCTTTCCTTGCTTCGTCAATTCCTTAAGATTTAGTGTCTTTCTTGCTCAAAGGAAGCTTGTCAATCATGGTTTGATCTCTACCTTTCATAGGTTGCTCACCTGGACTTGGTCCAGTTGCAAGCTGAGAAACTTCCCCTTGAAAATTGCACATTTCTAGACGGCAACGGGCAACCAACCTTCCCTCCAGAAATTGCACAATTCTCTCTGACAACCTGTTGGGCTCCAAGATTGTGCAATCTTACTAGCCAACCCTCCCAACAAGATTTGCACAAAATTTTCCCAGTAGCAGGCTATTCACGCTAGGATTTGCCCAAATCTGGGTAGGAGTTAGCTGCTTTTCTGAGAAATTGCGTAATCTCCTAGGTAGCCAACCCATCTCCCAGAAAAAAATGCACCATTTTCTCTAGAAGTCGAGCAGTCACTTGCATGTGCAGCTAAGTTTACCAGTTCCCTCTAGGACCGAGCAAAACAAACTTGCATGCATAGGATGCTTCTCCCAAGGTAGCATGTAAAGGCATACCTTGTCTCAGGGATATATGTTTAGCAATTGGAGGTTACATGCAAGGAGAAATTTAGAAACCTCCCACCAAGTGTTTCTTCCCCTAGATTTGTGGCATGCACGTCACAACTCTGATGTTATCAAAACTCATCAATCGGAGGTTTTAGATCTCATTTCTCACATTAAACTTACAAATCTGACATCCCACATCACATCTAGTAGCAATGAGCACATTCAGCTCAGTTTTTTTGGGATAAGCCCGCTTCCCATGGCTTGTGTTTTATTTCTATCACTTTTTGGGTTTTCACTTGTATGATTACTATTTGCTTGATTTCTTTGAACTCTTGTCGTCGTTTACATGTATACTAGCTTATTTTAGCAGTGTTTCAGTTTTTGTTGCTACCTCACTGTTGTCGCATGCATGAAACTATTTTGCACGGACATTCGCCCAACCGGAAAACTGCCTCACCCACATGCATGGTGATCTATTTGCCGAATCTTTCATTCATGCTTTTCATGCACTGTTAATCACTTCTACTACCACTTAGTGTCTCCAAGCATTCATTGACTTACTTTCTTTCAGTTTCCCGTTGGCGAGTCGGGCCAACCTTGGCCCGGGATCTGCCTTCACCAAGGCTGCATTGTGCAATCTCGGAAAGGAAGACTCACCTTCCTCTCCATATTTTCACATTCCTTCCTAGCACTAGACGCCAGGACTATTTTGCACATTTCTGGAGAACAATGGCTACTTGGCGCAAGAAATTGTGCAAATATGTCCCTGGGCCAGCAGTCCCTCCCAGCTGGAATTGCGCATTGTGCAATCCCAGGAGTAAGCATCCAAACTGGACTATTCATTGCATAGTTCGGGCAGTCATTTAGTCTACCAGAAGCCCAGACTATGCCTTGTGCAGTCTTGGTAGTCAATCTCCCAACCTCCCGGCCAAAATTGTGCAACCTTCATGATCATTCAACCAAGTATGTTGCAAGTCAGTTCTCATTTCATTTTGGTTTTCAACTAACAGATTGCTTACTATGAGTGTTTCCATGTCTCCAGGTATCACAGGTGTTCATCTGACTCTCAACAGTATAGGTACAATGGTTCCCAAGAGAGCAGAGATGAAGACACCGTTCAGAGCACACTTGAGGATGTAGTCAATCAAGTGTGCATGGGCTTACCTACTCATGAAGACATCAAGTTGTTCGTGTATAAGGACATCATGCAGCAGCATCACAGTGAGAAATATCATGAACAATAGCTGAAGGCACCATACCAAATGCAGCGAACGCAACAAATGCAACGAACGCAGCAAACACAGTGAATGCAAGAGAAAGGTTGTTGACAACATAGAGGCAGAGCAAAGTTGCCAGATCAAGAAGATCCACTAATAATGAAAGAAACTTTGGAGACTCAGGCTATGAAGTGATGGCGTGACATGAAGATCATGTGAAGGTAGAAGATGGAACAAAGAAGGAGTTGCATGTGCTGAAGCAGCAACTTAGGAAGAACATGAAGCTGCACAGATAGTGCAATGAGTTGCAGCAGGAACCAGAACAGCAGTGGGCGCAACATGCACTCGTGGATGAAACTACACCAGTACGAGTTAAGGATCCATCCCAGTAACTAACATAGATCAAACATGGTGAGCAATGTTGTTGATCGAATGCAAGTGATCCAGCAGCATGCATGTCATTGAGCGCACACATGCAATCCAACCCATTCAACACACTCACCAAGACAAAGAGAAGAAGCAAGTCCAATTGGGACTAAACATGTACTTCGGCAAGTTGATACGCATGACCACTAGTACACACTTGAAGATCAGCACGGACACTATGCATCAGTGTGTTACCGATTCAATGATACCCAAGAAGGCCATGTGCATGTTAGTAGACGAGTTGTATGAAAGGGGCCGAACCAATGCAACAATTGCAAGGAGGCAAGAGTTCGCTTCAGTAAGATGTCACCATGAGGTGTATGCACACCATCACGAATGACCAAGATTGGCATCAGCTCACCACCTTCACTATCACAAGCATGTCAAAGAGTTGGTCTCATCACAGCAGACTGAGTGTTAGTGATGTCTTCCAAGGCTTGCTCAAGCCATGTTGTCTCACATGAGTACATGTGCATTGTAATGTTGAGTCATGTCAAGTGTAAGTCAAGTGTCAATGGTTGCATGTAACAGTCATAGAGTAGGTGAAGAGTCATGAGGGTAGTTGAAATGTCACAAAGGGGAATGTTAAGGGTCACCCCACCCTTTGCTATAAATAGTCCCTAATAACTCATTGTACAGGCTTTTGGTCAGCCAAGCTTCTACTAAGACTATCTTGAAGAAGGCTTGGATATTACTGTAATGCGCCTTGGCTTCTCGACTACACAAAGCTAGTACATCTCTTTGGAGGAGAAGGCAGATGTGGCTATAATGTTCCAGTGTTGGAGCTCACAGGTTTACATGGTGGTATGATTGTGACTTACACTTCTTTAATAATAAGAGCCATCACATTTTCATGCATATGTTGTTATTGTAGATGGATTGTTCCAGTTTCCTTAATTATATATGTTGCTTAACTTACGTACTTGTATATGAACTGATTTATATGCAATTATATGAATCTTGTTGTTAATGTGTTGCATATGTTGTTAATGTTGTCACCGTCTGTGTCGACTTCTCTTCCGGACATCAGACATAACTTTCTCTTAAACCTTGCTATATAAACCATCACACTCGTCTCAGACTAATCCATGAGTGTTGTTCATGTTATATTACCTTGTATGTTGTGAGTGTCACATCCGAGTGTACTGCTCCACTAGAAGATGTGTAGGTCCTTTGTGTGGTGTTCTCCTAGCCGAGTTGGGACTGATCCCTTCCAACCTGGAACCCACTGTCACCTTCCTCTCCCTTCGAAGTGTTGGAACCTCTCGTACACATTCCTTGACTCTCTGCATCAATCACACCCTTGCTACTGACATAGTTATCTTACTTGCCTCTATGCGACATCATGGTCAAGGCATTACGTTACAACCCACTGCTGGGACTCCTACACTAAACAGTCTGAGGTCTAATTGGGACTTCTTACCAAGGAGATCCCCTTGACATGTTGGCGGGTCCAACATCATCAACATAATCCTACCACTCACAACTATAAATATGGAAGTGTTTTTCTCCTAACCTTCCACAACCTACGAGGTTGACACCACAACAATTTAAAGAAAAAAGAGAAATAGGGATTTGTTACAGTTGTGATAGGAAATACAATAAAGGTCATAAGTGTGCTGAGAAGAAATTATCTTACATAGATTGTGAAGAGGAGGAAGAAAAGGATCAAGAAACGTCAAAAGAAGAGGATATACAATAGGAACCAATTCCAGATAAAGAAGAAATGAATCTGAGCATATCTTGTAGTGCATTGGCAGGAATTACCACTCCTCAAACTCTCAAGATAGATGGAAAAATAAAGATAGTGAAAAGATGTTTGGAAGGATATATTCGTTGATTTGTATATGATAATGAAAGACAATGGGTCAAGTGGTTACCTATTTGATCCTTAAAGTACCAAGTCCAAATGTGGAATAATGGTACTACATGCAACTCACGTGCCAACATATAAAATGTTGTTGTGATGAACTGCAACATATAAGGTGGATGGTATCACCAGTAGAAAACTGGAGGAAATAACAAGTGAACCAAAAGTTGTTGATGCAACCCAAGGTCTTCACCGACTACCATGGTACATTTCTAGACTATGGGAATAAATGAGCTGAAGGTGACCATGTGAGAAATCATTTGATTACCGGTCATTGATATATACCGTTAAAAAATGCGAGACAACTCGTCGATAATGATGACGAGAGTCAAGGTACCCCAATGCAATCTAACAAGTGGGAATAAATGAGTTGAAGTCAAACACTTGAAAGAATATACCAATCAGGAGACATTGATGTATTCTCATTTTCGATAGCGAAGGAGCCTTCCACTAATGACTGCAAACCTAAGGTACTACCAAAGAACTCTAGACCTTATTCCGCAATGATTTCGAGTCAATGGAAAATATATGTTGGAAGGAAGGCATTAAGGCATCCCACATCAATCTGGCATGAGTATAACTCGCAGGCCAATAATTTTGAAGGAATCAGACGAAGAAAGATGAAGTAACCATACTAAAGCACATTTTTGGCATACACAAGATGTGGTTAGTGCATGAAAGAAACCCTCTGAATGAACCAATAATGAAAGTTGACACGAGGGTGAGGAATCCACCAATATGGTCAAGCAAAAACCAAGGTACTGCATGAATCCAAATGTGTGATAATATAAGATGATGTCGAACACAAGGGAAACCACTCAGTGAAAGACCCATGATACCGATTAATGTTGAGCATAAGGTCACCTATCAATACGGAAATAGGGACAGGGTACATCGTTAGGCCTACTCTCAGAGAAATTTGTCGAATTAGATAAGAACAGACCCGCAAGCAAGAAGTCAATGGAGACCTTCTTAACTAGAATGCACAAAGGACCAAATAGTTGATGTGATACTGAACATAACTCTGATAGAACGGGTATGGATGACTGAAAATAAGTCAAGGGACCCTACAAAAAGGCTGACGTAGGTTTACTTCCCTTGAACAAAAGCACAACTCAAATGTGACTTTATGTCATCATATGATAAGTTTGTATAAGTTTGTCATGCAGGAGACATAAACAAACTCTACATATGATTGAAAGAGGTAACCAACCAAAGGAGTATTGACTCAATGACAAGTTTATGGCTCTACTAAGTCAAACTAAAGTCCATCTCTATGGATGAAATACTTTTTTTGAGTGCTTTGTTCAAGGGCGACACAACTTACTCTTGCTGCCATCAATTATGGATTAAAGTCCCATTCCCACTCTTTTTTTCAATATATATATTTTTTTTCTTTTTCATATTTCAAATCCTGAAAAGAGAATAAAACAATGTCTATGGTATAGTGGAAAGAACGAGTGTCTAAATACAAATGCGCTAGTTCCTGGGAGTGGAAGGTTCCTCTGCTCAATGCAAGGTGATGAAATTGGTCAATGACACTCAAAGGAATTTTATTTCCATGAGCATAAGGTCTCAAGTTGCAGAGACTAAGTGATTGCAAGTTTGATTTTGTAGAAATACATGGTCAAAAAGTGGCTTATTAATGAGTCCAAGTGAAGCTAGCTTAAGGCCAAAAGGTATTAATAGTCAACATGCAATGTAGTAGTACCACTCAACATGTGGGAGGCTCTAAGGTAGAATGCTAGAAAAATAGCGAAGAAGAAGAGGAATTAGGCTTCATTGCAAAGTCATGGAGGGACTAAAGAGGACTGTCGATCCTAAGAACAAAATTTCAGCATGGGTGCCAAGTGAAAACAAGGTACTATCTAGGGCACCTATGATAAGCTAAGCTCTACCACACAAGTTATGATACTTCTCAGCAATGAGAAGGTCTACATCATATCTTGGTGGGGTCAATCCTAAGTCCAAAATGGGAAAGGAAAATGATAAATGCACAATGTGGGTGATAAACCTAACCTATATTCCAGTTTCGAGAACCAATACCTGTCAGAGCAAATCAACTATAAAAAGGCCCAAAGGAGAAGTCTTCCAAGTTCTGTAGACATAATTAGGAACAATAGATAAGAAGTTAATACAACCCATATATAAAATTCAAATAAAAGTGTGTGTTATAGAATACAAAACTTGAAAATGTGTACCTTATATGTACAATATGGTACAGGGAACCACGCATCCTTGCAACTTACGCATAATAGTTCTTCAGGACAAGCTCCTTGCAAGGCTCGGGCCAAGGACTCCTTTGGTAGTTAAAACTCATGGCTTCAAAAATTTCCTCTTGTGAAGGAAACTCAACTTCAAAGAAATCATGAAAATAGAAGGATCAAAAGAGGGAATTAAGGGGTCCCATGTCCCAATAGGAGAAATCACTCGGTCAACTATCGGGACCATGTCCCGAGAAGGAAAATAATAGTTCAAAGGATCCTTCTGAGAAGAAATTAAACATTGAGGATACAATGTGTTATAGACATATTTGGGCACTTCAACCCCAATCTTATATGTTGATAAACTAGGGCTCTTTAACCCCTGAAAGAGTTGTTTCATACCCTAAAAGAACATGATCAACTAATTAAATCATTCCCCAAAAGTTCCACCTGAAAAACCATCCAGAATTGGCCTAAACAGGACCATACTGACTGCTCCACTGTCAGGGTGCGATGCATACTGACTTCTACACTAGCCAGGTGTGATGCATACTAATGAGGCCTTCTATAGGATGCGATGAGTGAGGATGGACAAATGTCCAGGACATTTTGCTAAGTGGATGCTCATAGAATCTTCTAGAAACTTCCCCTCTGACACTTGCCTCTCTGAATTCGCCCATGGATGAGTAAGAGACCTAAACTTCAGTTATCTCGCCTCTTGTGGAACCAAATGTAAGAAGTGGAATGACACTAATCAAACCCCAGAGATGACTCACACCCTTGCACACATCTATAAATGGATCTCACATCTAAGAGATCCAGAGGCTGGAATATTGTGAATTGCAAGTAAGTGCTGATAGTTTGAGGAAAGAGCATTGTATTTTTGGTGTGATATTTCTATTTCATGAGGTGAAGAGGGCTTGATGCTGGAAGGATGATGCTGGATCAGACAACTGGGTTGTAATTCTCCCTTCTACTTAATAAAGTTCTTCAAGTTTTCTTCCATATGATTGTGCAATTGTGAATGTTATTATTTGTGAATGCCATTGTATGTTCATTATATTTCTGATTCTGTAATGATTATGATATAATAGATCAAGATGCTTTGATGGTTCTTTGTTATTGTGTTTCTACAAGTACTCTCCAAGTGGGATAAGTTCGGAAAGGAGTTGCAAGTTCTGTCAAGGGGGAGAAAGATCAAGCAAGGAGTTAAGCAAAAGATCCAGGTCATGTAAAGCAATCATGTCCTCCTCTTCATGTTCTCATTCACACCATGTGACGAGTATCTTGATCCAACAAATGTCTGAAATGAAGACAAAAGATGAGTTAGGATCCAAATTTGAGCAAAAACAGGCAAAAATTTTATGAAAAATCACTATGTAAAGTTGCTTTTCTGCGCCCATCACACCCTGCCTTTGAGCAAGGTGGGATGCATACTGACTGGCCTATTGGCAGCTCAGTATGAATCGCACCTTTTCGATACAGTCTAGGTGCAATGATTGGGGAATCAGATCTTTGAACCCTAGTGGCCCAGAAAAGTGGAAAACTAGTTCAGAATCAAGAAAAGATGGAATGAAAATGAAGAGCTCAGGGTTAGCTCCTACCTGGTCCTGACAGTGCAGAAAATAGTCCACCGGATCTCCTGAAATCGACTGGTGAAATTTGAGGGGGAAAACCACTCCAGAGCTCCAAAATCCCAAATTTGAAATGAAATGATGAAAATGAAAGGTAAAACTACTTTTTGTATTTACTATTCACGTACTTCAAGTAAAATGTTAGTTTTAGTTCATTTTTCCTACATATATGTGTATTTCTAATCAATTTGATGGAGTGATTGAGCAGGTTAAACAACCGTCGAAAGAAACTCATGTGCTAAACAGTGAATTGAACATCTTTGACCAACTTAACCAAGCATATGTTTGTTCATTTCAAGCTTGTAAAAACAATGAAACCCACACCAAGCATAGTTCCCCCAGGATTCAAGCTCGTTAAAAAATGAATCTTCAAGTAAATAACTTTGTGATTTCCATCAGCCTTTTAAGCCTTGGTTGTGTACCTCTCATCACCTCCATTCTTTTGGCCGATCATATGCTTCCACTTGGTTGTTTACCATTTTGAGGAACAACTGTGACGAGTGGTCTTGTTAGCCAACCTCTTCCCAGAAATCACCATTTTTGAGAAGTTCCAGCTTACCCGGAACCAGTTGCTACCCTAAACACCACTCATTCCTAAAAAACGAGCCTTCTTTAAACCCTTTTTAGACTCATTAAAAAAGAAAAGATTATCAAGTGCTTGTCTTTTTTGGCTCATTAAAGTGATCGAAAAGTCATCCCTTTTGTATTATTTTAATCTTTTTTGGACTTAAGGGATTATCCTACGAAAAAGAAATGCTCGAGTTTCCTTTTCGTCGCTTTTCAAACTCTCTAAACATGAAAAGGACTGAGTTATCCTTGCCATTAAACTCGTTAAAACAATAGCGACAAACTCATCCAAGCAAGACAGAGTTTCATTTTCGTCCCTTTTCAAACTCTCTAAACATGAAAAGGACCGAGTTATCTTTGTCGTTAAACTCATTAAAACAATAGCGACAAACTTGTCCACCCAGACAAGAATGAGTTTCATTGTCGCTAGACTCGTTAAAACATAGCGACAGGTTTGCCCGAAGGGAAAATTATAGAACAAGCATATGTTATCCTCCTCAAGCTTGACAAAAATAAAGAGGTACTGGTCAGCAATGACTGGGGAAAAAGGGAAGAAAACTTGAAAACTTTATGGTAGCAGGTCGCTCTTGAACATGACACTTTCACTCCATCACCATGATTGAGTTGGGTTGGGTTATTCCGTTCACCGGTCACTTCACCATTGGTCTTTCACACCATCCATTTTTGGGGTTAATGCTACCAATCCATCTCAGTGTCACCGATATGTTCAAGAGAAGTCATTCAGTTGAGAATTCACCATCTAGTTAATGCCTCATCCACTGCAACACCTTCAACCTCCATTTTTCATGACCACCATTCCTCAACCTTGTGTCGTCAGATCATTTTCACCTCCAGAAAATCATTTGTTTCGTTTTGTGTCGTAGATGTGGGATACATCAAGGCCCTCCTACGACGAGTCACTTCTTGTTGACATCAGCTCATTATCCAAGAATTTGACTTAGAAACAACCCTTTCAGTGCTTTGAAGCTTGCATGCCTCAATGGCAAGTTTCTCACTTCCGGCGATAGGTTGACATCAATGGCCTTCGACCAAAATATTTTGCGTGGTGTTCAACATCGGATCATATATTCACACCACGTGAATTGTACTGTAGTACCTTGAGGGTCATCATCATTATCGGTGATTCCTCTCGCGTCTGTTAACAGCTCACATTATTGGCTGGTAATCAGGCGATGTCTTTCCATGTTCGACTTCAGAACATCTTTTCACATGGATCGACTTGTACATCGGGTGAAGATTGAATGAGTTTGAAGACCCCGAATCTAGTTTCATCCATCTGGGCTGCGATATATTCAGGGATATAAAGACATCAAATGTACACAAAAGCTGCACAGATGGTCATCCAAGCCAAGGAGGATGACTCTACATATGAAGAATCACCAGTCTGCAACTGTAGACGATTATCTGTTCTATGTACATGAAATGAATTTATAAAGCTGAGCATGGGAATGCCCACCTCAGCTAGATCATGAAAATTATATTATGATGATGTATTGTATTGTATCTTATACACATCACCTTCTAGTTTTGAAACCTCAAATCCTCATGATAAAGCATTTCACCCGACATCAAAGATTTACGACTTTATGCTTTAGGGGGAAACTGTTATAGACATATTTGGGAACTTCAACCCCAAAGGGCTCTTTAACCCCTAAAAGAGTTGTTTCATACCCTAAAAGAACATGATCAACTGATTACATCATTCCCCAAAAGTTCCACCTGAAAAACCATCTAGAATTGGCCTAAACTGGACCATACTGACTACTCCACTATCAGGGTGCGATGCATACTGACTTCTACACTAGCCAGGTGCAATGCATACTGATGAGGCCTTATATAGGGTGCGATGAGCGAGGATGGACAAATTTCCAGGACAGTTTGCTAAGTGGATGCTCATAGAATCTTCTAGAAACTTCCCCTTTGACACTTGCCTCTCTGAATTCACCCATGGATGAGTAAGAGATCTAAACTTTAGTTATCTCCCCTCTTGTGGAACCAAATGTAACAAGTGGAATGACACTAATCAAACCCCAAAGATGAATCACACCCTTGCACACATCTATAAATGGATCCCCCATCTAAGAGATCTAGAGGCTGGAATATTGTGAATTGCAAGTAAGTGTTGATAGTTTGAGGAAAGAGCATTGTATTGTTGGTGTGATCTTGCTATTTCATGAGGTGAAGAGGGCTTGATGCTGGGAGGATGATGCTGGATCAGACAACTGGGTTGTAATTCTCCCTTCTATTTAATAAAGTTCTTCGAGTTTTCTTCCATATAACTGTGCAATTGTGAATGTTATTATTTGTGAATGCCATTGTATGTTCATTATATTTATGATTTCGTAATGATTATGATATAATAGATCAAGATACTTTGACAGTTCTTTGTTACTATGTTTCTATAGGTACTCTCCAAGCGGGATAAGTGCAGAGAGGAGTTGCAAGTTCTGTCAAGGGAGAGAGAGATCAAGCAAGGAGTTAAGTGGAAGATCCGGGTTGGTTCCTTTGTCTTTCTCTTATCTGTTATACATAGAATAAATCACGAATTGCTTTAAACTATTGTATCTAGGGTAGCTGAGAAACCTAGAGGGCTAGTTGATCGAAAAAACACTAGTTTTACCAGAAACACAATGCCACATAGTTCACCTATGGTCGGGTAGAGTCTACCTGAACACTTGGAACATACCAAGGGGTATTATATAGTAAATTTGAATTAGGGGGTTATTATCAAATGCAAACTGATCAATAGTGACAATATTTATGTTATAAGGAAAATACATCACTCGAAAGAGTGAAGACACCACAACATTCCTAGCACAAAGGGTGATGAACCACCATCATATCGATTAAGACAATCTTCCCACCTAAAGTAATAGGAAATTGAGGAAGAACACCCATAGATTCACCACGTCTTTTATCATAGACTAACAACTGACTATCAGCTATCAACAACTTTGGAGAACCAAAATATTTCCAAGTCAAGGAGGATATAATACTTGCAGAGGATCCTTCATCCACCATACATCGATAAACACTTGTGGAATTAAATCTAAACCTTATTTGAATAGGTGCAACAGAAGGAAGACGAGACTCGACAAGATTATCCCAATCAAAGGAGACACCCCTAGAACCTAGAGGGGGTACACTCTAAGAGACCATAATGCCCCCTAGACCAGAAGACTCTGTATTAGAAATCAAGAAGACTTTGTTGTTAGGAACTTCACCCCCCAAAAGAGGAGTGGAATCAGCCAAAGATTGCACTAGCTCGACCACTTCATCAACCAGTGGTTGATTAGACTGTTAAGAAACCATAACAGATTCAGGGGTAGAAGAACCGTCAGACTCGGACCATAACCTTTGTACCATTGAAATACCAGGGAACAAATGAGTAAGATGGTCTCCCTTACATAGCCTACAAGGGAACTTTGGTTTGAATCTTCTACACCTAGGTTTCTAATCAACATCCATTCCGCCAACATGACTAGCAGTGGTTGGTGGAGAGTCCCCAACATGACTCATAGAGGTTAGTGACTCTTTTGCAAGAGATATAACACTTGTGCCCTCAGTCCTACTCATAGAAGAAAGTGAGTCAACATAAATAGAGGTAGGTGAACCATTGTTAGTATGACTTGCAATGACTAGACTTATGCCCTGAGCGTAACTTGCAGCATCTAAAATCTCATCTCCAACATGACTTGCAGGGATGGTGATGATTCATGGATAGAACTATTCTTCTTCTTCTTCTTCCTCTTTCTCTTCTTTTTAGATCTCTTATTATAAGAGGGAGGAGAAAGAGGAGTCCTAGATTTCTCTTTTAAAGAAGATGAACAATTAACACCATTTGATGCCCTTGAAATAAAGCATTCATCTAAGAAGCTTCAAGAACATTTGGAATATTCAGAGCGGACCACAGCCAAACTAGTAGTCCAATATTCAATCCAAGAATATTCAAAGTGACCATCAAGGGTGTACCAATGTTTCCAAAGAAAGGAAAATCACAAGGATCCCATTTTGGAAGGGTCCCTTAGTTGGCCTCCAGAGGAATATTGGTCATACCCAACTTATATGCAGATCCATCCCTTACAGGATCATACAAATGAATTTCCAAGGAAGAGAGATGCACAATCAAACCTTTGCCCTTAAGGAGGAAACTCCACAACTTTCAAAAGAAATATTAAAATCCTTTCAAGACCGGTGGAGTGGTTGGTTAGTCACTCAGAATCTAAGGTCCAAAAGTGACAAGACAAATCACCTAAATCCAACTAAATACAAAGAGAAAAGAGCACTCCACTATAAAGTCCCTAAATATGCAACCCATCAAGCAACTTCCAATTATTTCTGGTCCGAGTGATGAGGATCGGACACCAAAATACAAGAAAGTGAAGTAAATGACCTTTCGAAGATGGTTTGGGATAATTATGGCCCAAACATATGAGTGAAGGTAGCATAAATAGTTATTCTAACCTTCATACAAAAGCCTTTTCCGGTGCAAATACCCTAGCTTCACAAGGGAACCTTCCAGAAGTACTATGAAAGTGATGCAACGTCTCCCTTAGGTACCATGGATATTCCCCACCATAGTCACCTATACGATCCTTAGGAATGGAAACTAAGGTCACTGGTTTGTATTGGAAGCTAAGCAGAACAGTCTTTGTTTAGGATCTAACAGGTAGGAGAGGGGGTATCTCCCTTCCCTCCTTTCACTCACCCTTGTGCTTAACTCCCAGAAGAGAAGAGATTTCCCGGACAACTTAACGACATTAGATTTCACTCTTTTAATCAACTTCTATTTTTAAATTCAGAGTGGCCTTAGAGATTTAACTCTCCACACACCCATTCCAAGACCCTAAATGACCTAGACTAGTTGATGTATATATGGAAAATCAAAAGATTCTAGTTCATTTTAGCTTTAGCGCTTGATTTTAATGGTTGTTCTTAATTAAAGGGTAAAATGGAAGCCTAACTTATGATGTTATTTGACGCAAGAAAAAACCAATAGAAAACCTGGCTACATGCATATGCAACTCTTTTTCTTCAATGAAAGATATTTATACAAAAGGTTCTACAAAAAAACTAAGAAAGAAAAAAATTCTTTTCTTTTTTCAAAACACACGCTCACACACTCAAAATCTACAAAAACACAAAAAATGCTTATAATGCATCTATCCTAATGCAAACTAAAAATTCTTAATGCAAGATTCCAAGGATTTCTCTTAAAGCAAGCAAATGTGTTTCTCAAAGAGATCAAGAGGCCAAAACTTGACAAAAAGGAGGAAAAAATTCAATCACAAACTTTTTCCCAAAATCAAGCAAATTCAACCTAATGAAAAGACTTCACACTTGCTCTAAAATGATAAGAAGACCAAAAACAAAACCAAAAAGAAAAAGAAAGGCAACAAAAATATGTTTTTATCTTTTTCTTTTTAAGGGCACAAAGAGTTCTTGAGAAAACAAAAGTACTAAAGACTTCAAGATCAAATTCGAGCATAAAGAACCTCAAATTTTAAAAGCCATAAGAATCATTAATAGTATAAGACTTAAAGTGAAAAGAGGCTGAAATGTCAAACAAGCTAATCTGAACAACAACATACAAACTCCATCAAACAAGAAAGATTTAAAGAAGACCAAGAAAAATTTTTGAAGATTGCAAGAAGGAATTTCTCAAAAACCAAGAAAAAACCAAATATCTCAACTTTCAAGAAAGAAAGGAAAAGCAATGTAAAGGCTGGATTATAAGTGAATTGAGAACAATTCCCTATTCCAAAAGCTTAGAAAAGCCAAGAACTTCACTAAGAAGCCTTGAACCCAAACACAAAAACTAACACTTCACCAAAATACAAACACTAGGTTGACTAGGCTTTTCCACAAAGAAAGATAGGAAACTAAAAATCTGCAAGAAGAAAGACTCTCCCACACAATCAATGAATAAATAGAAGCAATAAAAATTAGGAAAAACCTTTTAATGGATTAATGATCTGAAAGATTCATTCAAAACCAAACATATGCGATTGTGCAGTGACAGACCTATGTTTATACGCGACTGTACTCAAGAAAACCCGCGTATACGCGTTTCTTTGGATAAAAGCACATGTGTATGTGACTGTGTAAACTAAAAACAATGTATAAATAGGCCAATAAAGAAAAATAAATTTTTTAGGCCTAATCCAGAAGATCAGACTTTTTTCCCAAATTGCAAACAAATCAAAGATACTGGAAAAATCAAGAAAACAAACAAGAAGTCCCAAATCAAGAGAGAAACAACCCAAACAAGGAAATACAAAATTTTATTCCCTAGCAGAGTCGCCAATTTTATTACAAGATAAAACACCGTAGGGTTTGGGTTGAAAATCCCAATAGATCAAAGGGCATACACCAAGAAGAAGCAAGCAAACAAGTAGTCTTAATGCTTAAACTACTAATGTGGGATGAAGAGAGAGTACCCGTAGGTCCTACGGTTGAGTATGTTCCTGTAGGGTTCAAGCCCTCTTCTTCCTCCAATCCTTCAAAACCTACAACTCATTCCAAAAAACCATATATACTAGCAGTAGCTCGAGGCATGTTCAAGATATGAATTTTAGATCATATATGCATATGGATATAAAACATGAAATCATAAATAATTAGATCATAACATGAATTAAAGCATAAATATCATAACATTAGGAATAGGAAAAATCTTCTTTATTGATGTCTACAAATAAATCTGGAAGAATACAACCTGATTCGACCATGGCTCCAAGAGAAACCTTCCTTCAGATCCATCCATCCCAATCCTCAACTATCTTTTTTAAAATGCATACAGATAGATTTCATATAAACGACATGAACATCTTTGTGAGGAAACAAGGGTTTCCTATACCTGGGAGTGCAGGAGGTGTTGGGTAACAAATCGGGCCATCTTTCTGTCCATTTCTATTATCCTTTTTGACCTTTTTGTACTCATTTACCTATGCTGTTATGCTAAACTTACAAGGTAAATACCCCTGACTTGTCCAATTGGAATATTTTAATTAATGAAGTAAATTCACGGAGTCTTATCTATTCGCGGTACTAAAACATATGTTTGACCGCAGCTTGGAGAACAGGAACCCTCACTTCAGCATCTCACAATAGATCTAGTAACGGCCAGCCATAAGGAGGCCGTGCAGCTGGAGTCATGATTCCCTGGAACTATTCCTAGACCTTTTTGCTATCTCGGACATCTGGTGATGGTGTCGTTCCAACTGATGAAAATTATAAACATGCGGTTACCATGTTTCAGGGAGATCTGTTAATCTCCCTCGTTGTGTATAAAATGTAGATTGTTCCTGTGCATGGGGGTTCTCCCACCACTGTTGTAATCACTTGTTACAGATTAATAAAATACCATTTATTTTTCTGCTCCAATCTTCTCCGTGACTAACACAGCCCTGATCAGAGAGCTAGGCCTGCTCTTATGATCAGGTGCTGTGTCTTTGTGTGTTTGTCATTGATTAGTTTATGCTTGTTGTTACAGTTCTTTCCTGTTTATGATTATTTCTGAAGTTCTGTAGTTAGTTTAATTTTACAGTCATGTTTTGAAACTTAAACCACGAACCCTTGGTCAAAATGGATTATGCGTTTTACCCTGCATATACCTTGCGCGTTGCCTTGAAAGGATACACACCAGGATTGATAAATTAATGTCAGAATAGGGTGAATAATCATTCATACCTGGACACCAACATTTTGGCGCCATTGTTGGGGAGACTAAGGAGGTGCAAACAACTATCCGGACCAACCAGAGAGTCAATCTCTCGTCCTAGGGAGAGAACGAGTTTGCTCACTCTGATTCAGGTCCTAAGCATAGGTATTCTTTCTTCTTGTTTATTTTTTCTTTTCTGTTTGATTTTGGGCCATTCTCTTGTCCTGGGGAGGGAGGAGTCTTTTGATGCCCTGCTCCAGGCCCTGAGTAAGATTTATTTCTTTTTAACGCTTGTGTGTTTCCTTTTTGGGAAAACCCTAGCTTTTACCCTAGGGAGGGAGGAGTCTTTTGATGCCCTGCTTCAGATCTGGAAGTATTAGGGCTTCCCGTGGCATGTGTCTGTTTCTGGTTCTTGTCCCAGGGAGGGAGGAGTCCTTTGACGCCCTGCTCCAGGCCTGAAACCCTATATTTTTGTTTTGTTAGCTTCCTTTCTTTTTGTGAGCTCTTTTATCTTGGGGAAGGAATGGTCCTTTGACACCTTACTCCAAGATTGAAGCATTATAGGTTCATACCAAGACCCTCCATCATACCAACTTTTGTATGAACAAAGAACCAAATAAGAGGGGCAGAGGGAGAGCCCCAAAGAGGGGAGGACCAGATCTGGGAAGAAAAACCTATATCCAACAGATCATAGCAAAGGCTGAATCAGAAGCATCCTCTCACGCAGCTGTGAGACCAGGGGCAAGGAGAGTGAAGTCCAAGGGATAGTCAGTGGAGCAACCAGTGCTGGCTACGACATTCTTTGGTGATTCGACACAACAGGTTCCTCTAACAGTGGAAGAAATATCTAGCAGTAGACCTGATCCAGAGAATCTTGTGCTGGTGATAGCAGAGGAAGAAATTGCAAGTAGGACATCGATAGGGTCAGACTACTCCAGTAAGGGAAAGAATGTTGCAACTCAGGGGTCAAGCCATCAGGCCTCGGGAGAAGGTAACAAGGAAAAACTTGCATCACCAAGGGATTGGGGAAGTGTTACTAAAGCAACTAGAGTTCCAGTAGTAAAGAATCCTCATCCACCCTCCACAGAGCCTATTGAAATCCCCAGCAAGTATTGGAAGATATTCATGGCTCCCATAACCTTCACCATTGATTTTTCGATTGGGGATCTAGAAGCTGGCGTGCCTACAAAGCCTATTCCATTGACAGTCTTACCGAACTTTCATGGGCTCGTTTCAGAAGACCCTGACACATTTCTATTTAAATTTGACATAGTGTGTTGGGGGTATGATTACACAACAGATGCCCAGAAGTTAAAAAATTTCCCTTCTACACTAAAAGGAATGGATCTGTGACAGTTCATGGGCCTTGGAGGAAAATCCATTTCCACATCGGATGATATTCAAATGGCTTTTCTGGAGAAATACCAGGATTACTATAAATCCCAAACATCAAGGAGGAACTCTTCAAGTTCACACAGAAAGAAGATGAAAGCTTGGAAGATTGTCTGTAAAGGTTCAAGTACACCTTACAAAGGTCAGGTAATTCTACCCTGGATAAGGAAATTTTAAAGATTATCCTCCTTCGGTCCTTTCGAGAGGACTCGATAGAACTATTGAACATTATGGGAAAGGGAGAGATCTCCAAGGAGACATTTGAAGATATCACAATTTATGTATTCAGTGCTCAAGGGAGCTTCCAAGGAATAAACTTGGGATCTGATCAGTAAAGAGATCTGGCGGGGGTGTTACAAAAGTAGAAATCGAAAACCTGCTAGACAACTTGAGGACAGATATCCTCAGCACCCTATCAGCACAAATGGACACTCTGCAAGTAAAACAGAAGCAGCTGGAATTGGACAGGACCATGGCAATATTTTGTCCGAAGTGCAGGAAGAAGCACCCGGAAAGGGAATGTCTGCTAAATTCCATAGAGGAATGTGCGATCTGTGAGCTCAATCATGCGACAAGCTCATGCCCTTCCTTGCCAAGCCTGAAAGCAGTATTTCCAGGAATGGGGGACGACACGGAGCAATTATACCTCATGGGATACAGGCCATGGCAGCCTCGACCACCGATGGGAAATCAAGGTATGTACCCAGATCCATCTCAGTATTTCAATAATTTCAATATGAATCCTCAGACCATGCCTTATCCCCCCATGTGGCCACAATAACAGTATCCATCTTGGCAGTAGTGGAACCCTCAAGCCAGTACGAGCTCTTCATGGGCTCCAACTTGGCGAGGATCCCCTCCTGGTCAGTTCCCTCAGCAGATGCCTCAACATATACCATAGCAATAGCTCCAATTACCCTCCAATGTGCCTCCTGGTAACCAGCCTGCCTGTCCCCAGCTTCCAATGCAACCTAACCATAATCCTAACAATAAGGGAGCTCATCAAGACGATGTTCTTAACCTGCCTTCATATAGTATCTCCACTACAGAGTTGTATGAAATGAATCTACGATCAGGTCAGACAGTTAACATCCAACCTCCTCCAGTTATCATTGAACAACTTGATAGTGAAGGTAAGGAGGCAAAACCGATTAGTAAAGAGCCAAAACAAATTGATAGAAACCAGGCACCTCCTGTTAAACAACACCAATCTGAACCACCTTACCCAGAGAGACTAATTATGAGTAAACCAAGCCCTCAAGTTGAATTTGATTTATTAGGAGAATTGCAGAACTTATTTGTTAAAATTCCCTTGTTACAAGCTATGAAGGATGTGCCAATCTATGCAAAGACTCTTAGGGAATATTGTTCAAAGAAACCTACCAAGAAAACTAAAGATCCCCTCACTATACATGTTATGGGAAAATTATCGGACTTTATGATGGGAAAATCAATGCCGGTGAAATATGGAGATCCAGGAACCCGATTTTGATAGTACATATTAATGGGGTAGAGATTCCAAATGTGCTGGTAGACCTGGGTGCTGCCATCAATGTCATCACCACTGAAACCATGCATGCGTTAGGTCTTCGCAATTTGAAGCATACACCTATAGTATTGGAACTTGCAGATCGATCTGCAGTCAAACCTGTAGGGAATTTGGAAGATGTGACAATTTCAGTGGATTCATGGCATTACCCCATAGATTTACTGGTATTACACACAAAATATTCAGTGGGTGGTCATCCCTTGATTTTGGGTAGACCATGGCTGGCCACTGCAGATGCTTACATTGGGTATCACACAGGAAATATGGTTATTTGTTATGGACATAACACTAAGAATTTAGTGCTATATCCACTGGCAGAACCAAATCTACCCATAAAACCAACAGGCAGCAAGAAAGTTGTATCTGCGGTAAAGGTTGAAACGGAAGATGAAGAAGTTAGGCCAGTCCTCACTATTGGACAAGCCCTTTAGTTGAAAATGGAATCGGAAGATGATGTAATCACTTCCTTCATGGATGATCCTTGTTCTATTTTAGAACCAAACCAACAGATCCTAGAATCTATCCTAAGCTATGAGACTCAGGAAACTATGGAAACAACAGAACGATTGGAGGAGCCACCTGCTGATACACCCCATGAAAGCGTTCAAGTGGAATTGGAACCTGGGAAAACTTTGAATATTAATCCAAACCTGTCAGAATCCCAAAAGAAGCAACTTGTAGACATTCTACAGAAACATAAAGAGGCCTTCTCCTAGGATTATGCGAATATGAAGGGGATCCCTACCAACTTATGCACCCATCACATATATATCAAGGAAGATTGTCGTCCTATAAGACAACCTTAGAGGAGAATGAACCCTGCAGTGAAAAATATTGTGAAAGAAGAGCTTCAGAAATTACTGGATGTAGGTTTTATCTATCCTATCTCAGATAGCCAATGGGTCTCATCGTTAGTAATGGTCCCAAAGAAGAATGACAAATGGTGGATCTACATACATTATCGAGAGTTAAATAAGGCGATGTAGAAAGACCATTTTCCTTTGCCATTTATTGATCAAGTTTTAGACACATTGGCTGGAAAGAAATTTTTCTCTTTTCTGGATGGGTTTAGTGGATATAACTAGATCCAGATTGCTCCTGAGGACTAGGACAAGACCACTTTCACATGCCCCTGGGGAACATTTGCATATTGGGTCCTTCCTTTTGGCCTGTGTAATGCTCCTGCAACATTCCAGAGGGAAATTCTGGGAATCTTCTCTGACTTGATAGATGACAGTGTTGAAATCTATATGGATGATTTTACTCCATATGGGGACTCGTTTTTGGAGGGGTTGAAAAATTTGGAAAAAGTTCTCGCAAGGTGTATACAAGTGTGTGTCTCTCTGAGTACAATAAAATGTCACATGATGATGGAAGAAGGAATCGTTCTGGGACATTTGCTCTCAGCTGAAGGGATCAGGATGGACCCAACAAAGATAAAGGTAATTCTACACTTCGCAACACCTAAGATGCCCACACAGGTACGTATTTTTATTGGTTGTGCTAGTTATTATAGACGTTTCATAGAAAATTTTGCAAAAGTAGCACACCCATTGTTTCAATTACTAACAAAAGATTCAGAATTTGTGTGGTCAGACGACTATGATACAGCCTTTAAAAAAATTAAAGAATTAGCCTACAGTGCTCCGATCCTTAGAGGACCAGACTGGGAATTACCTTTCCACATTCATACGGATGCCTCTCAAACAACAATTGGTGCAGTATTAGCACAACAAGAGTATAAGGTACCTTACGCAGCCTACTATGTTAGTAAAAATTTGGCCCCTGCTGAATTAAACTACACGGTGACTGAGAAAGAGTTCCTTGCTATCATTTATGCCATCAATAAGTTTTGGCACTACATTACTGGGTATCCTACTTTTGTGCATACTGATCATGCAGCCATTAGGTATCTAATGAAAAAACCTGTTACCCTTGGTCATATTACAAGATGGTTGTTGCTACTACAGGAATTTGATATTACCATAGTAGATAAACCAGGGCAAGATAATGTGGTTGCAGATTTCTTATCTAGGATAGAACATGATGGTAAGGATACACCAATTGAAGATAACTTTCCAGATGGGCATCTTTTTATAGTTTTTGCTAACACTCTGTGGTATGCAGATATTGCTAATTATCTTGCTATAGGTAAAGTGCCTCGTCATCTGTCCTATAAGGAGCAAAGGAAGATCATTCACCAGAGTACTCGATATTCATGGATGGCAGGATATCTCTTCCATACAGGGGTTGACCAGCAGATTCAGCGTTGTGTGGCAGAAGATGATATTTTTGAGATATTAAAAGCTACACATGATGGACCCTGTGGAGGACATTTTGCAGATAAAAGAACAGGTCATAAAGTGCTGCAAATGGGATATTACTGGCCCTCCATCTTTCGTGATGCTCGGGATTATGTTCGAAGGTGTGATAGCTGTCAACAGATGGGACAACCTGGGAAAGCAGATGAAATGCCTCTTCAGCCCCAGATAGTCCTTGAACCATTTGAGAAATGGGCCATTGATTTTGTTGGGCCCTTTAACCCACCTTCTCATCAGAAAGCTTACATCCTGGTCTGTACTGACTATGTAACTAAATGGGTGGAAGCTAGAGCAGTCACGAGAGCAATAGAGCAAGTAGTGGTAGATTTTATTTTTGAAGAAATCTTTGCCCGGTACGGGACTCCAAGGGAAATTGTATCAAATGGTGGATCATAGTTCACATCTCATATGATAGAAAAGTTGATGCAGAAATATGGGGTCAAACATAGAGTGACAACCCCCTATCATCCCCAGGTGAATGGACAAGTAGAAAGCACAAACAAGGTATTGGAAAATATCTTGACAAAGATAGTAGCAAGCCATCGTCGAGACTGGGCACAGAAACTTCTAGAAGCTTTATGGGCATATAGAACAACATGGCAGAATACAACAGGGTTTTCTCCATTTGAATTAGTCTATGGGAAATCCCCCTTGTTTCCAGTGGAATTTGAGATTAGTACACTCAGAATAGCTCTAGAAGTAGGCCTAGATCTATCAGAAGCACAGAAACACCAACTGGAATAGCTGAATGAGTTGGACGAGATTCGAGCAGTAGCTGTCCAGAAAACTACTGTTGTTCAACAGCAGAGAATGAAATGGCACGATAAATTTATCAAAACTAAGGTGTTTCATGTGGGGGATTGGGCGTTACTGTATGACTCCCGATTTAAGGATTTCAAAGGCAAGCTCTACACTCGCTGGATGGGTCCATATCAAGTGGACGTAGTGTTCGACAATGGAATGGTTAGACTGAGTACAATAGATGAGAACCATACCTCGTTCTTAGTAAATGGACACTGTCTAAAATTATACCACTGTCCAGCCTCTAAAGATGCCTTTGTTAAAAATCTTTCTGCTTTATCTGATTTAATGGTCATTGGAAAAGAGGATACTCTCACTTTGTCCTAAAATAATAATATATATATATATATATATATATAACACTCTTACTACTTGTTTGTCTTTTGTAGGAATAACAAAGAAATATGGCAAGGAGAAATGTAACACTTGGTGCTGTTACTCCACCAGTGCTGTCATGAAGATATTGCTATATTCCACTGGTGTGTGTCAATAAGTGTTGCTACTCCACTAAGTGTTGTTATTTTACTAAGTGTTGTTATTTTACTAAGTGTTGTTACTCTGTAACTGTTGTTACTCCGTAACTGCTGTTACTCCGTAACTGTTGTTACTCCGTAACTGCTGTTACTCCGTAACTGTTGTTACTTTGTGGTTGCCATTACTCCGCTAAGTCCTGTTACTCCATTAAGTGTCGTTACTCCAAAATTGTTGTTATTTTGTAACTGTTGTTACTTCGTAGCTGTTGTTACTCCGCAACTTCTGTTACTCCGTCATTGCCGTTACTCCATAACTGCCAACACTCCACCATTTCCGTTACTCCACCAGTGCTGTTACAACGGAATTGTTGTTACTCACTATTGCCGTTACACCGGAATTGTTGTTACTCACTGTTGCCATTACACCAGAATTGTTGTTACTCATTGTTGCCGTTACACCAGAATTTTTGTTACTCATTGTTGCCGTTACACCGGAAGTGTTGTTACTCACTGTTGCCGTTACGCCCTGCACTGCTACTCACTGTTGCTGTTACTCCCTGTACTATTACTAGATATTGCTGCTACTCCGTTAGATCTTTTGCTACTACTCCACCATAAGGTAGGTCTGTAGGTATGTCTCTGTCGATTTTATGGATTTAATTAAATATCCAAAAAGGACATTAAAACATGTCGTGGATGGCCATCATTAAGTTGGGGGGGGGACCGTCATAATAAATGATGGTGTACCTCGAAAAATCATTTATGACACGTGATCCTTACCTAACCAAATCTAATGATTTCGGTACTCCGTAATCATACTTTTGATGTGTTAGGATGTGTATTCGTATGCACCGAAGTCGTATCAGTCACCCTCCCAACATGTTGCATTAAATTTCAGAAACATGTACCACCTTAATTTGTCATCATTTCCAAACGTATCAGTATTGTTCATCCATTGTTTCCAAATCGGCCATGATGTTATTTCAGTTTCCAATGGTTTGGAGACTTGTCACTCTCCCTTGCTAGCCAACTGCAGTCGTCATGCTGATTTCGCCTCTGCAACAATGGGTGGCCGATCTATTCGACATGAACCGAGAAAATAGGGGGAATTCAGAACAATCAGGAGGTGTGGCAGGATTTTGAGAATGTAGGCTGGGATGTTTATTTCGACAGGTTGAGGGGGTCGAATGAAGAAATGACGGCGGAATTTGCATTGAACTTGGGAGAAGGAGGCTCTTGGGTCCGCGGAATTGAGATCCCTGTAATAGAGGAAATCTTCACAAAAGTCAGTGGGCTTCTTCAAGTCAGGAAGCGATGGTTTTCAAGAAGGACCACCCTCCCAGAATTCCTGGAGGCCTTTCTACAAGCAGGCGGGAGTATTACACAGAAAGATCGAGGGTATGATAGAAACTCGCTACCACATCCATGGGGAGAAGTAGTAGAGTTCGTCATAAAATATATGACATGCGAAGGAAGATACTCCACCATCTTCAAATACCATCTCCGCATATTAGCTCACTTGTGATTTCTAGAGGTAGAAGCTTTTTCCATGAATGTGCCCTATTTTCTACTAAGGAGCCTTCACTTAATGGCACATTCCGCTTAGGGGTCACGGTAGGTATTGGCAGTCACCACTCGCCATGGGTTGGTTCAGTTGTTGATAATGAATGCCATTAGATAAATCCCGATTCCATGGGAGATATTTCGAGATTCCACAGAGGAACAAATAATAGTTGTTGTGGCCGCTAGGGCAGAAGAACCTGAAACTATGGAGGAGGATGCAAGAGATGATGATTATGTTGATCAGGAGGAGCCGGAAGAAATGGAGATGGAAATAGAAGAACTTGGAGATGATGCGGGTCCCCAAGAGCAAGCCGAAACTGTGGAGTCAATGGCAGATGTGTGAATTGATATATAAAGGCCCACTAGTACTATGGCTGAGGCTATCCCACAAGAACCAGCCTCGCCTATGGAACTAGTAAAGCAAGTTGATAATATGGCAACCACGGAAGCAGACCCACAATAGGCCAGCATGGACAAAGCGGTCGATATGGTGACCGAGGGTACCCCACAAGGATCTCCTGCCACCATGGAGCTGATGGAGGAGAATAATATGATTGAAGAGGAGGTCGTGACCACTCTGACCATAGAACCCATGGAAGAGGGGAACAGAGACAAGAAGGGCCCAGAGTTGAGGAAATCAAGGGACCCATGGAAGAAACGCTGGGGGAACCAGGGTGTGAGGTCGACGCTGACCCACAAGAACCAGCGTCAACTTCGAGGCCAAATGTTGAGGATTCATTCCGGTTTTCCTTCTTTATCCCAAGAGGAGCGAGGGTAACTTGTTCCCCATGATAGAAAGAAGAAGAAGAGTTCGCTGTTCCTGTGGCTCTAAATCTGTCACAAAGGCCACAACCATACGAGGTGAATGCTACATAGGTGGCAGGCACCTCGGAGTCAAAAAGGAGAGAAGAGACAGAGATTCCTGAGGCTGAAGAACCAGAAGGGATCCCAACAAGCACAGTAGCAGGAGAGCATCTCGCCAGGGCATCACCGGTCGCAGTGAGTGCACACGAAGAAGAAATCACTGTTGGCGAAGAGGAGGGACCAAGCGAAGCGGTCCCGACGAATGAGCCAATGACACAGCCTGGTGAGAAGGCCGTGAAGCACGAAATAATTGAAGAAAGGTAGGCAGTGGAGGAAAACCTGACAGTGGGTACAGCAGAAGAGGTTTCGCGGGATTTACCTCCAGCTGCCGAAACGGAGGAAGTACTGATTAAGCAGGAATGGATCGAGCTGTGTGAACAACGAAGACTTCCAGTTAAGAAAAAGTATTAGCTGCAGTTTAGGGAGACAATGCGGCTCAAAATGGAGGTAAGGAAACTGAGAAAGAAGGTGCACAGAATGCAGAAATAGATAAATAAGTACAAGTAGCAAGCCAAAAAGTCTAAGACCATTGGGGTTGAAGTAGAAACTCAAGTGGACCTGATAGCCACAACCTCTGCTGCCACTCAAATAGACCCGGTCGAACGACTGTTTGAAGACTAGGAATATGCCTTAATAGCCAAAATACAGTCTTGGAAATCTACTGCAGCTCAATACAAAAATGAGATCAGGAGGACCGAGGAAAGAGCCTCCACAACCATCTTTGGATATGTGGAGCGCATAGATGTTATGAGATTAAGGCATGTGAAATAGCAGCTCAAGATGGAGCAGCTAGAAAAGTAAATGGCGGAACTGAAGACCGATAAGGAGCAGATGTTCAGTCTGGTGCAAGACGTTATGGCATGTCGTCCCCCTGCTTCTTGTTATTCTTTATTTTTTCATGAACGTTTCCTTTTATTTTGTATGGAAAGCATCAAAAACGAGATCAGTTATGAGATAGAGGATGGCATACAATTCCTCTAAATCTTGAGGAGTCATGATGTGCCAACTCAACATCTGATGTGTGAATTTTACCTGCATGGGCATCTATTGCGTCTAGATAGAGATTTTAACCTTGTTCCGTATGTACGGGACATTCATTTAAGGGCCCTCACCTCTTATGCTTTCTATCAGATCCACTGGCAGAAGGCTTGTAACACTTTTGAATCCAATCAAGTTACAAAGCCATTTATAGTAAGAGGAGAACATGAGAGGTCAGTCATAATGTTCAATAAGCATAACGCCCTTTTGGGAATTGGGGGGAACAGAGATAGAATGGTGAAGACACAAATATGGTGTCTTGATCTTTGTGTCAACCAACTCACCACATTTCAAAAAGAGGCCCTTGATTGCTATTAGAGAAGGTGGATGATGTCACCTACAGCTGTTCAGAACAGGGAACCTTTTGGGGCACCAAATTTTGCACGAGTACTTAGCAGAGTACCCAGATATGTGGCATGCATCCAGACATGTGGGGCCCGGTGGATGGGGTCCAGTTTCAGTTTCCTATGTTTTGGTTGCCTACCAAAATTTACACTCCAACTTATGATGTTCCAAAGGATTGGTGGAAGGAAGTTCTCCTTCTAGATGGGTTTAAAGTTCCAGGAACAGAGATGGCCTCAGGATATGATTTCGCTGGGCTTCATGAAACCTACAGCCTACAAAATCTAGACTTGAAGAGGCGACAGACTACATGACGACATGCAAAAGGCTAGTTGGGGGGAGATGTTGGGTACCAAATCAGGCCATCTTTCTGTCCATTTCTATTATCCTTTTTGACCTTTTTGTACTCATTTACCTATGCTGTTATGCTAAACTTACAAGGTAAATACCCCTGACTTGTCGAATTGGAATATTTTAATTAATGAAGTAAATTCACAGATTCTTATCTATTCATAGTACTAAAACATATGTTTGACCGTAGCTTGGAGAACAATAACCCTCGCTTCAGCATCTCACAACAAATCTAGTAACGGCCAGCCATAAGGAGGCTGGGCAGCTGGAGTCACGATTCCCTGGAACTATTCCTAGACCTTTTTGCCATCTTGGACATCTGGTGATGGTGCCATTCCAACTGATGAACATTCTGAACATGCGGTTACCATGTTTCAGGGAGATCTGTTAATCTCCCTCGCTGTGTATAAGATGCATATTGTTCCTATGAATGGGAGTTCTCCCATCACTGTTGTAATCACTTGTTACAGATTAATAAAATACCATTTATTTTGCTGCTCCAATCTTCTCCATGACTAACGTAGCCTTGATCAGAGAGCTGGGCCCACTCTTCTGATCAGGTGTTGCATCTTTGTGTGTGTGTCATTTATTAGTTTATGCTTGTTGTTACAGTTCTTTCATGTTTATGATTATTTCTGAAGTTCTGTAGTTAGTTTAATTTTACAGTCATGTTTTGAAACTTAAACCATGAACCCTTGGTCGAAACGGATTATGCATTTGCCCCTGCATATACCTTGCATGTTGCCTTGAAAGGATATGCACCTGGATTGATAAATTAATGTCAGAATAGGGTGAATAGTCGTTCATACCTGGACACCAACAGGAGGCACAGGGATAAATCAGACTTGATCACGGACCAATTGGATATAATATCAATATGCTATCCTCCCTCCCCCCCCCCCCCAACTTAGGCCTTTCAATGAGGTGTATTTATACCACCTCAAAACAGTTGTTTCAGTTGGGATACAGTTAGGCCACAAGCTCTTATAGGTGGGCTTCCATTGTAATCCATAAACCCTGCCCATAAAATAGCAATTTTATATTTTTTTGATATTTCAAATCATATACAAAGGTTGGGTATAGATGGACCTACGTGTGTATGCGATTTTTGAAGGGCAGAGTCACATATGGAATTTAAAATAATGTTTTTGAGTAAAAGGACCAAGTCTAAATGGAAAGCGCTGCCCAAGGCTAGACTGAGAGCATCAAGTATACAAGGGTGATAAATGATGCTATAACACAACATCAAAGAGAAATAAGTTTTGATGTAGGCATCTGGGTAATTTTACGGCTACAACCATACAAACAAATGTCCCTCAAGGAAGCTAAGAAGGATAATAGATTATCACCAAAGTATTATGGTCCTTACAAGGTGTTGCAAAAGATTGGTACTATGGTATACAAATTGGAGCTTCCTGCATTTTCCTGAGTGCACCCAATTTTCCATGTTTCATGCTTAAAGAAGGTTATAGGTGAGAAGCTCCTAGTTCAAACAATATTACTGGAACTCGATGAGGAAGGAAAAACCATAGTGGAGCTTGAAACAATCAAAGAAACAATAACCCGACAACTATGAAATCAATCAATTTCAGAGTATCTCATCAAGTGGAAGAACTTACCCGCTTAAGATTTCACATGGAAGGATGAGAATTCTATAAAAAACCATCTAAAACTACTCAAGAGTTGAGAAAAAAAAAATTTGAAGGAGAGGGGCATGTTAGGTCCCTATACTACTAGTGTAGCCCCTTATTGTTATTAGTGCAACCCACTTATTATATTGCTGTTCCCATGTAGTCCCTATATTATTATTATTGTGCCCCATAGAAGCTCGCTATTGTTATTGTTGTGCCCTTATAATATTATTGTTTTGTCAGCTCTGATTATATTGTGACCCCTTAGACTCCTATATATACAAAGAAGGCCTTGTCATTTGTTTCATCCAAGAATTTTTTATTTGTGTAATGTAAAGGAGGTTTCCCCCTCGAAGTGGCTTATTTTGAAGTCGTTGATCTATCTCTTCTTCTATTTTGTGAACTAGTTTCATAACACTTCACTAGCTGTTATAATTCTTGCTTTAGTTCGCCTATGATTTATTGCTACCATGTGTAATCAAAGACCATTCTTGAACTTTGTTTCCTTTGCTTCAATTTGTCATTACAATATGGGTGTCAAGTTCCACTGATCATGCACCCAATTAGAATTAATTTTTATTTTGGATGACTTCATTATATTAACATATTGTCTTCAATTTAACTTTGAATAAGATTCTTACAAAGACTTTCAACTTCAATCTAGTCTTAACTTTAACACCTCACTTTGAATCTTCAAATATAATGAGTCCTTATGTGATTTCTCACCATATGACTCTATATAAAAATCAAAAATAAATTGATTATACCATATTTAACATGATCAATCTTTTTCAGTTTTCATTCAAGCACTTATTCCACTCATTCTCTCTCCTCACCAAAACTATTATAATAATAGATTAAACTTTTCATCACTAATGCTTCAAATATAGGCCTCCTTTCACAGAGAGGGTATCTGATAATGAATTTTCAATATGAAAAAAAATTCATTGACCATGAGAATCACAATCGATGAGAGTGCATAGATTATGCCAAGATAAGGACCATGGGGGAGGATCGACACATTGCAAAAAGAATAAACACAAACAATTATAAGTGATCGTATGAGAGAAATATGAGGTATATCAACCAAAGAGGATGAAAAACTATAGCTACACCAATCCAGCTTCAAGCTATGGCAAGTTGTACATATAAATGGTGAAAGAAAATCAAATGGGATGAAAATATCGGCTATTGCCACAAAAAGACCAATGTCAAAACCACCAAAAGAGACCCTAGCATAAATAGCATGAAAAAATTCCATTCAAATCCCTTCTGCGACAACTCTCCAGATCTCCCCATCTCTGATTGACACAGAGTAAAACTTTGGATCAAATAACCAACTTCAAGCGTTCCAACTTCGAATCCCTTATTTTCAGAATCAATTTTATTTTGCGAGAGACTCCAAAAGAAACAATGCTTTATCCAGATTTTCGGCTAATGGATTCGGCCAACAAGATAATGAACTCGGCCTCCCAAATTTGGTATACTCAATCCTTAATAATTATGTAATCTCGGTCTTTAAGGTAGAAGCGATGGGTATCAAATGTGTTTCAAACCCATACTTGCGTATGCGCCTACAAAAGAGTCTCTCCTTCGTCTTTCTTCGTCTCCATAAGTAGTTACGTAGTCTTGTTGTTGTTTATTGCACGAAAATGTAACACGGTTCCAAGGAGAGTAGTCACATTCCTCCACAAAAACACAATTCATCTATCACTGTCCATGCATTCTCAGATGGTAGCCACAATCAACTATGTCAAACCAATAGTGTCATTAATCCACTGATCAAGGAAATCTAGAATTATGAATCTATTTTAACTTTTGATATGAAAATGTCAAAACACAACGAAATTAGTAATTCCTCTTGCAAGAAAGAATGTCTTGGTCTAAGCTCACCTTGTGGCCTATAATCCAACCATAAGACTATTAACGTACTAGAAAATTGGATATTAGATTTCTCTCCTCCCCTCAGTCCAACGCAAACACAACTCGACTCTTAGTTTCTTTCCACAACCTTCCTTGAACGCTCTCATAGGGCCAGTCTTCAATACAAAGCATAATAGCTGCTACGCACTAGTGGGAACACTTTTGCGGTTCAATTTGTCACAAGATCTCACCTTGGCTCACAGGGGGTATTATAAAGCATGAGATGATAAAACATCCACATAATATTATTTTCTGTTAAACTCAAAAGGAAAACAAGAATTGTGGCGTTCTTGCAAGACTCGACCCTGCAACCAAATAACGTCCTCTCTCAATAATGTGAACCCTCAATGCATAAATTTGCCTCTTGTCTTATGGCTCTAATACCAAAATGATGTTGCAGGCTAGGGGCCTCCAAATTAATAACATTAACTCACAACAAAAAACTAAAATCTACACAATACGTATGCACATAAAATCTCAGAAATAATTTATTAATAAATAAAACATTTACAAGAGAACTATTGGCCCAACAATTGACCACTCACTCTTCACTCTCATTCCTATAGTTACATTCCTCATGGCTCACCTAGATTTATAGAAGTGGATCTGATCCCAAAGTATGTTCTAGATCCTAAACAAAATCCAACAATATCTCTCATGATCCATAAAAAATCGCACCTAATACCTTATCTCTAGATGAGATCTAACTAACCCTCAAATATCTCTACTCTTCCCAAATATTCTTGAACTCTCTCTTATTTACAATAATTCTCATTCTCACTTAAAAATACATTAAATAATTAAATCCTAACTTAGGGAACTAACTCCTTTAGTAAATATGAAAACCCAGGTTACATTTTCTTGCATCAGACTCCCCAGGTAAAATAAAATCAATGTCTCTTGACCATATGTCTTTATAAGTTGATAAAAGCCCTGATGGATCCCTAACTTTCACTTGCAATAAATTAGTTTCTCTGTTATGTTGTTGTTGTTTTATAGTTTTCTTCTCTCATCTTCGAGGCTTCAAAACTTTATGTTGTAGTTATCCTCCTTCTTTGTTGATGTATACTCAAGTAGTCAAATGCATCGTGTTGTTTTCTTTCTATCTTATCTTGCAACAATTTAGTTTATGCCCTTTTTCGATCAGTTTTCTTAATTCTTCAATCTCATCATCCAACTTAGTTTCTGATTAAATTTTAGCGTTACCAGTTTGGAATTTATCATCCTCAAAATTAAATGGTAAATTACATTTTATCTGAGATTCCACATTTTCACCGTTAAGCATGCTTGAACATTTCTCTTCTCCATTTGTAACTTGCTTAGATTCAAGTTCCATCAACATCTTTCTAGCAATTGTAATTCTTATTCACATTTCGTAATAATTTTACGGTTATTTTCAGAAATCATTTCAACATACTGGTCTTCATCCCTGCATGAAACAATATTAGTTTCCTTTCCATCATCTGCAACACATCCAACATCCACACACCAATTTTTAGATTTAAAAACATAAGGCTTTATAGTCTCGACTGATGATTTTGTCCTCAAGTCTTTATGGTGATCTTCTAATCACTTTGTGGCATCATCTGTGGCAATATAACCCACGCTCATATCAATATATTTCATTCTAGCATCATCATTTTCCTCACCAATCATCAACCCTTGTTCTGGTTCACAAATTCATACATTCATCTCGGTTATTTGGAGTGATTCTGCTTCCATTAACAAAAAATTTTACTTATGCTTCTGTCTTCTTGTAATCAACTACTTGATTGGCCATCTAACTGTCTTCTTCATTATCCATCCATGTTTTTGATTCTGTAGCAACTCCATCAACACATCAAGTCATGCCTTCAACTCATTTATCTCGTTCTCAAATTCTTCATCACTTACATCAACTGTTATGTTATTATTGTTTATTTTCCCTGGATTTTGCAAATGTCTATCCATAGTCATCTTCATCTCCTCTTTCTACAAACTTCACCTTATTCACTCTAACCTACAACTGAAGTAACACCTTACCAATTTATCTCTTCTAAACATGGCTAATGGTTCACTTCACTTGAACCTTTTTTTTCTAAGCACTCTTTGCTTTCATGCTACACTAACTGTCAAAATTCTTGCCTCAATTCTCTTATCATTTTCTTCTACCATGTGTAATCAAAGACCATTCTTGAGATTTGTTTCCTTTGCTTCAATTTTTTATTACAATATGGGTGTCAAGTTCCACTAATCATGCACCTAATTAAATTTAATTTTGACTTTGGATTACTTCATTATATTAACATATTGTCTTCAATTTAACTTAGAATAAGATTCTTACAAAGAATTTCAATTTCAATATAGTCTTAACTTTGACACCTCACTTTGACAATTCAACTTTACTAAGGCCTTGCATGATTTCTCACCATATGACTCTATATAAAAATCAAAACAAAAATTATTATACCATATATAACACGATCAATCTTTTTCATGTTCCATTCAAGCACTTATTCCACTCATTCTCTCTCCTCACTAGAACTATTATAATAATACATAAAACTTTTCACCACTAATGCTTCAAATGTAGGCCTCCTTTCACAAAGAGGGTATTTGGTAATGAATTTTCAACATGAAACAAAAAAACCTTAACTATGAGAATCACAATCGATGCAAGTGAACAGAATATGCCAAGATAAGGACCATGGGAGAGGCTCGACACATCACACAGAGAATAAACACAAACAATTATATGTGATCTCATGACATAAATAAGAGGTATATCAACCAAAGACAATCGAAAACTATAGCTACCCCAATCTAGCTTCAAGTTATGGAAAGTCATACAAGTTAACATTGAAAGGAAAAAAAATGGGATGAAAATATCAGCTATTGCCACAAAAAACAAGTGTTGAAACCACCAAAAGAAACCCTAGCATAAACAACATGAAACATTTCATTTGAATCCCTTCTGCAACAACTCTCGAGATTGCCCCATCTCTGATCTACATTGAGATAAAATCTAGATTAAATAACCAACTTCAAGCATTCCAACTTTGAGTCCCTTGCTAGCTTTTCATGATTAGATTTATTTTCAAAGAGACTCCAAAAGCTACAATGCTTTATCAAGATTTATGGCTAATGGATTTAGCCAACAAGATAACAAACTCGGCCTCCCAAATATGGTATACTCAGTCCTTAATAATTATGTAATGTCAGTATTTAACCTGTAGAATAAATGGGTGTAAAATGTGTTTCAAACCCATACTTGCATCTGCACCTACAGAAGAGTCTCTCCTTCATCTGTCCCTATCTTCATAAGCAGTTGTGTAGTCTTGTTGTTGTTTATGGCAGGAAAAGGAAACACAGTTCCAAGTAGAGTAGTCATAGTCCTTTGAAAAAAAACCATTCATCTATCATTGTCCATGCATTCTCAGACGATAACCACAATCAAAGATGTAAGACCAATAATGTCATTAATCCACTGATCAAGGCAATCTCGAATTATGAATCTATTTTAACTTTTGATATGAAAATGAAAAAACACAACTGGAATTAGTAATTTCTCCTGCAAGCAATAATGTCCCGGTCTTAGCTCACCCTGTGGCCTATAATCCAGCCACAAGACTATTAACGTACTAGACAATTGGATACTAGATTTCTCTCCTCCGCTCACTCCAATGCAACAACAACTCGACACTTAGTTTCTTGCCATGGCCTTCCTTCAATGCTCTCATAGGTTTAGTCTTCAATATAAAGCATAACAACTACTACGCATTAGTGGAAACACTTATGTGGTTCTACCTATCACATGGTCTCACCTTAGCTCACAGGGGGTATTATAAAGTACAAGAAGATAACACCTCCACACATTCTTCTTTTCTGTTAAACTCAAAAGAAAAACAAGCATTGTGGTCTGCGTGTAGGACTCGACCCCGTAACCAAATAACATCCTCTCTCAATTACGTGAACCTTCAATGCATAAATATGCCACTTCTCTTATGTCTCTGAGACCAAAATGATGTCACAGGCTAGGGGCCTGCAAATTAATAACATTAACTCACAACATAAAACTGAAGTCCGCACAATACGTATGAATATAAAATCTCAGAAGTAATTTGTTAATAAATAAAATATTTACAAGAGAACTACTGGCCTAATAATTTCCCACCCACTCCACTCTCATTCCTATACTTACATACCTCATGTCTCACCTAGATTTATACAAGGGGATCTGAACCCAAGGTAGGTTCTAGATCCTAAACAAACTCCCACAATATCTCTCATGATCCATAAAAAATATCACCTAATCCCTTATCTCTAGATGATATCTAACTAACCATAAAATCTCTCTACTCTTCCCAAATATTCTCTAAATCTCTCCTATTCACGGCAATTCGCATTCTCTCTTAAAAATACATTACATAATTGAATCCTAACTTATGGAACTAACTCATTTAGTAAACATGATACCCTAGATTAGATTCTCCTGCATCAAAAATAAACATTGTCGCTGACATTATTGTGGGCCAGTACCATGGTAAAGACACCTGGTATCCATATTACCATGGTTCGGATTTTGTACATGAGTTTTCTTCACAATACCTGTGTATGTATGTGACCTTTCTTCAGAGGACCCTCTTACACTATCTCAAACTTTACTTTTACCATCCATCTATCTTTCAACTGACATTCCTCTATCCATAGGATCTGTAGCATCTACATAGCCATCATGTTGACATATTTATCAAGTAGGTTTCCATAAAGGACAACACATTAGCCATAATGCCAACAAAATTATTAGATATTTCACAGGTAAGGACTTAACTAGAGAATAATTGCATAAACTTGCAAAACTTGAGAAAAATGGAAGAGAGAATAAATTTTGTATCTGAATATTGATAAGAGAATGAAGACATAAAGCAAATAAGTTATGATTAACTGCATGTAATCACTAAGGTTAACTAAGGCTAACTAAAGTTGAATGTTACTTATGTTATGTTAATGTGCATGTACACATAATGAAAGCAATAAAGCTAACTAAAACTTACCAATGTGCATGTACAACAAGACTCTTCATTTCTTGCAACCTTAATTCAAGGTGCCACATGGAAGTCTCCATGGAAGCCAAATTTGGATACCATTCTTGAGCCACATAGCCTAGATGGCAATTTATAACCATTTTCCAAGAGTAGAGATATTGTAAGTATACAAGTTTTGTTTGTAAATTGGTTTACAATTATTATGCCATATGTTGTTTCGTGGAAATAACAATTTTTAATATTCATTTTTGTTATGAGAATTTGACCTTTTATTATTTATCACGTTGTTTCTTGGTTCTTTTAATTTTATTTGGTTGGAGTGTACCCATGGTGGATAAATATATCATGCTCTCTTGTTGCAAAAAATTCAACAAAAATCTGAAACAATATATGTTTTCCAATATTTTTATGGCACTATCTCTTTTCAATGCATTGCATCTATCATTAGCATATTCAAGCATATGACTATATAAGTTTTCATCTTTCCATCTAAGAGGTTATGTACTGTATTCAAGAATATGCCTATACAAGGTAATATCGTAACTACTTCTAAATATAAGGACCTATTAGGCTCTCTTGTGATTTTTCCAGTGCATAATTATAATGCGTGGGGCCAGTCTTGCAAAGAATATAACACATATTAGAGAATTCGAGTTTACTACAACTCCATAATATGTTTTCCTTTCTTTTTTCTTTTATTTTAGGTATGCAAAGAAAAATAAAAGCATAATCATCACCTTCTAATTATGTTTTCCATATTGGGTTTCTTAGAATATGTTTGTGTTCATTGTGATAATGGCGTGGTCATTTTATTATCACAAATTCTTTTTTATATTCTTAGCTTACTTCAATATTTTGAGTGGCACAGTTACAATATTACATTTTAGTAATAGTAAGAAAAGTATAATAAAGGATATAACCTTATTGTTGTAATAAACAATATGGTGGATATTGTAGCAATTTATAGATCAACTTAATCCTTTACATATTTAAAAAATATTTGAAGATTTATAGAAGAATATAAAGAATCAAATAAAACAAAAGAATATGCATGAAGAAGATAAAGAGTTAAAAGAATAGGGGAAATCAATTAACATTAGTAATAAATAGGTTAGAACATTCCATTTTGTTAGGATAACTAGTGAGTCCCAAGTTGAATTTTAAAGAGTCAAAAATCAAGTTTGATTAGAGCTATGTACACTTATCTCGATTTCCTTTAATTAGAACAAAACAAGTACTTATATTATTTTAGCATTAGTTTGACTTTTAAGTTTCTAAAATGGATCTCTATTTTTACTTATGTGTTGTAGACCACTGCACTTAGTTTGAAGATTCTAAAGATGTTAATTTAATTAGGTCCATTGCCCCCCTAAATATACAACCATGACTACCATCCAAGTATGCTTTGGATATGAATATGGGAGAAGTACTAATTTTATATGGGAATTTTTTGTATGTGGATACCAAAAAATTCTCTCATCTTATACGGCAGCACACAAATGTTAGACCATAACAAATAAATGCAATATAATGTATCCCTTAAGCATGTATTTTAACTAATAAATATTTATGTAGTGAGTTTAAATAACTCATAAAATAATTTTAGAGGAAAGATAACCAATTCTTTATTATATATCAGAATGGAAATAATACATTAAATGCATATTACTTAAGAAAACATTTTTAGCTATAGACTCCAATCCTCATCCTCTCCCTGAGAAGGTTATTTGATTCCTCCAATACATTGTCTACAATGTGGTAGCAATTTCCCTCATGTAATAACATTTGGAAGAGAAATGGGAAACATGAGTGTAAGGAAACACATGATATGTGAGTGGAAGTGATTTTCGTTCTTTCTCTTTGCAAAAAAATTGATTTGTTTTCTTTGTCTTTGCAAGAACTTCAAAAATGTAATCGTGACACCAATATGCTCTATAAGATGAATGGAGTATACTTGTATTTATAGGCTAGTGCTAATTTAGGCATGGAAGGTCATTTGCATCCATATGCTTAACTTGACACAAAGGAGGATTAGTTTCCTTTCCATTGATGAGAATTAGGGATGACTTGAATGGGCTTACTTTTATCCCCTAAATCATATTACTAAGATTTATGCATGGGAGTAGAGCTCAGGTGGGTAGGATAATAGTGACTAGAACTCGGGTGGGGAAGATAATAGTGACCTCTCGTAGCACCCAAGCTACACCCACATGACATGAATTGGGTGAATTAAAAAGGTTAATGTTAGTTTACGATGTCAACATAAATGGATGGAATTGTTGTTATAACATCTTTTGCCTAAGTAGCAATTTAAAAATACTAGTTTTTTTTTTTAAATATATTTCTAGCTATGTCTCATATTAATCTAATAATTTGAATTTTAAATTTGCTTAGTTACCTCATTTTGTTGAGATGATAAATATGTAAAAAAATTCAATGTAAAGTGACAATGTAGTAGTGTAGAGAGATGGGGGAAGAGAGAGGAAGGTAGGAGAGAAAGGGAGAGAGAGGAAGGATGAGAGAGAGGACTTGTGAGAGAGAAGAGAGGGAAGGATGGAGAGATGGAGTTGGAGGGGGGGATAGGGAGGCAAGAAGAAAAACATGGATAGTGAAAAGTGGAGAGAGAGAGGGATTTACAAGGGGGAGAGAGAGAGAGAGAGAGAGTATGTTTAGGGGTTAGATAAAGAGACAAAGAAGGAGAGATAGAGAGAAAGGGGGAGAGAAGGAGAGAGAAGGAGAGAGGGAGGGATATAGTAACATAGGTGGAGAGAGAGCGAGAGAGATTATTGGACAAAAGAGAGAGAGAGAGAGAGAGAGAGAGAGAGATGTGGGAATAGAGAGGGAGGTAGGATAGAAAGGGAGAGAGAGGAAGAATGCGAGACAAAACTTGAGAGAGAGGAGGAGAGTGGTGGGGGAAGAGAGAGGATTTGAGGGAAAATAGAGGGAGAGAGAGAGAGAGAGTGATGAGGGAAGAGAGAGGGAGGTAGGAGAGAAAGGGAGAGAGAGGAAGTATGAGAGAGCGGACTTGAGAGAGAGTAGGAGAGAGTGAGGGAGAGAGGAAGAGAGAGAGGAAGTATGAGAGATCAGGCTTGAGAAAGAGGAGGAGAGAGGGAGGGAGAGAGGAGGAGAGAGGGAGGGATAGGGAGATGGAGTTGGAGGGGGAGAGACAGAGGGAAGAAGAAATACATAGAGTGTGAGAATGTTAGGTCCCTATAATACTAGTGATCAAATGAATAACATGATCATGATCACGAATAGGTGGGAGGCCTTTGGGAGTCTTAAATACCTTGGAATGATTGTCCAAGACTTTTTGAAGATCTGGATAAATAGATGATTTCGATGTGGAAACCTCTAGTGAACATAATTGTGCAATTATGCCTCATTTTTCTTTATTTAGAAGTGTTTTCATGTCGTTAGAGCTGATTATCTTTCCTGGTTTCCCTATGATACCCCTTAATTAAACTTCCTTTCCTTTCGAGAAAAACTTCAAGAAAAGTTCTTCAAAATTAAAAGCTATCGTACCCAAAGATTGTAGCCATTGGATTCCTAGTACAACATCAACACCACCCATTGGAATGGAAATCATTGGGCTATTCAATACATATTCTCCCACGATGACCTAATTATAGACTGGTTCAGTAGAGCAGACTTGTACGACCTTCCATGTGTCACTGTTTCGACCTTCAGACCTAAAAATGATACACATAAAACTATAGTTCATCATATTTCTGTAACTTGTTACTAAAATTCAATCCGATGCTCAGAGAAAAATTTATTACGATTTTCCCAACGTCACCTGTTTCAGATGTAATTCGGGAGCCTGCAAAAACCCTAACTTCCTTGGATCATATCATCGAACATATAGTGAGAAAATATGTGAAATTTGGATCCGAGGTTCATCCATATTTCAGCTCAAATGGGTTTTAATTTTAGCTTCTGGAACATCATACAAAAAACGTTATAGAGAAAATTCCATGATGACCTGTTTGGAGTAGTGAAACCCTAGAATCCAAAGCTTTGATACCAAATGTTATGCAACTAGCTCACAAAATATAGATCAAAGAATTCAAAATCGGCCTCTTCAAGGGAGAAACCTCCTTTACATTACACAAATGAATAATTATTCGATGATTCAAATGAAAAAACCTCCTTTCTCTATATAGGAGTCTAAGGGGTCATAATATAATCAAAGACGACATAACAATAATAATATAAGTGCACAAAAATAACAATAGAGGGCTTCTATGGGGCACATTAGTAAGAATATGGGGAAAATAGGGGCACAACAATAAAAATAAGGGCTAGAATGACAATAGTAATGGGGGAATCACTAGTATTATAGGGACCTAATAGAGAAGTGGAGAGAGAGAGAGGGTGACAAGGGATAGATGGAGAGAGATTGTGTATGTTTGGCGGTGAGATAAAGAGACAAATAAGGAGAGATGGAGAGAATGGGCGAGATAAGGAGAGAGAAGAGAGGGAGGGATATAGTAAGAAAGTTGGAGGTTGAAGAGAGAGAGAGAGAGAGGATGTAAGAAAGTGGAGAGAGGGAGGGAAAGAGAGATGGAGTTAGAGGGGGAGAGAGAGCGAGGTAAGAAGAAATAAATAAATAGAAAGATGGAGAGAGATAGAGAGAGAGAGAGAGAGGACAATAGGAGGGAAGAGAGCTAGAAGCGAGGGAGAGGGAGAGGGAGAGGGAGAGCAGTAGGGAGGGATAGATAGATAGATTGGAGAAAGAGAGTGTATATTTTGGGCATGATATAGAGAGACAAAAGGATATAGAGATATATATGGAATGTGAAGAGAGGGAGGGAGGTACAATGAGATTGATAGGTATGGAGTGAGAAAGTGTGTGCCTTTTGGGGGTTGAGATAGAGAGAAAAATAAGGATATATGGAGGGAGATATATATATAGATGGAGGGGGGAGAGATGGAAGAAGATTTATTACACTAGATGCATTGATTTTAGTGTAGATGGTGATTTCTAATCCTATTTTATTGCTTGCACTAGATGCATTGATTTCAGTGTAGATGTTAATTTCTAATGATATTTGATTTCTTGCACTATATGCATTGATTTCAATGTACATGATTTCTAATCCTATTTGATTTCTTGCACTAAATGCATTGATTTCAGTGTATATGGTGATTTCTAATCCCATTTGGTTGCTTGCACTAGATGAATTAATTTCAATGTAGATGTTGACTTCTAATAATATTTGATTGCTTGCACTACATGCATTGATTTTAATGTAGATGATTTCTAATCTTATTTTATTGCTTGCACTAAATGCATTAATTTCAATGTAGATGGTGATTTCTAATCCTATTTGATTGCTTGCACTAGATGCATTGATTTCAGTGTAGATGTTGGTTTCTAATCCTATTTTCTTACTTGCACTAGATGCATTGATTTCAGTGTAGATGTTGGTTTATAATTCTATTTTCTTACTTGCACTAGATGCATTGATTTGAGTGTAAATGTTTATTTCTAATCCTATTTGATTGCTTGCATTAGATGCATTGATTTCAGTGTAAATGTTGTTTTCTAATATTATTTGATTTCTTGCATTAGATGCATTGATTTTAGTGTAGATGTTGATTTCTGATTTGATGTAATTGGATGTATGATGGTACATTAATTTTAAAGTGATTGGATTAACATTGCACGTTGATTTTATTGTAAGCACAAAAAATTATTGACAATGTACATTTATTTTTATGTTATAGTAATTTAACGTATTAATATTAGAGAGAAAGAGACATAAGGTATGATGTTTACTATAATAGCTAGAGCTAAATATTTAAATGGTTTACAATTTAACCTATATTTTTCATGTAATCGAAATGAAAAGATGACAAAAGTAAAAGGGGTGACGATAAGAATAGTAGTAGAAAATAGTTTGACATTAATCACAATGAAAACTATTTGTAATTGACTATATTCTTATTATTCACATTTTCTATCATTAAACACTATTACATTGTCACTTTGCATTCAAAATTTGTATTTCATCATTTTTCATCATTAAAGTTATTAATAATATTTATCATCTTAACAAATTGAGGTAACTAAGAAAATTTAAAATTAAAATGACCAGATTAATTTGAGACATATTTAGCATATTTAAAATGATTATATTAATATTAGATGAATTTACATATTATTGATAAAATTAATCATATGCTCATTAGATTTTCTTTGGTCACACACGACTGCAACCAACCTAGATCCGTCTTAACTACAGATCTATCAAGCACCCAGAGCAATCAAATCTCTCGAGGTGAAAACCTCTTTTTTGAGTGCAAAACTTGATGAAATGTTTGCACCTTGAGAGATTTGATCCCTCTTGGTGCTTCATAGATCTAGAGATAAGATGGATCCAGGTTGGTTTTAGTGGTGTGCGGCCAAAGAAAATGTATCGAACATATCATTAATTTTATCAATAATATGTAAATTCATCTAATATTAAGATAATCATTTTAAATATACTAAATATGTCTGAGATTAATCTGGTCATTTTGATTTTAAATTTGCTTAGCTACCTTAGTTTCTTGAGATGATAAATATTGTTAATAACTTTAATGATGAAATAAAATTTTTGAATCTAAAGTGACAATGCAATTGTGTTGAATGATAGAAAATGTGAATAATAAGAATATAGTCAATTACAAATAGTCTTCATTGTGATTAATCTCAAACTATTTTCTTTTACTATTATTATTGTCACCCTTGTTATCTCTGTCATCTTTTGATATTGATCGTCATCTTTTCATATCGATTATATGAAAAGGACATGTTAAATCATAAACCATTTAAATCTTTACCTTGAGCTATTGTAGTAAACATCATACCTTGTCTCTCTTTTCTCTCTAATATTATTAGGTTGAATTACTATAACACAAAAATCAATGTACATTGTCAATAATTTTTTGTGCTTACACTAAAATCAATGCACAATGTTAATCCAATAACTTTAAAGTTAATGTACCATCATATATCCAATTACATCAAATCAGAAATCAACATCTACACTGAAATCAATCCATCTAATGCAAGCAATCAAATAAGATTAGGAAACAACATTTACACTCAAATCAATGCATCTGGTGCAAGTAAGCAAATAATATTATAAACCAACCTCTACACTAAAATCAATACATATAGTGCAAGTAAGAAAATAGGATTATAAACTAACATCTAGACTGAAATCTATGCATCTAGTGCAAGCACTCAAATAGGATTAGAAATCACCATCTACACTGAAATCAATGCATCTACTGCAAACAATCAAATGGGATTGGAAATGACCATCTACATTGAAATCAATGCATTTAGTGCAAGCAATCAAATAGGATTAAAAACTATCTACATTTAAATCAATGCATCTAATGCGAGCATTCAAATATTATTAGAAATCAACATCTACACTGAAATCAATGCATATAGGGGAAATTGTTAATGATATATGAGCCACATACGGATGAGAGCAAGAGGCAGAAGCTCTGGTTCTAGGGTTTAACGAAACAAGTGGCAAAGAGTACCAAGCATCCATGGAGTCACAGGGAGGAGGGAGCTCCACTCCCTCCTATAGTTATATGGTAGCAAACAGAGGAAGAGGAGGGAAAAAGAACAAACCTCCACAGCCCTTGGAGGTCAAGACAAAAGACACAGAAACTCAGAAGGCAGAAGACAGCAAAACCAATGTCGATCAAGGGGCCCACGAAGAAGACTGTCGGGAGGAGAAAGAGGAAGACAGAGGTCAAGGGTCAGAGGACAGAGCTAAGATGGGGCCCTGTAAACCCAAGACCATAACTAAACCTCGGGTTATTTTGAACGATCCAACTCTGCAAGCGCATAGGGATCACATGGATAACTATGCCATCATATATAAATTTATGGGAATCTGGCCATCAGAGAAAGCATTGTACACCTAGATAAAATACAATTGGAAACTAAAGGGGGAGTTAAATATTCATCTTGGATCCAAAGGTTTTTTCACTGTGGTGTTTATGAATGTGGAAGATAGGGACAAAATCTTTGAAGGAGGGCCATACTTCTTTGCAGCTGCTGGACTCTATATGAGGCCATGGACGATGAACTTTGTGCCAGAGCAAGAAACCTTCACTTTGGTACCGGTATGGATTCGACTATACTCCTTACCTTTAGATTACTGGATGCCAGAGTCTTTAAAAGCTATAGGCAATAAATTAGGTCATTTCTTAAAAATTTCAGAGGCAACTCTAAGGGGAAAATATACATCCTATGCCTGTATATGTGTGGAGATGGACCTATCAGGATCCCTTCCAGATGAGATCATTCTAGAAGTCTATGATGAGGAATGGGTTCAAGCAGTTGGCTATGAACATATCACATTCAGATGTCACAAATGTCATGAGCATGGGAATCTATCCAGAGACTGTCCTCTCAATCGAAGGGAGGAAAACCTAAATACCAATAAAGGAAAAGACCTGTCTTTTCACCAAAGTAGGAGGAAAAGGAAAAGGTGGAGGAAGGAAGACACAAAAGAACCCTAGTGTGAATGATAAAATAGAAAGTTACAGCAGTTTTGAGATCTTAGGAGAAGAAGAAGCTGAGGGAGGGGATAAAGAGAGTACAAAGAATCAGACAACAAGGGGGGAAGAAAAAGAGACCATCATGGAGTACACTCAGGAACAGAATGAACAGACGACGGACCCTTTGAGTACCATGAAAGTAGAAAAATACTAGGAAATGAATCAAAGTGAAAGTGGTACAGAGGATCAAGATTTACAGGAGATCCTGGAAAGGGAGAACCTAGAGCTGGAAAAGTTTCTAGAATAGGGAGGCAACCTGGGAATAAACTCCATCCCTCAGGAGGACGTGGACAAAGTCCAATAGATATTCCTTAACAAGGCACATCAAACAGCTGTAGGAGTCAAAAGAGGACATGACAACCAGGAAAACAAAGGGACTTCCTCAATAGGATTAATAATAGGAAAACTAACAAAGAATCCAGGCAAGAGGAGGGGAAGAAAAAGACAGAAAGAACTACTACTGGAGTGTGGCAAGCTCATGATTGATTCAGGAAGGATGAAAGACCTTTCTAGTTACTCCTTTATAACCCCACCTCAATGAAAATCACAACCTGGAATATTAGAGGACTAGGGAGCAGAAGAAAACAGAGGAATCTCGATAAAAGGATTAGAGAGGAAAAACCTGACATAGTATTCATACAGGAAACAAAATGCTCAGTGGAGAGGATCCGCGAAAAACATAGTAAATGGGTAAATAGATATGAATACCTTGAAGTTAAGGAAAATAAATCTACTGGTGGTATTCTCACTCTCTGGGATCCATAGAAATTTGGTGTGATTGATGTGGAGGCATCCAGACATCACCTTTCTCTGATTTTCCAACTGGTGGGTGATAGGCAATGTTACATGATCACCAATGTCTATGGTCCACAACCAATGGAGGACAAACTTCAACTCCTCACAACACTGGAGGATATGAAAAAGAGATACCCAGCTCTACCATGGATTCTTGGAGGTGATTTCAACATAACAAAATCACTCATGGAGAAGAAAGGAGGCACTAGAATACTTGGGAGAGACTCAATTTCCTTCCAGAACTTCATCACCAATATGAAATTGGTTGATATGGAAACAAGTAATGGAATCTTCACTTGGAATAACAAAAGAGGGGGCCCTACCCAAGTGGCCTCAAAATTGGACAGATTTATGGTTTCAGAGGCACTTATTCTTAGGGAAAGTAGCATTACTACACTCATACTACCTTTTGGAGGTTCAGATCACTAGCCTATCCAATTGGAAGCTTCCCTTTTTGGCAGACCAAGGAATGCCCCCTTCATGTTTGAGAATGCTTGGCTCACACATCCAGATTTCCTCACAAATATTGAACCTATGTTGCGGGGGAGCGCCCCCTCCCCCCTTGATCCCACTCCCAATCCGCGCTCCGGGTGGGAGCAACTCGGGAGCGGTTCGGGAGCATGCTCCCTAAAAAAAATTTCCCTCCCTACCTTTTCGGGAGCGTTTTGCCTTTTTTGCAAAGTTTTTTTTTGTAGTAATGTTTGAAATGCAATTTTTTTTTAAAGAAACAAATAATTTTTGAGTGGGGCAGCTTAATGATCAAGTCTAGGCCCTAGTATTGATATGCTATTCATGGTAATGTTAAATTCTTAAAGTAAAAGTGACATTCTCCTTAATATTCATTTTCATCCTTTTACTTAAATTTTTAACATTACCATTGAATGACTCAGGATGTTTGAGAGTGGTTCCGGCCTCATTGGATTTCATATGGAGAAAGTAGAATTTTAGATTTCATTCAAAATCCAGTAGACTTATCAGTTTTTTAGGATTTTAGGATTGGGGGATTGCAATGTTTCCATTGACTTTTGTCATGTATTAGGGTATGGAACTTGTATTTAATCAATAACACCAATCCCTCTATGTACCTTGATGTTAGTGACATTGTTTGTCGAACTCCTCTATCATGACCCTCCTAAAAATGTACGCATCACTCAAACAAAATCTTGACTTGACATGCTATGCTTGTTCTATCTTATGTTCATGCTTAGAGGGTGATATTAGTGACAAAGATCCCTACAGATACAGAGGTAATGACAAAGATACCTCTGGATATTAATGCTTAGAGGGTGATATTAATGACAAAGATCCTGATTTTCCAACAAGACTAAAAAATTAGACATTTCTCGTGGTGGCAAGAGGCCCAAGCATAAGAAATAGATAATAGATTTACTTCTCTTTTCTAGTTTCTAGTAGCTTTTATAACTATTGACTCTTTCATATTTATTATGATATTTTTTTAAACAATATATGACAATTTAAGTTTGAAGTTGGCAATTATAACTCATTAGTAATGAATTATGAATATGATGCTTCATGAAAGTTGAAAGTTGTTTCATTTCATTTCATTTTATAACATTTCATTTCATGTTAGATATTATTTGTTGTAATGGTTACACTTAGCTTACAATTACAACTTTGGTGATCAATGATGATAAATGTTATATATTGAATTTTGAAAGCTTGAAAATTTAAGATTGATGAATCATGAGACTCAATATGTTGTATGTTACTATGTTACTAACTTGTGGACGTGGTTGATGAAGATTATAACTTCTAGATGATTGTTGTTATATGGTTCAATCTATGTTTTTTTATGTTTTTTATATCTAATTCATTATTCTACATGTTTTTGTTGACATATATGTATCAAAATATAAAAAATATATAATATATATATTATATAAAAAATGCTCTGGAATTCGCTCCCAAACCGGGAGCTTCTGAAAATGTCGCTCCTGCTCCCGTTTTCGCTCCCGCTCCCCGTTTTCGCTCCTGCTCCCAAGTAACATTGTATTGAACAATGGTGGAAGGAAGAGCTTCACCTTCAAGGTACAAAGATGTTCCTGCTTCACTGCAGGCTCAAACACATTAAAGGCAGACTCAAAGAGTGGAACAAAAAGGAATTTGGTAACATCTTCAAAGCTAAAGGAGAGGTGGAAAAGAAACTAAAGGAAATAAACCAGATTCTTATCACAGAAGGCTACACAGATGAAAGGAAAGAGATGGCAGAGTCACTCCAGCAGGAGTGGGACAACAGATGCCTTCAAGAGGAAATACTCTGATGATAGAAATCCAGAGCATAATGGATTATAGAAGGGGAGAGAAACACCAAATTCTTTCACAGATCCACCATAGCTCACCGAAACAACAATAGAATTGTGAAACTTACAGATCAACATGGTATAGAGAGAAACACTCATGAAGAGATGGAGAAGGTTCTACTCCAGCATTTTCAGAAAATTGTTGAGGAAACCTCAGAGGACAGATACCATTTTATGGAAAAATTCACTCAGTACATCCCTAAACTGGTTACCAGAGAAGATAATTTCAATCTTAATAGACTAGTAATAGAGGAAGAAATTGAGGAAGCCATGAAAGAGATGCAAAATGGGAAAGCACCAGACCCGGATGGCTTTAATGTGGACTTTTTCAAAGCTTGTTGGAGGATAGTGAAATAGGATATCCTGGAGGTAGTGGAAGACTCTCGAAGATTTAAGAAAGTCTTAAGGGCGCTCAATGAATATTTCATAGCCTTAATCCCCAAACAAGAGAAGGCCACCTCTCCAGACACATTTCGACCTATAGCATTATGCAATGTGATCTACAAAATTATATTCAAAGTCATTGCCAACCATCTCAAACCTCTCCTCCCAACCCTAGTATCAGAGGAACAAACGGGCTATGTGGAAGGAAGACAAATTATAGATAATATAATTCAAGCACATGAAACGGTTCATTCACTCATTACCAACAAATAGGCAGAAATGATAATGCAGCTGGACATAGCAAAGGCCTATGAAAAACTTAGCTGGTCATACATAAGAGAAATTTTAAAAGCCTATGGCTTTGATCACAATTGGATTAAATGGGTTATGGCGCTAGTTACCACAGCCAGCTATTCAATTCTTCTCAATGGAACTCCTTCCAAAACCTTCAAGCCTTCTAGAGGTCTCAGGCAAGGAGATCCTCTTTCTCCATTCCTCTTCATTCTAATGATGGAAGGGTTAGGAAGAGCTATCAGAGCTGCTAAGGAGGAAGGGAGAATTCAGGGTCTGAGACTCACTCATGGTGGGTGTTGAGTCTTGAAAATGTCATTCATTTGCATTATACTTTCACTATTATGTCCATTATATCACCTCCATTTCACCTCCATTTCACTACTATGTCACCACATTCATCCCACTTTCATTATCATTGGGCCACCTTTATGTTTTTCCAATCTTTATTATTTCTAAGCCTTTTAAGTGAATTTGTGGTTAAACATTAGAAAATAATGTGCATATGCTTATACCTAACAAATGGGTTGAGATTGTTGACATGTGTAGGTTGAAAGGAGGCTTCTAGAAGACCCTTATGTGGCACTCTAAGGCCAAATTCGAATTTGGTTGGAAAGAATCATGGGATCATGAGGATATGTGTCACATCTCCTAATTGTATTGTAACTCTAAAAAGACATGTGTCTTATCAGTTCCTATTTTGATTAGGACTCTAGAGGTAGAGGGAGAGATTCATGGACTATCATTAATGAGATGGCTCTCATCTTTTTGTATAAATAGGAGATCTCTCTCCTTCATTTCCTAGTCTTTCCTTTAGTCTTTTCTTAGTCCTTTTAGCTTGTTAGTCCCATGGCTTTTGAAAGCTTTGGAGAGCTTTGTTGTACTTTGCACTTTTGAAGAAATTGAATAAAGCTTTGATGTTCTCAACATGGAAGGAGATGTGAAGTAGATGTCATGGAGCATATTAGGATGTAAGTAGAGTAGATTTCATTTTGTAAATATTGCTTTGTAGAATGTAAGGTAGATTAGATTTTCATTCATGCAATTTTAATTTATGCAAGTGTGTTTAATTTTGCTTTGATTTAATAGGTGGTAGGGGGCCCCTGCCTTGTACAGATGTCTTTACTTTATTTTCTTGTATTTCTTTTTCTGATTTTCATGTATATTAATGTACAGTTTGAATTACTGCATTTTATTTTCTTTTTGACATGTATATTAATGTACAGTTTGAATTACTGCATTTTATTTTCTTTTTAACAATGTATATTATTGTACATAAATTGCTTTCAAGTTGATTGTAGAATTAGTGATGCACATAGCCTTTTAATGAACTAATGACGTGATAGAATCATCTTGTCTTTTTGCTGAAGCAGCATGGATACTGGGTCTCATAGTCATTCTTTCATTATTTGATTATTGCATTTTATTTCGATTGAACTAGTCGCATTAAACACTTTAGAAAAGCAACAAGAACAAAACCCCAAAAACAACATAAACTATAAAACAACGAAGTAAGAGAAAGGTTAACTAAGCACATATAGTGCACCACACTTCATCAGTTTACGATCCCCGGATTGATAATTTATGTAGAGCAATTTAAGACGTTAAATTGACTAGACATTTTGGCGCCGTTGCCGGGGAAGTGTAATTAGGAGACCTTATTTCTTACATCTAAAAAAAATGTTAATAATTCTTGAGTATGCTCTCCTCCTGCACTCTGTGTGATCTGGAGGATCAGAAAAAGAATTGTTAAAAAAAAAAAAAAGGAGACAAAATAAACTTCATCACTTCAATTGATTCAAGAAAAAAAAGGAGAAGAGAAAAAATAAACTTCATTTCATTTCCATTTTCACTCCATGCCATCCATTTCATCAATAAAAGTTATTTCCCCATGATCATTTCCATTAAGATTGCCTAACTATCTCTATTTAGCTAAGTGGTTGCTGTGATACCGGTTTCCGCAGCTGATACCACTCTGTTTTTCAAACTTACAGTCAAGATGTTAGTGCAATAAAATGAAAATGCAGGAATGACTAAGCAATACAAAAATTCACAATTTCAGAGGAAAAAACAATCTATGGCTATCTCCATTCCTAGCTTTTCATTGTGGCTTCAACAAGAAAAATCTGCATATTGATTTGATGTTTTGGCCTCTTCATGATTTCGTTTCAGTGCATTCTCATCCCTTTGTAAGCAATTGATTTGCATTCATTTGAACTGTGCATCTTATTTATATAGGAAGCCTTTGGTTTTGGAACGTTTTTGGAAAGTCAACATAGGACATTTCTCAATCATAGCAAAATCTGAAACCTATGGAGGCCTACATAAACTGTGCAAATAGATTGAAAATAGAAGCTTAAGGCATGCTGCAGTCACCAACACTTAGAGAAAATGCTGAGCTCATGATCTCCATTGTAAGCTTCACAAACTTCTTTGGATTCTTGATTCGCTCATTCCCAATATTTGCTGTTGACTGTACCTGAAAACAATCTTTCTTTGAAATCTATTTTACAGAGTATTTCACTTCACGGATTTCATTTGAATACCTGAGGCTAAAACCAAATTATGTGTTTTAACATGGTGCATACTACCACTGGCAAATCGTCCTACCTCTGATTCAAAAATTTTTACAGCCAAATGCAACAAATTCATAAAGTGCAGAACAGAAAAAAAATTAACTCAGAAAAAACGTAAACAACAGAAAAAAGTCAAACTTTACACGCTCGATTTGCCCAAATGGTAGAGAATTTGAAGAAAATAAAACATGGGTTGTTTTTCCAGGTGGGTCAGTTAGATAACCCAGAAACCGTTTGAGGAAATTTGTAGCGGTCTGGGAGAAATCTGCGGTTCTTCGGAGTGTATTTTTGAGTGCCGCGTGAGAAAAAAACAGAGTTTTAATTAAATGAACAGCAGTAATTTAATGCAGCGTGCCTGAAGAAGATAAATCAAATTAGGAGTCAAATATGTGCTGGACATCAATCAAATTACACATCTCTTGTTTTAAAACATTCATCCAACACCTGTTTAACAAACAGTTTGAATTGAACACGGCACTGTAAATGATTTCAAGAATTTAAATGCACGGGAGTTGTAGATTATGTAAAATTATGTTGATGCAAGAGCGAGAGTCTGCAGGTAGCTTAAAGCCGTTACGACTCATGGAAAGAAGTGTTTTCAGTGATCAGATGGTGTTTGTGCGAGCTGTTCATGAAGCAGCATGGATACTGGGTCTCATAGTCATTCTTTCATTATTTGATTATTGCATTTTATTTCGATTGAACTAGTCGCATTAAACACTTTAGAAAAGCAACAAGAACAAAACCCCAAAAACAACATAAACTATAAAACAACGAAGTAAGAGAAAGATTAACTAAGCACATATAGTGCACCACACTTCATCAGTTTACGATCCCCGGATTGATAATTTATGTAGAGCAATTTAAGACGTTAAATTGACTAGACAGTGGGGACACGGTGACACATCAGCAATTTGTGGATGACACTATGCTTCAAGGCACACCCACTATTAAGGAAGCCAAAGCATTCAAACAGATTCTGAGTGAGTTTGCTAGGGCAACACGCACTGAGGCAAGTCTAACTAAATCAAAGATCTTCTTTCTCAATATAGATATTTCAATTCAAATAAATCTTTCCAGAATTCTGGGCTTTCAAAGGGAGTCACTGCCTATGAAGTACCTGGGAGTTCCTCTCACTGACAAACTGCTTCACAAGGATATCTGGGAGCCTGTTCTTAATAAGCTAAAAGATAAGATCAGCAAATGGACAAACAGAGCACTAAATCTAGCAGGGAGACTTGTTCTCACTAAGGCTGTCCTCCAAAGCATCCCTATCTATATGCTATCTGCCATTCCAGCACCAGCCAGTGTAATGACCAATATAAGAAACATTCAGAGAGACTTTCTCTGGGGGAAAGGTGAAGAAAAGAAGAAATGGGCCCTTGTGGCATGGGACAGAGTATGCAAACCTAAGTCCCATGGTGGCTTGGGTCTTCATGACCCAGGAATTCTAAATAGAGTTCTTGGTGCCAAAATTTGGTGGAGATGGCTAAAAGAAATACAAGCCCCTTGGGAAAAACTCTAGAAGCACAAATATGCTAGCGAATGGCAGGAGGAAAATCTAATCAGAATGACAGGACAAGTAAAAGGTTCTGCAATTTGGAATAGGGCATGGGAGAATAGGGCCCTAGTCCAAAACCATAGTTTTTGGGAGATCAAAAATGGGAACCTGGCTTGGTTCTGGGAGGACAATTAGCAGCAGGAGGACAATCTCCGAAGAGAAGAATTAGCAGACATTCACACCGATACCATCAACAAAGGACTAAGGTGGGTAAGTGACTATTGGGACCAAGCAAGGAATGATAAGAAATGGAGAACTTGGAAACTTCCAGATTACAGTGGAATGGGCATGTTGCATACTCAAGCTACAACCCTTCAAGGTCTTTTAGACAAGAGACAAATCTTGAACTCAAACTTGAATGATCAACTAAGATGGGGAAAGAACAAGACAGGTCTCTTCAACCTTAAGGAAGCCAAAAGAATAGATGCAGGGCTAAACCTTCCAAACATTGATAAGACGTGGAAAGAAATCTGGGAAAATCCTCACTGGATGAAAGTAAAACTGTTCAAGTGGCTGGTTCAATAGGGCAAGATTCTGACATGGGATAACCTAAGAAAAAGAGGCTTTGTTGGCCCCTCAAGATGTCATTTATGCAGACAACAAGAAGAAACTACAAATCATCTACTGAATAGATGCACTTTCACCACAATACTGTGGAATTGGGTTGGAGAAGTCTTTGAGCAGACAGATAGAAATGTTAATGATATCACTACTACATTGAAGAATTGGCGGAATTTTTTTTCGGACAATGAGATCATTAACTCTACCTAGATGCTGACCCCAGGATTCATAATCTGGAATGTCTAGAAGGAGCGCAACAACAGGATTTTCAAGGAGAAAATGAGTCTGGTGAGCAACATCCTTAAGCTAATCCTTAAACAACTTAAAGAGACTGTTCATATCCTGGGAGGTGCAGCTACTGGCAAACCCATCGGTCAAAGGGAGGCTAGAATTTTGGAGAAGTTAGAGCTCAAGGTTCATCCCCCTTAGGGTTCTATGCAGATTAATAGGAAGACCTTAACAAACAAGTCTTCTTGGCAACCCCCTTCTCATGGCTTTTTAAAATTCAACATAGACGGGGCTTCAAAAGGGAATTCGGGAGAAGCTAGTTATGGAGGGGTCTTGAGAGATGAAGAAGGAAACATACAAATCATCTTCCACAGTTATCTAGGAGAAGCAACCAACAATATGGCAGAGCTCATGGCAATGGAATCATGCCTGGAAATACTGCTCAAGCACAACATTCACAATGTCATCATTGAAGCTGACTCGGAATTAGTCATCAACTCAGTGAAGAGGATAAATGCTGGCGCTACTCCTGAGAAAATCTCAGAACACTGGTGGCTTCTGCAAGTCTACCAAAGAATCCAAGTGCACCTATGAAGGCTGAGAACTCTTAGGTTGGTGCATGTTCGTAGGGAAGCCAACAAAGTTGCGGACTGGCTTGCAAATGAGGGAGTACGAAACAAGCATACCAACTTGTGCTACTGGTGGGAGGAGATTATGGATGACAGGCTGAAGGAGGGATGCTCATCCAGGGCCATCAGTGACCGACAGCAGCATCAGGAAAAATCAAGAGACAGAATTTCCGAAGCAGAGCCACACAGAAGGGGTCTCGTCGATCTGGATTCATTATGAATTGTTATGACATATGTGAGGTCCTTTTTAGAATGCAGGTCTATGTTGATCTCCTTAACCCAGGTAACAGCAAACCAGCAGTCTCAGAGGGATGGCCGAAAGGAGGGATCTTCATCTTCCTTTGGCCCTTGCGCCGGAATCCAGACTTTCTCGGCAGGCGCAAAACCCCCGTTTGTTTTCCGGTGATCGCTTTACTACCCTCTGGGTGGTTTCCAGTTTATCGCAAGCTCTTTAGGCCGGAAGTGGTTTTTCACAATCGGGAGTGATTCCACTCACCACGCGACACGTGGCTTTGGGTGGGGAGGAAATACTGCCCTCATCGCATGCTAACTATCGGTGCTTTTAGTCTGCGCGATATGATCCCGAACCGTTGGATCAAGCGAGGGCATTCAATGGCCAGGATTGAATGTGCATGTTGGTGGGACCGATACAACGGTTATGTTTCGAGCTATTTGCATGACCTCATGGGAATCGCATGTAAATGGTGGATTTCGGGCGGTAAAAGTGATCGCTGGTTATGCCAAAAATGGACCCGATATGATTATAAATTATGGTTTACAGGATGTATCGGGTCCGATGTGGTGGTTAAAAGGTGAGCTTGTTGGCCACCCGATATGTTTTTCATCTGCTAGATCTTTAGCTTAGGATCCAACGGTCAGTTTTGGATGGTTGGTTTGTTTTGGTGGGCCGCGTCCCTAGGTTCATTTTGTTGTCTTGCGACTGTGGATTGGGGTGGGCCTGTCCTTTTGGTGAGCCCCACCACCGAGGTTGTTGATTGTACACTATTTCTCTTTTTAATTGAATAAGAAGGATCTGCTCTTGCCTTAGCAAAAAAAAAGAAATCAATGCATCTAGGGAAAACAATCAAATAGGATTACAAATCACCATCTACACTGAAATCAATGCATATAGTGCAAGCAATAAAATATGATTTGAAATCATCTAGATTGAAATCAATGCATCTAATGAAAGCAATCAAATATTATTTGAAATCAAAACCTACAGTGAAATCAATGCATCTATTGAAAACAATCAAATAGGGCTACAAATCACCATCTACACTGAAATCAATGCATTTAGTGTAAGTAATCAAATATGTTAGAAATCATCTACAGTGAAATCAATGCATCTAGCGCAAGCAATCAAATATCATTAGAAATCAACATCTACAAAAAAATCAATGCATCTAGTGCAAGCAATCAAATAGGATTATAAATCACCATCTACATTGAAATCGTGTCATCTAGTGCAAGAAATATTTTTCCTTCTCTCCCCCCTCCATATATATCTATATATTCCTCCATCTATCCTTCTTTGTCTCTCTATCTCAATGCCCCAAACACACATGCTCTCTCACTCCACATATATCAATCTCTTCACTTTCCATCTATATCTCTATCTCCCTTTGTATCTCAATATCACCCCAAAAAATACATTCTCTTTCTCCAATCTATCTATCTATCCCTCCTCCCTCCTCTCTCTCTCTCTCTCTCTCTCTCTCTCTCTCTCTCTCTCTCTCTCGCTCACTTCTATCTCTCTTCCCTCTTGATGCCCTCTCTCTCTCTCTCTCTCTCTCTCTCTCTCTCTCTCTCCCCCGCTTCTATCTCTCTTCCCTCTTGATGCCCTCTCTACCTCTCTCTCCATCTTCCTTATCACTCCCTCTCTCTCTCTCTCTCTCTCTCCACCATGCTCTATCTATTTGTTTCTTCTTACCTCCCTCTCTCTCACCCTCCAATTCCATATCTCTTTCCCTCCCTCTCTCTCACCCTCCAACTCCATATCTCTTTCCCTCCCTCTCTCTCACCCTCCAACTCCATATCTCTTTCCCTCCCTCTCTCCACTCTCTCACATCCTCTCTCTCTTCCTTCCTCTCTCTCTCTCTCTCTCTCTCTCTCTCTCTCTTTCTCTCTCCAACTCTATTATTATATTCCTCCCCCTCTCCTTCTCTTCCCCATTCTATGCATCTCTCCTTCTTGGTCTCTTTATCTCACCCCCAAACATACACACTCTCTCTCCATCTCTTCCTTATCACTCCCTCTCTCTCTCCACTTTTGACTCTCTAGGTATTTGTTCTTCCCTCCCTCTCTACCCCTCAAACTCCATCTCCCTATCCATCGCTCTCTCGTTCTTCATCTCTCTTCCTTTCTCTCCTACCTCCATCTCTCTTACCCCATCACTCTCTCTCGTTCTCTCTCTCTCTCTCTCTCTCTCTCTCTCTCTCTCTCTCTCTCTTCCCCTATCACTCTCCTCCTCTCTCCCAATTCATGTCTCTCATTCTTCCTCTCTCTCCCTTTCTCTCCTACTTCCCTCTCTCTCTCTTTCTCTCTCCAATACTCTCTCTTCCCCCATCACTATCGCTCTCTCTCTCCAACTATGTTACTATATCCCTCCCTCTCTCCTTCTGTCTTGTTCTCTGCCCCCTTCTCTCTATCTCTCATTCTTTGTCTCTTTATGTCACCCCTAAACATACTAAATCTCTCTCCATCTCCCCCTTGTCATTCCCTCTCTCTCTACACTTATCACTCTCTATGTCCTTCTTCTTCCCTCCCTCTCTCACACTCCAACTCCATCTCTCTATCCCTCCCTCTCTCCTCCTCTCTCGCAAGTCCTCTCTCTCATCCTTCCTCTCTCTCTGTTTCTCTCCTGCCTTCCTCTCTCTCTCCCTCCCTCCCTGCCCTCCAATCCTCTCACTATCTCCCTCCCTCTCTCCTCTCTCCCCCTTCCATATTTATATCTCCCTCTCCCTCGCTTACCCTTCTCTACCTCTCTCACTCCTCTCCCTCTCTCTCTCTTCATGTATCCTCTCCCCTGTCGTCTAGTTTATCTCCATCTCTCTGTTGTCACTCCCCCTATGTCTCCACCTCTATCACTTACGCCTTTGTTCTTCCCTCCCATATATGTCTATAGTTAATATATATCATGATAGATTAATATATATTATGATATAACAACTTTAATATGTATTAATCCAAAGCTATTAAATTTAGTAATATTAATATGATAATATATTGATATGAATATTAGATTTAATAATAATAATATTATTAATATTTTAATATTTTTTTTTTTCTGAGTAAAGACTATTCTATTATATATAAAAAAGAGGAAAAATATTTACAGAGAGGTTTGAGCCTCTGAGGGGGCTGTAGCCCGCCCTCTGTCAAAAAGACTGCTGCATTCAGCTTTTAACCGTCTGTTTACATAAATGAAAACTAAGAGCCCAAAACACAGTAAAGCCAGATAGGATCTATACTTTGATTCCCGCCACCCTATTACTATGCAGCTGTTACAAAAGCTAGAAAACCAGACTCATAAACTGGGAGACTATAGAAGACCATACTGAAAAATTCCGGAGGATATACCCACTGAGAAACAGGTTCAAAAACAAAAACCGCAGTCCTGAGTATTCTTGCTGAGACGGAGAGGATTATGCCTGAGGTGGCAAATTTGCATCTGCTTCGTTGTCTTTGCAAGGAGAGCTGACCCATTCGACCATCACATTGTCCTCTACGTCCATATTGGTGCGGCCCGGAGGAAGCACAAGGTGCAGAGTATTGCCTGAGAAATGCGCCGGAGCACAAGGAATGATTTCTTCATGAGAAGAGGTTTGCTGATGTTGCAAATCCTCTCGCTGTCCTTCAGCCTGCTGCGCCTCTGGAACATTGAGGATGTCACCCGCCATGCTTCCCTGAGAGTCACTAGAATTATGAGAGAGAGACCTGTCCTTAGATTGTTCATCAGAGCCTGAGGAATCCTCTTCTTCCTCTGAGAAGATGACTGTAATGATAGCAGAGATAGTGGGCTTGTTTAGCTTGCTTTTAAACTTGAAACGTGAAGAGTGGAAAGAATTGTGCAGGGACGGGCCAGAGTGGTCGGAAGATGGAGAGGCCGGCGAGACAGAAGCTAGCGGGGAAATGCAACGAGGAACAGGTCCTCCCCTGCCCCTAACACCACCACGAACTCCTGAATTACTGCCCCTCCGGGAAATTCCACGACGTCGGGGGGCCATTGCAGAGGGGATTAATAGACTGAGAGGGCGAAAGGGTTGAAGGAGAAAGAAAGCCCACCCGCCCCAATCTAAGAGAAGCAGGAAATAGCAGAACCCGGAGTAAAAGACGCCCAGGGAAAACTTCACCCAGATAGAAATCAGAACCGCTAAATAAATCCCATTACTGACAGCCTTTAACCCATACTCTGCCCAGATAACTTCCACAGAAACTATGACGAGACCTATTCCAAAAATAACCCAAAAGAAAACAGACTGACCATACCAGATGCGAGCCAGATGAGCCAAGATCAAAAGTATAAAGCTGGCCAGGTGATTGCACCTATGGAGCCATGGTGGCTCCCAAGTGCGCAGCCCTGTATTTGAATTCCGAGAACCAATCCGACCGGGAGAATTTCTGTCTGAATGAACCAGAGAGAATGTCGAGGGCCGAACAAATGCGTCGCTGCTTATGCTAACCATCTTGAAGAACTTACCCCGCATGCCGTGAGCCCAACGCTTCATTAATGGAAATAAATGAACTGCCATAAAATCGTCCACTTGCTCCGCAGTGATGCCAGCTGCCAGCTTCGCTCGCATGAGCATTAATACCTCATAAAATCACCCGCATCCGGGTGATTAATATTTTAATATTAATATTAGGGTTAATAATGTTTTTTTGCACCGTATTAATAATAATTTGGCCCATATGCTTCACCTAAATAAAACATTTTTTTCAATGTTTGTAAGTATAAAGAGGTTTATGGAGTAAATATAAAAAAAGGTTTTATTTATTTACTACACCTCCCTGTTTATTTATATTTTTATTTATTTATCATATCTCTTTTATTCACCATGGTATTTGGCCCATAGGCTTGGTATATAATTAGATGTTTATTTATAATCCTATTTGATATATTGTTATTTATTTACCATACCTCATAATACTTTTTAATGTTTATTTATTTATGATATCTCTTTTATAAATATGGTATTTGGCCCATGGTATTGATAATTATTTGTGCCAAGGTATTTGGCCATAGGCTTCACCTAAATAAAACCTCTTTTTTGAGTTATAAAGATATTTACGGACTAAATATAGGTATCTCTTTTATAAATATGGTATTTGGCCCATGGTATTAATAATTATTTGTGCCAAGGTATTTGGCCATATGCTTCACCTAAATAAAACCTCTTTTTTGCATTATAAAGATATTTATGGACTAAATATAAAAAGAAGTTTTATTTATTTACCATACCTCTAGTTTATTTTTATTTTTATTTATTTACCATAACTCTGATTTATTTATATTTTTATTTATTTACCATACCCCTTTTTTGAGTGTTCATAAATCTCTTTATATTTTAAATTTATATTGTGTTTATGCATGATAATTACACTGATTTTTAAATAGGGCAGAGATTAGGTGTTAAACATTACGTTTACATTTTTACGTGAGATCTTATTAGGCATGGGACTAGAGCTTAGGTGGAGAAAATAATAGTGACTAGAATTCTGGTAGGAAAGATAATAGTGATCCCTCCTAGCAGCGAAGCTACACCTACTTGACATGAATTAAAGTGATTAAACATCTTTTGCATAAATAATAATTTAAAAATACTAATTTTGTTTTTTGATTTATTTCTAACTAGTCAATTAAATTATCTTAATTAATAAGGAAAAATGATAATGTAATTATCATTTTATAATCTACTTTATTTACTTAATTTATCTTATTAAACTTTGATAAATTTGATTTCCAAATAACATTGTAACCTTTTTTCTTTTTCTTTTTTCAGAGAAAAAATCATCATAGATTATATTAAGAGAATATAAAAATCTAAATACATGACCTATATTAAGTATTTTGAGTAATTTCTACAAACCAATTTAAACGACCAAAATCATGGAAAATTAAATTTATGCTGGTTTGAAGATACCACAAGAACACAAGTCCAAATTAAAATATCGTGGGCCAATGTAATTTGGGTTGCTACATCTTATTCTCGGAAGAAACATTAGTTTTTACATCTTTCCAATGGCTCGCGCATAGAAATGTTCGAATATTGGAAATGTAATTTTGGTACATTTTTATTTTAGAAAAAACCTTAGTTTTTGACATCTTTCCGATGGCTCGCACGTCAAAATGTTAGCTATATGTATGTGTTATATCTGTCAAATTTACGTATATGTATATGTGTGTCAAATTTATGTTGGGAAATGTAATTTTGGTACATATTATATATATATATATATATATTTGGGAAAAACGCTAGTCAAACATTAGCTTTTACATCTTTCTTATTGCTTTCACATAAAATTGTTATTATACTTGTCCTAGGCAGTGTATATTGTCTTCAGTATTTTGCTTGATCAGTTATTTGTTTGCTTTACTTTTAGTTTGTTTTAATTAAACAAATTACAATTTTTTCAAATTTAAAATTAGAAATTACGTTTTATTTTTTTTTAAAAATATTTTAATATATTTATCCCAAATCTAATTGATTCACTTTTTATTTTACAATAATGACATATGTATTACAAATTTCTGATTGGTTCTACCTCAAATCTTTTACTGATTAATTCATCAAAAATTTTGTTGACATTAATTCATTAGAGTCCATTGAAAACTTTGTGTAAACTTTGTGTACTGGACGTATCTTTCGAGAGATGAGAGAAAATATCGCAGTGTTCAAGGACGGCGGCCAATAAATTTGTTGCAAAGTGTCAAATAATGTTAGTTTGGAGCGTCCTTGAATTCAATAATGTATAAAAAATTTGCCATAGCATTCATGGGTCTGACTTAACACGGCACGACACAGATACTTGAATCGGAGAAATATCCAAAGCACCCATACAACTTCCGTAAGTAATGCGAAGAAAGACCAAATATTAGAAGCTCCACTTTCTAATTAAAATTTTTGTGTAAAGTAGAACTGCCTTTCATTGAAAAGTTTATGGAGTACAACAATGTGATATCTCTAGATCTTGTAAATAATTAAATTTACTGCATACAAAAGAGACTATTTATTATTTTGTTATAAAAATCGTTTTTGGTATTTAATATTTTAAAGGTGAAATAACAGTTATTTGTTAATATGATTCTTTTTATTTGCTAAAGAAGTTAGTGAAGACAATTCCCCGTCCATAACTAATTTCTTGAGAACTTATTCCAGAAGATTAAGAGGATAGGGGTATCTGAGATCAAGAAGGAAAGAAAGAAAGAGCAAGAAAGGGATAAAGGGAGATCTGTGTTGTTTTGTCAGACAGATTTCGGTGGCTATGTCTGGTGAGGACCAGATAGCTAAGAAGAATTTAAAGTAAAGAAAGAAGGTTCCTGTGATCAGGATCAACACTGGGGAGATTTACTAGTACAGTAATCTTGGAGGCAAATTACAGTAATCTCAAGGTTGGGAGGAGGCAAATTAGAAGAACAACACAAGGGGAGATTTACTAGTACAATAATCTCAAGGTTGGGAGGCAAATTACAGGACATGTTTAGTGAAAGACCTGAATCTAGAACAACATAATCCAAATAAGTAAGAATTTTCTTATATTAAGTAAGCATAGAACTTATACAGAGAATATGAGTGTGAATTTTCTTATATTAAGTAAGCATAGAACTTATACAGAGAATATTTGTGTGAATTTTCTTATATAAGTAAGCATAAATCTTATACAGTTATGTGAATTCATGTTTCAACAGATATTAGTGATGAACTAGTAGTTAGGAAACATTACAAGTAACTACTTTGTATATCTACAAAGTGTAGAAAACATTCATTTACATTTAGTAATTAGTGTAAATACAACTATAACGATTAACCAAAACCAAGAGGAGTATTCCTTTTATTCAAGAAGGTAAAATGTGGCATAATGCTGGAAAGAAAACAACAAAGTGTAAATCTTAGGTTGTATTATTTTTCCAAAGTATAAAAGATTGGAAACAATAATGCTTCGAGAAAACACTTGGTAAGTAGTAAATCTAGGTATACTTTATAACGCTAGAGCTTATATCGTAAATAGTGGAGCCTAATAGTCCCGATTATAGCTAGGTACTCATTAAGTGTTAAACTTGACTTTATAAAATGCTCAGGCTATGGTAGAATTAAGTGAATTAAGGGATCTAGTCAATAGAACAAGAATTGCATGAAAAACACTAGAAATATTCAGAACCCAGATACAAAATTCCCAACCTTAAGGACCTTATAATCTTGTATGCTAGGCTAAAGGAAAGGAAAACCCCAATCTAGGGTATTAGATAAGCAATCTTTAAATAATGGATAAGTAGCATAATATAATCCGAATTAAAGAACATAAGTAGAATTCACGAAGAGTATGTCAAGAATTTTAGCATAGGCTATACAAGTAAATAAGTTTTATAGCATGCACAAAGGCCGAACAAACATACAGGCGAATTCATACTTAAGTCGACAATAATCATGCGAGATAAAAGCCTTAATAAAATATCGAAACAATTATACAAAAACCAAGTAGGGAGTTACAGTCTCTTTGTAACCACGAGATTTATTTATGAGAAGAAAACATTTAACAAATCCTTGGAAACGTTTTGGGCTGAGACCCTAACCGAACTCATAAAATACACAGTCGAGTGGCGTGAGACCACTCAAATAACCAAAAAAAGTAAAGATTGGGCTGTATCCTCGGACCCGTTAAGCGCGATAGCCAAAACAAAATACCACCCTACTTATCCCAAAATAGTACCAGACAAATAGAGGCAAGTCTTGGAATGTTACAGTGCTAGCTAAAGATCAGGCAAGTTACAGTGTTAGCTAAAGACCGCCCCTGGGCTATCTAACCCAAAATTAAGGAATAGAATAAGTTCAATACCCGAAAGGGAGGTTCCTTTAGATGTAGATCAAGAGAGGGGTTCCACAGCCTTCATCTCCTAAACCTGCAAAAGAAAATCATGCACCCAGAATAGGGTGGATAAAATGGTTAGAGCTTACCGAGGAATAACGCTCGCAGAAACCCTCTCTGCAAAAGCGATGGATTCAGCTTCCAGCCAGGTAGATGAAAGAACCCCAAGCGAAGTTGAAGAATGTCAGGCTGTCGAGAGATAAAGGAGAAGCATATGCAGGCCGAAAACCACGAGCAAAGAAAAAGGGAGAACCATGTGCAGAACAAAAACTTAGAACCAAGAGACAATATTCCAGTGACACACAATGGCAAACAACACCATACCACCCGGGGCATAGAACCCCAAAAACCATAAGCACCGTTCGATCCAAATCTCTGCCAAGATCCGTCTATAACGTAGACAATCCCGAGGGCAAGGATGAAGCGGGACAACTGGACAAACTCAAGAGCATCACCTAGGCCAAAGCTAGCCAAGAAAATTAATAAGCTTACAATCAAATAGAATTCCAAGCATATAAGTTGACCTATGACCAGGTCAAATAAATTCGATGACAGGTAGAGTTAATGCAGATGGTGACTGGGCCGGTTGGTGCGTATAGCCACAATATGCAAATATATAAAAATCATTCCAAACATATAACTATGCGGTTGACATTTTTTATAATCAGAAATATATATATATATATATATATATATATATATATATATATATATATATATATATATATATATATATATAGATATATATATGAGTTTGTCAACTCACTATCATTATGAACTTAAGTGAATATTCACCATGATTAAAATATTTAATTAACATATGGTAAATTCATTATGAACTTAAGTGATTATTCACCATGATTAAAATATTTAATTAGCATATGGTAAATTCTAGTTTCATTTGTTGTTACATGTTTTTTTTATTGTCAGACCACGCAGTAACTCCTCAAAAACAATTTGTTGATATTCATTCAGGTTGATCTTTATTATATACATGGGGGAGAGACTGTTCATTTCATCTCCCGGTGACTATTCCTATTCTCTATTATTTATTTACATTAATTTCATTTATTCACCCAATCCTGATGATTAGGTGTCAACATTCCCCCCCCCCTAATCTGAAGGGATGTTGGTAAGTCTAAGCATCGTTCTAAATCTTTCAAGATTTTCTCTTCCAAGCGCTTTGGTGAAGATGTCTGCAATTTTCTCATTAGTGGAACAATGGCAGAGATGGATTGCTTTGGCCTCAACATGATGTCGAATCAGATGATGTTTAGTATTGATGTGTTTTGTTCAATCATGGAACTTTGGATTCTTGGCCAATTTTATTGCCGAGGTATTGTCAATCATGAGTGGATTTGATTGTACTTGTTTTAACTGCAAATCTTCAAGAATTTTCCTGAACCACACAATTTATTTTGTTGCCTCAGCTACTGCCACATATTCTTCTTCTGTTGTGGAATCTATTGGAACTGATTGTTTGCGTGATCTCCAGGAGACAGCTCCTGATCCAAGACTCATAGCATAACTTGAAGTAGATACCCCAGTTTCTTTGTCTCCATCGAAGTCTGAATCAGAGTATCCAATCAAGCTGAAGTCATCCACCTGTGTATATTTGATTCCAAAGTCTTGAGTTCCCTTCAAGTACCTTAGAACTCTTTTTGCAGCAGACCAATGTCCCTCACAAGGCTTTTGCATAAACCTAGAGAGGATTCCAACAGCAAATGAAATGTCAGGTCTAGTAATAGTTAGGTAGTTGAGACTTCCTACAAGCTGTTTATACTTTGTTGCATCCTCAAATTCTTTTCCTTCAATGGATGTGAGCTTTAAGTTTTGTTCCATTGGAGTAGTAAGAGGATTGCATTCTGTCATGCCAAACCTGTTCAACAGATCTCCAATGTACTTCTTTTGAGAAAGAAATATGGACTTCAGATGTTGAGTTACTTCAATACCAAGATAGTAATGAACATAGCCCAAATCAGTCATTTCAAAACCTTTCCTAAATTCCTTCTTTATGGATGCAATGTAGCTTTCATTGTTCCTTGTCATCAAAAGATCATCTACATATACCACAAGATATACAACTGTTTTGCCAACTTTCTTGACAAATAAAATTGCATCATCAAGATCATAATGCTTGAAATTGAGTTTCAGAAGATGCTCAGTTAGTTTTTCAGACCAGGCTCGCGGTGCTTGTTTGAGGCCATACAAGGATTTCACAAGTTTGCATATTTTATGTTCATGTCCTTTCATAGAAAATCCTTCTAGCTGGGACATAAAAACATTCTCTTTTAGATCTCCATTCAAGAAAGCAGTTTTTACATCCATTTGATGGACTTTCCAACCGTTCTGAGCTGCTAGGGCAAAGAGTGTCTGGATGGTAGCCCATTTTGCTGTGGGGGAAAAAGTCTCCTCATAATCGACCCCTTCCTTCTGTGCAAAACCTTTTGCCACAAGCCTGGCTTTGTGCTTGTCAAGTGAGCCATCTTCTTTATACTTGTTCTTGTAGACCCACTTGCAGCCAATTGGTTTGGTTTCTAATGGAGCATCAACCAGCTTCCAAGTGTCATTCTTTATTAGGGCATCATACTCCTTTTGCATCGCTTCTTTCGATTCATCATGAGAAGCAGCTTCTTTGAAGGAAGTTGGTTCGAAATCTGTAGACAAAATCAATTCACAATCATAAGAAACATCCATATCAATAGGTGAATAAAAGTCATCTACATCACCTCCATTTTTCCGGTTTGAATTTCTAGTTCCTATCTTTCCAACCTCATCAGGATGAACAATTTCAAGTGTCTTTATCAACCACTTTGGAGGACCTTTCTCAGATGGTCCAGGTTGCTCCGTTGATTGAGTTGGAATTGAATCAAGATTGAGTCTCCCAATTCTATCAATCACATGACTTAAAGCATCATCCTTTGTTGGAGTTTCATGCAGGGGAGAGAGTTCTTTAGAAGAAGATTCCACATGTTGATCTAGTATAGGAATCCCCCCTTCAAGATGTGTAATCTGATTATCAAATTCTTGAAATGATTTTTCATTTGCGAATCTATCCAAGCAATTAAGTTGCCGCTCAACAACATTGTCAGTTTTGGATGATTCAAGAAAGATTACATCTCTAGATACAACAAAATTTTTATTAACTTCATCATAGAGACTGTATGCCTTGGAGGTGTTTGAATACCCCAGGAAGATACACTTATGACTTCTTGCACCAAGTTTGTTTCTATGTACCTTTGGTATTAAGGAATAACAGGTGGAACCAAAGACTGTGAGATGCTTTACCGAGGGAACGTGCCCATACCACACTTCATATGGAGTCTTGTTTCTAATAGCATTAGATGGACATCTATTCTTTATATATACAGCACATAGAACTACATCAGTCCAGAACATCAACTTTACATTTTTGAAAAACATCATCCAGCGTACCATATTTAAGATTGTTCTATTCATTCTTTCAGCTACACCGTTCTGTCGGGGATTATAAGGCACAGTTGTTTGATGTTTGATCCCATGTTGGCAAAGATAGTTTTCAAATTCATTTGATGTGTATTCTTTTCCATTATTAGTGTGAATAGAGCCAATATGAGATTGTGCATCATTTTCAATCCATGTATGAAAGTTCTTGAATGTTTGAAAAGCATCAGATTTGTTCTTCAATAAATAAATCCAACACATTCTGGTGTAGTCATCAATAAATGTCATCATATATTTATTTCTATTTGTAGAAGGAATAGGCATTGGACCACATAAATCTGAATGAATGATTTACGTTTTCTATGTGCTTTTGAATGTGAATCATGAAAAGAATGTTTGCTATGCTTTCCTAGAATGCAAGCATCACATTGCTTAAGTTTCCTAGGAATTGTAGGCAAACCAGCAACACCATTTTTCTTCAGCAAGCGGAGGCCATCATAGTTGAAATGTCCAAATCTAGCATGCCATAATAAACTTGATGGAAGTGTACCTTCTTCATAATGAGAATTGTATGAGAAATGTTGTGCACGAGCAGAGGTACCTTGCAGCTAGAGAAGCCTTTCTTCTTCTATTCCCCTCAGCACAAGTGAGTGGTCAGATGCTTTTCTCACCTCAAGCTTCCCATCAAACATATGAATGGAGTGACCTTGCTGGCGGATGTGGACCAAGGACAACAAGTTTCTCTTCAGCTATGGGAGATATAGAACATGATGCAGAAGGAAGTCTGGAAGACCAGGAAATTTAAGCCTGATTGTGCTAAGCCCTGATGGCTTTGATTTTTGATTGGTTTGAAAAGTATACTACTCCATCAACATTGTCAGTAAATTCTTCAAAAAAATATTTTCTATGAGTCATGTGGCAAGTTGCTCCTGAATCAAGCAACCAATCATTTTTCCAAGAAGCAAGTGAATCATTAAATAAATCTTTATTTACTCCGATATTACATTGTGCCACAACATAATGAGTGGATTCGGGTGCTTTACCCTTGTCTGTATCATTAGTTTTACCTTTGGGTCGATTTCTTTGCTGGTCAATTTTGTCCCAAGGTAACTTGCATGTAGAGGCATCATGTGATCCATTTCTTTTGCAGCGTATGCAGTGCAAATCTGAATTTTCTCCTTGAGAGTGTCACCCCCCCTGCCTTTGAAATATCTTCCTATTCCTCTTTGACCACCTCTTCCTCTGGAAGAATCTTGAGTAGGATTCTTTTCTTTATGAGCAAGGCACATAGCCTCTTCAGAAGATTCAAGGGATGTCTTCTTTCCAAAAGCTTTCTCTCTTTCAACAAATTTTTTCACAAGAGAGTCAAAGGTAATATCTTTGAGATTTCCATTTGCTTGCAATGACTTAAGATAATTGGAGTAAGTAGGATAAAGTGCCTTGAGAAAAGTGATAAGAGCAATCTCCAATTCAACCTTAGTGGCTTTGATATCATGCATTATAGATTTTACTTCGGATGCAAGAGCAAGAGGATCATTATTTTGCAATTCAAGAGTGAAGAGTTTAATCATGAGTTGAACGACTTTAAGTGCAGAATGTGAGTCATAGAGTTCTTTCATATTTGTAAGGCTTCGAAAGCAGTTGAAAATGGTGAAATATGGTGACTCACCTCTTCACTTACAGATGCTGCAATTAATGCATAGGCTTTGTTGTTCTTATTTTCCCAAATGGCGAGCTCTTTGTCTGAGGTAGGCTATTCTGGCTCTTTGTCTCTGTCTCCAATACACACTCCTTTCCACAACTCATTGAAAATGAGGGTGTGTTTTATCATCCGGGACCACTCAGGATAGTTCTCCTTGCCAGTGAGAACTATTCCCACAATAGATATGATTGAATGCATACTGTAAAAAAAACTTCTGTTGCTTAAAAAAACGATTCTGATAGAGGTATTAGAGCGGATATCAAAGTGCGTTTGAATACCCACTGCATTTCATTATAATACTCTATTTCAATATAGTACTGTCATACCATGTCATAAAAATGTTGTCATAAAAACCATGTCAGAGAACTAGTGGTATGTGTAATATTACACCATAGTTATATTAAAAAATCATTCGTAGCATGGTAATATTCTGGACCAATCATTAAAAAAATCCAATGTATTTGAGTTTACCAAATGAATCCCTTCAAAAAATTCCGCTGCTTCACGTGAGTGCACAGAGTTCAGAGTGGCGCACCATTTCAACATTGTAGGCCATATGAGTTCATCTCCACAGCAGTTATGAGACCAACAGCGCTATACTATCCTCTGTCCACATCCGTTTTAATACATCGGTGTATTTTGGGAATGAGACAACGTAGTATTCCAACAGCGTAGTATTCTAGGACAGTGTAGTGGATAGGCATGATGTCGCTGGAGGATGGCAGTATATGGGTAGTAGCGCAAGGGTGCATAGTGAAAAGGGAGCACCGTTAGGCTACAATATACCAGTGAACACAATATTGAACATAATGAGCCATCACTCTTAGTTTATCAGCGCATAGAGCAACGTGGAATTGAGCACAGTTAGCAGAACTGCGTGCCTTGGAGTAGAACTAATATATCAATGGAACACATATATATACCAGAACTGTATATCAATGGAGCAGAACTAATATATCAATGGAACGCATATATATACCAGAACTGTATATCATGGAGCAGAACTAATATATCAATGGAACACATATATCTACCAGAACTGTATATCAATGGAACGCATATATATACCAGAACTGTATATCAATGGAGCAGAACTGTATATCAATGGAACGTTGGCCATCAGCGTTTGCGTGGAGACTGAGACAGTGAGACAACGTTGTATGGTGTATTCAATAGCGTAAGAAACCTAGAACTTGGAGAACTAAGGTTTGAACGATAGACATAGCATGAATATACGGTTTCAGTCATGCATGCCAAGGCTCTGGAAGATGAAGGGTTTCACCCGTTTGGTAAGCTTTCACCCAAAGTGACTTTTTGAGCGGACAAAGAATGAATATGGTTACCCAAACCTAACCATCTTTTGGTGAGCGTTATGTAAAAACAAACTCAACAGAGCAAAGAATAATACCATGTCAGAGAATAATGGTAAATCGCATATGGAGCAGGTCTGGCAATGGAGTGCTATTATACCTGTGTGGAGAGAGCAGTAAAAGCTCAAGCGTTACTGAGATTATCAGGCAGAGAGCAGACCTTGATTACCAAGCAGAGGGAAGACCCAGATTACTGAAAATGGCAGAAGGGAGTTACAATGGCAGTTAGAAGCCAAAAATGGCACTGACTCTAATACCATGTCAGACCAGGCAGTAACTCCTCAAAAATAATTCATTGATATTCATTCAGGTTGGTCTTTATTATATACATGAGGGAGAGACTGTTCATTTCATCTCCCGATGACTATTTCTATTCTCTATTATTTATTTACATTAATTTCACTTATTCACCCAATCCTAATGATTAATTGTCAACATTTATTATTACTATGTTTTACCTATGGGTGTGTGACAAACCGTCTCTCATAGAGTGTGTAAAACTGTCTAGTCAAGGCATTTTTTTAATGAAAATATTAATTAAAATCTCTAATAAAAATATTCATATTGAGAAATCGTTTCCAGTTTTATCAAACAAATTATCTTATTTACATCTCCAATAATGATCTTTAATCATATAACTAAATGTATGCAAAAATAATGTTTTAAGAAGCTAACCAAATTGGTCATATGTCACTGACGCAATTCAAATTTTAATGTATTGGATAATCTCCACTTGTCATATACCTAACGGCTATATTAAAATCACTCGTCTTTTGATCGCCTATTGTACTTTTTTTTAATTATGTACGTAAGCATGTCGTAATGCAATGCAACTGACAAATCATAAAATAAGATAAATGTGTCATAAAATAAAATAAAATATTATTATTATGTTTTTTAATTTATTTATTATAATTATTATTATGTTTTTTAATTTATTTATTATAATTCGTTAATATCACTTTATTGTTATTTATTAAATATGATTTAATAAAAAATACACACTTAATATTTAGTAAATAAAATTTATTATTAATGTAATATATATTTATAATTATTAAATTTAATTAATAAAAATTGGCATATGTAATTTTGATTTGAGTGGATTCTTGTACATTGAGCTGAGTTTTTTTCCGAACGATGAGATCAAATCATTGTTTTACTTAACCATTGATAGAATGAAATTGCTAAAATGGCAAAGTCATCAAACCTTTGTTTTAGTGGCTTAAAATTCAATACAACATGGCACCATTTTGGAGGACAAAGGTATGCTTTTTCATTCAACTATGTTGACATTCAATGTCTTGAGCAGTATAAATAACAAAATTCGTGACAGGAGGAATGGTGCCAAGAAGTCTAAGTTTATTAAATATGACCATAATATTGTTATACCTACTTTTCATTTAAAGTAAAATAATAAATAAATAAAAATTTCAAATAATATATAAATGAGTTTTTAGTGTAAAAAAAATAAAATTTTGTAATATTTATTTTATATAATGTTTTTTTAAATTTAAAAAATGAATAATTTTTTTTTCAATATTTATTACATAATATAATTTTTTTTAATTACAATTTCTCAAAACTTTAATATTTTTATACCCCATCAAAGCTTCAACCTGTCGGGGAAGACCACTGAAATGAATAAAGAACTTAAAACTTATAAATAAAACTCTTTACGAAAGAGGGAATTAGACACTGGAAGACTCATGGAAGAGCTTCATCATTGCATTAACAAACATGCAAATTTATACACACCGATAGCCGTAAATTCTACAGTAATCTGCCGACTACTGCCGCTTGTTGCCGACTTCTCCAGAAGACGCAGACTTCTCTAGAAGATGCTAGGTTCAGCTTTTAATGCTGGTGGTTGGATTTATCAATGTTTTCCAACACTCCCCCTTAAATCCAACCATATGACAACTATACAATATATAAGACACTGTAAACATACTCCTAATTGACATGCCTGCTGGTCTAAGTCTCAACTAGGCTTACAACAAACATTTCATTTTTGCCTTCTTGCTAAAGGCTCTTAGTAGATGTTATCTTCAACAGGCACACACACTAACTTTGCAACACATTGTTGAACAGACTCCTCTTGCACTGTGATCCGCGGCTTTCAACCTCAAGTATGTGGATGCATAGTCTTCAACATCCACGCCAACCCTGTAGAATAAGATACTCGTCCCATAGGTTTCAACACATAGGCCGACGAACAAGTTTCAATGCTACTCTAGTCATCAACCAACAGCAAGATCTCCTCTTCTAGTTGTTTACGCACTGTAGCAGACACTTAACACAACAGCTCTAGGCTCTGGAACGCTGCACACCAACGCAACAACCGGCAGGGCAGAGTCCACTTGCCCTTCACAACCACCGAGCCCACAACTCTCTGAGCTCGCACGCCCCTAACTCACCGAACCTCCACAATCGACTCTCTCACACAGGCTCCACAGATCGTCAGCTCAACAGCAACCCACCTTGATGAGCACACAACTCCACTACACGCAGCCACACGACAACTGGCTGAGCACACAGCTCCCAACTTGATGAGCACACAGCTCCACTACTCTGGACAGGGGCGCGCCTTCCTCCTCACGGTTTACACAACACTGTTCTTACTCGAACAGACCTCACCAGGCGGACTGCAAGTTCACAGCAGCGCTACCGCCTCACCAATTTGCAGCAACAAACAAACTCAACACTCAACACAGCTCACACTCCTGAGCTCTCCACTCTGCCGAAACCCTCGGCTCTGATACCAAATTAGAAACTGGAAGACTCATGGAAGAGCTTCATGATAGTCGTAAATTCTACAGTAATCTGCCAACTACCACCGCTTGCTGCCGACTTCTCCAGAAGATGCAGACTTCTCTAGAAGATGCTAGGTTCGGCTTTTAATGCTGGTGGTTGGATTTATCAATGTTTTCCAACAGAGGGCTTAGCAGATCCATTTACCTACCCCGGCCTATTCTTATTTGACATATCCAAACCATCCGGATTGTTCCCAGCCATGAGTCTATATATATATATATAATATGTTTTTTTGATATATTATATATTTTTTAATTTAAATTTTCAATTTATACATACTTTCTATATATAATATATATAAACAAAGAATTTATGGTAAGTATTAAGTTTTTATGTTTTTATTCACTAATTCTAAACATAAAATTGTAAGTCTTATGTTTTTATATGTTTATTAACTAAATTTAAATAAATTGCACTTAAAAATATACCCTATATTATAGTGGATTTTCCAACTCTGCAATTCCTACCGCCATGGTCAAAGACTTGAAATTGTCATTTTGATAGATTAAGGTAATTTTCAAATACTAACATTGGCCAACCAACCATCATCTAGATCTCTTCCTTAAAAGAAAGACAAATACAACTACTGGCTTATCTTTTCTAGAGATTCATTCATTTACATTGTACTACTCTAATATCCATAGTACATACAATGTAAACAACCTCAGACAGATTGTTTCACATATATATTTGGTGGAGTAAAATAATGTACCACATTTTACTTACATATATGTTGAAATAATAATGTAATCCTATGTAATAATAGATTTATAAATGATATAATGTTTATGTTTTTAAAATTTTCAAAACTATGTTTTTACCAAACATATGCAATTTCAGTTAATTTAATTATTAGAAAATTGAATTTCATGAAAAGACAAAAATATAGTCTAATTCTTTTATGTTTTTTTTAATAGATGAGGATGATGATGGTGGTGGTAATGGTGGTGGTTAATGTCCACTAAGACCAAACTTTGGTCTATCAGACCTAAATAAATGAATTATTTAGTTTGATTTAAGATTTTATTCCTATGCTCAAAAGGCTTGGAGAGAAGCCTCCTGAGCTCACTGTAATTTTGACAACGTAAAAGGCTAGGAAGTTCAGTATTGCAACAAAGATTTTGAAACTGAGATCTAATGTGGTTGTATGTAGGGCACTCTAAGAGGAAGTGATTTTCATCCTCGATGTTCGTATTCTCATAGAGATGGCAGAACCTTTCCATCCATGGTGTTTTAGGAAATGTGGTAACACAACCTTTTATATTTTTATTTTTTTAATAGAAATTTGGTAACACAAATTTTGATGGTATGATAATTTAATTATATTTTTTAGTTAATTAATTTGCATTTTTAATGTACAAATAAATTTAACTCCAAAAAAATTGAAAATTTTGAATGGTAAAAACTATATAACTTAAATTTACAATTTCAACAAATTCTTACTAAAATTTAGACAAAATTAATTCAAAAATATATCCAAAAATAAATAAATAAAATAGAAAACATACATATAAAATATTACAATGAAAGAAAATGCACAAATTACAACATAGAATATAAATTTTGAAAAATATGTTAGGTTTTAAATTTACACATTTAATAACCATTTAAAAATTACTTAATTTTTATATAATAACAAAAAATTAAATCCAATATAATTAAGAATTTTGCTAAAATTAAAACCAGTTTTGTTTTGGGCTTTAATTTATAAAATTAAGAACAATATCTATATCACATATATTCATATTACAAGTTTCATAACTATTTATTCAATTTTATGGTTAATAACCCAATAACTATTTAATAATTAATTGATAAATAGACTCAATAACCCTTCTTCTTTTTTCCTAATTTCTTATAATCTTTTACTTCAAATAAACTATATTTAAACAAAAATGCAAGAACTCCCTAAGATGTAGCTTGTATTAGCTTGTTAAAATATATTTGATAGACGTATAACTTGTTGGAATATTAATTTCAACTGCCGTGCAGCTGCAGAACCGCCAGTTCAATGTACAGGCTTGCAGCATGGAGCTATCTTTTGCGTGACGTGAAGTTGAATCTTCATTGACGGCCAGGTTTATCAGTCAGGCAATAAATGAAATTTAATGTGATTGGTAAACGTTGGTAAAAATAGTAAACACCAGGTTTTATTGCGGACATGCGGAATGTACTGCAACATCCAGAAATTTCAGGAAATTAAACTTATTTGTCTGCCGCTCCATACCTTGTCTTAATTTCTAGTCTTGTCATAAAAATTTTAAGTAGTTTTTCTGGTGTGTTGTTTTAATGTAATGAGCAGCAACACAAGCTCATATGAATAAAGCTTTTATGCACAGCAGTGCAGGGACTGGAATGAAAGGTAAGAGAGAGGTGCAGCAGCGCGATAGCAAGAAGAAGAAGAAATTTCTCTTACAGCAGTGTGAATGGAAGAGAAGTGCAGCTGAGCGCAAATGAAAAAGAGTGCAAAACGCAGCAGAGCATGAATGTCCAGTTTTTGTGAATGGAATGCAAAGAGAAACTCGCCGCAGCGAATGTAAAGAGAATTCTTCTAGCAAGTTGAATGTAATACACACAGCAGTGTGGATGGAATGCAAAGAATACGCAGCAACGTATGTAATGTTTTTGTTGAACTTGTAATGTGTGGAAAAACGCAGCAGCGTGAGTTTTTGTTGTTTTGTTGAGAAAACAAAAGGCAATACGCAGCAGCGCATATGTGCTAAGTGAATGTAATGTTTTGTTGAAAGACAGAGTCTGTAATGCACAGCAGTGCAGAGATATTACAGCCTGAGCGCCATTGTGAAGAGCAGCGCGAATGAAGAGATTTTTACACACAACAGTGTAAAATTTCAGGCAGACACAGCAGTGTCAATTTGCAGGTAGAGACAGATTGAAGTGCCTCTGAAGCAGGCATGTTGTAATCCCTCTGTTAAGAGGAAGATGCTTTTCAGCATAGACAGTTGTGAAATCCCTCTGTTAAGAGGAAGATGCTTTTCAGCATAGACAGTTGGAGAATCCCTCTGTTAAGAGGAAGATACTTTTCAGCATAGACAGTTGTGAAATCCCTCTATTAAGAGGAAGATGCTTTTCAGCATAGACAGTTGTGAAATCCCTCTGTTAAGAGGAAGATGCTTTTCAGCATAGACAGTTGTGAAATCCCTCTTTTAAGAGGAAGATGCTTTTGTAACAGCAGTTGTGAGGAAGATGTTTTGTAACAGTTGGTTTATTGTTAATTAATACAAATTTTTTTTGTATGTTGCTGAAACACCATATTCAGAAAATAGTTTCTCGTCGTCAAAACAGAGTGTTGCTGAAACATCGTTGCTGAAACACTGCATTCAGCAATTGACGAAACTGCGTTGTTGAAACACCGTATTCCGCAAACGATTTTTAGTTTTTCGCTGTGTAAAAACAGAGCATTTCTCTCTGTTTCTTTTTGTTTTGGAATTTAGCAGAAAATTCCCAACAGTGGTATCAGAGCTTGTCCAGGCTCTTTGAAGGTGTCAAAGAAGCTGAAGGAAGGATTTTTAGCTGCAGCAGCTTCTCCAGCAGAGTGAAGACTCAGTCAAAAAATCCAAGGTATTTCTCAAGCTAATTTTCTGTGTTGTTGTTGAAGAAACAGTCAGTTATTTTAAATACATAGTCAGGTATTTGAAGCATAGTTAAGAATGGCAAGGTCAAGGAAGAAAGTCTCCAATCCTCCTAAGGATGTGTCTCCCTCTACTACTAAAATAGAAGACAATCAATTTGAAAGCATTCTATTTGAGGCTCCAAGGTTCAATGGGAACTTTGATATATGGGAAGTAAAAATGAGGACTTTCTTACAGTCTCAAGGGATTGAAATTTGGGAATCAGTGATTGATGATAGCAAGATGGATAGAGAATCCAAGGAGTACAATGCAAAAGAAGCAAAGACAATCTTGAATGGGCTACCTGATTCTATAAAGAAGAATCTAGGAAAATATTCATCAGCAAAGGATATATGGGACAAACTTCATGACCTTCACTCAAAAGGAGCACTGACCATGACCATCAATCAAGAAGGAGATCCTGAACCCATCATAGAAGCTGAAAATGAGAAAGTTGACCTCATCAAGCTTCAAGTACAAGAAAGGGATGAAGAGCTTGCCAAGCTTAAGAAGGAATTTGATCAAAGCAAAAGGAAGCATCATGAAGAAGTCATATCCATGACAAATCAATTGAATAAAGCAAAGAAATAGGAAAATACCTTGTCAAGTCAACTTGAACAAATGCACAAGAGAGTGAACAAACTTGAAGAAGAGATTGGTCAGTACAAGGTAGAGGTCTCCTCCCTTAAGTCTCAATTACAAGAAGCCAGGAAACATGCACAAGAAGCTGAGAAGAAAATGGAGAGCAGTCAAGCAAAGAATGAAGAAATCTTCAAAATGAAGTCAGATATCATCTCCCTTAAAATAGTAGCAGCTGAAGCTACTCGTAGCAAGGAAGAAACTGAGGAACAACTTGCAAAGAATAATAATGAGTGTGAAAGATTGGAAGAAGAGATTGTCCTACTCAGAAAAAAAGTTGAAGGGATGAACAAAATCTTGAAGAGCTCTCAAGCCTTGGATGACATGCTCAGTTATCACAGATGTCCATCTGATAAATCAGGACTCGAGTATGTAGGTGAACCCTCAAACAAGAATGAAAATGCTTTAAGCAAAAGAGATGTGAAGAAGCCAGAAAGAAATTGTGATGCTCCTAGTTCCAGCAAAGGCAAGGAGAAAAATCAAGGCTACAATAGAAGAAATCCTATTCCAAGAAGAAATGTAGATGATGTCAAAGAGGCAAGAGGCAATGGTTATCATCAAAGGATCTTAAGGCAGAAAGGCTTCAGGAGCACATCAAGGAAACCTCCATCTCCCAGGTACCAAAGTTCATTTTTTGGTTATTGTTATTCTTGTTCAAACTTTGGTCATATGGCAAAAGACTGTAAAGCATCTCATAGAGATAGATGTTATAGTCTCCGACAACCTCCAAGAAACAATTTTATAGGAAGAAATCATGAAATCTTATTCATGAACAATGTAGAATGCTTCAAGTGTCATAACATTGGTCATATGGCACGTGATTGTAACTTAACATGGGCTCTTACACAAGCTAGAACCATGCAAAAGAAGAAAGTTACACAAGTATGGAGAAGGAAGGAAATACAGTCCGAAAGTCCTTTGAGCTCTCCCGCCAATCTAAGTCTTTTTTTAGAAGACTCTGCCAAAAGGAGACGATGCATATAGTTAGGGGGAGCCTGTAGTTCTTGATCATTACAGTAGAGGCAGAATATGTGGCAGCTACAGTAGAAGCATGTCAAGTAGTTTGGATGAGAAAGATGTTAAGGAGCTTATGCCAAGAGCAAGCAAAAGGAACTGTAATTTTAACCCAGAAGTTGAAATTAAAGGGGAGTGTTGGAATATTAATTTCAACTGCCGTGCAGCTGCAGAACCGCCAATTCAATGTACAGGCCTGGAGCATGGAGCTATCTTTTGCGTGACGTGAAGTTGAATCTTCATTGACATCCAGGTTTATCAGTCAGGCAATAAATGAAATTTAATGTGATTGGTAAACGTTGGTAAAAATAGTAAACACCAGGTTTTATTGCGGACATGGGGAATGTACCGCAACATCCAGAAATTTCAGGAAATTAAACTTATTTGTCTGCCGCTCCATACCTTGTTTTAATTTCTAGTCTTGTCATAAAAATTTTAAGTAGTTTTTCTGGTGTGTTGTTTTAATGTAATGAGCAGCAGCGCAAGCTCATATGAATGAAGCTTTTATGCACAGCAGTGCAGGGATTGGAATGAAAGGTAAGAGAGAGGCGCAGCAGCGCGATAGCAAGAAGAAGAAGAAATTTCTCTTACAGCAGTGTGAATGGAAGAGAAGTGCAGCTGAGCGCAAATGAAAAAGAGTGCAAAACGCAGCAGAGCGTGAATGTCCAGTTTTTGTGAATGGAATGCAAAGAGAAACTCGCCGCAGCGAATGTAAGGAGAATTCTTCTAGCAGGTTGAATGTAATACACACAGCAGTGTGGATGGAATGCAAAGAATACGCAGCACCGTATGTAATGTTTTTGTTGAATGTGTAATGTGTGGAAAAACGCAGCAGCATGAGTTTTTGTTGTTTTGTTGAGAAAACAAAAGGCAATACGCAGCAACGCATATGTGTTAAGTGAATGTAATTTTTTGTTGAAAGACAGAGTCTGTAATGCACAGGAGTGTAGAGATATTACAGCGTGAGCGCCATTGTGAAGAGCAGCGCGAATGAAGAGAGTTTTACACATAGCAGTGTAAAATTTCAGGCAGACACAACAATGTCAATTTGCAAGTAGAGACAGATTGAAGTGCCTTTGAAGCAGGCGTGTTGAAATCCCTCTGTTAAGAGGAAGATGCTTTTCAGCATGAACAATTGTGAAATCCCTCTGTTAAGAGTCAAAACAGAGTGTTGCTGAAACAAGCACTGCATTTAGCGATTGACGAAACTGCATCGCTGAAACACCATATTCCGCAAACGATTTTTAGTTTTCCGCTGTGTAAAAACAGAGCATTTCTCTCTGTTTTTTTTTTTGTTTTGGAATTTAGCAGAAATTCCCAACATATCTGTGTCAAATTTTGTCTCTCCCAACATATCTGTGTCAAATTTTGTCTCTTAAGCTATTCTTATATACACGAAGAAAATGTGGACATTGTTTCGCATTACACGGTTCGAAAATCTAGATTACTAGTGTTAAAGTTGGTCGCAATAAAAAATCCCTGAGGTCGACATGTGATTCAGGTCCAGAATGGACGCCGCGTCAAAGATTAGTAACACTTTTTACACACGCGGGGTATAATATATACAGCGTAGAGAAAAAAAATGTTTGAAGAACGATTTATTTGCAGGAGTAGAAAATTTGTTATTGTATTTATTTGACAAATAATATTCATGTGAATGAATCATTTGAATTAGTGGTAATTTCTTGTATAAATCCTCGAAGCGGGTTCATTGGGTCAAACTAATTGACGTATCAAACGATTTATTTGCAGAAGTAGAAAATTTGTTATTGTATTTATTTGACAAATAATATTCATGTGAATGAATCATTTGAATTAGTGGTAATTTGTTGTATAAATACTGGAAGCAGGTTCATTGGGTCAAACTAATTGAGATATTAATTACGAAGTTGAAAAAATATTTGGTTTCTTGGTAAATTTGCTGAATTCAATTGTGAACTAAAATGTGCGTGAACTAAACTTTGGAATATGTGGTAATCTTTTGTACAAAGCCTCCGTGTCAGCCTCAATCATCTTTGGTTCACCCAAACTGCTTTCTATATATGCATAACACTTGTATAAGCAAGCCCTACGATGTATACAAGGAATCACGGAGAGTATAGTGGCATAGGTATCTCTGTTTGATGTCTGCGTCTCTGATAATATAATAGCATAGGCATCTCCCTTTGAAACTCCATCTCTGATAATAGAATAGCATAGCGATCTGTGTTTAAGTCTCCATCAGCGTATATACAGAAGAGAGCAGGATGGGTAACGTGCTGCTGCGAGGAATAATCGATCATCGTCATCGGATAAAGATAATGAAAGCCGACGGATCGGTGATGAAGGTACGGAGTCCTGTTTGTGTGAAGGAAATACTCATCGATTATCCAAATCATGGGATTTTTGAGGCACCCGCTGGTCTCCCACTTGGGATGGGCAGTTTCACCAGACCTCTTCCAGAAAGGGCTGAGCTTTTAGGTGGTCATGTCTATTATCTCATTCCTCTCCCACACCCACAGGATGAAATCATCGATTACAAAACCAATATATTCATAGCAAGAGCCTCTTCCGATCATAGCATCCCAGACATCGGCAGAGATTCAATGAAACAAGAAGCAGTTGATGATGTGGTTAATAAGATTAATAGAGGCCGGGTCAGGATTCTTTCTTCTTCGTACTCCACCGACGGATCTACCTTGCGGATGAAGCTTCGACTTAGAAAAGAAGATCTTGCTGCATTTCTTGAAGCCTTAATTCAAGGTGCCAACCGGGAGTCCTCATGGAAGCCAGGGCTGGATACCATCGTTGAACGACACAGCCCGGATGGAGATTTGTAATCATTTTCCAAGAGTAGAGCTAGCGTATGTATCTATTTACAAATTTCGTTTGTAGATGTGTTTACAAGTATTATGCCATATGTCCTTTCGTGGAAATAACAGTTCTTAATAGTTATTCGGTTGCAAGTATACGGCCGTTTATGATTTATCACGCTGTTTCTTGGTTCTTTAAATTTTACTTGGTGTCAAGTGCACCCATAGCGGAGAATTAGATCGGCTTCTCTTGTTACAAAAATTTCAACAAATATGTGAGACAATCTTAACAACAGTGTTTTCCAATTTTTTTAATGTCACTGTGTCTTTTCAATTGGCTACATGTATAATTAGCGTATTCAAGCATGTGACTAAATTTTCAGCGTTCCATTCAGGAGGTTACGTAGTAGGACTATACAGTATTCTAACCGTTTTTTGTTTTTCGTTTTTTCGTACAGTATCTAACGGTTTTTTAGGTGTTTTTTTTAACCTTCGTCTAAAATGTTTCAAAAATTGAGGGTATTTAATCATTTATATATTTAAATTAATAAAACCAATTAAGAAAATTATAATGAAAAACGAAAAATTGAATACTTATATCGATATAAGTTTCAGCAGTAAATAGTAGAGATTAAGATGGTGGGGCTTTGCCATGATGGTGCTACCCGTAATCGGTTTTGGAATTTATGGTATCTTTTCTATTTTAATAAAATTGCATTATAATTCAATTATCATTGAGTTATATTCAGTTATCAATAGATACCAATTACAATCAATACTAAAACTATAAGATTTAAAATAATTTTTGAATGGTTTGTAAGAGAGAATTTTACAAATTTTTTAACATCTCTATATCTGGCTGTATTAACTTTATTTCTTACATATAAATAATATAAGCTTAAACAATTAAATATAATTATAGATCTAAGTGCAGGCTACTTTAATCCAACCATCTAACCTCCTCAACTTAACCTTCACCCATAAAAGATCCATCTTTACTCATTTCACCATTTGCAGTTTTATTTCACTATTTTTAAATTTATTATATATTTCTATTTCACTACATTTATATTTTGATAACCTTGCTTTGAGGTGTGGTGTTTTTCTATAGGAAGGTTCTCGGGAAATCAGTCTTATTAGTGTTTTTTCTATAGGTTCTCGGGAAACCAGTCTCATTATTGTGTGTATTGATTATTAAGCATGGTATCATGCTTAGTTTATGGAATCTATCACAAGAATACCCATGATATGAGGGGCTTGGAGCCACGCATATTATCACATAATCATGGTCCCATTAAAAAAAAACATACCATTTCTCTTAATCATGGAATAATGAGTAAGGTGGTGAGTTTAAAAGGTCGATTCATAACATGGCAAGACATAGTGAATAAGAAGTATATTATTAATGCATGTTTGATTTAACTAATTGTATTCAGAGTAAGTTGGAAATAAAAGAGTGATGATGGTAATGAAATGTGTTGATGTTTCACAACATCCTCCTGTAACATATATAATTGTAATTATCTTTTATAGGGTTGTATTTTGTTACATGTGAAATGAGTATATGGACGTAAAACTTATGTAATCATGTTTATAGTTAGCTTGATTGTTTATAGGTAAAATATAGACATATAGAGTTTATTAGAGGGTATTTATATTCCTTGAAATTTGGGGGCTACATTTTTATCCAAAGTCAATTTTGAAATGATAAATGTTGGTTAATTTTAATATGATAATGCACTAATTAATATAACTTTTATTTGGTAATTTATGGATTTATTTTCAAAGGTTTATTGGCTCATGGTATAGGGTATCCATGTTACTTTCCCATGGTATTTGATATATGATGAAGTCTTTTAAAACATGGAATATTCTAGTGTAGTTGCGATTCTATGATATGGTATAAAGTACATGTGTTGTTTATGTTGCTTATTAATTTAGATGGATACGTGATCTTCAAAAATATAAAATAATTTAGATAACTACATGTATGTAGGATGCACCAAGAATTATATTAGTTGGAATAGCAAACCAACTCCATATTTAGTTTTCAATGATTTTGTTTTATTTTAACATATATCCTTTATATCTAAAAAATGCAAGAGTAGTGAGATGCTTTATAACCAAATATGACCTTAGATGTTTCCATGTACTTGCATAATTGACAACATCTAAAAAAAAATTGAACTAAAATGGATCCATCTTAAACATGGATATATCAAGCACTAAGTGGGATGAAATTCTTAAGGTGAAACTTTTATATCATTTGATTCCATGTCATTGATAAATTCATTCATATTAAATTATATAAAAAAATTACATATGAAAAAAATCAATCCTTCTTGATCAATAACTCTAGGTTTAAGATGGATATATGTTAGTATTTAAATGACAGTATGCATGCATGGTTGAGCAAGGCAATTTATCAAGAGTGGCACTAGTTCAAAGAAGAAAACAACTCCATGCTCTTGATAACTATTAGTGTGGAAAAGGAAAGAAACTCAATATATGTCATAATGATTAAATTAGAGATGTTCACATGAATGAGGAAACCTCATTAATTATACAATATGAATAGATTAACAAACTACTTTACACTAGTTTTACACGTGGAAAACCACATAATTTTTTTATATAATCATTATTATGTCTATGTATCTATTTCAAATCAATTTAATCAATTGAAAAATTACTATCAAGGTTACTTCAAGAGTTACATTAGGAATAAATTAAATAATAAGAAAGTAATATGGTGTATATAATTAAGTAGATTACATGGTGGTGTTTTCAATATAACTTCTTCACCTTTTCCTATAGCCACATCTACTATATTTTCAATCTTTCAATATTGATCATATGCTAAAGGAGATTTAAATCAAAGACCAACCAAATCTTTAACTTGATATAATGTGATAAATCTCACACTTTTTATTATTTCCAATATATTTAATAGTTGCATCCTTTAATGGCAAGCTATGTGGTTATAAGAAACATTCAAATAAATGCAATAAGTTGATTTTATCCATTGTAAAAACACTGGAATGCACTTTTATAAAAGAATTACAACAAACAACTTAAAAAAAAATACCATTTTTACAAACATCGAAATCTAAAAAATTTAATTATACTAATCCTGAGAGCATTATAACCAAAATTCTAAGAATAATTCCATTCAGTGTACAAACATTAAAATCAATCTAAATAATTTAGAATATTTTTCCTCTTAAACATGACTCATTTGTACAAACACTAAAATCAATCTAAATAATCCAAAATATTTTTTCTCTTAAACATGACTCATTTGACTCATTCATCTCAAATAGATGACTCATTTATCTCAAACATTGTATGAAATCAAATGTATTTACATGCGTTTGAATTCTTAGTTCCACCATACTGCTTCACTGATTACTGAAAATACTCCTATGGTCCTATACATTCTCATTTCCAATAATCAGTACAACCCGGTAAAATATTCATAACAACCAGACTTTGTAGTTATAAAATTCCATCTAATAAAATATATTTTGATAAATAGTGATTCCAAAACTCAATTCTATGGATTATTTAATTTGATTATTAATATAAGGAAAAAAACATTATAATCAAAAATATATATATATATATATATATATATATATATATATATATATATATATATAAAACACTTCAAAATGCTAATAATCTTAAATTAGAGATGGCTGCTATATATTTACACGTCAAGTATCTAGTTTGGTATGTGGAGGCACATTTGTCTTTCATGCGTACTATGTATTATATTGTCTTTGAGTTCTAGTGCATGCTATTTCTTTTGTAACAACTATCCTCTTATTTCAATGTCAAAGGACTAAAATAATTTGATGTATGCTTTCTAATTTTCTGATTTTGTAGATGTTGGGTTGGGGTTATGGATAATTTTTAATTTAATATTAATTTTTTTAATTATTTCTTAAATCAATGCATTATATTTTCACTAGAGGATCTTTAGTTACTAGGATTATCCAAGATCTATGTAATAATGTATGATAGGATAAAAGCAAGTTGTTAAAATATTTGGTGTAGAAATCGTTAGAGAAAATATCTTACTCAGGGGAGAGGGTGAACCAATGTAATGGAAAATTGATATTTCAAAATATTTCATCAATAATTGACTATGTAGTAGTGCATCATAAAAAAAAAATTACATTATAACCATAAATGAAATTATGTATCAAAAAACCATCGTCGCATCAACACATGATAACACCTGTTATTATATGGACACCTTTGGGGCAGAAAACCCCAAATTATTTTGTATTCTTCTCCAATTTGTTTAGATAGATTTGCAAGAACCAACTTGTTGGAGGAACTAACCCACAAAAGCAAATTTGTAGGAACCAACCTGCTTGACACACCAACCCCAAAAATGTGTAAGCACTCACTTGCAATAGGCTACAACCTAATTGAGGCACAAAGCTCGAAAATGTGAAAGCTTCAACTTGTTGTAGGCTTTAGTATGATTGAGGAACCAACCTCCTTATTCAACCTAGTGTGGACGACTTCTCACAATATTTCATGCTAGATCTACATGAACCATAAACAATATAGGTCTTCAAAAATTCATTATGTTTCTGATATTATAATGTTGTCATAACAATTTCTCCTTTTTGAAAATTAAATTTGGAGCTCAAAATAATCGAAAAACCATATAATAGTTTAAATGTTTTACAAAATGGCCCTTTCAAGGTTCGTTCTACAAAATGATGTTTTTCAATAGCTAATATACAAAATGAACTTATCTGGCCAGTATAATTATTAGATAATATTCTAATGTCAAGGAAAAATAAAAGATAAAACTTTCTGACCTCATACTTGACGAAGTTTGAACATGATACCTTTGTTGTATAATGCAAGTTCAACACCATCTGTGCTACATTATCATTTGAAATACCATGCTCATAACTTATTTTATTTTCATATCGTCGAATGAACTAACCTAAAAATAAGGAGTGTGGGGATCCTATGACCATTAGATCTACAAAATCATTTGATTCCTCTATAATGTTCTCCACACTTCTTACTCCACAAATAATATTATCATCCTTTACATCGCAATCCAAACATAATGTCTATCTAGGTACTTATTACACTTTAAAACTATGAATGGAAGCCTTCCTAAGGGATTGAAACTATGACCACCTTACATGCTATCTATTTTGTAACCACCTTTGTTTTGAGCTCGATTATTCTTAAGCTCATCATGTAATAGATGTAACAATACAATAATTTAATTCAACTTGATGTCCTCCATTTAAGTCAAGTGCCAATCTGATGTGCCTTGGTTCATTTTGATGACAAAGAAATATTGTCCTTCATAACATTTGATGCCAATGTCACCCATAAACGATGCGACCAAAATGAATATGCCAATATTAATTCATTATATGATGGAATACATATAACCAAACCTTTTTATGAAGTTCTAAATCAAGACTAATCACAAACAAAGCACCTGAACCACGTTGACAAAAAACTAAGAACTAGTTATTTCTCACAAGTGTTGTGTATTCAATTGGAATCCATATATATATATATATATATATATAGTTGTTCTTGTGGACCTGGGACATATATGAGTTAACCTTAGGGTTGACATTCATGCCAACAAAACTAGACATTTTACCCATATGACCACCTTCCATATGACCTTGTCCCTATTCTTCTATGCCATGGTCCTTTGAGCCTTAACCCGTTTAACCATGTGACCTGATCCTTAGGGGTCATGGTCACCTGCATGATGACATCAGCACAATGTCACCATGCCACACGGTGACCTATGAGAGTTGCCATCTGTTACTTGAGATCGAACTGATTGGATACCCAAAAATTCCAACTGTGCCTACACATGGAATTTATCTGTACTACCGCATCACCCTACTGGAATTATCATGTTGACATAGCATTCCACATCGTTGATACCTTCCATATCATCATTTTATTCTTGTCACAATTGGCCAAATATCACTATACTTCCATCTAGATCTGCCACCTTATTTTCTTTGATGGAGATGTCACATGGCACTACTACATCATTACTTTTATACCATGCCATACTCCATTACCACATCATAATTTGAGGCCAACCACAAATCAACACATGTCACTATCCTACCATGTCATTAATTCTACACCATTAGCCTTTGCCAATTTCGAGTTACCACATCATCATTGAAATCCATGTCATCATCCTTAGTATGCCATGTGTCGACACTTCATTGATTTGGAGGGGGGATTAAATAATGTGCATATTTATACTACCTTACATGCTCTTTCTCATCATCAGATTCATTGAAAGGTGAATGATGTTTAATTGAGTTAAACTGTGAAAATGTTTTTGCACATGAAGTTGTTGATTGACTTCCAATTATTGGATCCACCCCTAACATGTGATATCATTAACAATTTTGATACTTTTCACATAAATGTTTTTTCTTTGGTCCTCATTATAGCTACCAACTTCAAACGATCACAACTTCTCATTCGAGAGGGATTTTTCCAAGTGTGATGTACTGTCGAAAAGGTCTCGGAGAGAACTATGTAACCATACCATCGATAGATTCATTCAGACATCATGACCTTAACAAAATCTCAACAAACTTCAAATAATTTTGGCTTCATGGATCGAAATAACAGACTGATCCCTTGGATTCATGAATGAGACTATTGTAGGTTTTAACCCCGTATAGAAATTACCTACAAATGAATTCTTAAAAGAATAAAATAAAAAATGGTGAGAGCATAAAACATAAAATAGATATACATAGAGATTTTCCCCTAGATCCAAAAACCAGGCCTACCAGATTGATTTTTCATTATATTCCTTTCAATGTTATAATACATATATATACATATCGAAGCATCCATAAACCCCAATCCATTAACTCTGGATTAGAACATAGTCGTAGTTCCCTTGACTGGATCTACAAAATACCATGGACACAAAACCATCATGCCCAAAACCATGTGCGAAATCCATGCAAAAAACAATAGGTAGGTTTTCCCACCTAATACAGACTCCAAAAAAAATTCCTCTGGGCGCTAGCCCACACCCCTTGCAAGGGGGCTACCACCCCCATGAAAACGCCCCAACAGGGGGTGTTCCCGCCCCCCGTGACCCAACAACTATTGCTTCCTTATTCATACCATTTGAAATCAATGGCATTATTTATCATGAATGAGAACATTATGTCCAACAATCAAACCACCAGAAGTTGACAGTCATTGATGGCAATGAATCGAGCTCCACCTAAATGTCTATAAATATTATTTCTACTTCAATGTATGCTTATCAATTTCTGCATTATCTTACTCTTTGAAAAGAATGGAAAAGAGACATGGTTTCCTACCAATTCTTTATAACTATTCATGACTCTCTTATGGACCTCATCTTGCAGTAAATGGAATCTCCCACCTAAGATCATGCTTCCTGCTATGTGAATCTCCCCCTCTCAATAGTTTATTTCCTTGCAAATATTTCTAGGTGTGATCATTTCTCTCTGCTTCATAAGCTACAAGTGTCCCAATATCTATCCCTGAACTATTTAATTTATTCTTTTTGTGGTTGCTATATCAAGGGATTTTTAATTGTCTTTCGATTTCCTATTTTGATGGCAGAATTTAGCCCCTTGTGGATAATTCTTCTATATACTTGTTATCATGTTACTTACAACATATTATCTAGAATATGAGTTTCCTTAATATTCTTTTATCATTGACTACTTTCCTACAAATGATATAGCATGCCCATATAATCTTTCTTCTTTAAGCTTCACTTAAAAAACTATATTCTTGAAGAATTCTTCATTAATGGGTTAGATTTGAGGGGTGATATCTAACCTTGTTTCTTCCTCTTTCACTCTTCATTCTTTTTTTTCATTCTTGAGTTAATAGAGATTCCTTCTCCCATGTGCCATCTCAAATTGATCCTGCAGTCACATGATATGTTCCCTTCATTATGGCACGTATAAAATTCTACATTATGATTTAATAATGGTGTAAATGACCCTTATGATATTCTAATTTGATCCACATACCTGAGCCTAGGGACCTAATCATATCCTCTACACCTAATATTATCATAGGTTCTACAATCTTGTGCTTTGTGTCAAAGTTTTGTGCATAAAAAACAATGACCAAAGAAATTATTTTGATACATAGTGGCATAAGGATGAGTTGATGTGGAATAAATTAGGAAGTTTTTCCTTGCAAGAGATTCATGTAGGTTTTAACCTCGTACATAAATTACCTGCATAAAAATTCTAAAACACAGAAAATAAACAATGTGAAAGCATAACACATATACACAGAGATTTTCTCTTGGATCCCAAAACCAGGACTACTAGCTTGATTTTTTGTTATATTCCTTTCAATGTTACAATACATATTTATACATGTCAAAGCATCCAATACCATGGACCAAAAACCATCGCGTCCAAAACCATGTGCGAAAACCATGCATAAAACCATAGGTAGGTCTGCCCAACCTAATATAGGGTCCAAAAAAGAAAATTCCCCGGGGCGTTGCCCTGGACCCCATAGAGGGGGGCTAACTACCCCTCTCAAACACCCTATGACCCCCCCACTGCACAGTCAGCGGAATGAATGGGGGGGGGGGTTCCTTCCCCCCTCTAACCCCCTTGTAAACTACATAGGCTAGTCATGGAAAGAATATAACACAATCCAACATTTTCGCACTTGTTGTTTTCTTTCCACAGGGGGCCACAGAGGAGCTTAGTCATTTATCTAGCCCTGAAACACCCATTGTTTCTCTAAACCAAAAGAAATTCTTAGAGCTCACAGATTTTGTCAATGCATCTGCAGTATTCTTCAAAGTGTCCACCTTTACCAGCAACACCTTTTGGTCTTCTATCATATCCCTCACAAAGTGATATTGAACATCTATGTGATTTGTCTTTGAATTATAAGCAGGGTTGTTTGCCAAGAAAATTTCATGTTGGCTGTCACATTCTATCCTTATAGCTCCCTGTACTAACTCCATACTTGAACACAATCTCTGCAACCAAACTGCTTCTTTGCTTAAATGAGTGGTTGCCATGTATTTTGCCTCTGTAGTTGATAATGCCACTACAGATTGTTTCTTACTCATCCAGCTGACTGCACCTCCAAATATGTTAAACACATACCCACATGTAGATCTTCTCTGATCCAGGTCTCTAGCCCAGTCTGCATTAACAAAGCCACGAATATCCAAAACTCTATCCAATCCTGGTCTTCCTTAGTAGCACAAACCATAATCACTAGTGCCATGCAAATACCTAAAAACCCGCTTCACTGTTGTCCAATGCTCCTTTCCTGGTTTTGACATAAACCTGCTCAATACTCCCACTGCATGTGCAATGTCTAGTCTAGTACAGACCATTGCATACACTAGGCTACTGACTGCACTTGCATATGGAACACTGGACATGTTCTCTTCCTCTTCTTGTGTCTTGGGACATTGTTCAGCAGATAACTTCACACCTACAGGAATAGGAACCTTTACCAGTTTACTATCCTACATATTAAACCTTTGTAGTACTGTCTCGACATACTTCCTTTGGTTTAACCAAAGCTTCATCTTTGTCTGATCTCTTTTAATTTCCATGCCCAAAATATAGTTTGCAACACCAAGATATTTCATGTCGAATTTGGAGGACAATTGGGTCTTCAAATCCTGGATAATTTCTTTGTCATTTCCAACCAACAACATATCATCCACATACAAGACCAGATACATAACACAGTCACCAATTCATTTAAAATACACACAATGATCTGCTTTTCTTTTGGTGAATCCAAGTCCTCATATAAATTTATCAAATTTTTTATACTAGATCCTTGGTGACTATTTTAAACCATGCATAGACTTCTTTAACTTGCATACTAATTCTTTCTTAACCTTCACCACAAAACCTTTAGGTTGCTTCATGTGGATCTCCTCTTCCAGATCCCCATGAAGAAGTGTTGTCTTCACATCCATCTGTTCTACCTCAAAATCAAAAGCAGCAACAACATATAGAAGTAATCTAATAGAAGCTACCTTGGAAACAAGAGAAAAAATATCACCAAAATCAATTCTCGACACCTGGGAATAACCTTTTTCTACCAACTGACCTTTTTATTTCTCCACCTTTCCTTCTGCATTTTTCTTCTTCTTGAAAACCCATTTGCTGCCAATGGGTTTCCTTCCAGCCAACAACTCCAACAGATCCATAGCCTCATTTTTGTGCAAAGATGCCATTTCATCAACCATGGCATCTTTCTAGAGTTTCTCATCCTCTGAATCTACTGCTTCCTTCATAGTTTTGGGATCATCATTAGTAATAGATAAAGCAAAATTTGAACAAAAGTTAGATGGACTATACCTTTCTGGCTACCTTATTTCTCAAACTAATCTTCTCACACCTGGAGTTTGTGGATCTTCATCTTCTAATTCCTCCTTTGCTGTAGAGTCTGATTCTTTCTCCCTTAGCTCAAACTCTATCTTCTCAAGTTCCTTTGATGGGACTTCATGTTTAATAACATCTTTCACCTCTCTGAAAACCACATCTCGGTTGTACATAACCTTCCTTGTTACTGGGTTCCAAAGCTTATAACCCTTTAAACCATCCTTATACCTAATAATGATACACTTTTCATATTTACTATCCAACTTGGTTCTTTTCTCCTTTGGAACATGTAGATATGCATCACATCCAAATATCCTCAAATGTGAAAGAGAGGTTTTCTTACCAGTCCATACCTCTTATGGAGTCTTATCCTCCAAAGCTGATGAAGGTTATCTGTTGACCAGGTAACATCCTATCTCCACCACCTTTGCCTGAAATTCCTGTCCTAACCCAACACCACTGAGCATGCTTCTTGCCCTTTCCATCAACATCTTGTTCATTATTTCTGCAGCTCCATTTTTCTCAGGTGTGTATGGAGTAGTCTTCTATCATGCTATACCACACTTCTTACAAAATTCTTCAAATTCCTTGCTGCAAAACTCTCCACCATTATCTGACCTCAACACATTTATCTTGTTCTCTCTCTGGTTTTCCACCAGAGCCTTAAGTTCTTTAAACCTGTCAAAGACTTAAGATTTTTTCTTAAGGAAATATATCCATTTATTCCTTGAGAAGTCATATATAAATGATACCTAGTACACAGACTTACCCAGTGGTGGAACCTTCACAGGTCCAAACACATCACTGTGCACAAGCTCTAATATTTGATTCGCCCTCTTACCACCAGAGGGGAAACTCACCCGATTTTTCTTCCCATATAAACAATTTTCACAGAAATGAAAATCAAGAGAGCTATTACTCATACCTTCTACCATACCTTTACCATGAAGTATTCGAAGGCCCTTCTCTCTAATATGTCCAAGCCTTTGCTGCCATAGCATGGTCTTCTCTCCAGAGACCACTAGATTTTCTGCTCCACTTTCAGGAACCACAGAACTGTTGCACCCATCAACAATAGTGCTACCTTGAAGCTTGTACAAAGTTCCAATTCAAACTCCCCGCATCAATACCAGTGCTCCCTGAACCATCTTGTAGGTATCCTTCTCGAACATTGTTTTTACACCTGCATCATCCAACTTTCTTACAGAAATCAAATTTCTGACTAATGCATGAATATGTAGAACAACAAGAAGTGTTCTAACCCTTCGACCTTGCAACTTCAACTTTACTTTTCCATGACCAATGATTCTAGCCTTCCTGTCATCCCCCAAGAAGACATCACAACCATCATATTTCTCATACTCACAGAACCATTCTCTATGGTGAGTGAAGTGAAAGGATGCACCTGAGTCAATGAACCATGCCTCATGATCTACATGTGTACTTGAAGAAGCCAAGTACACATCCCCACCTTCATCTAAGGTGGTTTTCGCCTCTGCAGAAGGAGCATCATCAGATCCCTTTCCTTTATCAAGAGCTTTAGATTTACAGTCCCTTTATTAGTGCCCTTCCTTTCCACATTTCCAGCAAACCACCTTTAGAGGTTTTCCTGGAGATTTATATCTCCCACTCGATGACTTATTTTTCTTTTTGTTCTGGGACTGTCCTCGTATAGACAGTCCATCACCATTCTGGCTCTCCATATTTTTCCATCTCATTTCCTCCATTAGCAAGGATGAGACTATTTCATCAAACTTCAAGGCAGTTGCATTGCTACCTATTGCAATAAACAAACTATCCCACAAATCTGGTAGGGAACACAATAAATTGATGCACTTATCTTCATATGAAATTTTAATATCAACAGACAATAATTGACTTACCACAGTATTAAATGCATTCAGATGCTCTGTCACCGAGTCTCAATATTTCATCCTTAGGTTATACAGCTTTTTCCACAGGAACAGTTTATTCACCAGAGACTTAGATTGGTACAAAGTCCCTAACTTGTCCCACAAAACCTTTGTCATAGCTTCCCCTGATACATTCAGAAATACTTAATCTGAGACACAGAATCATATTGTGCTCTTTGCCTTCCGATCCAACTTCTTCCATTCTTCATCGGATGCTCCTGTTGGTTTAGTATCTATAACTACCACGATCCACTGATATTTATCCACCAACAGATCCTCCATCTTGAGTTTCCACAACTCAAAACTCTGACCATTAAATTTCTCGATCTCTATCTTTCCACTGATCGCCATCTTCTTTCACCACTAGAATCAATATTGCAGATCTCCCACTGAACAGGGTCTACCATAGGCCCAAGTGAAACCTCAGCAACAAAGGCATCCCCTTAAAGCCAAAACTGCTCTGATACCAAATGTAGGTTTTAACCCCATATAGAAATTTCCTACATACGAATTCTAAAACATAGAAAATAAACAAGTTGAGAGCATAACACATAAAACACATATACACAAATATTTTCCCCTAGATCCCAAAACCAGGACTACCAGCGTGATTTTTGATTATATTCCTTTCAATGTTACAATACATATTTATACATATCGAAGCATCCAGTACCATGGACCGAAAACCATCACATCCAAAACCATGGACCGAAAGCCATCGCATCCAAACCGATGTGCAAAAACCGTGCACAAAACCATAGGTAGGTCCACCCCCCTCAAACCCCCCTGTGACCCCCCCACTGCACAGTCAGTGCAACGAAGGGGGGCCTCTGCCCCCCTTCTAACCCCCCCGTAAACTACGTCAGCTAGTCATGGAAAGAATATAACACAACCCAACAATTCATCCCTTTGTTGATTAGTGACTCTTGTTCAATTGTTGCATTTTGATCCTTTGAGAAGATCTTTTTTTATTAAGGGCTTTATACTTTCATCCTAGTCCATTTTCTTATGTGCACTATATGTATCTTGTTGATTCTTGGCATCATTCTGAGAATCATCAACAACATTGAGATGAGCATGCTTAGGTTGATTCATCACCTTATTACAATATTGAAATGAGTTGTTTCTTGATCCAATGAATTTCCGATCATGATTTGAGGGACCTTTATCTTTGGATGTCTCACAACCTTCTTGGTAACCAAGGCATGTTTTTGATGAGACGATATCTCTGAATGTTGAAAATATGATCTAGAGACTCAGATCCTTTGAGAATATTTAAGTTGTGTTTGAGATCTTTCAATTCTTCTTTCAAAATCACAACTTCTTCTAATTTTTTAGTAATTTCTTCCCTTTTGTTCAACTATTTTGAAAAAAATTACTTTACCCTTTTAGATTCTTCTATTTCAACCTTGAGAGTGATAATAGAATCTCTGTCTTGATATTTGTCTTGCATATCCTTCTCTAGTTGTCCCACCCTCTTTCGGAGGAATTTTATGTCTTTCAATGCACCCGTGAGTTCTCCTTCATAATATATTTATGCTTCATTTTATTCTGCTCTAGCAAAGATAAATATCTCACTTCTTTCTTCATCAGTTACACTTTCATTACTCTCATAATAAGTTTCTTCTTTTGAGAAGAACTTCTTTTTGGAATTTTGTTTCTTCTTATTATCCTTAGACATGAAAATTACTTCGTTTTAGAAATTAATTAATGAAGCAGTGAAATACACAAAATATTGCAGAAACACAAATACAGAAATGCATAAAACAAGAGAGACAAAGATATATGTGTTTCACCCAATTTGGGCTACGTCCATGGAGAAACAGATAGTCCTTCCTTTTATATTATCTAGCAAAATGAGGAGATACAACCTACAACAGATATGTTGTAATTTTGTCTTCGCTCTCACTTAATCTCGTCTCTCTTTCACACTCAGAATAATAATCCACAACCGCAATACAATTCCCTCATATAAACTAATGGGGTTCCTTCTAGGGAAAATAAGCCTAAATTAACATAACTTCTACCATTAGATCATCCACCTAATAAATGACCCAAATTGACTATGAAATTACAATATTTTACAAGGAAAATTTTCATCTATTTTTACATTTAGGGGTGTTTTCCCCAAACCCTTGCCATAGGGGGCTCATAAAACTATTCGTCGGCCCCACTTGACCCCCCTGATGGCGATTAAATGGGAGGTTTTGTTGCCCCGTTAGGAACGAGGATCCAACGCAACTAAAAAAGAACCTCTCGACAACCAAGAAGATAATTAGGCTCCACACCCAAGACTTCATCATCACTATCATTCATTTTTTCGAAGGACATTTATACCCCTAAATTCCTATTTTGCCACATTCAATGAACTTTAAATGAATCTTACCTTTGAATTTTATGGTTCCCTTCTTTATATTTTTTATGAACTTGGCTTCTTGTCCATCAAATTCATGATTGGAGTCTCCTTGATTCTCATGCCTTCTTCCTTCTTTGGTTGCTCTGAATGTTATTTATTTTATTCCAAACATGCCTTTCTCTATCCTTAGTTCATATGATAAGAGTGTTCCATGAAACATGTATATGTTCAACTTATCCAAGTTTGATAACTCTTCAAGGGTTCATACCTTGGGATTGAATCTTGGTGGAAGAGATCTCAATATTTTTTGAATCAAAACATCATCATTGACTTGTTCACCAAGGCGTATAATACAACTGACAACTAATATAATATCTTCATCTTCTTCCATTTTCAAAATTTCAGATTGAGACATGTAAGATTATAGCTTGGTTTCCTTCACTTTCTTTCCTCCTTTATTACAATTTTTAATCTTGTTTCATAGATCATGAGCTGACATAGAATGAATTAATTTGAAAACTAATAAAAAAGATTGCTTAGTTATTGCATTAGATGTATAGAGTGCCTTACCAACTATATTAGTAGTAGGATATTTGGGAACATGATAATTTTTATCTATAGCTACCCAAGGATCAATTCCCAATGATATGATGTAGGTTTCCATTCTTATCTTTTGGAAAGCATACTCAGATCCATCAAAATAAGGGGACTTTCCTACCTATCTAATAATGGCCATTTCCATGAGATAAACCTTCTAGAAATTATTTGTTCCTCAAGGAACCAACACTAAATCCACTTGTTGGACCATATATAACACTTAGGGGGGGCGCAGGGGGCTGGGGGGGTGTGAATTAGCATAATGGAAAATTCACAATTCAAAGCATTTCATCAATAATTGACTATGTAGTAATGCATTAAAAATAATTTGTATCATAACAGTGAATGAAATTGTACATCAAGAAACCATCAATATATTAGAACACAAGATTTCACGTGGAAACCCTTTGTAGGAGAAAACCAACAATTCTTTTGTTTACATATATTTTCAGGAACCAACCTGCTAGAGGAACTAACCACCAAAAGAAAAATTTTAGGCACGAACCCCCAAATGTGTAAGCACCCACTTGTAATAGGCTACAAGCTTATAGAGGCACCAACCTTGTATAGGGTTGACCCTGATTGAGGCACCAAACTCATTGGAAACACAAGCCTCCTTCTTCCACCTAGCGTGGACCAATTTTGACAATATTTTAGATTGGATACACATGCACTACAACCAATATAGGTCTTTAAAAAATGATCATACTAACAATATCACAATGCTTTCATAACCTATTCATAACCTTCTTATATCCCAACCTCCTTTTCAATTTCTCGTCAACTTTACGTCACAACAACCTATTCATAAAATTGGTATCATGACACCTTTGTTGGAGCTTGATTTGGTCAAGAATTCAAAACCTCCTTATAAACCTTGAAACTTTCTTATACACCCCTAGAACATGAAGAAAATAGCTTCCAAGCATCCCATATATGTCTTCATAGATACTCATACCCATCATAAATATCACAATAAAATTATCACCATATCACCTTCTCAAAAATTAAATTTGGAGCTCAAAATAACCCAAAAACCATATAATGGCTAAAATGTTTGAAAAAATGGCCCTATCAAGGTGCATTCTACAAGATGATGTTTTCCAGAAGCCAATCTAGAAAAGATTAGAGGAAATTCCATCCTAAAATTTCCCATGAAAGTTTCATGTAATTTCCATGTCATAATATGTAAACCAATCAAAATCCTTTAAATTTAAAAAGAGGTACATGCAAAAATTTTGAAGGGAAAAAAAGAAAAGCTAGTTTTTTTAATTGTCTTTTTGGTTTATCTCTTTATAGGTTTACTCAAATTTCAAGTGTAGAAACTTGTTGGACGCATAATTAAATTCCACATCTAATGACTACCCATTATGCATACTTTTGAGAAGGCCACCATTGAAAAAAACTGAAGATACATTAAAAAGTTTGTTCAACACAATTGTTTAATGTATTTTCAATTTTTAGCAATGTGAGTGTTATCAAAAGTATGCATATTGGGTACTCATTGGATGTGGAATTTAATTCGGTATCAATGAGAGTCTACACTTGAAATTTGAGTAAACCTATAATGAGATAAGTCAAAAATACAATAAAAAAAATATTTTTCTTCTTTTCCCTACAAAATTCATAACTCTTGTTTTATGATTTTAACTATTATTTTATTATTTTTAGGAGACCACTTTTAAGCTAAAATTTCTTGTAATTTGCACCTATTCGACCAATCTAATTAACTGAAAAAATGTTCATTTACAGGAAAATAAAAAATAAAATTCACTGACCTCATACTCGATCGAGTTCGAACATGAGACCGTTGTTGCACAATGTAGGTTGAATACCAACTACACCAAACTATATCATTTTGCAATACTGTGGTCAGAGACTTATTTTATTTTCATGCGATCAAATGAACTAAATGAAAAATAGGGAGTGTGTTGTAGCATTTTTTGGTTTTGATTAAATAGAATATTTCAAAAAAATGTTAACTTAGGATATGGACATAACAATAGTGAATAAAATGTTAGTTTAAAAAAATATTTTGATGATGATGTTCATATCAAAGAAAATGTTAGGGTAGCTGTTCTAAAAATTAAAATGCAAAAAGAAAATGTGAGGTAGAAATAAAACAAATAAACTCTGAAAGTGAGCTAGTCCAAATGCCACTACTTTTTCTGCAAAATAATAGTTGTGTGCAGCTTGTCTTAAATGCCACAACCCATGACAGTCAAATAGTTTAATCTTGACTGCTTCATGCTTTAAATTTGATGTTATAGATAGAGAATAAAGATCTGGCCAAACTGTTTAATCTTGGCAGATCACTAGTTAGGTAAAGAATAATAAGGTGCTCATCAGTTTAATCTGAGCCCTTGGAAGTTATAAGGGTAGATTTAGATAGTTTGTTTTTATTAAATAAAAAGAAAGGATAAGGGTTTTCTAGCTTAAATGCACCCATTAAAGTGAAGAAAAAATGATAGGATAAGCAAAGGGTAAGTAGAGAAAGGTTGCAGAAGTTTAATGGTTGATTGGACAAAATGTACAGTTATCATGTTTCTAAGTCCATGAGGCAGTTACACGAAGCAAATGAAGGACTACAAATCAATTTATTAACCTCCCTCATCCTTATTCATTCATATATTTACTAATTTCCCCTTCCTACCTTCATATATCCATATTCATTCATTTTCTATTAAAAACCCCTTTTCCTATGGTAAAAACCCTTTTTACCTAGGAAAAGTAAAAATTCCATCTAAAATCCCCTTTTACCCAAAAAAAACCCACAAAATAGTTTTACCCTAAGTATTGATGAAATATGAAAATCAAATAGAAACATTAATACTTAGTCATTTTCCCTTTTCCACTCATATTCATATTAATACTAACATAATGTATTAAATCCATAATATTTTCCCCTTTTCCCATATTATATAGCTCCATTTATTATATAATAGCCTGAAACCCTTAGTTTTATAATAACACTATGTATTTCGTACAAATATCGCATCGGCAGAGCCATGGGCGTTCAAGAAAAAAAACAATGCATATACATTAATTTTGTTATAAAACTATGCATTATATAAATATCGCAACCTTTCATATAAACACCACATCGCATATCGGCAGGTTGAAAGTCCTTTATATATTAAACCCTCCCCACATTGCAAACTTCGATCCTCGATTGCAATATGTCATAGCCCCGGACTTGACGCTATATATATCAAAATTTATACCACATCACATCCACCTCATCGCATTTCCCCATTAAAGCACCAACCCTCCGCCTCTTGCGATTGCCGATATGCGATAAGAGGCCCGAACCCGACGCATATATATTGCAGTTCAATACTATATTGCGTCCGGCCCTTATCGCGATCCTTTGTAATAGGCCTCCCACTCGCCAACTCCGATTGCGATAGCCGATATCACCCGAACGCGATATCATTATCCGCTCAGGTCCATAATTTTTCATGTTCGCCATATGCGATTTTGTAACTTTTTCTATGTAAAATTGATTTTTCGATTTAAACATGGAAATGACCCAAAAGCTCCATTTCACCACTAATCATTGTTTTAAACAAGATTAAGCCATTCCCGCCTTAATTAATCCTCCGTACTCTTTCTGCCACTGTTCATTTTTTCCCCCGATAGTTAAAAGAAGGACTTTCTCTCCATTAAATGCATTTTTACACCATTTTCTCTGTTTGCCTGTTTTAACATAGCACAAGCCAATAATGCCTCTGCAGCCCATTTAAGCCATCATTTAGCCTCTGATATGCCCCAGACTTCTTCTGATAACCTTTCAAGCCTCAGCAGAGCCATTACGACCTCCTCTATCGCCATATTTTTATTAACAAGTTTATGTTTTTGCAGGTTGGAAGATTACTATTTTAGGCTTACAAATAAAAAGCTGAATAACAGTTTGAAGACAAATATCACGACCATGTCAAATCGCTTCACCCTGTAGCATAAAATCCAAGGTGATTTACTGTTGAAAAACACAGTTAAAATCTGAATTGCACAGTAAGGGTAAAAGCGATCACAGTAAAGGTCATTCAGCCAGAGTAAAAGCATTTTAAACAAAGTTGAAAATATATCAGATTAAAGGTTAAAAGAAGCAATCGACCAGCGTGAAGGATTCAAACAATTGCTCAGCTAAAGGGGCAAAATATCAGACAACTGAAGCCAGCACAACCTGAATAAAGGGGACAACAAGAAGCAGTTCAATAGCTGCCCCTATCTTCTTGCCATGAAGATCTTTTCCTTTCCTTGAATAAATCTTAAACAGTTTTAGGATATTTGTAATTTTATTATTGTATAAATAACTCCTTTCCTGAGTTGTAAATGGTTCAGAGTTGAAGATTCATAGCTCATTGCTTGTAAAGTTTTTTGACTATTGATGCTACTTTGAACCCAGAAGCCACCTTTGAAGGAAGCTTTTGCAAACTCTTGATGTACTAAATCTTTCTGGAACCTTAATACAAAGCAAAGGATTCTGAATATGGTCTTGCACAATTTTTTGTTATCCTGTAAGTTTTTCCAGTTTTTCAATCATTAAGTCTTTCTTCATATGCTTATGACTTGCAGAGATATCTAGGTAGGAATAATTAGAGTTTCAATTAATTCCTATAAGCTCCTGAAGTGATCATCTATTAAGAGACTGGATTAATGCAACTGTTTGTGTAGCTAATCCCCTCTAATAAAAAAATCATCAGCATCTTGTGTAAGCATTAAGTGTACTGCCTTGAACCTCTGGAACATAGTTTAGGAGGTTTTCCAACGTGTGATTGTTTTGTTTTACAGTCTGGAAATTGTGACATTCATATTTTTTGTTGTCTTCTACTCACCACTATTTTGATCTATATCACTGTGTAATGATTTATAGCAGCCCCTTGTTGAAGTATTAATATACCCCAAAGGATTTATTACTTCAATTCTGCATTTGTCTTCATTCCTTGGTCCTCCATAAATTTAAACCAAAAATCCCCCAAAACAATTATTTTAGATGCTTTGGCATTGGTAGCCTAACCAACTACTATCTCATAGGGACAACAGAGTGAAGGGATTGATCTTGTGTCAATTAGATTTTCATACTCGTATGATCCCTTTGTGTTAATATCCACAGTTATTACTCTAAAGCGACAAACATTGAACTTCACATAACAATCCAAACACAATTCTAATCTAGGTACGTTATTAACTTTTAAAACTGCAAATGGAAACATTCCTCAAGGATTGAAATTGTGACCTTCTTCCACATAAATGAGTTTGTCACCACCTCTCATTAGGAGATTTTTGAGGTCTAAAATGGGCCTTCTAAGGAAATTATAAAATAATAGTGGAAATAATAAAATAAGATTATATTACATCATTGATGTTTAGAGGGGAAAAAAGAAAAAACTATTTTTCGACTCGTATTTTCAACTTATCTCCCTATGGGTTTACTCAAATTTTGAGCAAAAACACTCATTGGATGCATAATTTGATTCCTCATTCAAGGAGTACCCATATTGCATACTTTCAATGGACCTTACTACACGAAAAATGAGAAATACATGAAAAACATGATTGTAATCACTTGTTTTCATATATTTCTCATTTTTCGTGTAGGAATGTCCATAAAAAGTATGTAACATGGGTAATCCTTGGAAGAGGAATTAAATTTTGCATGCAACAAGTACATCTGCTTGAAATTTGAGTATTGTGTTAACACATGAATGGGGCTGAAAATTCTTCACTCAAGAAATTTGTTGCTAGGTTTGAAGCATGTTGATTTAAAATTATGTGATAATTGTGTTTATGGAAAACAGAAGAGAGTCAGATTCCTCAGAGTTGGGAAAGAAAAGAAGACCGAAAAATTAGAGCTTGTGCATATAGATATATGGGGACCTGCTCAGGTATCATCTCTTGGTGTCTCTCGTTATTATGTTACTTTTATTGATGATGCAACCAGAACAACCTGGATTTATTGTATTTGATATAAATATGATGTATTTGATAATTTCAAGAAATGGAAAGATTTGGTTGAAAATTAGACAGGAATAAGGTTTAAGTCTCTCTGATCAGACAATGGAGGTGAATATTACAGTAAAGAGTTTGATAGGTACTATTTAGAGAAGATAGTTCCAGGAACACCACAAGAAAATGGTCTGTCAGAAAGGATGAACAGGTCAATCATGGAGCGTGCAAGGTGCATGAGATTGCATGCATGATTGCCTTTACAATTTTGGCAGATGTTGTAGATATTGTTGTTTATCTAATAAACAAAGGGACTTAAATTTCCTTGGATGGTGGTATTCCATATGAGCCATGGACATGTAAAAAGGTAAACTACTCATTTTTAAAGACCAAAGAAAAATATGGTGTTAATGAGTTTGGTTATCGCTTTTATGATTATGAAAAACACAAAATCATTAGGGGAAGAAATCTCATTTTCAATGAAAAGGTTTTGTATAAGGATCAAATGCAGGAAAAGAAATAGGACAAAGAAAATAGAGAATAAATAGTTCTTGATGAGATCACAGAAAAATTGAAGGTGATTGAAAATCATAATGATCAATAGCTAGAACAAAATAACAACCACAACAGCAACAAGCACCTCAAACGCCTGAAAGTGGTGTTATAAGATCTACCAAGATAAGTAGACCCCCTGAATGATACTCTCCTTCATTATATTATGTATTGTTGACTGATTCTGGTGAACCAAAATGTTATGAAGAAGTAGTGCAGGTAGAAACCAAGAAGAAGTGGGAGCAAGCCATGAAAGAAGAGATGGACTCCTTAGCACATAATCAGACTTGGGACTTAGTCAGGTTTCTTGCAAGTAAAACAACATTGTAGAATAAATGAGTTTACAGGTTGAAGGAAGAAGATGGAGGTAGAAAAATGTATAAAGCTAGACTTGTGGTGAAGGGGTTTGCACAGAAAAAGGGTCTATACTTTGATGAAATATTTTCTTCTATTGTGAAGATGACTTCAATCAGAACTATTTTAATCTAGTAGCAGCTGAAGATTTTCATCTTGAGCAGTTAGATGTAAAGACAACCTTTCTCCATGGGGATTTGGAGGAAGAGATATATATGCATCAACCACAAGGATATGAGGTCAAAGGGAAGGAGAAACTAGTGTGCAGGTTGAAGAAGATCTTGTATGGCTTAAAACAGGCTCCAAGGTAGTGGTATCTAAAATTTGACAGGTTTATGTCTGAACAAGGTTATACTAGATGTCACTTTGATCATTATGTTTATATCAGAAGGCAAAATGATGGCAACTATATTATATTGTTATTGTATGTAGATGACATGCTTGTTGCAGGTTCTAACATGCAAGAAATAAATGTGCTCAAAGGAAAATTGGCAAACGCATTTGCAATGAAGGATTTGGGTACTGCAAAACAAATCCTTGGTATGAGAATAACTAGAGACGGGAAGAATCGAAAATTAACATTGTCTCAAAATGAGTACATAGAAAAGATGTTGAAAAGATTTAATATGTAGAATGCAAAACCAGTTATTATACCTTTGGCTATCCATTTCAAACTAAGTAAGGAGGTGTGTCCCAAGACTCAGGAAGAAATGGTCTGTATGTCTAATGTTCCATATGCATCAACAGATGGAAGCTTAATGTATACAATGGTATGCACAAGGCCCGATATTGCACATGTTGTGGGAGTTGTAAGTAGGTACATGAACAATCCAGGAAAGGAACATTGGATGGCGTTGAAATGGATTCTTAGGTATTTGAGAGGTACCATAGATCTTCATTATTCTTTGGTGCTTCAAACATTGCTTTAGAGGGATATGTTGATGCAGATATGGTAGGTGATTGAGATAACAAGAGGAGCACCACAGGGCATGTGTTTATTGTAGGTGGAAAAACTGTCAGTTGGGTTCAAAACTGAAATGTGTTGTTGCACTCTCAACAATGGAAGCATAGTATGTTGCTGCTATAGAGGCTAGCAAAGAAATGATTTGGTTATAACGGTTTCTGGATGAATTGGGTAAGACACAGGAGTTGGGAGGGTTATACAGTGACATCTAGAGTGCCATACATCTTGCAAAGAACTTTTCATTTCATTCCAAGTCTAATAATGTATAGCTCAAGTACCTTTTCATATGGTTAGTGTTGGAAGATGGATAGTTGAAGCTAGAAAAGATACACACTAGCTAGAATCCTGCAAATATGTTAACAAAATTTGTAACCAGGGAGAAATTGAGATTCTGGTCAGTTTCAATTGATCTTCAAGTATGATGAAGAACATGAGAAACACCAAGTCCAAAGTGGAGTCATTGTTTAGAAAATGAAGTAGCGGTGGAGTTGCTATAATCAGTCTCCAAGTGGGAGATTGTTGGGTGTGGAGCCTGCTTATCTTCTTTATTCAGAGGTATTGCTGCATTGGACCCCAGTTCGTAATGTGGTGGCAGCCTTGCCCGTAAAATGTTCGCTGTCAGGGGGGTCTAGCGGGGGAAATGATGATTATTTGGAGCCTTCCCCTGGCGAGGGATCAGGGGCAGTGCCCCTGAAGCTAAAAATAGATGTAAAATGATCCAAATTGGATCCATAAACGACTATCAAATAACCATGACTGTATCGGGATGAAACAGATCCTTGAAGCATCCAAAATAGCAATCGAAACACCCTGAACCAGTGGCCATGGCAGCTGGCGCAGAACGACGAGGACCTCGGTCAAAGTGCACTGACTGAGGCCCATGGAGACTACGCAGGAGGTCGATGTAGCCCCTGGGAGCCCCGGAATGGGAAAAGGAGCTGATTTTCGATGCGCGATTAGCACCATCGCTGGGCAAACAGGGCCGAAATGGAGGGGCCTTAAGCCCTTGGTCACGTTGGGAGTTGGAGAACCACGGGCAGAGAAACGAAAAGCACCGACGTACGAAGGTGGGACCCATGACCTGGAAACTGGTAGTTTGATTGGAGCACCCTTGAATGGTAAGAGGTTTTGGAGGAGAGCGGAGCGATCCCACTTAGAGATCGACGCGTGGTAGCGGAAGTGAGAGGAAAACCACTGTGATCGCGCATTATCGGTCGAGCAAGTCAACTGCGCTCGACGTGCGTATGACGTTGGATCGGGAGGAGCCCAGATCGAACGGCTAAGATTGCGCCCGATAGAAAAAAGAGGAATCGATAGGGAATTAAGCCGCGATTTAAGGGGATTTGGAATCCGTTGACCACCATGGTGGAGAAAGAATGTATCCATGGCATAACCGAATAAACGAATCGACGAACAGGCTGGCACTGTTCCGATGGAGACATGTGGCTACATTCTAAGCGCTCATGCTGATGCCGAAGAGGGAACTCCAAGCATGCAGGCGGTAGGCGAATCGATGTAGGCAGGAGAGGAGTCGAACAGGCATGGAGATCGAATGGCTAAAGCCATGAAATGAGACCGTTGAATGAAGATTCAGAGAGAGGAGGAATAGAGAAGAGTCCAAGCGACCAAGAGAGACAGTGAACAGTGAACCTTGAGAGGAGGACTGAGCACAGAGAGCAGTAAAGCCAAGCAGAGGAGACAGAGGGCCGAGCTGACCACAGGTAGCATCAAGCACCAGAGAGCTTGAGGAATCAAGCCTTCCCATAGAGGAATCTGTCCGGATTGAGCATCATAGTTGGCTCTTTCCACTGTAGACCAAGGGTCACAGAGCTGGTAGGAAGAACAAGAGTCTGTGTACTCCGAGTGGCTTGGGGAATCCAAGAACCACCCTGCCAAGAAAAATCTGCTTCAGGAGAACTCATATTGAGTCCCTGTATTGTAATTTCTCTGCTGAAAGACACAATAAAACAAGGCCACCAATGAAGCTGGACCGGAGACGTAGCCCTGGAGAATAGGGTGAACTCCTTATTAAAAACTACTTGTGTCTTTGTGTTGCTTACTGTATTTCTCTGTTGTCTTTCCATTTATTTTCTGTGTATTGGCAATCTGATCGATCCGTTGTTTCAATAACACAAAACACACACACCATCACATGAGTCTGTAATACCTTTTGTTTAATAAATCTTCAACTGAGGTCACTCATAGGGTGATTATTAGATCAAGTGGTATCAGAGCTCTAGGCTGTAAGGTTAGACAAGCTTGTGTTGGTTTAGCTGTGAATGCTCACTAGATCAAAGCTCAAATTAGGAGAAGGAGATTTGGTGGAAACTAATCCTAAAATTGGGAGAGTCTATTCTCGGAAGACAATGTCAGAGGAAGGTTCTATAGGGCCAGACCCTCAATTCATAGAAAGTTTCCTAGCTATAAAGTCTATGGTAGAAGAAATGTATAGGGACTTTAGAAAGCATAAGGGTGAAGATTCATCAGGCTCTAAGCAAGATAAAGAAGAAGATGAATCTCATTCCCATGACCACTCCAAAGGAAAGGGGAGAGAGGAAAGCTTCCCTACACCTCCTAGTAGCCCTATGCATAATAAGAAGGCATATTTGATTAAGTTAGATGTTAAATTTGATTTGCCTATATATGATGGAGAGCTAAATGCTGAAAAGTTGGACAATTGGATTAGACAAATTGATGTGTATTGCAGAGTACAAAATATAGACTCAGACAAGAGTAAGATTCAACTGGCAAGCCTACGCTTAGGAGGCACTACCTTGGTTTGGTGGGAAGGTAGAACCGAAGTTGATATGAGGAAGCATGGTAAGACCATCTCTGTCTTGAGTGGATTTGTTATTGCAGTAAAAAAGCAGTTCTATCCATTGACCTACATGCAACAAGCCATGATGAGTTGGCAAACTCTTTGGCAGTTGAAAGGGCAAAGTGTACAAGGGTATACTCAAGAGTTCAGAAAGAAAGCATTGATGTTGGGTATTTCATTAGACTCACCAGAAACGCTTTTGAAGTACATTGGTGGTCTACACAGCTACTTGAGGCATACCATCCTCATGTTTAATCCCACTAGTATAGATGAGGTATCTGTACAAGCTACTCATCTAGAAGCTAGAGGAAAGAATGGAAATCCAGAAGTTGGGGGACCATCCCAACCCACTGTAAGCAAGAGCAAGGAGAAAAGAAAGCAGAAGTGGAAAGCAAGGAAAGCTAACACTACACAGAAAGGCAAAGCTTCATGCACTCACTGTAAAAAGGAGGGGCATGATGATGAGCACTATTGGATTCTGCATCCAGAGCTGAGACCTAAGAATTCCGAGGGCAAGAAGAAGAAGATTGTTGTAGTTATTCAGAAATATTTGGGGTCAGACTCAGGAGATGAAACAATCATTGCAGCCACAGGTATAAAAGGTAAGAATTCTGAAGCATCTACTAGTAATTCTGCTCAATCTGTTATTGATGGAGAACATGAGAGAAAAAGGCATGAGCTTTTCCATATTCGAGTTGTTTCCAAAAATCAAAAGATTGATACTTTGTTTGATAGTGGCTCACAATTAAATCTAATTTGTAAAGCAATTGTAAAGAAATTGGGATTAGCAACTTCAACTCATAAGAAGCCATACCCATTAGGATGGTTGAATGATAAAGCACAACTACAAGTGACTAGATAGTGCAAACTCAAGTTTTCTTTTGGGTCAGCATCTGTAGATGAGGTTGAATTAGATGTAATTCCTTTGGATATATGTGGAATTGTTTTAGGAAGTCCTTACTTGTATGATAGAAAGGCTATTTTCTATAGAGCTGAGAACAAGTATCTACTTTTTAAAGCTGGAATTGAATACTTTGTAAGAGCTCATAAGCTCAAGAATAATTATACTCTCATAAACTCAGGACAGATGAAAAGAATGATAAATTCCTGCAAACAGTTCTTACTAATGGTTGTAAAGGAAAAGAAAACTGATAAAACCAATGTATTTGAGGGTTGTAATTCTGATCAGCAAGCTGATATAGAAAAGATTGTTTCAGAGTATGATGTCTTGTTTCAAGAACCTCAAGGTCTGCCACCCAAAAAGGGAATAGTACATGATATTGTTTTGCAGCAAGATGTTCCTTTGCCTAACATTGGGATGTATAGGTTATCTGCTTTAGAGAATGTTGAAATCAAGAAGCAGGTGCAGGAGTTGCTCGAGAAAGGGTTCATCAGGCCTAGCACATCACCATGTGGGTCACCAATCGTTTTGGTGAGAAAGAAAGATGGCTCGTGGAGAATGTGCATTGATTATCGAGCACTGAATAAATAACAATAAAAAATTGTTATCCCCTTCCTCGCATAGATGATCTTTTAGATCAACTGAAGGAATTTGTTTATTTCACCAAGCTGGATTTGCACAGTGGATACCATTAGGTCAGAGTTGCAGAGCAAGATGCATGGAAGACTGCTTTCAAAACAAGGCAGGGATTGTATGAATGGCTGGTTATGCCTTTTGGCTTGACCAATGCCCCTGCTACTTTCATGAGATTAATGAATGATGTACTTAGACCTTTTCTTGATGATTTTGTTATTGTGTACCTGGATGACATTCTGATTTTTAGTAAAACATGTGAAGAACATTTAAAGCATGTTAAGCAGACATTAGATGTTTTGAAAAGAGAAAAAATTTATGTTAAACTCTCCAAATGTGAATTTGGAAAAACCTCTCTAAATTATTTGGGTCAAATAGTAGGGGGAGGTGAATTTAAAATAGATCCCTCTAAAGTGGCAGTCATTGTAAACTGGCCTAAGCCCAAGTGTACTACAGAAGTGAGAAGCTTCTTAGGAGCAGCACAGTATTGGAGGAAGTTCATTTCAAATTTTTCCTCAATTGCAGCTCCCTTACATGCTTTGATAGGATTGAACAAGGTGTTTCAGTGGGGAGGCAAACAGTAGAAAGCCTTCGACACCTCGAAGGAGAAGAATAGTACAACACCTGTACTAGCACTTCCAGATCTATAAAGACCATTTGAGATCCAAACTGATGACAGTTACTATGCCATGGGAGTAGTGTTGACATAGCACGATAAACCCATATGTTATCATTCTGAGACTTTTAATCTTGCAGTAGTCAACTATCCTACATATGATAAGGAATTGTATGCATTAGTTCAGAGTGTGAAAAAGTGGAAACATTACTTAATGGGCAAAGAAACAGTGATACATACTGATCATCAGCCACTTCAATACCTACACTCCCAAACTAAGTTGCAACAATCAAGACATTATAGATGGATGGGTTTTCTACAATAGTTTCATTTAGTTGCAGACATGTTATCTAGACCCATTATAAATGCATCTACCATACTTAAGCATAATTCTGTCCTGCATGAAAGCTACATAGAACAGTATGCTCAGGATATGGAATTTAAAGATGTATATGCAACTTTGAGTCAAGGCAAAAGAGTAGAAGAATTGGCCTATCATCTAAAGGAGCGACTCTTATATCATTGTGGGAAACTCTGCATTCCATAAACTGAGAGAGCAAAGATAATTAGGGAAGCACGCATTTCTTTGATATCAGGTCACTTTGGGGTAAGTAAAATAGTTGCACAGCTGCAAAGGTTCTGTTATTGGCTGAGAATGAGTGAGACAGTTTCTAGATACGTAAAGGGATGTGCTATGTGTGCTAAAAGCAAGCCCAGCTACAGAAAACTAGGCTTGTACACTCCATTGCCAGTTCCTTCTCACCCTTGGGAAAGCATTTCCATGGATTTTGTTGGAGGATTGCCCAAATCTAGGAAAGGTCATGATTATCTATATGTTGTTGTGGACAGGGTCAGAAAAATGTGTAATTTGATACCCTGTAGTAAACAGATTACAATTGAACAAACTGCAAAATTATTCTTTGAACATGTATGGGCTCATTTTGGATTACCTACTTCTATTATATGTAATCAAGACACCTGATTTGTGGGAAAGTTTTGGTCCAGTCTGTGGGAACTAATGGACACCAAATTAAAGAAAAGCATAGCTTTTCATCCACAAACAGATGGCTAGACAGAAGTAGTTAACAAGACAGTGATCCAGTTACTGAGAGGATATTGCAGCAAACACCTAAGCTTTGGGATGAACACTTGTGTTATGTGCAGCATGTTTACAATAGAGCCAAACACTCTTCTACCCAGAGACCTCCTTTCGAGACCTACTTTGGTTTCATACGAAGGTCTCCCTTGGATTTTGTCTTTGGTAAAGATACCATGGTTGATAGACACAGTGATGTGGACAGGGAAACTAGGTCCATTGAACAGATCCAGGAGATCCACCAAGCAGTACAGGAATAGCTGGAAAAGAGCCAGGCCAAGTACAAGGCTAGGCATGATAAGCATCGAATGGAGCATAGCTTTCAAGTTGGAGACCAAGTCTGGCTGTATATCAGCAAGGACAAGATGCGAGGTGAAGGTAAAAAGCTAAAACCTATCAGGTATGGACCCTTCACGATACTTGAGAAGATTGGTGAAAATGTTTTTCGCCTTGATCTGCCAGCTTACATGCACATCTACTCAGTCGTGAATGCAGATTGCTTGAGATTGTTTGAACATTAAATGATTGAGGACCCTGAAGAGCAGAGTCAATTGCCTTCTGTTGATGACCTGCTACTTGAATATCTTAATGAGTTGCAAGAAGATACAGTGCTAGACAGGAAGGTAAGGACGACGCACAGTGGACAGGTAGAATACCTCAGGATTGGGCTTAAAGGTTCGAAGCCAAGTAGTGTGAAGTGGATTGAGATTGGACAAGTGAGATAGCAGTTTCCTCACTCAGTCAATGCTTGAAGAAAACCAACTTTTGGTGGTCCAAAAGCTTTTCAGTAGGAAGGCCGTGATCTAAATCGGCTCCATAAACGAATATCAAAGAACCATGACTGTATCGGGACGAAACAAATCCTTGAAGAATCCAAAACAGCAATCGAAACACCCTAAACCAGTGGCCATGGAAGCTAACGTGGAACGACGAGGACCTCGGTCAAAGTGCGCTGACCGGGGCCCATGGAGACTGTGCAGGAGGTCGATGTAGCCCCTCGAAGCCTCGGAATGGGAAAAGGAGCGCATCGCTGGGAAAACAGGGTCGAAATGGAGGGGCCTTAAGCCCTTGGTCACGTTGGGAGCCAGAGAACGCAAGCGGAGAAACGAAAAGCACCAACTTACGAAGGTGGGACCCATGACCTGGAAACCGGAAATTTTGATCGGGGCGCCCTTGAACGGTAAGAGGTTTTGGAGGAGAGCAAAGTGATCCCACTCAACGATCGACGCGTGGTAGTGGAAGTGAGAGGAAAACCGCTGTGATTGGGCATTATCTGTTGAGCAAGTCAACCGCGCTCGACGTGGGTATGACGTTGGATCGGGAGGAGCCCAGATCGGGCGACTGAGATTGCGCCCAATAGAAAGAAGTGGAATCGACAGGGAATTAAGCCGTGATTTAAGGGAATTTGGAATCCGTTGACTGCCACGGTGGAGAAAGAATGTATCCATGACATAACCAAAGAAACGAATCGATGAACAGGCTGGCGCTGTTTCGAAGGAGACACGTGGCTAGTTCCTGAGTGTTCATGCTAACATTGAACAGGGAACTCCAAGCACGCAGGTGGTAGGTGAATCAATGTAGGCGGGAGAGGAACTGAATAGCCATGGAGATCGAATGGCTAAAGCCATGAACAGAGACGTCGAATGAAGATTCAGAGAGAGGAGGAATAGAGAAGAGTCCAAGTGACCAAGAGAGACAGCGAACAATGAACCCTGAGAGGAGGACTGAGCATAGAGAGTAGTAAAGCCAAGAAAAGGAGACAGAGGGCTGAGCTGACCACAGGTAGCATTGAGAACCAGAGAGCTTGAGGAATCAAGCCTTCCCATAGAGGAATCTATTCGGATTGAGCATCATAGTTGGCTCTTTCCACTGTAGACCAAGGGTCACAGAGCTGGTAGGAAGAACAAGAGTTTGTGTACTTCGAGTGGCTTGGGGAATCTAAGAACCGCCCTACCAAGCAAAATCTGCTTCACGAGAACTCATATTGAGTCCCTGTATTGTAATTTCTCTGCTGAAAGACATAATAAAACAAGGCCACCACTGAAGCTGGACCAGAGACGTAGCCCTGGAGAATAGGGTGAACTCCTTATTAAAAACTGCTTGTGTCTTTGTGTTGCTTACTGTATTTCTCTGATGTCTTTCCATTTATTTTCTATGTATTGGCAATCTGATCGATCCGTTGTTTCAATAACACAGAACACACACACCATCACATGAGTCTATAATACTTTTGTTTAATAAATCTTCAACTAAGGTCACTCATAGGGTGATTATCAGATCATAAAATTTCCTTGTAAAATGTTGTAATTTCATAGTCAATCTGGGCCATTCATTAGGTGGAGATCTAATAGTAGAAGTTATGTTTAATTTAGGGTTTGTTGTCGTAGAAGGCAACTGCTTGCTATATATGAGGGAATTGTATTGCGTCTATGTAGATCTGTTTTCTGAGTGAGAAAGAGAGAGGAAATTGTGTGAGAGCAAAGAAGGAATTACAACAGATCTCTTGTAGGTTGTATCTCTTCATTTTGTTTGATAATATAAAGAAAGGACTGGCATCCTTGAAATCATAGGATGCCCATTGGTTGGGGATTGGATCTTCTTGGACTTTCTTTAATGGCTAGGTCCTCTTTGGATTAATAGTCAATTCTCTGATTGCATGCACTTGCAGTGCTCCAATGGCTTTACAACCCGTTCCATTGGATTGAGAAGACCCAAAAACTCCAAAAATGACTTTCCAATCTCTGCAATTGGACTTCCGTTGATCTAGGGTTGACCTCCTCTCTTGGTGGCCCTAGGCTTCCTTAAATTTAAACATAGAAAAATCACATAAAGAAGTTCCTTTCTGACTCTGCAACCTATTACATTGTATTTAGAGCATCCAAATCATCTAGAAATGACTATTCTTGAGCCAAAATTGGTAAAAAATTGAAGAAGTTATGGTCTCTTTAGTTTTCCCTAGGAAAACTCCAGCAAATCTAGAGAAACTCCAGTTAACCCCACCAAATTTGGAGTAGTGCCAGATTTGTTGGACCTGCCAAAACTGGCACCAACTTAATACGCACTTAATTAATTTTTAATCATGGTTATATTAATGTTAATCCCACTTAGCACATTAAAATCACGCGATTAGCATTAGCACCATCCTTTGGTTATGAGGTAAGGTCACATGTGGAGATTAAGGTTAGCGGTTACCTCCCAATCTGCCACGTGCATCTCTTGAAATACAAATTGTGCCCCATGTTTATTAAGTCCAATGGTTGTGGTATGGCAGAAAATGGTGCTTGTGTGGGTTTGACTCTGGCCTCCAAACTATAAGTTTACCCGACCTTTGAGCGAGCACGTGGCGGCCTCTGAGCTTGCCACATGTGAGCCTCTCATTGGTCCACCTCAATGCCTTTGACCAATAACATGCCGACAATTGTCAAAATTTGATTGAGTCAATTGTCATAATATTCTAGGAATATTCTAAGGAATATTCCTTGGTATATTCTTTTTGCTAACTGGGCTATATGGATCCCTAATCAGCGTCCCAGTCAACATGTACCCAAAATTTTGGATGTTTAACAAAATGGACAGAGGTCTCTATATTTCTCATACGAACTCCATTTTGAGTGAAACAAGTTGCATTGGGATCATACCATCGATACGTATGCGGTCATTTTATTTTTGAATAATTCTGAGCACTTTGATTTTTAAGCAATTTTTTGCCCCTAATGCCAATTCGGATCACAACTAGATACAAATAACTCCTGACGATCATGAAAAAACTACCTTCACATGGGCTTGGGGAACATTTTCCTACCAAGTCCTTCCATTGGCCTCTGTAATGCACCTGTTACCTTTCAAAGGGAAATATCAGGAATTTTGTCTGAACTAGTTAATGATAGTGTTGAGATTTACATGGACTCCTTTACCCCATACGGAGATTCCTTTATAGAAGCTTTGAAAAAATTAGAGAAAGTAATTAAAAGATGAAAGAAAACACATGTTTCTCTGAGTATAGTCAAATTTCATATCATGATGAAAGGAGGAATAATGTTGGGACACTTGCTTTCAGCTACAGGAATTCATGTTGATCCTGTGAAGGTAGAGTTAATCTTAAAATTTTCTATGCCTAAGACACTGACATAGGTACACAACTTTATTGGTTATGCTGGCTATTATAGGCGTTTCATAGAAAAAAAATCTAAAATAACATTCCCACTTTTTCAATTTCTACCTAAAGATGTAGAATTTATGTGGACAGATGAATGTGAAGCAGCTTTTGTAGAAATCAAAGAAATAGTATGCAAGAGTCCGATATTACACAGTCATGACTTGAAACTCCCATTTCACATCTCTATTGATTCTTCTCAAATAGAAGTAGGGCGTTTCTGGGCAACAGGAGGACAAGAAACCGTACACAATTTATTATGACAGTGAGAATTTGACTCCTACTGAATTAAACTATACAGTAACTGAAAAGGAGTCCTTGGCTGTCATTTATGCTATTAATAAATTTCATAATTATATCACAGAGTACCCTACTTTCATGCACACTAATCATACAACTATCAGGTATCTGATTAACAAATCAATAACCACTAGTCGTGTTACAAGATGGTTATTGTTAATTCAAGAATTTGATATTACCATTGTAGATAAACCAGGGAAAGATAATGTAGTTGTAGATTTCCTGTCTAGGATGGATACTAGTAATGAAGGTACACATATAGAGGATAGTTTTCCATATGAACATCTTTTTCTGATTTCTACTCACATGTTGTGGTATGCAGATATTGCTAACTATCTTACTACAGGACAGGTGCCTCAATAGTTTCCTTATAGAGAACAACGAAGGATTATCCATCATAGTGCTCTTTATTCATGGATAGATGGATATCTCTTTTACACAGGATTTGATGAGCAAATCTGGTGTTGCATAAGTGGAGATGACATCTATGATGTCCTGAAAGCTCCACATGATGGCCTCTGTGGGGGACATTTTATAGATAAGCGGATAGGTCATAAGGTGTTACAAATGGGATACTATTGGCCTCCTATTTCTCATGATGCAAGGAAGTATGTTAGAGGGTGTGATAGTTTCCAGTGGATGGGTCGGCCTAGTCGGGCAAATGAAATGACATTACAGCCATGAATAGCTCTTAAGCCCTTTCAAAAATGCGCTATCGATTTAGTTGGTCCATTTAATCCGCCTTCACATCAGAAAGTTCACATTCTGGTTTGCACGAATTACATGAAAAAGTGGGTAGAGACCAAGGTTGTTGTGAAAGCAACAAAATAGGTTGTCTCAGACTTTTTATTTGAAGAAATTCTTGTACAGTATGGAACTCCTAGAGAGATAGTTTCATATGGAGGGGCATAGTTTACATCACATCTGATAGTAGGACACATGAAAAAGTATGTAATCAAGCATAGTGTAACATCTCCATATCACCCTCAAGTAATGGTCAAGTCAAAAGCACCAACAAGGTACTAGAGAATATTCTTACAAAGACTGTAGCGAACCATTGTCGGAATTGGGCTGAAAATCTTCCTGAGACACTGGGCGTATAGAACAACATGGCGGAACACAATAGGGTTTTCACCATATGAGATTGTCTATGGGAAATCCCCTTTGTTTCCAGTGGAATTCGAAATTAAGATGCTCAGGATAACCCTTGAAGTAGGTTTAGATCTTTCAGAAGCCCAGAAACACTGACTGGAACAGTTGAATGAGTTGGATGAAATTCGTTTGGTAGTTGTCTAGAATACTGCTACAATCTAGCAGCAACGAACTAAATGGAACGATAAATTCATTAAGAAAAATGTGTTTCAAAGAGGATATTAGGCATTACTCTATGATTCTTGGTTCAAGGATTTTAAGGGAAAACTTTGCTCCAGGTGGATGGGACCATATGAAGTTGACATGGTGTTCGATAATGGGATTGTTAGACTTATAACAATTGATGAGGCACATACTCCTTTGATCGTGAATGGAAATCACCTCAGATTATATCACCGTCCAACTTCAAGAGACTCCTTTATTAAATATCTCTCTGATAACTCTGGTTTTGAAGTTATTAGTGCAGGGAATTCCTCCTCTGCACCCCTAATTTAATATATCTATATATCTATATATATATATATATATATATATATATATATATATATATATATATATATATATATATATATATAATGTTGTTACTACTCTATCAATATTTTTCTTGCAGGTACCTCACTAGCATTGTTACTCCTCTGGTGTTGTTACTCTAATGATGGAAATTTTGTCTAAATACTTCATTGGTGATGTTACTCCTCCGGTGTTGTTACTCTGATGATGGAAATTTTGTCTAAGTACTTCACTAGTCTTGTTACTATGATCATGGTGATTTTGACTAAGTACTTCAGTGGTGTCATTACTCCTCCGATGTTGTTACTCCATCGGGATTTCGTCCAAGTATTCTAGCGATTTATATAGATATATCTATATATATATATATATATATATATATATATATATATATATATATATATATATATATATATATATATATATATATATATATATATATATATATATAGATATATATATATATATATATAATGTTGTTACTACTCTATCAATATTTTTCTTGCAGGTACCTCACTGGCGTTGTTACTCCTCCAGTGTTGTTACTTTAATGATGGAAATTTTGTCTAAGTATTTCACTCGTGATGTTACTCCTTCGGTGTTGTTATTTTGATGATGGCAATTTTGTCTAGGTACTTCACTTACGTTGTTACTCCTCTTGTGTTATTACTATGATCGTGGTGATTTTGACTAAGTACTTAAGTGGTGGCATTACTCCTCTGATGTTGTTACCCCTCTAGTGTTGTTACTCCATCATGATTTCATCTAAGTATTCTGGTGTTGCTACTCCTCTGATGTTGTTACTCCTCTGGGGCTATTATTCCTCTGGTGTTGTTATTCCTCTAGTGTTGTTACTCCGTCGCGATTTCTTCTATGTAGTCCAGTGTTGTTACTCCTCCGATGGTGTTACTCCTCTAGTGTTGTTACTTCGTCACGATTCCAACTAAGTGTTCAAGTCGTGTTGTTACTCCTCAGGTGTTGTTACTCCCCCGATTTCGTTACTCCGTGGGTGTTGTTACTCCCTCCAATGTTGTTACTCCTTCATTGCTGTTACCTTGTCAAGGTAAGTTGCTAGGTGCATCCCTAATCGACTTCGTGGATTTGATTAATAATTCATGTGACATGACTTGATATGCCCACAGACGGCCATCTGTTAGTTGGGGGGAGGTACTATAATAAATGAAAAAGATTCTATAATAATGACTTGTTATTATTATTATTAAACATTGTGCTAAGTGCATACACTCCATGATTTTCCACCATACTTACAATTATTGATCAAGGATTTGTAACCTCTCAAATCATTTCCAACACTACAAAGTAATTACAATTATTATCATCCATTATTACCATTATCTGCCATGATTTTTCTAGATTTCACCATTTTCCTCTTGGTTTTCACTCTCACTGCACACCATCGTTATCATAGATCTCATTGCAAATCTACCTGATGACACTCCTCCTCGATGGTTTGATGTTACTCTAAAGTGTTGTTATAAAGCCACAGCAGAATGGGTTGGCAGGTTGTGAGACATGAACCAGCGAGCATAGAGCAAGTTCGAAACAATGCAGATGTTTGGAAAATCTTCTTGGATGTGGGGTGACATGTGTATTTTGAGAGGCTACAAGGATTTGACGAAGCCATCACAGTTGAATTTGCATTAAACCTGGAAGGAAATCATTCTAGAGTCTGTGGCCTAGATATTTCTCTCACGGTGGAAGATATTTCGATTGCCAGTGGGTTGTAGCGAGGAGGTCATAAATGGTTCTCTCGGAAGTCTCCTCTGTCCAAGTTTCTAGAATTGTGTTTGAAGTATGGGGAGATAGAGGTCCGAAAAGGAAGAGGGTATGATCATAAATCTTTGCCATATCCATGGGGAGAGGTGGCATATTTTGTTATGAGGTATGTTACCTGCGAAGGTCGTTTCTCTACACTATTTAAGTATCATTTCAAACTCCCTGCATGCCTTCGGTTTCGGCATGCACAAGTTCATTCTTTAGACATGTCATACTTCTTATCGGGCATCCTTCACTTAATGGTGCAATTTTTCCACCAGTCTTGAAAGCCATTAGTAGTTCTCACAAATCATGGGTTGGTTAGATTACTGGTGGTGCATGCTCTGTCTCGAACCTCTATGGCTTGGCCATAATTCACCGAGCTAGTGGAGGAAGAACTTGTGGGTATGTTGCCTACAAGGGAGGAGGAAGAAGACTTAGCAGTAGAAGAAGAGGCCATAGACAATGTTGTTCCAACATCGCTTGTTGGCCCAATAGAGATAGATGCAATGGAGATAGAAGAGAGTGCAGTCGATGTTGCTCCATAAGAACCAGCGTCGACTGCCAATTTAAGAGGAGAATCACCACCCTTGGATGCAGTTATAGGTGGTGCTGACACACAAGAACCAGCATCACCTATCTAAGCAATTGAAGAACTTTTGGTTGAGAATGTAGGTGGTGCTATTACACAAGAACTAGCACCACCTGTCGAAGCAATTGAATAACTTCTGGTCGAAAATGTAGGTGGTGCTGACACACAAGAACCAACACCACTTGTTCAAACAGTTGAAGAACCTTTGGATGGAAATGTAGGTGGTGCTGCCACACAAGAACTAGCACCACTTGCTCAAATGAATGTGGAACCTTTGGAGGAAACGAGGGCTGCAGTTGATGCCACTCCACAAGAGAAAGTGTCGGTTGTTGGGCAGAAGCACAACTTGGAAGAAGCACATGCAACAAGAGAAAAATGGAGCATATAATATCCGATGAACATAGAAGAAGAGTAAGGAGGGCCTTGTGTCAGCAAGCATTGAGAGAACAAAAATTGATGAGATTATTACTCACTCTCTTTTTCTTGCATCTTTTCCAAAACAGGCAAGGAAATCTCGTTTCTCTAGATGCATAGAGAAATAAGAAGCCTCTTCCCCGATCCTAAAATTTGTTGGGAAAGCTAGGGGAACCATTATCGACACTATTACTCAAAAACCAATGTTGATTGGTGAAATAATTGAGAAAATTGAAGGGTTGGTGGTCAGCACTGTCACACAAGAACCAGTGCTGACCAAAGGACAAAATGAAGAAGTTATGGTTGGTACTACTTCTACAGAGACCATTCCTGAGAAGATGGAAGAGGACGTTGATAATTAGACTAACCCACAAGGGCTAGAGACCATTATTGAGCATATGGAGGAGGATGTTGCTGATAAGATTAACCCACGAGGGTTAGAAACCATTCCCGAGGAGATGGAAGAGGATGTTAATGATCATACTAACCCGCAACGGTTAGAAACCATTCCTGAGAAAATGGAGGAGGATATTACTAACAAAACTAACCTACAAGGGCTAGGAACTAGTCCTGTATAGATGGAAGAGGCTTTCGAGTAGCAACGTAACTACAAGGAGATGGTGTCAAAGAAAATACCCCACAAGACCCTGCAGTGAATTCTAGAGCCACAAAGGGAAGACATGAAGGTCTTGAGACCTGAAGAAGGATATTGCGGGGTTGTTCCCCGAGTTGAGGAACAAACAGAAGAAATCAAAGTAAAGAAAGAACCAGTTGACGATTTTGTCAACGTTAACCCACCAGGCCTTGGGCCAACTTTGAAGCTTGTGGAAGAAGTTGTTGTAAAAGAAGAGTTCATCGAGTAATGTGAAAAAAGGAAACTCCCTTTCAAGGAAATATGTCAGGCACAATTAAGATAAAACATGTAGTTGAAAATAGAAATCATGAAATTGAGGAAACAGATGCATCATTTATGAAGAAGAGTGAGGAAGTATAAGAAAAACACTGCGAAGCCCCAGCCTAAAACTATTTCAGTGGAAAAACATATTGAATATAGGCCAATGACTTCAGTGGCCACACAGATAGAGTCAATTTTGCATATGATTGAGGCGTCAGAGTTTGTCATGTCTGCAGAAATTCAGAAGTGGCAAGCTACAACAACTCGCTTTCAACGAGGGACCATTCCTTTAGAAGAACACTGGGAAGGAATAAGGAAAAATCACAAGAAAGTTTCGAAAACATACTCTGACTACATAGAATAGATAGAGAAGGAAAAGCGGAAGTAGGAGAAACATCATAAGCGAATTGAGGGACTGGAAGTACAGGTGAAGCTATTAAAGGCCGATTAGGAAGAAATGTTTACTCTGGCACAGTAGGAAATGGCTTGCCTCCCTCCTTCTCATAGCTACACCTTGTTCCTCCATGAAAAATATCTATTCTTTTTCTTAGAAAGTGTCCGACAGGAGCTTAATATAAGCCTCTGGGAACAAAGATGTCTGCAAAATATGATCTTTCACAACTTCACATTGATCATTGCAACTCTAACCAAGACTTGCACAAGCGACGAACTACATGAGGACATGCAGTAAGACCAGCTTGGGGGAGATATTGGTGGCTAGATTTGCATACTTTTACTCACCCTTTTTACCCTGTTCTTTTTATCCATTTCATGCCAATAGTGTATAATCGATATCTTAAAATTCACAGGTATACCTCTTGTCATGTATTTATGGATTATTGGTCAATGAAGCATAGTCATAGGGAATTATTACCTAAGCAACTTGCTAATTTAGTTATTTCTGCAGATTTAAAGGGAGAATGACCAGGACCATGATTCACTGAATGATGCCATCAAATATGGCAGCACTATCCTTGAACATTGGCTGCAATAGTGAATACATCTCTTGATTGAGACGTGACTATCTTTTAACATTATGTTTCGTTCTGAAAACGACCATGTAATTAAAGGTAGATAGTGCCATAATTCTAGGATTTGTATTATTGACAAATTGTATAAAGTAGAGTTGCGAGTTGTGAAAGTTACCATTGTTAATAGTCATTAAGGTTACAGGATAAATACTCTAACTTTGAGTCTGTAACACCATACTTCTAATATTTCTTTAATTAATGGATGTTTTATTTTCTAATCATATCGTGATTCGTTGGTCTCACCACATCCCTGATCAGGGAGTTGCGCCCACTCTCCTGACCAGGTGCTACTAGATTAGATGTGTGTTCGGTTTATTTCCATGAGTTTATTATTGCTATGAATGTTTATTAGTATGTTGTTGTCAGTTCCAAGTGTTGTTACTCTTATTGTTGTAACAATTATTACTTGTTGTTACTCTTATTTACTGTTATGGTATTTCTTACTGTCACACATTGATGAATTTATAGTCAATGTTCAATGCTGGGTAGGGAAACGGTGGTCTACACATACAATGCACGATAGCCTTGAAACAACTGGTAGAACCTCGGGTTGACAATTAAATGTGGTTTGGGTGAATTACATGATTCATACTTGGACACCAATAGTTAGATTTGAAGAAAGTGTGCATGTAATGGGCAATTAATGAATTGCTCAATCTGAAACTAAGTATGCGCCCATGAATTTGATGATGGATTAGATGCAATAGATCTGAAATGACTATATTGATAATGGATTGATTTGATCTATAATATTTATGTCTAATGCTTGTTTTATTATGTATGCCAAGAGATGGGTTTTTTTTTTGAAGGTCTGATGTGAAGAAAAACTATAATTTAATAGTTGCAGATATGTACGCGGGTTTGATAACATGAAAGGCTCATACATACATGGGTTTAATTTTGGTAAGTCGTGTATCGATTCTGCACTTTGGATAGATTTGTATGTGAGTTTGGTTCCTGGAAAGCGCGTACACATGGGGAAGTGTTTTGTGGAAATCACGTATATAAGCTAGGTTTGTTTGAATAAGATGTTTTATCAGTCTAATTAGTCTTGATGTGTTTCTACTATCTTTCAATGAAGTCTTACTTGATGATATGGGTTTAACAGTGATGATTGAAGTTGAATTGATTGATTGAAGAGTGATGATGCTGCTAGTTGTATGTGATTGAAGATCTGTGATGGTTCCATGATTATTTCAGAGTAATTCAGTGGTTCAGGTTGTAACTTAGTGTTTGTTTCAGAATCAAAATGATTCAGTTTCAGGGTTAAATGTTCTGAGATCTATATGCGGGTATGATTCAAGGAAGTCATGTATACACACGAATTTGCTAAAGTAAAGTAGCGTATATATTTTGACCTTTTATTGGTGAGGGTTTTAAGTTGGTTCAGTTGGTTGATGCAGTGTTTGGGTTCAGTATTGGTATTCTGGTTACAATGATCTAGGTTATTTTATTGTTTGAGAATAAATTGATTAATTTAGGTCTCGGTGTATAATTTTACTGTAAATTCAACAACTTATGTGATATTCTAAAAAAAATACAAGAATCTACTCTACTCAGTAGCAGAAACAAAAATTGATCGATGAAAACAATAAGCATGAAAGGAATAATTTCAATTGCACATAAAACAATATTCTTTTTTTGGGAAGAAACTGCTCAAAACCCTGGCTCTCTATATTGCATTAACTAGAAGATCTCAGAAGAAAATACAATTCTTGTTCAAATCGAACAATTCCTGCACAAGTACAATCTATCTCTACTTCAAAAACCATCTCAAGCCAACACTTAGCCAATTTTGATGCCTACCAAGCCCCTACTTAATTGCACAATTCCTGAGAGAATTAGCCCATATTTAATTGGGAAATTCCTTACTCATAACTGCCCAATCCATCATAGGCCTTTTGCTGTTTGCATGCACCATTTGTACAACTTGGAAAATTATAAAACTGATAGTACATTGTCCCTTAACTCTAATCTCAACTAGGTCTTCCTATGAACTGATATGCTTAAGTTATTTATGAGTGAATCTTCAATTAATTGGTGGAGATGTGAAGTTGCACTGAACCTGATCCCCACTAATAGACCTCCTACTAGTTCCTCCAACTGTTTGAACTAGTTTAATTGACTTTAACTCAGTTAGAATGAGTTAATAAATTAAAACTCAAAATAACTCAACCTGGACCCCTAAAATTTAGGCATCACTCTACATGACTCTAGATTGTAGTGTCCCACCTTGGAAAGGTTAGTTTTGTGACACTTAGAGAGGGTGATTTTGATGTACAGATATAAGATTATGCTTGAAATACCTATGTACATGCTTATATGTTATATACCTAGTTTGGGTCACCTAGTTGCTATGTTCTTACGATAATATCAATGGTTGTGTGTATAAGAACTGATTTTGGTTAAGAGCATATTATTGATGTTTTCTCTTTTGGTATCCTAGTTTGGACATAGGTGTATGACATGGATGGTGATTCAGGATTGAGACACATAGATCCATGGATGATCATGGTTATGTGGAACATATGGTTAATTACGATTTATGGATGATACATGATTTATATGATTATATATATTTAATCCTGTAATGAGAAAGATATGGTAGAGGACATGGTTATTTGCAAACAAGGATGCTCAATTTATAAATGATCGTGGAAGTCATGATACATGATTTTTATGATTATATATACTTAAAATTGTATTGAGAAGGATGTGACAGGGGACCTGGCTATTTGCAAGCAAGGAAGCTCAAATTGTAAATAACTGTGGAAGTCATGTTACATGATTTTTATGATTATATATGCTTAATATTGTATTGATCAGGATGTGACAAGGGACCTGGTTATTTGCAAACAAGGATGCTCAAATTATAAATGACTGTGGAAGTCATGATACATGATTTTTATGATTATATATGCTTAATATTGTATTGAGTAGGATGTGACATGGGATATGGTTATTGGAAAACAAGGATGTTCAAATTATAAATGGTTGTGGAAGTCGTGCACAATCTTTGGTAAAATGTGAATAAGTTAATTATGAAATTCATTGATTCCTTTAGTTTATGAGATTGCGATGTGTGCAGGTCTTGGAATAAGGCCTTACCAGTGAAACATCAGATGGGTATGAGCTCAGAATCATTAGCTTAAGGTGAAGCGTGGAGTTTCAAAGCAAAGTAGATGAGAAGCCATGGAAATTAGGGTGCAGAGTCTTAAATCCATGAAAGATAGAGACGTGGATTCTTGGATCTATAATAAAAGGATTAGGGCACCGAGTCCTAAATCCAAGAAAGATAAAGACGTTGACTCTTGTATCTATAATAAAATGTTTAGGTTTTGAATATTGAATCTTTAGAGTAGATTAGGGCACAAAGTCCTAAATCTACGAAGGCATAGAGATACATGAAATAGGGGTGTGGAATCCCTGTTCTCCGGAATAAAAATACCACTCATGGGTTGATCCAAAAATGGATCCTGGATAAACCTCTAAGTCTAAAAGACTACATGTAAGGGGTAAAAGGTGCCAAATGGCACAAATCCTTGGTAAATCAGAGGACAATGAAAATCACAGGCTGCTCCTAGAAATAGTCTCATTGTAGAGATCTCCTCATTCTGAATCCAACGCAATTTGAATGGGAAAAAATGGACTCCGAATGAAGGAGTTTTTGTAAAATGAAAATTGCCCAATGTCCTTACAAAAGGAGGCAATTTCATTAAATTTTGAACTATATTGAAAATTTTGATTTTAGTATAGGCTATGGGCCAATCCATAGCTGACACGTGGCAGGATGGGATTGGGCCACGTGGCCTTGTTTGATTGGTCAAGAGGAAATATCACATCGCAATTATTTATAAGGCAAGGACCTAGCGATTGCCACTTTATCGCATTGCACAGATTCGTGGGAGGAATTAACAAAGGTTGAGGCTGATGCGACATATGATTGTAATCACCGATATCGGCAGATCACTGTAGGTGATCCCAAAAGGGAAGCACCCTGGGCCAATGCGACTTGTGATTGCGATCGCTGATATCGGCAGATCGCTGTCAGCAATCCCAAAAGAAAAGGTCCCCGGGCCATGCGACTTGCGACTGTGATCGGAACTGGACCCGAAAGGGTTTCGAAATATAAATACATAATATTTCAGATTTGGACCAAAGCCATTTCCACTGGTTTTTGCAATATTTTCCATGTTTTAATATATTTACAAAATATAAAGGGGCAGGCCTTAGAGCCATTGCGACTTACGATAGTGACCTATGGGCGGACCCGATAGGAAAATAAAGCACAATTATGGGAATTTCAAGCCCGGAATTATGTTTTTATGCAGATTGTCCCTTGTTTTTACAACGTTCTCTGCGGAAATAGAGAATGACTGTTTCAGAAGAATTTTAAGCGTTGATTTCCCTTCCGTGCAAAACTAATGGCCACCATACCTTGGGAAATTATCAATGACTGTTAAACACCCTAGAAGGAAGGTGAAGGGATAGCGACTACGAGCCAGAGAGCCCGAGAGATCAAATGAACAGACATGCGTCGATGGGATTAAAAAGTCGTTCCATGACAGAAGCCTGGGGTTGGATTAGTCTGAGAGCATGATTAAGAGGTATAAGCAGGTAGCGCGAAGGCAGAGGAAGCTCCAGAAGCGTAGAGGGGCTTGGACGCTGAGAATTTGCTAAGAGGGAAGTCCACAGTGTGAAGTGAATGCGTCAGCAGAGTTGTAGCACTGAGGAACCCATTGGGAAGCTCGGTGTGCCAGAGCGCTTGATAGGAGATAGCCACTAGAGGTTGGAGAGGCAGAACCAAAGTGCTTAATAGAGCAAAGCCACCAGAGGTTGGAGAGGCAGAACCAGAGCGCTTAATAGAGTGAAGCCACTAGAGGTTGGAGAGGAAGAACAAGAGCGTTTAATAGAGTGAAGCCACCAGAGGTTGGAGGCAGCACATAAATACTTTAGTGAAGCATCAGACAACAAAGAGACTGATTGCTCGAGCTGTTGCTGGTATTGTTTGAGTTGAAGACAGAAGAAGGATTCCAGAGACAGTAAACAATTATGAGGGAGTTAGAGAAGCCAGAAGCTCAAAGGAGTCTCAAAGCATTGACTGAAAGAATTAGTCCAAAGAAGCCTAGAACTGTTTGCAGCTAAAGGACAGCCAGGGGTAAGATGGTATTCTGAGCCCATTGGTTCATTTGTAAACCATATGGAGTTGAGTCAAGGACTTGTAAAAAGAATTCAGCCATAATCCCAAAGAGTCTAATCGAGTTGATTAGAGCTCAAGGAGACGTAGCCCAAGATATCAGGGTGAACTCCATATTACATTGTTGTCTTATGTGTTTTCTTCTTTGCTGCATTATTCACTGTTATATGCATTTATGTATATGTTCAAGCACATTTAAATATCAACATACACAACATATTTTAAAGCACATAATAGCCAACAATAAAAACAAGCATATACCTATATTTTCAAGCGTTTCTTAATTCTGCGTTGGTTAATAATTAAAGACTTGGGAATATTCAAGCTTTGGAAGTGGGAGAGGTTCTTGTAAGCTAGACAAGAAGCCTAAGAGCCCCATTTTTCATATCAGGTGGTATTGGAGCTTAAGATTGATTAACCACACCTTTAAGAAGGTTATATTAGAAAGCTATTGATAGCTCAGTCCAGGAAGGACAAGAAGGAGAAGGGCTAAAGGCATTCCTCTATCCCAAAGGACCTCAAGGCAATCCAAAGCACAAGAGGTTTGTTGCAAGAGGTTGCTTAAATAGGCTCTTTATTTAACTTGTTGAAGTTTTTTTGTTCATTGGCATAATGAAAACTTCTACAAGTGGGTCCTAAAATTTTGCTCTCTTCACAAGACTCTTTGATGAAGACATGAAGCAAGAATTATCCACCATGATGGATATGGTGAGAGAAATGTATGAGGATGGAAGGAAGAGCAGCATACTTAGAAAGAAGCTGAATTCCATGAAGGAAGAGAAGCAATTGCTTGCTGACAGACTGTAGGAAATGGAGAGACAACTTCATATTGCAAATATGAACCTGAAAAGGATGCATGAGTTGGAGTCATAGCTCTTTGTTGCCAAAGAAGCCTTAGTCAAGTATCAGCTTGAAGAAGAGGTAAGTCATTCCAGTTTGTCTTCAAATTCTTCTAAGAATGCTCATATTGGTTCTTTTGAAAAGCATACTAAAGGCATAGGTTCCAAGCTAATGTCCAAGATGGGCTATGAAGGCAAGGGCTTGGGAAAGCATGCACAAGGTATTATTGAACCAATAATGGTTGAGGAAAGGCCTAAGTATTTGGGTCTTGGCTATGGACAGTCTTATGGAGAAAGTTCCAAAGCTGCCATGAAGGCCACTGAAATCCTTCCAAGAAGGAGTTTCATTGCAGGTCCTCTATCTCAAGAGTGTGAAGATTGTGATCAGGAGGAATGCAATGGCTTGAAACATCATTTGCAGGATGCAGGTGCTTAGAAGCACACCCTTGAACCAGAGAGTTGTGAAAACTCTAATAGCCTTGAAGAGATTGATGGGATTTCAAAGGGAGCCACTTCTTCATTTGCTTCACCTCCTCATGAAGGCACCAAGGTGAAAGAAGTAGGTATAAATCTGGTGCTAACCATAGTCCTTTTGATTTTGCAAAACTTCCACATAGATATGGGAAAAGAGTTTCTTGTTCCTTTTGCGGTTTGGATAACCATCATGTTTCTAGATGTTAGAAGAGAATGGCCACATACAAGACTTTTGAAGGAAAAGAAGCAAGCAGCCAAAGGTCCATTGGACAAGGCAAAACATGCTATCAAGAGGATGCATATGTGTTGCACTTACTGCCATAAGCAAGGGCATCTTGTTGAAAGGCGTTGGACTTTGAATCCAGCAATGCTTCCACTAAAGCTGAAGGAGAAGGTGGAAAGAAAGAATGATAGAAATTGAAAGGAAGATTCCATGAGTGATGTGTCTCAGGATGATCCACATGTCAATGTTGATGTGCAGACAAAAGAAGGACATTTGAAATGGATTTGTAAGAAATGGTTAGATTTCTTATCCAATTAAAGATTGTATGTCTATTGATGCATCTGTTTGCATTTCTTTGTTGATGGAATGCAAGTTGCAGTATTTTACCAAGAAGGTGAATGGAGAAGTTGAGTGGGAAGCTCACTTTTTTGCTACAACATTATATTTTATTTCAGCTTCGAAAGTACAATGTGCTTAAGCAAAAGTTGAAGGATGAAATGCATGCATGAGATAATGTGCATGAACATATGGATGTTGATGTTTTCCTTGTTTTCAGAACATGTGTGTGATTGACTTGAAGGGTTGATTGCTTTAAAGGCATGTTTTCTGGGCTTGTTATCTAGTCCATCATTTGTATGTAGATGTAATACATGGGGGGTGTTCACAAGATTTGAAAAATCTATTTCTTTTGTTGAAGTAGGAGTTTAATCCATCCAGTTGTTGTCTGTATGCTTGTTGTTGTTAACAGTTGCTGTTGGCAGCTTGTCAAATAGGTACAAATGAAATTTTTGTGGTGTGGATGTACTTCACATTTTTTTGAGCCACCTTGGGTCAATGATCAAGGCAAAGAAGCTCAAACTACCTTCTATGACCATTTTAGTAGAAGTTCTGTAGGAAGGCAAGGAGGAAGACAGTTCTTCTCAAGAAGACCAGCCCATCCAAGGAAGGGAAGTGGTCAGAAATTTTGGTTCAAAGGCACTATGCAAAGGCAATTGTAGGGAGGCTAAAAGAAGAGGGTGAGTCACTCTCATTTACTATTCAAATCAATATATCAGTCTTTTGGAGACCAAAAGTTCTTTTAGTGGGAAGGAGTGATCCAAAAATGGATCTTGGATAAACCTATAAGTCTAAAAGACTGCATACAAGAGGTAAAAGGTGCCAAATGGCACAAATCCTTTTTAAATCAGAGGAAAATGAAAATCGCAAGCTACTCCTTGAAATAGTCTCATTACAGAGATCTCCTTATTTTGAATCCAACACAACTTGAATGGGCGAAAACGGACTCCGGATGAAGGAGTTCTTGTAAAATGAAAATTGCCCAATGTCCTTAGAAAAGGAGGAAATTTCATTAATTTTGAACTATATTGAAAATTTTGATTTTAGTATAGGCTCATGGGCCAATCCACAACTGACATGTGGCAGGCTAGGATTGGGCCACGTGGCCTTTTTTGATTGGTCAAGAGGAAATATCGCATCGTAATTATTTATAAGGGAAGGACCTTGGGCCATCAACGATTGCAATAAGTGATTTCCGCTTTATTGCATCACACAGATTCATGGGAGGACTTGACAAAGGCCGAGGCTGATGCGACATGCGACTGTGATTACCAATATCAGTGAATCACTGTTGACGATCCCAAAAGGGAAGGACCCCGGGTCGATGCGACTTGCGACTGCGATCGCCGATATTGGCGGATCGCTGTCGGCGATCCGAAAAGGGAAGGACCCCGGGCCATGCAACTTGTGACTGTGATCCGAACAAGACCGAAAAGGGTTGTGAAATATAAATACATAATATTTTAGATTTGGACCAAAGCCATTTCCATGGGTCTTTGTGAGATTTTCCATGTTTTAATATATTTACAAAATGCAAAGGGCAAGCCTTAGAGCCATCGCGACTTACGATAGAGACCTACAGGCAGACTTGATAGGAAAATAAAGCACAGTTATGGGAATTTCAAGCCTAGAATTGTGTTTTTATGTGGATTGTCCCTTCTTTTTACAGCGTTCTCTGTGTAAACAGAGAACGACTGTTTCAGAACAATTTAAAGCGCCGATTGCCCTTCCATGCAAAAAAAATGGCCACCATAGCTTGGGAAATTATCAATGACTGTTAAATGCCCCAGAAGGAAGATGAAGGATAGCGAATGGGAGCCAGAGAGCTCGAGAGATAAAACGAACAAACAAGCGCTGATGGGCTTAAAAATTCATTCCATGATAAAAGCCAGGGTTTGGCTGAGTTTGAGAGCACGATTAAGAGGTATAAGTAGGCAGCGCAGAGGTAGAGGAAGCTCCAGAAGCACAGAGGGACTTGGACGCTGAAAATTTTCCAAGAGGGTAGTCCATAACGTGAAGTGAATGTGTGAGTAGAGTTGGAGTGCTGAGGAACCCATTGGGAAGCTCGGTGTTCCAGAGCGCTTGATAGGAGATAGCCACCAGAGGTTGGAGAGGTAGAACCAGAGTGCTTAATAGAGCGAAGCCACTAGGGGTTGGAGAGGCAGAACCAGAGCGCTTAATAGAGCGAAGCCACGAGAGGTTGGAGAGGAAGAATCAGAGCGCTTAACAGAGCGACACCACCAGAGGTTGGAGGCAGCGCATAAATACTTTAGTGAAGCATCAGACAACAAAGAGACTGACTGCTTGAGCTGTTTCTGGTGTTGTTTGAGTTGAAGACAGAAGAAGGATTCCAGAGACAGTAAACAATTTTGAGGGAGTCAAAGAAGCCAGAAGCTCAAAGGAGTCTCAGAGCACTGACTGAAAGAATTAGTCTAGAGAAGCCTAGAACTGTTTGCAGCTAAAGGACAACTAGGGGTAAGATGGTATTCTGAGCCCATTGGTTCATTTGTAAACCATATGGAGTTGAGTCAAGGACTTGTAAAAAGAATTCAGCCATAATCCCAAAGAGTCTAATCGAGTTGATTAGAGCTCAAGGAGACGTAGCCCAAGATATCGGGGTGAACTCCATATTACATGGTTGTCTTATGTGTTTGCTTCTTTGCTGCATTATTCACTGTTATATGCATTTATGTATATGTTCAAGCACATTTAAATATCAGCATACACAATAGATTTTAAAGCACATAATAGCCAACAATAAAAACAAGCATATACCTATATTTTCAAGCATTTCTTAATTTTGCATTGGTTAATCATTAAAGACTTGGGAATATTCAAGCTTTGGAAGTGGGAGAGGTTCTTGTAAGCTAGACAAGAAGCCTAAGAGTCCCATTTTCAGATCATTGGTATCTCAGGGGTGAATTTACTTAATAAAACTTCTTTTCTAACAATCATAGACTAACTTTATAACAATAGAAAGTCATGTCTATCATCTCAAACATGACTTTCCCAAAATAGTGAATTACCTTGCATAAATTGGTAATCAAGTATAGTTTAAGGAAAATCACTTAACTTATCATTAATCAATCCTAATAGTTCAATATTGACTTAATCCTCAATATTATTAATATTATTATTATCTTTTATGAGACTATGAAATTAGTATTAAAAGGGAATTACAAGTCACCTTCATCTCCTTAATCACTTAACACCTCTCTCCTTGATGACTCGCATGGCTCTGTGTAAATCTCTCTCTCTTTTAATAATACATTACAATCTATTTTATGCACTCGTCAAAGAATAGAATACTCCTCTTAAAGTAATTAAAGAAATGTCATAAAATATTCCTCTTATGCTCTCTTTAATGCATAATTTACACTCTCCTTAACTAAGGCATGCATACCTCTCCATAATGGCATGAGTTACACTCCTCTAAATGGAATACAAGGCATGCATATTACTCCTCCTTTATGAGAGGAATTTGTTGCTCCTCCTATACATGCGTCTCATGTATTCTCACTTAGGGAGAGGGAGGTGCTTTGTGATACCAAGAGTTGGAGATATTTATTATGATAATAAAAATATGAGAAGAAGAGGCTTAGAGAGTAGTCAATTTCTTTTGAAATGAATTTGGAATTCCTAAACTAAATTACTAAGTAGCTCTACCTGTTGGAGTTTACCATGAGTGTTATTTAGAGGAAGTGAAACTTATCTTCCTCATCTTTCCTTGGATATCTCTCTACTACTATATTTTGGTACTGTTTGTGAGCTCTTATAACTCGGGGGTTACAGGGGGAGAATTTATCCTTGGATCTGGTTGGGTGGAAAACTGGATGGTTCACAATAAGTAGGTAAGGGTATTGGAACTAAAGCATACTCTCATCTATGGAGTTGTATATATACACTATCAGGTATATTCATAAACATTCTTGAAATTTTAGTTCATTATTAGTTATAAATGTTGTATAAATTTCAATTTATGAGAAATTCCTACTTGTGAATTTTTATGTTATGAGCTACCGAATAATGATTGGCAACTATAGCTGAGAATGTGCATGCACGGGGATTAAACCAAGAATGTGTTGCCAAAATTTTCAAGTTCAGTTTATAATGAATCTTTTTCCATAGCAGGTCATATCTATTATGCAAATTCAATATTATATGTTTGATAACATGGTGTTAAAAAATTATATATTATGGAGCAATGGAACACATAAAATATTGCAGAAATATAAACACAGAGAACACATAAAACAAGAGAGACACAGATATACGTGGTTCACCCAGTTTGGGCTACGTCCACCCCGAACAGCCAGTCCTTCCTTTCTATTATCCAGCAAAATGAAGAGACACAACCTACAGCAAATCCGCTGTAATATCCTTTGTTTTCTCTCACAGTCTCACCTCTCAGTTTCTCGCTCACAGAATACACATCTATATCTCAGCCTCCAATACAATTCCCTCATACAAAGAGAGGGGTTGCCTTCTAGGGAAAAAAACCCTAAACTAAACATAACTTCTACAGTCAGATCATCTACCTAATGAATGGCCCAGGTTGACTAGAAATTACTATACTTTTACAAGGCAATTTTACATTTGTTTTTAGCTTCGGGGGCGCTGCCCCGAGCCCCCGCCGGGGGACCGCTGGCCCCCAGACCCTCCAACCGAGGGGGATCGGCCCCCCCCCCCAGGACCCCCGCGGGGGGGACAAGTCCCCCCTGCACCCCCCCACGTGGAGGGGTGTACAAACTTCCTGGGGTATACATCCAGCTGAAACAAAGACCTCTGAACAATCATGCTGCACACACAACAATCTCCCACTTGAAGAATGATTGTAGAAACTCCACCGCTGCTTCATTTGCTGGACAATGACTCCTCTTTGGACCTGGCTGTTTCTCATCTTCATCGTCATCCTTGAAGACCAATTGAAACTGAGCATATTCTCAGTTTCTCCCTGGTTACAACTTTTGTTAGCATATCTGCAGGATTTTGGCTACTGTGTATCTTTTCCAGCTTCAACTCTCCATCTTCCAACATTGATCTGAAATGGTACTTGAGCTGTATGTGTTTAGTCCTAGAATGAAATGCTGAGTTCTTTGCAAGATGAATGGCACTTTGGCTATCACTGTATAACGTGCCCATATCATGCTCCTTACCCAATTCACCCATAAACCTTTGTAACCAAATCATTTCTTTACTAGCCTCTGTAGCAGCAACATACTCTGCTTCTGTTGTTGAAAGTGCAACAACAATTTGGATTTTTGAAATCCAACTGACAGCTGCTCCACCAATAGTAAATACATATCCTGTAGTGCTCCTCCTGTTATCCCTGTCACCTGCGATATCTGCATCAACATATCCCTGTAGAGAAATGTTTGCACCACCAAAGCATAATGCTTGATTTGTGGTACCTTTCAAATATCTGAGAATCCATTTCACTGCCATCCAATGTTCCTTTCCTGGATTGTTCATGTACCTGCTTACAACTCCCACTGCATGTGCAATATCAGGCCTTGTGCAGACCATTGCATACATTAAGCTTCCAACTGCTGATGCATATGGAACTTTAGACATATAATCCATGTCTTCTTGGGTCTTTGGGCACATTTCCTTACTAAGTTTGAAATGGGTAGCAAAAGGTGTACTAACTGGTTTTGCATTGTGCATATTAAACCTTTTCAACACCTTTTGTATGTACTCATTCTGTGACAATGTTAATTTGCGATTTTTCCTGTCTCTAGTGATTCTCATACCAAGGATTTGTTTTGCAGCTCCCAAATCCTTCATTGCAAATGAATTTGCCAATTTTCTTTTGAGTACATTTATTTCCTGCATGTTAGATCTTGCAACAAGCATGTCATCCACATACAATAACAATATAATATAGCTACCATCATTTTGCTTTTTCAGATAAACACAATGATCAAAGTGACATCTAGTATAACCTTGTTCAAACATAAGCTTGTCAAACTTTAGATACCACTGCCTTGGAGCCTGTTTTAAGCCATACAAGCTCTTCTTCAACCTGCACACTAGTTTCTCCTTCCCTTTCACCTCATATCCTTGTGGCTGCTGCATATATATCTCTTCCTCCAAATCCCCATGGAGAAAGGCTATCTTTACATCTAACTGCTCAAGATGCAAATCTTCAGCTGCTACAAGACTTAAAATAGTTCTGATTGAAGTCATTTTAACAACACGAGAAAATATTTCATCAAAATCAATATCTTTCTTCTGTGCAAACCCCTTCACCACAAGTGTAGCTTTGTACCTCTGTTTTCCTCCATCTTCTTCCTTCAGTCTGTAAACCCATTTATTCTTCAATGTAGTTTTTCCTGTAGGCAACCTGATTAAATCCCAAGTCTGGTTATGCATTAAGGAGTCCATCTCTTCTTCCATGGCTACCTCCCACTTCTTCCTGCTTTCAACCTGCATTGCTTCTTCATAACATTCGGGTTCACCAGAATCAGTCAACAATAAATAATATAATGAAGGAGTATCGTTCAGGGGGTCTACTTATCCTGGTAGATCTTCTAACACCACTTTCAGGTGTTTGGGGTGCCTGTTGTTGTTGTGGTGGTTGTTGTTGTTGATTATTATTATTTTCAGGCACCTTTACCTTTTCAGTGATTTCATCAAGAACTGCGTATTCCTTGTTTTCTTTTTCCTGTTTCTTTTCCTGCAATTGATTCTTATACAAGACCTTTTCATTGAATATTACATCTCTGATCCTAATGATTTTGTGATTTTCGTAATCATATAAGCGATAACCAAAATCATTAACACCATATCCAATAAAGGTACATTTTTTTGACTTTGCCTCAAGCTTTGTTCTATTTTCTTTATCAATATGGAAAAAGGCCTCACAACCAAAAGGCTTTAAAAAGGAGTAGTTTAAATTTTTACCTGTCCATGCTTCCTCCGGAACACCACCATCCAAGGAACTTGAAGGCCCTCTGTTTATTAGATAAACAACAGTATCTACAGCATCTGCCCAAAACTGTAAAGGCAATCCTGCATGCAATCTCATGCACCTTGCACGCTCCATGATTGTTCTATTCATCCTTTCTGATACACCATTTTCTTGTGGTGTTCTTGGAACTGTCTTCTCTCTGCGAATTCCATGTTTTGAACAGTACCTATCAAACTCTTTGCTGCAATATTCACCTCCATTGTCTGATCTAAGACACTTCAATTTCTTTCCTGTCTCAATCTCAACCAAAGCTTTCCATTTCTTGAAAGTATCAAATACATCAGATTTATTCTTAATACAATAAATCCAAGTTTTTCTAGTTGCATCATCAATAAAAGTAACATAATAACGAGAGCCACCGAGAGATGATACCTGAGCAGGTCCCCATACATCTATATGCACAAGCTCTAATTTTTCGCTCTTCTTTTATTTCCCAACTCTGAGAAATCTGACTCTCTTCTGTTTTCCATAAATGCAATTCTCACAGAAATCCAAATCAACATTCTTCAAACCTGGCAAAAAATTCCTTGAGTGAAGAATCTTCATCCCCTTTTCACTCATGTGTTCGAGCCTATGAAGCCATAATGCTACATCTGCTCCTTTGGAAGTTAAAGCATTAATAGAGTTAGAAATACCATTGCATAAATACAATGTACCAACCTTTTTGCCTTTTTCTATTACCAGGGCTCCTTTGGTGACCTTCCAAGCTTTATCTATGAAAGTTGTCACACAACCTTCACCGCCTAGCTGCCCTGTTGAAATCAGATTTTTCTTTAGATCTGGAACATGACTTACCTCATTTAGTAGCCATTGGTTTCCATTCTGTTGTTTTACAAGAACCTTACCCATTCCAATAATTTTACAGGGTTTATCATCACCCAAACGAACTTGTCCAAAATCTCCTTGAACATAGTCATGAAAGTATTTCTTATCAGGTGTGGCATGGAATGAGGCCCCTGAATCTACCACCCAGGAATCAGTAATATTTTCGAAAGAAAGAATCAAAGCATCTTGTAACACCTCACCTGTCACATTTGCTTCGTGATTGTTTTCTTGCTATGCATCTCCTTCTTTTCCCTTCCGAGATCTACAGTCTTTCTTTAGGTGTCCTTTCTTTCCACATTTCCAGCACACTATCCCCGATCTGGACTTGGATTTGCCTTTCCTTGATTTACTGCGATATCCTGAGCTCTTTCCTCTTTCCATTTTTCTTCCCCTAGACTCTGCACTCAAAGCATTACCCGATGTCTCACCAGAGCTTTTCCGTCGCATTTCCTCGCTAAGGATAGCACCGACAACATCATCAAACTTTAAATTACTAGATCCAGACACAGAGTTACTAATGGCCATTACTAAACCATTCCAACTTTCTGGTAATGAGCACAAGAATAACAGAGCTCTAACTTCATCATCAAAGTTTACCCCTACAGAACATAACTGACTTGTAACAGTATTAAAATCATTTAAATGGTCTGCAACAGATCCACCTTCCGACATCTTCATATTAAATAACTGTTTCATGAGAAATACCTTGTTTGAGGCCGAGGGTTTTTCATATAGTTTCAACAACGCCTCAATCAAACCCTCTGTCGTTGTTTCCTTCGAAATGTTGAAGGCAACTGATGCAGCGAGGCACAACCGTATTGTTCCGAGTGCCTTTCTATCGAGAAGGTTCCATTCTTCATCTGTCATACCCGTCGGCATCTTTGTTTTTCCGCCCAATGGTAGGTACAGATCTTTCTGATACAGATAATCTTCCATCTGCATCTTCCATAGCGAGAAGTTTTGGCCGTTAAATTTCTCGACCCTAAACTTACCATCTTCTGCCATTGCTCCCACTCGAACCAGGAACCCTTCTTTCCTGTGAGTTTATCAGCCAAATAGACCTTCGGCTCTGATACCAGTTGTTAAAAAATTATATATTACGGAGCAATGGAACACATAAAATATTGCAGAAATATAAACATAGAGAACGCATAAAACAAGAGAGACACGGATATACGTGGTTCACCCAGTTTGGGCTACGTCCACCCCGAACAGCTAGTCCTTCCTTTCTATTATCCAGCAAAATGAAGAGACACAACCTACAGCAAATCCACTGTAATATCCTCTGTTTTCTCTCACAGTCTCACCTCTCAGTTTCTCACTCACAGAATACACATCTATATCTCAGCCTCCAATACAATGCCCTCATACAAAGAGAGGGGTTACCTTCTAGGGCAAAAAACCCTAAACTAAACATAAGTTCTACCGTCAGATCATCTGCCTAATGAACGGCCCAGATTGACTAGAAATTACTATACTTTTACAAGGCAATTTTACATTTGTTTTTAGCTTTAGGGGCGTTGCCCCCGAGCCCCCGCCGGGGGATCGCTAGCCTCCGGACCCCCCAGCCGGGGGGATCAGCCCCCCCCCCCGGACCCCCGCAGGGGGGACAAGTCCCCCCCACACCCCCCTGCATGGAGGGGTGTACAAACTTCCTGGGGTATACATCCGGCTGAAACAAAGACCTCTAAACAATCATGCTCCACACACAACACATGGTTTTTGCTTACTGTGAATCAGGTTGTAAGTTGAAACTTAGATATATATAAAATGTTGCACACAAAACGTTTGAATAAATTATGCAATAATTGTACTTCATTTTATATAAGTTTTTGTACAGTGTTGTTTCAAACTAATTGATAGAAATTCTTACATGGTGAAGCATTCAGGATTCCATGAGTTTGATGAAAATATAATATTAGCTTAAATTTGAGTTGTATTTATCCATGTACAGTTGTAGATGAAGTTTTCATTATTAGTGTTTGAAAAAAGTTTTAAATGAGATAATAATAATTTATTCTTTGGTTGTTTTAAAGAATCACATCCCTGGGCATTTTGGATGCGATTCAACCCAACATTAAGGGGTATATTTGCTGAAAGGACCTATAACCCCCCATGTGATTCCGTAAACATAATTTTCTAAACTTAGATCATAAATCTGGGCGATTTTGCAGATTACTACTGCCAACTTTGTGTGCCTGTTGTCGAGTTTTTTTGGTGAAGGATTAAGATGATTTAGTCTCTATTTTAATATGCCAATATTTTAGGTTTTAATTTATGAATTTTATGAGTTAAATAGGTTGAGTAAAAGTCTTATATTCATGTTACTAATGGTTTTCAAAATTTTCTTAAAAGATGATGGTCACCAAGTGTTTGACAAAATGCCTCAATGGTTGTATATTGTATGCTTGCAAACTATTTTTCAAAAGTCCTCAATGGATATAGCTTTTATGCACATAAATTCTTAGAGTAAATGTCTCATTGACTATAGCTTTTATGTACTAGAAACTTATGAATAGATTATTCAATGGATGTAGCTTTCTATGTCTGCAAGTCCTTTTTGTATAAATGTGAAAATGAATTTTAGTAAAGTTGTTGAAGTGTGAATAGATTAGCAGGACAATGTCAATTTTATCAAATAATGCTATCATAAAAAAAAGGTGTTGTTGGAAACAATTTTACAATGAAAAATTACGTCGGATATAATTAATTGTGTAAGTGAGTGTAATAAGTTGTCCAAATTGCATGTATTCATGAGTGTAGTCTTATACTTGAGTAGTTGTAGCAAACAACTAATTGTGCCTAATTTTGGCAAGTCCATTGTTCTATTTGGAAATTTTTGAATAATAATATTGTTGGCTTGTTGGGGCCTAACCCAGGTTCGGAGTTAATTAGCTAAACAAATCTCTATACTACTGGCCCTTTCGGCAATAGTCTGTGGATCGCGGACTGAGGTCTCACCCAAAGTAGTATGAGGGGGTGTTGGAACTAGGTTTCCACACCCTTGAGATTTCTAAGGGTTTTGACTAGTCCAAATGTTCGTCCCTATGCACAGGTTGCTTCGCGCACTTCCCAGGCCCTCGCGCCCTGATACACTGCCTTCGCGCAACCCTAACCAAGGATTATGGAGCTTCCGCATTGCTGGAGCATCGATCTACACTATTATCCTTAAGAAGCACATGAGATCTTATTTATCTTCTTATACCAGTTAATTATCCTTGCGTAAATGGATGTTTTTCATTATATTTATTTATACAAAACATTCATATGAGTTCACGCAGCAAATAAACAGTATGCTCACAAGTTATACCCAATCATACATTAAAACAGGAAAAGATACACAGAAATATGGTAAACTTCTCTTTATTAATTCCTCCAACGGTTACAGACTCGACCTGCCCTGCGCACTCAGCTGCGGACTACTAGGCCTCTGCGCACTCAACTACAGAGCCTTCTCTTACGCTACAACCCAACAACACACTTTACACTTTGACTCAAGCTCTTAGACTCATCATGCTTCCATTCTTCTTTATCCTCTCTTATTTTTTTTTGCTACTTAGAGCCTCGCTCTATTTATACAATCCCATGGTCTGCGGACCATGGGTAAGTCTATCAAGCCGACATTACATTACAAAAACTAGGGCGGACAGCCCTGTGACTCTATTATGACTTCACGCTCCATGCCCACAATTCACGGAGCTTTTACAAAGGAATTTGTCAAAACTTGGGCTTTAAGCCCCAGAACATGCCTTGGGGGGATTCCATGCCCAACAAATATGCTTATGAATTTGTAACAGTAACTTCTCTTGTTGTAACATTCATTATATGAGTCTCATGATTGAAGCAATGTCATTCTACAAATAATTGTTTTTCTGTAATACTTGGGAATGAGGATTTTTAGATGATGAATTTGGAAACATTTTTGGGTCAATAAATTCTGTGATTCCATATTTCCATTTCATAAATATATAATTATATTTTGTAATGAAGAGAGATATATTCCTTCTTTAGTTACATTATTATAGGTAGATTATTAATCATGCTCTTATATGTGATTTTTGTAATACAAGCATGATATTTTAGGTTCTTGTGGCATACTTTGTGGTTATGATGTAAAGATTCAATAAGTGGAACCTATTTAGCATAATCTAGGGGGGTCAAATAGGTTGATTAAGCTTAATTTTCACACACGGCATTATGATGGAATTTATTTCCAGTCTTACTTAGAACTCATGTATAAGTATGAAAAGAGTACATACTATGTTCTTTTAAACATGAGGAGAAATGCATTTTGGAATCGGTTTTAAGGGAATGTTATCCCTGACTTCTTATGTTATATTCTTATATTGAAATAGATGAAGGAACATGATCTTCATGATAACCAAGTTAGTCATATTATGATTATTAAAAAACAAATATTAGTGATAGTGTTCAATGTAACCTTTACTTCTCTACACTATTGATGGCTGGTAAGGAGGGAATTTACATATGGTATCAGAGCCAAGTTAAAACACTCAAGCCTAATGAGCCAACATGCTTGCTTGTAGGTTGATGCATGAATGGTTATTTTGCATGCATGTTGAATTATTTTGTATGTTGACTTGGAAGCATATTGGTTTCATAAAGGATATTATTATTATTAGTAGTAGTATTATGTCATTTAGAAACTTATGAAAGAAAAAGAATGTCTTTTCATATTCCTTAGTATTTTTGTTAAGACAAATTATATGAAATATGATAAAGGACTTAAAGACATGTTGGGAAAGTATGTTCTTGGGAAGTTGGGGTTAAGCCCACGCATGTGAATGGCTTCATTGTCAATGGGTGAGTGGGAGATGTGGAGTGGATGCATGGTTGCATATATGTTTAATGCAGCATTATCAATGTGATATGGGCCTATTAGCCATCTTTACATTGAGATAAAATTGAATTTACCAAGATAACTATTGGTCTAATATAAATTATAGTATGATGAACTTGGTGTGCATTCTTTGGGAATGTGTAACAAGTGTAAGGCCAAGATTCAATTAACATGATGATTCAGTTCATCATATTAATTTTGACTATTTTCTTACCTGCATTAATGGAAACTTAACAAAAGCTACCTTGAAGGATGTCACTTTTAACTATGAATGTAGATTCAAGAGTAATGTATGTGCATTAATTTGATGTGTTAAAATATGATTTGGGAATACATTCTTAATGAGTAAGAATGGAATTCCTATGATTTCTTTGACATGATTTTGTGTAGTTTGGGTTGACATTATGCATCAAATAACTTGAAATTACTCAAATACTAGGTTGAGGTATGACCTTCCTAATAAACAAGAGGCTTAAATGACTGGTGCATGAAGGGTTGTGGAAGCCATTTTAAGGAACACTTGAAGGTTATGTTTTCCTTAAGTTATGTATGGGTGTGGAATCCATACTAGCATATATATATATATATATATCTATATATATATATATATATATATATATATATATATATATATATATATATATATATGAGCTGATGTATGGGTGTGGAATCCATACTAGCATATATCTATGAGAAAATGTATGGGTGTGGAATCCATACTAACATATATCTATGAACTAAGTAATGAGGTAAGGTATGGGTGTGGAATCCATACTAACGTACATATATGAGATAAGTGATTCTTCTGGTTAGAATCAATGAAAATATTTTGATGAAATTTAATAGACATGATTAAGGAGGATTGATTATGTGTAATTAAAGTTAAATGGATAGAGATTCGTAACATGAATTTTCTTGAGATTTAAATCCACTATATTATTTTTATTACAAATGAATATACTAATATTGGTATATTGAACACCATTAGGTGGTTTAGAATGTTTGAAATAATTGATTTTTATATATGGAGTTAAGTGTGAACCAGGTATCTATCCTTTAGTATTGTAATTATTTTGTATGTGTTGGATTTAGGTAGAATTAAAATGATTTTCAAATGCTTGAAATGTAGAAAAAGATTATTGTGATAAGTTGATGAAATATCTTTTCTATTGGCTTAAGACAAATTAGGTCTAGGAAAGCATAATAGTCTCTTGAATGATTTTGTCAATTAAATATTGCTTGAATTCTATTCAACCAAATTAATTAGAGAAACTATGAGGATTCAAATCATGAACTGCTTCAAACTATTTCTAGTTAACGAATCGAGTCAAAATTCATATTGTTTACAAACTTGATGAACTGCTTTCTTTGAATTTGATTAACTTGTAAATTATTAAGAGAATAACATGTTTAGAAGATAAACAGTTTATGTGTTGATAACTTTGTTTTATTTTAACTTAAAGAAAAATGTATGTGATTAATGAAAATCTTATTCGAGTTCTTTTTTAACAAGAATATGTGCTTGTGATATTTTTTGAGGGGGAAATTGAAGGAGAGTAAGATCATATTTTGATGAATTGGAATTCTTACATGATATAGAAGCCTAAGATGATTGTATTATATGTGGAATGGAAGAGATTGATGGATTTAGGAACTTTGTGCTTGGATGTATAGTTGTGTGAGTAGCTTAGTAATTCTGCAAAAGGTTATAATCATTTGAGAGGTAGTAAAAAAAATAAAAATATGTAGGTTAGAAATGCCTTTATGATAGCCCAAATATTATTTAAAATCAACAATATTCTTCATAGTTTGAGAAATGTATGGTTTTCATACCTTGTTTTTTTTTGGATGCAACGAATAAGACATGAAACCAAATGAATTGATTAATTATTGAATAGAAATCATGAGTGATTTTATAGTGGGAAAACAAGTTGACTTATAGTTATCCAAATAGATTCAATAATATAGATATTGTATTTGTATAATTACGAATGTTGTTCTTGATTGCAATCCACTTTCGAAAAGATGTACTTATTTTTTTTTGGAATGAATATCTTCTAACTGAGTCATTCATAATTGATTCTCAAGTAAGAGAAGTGAATAATAATGAAGATAATGGGAATTCAAAGAATGGTGTATAATATAAAAGTGGGTCAATAAGGTCTGTATTGAACCTTAGCTTGTTAATTAAAAAAACAAAATTACGTCTTGAACCTCAAGTTGTGCTTTTTCGTAATGAGTAAACATTTAGTTAAAAAAAATAAAAAATTGTAGGTATATATTATAGATTTTGATTGCAAGGGTGCCTTATAGAATGAAAAAGGGAAAACTTTGATTAAGAAGACATAAATCAAGTGGGATGTAAGAGTGGGATATTATATGACATGCTTTTTTGCGTAGTTTCAAAGGATACTGTATGTGGATGGTTTGGTGCTTCTTGTATGCAAATTTGATTATGAGATGGGATGGGCCATCATTGTTGTTTACAACTAATGTGGGAGTTGTTTGTGAGTTGGCAAGCTCATTTTTCTATAGAAACCTAAGAGAATTACACAGGAAATATTATTGAATTCTTAATGCATTAGATAAGGAAAAGGTAAGCATTGTTAATGTGATATCGTTATCAGGTAATAGTATCTAGATATAATATGCTTGATTAGATGATTGTTTAGATATAGTGTGTATTGTAGTGTATGTTAAAATATATTTAGTATGGAATAACTATACATGGTTAATAATGGTATTTTGGGTCTTCATGGAGAACCCAAATAGATTTTAGAAATATATATATATATATATATATATATATATATATATATATATTTGAAACGACTATAATAAATCTTCAGGCCAAGTTTAATCCAAGAGGGGAATTATAGTGTCCCACCTTGGAAAGGTTAGTTTTGTGACACTTAGAAAGGGTGATTTTGATGTAATGATATAAGATTATGCATGACAGACTTATGTACATGCTTATATGTTGTATACCTAGTTTGGGTCACCTGGTTGATATGTTCTTATGATAATATCTATGGTTGTGCATATAAGAACAGGTTTTAGTTAAGAGAATATTATCGTTGTTTTCTCTTTTGGTATCCTAGTTTGGACATAAGTGTATGACATGGATGATGATTCAAGATTGAGACACATAGATCCATAGATGTTCATGGTTATCTGGAACATATGGTTAATTATGATTTATGGATGATATAAGATTTATATGATTATATATATTTAATCTTGTACTAAGCAAGATGTGGCAAGGTACATGGTTATTTGCAAACAAGGATGCTCAAATTATAAATGACTGTGAAATTCATGATACATGATTTTTATGATTGTTTATTCTTAATCTTCTATTGAGAAGTATGTGGCAGGGGATCTAGTTATTTTCAAACAAGGATGCTCAAATTATAAATGACTATGGAAGTCATCATACATGATTTTTATGATTATATATGCCTAATCTTGTATTAAGAAGGATGTGACAATGGATCTGGTTATTTTCAAACAAGGATGCTCAAATTATAAATGATCGTGGAAGTCAAGATACATGTTTTTTATCATTATATATGCTTAATCTTGTATTGAGCAGGATGTGACATGGGACATGATTATTTGCAAACAAGGATGTTCAAATTATACATGGTTGCGGAAGTCATTTCTCTAGAACCAAAATGGTTGTGGAACTCATGCACAATCTGTGGTAAAATGTGAATAAGTTAATTATGAAATTCATTGACTGCTTTGATAAATGAGATTGTGATGTGTGCAAGTCTTGGAACAAGGCCTTACCAATGAACCATCAGATGCGTATGAGCTCACAATTAGTAATTTAAGGTGAATTATGGAGTTTCTAAGCAGATTAGATGAGAAACCATGAAAATTAGGGCACAAAGTCCTAAATCCATGAAAGATAAAAACGTGGATCTTCGATCTATAATAAAAAAATTAGGGTGTGTAGTCCAAAATCCATGAAACATAAAGATGTCGAGTCTTGTATCTATAATAAAATGTTTAGGGCGTGGAGTCCTTAATATCTAAAAATATCAAGGTATGGAATCTAAGATCCTTATACTAGATCAGGGCACAAAGTCCTCAATCTACTAAGGCACGAAAATGCATGCAATAGGGGTGAAGAATCCCTATTCTCTGTAAGAAAAATACACCTCATGGGGAGCTCATCAATGAATTTCCTTAATAATACCTCTTTTCTAACAATCCTAGAATGAATTTCTAAAAATAGAAAGTCATGTCTAGCATCTCAAGCATGAATTTCTAAAAATAGTGAATCACCTTGCATAAATTGGTAATCAAGTATAGTTGAAGGAAAATCACTTAACTTATCATTAATCAATCCTAATAGTTCAATCTCAAATTAATCCTTAATATTATTAATATTATTATTATCTTTTATGAGTCTGTTATATTATTATTAAAAGGGAATAACAAGTCACCTTCATCTCCTCAAGCACTTAACACCTCTCTCCTTGATGACTCTCATGGCTCTATGTAAATATTTGTCTCCTTTAATAATAAATTACACTTTATTTTATGCACTTATCAAAGAATGGCATATTCCTCTTACACTCATTATAGACATGTCATAAAATATTCCTCTTACGCTCTCTTTAATTCATAAGTTACACTCTCCTTAAATAAGGCATGCATACCTCTCCTTAATGGCATGAGTTATACTCCTCTAAATGGAATAAAAGGCATGCATATTACTCCTCCATTATGACAAGAATTTGTTTCTCCTCCTATATATTTGTCTCATGTATTCTCACTTAGTGAGAGGGAGGTGCATTGTGATATGAAGAGTTGGAGAGATCTATTAAAAAAAGAAAAATTTTGAGAAGGAGAGACTTGGGGAATAGCCAATTGCTTTCGAAATGAATTTGAAATTCCTAAACTAAATTACTAAGTAGCTCTAGCTGTTGGAGTTGACCATGAGTGCTATTGGGAGGAAGTCAAGCTTATCTTCCTCAGCTTTCCTTGGATATCTCTCTACTGTTGTATATTGGTACTGTTTGTGAGCTCTTACAGCTTGGAGGTTCTAGGGGGAGAGGTTCTCCATGGATATGGTAGGGTGGAAAACTAGAGGTTCACAATACGTTTGTAAGGATATTAGAGCTTAAGCATACTCTCATCTTTAGAGCCGTATATATATATATATATATATATATATATATATATATATATATATATATATATAGATTGTTAGGTATATTCATAAACACTCTTGAAATTTTAGTTCATTATTAGTTTAAAGTGTTGTAGAAATTTCAATTTATGAGAAATTTCTACTTGTAAATGTTTATGTTATGAGCTAACCAATAATGAATGGCAACTATAGCTCAGAATGTGCATGCAGGGGGACTAAAACAAGAATGTGTTGCCAAAATTTTCAAGTTAAGTTTATAATGAATCTTTGTCCATAGCAGGTCATATCTATTATCCAAATTTAATATTTTATATTTGATCACATGGTTTTTTCTTACTGTGAATTGGGTTGTTAGCTAAACTTAGATATATATAAAATGTTGCACACAAAATGTTTGAATAAATTCTACAATAATTGTTGTTCTTTTTTTTACTAATGCAAGATTCGGACCTTCTTTTTCATTAATAAAATACATAATTTACATCAATCCACGAGGAGTTGTGGACCAAGGAAGAGACCCAAAAAACAAACAGAAAATGGGCCCGAGGCAAAAGCCCCTACCCCTACAAACCAAACCTCTAAACTCTTAAAAGCAATACAAAGTTGAAGCCAACATCGGACCCTAAGCAGAACAAAAGCACCGGTCTAAACAGATATCATGTCTGAAAAACCCACCAACCCGTGAATTTGTAGAGCGAACCAAAACATTATGCATCCCACCTAGAACAATTTGCATCCCACCAAGAATAAAAAGCATTAACGCTTCCCGCCATCTTCCTGACATGCATCTTTAATCTCCACCGTTGAACCTTCTCACCCGATCCAACGGCTGTGGCTAGTTTCGCAATGCTAAGAAGCACGACGCTTACCCACATGGACCGCCAACCCGCTCAACCAATCCCAGCCATCGTTCCGCCTCGCTTGATCCTACAACTGAGGATCATATCACACTGGCCAACATCACCAAAAAATAGCGTGCGATGAGGGTGGTATTCTAGTCGACCCCACTACCACGTGTAGCCCACTGAATGGAATCGCTTCAAAATCAGAAATACCATTTCCCGCTTGCAAGGCCTGCGATCACTGGAAAACCACCCCAGACCCGGTATATCGATCAAGGACGGAAAACCCATGGTATTGAGGCCGCCGAGAGTGCTCGGATTCTGACCTTTCACTGTGTCTTCTCTTCCAGAACCTAAGAAAGAAGAAACTCCCGCCAACCTGCCTTTCTTCCAAGAACCAGAGCCACCCGATTGGCTACCACTTGGATTCGCTAAAAAAGTGCTTACCCAAGTTACAAAGGTCGTAATTGGCCTGCAACTCACTAAAGACCCGCAAGTGGAAAAATCAATAAACATGAAGCTCTTCATTCAACTGGACTCCTTCTCCATGGCTCTGCTCCGAAACACGATCATATCTTCATTTGCCTAGTCATGACAATTCACTTTTAACCTACTCTGAGGCAGCTCTTGCCAGCTCATCACAACCCTGTTCTCTGTGCTGATCACTCCTTGGTTGGCCAGAAGATCTGCCAATCTATTGGCTGTTCTTCGTACATGTTCAAAACTAACTGTACGAAGGCTATGGAGGTGATGCTGAATCCATTGAAAGCCTTGGATTAGCCTCCTGTTTCTTGAGACTTTTTCCGGCTTTGTTCCCCAGCTGATTCTCTTAACCAAATTGATGATTAACTTAGAATCAGCTTCAACAATCACATTTTGTCTGTTATCCTATTCCAGGAAATCTAAACATTGCTCCATAGCCATCAATTCTACCATGTTATTGTTGGATCTTCTTAAATGACAATAGAAGATGAAAAGGATACTTCCATTCTCATCCCTTAAAACCCCTCCATAACCAGCAGTGCCCGGGTTTCCTTTTGAAGCCCCATCAATGTTGAATTTCAAAAAGCCCTTAGGGGGAGGATGCTAGAAATCTTGCTTAGAATCCATGGAGATTAACTTCCTATCCAGTCCCTGAGGAATAAGTCCCTGCATACCCAACTCTCTGAGAATTCTCAAATTTGCTACTGAAGGTGGGTTCTTAAGGAGATTTCGCACTATAGTGCCGACCATTTCCTTGACTTGTTTTAAGATTTGCTCAAAAAGGCATTGGGATGGCCTCTTTTCATTTGTGAAGATTCTATTGTTCCTTTCTTTCTAGACATTCCAAATAATGAAGCTTGGCATGATGGCCCATGCCGAGCCAAGAACTTCATTATCTGAAAAGTTTCTTCTCCATTTGATTAGGGTGTTGATGATACTCCTTTTGTCCCTATCATTCTATTGGAAAATGGTGGCAAAAGAATCCCACAACCTGGAGATGAAAATGCAATTGTTGAGAAGGTGCTCCATTGTTTCCTCTTGGGCTTCATAGAGCTGACATCTGGAAGGCCCCAGGACACCCCTCTTCCTAATATTATCCCAGGTCAGAATTTTCCTATGCTGAACCAGCCACATGAAGAGTTTAATTTTCATCTAGCCTTGATGTCTCCATAGGTCTTGCCAAATCCTATCTAGAGCTTGGGAGTTTAGGTCAAGGAGAATGAGTTTTGCTTCCTTGAGATTAAAGGTACCCTCATTATTGTTGCCCCATCTCAGTTGGTCTTGCCCCTCTGACATCAAAATCTTCCTTTGTTCTCACATTTTTTTAGTGTCTCTGCTTTAGCCTTCAGGGGGCTATCATCCCTAAAATCAAAGTTCCTCCAGGTTCTCCATTTTCCTATACTGTTGGTTTGATCCCAAAAGTCTTTTACTTTAGATAACCCTTTGGTATCTGTCTCTTCCTTGAGATCCCTCAAGTCTTCTTTTAACAATATAGGTTCTTGTTGCCATTTATCCTCCCAAAATAGAGCTAGGTCTCCCTCTCTAATTTCCCAGAAGCTGTTTCCTTGAACTAAGCCCCAGTTCTCCCAGGCCTTATTCCAAATGTGTGAGCCCTTTATATTTCTTGACATCCTTATTAGATCATTGTTTTGCCAAGTGCTGGCATATTTTTCTTTCCAAATCATAGCCCACTGAGCCTCTGGGTCTTTTACCCATCACCACCATAATTTAGCTCCTAAAACCTTGCTTAGAATCTCAGGATCATCCAATCCAAGCCCTCCATGGCTTTTAGGTTTGCAGATTTTTTTCACATGCTACCAAGGTCCATTTATTTCTTTCTTCCCCCTTGCCCCAAAGAAAGTCTCTTTGTATCGTTTTGAATTGTTGTAGGACTCCTTTTGGTGTTGGGAGAGCTGGTAGCATGAAGACTGGGATTGATTGTAGGATAGCCTTGGTGAGCACCAACCTACTAGCCAACTTTAAAGATCTAATAGTCCATTTCTTGATTTTATTTTGCAATTTGTTAATCATTGGCTCCCAGATGCTCTTGTGTAAAGGTTTGGCAGTTAGAGGAACTCATAAATATTTTGAATGGAGGATCTCCCTTTGAAATCCAAAAATTCTGGATATATTTCTCTAAATAGCAACGTGAGTATTAAAGAAAAAATTCTTAGATTTGGAGAGATTAACTTCCATACCTGAAGCCATGGCAAAGTCTCTCAGGATATTTTTATAAGCTAGAGCTTCTTTGACCGTGGGGATACCCTGCAGCATGGTATCATCAACAGACTGTTGATAAGTCAAGGCCTGACCATTTTCAGAAAGGTGGAGACCTTTGACTTTCCCAACTACTTTAGCATGCTTGATAGATCATCCTAGCCTTCCATCATTTGTATAAAGAGAAAGGAAGAGAGTGTATCTCCTTGCCTGAGGCCTCTTGAAGGAATAAAAGTATCTGAGGGAGAACCATTAACAAGAATTGAAAAGCTGGGAGAAGTAACTAGGGCCATTACCCATCTGATCCAGTTGTGATCAAACCCAAAAGCAATGAGAACTTTCCTGATATAAGTCCAATTCAGCTTATCATAAGCTTTGGCTATATCCAATTGCATGATCATTCCAACCTTTCTATTGATAGTCAGTGAGTGCACCACCTCATGAGCTTGAATGATGTTGTTGAGGATTTTCCTACCTTCCACATATCCTAATTGTTCCACCGACACCCGGGTAGGAAGAAGAGGTTTGAGTCTATTGGCCACAACTTTGGATATTATCTTGTAGACCACATTGCACAAGGCTATGGGTCTAAACCTATCAGGAGTTTGAGCCAATTCCTGTTTAGGGATTAGGGAGATAAAGGTGGTATTAAGCGCCTTCAAAATGGTTCTGTCCCTCCTAGAATCTTCAGCTACATTCAAAATGTCCTGTTTGACTATATTCCAGCAAAATCTACATTGAATCCATCCGGGCCTGGTGCCTTACCATTTTGCATTTCTTTTAGGACCTCACTAACCTCCTCTTCCATCACTGGTCTATTAAGGTTGAAATTGTCCTCTCTGGAAACCAACTTAGGTATATGTCTTATTAAAACCCTGATGGAGTGTTCTCTATCTGAACAGGTTTCCTATGCAATACCACAAAAGTGTTGAACTAGCACTGCTTCTATTTCTTCATGAGAATTGAGAAGGTTACCTCCCTCATCCTTGATCGAAGAAATCCTATTGTGAGCTTTGTTCGCCATAGTGGATCTGTGGAAAAATCTAGTGTTACTTTCTCCTTATTTTAGCCACTGCACTCTGTATTTTTGTCTCCAAGATATCTCCTCTTGTTTACATAAGTTCTCCCATTCTTGGTGATATTTGGTTGCTTGATCACTTCTCTCTTTATCAAAACCCTCCATGATAAGGGTTTGGTTGAGCTCCTGCATTTTGCCTCCAAAAGATTTGTTTGCTTCAAAAATATTGCCATATTCCTTCTTGTTCCACTCCTTGAGCCCAAGCTTGATATGTTTTAGTCTTTTTTGAAGATGGAACATTCTTATGCCCTGAAGATTCAAATATTCTACCCACCAGTTGGCTATGTTGTTGATGAAATCTGGGTGGGAGAGCCAGATGTTTTCAAATCTGAAAGGTCTATTCCTGGGGGTACCAATGCCCTGAATCTCCAGTTGAACCGGCTAGTGATTGGAGCCTCCAAAGGGGAGAACTCTTGCTACTATGTCCTTGTCCTTGAGCATAAGATCCTCTGAGATTATGAATCTATCTAATTTGGAGGCCACCTGAGACTCTCCTCCTCTTTTATTGTTCCAAGTAAAAATACCATTACTCATTACAATATCCACTAGCTTCATATTATCTATGAAGGTTTGAAATGCCCAAGAGTCTTTATTTAGAATTCTGGTTCCCCCTTTTTTCTCTGAAAGTGATTTGATCATATTGAAATCACCCCCCAAGATCCAAGGGATTCCTGCATGTCTATCCCTGAGATCCTCCAGAGAATCTAGAAGCTTGAGTTTACCATCCATTCTTTGGGGACCATACACATTCATGACTAGGTAGGTTTCCTTATCTCCCACAGGCTGAATGACCACTGATAAATAATCCCTAGATGCCTCTGCATCTATAATGCCAATTTTTTGGGGGTTCCAAAGCGTGAGAATGCCTCCTACTGTATTCTCTGCTTTGACTTCCAGAAACTCAAATCTATTGAGCCATTTGCTGTGAATCTCTTTTATTTTTTGAATGGAACATTTAGTTTCCTAGATGAAGATCACATATGGTTTTTCTTGTTTCATCATATTACTAAGTAATCTTTGTTTTCTTTTACTTCCTAGACCCCTAATATTCCAAGAATTGAACTTCATTATTAAAGATTTGTAAAGGAGTAACTGGTTAGGTCTTTCATCTTACCTGTGTCTGTCATTAGCTTTCAACATTCCATCAAAAGCTCGTTCTTCTTTTTCCTGCCTCTTTTCTTTCCTGGGTTTCTAGGTGCTAATCCTGATGTGGTTTTCATAGTTTTCACACCTTCACTACCTTGCCTTTCATTATTCCCTTTCTTTTCCAACCATATGGTCTGAGTTTTCCATATAAATAGCTGTTGAACTCTATTGAACTCCTCTGGAGGTAACGAATCCACTCCCTCCCTGGTTCCTCTTTTCGAGAATCCTTCTAGATCTAGATTATGTTTATCAAGAATCTCCTATAGTTCATGGTCTTCCATCTCCATCTCACTCTAGGTCATTTCCTGGTCCATTTCCAGTTCCGTTTCACTCATCATTTCTTCTTTCTGTTTATTGATGTTTTGTGTTTGCTCATCATCTTCTTCATTCTCCTCCTCCACTGGAATTCCTCCTTTAGCTTGATCTGCTTTCACTATCACCTCTTCCTCTTCTAGTATTTGAAACCTGGTTTGACTGGCCTGTTCCCTTTATATTTGATGTAGCTTCAGTCCCCTTTTTCTCCCTTTTCCTTTCTGTACCACTTTGTGAAAGCTTTCAGTATCTTTCATGGTGTTAGCCTCACTCTTGTTTTCTATTTTACTGAGAGGGAAATCTCTAAATAGATGCCCATGCTCATGGCATTTGTGACATCTGAATGGAATATGTTTATAACCCATTGTTTGCACCCATTCTTCATCAAGAACTTCTAAGATTACCTCATCCGGTAGAGCTCCAGAAAGATCCATCTCCACACATATTCTTGCAAAGGATGTATATTTTCCCCTTCTGGTGGCCTCAGAAGCTTTGAAAAAATGCCCTAACTTATTTCCTATGGTAGATAAGGATTCTTATTGCCAATAATCCAAAGGTAGAGAGTAGAGTCTAACCCAAACTGGGACCAAGGTAAAAGTCTCACGTTCTGGGACAAAATTCATAACCCATGGTCACATATACAGGTCTGCAGCTGCGTAAAAGTAGGGCCCTCCTTCAAACACTCTGTCCTTATCTTCAATATTAACAAAGACCATAGTAAAGAATCCCTTTAACCCAATATGTAGTTCTATGCTTCGTTTTGGTTTCCAGTGATATTTAATCCATGTTTGTAAAGCTTTCTTAGTGGGCCATAAACCCATGAATTTACAAATGATTGCATATGTTTGCATGTGGTCCCTATGCTCCTGTAGAGCAGGATCATTCAAAAATACTCTAGGAGTGATCGTAGTTTTGGGATTGCATGGTCCCTTTTGTGCTTCGTCTTTTGTTCCCTGTTCCTTGTCTCCTTCCTCATTTTCTCTAGTGTTGTTATTCTCCCCAGATTTAGAGCCATCTTGATCCTCTTCACTGTTTCTTTGCCTTCCATCTGAAGGACCTCTATCATATTCTATTGGATTTTTACCTATGTTGGCCACCGCCTGCTTGTAGGAGGGAGTGGAGCTCCCTCCTTTGTGTCCTTCCATGGAGAACAAACTCTACAAGCCTGTAACCCTAGTTCATTTTATATAAGTTTTTTTTTTTTTTTTTTTTTTTTTTTTTTTTTTTTTTTTTTTGTATAATGTTTTTGCAAACTAATTGAAATAAATTCTTACATGTTGAAGCATTTAGGATGCCATGGGTTTGATGAAAATATAATATTAGCATAAATTTGAGTTTTATTTATTCATGTACAGTTGTAGATGAAGTTAGCATTATTAGTGTTTGAAAAAAGTTTTGAATGAGTTAGTAGGAATTTATTCTTTTGTTGTTTTAAAGAATCACATCCCTGGGTGTTTTAGATGTGATTCAACCCAACATTCAAGGGTATACATGCCAAAAGGACCTATAACCCCCCATTTGATTCCGAAAACATACTTTTCCAAACCTAGAAATCTGGGCGATTTTGCAGATTATTGTTGCCAACTTTGTGTGCTTGTTGTTGAGTTTTTTGGTGAAGGATTAAGATGATTTAGTTTCTATTTTAATAGGCCAATATTTGAAGTTTTAATTTATGAATTTTATGAGTTAAATAGGTCGAGTAAAAATCTTATATTCATGTTGCTAATGGTTTTCAAAATTGTCTTAAGCGATGATGGTCACCAAGTGTTTGAAAAAATGCCTCAATGGTTGTTTATTGTATCCTTGCAAACTATTTGTCAAAATGTCTCAATGGCTATAACCTTTATGCACATAAATTATTAGAGTAAATGTCTCACTGACTATAGCTTTTGTGTGCCTGAAGCATATGAATATATTATTCAATGGATGTAACTTCCTGTGTCTGCAAGTTTTCTTTTGGATAAATGTTAAAATGAATTTTAGTAAATTTGTTGAAGTGTGAATAGATTAGAAGGATAGTGTCACTTTTATCATATAAATCTATCATAAAAATAAATAAAAAAGGTGTTGTTGGAAACAATTTTAGAATGACAAATTCTGTAGGATTTAATTACTTGTCTAAGTGAGCATAATAAGTTGTCCAAGTTGCAAGTATTCATGAATGTAGTCTTATACTTGAGTAGTTGTAGCAAACAACTAATTGTGCCCAATTTTAGCAAGTCCATTTTTTTACTTGGAACTTTTTGAAGAATAATATTCTTCTTAATTTGTAACAATAACTACTCTTTTTGTAACATTCATTGTATGAGTCTCATGATTGAAGCAGTTTCATTCTGCAAATAATTGTTTTTCCGTAATACTTGGGAAGGAGGAATTTTAGATGATGAGTTTGGAGACATTTTTGGGTCAATATATTTTTGATTCCATTTTTGCATTTCATAAACATATCATTAGATTTTCTGATGAAGAGATATATATTCTTCTTCAGTTACCTTATTACATGTAGATTACTAATCATGCCCTTATATGTGATTTTTGTAATAGAAGCAGGATATTTTAGATTCTTCTGGCATACTTTGTGGTTATGATGTAAAGATTCAATAAGTGGAACCTATTTAGCATAATGTAGCGGGTTAAAATAGGTTGATTAATCTTAATGCTCACACATGGCATTATGATGGAATTTATTTCTAGTCTTACATAAAACTCGAGTATAAGTATGAAAAGAGCACATGATATGTTCTTTTAAACATGAGAAGAAATGTGTTTCAGGATCATTATTAAAGCAATGTTATCCCTGATTTATTATGTTATATTCTTATATGGAAATAGATGAAGGAAGATGATCTTCATGATAACCAAGTTAGTCATATTAGGATTATTAAAAAAAATAAAAAAAATTGAGTGAAGTGTTCAATGTAACCTTTACTGCTCTACACTCTTGATGGTTGGTACGGTGGGACCTTACATAGATATACTTCCAACTAGAATTTACTGAGCCAAATAATTCAAATTAACTTAGTTAACTATTACAAGTTGCTATGAGAATAGAATTTCTATTTAATTCCTAATTTAATTCAAGGACAAATTAAATTAGGATTTCTTGTTGCTATTTTTAACACTCCCTCTCAATAAGAAAGGGATTATCTGCTACCCTGATCCTGCCTCTGTGAAACTCAAATTTTCATCTTTATAAGACCTTTGCCAAAATATCTGCATCTTGCTTCTTTGTGGGAATATACTCCAACAACATGATTCTCCTCTACACATAGTCTCGACAATGGTGATACAAGATATTAATATGCTTGGATTGATCATGAAAAACTAGAATATGAGAGAGTTTGATATAACTTGATTGTCACAGTAAATCATTGTTGGATCCATTTTCTGACCAAACAAACTAACAAGAATCTACCTCATCCAAATAGCCTCACAAGCTCCTTGACTAGAAACCACATACTCTGCTTCTACTGAACTAAGTGTAATTGATCTTTGTTTCCTGTTGTACCAAGAAACAACTCTTGACCCAATACTGAAGATCCAACCTAATGTCCTCTTCCTATCGGATGGACTCCCCACCCAATCTGCATCGGTGAAGCCTTAAAGCTTCACTCCCTCTGTATGTCTTTACTAAAGACCTAACTAAGTGGTGCCTCTGAGGTATCTCAACACATGCTTGGCTACCTTCAAACATAGTTTGGTCAGCTTAACCATAGCTTGACTAAGCTAGCTAACTGCATAACACATGTCTGGTCATGTGTTCACTAAATACATGAGTGAACCCACAAGCTATCTATAAATAGTAGCCTCCACTACCTCACCAAGAGTAGCATCCTCCTTCCTCTAGTTACCAGCTAGAGGAGTCTCCATGGGTCTAATGCTCTCCATGTGGAACTTCTTCAGTATCTCATTGGTATACTTTCCCTGAGAGACAAACAGTTCCTCATCTCCTTGCCATACTTCCATCCCCAGAAAGTAGTGCATGAGATCCAAGTCCTTCATTTTGAAATCTGTTGCAAGATCCTCTTTGCAAGACTTGATCAACTTATCATCACATGTCAGAATAAAATCGTCGACATATAAAACAATAATCAACCATTTACGTTCAACCATAATTTGGTAAAATTTCATATCTGCTTCACTTTTGGTGAAGCCCAACCTAGTGAGATAACTATCGATCCTGGTGTACCAAGCACGGGGTGCTTGTTTTATTCCATACAATGCTCGCTTGAGTCTGTACACATGAAACTCTTTGTTGAAGGTCCCAAATCCCTCAGGCTACTCAATATACACCTCTTCCTCAATCATGTCATTGAGGAATTTTGTCTTTACATCCATCAGATGTATCTTCCATCCCATCTACGCTGACATTGCTAGAATGGATCTGATTGATGAGTATCTTTCTACAGGAGAAAAAGTATCATCGTAATAAATCCCCTCCACCTGAGACAATCCTTTGGCCACAACATGGCCTTGTTTTTCTCCACACTACCATTAGCTACTTACTTTACCTTGTAAATCCATATGGAACTCACCATTGACTTATCTTCTGGTCTTGGGACCACTTCCCAAACACTATTCCTGATAATGGATTCATGCTCCTAAACGATGACAACAACCCAAATTGGTTTCTACACTGCTTCCTCAAAAGAGGAAGGCTCAATATTTACACTCCTGCTCATAAGAGCCATGTAGTCGTTGGACCTCTCTAGTGACCTCCTCTACCTACGTTGTGATGTGGGTGCTCCCACATTATCTCTAGCATCATGCAATAACATTTCATCCTCTCTGGTGCGCTTTCTCCCATATCTCGAAGACTCTGCATGAGTGGGTGTTTCCACTCACTTCTCCTCTAGATGTGGCTACTTCACATCATCCTTAGGTTCCTCCTTTGGAGATAAACTTTCCTCAACCGAATGCAATTGAAGCTTCGTCTCAAGGGAATATATCATGCCCTTCTCTTCATCAAACTTCACATCTCTGTGAACCATTGTCATCCTATTTGTTAGAAGGTAGACTCGATAGTTGTGAGGTGTATCAGTGTACCCCACAAATATACCCAACTCAACTGTTGGCTCTAGCTTTCTTTATGCATCTTTGGTAACATGGCAGTAGATTGATGAACCAAATATCCTGAAATGTGCCACATCTGGTTTCTCCCCTAAAAAATCCTCTTCGGTGTACTCATCTCGAGAATTAGATGAGGAATTTTGTTTTGCAAATAAATAGTTATGTTGTATGCTTCAACCCACAAGTGTAATGGTAACCCCTGATCATGCAACACCACCCGTGCTTCTCCCACAATACTTATGTTCTTCCTTTTAGCCACCCCATTCTGTTGTGGGCTATGAGGTGTTATCAATTCTCCTCGAATGCCTTCTAATGTACATAAGTTTTTGAAATCATTCCACACATACTCTCCACTATTATTGCTTCTAAGAGATTTAAATTTCCCATCAGTATCTTTCTCAACAAGTGCTTTAAATTTGCAAAACTTAGTGAACATTTGATCTTTCTTCTGCATGAAGAAAATCCAACACTTACATGAAAAATCATCAAAAAATATTACATAATACCTGTGCTTGGATGTGGATGTTATTGAGAACAGTTCACACACATCTAAGTGAACTCAATCAAGGATCGTTTGTGCTTTATTGTCTTTGTCATTGATCCAGACTTAAATAGGAACGCAACAAATTACATAGATAACCATAAACACAGATATGCAGCGGAAATAATACTTCATTTCATTAATGTAAAATACTGAAATATGCTTACAAACAGTAATGGAAATAAACCAGCTAGGGTGATGGTAGCTTATCTCTGAGAAGAGATGTGGTGGCTACATGCCTCTGAACTGTGTTACAATGAGGCTCGAAGGCCTATTTATTGTTGAGAATCAATGGAAAACCGTTAACATTCCAAAACCTAACCCTAGAAGATGAAACGCCAAACTCTGGGCCCCGTTTGGGTAAATTGGTACATCAATTTCACGGGGTCGTAACTTTGGCATACGATCTCTGTTTGATGTGTACAATAGCTTGTTAGAAAGATCTATCCGAGCACTATCACTTTGGGAAGGGCAACATCAGGCCATGGATCCATGTTGCCCCCAGATTTCACAAAAAACGTCGTTTAGGGCCTCAAAACGGCTCCAGAAGTTTAGGACCCGAAAAACTGCTAAAAATAGTAAGTTGTGCTACAATTAAGGCACTGAAAATGCTGAGAGAAACAATGGTGGGGTTCCAAGTGGACTTGTTAGGTGGCCACCAATATCCACCTAGATCATTCTTCCCCCCTTAGGAAGCAATGGTCCCCATTGTGTTGAGTCCCTCCATGAGATGAGGAAATTTTCGCTGAACTTGGTCCCCGGTGAAGGAGTTGGCCTGCTTTGACAACTCGATACAGTTGGATATTCTGTTGGCGAGTGTTCTTGATCTATGTGTCCATGATCCGATCAGTTGCAGCTTGTTCCATGCAATCTTGATTTAATTCTGTGGGTGTGAGCTGTTCTACAATGGCGGATGTGTCTAGCAATGGTGGAAAGTATGGCCGAAGGCGGTCCACATTAAACACTGGGTGCAGGCCAAGGAATGGGGGAATGCTGAGCTCAAATGCATTGTCTCCCACAGCCTTAGTAATGGTGTAAGGACCATATCGGAGTGGTCTCAGTTTCCAATAGGCTCCAGAAAGGCGTTCCTTTTGCAAATGCAACCAGACTTTGTCTCCCACCTGAAACTTGTGTGGCACCCGATGTTGATCATGTCACTGCTTGTACTTGGCATTTGATTTCTCCAGAATGTCATGGACCTGTTGGAGAATGTGTTGGATGCGCTCAATGAAGCTGGTTGCCTTGTCTGTTTCGGACTGGACATGAGCCAAATCTGTGTGAGTAGCTGCAAGTGGCATGGCCACATCAATGGGGCATAGTGGTTGGAATCCCAAGCCGACCTGAAAAGGGCTATGGCCAGTCGACCTGTGAAGAGCTCGGTTGTAGCTGTGCTGAACATAAGGGAGGCTCTCTTCCCATGTCCGTGGATGCTTTGAGTTGTACATGCACAGAATGTGTACAATCATCCTATTGGCAACCTTTGTCTGGCCATCAGTTTGAGGATGGAAGGCTATGGACTTAGTGAGTTTTGTGTCCAGCATTGACCAGAGACTGGACCAAAATGTATTGAGGAACCGACTGTCCTGATTTGAGATGATAGACTGTGGGATCCCAAAGTGCACCCACACTCATTCAAGGAAGAGTTTAGCAGTGGCTTCTGCTATGATATTCTTCTTGCAGGCTGCCATAATGGCCATCTTAGAGAACTTGTCGACGGCCACAAAAACATAGTCATTTCCATGCTTAGTGGAAGGAAGGCCTGACATGTAATCCATGGAGATGGATTCCCAAGGTCGATTAGGGGTAAGCAGCGGGGTATAGAGGCCTTGCTTCTTGATGGTCGATTTGGCAATGGCACAAGAAATACATGATCTGATGTACTTCCCAACATCCTGTCAAAGATTCGGCCAATAGAAATACTTTTCTAGTACTGCCACCGTTTTCTCGACCTCGAAATGCCCAGTAGCCCAACTGTAGTGTGCTTCCCAAATCATCTTGGCACACTCGCTTGAAGGAACATAAAGGTGACCTAGGTGGCATAATAGGGCATCCTGGAGGTGAAAATATGGAACATGTCGACCCTCCAAGAGTGTTTGGTATGTGTGGCTGAATTCTGGGTCGCTTTTGTAGAGAAGTGGCCAATCAGAAGTCTCATGCCCACAAGAGTTGAGCACGGTGGTTAACACCATGATCGGTGGTCCACTGAGGCAATCTGCAACATTATTGGTGCTGCCCTTCTTATACTTGATATTCAAATCGAACTGTTGCAGGTATGTAGACCACTTTTGATGGCGATCATTCTGCAATTTCCCTTGGGTCTGTATGAACTGCAAGGGTCGGTGGTCTGTGTGGATGATCGTTTCCTTCCCGAAAATGTAATGCTCCCATTGTCGGTAGGCCTGCACAATGGAATACATCTCTTTATCATAAGTGGGATACTTCCGGACTGTGTCTGAAAGTGTTTCACTATGATATGCCACTGGATGCCCATGTTGAGTAAGGACTACCCCAATAGCATTGTCAGAGGCATCTGTCTCGACCTCAAATGGTTGTTGTAAATCTGGTAACGCGAGCACTGATGTCTTGCAGAGGCGATCTTTCAACTCTATGATTGTCTTCTATTGAGATTTAGACGAAAATAATTTTTATTTCGCTCCTCCCTTGGTGACTTGACTCAAGGGCCAAGTGATATGAGAAAACCCCAACACGAACCTGAGGTAGAAGTTGGCAAGACCTAGAAAGCTGCGGAGCTCTATCAGAGTGGTTGGAGATGGCCAATCCTGAATGACTTGGATCTTGGCTGGATCCACATGCACCCCCTGTTCATCAATAATGTATCCCAGATACTAAACCTGGGTCATGCCAAAGTTCATTTCTCCAAATTGGCACATAGCTTGTGTTGCCGCAATGTTTGGAGAACCTGTCGGATGTGGTGGAGGTACTCTTCCCAACTCTAGCTGAAGATCAGAATGTCATCCAAGTATACCACTGCAAATGAGTTGGTGAATGGTCACAAGATGTCATCCATTAGCCTCATGAAGGTTGCAGGAGCATTCGTTAATCCGAAAGGCATAACCAACCATTCGAAAAGGCCCACCTTGGCTTTGAAGGTGGTCTTCCACACATCAGAGGGTTCGATTGGTACCTGGTGATATCCTGACTTCAGATTGATCTTGCTGAAATATTTTTCCCCCTTTAGTTGGTCCAAGAGGTCATCAATCCACGGATCAGGTACCTATTACGGACAGTGATCTTGTTCAGCGCCCGATAGTCAATACAAAGTCTCCAAGTCCCATCCTTCTTCTGTACCAACACAATCGGGCTCCCACAAGGTGATGAACTCAGACGGATGTGACCTTTGTGCAACAGCTCCTGAATTTGCCTCTTGATTTCATCGTTCTCCAAAACGGAGCACCAATAAATTGGTCCATTGGGTAGTGGCGCACCTGGGGTCAGATCAATGGAGTGCTTGACCTGATAGTGCAGAGGAACCCCTGCAGGGGAGGTGAAGATGTCCTCGTACTCCTCCACGACCTTGTCCATCTGTAGTTGTCGTGAAGAGGGGCCCTATCTAGAGGCCGTGGCCACTATCTTCTTCTTTCCTTGAGGGCGTATCATTAGAAAGTCAAATTTCCCAATTTTTGAAATGAGCTTACTGCATCATTTTATAGTAATCAAAGAGATGGCGGTAGGCGGTGCTACCTCTGGTATCCTATACAAATTATTTCCCAATGTAATAATAACAGCACGGGGCCTTGATTCATATACAGCATGTCACTTCCACATGTATGGTTGTCCTAATAATACATCACAAAATTCAAGGGGAGCAATGTCACACAATACCTCATCTGTGAAGGGCTTGATGTTGTATGGAAGGTGACACTGCTGGCTCAAACAAAGATCCCGTCCTTGGTGAAGCCACCCGATGGTGTACGGTTGTGGATGTGCTATGGTCGGTAGGCCCAACTGCTTCACGACCTCTATCGAAATGAGGTTCTTTTGGCTCCCGCTATCGAAAATTAACTATAGCGGGGAGCCCTTTACCCACATCTGGGAGTGGAAGAGACGCTCCTCCTCCTCTAGATCTTCGGGTTCATTTTTCGGGATCTTGGCGGTAGCAACAGTGGCATTGGGATTTGTATCAATGATCTGCTTCCCTTTGTCATTCCCCTTGTCGGGTTCTGACTCAGAGTCGGAACATGCATCCGATTTTGAAATCTTTAGCTCAGCCACGAGTGACTGCTTGGCCCGACACTCACTTGTGTTGTGAGTGGAGCTCTTATGGAAGTCACACCATTTTCCCGTGTCCTTTTTGCAGCTTCGTGATGCTGTTCTTTGCTTGCAGCTTTGTCAAGTTGTCTTGGGCTGCCCCGCCTTGGCTTTCTCCTTTGTTCTATGGTTTAGGGGCACCTTTCCCTTGCTTCAGATTCGCAGATCCAAAGTCTCGCTTCTTTTGTTTAAACTTCTGCTCGACCTTGATGGCATATCGGTATGCTGTGCCAAGCGAGGAGATGTTCAGGAATTATATTTCTTCCTGGATGTACTTGTGTAGGTAGCCGCAGTATTTGAGTATCAAATGCTACTCTGTATCCTTGATACCCAACTTTGTGCGAAGGGTATGAAAAAGATTGGTGAACTTCGGCACGTCTTGGTCCCTTCCCTACCGCAACGTGGTCCACTTTATGTATTCATCCTCATAACTTCCGATAGGGTAGTACTACTCCTTGATGGCATCCCGAAATGAATTCCAGGTGGGTACGGCTGAAAATAGTGAGCCGGTATTTTCATCCTTCTGCTCGCAGTAGGTTTCCCACCAGTCCTTGACGTGGGGGGCTGCTTTGAGAAGAGCGAAAACAATCTTTTCCCGACTCGAAAATTCATGAACATAAAAATAACTCTCTAGCAGATTTAACCATTTATCTACGGCATCTGTGTCTATCTGACCCTCGAATATGGGGATTTCAAAATTAACTTGTACCCTAAAGAGCATGGCATTTCCAGAGTAGCTACTGGAAGCCGATGCATCGCTTCTGGGTAGCTGTTGAAGGATCTGGGCAAAGTTGTCCATCATCGTGTTCCATTGTCGCTCGAGGGCTTCTTCAAGCAAGATTTCGATAGGATCTCCTACCCCCTCATCTTTCTTCTCATCCGCCATGGGAGGCCGTCGGGATTTGCGAGGCTGGTCTCACAAAGGTTTGACCAGTTGAAGCCCTAACTCCTTATATCCCAACCTCGTTGGGGACATGCAAAGAAAAACAGAGAAAAAGCAGAGCGCTCTGATACCAATGATCCAGACTTAAACAGGAACGCAACAAATTATAGAGATAACCATAAACACAGATATGCAGCGGAAATAATACTTCATTTCATTAATGTAAAATATTGAAATATGCTTACAAACAGTAATGGAAATAAACCAGCTAGGGCGATGGTAGCTTATCTCTGAGAAGAGATGTGGTGGCTACATGCCTCTGAACTATGTTACAATGAGGCTCGAAGGCCTATTTATTGTTGAGAAACAATGGAAAACCCTTAACATTCCAAAACCTAACCCTAGAAGATGAAACGCCAAACTGTGGGCCCCATTTGGGTAAATTGGTACATCAACTTCCCAGGGTCGTAACTTTGGCATACGATCTCTGTTTGACGTGTACAATAGCTCGTTAGAAAGATCACGGACCGGTGTTGCCCCGAGATTTCCCAAAAAATGTCGTTTAGGGCCTCAAAACGGCTTCGGAAGTTCAGGACCCAAAAAACTGCTAAAAATAGTAAGTTGTGCTACAATTAAGGAACTAAAAATGTTGAGAGAAACAATGGTGGGGGTCCGGGTGGACTTGGTAGGTGGCCACCAATATCCACCTGGATCAGTCATGAAAGGAAGCTTTGGTGTACTTTCCCAATGTACACCCTTTTCATGTGTCTCTCTGCTCTAGTGTACCTTTTGGAAGCCCTGTAGAAATTTACTGCAAGATCTTCAAAGCACCATGATGCAAGTGACCCAATCTCTTGTGCCACAACTCACCATTGCCTCATATCTACACCTTCTCTACTTTAGTGCTCAAATTAGTGCAATCTTCTACCTCCAATTTGTAGATGTTCTTCACTCGATCCCCTATCCGCTTCACCTATCTTGTGGCTATGTGACAAAGGAACACTTTCCCTTACTAAATATCACATCATAGCCTCTATCCTCCAACATGGAAACATAAACCAAGTTATTTTTCAAACCCAGAACGTACAGAACATCTCGCAAAGTGATAGGAGAACCAGACTGCCTATGAAAGATAACTGTACATATGTCGCTTGTGCTATACCTCCCATCATCACCCATCTCGATATGCATCTAGACATCCTTCTCCTACAAGTTACTAAAGAGCTCTTTATGACCGGTCATATGGAATGAAGTTCCATTGTCTAAGTACCACACACTACCCATAATCGATGACACCATACAAGTGATGAGGGTAAAATCTAGTTTTAACTATGAAGAGAGAGATTCACTTGCCACTCCTTCTAAGGGCTTCTTACTAGCCTTCTTGCATGGACACTTTGTGGCAAAGTGTCCCAGCTCGTGACAATGAAAACACTTGATTTTTGACATTTCCTTCTTCTTGCCACCCTAACAAGAATTTAATTTGGAATGGGATGAGTTCCCCTTCCCTTTCTTTTCCTTACTAGCTAAGGCAAAATTATCCTTTTCATCATGATTTGATGAGGATCCATCTCTGGTGTTCTTCTGAATCTCTTCCCATACCAAATTGGACCACAATCGCTCCCACTGTGGTAGCTTCTCCCTCCCATCAGCTCAGTCTTGGTAACTATGCTAGCTCTTGGGGAGTCTTAGAAGTGCTAGGCTCACCCGACCATCTTCGGCAACAATAATCTTGACACTTCCAAGCTCATACTGACATTGGGTGAACTTGGTCATATACTTCAAAATTGAGTTGCCCTTCTCCATCTTGATATTTCTGAGCTTGTCCTTCAGTGCCAACTTCCTGTGATCACTGTTATTTGAAACAGGTTCATTAATTCCTTCCACATTGCAAATGGAGTTTCCTTGCCATGGATATCCAAGACAATATGATCTCAAACTCCTTCTAAGATAATCCTTCTTTCCTTTGCCACACACTTTCTCCATTCAGCTAGATATTTAGCATCACATGTTGGAGGCTTCGAAATATCATGATCTATGAATTCCTTCAGCCCATTGTCTTCCAATACTGCCTCCATCCTGTCCTTCCAAGCTATGTAATTCGAATTTCCCTCTAGGGCATACTCAAGTCTCAAACAATAGAATGGCATCATGTCAAATCTGAAGTATGAACTTGCAAATTGAAGTTCACCTACACAAAAAACTCGTATTCTCCTCTTCTATAATGTTTTCAGAGCTCTGATACCATGCAGATTTTTTCTGTAGATTCAACAGCTTATGTGATATGCTAAAACAAAAGACAAGAATCTACTCTACTCATCAACAAAAACCAAAATTGATCAATGAAAACATTAAGTAGAAAAGGAAGAATTTCAATTGCACATAACAAAATATTTTTTTTGGGAAAGCAACTGCTCAAAACCCCGACTATCTATATTTCATTAACTAGAAGATCTGAGAAGAAAATACAATGCTTGTTCAACCCAAATTATTCCTGCACAAGTACAATGTATCTCTCTGCTTCACAAACCAACTCAAGACAACACTTATCCAATTTTGTTACCTTCCAAGCTCCTACTTCCTTGCACAATTCTTGAGAGAATTAGCCCATATTTAATTGGGAAATTCCCCACTAATAACTACGTAATCCATCATAGTTGTTACAGGTCAATTTGGGCACATCAATCCTAACTTCCAGGTCCATATTAGTAGGGTCCATCAAGCCCTAATTCAGTTGTTTTCATTCCCTAATGAGGTCAACCTACATCATGCTTGCCTTACAAGAGTTTCCATGACACCATTCATCCAAAAAATGCCCCTAAGGAGATCAGCATAGGTAGCCTTCTATCAGGTTACATTGCAATGCAGGAAATGCACTGAATGGGTGCACTGCAGTGCATTTAGCCTTTGCTTCACCTGCACTGAGAGAGATTCATCAAAATTTTTAAATGAATCCATTGGATTCCTCATCCAATGGATGCTTCTAGAAGTTTCCAGGTTGATTGAGCTCGCATTTGGATGAGGAAGGAGATGAATGAACCTCAATCCATTATCCCTTCATCCATGGAACCACTTCCAAAATTTGGCAGAGCATTCATGAAGGCCATTAATGGTTTAACCTCCTACATTTAGCTATAAATTGACCAAGCATTCAAAGGCTGGTCAAGGTTGGAATTTCTTAAGTTAAGGAAATGTTGTTTGAATGAGATTAGAAAGAGTATTGTAATGATGTTGAATTGTGAGGAGAGAAAGGTTTGAAGCTGGAAGGATGACACTAAATCGAGCATGCATCTACATGGGTTGTAATATTTCCTTCTATTAATAAATAATTCTAAGCTTTTTCCATACATGTGTTCATATGATGTATATCGTATTCTTGATTCTATGATATGTTTAGTTAATAGATCATCATTATTGTATGCTTTGATGGTTTTCTATCTCGGCTTGTGTGCAGGTACTTTCGAAGCGAGTTAAGTACGGGAAGGAGTGGAGAAATCAGTCAAAGAAGAGAGGGATTAAGCGAAAGTTACATGTTAGTACCTTTGTTCTTCTTTCTCTTATCTATTAACTATAGGAAAAGCAACAAATTACTTTTTCTGTTGTTTCTAGACTAGCTACTAGGTTTAGAGGGTTAGGCATTTGAAGAAACACTAAATTTTCCCAAAACAAATTGGTGACTCTGCTGGGGAGCGATCCTATCCCTTATAGTAGCTTATCAATATCTTAAAAAACTTTGACATATTGTACCTTCTATCATTTGTTGAATTCAAGTCCAAATTCACTGAAAATTGAGTCAATTTTGAGCATAAAATTGTCTTGTTGTAATCAGTGCACCTCTGTGATTGACACAGTGCGCTGTAGTGCACCTTCTGCATAGACTCAGTGCGATTCAGTGCACTGTCTCTAACTGTGGCCTGTGCTGATCCCTTTAGGGTCAGTTTTCCCATTTAGGAACTAAAAACTTTTGTCAATTTTCAGCTGTTTGAATTGCTTGCTGGATACAAATGAGGTCTTGTCTCTGAAAATAGTCTTTGTTTCTTTATTTTGACCCGATTTAGACTGGATTCTTTATTTATTTATTTTTTATGTATTTTTTTATCATTTACAGTCCATTGTTGAAAGGTAGTTTCGATCGATTGTTTTGTCAAAAGCGAAGTGTCGTAAAGTCTTCCTTCATAAATAGTCGATTGATATATTTGTGCATTTGATTCATATTTTCGTTTAAAAGTGTCGAAAATCTTCGTTTCTTTAATGTTGAAAGTGTTGTATGAGTCTTCCTTTCCCTTTAAAAGAAATTGTCGCAAATCGTCATTTTTATGAAAAGAGATTTTTGATCGATTGTGCATATTTCCTTTTTCGTTCATCATAACATTAAGGGATTTGAAAAGAAAAACATGCATTGTGCATATTAAAGTTTGTGAATGCTTGAAAGGAATGGTTTAGGGAATTTCATCTAGTTTGTGCTCTTTGTTGATTTATCAAAAAGCAGTTGTTTTCTTTATCCCTCATAGCTAGGATTTTCATTGCTAAAATTAAATGGAAAGAGTGCTTCTCATTCTAGTTGCATTCTTAGAAATTTCGGGAAACATCTCGTGGTGAACCTTTAAAGGAAAATTTTAAGCAAGATCAACCTAAAATTTACATCAATTAATCTAATAATGCATTGGAACTTAACGAAAACATCTAGAGGTCTAGGCTAGAGACGTGTTCCGGCATCTTTAAACCTAGTGGCTGTCATTTTCATTGAGGTTGGGTGATTCCTCCTCTCTGATTCGATAAGTACTAGTACAAACTTGTGCTCCCTGTACCGTCGAGTATATGGTGGGAGACCCCAATAGGTTGCAATCCTTTATCCCTAGGAAGTCGATTATGCCGCCTTACCGATCGCAACGCATTGAACACAACATTCAGGAAGATTGACTGCCGTACGTAAAGTCCTTGGTCATTTCTCTTTCATTTATAACCAAGGTGTATATTGCAGTTTTACGATTTGTCTGGTAAACCCTCTTGTCTAGAATCTCCAGAGCAGTCACTTTCGTTCCTTTTCGACTCCTTAAAAGAAAAGGATCATCTAAGCACTTGTCCTTTCAGGCTCATTAAACATCGAAAGCGACTAGAGTCATCTTTTGTTTTTTCTCAACTCTTTAAAAATGAAAAAGTGAAGTTGTGTTCTAGTGTCATAAAAATTAATTGACCATGGATAACATCCTCCACGCTCGCTCCTTAGTTGATCTTAGGTTGAAACATATGGTGACAAATCTGGAGTCCACCAATCGAGGAATTCCTTTTTATGGGAGTCCTAGCCCTTTTCCTCCATTTGGAAATAATGGTGCTCCATATATCTCTACATTGTCCCTTCCGGGATTTACCATTGGCTTGCCAGTATGGCTGTTTTCAACCTCCTTGGTTCAAAATGTCGTGATTTCTCCGCAATCGAGTACACCTCCAACTGGAAAAAATCAACCTCCAGTTGATCCTAAAGTTGACCCTTTGCCTTCTTCCTTAGTTGATTCTTCCTCCCCTTCTTCCTCTTCGCCTGGTGAAAGTATTGGTACTAATAACCAGGTGGCTAAGAAGAAGAAGAAGAAAGGGAAGAAGAAGAAGAAGAAGCAAAATTAGCAGAGGGAAAACCAATCAACCATTGCTTTGAATGTAACATCTGATGAGAAACCGTCCGTCAAGCCTCACAAAGTTTGATATCCATGCAAAATTTTTGGGGGAGACCATCTTCTTCGAAATTGTCTTGATATTCCTCAGATCTTAGAAGAATGGTCTTCCCGTTCACATCATCTTATATCATCAACTTCTGGAGGTCATGTTGGTGACACACCATCAACTAGTGGCAGTAAAGATCGTGGAAAGAAGGGAAAAGTCAAGTTTCCTTGTAGGTTATGTGAAGGGAATCACCCCATTCACCTTTTTCCTTATCTGGATGAAGCCAAAAGAGTGTTGGATAACCGTCCTGCTTCACCGCAACGACTTCCATCTAGTTACAGGAAACTATCCCTAAATCTTTCACTAGTTGATGAATTAACTGACCAGAATCAACCTTTGGTCAAACCCACTCTCTTTGAAAGTGAATCCTTTGAGTCTATACCCAACCCAAATCAACAGGTCGAGGTAATAGTTGACTCGATTTCACCTTCAGTCAATCGTACCTTTCCCAAAGAGAGTGAAAATGATACCAATCAAGTTCTTTTTGTTTCTTCAGATTCAAATGAGCTTAGGGGCAGTCCTCCTATTCCATCAAGACAGGAGGAAAATCCTCCTGTTCTTGTAACTCAAGGGGTTAATTCTTCAGTTTCTACGGTACCCCCTCCAAGTAGTCTAGTCACTTCCTTTGATTGGAATCGACTGCAGGATTCCGCCTTCCTTCTTATGTGCCTTTCCAAATCATAGTACAAGTTTGTACTATTTGTATCGGGCATTAATATAGATGAAGGTGCATCAGTGAGTATCCTTTCCTCAACTGTTTGGAAAGTTCCTAGTTCGCCGCTGCTTGTGCCAGTTACCCAAAATTTGTTGGCTTTTAACAAAGGAACAAGTCAACCATTAGGGATCCTCCCTCAGTTACCTATTACTTTGGGAGGAAAAATCGTTTATCTGAACGTGATGGTAGTCCCAGGCCCTTTAGATTATAACTTACTACTTGGGCGCAACTATGTTTATGGCATGGGAGCTATTGTTTCCACACTCTTTCAAGTAATGTGTTTCCCGTATGAAGGCAGAATTGTCACCATTGGCTAGCTTTCATTTCCCAGTCCAAATATAGCTCCTAGTCAACCATCGTCCCTAATTGCTCCTTTTGTACCAATGGTATCATCCCTGCCATGGGTTAATTATGTGGCAACCTGTTCCATACCTATATCAACTGACGATCAATTAAGTGATGTTGTACATCATGTACTGGGGGCATTGGAGCCAGATCTCTCCTTCATGACCTCTTATGAGTTGTGATTGAATCTGAGGATAATTCCCGGTCTTGTGTCAACCTTGTTAAAAAATGAAACAAGGGTCGCTGAGGATAATTCCTAGTCTTGTGTCAACCTCGTTAAAAAATGAAATAAGGAGTATGAGTAGAGTTCCTTGTCTTGTGTTAAGCTCGTTAAAAAATGAAACAAGGTCCCCTGGAGCAAAGTTCCAAGTCGAGTCTTTGAGTAGATCTCGTAAAATCCCAGTCGAGTCTTTCACTTGATCTCGTAAAAGAACCTTCATTCCATCCACCTGATAGACGCAAGTAGTCTACTTAGGTGAACATAATAAAGCTTAGGGGGCATGAATCTAGTGGTAAAGTTTAGTTTCCCTATAGATTATGTGAAGGGAATCACCCCATTCACCTTTGTCCCTATCTGGATGAAGCTAAAAGGTGTTGGATAACCATCCTGCTTCATCGCAACAACTTCCATTTGGTTACAGAAGACTCTCCCTTTCATCATGCTGGGGGCATGTAAACCAATTCAAGCATAGTTTTTCATTTTAAGCTTGTGTAAAAATGAAACTGAATCCAAGCATAGTTTTTCGTTTCAAGCTTGTGTAAACATGAAACTAAATCCAAGCACAGTTCCCTATGGTTCAAGCTTGTGTAAAAATGAACCCATTTCCATTTTAACCCTTGTGATTGCCATTCTATCAGCCTTTTTCGTTAGATGAGCCTTGGTTGTTTTCATTCCATCGCCACCATCCCTTTGGCCGATCATACGCTTTCACTTGGTTGTTTTACCCTTTTTGAGGAACAGTTGCAATGAGTGGTCTTATTAGCCAGCCTCTTCACATAAATCAACATGTTTTGAGAAGTTCCAACATCATCGGAACTAGTTGCTACCCTAGACACCACTCATTCCTCAAAATGGAGTCTTCTTTAAGCTCTTTTCAGACTCTCTAAACATGAAAAGATTGCTGAGTGCTTGTCCTTTCCAGCTCATTAATGGATTAGAAACGATATCTCTCTTGTATTATTTTATGCTTTTTCAGACTTGAGAGATTATTTTATGAAAAAGAACTTGTGGAGTTTCCTTTTTGTCCCTTTTCAAACTCTCTAAACATGAAAAGGACTGAGTTATCTTTGTCGTTAAACTCGTTAAAAACATCAAATAGCGACAAACTTGTCCATCTAGACAAGACCGAGTTTCACCTTTGCTAGACTCATTAAAACATCAAATAGCGATGGATTCACCTGAAGGGTGAAATTATGCAACAAGCATATGTTATCCTCCTCAAGCTTGACAAATAAAAAAGAGGTACTGGTCAGAAATGACTGGGGAAAATGGAAAAAGTTGGTAACACTTTATGGTAGCAGGTCACTCTTGAACATGACACTTTCACCTCATTACTGTGACTATGTGTCTTGGGTCTTCAGCTTGATGGTTATCACACTGTTGGTCTATCATACCATCCATCACTTTTTTTTGGGTCAATGCTACCAATTCACTTCAGTGTCGCCGATATGTTCAAGAAAAGACACTCAGTTCAAAACTTCATCCTTTACAATGCAGTAAACCTTCATTTTCATTCCTGCCATTCCTGAACCTTGTGTCGTCAGTCGATGTTTCATCTCAAAAATTCCTTTGCCTCGTTTCATGTCGTTGATGTGGGATACATCAAGGCCCTCCTGCAACGAGTCTCTTCTTGTCGACATTAGCACATCATTCGAGAAGTTGACTTAGAAACACCCCTTTAGTACCTTAAAGCTTCCATACATCAATGGCAAGTTTCTCGCTTCCGACGATAGGTTGACATCACTAGCCTTCGACCGAAAGACTTCGTATGGTGTTTGACATCAAATCATTTATTCACACATTGCGAAATGTACTGCAGTACCTTGAGGATCATTATCATTATCAATGATTCCTCTCGCGTCTGTTAACAACTTACATCATTGGCCGGTAATTAGATGATGTCTCTCCATGTTTGACCTCAGATCATTTATTCACATGGTTAGACTTGTGCAGTGAAAGATTAGATGAGATTGAAGACCCCGGATCTAGTTTCATCCATCTGGGATGCGATATATTTTCAGGAGTACTTGATCAAATGTACAAATGGACTTAAATTCATGGTCATCCATTCATGGGTCTATATCTGTAGACGACTATATTTGTACATGTAATGAAAGTTTATAAGCTGAGCATGGGCATGCCTTCCCTCAGCTAGTTCGTGAGAAAAAATCAAATTATCATGATATTTGTGTTGTAACTAATGCAGGTCACCTTCCACTTTGAAACCTTCTCTCCAAATGGTTAGGCATCTCACTCGACAAGTTTATTTTCGACTTCATGCTTTAGGGGGAAACTATTATAGGTCAATTTTGGCACATCAATCCTGACTTCCAGGTCCATACTATTAGGGTCCATCAAGCCCTAATTTAGTTTTTTTCATTCCATAATGGGGTCAACCTATATCATGCTTTCCTTTCAAGAGTTTCCATGACACCATTCATCCAAAAAATTCCCCTAAGGAGATCAGCATAGGTAGTCTCCTATCAAGCTGCATTGTAATGCAGGAAATGCACTGACTGGGTGCACTGCAGCGCACTTAGCCTTTGTTTCATCCGTGTTGAGTGAGATTCATCAAATTTTTTAAATGAATCCATTGGATTCCTCATCCAATGGATGCTTCTAGAAGTTTCCAGGTTGATTGAGCTCGCATTTGGATGAGGAAGGAGATGAATGAACCTCAACCCATTATCCCTTCCTCCATGGAACCACTTCCCAAATTTGGCAGAGCATTCATGAAGTCCATTAATGGTTTAACCTCCTCCATTCACTTATAAATTGACCAAGCATTCAAAGGCTATTCAAGGTTGGAATTTCTTAAGTTAAGGAAATGTTGTTTAAATGAGATTAGCAAGAGTATTGTAATGATGTTGAATTGTTGCTTCATTAGGAGAGAAGGGTTTGAAGTTGGACGGATGACACTAAATCGAGCATGCATCTACATGGGTTGTAATCTTTCCTTCTATTAATAAAGAATTCTAAGCTTTTTCCATTCACGTGTTCATATGATGTATATCGTATTCTTGATTCAATGATATGTTTAGTTAATAGATCGTCATTATTGTATGCTTTGATGGGTTTCTGTCTCGGCTTGTGTGCAGGTACTTTCCAAGCGAGTTAAGTACGGGAAGAAGTGGTGAAATTGGTCAAAGGAGAGAGGGATCGAGCGAAAGTTACAGGTTAGTACCTTTGCTCTTCTTTCTCTTATATGTTAACTATAGGAAAAGTGACGAATTACTTTGTCTGTTGTTTCTAGACTAGCTACTAGGTCTAGAGGGTTAGGTGTTTGAAGAAACATTAAATTTTCCCAAAACGATAGTCCTTATATTGATTGCATGCACCATCTATACAACTCGGAAAATTATACAAATGATAGTACATTATGCCTGAACTCTAATGTCAACTAGGTCTTCCTCTGAACTAAAAAGCATGATTTATTTATGAGTGAACCTTTAGTTAACTGGTGGAGTGGTGAAGTTGCACTGAAGTTGGTGCCCACTTCTAGACCTCCTACTAGTTCCTCCATCTATTTGAACTAGTTTAATTGACTTTAACTTAGTTAGACTGATTTAATTAATTACAACTCAAAGGAACTCAACACGGACCCCTAAAATTTAGGAATGACTCTACATGACTCTATATAGACTTCCAACTCGAATTTACTGAGGCAACTATGTCAAATTAACTTAGTTAACTATTACAAGTTGCAATGACAAGAGAATTCTGATTTAATTCCTAATTTAATTCAAGGACAAATTAAATTAGGATTCCTGGATGCTATTTTTAACACTCATCTGGTTCAGTGATTGGTTGATTTAGTTGGTTCAATGATTGACTGATTTGTTGTAGTAATCAGTTTCAATTTTGATATTTGATATTCGGATTAAATGATAGCAGCGGTTCCAGTCTGAAAGTTTGATGAAATGTTGCCTACATATTTGAAGTTTTGGTTTAGATGGATCCAATGCAAAAATTTATGAAATGTGGTGCACAGTGGTGTGGTCACGGTGGTGCTGAGGCTTAGAGCCTTTAGTATGGGAGTCAAAGCTTCCTTCGAGTGGTAGCTAGTAAATCAAATCAAGGGGTAGGAGCACTCTTCCGATGGGTGTCGAGAAACAAGATCAGGGGGTTGGAGCTCCCTTCTAGTGGGTGTTAAAGAATGAGAGAAGGTTGCAGACTTTTGCATGTCTGTGCTTGCGTGTTGGTATGTGTCTGCGCTAGTACAATATTGTAAGATGTTTTCTTATAATAAAAGATAAAGACAGAGGCAACAACAACGGTGTTTTTTTCCCACATTGGGTTTCCACCTAAATATCTTGGTTATCATGTGTGTTCATGTGTTGCTTATGTGTGATGGTTTATTTTTTTCTTACTGCACATGGTTACAGTTTAACTAATGCGTAATGAAGTACTGATACACTTGTTCAAGTTAAACAAATGATGGATTAATTGAAAAGTTAGTTAAATGGATATACATTAGTTGTCTACATAATAGTCGCATACATACACAGGTTTGCTTCATTATAGTCGCGTATAAAAATTTGGATAAGAAAAGAAATTTTCTAGTGAGTTTTAAAATATTGATTCAACACCCCCCCACCCCACCTTCTCAGTATTTTTCCCAACAATTGGTTTCAAAGCATTAAACTCATATATGTACGCGCCTTTCATGTTATCAAACCCGGATACAAATATGTAACTATTGATTTATAACTTTGCTACACATCAGACCTTTAGAACAAACCCATCTCTCGACATACATAATAAAACAAGTGGAAGACATAAATATTACAGGTCAAATCAATCCATTAGCAATATAGTCATTTCAGACTTCTCTAAATGGTCCAAGCTTTCTAGAGAAAATCATCATGAGGATATTCGTGTTGCGATTAATGTCAATAACTTTTCTTCCAATCTCACAAATACCTCTTCTATTATATCTTAAGGTTTATTGTAAGAAACTAATCAATTGTGGCTTAGTTTCTATGATTTTCTTCTTAAACTAATTTCTAAATCCCTAAAACTTTCCATAAAATACCCCAAAGAAAAATGTTTTGATACAAATATAATTTGTAATCAACCATGTATATTCCACTACAACAATTTGTTACAGTAAATTTAATAAAATATTGCAATCTTTATTGTGATGATTAATTTCCTTTAGATCTAATATGGTTTAATTATTGATTTTATTTTGAAATGTAAAATAGTTGAAATGCAAAAGAAAAAAATAGATAATCAGAGAAACAAAAATGCACACACACACACTATATAAGATTAAACACAAGATTAACCCTAGGAAATGTGTATAAGAAAAAGCTAGACTAGAAAGTGAGGTTCTACTCTCTTTTCTCTAGTATGAAAATATGCAAATACAATGAAATGTGTACTCATTGTGTGTCCTACAAGGTTGTTATAGAATCCTAACCCCCTTTCTTTTACTTTCTAACTTCCCAAAACGAGATGCTTTGCTCAACCATAAAACAAATACAATGAGATAGAATAAAATCTCTTCTTCTCCTACCATCATGATATTTAACATTGTCCAATAACCATTAAGAATTAAGTTTTGAACTCTTAAACCATTAATTTAAAAAAATAAGGTTTTGAACTCTTAAATAACTAATTAAAAGAAATAAGGTTTTCAACTCTTAAACAATTAATTAAAAAAGTGGTTTTTGGATCTTCTAGAATATTTTTGAAATTGACTAGACAGTATATAAATAATAAAGAATAACCTAATATTTTAAGAGATTTTCAATATTAAAAAGTGGAAAAATGCTAACACCTGAAATTTAGGCATTGAATAAAAAGGGAAAAACCGAGGATAGAAGAAAAAAGTCCTAACAAACCAAGGACATGTTAAATACTAAGCTAAAGGAAAGAAAGAGGTTTAGTTATTGCGTTGATTTTATGTCCCACATATGCGCAAAGCAAAGTAGTCGATAATAAAATTGTAACTTTTGTAGTGGGCCATAATGATGCTGTTTTTTAATGAATGCTAAAATTATTAGTGATGTACAAAAACAAACTCCAATATTTCAAACACGCACGGACAGGAAACTTAAATTGTTTGAATATGTATTAAGATACCAAGACTATATGTGTGTCAAATATTTTGGCGTTACGTATTTCATCATTACAAGAAAAGAAAATGCGGACAATGGTCTACATTTTCAATAGGGAGAAGGACTGCACGCCCGGAAGTCTAGTTTATCCAAATGTTGAACTCCGTTGCAATAGATCATTCCTTAGGTCAACCTCTAGAATGATAGGCAGCATGTGTACACGTTAACACACGTGGGTGGGTGGATATAACGGATCGAGTGACAAGGTCTCAGAACAATTTAGTCGAACTTGAGGAAAATTTGAATTAGAAGAAGCATATTTCTTATTTTTATTTGACAAATAAATATACATTACAGGATCATTTGAACTTAGGAAGCATATTTCTTGTCTTTATTTTACAAATAAAGATTTATTGCTTTTATTTGACAAATAAATATAGATTACAGAGTCATTTGAACTTTTGGTAATTTGTATAAATCTTGTTAATTAGTCAGCTATGACGTATTCAATGCTTAGTAATTTTATATTTATAGTAGACTTTGAAAATATTAAAAAAAAAAACCATTAACCTCAACATAGTTCCAATATCTACAACCGCTCCCTACTTGTGTATATATAACTATGACAAGATAATCTCAGAGGTATATCTACATCTCTTCTGTGCAAGAGTCAGCAGAATGGGTAACACCATACTGCGAGGACTTGTCCACCGGAGTGATCGACGGATCAGGATTATGAGAGCCGATGGAACGGTGATGAAGCTGCGGAGCCCTGTTTGTGTGAAGCAAATACTCGTCGATTATCCAAATCATGGAATATTTGAGGCACCCGCAGGTCTTCGATTTGGTTTTGGGGAGTTTCACTCGACCTCTTCCTGAAAGGGTAGGGCTTTTAGGTGGTCATCTCTATTATCTCATCCCTCTCCCAATTCCACATAATGAACTCATCAATTACAATAGCAGAAGGTGGTCCTTTGCAAGAACTCCTTTGAATCATAGCATCCCAAACGCCTGCTTCAGGTTACAGAAGGAGCATTGTGCAGATATTGGTAGAGATTCAGTAAAACAAGAAGCAGCAAATTGTGCAGTTAATAAGATTAATAGAGGCGGGGTCAAGATTGTTTCATCTTCCTTCTACACAGACGGATCGACCGTGCGGCTGAAGCTTCGTCTTAGAAGAGAAGATCTCGCTGCGTTTCTTTCAGCCTTACCTCCAGGTGCCACACCGGAGTCTCCATGGAAGCCAAGGCTGGATCCCATCACCGAACCACAAAACCCAGGTCGAGATTTATAAACATACTTCAAAAGTAGAGCTACGGTATGGATAGATATACAAGTTGTCTTTGCAAATAAAAGTTCTCAATATCCGTTATGTTTTCAGTATCACTCTGTTCGTTATTTATGAAGTTGTTGGTGGGGTGTGGGAGGTTAAAATTATGTTATTGGTATATTTTGGAAATATTTCGGAATTTGATGAAATTCTGTCATAATTTTAAATATTTGGAAATTTGATGAAATTATGTTGTTGGTAAATTTTGGAAGTATTTTAGAAGAGAATAGGAGAGGTCAAATAATCTATTTTTTCTTGTTTTTCATTTTTTTTAAGGAATCTGCAATCTAGATAAAGATGTAAATGTATCATAAGAAATCTGAAAATTTCTTTTTCTTTTTTCTGTTTTTTCTAAATAACAATAAATTTGTGGATTTTTTTTCTTTATTTTAAAATCAAATTCCCTTACTATCATTATAATATCAAAAATAATATCTAACCATTCTCAAATCAAAGTAACAAAAACGTCTAACTCAACAAATTCAAAAGTCTCACAACAAAAACAATCTTAATAATCTTAATGACACTATTATTTTCCATTATTTTAAAGGCACTTTCTCTTTTGAATTCGCTACATGTATAATTAATGTATTCTACTTTCTCTTTTGAATTAGCTATATGTATAATTAATGTATTTTTGGATTTTTTTATATATGTTTTCCAAAAATTTGGTTGGTTTCTGTATCTAAAAAAACTATTTATTGATTTGAATATATGCAAAATTAAATAAGTGTTTTGACATTTATCATAAATTGATGTGTATTGATATTTATTAGTTATTTATTTTATATAGTTGTCTTAATTTATATTATGTTTATTTTTTTATCTTATTTTCCTTATACATGTTTTTTTTTTTAAAATCTATTTTTTTTTACTTTTGAAAATTATTTTTTAAGAGGAAAAATAATGGTGTATAAATAATTTTTAATATTTTCTTTCTTTGGGTTTATAATATCAATCTCTTTGGTTTTTTAATCTAAACATTCATATTGGTTAGGTGTAATGTTATTTATAAGCTTTTTAATATTAATCCTTGGGTTAATAATAATCAATAATGGTTTAAAAACAATATTTATATTCAAATTCAAATTTCTGTAATCTATATTTTGATTCTTTGAAAACAATTTCAGAAAAAATCACAATAGTAAATTTATATTAATTATCTTTCATATAAAATTTTATTAGTTAATTAATTAATATAAAATAATAATAATAAATAGTTAATTATATTTATAAAACATTATTTAATACTAATAATAAGTAGTAGTTAATTATATTTATATTTATATTAAATAATTAGTAGTAGTTAATTATATTTATATTTATATTAAATAATATTAATTATTAATAGTAGTAATATTAATTTATACACTTTCATAATGGGGTTGTGTTAACTTATGTTATGTTTAATTTTTTAATTTTATTTTTTTACACGTGTTTTTACACGTGTTTTTAGATTACAAAACTATTGTTTAAAAAGAAAAATATTGGTTTATAAATATTTTTTAACATCTCCTTTGATTAAAAAGTTTATTTTCAACCATAAAACTTTTGTTCACAAAATTTTGATTTTCATAAATGGAAAATAATCTTTAAGATGGATGCTGGCATGCGCGGTGGCCTCAGGAAATTTACTAGAAGCGATTTCTGTGAATTTTATTGATAATATTCAGTTAAGAAATATGACTTTCAAATCAAAGAAAAATACATATTTTGATGGCCACACATTCACTCGAAGGGATGGACTAAAGGCAATTTACGAAAACTGACAATAGTTGGATTTAAAAGAGAACTCTATATCCCCTTAATATTAGTTGGGTAAAGGCCGAAATAAGAAAGAAAATAAAAAACTACATACATCCTTTATGTCACATGCATCAAGGTAAGCTATAATCAACCATATTTGTCTAACAAAAAAGTTACAATATTTATTGGAATGTCTTCAATAGTTTTATATACGAATTATCTTTAATAAATTAAAATAAATCGATGTATATAGTTTGATACTCTATATATTCTTGGCATATATTCTTACTCTATATATTCTTCGCATATATTCTTCGGTGAAAGTGTTCTGAGGCTCAGTGAAAAAGTTAAACACGTACTCTATATATTCTTCGGTGAAAGTGTTCTGAGGCTCGGTGAAAGAGTTAAAAACATACTCTATATATTCTTACTCTATATATTCTTCGCATTCAAAGTGTTCTGAGGCTCGGTGAAAAAGTTAAAAACATATTCTATATATTCTTGGCATATATTCTTACTCTATATACTCTTCACATATATTCTTCGGTGAAAGTGTTCTGAGGCTCGGTGAAAAAGTTAAACACTTACTCTATATATACTTCGGTGAAAGAGTTTTGAGGCTCGGTGAAAGAGTCTGCGGGTTGCGGTGGGCACGAGCGATCTGCAGTCAGTTACCAAAGATTACCAAGGGCAGACGGGCGATCTGCAGTCAAGTTTTCTGATATCAGGTGCACACATTCCTTATCTTTTTCTTTTTCTAATACATATTTGCTCATATAATTTCAAGTATGAATATTTCACCACAGTTACCAAAGATTACCAAGGGGAGACCTAGCACAGTTACTCTACAAGGCCTTTATGAGTATATAGAGTCTTTAGAGAAACGTAGAGAAGAAAGAGAAGCCAAGCTACAAAAAGAGTTAGAAGCCATGCTGGAAAATAAATTTGCATCTCTTGAAGACACGATCCAAAAACAAATAGAAAATAAAATAGAACTACTAGAGAATAAAATGGAGGCAATGGATACTAGACTGCAAGTTATAGAAAAACATAACCAAGATACTAACCAACCATCCCATCAAGGAGATGCTCATACTTTAGAGAGTCTTAAAATGAAAGACATGATTAAAGAACTAGAAGAAAAAGTTAATAGCCGCATCACCCTAAATAATGTGGTAGATAAGTTAGATATCAAACCAATTAAAGATGAAATGAAAAAATTAATAGAATTAGACCACGAACGTAACAAAAGGGCCTTAAACCTTATAATATTCGGTTTAAAAGAGGAAGTAGATGAGGATACTTTAGCCTTAGCCCAGACAAAACTACATAATAGATTACAAATTGAAACATTGTGTCTCACAGAAGCAACAAGGTTGGGGAAATTAACCGAGAATAAAGGAAGACTAATCCGCATAAAGGTGAGCTCCACTGATCATAAGCATGACATACTTAGTAAAACCTCAAGTCTAAAAGGAACGGGAATATTCATAAATGAAGATCTCGTTCCAGAAGACCAAGCAGAATTAAGAAAGGAGGTTCAAAAGGTAAAAGAAGCTAGAAAGGAAGGAAAATGGGCAATAATCAGAAATAGAAAAGCCTTTATTCAAGATAGAAACCAAAAAGATAGTAATCAATAGCAATTAAACATGCTCCGGATCCTTTCTTGGAATTGTTGGGGCTTCCCATGGAACAAATGCCCCAAGCTAAGTTGGATTTCAAATGATGTTGATATTATTTTGCTTGTTGAAACTTGGGAGCACGAAGAATCTAAGGTCCCTAACATAGATGGCTTTACGCTATGGTCTACCTGGAACAAGCGATCCTCCCGTAGAGGCATTGGGGGAATAGCTTGTTACATTAAGAAGAACATCTCCCCCCATGTTAGGATTTATAAAAACGACCCTCACAACCAATATAGTTGGATAGAGATCAAAGACATTAATAATAAAAAGTCCTATATAGCAATATGTTATTTTCCCCCATTAATTCTAACTTCTATAAGAAGAAGAATCTAGATAAAACTAATCCTTACAATGGTTTAGAGAATGATATTTCTATCCTAAGGAATGACGGTAATATCCTTTTAATATGTGACTTTAATGCTCGAACTTCAAACAACCAAGCTATTATTCTAAGCAATCATTCCAACCCTAATCCTCTTTGGTTAGATGAAGACCCTACTCTGGCTAGCAGGTACAAAAGGAACTCTGAAGATCTCGGGGAAAATTTGTTTGGGTCGGAGCTAGTCAAGCTCTGTAGTGCTCAGGATCTCATAATTTGCAACGGTCTAAAGAAGTGGCCCAATTCTAGCAAGATGACCTGTATCCATGGGCTTGGTAGCAGCGTGGTAGACTATGTTATTTCCGATCTCCCATTATACAACGAAATAATAAATTTTGACATCTTAAATGACCATGAACCTGACTCTGATCATAGGCCTTTACTTATAACTCTCAATTTTGTCATGCATAGAGTTCCCATAGAAAATAATACTTATAGCCAAAAGAACTTAATATTTGATAAAAATAAAAATGATCTCTTTCTAAATGAATTAAAACCTAATTTGCTTCCTTTATCTAATATAGACAACATAGAAGACCTCTATCATAATTTTACTACAACCCTCTCATATTCTATTAACAAGTTCTCAATTGAAGTTTCAAATAATAAAAGAAATAGCAAAACCAATCCATGGTATGAAAAAGATTGTAAAAGTGCAAGGTGAGCAATTAAGGAAGCTGTTGATGAATCTCTTAAAATGGACAAGATAAAAATATACAAAGCCCTAACTAAAAGGAAAAAGAGGCAGTACATTCGTCAAAGACAGGAGAATCTCTTACACCTCTCTAAGGTAGCTCCAAAGAAATTTTGGAGGCAGATTCTAACTAGGAAGACTAAGGATAATAATAAAATTGCTCTTTGCGATTGGAATTCCTATCTTAAAAAGATTTATGAATCTCCAAATGTCATGGATAATTTGGAAACCCTTCTCACAACAAAAGAAGTTTTCTCTTTAGAAGACATTAAGTTTGGGGTTAATCGCCTCACTAATGGGAAAGCTAAGGACATTGAAGGTTACCAAGCGGAAATCTTAAAAATTGGAGGTCCTGTCCTCATCCCCCACATCCACAAGCTTTTCAATCAAGCAGTCAAGCAAGGGTTCCCTAAACCTTGGACTGAGAGCCTCATTATCCCTATTTTTAAAAATGGGGATACAAATAATCCTTCTAATTATCGAACAATTATGATCAGCTCTCTCTTAGCCAAGTTATATGGTAGTATTTTGGAAAAAAAGTTAAGCATATGGCTTGAAAGTGAAGGTAAGCGGGCTAAAGGCCAAGCAGGTTTCAGAAGGCATCACTCAACAATAGACCACCTTGTTACGCTTAGGATCATTGCGGAGGAATGTCGTAATGATAAATCCAATTTATTTTGTTGCTTTGTGGACTTTAGAAAGGCTTTCGATACGGTTCCTAGATCCAACCTTTGGAATAGATTAGAAGAGCTAAAGGTTCCTCTCGAGTTGAGAGCTGCCGCTATAAGGTTATACGAGAATGTAATTGCCAAGCTAAAGAGCAATGAAGGGTGGTCGAAAGATATTAAGTGTAACATCGGAGTTAAACAAGGTTGCCCCCTCTCCCCTACCCTATTTGGCATTTACATCGATAAGCTCGAAGGCTATTTAGAGGAAGCAGGATGTGATGGCACGGTCTTAGTTGGGATAGTCATCATCCTTCTTCTTTATGCTGACGATATTGTTCTTTCGGCAAGGTGCCCATCTGATCTTAATAAGCAACTTAGGCTTCTTAAGGATTTCTGCTCTACCATGGGCATGACTGTTAACACTGAAAAAACAAAAGTTATGATTATCAAATCCAAGAAGGACACTTACACTAATTTTATGTATGACAATAATAACTTGGAGGATGTGTATTCTTACAAGTACCTAGGAATTGATATTCATCACAAGCTCAACTGGAACCATAACATTGAGAAAAGGATTAATGGGGGTGGAAAGCTTACTATGGTCTTGAAAATAATTGTAAAATTGCAAACCTTGTAATGTGGGATAAAAAGAAGTTCCTCTTTGAAACTTTAGTCACTCCTGTTATCTTATATGGCTGTGAGGTTTGGGGTTGCAGCATCTCCAGAGAATCATGGAGAAAGATTGAGCAAATCCAGAAGAGTTTTATAACTTATAACCTGAAAATTAAAAGTAATACATCCTATCCTATTCTCCTTATAGAAGCAGGTCTTTCCCCTATTGAGAGCCTAGCTATGCTTAGGTTTCTGTTGTACAAGCACAAAATCAGTAACATAAATGATCATAGACTTCCTAAGCTAGCTTTAAATTCTAGCCAAAACCACCTAAGGCTCAATCGAGGGTTGAATAAAGACACAAGGGCCTGGTTAAACTATTGGGAGATCAACGAAAATGATGCATTGCAAAACATAAATAACATTAAAGATATTGTTACTTCTAAGTTCAAAGAAAAAATGTGGTGTGAGAAAGACTTAGCGGCTAAAAGAAAATTAAGTTATTATAAGAAGGTCATCAACCCCACCCTAGAAGATCAAAAGTATCTCTCTATTTTAACTAGCTCAAAGAAGAAAATTAATATAGCAAAGATTAGAACGAATTCTCATGAGCTCCATAGTGAAACAGGTCATTGGGCAGTTCCTAAAACGCCATGGACGGAAAGGATCTACCATATATGTAAGAATAGGAACATCGAGGATGAAAACCACTTCCTCTTAGAGTGCCCCGCGTATAACCACATTAGATCTCAGTTTCACAATCTTTGTTACAATACTGACCTTCCTAGCCTTTTACAATGTCAAAATTATAGTGAGCTTGGGAGGCTTCTCTCCAAGCTTTTTGAGCATAGGAATAAAATCTTAAATCAAAATAGATAATTTGTTTCTTTAGGTCCGATAGACCATTATTTGGTCTCAGCGGACGTTAACCATCATCATCATCAATATATTCAAATATATTAAAAAAATCAATTCGAATCATAAATTATTTAGTACTCACAACTTATACTAACATAAAAATGTAAAAATGGAATTTTGGTTATTGTTAATATTTTAATGTAAATATTATATTTATAGTTTTTCTATCTGTGAATCTTTCTTTTATTTTTTTATATAAATTTATAATTTATATATATATATATATATAAATAAATTTATATATATAAATTTTCCTTTTAATAAGTAAAGATATTTGAATTTATATTTGTATTATTTGATTAAGATTTTATATAGTTATTATTATTAGATCTACGATGTAAGTTTTATTTTTTCGATTGATATATAATAGGTTAAAGGTCTCATAATATAATGAATTTAATACTCTAAAATCATGAGTTATTAATAAAATTAATTTAAAGTTACAAATTATAAGGAAAATGTTAAAAAGAAAATTGTGTAATTTAAGAAAACAATATGATAAACATAATTAATTGTGTTGAGAGGTGTATTTTACAATCAAGTATGACCTCATTATGTAAGTATGTCATATCCTCAAAAAAATAATAAAAATAGTTTTGGTTTATGTTTAGCCAAATTCGCTTGAATCTTAAATTATATATAACTTGAATTTTTGTATTATATATAACTTTTTTATCTTATTAATGGACTAAGATTAATTAATAAAATATATGTATATGTATATGTATATATATATATATATATATATATATATATATATATATATATATATAATTTGAATGGATAATAAATTCTCTCGTGTGTTTAATAGCTCTTTTATCATATACCTAAATTTGAATCGATCATAAATCTACCTTTAACAAATTTATTTACCACATTTAAGTTCCAAATTAGGTAAAATTTTAAACATCTTCACTCTTTAATAAAGCCAATTTCATTTCTTAAATCAAAGGAAAAAGGTTAATCCAACACAAAGAATCCAAAATTCTAGTCCAAAATCTTTTAATATTTCTTTTAATTAAATATTTTTAAAATAAATCTTTAAAAGGAAAAACATATATATTAATTTGATGTAGTTTTATTATAAATTTTGTTATCATGCCATGTAAAAAACATCATTAAATCTAATAATCATATTAAAAGATTAATATTAAGGTTAATAATAATATTAAATAAATTATTAATATTAATATATTGTAATATTAATATTATTGAATTTAATAACTTTGAATTAATGTAATACTAAATCTGTTATATTAATATATCATGATATACAATTAATTCTAGATATAGATAGAGGGAAGAACAAAGGAATAGAGTGATAGAGTTGGAGAGATAGAGGGATTGACATGGTAGGGATGGATATAAAATGAAGGAGAGAGGAGAGGAGAAATGAATAGAGAGAGAGAGGAGGGAGAGAGGGGGAGAAGGGTAAGAGACAGAGAGGAAGACACAAAGATGGAGAGAGCGGGAGGAGAGGAGGAGAGAGGGAGGGAGATAATGACAAGGTTGGAGTTAAGAGAGAGAAAAAGATGGGGGGAGAGAGGAGGAGGTAGGGGAGAAAGGGAGAGAGGGGAAGTGTTGATTTGGGGTAGCACCGGATGTGTTCTAGCCACGAAATTTGGTGGAGAGGTTAGGGCACATGAGATCTCCAATACCCGGAAAGGGTTTGGGCATATTCTAAACAGATCAGAAGATATTAAAATAATTAATATTTTTAATGGAGTCTCTAAGTCTAAACTTAGGGAAAATAAAATATTAATGTGTATTACTATGAATCTATGTTAGAATGGTCCAAAAGACATGGATCAAGCGAGATCTAATCTTAGCAGTTAATTAGGGACTTAATCTTGGCTGTTGAGGTGTCAACAGGAAAAGTATAAAATGAGGCTTGAGGGTCACTTGGAGAGTACACCAGAGTGATCAGTCATTCTATTCTCTAGAGTGGGGTTAGCTAAGAGAGATAGAATTAGTGATTGGGAGATGCAGCTAAGGGGCATTTGAGTATAGAGAAACAGAGAGGCAGAGATAGTGCTGGGAGAGCAGCACAGTAGCCAAGGAGAGTGATGCAGAGCCAAAAAGGGTTCACGCAGGGTCATGCAGAGGCAGTCGGGAGCTGCGCAGAGCCTCCGAGAGGTCAACGTTGCTCACGCAGAGGATGAGATGGCTAACGCAGACCCATCTGGGGTGATGTAGGGCGAGCGTGAGGCAAAGAGGGTGATGCAGGAGCATTCAGGCCTAGTCATCAATATGATGGCATGATCACATGTTGTGACTCACAAGGGGTTGTAAGATAAGAGATTAGTTAATTTTATTTATTTAAATGTGTGAGAGTGTTTATTTATTGTAAAATATGAGAAAAAGGGTATAGTGGCTGATTGATCCTCCCTGTTTGGAGATCAGGCCAAATAGTTAGATTTATTTGGTTTGAATAGGATATGAGGGATTTGAAAGATTGATTTAGCATTTATTTAGAAAAGAGTGGAGTTGAAGAGATCCTCTAGGAGAGAGTGAGAGATTTCTGGATTTGAACCAGAATTGGTTCATGAATCCACTTTTGTATAAATATAGTATTTTTGTGTAATTCAGAGGTTAACTAGGTTAACTGAAGAGATTAGCTAAAGGTTAGAAGAAAGAGGTTATCTAGGTTGGAGTCGAGTAAGAGACAGCGAGGATTTCAAGAAAGAAACAGGGGGTTTCTTTATTACTGTAATCGAGCCAGAGGGCGAGACCATGTAACTGTATTGTATTGAATAAATAATTATGTGTGCATAAGTGTGTTATTTCTCTTGAAACCCTTCACTTGTCTCTGTATATTTGCATGCATATCAAATTAAGCATTCTTCTTTGTTTTTATGCCTGAAGTTATAAATCGCAGCATTCAAAGCATAATTGGGGTCCTTAGTGTTAATAGCAGTGTTTGAGCTGTATTAATCACAGTCATTGATCCAAAGGTATCATAGATTGTTATATATGGAGTTGTGGTTGTGAGAACAAAGAATCACAAAGGAACCATGTTAAAGCGCAAAGTTTGTCACAAAAGGAATAAGATCAAGTGAAGAGGCGGAATAAAGACTATAAGGATCAATACACAGGATCCGTTGGATCTCATAGATCAATAGATTGGATTAAATCACTTGAAGAAGGAGCACAGGTGTTAATTGGCGGAAGGTGGCTTCCATACGTGGTAAGCGGAATATCGGGCGGCCGAAAAGTGGTAAGTGGTATTTAAGTCTGGTCACCCGATACCATTCATCAATTGACACGTAGCAGCGGAGGAGAGAGGAAAAACCACTTTATCAAGCAGTTAACCATCATGCAAGTTATCCACTCGATATTGGTGTCAACTGTTAGATCAAGCGAGGTTGATTGAACGGTCGAGATCAAGCGAACTGTTTAGTCAGATCGAGTGAAGTGCAAATTGTTAGATTGGAAACCAGATCGACAATGGAGAATAACACTGAAAGGGTTTGGAATACATAGACCCGAAAGTTTATAGATGTGGTTATGTGTATTTTTAAGTCTAATTTACGTGGTTGGAGCGGGGTTTTCCCGCGTATTCCTTTATATTCCAAGTTTTTGATTGGTTACGGTGTTATGTGAATTACGCTTGTAATAGTGCTTCCGATGCAAATGTGGCCTTAGCTCATAGGTACACATGGGATTTATGAAGGGATGTCAATCAGCTGGCATCATTTTGGTATCAGAGCTAGATCAATGCTCTGTAGAGATTGGTTGCGAGACTGAATTTTAATTCCAACATATGTATAATTGCACTGAAGTGAATTTGATACAGATGGGGATCAGACTACAAAGGACACTGAGATCAGAATGGGGGAACAATGAATTTTCTGATGAAGGTCTGGTAAGAATTTTTATTTTGATGATTTTGTAGAGATGTGTTTTGAATGTCTAAAGAACAACAAGGGATTGAAATTTCAAAGGAGAAGATGTTTTCCTTTCAGGAAAATGAAATTTCCATGTAAGTTGATTGAATGATTGGTTTGATTTAAAAGGTAAATTGAAATGAAAGGTTTAGAAGTTAAAGCTAAATATAAGAGTAGTTTTCTATGGCATTGAAGTCATTTAAATGATTTGATGAATTTTTTGAAAATTGAGAATGCTTGAGGATTGCTTAAAATATTGTTGAAGATAATGATATTGATAGATGAAGGAACATTTAGACTGAAGGTTGGATTCAATAGATCTGAAAAGAGAGCCATTACAAGCAATGAATTTTAGAATTTATAGAAGCAAGAAGGGATTTCCTTACAAACAGGTTATCAAAAGGAATTGATAGTGTCTGTCATTAATTGGTAAATATAATTGAAATTAAGATCTAATCTTAATTGATCTTGAAAGCTGAAGAGTCCATTGTGAAAAGTAAGAGGAAAAATAGATGCAACTGTATGAAGGCTTTTGAATGGAAATTTTAAATGAAATAGTGAACAGATGAATCATTTGGAAAATATTTAATTGATGGAATGGGAATTGGTTTTAAGACATTTTTGAAGGACATATTGCAGGATTGAAAGGTACTTTGATGTATCTTGAGATAAGATTGTGCAGGTCACTGGAAACAGTGGAATTGTTAAAAGATAGAATGAATTGTACCAGCATAATAGCATATGAGCTATGTTAAAGAAGATAGAGCGAGAAGAACTATCAGATGAGTAAAGGTGACAATACCCGACAGTAAATGAAATTACTAAATGAAAGAAGGAAGTGAGCAATTGAAGATGCAGAGCCTAAAGCAAGGAGTGTTCGAGAGAAGCTGAGAACAACTTCCAACTATGGTTGGTAGAAGTTGTTGAGGTAGCTCAACAATTGTGATTGTGGATAGGAGATAACAATTCCAACAAGAGGAGTGTTGGGTAGAATTGTTAGTTAATGAAAGGTTCAAGGAAAGAACCAATAGGTGACAAAAGGGTAAACTCAGGAAAGTTTGGTGAGGCATGAAGGAGACTTGTTACCGGTGAAAAAGGCTAGTTGCAGCTCACTAGTGAACCAAGAAAGTTCACCAAAGGAAAAAATGAAATTAACTATTGGTAGTTATGACAGGGGTACAGAGGAAAGTTAGAAGCAAAAGAAAAAGAGTGCTAAAGTAGTTGGACTGAAAGGAATGAGTAGAGAAGAAAGGAACATAGAGTTGGCTGAGATGAAGATAGAACTCAGTCATTTGAAGAAGTTGGTATTGAAAGGAATTAGAGAAAAATGGAAACAAGGATTTTATGTGGGAAAAAGAGTTAAATGGCATGTCAGAGAATTCTTTTCTAAGAAATTAATACTCCGAACAATTGAGAATGAGAGGAATGTGCTAGTAGCATCCTCACAGACAAGAGAATGTCATATTTTTCGGACTAATTATTTCTGTGAATGTAAAATTGTAGGTATTCAGCCTAATCAAGTTGAACTTATGTATGAAAAGGTGAAAGAGATAAATGCAAGAAAACCACAAAAGGAGATGCATAAAGACTTTCAATAATTCAGTTGGTGGAGGAATTTAAAAGGTATGGCTGAGTGGTTGTGTTTTCTCTTATTAAAAGCATATTGGATCATGTTTGAAGGAATTTTAGCATGGATAGAAGACCAATGGGAAATGGAAAAAGGAAAGGAAACAAATGCATTATAGGTTTGTGAAGTGAAGAGAAGAAAAGTTGACATAGAGAACTTAGCTGAAGAAGTTAAGTCAAGGAAATTTTTGAAAGATCAAAGTCTTATCATAGAAGAGGAGGAGACAATGTTATCTTATTTGGATAAACTAAGTGTTGGAAGAAATTGTGTAGAATAGGAAGGTATTCTACAAACTTATGATGAAGTTGCCAAGCATAGTTAAGAAGTTGCAGTGCTAGAAGTTTTCTTTGATGAGGAAGGAATCAGAGATGTTGAGGAAGAATTTCTCAATAACTTAGTGAACTATCAGAATAGTTCAGAGAAACATGAGGAACTAATCACTGAGGCTTCAAATGAAGAGCCTTGTAATTTTGAAATTGACATGTTGTGTATGTTTTCAGGTTTGAAAGGTGATGAACAACAATTGGACAATGTGTTTATGCATGTTGATGAAGAAGTGAGATTACTGGAAGAAATGGCCGAAACAGAAAGATATTTTGAGCATGTATTTAATAATTTTGAGACTGATGGCATTGATAGGGAAACTATCATGATTAAAGAAGCTTAAGATAAGAAAATGAAAGTTTGTGATGATAACCAGAATGAAGTATTTTTAGTCGAGAATAAAAATGAAAGTACTATGGAAATTATGAAGGAATATAAGATGATGTTGACAGATACATAGGTTCAGGAATTATATGATTTTAAAGTGGATTATTTTTATGAATCTGCAAACCATGAAGAAGCTTTAGAAAACTAGAATTTTGTTTTTGTTATAGGAGAAGATGAAACAACATCCTTTTGTTGCAATAGTATAAGTATAGAAGATGAGCAGATACTTCATAATGATATGCTCTAAGAAATCCTAGCTATTGAATTGTTGAATGATAGTCTTGTGTCAGAACAAGGAACACTGTGTAATTTAGAGGAAAGTATTGGAATGAGAATTGATGACAATTTCGTAACTTTTGCAAAAGGACAGTATAAATATTTGACGACAGAATTATCTATGAAGATTGAAAACCATAGTTATTTTGAAACTGACAATTGTGATGGAAATTCTATTTTATATAGGAAGGAGGAGTCATATGTAATTGACATGCTTATTGAATATGAAGGAAACTGTATTTTGTTGGAAAAGATATTAGATGAAGATGATAACATAGAGGAAAGAATTATCTTTAATGATAATGAAAGGGAAGCTGTAGAGTACAAACAACAGTTTGTAAATGATAGAGGCAAAGAAGATTTGGACAGAAATTTTATAATTTATATGGTAAAAGAGAATGTACAACAGGTAGATGTCAATGGAGTTCCGTAGATAAAAATTGTAAAGAGGAAGTTGAGAAATTGTGGAAGATGAAATTAGATGAGAAGAGGGATAGAAAGGAAGAGAAATTAATAGAAGGAATTTGTATCTAAAAGGAAAGAAGAAAACAACAAAATAAGATTTGGAAATCTGGAGGAATAGAAGTGATAGTGGCAGAAGAATTGAATCAGTAGCATGATGAAAGTGATGACTAGTTACAAAATAAAGTTTGGGATACTGGATGATCAGCAGAAGAAACACATGACCAGGAGGTCATGAAAACTTTCAACTTTGGGAGTCTGATGCAAGAGCATTCAGGCCTAATTAGCAATGTGATAGCATGATCACATGTTGTGACTAACAAGGGGTTGGAAGATAAGAGATTAGTTAATTTTATTTATTTAAATGTGTGAGAGTGTTTATTTATTGTAAAATATGAGAAAAAAGGTATAGTGGTTGATTGATCCTCCCTATGTGGAGGTCAGGCCAAATAGTTAGATTTATTTGGTTTGAATAGGATATGAGAAATTTGAAAGCTTGATTTAGCCTTTGTTTAGAAAATAGTGGAGTTGAAGAGATTCTCTAGGAGAGAGTGAGAGATTTCTGGATCTAAACTAGAATTGGTTCATGAATCCACTTTGTATAAATATAGTCGTTTTTTGTAATTTAGAGGTTAGCTAGGTTAGCTGAAGAGATTAGCTAAAGGTTAGGAGAAAGAGGTTAGCTAGGTTGGAGTCGAGTAAGAGAGAGCAAGGAATTCAAGAAAGAAATAGGGGGTTTCTTTATTGTTGTAATCGAGCCAGAGGGTGAGACCCTGTAACTGTATTGTATTGAATAAATAATTATGTGTGCATGAATGTGTTATTTCTCTTGGAACCCTTCACTTGTCTCTGTATATTTGCATGCATATCAAATTAAGCATTCTTCTATGTTTTTATGCTTGAAGTTATAAATCGCGGCGTTCAAAGCATAATTGGGGTCCTTAGTGTTAATAGCAGTGTTTGAGCTATATTAATCCCAGTCATTGATCCAAAGGTATCATAGATTGTTAGATATGGAGTTGTGGTTGTGAGAACAAAGTATCACAAAGGAACCGTGTTAAAGTGAAAAGTTCATCACAAAAGGAACAAGATCAAGTGAAGAGACGGAATAAAGACTATAAGGATCAATACACAGGATCCGTTGGATCTCATGGATCAACGAACTAGATTAAATCACTTGAAGAAGGAGCGTAGGTGTTAATTAACGGAAGGTAGTTTCCATACTCGGTAAGTGGAATATTGGGCGGCCGAAAAGTGGTAAGTGGTATTTAGGGCCAGTCACCTGATACCATTCATTAATTGACATGTAACAGCAAAGGAGAGAGGAAAAACCAATTTATTCAGCGATTAACCATTGTGCAATTTATCCACCCGATATTGATGTCAATCATTAGATCAAGCAGGGTTGATTGAATAGTCGAGATCGAGCGAACTTTTTGGTCAGATCGAATGAAGTGTAAACCGTTGGATCAGAAACCAGATCGACGGTGGAGAATAACGCAGAGAGGGTTTGAAATACACAGACCCGAAAGTTTATAGATGCATGTCTATGTATTTTGAAGTCTGATTTACGTGGGCAGAGCAGGGTTTTCCCATGTATTCCTTTATATTCTATGTTTTTGATTGGTTACGATGTTATGTGAATTATGCTTGTAATAACGCTTCTGATGCAAATGTGGCCTTAGCTCATAGGTCCACATGGAATTTATGAAGTGAGGTCAGTGAGCTAGCATCAAAGGGGCTGATATAATCTAGAGAAAGGCTAACGTTGGAGTTTCTAGAGCAAATTTGCTGGAAGGATTATTCGGGGTTTTAGCGAGGATATTTGTTAGAAAGGGAGAGGTATTACTACCAAGGAAATTCTCTGTTGGGTAGGCCAGTTTTGGCACCCAGATTATACTCTAATATTGCTTAATAAGAAAACCCTCAGATAGCCACACTCATTTCCCACATTGGGTTTTTCCAGGGACATTAGTCCAAAAATAATGGTGTCATATGGTGTGTTTGTTTATGTTTCTTTTTGTTGTTGATCTGTAATATGTTAAGCATGCACTAGTGTTTATTTTGAGTATTTAGATTGTAAATAACTTAGAAAGTAGTCTTTCACATTAATCACATAATTAATCACTTGTTAAGGAAAATAATAAGTAGGTAGGAATAAATCAGATAAAGTGCATGGAGGGTTTCTAACTAAGTAAACATAGAAACTTCAACATGGTATTAGAGCGTGATTGCAGATCATAGGAGGACTAAAGGACATTAGCCGAGTAGAGCAATAGTAGTAGAAAATATTTGTCCTGCAGTGATAGAAGCTGTTTCTAACAGAGCAGCAACAAGGAAGGGTGATGCAGTGCCTACGTCATCAAGGCTGAGACGGGAAGAGGTAGCGCAGAGGTGAAGGAGGGCAAGAGAAGCCTCACACAGAGCCACGCAATAGCTAGAAGAGTTGACACAGTTGGCTTAGTAGGCCGGGTTGCAGTGTTGAGATTGTGCAAACCCTAGGAGCTCTCACCTTCAAGTTGTTAGGGTTTAGAAGGCTACGAAAATATTGCAGAGTGTAGCTGGTGAGGTACTATAGTCAGAACAGTACTTGACAAAGAAAAGTCATAGGAGTTGATACGGAGGGTTTCTAACCGAGGAACCCAGATCAGTGGTGCGGTTGAATAATACAATTAGAGTAGGGGGCATCTCGATAGCAGCAGAAGGGTTTCCAAGAGGGAAATATGGAATCAGAGGGAGTCCAAAAGAGAACTTCCAAACGGGAAGTAAACACTCAGAGGAGTCGAACAGAGAACTTCCAGGAGGGAAGTAGAGGAGCATCATGGCACTACACGGAGTAAGAGACTAGGATAGACTGGATGGAGCATCAAACTTCATAGTCTAGAAGGCCAAAATCATAGGAATCATCTTAAGAACTTCGCCTTGAAGGTAATAACTATCCTAGTGGACCCTAATGATAATGACAAGTACGAGGAGGTGATGGCGAGGGCCAAGAGCATTATCCTTGATGAACTCAAGGATCATGTAATACCACACATAGCCGAGAAGAAAATGACATTTGAGATGTGGGAAGCTCTCAAGAAGCTGTACCGGCATACTTCTATGCAGAGAAGAATGCCGCTTGAGAATTAGTTGAGGTGGTATTAGATGAAGAAGGGAGAACCAATTGACACCTTCCCCAAAGGACTAAGTTAGATCCAACATCAATTGACTGTTATAGGGGCGGCACTGGATCGGGAGCTGATGGTGAGGACAACCCTGAATGTTGTCTCAGATGAGTGGGAAGTATTTGTCCATAGTATACTAGGAAGAGGGTCACTTCTAGCTTGGGATGAGATGTGGGTAGTTCTTCACCGGGAAGAGATCAGATGGTAGTCGAAGATGGGTAGCAGCAGCAAGGGGATCAATGTCAAGCGGGAGGAGGAGGACGTGGCCCTAGCATCTGAGGGAAAGCAGGAAAAGCGGAAGAAGAAGGATCTCTCCAAAATCAAGTGATTACACTGTGGGGAGCTGGGTCATTATGCAACCCAGTGTCTAAGGAAGATGAGTAAGGGAGATTCTTCTGAGACTAAGAAAATGCCACCACAGGTAGAGAAGGAAGTTTTGACAGAGGATGACTGTGCCATGAGTGCACACGCACCACTTGAGAAGAAGTGGGGAGACATCGAGTTGTAGTCAAGAGGGCTACAAGCGATGAGGGGCAGGATCCTCAAGGTACCCAACCTCTTGGATTAGACCTTACTACAGGAGCCCCAATGAGGAGTAGCAGGATTGGCTGATGTGGGTAGAGAGGAATGCGGATGGAGCAGCAAAGAGAGCTATAGTGGAGGAGTCCTAAGATAGCACGCGGCTAGTAGGGTGCACCAGTGTGAGAGGCAGAGGAGTGTTACACCAGTGTAGGAAGGCACAAAGAGGTGTGCAATAGTGCGAGATGCAGGGAGTTGTTGCAGCAGCGTAGAGTTTAGAGAGGGAGCACTTGTCAGCAGCAGAGGGAGCTTGATCATCAATGGGCGTCTCTATCCCAACAGGGAGGTCAAATTGGGAGATTAGTTACTTACTTCTGAGTAACTGAGTTGTAGTGCAGCATTGGGCAACACGATGCAGCATGATGAGAGGAGGCGCAGTGTCAATGCAGTGCTGGGAGAAAGGACCAGTAGCAGCATGGATGTAGAGGGAGTTGTCATACAGATGCAGCAGTGGTAGTGGCAGAGCCATGGGTAGCAGTACGAGATGAAACAATGCAGTGGATGTTGGATAGGAAGCCCTAACATCAGCACAAGTACCCATGCCGGATGATCATAGTAATACTAAGTGAGAAGTATTGCGAGAGCACAGTCCTCGCTATGAGGGAGTGTTGATTTGGGGTAGCATAGGATGTTCTCTACCCTTGAAATTTGGTGGAGAGGTTGGGGCACATGAGATCTCTAATACTCAAAAAGGGTTTGGGCAGATTCTAAATAGAATAGGAGATATTAAAATAATTAACATTTTTAATGGAGTTCGTAAGTCTAAACTTAAGGAAAATAAAATATTAATGTGTATTAATATGAATCTGAGTTAGAATGGTCCAAAATACATGGATCAAGCCAGATATAGTCTTAGACATTGATTAGGGACTTAATCTCAGACGTTGAGATGTCAACGGGGAAAGTATAAGAGGAGGCTTGAGGGCCACTTCGACAGTACACTAGAGTGATCAGTCATTCTATTCTATAAAGCGGGGTTTGCTACGAGAGATAGAATTAGTGATCGGGAGATGCAACTGAGGGGAGTTTAAGTATAGAGAGGTAGAGAGGCATAGATAGTGCCAGGAGAGCAGCGCAATAGCCAAAGAGATTGACATAGAGCTAGTCAAGGCTCACACAGGGCCACGCAGAGGAATCCGGGAGCTGCGCAGAGCCTTAGAGAGGCCAATGTTGTTGACGTAGAGGGCCAGACGGCTGACACAAGGCCTCCTAGGGCTGATGCAGACCTATATGAGGTGACGCAGGGCTAGCGTGAAGCAGAGAGGGGCTGAAGCAATCTAGAGAAAGGTTGATGTTGGGGTTTCTGGGGAAAATTTGTGCTAAGTAGCTGCCGAAAGGATTATCCGGGGTTTCAGCCAGGGGATTTGTCAGAAACAGAGAGGTATTACTGCCAAGGAAATTCTCTATTAGGTATGCCAATTTCGGCACCCAGATTGTACTATGATATTTCTTAATAAGAAAACCCTTAGATAGTTGCACTGGTTTTCCCACATTGGTTTTTTCTGGGGACATTAGTCCAAAAATAATGGTTTCATATGGTGTTTTTGTTTTTGTTTCTTTTAGTTTCTGATCTGTAATATGTTGAGCATGCACTAGTGTTTATTTTCAATATTTACATTGTAAATAACTTGTTAAGGAAAATAAAAAGTAGGTAGGAATAAATAAAATAAAGTGCATGGAGGGTTTCTAACTAAGTAAACTTAGAAACTTCAATAGGAAGGACCAGAGAGATGACTTGAGAGGGAACAATAGAGAGATGTCATTGGAGGGGGGGAGAGGGAGTGTAGAATAAATACATAAAGAGAGAAAGTGGGACATGGGGGATAAGGGGTAGATGGAGAGAGAGTGTGTATGTTTTGGGATGAGATAGAAAGACAAAGAAGGAGAGATGGAAGGAAGGGGGGAGAGAAGGAGATAGTGACTGTGTTGGACAGAGAGAGAGAGAGAGAGAGAGAGAGAGAGGAAGGAAGAGAGAGAGGAATTGAGAGGGAGAAGGAGAGAGGGAGGGGGGAAGAGAGGGATGTAAGAAGAAAAACATGGAGAGATAAAGGTGGAGATAGAGAGAGAGAGTGATAAGGGAGGTACATATAGAGAGGGAGAGAGGAGAGAAAGAGGGAAGAGAGATAAAAGGGGAAGAGAGGGATAGAAGGGCAAGAAAGTGGGAGAGGGAGGGAGAGATAGATAGATATGGACAAAGAGTGTGTATGTCTTAGGGGTGATATAGAGAAACAAAGGAGAGGCAAAGGGTGATAAAGATATAGATGGGAGGTGAAGAAAGGGAAGAAGGGAGAGATAGAGAAAGCGAGAGAGGGAGGGAGAGATATATAGATATGGAGAGAGAGCATGTGTGTTTGGAGGGGGGTGGGTAAGATAGAGAGACAAAGAAGGAGATATGGAGTGAGATATAGGTATAGATGGAGGGGGGCAGAGGGAAGAATATGTGTTACATTAGATGCATTGATTTCAATGTAGATGATGATTTCCAATCCTATTTGATTGCTTGCATTAGATGCATTAATTTTAGTATAGATGATGATTTCTAATCCTATTTGATTGCTTGCATTGGATACATTTATTTTCAGTGTAGATGTTGATTTCTAATCTTGTTTGATTGCTTTCTCTAGTTGCATTTATTTCAATATAGATGGTGCTTTCTAATCCTATTTGATTTTTTTTATTAGATGCATTGATTTCAGCATAGATGTTCATTTCTAATTATATTTGATTTCTTCCACTAGATGCATGGATTCCAGTGTAGATGTTGATTTCTAAGCTTATTTTATTTCTTACATTAAATGTATTGATTTTAGGGTAGATGTTGTTTCTAATCCTATTTGATTGTTTTTTGTTGTAGTGGCTGAAACACCCTCCAAAATTTTGGCCTGCATCCAATTTCAGAGCCTTCCTTGGGCTTTTCCTTGATGTTTGCAAGCACCTAGCCTCATCCCGTGAGCTCGTAGTGAGTCTTTTCACCCTCCTCGCTTGACCATTCAACATATATCTCTTTTGCATGTTGGTCACAATGTCATGCTTGCAGTCATGTTACGGCCACACACAAGGTCCCGCTTCGTGTGTACAAGTAGTATTCGCTATGTAAACATTCGTCACAGTCACACACAAAGTTGTATGCATTGTCACGCAAGAATCGTCGTGGTCCTTCAACGATCTATCACAAGTGTCGCACTTGTTGCTCGAACCATCGGTCAGTCATGCGAAGTATATGTTGTCTTGATGGTTTGAGGCGTCTTCTCATCAAGTCATGTTGAGTGTGTGTTTGCAAGGTTGTGTATGCACAAGTTCACTCATTCACACACTTAGTCATTCTGCTGAAGTTCTGATGACTAGATCACCCTCCAATAGTGGGACCTCCACCCTAGAATCGATTCAATTGACTGTCACCCAGAACAACACAGAAGTTTCCCAGCAAGCCATTTCAAACTCTACAGCCTGCAAGCACATCAATCAAGCCTCCAGCTTGTCAACCAGAGAGTTTAACCAGGTAGTGACCCTGGGACTCACTCCCCTAAAAATTTGTGCAGAAGCTGCCAAGCATGCCTGCTCCATTGACTAAATAAACTATGTAGACATGTCGGAAAGATACCTAGTGTTCGTCATTGTCTCCCTCAAAACATTTGCGTAGTTTTTTCAGCCAACCATCGAGTCAGCCAACCTGCTACTCACCCAGAAAACTGCACAGATTTCATGAGAAGTCCCCCAGCTGCCTAGCATCTTGCTCAGATTAGAAACTGCGTAGGAATGTTCAGTAAACCAACCTCTTAGAAATTGCATAGTTTTTGTCACCAACACTCTCACAGCCCACTGCTAGCTCCCTGAAAAGATACGTATTTTTTCCTGACATACCTCCTACAACCCACTGCCAGCTCCTCGAAGGAATTGTGTAGCTTCTACTGCCAACACCCTCTCCTGCCTACACTGCTTCCCTCAAGAAATTACACAGATCTGTCCTCCAACCAAGCCGGATCCCGCAGACAGTCACTGCTGATTCGAATTTTCCATCTCAGTCTCCCAGTGACTTTTGTGTAATGTTCACCAACAGTGCCTAGAGCTTGCATTCCATCTTGAAATCTGCCTTGCATAGTTTCATAGCCTTCTCCTTACTCCCAGTCACTTGCATTTGAGAACGAACAACAATGCATCATGGTAGACTAGGAGATTTATGGATTTGATGTCATCTCGTCATGAGCGACTGTAGATACAGGTACATGGATAAGATATGATGTGATGATGAACAGGATGAACAAGGAGAGAACATGCAACGAGATTTGTTCATGAATGGACGAACGAAGGATGCATGTGGGGATAAGTTTTCATGATTGGACAATCATGCGAAGCATGCCAAAGTACAAGAGAAGGAGAGACATGCACATGCGACATCAAGCGAACACCAAGACCATTGAAGACTCAGCACACCTTGCCATGCAGAGCTGGAGCTATGATACACCAATAGGATATCCATCACTCAGCAACATTGCAACTTGACCTACACACCAGCAACAACATGAACATATAAGCACTTTCGTGTCAAGTCGTGTCATGAGTCATCTCGGCCACATCACTACTGTGGGCCATACTGTTGTAAATCAATGTAATGTAACGTGGAAGTGCAAGAGACCCACATGTAATGTGAAGAGTCATGTAAAGTTGAAGAGTCAAATAATTCAAATAGTCATGAGGGAAGTTTAACAGTCACAAGGGCCACTTTTACCCTTGGCTATAAATACCGCTCATTTGTACACGCAAAATATTTTTCATCTTGGCTCCTCCCACATAGCCTTGAGAGTTTGCAGTCTTTTCTTTGAGGAGTAAGCAGTGGCTCCAACGCCCCTCTTACGGGGTTAATGATGTATGGTGTACCAATATGTCTTGGAACTTTTTCTTATTTCAGAAGCCTGATAACAAGCTAGCACATTTTCACACATGTATTGCAATTGTTTGTAAGACTAATCTTGGAACAATTGTAATGCATGTTGCTTTAACCTGTGTTAAAACAGTTGAACTCTTTTAGTTGTTCTAATACATATGTTTATGAAAATGTGTTGTATAATTTGTTAGCGTTGTATTGCCCATGTGGGTTGCCTTGCTAGACATCAGATAGAACATTTCCAATTGTCGCACTCACACGGACTACTCCGTTGAGTGTTTTACGTGTTATTCCTTCTTATGTGTGTGACTGTCACATCCGTGTGGACTACTTCGCCCGAAGTTGTGCATGTCCTATTGTGTTGTGTGCCTTTGACAGAGTTGGGACTTTTCCCTTTGGAATGAAGATTCACTTCCACCCTCTCCCTCTACGGTGAAAGAACCTTGACACAAGTAACACTAGCACTCGCCAGGCACGCGAACCTCATTGTTTGAAGTCAAGGCAGACCACTCTCATGTTCTGACAAGTAATATCTAAGGAAAACATTTAATATAATGGAAACCGCGCCATCATACCGGATGAAACTCCTACACCAAACGGTGTGAGGTCTAGTTGGGACTTCATACCGGGGAGATCCCCTGAATGTTGGCAGGTCCAACATCGTCAACATTTCTGGCACTAGAAGGAGGGCCTGTATTTGTTTATGGCCGAATTTCCTCTCACCCCCACTCATCAATCATCTAGTCAAGGCAGTAACTCGCACACCCTCTCACCTACGCACAACTTTGAAGTTGGTTACTCCTCACCTCCCATACGTGAACGTGAAATTTTGTATCAGAACCTTTGATCCGTCTATCCCATCACCAGTTAGTTGTGAAAGCATTCAGACTGATATGAGGAATAAAACATCTTCCATATGCATCAAGAAAGCCAAAAACCACTCCCATAGGGGTTGTTGTATCATCGATGCAAGAAGGAGTTCTTGCCACACTTGAAGGCCTAGAAGAGGCTATTGAGAATGGAGAGGAACCTTAGGTCTTCCAACAGGGCAAACAAGACACCCTCGTGATCTTGGGCTCAAATTTCGGTGCATGAGGTAGAGGGGAAGGCAGTAGAGGTGGAGACGAACCAACAGACTCAGAGCCAGAACCGTCGTATTCTGAAGAAGAGGAGGAGGACAAAGAAGAAGAAGACATGGTTGACCAAAATCTGGAATGGATGACTCAGGGACCATTGGCTCTCCTGGGTGCTTTGCACAATATGGCAAAGTGTTCGGAGAGAATGCTCACGAAGTATGATTGTGACAAAGCAGTGAAGGCACAAGATCACTTGGACAACTTTTACCTACAGGTGTAGACATTCGAGGCAGGATATGATGATGTTGCATGTAGATTGTTTCCATGTATCTTGGATGTTCACATAGCAGTATGGTATCACAACCTTCCTGTCAACTCCATCCATAATTGGTGTACGTTCAAATGCATATTTCTAGAAATGTTTGCTGATGAAAAGACCCCAGCCATGTTGCTCAAAGAGTTGGGAAGCCTAAAGATGGAGGGGAAAGAAAAGGTAAAATATTTCAATCAAAGGTTTCTGTGCTTATTGAATAAGCTTTTAGCGGACATGAAACCTCATTACTCCATCATTGTCGATTACTACATGTCCGCACTGCCAAGCAACATTACGCAGTCCATCAAGAAAGCTACGAAACCAACATTGTTAAAAAACTTTGAAGAGGAAATTGCTATTGAGAAACACCTGTGTGCGACTGGAGTCATCAAGGATGATGAACCAATGAAGGACTCCAGAGATGTGAGTAGGAATCCCCAGGCGGTGGTGAGCAAGGGTAAATATAAGGAAATATTCGATATTAAAACCCTTACTCGTCCGGTCAAGAACTTGACAACAGAAGTGTCTGAGCTTAAACAACGAACAATTGAAACATCTATGAGTAGACGACCACCTAGACAAAGACAAGGAAGCATGTTATCAGGAAGCAATTACTTCTAACTGTACAGATCTCCATCTCAGTGTTCTAGGTTGAACAATGCGCGAACATCAAATTTTGCTCATTTCATGAAGATGAGCACCCAAAAGGGTCTTGTTCGGATTGGAAATGAGTTGCAGGCTCAGTATGTGATTACATGCTAAACATAATGTGTAGTGCGCAAGGACAGTCGGGAGATGAGGATGGTGATGAAGATGTTTCACCCGATGAAACCTCAAGCGCTAGGTAGGTGATTAACATGTAAGAATGGAATTCCTATGATATCTTTGACATGATTTTGTGCAGTTTGGGTTTACATTATGCATCAAATAACTTGATATTACTCAAATAGTAGGTTGAGGTATTACCTTCCTAATAAACAAGAGGCTTAAATGACTGATGCATGAAGGGTTGTGGAAGCCATTTTAAGGACACTTGAAGGTTATGTTTTCCCTAATCTATGTATGGGTGTGGAATCCATACTAGCATATATATATGAGTTGATCTATGGGTGTGGAATCCATACTAGCATATATCTATGAGAAAATGTATGAGTGTGGAATCCAACTAACATATATCTATGAACTAAGTAATGAGGTAAGGTATGGGTGTCGAATCCATACTAACATATATCTATGAGCTAAGTAATTCTTCTACTTAGAATCAATGAAAATATTTTGATGAAATTTAATAGACATGATTGAGGAGGATTGATTATGTGTAATTAAAGTTAAATATATAGAGATTCATAACATGAATTTGCTTGAGATTTAAATCCATTATTTTATTTTTATTACAAAGGAAGATACTAATATTGGTATATTGAACACCATTACGTGGTTTAGAATGTTTGGAATAATTGATATTGATATTTGGAGTTAAATGTGAATTAGGTATCTATCCTTTAGTATTGTAATTATTTTATATGTGTTGGATTTAGGTAGAATTAAAATTATTTTCAAATGCTTGAAATGTAGAAAAAGATTATTGTGATAAGTTGATGAAATATCTCTTCTATTGGCTTAAGACAAATTAGGGCTAGGAAAGCATAATAGTCTCTTTAATGATTTTGTCAATTAAATATTGGTTGAATTCTATTCAACCAAATTAATTAGAGAAATTATGAGGATTCAACTCATGAACTGCTTCAAACTATTGCTAGTTAGTCAATCGAGTCAAAATTCATATTGTTTATGAACTTGATGAACTGCTTTCTTGGAATTTGATTAACTTGTAAAGTGTTAAGAGAATAACATGTTTAAAACATAAACAATTTATGTGTTGATAACTTTGTTTTATTTGAACTTAAAGAAAAATGTATGTGATTAACGAAAAGCTTAGTTGAGTTCTTTTTTTACAACAATATGTTCTTGTGATATTTTTTGAGGGAGAAATTGAAGGAAAGTAACATCACATTTTGATCAATTGGAATTCTTACATGATCTAGAAGCCTAAGATGATTGTATTATATGTGGAATGGAAGAGATTGATGGATTTAGGAATTTTGTGCTTGGATGTATAGTTTTGTGAGTAGTTAGTAATTCTGCAAAAGGTTATAATCTTTTGAGAGGTACTAAAAAAAAATATAAATATGTAGGTTAGAAATGCCTTTATGATAGCCTAAATATTATTTAAAATCAACAATATTCTTCATAGTTTGAGAAATGTATGGTTTTCATTCCTTGTTTTTTCTGGATGTAAGGAATAAGACGTGAAACCAAATGAATTGATTAATTATCGAATAGAAATCATGAGTGATTTTATAGTGGGAAAACAAGTTGACTTATAGTTATCCAGATAGATTCAATAATATAGATATTGTATTTGTATAATTATGAAAGTTGTTCTTGAGTACAATCCACTTTCGAAAATATGTACTTAATTTTTTTTGGAATGAATATCTTCTAACCGAGTCATTCACAATTGATTCTCAAGTAAAAGAAGTGAATAATAATGAAGATGATGGGAATTCAAAGCATGGTGTATAATATAAAAGTGGGTCAATAAGGATTGTATTGAACCTTAGCTTGCTAATTAAAAAAACAAGATTACGCCTTGAAACTCAAATTGTGATTTTTCGTAAAGAGTAAACAATTGGTTAAGAAAAAATAAAAAATTTAGGTAGATATTATAGATTTTGATTGCAAGGGTGCCTTATAGAATGAAAAAGGGAAAACTTTGACTAAGAAGACATAAATCAAGTGGGATGTAAGAGTGGGTTATTATATGACATGTTTTTTTGCGTAGTTTCAAAGGATATTGTATGTGGAAGGTTTGGTGCTTCTTGTATGCAAATTTGATTGTGAGATGGGATGGACCATAATTGTTGTTTACAACTAATGTGGGAGTTGTTTGTGAGTTGGCAAGCTCATTTTTCTATAGAAACCTAAGAGAATGACATAGGAAATATTATTGAATTCTTAATGCATTAGATAAGGAAAAGACAATCATTGTTAATGTGATATCATTATTAGGTAATAGTATCTAGATATAATATGCTTGATTAGATTATTTTTTAGATATAGTATGTATTGTAGTGTATGTTAAAATATATTTCAAATGACTATAATAAAACTTCGGGCCAAGTTTAATCCAAGAGGGGAATTGTAGTGTCCCACCTTGGAAAGGTTAGTTTTATGACACTTAGAAAGGGTGATTTTGATGTAATGATATAAGATTATGCATGACAGACTTATGTACATGCTTATATGTTGTAGACCTAGTTTGGGTCACCTGGTTGATATGTTGTTATGATAATATCTATGGTTGTGCGCATAAGAACGGATTTTAGTTAAGAGCATATTATTGATGTTTTCTCTTTTGGTATCCTAGTTTGGACATAAGTGTATGACATGGATGGTGATTCAGGGTTGAGACACATAGATCCATAGATGTTCATGGTTATGTTGAACATATGGTTAATTATGATTTATGGATGATACAAGATTTATATGATTATATATATTTAATTTTGTATTGAGCAAGATGTGGCAGGGGACATGGCTATCTACAAACAAGAATGCTCAAATTAAAAATGACCGTGAGATTCATGATACATGATTTTTATGATTGTATATTCTTAATATTGTATTGAGAAGTATGTGACAGGGGATCTAGTTATTTTCAAACAAGGATGCTCAAATTATAAATGACTGTGGAAGTCATGATACATGATTTTTATGATTATATATGCATTATATTGTGTTGAGCAGGATGTGACAGCAGATATGGTTATTTTCAAACAAGGATGCTCAAATTATAAATGATTGTGGAAGTCAAGATAAATGATTTTTATGATCATCTATGCTTAATCTTTTATTGAGTAGGATGTGACACGGGACATGGTTATTTGAAAACAAGGATGTTCAAATTACACATGGTTGCAGAAGTCATTTCTCTAGAACCAAAATGATTGTGGAACCCATGCACAATCTGTGGTAAAATGTGAATAAGTTAATTATGAAATTCATTGATTCCTTTGATAAATGAGATTGTGATGTGTGCAGGTCTTGCAACAACGCCTTGCCAACGAACCATCATATGGATATGAGCTTACAATTAGTAACTTAAGGTGAAGTGTGGAGTTTCTAAGCAGAGTAGATGAGAACCCATGAAAATTAGGGCATGAAGTCCTAAATCCATGAAAGATAAAAATGTGGATCTTTGATCTATAATAAAAAAATTATGGTGTGTAGTCCAAAATCCATAAAACATAAAGATGTGGTGTCTTGTATCTATAATAAAATGTTTATGGTGTGGAGTCTTGAATATCTAAAAATATCAAGCTGTGTAATCTAAGATCTTTATAGTAGATCAGGCGCAAATTCCTCAATCTACTAAGGCACGAAGATGCATGCAATAGGGGTGAAAAATCCCTATTCTCCATAAGAAAAATACACCTCATTAATAAAACCTCTTTTCTAACAATCCTAGAGTGGATTTCTAAAAATAGAAAGTCATGTCTAGCATCTCGAGCATGACTTTCTAAAAATAGTGAATCAACTTGCATAAATTGGTAATCAAGTATAGTTGAAGGAAAATCACTTAACTTATCATTAATAAATCCTAGTAGTTCAATCTCGAATTAATCCTCAAAATTATTAATATTATTAATATTATTATTATCTTTTATGAGTCTATGATATTATTATTATAAGGGAATCACAAGTCACCTTCATCTCCTCAAGCACTTAACACCTCTCTCCTTGATGACTCTTATGGCTCTATGTAAATATTTGTCTCTTTTAATAATAAATTACACTATATTTTATGCACTTATCAAAGAATGGAATATTCCTCTTACACTTATTATGGACATGTCATAACTATTCCTCTTACCCTCTCTTTAATTCATAAGTTACACCCTCCTTAATTAAGGCATGCATACCTCTCCTTAATGGCATGAGTTCTACTCCTCTAAATGGAATACAAGGCATGCATATTACTCATCCATTATGAAAAGAATTTGTTTCTCCTCCTATATATGTGTCTCATGTATTCTCACTTAGGGAGAGGGAGGTGCATTGTGATACCAAGAGTTAGAGAGATTTATTAAAAAAAGAAAAATTATAAGGAGAGACTTAGAGAATAGCCAATTTCTTTCGAAATGAATTTGAATTCCTAAACTGAATTACTAAGTAGCTCTAGCTGGTGGAGTTAACCATGAGTGCTATTGGGAGGAAGTGAAACTTATCTTCCTCAGCATTCCTTGGATATCTCTCTGTTGTTGTATATTGGTACTGTTTGTGAGCTCTTACAGCTTGGAGGTTCCAGGGGGAGAGCTTCTCCATGGCTATGGTCGAGCTGGATGGTTCACAATACGTTGGTAATGATATTGGAGCTGAAGCATACTCTCATCTTTGGAGTCGTATATATATATATATATATATATATATATATATATATATATATATATATATATATATATATATATATATATATATATATATATATATATATAGATATATATATATATATATATATATATATATATATATATATATTGTCAGGTATATTCACAAACACTCTTGAAATTTTAGTTCATTATTATTTTAAAGCGTTGTAGAAATTTTAATATATGAGAAATTTCTACTTGTGAATGTTTATGTTATGAACTAACCAATAATGAATGGCAACTATAGCTCAGAATGTGCATGCAAGGGGATTAGAACCAAATGTGTTGCCAAAGTTTTCAAGTTCAGTTTATAATGAATCTTTGTCCATAGTAGGTCATATCTATTATCCAAATTTAATATTCTATATTTTGATCACATGGTTCTTTCTTATTCTAAATTGGGTTGTTAACTAAAACTTAGATATATATAAAATTTTGCACACAAAATGTTTGAATAAATCCTGCAATAACTATAGTTCATTTTATATAAGTTATTTTTGTACAATGTTTTTGCAAACTAATTGATATAAATTCTTACATGCTAAAGCATTCAGGATGCCATGGGTTTGATGAAAATATAATTGATCAGGTGCTCATGTCCTAAGTGTCGTAAAATGCTCAAAATTTAAAATGCTCAGAACTGGTTCAAAGTTAAATGACTGGAAAGTTCTCATCCTCCTCATTCCAGTGCTACAAACGGTTCGAAAAACGGTCACCGTATGAGAAAGTTATGGAAAAAAGAAAAATTTCTCAGTAACATTGAAATTTTGAATTTTTCAAAAAAAAATTAAAAAAAGAATATTCCATAGAATATTCCTTGGAATATTCCAGGGAATATTTTGTTCGAACAGCCAATAGAAAGCTGCCATGTGGCAGGCTCAGAGGCTGCCACGTGGCCTCAGGTGATGTCAGCATCAAGGTTTGTAGCGCATTTCAAAATTTTGGATGGATGGAGGATCGAACCGTTGGGCCACAACGGTGGAACTTGAATGTTGTTTGGACCAAAGTTTATTTAAATTTTAAATTTTTTTTGGGCGGGAAATGAAGGGGGCCAGCCCCTAAGCGGCCAGCCCCCATTCCATATGATCTTGTGCCAAGAACCAGGGCCAGAACAGTAACCACCACCGCGGAATCCAAGGGGAACTGCCAGTTACATTAACTCAGTCACATGCACATTAAAGCCCAACGGTTATTCGGCGGTCAGGTCGGATTTGGTGGCGGAATTGGCGGACTTATCTGGCCTCCAACTACAGTTAGCTGGAGTTTTTCTAGGGGCAGACTGGAGAAACTTTAATTGGCCAGAACTTTGGCTAGGAAAGGCGGTTCTGGACGATTTTTTTTTTGATTTTGGGTATCTTCGACCTTTTGAAGCCATGGGTGTAGGTATTACAACCATCTGAGGTCATTTTTAGAGGTTTTGGAGCCGTGGAAGTTCTGGGAGCCAGCAGGGCCCAGTATTGGGAGAACTGTATAGGGTTGTAGGTATCCATTGGAGGTGAACCAGTAGTCAATCCTAAAGGATTCAAGTGTTCTGAAGTCGTTTTTACCATCTGTTCCACCTGTAGATGCTTCTATTCAGCTGTATATTCAATTTGAGCATTTAATTAAAACAAGGACAGGCCCATTTGGGAGCTTTGGACCCAGCAGACGTAGCCCAGGAGGGGTGAACTTCTTTATCAACTTCTTTTGCATCTGTAGTTGATTTATTTTGCAGAAAAAATTTGTTTTAGTGTGTTAAACAGTAAAAGGAAATAAATGTGCTATGCTTAAATGGGTCATGAACAACTGAAGATTTCATTTGTTTTCTTTCTGCAAGACATGGACATCTTTTAAATATGTATATATCTGAATTGAATACCTTGCAAACCATTTACAAGTTGTTACACTAAAATATCGTCACCATGATTATTTGCAGTCAGTATGGGTCTATCATCACTTGTACTATCCTCCTAAGCTAGTCTAAGACCTCAGCTCTTCAAATCAAGCTTTGGAAGTGGGAGAAAGACATTAAAAATCAATGTAACTCTGGTTCCGCACTTTCTCTCATGGTCACCTGCGGTCCCGCACCTTCTGTGTACAAAAGCTGCGTACCTACCCGCTCTGTCCCTAACGGTGTAGGTGCGGACCCCTGTGAAAGTCAAAAGGCGTAAGTTTTATCTTAAAAAACTCACTTTGGATTAATTCTAGAGTTTTCTAGAAGGAATTTTGACGTGGATTGTTCGCTCGGAGGTGGTTCATGCATCCCAAAAGAAAAGGAGCTAATCCCTTGACTAAAGGAGCTATCCCTTTGAAGGAGGGCTTTATCCCTTTGAAGGAGGACCTAGTAACTTCCCTCCATTGCACTATAAATACAGGCATTGGGGTGAGGACTAAGGAGGTTAGAAGCTGAACATTTTGAGGGTAAATGCTGGTGAAATTAAGACTCTTTGGTTGAGCTTGAGAGGAGAGATCACATACCTCTTGGTTCCATTGGAGAGTGAGTGAAACTTGTCAAAGTAGAGGAGACATCTTGTTGGACCCTGGGAAGATCTTGCACAATGTCAAGGCAAAGGTTGTAAAGTTCTTCTTCTTTTGAATTAATACAATCAAACTCATTTTTCTCAACAAGTATCTTATGTTATTTGTTTCATGGACTCCTTGACTTTCATGTTAAATATGTTTTATGCAATTGGTTTTTCAGGTGCTATTTAATTTGTTTGCCTTGTTTGTGTTTGCAGATTCGCGAAGAGGAGCTCATTTGGATCGAAAGAGCGAGGGCATCCACAAGCTTGCGTTGGACCAAAGGTAGGCCCTAAAAACACTTGTTTGCTATTGTTTATTGAAGCATATTTAGAGAAACATAGTGTTTGGTTGGTTTGCTTGTCGTTAGGTCTTCTTTAGATTCTAGGAAGGTCTATCTTGTCTGCAAGATTGACTCATTCCGTGCGACAAAATGGCAACCATACTGGGGAATTTGATTGTTTTCCTTGTCTATACTTTGACCTGAGAAACTGTATTTTCTGTTTCTGTTTTTGACTTGATGATTGTGGGATTGGGTGAATTTAGTTAATTTTGGGTTATTTTTCATTTTTCATAGTTTTGGGAGAGGTACGCACCCTATGAGTTAAGCACAGTGCGTACCTGTACGCACTTTTGCTTTGTGCACAGAGTGTGGATGCACCTGTGTAAACATGTTGCCTACGTACCCTGTCAAAAATTTGAAAAATTTTAAATTTTTCTCTTTTTTATCAGTTTAGAATAGGGAAAATTTTAAGAACCCCCCCTAAATTTATAAGTATAATAAATGGGCGAATCTCCTTGGTATATAGGAAAAATGGAAGGCGATTTTATCAATAATATAATATGTATATATAATTTTTTGGCGAATCTCTCACCAAGCATGGCGAATATTTTACTCAATTATAAAATCTTGTAAGATCTTGGTATTACCATGGGTTATCATAAACCTGGAGCTCAAAAATTACTATTAGTAATTTATAAAAATTAATAAAATTAATAGTTGATTTTTATTTTATTTTTTATTTAACCAAGCTAAAATGTTTAACATACATTAAATTACAACATCCATTTTTACTCTTGATCCCCGAGAGAGATCAAATATTTTTTCACTCTATGCTAGTTTGCATATCACAATATTTGATACCTCTCGGGGTTAGTAGATCCAGAGTAAAGATGGATTTATGCTGGTTTAATTCCCCCATTTAAATAGGCTACATTCTAGGTGAATACCATGGGTCAATACCATGTGCCATTTTGGTGAATACCATGGGTCAATACCATGTGCCATTTTGGTGAATACCATGGGTCAATACCATGTGCCATTTTTATTTTTATTAATACTAATATTAGGGTTAATAACGTTTTTTTTGCATGGTATTAATAACAATATAGTCCTTGGTATTTGTTCCATGGTATTTTGCCCATAGGTTTCACCTAAATATAGCGCATTTTTTGAGTGTTCGTAAATATAAGGTGACTTATGGAGTAAATATAAAAAAATGTTTTATTTGTTTACCATACCTCTCGTTTATTTATAATTTTTATTAATTTACCATACCTCTTTTACAAATATGGTATTTGGCCCATAGGATTCACTTAAATAAAACCTCTTTCTTGAGCCGTTTATTTATAATTTTTATTAATTTACCATACCTCTTTTACAAATATGGTATTTGGCCCATAGGATTCACTTAAATAAAACCTCTTTCTTGAGCCTTCATAAATAGAACGAGGGTTATGGACTAAATATAAAAAGAGGTTTTATTTATTTACCATACGTCTAGTTTATTTATATTTTTATTTATTTACCATACCTTTTGAGTAAGTATAAAAAGACGTTTTATTTATTTACCATACCTCCACTTTACTTATATTTTTATTTGTTTACACCCTTGCATGTATATAAGGTGACTTATGGAGTAAATATAAAAAATGTTTTATTTATTTACCATACTTCTCATTTATTTATATTTTTATTAATTTACCATACCTCTTTTATAAATATGGTATTTGACCCGTAGGATTCACTTAAATAAAACCTATTCTTGAAAATGGGCGAATGGATTCACTTAAATAAAACCTATTCTTGAAAATGGGCGAATGGAAGGCTGTAGGTCCTAATTTCAAGGGCTAAATTTACCTTTTTTACCATCTCCCTTAAAATAAGGTGGGCTATTTGAGGTGATTTGTAAGAATGTACTATGATACAAAATATTCGCCCACTAAAAATTTACAACCCCCTAATTTCGCCAAAGGGCGAACATTCGCCCCTAAAATTTTCTTTGGTTTAGAATTTGTTTATAGGTTTTAAGCCATTGCCCAGACTTGCTTGTTCCCTATCAAAAACTTTCCTTGGTTTAATTTCATTAGCATTAGGGTTTTAGGTGGAATTCCTAGGAATTTTTCTTGTTGGGTTTGTTTTTCGTTTTTGGTTGTGTAGTGGCTCTGAGCTTAGAAGCCCTAGGGACCTCAGATTACCTTGGTGTCTACCAGTCCTCTTATGAGTCTAACCATTTATGAAATCTCCCCTTGTTGAGGAATTCGCTTTGAGTTTTCTCATTTCAAAATTTCGAAAAGCTTGCAGTTGAAAGTTTGGAATTTTCATTTAAAAAAAAAAAGAAAACGAAAGATCGGTTGTTTTTTGACTAATTGTGATTCTGCATAAATTAGTCCTTAGCTCATGTTTAGCTAAGTAAAACATCCTCAAAAAGACTTTTAGTAGGCTTTAACTTCAAGTAGCTTTTTACAGTTTGTAGCTCTCAAAGTTAGTCATTTTCATTAGTTTTGAGTGTTTTTTACAAAATATAAAAAACAAAATATCTTTTGGAAAAGTTTGTCTTTTGTAGTGATTGAGCGCTTTGAAAAGAAAAGGGAAAATTGTGTGAAATAGCTAGTTGTCTCATTTTGAGTGCTTTGGAAAGGAAAACCTCTTCTTTTAATTTGTTTAAATGAGAAAGATTTGTGTTTACAAAGTATTTGCATTCTCAAACTCTTTCTTAGTTTAGAAGTTCATCGAAGAGAAAAGATTGTTTAAATCATCTTAGGTGCATCTTTTTAGTGATTTCGAGTTGAGTCTTTACACCACAAGTTTCATCTCCGCCACCTCTTGACTTAAACAACAACCACTAAAATTAACGCTTAAAGTAAAATTCACCTAGTAACATTTTATTTCTAGGGCTCTGATACACCAACTTAGCTTAGGCTAGTGTCTTGGAGTAGGAGAGTAATTAACTCTCCAAGACAGTAAGAACAAACAAGTAGCTGTATCTTGTGGTAGGAAGAAATCCAATTGTTGCATTTATGCTCTGGGAAAGCTCCTCTTAAAGGAGAAGCACGAGATCGTGTCTGAACCAGTGTGGGAATCAAGCCTTTCTCATTGGGAACAACGCCAGATATTCACGTATTAAAAACAGTAAACCTCGAATTAACCATTGTCAAGGAGCTTGGCGTCACTTGTTGGTAAACCTTGGATTATGTCAAGGAACCTTCAAGGGGATTGAGCTTGATACTCTTCCCTTGCGTGCGTATCGGATCATAGATTGTTCCCCCAGGTGTATTTGTCTCAGTTGGTAACCTTAGTGGCCATATTCTTTAAGATTCTTCCTAAGGTGACAGTGGTGGGAAGATCCCACTGTACCTGGAGCAGACGTCAACTAGACTCACTTGGATTTTCTGGGGGGTTCACTTCACTCGAGACGGTTTAAGTGGAGGAACTTGGTCCAGTCTATTCATTAAGCAAGTTGCCGGGGTAACTGTTCCAACCGCCTTTTCTGTAATGAATTCTGCGACGTTGGATTTCATCACCAACTAGTGTTTTCGGTCCGGAAAGTTACTGTTTGTGTGTGTTTGATCTCTAGATTCTTTAGGCATGTGATTCAAATTTGTTTGGTTCTTTAGAGGCTTTAGGTGGTTTTCATTGAGACTTTACTTTTTTTGCGTGTGAAGTAGTTAAAAGTTTTTAATTGTGGCTGAATTACCAAGACAGTCCCATAGACTTCGGGGCCAGTCTCCTGAGTTTGTAACCGTGGCTGATTTACTGAGGAAGTCCCGTAGACTTCGAGGCCAACCTCCTGAAGAAGTCCCGAGCCATCTTGAAGGCTTGAAAGTCCTCGTAACTCCTAGTGGCAGTAAAGTTGGGTCACCTGAAGAAGGAGAGTCTTCATTGGTTGTACATCCTAATTACCAAACTCTAGTAACAGGTTATAATCGTGAATCTATTTCGGTTTCCGAACTTGCTGGTAGCTTTTCATCTACTAGTGATATAGGTGAAGAACCTGAGATATCTGAACCTGTTACTCCAACATCGGGGTTTGTCTCTCCAACTTCTAGTGGTCCTAATTCACCTAGGGTAGAAAGAGTAATCACCGAAAATCTTCCTTCTGGTTTGATAGCTATTGAAGAACTTGCTCCGGAAGAAGAAGTAGGCATCCCTATCCCTGAAAATCAACCTGTTATTGATCTAAGGGAGCGTGAATCAATTTTTTACAGTCCACCTAGAAGTACTACTTGGTATCTTTCTTTGACTAATTATTTGGAAAAACCAGTGTTAAGTTTTTCACCACCTCGTGCTCCTTATCACCCTAGAGGTTTTTATACTCCCGTAAATATGTCAGGTTAGTCGTCCATGTTTACTCAATCGCCTGAATTTTTTTTGTACGACGGTCTTTCTGTTCCCTCTGGGTATCAGTCACTTTCTGGTACTTTTTCGGGAGCATCTCCTCAACCTATTGAACAAGGGTTATTCACTGGAAGCAATGGTGCAAAGCCGTTGAGCGTAGAAGACATTCTTATGATGTCAGGTTCTATTCCCAATTCTCAACCTCAAGGTGGCCAGTTACCGCCTGGGGGGCAGCCTCAATTAACGCCTGGGGGGCAACCTCAAGGTACACAATTTGTATCTAGGGGGCAACCTCAAGGACAGTACGTGCCTATGGTACAATACGTTCCTCAAGGTAAACCCCAGACTCAATATGTACCCCAAGGTCAACCCCAGTATCAATTTATACCTCAAGGTCAACCCCAGTATCGGTACGTGCCTCAGGGATATCTACCCCAAGGTCAGTACTCGAACCAAGGTTTCCAACCACCCCAAGGTCAATCTTATGTTCAAGGAATGGGAAATGTACCTTTCAATTATCAATCCTACCCTCAACCCCAGAATGAACATAGTGTGGGATCCATCGCAAACTCAACAGGTGTTGCAGCCAAGTGTACAGTTGTCATCTCAAACTAGACAACCCTTAGTTTTTGGTTCATTCCAGCAACCAGTCCAGTCTAACATTCAAACTTCTGTACCTTCGGTAGTTTCACAGTCTGGGCCTACTGTGCCTCGTACTCCATCTCAAACGACTGCTGCAACTGTCGCAACGTCTGTTCAATATACCCTACCTACTTCTGGAGTATCGATAGCTCCGGTTTCTACTGTTCATGTATCTACTCCTCATATATCTTTACCACTGTTTGGATCCATGATTCAAACTACGTTTCAGATGCCTATAGGAAAACCTGGTTTAAGTACGGTTGTCACAAGTCAACCTCAATTCACCTATCAACCGTACCAGGGACAATACCAATTCGGTCCTGCTGTCCAGCAGCCAGTTTATCAGTATCAAGCGTATCCTCGGTACACTTATCAACAACCTCAACAACCCCAATATGGTCCGGTTAATCCTGGTTTTCTGGGAGGATACAATATCCCGAATGCGATTCCTATTCCTAGTTATCCCGGATATCCTCCTCCTGGGGCTGGTCTCATGACCCAGAGTTTTAGGGATCCTAATCAGCAGTTACCATTTATCGCAACTTTGGACTTACCTGATTTATCGCACCTAACGAACGATCCGATTAATTATCTTCCGTTTTGGCCGCCAATGCCGAATAAGTTGCCCAGTGACATTCCCAAGTTCGAAGGTAAATCTGGAGAGGACCTGTCGAACCATGTGATGACTTACCATCTCTGGTGTGCATCTAACTCCATCACAGATGATTCGATTCGTCTTAGACTTTTCCAGCGCACTCTAACTGGTCTCGTGGCCAAGTGGTACATTGAGTTACCACGAGGCACTTTTTATAATTTTAGTCAGTTAGCTACCTCGTTTTTAACTCATTTTCAGTTGCCAGTCAGATATGACAATGGCACGGAACTGTTAACTTCGCTAAAACAATCGACATCCACGTACATTTCAGATCATTTTCATGAGTGGAGACGTCGACGACGTTTAGTGAAGGTATTTATTCCGGATCAAATCTTGGCTGAGTGGTTTGTAGAATCTTTGTTGCCAAGGATAACTGACGATGTTGCTAAAGCCGGAGTTGTTACTGAGGAGCAAGTGATTTCTCAAGCAAAGTACCTTGACTTGGTCTATACTCAGTCAGGTACGTTACACGAAAAGATCCCCGATCTTCCCAAGTCAAATCAAATCACTGCAGTTCCTTAGGGATCTCATGCCACTGACGGTATGATTGGTACGGTTAACACTAAAAGTAAGAAGAAGTCTTCCAATAATTCTTCTCCTATCATAACCTTGCCTGATTCCCCGACAGGAGATTCTTCTGCAGAGGTTTCCGCCGATATTCACGTTGTAGAGTCATCTACGGCTAAATCAAAATCCGGTGGGAAGAAGAAAGGAAAGAAGAAGAATAAAATGGACAAAAGTTCAAAAGAGAAATCTGAAAAGGCGGAATCCAATGATGAAAAGCACAAACCTCGTTATCCATGTCTCATTTGTCACGAAGAACATTTTACAAGAGACTGCCCTCATCGAGCAGAGGTTGCGAAGATCGTCAAAGGTTCCCAAACTCCTGCTGTTTTGAAGGATCCATTTCCAAGTCAAGATAGCAAGATGATAGGTTCTTCCTCGACTGCCAATGAAGAACCCATATTGATGATGTCCCATGTAAGGATTGTGACTCGATCGCAAGATTATGGCAGTAAAAGTCCTATTGATGGTAAAGAAGCAGAATCTTCTCATTCTAATCCATCAACCTCAGTTCCCGGTTCCGATCCACTACTGATCGAGAAACCTAATCCAGACTTAGTAATCAAACCGCCCGCCAAGGGTATACTTCGAAAGTCAGCTTTCAATCCACATGTGAGAGCAGCTCAGAATTATAACATTGTTGAGGATTTAGCTGTTTCACCCTCAGCAATGTCGGCTTTTGAAGTGCTGCAATCATGCCCAGCACAGCGTAAATTACTTTTGTCGGCTATAGGAGCTGTTGATATTCAGGACCCGAACCTAAAAATCTTTGATCTAGAAAATAGTACATTGCGTTTGCCTCATCAAATGGCTTTCCAGATCCCAGTGATAGTAAAAAACAGGCCTATTCATCGGACTGTAATTGATGAAGGAGCTTCAACATGTATTATGTCGATACAGTGTTGGAGATCGCTTGGTTCTCCTTCACTAAATCAATCCCCGACAATTCTTAAGGCCTTTGATGGCCGTGGGTTTCATCCTTTTGGCATTCTACAGGATTTGCCTATAGGGGTTGAAGGAAAAACCGTTAGTCTTGACATGGAGGTGGTTGATGCCCCTCTAGACTACAACCTTCTCTTGGGTCGAAGTTGGTCTTACGCTATGACAGCGGTCGTTTCATCGGTCTTTAGAGTCATAAAGTTTCCACATAATGGAAAGATCATAACAATAGACTAGCTGGCTTACTTTTCATCCGACCCAGCCTCTTTGGAGAGTATTCAGCATGTCGGTAAAACGACTATCCCATATAAGGATGTTGGAGTAGGATTAGTTAAAGATGCCGGTTTACTGGGAACTTTTCCTTTTCCTCCAATCAACGCATCATCTTCATTCGCAACTATTCATATGATTACATCAGACACTATTTTTTATGACGATCCTTGGATCGTTCCTTCTGAATCTAAAATAGACTCATTTGGTAATTCCATGCCTTTGAGTCCATATGAGATTTCCTATAAAGCCGTGCAGTCTTTTGCCAACCCGTGTTCAACCAAAAATGACTTAATGAATGTGGTCCGTGAGGAATCACTTTTCACATCAACCTCGGATTTAACTACGTTTTCTGAACTTGTTCACTCTGATGAGCAAATTCGTGAAATCCTATGTGTAGATGATTTACCATGGGAAGATCTCCATCACAGATCTTCGTTATTACCTGAGGATGATCATTTTGAAAATGATTTCTCATCAATCTTTATGACTGAATATGTCAAGGAACCTCAGAATCCAATGAAACATCCCGATTCAGAGTTAAATTTGGGAAACATCTCTCGAACTATTCCCATTGACATTTCGGTTAAGCTCGGAATTGTTGAGAACATTCATATAGGTGCCTCGTGTACAGATGATGAAATTCAATTATATAAGGCCCTATTTCAAGAATTTTGCGACGTGTTTGCCTGGTCCTATGAGGAAATGCCAGGAATTGATCCCGCGATTGTTTTTCATGAGATCAAGACTTACCCGGATGCTAAACCCGTCCGGCAATGTTTGCGTGAGATTCACCCATGAAAAGCTGCTACAATTAAAGCAGAAGTTGAAAAAGTGTTGAAAGAAGGTTTCATTTATCCGATCCCGCTAACGGATTGGGTATCGAATATTGTTCCGGTTAAAAAAAATAGGGAACAATAAGAATATGCATCAACTATAGGGACATTAATCGAGCCTGTCCAAAGGACAACTACCCAACTCCCTATATCGATCAAATCATTGATGATTGTGCTGGCAGCGAAATATTTTCCTTTATGGACGGTTTTTCTGGATACAATCAAATCAACATTCTACCTGCCGATCAACCAAAAACGGCTTTCATTTGTCCATGGGGGACATTTGCTTATTGCAAATTACCTTTTGGGCTTAAGAATGCCGGAGCAACTTTTCGGAGGGCGATGTCTTATGTGTTTCATGACATCAAGCACATTGTGCAACCCTATCTCGATGACTTGCCTGCTCATTCACTACATCGAGCTGATCACCTCGTCCATTTACGAGAAATCTTTATGAGGTGTAGGCATTATCGTATTTGGTTGAACCCACACAAATGTGTCTTCTGTATAGAAACGGGTCGATTGCTGGGATTTGTAGTTTCGAAAGACGGCATTCGTGTTGATCCCTCGAAGGTCGAAGCTACCATCAATTTGCCTCCTCCTTCGAGTCTTCGCCAACTCCAAAGTTTGCAGGGGAAAGTAAACTTTTTACGATGATTCATTCCTAACTACGCCGAGGTTACAAAGGGTTTTACACGGTTTTTGAAACAGAACACTCAATTTTATTGGGATGAGATAGCTCAGAAATCTTTTGATGCACTCAAACACGCGTTGACCCATGCACCGTTGTTGCATCCTCCCAACTACAACCAGGATTACTTCTTGTATCTCGCCACCTCCCATTCCACCATTGGAATGGTCTTAGTTCAGGAAGATGAATTCGGAACGGAACATGTGATATATTACCTTAGTCGAACGTTAAATCCAACTGAGCTAAAATACTCACATGTGGAGAAATTGGCATTGGCAACCGTTCAAGCTGTCCAACATTTTCGTCACTACATTTTACTACGTAAAACTACAGTAATTTCAGATTGCAACCCTATGATCTACATTTTGACCAAACAATTGCTAGGGGGCAAGTACTCTAAATGGATCATTATCCTGCAGGAGTTCGACTTGGAGTTTGAGAAATCTAAGTCTAATAAATCTTTAGTTTTTGCAGAATTAATGTGTGACTTCCCGCGTGCTGACACGGAAACTGTGGCAGAGGAGCCCATTGCGGACGAATCTTTGTTTCTAATCAGCACTTTAGATCCGTGGTATGGGGATATCATCACCTATCTCCAGACCCAATCCTTTTGGCCGGAAATTTCAAGGTCGGAATGTCGGAAAATTCGATTCCAGTCCCAACAATTCAAAATTATTGGAGATACTCTTTATCGTCGTGGGGTGGACTCTATTTTTCGACGTTTCTTAACTCACGAAGAGGCTGAGAGGGTTTTAAATGACTGTCACTCTGGAGCATGTGGCGGTCATATGTCTGGGTATGCCACATCCCAAAAGATATTGCGCGCTGGTTATTTCTGGCCATCCTTGTTTAAAGATTGTATTACGGCGGTCCGAAAATGCCACAACTACCAGATTTTTGATCGTAAGATGCGCGCTCCACCTGCTCCTCTCCACCCTATAATTGGCGTTGCTCCTTTTGCCAAATGGGGTATCGATTTTATTACATGTAACCCTCACTCGGCCGGGGGGCATGTGTATATCATCCTTGCGGTAGATTATTTTACTAAGTGGGTCGAGGCGACGTCTACATTCGAGGCAGACGGCAAGACAGCTGCAATTTTCATGTTGAATCATATAATTGCTAGGTTTGGTGTCCCACAAGCGATAATCATTGATCATGGGCGTCATTTTCGAAACGTTATGATGACCGAACTTACAGGCCAGCTTGGTTTACATCATGATAGTTCAACTCCTTATTATCCACAAGCAAATGGTCTGGTTGAATCCATCAACAAATTTTTAGTTATCATGATCCGACGAATCATTGGGATTCATCGGTCGAATTGGCACAACATGCTATTTTCAGTGCTTTGGGCGTACCGAACTTCAGTAAAAACATCAACAGGGTTCACTCCTTTCCACCTAGTCTATGGTTTGGAAGCTGTGTTACCCATTGAGTGCGAAATCCCGTCACTGCAAATGGCCATCGAGTTACTTCCAGCTACTTCCGAAGAGGAAAAGCGTTTGTTATACTTAGCTCAATTAGATGAGAATCGACGTGATGCTGCATTGGCGATTGAGACTCACGCAAAACGTATGAAAGCTCAGTATGATCGGAATGTGACCCCTCGAAATTTTTCAGAAGGAGACCTAGTGTTATTCTATGATCAAGCTAATGATAAATTAGGCGTTGGGAAATTCGTTCCTATGTGGCATGGTCCCTATATTGTTAAGCGAAAGCTAGCAAAAGGGGCCTATGAATTGGTGGACTTTGATGGGGACTCTTTGGGTAAACCCAGAAATGGCCTTTACTTGAAGAGGTACTATGCTTGAAAGAATGAGGTATGGAGATTTTTAGTTAGGATAGTTTTTCTTTCTAGCTGGTGTGTTTTAGTTTAAAAACAAAAGTGTGCTTAGCTTAGAGAGTGTTTTTCCGTCATTTTTCCTACTTATCTTGGTTTTACTCTTGATATTGCAGATGTAGTTGCCTCTCCAAACATACATTGGGTTTGCTGATGGTGCTTGTCGTAATACACGGAAATCTCTTCCGCAGCTTGGGTTGTCTATTCGCCCTCTGACGAGTTAGTTTCTATGCATGGGGTAAGCCTCGGTCAAACAACAAACAGCATTGCAGAGTACAGTGCAGTGATTGAGTTATTTTCTAAATCTATTTCATTTGGGATTCAGAGTTTGATAGTGAGGTTAGATTCTGAACTCGTTGTGTTACAGCTTAATAGAGTGTATGCCATTAGAAATCCAGTGTTATTAAGATTATTTTTGAGAGTGCGTCTCTTGGAACGTGAGTTTGATTATATTGAATATCAGCATATTCCAAGGTCTTTAAATACATTAGCAGATGCAATTGCTTCTCGAATGTTAAATAGACATTTGCAATAATCATACATGTAAATTTAAAACCATTCCATAATATGATTTATAAGATAAGCCGGTAATAGTGATATATATATATATATATATCTATATATATATATATATATATATATATATATATATAGAGGAGTGTGTCAAAAAATACATCGTCTTCGATCATAGGTTGAAAAACACCTTATAATCAGAAAAAATGATAAGTACAAAAACAAAAATGTCACATGTGCCCACAAAAGGCGATCATCCTATCACTGGTGATGATCTCTATAAGAAACCACTGCCCGGGCCACCTTGCAAAGGAACCTCCTAAAAGGTCTCGGGACTCCAATCACATAGCACTGAAGTCGACGAGGAATGTCGTTTATAGTGGTCTCAGGAATATCCCCTATCAAGCGCTCAAGATGACTCTCCAACTCGGCCAAAACCTTTGCTGATTCGTCTTGTGGGGCTGGCGTGGGTGCAACTGGTTGCCTCCTCTCGAAAGGCCGGAGAGCGGCTGGTCGCTGTGGACCCACATCTGCATTTGATATTTTTACTATCAGTTTTGAGACGATGGAAAAAAAAAATAATTAAATAGGAAAATTTGCAAAGGATTTTACCTGACTTGTCCCACTGCTCTCCTGGTGAAAGAGCCATTTCTGGGTCACCAAGGAAATCCATCCCAGCATAAGGGAAGTCCTGAATGGAAAAAGCCTGACTTTCCAACCATTGGAAATACTCAGGTTTGAACCGAGCAACTTCTATCCTCTCGTCCGGGTGACGGGCCATGACTGCGACCCATCGCATCAGTTTGGGCTCTCGAGGAAGCCCAGCTCCAACAGTAAGGTGCTGTGGGATCAGCATAGGAACCCTCTCCAGGCCAAAACTCACGACCAAAGCCCCATAACCAAAGGTCTTTATTCGTCCGCTCTTGGCCCTGGTCAGTTGGCCTTTCACATTGGCCAGCACAGCATTGCACCATTTGAAGATGGTGCCTCGAAAGCAATCAACTGCCATACGCATCTGGGATTCGGTGGCAATATGTAATGCGGCAGCTCCGCAAAGTCTGGTGACAGTAAACGCAATCACCATGAGCTCAGGATGGGATATGGTCTTTATGTCTATCACTTTGTCTTTAGCCTCGCTGTTGCAGTACTCTAGCCGGAGGCTATCAACAGACTGACCACCTGGCCTAGTCCCGAATAGAGTCAAGTCTTCGCCTCTCTTAGGAAAACCGGTCAAGAAATAAATGTCCTCCGGCTCGATTTCGAGCCGGTGCCCACCAATGAAAAAACACTGGTCCTGTGTGCTCCATCTGTCAACCAGCCACTATAAGAAATCTACCTGAGCCCTCATGCCAGGAATGGTCCAGAATTTGTACAGTCTGCATGCCCTCAAAGCATCAAGTGAAGGCTAATGATTCCATGCGGCAGTATCCACGTCCTCATGCTCTCGTTCATGCCAATCTAGCATGATATACTCTCTGCATCAAGTATAAAGATTAATTAGATTGCTAGAAAACATTTTGATTGGTCCATTTTTGAGAAATTTTGGGTTCAAAACCCTTGCGGCGGGGTACGCACCCTCCACATTAGACACAGTGCGTGGGTCCGCACTTTGTCTACACGGAAGGTGCGGACCCCGAGCTTTTTCCCAATGGAGAAAAAGTCGGGGTCCGCAGGTCCGCAATGGTAAACCTGCGGACCCCCGCGCGTGGGTTTTGCGCCTAAAAACCCTCCCAAAAAATGAAATGAGGGACTAAATCAAAAAACTAAACGGTTGAAAATGAAGAGTAGGATGATGTGGATTACCTGGAGAAGACGACGCTCGATTCCGACGGTTGGATTTTCCACAATCTTCACGGGAAGTTTTCTAAGCAAAAGCACTATTTTCTCACCCAAACTCGAACGGTAAAAATGAATTGACAAAGGCCCTTTTTATAAGTTTTTTGAGTAAATAAATCGCAAATTTGTTTATGTTTCACTTTGAAAAGGTATTTTGCAATGCTTTTATCCATTTCAAACAGGTATGAGTAATGTTTGTGTTTTTGTGCAGAATAAAGGATTATTCAGGCGAAACCTATCATTTTCAATGAAAAAACAAGTAGAGTCATCTTTAAGCCCTTTTCTGACTCCTAAAACATGAAAAGATTGCTGAGCATTTCTTTTACACTCGTTAAAACAGAATTAAAAGACGGTCCACTTACAGCTCTTTTCCGACCGTAAAAACATGAAACGATTGTCAGATTTTTGTCGTTTCAAATTCGATATTGGTTATAAAACGATGTGTCGTTGATCGCTTTTTTACTTTTTCGGATCAGTGACACTAATAACGAAAAGTACTCCTTGGTCGTAAAAGATCAAGCGGTTCTCTCAAGTATTATTTTATACTTTTTCAGGCTTGGGAGACACAAATTTACGAAAAAGGTCAACCCTGGAGTCTTCTTAAGTTTTTTCAGATTCTCTAAAATTGGAAAACGCCAAGTTTCTCCTATACTGGACTCGTTAAAATTCCACAGTAAAGGACCTATTCAATTACAAATAGGAACGAACCACTCCTTATTAGGGTTCGAATTTAAACTAAGTTGGACTCATCCGAAGGATGAGCTTATAATCAAGCAAATGTTATCCTCCTCAAGCTTGTCAAAAATAAAGAGGTACTTGCCAGAAATGGTGGGGGAAAGAGAGGAAAATGAGCCTGTTTGTCATACTTTGTAACCACTCTTGAACACGACACTTTTATTCACCTGGGTTGGGAAATCCTTTGCCTAACAGTTGATCAAACCACATTGAAAGTCTTCAGCCGGTTTCTGGGTATTAACTTTGGGTCAATTGTCACCAAGCCATCTGTCGTGTCGTTATGTGTTCAAGAGGTCACTTCCAGTAAGCCATTCATATGTAAAAATATCTGTCATCCATCTTGACCATCCCTGAGTCAGTCCTTGCAACTAAATTTCTTCAACTTGATCTATGATTTTGTGTGGTGGGCTTGCCTACGACGGATCGCTTTCTATCGACATCAGCTCATTATCTAGAAAGATGATCTAGAAATCATCAGTACCTTGAGATCTGCATGCCTCAATGGCAGGTTTCTCGCCTTTGACGACAATTTACATCATTGACTTTCGATCGAAGTATTCCGTGATAAGTTCGACATCAACACATTTACTCACATCTCAGGGATTGTACTGGGTACTTTGAGAGCCATTGACATCACTGGTGGTTTCTCTCACACTTGTTAACAGTTTACATCATTGACTGGTAATCAAGTGGTTTCTACCATGTTCGACATCAACACATTTATTTTCATGGATAGAATCGTACTTTTTCGGGAAGTAGAAATGAAGACCCTGGATCTAGTTCCTACCATCCAGGCTGCGGGGAATTTTGTATTCATTGTATTGTGGACTATTTATAAACAGATGGCTGCATCGATACTGTGTTCACATGAGTCCATACTTGTGATGTTTTACAATATCATTCCTATATCAGAGCAGTAGATAGTTTTCTGGTTAGTTTTGATCTAAGTATGGGAATGCCTACCTCAGCGATGATATGATCTCATATATATATCTTGCATTCAATGTTTTTACAGGTTCCGACCAGGCTCTCCACAAGATGATGCTCAAAATGATAAAGTACTTCACTCTTCCTATATGATAAATGAAATCCTCATCTACTACAGACTTCGCACTTTAGGGGGCAATCTGTTACACTAAAATATCGTCACCATGATTATTTGCAGTCAGTATGGGTCTATCATCACTTGTACTGTCCTCCTAAACAAGTCTAAGACCTCAGCTCTTGAAATCAAGCTTTGGAAGTGGGAGAAAGACATTAAAAATCAATGTAACTCTGGTTCCATACTTTCTCTCATGGTCACCTGCGGTCCCACACCTTCTGTGTACAAAAGCTGCATACCTACCCGCTCTGTCCCTAACGGTGTAGGTGCGGACCCCTGTGAAAGTCAAAAGGTGCAAGTTTTATCTTAAAAAACTCACTTTGAATTAATTCTAGAGTTTTCTAGAAGGAATTTTGACGTGGATTGCTCGCTCTGAGGTGGTTCATGCATCCCAAAAGAAAAGGAGCTAATCCCTTGACTAAAGGAGCTATCCCTTTGAAGGAGGACCTAGTAACTTCCCTCCATTGCACTATAAATACAGTCATTGGGGTGAGGACTAAGGAGGTTAGAAGCTGAACATTTTGAGGGTAAATGCTGGTGAAATTAAGACTCTTTGGTTGAGCTTGAGAGGAGAGATCACATACCTCTTGGTTCCATTGGAGAGTGAGTGAAACTTGTCAAAGTAGAGGAGACATCTTGTTGGACCCTGGGAGGAGCTTGTACAACGTCAAGGGAAAGGTTGTAAAGTTCTTATTCTTTTGAATTAATACAATCAAACTCATTTTTCTCAACAAGTATCTTATGTTATTTGTTTCATGGACTCCTTGACTTTCATGTTAAATATGTTTTATGCAATTGGTTTTTCAGGTGCTATTTAATTTGTTTGCATTGTTTGTGTTTGCAGATTCACGAAGAGGAGCTCATTTGGATCAAAAGAGCGAGGGCATCCACAAGCTTGCGTTGGACCAAAGGTAGGCCCTAAAAACACTTGTTTGCTATTGTTTATTGAAGCATATTTAGAGAAAGATAGTGTCTGGTTGGTTTGCTTGTCGTTAGGTCTTCTTTAGATTCTAGGAAGGTCTATCTTGTCCGCAAGATCGACTCATTCTGTGTGACACAAGTAGTTTCAAATTCATATCAATAATATTAGCATAAATTTTAGTTTTATTTATTCATGTACAGTTCTAGATGAAGTTTCCATTATTAGTGTTTGACAAAAGTTTTAAATGAGATAGTAGGAATTTATTCTTTTGTTGTTTTAAAGAATCACATACCTGGGTGTTTTTTATGTGATTCAACCCAACATTGAGAGGTATCCATGCCAAAAGGGCCTATAACCCCCCCATTTGATTCTAAAAACATACTTTTCCAAACCTAGAAAGTTGGGCGATTTTGTAGCTCATTGTTTCCAACTTTGCATGCTTGTTGTTGATTTTTTTGGTGAAGTATTAAGATGATTTAGTTTCTATTTTAATAGGCCAATATTTGAAGTTTTAATTTATGAATTTTCTGAGTTAAATAGATCGAGCAAAAATCTTATATTCATGTTTCTAATGGTTTTCAAAATTGTCTTAAGTGATGATGGTCACCAAGTGCTTGAAAAATACCTTAATGGTTGTTTATTGTATCCTTACAAACTATTTGTCAAAAGGTCTCAATGGCTATAACCTTTATGCACATAAATTATTAGAGTAAATGTCTCATTGACTATAGCTTTTGTGTACCAGAAACATATGAATAGATTATTCAATGGATGTAGCTTCTTGTGTCTGCAAGTTTTCTTTTGGATAAATGTTAAAATGAATTTTAGTAAAGTTGTTGAACTGTGAATAGATCAGAAGGATAGTGTCACTTTTATCATATAAATCTATCATAAAAATAAATAAAAAAGGTGTTGTTGGAAACAATTTTAGAATGACAAATTTTGTAAGATTTAATTAATTGTGCAAGTGAGCATAATAAGTTGTCCAAGTTGCATGTATTCATGAGTGTAGTCTTATACTTGAGTAGTTGTAGCAAACAAATAATTGTACCCAATTTTGGCAAGTCCATTTTTCTACTTGGAACTTTTTGAAGAATAATATTCTTTTGAATTTGTAACAATAATTACTCTTGTTTTAATGGTCATCATATGAGTCTCATGATTGAAGCAATGCCATTATGCAAATAATTGTTTTTCCATAATACTTGGGAAGGAGGATTTTTAGATGATGAGTTTGGAAACATTTTTGGGTCAATATATATTTTGATTCCATTTTTTCATTTCATAAGCATGTCATTAGATTTCCTGATGAAGATTTATATATTCCTTCTTCAGTTACCTTATTACATGTAGATTATTAGTCATACCCTTATATGTGATTTTTGTAATAGAAGCAGGATATTTTAGGTTCTTCTGGCGTACTTTGTGGTTATGATGTAAAGATTCAATAAGTGGAACCTATTTAGCATAATGTAGGGGGTAAAATAGCTTGATTAATATTAATTCTCACACATGGCATTATGATGGAATTTATTTCCAGTCTTACATAGAACTTGAGTATAAGTATGAAAAGAGCACATGATTTGTTCTTTTAAACATGAGAAGAAATGTGTTTCAGAATCGTTATTAAAGGAATGTTATCCCTGAATTATTGTGTTATATTCTTATATGGAAATAGATGAAGGAACATGATCTTCATGATAACCAAGTTAGTCATATTAGGATTTAAAAAAAAAATTAAAAAAAATTGAGTGATAGTGTTCAACGTAACCTTTACTTCTCTACACTCTTGATGGTTGTTAAGGTGGGACCTTACATAGAGATACTTCCAACTAGAATTTACTAAGACAAATACGTCAAATTAACTTAGTTAACTATTGCAAGTTGCTATGAGAATAGAATTTCTATTTAATTCCTAATTTAATTCAAGGACAAATTAAATTAGGATTTCTTGTTGCTATTTTTAACACTCCCTCTCAATAAGAAAGAGATTATATGCTACCCTGACCTGCCTCTGTGGAAATTGAATTTTCATCTTGATAAGGCCTTTGCCAAAATATCCACATCTTGCTCCTCTATGGGAATTTACTCCAACAACATGATTCTCCTCTACACATAGTCTCGGCAATGGTGATACAAGATATTAATATGCTCGGACCGATCATGAAAAACTAGAATCTAAGAGAGTTTGATATAAATTTGATTGTCACAGTAAATCATCGTTATATCCATTTGTTGACCAAATAAAATAACAAGAATCTTCCTCATCCAAATAGCCTCACAAGCTCCTTCACTAGAAACCACATACCTTGCTTCTACTGAACTAAGTGTAATTGATCTTTGTTTCTTGTTGTACCAAGAAAATACTCCTGACCCAATACTAAAGATCCAACCTAATGTCCTCTTCCTATCGGATGGATTCCCTGCCCAATCTGCATCAACGAAGCCTTAAAGCTTCACTCCCTCTGTATGTCTTTACCAAATACCAAACTAAGTGGTGCCTCTGAGGTATCTCAACCCATGTTTGGCTGCCTTCCAACATAGTTTGGTTGGCTTAACCATAGCTTGAATAAGCTAGTTAAGTGCATAACACATGTCTGGTCATGTGTTCACTAAATACATGAGTGAACCCAAAAGCTATCTATAAATAGTAGCCTCCACTACCTCACCGAGAGTAGCATCCTCCTTCCTCCAGTTACCAGCTAGAGGAGTCTCCATGGGTCTACTGCTCTCCATGTGGAACTTCTTCAATATCTCGTTAGTATAGTTTCCTTGAGAGATAAATAGTTCCTCATCTCCTTGCCATACTTCCATCCCCAGAAAGTAGTGCATGAGCTCCAAGTCCTTCATTTTGAAATCTGTTGAAAGATCCTCTTTGAAATTTTTGATCAACTTATCATCACCTATCAGAATAAAATCGTCGACATATAAAACAATAGTCAAAAATTTATGTTCAACCATAATATGGTAAAAGTTCACATCTGCTTCACTTTTGGTGAAGCTCAACCTAGTGAAATAACTATTGATCCTGGTGTACCAAGCACCGGTGCTTGTTTTAGTCCATACAATTCTCGCTTGAGTCTGTACACATGCAAATCTTTTATGAACATCCCAAATCCCTCAGGCTGCTCAATATACACCTCTTCCTCAATCATGTGATTAAGGAATTTTGTCTTTACATCCATCGGATGTATCTTCCATCCCATCTACGCTGACATTTCTAGAATGGATCTGATTGATGAGTACCTTTCTATAGGATAAAAAGTCTCATCGTAATCAATCCCCTCCACCTGAGACAATCCTCTAGCAACAAACATGGCATTTTTTTTCTCCACACTACGATTAGCTACTTACTTTACCTTGTAAATCCATATGGAACTCACCATTGACTCATCTGTCGGTCTTGGGACCAGTTCCCAAACACTATTCCTAATAATGGATTCATGCTTTTGAATGATGAAAACAACCCAAATTGGTTGCTACTCTGCTTCCTCAAAAGAGGAAGGCTCAATATCTACACTCCTACTCATTAGAGCCATGTAGCCGTTACACCTCTCTGGTGACCTCCTCTACCTGTGTTGTGATGTGGGTGCTCCCACATTATCTCTAGCATCATGCAATAACATTTCAGCCTCTCTGGTGCACTTTCTCACATCTCTCGAAGACTTTGCATGAGTGGGTGTTTCCACTCACTTCTCTTCTGCATGTGGCTACTTCACATCATCCTCAGGTTCCTCCTTTGGAGATAAACGCTCCTCAACTAAATGCAGTCGAAGCTCCCTCTCAAGGGAATATCTCATGCCCTTCTCTTCATCAAACTTCACATCTCCGTGAACTGTTTTCATCCTATTTGTTGGCAGATAGACTCGATAGTTGTGAGGTGTATCAGTGTACCCCACAAATATGCCCAACTCAAATGTTGGCTCTAGATTTTTCCATGCATCTTTGGTAACATGGCAGTAGACTGATGAACCAAATATCCTGAAATGTGCCACATCTCATTTCTTCCCTAAAAATCCTCTTCGGTGTACTCATCTCGAGAATTCGATGAGGAACTTTGTTTTGCAAATAAATAGTTGTGTTGTATGCTTCAACCCACAACTGTAATGGTAACCCTTGATCATGCAACATTGCTCGTGCTTCTCCCACAATACTTATGTTCTTCCTTTTAGCCACCCCATTCGGTTGTGGGTTATGAGGTGTCATGAACTCTCATCGAATGCCTTCTGATGCACATAAGCTTTTGAAATCATTCCACATATACTGTCCACTGTTATCACTTCTGAGAGATTTAAATTTCTTGCTAGTATCTTTCTCGACAATTGCTTTAAATTTGCAAAACTTAGTGAACGTTTGATCTTTCTTCTGCATGAAGAAAATCCAACACTTATGTGAAAAATCATCAAAAAATATTACATAATACCTATGGTTGGGTGTGGATGTTATTGAGAACAGTTCACACACATCCAAGTGAACTCAATCAAGGATCGTTTGTGCTTGATTGTCTTTGTCATGAAGGGAAGCTTTAGTGTACTTTCCCAATGTACACCCTTTGCATGTGTCTCTCTGCTCTAGTGTACCTTTGGGAAGCCCTGTAGAAATTTACTGCAAGATCTTCAAAGGCCATGATGCAAGTGACCCAATCTTTTATGCCACAACTCAACATTGCCTCGAATCTGCACCTTCTCTACTTTAGTGCTCAAATTAGTGCAATATTCTACCTCCAATTTGTAGAGGTTCTTCACTCGATCCCCTATCCGCTTCACCTATCTTATGGCTATGTGACAAAGGAACGCCTTTCCCTCACTAAATATCACATCATAGCCTTTATCCTCCAACATGGAAACATAAACCAAGTTATTTTTCAAACCCATAACATACATAACATCTCACAAAGTGAGAGGAGAACCAAACCCCCTATGACAGATAACTATACATATGTCACTTGTGCTATACCTCCCATCATCACCCATCTCGATATGCATGTAGAGATCCTTCTCCTACAAGTTACTAAAGAGCTCTTTATGACTGGTCATATGGAATGAAGTTCCAATGTCTAGGTACCACACACTACCCATAATCAATGACACCATACAAGTGATGAGGATGAAATCTAGTTCAAACTATGAAGAAAGAGCTTCACCTATTACTCCTCCTGAGGGCTTCTTACTAGCCTTCTTGCATGGACACTTTGTGGAAAAGTGTCCCAGCTCGTGATAGTGAAAACACTTGATTTTTGACATGTCCTTCTTCTTGCCACCCTAACAAGAATCTAATTTGGAATAGGATGAGTTCCCCTTCCTTTTCTTTTCCTTACCAGCTAAGGCACAATTATCCTCATCATCATGCTTTGATGAGGATCCATCTCTGGTGTTCTTTTGAATCTCTTCCCATACCAAGTTGGACCACAATCGCTCCCACTCTGGTAGCTTCTCCCTCTCATTAGCTGAGTCCTGGTAACTATGATAGCTCTTGGGGAGTCCTAGAAGTGCTAGGCTCACCATATCATCTTCGGTAATAATAATATTGACACTTCCAAGCTCATACCGATATTGGGTGAACTTGGTCATGTACTTCGGAATTGGGTTGTCCTTCTCCATCTTGCTATTTCTGAGCTTGTCCTTCAGTGCCAACTTCCCGTGGTCACTGTTATTTTGAAACAGGTTCATCAATGCCTTCCACATTGCAAATGGAGTTTCCTTTCCGTGGAGATTCAAGACAATATGATCTCAAACTCCTTCTAAGATAATCCTTTTTGCCTTTGCCACACACTTTCTCCATTTAGCCATATCTTTAGCATCACATGCTGGAGGCTTCGAAATATCATGATCTATGAATTCCTTCAGCCCGTTGTCTTCCAATACTGGCTCCATCCTGTCTTTCTAAGCTATGTAATTCGAGATTCCCTCTAGGGCATACTCAAGTCTCAAACCATAGAATGACTTCCTACTGAATCTGATGTATGAACCTGCAAATTCGAGCTTACCTACATAAAAAACTCATTCTCCTCTTCTATAATGTTTTCAGTGCTCTGATACCATGTATATTTTTACTATAAATTCAACAGCTTATGTGATATGCTAAAACAAAAGACAAGAATTTACTCTACTCATCAAAAAAACCAAAATTGATCGATGAAAACACTAAGTAGAAAAGGAAGAATTTCAATCGCACATAACACGATATTTTTTCCGGGGAAAGAAACTGCTCAAAACCTTGACTATCTATATTTCATTAACTAGAATATCTGAGAAGAAAATACAATGCTTGTTCAACCCAAATTATTCCTGCACAAGTACAATGTATCTCTTTGCTTCACAAACCAACTCAAGACAACACTTAGCCAATTCTGTTACCTTCCAAGCTCCTACTTCCTTACGCAATTCCTGAGAGTATTAGCCCATATTTAATTGGGAAATTCCCCACTAATAACTATGCAATCCATCATAGTCCTTATATTGATTGCATGCACCATTTGTACAACTCAGAAAATTATACAAATGATATTACATTGTCCCTGAACTCTAATCTCAACTGGGTCTTCCTCTGAACTAAAAAGCATGATTTATTTATGAGTGAATCTTTAGTTAACTACTGGAGCAATGAAGTTGCACTGAAGTTGGTGCCCACTTCTAGACCTCCTACTAGTTCCTCCATCTGTTTGAACTAGTTTAATTGACTTTAACTCAGTTAGACTGATTTAATTTATTACAACTCAAAGGAGCTCAACCCGGACCCCCAAAATTTAGGAATCATTCTACATGACTCTATATAGACTTCCAACTCGAATTTAATGAGGAAACTATGTCAAATTAAGTTAGTTAACTATTACAAGTTGCAATGACAATAGAATTTTGATTTAATTCCTAATTTAATTCAAGGAAAAATTAAATTAGGATTCCTTGATGCTATTTTTAACACTTAGTTGGTTCAGCTATTGGGTGATTTAGTTGGTTCAATGATTGAGTGATTTTTTGTAGTAATTAGTTTCAATTTTGATATTTTATATTGGGCTTAAATGATAGTAGTGGGTCTAGTCTAAAAGTTTGATGAAATGTGGCCTACACATTTGAAGTTTTGGTTTAGATGGATCCAATGCAAAAATTTATGAAACATGGTCCACAGTGGTGTGGTCCACAGCGGTGCTGAGGCTTGGAGCCTTTAGTATGGGAGTCAAAGCTTCCTTCGAGCGGTAGCTAGTAAATTAGAACAAGGGGTAGGAGCACCCTGTTATCACTCAGGTTGTCCTTAAGCTCTGGAAAAGGATACGGCTGAGGTAACCACAGACCAACTTTGGACTGCAGGTTCTAGCCAACCTGCAATCAAAGAGGGCTCTCTCTTTATGATTTAGCTTTGTTGAAAAGGATTTTAGGCTAGGTTTTAAGTTGAGAGGGTTTTGTTTTTTTTTGGTGGGAAAATTGATATTTTTCAGACAGAGAGGCAAGGCATAGTCTGGTAGTTTCAAACCATTGGGCATGGAGTCGAGGAGGAGAAATGCTAGTGCATTTCTTTGGTCACAAGAGAGGGAAAATGGAGCAAGATAGCTGCGCATGAAACAATATTTCAGGTTTAAATGATGGAAAGAATGTTAAGTAATGAGAGGCAGTTAAGGATCTCTCAATCAATTTAATAGATGGAGGTAACAGAGCTCTACCTAGGGGCAGTGAAGAATCCCTAGATAATTGGCCAACACAAATGAATCGGGGTAAACATCAGCCAGGAGGAATTCATATTCATAATCAATTCAATCAGAGGAAAACATAAAGAAATAGCAGAAATTGAGCATAGAGTGTATTTAAACAAATTATAAGCTATTCTTTCTTTCTGCTATTTAGATAGTGGTAAACATTAAATAGAGGTAAGATGCACTTATTGCTTCAGGCTACAGCACAAGAATTCCATCTTCATATCTCCAAAAACATTCATTTACAACAGTCAGTTTGCTCTCCAAGCTTTCGGCAATCTTTGATTATAGAAAAAACTCAGGTATACAATGCGAGTCTCCAGTGAAAATTCTCAATCAACCAACCCTTGTAACAATGTCAAGGGCGGTATATATAGGGAAAAACTCTCTATAACTGCTTTTATTACAACTTGACCTAAACGAGGTCTGAAAGAAAGATGATTACTTAACCTAATCCTATCCAGAAATAAATGCAAAAAATATCTCGGGCTGCGCTCAGGGCCGCCGTATCAAAACTGAGTAAATGATGTTGTCCTTGGTGGCTTGCTGCAGTGTTTTCTGAAATAAATGTGTATGGGTTTCTGCATCTTTGCTGTCTGTTTGCATTTAAAGCTTTAACTGTGATTTGAGGGCAAGGATGGGCTTACGCCTCTTGATTTGACGTTCTGGGGGGCTCATCAATGTTCAGGTGCTTCGAGCCCCTAAAAAAATCTTCGACTGATACTCTTTGGCTCTTCATCTGATACTCTTTGGCAATAAACCGATGCTGTTCTGACGTGCTGGTGGGTCTAATCACAAATTAATGGCCGCTGTTCGGCCTCTGTTTCCTTCAAAACTATTTTCTGCTCCTCTTGGCAAGCTTCACGAAGAAAAATGGTTCATTCGGCGCATTTCGAGCTTCCTGGGGGCTACAAAATGAAAAGATTCCCTGAAGATTCCCCATTTTGGCCCAAAAATTCTAGCAATGCGCAAATCGCTCATCAAAAACTGCCTCAGAAACTGATTCCGGGGCTCCGAAGTGCGATTTTTGCTCCTTCGCACCAAAAAGTGATGATGATGTTAGCATGACGTGACATTGTACGGCGGGTGACGTAAGCGATGACATCATCATGATGATGTGGCGGGATGATGTCAGCGGGTGACGTCATCATGTACGGACGGTGACGTGGCATGTACAGTGGCAGGGTACGGTGGCAGGAGGCCACGTGGCTGGACGACGTGTCGCGGTGACTGGGCCGGGGGGGTGACGCAGGCGGGTGACGTGGGGCTTACGTCACAGGGGAGGGCGGTAAGCGGTTTTGGGCGCACCGCCTTAGCGCCTGGGCGGTTTTGGGGGGAGGGGCTCCGCCACACCCCAGAGCTTGACGCGTGGCGGGAGTACGGCGGCAAAACCGCCGAACTCCCAGATGCTAAAGCTCGGGCAGTTGGCGCGCGAAAAGGCCCACCCACCGTAGATCTGGGACGGGCCAAATCTAACGGCTGGCGGGGTAGACAAAGAGACGGAGGGTTAGGGCGGGGGAATATACAGGGAATATCCCGATTTTATTAATGCGCGCAGGGGTTTAGGCTTAGGGAAAGGGGTTTTATGGGTTTAAAATGAGCACGGTTAATATATTTATAGTTGGGGCTTAGGGATAAGGGGTAAATCATGGTTTTTTGCACGCGGGTTTAAAGATTTATGCATAGAACTTTAGTTTAGGGGCGGAAAGAGGGTTTTTTTGAAGGTTTAGGGCTAGGGGAGAGGTTATTAATCTGGCCAGGTGTCAGATTAATCCTTGCTTGGACATGGATGGGCTAAAAGTAGCCCCAGATGGACTATTCTTTCCCTGACTTAGAAAGAATATGGCTATATTGCCAGGGGGGGATATTTACATAGGGGAATTTTATATACAAAGTTTTAGTAGGGGAAAGGGGAAAATTGATAGGGAGTTATATAATACTGTTAGTAGTTAATATGAAGATGATAAGCAGGCGCCAAGGTCAGGGACCTTAGGCTAATTTTGGGGAAAAAAGTTTGAAAAGAAATAAAATCCTTGAGTGAAGCAGATCTTCACCAAGGCAACTGATATGGATGATGATGAAACTAAGAGGAATCAAGCAGATCTTGACCTCTTTGGGAAATTAGTAAGTGACTTGGGGAATTAGAAGAAGGGGGAGTTAGTTATATCCACCTTTGAGCTCCTTTGCATGAAAACTGCCTGCACTGTGATCTGTAAAGATAAAGCACTTTGTAACACAAAATTGATCATAAATTATTATTCTGCAACCACACAGCTACCTACCCAGCCTACTCTCCTAACTTTTTTTCTTCTTTTGAATTGGGTACACTTAGACTTGCAAACCCAGATTTACAATTTTTCTTTTGAATTTTTCCTATCTAAATCTACACTTATTTCTGCCAGGGTCCAGATTAAACAGTTGGGTCCCTTTGATTCTCTACCTATCTACAGATCTGCCAAGATTAAACTGTTTGGACAGATATCATTCTCTATATTCTAAAACAGGAAATTGAAACCTAGGGAGACCAAGATTAAACTATTTGTACCTCCCTTAAATGAAAATTCTTCGAAACTAGAACAACTCATCAAAAAATTGGAATACAACAGTGCATTTGGACTATGCATACTTCATGGCACCTCGTGGAAATATGGAACACTGCAGCCTGCAAAGTATGACATATTTGGCATGTAAAAATGTCAATCATGAAAAATGATACCCTGTTGCAACAGCAGGCTAATAGTGGCTCCACTTGGGGATGGCTTTTCCTTGTGAAAAGTCAAGAACAGCAGGTTAGATTGCCTTGATTTTCTATTTGTTGTTGTAGACTGGAAACATTTCTTTGTTCTGGCTGCTGAAAATATAAACTTTGAACTATCAACAACCTCCTCCTCAACTGAATTACTGTGAACTATACAACATCGCTTGCTTTCTTCTGCATGCTTGATAATTATGTACAATGTTGCTGGAACATGCCTTTGATTGCGGATAGTTCTTTTCTACCATGAATTGCTTGTAATGTGACGGTTTTCCTTTTGTTGTTTTGTGCCTTGGTGCAAAGACAAAGTTTTCAGAACTGGGGCACTTGCATCAGTTACATCTTCACAGAATTTACTGTTGTTCCTTAAACAATCAGCTTGCTTATAAAAATGAAAACAAAGTGTTGATATATACAACTAAGACTGTACAAAGATATATACAAAACTGCATTGTGTCCCTTTAAAAGGGGTCATGGTAATGCTTCAGCATACGACCATTGATAGAGCCTTCTTCAGCAGAAAAATCCTCCATAGATCTGAGAAAATAAGTGTTATTTCCCTGAACAGCAGAAATAACCAATGGACCTATCCATAGAAAATCAAACTTGGCATGTTTGCCCTTGTCTTCCCTTCTTGAGTCCCATCTTAGAACTTTGTCACCAACATTGAAATCCTCAGCCTTAGCTCTCTTATCAAACATCTTTTTGAGCTTTTCTTGCACAATTTGAGCTCTGTCATAAACTTGTTTTCTGGTTTGCTGCAGATGGATGGTCTGATTGATTCTTCTTTGAATGTCATTCGGTTCAGCCTGAATCTCTTGTAACAGCTTGATAGTAGGAATGCCCAGGGATGAAGGAAATCTAGCCTCCATGCCATATACTAGCTCATAAGGGCTCATCCCAATTGATCTTTTGCTTGAAAGTCTGTCTGCCCATAGGGCATTTACCAGTTTTTTGTGTCAGTTCTTCTTGTTTTCTTCCAACACTTTCTTTATGATGTTGATGAGGCTTTTGTTAGATGTTTCGGCCAAGCCATTACCTTGTGGGTAATAAGCTGTGGAGTGGCCCAAGGTAATATGAAATCTGTGGCAAAAATTGATCATCTTTTTGGACTTAAAGGCAACGGCATTGTCAGTGATGATTTTCTCAGGGAAGCCAAATCTAGAAAGGCCGTTGAACTCAAGGAATTGGATAATGATGGTGTCATTGGCTTGTCTACAGGGAATGGCTTCAACCCACTTCGTGAAATAGTCAGTGGCTGTTAGGATCCATTTGTGCTGGCCTGAGGAAGAGGGATGGATTTCTCCAATGAAGTCAAGACCCCATTGTTGAAAAGGTTGTTCGGTTGAGATGGGTTTAAGGGGCAGGGGTAACTGCTTTCTCTTGCCCTCAAAAATTTGGCATTTGTGACATGACATGGCAAACTTCTTTACATCTGCAAAAAGAGAGAGCCAATAAAAACCAACCCTTAAAATTTTATCAGCAGTGGACTTCCAATATAGATGTCCTCCACAGTCACCTGCATGGAATTCTTTCATGACATTGTTAGTTTCATTCATGGTTAAACAATTAAGCAATATACCTTCATGATTTCTCCAAAATAATGCACCATCTATAACACAAAACTTTAAAGCCTTCATTTTCAAAAATCTTTTCTTGGTTCTGGACAATCTTGGGGGAGCACACAGGTTTAACAATAGAAAGCATATATCAGCGTACCATGGGGATTGTAAAAATATTTCACTGATCTGTGGAGTCGCCAGCTCCGGTTCATTGTCCAGCTGGTTAATCTCTAAGGCTTGAAAATTTGTTTCGGACATCAGTTTAGCTAAACCTTGTCCCTTTATCAGCTTGGTTGGTTTTATTTGTATGTCATATTCAAGGATGTTTGCAATCCACTTGCCTCTTTTGCCTTCTAATCCTTCTTGAGTCAATATGTCCTTTGCAGTAGCATGTGGGACATAGGCAATCACGTGTGAATATAAAATGTACACTCTGAAATCCTTGATGGCCTTAACAGGTGTGTAGGCCTGCTTTTCCATTATTGGGTACTTCAAAGGGGCGTCTCTTAGAGCTTGGCTAAAAAAAGCAATTGGATTTTTAGCTCCCTGTTCATCCTTTTGCAAAAGGACAACGGCTATAGTGTGATCAGATGCAAACGAAAATATGATAAAATATTTATGAAACTGTGGGCTAGTTAGGACAGGAGTTTGTGTTAAGGCTGATTTGATACTCTCAAATGCTTGCTTGGTTTCGAGAGACCATTTTACCTTGGCATCCTTCTTTAACATGTTGCTTAACAATCTTATCAGCTCAACTAGATTTGGAATAAATCTTCTCAAGAAGTTGATTTTCCCAAGGAATGCTTGTATCTCTTTAATGTTTCTTAGAAATGGGATTTGGAGGATGGCTTGTATTCTTTTGGGATCAATTCTGATCCCATCCTTTGATATGATGTGGCCAAGTAATTTTCCTTCTTCGAGGCCAAACAGAGACTTCTTGGGGTTCAAGGAAATGCCATATTTCCTACATGTCATGAAAATTTGCCTAAGATGCTTGAGGTGTTCTTCATCAGATTTGGAAAATGGGGTTAAGTCATCAAGGTAGACAACTAGGAAGTCATGTATTTCTTTGGCAAAAGCAATATCCATTGCACGTTGAAAGGTAGCACCAACGTTTTTAAGACCAAATGGCATCTTTACATACTTGAATGTTCCCCACGGTGTAGTAAAAGCTATTTTGTCTTGGTCATCCGGTGAACAAGTATTTGGTTAAAACCTGAAAACCATCTAGCAAAGAGATTCTAGATGATCCCACTACTCTTTGCAAGATGTGGTCCATTTTAGGCAAAGGGTAATGGTATTTTAGGGAGACTTGATTTAAATTTCCGAGATCTACACAAAGTCTAATTTCGCCTGTCTTTTTTCTGGTAGGAACAAGATTAGACACCCATTCAGAAAATCTAATGGGTGCTATGATACCTACTTCAAACATCCTCTTTACTTCCTTCACAATCGGGGGAAGAAGCATAGGGTTAATTCTTCTAAGTTTCTGCTTGAAGGGTTTCTGGTTTGGTTTTAAAGGAATGGTGTGTTGGATCACCAACGTGTCATAGGATTTCAGATCCTCATAACTCCAAGCAAATACATCTTGGAACTCTTTGAATAAGTCAATGTACTTGGGCTTTTGATCAGGTGGCAAATTTTTGGACAGTTTGATCATTTTTGGCTTTTCTGCTGTCCCAATGTTATGTTCCTCTATATCAGTGTTTATAGGCTGCAATTTTGGCTTTCTTGGCACGTCATTAGCATCAAACATTTCTTCTAATGGGGTTATGCCAGCAGGCAAAAAGTTATCCTTTAAGTCAATGATGTCTGCCTCTGTTTTGGCTATATCCTCCAAGTGTATTTGTTTCAGCTGTTCTATGTTTTCTTTGTAAAAAATAGTTGGTTTCAGGATTTGCTTGGCTTTTGCAGCTGTTATAGTTTTCTGATTTTGATTTGTCAGCTGTTCTGGATCTGTCATAGCATCCATGTCGATGTTAATATTCAAAAACTCATGCTCAAGGGTGAGGAAGTTATTAATCTGGGCATCATTTTCGAATACTTACCAGTCTTTAACGTTATTTGGGACAACGGGCCTATGTTTTATTTCAGCTGTAAAGTGATGGTTTGGGTCAAAAGGAAGCTTGCATGTACTAGCAAAAGTGGCTAGGCTGTGTGCATGAATGTTGTGATTTCTAGAAATCTTGTCTAGCTTGAATTCAGTGAATTCCTGGAGTATATTAGTAGCAGCAGTCCTATAGGCTCTCATTCTGTTGTCATTGGTTACAAAATTGCCTTTCATCTGTTGTATGATTAAATCAGAGTCTCCTAAAATAGACACTTTTGCAGCTCCTAGAGCTTTGAGGAGTTTAAGACCTAAAAGCAGAGCCTCATACTCTGCCATGTTATTTTTGCATTTTAAGTTCAGTCCGTAGGCATGGCCTTTTGCATGGTTGTTATATGTGTTGTGAATCCATACACTTGCCCCTGCTCCTAACTTGTTGACAGAGCCATAAAACTCTAAATACCATGTGATTTCTTTCTTATGGATAGTATCAAGAGATTGAGCTATTTTAGGATTGGGCAGATTTAAAATTTCTGTTTGGGGAACTTCTTTTGGTAGGCTGGTTGCATCAACTGCTGTGACAGTTTCGTCAGTGTGTGCAACTAATTCTTCGTTGATGTGTGCTTGTAGCTCTAGAGTAAAGGGCTCATTATCAATTGGAGAATTTGTATCATCATTAAACAAAATAAAGGAATCCATATCAGAGTGGATTGAGTAAATGGGAAAATTTTCAGGCTTGCTCTCACTACTTACCACATATTTCATGAGCCTTTCTCTATACAGTCTCTTTGGTTGCCCGAAGACTGAAATGGTGGCATAGGAAAGGTCTAATTGAAGGGATCCTTGGAGCTTTGCTCCCCATGATCTTGACAGGAGCATACCGTACTTTGGTGGAATGTCAGCAACCACTACATCCATGAGGATGGTCTTGTTGGGATATTGGACTAAGGAGACACACAAGTCTTTGATGAGGCTTAGACATTTCACTTGACTTGAGTCAAATGAGTATAAATCTTTGTAAGGTCTTGTAACATCAAGATTCAGTTTTTCCATAACTACTTTGGGCATAAGATTGTGCGATGCCCCTGAGTCAAACATAACATTGTGCAAAACTTTGTCATGTATATGCAAACTGACATAAAAGGGTGGGACAGGTCCATGTGTTGATTTTCCATTAACTTCTGGGCCAAATAGCAGCTCTGGGGTGTCGTCTAAAACATTTACATCATCCTTAACCTCTGGCATTTGAAGTGATCTTTGAATTTTCTGCCTATATACATCGTGTTTGGCAAGTTCTGAGAGGGGAATGGATATTTTTAACTTAGCTATTTCTGTTTCTAAATTAAATGGCTTTTCCAGTGGAGTCTTGGTGTTGATAATGGCAGTTTTTTCTGTTTCATTTGAATTGTCTGCGTTTTGCTCTTGTTTATCAGCGTTATAGGAAGTTTTTGCTTGCGGTTTTTCAACTTTAGGAAAGTTTTTTGGGACCCTGTTCGAGCTTTATTTTGAGGAAGAAGGTGGCAAAGGATGATCTTTGGAAGGTTGTATTTCTGTTATGTCTTTACAATCACTTGATGCGGGTTTGGAATAGGTATATCAGCTGGTTCTGTTATGACAGCCTTGCCTTTGATCTTGTTGGGCTGTTTGTTATCCTTCGTTTTACTAGGTTTGGAAATGTCAATGATCCTAGTTATCAACTTATATTGTTTGTGTACTTCATACACAACTGTATCATAACCTTGTTTAAAATCAAAAGACTCGCTAGACCTAGTCTGAAACTGATTGTAATCAGGTTCATTTTGGTCTTCTTGGGACAGGACAGTTTGGTGCTCACCCTTTAGATCCATTAAGTTCATGTGAGTGTCCTCTATGGGTTCACTAGAAGTAGATCCTTCGACATAATTATCTTGGAAAGGGGGTCTTATATCATGGTCTTGGTTAGGCCTACCAACATTTATGTTCTGCGTTTTTCTAAAATTTGGGTTCCTTATGGTATTAGATTGTTGTCCTTCCCATGATGCTTTTCTCTCAACATTTTCTACTCTTTCTCCCAGCCTTTGCAGGCCACTGATGATAGCATCAAGCTTTTGATCAAAAGCTGAGGGTTCTTCCTTAAAGGTGGTTCTTCTTTCCATTCTAGCTCTGTTTCTTTTGGCAATTAAATTGGCTTCTACGCTAACAACAACATTTTGCATGTCCGCAAGAGTTTGAGGAGCTCTTTCTTTTAACTGGTGTGCAATATCCAGGTTGAATCCATTGGGAAATTTGTACAAGGCAAGGTCACGTGGAGGCCTTAGGTTCTGTGGTATTGCGTTATATACATTATTGAATCTTGCACAGTACTCCAAAACAGTCTCTTGAGGACCTCGTTTGATCATATCATATTCAGCTAGTATGTGCAAGGGGTCTTTCTTTTTCTCCCATCTGTTGGTAAAGGATTGGTAAAGCTCATCTGGGGTAGTTATGGAATTTGCAGCAAGTGATCTGAATCAAGTTCTTACATCACCTGTTAAACTTTGAACAAAAATTCTACATTCTTACACTATCATCATCTATTTCGTAGTTTTCAAAATAGTCTTGCATGTTTTTGGTGTGCTGAAGGGTTGTGAAAGGACCGGTGTTGTCAAAATATGTGATTTTAGATTGGTACTCTTGAGGTAAAGCCTTGACATTAGTAGGTAATACAAGGGTGCATATCTATTAGCCATATTGGCAGGTATAAGTGGAACAACGGGGATAAGTGGAACAACTGGAGTAACGGGGATCACAGGAGTAACTGGAACGCTGGAAACAACAGTAGTGTTAGTATGTACAGTGAATGAAGGTGTGGAAGGAGTACTAAGAGATGTAGATGATGAACTAAGGGAAATAGGGGTTGACTGGAACAAAACCTTGACAGGAGTCGGAATACTGCTAGGGTAAGCTGTTTCAGGGCTCAAATCAGCAAAATTTTCCTGTCTTTCTTGCTTCCTAAGGATTTTCGAGATTATGTTAGGGTTTTCAAAAACAGCTGGAGGGTTGGGATCTGGATTTGATCTGGTATATCGTGGATTTTTCTTGGGAGCCAACTTCCGAATTGTTTTTTGGGTATTCTTCCTAGGAATGTTTTTGTACTCAACAAGGGACTAATTAAAATATGGGACAGCTTGTTTGTAACTTAAAACTAGCATGAAGATTGACTGAAGCAGCATTTATTTACTCCTGTTAATGCAAAGCAAAAAACAGTTTCAAAGGCTTCCTCACTGACATTCAGGCTTCATCTGTAGTTTTAAGAGATAAACAGCAGTTGGAAAGTTTGATTTATTGTCTCAGCGGAGCTTTCTTACCTTCTTCGTGAAACTATATGAGGAAGGTGCCCAGTGGAGTCGCCATTATGTTATCACTCAGGTTGTCCTTAAGCTCCGGAAAAGGATACGGCCGAGGTAACCACAGACCAACTTTGGACTGCAGGTTCTAGCCAACCTGCAATCAGAGAGGGCTCTCTCTTTATGATTTAGCTTTGTTGAAAAGGATTTTAGGCTAGGTTTTAAGTTCAGAGGGTTTTGTTTTGTTTTTGGTGGGAAAATTGATGTTTTCAGACAGAGAGGCAAGGCATAGTCTGGTAGTTTCAAACCATTGGGCGTGGAGTCGAGGAGGAGAACTGCTAGTGCATTTCTTTGGTCGCAAGAGAGGGAAAATGGAGCAAGATAGCTGCGCATGAAACAATATTTCAGGTTTAAATGATGGAAAGAATGTTAAGTAATGAGAGGCAGTTAAGGATCTCTCAATCAGTTTAACAGATGGAGGTAACAGAGCTCTACCTAGGGGCAGTGAAGAATCCCTAGATAATTGGCCAACACAAATGAATCGGGGTAAACATGAGCCAGGAGGAATTCATATTCATAACCAATTCAATCAGAGGAAAACATAAAGAAATAGCAAAAATTGAGCATAGAGTGTATTTAAACAAATTCTAAGCTATTCTTTCTTTCTGCTATTTAGATAGTGGTAAACATTAAACAGAGGTAAGATGCACTTATTGCTTCAGGCTGCAGCACAAGAATTCCATCTTCATATCTCCAAAAACATTCATTTACAACAGTCAGTTTGCTCTCCAAGCTTTCGGCAATCTTTGATTATAGAAAAAACTCAGGTATACAATGCGAGTCTCCAGTGAAAATTCTCAATCAACCAACCCTTGTAACAATGTCAAGGGCGGTATATATAGGGAAAAACTCTCTATAACTGCTTTTATTACAACTTGACCTAAACAGGTCTGAAAGAAAGATGATTACTTAACCTAATCCTATCCAGAAATAAATGCAAAAAATATCTCGGGCTGCGCTCAGGGCCGCCGTATCAAAACTGAGTAAATGATGATGTCCTTGGTGGATTGTTGCAGTGTTTTCTGAAATAAATGTGTATGGGTTTCTGCATCTTTGCTATCTGTCTGCATTTAAAGCTTTAACTGTGATTTGAGGGTAAGGATGGGCTTACGCCTCTTGATTTGACTTTCTGGGGGGCTCATCAATGTTTAGGTGCTTCGAGCCCCTAAAAAAATCTTCGGCTGATACTCTTTGTCTCTTCATCTTCCTTTGATACTCTTTGCCAATAAACCGATGCTGTTCTGATGTGCTGGTGGGTCTAATCACAAATTAATGGCCATTGTTCGGCCTCTGTTTCCTTCAAAACTGTTTTCTGCTCCTCTTGGCAAGCTTCGCGAAGAAAAATGGTTCATTCAACGCATTTCGGGCTTCCTGGGGGCTGCAGAATGAAAAGATTCCCTGAAGATTCCCCATTATGGCCCAAAAAATCTAGCCACGATTTGCGCTAGGCGCAAATCGCTCACCAAAAACTGCCTCAGAAACTGATTCCGGGGCTCCGAAGTGAGATTTTTGTTCCTTCGCGCCAAAAAGTGATGATGACGTCAGCATGACGTGACATTGTACGGCGGGTGACGTCAACGATGACGTCAGCATGATGACGTGGCAGGATGACGTCAGCGAGTGACGTCATCATGTACGGACGGTGACATGGCATGTACAGTGGCAGGGTACGGTGGCAGGAGGCCACGTCGCTGGACGACGTGTCATGGTGATTGGGTGGGGGGGGGTGATGCAGGCGGGTGACGTGGGGTTTACGTCATAGGGGAGGGCGGTAAGCGGTTTTGGGCACACCGCCTTAGCGCCTGGGGGGTTTTGGGGGGAGGGGCTCCGCCACACCCCAGAGCTTGACGCGTGGCGGGAGTACGGCGGCAAAACCGCCGAACTCCTTGACGCTAAAGCTCGGGTAGTTGGCATGCGAAAAGGCCCGCCCACCGTAGATCTGGGACGGGCCAGATCTAACGGCTGGCGGGGCGGACAAAGAGATGGAGGGTTAGGGCGGGGGAATATACAGGGAATATCCCGATTTTAATAATGCGCACAGGGGTTTAGGCTTAGGGAAAGGGGTTTTATGGGTTTAAAATGAGCGCGGTTAATGTATTTACAGTTGGGGCTTAGGGATAAGGGGTAAATCATGGTTTTTTGCACGCGGGTTTAAAGATTTATGCATAGAACTTTAGTTTAGGGGCGAAAAGAGGGTTTTTTGAAGGTTTAGGGCTAGGGGAGAGGTTATTAATCTAGCCAGGTGTCAGATTAATCCCTGCTTGGACACGGATGGGCTAAAAGTAGTCCCAGATGGACTATTCTTTCCCTGACTTAGAAAGAATATGGCTATATTGCCAGGCGGGGGATATTTACATAGGGGAATTTTATATACAAAGTTTTAGTAGGGGAAAGGGGAAAACTGATAGGGAGTTATATAATACTGTTAGTAGTCAATATGAAGATGATAAGTAGGCGCCAAGGTCAGGGACCTTAGGCTAATTTTGGGGAAAAAAGTTTGAAAAGAAATAAAATCCTTGAGTGAAGCAGATCTTCACCAAGGCAACTGATATGGATGATGATGAAACTAAGAGGAATCAAGCAGATCTTGACCTCTTTGAGAAATTAGTAAGTGACTTGGGGAATTAGAAGAAGGGGGAGTTAGTTATATCCACCTTTGAGCTCCTTTGCCTGAAAACTGCCTGCACTGTGATCTGTAAAGATAAAGCACTTTGTAACACAAAATTGATCATAAATTATTATTCTGAAACCACACAGCTACCTACCCAGCCTACTCTCCTAACATTTTTTCTTCTTTTGAATTAGGTGCACTTAGATTGCAAACCCAGATTTACAATTTTTCTTTTGAATTTTTCCTATCTAAATCTACACTTATTTCTTCCAGGGCCCAGATTAAACAGTTGGGTCCCTTTGATTCTCTACCTATCTACAGATCTGCCAAGATTAAACTGTTTGGACAGATATCATTCTCTATATTCTAAAACAGGAAATTGAAACCTAGGGAGACCAAGATTAAACTATTTGGACCTCCGTTAAATGAAAATTCTTCGAAACTGGAACAACTCATCAAAAAATTGGAATACAACAGTGCATTTGGACTAAGCATACTTCATGGCACCTCGTGGAAATATGGAACACTGCAGCCTGCAAAGTATGACATATTTGGCATGTAAAAATGTCAATCATGAAAAATGATACCCTGTTGCAACATGAGGCTAACACACCCTTCCGGTGGGTGTCGACAAACAAGATCAGGGGGTTGGAGCTCCCTTCCAGTGGGTGTTAAAGAATGAGAGAAGGTTGTAGCCTTCTGCATGTGGGTGCCTGCATGTTGGTATGAGTCTGTGCTAGTACAATTTTGTAAGATGTTTTTTTATAATAAAAGATAAAGACAAAGGCAACAACAATGGTGGTTTTTTCCCACATTGGGTTTCCACCTAAAAATCTTGGTGTTCATGTGTGTTCATGTGTTTCTTATGTGTGATGGTTTATTTTTTCTTACTGCACATGGTTAGAATTTAACTAATGCGTAATGAATTACTAATACACTTGTTCAAGTTAAACAAATGATGGATTAACTAAAAAGTTAGTTAAATGGATATACACTAGTTGTCTACATAACAATCGCGTACATATGCAGGTTTCCTTCATTATAGTCGCGTACAAAAATCTGGATAAGAAAATAAAAAATTTAGTGAGTTTTAAAATATTGATTTAGCCCCCGCCCCCACCCACCCCACCTTCTTAGTATTTTTCCCAAAAATTGGTTTCAAAGCATTAAACTCACGTATGTACGTGCCTTTAATGTTATCAAACCCATGTACAAATATGTATCTATTGATTTATAACTTTGCTGCACATCAGACCTTTAAAACAAACCCATCTCTCGACATACATAATAAAACAAGTGTAAGACATAAATATTACAGTTCAAATCAATCCATTAGCAATATAGTCATTTCAGACTTCTCTAAATGGTCCAAGCTTTCTAGACAAAATCATCATGAAGATATTCGTATTGCGATTGATGTCAATAAATTTTTCTTCCAACCTCATAAATCTCTCTTTTATTATATCTTGAGGTTTATTGTAAGAAACTAATCAATTGTGGCTTAGTTTCTATGATTTTCTTCTTAAACTAATTTCTAAATCGCTAAAACATTCCATAAAATACCCTAAAGAAAAATGTTTTGATACAAATATAATTTGTAATCAACCATGTATATTCCAGTACAACAATTTGTTACAGTAAATTTAATAAAATATTGCAATCATTATTGTGACGATTAATTTCCTTTAGATCTAATATGCTTTAATTATTGATTTTACTTTGAAATGTAAAATAGTTGAAATGAAAAAGAAAAAAATAGATAAACAGAGAAAAAAAAGTGCGCACACACACACATTATATAAGAATAAACACAAGATTAACCCTAGGAAACGAGTATGAGAAGAAACTAGACTAGAAGGCAAGCCTCTACTCTCTTTTCTTTAGTATGAAAATATGAAAATACAGCGAAATGTGTACTCACTGTGTGTCCTACAAGGTTGTTATAGAATCCTAACCCCCTTTCTTTTACGTTATAACTTCCCAAAACGAAATGCTTTGCTCAACCATAAAACAAATACAATGACATAGATAAAATCTCTTCTTCTCCTACCATCATGATATTTAACATTGTCCAATAACCATTTAAGAATTAAGTTTTGAACTCTTAAATCATTAATTTAAAAGAATAAGGTTTTGAACTCTTAAATAACTAATTAAAAGAAATAAGGTTTTCAACTCCTAAACAATTAATTAAAAAAGTGGTTTTTGGATCTTCTAGAATATTTTTGAAATTGACTAGACAGTATATAAATAATAAAGAATAACCTAATATTTTAAGAGATTTTCACTATTAAAAAGTGGAAAAATGCTAACCCCTCAAATTTAGGCATTGAATAAAAAGGGAAAAAGCAAGGATAGAAGAAAAAAGTCCTAACAAACCAAGGACATGTTAAATACTAAACTAAAGGAAAGAAAAAGGTTTAGTTGTTACGTTGATTTTATGTCCCACATATGCGCAAAGCAAAGTAGTCGATAATAAAATTGTGACTTTTGTAGTGGGCCATAATGATGCTGTTTTTTAATGAATGCTAAAATTATTAGTGATGTACAAAAACAAACTCCAATATTTCAAACACGCACGGACAGGAAACTTAAATTGTTTGAATATGTATTAAGATACCAAGACTATATGTGTGTCAAATATTTTGGCGTTTACGTATTTTATCATTACAAGAAAAGAAAATGCGGACAATGGTCTACATTTTCAATAGGGAGAAGGACTGCACGCCCGGAAGTGTTGTTTGTCCAAATGTTGAACTCCGTTGCAATAGATGATTCCCTAGGTCGACGTCTAGAATGATAGGCAGCATGTGTACACGTTAACACACGTGGGTCTATATAACGGATCGAGTGACAAGGTCTCAGAACAATTTGGTCGAACTTGAGGAATATTTGAATTAGAAGAAGCATATTTCTTATTTTTATTTGACAAAAAAATATACATTACAGGATCATTTGAACTTAGGAAGCATATTTCTTGTCTTTATTTTACAAATAAAGATTTATTGCTTTTATTTGACAAATAAATATAGATTGCAGAGTCATTTCAACTTTTGGTAATTTGTATAAATCTTGGCAATTAGTCGGCTATGACGTATTCAATGCTTAATAAATTTATATTTATGGTAGACTTTGAAAATATTAAAAAAAAACCATTAACCTCAAGATAGTCCCAATATCTACAACTCCTCTCTACTTGTATATATTTATGACAAGATAATCTCAGTAGTATTATCTACATCTCTTCTGTGCAAGAATCAGCAGAATGGGTAACACGATACTGCGAGGACTTGTCCACCGGAGTGATCGACGGATCAGGATTATGAGAGCCGATGGAACGGTGATGAAGCTGCGGAGCCCTGTTTGTGTGAAGCAAATACTCATCGATTATCCAAATCATGGAATATTTGAGGCACCCGCATGTCTTCGATTTGGGATGGGGAGTTTCACCCGACCTCTTCCTGAAAGGGTAGGGCTTTTAGCTGGTCATCTCTATTATCTCATCCCTCTCCCAATTCCACATAATGAATTCATCAATTACAATAGCAGAAGGTGGTCCTTTGCAAGAACTCCTTTGAATCATAGCATCGCAAACGCCTGCTTCAGGTTACAGACAGAGTATTGTGCAGATATTGGCAGAGATTCAGTAAAACAAGAAGCAGCAAATTGTGCAGTTGATAAGATTAATAGAGGCGGGGTCAAGATTGTTTCATCTTCCTTCTCCACAGACGGATCGACAGTGCGGGTGAAGCTTCGTCTTAGAAGAGAAGATCTCGCTGCGTTTCTTTCAGCCTTACCTCCAGGTGCCACACGGGAGTCTCCATGGAAGCCAAGGCTGGATCCCATCACCGAACCACAAAACCCAGGTCGAGATTTATAAACATACTTCAAAAGTAGAGCTAGGGTATGGATAGATATACAAGTTCCCTTTGCAAATATTATGCCATGTGTTGTTTCATGGAATAAAAGTTCTCAATATTCGTTATGTTTTCAGTATCACCCTGTTCGTTATTTATGAAGTTGTTGGTGGGGGTGTGGGATGTTAAAATTATGTTATTGGTATATTTTCGAAATATTTCGGAATTTGAAATTGTGTCATAATTTTTGAATATTTGGAAATTTGATGAAATTATGTTGTTGGTAAATTTTGGAAGTATTTTAGAAGAGAATCGGAGACGTCAAATAATTTATGGTATATTGTTTTTCATTTTTTTTTAAGGAATTTGCAATCTAGATAAAGATGTAGATGTATTATAGGAAATCTAGAAATTTCTTTTTCTTTTTTTTTCTGTTTTTTTTAAATAATAGTAAATTTGTGGATGTTTTTTTCTCTATTTTAAAATCAAATTCCTTTACTATCATTATAATATAAAAATAATATCTAATCATTCTCAAGTCAAAGTAACAAAAACTTCTAACTCAACAAATTCAAAAGTCTCACAACAAAAACAATCTTAATAATCTTTTTTTTTTTATCGTTAAAACTATGCTACTTCTATTATTTACAAGAGAAAACAGTTACATTTAGGAATACATGTCGCCAGGGGCCAAGGCTGGTCCTCTGGATTGATAGTGCTCACAGAAAACTTCACTTTCAGGGATCTTCTTATAGCTACTGAACGCCCACGCAGGGGCAACACCCTTTTGACCAGATACCCACGTAAGGGCGTCATAACTGAGACTAGTAACCCACGCAGGGGCTGTAATCTTTGGAGACACAGAAAAAGCAAAATTATGGATCCCGCGCAGGGGCCAAGGAGAGAAAGAGAGGTTCTTCAGCAGTATTCTTCGCGTGGGCGTAGTCGAGCATAGAGTAACAGAATTATGAGGCCAAACAGTGACATTTACAGCATAATTGAGCACTTGTATCAAGAGTAACAGTTCACAAAAAAAAACCTGAGCCGGCTCCTATTCAACCGAATCCTCTTCCTCCGAGTCCTCTTCATAAATCCAGTACTCGCCTTCCGGTGGAGGTCCCCAATCAACCTTGGCTTTGCCTGAAGCTGGTGTTGGCTGAGACGAAGGTTGCACAGCATTCGGTTCAGGTTATGCCTCTGCTGGGTAATCCTCCCACCTCCTTTTTCGGTTCCTCCAGGAATAGGACCGAAACATGAGCATTAATGTTGGAATGACATTGGGCACAACTGACAGTGAAGACCGCTGTTTCGAACGCAGGTAGTGGAGCAGAGCTTGAGTCCGGAGACCTGGTGTCCATGAATTGAGACGGCCGAATGGGGTGTGCATCTGCCGACTGGTGGCATAAACAACGACAGCAACATGGAGGCGGATTAGCAGCCAGGGGACGTGAGGAACCTTCCCTTCCAGTGCCTCGACGGATAATGAGCCTCTGTCTTGGCGCCATTCCTTCCTTGAAGACCGATGAGCGTGACAGAGCCGTGGAGAGGGATATGAGGGGTGTGAATCCACCCTTATCCTCCCTTGCTGCCCTGTATCCACCTCCAATTGCCAAGGAGAGCTCGTGAGCCAGCGCTTGAAGGCCTGACGGACTGAAGCCTGAATCCACAAATTGAGCCTGAACCATTGCAAAACATTCCCAATTCTTGGCATACTTAAGCTGCTCTGGTTTGCCTCGTTTTTGGAGTGCCATAACTCCCATCTGAAACCGTTAATGTCGCACAGAATCGGCAATGAATTGTCGTCCTTCCTCCCTTCAGCTCTCACGCTTGCCATCCAGGGCGGCGGAGAGCAGTTAATGCCTCTTTTGAACTTGAGACCACCCATGCTAAACAGCTGGCGAGCCATCCATATGCGGCGTGGCACCCGCATCCGGGTACAATCTTAATAATCTTAATGACACTATTATTTTCCATTATTTTAAAGGCACTCTCTCTTTTGAATTTGCTACATGTATAATTAATGTATTCTACTTTCTCTTTTGAATTGACTCTATGTATAATTAATGTATTTTTGGATCTTTTTATATATGTTTTCCAAAAATCTGGTTGGTTTCTGTATTTTAGAAAAACTATTTATTGATTTGAATATAATTATAATTAAATAAGTGTTTTCACATTTATTATAAATTAATGTGTATTGATATTTATTAGTTATTTATTTTATATAGTTGTCTTAATTTATATTATGTTTATTTTTTTATCTTATTTTCCTTGCACATGTTTTTTAAAAAATCTATTTTTTTTACTTTTGAAAATTATTTTTTAAGAGGAAAAATAATGGTATATAAATAATTTTTAATATTTTCTTTCTTTGGGTTTATAATATCAATCTTTTTGGTTTTTTAATCTAAAGGTTCATATTGGTTGGGTGTAATGTTATTTATAAGCTTTTTAATATTAATCCTTGGGTTAATAATAATCAATAATTGTTTAAAAACAATATTTATATTCAAATTCAAATTTTTGTGATCTATATTTTGATTCTTTGAAAACAATTTCAGAAAAAATCACAATGATAAATTTATATTAATTATTTTTAATATAAAATTTTATTAATTAGTTAGTTAATATAAAATAATAATAATACATAATTAATTATATTTATAAAACATTATTTAATACTAATAATAAGTAATAGTTAATTATATTTATATTTATATTAAATAATATTAATTATGAATAGTAGTAAGATTAATTTATACACTTTCATATATATTAACTATAATTACTAATTTAAATGGGGTTGTGTTAACTTATGTTATGTTTAATTTTTTAATTTTATTTTTTTCCACACGTGTTTTTAAAAAAATCTATTTTTTTACTTTAGAAAATTATTGTTTAAAAAGAAAAATAATGGTTTATAAATATTTTTTAACATCTCCTTTGGTTAAAAAGTTTATTTTCAACCATAAAACTTTTGTTCACAAAATTTTGTTTTTCATAACTGGAAAATAATCTTTAAGATGGATACTGGCATGCGCGGTGGCATGAGGAAATTTATTAGAAGCGATTTCTGTGAATTTTATTGATGATATTCAGTTGAAAAATATGACTTTCAAATCAAAGAAAAATACATATTTTGATGGCCACACATTCACTCGAAGGGATGGACTAAAGGCAATTTACCAAAACTGACCATAGCTGGATTTAAAAGAGAACTCTATATCCCCTTAATATTAGTTGGGTAAAGGCCGAAATAAGAAAGAAAAAAAAAAAACGAGATATATCCTTTATGTCACATGCATCAAGGTAAGCTATAATCAACCATATTTGTCTAACAAAAAAAGTTACAATATTTATTGGAATGTCTTCAATAGTTTTATATACGAATTATTTTTAATAAATTAAAATAAATCGATGTATATAGTTTGATAAAAGGCAATGTATATGTTTTTGATAAAAAGAAGTTTATATATTAAATATTTGATTTTCAAATGGTAATAAAGGTGGCATTTAATTATGATTTATAAATTTATAATATTTTTAAATTAAAATATACATTTTTTAACCTATGAAATTTGAAAAAATATTTGTATTATAATTATTTTTTGAAATTTTGATAAATTTAAAATTAAAATGACTTGTCATAATTATATATATAGTTTAAGAAATCAAAATTTATAGTTATATAGATTTTTTCACATTTATTAAAAATACTAAATAGTATACCTTGAATGTGTATATTTCAATTGACATTTATTAATATATTCAAATATATTAAAAAATTCAATTCGAATCATAAATTATTTAGTACTCACAACTTATACTAACATAAAAATGTAAACATGGAATTTTGGTTATTGTTAATATTTTAATGTAAATATTATATTTATAGTTTTTCTATTTGTGAATCTTCTTTTATTTTTTTATATAAATTTATAATTTATATATATATATAGATATATAATTTTTCCTTCTAATAAGTAAAGATATTTGAATTTATATTTGTATTATTTGATTAAGATTTCATATAGTTATTATTATTAGATCTACGATGTAAGTTTTATTTTTTCGATTGATATATGATAGGTTAAAGGTCTCATAATATAATGAATTTAATACTCTAAAATCATGAGTTATTAATAAAATTAGTTTAAAGTTACAAATTATATGAGTAAGGAAAATGTTAAAAAGAAAATTGTGTAAGTTAAGAAAACAATATGATAGACATAATTAATTGTGTTGAGAGGTGCATTCTACAATCAAGTATGACCCCAATATGTAAGTATGTTATGTCTTCAAAAAAATAATAGAAATAATTTTGGTTTATGTTTAGCCAAATTTGCTTGAATCTTAAATTATATATAACTTGAATTTTTGTGATGATGATGATGATGGTGGTGGTGGTTAACGCCCGCTGAGACCAAATAATGGTCTATCGGACCTAAAGAAACAAATTATCTATTTTGATTTAAGATTTTATCCCTATGGTCAAAAAGCTTGGAGAGAAGCCTCCCGAGCTCACTATAATTTTGACATTGAAAAAGGCTAGGAAGGTCAGTATTGTAACAAAGATTGTGAAACTGAGATCTAATGTGGTTATACGCGGGGCACTCTAAGAGGAAGTGGTTTTCATCCTCGATGTTCCTATTCTCACATATATGGCAGATCCTTTCCATCCATGGCGTTTTAGGAACTGCCCATCGACCTGTTTCGCTATGGAGCTCATGAGAATTCGTTCTAATCTTTGCTATATTAATTTTCTTCTTTGAGCTAGTTAAAATAGAGAGATACTTTTGATCTTCTAGGGTGGGGTTGATGACTTTCTTATAATAACTTAATTTTCTTTTGGCCACTAAGTCTTTCTCACACCACATTTTTTCTTGTTATATATAACCTTTTTATCTTATTAATGGACTAAGATTAATTATTAAAATAAATAAATAAATATATTATTTTATATAATTTGAATGGATAATAAATTATCTCGTGTGTTGAATAGCTCTTTTATCATATACCTAAATTTGAATCGATCATAAATGTACCTTTAACAATTTTATTTACCACATTTAAGTTCCAAATTAGGTAAAATTTTAAACATCTTTACTCTTTAATAAAGCCAATTTCATTTCTTAAATCAAAGGAAAAAGGTTAATCCAACACAAAGAATCCAAAATTCTACTCCAAAATCTTTTAATATTTCTTTTAATTAAATATTTTTAAAATAAATCTTTAAAAGGAAAAACATATATATTAATTTGATGTAGTTTTACTATAAATTTTGTTATCATGCCATGTAAAAAACATCATTAAATCTAATAATCATATTAAAAGATTAATATTAATGTTAATAATAATATTAAATAAAATATTAATATTAATATATTATAATATTAATATTATTAAATTTAATAACTTTGGATTAATGTAATACTAAATCTGTTATATTAATATATCATGATATACAATTAATTCTAGATATATATGGAGGGAAGAACAAAGGAATAGAGTGATAGAGTTGGAGAGATAGAGGGAGTGACATGGTAGGGATGGATATAAAATGAAGAAGAGAGGAGAGGAGAAATGAAGAGAGAGAGAGAGGAGGGAGAGAGGGGGAGAAGGGTAAGAGACAGAGAGGAAGACACAAAGATGGAGGGAGCGGGAGGAGAGGAGGAGAGAGGGAGGGAGATAATGACAAGGTTGGAGTTAAGAGAGAGAAAAAGATGGGGGGAGAGAGGGGAAGTGTTGATTTGGGGTAGCACCGGATGTGCTCTAGCCACGAAATTTGGTGGAGAGGTTAGGGCACATGAGATCTCCAATACCCGGAAAGGGTTTGGGCATATTCTAAACAGATCAGAAGATATTAAAATAGTTATATTTTTAATGGAGTCCCTAAGTATAAACTTGGGGAAAATAAAATATTAATGTGTATTAATATGAATCTATGTTAGAATGGTCCAAAAGACATGGATCACGCCAGATCTAATCTTAGCAGTTAATTAGGGACTTAATCTCGGCTGTTGAGGTGTCAATAGGAAAAGTATAAAATGAGGCTTGAGGGTCACTTGGAGAGTACACCAGAGTGATCAGTCATTCTATTCTCTAGAGTGGGGTTTGCTAAGAGAGATAGAATTAGTGATCGGGAGATGCAACTGAGGGGAATTTGAGTACAGAGAAACAGAGAGGCAGAGATAGTGCTGCGAGAGCAGCGCAGTAGCCAAGGAGAGTGATGCCGAGCCAGCAAGGGCTCACGCAGGGCCATGCAGAGGCGATCAGGAGCTGCGCAGAGCCTCTGAGAGGTCAACATTGCTGACGCAGAGGACGAGAGGGCTAACGCAGACCCATTCGGGGTGATGTAGGGCCAGCGTGAGGCAAAGAGGGTGATGCAGGAGCATTCAGGCGTCGTCATCAATATGATGGTGTGATCACATGTTGTGACTAACAAGGGGTTGGAAGATAAGAGATTAGTTAATTTTATTTATTTAAATGTGTGAGAGTGTTTATTTATTGTAAAATATGAGAAAAAGGGTATAGTGGCTGATTGATCCTCCCTGTTTGGAGATCAGGCCAAATAGTTAGATTTATTTTGTTTGAATAGGATATCAGGAATTTGAAAGATTGATTTAGCATTTGTTTAGAAAAGAGTGGAGTTGAAGAGATTCTCTAGGAGAGAGTGAGAGATTTCTGGATTTGAACCAGAATTGGTTCATGAATCCACTTTTGTATAAATATAGTCCTTTTGTGTAATTAAGAGGTTAACTAGGTTAGCTGAAGAGATTAGCTAAAGGTTAGGAGAAAGAGGTTATCTAGGTTGGAGTCGAGTAAGAGAGAGCAAGGATTTCAAGAAAGAAACAGGGGGTTTGTTTATTACTGTAATCGAGCTAGAGGGCGAGACCCTGTAACTGTATTGTATTGAATAAATAATTATGCGTGCATAAGTGTGTTATTTCTCTTGAAACTCTTCACTTGTCTCTGTATATTTGCATGGATATCAAATTAAGAATTCTTCTCTGTTTTTATGCTTGAAGTTATAAATCGCAGCATTCAAAGCATAATTGGGGTCCTTAGTGTTAATAGCAGTGTTTGAGCCATATTAATCCCAGTCATTGATCCAAAGGTATCATAGATTGTTATATATGGAGTTGTGGTTGTGAGAACAAAGAATCACATAGGAACCGTGTTAAAGCGCAAAGTTCGTCACAAAAGGAATGAGATCAAGTGAAGAGGCAGAATAAAGACTATAAGGATCAATACACAGGATCCGTTGGATCTCATGGATCAATAGATTAGATAAAATCACTTGAAGAAGGAGCACATGTGTTAATTGGCAGAAGGTGGCTTCCATACGTGGTAAGCGGAATATCGGGCGACCGAAAAGTGGTAAGTGGTATTTAAGGCTGGTCACCCGATATCATTCATCAATCGACACGTAGCAGCGGAGGAGAGAGGAAAAACCACTTTATCAAGTAGTTAACCATCGTGCATGTTATCCACCCGATATTGGTGTCAACCGTTAGATCAAGCGAGGTTGATTGAACGATCGAGATCAATCGAACTGTTTAGTCAGATCGAGTGAAGTGAAAACTGTTAGATTGGAAACCAGATCGACAGTGGAGAATAACACTGAAAGGGTTTGGAATACATAGACCCGAAATTTTATAGATGTGGGTATATGTATTTTGAAGTCTGATTTACGTGGTTGCAGCGGGGTTTTCCTGCGTACTCCTTTATATTCCAAGTTTTTGATTGGTTACGATGTTATGTGAATTACGCTTGTAATAGCACTTCCGATGCAAATGTGGCCTTAGCTCATAGGTACACATGGGATTTATGAAGGGATGTCAATCAGTTGGAATCATTTTGGTATCAGAGCTAGATCAATGCTCTGTAGAGATTGGTTGCGAGACTAAATTTTAATTCCAACACATGTATAATTGCACTAAAGTGAATTTGATACAGATGGGGATCAGACTACAAAGGACACTGAGATCAGAATTGGGGAACAATGAATTTTCTGATGAAGGTTTGGTAAGAATTTTTATTTTGATGATTTTGCAGAGATGTGTTTTGAATGTCTAAAGAACAAAAAGGGATTGGAATTTCAAAGGAGAAGATGTTTTCCTTTCAGGAAAATGAAATTACCATGTAAGTTGATTGAATTATTGGTTTGATTTAAAAGGTAAATTGAAATGAAAGGTTTAGAAGTTAAAGCTAAATATAAGAGTAGTTTTCTATGGCATTGAAGTCATTTAAATGATTTGATGAATTTTTTGAAAATTGAAAATGCTTGAGGATTGCTTAAAATATTGTTGAAGATAATGATATTGATAGATGAAGGAACATTTAGACTGAAGGTTGGATTCAATAGATCTGAAAAGAGAGCCATTACAAGGAATGAATTTTAGAATTTATAGAAGCAAGACGGAATTTCCTTACAAACAGGTTATCAAAAGGAATTGATAGTGTCTGTCATGAATTGGTAAATATAATTGAAATTAAGATCTAATCTTAATTGATCTTGAAAGCTGAAGATTCCATTGTGAAAAGTAAGAGGAAAAATAGATGGGACTGTATGAAGGCTTTTGAATGGAAATTTTAAATGAAATAGTGAACAGATGAATCACTTGGCAAATATTTAATTGATGGAATGGGAATTGGTTTTAAGACATTTTTGAAGGACATATTGCAGGATTGAAAGGTACTTTGATGTATCTTGAGATAAGATTGCGCAGGTCAGTGGAAGCAGTGGAATTGTTAAAAGATAGAATGAATTGTACTAGCATAATAGCATATGAGCTATGTTAAAGAAGATAGAGCGAGAAGAACTCTCAAATGAGTAAAGGTGACAGTACTTGTCAGTAAATGAAATTACTGAATGAAAGAAGGATGTGAGCAATTGAAGATGCAGAGCCTAAAGCAAGGAGTGTTCGAGAGAAGTTGAGAACAACTTCCAACTATGGTTGGTAGAAGTTGTTGAGGTAGCTCAAAAATTGTGATTGTGGATAGGAGATAACAATTCCAACAAGAGGAGCGCTGGGTAGAATTGTTAGTCAGTGAAAGGTTCAAGGCAAAAGGGTAAACTCAGGAAAGTTTGGTGAGGCATAAAGGAGACTTATTACCGGTGAAAAAGGCTAGTTGCAACTCACTAGTGAACCAAGAAATCTCACCAAAGGAAGAAATGGAATTGACTATTGGTAGTTATGACAGGGGTACAGTGGAAAGTCAAAAGTAGAGGAAAAAGAGTGCTAAAGCAGTTGGACTGAAAGGAATGAGTAAAGAAGAAAGGAACATAGAGTTGGCTAAGATGAAGATAGAACTCAGTCGTTTGAATAAGTTGGTATTGAAAGGAATTAGAGAAAATGGAAACAAGGATTTTATGTGGGAAAAAGAGTTAAATGGCAGGTCAGAGAATTATTTTCTAAGAAATTAATACTCTGAACAATTGAGAATGAGAGGAATGTGCTAGTAGCATCCTCACAGACAAGAGAATGTCATATTTTTGGGACTAATTATTTCTGTGAATGTAAAATTGTAGGTATTCAGCCTAATCAAGTTGAACTTGTGTATGAAAAGGTGAAAGAGATAGATGCAAGAAAACCACAAAAGGAGATGCATAAGGACTTTCAATACTTTAGTTGGTAGAGGAATTTAAAAGGTATGTCTGAATGGTTGTGTTTTCTCTTATTAAAAGCATATTGGATCATGTTTGAAGGAATTTTAGCATGGATAGAAGACCAATGGGAAATGGAAAAAGGAAAGGAAACAAATGAATTATAGGTTTGTGAAGTGAAGAGAAGAAAAGTTGACACAGAGAACTTAGCTGAAGAAGTTAAGTCAAGGAAATATTTGAAAGATCAAAGTCGTATCATAGAAGAGGAGGAGACATTGTTATCTTATTTGGATAAACTAAGTGTTGGAAGAAATTATGTAGAACAGGAAGGTATTCTACAAACTTATGATGAAGTTGTCAAGCATAGTCAAGAAGTTGCAGTGTTAGAAGTTTTCTTTGATGAGGAAGGAATCAGAGATGTTGAGGAAGAATTTCTCAATAACTTAGTGAACTATCAGAATAGTTCAGAGAAACATGAGGAACTAATCACTAAGGCTTCAAATGAAGAGCCTTGTAATTTTGAAACTGACATGTTGTGTATGTTTTCAGGTTTGACAGGTGATGAACAACAATTGGACAATGTGCTTATGCATGTTGTTGAAGAAGTGAGATTACTGGAAGAAATGGATGAAACAGAAAGATATTTTGAGCATGTATTTAATAATTTTGAGAATAATGGCATTGATAGGGAAATTGTCATGATTAAAGAAGCTTAAGATAAGAAAAAGAAAGTTTGTGATGATAACCAGAATGAAGTATTTTTAGTCGAGAATAAAAATGAAAGTACTATGGAAATTATGAAGGAATATAAGATGATGTTGACAGATACATAGGGTCAGGAATTCTATGATTTTAAAGTGGATTATTTTTATGAATCTGTAAACCATGAAGAAGCTTTAGAAAACTAGAATTTTGTTTTTGTTATAGGAGAAGATGAAACAACATCATTTTGTTGCAATAGTATAAGTATAGAAGATGAATGGATACTTCATAATGATATGCTCTAAGAAATCCTAGCTATTGAATTGTTGAATGATAGTCTTGTGTTAGAACAAGGAACACTGTGTAATTTAGAGGAAAGTATTGGAATGAGAATTGATGACAGTTTCATAACTTTTGCAGAAGGACAGTATAAATATTTGACGATAGAATTATCTATGAAGATTGAAAACCATAGTTATTTTGAAACTGACAATTGTGATGGAAATTATGTTTTATATAGGAAGGAGTCATATGTAATTGAAATGGTTATTGAATATGAAGGAAACTGTATTTTGTTGGAAAAGATATTATATGAAGATGATAACATAGAGGAAAGCATTATCTTTAATGATAATGGAAGGGAAGCTGTAGAGTACAAACAACAGTTTGTAAATGATAGAGGCAAAGAAGATTTGGATAGAAATTTTATAATTTATATGGTAAAAGAGAATGTACAGCAGGTATATGTCAATGGAGTTCAGTTGATAACAAATTGTAAAGAGGAAGCTGAGAAATTGTGGAAGATGAAATTAGATGAGAAGAGGGATAGAAAGGAAGAGAAATTAATAGAAGGAATTTGTATCTGAAAGGAAAGAAGAAAACAACAAAATAATATTTGGAAATCTGGAGGAACAGAAGTGATAGTGGCAGAAGAATTGAATCAGTAGCATGATGAAAGTGATGACTAGTTACAAAATAAAGTTTGGGATACTGGATGATCAGCAGATGAAACACATGACCAGGAGGTCATGAAAACTTTCAACTTTGGGAGTCTAATGCAAGAGCATTCAGGCCTAATCAGCAATGTGATGGCATGATCACATGTTGTGACTAACAAAGGGTTGGAAGATAAGAGATTAGTTAATTTTATTTATTTAAATGTGTGAGAGTGTTTATTTATTGTAAAATATGAGAAAAAGGGTATAGTGGTTGATTGATCCTCTCTATGTGGAGGTCAGGCCAAATAGTTAGATTTATTTGGTTTGAATAGGATATGAAGAATTTGAAAGCTTGATTTAGCATTTGTTTAGAAAAGAGTGGAGTTGAAGAGATTCTATAGGAGAGAGTGAGAGATTTCTGGATCTAAACCAGAATTGGTTCATGAATCCACTTTTGTATAAATATAGTCGTTTTGTAATTCAGAGGTTAGCTAGGTTAGCTGAAGAGATCAGCTAAAGGTTAGGAGAAAGAGGTTAGCTAGGTTGGAGTTGAGTAAGAGAGAGCAAGGATTTCAAGAAAGAAACAGGGGGTTGCTTTATTGTTGTAATCGAGCCAGAGGGTGAGACCCTGTAACTGTATTGTATTGAATAAATAATTATGTGTGCATGAATGTGTTATTTCTCTTGAAAATCTTCACTTGTCTCTATATATTTGCATGCATATCAAATTAAGCATTCTTCTCTGTTTTTATTCTTGAAGTTATAAATCGCGGTGTTCAAAGAATAATTGGGGTCCTTAGTGTTAATAATAGTGTTTGAGCTGTATTAATCCTAGTCATTGATCCAAAGGTATCATAGATTGTTAGATATGGAGTTGTGGTTGTGAGAAAAAAGTATCACAAAGGAACCGTGTTAAAGCGCAAAGTTCATCACAAAAGGAATGAGATCAAGTGAAGAGATGGAATAAAGACTATAAGGATCAATACACAGGATCCGTTGGATCTCATGGATCAACGAACCAGATTAAATCACTTGAAGAAGGACCACAGGTGTTAATCGATGGAAGGTAGTTTCCATACGCGGTAAGCAGAATATTGGGTGGCCAAAAAGTGGTAAGTGGTATTTAGGACCGGTCACCTGATACCATTCATTCACTGATACATAACAACAAAGGAGAGAGGAAAAACGACTTTATCCAGCGATTAACCATCTTGCAATTTATCCACCCGATATTGATGTCAATCGTTAGATCAAGTAGGGTTGATTGAATAGTCGAGATCGAGCAAACTGTTTGGTCAGATCAGGTGAAGTGTAAACCGTTGGGGCTGAAACTAGATCGACGGTGGAGAATAACGCAGAAAGGGTTTGAAATACACAGACCCGAAAGTTTATAGATGCAGGTCTATGTATTTTGAAGTCTGATTTACGTGGGCAGAACGGGGTTTTCCCATGTATTCCCTTATATTTTAAGTTTTTGATTGGTTACGATGTTATGTGAATTACACTTGTAATAGCACTTCTGATGCAAAAGTGGCCTTAGCTCATAGGTCCACATGGGATTTATGAAGTGATGTCAGTGAGCTAGCATCAAAGGGGCTGATATAGTCTAGAGAAAGGTTGACGCTGGAGTTTCTAGGGGAAATTTGTGCTGACTAGCTGCCAAAAGGATTATTCGGGGTTTTACCGAGGATATTTGTTAGAAAGGGAGAGGTATTACTGCGAAGGAAATTCTCTTTTGGGTAGGCCAGTTTTGGCACCCAGATTATACTCTGATATTGCTTAATAAGAAAACCCTCAGATAGCTAGACCAATTTCCCACATTGGGTTTTTCCAGGGACATTAGTCCAAAAATAATGGTGTCATATGGTGTCTTTGTTTATGTTTCTTTTTGTTTTTGATCTGTAATATGTTGAGCATGCACTAGTGTTTATTTTTAGTATTTAGATTGTAAATAACTTAGAAAGTAGTCTTTCACATTAATCACATCATTAATCACTTATTAAGGAAAATAATAAGTAGGTAGGAATAAATTAGATAAAGTGCATGGATGGTTTCTAACTAAGTAAATGTAGAAGCTTCAACATGGTATTAGAGCATGATTGCATATCATAGGAGGACTAAAGGACATTAGCCGAGTAGAGCAATAGCAGCAGAAAATAGTTGTCCCGCAATGACAAAAGCTGTTTCTAATAGAGCAGCAACATGGAAGGGTGACGCAGTGCCTGTCTCATCAAGGCTGAGATAGGAAGAGGTAGTGCAGAGGCGAAGGAGGGCAAGAGAAGCCTCACACAGAGCCACGCAATAGCTGGAAGAGCTGACACAGTTGGCTTAGGAGGCCGGGTTGCGGTGCTAAGATTGTGCAGACCCTAGGAGCTCTCACCTTCAAGTTGTTGGGGTTTAGAAGGCCACGGAAATATTGCAGTGTAGCTGGTGAGGTACTGTAGTCAGAACAATACTTGACAGAGAAAAGTAAGAGGAGTTGATACGGAGGGTTTCTAGCTGAGGAACCCAGATCAGTGGTGCGGTTGCACAATACAATTAGAGTAGGGGGCATCTTGATAGCAGCAGAAGGATTTCCAAGAGGGAAATCTGGAATCAGAGGGAGTCCAAAAGAGAACTTCCAAATGGGAAGTAAACACTCAGAGGAGTCGAACATAGAACTTCCAGGAGGGAAGTAGAGGAGCATCATGGCACTACACGGAGTAAGAGACTAGGATAGACTGGATGGAGCATCAAACTTCGCAGTCTGGAAGGCCAAAATCATAGGAATCATGTTAAGAACATCGCCTTGAAGGTAATAGCTATCCTAGTGGACCCCAATGATAATGACAAGTATGAGGAGGCAATGGTGAGGGCCAAGAGCATTATCCTTGATGAGGTCAAGGATCATGTAATACCACACATAGCCGAGAAGAAAATGAAATTTGAGATGTGGGAGGCTCTCAAGAAGCTGTACCGGCATACTTCTGTGCAGAGAAGAATGCCGCTTGAGAATTAGTTGAGGTGGTATTAGATGAAGAAGGGAGAACCAATTGACACCTTCCCCGAAGGACTAAATCAGATCCAACATCAATTGACTGTTATAGGGGCGGCACTGGATCAGGAGCTGATGGTGAGGACAACCTTGAATGTTGTCTCAGATGAGTGGGAAGTATTTGTCCAGAGTATACTAGGTAGAGGGACACTTCTAGCTTGGGATGAGATGTGGGTAGTTCTTCACCGAGAAGAGATCAGATGGCAGTCAAAGATGGGTAGCAGCAGCAAGGGGATCAAAGTCAAGCGAGAGGAGGAAGATGTGGCCCTAGCATCTGAGGGAAAGTAGGAAAAGCGGAAGAAGAAGGATCTCTCCAAAATCAAGTGATTACACTGTGGGGAGCTGGTTCATTATGCAACCCAGTGTCTAAGGAAGATAAGTAAGGGAGATTCTTTTGAGACTAAGACAACGCCAAAACGGGTAGAGAAGGAAGTTTTGACAAACGATGACTGTGCCATGAGTGCACACGCACCACTTGAGAAGAAGTGGGGAGACATCGAGCTGTAGTCAAGAGGACTACAAGCGATGAGGGGCAGGATTCTCGACGTACCCAACCTCTTGGATTAGACCTTGCTACAGGAGCCCCAATGAGGAGTAGCAGGATTGGCTGATGTGGGTAGAGAGGAATGTAGATGGAGCAGCAAAGAGAGCTACAGTGCAGGAGTCCTGAGATAGCACGCGGCTAGTAGGGTGCAACAGTGTGAGAGGCAGAGGAGTGTTGCATCGGTGTAGGAAGGCACAAAGAGGTGTGCAATGGTCCGAGATGTAGGGAGTTGTTGCAGCAGCGCAGAGTTCAGAGAGGGAGCACTTGTCAGCGCAGAGGGAGCTTCATCATCAATGGGCGTCTCTATCCCAACAGGGAGGTTAGATTGGGAAATTAGTTACTTACTTCTGAGTAACTGAGTTGTAGTGCAGCATTGGGCAACACAATGCAGCATGATGAGAGGAGGCGCAGTGTCGAGGCAGTGCTGGGAGAAAGGACCAGCAACAACATGGATGTAGAGGGAGTTGTCATACAGATGCAGCAGTGGTAGTGGCAGAGCCATGGGCAGCAGTACAAGATGCAACAGTGCAGCGGATGTTGGGTAGGAAGCCCTAACATCAGCACAAGTACCCATGCCGGATGATCATAGTAATACTAAGTGAGAATTATTGTGAGAGCACAGTCCTCGCTATGAGCGAGTGTTGATTTGGGGTAGCATAGGATGTTATCTACCCTTGAAATTTGGTGGAGAGGTTGGGGCACATGAGATCTCTAATACCCAAAAAGGGTTTGGGCAGATTCTAAACAGAATAGGAGATATTAAAATAATTAACATTTTTAATGGAGTTCGTAAGTCTAAACTTAAGGAAAATAAAATATTAATGTGTATTAATATGAAACTGTGTTAGAATGGTCCAAAAGACATGGATCAAGCCATATATAGTCTTAGACATTGATTAGGGACTTAATCTCGGCCGTTGAGATGTCAACATGAAAAGTATAAGAGGAGGCTTGAGGGCCACTTGGAGAGTACACTAGAGTGATCAGTCATTCTATTCTTTAAAGCGGGGTTTGCTACGAGAGATAGAATTAGTGATCGACAGATGCAACTGAGGGGAATTTGAGTATAGAGAGATAGAGAGGTATAGATAGTGCCAGGAGAGCAGCGCAGTAGCCAAGGAGAGTGACGTAGAGCTAGCCAAGGCTCACGCAGGGCCACGCAGAGGAAGCCGGGAGCTGTGCAGAGCCTTAGAGAGGCCAGTGTTGTTGTTGTAGAGGGCCAGACGGCTGACGCAGGGCCTCCCAGGGCTGATGCAAACCTATCTGAGGTGACGCAGGGCTAGTGTGAGGCAGAGAGGGGCTGACGCAATCTAGAGAAAGGTTGATGTTGGGGTTTCTAGGGAAAATTTATGCTGAGTAGTTGCCGGAAGGATTATCCGGGGTTTCAGCCAGGGGATTTGTCAGAAACAGAGAGGTATTACTGCCATGGAAATTTTCTATTAGGTAGGCCAATTTTAGCACCCAGATTGTACTCTGATATCGCTTAATAAGAAAACCCTTAGATAGTTGCACTGGTTTTCCCACATTGGGTTTTTCTGGGGACATTAGTCCAAAAATAATGGTTTCATATGGTGTTTTTGTTTTTGTTTCTTTTAGTTTCTGATCTGTATTATGTTGAGCATGCACTAGTGTTTATTTTCAGTATTTACATTGTAAATAACTTGTTAAGGAAAATAACAAGTAGGTAGGAATAAATCAAATAAAGTGCATGGAGGGTTTCTAACTAAGTAGACTTAGAAACTTAAACAGGAAGGACCAGAGAGATGACTTGAGAGGGACTTGAAAGGGAAGAACAGAGAGATGTCGTTGGAGGGGGGAAGAGGGAGTGTAGAATAAATACATAAAGAGAGAAAGTGGGACAGGGGGGATAAGGGGTAGATGGAGAGAGAGTGTGTATGTTTTGGGATGAGATAGAAAGACAGAGAAGGAGAGATGGAAGGAAGGGGGGAGAGAAGGAGAGAGAAGGAGATAGTGACTGTGTTGGACAGAGAGAGAGAGAGAGAGAGAGAGAGAGAGAGAGAGAGAGAGAGGAAGGAAGAGAGAGAGGACTTGAGATAGAGAAGGAGAGAGGGAGGGGGGAAGAGAGGGATGTAAGAAGAAATACATGGAGAGATAAAGGTGGAGACAGAGAGAGAGAGTGATAAGGGAGGTACATATAGAGAGGGAGAGAGGAGAGAAAGAGGGAAGAGAGATAAAAGGGGAAGAGAGGGATAGAAGGGCGGGAAAGTGGGAGAGGGAGATGAAGAGGGAGGGAGAGATAGATAGATATGGACAAAGAGTGTGTATGTTTTAGGGGTGATATAGAGAAACAAAGGAGAGGAAAAGGGTGATAAAGATATAGATGGGAGGTGAAGAAAGGGAAGAAGGGAGAGATAGAGAAAGCAAGAGAGGGTGGGAGAGATATATAGATATGGAGAGAGAGCATGTGTGTTTGGAGGGGGGTGGGTAAGATAGAGAGACAAAGAAGGAGATATGGAGTGAGATATAGGTATAGATGGAGGGGGGGCAGAGGGAAGAATATGTGTTACACTAGATGCATTGATTTCAATGTAGATGATGATTTCTAATCCTATTTGATTGCTTGCATTAGATGCATTAATTTTAGTATAGATGATGATTTCTAATCCTATTTGATTGCTTGCACTGGATACATTGATTTTCGATGTAGATGTTGATTTCTAATCCTGTTTGATTGCTTTCTCTAGTTGAATTTATTTCAATGTAGATGGTATCTTCTAATCCTATTTGATTTTTTTTATTGGATGCATTGATTTCAGCATAGATGTTCATTTCTAATTATATTTGATTGCTTGCACTAGATGCATGGATTCCAGTGTAGATGTTGATTTCTAAGGTTATTTTATTTCTTAAATTAAATGTATTGATTTTAGGGTAGATGTTATTTCTAATCCTATTTGATTGTTTTCTGTTGTAGTGGCTGAAAAACCCTCAAAAATGTTGGCCTGCATCCAATTTCAGAGCCTTCCTTGGGTTTTTCCTTGATGTTTGCAAGCACCTAGCCTCATCTCGTGAGCTCGTAGTGAGTCTTTTCACCCTCCTCGCTTGACCATTCAATGGACATCTCTTTTTCATGTTAGTCACAATGTCATGATTGCAGTCATGTTATGGCCACACACAAGGTCCCGCTTCGTGTGTACAAGTAGTATTCACTATGTAAACATTCGTCACACTCACACACAAAGTTGTATGCATTGTCACGCAAGAATTGTTGTTGTCCTTCAACGATCTATCACAAGTGTCACACTTGTTTCTCGAACCATCGGTCAGTCATGCGGAGTATATGTTGTCTTGATGGTTTGAGGCGTCTTTTCATCAAGTCATGTTGAGTGTGTGTTTGCAAGGTCGTGTATGCACAAGTTCACTCATTCACACACTTAGTCATTCTGCTGAAGTTTTGACGACTGGATCACCCTCTAACAGTGGGACCTCCACCCCAGAATTGATTCAATTGACTGTCACCCAGAACAACGCAGAAGTTTCCCAGCAAGCCATTTCAAACTCTGCAGCCTACAAGCACATCAATCGAGCCTCCAGCTTGTCAACCAGAGAGTTTAACTGGGTAGTGACCCTGGGACTCACTCCCCTAAAATTTTTTGTAGAAGTTGTCAAGCATGCCTGCTCCATTGACTAAAGAAACTATGTAGACATGTCGGACAGATGCCCAGTGTTCGTCATTGTCTCCCTCAAAACATTTGCACAGTTTTTTCAGCCAACCATCCAGTTAGCCAACCTGCTACTCACCCAGAAAACTGCACAGATTTCATGAGAATTCCCCCAGCTACCTAGCATCTTCCTCAGCTTAGAAACTGCGCAGGAATGTTCAGTAAACCAACCTCTTAGAAATTGCATATTTTTTGTCACCAACACTCTCGCAGCCCACTGCTAGCTCCCTGAAAAAATATGTATTTTTTCCTGACAAACCTCCTACAACCCGCTGCCAACTCCCCGAAGGAATTGTGTAGCTTCTACTGCCAACCCCCTCTCCTGCCTACACTACTTCCCTCAAGAAATTGCACAGACCTGTCCTCCAACCAAGCCATATCCCGCGGACAATCACTGTTGATTCGAATTTTCCATCTCAGTCTCCTAGTGACTTCTGCATAATGTTCAGCAACAGTGCCTGGAGCTTGCATTCCATCTTGAAATCTTCCTTGCATAGTTTCATAGCCTTGTCCTTACTCCCAGTCACTTGCATTTGAGAATGAACAACAATGCATCATGGTAGACTAGGAGATTTATGGATTTGATGTCGTCTCGTCATGAGTGACTGTAGATACAGGTACATGGATAAGATATGATGTGATGATGAACGGGATGAACAAGGAGAGAACATGCAAGGAGATTTGTTCGTGAATGGACGAACGAAGGATGCATGTGAGGATAACTTTTCACGAATGGATGATCATGCGAAGCATGCCAAAGTACAAGTGAAGGAGAGACATGCACATGCGACATCAAGTGAACACCAAGACCATCGAAGACTCCGCACACCTTGCCATGCAGAGGTGAAGCTATGATACACCAAGAGGATATCCATCACTTAGCAACACTGCAACTTGACCTACACACCAGCTACAACATGAACATATAAGCACTATCGTATCAAGTCGTGTCATGAGTCATCTTGGCCACATCACTACAGTGGGCCATACTGTTGTAAATCAATGTAATGTAACATGGAAGTCCAAGAGACCCACATGTAATATGAAGAGTCATGTAAAGTTGAAGAGTCAAATAATTCAAATAGTCATGAGGGAAGTCTAACAGTCACAAGGGCCAATTTTACCCTTGGCTATAAATACCCCTCATTTGTACACGCAAAATACTTTTCACCTTGGCTCCTCCCACATAGCCTTGAGAGTTTGTAGTCTTTTCTTTGAGGAGTAAGCAGTGGCTCCAACGCCCCTCTTACGGGGTTAATGATGTATGGTGTACCGATGTGTCTTGGAACTTTTTCTTATTTCAGAAGCCTGATAACAAGCTAGCACATTTTCACACATGTATTGCAATTGTTTGTAAGACTAATCTTGGAACACTTGTAATGCATGTTGCTTTAACCTGTGTTAAAACAGTTGAACTCTTTCGGTTGTTCTAATACATATGTTTATGAAAATGTGTTGTATAATTTGTTAGCATTGTCTTTCCCATGTGGGTTGCCTCGCTAGACATTAGATAGAACCTTTCCAACTGTCGCACTCACACAGACTACTCCGTTGAGTGTTTTACGTGTTATTCCTTCTTATGTGTGTGACTGTTGAATCTGTGTGGACTACTTCGCCTGAAGCTGTGCATGTCCTATTGTGTTGTGTGCCTTTGACAGTGTTGGGAATTTTCCCTTTGGAATGGAGACTCACTTCCACCCTCTCCCTCTATGGTGAAAGAACCTTGACACGAGTAACACTAGCACTCACCAGGCACGCGAACCTCATTGTTTGAAGTCAAGGCAGACCACTCTCATGTTTTGACAAGTAAGAGCTAAGGAAAACATTTAAGATAATGGAAACCAGGCCATCATACCAGATGAGACTCCTACACCAAACGGTGTGAGGTCTAGTTGGGACTTCATACCGGGGAGATCCCCTGAATGTTGGTGGGTCCAGCACTGTCAACATTTCTGGCACTAGAAGGAGGGCCTGTAGTTGTTTATGGCTGAATTTCCTCTCACCCCCACTCATCAATCATCTAGTCAAGGCAGTAACTTGCACACCCTCTCACCTACGTGCAACTTTGAAGTTGGTTACTCCTCACCTCCCATACGTGAAAGTGAAATTTTGTATCAGAACCTTTGCTCCGTCTATCCCATCACCAGTTAGTTGTGAAAGCATTCAGATTGATATGAGGAATAAAACATCTTCCATATGCACCAAGAAAGCCAAAAACCACTCCCATAGGGGTTGTTGTATCATTGGTGCAAGAAGGAGTTCCTGCCACACTTGAAGGCCTAGAAGAGGCCGTTGAGAATGGAGAGGAACCTTAGGTCTTCCAACAGGGTGAACGAGACACCCTCATGATCTTGGGCTCAACTTTCGGTGCATGAGGTAGAGGGGAAGGTAGTTGTTATAGAAATTTTTGTGCCTTACAACTCCAAGCATGAAATGTCCATAAACCAAAGGCTCCCAAGTCCCTAAAAGTGTTGTTCTAACCCCTAAAGGAACAAGGTCAACAGATTACAGCTTCTCCCAGAAGTTCTCCACCAGAAACTGCTCAGAATTGGTCAAAACAGGATCATTTCAGCAGCTCCACTGGCTAAGTGCGTTGCATTGCACCTAAATACACTGTGAGGGTGCGTTGCATTTCAAAACTCCCTTCTGTGGGGTGCGATGGGCGAGAAATGGCAAATGGCAGTGTCATTCCGCGAGGTGGAGAGGCAATGGAAGCTTCCAGAATCTTCTCCTGTGACACTTGCCTCACTGAATTCGACCAAGGATGAGTAAGAGGTCCTCAGTCTCCAAGTGGAAGCAAGAACTGACAGAGAGAAGACACTAATCAAATCACAAGCTGACTCATCCTCCTTACAGATATCTATATATGGATCCCTCATCCCAGAGATCCAGAGGCTGGAATTTTGCATATTGTAAGGAATTGTTGTTGGTTTCTAGAGACAAACATCAGATTGTTGGGTGATTTACGCTTTGTTTGAGGTGAAGAGGGGCTTCTTTGCTGGGAGGTTGATGCTGGGTCGGAACCACTAGTTGTAACTCCTCCTGGATCTTTTCTTGTTTATCAATAAAAACTATTTGAGTTCTCCTCCATGCTTTTGTATTATTGATGCTTGTTACATTTGTATGGTTAACTTAAATCTGATCCTAAGTTATTTATGAATATAGATCCATGTCTTTGTATAGTGCTCTTCTTCTGTGATCTTACAGGTACTCTGTGAAGCTGGGCATGCAAGGGAGCAGGTAGCTGAAGACTATCAAAGAAGAGAGGGATTGGATCAAAGGATTAGCGCAAGACACAGGTTGGTTCTTTCTATTCCTCTCTGTCTATAATTCATAAAGGAAATACAAAAGTAGTTTTTCTTTGTTTGTTTCTAAGGCAGCTGTCACACCTTAGTGGGATAGAGCAGTTCTAAATAGACACTTTTCCCTGTAACAGTAGTAGAGGTGGAGACGAACCAACAGACTCAGATCCGGAACCGTCGTATTCTGAAGAAGAGGAGGAGGACAAAGAAGAAGAAGACATGGCTGACCAAAATTTGGAATGGATGACTCAGGGACCATTGGCTCTCCTGGGTGCTTTGAACAATATGGCAAAGTGTAGGGTATAGGGTAGGTTTCCGCGAGAGAATATACCTCCGTACTGCCATCCGTGATTGGAAGGGGGAGTTGGACTGGAACAAGATTCTCTTGTCAAAGTTATGTGAGGTGGCGAGCACCGCCGCTCACCTTTGTTTATCTCGGTAGACATTGCCAGAGAAGTGTTTTTTTTAGGCTGTGAATAGAACAATCTTTGGGTAACCTGTAAGAGGTAGGCCTCTCTTGGTAAAACAAATGTTTTAACGGAATAAAGAAGGGGTAACCTTGAAACTCTGTTTTATACCTGGGGGCATGCAAACCTTTTGGAGTGGAAGCAAAGAGCGATCATTTATCTGTTTTTTGGATTGGTCGTTTCCTAACTTGCATAAAGAAAGGATGTGGGGAAAAACTCTAAAAGTCACCGTTTTTATATGAGACATTCTTATCACAAGACTGGATTAATCGAGCAGTGTTACCTCAAGGTTCAAGCTCGTTAAAAAATAAACCCGCATCGAGCAGTTTTAGCACATAGTTCAAGCTCGTTAAAAAATAAACATAAGACATGAGAAAATGTTTCCACCCGCATTTAAGCTCATTAAAAAATGAACTATTCCCCGGTAAATAACCATCGTGAATGTAGTACTTCAGCCATTAAATCCTTGGTCGTGTTTGCACCGTCACCTCCACTTTTCATTGGCCGATCATTCATCTCCATTTGATTGTTTACCCATTTTGAGGAATAGCTGCGAAGAGTGATTTGACTAGCCATCCTTGTGACACTGCCGTGATTGGAAAATTCCAAACCTTACCTGGAATCAGCTGCTACTCGTTTTATCACTCGTTCCTCAAAAGACGAGTCTCCTTTAAGCTCTTTTCAACTGACTCGTAAAATATGAAAAGATTGTTGAGCCATTGGCCTCTCCAGCTCATTAAAGGGACAGGAAGTGCTATCCCTCCTCTAGATTTTAATCTTTTTGGACCTGAGGGATTATTACACAAAAAGATCGAGCGCTTGTTTTGTTCGGCTCGTTAAAACTATCGAAAATTCATCCCTTCTGTATTGTTTTATACTTTTTCGGACTTAAGGGATTAGATGACGAAAAAGGAATTTTGGAGTTACCTTTATGTTCCTTTTCAGACTCTCTAAAATTGAAAAGGACCGAGTTATCTTTGTCGTTAAACTCATTAAAAAGATTAATAACGACAAACTTGTCTTTAGACGAGAACGAGTTTCACTATCGCTAGGCTCGTTAAAACATAGCGATGGGTTTGCCCGAAGGGAAAATTATAGAACAAGCATATGTTATCCTCCTCAAGCTTGACAAAAATAAAGAGGTACTGGTCAGCAATGACTGGGGGAAAATTGGGAAGAAAACTCAAAGAAACTTTGTTGGTAGCAAGTCGCTCTTGAACATGACACTTCCACTCCGTGTCCGAGTCGGGTTGGGTTGTTTCATTCACCGGTCACATCACCATTGTCACGCCATACCATCCACATTTGGGGTTAATGCTACCAATCCATCACATCAGTGTCGCCGATATGTTCAAGAGAAGTCATCCAGAGAAGTCACCTGTGTCTCACCCACTACCATACATTATACTCCATTCTTTCATGACCGCCACCCTAAACATTATATCATCAGATCGTTTTCACCTCCATCAAAATCATTTGCTCCATTCCGTGTCATTGATGTGGGATTCATTAAGGCCCTCCTGTGATGGATCACTTCTTGTCGACATCAGCTCATTATCCAAGAAGTTGAACTAGGAACACCCCATTCAGTACTTTGAAGCTTGCATGCCTCAAAGGCAAGTTTCTCACTTCCGGCGACAGGTTTACATCAATGGCCTTCGACCGAAATATTTTGCGTGGTGTTCGATGCCAAGTCCTTTATTCACACCACGTGAATTGTACTGAAGTACCTTGAGGATCATTATCATTATCGGTGATTCCTCTCGTGCTTGTTAACAGTTTACATCATTGACTGGTAATCAAGCGATGTCTTTCCATGTTCGACTTCAAAACATTTCTCACATGGATCGACTTGTACTTCGAGTGAAGATCGGACGAGATTTAAGACCCCGGATCTAGTTTCATCCATCCGAGATGCGATATATATTCAGGGAAATAAAGACATTAAATGTACAGCATTGCAGCATAGATAGTCATCCTACCAAAAGGATGATGGCTCTATCAGAATCATCAGTCTACACTCAGACGATTGTCTGTCCTATGTACATGAAAATGAATTTATAAAGTTGAGCATGGGAATGCCCGCCTCAGCTAGATCATGAAAACAGTATGAAGATAATGTATTGTATTGTATCTTATTACAGGTCTCCTCCCAGCATTGAAAGAACTTCGGATCCTCATAATAAAGCATTTCACCCGACACCAAAAGGTTAACGGCCTCATACTTTAAGGGGCAACTGTTATAGACATTTTTGTGCCTTACAACTCCAAGCATGAAATGTCCATAAACGAAAGGCTCCTAAGTCCCTAAAAGTGTTGTTCTAACCCCTAAAGGAACAAGGTCAACAGATTATAGCTTCTCCCAGAAGTTCTCCACCAGAAACTGCTCAGAATTGGTCAAAACAGGATCATTTCAGCTGCTCCACTGGCTAAGTGCGTTGCATTGTGCCTAAATACACTCTGAGGGTGTGTTTCATTTCAAAACTCCCTTCTGTGGGGTGCAATGGGTGAGAAATGACAAATGGCAGTGTCATTCCGCGAGGTGGAGAGGCAATGGAAGCTTCCAGAATCTTCTCCTGTGACACTTACCTCACTGAATTCGACCACGGATGAGTAAGAGGCCCTCAGTCTCCAAGTGGAAGCAAGAACTGACAGAGAGAAGACACTAATCAAATCAAAAGCTAACTCATCCTCCTTACAGATATCTATATATGGATCCCTCATCCCAGAGATCCAAAGGCTGGAATTTTGCATATTGTAAGGAATTGTTGTTGGTTTCTAGAGACAAACATCAGATTGTTGGGTGATTTACGCTTTGTTTGAGGTGAAGAGGTCCTTCTTTGCTGGGAGGTTGATGCTGGGTCAGAACCACTGGTTGTAACTCCTCCTGGATCTTTTCTTGTTTATCAATAAAAACTATTTGAGTTCTCCTCCATGCTTTTGTATTATTGATGCTTGTTACATTTGTATGGTTAACTTAAATCTGATCCTAAGTTATTTATGAATATAGATCCATGTCTTTGTATAGTGCTCTTCTTCTGTGATCTTACAGGTACTCTGGGAAGCTGGGCATGCAAGGGAGCAGGTAACTGGAGACTATCAAAGAAGAGAGGGATTGGATCAAAGGATTAGCGCAAGACACAGGTTGGTTCTTTCTATTCCTCTCTGTCTATAATTCATAAAGGAAATACAAAAGTAGTTTTTCTCTGTTTGTTTCTAAGGTAGCTGTCACACCTTAGTGGGATAGAGCAGTTCTAAATAGACACTTTTCCCTGTAACAGTAGTAGAGGTGGAGACGAACCAACAGACTCAGATCCGGAACCGTCGTATTCTGAAGAAGAGGAGGAGGACAAAGAAGAAGAAGACATGGCTGACCAAAATTTGGAATGGATGACTCAGGGACCATTGGCTCTCCTGGGTGCTTTGCACAATATGGCAAAGTGTTCGGAGAGAATGCTCACGAAGCATGACTGTGACAAAGCAGTGAAGGCACAAGATCACTTGGACAACTTTTACTTACAGGTGTAGACATTCGAGGCAGGATATGATGATGTTGCATGTAGATTGTTTCCATGTATCTTGGATGTTCACACAACAGTATGGTATCAAAACCTTCCTGTCAACTCCATCCATAACAGGTGTACGTTCAAACGCATATTTCTAGAAATGTTTGCTGATGAAAAGACCCCAGCCATGTTGCTCAAAGAGTTGGGAAGCCTAAAGATGGAGGGGAAAGAAAAGGTAAAATATTTCAATCAAAGGTTTCTGTGCTTATTGAATAAGATTTTAGCGGACATGAAACCTCGTTACTCCATCATTGTCGATTACTACATGTCTGCACTGCCAAGCAGCATTGCGCAGTCCATCAAGCAAGCTACGAAACCAACATTGTTAGAAAACTCTGAAGAGGGAATTCTATTGAGAAATACCTGTGTGCGACTGGAGTCATCAAGGATGATGAACCAATGAAGGACTCCAGAGACGTGAGTAGGAATCCCCAGGCAGTGGTAAGTAAGGGTAAAGATAAGGAAATATTTGATATTAAAACCCTTACTCGTCCGGTCAAGAACTTGACAACAGAAGTGTCTAAGCTCAAACAACGAACAATTGACACATCTATGAGTAGATGACCACCTAGACAAAGACAAGGAAGCATGTTATCAGGAAGAAATTGCTTCCAACTGTACAGATCTCCATCTCAGTGTTCTAGGTTGAACAGTGCGCGAACATCAAATTTTGCTCATTTCATGAATATGAGCACCCAAAAGGGTCTTGTTCGGATTGGAAATGAGTTGCAGGCTCAATATGTGATTACATGGTAAACATAATGTGTAGTGCGCAAGGACAGTCAGGAGATGCGGATGGTGATGAAGATGTTTCACCCGCTGAAACCTCAAGGCCTAGGTAGGTGATTAACATGTAAGAATGGAATTCCTATGATATCTTTGACATGATTTTGTGTAGTTTGGGTTTACATTATGCATCAAATAACTTGAAATTACTCAAATAGTAGGTTGAGGTATGATCTTCCTAATAAACAGGAGGCTTAAATGACTAATGCATGAAGGGTTGTGGAATCCATTTTAAGGACACTTGAAGGTTATGTTTTCCCTAATTTATGTATGGGTGTGGAATCCATACTAGCATATATCTATGAGAAAATGTATGAGTGTGGAATCCATACTAACATATATCTGTGAACTAAGTAATGAGGTAAGGTATGGGTGTGGAATCCATACTAACATATATCTATGAGCTAAGTAATTCTTCTACTTAGAATCAATGAAAATATTTTGATGAAATTTAATAGACATGATTAAGGATGATTGATTATGTGTAATTAAAGTTAAATGGATAGAGATTCATAACATGAATTTGCTTGAGATTTAAATCCATTATTTTATTTTTATTACAAAGGAAGATACTAATATTGGTATATTGAACACCATTATGTGGTTTAGAATGTTTGGAATAATTGATTTTGATATATGGAGTTAACTGTGAACTAGGTATCTATCCTCTAGTATTGTAATTATTTTATATGTGTTGGATTTAGGTAGAATTAAAATTATTTTCAAATGCTTGAAATGTAGAAAAAGATTATTGTGATAAGTTGATGAAATATCTCTTCTATTGGCTTAAGACAAATTAGGTCTAGGAAAGCATAATAGTCTCTTTAATGATTTTGTAAATTAAATATTGGTTGAATTCTATTCAACCAAATTAATTAGAGAAATTATGAGGATTCAACTCATGAACTGCTTCAAACTATTGCTAGTTAGTCAATCGAGTCAAAATTAATATTGTTCATGAACTTGATGAACTGCTTTCTTGGAATTTGATTAACTTGTAAAGTGTTAAGAGAATAACATGTTTAAAACATAAACAGTTTATGTGTTGATAACTTTGTTTTATTTGAACTTAAAGAAAAATGTATGTGATTAATGAAAAGCTTAGTTGAGTTCTTTTTTACAAGAATATGTTCTTGTGATATTTTTTTAGGAAGAAATTGAAGGAAAGTAACATCACATTTTGATAAATTGGAATTCTTACATGATCTAGAAGCCTAAGATGATTGTATTATATGTGGAATGGAAGAGATTGATGGATTTAGGAATTTTGTGCTTGGATGTATAGTTGTGTGAGTAGTTAGTAATTCTGCAAAAGGTTATAATCTTTTGAGAGGTACTAAAAAATATATATGAATATGTAGGTTAGAAATGCCTTTATGATAGCCTAAATATTATTTAAAATCAAAAATATTCTTCATAGTTTGAGAAATGTATGGTTTTCATTCCTTGTTTTTTTTGGATGTGAGGAATAAGATGTGAAACCAAATGAATTGATTAATTATTGAATAGAAATCATGAGTGATTTTATAGTGGGAAAACAAGTTGACTTATAGTTATCCAGATAGATTCAATAATATAGATACTGTATTTGTATAATTATGAAAGTTGTTCTTGATTATAATCCACTTTAGAAAAGATGTACTTAATTTTTTTTGGAATGAATATCTTCTAACCGATTCATTCACAATTGATTCTCAAGTAAAAGAAGTGAATAATAATGAAGATGATGGCAATTCAAAGAATGGTGTATAATATAAAAGTTGGTCAATAAGGATTGTATTTTACCTTAGCTTGCTAATTAAAAAAACAAGATTACGCCTTGAAACTCAAATTGTGATTTTTCGTAAAGAGTAAACATTTAGTTAAGAAAAAATAAAAATTTTAGTTAGATATTATAGATTTTGATTGCAAGGGTGCCTTATAGAATGAAAAAGGGGAAACTTTGATTAAGAAGACATAAATCAAGTGGGATGTAAGAGTGGGTTATTATATGACATGTTTTTTTGCGTAGTTTCAAAGGATATTGTATGTGGATGGTTTGGTGCTTCTTGTATGCAAATTTGATTGTGAGATGGGATGGACCATAATTGTTGTTTACAACTAATGTGGAAGTTGTTTGTGAGTTGGAAAGCTCATTTTTCTATAGAAACCTAAGAGAATGACATAGGAAATATTACTGAATTCTTGATGCATTAGATAAGGAAAAGACAATCATTGTTAATGTGATATCATTATTACGTAATAGTATCTAGATATAATATGCTTGATTAGATTATTTTTTAGATATAGTATGTATTGTAGTGTATGCTAAAACCTATTTAGTATGGAATAACTATACATGGTACTTGATTAATAATGGTATTTTGGGTCTTCATGCAGAACCCGAATAGATTTTAGAATATATATATATATATATATATATATATATATATATATATATATATATATATATATATATTTCAAATGACTATAATAAAACTTCGGGCCAAGTTTAATCCAAGAGGGGAATTGTAGTGTCCCACCTTGGAAAGGTTAGTTTTGTGACACTTAGAAAGGGTGATTTTGATGTAATGATATAATATTATGCATGAAAGACTTATGTACATGCTTATATGTTGTAGACCTAGTTTGGGTCACCTGGTTGATATGTTGTTATGATAATATCTATGGTTGTGCGCATAAGAACGGATTTTAGTTAAGATCATATTATTGATGTTTTCTCTTTTGGTATCCTAGTTTGGACATAAGTGTATGACATGGATGGGGATTCAGGATTGAGACACATAGATCCATAGATGTTCATGGTTATGTAGAACATATGGTTAATTATGATTTATGGATGATACAAGATTTATATGATTATATATATTTAATCTTGTATTGAGCAAGATGTGGCAGGGGACATGGTTATCTGCAAACAAGGATGCCCAAATTAAAAATGACCATGAAATTCATGATACATGATTTTTATGATTGTATATTCTTAATATTGTATTGAGAAGTATGTGATAGCGGCTCTAGTTATTTTCAAACAAGCATGCTCAAATTATAAATGACTGTGGAAGTAATGATACATGATTTTTATGATTATATATGCATTATCTTGTATTGAGCAAGATGTGACAGCAGATCTGGTTATTTTCAAACAAGGATGCTCAAATTATAAATGATTGTGGAAGTCAAGATACGTGATTTTTATGATCATATATGCTTAATCTTGTATTGAGTAGGATGTGACACGGGACATGGTTATTTGCAAACAAGGATGTTCAAATTACACATGGTTGCGGAAGTCATTTCTCTAGAACCAAAATGATTGTGGAACTCAAGCACAATCTGTGGTAAAATGTGAATAAGTTAATTATGAAATTCATTGATTCCTTTGATAAATGAGATTGTGATGTGTGCAGGTCTTGGAACAACTCCTTACCAATGAACCATCATATGGATATGAGCTCACAATTAGTAACTTAAGGTGAAGTGTGGAGTTTCTAAGCAGAGTAGATGAGAACCCATGAAAATTAGGGCATGAAGTCCTAAATCCATGAAAGAAAAAAACGTGGATCTTGGATCTATAATAAAAAAATTAGGGTGTGTAGTCCAAAATCCATAAAACATAAATATGTGGAGTCTTGTATCTATAATAAAATGTTTAGGGTGTGGAGTATTGAATATCTAAAAATATCAAGCTGTGTAATCTAAGATCTTTATAGTAGATTAGGGCGCAGAGTCCTCAATCTACTAAGGCACGAAGATGCATGCAATAGGGGTGAAAAATCCCTATTCTCCATAAGAAAAATATGCCTCATTAATAGAACCTCTTTTCCAACAATCCTAGAGTGAATTTCTAAAAATAGAAAATCATGTCTAACATCTCATGCATGACTTTCTAAAAATAGTGAATCACCTTGCATAAATTGGTAATCAAGTATAGTTGAAGGAAAATCACTTAACTTATCATTAATCAATCCTAATCGTTCAATCTCGAATTAATCCTCAATATTATTAATATTATTATTATCTTTTATGAGTCTATGATATTATTATTATAAGGGAATCGCAAGTCACCTTCATCTCCTCAAGCACTTAACACCTCTCTCCTTGATGACTCTTATGGCTCTATGTAAATATTTGTCCCTTTTAATAATAAATTACACTTTATTTTATGCACTTATAAAAGAATGGCATATTCCTCTTACACTCATTATAGACATGTCATAAAATATTCCTCTTACCCTCTCTTTAATTCATAAGTTACACCCTCCTTAATTAAGGCATGCATACCTCTCCTTAATGGCATGAGTTATACTCCTCTAAATGGAATACAAGGCATGCATATTACTCATCCATTATGAAAAGAATTTTTTTCTCCTCCTATATATGTGTCTCATGTACTCTCACTTAGGGAGAGGGAGGTGCATTGTGATACCAAGAGTTAGAGAGATTTATTAAAAAAAGAAAAATTATGAGGAGAGACTTAGAGAATAGCCAATTTCTTTCAAAATGAATTTGAAATGCCTAAACTAAATTACTAAGTAGCTCTAGCTGGTGGAGTTACCCATGAGTGCTATTGGGAGGAAGTGAAACTTATCTTCCTCAGATTTCCTTGGATATGTCTCTATTGTTGTATATTGGTACTGTTTGTGAGCTCTTACAGCTTGGAGGTTCCAAGGGGAGAGGTTCTCCATGGCTATGGTAGGGCTGGATGGTTCACAATACGTTGGTAAGGATATTGGAGCTGAAGCATACTCTCATCTTTGGAGTCGTATATATATATATATATATATATATATATATATAGAGAGAGAGAGAGAGAGAGAGAGAGAGATATATATATATATATATATATATATATATATATATATCTCTCTCTCTCTCTCTCTCTCTCTATATATATATATATATATATATATATATATATATATATATATTGTCAGGTATATTCACAAACACTCTTGAAATTTTAGTTCATTATTAGTTTAAAGTGTTGTAGAAATTTTAATATATGAGAAATTTCTACTTGTGAATGTTTATGTTATGAACTAACCAATAATGAATGGCAACTATAGCTGAGAATGTGCATGTAGGGGGATTAGAACAAAAATGTGTTGCCAAAGTTTTCAAGTTCAGTTTATAATGAATCTTTGTCCATAGCAGGTCATATCTATTATCCAAATTTAATATTCTATATTTGATCACATGGTTCTTTCTTATTGTGAATTGGGTTGTTAACTAAAACTTAGATATATATAAAATGTTGCACACAAAATGTTTGAATAAATTCTGCAATAACTATAGTTCATTTTATATAAGTTTTTTTTTGTACAATGTTTTTGCAAACTAATTGACATAAATTCTTACATGCTAAAGCATTCAGGACGCCATGGGTTTGATGAAAATATAATATTAGCATAAATTTTAGTTTTATTTATTCATGTACAGTTCTAGATGAAGTTTCCATTATTAGTGTTTGACAAAAGTTTTAAATGAGATAGTAGGAATTTATTCTTTTGTTGTTTTAAAGAATCACATCCCTGGGTGTTTTGGATGTGATTCAACCCAGCATTCAGAGGTATCCATGCCAAAAGGACCTATAACCCCCCCATTTGATTATGAAAACATACTTTTCCAAACCTAGAAATCTTGGCGATTTTGCAGATCATTGTTGCCAACTTTGCATGCTTGTTGTTGATTTTTTTGGTGAAGGATTAAGATGATTTAGTTTCTATTTTAATAGGCCAATATTTGAAGTTTTAATTTATGAATTTTCTGAGTTAAATAGATCGAGCAAAAACCTTATATTCATGTTGCTAATGGTTTTCAAAATTGTCTTTAGTGATGATGGTCACCAAGTGTTTGAAAAAATACCTCAATGGTTGTTTATTGTATCCTTACAAACTATTTGTCAAAAGGTCTCAATGGATATAACCTTTATGCACATAAATTATTAGAGTAAATGTCTAATTGACTATAGCTTTTGTGTACCAGAAACATATGAATAGATTATTCAATGGATGTAGCTTCTTGTGTCTACAAGTTTTCTTTTGGATAAATGTTAAAATGAATTTTAGTAAAGTTGTTGAAGTGTGAATAGATCAAAAGGATAGTATCACTTTTATCATATAAATCCATCATAAAAATAAATAAAAAAGGTGTTGTTGGAAACAATTTTAGAATGAAAAATTTTGTAGGATTTAATTACTTGTGCAAGTGAGCATAATAAGTTGTCCAAGTTACATGTATTCATGAGTGTAGTCTTATACTTGAGTAGTTGTAGCAAACAAATAATTGTACCCAATTTTGGCAAGTCCATTTTTCTACTTGGAACTTTTTGAAGAATAATATTCTTCTGAATTTGTAACAATAACTACTCTTGTTGTAACGGTCATCATATGAGTCTCATGATTGAAGCAATGCCATTTTGAAAATAATTGTTTTTCCGTAATACTTGGGAAGGAGGATTTTTAGATGATGAGTTTGGAAACATTTTTGGGTCAATATATATTTTGATTCCATTTTTGCATTTCATAAACATATCATTAGATTTTCTGATGAAGAGTTATCTATTCCTTCTTTAGTTACCTTATTACATGTAGATTATTAGTCATACCCTTATATGTGATTTTTGTAATAGAAGCAGGATATTTTAGGTTCTTCTGGCATACTTTGTGGTTATGATGTAAAGATTCAATAAGTGGAACCTATTTAGCATAATGTAGGGGGTAAAATAGCCTGATTAAGCTTAATGCTCACACATGGGATTATGATGGAATTTATTTCCAGTCTTACATAGAACTTGAGTATAAGTATGAAAAGAGCACATGATCTGTTCTTTTAAACATGAGAAGGAATGTGTTTCAGAATCATTATTAAAGGAACGTTATCCCTGAATTATTGTGTTATATTCTTATATGGAAATAGATGAAGGAACATGATCTTCATGATAACTAAGTTAGTCATATTATGATTTAAAAATAAAAATAAAAAAAAATGAGTGATAGTGTTCAACGTAACCTTTACTTCTCTACACTTTTGATGGTTGGTAAGGTGGGACCTTACATAGATATACTTCCATCTAGAATTTACTAAGCCAAATACGTCAAATTAACTTAGTTAACTATTACAAGTTGCTATGAGAATAGAATTTCTATTTAATTCCTAATTTAATTCAAGGACAAATTAAATTAGGATTTCTTGTTGCTATTTTTAACACTCCCTCTCAATAAGAAAGAGGTTATATGCTACCCCGACCCTGCCTCTGTGAAAATCGAATTTTCATCTTGATAAGGCATTTGCCAAAATATCCGCATCTTACTCCTCTGTGGGAATTTACTCCAACAACATGATTCTCCTCTACACATAGTCTCGACAATGGTGATACAAGATATTAATATGCTTGGACCGATCATGAAAAACTAGATTCTGAGAGAGTTTGATATAAATTTGATTATCACAGTAAATCATCGTTGTATCCATTTGTTGACCAAACAAACTAACAAGAGTCTTCCTCATCCAAATAGCCTCATAAGCTCCTTGACTAGCAATCACATACTTTGCTTCTACTGAACTAAGTGTAATTGATCTTTGTTTCTTGTTGTACCAAGAAAATACTCCTCACCCAATACTGAAGATCCAACCTAATGTCCTCTTCCTATCGGATGTATTCCCTGCCCAATCTGCATCAGCGAAGCCTTAAAGCTTCACTCCCTCTGTATGTCTTTACCAAATACCAAACTAAGTGGTGCCTCTGAGGTATCTCAACCCATGTTTGGCTGCCTTCCAACATAGTTTGGTCGGCTTAACCATAGCTTGAATAAGCTGGTTAACTGCATAACACATGTCTGGTCATGTGTTCACTAAATACATGAGTGAACTCACAAGCTATCTATAAATAGTAGCCTCCACTACCTCACCGAGAGTAGCATCCTCCTTCCTCCAGTTACCAGCTAGAGGATTCTCCATGGGTCTACTGCTCTCCATGTGGAACTTCTTCAATATCTTGTTAGTATAGTTTCCTTGAGAGACAAATAGTTCCTCATCTTCTTGCCATACTTCCATCCCCAGAAAGTAGTGCATGAGCTCCAAGTCCTTCATTTTGAAATCTGTTGAAAGATCCTCTTTGAAATACTTGATCAACTTATCATCACCTATCAGAATAAAATCGTTGACATATAAAACAATACTCAACAATTTACGTTCAACCATAATATGGTAAAAGTTCACATCTGCTTCACTTTTGGTGAAGCCCAACCTAGTGAAATAACTATTGATCCTGGTGTACGAAGCACCGGTGCTTGTTTTAGTCCATACAATTCTTGCTTGAGTCTGTACACATGCAAATCTCTGTTGAACGTCCCAAATCCCTCAGGCTGCTCAATATACACCTCTTCCTCAATCATGTGATTGAGGAAGTTTGTCTTTACATCCATTGGATGTATCTTCCATCCCATCTGCGCTGAAAATTCTAGAATGGATCTAATTGATGAGTACCTTTCTATAGGAGAAAAAGTCTCATTGTAATCAATCCCCTCCACCTGGGACAATCCTCTAGCAACAAACATGGCCTTGTTTTTCTCCACACTACCATTAGCTGCTTACTTTACCTTGTAAATCCATATGGAACTCACCATTGACTCATCTTTCGGTCTTGGGACCACTTCCCAAACACTGTTCATGATAATGGATTCATGCTTTTGAACGATGACAACAACCCAAATTGGTTTCTACTCTGCTTCCTCAAAAGAGGAAGGCTCAATATCTATCCTACTCATCAGAGCCATGTAGCCATTACACCTCTCTGGTGACCTCCTCTACCTGCGTTGTGATGTGGGTGCTCCCACATTATCTCTAGCATCATGCAATACTATTTCAACCTCTCTGGTTCACTTTCTCACATCTCTCGAAGACTTTGCATGAGTGGGTGTTTCCACTCACTTCTCCTCTGCATGTGGCTACTTCACATCATCCTCAGGTTCCTCCTTTGGTGATAAACGCTCCTCAACTGAATGCAGTCGAAGCTCCCTCTCAAGGGAAGATCTCATGCCCTTCTCTTTAGCAAAATTCACATCTCCGTGAACTGTTGTCATCCTATTTGTTGGAAGATAGACTCAATAGTTGTGAGGTGTATCAGTGTACCCCACAAATATGCCCAACTCAAATGTTGGCTCTAGATTTTTCCATGCATCTTTGGTAACATGGCAATAGACTGATGAACCAAATATCCTGAAATGTGCCACATCTAGTTTCTTCCCTAAAAAATCCTCTTCGGTGTACTCATCTCGAGAATTCGATGAGGAATTTTGTTTTGCAAATAAATAGTTGTGTTGTATGCTTCAACCCACAAGTGTAATGGTAACCCTTGATCATGCAACATTGCTCGTGCTTCTCCCACAATACTTATGTTCTTCCTTTTAGCCACCCCATTCGGTTATGGGTTATGAGGTGTTATCAACTCTCATCGAATTCCTTCTGATGCACATAAGCTTTTGAAATCATTCCACACATACTGTCCACTGTTATCACTTCTGAGAGATTTAAATTTCTCGCTAGTATATTTCTCGACAATTGCTTTAAATTTGCAAAACCTAGTGAACATTTGATCTTTCTTCTGCATGAAGAAAATCCAACACTTATGTGAAAAATCATCAAAAATATTACATCATACCTATGGCTGGTGTGGATGTTATTGAGAACAGTTCACACACATCTAAGTGAACTCAATCAAGGATTGTTTGTGCTTGATTGTCTTTGTCATGAAGGGAAGCTTTGGTGTACTTTCCCAATGTACACCCTTTGCATGTGTCTCTCTGATCTAGTGTACCTTTGGGAAGCCCTGTAGAAATTTACTGCAAGATCTTCAAAGTGCCATGATGCAAGTGACCCAATCTTTTATGCCACAACTCACCATTGCCTCGGATCTGCACCTTCTCTACTTTAGTGCTCAAATTAGTGCAATATTCTACCTCCAATTTGTAGAGTTTCTTCACTCGATCCCCTATCTGCTTCACCTATCTTGTGGCTATGTGACAAAGGAATGCTTTTCCCTTACTAAATATCACATCATAGCCTTTATCCTCCAACATGGCAACATAAACCAAGTTATTTTTCAAACCCATAACATACATAACATATCGCAAAGTGAGAGGAGAACCAAACCCCCTATGAAAGATAACTATACATATGTCACTTGTGCTATACCTCCCATCATCACCCATATCGATATGCATCTAGAGATCCTTCTCCTACAAGTTACTAAAGAGCTCTTTATGACTGGTCATATGGAAAGAAGTTCCAATGTCTAGGTACCACACACTACCCATAATCAATGACACCATACAAGCGATGAGGATAAAATCCAGTTCAAACTATGAAGAAAGAGCTTCACTTGCTACTCCTCCTGAGGGCTTCTTACTAGCCTTCTTGCGTGGACAATGTGGAAAAGTGTCCCAGCTTGTGATAGTGAAACACTTGATTTTTGACATGTCCTTCTTCTTGCCACCCTAACAAGAATCTAATTTGGAATGGGATGAGTTCTTCTTCCTTTTCTTTTCCTTGCCAGCTAAGGCACAATTATCCTTGCCATCATGCTTTGATGAGGATCCATCTCTGGTGTTCTTTTGAATCTCTTCCCATACCAAGTTGGACCACAATCGCTCCCACTCTGGTAGCTTCTCCCTCCCATTAGCTGAGTCCTGGTAACTATGATAGCTCTTGGGGAGTCCTAGAAGTGCTAGGCTCACCAGATCATCTTCGGCAATAATAATCTTGACACTTCCAAGCTCATATCAATATTGGGTGAACTTGGTCATATACTTCGGAATTGAGTTGCCCTTCTCCATCTTGATACTTTTGAGCTTGTCCTTGAGTGCCAACTTCCTGTGGTCATTGTTATTTTGAAACAGGTTCATCAATGCCTTCCACATTGCAAATGGAGTTTCCTTGTCATGGAGATTCAAGACAATATGATCTCAAACTCCTTCTAAGATAATCCTTCTTGCCTTTGCCACAAACTTTATCCATTCAGCCAGATCTTTAGCATCACATGCTGGAGGCTTCGAAATATCATGATCTATGAATTCCTTCAGCCCGTTGTCTTCCAATACTGCCTCCATCCTGTCCTTCTAAGCTATGTAATTTGAGATCCCCTCTAGGGCATACTCAAGTCTCAAACCATAGAATGACTTCCTACTGAATCTGAAGTATGAACCTGCAAATTCGAGCTTACCTGCACAAAAAACTCATATTCTCCTCTTCTATAATGTTTTCAGTGCTTCAATACAATGTAGATTTTTACTATAGATTCAACAGCTTATGTGATATGCTAAAACAAAAGACAAGAATCTACTCTACTCATCGAAAGAACCAAAATTGATCGATGAAAACACTAAGTAGAAAAGGAAGAATTTCAATTGCACATAACACAATATTTTTTCTGGGGAAAGAAACTGCTCAAAACCTCGACTATCTATATTTCATTAACTAGAATATCTGAGAAGAGAATACAATGCTTGTTCAACCGAAATTATTCCTGCACAAGTATAATGTATCTCTTTGCTTCACAAACCAACTCAAGACAACACTTAGACAATTCTGTTACCTTCCAAGCTCCTACTTCCTTGCGCAATTCCTGAGAGTATTAGCCCATATTTAATTGGGAAATTCCCCACTAATAACTATGCAATCCATCACAGTCCTTATATTGATTGCATGCACCATTTGTACAACTCGGAAAATTATACAAATGATAGTACATTGTCCCTGAACTCTAATCTCAACTGGGTCTTCCTCTGAACTAAAAAGCATGATTTATTCATGAGTGAATCTTTAGTTAACTGGTGGAGCAGTGAAGTTGCACTGAAGTTGGTGCCCACTTCTAGACCTCCTACTAGTTCCCCCATCTGTTTGAACTAGTTTAATTGACTTTAACTCAGTTAGACTTATTTAATTAATTACAACTCAAAGGAACTCAACCCGGACCCCTACAATTTAGGAATCACTCTACATAACTCTATATAGACTTCCAACTGGAATTTACTGAGGAAACTACGTCAAATTAAGTTAGTTAACTATTACAAGTTGCAATGACAATAGAATTCTGATTTAATTCCTAATTTAATTCAAGGAAAAATTAAATTAGGATTCCTTGATGTTATTTTTAACACTTAGTTGGTTCAGCTATTGGGTGATTTAGTTGGTTCAATGATTGAGTGATTTGTTTTTAATTAGTTTCAATTTTGATATTTGATATTGGGCTTAAATGATAGTAGTGGGTCTAGTCTAAAAGTTTGATGAAATGTGGCCTACACATTTGAAGTTTTGGTTTAGATGGATCCAATGCAAAAATTTATGAAACATGGTCCACAGTGGTGTGGTCCACGGTGGTGCTGAGGCTTGGAGCCTTTAGTATGGGAGTCAAAGCTTCCTTCAAGTGGTAGCTAGTAAATTAGATCAAGGGGTAGGAGCACCCTTCCAGTGGGTGTCGGCAAACAAAATCAGGGGGTTGGAGCTCCCTTCTAGTGGGTGTTAAAGAATGAGAGAAGGTTGTAGCCTTCTGCATGTGGGTGCCTGCATGCTGGTATGAGTCTGCGCTAGTACAATTTTGTAAGATGTTTTTTTATAATAAAAGATAAAGACAAAGGCAACAACAACGGTGGTTTTTTTCCACATTGGGTTTCCACCTAAAAATCTTGGTGTTCATGTGTGTTCATGTGTTTCTTATGTGTGATGGTTTATTTTTTTCTTACTGCACATGGTTACAGTTTAACTAATGCGTAATGAATTACTAATACACTTTTTCAAGTTAAACAAATGATGGATTAACTAAAAAGTTAGTTAAATGGATATACACTAGTTGTCTACATAACAATCGCGTACATACGTAGGTTTCCTTCATTATAGTCGCGTACAAAAATCTGGATAAGAAAATAAAAATTTTAGTGAGTTTTAAAATATTGATTCAGCCCCCACCCCCACCCACCCCACCTTCTTAGTATTTTTCCCAAAAATTGGTTTCAAAGCATTAAACTCACGTATGTACGTGCCTTTAATGTTATCAAACCCATGTACAAATATGTATCTATTGATTTAAAACTTTTCCGCACATCAGACCTTCAGAACAAACCCGTCTCTTGACATACATAATAAAACAAGTGTAAGACATAAATATTACAGGTCAAATCAATCCATTAGCAATATAGTCATTTCAGACTTCTCTAAATGGTCCAAGCTTTCTAGACAAAATCATCACGAAGATATTCGTATTGCGATTGATGTTAATAATTTTTTCTTCCAACCTCATAAATCTCTCTTTTATTATATCTTGAGGTTTATTGTAATAAACTAATCAATTGTGGCTTAGTTTCTATGATTTTCTTCTTAAACTAATTTCTAAATCGCTAAAACATTCCATAAAATACCCCAAAGAGAAATGTTTTGATACAAATATAATTTGTAATCAACCATGTCTATTCCACTAGAACAATTTGTTACAGTAAATTAATAAAATATTGCAATCTTTATTGTGACTATTAATTTCCTTTAGATATAATATTCTTTAATTATTGATTTTATTTTGAAATGTAAAATAGTTGAAATGCAAAAGAAAAAAATAGATAGTCAGAGAAAAACAATGCACACACACAAACACTATATAAGAATAAACACAAGATTAACCCTAGGAAACGTGTATACGAAAAAACTAGACTAGAAGGTGAGGTTTTACTCTCTTTTCTCTAGTATGAAAATATAAAAATACAACGAAATGTGTACCCCTGTGTGTCCTACAAGGTTGTTATAGAATCCTAACCTCCTTTCTTTTATTTTCTACTTCCCAAAACGAGATGCTTTGCTCAACCATAAAACAAATACAATGACATAGAATAAAATCTCTTCTTCTCCTACCACCATGATATTTAACATTGTCCAATAACCATTTAAGAATTAAGTTTTGAACTCTTAAATCATTAATTTAAAAGAATAAAGTTTTGAACTCTGAAATAACTAATTAAAAGAAATAAGGTTTTCAACTCTTAAACAATTAATTAAAAAAGTGGTTTTTGGATCTTCTAGAATATTTTTGAAATTGACTAGACAGTATATAAATAATAAAGAATAACCTAATATTTTAAGAGATTTTCAATATTAAAAAGTGGAAAAATGCTAGCACCTGAAATTTAGGCATTGAATAAAAAGGGAAAAACCAAGGATAGAAGAAAAAAATCCTAACAAACCAAGGAGAAAGAAAGAGGTTTAGTTGTTACATTGATTTTATGTCCCACATATGAGCAAAGCAAAGTTGTCGATAATAAAATTGTAACTTTTGTAGTGGGCCATAATGATGCTGTTTTTTAATAAATGTTAAAATTATTAGTGATGTACAAAAACAAACTCCAATATTTCAAACACGCACGGATAGGAAACTTAAATTGTTTGAATATGTATTAAGATACCAAAACTATATGTGTGTCAAATATTTTGGCGTTACGTATTCTATCATTAAAAGAAAAGAAAATGCGGACAATGGTCTACATTTTCAATAGGGAGAAGGACTGCACGCCCGGAAGTCTAGTTTATCCCAATGTTGAACTCCGTTGCAATAGATCATTCCTTAGGTCAACATCTAGAATGGTAGGCAGCATGTATATGGAAACTTCTATTTCATAGATCATAGAAAAGTAAATGCTGTCTATATACAAGGCAAATAGTTTTCATCCTCTCTCTCCAGGCCGCTATCTCAATTCGCATGCTGTCATTCAGAAGGCGAAAGCTATTTGCTTTGCATGTCAAGCAGCGTTTACTTTTTTATGGTCTATGAAATAAGAGTTTCAGCATGTGTACACCTTAACACACGTGGGTGGGTCTATATAACGGATCGAGTAACAAGGTCTGAGAACAATTTGGTCGAACTTAAGGAATCTTTGAATTAGAAGAAGCATATTTCTTATTTTTATTTGACAAATAAATATACATTACAGGATCATTTGAACTTAGGAAGCATATTTCTTGTCTTTATTTTACAAATAAAGATATGATTGCTTATATTTGACAAATAAATTGCTTATATTTGACAAATAAATATAGATTACAGAGTCATTTGAACTTTTGGTAATTTGTATAAATCTTGGTAATTAGTCGGCTATGACGTATTCAATGCTTAATAAATTTATATTTATGGTAGACTTTGAAAATATTAAAAAAAAACCATTAACCTCAAGGTAGTCCCAATATCTACAACTCCTCTCTACTTGTATATATTTATGACAAGATAATCTCAGAAGTATTATCTACATCTCTTCTGTGCAAGAATCAGCAGAATGGGTAACACGATACTGCGAGGACTTGTCCACCGGAGTGATCGAAGGATCAGGATTATGAGAGCCGATGGAACGGTGATGAAGCTGCGGAGTCCTCTTTCTGTGAAGGAAATACTCATCGATTATCCAAATCATGGAATATTTGAGGCACCCGCAGGTCTTCGATTTGGGATGGGGAGTTTCACTCGACCGCTTCCTGAAAGGGTAGGGCTTTTAGGTGGTCATCTCTATTATCTCATCCCTCTCCCAATTCCACATAATGAACTCATCAATTACAATAGCAGAAGGTGGTCCTTTGCAAGAACTCCTTTGAATCATAGCATCCCAAACGCCTGCTTCAGGTTACAGACAGACTATTGTGCAGATATTGGTAGAGATTCAGTAAAACAAGAAGCAGCAAATTGTGCAGTTAATAAGATTAATAGAGGCGGGGTCAAGATTGTTTCATCTTCCTTCTCCACAGACGGATCGACAGTGCGGGTGAAGCTTCGTCTTAGAAGAGAAGATCTCGCTGCGTTTCTTTCAGCCTTACCTCCAGGTGCCACACGGGAGTCTCCATGGAAGCCAAGGCTGGATCCCACCACCGAACCACAAAACCCAGGTCGAGATTTATAAACATACTTCAAAAGTAGAGCTAGGGTATGGATAGATATACAAGTTGCCTTTGCAAATATTATGCCATGTGTTGTTTCATGGAATAAAAGTTCTCAATATTCGTTATGTTTTCAGTATCACCCCGTTCGTTATAAAGTTGTTGGTGGGGTGTGGGATGTTAAAATTATGTTATTGGTATATTTTGGAAATATATTGGAATTTGATGAAATTATGTTATATTTTTTAAATATTTTGAAATTTGATGAAATCATGTTGTTGGTAAATTTTGGAAGTATTTTAGAAGAGAATAGGAGAGGTCAAATAATTTACTTTTTCTTGTTTTTCAATTTTTTTTTAAGGAATCTGCAATTTAGACAAAGATGTAGATATATAATAGGAAATTTGGATTATTTTCTTTTTTCTTTAACTAATAATAAATTTGTGCATTTTTTTCTTTATTTTAAAATCAAATTCCCTCACTATCATTATAATACCAAAAATAATATCTAACCATTCTCAAATCAAGGTAACAACAACTTCTAACTCAAAAAGTCTCACAACAAAAACAATCCTAAGGACACTATTATTTTCCAACAAAAACAATCCTAAGGACACTATTATTTTCCAAAGGCACTTTCTCTTTTGAATTCGCTACATGTATAATTAATGTATTTTTGGATCATTTTATATGTTTTCCCAAAATCAGGTTGGTTTCCATATTAAAAAAAAAAAGTTATTTATTGATTTTAATACATGTATAATTAATTAAGTGTTTTGCTATTTATTATAAATTGATGTGTATTGATATTTATTAGTTATTTAATTTATATAGTTGTCATAATTTATATTATGTTTATTTTTTTATCTTATTTTCCTTACACATGTTTTTAAAAAAATCTATTTTTTTGACTTTTGAAATTTTTTTTTTTTAAGGAAAAATAATGATTTATAAATAATTTTTAACATTTCCTTTCCTTGGTTTTATAATATCAATCCATTTGGTTTTTTAATCTAAAGATTCATATTGGGTATGATGTTATTTATAAGATTTTTAATATTAATCCTTGGATTAATAATAATTACTATAAATTGTTTAAAAACAATATTTATATTCAAATTCAAGTTACTGTGATCTATATTTTGATTATTTGAAAACAATTTAGGAAGAAATCATAATAGTATATTTATATCAACTATTTTAACATGAAATCTTATTAATTAATTAGATAATATAAAATAATAATAACAAGTTAATTATAGTTATAAAACATTATTTAATAATAATAATAAATCGTTAATTATATTTATATTTATATTTATATTAAGAATATTTATATTAAATAATATTAATTTATACACTTTCGTATATATTAGTCATAATTACTAATTTAAATGTAGTTGTGATAATTTATATTATGTTTAATTTTTTAATTTTATTTTTTTACCTATGTTTTAATTTTTTTTTTTTTTTTTTTACTTTTGAAAATTATTCTTAAAAAAGAAAAATAATGGTTTATAAATATTTTTTAACATCTCGTTTTGTTAAAAAGTTCATTTTCAACCATAAAACTTTTGTTCACCAAATTTTGTTTTTCATAACTGGAAAACAATCTTTAAGATGGATACTGGCACGCGTGGTGGCATGAGGAAATTTATTAAAAGCGATTTCTGTAAATTTTATTGATAATATTCAGTTGAAAAATATGACTTTCAAATTGCCACACATTCACTCGAAGGGATGGACTAAAGACAATTTACCAAAACTGACAATAGTTGGATTTAAAAGACAACTCTATATCCCCTTAATATTAGTTGGGTAAAGGTCGAAATAAATAACTAGATATATCCTTTATGTCACATGCATCAAGGTAAGCCATAATCAACAGTATTTGTCTAACAAAAAAGCGGTTACAATCTTTATTGGAATGTTTGCAAATAGTTTTATATAGGATCTATTTTTAATAAATTAAAATAAATCGATGTATATAGTTTGATAGAAGGCAATGTACATGTTTTCGATAAGAAAAAAGTTTATATCTTAAATATTTGATTTTCAAATGGTAATAAAGATGGCATTTAATTTTCAAAATGGTAATAAAGATGGCATTTAATTATGACTTATAAATTTATAATGTTTTTAAATTAAAATATATATTCTTAAATATATGAAATTTGAAAAAATATTTTCCTCGTAATTTTTCTTGAAATTTCGATAAATTTAAAATGAATAGTCATAATTACATATATGGTTTAAGAAGTCAAAATTTATAATTAAATAAATTTGTTCACATTTATTAAAAATAGTAAATAATATACCTTGAATGTGTATATTTCAATTGACATTTATTAATATATTTAAATATATTAAAAAATTCAATTCGAATCATAAATTATTTAGTACTCACAACTTATTCTAACATAAAAATGTAAAAATGGAATTTTGGTTATTGTTAATATTTTAATGTAAATATTAGTTTTTTTATTTGAGAATCTTTCTTATTTCTTAATTTTTAATTTATATATATATATATATATATATAATCTTTTTATCTTATTAATGGAATAAGATTAATTATTAAAATAAAAAATAAAAATATATTATTCTATATAATTTGAATGGATAATAAATTTTCCCTAGTGTTTAATAGCTCTTTTATCATATACCTAAATTTGAATCGATCATAAATTTACTTTTAACAAATTTATTTACCACATTAAAGTTCCAAATTAGGTAAAACTTTAAACATCTTTACTCTTTAATAAAGTCAATTTCATTTCTTAAATCAAAGGGAAAAGGTTAATCCAAGAAAAAGAATCCAAAATTCTACTCCAAAGTCTTTTAATATTTATTTTAATTAAATATTTTTTTAATGAATCTTTAAAAGGAAAAACATATATATTAATTTGATGTAGTTTTATTATAAATTTTGTTATCATGCCATGTAAAAAACATTAGTAAATCTAATAATGATATTAAAAGATTAATATTAATATTAATGTTAATGTTAATATTAATATTAAATATAATATTAATATTAATATATTATATTATTAATATTATTAAATTTAGTAACTTTGGATTAATGTAATATTAATATATATTAATATATCATGATATACAATTAATTCTATATATATATGGAGGGAAGAACAAAGGAAGAGAGTGATAGAGGTGGAGAGATAGAGGGAGTTACATGGTAGAGATAGATATAAAATGTAGGAGAGAGGAGAGGAGAAATGAAGAGAGAGAGAGAGGAGGGAGAGAGGGGGGAAGGGTAAGAGACAAAGAGGGAGACACAAAGATGGAAGGGGGCGGGAGGAGAGGAGGAGAGAGGGAGGGAGATAGTGACAAGGTTGGAAGTAAGAGAGAGAAAGAGACGTGGGGAGAGAGGAGGAGGTAGGAGAGAAAGGGAGAGAGGGGAAGTGTTGATTTGGTGTAGCATTGGATGTGTTCTACCCATGAAATTTGGTGGAGAGGTTGGGGCACATGAGATCTCCAATACCTAGAAAGGGTTTGGGTAGATTCTAAACAGATCAAGAGATATTAAAATAATTAATATTTTTAATGGAGTCCCTAAGTATAAACTTAGGGAAAATAAAATATTAATGTGTATTAATATGAATATATGCTACAATAGTCCAAAAGACATGGATCAAGCCAGATCTAATCTTAGTCATTGATTAGTTACTTAATTTCGGCCGTTGAGATGTCAACATGAAAAGTATAAGAGGAGGCTTGAGGGTCACTTGGAGAGTACACCAAAGTGATGAGTCATTCTATTCTCTAGAGCGGGGTTTGCAAAGAGAGATAGAATTAGTGATCAGGAGATGCAGCTGAGGAGCATTAAAGTACAGAGAGACAGAGAGGCAGAGATAGTGCCGGGAGAGCAGCGCGATAGCAAAGGAGAGTGACGCAAAGCTAGCAAGGGTTGATGCAGGGCCACACAAAGCCTCAGAGAGGCTAGCGTTGCTAACGCAGAGAGCCAGAGCGCTAATGCAAGGCCTCCTAGGGCTAACGCAAACCCATCCGGGATGACGCAGGGCCAGGGTGAGGCAGAGAGGGGCTGACGCTATCTAGAGAAAGGCTTACGTTGGGGTAGATTTGTGCTGAGTAGTTGCCAGAAGGATTATCTGGGGTTTCAGCTACGAGATTTGTCAGAAACAGAGAGGTATTACTACCAAGGAAATTCTCTATTAGGTAGGCCATTTTTTGCACCCAGATTGTACTCTGATATTATTTAATAAGAAAACCCTCAGATAGTTGCACCGGTTTTCCCACATTGAGTTTTTCCAGGGACATTAGTCCAAAAATAATGGTTTCATACGGTGTGTTTGTTTTTGTTTATTTTAGTTGCTGATCTGTAATATGTTGAGCATGCACTAGTGTTTATTTTTAGTATTTACATTGTAAATAACTTGTTAAGGAAAATAACAAGTAGGTAGGAATAAATCAGATAAAGTGCATGGAGGATTTCTAACTAAGTAAAATTAGAAACTTCAACAGGAAGGACCACAGAGATGACTTGAGAGGGAATTGAGAGGGAGGAACGGAGAGATGTTGTTGGAGGGGGAGAAAGGGAGTGAAGAATAAATATATATAGAGAGAGTGGGGTAGGTGGGGATAAGGGGTAGATGGAGAGAAAGTGTTTATGTTTTGGGATGAGATAGAAATACAAAGAAGGAGAGATGGGAGGAAGGGGGGAGAGGAGGAGAGAGGGAGGGAGATAGTGACTGTGTTGGAGAGAGAGAGAGAGAGAGAGAGAGAGAGAGAGAGGATGCCAGAGAGAGAAGGAGAGAGGGAGGGGGGAAGAGAGGGATGTAAGAAGAAAGACATGGAGAGATAAAGGTGGAGATAGAGAGAGAGAGAGAGAGCGATAAGGGAGGTAGAGATAGAGAGGGAGAGAGGAGAGAAAGAGGGAAGAGAGACAAAATGGGGGAAGAGGGAGAGAAGGGCAAGAAAGTGGGAGAGGGAGATGAAGAGGGAGGAAGAGATAGATAGATATGGATAAAGACTGTGTATGTTTTGGGGGTGATATAGAGAAACAAAGGAGAGGCAAAGGGTGATAGAGATATAGATGGGAGGTGAAGAAAGGGAAGAAGAGAGAGATAGAGAGAGCGAGAGAGGGAGGGAGAGATAGATAGATATGGAGAGAGAGCATGTTTGTTTGGAGGGGGGAGTAACATAGAAAGACAAAGAAGGAGATATGGAGGGAGATACAGATATAGATGGAGGGGGGGAGAGGGAAGAATATGTGTTGCACTAGATGCATTGATTTCAATGTAGATGATGATTTCGATCCCTATTTGATTGCTTGCATTAGATGCATTGATTTTAGTATAGATGATGATTTCTAATCCTATTTGATTTCTTGCACTGGATGCATTGATTTTCGGTGTAGATGTTGATTTCTAATCCTGTTTGATTGCTTTCTCTAGTTGCATTGATTTCAATGTAGTGGTGTCTTTTAATCCTATTTGATTGTTTTACTAGATGCATTGATTTCAGTATAGATGTTCATTTCTAATTATATTTGATTGCTTGCACTAGATGCATGGATTCCAGTGTAGATGTTGATTTCTAGGCATATTTGATTGCTTACATTAAATGTATTGATTTCAGGGTAGATGTTGTTTTCTAATCCTACTTGATTGTTTTCTGTTGTAGCAACTGCAATACCCTCCAAAATTTTGGCTTGCATCCAATTTCAGGGCCTTCCTTGGGTTTTCCTTGATGTTTGCAAGCACTCGACCTCATCCCATGAGCTCGTAGTAAGTCTTTGCACCCTCCTCTCTTGACCATTCAACGAACATCTCATTTTTATGTTGGTCACAACATCATGCTTGCTGGCCACACACAATGTCCCCCTTCGTGTGCACAAGTTGTATTCACTATGTAAACATCCGTCACACTCACACACAAAGTTGTATGCATTGTCACGCAAGAATTGTTGTGGTCATTCAACGATCTATCACAACTGTCGCACTTATTGCTTGAACCATCGGTCAGTCACGCGATTTATAAGTTGTCTTGATGGTTTGAGGCATCTTGTCATCGAGTCATGTTGAGTGTGTCTGCAACGTCGTGTATGCACAAGTTGACTTGTTCACACACTTAGTCATTTTGCTGAAGTTCTGATGACTGGATCACCCTCCAACAATGGGACCTCCACCCTAGAATCGATTCGACTGACTGTCACCTAGAACAACGCAGGAGTTTCCCAACAAGCCATTTCAAACTGTGTAGCCTGCAAGCACATCAACCAAGCCTCCAACTGGTCAACCAAAAAGTTTAACCAGGTAGTGACCCCGAGACTCACTCCCCTAAAAAATTGTGCAAAAGCTGTCAAGCATGCCTACTTCATTGACTGAAGAAACTATGTAGACATGTCAGAGAGATACCTAGTGTTCGTCATTGTCTCCCTCAAAAAAATTGCGCAGTCTTTTTAGCCAGCCATCCAATCAGTTGACTTGCTGCTCACCCAAAAACTATGTAGATTTCATGAGCAATCCCCCAGCCACCCAGCATCCCGGTTAGCTCAGAAACTGCGTAGGGATGTTCAACACACCAACCTCGTAGAAACTGCATAGTTTTTGTCACCAACACTCTCGTAGCCCACTGTTAGCTCCCTGAAAAAATTGTGTATTTTTCCCGACAAACCTTCTACAACTCGCTACTACCTCCCTAGAGGAATTACATAGTTTTTATTGCCAACCCCCTCTCCTGCCTACACTGCTTCCCTCAAGCCGAGCCAGATCCCGTAGACAGTCACTGCTGATCTGAATTTTCCATCTCAGTCTCCTAGTGACTTCTACGCAATGTTCACCAGCAGTGCCCATAGTTGGCATCCCATCTTGAAATCTGCCTTGCGTAGTTTCATAGCCTTGTCCTCCGTCTCGGTCACCTACATTCGAGAACAAACAATAATGCATCATGGTAGACTAGGAGATTTATGGATTTGATGTCGTCTCGTCATGAGTGACTGTAGATACAGGTATTGTTGGGTGTGGAGCCGGATTATCTTCCATATTCAAAGGTATCACTGCATTGGACCCCAATTTGTAATGGGGTAGCAACGCTTCCCATAAAATATTCGTTGTAGGGGGGTCAAGGGGGGGCGGCTTGGGCGCATGAGTGAGAAGGGGATGTAGATTCTTCACTCAAGAAATTTTTTTCCAGGTTTGAAGCGTGTTGATTTAAATTTCTATGAGATTTGTGTTTATGGAAAACAAAAGACAGTCAGATTCCTCAAAGTTGGGAAAGAAAAGAAGAGCGGAAAATTAGAGCTTGTGTATACAGATGTATGGGGACCTGCTCAGGTATCATCTCTTGGTGGCTCTCATTATTATGTTACTTTTATTGATGATTCAACTAGAAAAACATGGATTTATTATATTCAAAATAAATCTGATGTATTTGATACTTTTAAGAAATAAAAATATTTGGTTGAAAATGAGACAGGAAAAAAGGTTGAAGTGTCTCAGATCAGACAATGGAGGTGAATATTGCAGCAAAAGAGTTTGATAGGTACTGTTCAGAGAATGGAATTCACAGAGAGAAGATAGTTCTAGGAACAACACAAAAAAATGGTGTGTTAGAAAGGATTAACACGACAATCGTGGAGCATGCAAGGTCCATGAGATTGCATGTAGGATTGCCTTTATAATTTTGGGCAGATGTTGTAGATAATGTTGTTATTTAATAAAAAGAGGGCCTTCAAGTTCCTTGGATGGTGGCATCCCAGAGGAGGCATGGACAAGTAAAAACATAAACTACTCATTTTTAAAAACTTTTGGTTGTGAAGCCTTTGTCCACATTAATAAAGAAAATAGAACAAAGTTTTAGACAAAATCAAAGAAATGTACTTTTATTGGATATGGTGTTAATGATTTTGGTTATCACTTTTATGATTATGAAAAACACAAAATCATTAGCAGCATAGATGCCATATTCAATGGAAATGTTTTGTATAAGGATTAGCTGCAGGAAAAGAAAGAGGAAAAAGAAAACAGAGAATACATAGTGCTTGACGAGATCACAGAAAAAGTGATGGTGCCTGAAAATCATAATGATCAACATCCAAAACAACAACGACAACAACAAGAAGCACCTCAAACACCTGAAAGTGGTGTTAGAACATCTACCGGAATAAGTAGACCCCCTAAACGATACTCTCCTTCATTATATTATGTATTGTTGATTGATTTTGGTGAACCAGAATGTTATGAAGAAGCAGTATAGGTAGAAACCAGGAAGAAGTGGGAGCAAGACATGAAAGAAGAGATGGACTCCTTAGCACATAACCAGACTTGTGACTTAGTTAGGTTGCCTGTAGGTAAAAAAACATTACAAAATAAATGGGTTTACAAGTTGAAGGAAGAAGATGGAGGTAGAAAAAGGTATAAAGTTAGACTTGTGGTGAAAGGGTTTTCACAGAAAAAGGGTATAGACTTTGATGAGATATTTTATCGTGTTTTTAAAATGACTTCAATTAGAACTATTCTAAGTCTAGTAGCAACTGAAGAATTGCATCTTGAGTAGTTAGATGTAAAGACAACCTTTCTCCATGGGGATTTGGAGGAAGAGATATATATGCAACAACCAGAAGCATATGAGGTAAAAGGGAAGGAGAAACTAGTGTGCAAGTTGAAGAAGAGATTGTAAGGCTTCAAACAGGCTCCAAGGCAGTGGTATCTAAAATTTGACAGGTTTATGTCTGAACAAGTTTATATTAGATGTCACTCTGATCATTGTGTTTATCTCAAAAGGCAAAATGATGGCAGCTATATTATATTGTTATCGTATGTAGATGACATGCTTGTTGCAGGTTCTAACATGTAGGAAATAAATGTCCTCAAAAGAAAATTGGCAAACTCATTTGCAATGAAGGATTTAGGTGTTGCAAAATAAATCCTTGGTATGACAATAACTAGAGACAGGAAGAATCACAAATTAACATTGTCTCAAAGCGAGTACATAGAAAAGGTGTTAAAAGGTTTAATATGCATAATGCAAAACCAGTTAGTATACCTTTGGCTAGCCATTTAAAATTAAGTAAATAGGAGTGTCCCAAGACTTAGGAAGAAATGGCTCATATGTCTAAAGTTCCATATGCATCAGCAGTTGGAAGCTTAATGTATGCAATGGTCTACACAAGGCCTGATATTGCACATACAGTGGGAGTTGTAAGCAGGTACATGAATAATCCAAGAAAAGAACATTGGATGGAGGTGAAGTGGATTCTCAAGCATTTGAGAGGTACCACAAATCAAGCATTATGATTTGGTGGTTCAAACATTGCTCTACAGGGATATGTTGATGCAGATATGGCGAGTGATAGAGTTAACAGGAGGAGCACAACAGAGTACGTGTTTACTGTAGGTGGAATAGATGTCAGTTGGGTCTCAAAACTGCAAAGTGTTGTTGCACTCTCAACAACAAAAGTAGATTATGTTGCTACTACAGAGGCTAGTAAAGAAATGATTTGGTTACAAAAGGTTTCTGGATGAATTGGGTAAGAAGTAGGAGTTGGGAAAGTTATATAGTGAGAGCCAGAGTGCCATACATCTTGCAAAGAACTCTGCATTTCATTCCAAGACTAAACATATACAACTCAAGTACCATTTCATAAGGTCAACGTTAGAAGATGGACAATTAAAGATGGAAAAGATACACACTGGCCAAAATCCTGCAGATATATTAACAAAAGTTGTAACCAAGGAAAAACTAAGAATCTGCTCAGTTTCAATTGGTCTTCAAGTATGATGAAGAAGATGAGAAACAGCTAGGTCCAAAGTGGAGTCATTGTCTAGCAAATGAAGTAGCGGTGGAGTTGCTATAATTAGTCTCCAAGTGGGAGATTGTTGGGTGTGGAGCTTGATTATCTTCTATATTCAAAGGTATCACTGCATTGGAGCCCAGTTCATAATGGGGTGGCGACAACACCCGTAAAATATTTGTTGCAGGGGGGGCGGCTGCGACCTTTGGGAGCCCCCCCATGGGCGGGGGGATCGGGGGCAGTACCCTTTGCTTTGCTAGCCTGCCCTGTGAACATTCCCTTTAATGATCTGATCTAGTTATGTTATCCTTTTATTGACTCCATAGCCCAATGGCTTGAAGATCTAGCTCTATCCATCTGCTCCTAGAATTCCACCACTCAATCTAAAATCAAAACCCCATGAACACTAAGAACTAGCCTAAAATCTCATCAATACAAAGCTAAATTATAAAGAGAGAGCCCTCTCTGGACTTAGGTTGGCTAGAACCTGAGTCTGAAGATTGGTTTGTGGTTACCTCGGATTATTCCTTCTTTTGATAACTTCTAGGGAAAACTTCTGAGTGATAACAATACCAGCAGCACATTTCACAGAGTGTGAATAAGGAACTGAAGTCGAACACCCATGAAGTCACTCAATCAAAATCCAATGATGGTAACTTGCCATCGACTGCAAAGAACTTGCCATTAGGGCATGCAACCTCTAAGGTACTGGAAGGGAGTCTCTCGGCCAACTTCTTGGATAATGAGTTGAAGTTGATAGGAAGTGGCGTTCTCAAAGGAGGGACATGATGTATCCCACATGATCGATACGAGATAAGGGGATGCAATGATTATGGATGATAAAGAGAATCATGAATGGGTGTAAATTGAAGAAGGATTAAATCTTGAACATATTGGCGACACAACTCCATAGTTTAGTAGTTCTTTGGATCCATAGGATCGGAGGTCATGATGACATGACAAAGATCAAATGTAAAGGAAAAAAGTGGATGACCCAAACCTAGGAAGGTCAATGATGAAGTGAGGATATCCCAACCCGACATGAAGCGAAAGAGTTTCATGTTTAAGAGTGACAAGCTGCCGACACAAATGGTAAAAAATTTCATTTACCCCCACCATTCCTAGCAGGTACCCCAACTATTTTTTATCACAAGCTTGAAGGGGATATCATATTCTTGTAATATAAGTCCATACTTCAGATGGATCCAACCTAGTAAGATTAACGAGTCCTAGGAAGGAGAATATTACATCCATCATCGTGACGAATCCGATGTCATTAAATTTTAATGAGTTCAACAAAGGAAAAACTCAATATCTTTTTCATATTTAGAGAGTTTGAAAAAGACACGGAAAAGAAAGATCCAAAAGTTCCATTTTCGTAAAGTTGTCTCTCGAGCCTGAAAAGGTAGAAAATAATACTTGAGAGAACCTCCTAGCCATGTTCGACTAAGGTGTGCCTTTTTCGTACAATAGTCTATCTCAATTCGAAAAAGGGTTAAACTTATACTGAGTAGACGTCAATTCGTTTACTTCAACGAGTTCGAAATGACAAGTACTCGACAATATTTTCATATTTTTAGAGTCTGAAAAGAGATGAAAGGGGACTCCTCCTTGAGTAACGAGTGGTATAAAAGGATAGAAATTGGTTTTGGTAATGATGGAACAACTCAAAACATGTAATGGTCAAGAGGATGGCTAATAATACCCTTCTCCTGGAGGAATGAGTTGTATAAAAGGATAGAAATTGGTTTTGGTAATGATGGAACAACTCAAAAAATGTAATGGTCAAGAGGATGGCTAATAATACCACTCATTGTAGATGTTCCTCAGGAATAGGAAAAACAACCAAATGAAGGCATATGATCGGCCAAAGAGATGGTGATGATGGAATGAAAGAACCAAGGCTCATCTGGAAAAAATCGGCTGATAAAAATGGCAATCACGAGATGTAAAGTGGGAATGGTTTCATTTTTACACAAGCTTGAAACATGAGAAACTATGCTTGAGCATACTTGAAGATGGTTTCATTTTTACACAAGCTTGAAACAAAGATAAACTATGCTTAGATTTGGTTTCATTTTTACACAAGATTGAAACAAAGATAAACTATGCTTGAGATAAGTTTGCATGCCCCCATCATAATGACTCAATTCGAGGTACATGGCCCCCAAGCTTCATTTCATTCAGCTAAGTGGATGGAATGAAGGTTCACTTACGAGATAAAATGAAAGACTTGACTTGTATTTTATGAGATCTAATCAAAGACTCGAATTGGAAGGCGATTTGTTTCATTTTTTAATGAGCTTGACACAGTAAAAGAACCATGCTCATGAAACCTTGTTTCATTTTTTAATGAGCTTGACACAAGTAAAAGAACCATGCTCATAGGGACCTGTGTCATTTTTTAACGAGGTTGACACAAGACAAGGAACTCTGCTCCATGATCCCTTGTTTCATTTTTTAAGGAGCTTAACAAAGGACAGGGAGCTCTGCTCCATGATCCCTTGTTTCAATTTTTAAGGAGCTTGACATAGGAAAGGGAACTCTGCTCCATGATCCCTTGCTTCATTTTTTAAGTAGCATGACACAGGACAAGGAACTCTACTCCATGATCCCTTGTTTCATATTTTAAGGAGCTTCACACAGGACAGGAAACTCTGCTCCATCCCTATTACACAACATTTTCTCACTGTCCCTGTACTCCCTATCCACAATCCTAGAGGACCTCTACAGTGAACCTGACATGTTTTCCCATCATGAAGAAACTCCCAGTATGTCCCTCTACATGAGAAGAATAATTCCCCTTTGCATCATTTCCCAAGAATATTCCTTTTATCCCAATTTACAAGACTGATGCTACTAACCAGTTTCCTCCTCGTGCCAATTTGCAGAGATTAAAACTAGCCCTCACGCCATACAAAGCGACTGAGCGCTTTTGCAGTTGCGCCGATCCTCTTTTGGAAGGTTTTTTAAATATGGAGCCAAAGCTTCCATGTCTAGAAGCTTCGTAACAAAAGTATGGTAGATGGTTGGGCCGAATGGAGGTGAGGAAGTCAGTTTGGGCTCCTTTCCCCTTTTAGGATGGAAGAAATTCAAGAGATAATACCTTCTCCCATGATGAGAGGAACCATCTCCCATCCATCCAAGCTATATAAACCTCTCTTTTCCCCAAGAAAAATCTAGCTGGAGTTTTGTAGAAAATTTGAATAATCAGCAAGTCATTTATAGCTTGTATCTTTCTAGTATATGTTTGAAGGAAAATAGTGTGATTTTGGTTTGGTTTGAGACTAGAGGGAAAGAGGCCTTAAAACTTCTATTGTTGGGGCTATCCATGAATTGTTAGCAGAAGTGTGGGAACCCGGATGCGTCAAAGGAGACCAGCAATGTCAAGGCATCGGTTGTAATCTCTTTCTGATTTATATAAATGAAACATTGATTGATTTCCTACATGAAGTGGCGTTTTACATCTTTATGGCTTAATGTTCCTTGACCTATTAACTAGGTTGCATACAATATTTTATGCTATCATGTTTGTCGTTGTTGTTGTTTTCTTATTTCAGGTATTTGAAGGAAGGAAACAGAAGATAGTAGGAGTGAGGAAGCAGGATCATCACCAAGCATAATAATTTTCTAAGAGGTAGGCCCTCTTTATTGATTCTAGCTTAAGGATATTTTCCATAGATTGTTTGTTTGTGGCTAGACCCGCTCTCTCAGGCTAGAGGAATTGTTTGTGTCCGCACTGAGAATTTACTTGCACCACAAATTGGTGACTCCACTGGGGAGCCAATCCTTCTATTTGATTGATTGTCATTTTATGGTTTTGTGTGAAATTTTTCTAATATTACCATTTCCATTTAGTGTTCTATGCTTTTCCTGGTTTACTGCTCTGAGCCTGAAATTCACACTGGAAAGTCTTGTCTTAGCCTTTGAATTTTTCTTTTCCTTGAATCCTTGGTCAACACGTTTATTTTTCTGACAGTCACGTCGATCATTGTGAGTTTCTCAAAAATTGTCGCGCTGACCCCCTTTTGGCATGTGTTGTTAGTTAGGCAGTCGCGTTGATTCCTGTAGGTGAAGATCAGGGTTTACCCTGGATCATAGCCAGTGTGTCTTTCCCTTCTAATTTTTGTCTCTCAACTTGTTTTGACAGTGTTCTCCCTCACTAGAAAGCTCTTTAGCTTGGTTTATATGCTTGTTTGGTTTGAATTTCCTTCACTTGGTTTCTTGAGTTCTTAGATGGTTTGTAACCCTAGGGAATCTAGGTCATCATCCATTCATCTATTTTCATGCTCAGCAAGTCAAGTTGATAGTCAAGTTTCTCCTTGCATTTCGTTTGTTAGTCCTTTTGTTGCTTTTATTTCCATTTAACAAGTTTGAAAAGTTTCATTTGTTGATTGAGCATCTCTTTTCGGGCATAGATTACATTGCTCGTCTTGTTTTTGGTTGAGTCTTTGCATCATTAGTTTGGAATGAATTCTCTTTTGTGGTTTGCATTTGCTCGAGGTTGATTGTATTGGAAATGTTTCATTGAAGTGTTTGTGAAAGATTTGTTTTCTCATTTCATTGAAAAATACATAATTCTAGTTTGCTGAATCAATATGTTACATTAGTTAGGATCATTGAAGACTAGAGTTGCATCGTCATTTGCATTCGAAAAGAAATTTATTCTCTATACTGTTAAAAGGACTCATTGAAGTAAATTCAATAGGAAGATTTAGTGCATTTTGGAGATTTATTAGTGAAAGGTTTTATTCTTTGATTGTTGCATTGATTGTGTGTTCTCTATCTCTCAATTAGTGTTAACTTTCATCGAAGACAAAGATTTCCTTTCTCACATAGCTACATGTAGGAGTTTTTTCAGTTGACAACGCTAGGGCCTTGTAATTGAAACCTAATTCAAGATCAACCATTAAAAATCTATTGAATTAACCTAAGGAAGCATTGAAACTTAACACTCACCTTTAGTGGTCTAGGCTAGAGACGTGTTCCAATGTCTTTAAATCTAGCAGTTGTCATTCGCTTAGGCATTAGATAGTGCTAGTACGGACTTGTGCTCTCCATACCCTTGCGTATATAAAGGAGACCCCGTTAGGTTGCAATCCTTTATCCATAGGAAGATGAGTCTGTTGCCTTGTAAACGTGATACACCAAACACAACATTCGGTGAGATTGCCTGCCTGTACTTCTCGGTTCGCCAGAAGGTATTCTATAGTTCATGATTACCTGGTAATCCTTTTGCCTAGATTATTCTGAGTAGTCATTTTGGTATTTTTGACTCTTTAGATTTAAAATATCACCAAGAACTTGTACTTTCGAGCTCGTTAACTCTGAAAGCAGCTAGAGTCACCTTTTGTCCTTTTCTCGACTCTTAAAATATGAAAAGGCAAAGTTTTGTTTCAGTGTCTAAAAATTAACTACCCACGAAATATTCTTGGTTAAAGTTATCTTCCGTAGTGATTCTTTAGGGTCGATTCCAATGGCAACATTCCCAGAGTCTACCAGTCAAGGATTTCCCTCGGATGGGAATCCTGTTCCTTTTCCTTCTTTTGGAAATGATGGTGCTCCGTATATCACAATGTTGTCCCTCCTTGGGTTAACCATTAGTTTACCTATCTAGTTATTTTTGACCTCGGTGGTCCTGAGTTACCCAATTCCTTTCCAACCATCTCCTTCATCTGAACCAAATCACATTGATTCTAAGGTTGACCTCTCACCTTCTTCCCCTGTTTCTTCACACTCCTCTTCTACTTCGCCTGGTGAAAGTTTGAAATCCAGTAACCAGGAGGCTAAGAAGAAGAAGATGAAGATGAAGAAGAAGAAGTCAGATAAGCAAGAGGTGAACAATGTAGCTATTTGTCTAAATTCACTTCCTGTCAACAAACCTTCTGATCCTCCACAGAAGGTCAAACTCCCTTGCAAGTTGTGTAAGGGTGACCATATCCTCTGGGACTATCCTAGCATTCCCAAATTCTTAGAGGTATGGTCTCAAAATCTGGATCGACCATTCCCATCGACCTCTATAGATCATGTCGATGATACACCCTCCACTAGCGATAGTAAGAAGAAAGGGAAGATTAGATTCCACTATAGGTTATGTGAAGGAAAGAATCTTCTTCACCTTTGTCCTCTTATGGATAGAGCATCCAAAGTTTTGGAAAACCTTACAGCTCTTCAACCCCAACTTCCTGTTGGTTATCAGAGGCTTTCTTCTAACCCTCTCTTAATTGGTAAAGAGATTAACTTGGATTCATCTCTTGCCCATCCTTCTCTTCTTGAGCATGACTCTTTTGTGTCTGTTCCCGACCAACCATTGGTTGAAAAGAGTGTTAACTTGGCTCCACCTTCACTTGTTCGCTCTATTCCCAAAGAGACTAGTGATCATACTGCTCATGTTCTTCTCATCTCTTTAGATTCTCATGAATCAAAGAGTGACCCTCCCATCCTGGTTGTTCAGGAGATTCTTTCTTCTATTGTTGCATAGCATGGGGGCACTCATATGATACCCCCACCAAGTAGTTATGTCATCTCTTTTGATTGGAGTCAATTGATTGCATTCCGCCTCCCATTTTATGTACCTTTCCATATCACAATACAAGCCTATAATATGGTAGTACATGACACTATATTAGATGAAGGCGCATTTGTTAGCATCATGTCTTCTACTACTTGGGAAGCTTTGGGTTCCCACAGCTTGTGCCTATCACCCAGAATTTGTTGGCTTTCAACGGAGGAACCAATCAGCCATTAGGGATCCTTCTGAAGTTCCCTATTACTTTGGGAGGAAAGAGCATCTATATAGACATGATTGTAGTCCAAGGTCCCTTAGATTTCAATCTTCTCCTTAGATGTGACTATGTTTATGTCATGGGAGCTCTTGTTTCTTTGCTTTTACGTGTAGTTTGATTTCCGCATGAAAGGAGAATAATTACCATTGATCAATAGTCATTCATTGGTCACTAGGCGACTCCTTTGCAATAATCATCCCCTATCGGCTCTTGTTTGCAAGCAGTACCTTCCCTGCCACAGGTCAATTATGTGGCTACTCGTTTTGTCTCCACATCTACTGATGATCACACAAATGGTATAGTACATTATGTACTGGGGACATTCAAACCTGATTTGTCATTAGTACCAGTTGACATGTTGGTATCAGAGCGAGTTGCATTTGTAGAATTTGCCATTGAATGTTAACCAGGTCAAAGTCGCAATGTAGAGAAGGAATCCTTGAGTAGATTGATCCTGAGATTGGAAAGTGATGAGTCGTTCATAAGTTGACCATGACAGGATCTGATGCAGGTGAAAATACTAAAACTAAGATGAGTGATGAACAGTTTCAGCAAGAATTCTTGACAATGCAGAAAATGTTGGGAGAACTATATGAATACAAGAAGGCAAGAGATGCAGCTTCTTCTTCAAAGACATCGAAGAATGACAAAGGTAAAGGAAAGGCTGATAAACCATCTTCACCTCCATCATCTCCATCATCATCTTCTTCTTCTTCTTCCAGTGCAGAATTTGAAACAAAAAACAAACCTAAGAAAACATCTCTTTTGAAACTTGATGTAAAATTTGAGTTACCTATCTATGATGGCAAAATGAATCTTGAAAAGCTAGATAACTAGATTAAGTTGTTAGAAGTGTATTGTCGTATTCAGAACATTACTGACGATAAAATGAAAATTCAGTTAGCTACACTTAGAATGGGGGGAACTGCTTTAATCTGGTGGGAAAGTAAAACTCAGATAGATGTAAAGCAGAAAGGAAAAGCCATCTCTTCATGGTTTAAGTTTTTAAAATCTCTTAGGGAAAAATTATATCATTTAGGATACATGAAACAAGCTGTTACTGATTGGCAGCATCTGAGGCAAGATAAAGGGTAAAGTGTTCAGGAGTTTACTCAGGAGGTCAGAAAGAAATCATTGGCACTTGGTATTTCATTGGATACACATGAAACTTTGTCAAAATACATTGGAAGTTTACATAATTTCATATTTGCAGCATACATTATTGATGTTTAATCCTGATGATTTTGATGAAGTGTGTATTCAGGCCATACATATTGAATCAAGTGGCAGACCATTCAAGTTTTCAGCGCAATCATCCAAAGAGTTGGAAATCAAAGATTCCAATGACAGCAAAGGGAAGAACAATTCGAAGAGAAAGAAATCAACGATAGCTCAGAAGGAAACACCTACTTGTTCTCATTGACATAGAATCGGTCATGATGAATATAAGTGTTGGAAACTTCATCCAGAACTTAAGCCCAAAAAGTTCCTTAAGGAGGAGGATGAAAAGAAGGTAATTGTAGCAGTCTAGCAAGATCTAGGTTCAGATTCAGGTGATGAAAGGAGGATAACTGCTATGGTTACGACAGGTAAAACTTCTGACACTGGTTCAAGTTCGAAAACTATTGCATCTTCATCAAACATAAATCCTTCAAATGAGGATAAAAGAGTTGAATTATTTAACATAAGGATAATTTCTAAAAGTCCTTATCTTCATGATCGTGATGCCGTATTTTACAGGAGAGATCATAAATATCACCTTAAGAAAGATGGGGTTGAATTTATTGTCAAGGCACATTAGAACAAAAATCACTTGAATTTAGTTGTTGCTAATCAGATGAAATGATTATTAAGTTCAAATAAAAGATTTGTAATCATGTGTGTAAAGGAAAAACATAACAATCAACATGATTCTTGTTCAAGTTATGGGCCTCAGCTTAAAGATAGTTTGACTAAAGAGATAGAAATTATTCCAGTTCTATGTAAAACCAAACATCTTACTCATAAGTAGGGAATACAACATGAATTAAAAATTGGTGACTAAATTTCCTCGTCCTAATGTCAGAATGAATCAATTCAGTCCAAGTTAGGAAATTAACAGTTACAGGGATACAGGTCAATATTGGGGAAAATCAGTGTTAAATTTCTCTTATATTGCGTCACCATTTCATGTTTCGAATAGTTTGGAAACCTCTTTTCGAGTGGAGAGGAAACCTATTTGTTTTCATATCAAAGCCTTTTCTAAAACAGTGTCAAAGCATATAATGGAAACTAATGCATAAGGGGAAAGTGCTAATCAATGGAAACATCATTTAATAGATAAGGAAAAAGTGATTCAAACAAATCAACAACTAATTCAATACCTTCAAAGACAAACTAAGTTGCAGCAATTTTCACCTTATAGTTTGATGGGTTTATGGTAGCAAGTTCACTTAGTAATCAGGAAGCAGGAAAGTATGTCAAGTAAAGTAGCTGTTTTGATGTCAAAAACATCTTTGATTGTCTCTGTTATTCCAAAAAATAGATTGTTAATACGTGTCAATGGTATTTAACAATATCATGTAGAGATTGTTTTCAAAGATGATTATGAATCACTAACTCATGGTTCTTCATGGAAAGAAATCAATTGCCATGTTCATAACAGGTTGTTTGACCATCATCGCAAGTTGTTCATACTACAGATGGAGGGAATAGGTCACCGAATCAAAATGTGCCATGGTCAACATCATCAGGATCATCACTTGCAAGTGATTGATCGAATGTATTGGTACATCATCAGGGCAAGGTGGAAAGTGAGGGAGCTCTACCCTCATCGGATATTTGTTTAGTCAAAATTTTGTGGTCCGAAAGATTTCAAGTGGAGAGGATGATCCATGAGGATCTCATCAGATCAGTTGCACAAGTTTATCGTCAGTGTTCAGTGTCGTCGTCATAAACTGTCAGCTGGTAGCGAAACCGTCAGCATGCTAACCACGACTATGACAGTTTCTCACATGTGCTGTCATTGCCTTCCACCCAGTTAGCTAACCGCTAACAGTCTGCTGCCTATCCAAAGTTATTTGTGGGTTTTGTTACAAGTTTGTTAAACAAATTAATTAGAGGACCATGGTGCTATCATAATGTGTCATTTCATGACTAGACTGAGACCAAGCCACCCCTAGATTGCAACTTGTGCATTCCAAATTTAGCCTGAGGAGGTTTGAATGCACCTGGTGGGTTTTAAAAGACAATTTTTTCCATTGAAGTGGAAGAGAGTGATTTTGGTTTTTGTATGCAGATTCTCGATGTTATAGGCAGTTTTGTTTTCAGTGTAACAGGAGCATTCAGAGTCAAAATTGGGAGTCGTGACAGGTGTTGGAAAGTTGGTTTAGAAAGCTATCCTTTGATAGTGACCATAAGTTCTTGTGTGCATATTAATTTTGGTCAAATCGTTGCATAATCGACCTCTACTGTTTCAATCCTAATAAAGCGGTCGCCTGTCTTGAAAGCAGACCCGAAGACGTAGTCCATCAGGGACGAACTACGTAATCAATATTGTTGTCTGGTATTGTTGTGTATTTGTTGTTTTCATTACTATTTTTCATCTTACTTATGTTTAATCGGATATCGTAAAGTCTTTCTTCTCATACAGTTCTCTCGATTTCCGCACTTTCAGTTAACAATCAATTCAATAATGGTTAATCAATTCTACATCAGTTTTAACTTATGATCATTTCAGATCACATGTATTCCTCCCAGAAAATTTTTCTCCCATCTAGTGAGGACCTCTTGGGAGCCATGTTCTCATATGGCCCATGATCAACTGTCTCAAGGATGGTTTGTCCCTATGTCAACCCCGTTAAAAATTGAAACTGACCCCGAGGATAGTTTCTTCCTGTATCTATCTTGTTAAAAAATGAAACAGATGTTCGAGGATAGTTCTTTTGTTGTGTCAACCTCATTAAAAAATGAAACAACTCTCTTTTCCGAATCGAGTCTTCAATTAAGATCTCATAAAATCCTAGTCGAGTCTTTCCTGGATCTCGAAAGTGAACCTTCATTCCATCCACCTAGCTGAATGAAATGAATCTTTGGGGGAATGTACCTCAAATTGAGTCATTATGCTGGGGGCATGCAAGCATAGTTTTTCTTTTGAAGCTTGTGTAAAAATGAAACCAAACTCAAGCATAGTTTTTCATTTCAAGCTTGTGTAAACATGAAATCGAATCTAAGCAGAGTTCTCCATGGTTCAAGCTTATGTAAAAATGAACCAATGCCCAATTTACATCTCATGATTGTCGTTTTTATCAGCTAATTTATGCTATATGAGCCTTGGTTGTTCCATTCCATCGCCACCATCTCTATGGCCCATCATATGCTTTCACTTGGTTGTTTTTCCTTTCCTGAGGGACCACAATGATGAGTGGTTTTATTAGCCAGCCTCTCGACCATTACATGTTTTGAGCAGTTCCACCATTGTCGGAACTAGTTACTACCCTTTATACCACTCATTCCTCTAGGATGAGTCACCTTTAAGCTCTTTTCTAACTCATAAAAAATGAAAAGATCACTGGGAATTTTTCCCGTTTTGACTCGTTAAAGATAATTAAATTTGGGGGGTCTGTTTTCAAGCTCTTTTCTGACTCTTTTAACATGAAAATAATTGTCGATCTCTTGTTGTTTTCAACTCATTAAAGGTTGTGAAACGTCATTTACCCAGCATGCGTTTACCCCTTTTCTCAAGCTGGCATAAACTATTTATGAAAAAGGTACTCCTTGATTGAAATGGTCAAGCAGTTCTCTCAAGTATCATTTTCTACCTTTTCGGACTCGAGAGACACAAATGTATGAAAAGGGACAACGTGGAGCTTCTTTTCTGTGTCTTTTTCAAACTCTCTAAACATGAAAAAGATACCAGGTTACCCCTTTGTCGAAATCGTTAAAACATTCAATGACATTGGATTCGTTAGCATGACGAACATGAGCTTCTCCTTCCTAGGGTTCATTAATCTTACCAGGTCAGATACATCCGAAGGATGGACTTATATTACAAGCATATGATATCCCTGTCAAGCTTGTGTAAAAATAACTGGGGTACTCAAGAAATGGTGAGAGAAAATTGGAAGTATTTCATCAGTTGTATTCACTTGAGGCAACCTGTCTCTCTTGAACATTGACACTCATATGTTCTTCATGTCGGGTTTTGGGACGTCCTCACTCTGTCACTTACCTCCCTAGATTTTGGGTTATCCATTATAAACCTCTGTTATGATCTTTGCCACGTCACCATGACCCTTGATCCTATGATGTCAAATACTGCCAAACTCCGGAGTCGTGTCATCCATATGTTCAAGAGAATTCTTCCTACCTATAAATTATCTGATCATCTTGGATTACTATCATTCATTGTGTTCCCATTTCATGTCGATGATGAAGGATTCATTATGACCTTCCTTTGGTGGATCACTTCCTGTCGACTTCAGCTCGTTATGCAGGAAGTTGATCTAGAAACTCCTTTCGAGTACCTTAGAGCTTACATGCCTCAATGGAAAGTTCTTCGCACTTGATGATAGGTTCTCATCATTGGCTTTCGATTGAATGATTTCACAGGTGTTCGAACCTTCAGATCCTTATTCACACCCCGTGAATTGTGTTGCTGGTACCTTGAGAGCCATTGTCATTATTGGTGGTTTCTCTCGTGCTTGTTAAGGGTTCACATAATTGGCCAGTAATCAAGAGATTTTCTAGCATGTTCAACTTCAACACATTCATTCACATGTTAGGATTTGTACTTTGATCAGGTCATTTAGAGCACAAGACCCTGGGCTCAGATTACACAAGTCCAGGTTACGAGGTGATGTGACATGATCATGTTGATATACATGTCTCTTTCATATGGATGGTTGTGACCATACCATGAGTTATTATATGTGATCCTTCTCATTATTGGATGGCTACGACTATACCTTCGTTTCGTTATGATCCTTTCTACTGGATGGCTGCGCCCATTCCTTGGATTCATTTACATGATCATTCTTTGGATGGATACATCCATACCATGATTCCTATATCATTATTCAAGGTTTTCAGTGATGTATATGTATCTATGCTTGCTTGCAAGTTTTCTGATGATGGACTCTAGTTCCCTGCTTCCACTTATAAATCATTTTACCCCTCACTCTAGTTCGGCCTTCACGCTTTAGGGGGCATCTGTTACACATAATTTTGTCACTATCCTTGTACTCCTTGTCCAAAATCTTGGAGGAGCTCTAAAATGAACCCGACATGCTTTCCCATCATGAAGGAACTCCCAGTATGTAACTCTTCATGAGTAGAATAATTCCCCTTTGCATCATTTCCCAAGAATCTTCCTTTTATCTCAATTTACAAGACCGACGCTACTGCCCAATTTCCTCTTCACGCCGATTTGCAGAGATTAAAACTATCCCTCACGTTGTACGGAGCGACTGAGCCCTTTTCCAGTCTCATCGATCCTCTTTTGGAAGGTTTTTTAAATATGGAGCCAAATCTTCCATGTCTAGAAGCTTCGTAATGGAAGTCTGGTAGATGGTTGGGACGGATGGAGCCGAGGAAGTCAGTTTGGGCTCCTTTCCCCTATTAGTATGGAACAAACTCAAGAGATAATACCTTCTCCCATGATGAGAGGAACCATCTCACATCCATCCAAGCTATATAAACCTCTCTTTCTCCCAAGCAAAAGCTAGTTGGAGTTTTGGAGCAAATTTGAATAATCAGCAAGTCTTCTATAGCTTGTAGCTTTCTAGTGTATGTTTGAGGGAGAATGGTGTGATTTTGGTTTGGTTTGAGACTAGAGGGAAAAAGGCCTTAAAACTTCTATTATTGGGGCTATCCATGAAGTGCTAGCAGAAGTGTGGGAACACGGATACATTAGAGGAGACAAACAACGTCAAGGCACTAGTTGTAATCTCTTTCTGATTTATATAAATGAAACTATTGATTGATTTCCTACATGAAGTGTCATTTTACATCTTTATGGATTAATTTTCCTTGACCTATTAAGTAGGCTGAATACAATAGTGTATGCTATCACGTTTGTTGTTGTTTTTGTTTGCTTGTTTCAAGTATTCGAAGGAAGAAAATGGAAGATAGCTGAAGTGAGGAAGCAGGATCATCACCAAGTGGAATAGTATTCTAGGAGGTAGGCCCTCTTAACTGATTTTAACTTAAGGATATTTTATATAGATTTTTTGTTTGTGGCTAGACTCGCTCTCTCGGGCTAAAGGAATTTTTTTGTGTCCACACTGAGAATTTACCCGCACCACAATCCCTTTGATCATGGACCAAAAGAGGCCATGGCTTCCAAGAGGTTCTCATCATATGTGAGGACAACGCTCTGGAAGGGATACATGTCCAGGGATCTAAATGAAAAATCAGGTTCCAATTCCCCCAATACATGGTGTACTACATCTGCTACTAGATCATCAATAAATGTGGTCATGGAACAGGTGGCCACGTAATTAACCTATGGTGGGGGTGATACTTCTTGCATATAAGAATCATTTAGGGATGATGGTAGAGTGGGGGATGATTCAGGACCAATGAATGTAAGGTTATTAATGATCATAATGCTTCCTTAATGTGGGAAACACATCACTCGAAAGAGAGAAGAAACAAGAGCTCCCATGACATAAACATAGTCACGACCAGGGAGTAGATTAAAATCTAAAGGGCCTTGGACAATCATCACGTCTATATAGATAGTATTCCCTCCCAACGTAATAGGTAACTTAGGAAGTATCCTTAACGGTTGACTGGTTCCTCTGTTAAAAGCTAATAGATTATGGGTGACAGGGACAAGATGAGGAGAACCTAAAGCTTACGAAGCAGTTGAGGACAAGATACTAACAAATGAGCTCTCATCTATGACTGTGCTCGGTACCACCATATAGTAAGCTAATACTGTAATCTGGAAAGGCACATAAGACAGAAGGCGATATCCTATTAGTCAACTCCAATGAAAAGAAGTGACTAAACTACTCAGAGGGGGTGTCGTAGGAATGTGAGAGTTGCCCTCTTGCTCGATGGGAATAGGAGAAATGCTCTCATGCACCTTGAGAATAGGAGGATTTACCTCTGGTTCCTTCAAAACTGAAGAAACTAGAAGAACCTAAGTAGTATGAGGTTCACTCTCTACCGGAAAGGTACGGTTAACTGAAGGTGGAGCCATGTCTACCAATTTCGCGACCAATGGTTGGTCGAGAACGAACTGACAAGAATTACTTTCAAAGAGAGTGGGGTTGATCAAAGATGGCTTTAGATCAAACACTGGATCAACTAGTGGAGGATTAGGGGAAAGCTTTCGATACACAGTCGGAAGATGGGGTTGAGAAGCTGTAAATTTTTCCAACCCTTTGGAAGCTTCATCCATTAAAGGACAAAGGTGAATGGGATGATTACCTTCACACGACTTACAAGGAAATTTAACTATTCCCTTTTTCCCATGAGCTTTATTATTACTAGTTGAGGGTTTGTCACCAGCATGATCACAAGATACTGATGAAAAAGGTCGATGTGAACCTGAAGACCACACTTTTAAGACCTTGGCAATACCAGGACAATTCTGAAGAAGGTGGTCACCCTTACATAACATGCAAGGTAATTTTACTTTTCGGGGCTAGTTGGAATATTTTTCTTCATTCGCTGAATCGGCAACAATAGTTGTTTCTTTGTCCCCTTACTTATTTCTCTTCCTCTTCTTTGTTCTCTTCTTCTTCTTCTTAGCTCCCTGGTTACTAGAATCCAAACTTTCACCAGGTGAAGAGGAAGAACAATATGAAGAAATAGATGAAGAAGGAAAGGGTTCAACTTTAGGATCAACATGAGGTTAATGTTGTTTAGGTGGAGGAGAACATGGTTGAAAAACAGTTTGGACACTCAGAACCACTGAGGTCGAAAATAACAAAACTGACAGACCAATGGTCAATCCAAGAATGGATAACGTTGTCATATAAGGAGCACTAGTATTTCCAAAAGAAGAAAATGAGCTAGGCTTCCCATTAGAGGGGTTTCCTTGACTGGTAGACTCAGGAAATTTTTCCATCAGTATCAACCTAAGATCTCGTAAGGAGTATTTCCGCAAGAAGGATGTTGTTCTGCAATCAATTAATTTTAGAATTTGAAACAAAAACTTTGCCTTTTCATGTTTTAAGAATTTAGAAAAGGTAAAGATGACTCTAGTCACTTTTGGTTTGAATGAACTCAAAAGGACAAGTGATCGATGATATTTTAAAGTTAAAAAGTCAAAAAGACCAAAATGACTACTCAGGATAATCTAGGCAAAAGGGATTACCAAGTAACCGTGAACTACAAAATACCTCCCGGTGAACCAAAAAGTACAAATAGGTAATCTCCCTGAATGTTGTGCTTGGTGTATCACATTTACAAGGCGGCAAACTTGGCTTCCTATGGATGAAGGATTGGAACCCTAGTGGGGTATCCCTTTATATATGCGACGGTACGGGGAGTACAAGTCCGTACTAGAGTTGTCTTATGCCGAAGTGAACAACAGCTGCTAGGTTTAAAGACATCAGAACACATCTCTAGCCTAGACCTCTAAATGTGATCGTTAATGTTTCAAATTCTCCTTAGGTTAATTGAATATATTTTAAAGGTTTATCTTGAAATGAAGTCTCAGTTTTTAGGTCTTATCGTTGTCACCTCAAAAACTCTTATGTGCAGCTATATGAGACAAAACCATTTCAATTCCATGAATGCTTACACTAATTGAGAGAAGAGAAAACAATCAATGCAACAAACAAGCAATTGAAAGTAAGATGACTCTTCACTACTTCACTTTTAAAAAAAAAACAATGAAAATTCTTTCCACTTCCTGCTCTTCATATCAGATGCACTTCAACTAGTCCTTTTAATGGTAAAAGAATTTCATTTCATTTCAACTACTCATGATGATGTAATTCTAGCTTTCAATGATGCTACTTAATGCAACATATCAATTAAACAAACTAGAATGGTGTATTTTCTTCAATGGAATGCTAGAATGAATCTTTCACATAAACATTTCAATGAAAATTTTCAAACAACAAAACTTCAATCATATGAAAAGCACAATCCAAATATGCAAAGATTCAATCGAAACAAACCGAGCAATGTAATCTATGCTTAGAAAAGAGACGTTCAACAAGAGAAGAGAAAACAAAATATTTTCACTTGTTTAATTGGAAATAGAGAAATAAAGATGTAAGGACTAAAACATGAAATGCATGAAGCAAAAAATCACCAACTTGATTTGATGAGCATATAAGCAAATGAATGGACAATGACCTAGATGCCCTACGAACACAAACCATCCAAAAAACTCAAAAAATAAAGTAATGCAATCTCAAACCCATCAATCAAACAAATCAAGCTAACAAATCATTCTAGCTAGGGAGAATAGAGGAAAACAAGCCAAGATACGAATCTATGAGGACAAGACACACTCGAAATGATTTCATAGAAACCCTGACTTTAACCTACAGGAATCGGCACGACTGTCTAACTAGCAACTGGTACCATAACGGGTTGTGGCGCAACTGTTCAAGAGGAAATCGCATTGGTCGGCGCTATTGTTATCAAAATAACCTCGTTGATCGAGGGATTGAAAGAAAAACAAAAAAATTCCACAAACCAAAACCAGACCTATCACTCTAAATTCAAGAATCAAAGCAATAGATAATGTAAAGTACAAATTACAAAAGAGAAAGAGTGATATGACAAAAGTCATCACAAATCATGAAATGAAAAATAATCCAAAGAGAGGGATGGTTCCCCAGCGAAATCGCCAATTTGTGGAGTAGGAAGATTCTCTCTGCGGACAGAGACAATCCCTCTAGCCTAAGGGAGAGGGTCTAGCCACAAACAAGAAAATCTAACATAAGTTCCCTTAGATTGAGAATGGATAAGATCCTACCTCTTGTATCGCTTATCCTTGTTTGATGAAGTCCTTGTTTCTTTGCTCTAGTGATAAGCTCCTTAATGTCAATCAAGCACCTAAAGCAAATAGACAAGAAACCAAAGAACACATGACAACATACAATAGATTCAACCTACTTAAGAGGCTAAGGATTCTTAAGCTACCAAATACCATATGCGATTGATATAGGAAACAAAATATCAGTTGTATTATTATGACAAAAAGGAAAGTACAACCTTCGCCTTAGCATTGCAAGTTTCCTCCGACATGTCCGGGTTCCAGCACCACTATTAGTATCTCATGATTCATCTAAAACAATAGAAGTTCAAGGCTTCTTCCTCTTTTCTCCAAACCAAACAAACTATAAACTTATTCTCCCTTTACAAGCTCAAACTAGAAGGCTAAGGTTATCAAGAGTTGTTTAGGCTATCAAGGTTTTGCAAATTATTCAAGCCCCATTAGCTAGCTGAGGTTAGAATATGAGAAGTTTATATAGCTTGAGAGAGGGGACATGAATCCTCTTATGATGAGAGAGGTCTCATCCCTTTTGGTTTGTTGCATTTTAATATGGGAAATCATCCCAAACTGTCTCTCTCGGCTCTATCTCAACTCTTCATTTACCAGACTTCTGTTCACGAAGCTTCTAGACTTGGAAGCTTCGACTTCATTTTTAAAAAACTTTCCAAAAGAGGTTCAACGCAGGTAATGGATGGATACAAGCGTTGATCGGTGCTAGGGTCAGAGTTAAACTCTGTAAATCGATGCGGGGAAGAAACTGAGGGATAGCACTAACCTTTAAAACTGAGTTTGAAGGAATATTCTTTGGAAATGATGTAAGAGGGAAATGTTTTGCAGATGAAGAGTGATGTAAAGACGTGTTCTTCATGATAGGAAAACACATGATGTTCACTGTAGAGGTCCTCTAGGATCGAGGAATGGGGAGTACAGGGACAGTGGAAAAATGTTGTGTAACACTAGGTATGGGCATTATGAGTTTGTTGTGGTTGCTTTTGGTTTGACTAATGCTCCAACTACATTCATAAGTTTGATGAATAGTGTTTTGCGTCCTTATCTAGAGAAGTTTTTGATTGTATTATTTGATGATATATTGATATATTCTAATAATGAGGAAGAGCATGCAAAACACTTAAAAACAATATTGATGTTGCTAAGAGATCTTTAGTTTTATTCCAAGCGTAGTAAATGAAGTTTCTTTGAGATAGAGGTACATTACCTGGGACATCTTGTTTCCAAGGAAGGCATAGCGGTGGATCCAGAAAAGATCATAGCTATCATGGTTTTGGAAAGCTCCTAGGAATGTGGATGAGTTCAGATCATTCATGGGGTTAGAAGGTTATTACATAGCATCTATGAGTTCATATGGGACTGATTTACAATATCATATCTTATAGGAAAGACAATAGGATGATAGGAATAAGGAGCTTAAGTGAAGGTTATGACAACAGAGTACAGGTGATCAGGATGTGGACTATTATCTCATGGCAAATGGTTTGGTAAGATTTAGGGATAAGATCTATGTTCCAGACAATAGTGAACTCAAGAAAATTATCTTTATGGAATTTCATGTCAAGTCATATTCAGTTCATCCAGGATATCAGAATACATTAACAATTACTAATAAGTTTTATTATTGTCTAAATCTGAAGAAAGAGGTATCTGATTTTGTCACTAGATGTTTGGATTGTCAACAGGTAAAACTAGAGTGTAAGCATCTAGGTGGTCTATTGCAGTCGATTTTGGGAAATGGGAGGTCATTCCATGGATTTCATTATAGGTTTTCCAAGGAAATATAGACATCATGATTCCATCATGGCTATGGTTGATAGGTTGACAATGTAGCTCACTTTATTCTAGTGAAGTCCACGAATTCAGCTAGTGAGGTAGCATAGGTCTCCATCAAGGCAATAATGAGATTGCATGTTATTCCTAAGAAGATTGTATCTAAGAGAGACTCCAAGTTCACTTCCAGGTTTTGGAAGGAGTTATTTGTAGTTTTAGGTACAAAGTTTGCCTTCAATACAACTTATGAACCACAGACAGATGGACAGACGAAGAGCATCACCAAGATTCTTGAGGAAATGTTGAGAATGTATGTTATGCACTAGCAGAGGAGGTGGGAGGAGTATCTTCCACTATGTTATCGCTGTTACAACACCCTCCAAAATTTTGGCTTGCACCAAATTTTGGAGCCTACCTTGGTCTTGTATATTGTTGTCACAAACATTGAGATCCATTCCATGTGTTTTGTCTAAGTGTTTTGGTCCCTTTTGCAAGAAAGGAAAAAATGTCATTTTTTCACATGTTAGTTGTCACATAATGTGTATAAGCTGAATCCAGGATCTCCCATTGGAGTTTTAAATGGCTCTCAAGAGCGGGCAGATTGACTCTAATAAAATCAGTGCTTTTGGCCATTCCAGTCTACTGGGCTGCTCTTACGTGGGTCCCCAAGGGCATCATGGAAAAGATCAGAAGGCTATGCAGCAGATTTCTTTGGGATGGTGCCAAGGAAAACCCAGTACTTCCATGGGTGGGCTGGGACAAGGTGGCAAGGTCCAAAGACTGGGGTGGTTGGGGGATTAAAAATCTTCCAGACTTCAGTCTTTCTCTGGCAGCAAAATCGGGATGGAGGCTGATAAAGATGGAAAATTTATGGACCAAAGTGATCAGAAGGAAATATATAGACCCGGTCCCTCTGGAGGAATGGATAAGGAACCCAGTTAAGAACAAACAGAATGCATCAGTGATATGGAAGGCAACTGTGGATTCGTTCAAGGTAATTGAACAAGGCTTGGCTTGGAAGATTGGAAACGGTAGAAATCTGAAGATTGGGAAAGATCCATGGATCGGCTGCAATGAAAACTATGCCCTTTCACCTGAACTAATCAGGCACTTAGAAGACAAAAATATCTTAACTCTTGATCAGGTGGAAAAGGTGGGTCATTCGAGCATCTGGAGTCAGGCTTGGAAAGATGGAGGAGATCTTCAGCTGGATCAGAGGTGGTGGAACGAATGGTCTTCTTTCACCCAAGAACTTGTTCGCTCGAATGTAAGAATTACAGACAACCCGGATAGCCTGATCTGGGCCCATGGAGAAACTGGCGATTACTCCCCCAAAGATGGTTATAAGTTCATACAATCCAGGAAAGGGTGGGAAAATCCCGAGTGGTGGACAAAACAAATCTGGAAGCTCAAATGCCCTGCTAAGGCTCGACTCTTTCTCTGGTGTCTCCTTAAAAGGAAGGTTCCCACATGGGACATCCTCCAGGCTAGATTCATGTATGGCCCTGGGAGGTGCTCCCTTTGTAAAGAGGAAGAGGATTCAATAAATCATCTGTTCCTTCGCTGCTCGGAGACTGCTAAAATCTGGAGGGAGGCTGAGAAGCTGCTGAATAAAAAATTTCAGTGGGGAAATGGAAATCTGGACGAGGCTTGGTCAAATTGGTGGCAGCAGTACCCGGAGGGGAATCTGAGGAATCTTCCGCCCATCATTTGCTGGGGTGTCTGGCTTGCTAGAAACAGAGCTATTTTTCAAGATAAAGGAACCCAGCCTTCTGTCACAGCCATCCAAGCGGTCTCCATTTACTCTTCCATCCCCGAACCTGAAGAAAAAAGACCACAAAATACAAACAAGACAGTTCAAATCAAAGATGGCATCCCTTGGGCGTTTTTTGACGGAGCATCCCAAAATAACATAGCTGGCGCAGGAATTGTCATTCACCTAAATGCTCAACACTCCCTTAAAGCTTCAGTGGGATTGGGCTCAGGATCAAATAATTTTGCCGAATTATCAGCTCTGAGACTGCTCCTTTGTTGGCTTATTCATAGAAACACCTTCACTATTCAGATCTTTGGAGACTCCCTCAATGTGGTAAATTGGGTCAACGGAAAAAGTACATGCAAAAATCAAATTTTGAAACCCATGCTGGAAGAACTTCTGGTCCTAAAGTCATCTTTTAACTCTTTCTCCATATGCCATATCTACAGGGACAGCAACGATGCCGCGGACAAGCTTTCTAAGGAAGGTCTGCAGCAAGCTTTGGGAGGGTGGAAAATAGTTGAAGACTGTCAAGGACAGTCCATTTCATCAGATGTGCCGCCATATATATAACTCTTCAGTTACTGTTTTTGTGTTTCTGTTTTTAATTCATATATACCTATTTAGACTTTCTCTCTCAGTCATCTCTTTCTCTAAAACTCTGATACATATTATTATATATTTTTTTGTGGGTTGTTTTCCTCTCTGTTGAGGAGACCCAAAGGCCTGTTTAGTATGCTGTTTATTGCTTATGATTTGCCTCTCTCATTCGAGGCATGGTTTTTGGACATGGCTGTTTGGCCTCAGCTGTTTTCTTCAGTTAAAACTTGCTCAGTTTTCTGCGTTCAAATGGGCAGAAAGGAGTTTATAGTTTTTTGATTGCTTGGTTTGGCAAGCAGCTCTATCAGAAATGCTCGGCATATGCAATGTAACTTTTTATTCTCTTAATAAAAAGTTCTCTTTTTCTTCGGAAAAAAATAATGTGTATAAGCTTGTTTTGGTTGTTTCAAGGGGTTATATTTGTGCAAATGAATTGATCTAACCATGTATAAATCCATCACACTCATTCCCAAAGTTTTAAGCAATGTCACACAAGAGTAGTCACTGTCGTCGCAAAGTGTATATTTGGTGTTACACTTGTTGTAAGCCATCACAAATTTATTGAACTAAGGTAAAAGTATCATTCATATATATTGGATGATATTTTTTTTTTTTCAAGTATTCTAAGTGTGTGATCACAATCGACTATTATCACTGTTCACATTAGCCTCATCAATCCCGCACTTAGTCAATTTCTGAAAGCTCTCTGACCAAGCAACCTAAGTCTCATCCGACCCTCCTAAAATGTGAATTGCATATTATCGACCCTCTAGCTATGACCCTGCCTCTTGAAACTGTGCAATGCGTAGTTCCTGCCTCCTAGGAATGTACATTATGCAGTTTCAATGCTCAATCCCAAACCTTGGCCTCCAAAATTGTGCATTTCATCCCTTCAGTGTGGCCTCAACTACGCATTTCACAATCTATGGCCTCAACCTTAGCGCTTGAGCTCCTAAGTTATGAAAATGCGTAATTCCCCAACCTACTCTACCTTCTAGAACTGTGGAATCGGTTGAATCAATGCCCAATCTCTTAGCCTGGCTTATTAAGCTCCAAGAATACATAGTTTTCTTCCTTAGTCCAGCATGAACTACACATTGCACAGTCTCAAGGATCAAGCTTTATTACTGACTACCTAAGCTACACAACTGTGCATTCATTGAGCCTCTCCCTCAGCCTGCTACCTATTTTGGGCTCAATAAGTGGATCGACATGCACCATATTATACTAGGGACTTATCAGACTGATGTCGTCTCGTTGTGAGTGAATTCTAGATGCAGGTTCCTTATCATACCATGATAGGATGATGATGAAGGAGATGAAGGGGGGAAACCTTTTTGTAGTTGATCTTCCAAGTTAATCAATAAAGAGAAAGAAAATGGACACCAGTTTGCGATCATATATCAAGACTTAATATCATTGAAGACTCCTTGCCTCTAAGCCCTATGGAGGTGGATAGAAGAGAATCCTCTAGAATACACATAACAAGGAGCAACGTGAATGGCTTGACATTTCCATATCATCAAGAATTCCATGTCAATAGTGTCTTGTCATGTCATGTTATGAGTTTTCACATGCCACGTCATTATTGTGGATTATGTAATTTAAGATTTAAAAAATTATTGTAAATTGAAAGTCCAAAGGACTTGTACAAAATACAAAGAGTCATGTAAAGTTCAAGAGTCACAAGGAAGGTGAAGCATCACCTCCCCATTGTTTATATATACACCCTCATTGTATGAGCAAAGGACTTTGACCTTCACTCCTCCCACAAGGCACTGGAAAGACAAGCTAGTTCTTTTGGGGAGCAAGGAGTGGCTCCAATGCTCCACTATTGGAGCTAGTGGTGTTCATTCTATACATGTGTCTTGGGAATTTTACTTAATATCAAAAGCCTCATGGTGAGCACATTCTTCATGCATGGATTATGAATATTTGTTAGACTATTCTGTGGATGTTTGTAATTCATGTTTTCTTTCATCTGTGCTAAAGTAGTTGAACTATTTTGGTTATTTTAGTGCTTATCTTATTAAGAATGTGTTGTAATAGTTGTGATGACTATCACACATTTGTGGACTATTCCGATGGACATTAGACAAATATTTCTTGTTCATAATGGTTGCAATGACTGTCGCATCTTTTTAGACTATTCTATTGGATGTTAGACAAGTATTCTCTACGTGTGTGTGTGTCTACTAGGGTTGTACTATTACCTCTCTCCTAGAGGCTCACTTTCCTTTCCTTCCGCAGTAGAATAATCTTGAAAAACATACAACCAGACTCTCACCAGGCATACTTACTTGTTGATGTGAGATTACCTATGCATTATTCTCTTGTGCTAAAGTTTATAGCCAAGGAAAACCTATAAGAATATATTGAAGCTGGGACAATATCCCAAATGGGATCTCATTCCAAACGGTCTGAGGTATAATTGGACTTCACATTGGGAAGACCCCTTGGTTGACAGATTTCCAACACCATCAACAAGATTGCACTAGAAGGAGGGGCCATATGATAAGTTGAGCCCTTTCAATATGTTTTGAATCTGTTATCGCAAATGGCTCATCCTAAAATCATACTCTTGGGGTGCTTTTCTAACCTATCCCCTGGTGAACTTTCAATCCCCGATGAGTCTCTCCATGACTTGCCTCAACTCAAGTTTTATGGTGAGGGTGATACATCCTTTCCTGAGCATGCATCTTGTTTTCTTAAGTTCTATGAATATTATGAAATTGATTCTAAATATGTGTCTTGTATTGCTTTCTGCCTCACCCTTGAAGGTCGAGGTAGCCGATGGTGTCACACTCTAGCACATGCTTCCATTCATTCTCTTAACCATCTCGTCGAAGAGATTCATTAAACATTTGATAAGTATGATTACTAAGATGTTTATAAAAGAATCAATCAACTTACAATGGAGCCTCATGAATTAGTTGAGGATTTCTCTAATTGATTCGTTCACATTTTTTATGAATTTCCTAAAGAAGATATGGATTTCGATTTCTTGAAATAAAATTTTGTGTGTTTGGTTCATATCTCTTTGCACGGTAAATCCAAACCAACTAATGTCTCTTCTTCCCTAACTGATGTATATCAAGAGACACTCCTAATTTCTTAGGCATAATTGACTACTCCTTTTGTTCCTTGTCCTCCTCCTTTTTTAGTTTTAATGAGGGTGCCTTCATGCGATGATAGTAATGTTGGGAAATATGAACATCAAATTCTGAATCCATCTTCTCATCCTCCTTATGATTTTCATGATTCAAAATCAATAAAGGAAACCCTGGAATGTCTCGTAAATGCTATGGTGAAAGCCAATTTTTCCATTCCTCAAGATGGTATCAACATTCATAACTCTAGTATTGAATCTGATTTGGTTTTTTGTCATCCTCTATCTTCTACATGCCATGACTCTTTGTACAGTGATGCGCTTGATCAATCTTCTCCACCAATTAGTTTTTCACACTCTCCTAATTTTCAAGTTGTTGGTCCAAATTGTGATCAGGTTCAAGGTAGTCACATTACACAGATAAAGGAGCAGGAAGGTGAAGTTCTTTCATACTTCTCTTTTTCAAAATCCTCTGTGTCAAGATGATCCTTTTACATTCTTGGATGATTTTCAATCTTCTAATCTCGGTAGTGAATCAAATGAAATCAATTTGTTTAGATCCGTAGTCTTGGGAAAAAATCACTATGATGATGGCAAATCTTCTAATATATGTAATGACGAATTCCCAAGTGCACCAACATATTTTTTGTTTCCTCCAGAATATGTTGATATAACATTATCAGATTTGGGATTTGATCTAGCTGAAGGAAATGTTCTTATCGAAAATTCCTCTTCATGCCACTATCCCTTATGATCACCTATTTGTGATGCATCTACATGTGATAAAGATACTCCATGATTTTCAATTTCTTCATCAGATGAGGTCACTTCTCAATTAACACAAGGTAGTGGGACTTTCCATGGTGAGAGAGAAAATAATCAGATCATTGAGTATCCTTTCTATCCTATATCATCTCTTGTTTTTCATGAAGACAACTCTTCAAATCATCTTTCTCATGAAATTTCTCTAATTCATACATCTCCAGACTTGCGATTAGAAGAATCTTTCAACTTGAGTAATCTGGTTGTCAAATTTGTAAAATCTGATCAAATCAGTGACAGAGATGGCTACCATCCGGTCGATAGTGATCTCATTAAAATAAGTGAAAGAATTTTTCCTCACATTGTGCATGATCTGGTTCAATCTTCAAAATGTAATTTTCTAATCTTTGAATCTTCCTGGACTTGTCATGGAGTTGAGGTGCTTCAAATTCCGTTGATGGTTATGTCAAGACCTTGCAACTCTATTAAGATCCCCGAACTGAGTCAAGTTTGGTTTTCCTTGCAAAATTCTTCTTTTTGCATGGTTTTTCCTAATACAAATTCCTTCTTGCAATATGTTTGGCAAAACAGAGATAATATTTTAAAATTTTAAGATTCATTCTCTTATCAGATTCAAGTTCCTATTTTAGTTGATTCATCTCCATGCAAAACTCTTGCTCTTAACCTAGGTTTGGAGAGTGTGTCTCTCACAAAAGCATGGAATTGTAAAGTTTATTATTCTAAATATTATCCTTGGTCGAAGAAGTCAAGAATGTCACATTCTTTTGAGAACAATCAACTCCTGATCCTTCTTGTGAATATTTTGATGCTAATATTTTTCTTCATCTCACTTAAAATCCTCTTGAGCACTAGTGAATGCATGGATTATTTGATGATTCAAACTCTTCTTCACTCGTTTTACCCTAACTAGTTTCATGTGTTTTCTATGCTAACATTCCTTTTTACTTCCTTTGACGATTATGAATCTAGTGTAGTGTGTAACCAGTTACAATGAAATGATTTGTTACACACGTCATGTGAGGAAGATGATTCTATTATGCAGAATTTTTGAAACCATTCAAGTTGATTTATATTTGGTAATTACAAACTGGGAATCAAATGCTTTAATCATCCCATCTGATCATCATTTTGTCTCTAATGATTGTCGTTCAACTTACTATTTTCCCATCAGCACGTCCACTGATAGTTGTTTTACACCCTTTGATATTAATGGTTTAACATCTCACTATCCAAGTACTTGTTAAGCAGTTGAGGCACTTTCACACTCGTTGATGATTGTATCAAATCCTCAATGTCTTGAAATTTCTATAGAATATGATCAAATTTATTTTCCCTCGCAAGATTCTCATTGTAATCCCATGCCTATAATTCAAAATTCATCATTTCAAATGTTTCGAGGTTTTCAAAAGGATTGTCATGAATTTTATGATCCAATGGCTAAATGGCTGGAGCAATCTTACTTGGCAAGCTCTGTCGCAAATAAAAAGTTTCGATCTTTCCCTATGCTTGATAAGGAGTTTAGTGCAGTTGAAGACACATTCGCAAGAAGCTTCCAGGGCTTGTTGAATGATGGTTTTCATCGAAAAGGTAAGAATGTGAATTGGTTAGAAGTAGCAGCTATGGCCTATCCTTTTGCTGACATCAAATACCTTCAATTTTTTGTGCAAGTTATTCAAGTTATTATATGCTCTGTTGCACATTTCTTTATATTAGTTTTAATTTCTTATATCTTTTTGAATTCAGGTCAAAATCAGTGACGATGGATTCATTAGAAATTTCATTATATGTGACCCTAACCTTCTAAATGATTAGGTTATGAGTAGGTCTAGTTTCATTTTAGTTTACATGCGGATTCATCCTGCATTCATTTTTTGTAGTTTTTCTTGTGTTTTCTCATTTTGATTTTGCGTCATATTTTCGATTAGCCTCCTTCTATTTTGTCTTCTAGTTTTTTTTCCTTATGGTGTGTTAAATTTTATTTTCTTTTATTTGATAAGACCTTGTATGAAGATGCTCTATTGGCTCGAAAGGAAATGTAGAAAAATTGAAAAGACTCTTGTGAAACTACAACATTTGGCTAACCTTGGGTCCTCCTTCTTTGTGTTGGTTACATATTTTGGTCAATCAAGTTCTGACGGAAAATACTATGCATCCTTAAGGAGAGTTCTGGTCATAACATGATACTTATGTCTATTTAGGAAACCTTATGCCCACACTCGCTTCTTTATTTTTTGGTATTTTCATTATTATACAATCAGTAGAAGAGGAATATGGGAAAATCTAAACAAGAAAACTTAAAACAAAGTTCTCTATATGCTTCGCTGAAGGAACAACCTCTCCTTCTCTCAATAAGTAAGGATCCATCTTTCACCCATAAAATGAATAAGTTCCAATGCACAATCCTCTTTAAATATATAAATAAAGGTGAAAGGCGAGAAAGGCTTTTTGCGCATAGAGGTGAAGCAAGATACTATGTCGAGGTACTGTCTAGGCTCGCTAGTAGTAGAGCAATGTTTCTGTTCATGTAATGATTCCATTGGGGTATTGTTTAGGCCTCCGGGAAATTGGTGAACACCGGAGATGAAAAACTATACTCTAAAAATCGAAAGCTTGTGAACTTCACTACCCTTTCTGATTTGAAACATTATGATATTGTTGAATACTATGCTTGGATTAAAACGAGAAAGGCATAACAGGGACCATGTTTATTCACAGAATAAGTGGGGAGGATAGAGCGATCTACACAATGAATTAATACTCCCTGAAGAACTAAGACCCTGCAAAGAAGAGTCAACCAAGATAGAGAAGATGGAATTCTACTAGTGTGTCGCTAAGTGTTGTGACTGCTACAACACCCTCCAAAATTTTGGCCTGCACCAAATTTTGGAGCCTACCTTGGTCTTGTATATTATTCTCACAAACATTGAGATCCATTCCATGTGTTTTCTCTATGTGTTTTGGTCCTTTTGAAAGAAAGGAAAAATGTCGTATTTTCACATGTTAGCTGTCACATAATGTGTAAAATATTGTTTTGGTGGTTTCAAGGGGTTATCTCTGTGCAAAATATTTGATCTAACCATGTAAACATCCACTGCACTCATTCATAAAGTTTTAAACATTGTCGCACAAGTGTAGTCATGGTTGTTGCAAAGTGTATCTTTGGTGTTGCACTTATCGTAAATCATCGCAAAGTTGTCACAATGAGGGCAAGATATTGTACATATTTCCTGGATAATCTATGTTGTTGTGTCACCAAGTATTCTAAGTGTGTGATCACAGTCGAGTCTTATCACTGTTCACATCAACCTCACCGATCCCGCACTGAGTCAATTTCTGAAAGTTCTCTGACCAAAAATCCTAAGCCTCATCTAACCCTCCTGAAATGTGCATTGCAAATTCTCAGCCCTCTAGCTATGACCCTACCTCTTGAGACTATGAAATTCACAATTATTTCCTCCCAGGACTATGCACTACGCAGTTTTTGTGCTAAAGCCCTAACCTTGTCCTCCAAAATTGCGTAATTCATTCCCCCAACCTGGCCTCAACTATGCATTATAAAATCTATGGCCTCAAGCTCAGCCCTTGAGCTCTTGAGTTGCAGAATTACGCAATCGTCCAACCTACTCTGCCTTCCAGAACTGTGCAATAGGTTGAATCAGTACCCAATCCCTCAGCCTAGCTCACTAAGCTCCTAGACTGCGTAGTTTTCTTCCTTAGTCGAACATGAACTATGCATTGTGCAGTCTCAAAGCTCAAGCTTTAGCCCTGATTTCCTAAGCTGCACAATTGTGTAGTCACTGAGCCTCTCCCTCATACTACCACCCCGTTCAGGCTCAGTCAGTAGATCAACATGCACCATCTTAGAATAGAGACTTATGGGACTTATTTCATCTCTTGATGAGGGAATTGTATATGTATGTACCCTATCATACCATGACAGGATGATGAAGAAGGAGATGAAAGGGGGAAACATCCTGAAATACATATTTGTAGATGATCATGCAAGTTGATCAATGAAGTGAAAGAAAAGGGACACCAGTTTGCGACCACAACTCAAGACTTGATATCATTGAAGAATCCTTACCTCTAGGACATATGAAAGTGGAGAGAAGATCATCCTCAAGAAGACACATAGTAAGGAGCAGCAAGAGTGGCTTCACTTTTTCCTATCATCAAGAAGTCCATGTCAGCAGTGTCTTATCATGTCATGTTGTAAAGTGAAAGTCCAAAGGACATTCAAAAAATATGAAGAGTCATGTAAACTTGAAGAGTCACAAGGACGGTGAAGCATCACATCCCCATTGGTTATATATACACCCTCATTATATGAGCAAAGGACTTTCACCTTCGCTCCTCCCGCAAGGCATTAGAGAGAAAAGCTAGTTCTTTTGTGGACCAAGGAGTGGCTCCAACGCTCCACTATTAGAGCTAGTGGTGTTCGTTGTATACATGTGTCTTGGGACTTTTATTTAATATCATAAGCCTCATGGTGAGCATGTTCTTCATGAATGGATTATGAATATTTTTAAGAGTATTCTCTGGATGTTTGTAATTCATGTTTTCTTTCATCTGTGCTAAACTAGTTGAACTATTTCGATTATTTTAGTGCTTATCTTATTGATAATGTGTTGTAATAGTTGCGATGACTATCGTATATTTGTGGACTATTCTGCTGGATGTTAGAAAAAAATTTCTTGTTCACAATGGTTGAAATGACCATCACATCTTTGTGGACTATTTTGTTGGATGTTATACAGATATTCTCTATGTCTGTGTGTCTCTCTACTAGGGTGGTACTATTACCTCTCTCCTAGAGGCTCACTTTCCTTTCCTTCTACAATAGTAATCATAACACACATACATCCAAACTCTCACCAGGAATACTCACTTGTTGATTCAATATTACCTTCGCATTACTCTCTTGTGCTAAAATTTGTAGCTAAGGAAAACCTTTAAGAATATATGGAAGTTGGGCTGATATCTCGGATGGGGCTCTTTTTCCAAATGGTGTGAGGTCTAATTGGGACTTCACATCAGCGAAAACACCTTGGTTGATGGATTTCCAGCACCCTCAAGACACTGGTAGAGTTTTCTTACAAAAATGGGTATCAAGAGTCACTGAGGATCAGTCTGTTTGAGGAAATTTATGGGCAGAGTTGTAATACTTGAATTATCCAGTGAACAGGGTACAAATCGAACTAGATATGTTGACAGAAATGGAACAAGAAATGCAGGTTATTAAGAAGAATGTAAAGGAAACATAGGATAGACAAAAGAGGTATGTAGATCAGTACAGGCCATTTAAAGGGTTTCACGTTGGTGAGCATGTGTACCTGCACATGAAGCCTAAGAGGATCTCCTTGAGGATTGGATCATGTGGCAAGTTTCCACCTTGATATTGCGGGCCTTTTGAGATCCTTGAGAGGATTGGACCAGTGGCCTACAAACTTTTAGTACCACCGACAATGAAATTCCATGATGTTTTCCATGTTTCATTTCGTAAAACGTATGTGAAATATTTTGATCACGTGATTGATTGGTCTCTATTGCAAATTTATCTAGAAGGATAATTCCATCTAGAACCTCAGTGCTTATTGTAGCGGAAATAACTCATGCTCCAGAACCGAACAATCAAGCATGTTAAAGCTCAGTGGAAGATCTTTGGGCCCGATGAAGCTACATGGTTGATGGTTTATTAGATGGGGGTGTGTATCCTTCATTTTTTATTAGTTATGGTAAATGATTTATGTTATATGTACACATTTATGTATGGATGTTATTTTAAAACTACAATGAGATGGGTTATAAATCTCCAATAAGAAATATGGTTATCATGTTGTCATGGTTGTCATGTTGGTTTTTCTTTTCAACAGGTTATTCATTGTAAATACTATATCGAGCTATGTTATAGAGATCCATGGGAAGTATGTTTTGTTTTTTAGCGGTCTTTCTTGTTATATGTTTCATAGAATAACGAGGATGGTGATCCCATAAAGGGGAGGGGTTTGTAACATCCCTGGGTTAAAATTTCATTTAATAAAGTTAATAAAGGCAAAATAAATCCAAGGTAATGAGACATGTAGTCCAAACTCAATGTTGGGAAAAACATACTAGTAGGTGTCAATTTTGGTTTATTATGACTAACGAAATTGGTAAAGGCATTGAAAAGGAAAAGAGGCATTATTTGGAATATTATTTACGAAAATAAAGAAAAATATGAGAAAAGGGAGATGAAAGGTAACATGTTCGCATGTGATGAAAATTGAAGGAAAATAGAGGAAATTGAAGAAAATAGAAGCCTTAATAATATAAAGGATTCTGAGGATCAGTTCACAACCTTTTATGAATTTATCTTAGAGCTCTCTTTATTCTCTCATACTATTGCACATTTAGATAATTCTTAAAGTACTCTAGAATTGGAGAAAGGAAATAAAAGTAAGGACAAGAAGGCAAAGGAAGGCAAGGGACACACAAGGAAAAGTTGGATCAAGTAGCTTCAAAAGGAATACTTGCAAATAACAAGTTGCATGTGTGATTTCCTAGCTGGTTTGTAAATGCATGGTACATGCATGTGTGTATTTGGTTCTCTTGTTGTAATTGGTGTGGGTTTTTCCAGGTGTGACAGTGGTTTCAACTTTGCCTTGCAATTTCCATATATCCATGGTGTGATGGGGTTCTATCATTTGGTTGAGCTTTAGATTTTTGGATTGTTTTGAAACAGGGTGAGATGGTCTCAAACAATTTCCTAAGGGCCTAGGAATCCCTGACCAATTTTGGTGGGATTGTGGTAAAGCCTGAGGGTGGAGAGAAGCAAAGTCCTCAAGCTAAAGCATGGTTGTTTATCTTCTTGTTTTAGGTCTAGGAATCCCTTGACCAATTTTGGTGGGAGTGCGGTAAAGTCTGAGGGTGGAGGTGGCTTAACCTCCGGGAAGCCCTAGTTGTTTTTTTATGAGTCCCATATTCATGCTTGGAATATTTCATGGGGGTGATTAGCTAAAAGAAATATTTGGTTCAACTCAATCTATGGTCAGGTGGTACGTGGAAGTCCCTAACTTGATTGAATTTTTCATATGTTCATAAGAGCTCTTTCCCTCTTGTATTTCATGATTACTAGTACTTGTTATTATGTGGCTTTGATGGTTGTTCTATCATGGTTATTATTTTTCTCATATGTTGGTTATAAGTGTGGTTCCATAACAGGTTCAAACTATGGCTCTTGATATGTTTGATATGTTGATGAATGGTTAATGAGTGCATGAGATAACAAATGTTATTGCATCTATTATGAGAGGGCATTAGAACTTTCTGATGATTCTCAGATAAGTATCAGACACCTATTTTTAGATATGCATTCATGACCTGTAGATTACATGTTCTCAAAATGTTTGACGAAATGAATGTTATGGTTAGGCCTGGTTAGGTCAAGTCTCTGACTGAAGTTTGAATGTTTAGCTTTGTTGTCATGTCATTTATGCATATTAGAAATTACAAGAAGTTTTGGGTAGTGGTCTGGAGGCTGACCTAGAATTTAGGCTAAGAATCTAGGATTGCGTGCTCCTAACTAGAAAGTTTGGGTTGCAACCACATGGATGCAAGCTTATACATGTGGTTGGAAGATCCCAACTATATAGATGCCTTGGTGTGGGAATGATTAAGGGCTCAGGCAAAGGGAAAGGTGGTACAACTAAGGATTTGTCCACCTGGGGTGGTTTCTTAGCCTCTGAGTGACCTGTAGCCCCTGTAGGATGTGTGAGATGTCAGTTAGTTGTTAGTATTCAACCCCACTTCCTCAATGGGACCTAGAAGGTTGGGCGATGTCATAGTAGCTCTCCATCTCATGTTTACCTTGGCAGGCTGGTGAAAGTGGGTAAATATGGGAGGGGTTGTTACAGGAACTGTCCACCTAGCCAAAGTGGAAAATTATGCTAAAAGAATAGGATTTTCATAGGGTGATCAAAGCACAAAGAAAACCTTTCATATTCTTTGACAGAGCATCCACAAATAATCGAGGAAAGGTCAAGGCATGGGGTATCATCACCAATTCTAAAGGAGATGAAGAAACATCTTTTGAGTGGTGTCTCAAGAAAGAAACTAAGAACTATGTGGAGGATTACACCCTTCTTCTGGGTGTAACCATTTTTCGAGAATAGTAGGAAGTTCACCCCATAATTTTGGGTGACTTAGCACTACTTATAAGCCAACTTATCAAGGCATCTACTGCCAAAAATGTAGAGATAGATCAAATTTTAATTTGAATTAGACACCACCTTGCTTGATTGGAAGGGACCTCCTTTTATCATGTTTTAAGAATGAACAATATATATGTGAATAGAGAAGAAAATAAAGCATGCCAAAGAAATCAAGGAGAAGCTCAGAAAAAATGATGAAACAAATCTAATCCTTATTCCATGATCACGAGATATAACACCAGCAACATGGTGGAGTTGTTCCATCTTTACTAAGATCCAATTTGAACACATTCAAATGTGACATCCACAAACTTCAATCTCATAAATCAACATCCAGTACTCCAACTTCTCTTCTCCCAAAAAATTCAAAAGGATGAAAATATCATATCAAATCCCTAAGAAATTTTTCCTCCCTAGTTAACATCTTGAATTCATATTGCGATCTCTCTAGCCTCCTTCACATCAGACACAAGCTAATCGATTCGAGCTACAAATATCACCTTTCCTAGTTTCCTTCTCATTATTTTTCAAATCCTCCTTATTGTTTCTTGCTTCCAAGCTCCCTCATCTTCATCTACGATTTGAAATGGACCATGTCGGATCCTCGGGTTCCTCTTGCAAATGTTGTGAAACCCTCCAGGAAGACTTGGTCCGAAACAAAGAACTTCAAAAGCAATGGAACACCTAATGCAAAGAAACCTGTAATTCATAATCTGAGAGTCTGCATAAAAAGGAAACCTCTCTCAAGGAGGTGCTCAATCAATGTAATCAACACTACAAGAACGTTGACAATGAAATCCCTTCTTGGGGGAAATCATCTCTGCACATCAATGCAGAATTACTACCCTAGAGCATTGGAATTGCTTTCTATAGTGGAATACCTCAGAAACGAGCAAATCTAACAATTGAGATCAGTATCGCGTTGCAATAGAGGATAAGTCCATCAACTAGAATTAATAATGATGAATAAACACAAAGTACAAGAATGCAAAGGTAGTTCTCAAAACAATTTTTTCTCCTAAACATGAAACGAAAATATTTATTTTTGTTGTTTTAGTATGTTCCTCGCTATAAAAGAAACGATGTATATTCAGATGTCAGTCTTAGATTCAATAGGAGTAGTCATGTAGCAACCCTATCTTTGGATCCATATCCCTCCCTTGAATCTATGTACTCATGCTACCAAGCCTTGATATTTGTTTCGATAATAATACAAAATATTTTCTTCTATGATATTGATCCAAGTGGCTTAGGAAAGGCTCAAAAACAAAAGTCTTCATATTTCATTCAAAACAAGATAAGAACATAGAGTTTGTCTTCCTGATTCCAATAATGTAGAAGATACTCAAATCTGACTTTGTATGCTTAAGATATTCACAGTCAAATTTTTCATCAACTTGGCCCTACTAGCTAAATTTAGCAAATCACTAACTAAAGTTGGAAGTTTGCTAAATATGGAGGTCTGGGGAAATTTGGCAGAATTTGCTAAATTTGGAAGTCATTAAATAAGCGGAAATTTTCCACTTTGCGTTGGTTGAAACTGATGAATGTGTTGCCTCTTTAATTTTGTCGACAACCCCCAAAATCCCGACCAATGAGTATTTTTTGTTTATTATTTTTAAAATAGAATCAAAATAAAAATAAGGCCAGTGGACCTCACGAACCCACCAACCTACCCCACCATGAATTATATAATAAACATGTAAAATTGGGGGTGGTCCACCAAGTGGCAGACCCACCACCCTGATATGTATTATTAATGGTATACGTTAAGAGGGGTCAGTGGGGATCAAACCTGCTTGGCTGATTCGACAAGCCCTCCCAATGGGCGGCCCGAAAACATAACTACCAACCAATAACACACCATATAAAAAAAAATGTTGTGTAAAAGCTGAAACATCAAATATTATGGGGAGCCTACGAGGTTGGAACTTGGACTTGCCCCAACATATTTTGTTTGACCACCAACGACCCATGACCCTTCACATTGATTTTAATGCCTAAAATTTTTATATAAAACAATATTTTTTCATTTTTCCAACTATTGGAGAGTTGAAAGGAACCATGAGCAGGAGGCAGTGGAACCCAACCTAGCCAGGGCACAAATTTCAAGACAGAGAATATTTGAGGGGAATATTCCCTAGTATATTCTTTATGTCAATTCCTTGAAGAATCTTAGAGATCCCTGGTGGGGGAATTTTGACGGTGTCAGAATTATGCCAAGTTTATACTCATTTGAACCATAATTTTGCCTTGTGATCAATTTCTTCATCTAAGCAGTTGAATTTCAGTCAACCCACAAAAGAGAATCTCATGAGGAATCTAAAAGATTCTCGAGGAGCCCAAATTTGACTGTGGCAGAAAGGGGTCATGATTATACTCAGATTTCATGATTTTTCACAGGGAACACAATGGTGCTTGTCATTTCTTCATCTGACTAGCCGATTTTTAGGCTTTCCGCAGACTTGGAGGTACAAGGTGTATTTTCTCTATGTGTTCATTTGATTTTGTTGAAATGATTTGGTTTTTAGATCCATGTACGCCACTTTGTGAGAGGATCATTATATGCCACTTTATGTGAAAGATTGCTCCTTTGTCATGCTAGAGGACAACTTGTGAGTGAGATTTCTTATATAAGAACATCTCTTGGGAAGATACTTACCACTATAGATAGAAGGGGTTTCATCCTTATAATGACAGAGATTGCATCATGTACATATTATCTTCTTGGAGCAATTAATGAAGCACCCTCCCCACTCTTCACACTTGGACCGAAGACGTAGCCCACATTGGGTGAACTTCATTATCATATCGTGTGTTTATGGTTGTTCATGATTATTGCTTCTTGTTTCATGATTTATGGTTTGTTGAAGTTGTTTAGAATATGCATTGCTCATGATTTCACAAGAAAATGTAAGTGTGAGTAAAAGGTCTTATATGTTGGGGACATTTGTTTGAAAGCATCCACGAAATATTTTGGGATATATATATAAACCAAGAGACATGTATGCATCTAAAATTTGAGACATAAAGGGAAGATATTCAAACATTCTCAAAGCATTTGTTGTCCACAAACAGAAGTGTGCATGCCAACTACTGGTGTCTCTTATCTAATTCATATATATAGGAGAAGGATAGTAAGCCCAAAAATCATTGAGAATGAGAGAAATTTTTAACATGAAGTGTTAAATTGTTGTATACCTTTGGAATATTATTTTGGATTACACACACAAAGACATATATATGAAGAAAAAGGGAGAATTTTATTGAATAATTTAACTAGTCATTTAATGACTAATCATAAGTGTTAAAATAAGCTAATTACTCCCTCATGAGGAGTTGGCTAAAATTAGAGAGTCAGTTAACTGAATGTTGAGTGTTGAAGTGCTGAGCGTTGAGTCAAGTCGAGTTAATTCATAGTCGAACTGATAGTGTGTGGTTGCATGTTAAGTTCTGTGATTGCATATCAAGATATTTCAGGTGATTCGCTAGTTGGAAAAGGTTAAATACCCTTCACTAGGTTCATTGTAATTATTAAGTTTTGTGTGATCAATAGAAGAGTCGCAGCTCGTGTGTTTTGGGTGAATTTTATGTTTTAGCTTCTTTTCCTTTCCAACAAATTGGTATCAGAGGTGAGGAAGGATCACAAGATCTATAGTGCCTACAAAGCCAGTGAGAAGAGGACCAAGAAAAGAAGGTCGGCAATTTTTTTAAATTGCATTACTAATTTGTGAAACTGTTAAAAGGCACACAAATTTCACACTTAATTAGTATAAAAACTACGCATGTTTCGTTTAACTATGATTCTGTGAAAATTCGTGTTAATTTCACAATTCGTGTTAATTGCACAGTTTCTTATTTGTCGGGGGTGCGCACACCTCTTGCAATATTAAATACGCGAAAAGGTAAAATCGTGTGGGTTTATTTCACGAGTTTCAAGCTTCATCAAAGTCACGTTGGTGGTGACATTAAAGAGGTTAAACATAAAAAATTAAAGAGGTTAAACATTAAAAAAAAAAAAATTGTTAATGCATGTCACATGGTGGCTTAGTTTGAAAAAAAAAAAAAATTATAAAAACAAAATCTAGTGCTTATTAAAAAGGAGTTGGGCTTATTAAAAAAGGGATTTATAAAGTTTTTTTTTATATAAAGGATTTTTTATATAAAGTTCTTGTTTATATAAAAGAAAATATATTCAAGGGTTTTATAAAAGGTAGGAGTTTTTGAGGAGTTTTGTGGAGTTTATAAAAAGAGAAATTTAGGGTTTTTAAAAGAGATTTTTGAGGAAAGATGACTTTCTCAAATTTCCAGCCCTAGTTCCCGTTGTTTACAAGGAAAGATTATGATGTGTGGGTCAATAAGATGGTTACCAATTTTAACGCTCATGATGTTTGGGATTATGTTTAGCTTGGTTTTTCAGAACAAAGAATAAAGCAGAAGAACAAGCTCTCAGTAATGCAGAGAGGGAATAATGGAAGAAAGACAAGAAGAAGAATGCACAAGTGTTGCACCTTATCCAGTAGGTAGTGGACCAAGCATTGTTCTAGAAGATTATGATCACTTATTCAGCAAAGGAAGCATGGGATACTTTGGCGACAAGCTATAAAGGTATGGCCAAAGTCAATATTGTTAAGTTGCAAAATAATAGGAGATATTTTGAAAGTCTGCAGATGAAGGAGACAAAGGACATCAATTCTTTCATGAATTAGGTCATGACTGTCGTAAATAAGTTAAAAGTCTATTGTGAGGAAATTAAATACCAAATAGTGGTTGAGAAGGTCCTCAGATCTTTGTCTACCAAATTTGATGTTGTGGTAGCAGCCATAGAAAAAGCCAAGGATTTTGCATCATTGACAGTTCATGAGTTGATGGGATCAATTCTATCACATGAGGCAAGGATAGACAAAAATAATGATTCCACTTTAGAGACCACTTTCAAAAGTCAGGTTTCTATTTCAAGAGACAGAAGTCAAGGAAGAAGTAGATCCAAAGGCAGAGGATGAGGCGAAAGATATGGTGGTCAGAGAGATGGCCGAGAAGAGCATGAACATGAAAGTCGAAGAAACTGCAGAAACTTTAGCAATAATCAAAGGTGAGATGTTATTATTGCAATAAATTTGGTCACTATGCTCGTGATTGCAGGAAGAAGATAGATGATCAAGGGACCCAGAGAACTAATGTCACTACATAGAGTACTAACTCCATGTTCCTAGCTTGTCATACCATGCATGAACCATCTAATAGTGTGTGGCTATTAGACAGGGGTTGCAATAACCAAATGACAAGGAACAAGAATTTGGTTTCAAATTTGGATCAATTTGTGAAAACAGAGGTAAAGTTGGGGACTGACAAGATAGTGGATGTAGATGGAAAAGGAGTGGTCAAAATTTTGATCAAGCAGGGGGAGCCGCAGATAATATCAGAGGTATATTATGCTCCTAGTTTCAAACATAATTTGATAAGCGTTGGTCAATTTATGCATAAAGGTTATAATGTTATCTTTCAAGGAAAAGAGTGTGTTATATATTACAATCCCCCAAGCAAGCAGTTGATAGCAAAGGTCAAGATGGCGAGGAACAAACTCTTCCCTCTAGTTATGAATTAGAGTGATCAGGTCAGTTCTTTTACAGTTGCATGTTCTAATGATTATTGGTTATGGCACTTTCGATTTGGACAATTGCACTTTTTTGGTTTAAGATTGTTGCAGCAGAAATAAATGGTCAAAGGATTACCTCCCATCAAAGAACCTGGTAGTAATTTTGAGTGTTTCATCTTGGGAAAGAAACACCATGAAATTTTTGCAAAGGGAGTTTCATACAGAGAAAAGAAACCTCTTGATTTAGTGCATACAGACTTGTGTGTATCTATGAGGACACAGTCGATTGGTGTGTAGGTTTTAACCCTGTACAGAATTTACCTGCATTCGAATTCTAAAACACATAAAATAAACAATGTGAAAGCATAACACATAAAACACATATACACAGAGATTTTCCCATGGATTCCAAAATCGGGACTACCAGCTTGATTTTTCATTATGTTCCTTTCAATGTTATAATACATATTTATACATGCCAAAGCATCCAATACCATGGACCGAAAACCATTGCGTCCAAAAAACATGTGCGAAAATCAATCACAAAACCATACGTGGGTCCGCCCAACCTAACATAGGTTCCAAAACCAAAATTCTCTGGGGCGATGCCCCAGACCCCATAAAGTGGGGTTACCTGCACCCCTCAAACCCCCCAATTAACTATGTGAGCTAGTCATGGAAAGAATATAACACAACCCAACATTCTCCCACTTGTTGTTTTATTTCCATAGGGGGCCACATTAGAGATTAGTCATTTATCCAGCCCTGCAACACCCATTGTTTCTCTACACCAAGAGAACTTCTCAGAGCTCATAGATTTTGTTAATGCATCTGCAGTATTATTCAAAGTGTCCACCTTTATGAGCAACACCTTTTTGTCTTCTATCATATCCCTCATAAAGTGATACTGAACATCAATGTGCTTTGTCTTTGAATGATATTCAGGGTTCTTTACCAAGAAAATTGCACTTTTGTTGTCACAGTCTATCCTTATAGGTCCCTGTACTAACCCCATACTTGAACACAATCTGTGCAACCAGACTGCTTCCTTGCTTGCATGAGTGGTTGCCATGTATTCTGCCTCTATAGTTGATAGTGCCACTACAGATTGTTTCTTACTCATCCAATTGACTGCACCTCCAAATAGGTTAAACACATACCCACTTGTAGATCTTCTCTGATCTAGATCTCCAGCCCAGTCTACATCAACAAAGCCACGAATATCCAACACTTTGTCCAATCCTGGTCTTCCTTGGTAGCACAAACCATAATCACTATTGCCATGCAAATACCTGAAAACCTGCTTCACTGCTGTCCAGTGCTCCTTCCCTGGTTTTGACATAAACCTACTCAATATTCCCACTGCATGTGCAATGTCTGGTCTAGAACAGACCATCGCATACATCAAGCTACTAACTGCACTTGGATATGGAACACGAGACATGTACTCTTCCTATTCTTGTGTCTTGGGACACTGTTCAGTAGATAACCTCACGCCTACAGGAATAGGTGTAGAGTCTCAAAGAAGGTATGTTTTGATGGTTATTTTAGTATCTTTTTTATTAGGATATACAAACCTTTCTGCATTTTAAACTTAGATAATGACGAAACACGTGAGGTTAATAGGCAAAACTGATAATTGTCGTTCTTACGTGCAGGAAGGAGGAAAAGCAGAAATTAGCCATCTCAAAGGGAAAGACAAAGAGGAGCTAACTGTTGTCCCTTTGACGGGGAACCGCAAACAGACCAGATCAAAACGGACCAACCCAGAAAAGGAAGCGGAGATACCAGTTCGGAGCAGAAAAGGAAAGAAGTGACTCAGGGTTAATGATTCTGCGAATCCCTCAGGATCTTAGATCCTGAGGGATCGCTATTTTATCTATTTTTTGTATCTAGATATCTCCGTCATCATCCTTATATAAGAGATAGCATTGTTGGCTATAAAAAAAGTTCTGTTGTAATTCCTTTTTAATAGATCAAGACTATGATCTTTATATCCTGTTAAGACTTGCTCTGCTGTAAGTTTATTTCATGCATTAATACAGACTTGGTTACTCTTTTATCTTTGATCCTGGATCAACTTTAAGCGGTGTACCCCTGGAGGCTAAGGGCCCGGCCCTGGAGGACACTTGCTCTTGTACCATTACGCGTGGTTTCTGTGTGGTTTGATAATAGGCGTGATCTGGTAATCTGTTGTGTTTTATGAACATTATATTACATGCTCTGTTATGTTTAACTTGTTTAATGTTCCTACAAATTGAAGTCTTATATTGACACTGCATTATGTTACCAATTTATTAAAGTGTTGATTAATCTCTACAGGATCGTATCACTCTAGTACAGAGTTCATGGTGATTGTGTTTTAGCATTATGACAAGTTATCTTGAGAAATCTGATTTCAGATGATTATTGAATGTTACTGTTTATATCTTGAAATGCAATCGCATGCGTTTATTCAGATCAATAACAAAAGCAGATTGAGCACGTTGTGTTTCTAGGGTTGTAATTCCTTTGAGACTGCAGGATTGATGTTTTGATTGGAGTAGTTAGATAGAATCACAGCTTGATGAACTTGGTTATTGTTTATTCTAGTTGTTGTTCCATTTAGTTGTTGTTCCATTTCTGAATTGCTGTCCCATTTAGTTGTTGTTCCATTTTTGAATTGTTGTTCCATTTCAATCGCTCGTCTATTTCAAGATTGCTGATTTGTTGTTTCATTTACTTGCCATTTCTTAAGGACAGACTCAGGCTGTAGTGAGTGTCAGCTTCTACTATTTGGCTCCCATACCTCTGATCTGCTCCCATCAGTTATGAAAGGGATAGGTTATTGCCACAAAACCCTTGGCTGATGTGGTGTTCCATTTCATCGTTATTTCCTTTACTTGCCGTTTCATTTATATTCATCAAGGACGCTCTCAGGCTGTAGTGAGCCCCAGCATCTGCTACCTAGCTCCCAGACCTCGGATTTGTTCTCGTCAGTTATGAAAAGGATGGGTTATTGCTACCGAACCTTCGACTGCTGCAATGCTTGGTGTGATTTAGCCTTTTGAAGTAGTTAAGTTGTAGACATGCAGCCATTTACTTTTGTAGCCTTTAAGTAGCTGTACTACAAGCATTACTCTGACAAGTGCTAAGCCTCAGACTGAGACACTCTTTTGAAATAGCAAGACGTTCCCGGATTGACATTCTAATGTGAGGTAACTAGAGGTGAAAGAGACCCTTTTTATAGCTCTACATTTTGGCGCCGTTGCTGGGGAAAGAGTGTAGCCATTTGTCTTTTTCAGGGTAGTGTACGAACCTGCTAGGGAAGAATTGGGTTTTGAAAATGGAAGGTAAGAACCTACGTACGGAGCATGTAAAAGCCCTGCTCCTTTGCTCGCTTTCCTGTAGAATTGCTGCTATCTACTTAAGAAAGATTTAGTAGTTAAATTGAGTGCATGACTAAGCAGAAAAAGCCGGAGAAAAATCCCAAACCTTTGCCGAAGCCAGAAAAAGCTAAGGGGCCGGTGACCCTTGGTCGAACAACATTCATAGACGAAATCTATAAGAAAGCCGAATCTTAGCCTTCAGTAGGACCTAGGAAAGTTATTTCCAGACAACCTACTAGCTCCCTTCAGGCCACAGGTTCACCATCTCTAGCCTTTGCTGAAGTGCATAGCCAAACTGACGAACAGGACTTTCAAGAAATTGAAAATTCTATTCCAAAGCGATTGCAAGAAGGGAATTTTAGTAATCTTTGTGAAGGAGAAGGGGAAACAGGGGAAGAGCCAAGATCTCCTCCTAGGATAACTCAGCCATTGAATAGCCCAGACAAAGGAAGTGCGGTAAAAATTATTATTGAAAAGATCCAATCCCCTCAGATAGGAATTCCAGATAGAGGAAGTGCTATTAAAACTAATCCTGTCAAAACCATTCCCGCTCAACCAAGGAACACTCTTCTAGATATTCCGGAAGGTTATTGGCATATATTTGACCCAATGGCTCAAAATCCACCAAACACCCAAACCTCTACATTACAATACCCCATAGTGGATTCTGCAACAAATGCCCCCATGAAAGCAATTCCCCTTCAACATATCCCTACATTTCACAGACTTACATCAGAAGACCCAGATGCATTTTTATTTGAATTTGATGTACTATGCAGGGGATATGACTACACCACTGACCCCCAGAAACTAAAATTTTTTCCCTCGACCCTGAAAGGGGCTGCTGCAAGATGGTTTATGGGATTAGGTGGTGGGGTTATAAATAATTGGGATCAAATGAAGGAATCTTTTCTAAAAAAATATCAAGATTACTGCAAGTCTAGAGAACTAAAAGATGAAATATTCCAGATGGTGGCTAGATCAAGCGAAACATTAGAAGAATATGTGGAGCGTTCTCAGTATAATTTGCAAATATCACCCTATGTATCATCACCCTTACCCGATAATGTGTTGAAAACAACATTAATAAGAGGCATGAAAGAACAATGGATTGAAACATTAAACATTATGGGAAAAGGGGATATTTATCAGGAAAATTTTGCTGACATAATTGATCTATGCATCAGGAGTTCGAGAGGCAGTACACGGATCAAACCAGCAGAACATGATCGGTTTGCAAGAGAAAACAAAATTTCATCAGAAGGAGTAATGCGGGCTGAAATCGGAAATTTATTGGAAAACTTTAAAACTGATATACTAGGAACACTGACTACACAATTGGACGTTTTGCAGGCCAAGCAAAAGCAAATGGGGGCAGAATAGAATTTAGCTATCTTCTGCCCCAAATGTAGGAAGAAGCATAGCCATAAGGAATGCCCACTAGATGCAGTCCAAGCATGCGCCATTTGTGCAAAGGATCATTCGACAGAAAGTTGTCCCTCACTACCTGGACTAAAAGCAGTATATAAGGAGGCAGAAGAAGAACCAGAAACGGTGTACATGCTCAACCAGCGTCGTCAGTGGTAGCCGCGACAAACTGGTATGTTTTCAGATCCAACTTCTTCTTTTCAGTATCCCCAGTATAATGCTCAACAGTATAATACATGGCAAAGCCAATTTCAGCCCCCATTTCCAAACTGGTCACCACAGTCATATCCTTCTGTTAATCCATGGCTAAATCAGACGAGCCAATCCGGTTGGTCGAATCCTCCTTATCCCCCACCATATTGGAAAAACAGCCCATATCCTCCACAATGGACTCCCCCTACTTCACAAAGTTCAGCCTGGCAGAATAACTGGCAGAGACCAACAAATCAGCTAGTAGGAAATGTCCCTCTCCCTCAACCTACACTGCCAGCTTTACAGCAGAATCCCCAGGCTAATCTGAGACCGCAACTCCCAGCCCAGCCCAATCCCAATTCAAATAACAGACCGGTCCAAGCACTCCAAATTTCAGAAACACCAAAAGAAGGACCCGATCTGAGGGAGTGCAATGATCTTCAGCTAAGATCTGGGCGTATTATCCAAACAGAGGGAAATAAGATAGTTCAGATTGAAGAACAGTTACTTAGAGAACATCTGTCACAAGAAGAGGATATGAATAGACAACAAAATCATAATCAAGCAACCACATCCTCTCCCCCGTCCCCAGAACGTTTAGTCATACCTCGACCGATACAACAATCTAATTTTGACATTCTGGGAGAATTACAAAATTTGTACATAAAAATTCCATTCCTTGAGGCCATTCAAGACATCCTGATATACGCAAAAACTATTAAAGAATTGTGCATAAAAAGGCCAAGCAGGAATATAATGGATAACACAAGAGTTCAAGTAGTTGGTACTTTATCTGACCTATTGTCAGGAAAGGAAACACCTATTAAGTATGAGGACCCAGGAAACCCAATAGTAACTGTTCAAATTTATGGTCAAACCCTAACCAATGCCGTAGTTGATCTTGGAGCTGCAATCAATATATTGACAACTGCTACTTGCCAAAAGCTAGGCATTACATCTGCAGAACCTACCTCAACTATGCTAGAATTGGCTGATCGGTCTATGGTTAGACCGGAAGGCATACTGCATGATGTCATGGTCTCGGTTGACTCCTGGGAATACCCAACTGATTTTCTGATAATAAACCCTAAAACCCGACTTGATGGACATCCACTGATCGTAGGAAGACCTTGGCTCGCTACCGCTGATGCCTACATCGGCTGTCGGCAAGGGAACATGATTATAACCAAGGGGGCGGATATCAAGAATTTAGTACTATATCCCCCAGCGCAGCCAAGTATCACTATAGTTAAAACTAATAGGCACCCTGTATCATACCTGACTGACAACATCAGATCTCCATTGACTATACAAGAAGCACTAGAGTTCAAAGACCGAACAAAAGATGATGCCATCAGTAATTTCATTAGTCAAACTGAACTCACATCTCGTACCTAGTGTCATATGATAAAAGCAGCATTTGATAACGAAGTAGAAGAGGAACCTCTGAAAGATGCACACGATCACACAATCCCTATCACTTCAGTTGCACATAGTAAAATTGTGGAAATCGAACCTGGAAAGACCTTAAACATTAACGCTGACCTTACACCCGAACAAGAAACAAAACTCATCTATATTTTAAGAAAATATAAAGAAGCATTTGCATGGGATTACCCTGATATGAAAGGAATTGACCCGCAGTTATGTACACACCACATCTATATAGAAAATGATGCAAGACCTGTTAGGCAGCCTCAGAGAAGACTAAACCCTCACCTAAAAGAAGTAGTAAAAGCTGAGCTTCAAAAACTTTTAGATGTTAACTTCATCTACCCTATCTCTGATAGTAAATGGGTCTCCTCGCTTGTGGTGGTACCAAAAAAGAATGGGAAGTGGAGGATCTGCGTGGACTACAGGGAGCTGAATAAGGCAACACAAAAAGATCACTTTCCTCTCCCGTTCATCGATCAAGTATTGGACACTTTGGCAGGGAAGAAATTCTTTTCTTTTCTCGATGGCTTCAGTGGGTATAACCAAATATAGATTGCCCCTGAAGATCAGGACAAAACTACTTTTACTTGTCCTTGGGGAACATTCGCCTACCGAGTTTTACCTTTTGGTTTATGTAATGCCCCTGCCACATTCCAAAGGGCTATCCTTAGCATTTTTGCAGATCTAATAAATCAAGGACTAGAAGTATATATGGACGAATTTACTCCATATGGAGATGAGTTTGATCTAGCATTGGAGACACTAGAAAAAGCCCTACAACGTTGCATAGCTACCAGGCTTTGTTTAAGCCATGATAAATGTTACATGATGATGACAGAAGGACTTATTTTAGGACATTACATTTCAGCAGCTGGCATTCAGGTAGACCCAACCAAAATCCAAATACTTTTGCTTATTCCTACTCCTACTACTCAAACAGAGGTACATAGCTTTCTTGGATTCTCTGGTTATTACAGAAGATTTATAGAACATTATTCACGTATTGCTGCACCATTGTATGCATTAACTGGTAATATTGATTTTTGTTGGACAGAAAAATGCAAACGTGCCTTCAACGATCTGAAGAAGCTCGTATCTACAGCCCCAGTTCTTCAGGGACCAAATTGGGATTTGCCATTCCAGATATCATCTGATGCCTCAGATACAGCCATTGGAGCGGTCCTTGGACAGGAGGAGGATAGAAAACCATATGCAATTTATTACATTAGCAAAAATCTATCCCCTGCTGAATTGAATTATACTGTCACTAAAAAAGAATTTTTAGCTGTTATACATGCTATCAATAAATTCAGACATTACATTACTGGATATCCCGTTATTCTGTACACAGATCATTCTGCTATAAAATATTTAGCAAATAAGCCCGTCACAAATGGAAGAATAACTAGATGGCTGATTTTATTGCAGGAATTCGATATTACAATCAAGGATCGACCCGGGAAAGAAAACCCGGTAGCTGATTTCCTCTCAAGAGTGCCAAAACCAGTCGATGCAGCAACAGCTGAAGATCAGTTTCCAGATGAGCATCTCTTTGCTGTTGCTGTTCAAACACCCTCGTATGCGGATGTCGCCAATTACCTAGCAGTAGGTAAGTTACCAAAGCATCTAACCCCTAATGAGCGAAAACAAATTGTCCAACGAAGTACCAGATTTTCCTGGATTGGGGGTTATTTGTTTCATACAGGGGCAGACATGCAAATCAGAAGATGCGTTAGACAAGATGAAATTTTTGATATATTGAAAGCATGCCATGACCAACCATGTGGTGGACATTTCGCTGATCGTAGGACTGCACATAAAGTATTACAAACAGGGTATTATTGGCCCACAATTTTTAAAGATGAAAAGAAATTCGTCCAAGCATGTGACAGTTGCCAGAGAGCGGGACGCCCTAGTCACTCAGATGAGATGCCTTTGAAACCACAGTTAGTCATCGAACCATTTGAGCGTTGGGATCTTGATTTCGTGGTACCAATCAACCCACCATCAAACCAAAAAACATACATTTTGGTGGCAACAGAGTACATCACCAAGTGGGTTGAAGCAGAGGCCTTGCCCAGAGCTACAGAAGAATCTGTTATACAGTTCCTACTCCATCTATTTGTGCGTTATGGCCTCCCTAGAGAGATAATTACAGATGGAGGACCACAGTTTGCTGGGAACAGAATAGCGACAACACTCAATAATTATCATGTTCAACATAAAGTTACCACCCCATATCACCCGCAGGCAAATGGGCAAGTAGAAAGCAGTAACAAATAATAGAGACGATTCTAACAAAAACAATTGCATCACATAAACGCGACTGGGCAGCCAAACTACCAGAAGCACTGTGGGCTTATAAAACAACATGGAGAAGCACTACTAGTCACTCACCTTATCAGCTAATGTTTGGAAAACAACCTATCTTTCCTATAGAATTTGAAATCTAGACATTACGAACAGCACAACAAGTTGGTTTAGATTTAACTGAGGCACAGACTAATCGACTACAATAGATTAACGAGCTGGATGAAATTAGGCTCTCTGCACTTCAACACACTGCTCTGATACATCAGTAGAGAGCTAAATGGCATGATGCTCTCATTAAAAACAGAGTCTTCCATGAAGGAGACTGGGCTCTTTTGTATGATTCTAGATTTTAGGACTTCCCCGGGAAACTCTAGACTCGTTGGTTGGGACCATATGAAATTCAGAAAGTGCATGACAATGGGACCCTTACCTTGACTACTATCGATGGTTCTGGATATACCTTCAAGGAAAACGGCCATCGAATCCGTCTCTATCATAAACCACTTACTCGGGAGTCCTTCTGCTAACAATTACGCCAGGATTCAGATATGGAGATCTTAGGGGAGGAAGACAAGTCTTCCCTGCCTGTAACTCACTAAAAAATCTACTTTTCTTTATAATTTGTATATAACTTATCGAATTATTTTTGTACATATTTTTTGTAGTATGTTTTTTTATTTCTGTTGTTCCTTTTCCAAAAGGAACAACACTTTTGATTTTTGAGCACTTGTGATTCTTGTGATTTTCGCTGTTCCTTTTCCAAAAGGAACAACACTTGTGATTTTTGTTGTTCCTTTTCCAAAAGGAACAGCACTGGTGATTTTTGCTGTTCCTTTTTCCAAAAGGAACATCACCTGTGGTTTTCGCTATTCCTTTTCCAAAAGGAACAGCACTTGTGATTTTTGCTATTCCTTTTTCCAAAAGGAACAACACTTGTGATTTTCGCTGTTCCTTTTCCAAAAGGAAGATCACTTGTGAATTTTGTTGTTCCTTTTCCAAAAGGAACAACACTGGTGATTTTTGCTATTCCTTTTTCCAAAAGGAACAGCGCTTTTGATTTCTGCTGTTCCTTTTTCCAAAAGGAACAACACTTTTGATTTCTGTTGTTCCTTTTCCGAAAGGAACAACGCTTTTGATTTCTGATGTTCCTTTTCCAAAAGGAACAGCACTTTTGATTTCTGCTATTCCTTTTCCAAAAGGAACAAGCACTTTTGATTTTTGCTGTCCCTTTTCCAAAAGGAACAGCACTTGCAACTTACGATTTTTGCGGTTCCTTTTTCAAAAGGAACAACACTTGTGTGTTTTTGCTGCTTCCAAAAGGAACAGCACTTTTGATTTCTGCCGATCTTTTTTTTTTTAAAAGGGAACGACATTTCCTTGAAACTACTGTTCCTTTCTCCAAACGAACAGCATCTGTGAACTATTGTTATGACCTTCCTTGAAAGGAACATTACTCATACGATTTTGAAACAGCTTGCTCCCTCTACCCCAAATTAAGGATGTTTATTGCTGATGTTCTTTCAAGTCTTTTGGAATACAGCTATACATTTATGAGATTAAAGTGAAAACGCAACATACCGAAATCACTAAATCATAAATCGCTATCTTTATAAGAAACTGCCCTGACTTGGTGAAAGGATGCGGAGAAAGACATGCTTACTTATCATCTTTTGTTGCCATTGTTCTACTAACTTCGTTTTGATTGGTTATCTGTATTATGATGGTTCTTTTTCTTTAATTATCATATGGCAATAGGATCAAAAGATCTATACCTTTCTATTGGGATATTAAGACTTCTTCCACCATTCCTACTCTTAAGGAGTGTTGAACCACCCTTTGTGCATAAACAGGAAAGGCTCTCTATTAAAAAGAAGCAAAACAGAATTTCTAAAGACTGTCAAATTGCAGGATAGGAAGTCTCATTACGAGCTGACCTACCATGATCATCAGGATGGAAGCGAAGTGGCATTCCCATTAGGGCCACCACACCTGGGAAATGGTCCAAAAGGTATATCAAACAAATAATCCTTGGAACAGGAGGTCTCACCACGAGCCGGCCTGCCCACTATTCACTCCTTCCTCGTGAATGGCATTATGACTAACTGGTCACCAAGCCAGCATAGTGGCCTACATTTTGACATTGCTCAAACGCTTCCTTGCATACACAAAGGACTATGGTTCCAGGGGTGAAACAAACAACTCTGCCAAGGTTATGGACACCTGTCGGCAGCAGAGCACTGTTAATGGTATTGAAGTCGTATGTTTACACCAATAGGTAAGAAGATTACATCCTTTTGCTTCCTATGCCGTGATAATTAAATTATATAATATTACCCAACCATATAGTGCATGACTATATATCATCGCCAATCATTACGAAGCTACTGATAGCGACCACATGAGACCTTGTATTTATGGCAAATGTCTTATCCCCGAACTTCCATCAAATCACCGTAGCCCCATAATATTAAAAGTGATCTAACTTTTTACCTCGATTTCAGTATTACGTTGTTTTTGGCGAACATGTCATATATCCATAAGCTGTTCCATAAAGACCTCGCGGCAGAACAGACGCTGCTCCTTTATTTGACGGCTGGGACAGCCTATCACTTTGCGGGGGGGGAAGGTAACCTCATCATTCCCCAGAGTACGTGTCAGTCCGTTATTTGAAAAAATTTTGTACTGAAGCACGGCATGGCTCAACGGTATGATCTTTTGCTATTTTTTTTTCCTCTGCATGAGCTAACGTTCGAAGCTATTTCCATTACATACGTTGTTGCATTTAAATTTGAACGAGGAATACGCTACCAGCTTCTCTGCGCTTCAACAAACAGCTGTTGTTCCTTTAAAAATTGGCAGCGAAACTATGGGAGGAAGGTCAGTCCGCCGAGAACCGCAAACATTAACTATTTCGGCTGCAGCCCGAAGAATCCTAGAAAGAGTAGGATGGTTGACCTATTTCAACCGCCTGAAGGAGTCTAATGAAATAATAGCAAGAGAATTTTTACAGAACTTACAGGAAGAATACTCCACAGCAAGAGGAAGGTGAATTGAAGTCACCAACGACATAATAGCAAGAGTCACGGGACTACCGGCCACGGGACCAGTATGGACAATAAAGAAGGAAAGGCTGCAGAAGATTTTGGAAATCTTTCAGGACGAGGGTCAGAAGTTGACAATCCGAGGAAAGGGGGTGCTACCAACAATGCTAGGAGAGCCATGGGCGGAATTGGCAAAAATCATCCAAAGCTACATCACTTGTGAAGGCAGAAAAGACGTGGTAAGACTACGACATCTTAAACTCCTAGCTGTCTTAAAACAAAAATGTTATGTGAATTTGCCTGCATTGTTGAATTCTCTATTGCATGATGTCACACGAAGTATGAAGAAGGCACAGCACGTAGAATCAGTTATTAGCCACCACGGATTAATTCGCTTGATAGTAAATTACAGTCTCACCCAGCAGCAGAGCAGCTGGGCAGAACTAATTGCTGTTATCAATAAAGGGACGACCACATCTGGACATCCGAAAAAACGAAAACGAGTTGATAACACATCCCAACGTCCAGAGAAACGAAAACAGGACACTTGCACAGAGGTGCAACCTGAAAAACAATCTGAAAAACGACCCAAAAAGCGGAAACATGACGCTAGTACACCCGAACAACCAGAAAAATGTAGAAAGTCAGCAAGGCTCGCAGGGTTGCAAGGAGGGCTGAAGGAGCCCCAGGCAAGCACGAGCCAAGCAATAGAAATCGAAGATGAGCAGTCTGCAGAAAGCAGTAACGAAACAGAACAGTCCGCAAAAACAGAAACAGAGGAAGAAGGCAGCGAGGAAACAGAGCAGTTTGCAGAGACAGAAACGGAAGGAGAAGATGCCGAGGAAGAAGAACAGTCTGCAGAAACAGAAACGGAAGAAGAAGACGTCGAAGGAGAAGAGCAGTCTGCAGAGGCAGAAACAGAAGAAGGAAAGGAGGATCCAGAGCAATCTGCAGGGAGAGAAGAAGAACAAGATGAGCAGACTGAAGAAAAAGGAGACGAAAAGGAAGAAGTTGAGCAGTTCGAGCAGGAGGAAGGAATGGAACAGCAGGAAGGGAGCCCATTACAAGACCCGTTAAGGGAAGATGAATTGGCCGACATTTTGGCCAATATGGGTGAATATGGCCAACCCCTGAGTCCATCAAACCTCCATGCCGAAGAGAAAACCCAGGAGAAAGATGCACCCGAGGAATTGCATGAAGAAGAGGCAGAAATAGAAAACTTGCCCGTTCATAATGAGAAGATATTAGAAAATGCTGAGCAGGAACAACCCGTTCCTAGTCAGAAGCCACCAGAAGAAAGTCCAGAGGAAATAAGGGCAGAAGAGGGATCAACCCAAGAAATAACGGAGCCAAGTAAGGTTCTTACCCCGGAACAGTTACCTCAGGAAGAAAATCAGGAAGCCAGCCACAATCCAAACCGCAGTGAACAGCCTGCTATTCCTTCGGAAGAGATGATGGAAATAAGGGAATTACGAAGGGAAAAGCAGACATTGTTGAACATAATAGCCCAGCTTCACCAGCAGATTAGGATTCTAAAAGCAAGGCAAAGGGTGAAGGGGACTTCAAGAAGAAAAGGTCTGACTACACCAGTAAGGCCCCTTAAGGGCAGGAGGCGAAGGACCAGAAGCCGTCCCACTGCTCAAAACCCTGACAGAAGCCAAACTGCTGTTCCAAATGAAGCTAAAAAACAAACTGCTGTTCCATTTGAAAAGGAACAGCAGTGGGCTGGAGTTCGTGTTAAAATTGAAAAGGATGATAAGATGGTTCAGACGGAAGCACCACCATTGGGAGTAATAAGGGCTCTGAACTCAAAATAGCATAATAAGAAAGTTCAAGTAAAGCTCCTGGCCTCCACGGATGCATGGAAGAGAGACCCGAAAACAAGAACCCTCCACCAACATTTGAAGCAGGCCCAGCAAGAAGCAGAAAAGCTCAGGGAGCAAATGGTCCCCCGAGAAAAATATGAAGAATTACAGCAGCAGCTAAGGAACGTCAACTTATCTGAAAGCCAAGCTTTCGAAGGATGGAAAAGGGAACAGGAGAAAGCTGCCAAGATAACTCGTAGATTAGATGTAGTTATCAAACAAATGGATACCTTGTGTTCTTTATATAATGACATTCTAGCATGTAGAGTCCCTGCCAAAAATTATGCCCTATTTTTAGTGGAGAGGTATTTACAATTGAAAATAAAGGTTGTCAAAGCAGGTGCTCCTATACAGATTAATACTATGGATGATTTCATAAACTGCTGTAAACATTACGGGGTCAAAGTGCAGAGATTATTATGTGAATTTTACTTGCATAACCTTATACTAGAACAAGAGACTGAATTGAACCTAGACCCTTTTGTTGGGGACATTCAATTGAAAGCATTTATCTCATTTGCAGTTAATCAAATTAAATGGCTCAAAGCTTATAACGCTTTTCACAAACAAGAGAACGGATTAGATCTTTGGGTAAGAGCCGAGCCTAGGGATCCAGCACAGTTATGGAGGAGTCATAGAAACCTTATGAGGGCTCCAGGAGTGATTGAAGCGCTAGGACCCATACATGAGGCAATCATTCGGCAGGGACTTGAATACTTTTCCTCTATTAAGGACCCTGCCATTAATGCAGCTAAATTTTGATATCAAGTATCTAATCTGAATATTCAGTTCAGAGAACCATTTAAATACGAGAACTTTAGACTTGCTGCTAGCCGTTTTCCCCTCTATGGTGAAATTGTTTTGAGAGCCGGGCCATCCTGGTTAGGATATAGGTTCCGGAGTCCAATCATTTGGCATCCAGCACGCGGATACCAAGCCCTATATGAGATGCCTGAGGGTCAGACAGGCCACTTCTTTGATTATTTAGTTTCGCATCACGGCTGTAGACCCTCACATGAGATTCCATCTCCAGCTTACTCACTCACTCACTACATTGCATATCAACTACAATGTTTTCATGAGGTCATGAAAAAGGGTAAGCGGGGGGGTGTGTAGAGTCTCAAAGAAGGTATGTTTTGATGGTTATTTCAGTATCTTTTTCATTAGGATATACAAACCTTTCTGCATTTTAAACTTAGATAATGACAAAACACGTGAGGTTAATAGGCAAAACTGATAATTGTCGTTCTTACATGCAGGAAGGAGGAAAAGCAGAAATTAGCCATCTCAAAGGGAAAGACAAAGAGGAGCTAACTGCTGTCCCTTTGACGGGGAACCGCAAACAGACCAAATCAAAACGGACCAACCCAGAAAAGGAAGTGGAGATACCAGTTCGGAGTAGAAAAGGAAAGAAGTGACTCAGGGTTAATGATTCTGTGAATCCCTCAGGATCTTAGATCTTGAGGGATCGCTATTTTATCTATTTTTTTGTATCTAGATATCTCTGTCATCATCCTTATATAAGAGATAGCATTGTTGGCTATAAAAAAAGTTCTGTTGTAATTCCTTTTTAAAAGATCAAGACTATGATCTTCATATCCTGTTAAGACTTGCTCTGCTGTAAGTTTATTTCATGCATTAATACAGACTTGGTTACTCTTTTATCTTTGATCCTGGATCAACTTTAAGCGGTGTACCCCTGGAGGCTAAGGGCTCGGCCCTGGAGGACACTTGCTCTTGTACCATTACGCGTGGTTTCTGTGTGGGTTGATAATAGGCGTGATCTGGTAATTTGTTGTGTTTTATGAACATTATATTACATGCTCTGTTATGTTTAACTTGTTTAATGTTCCTACAAATTGAAGTCTTATATTGACACTGCATTATGTTACCAATTTATTAAAGTGTTGATTAATCTCTACAGGATCGTATCACTCTAGTACAGAGTTCATGGTGATTGTGTTTTAGCATTATGACAAGTTATCTTGAGAAATCTGATTTCAGATGATTATTGAATGTTATTTTTTATATCTTGAATGCAATCGCATGCGTTTATTCAGATCAATAACAAAAGCAGATTGAGCACGTTGTGTTTCTAGGGTTGTAATTCCTTTGAGACTGCAGGATTGATTTTTTGATTGGAGTAGTTAGATAGAATCACAGCTTGACGAACTTGGTTATTGTTTATTCCAGTTGTTGTTCCATTTTTGAATTGTTGTCCCATTTAGTTGCTGTTCCATTTTTGAATTGTTGTTCCATTTCAATCACTGGTCTATTTCAAGATTGCTGATTTGTTGTTTCATTTACTTGCCATTTCTTAAGGACAGACTCAAGCTGTAGTGAGTGTCAGCTTCTGCTATTTAGCTCCCAGACCTCTGATCTGCTCCCATCAGTTATGAAAGGGATAGGTTATTGCCACCAAACCCTTGGCTGATGTGCTGTTCCATTTCATTGTTATTTCCTTTACTTGTCGTTTCATTTATATTCATCAAGGACGCTCTCAGGCTGTAGTGAGCCCCAGCATCTGCTACCTAGCTCCCAGACCTCGGATTTGTTCTCGTCAGTTATGAAAAGGATGGGTTATTGCTACCGAACCTTCGACTGATGCAATGCTTGGTGTAATTATGCCTTTTGAAGTAGTTAAGTTGTAGACATGCAGTCATTTACTTTTGTAGCCTTTAAGTAGCTGTACTACGAGCATTACTCTGACAAGTGCTAAGCCTCAGACTGAGACACTCTTTTGAAATAGCAAGACGTTCCCGGATTGACATTCTAATGTGAGGTAACTAGAGGTGAAAGAGACCCTTTTTATAGCTCTACATTTTAGTTAAGTTGTCACAGTCTATCCTTATAGGTCCCTATACTAACCCCATACTTGAACACAATCTGTGCAACCAGACTACTTCCTTGCTTGCATGAGTGGCTGCCATGTATTCTGCCTCTATAGTTGATAGTGCCACTACAGATTGTTTCTTACTCATCCAATTGACTGCACCTCCAAATAGGTTAAACACATACCCACTTGTAGATCTTCTCTGATCCAGATCTCCAGCCCAGTCTACATCAACAAAGCCACGAATATCCAACACTTTGTCCAATCCTGGTCTTCCTTGGTAGCACAAACCATAATCACTATTGCCATGCAAATACCTGAAAACCCGCTTCACTGCTGTCCAGTGCTCCTTCCCTGGTTTTGACATAAACCTACTCAATATTCCCACTGCATGTGCAATTTCTGGTCTAGAACAGACCATCGCATACATCAAGCTACTGACCGCACTTGGATATGGAACACGAGACATGTCCTCTTCCTATTCTTGTGTCTCGGGACACTGTTCAGTAGATAACCTCACGCCTACAGGAATAGGAAGCTTCACCGGTTTACTATCCTGCATATTAAACCTCTGCAGTATTGTTTCGACATACTTCCTCTAGTTTAACCAAAGCTTCCTCTTTTCCCGGCCTCTTTTAATTTCCATGCCCAAAATATAGTTTGCAGCACCAAAATCTTTCATGTCGAATTTGGAGGACAATTGGGTCTTCAAATCCTGGATAATTTCTTTAACATTTCCAACTAGAAACATATCATCCACATACAAGACCAAATAAATAACACGGTCACCAATTAATTTAAAACACACACAATGATCTTCTTTGCTTCTGATTAAGCCAAGTCCCTGTATAAATGTATCAAATTTCTGATACCACATCCTTGGTGATTGTTTTAACCCATACAGAGACTTCCTTAACTTGCATACCAGCTCTTTCTTACCCTTCATTGCAAAGCCTTCAGGTTGCTTCATGTATATTTCCTCTTCCAGATCCCCATGAAAAAATGTTGTCTTCACATCCATCTATTCTACCTCAAAATCAAAAGCAGCAGCAATAGATAAAAGTAATCTAATAGAAGTTACCTTGCCAACAAGAGATCAAATATCACCAAAATCAATTCTCGACACCTGGGAATAACCTTTTGCTACAAACCAAGCTTTGTATTTCTCCACCTTTCCTTCTGCATTTGTCTTCTTCTTGAACACCCATTTGCTACCAATGGGTTTCCTTCCAGCCAAAAACTCCACCAGATCCCAAGCCTTATTTTTGTGTAAAGATGCCATTTCATCAACCATGGCCTCTTTCTAGAGTTTTCCATCCTCTGAATCTACTGCTTCCTTCATAGTTCTGGGATCATCGACAATAATAGATAAAGCAAAATTTGAACAGAAAGCAGATGTACTATACCTTTCTGGCTTCCTTCTTTCTCGAACTGATCTTCTCACACCCGGAGTTTGTGGCTCTTCATCTTCTGATTCCTCCTCTACTGTAGAGTCTGATTCTTCCTCCTTTAGCTCAAACTCTATCTTCTTAGGTTCCTTTGGTTCGACTTCATGTTTAATAACATCTTTTACCTCTCTGAACACCACATCTCGGCTATATGCAACCTTCCTTGATACTGGGTTCCAAAGCTTATAACCCTTTAAACCATCATTATACCCAATAAAGATGCACTTTTCATATTTACTCTCCAACTTGGTTCATTTCTCCTTTGGAACATGTACATATGCATCACATCAAAATACCCTTAGATGTGAAAGAGAGGGTTTCTTACCAGTCCATACCTCTTGTGGAGTCTTATCCTCCAACGATGATGAAGGTGACTTGTTGACCAGGTAGCATGCAGTATCCACTGCCTCTGCCCAGAATTCCTGTCCTAACCCAACACCACTGAGCATACTTCTTGCCCTTTCCATCAACATCTTGTTCATTCTTTCTGCAACTCCATTTTGCTGAGGTGTATATGGAGCAGTCTTCTGCCGTGCTATACCACACTTATTACGGAATTCTTCAAATTCCTTGCTGCAAAACTCTCCACCATTATCTATCCTCAATGCCTTTATCTTCTAATATGTCTGACTTTCCACACGAGCCTTAAATTCTTTAAACTTGCCAAAGACTTCAGATTTCTTCCTGAGGAAATATATCCATGTATTCCTTGAGAAGTCATCTATAAATGATACATAGTATACAGACTGACCTAGTGATGGAACTTTCACAGGTCCAAACACATCACTGTGCACAAGCTCTAATATATGTTTTGCCCTCTTACTACCAGAGGGGAACTCACCCGATTCTACTTCCCATATACACAATTTTCACAAAAATCAAAATCCAGAGAGCTATTACTCATACCTTCTACCATACCTTTACCATGAAGTATTTGAAGGCCCTTCTCTCCAATATGTCCAAGCCTTTGATGCCACAACATGGCCTTCTCTCTAGAGACCACTAGATTTTCTACTCCACTTTCAGGAACCATAAAACTATTGCACCCATCAACAACCATGCTACCTTGCAGCTTGTACAAAGTTCCAATCCGAACTCCCTGCATCAATACCAGTTCTCCTCGAACCATCTTGTAGGTATCCTTCACGAACACTATTTTTACACTTGCATCATCCAACTTGCTTACAGAAATCAGATTTCTGGCCAATGCAGGAATATGAAAAACACCCGAAAGTATTCTAACCCTTCCACCTTGCAACTTCAACTTTACTTTTATGTGACCAATGATTCTAGCTGTCCTGTCATCGCCCAAGAAGACATCACCACCATCGTATTTCTCATCCTCGTAGAAAAACTCTCTATGGGGAGTGAAGTGAAAGGATGCACCTGAGTCAATCAACCATGCCTCATGATCTATATGTGTACTTGAAGAAGCCAAGTACACATCCCCACCTTCATCTGAGGTGGTTTTCGCCTCTGCAGAAGGAGCATCATCAGATCCCTTTCCTTTATCAGGAGCTTTAGATTTACAATCCCTTTTGTAGTGCCCTTCCTTTCCGCATTTCCAGCACACCACCTTTACAGGTTTTCCTGGAGATTTATATCTCCCTCTAGATTTAGATCTCCCACTCGATGACTTATTTTTGTTTCTGTTCTGCGACCGTCCTCATACAGACAAGGCATCACCATTCTGGCTCTCCATATTTTTCTATCTCATCTCCTCCGTCAGCAAGGATGAGACTATTTCATCAAACCGCAAGGCAGTTTCATTACTACCTATTGCAATAACTAGACTATCCCACGAATCTGGTAGAGAACACAACAAACTGATGCAATTATCTTCATTTGAAATTTTAATATCAACAGATTCTAACTGACTTACCATAATATTAAATGCATTCAGATGCTCTGTCACCGAGTCTCCATCTTTCATCCTCAAGTTATACAACTTTTTTCGCAGGAACAATTTATTCACCAGAGACTTAGATTGGTACAAAGTCCCTAACTTTTCCCACAAAGCCTTCATTGTAGCTTCCCCTGATACATTCAGCAATACTGAATCTGAGACACACAATCGTATTGTGCTCTTTGCCTTCCGATCCAACTTCTTCCATTCTTTGTTGGACACTCCCATTGGTTTAGTACCCGGATCTACTACAATCCACTGATCTTTATCCACCAACAGATCCTCCATCTTGAGTTTCCACAACTCAAAACTCTGACAATTAAAATTTCTCGATCTCTATCTTTCCACTGCTCGCCATCTTCTTTCACCACCAGAATCAATCTCGCAAATCTCCCACTGAACAGGGTCTACTGTAGGCCCGAGCGAAACCCCTCAGCAACAAAGGCATCCCCTTGAAGCGAAAACCTGGCTCTGATACCAAATGTAGATTTTAACTCCGTACATAAATTACCTGCATACGAATTCGAAAACACATAAAATAAACAGTGCAAGAGCATAACACATAAAACACATATACACAAAGATTTTCCCCTGGATCCCAAAACTAGGACTACCAGCTTGATTTTTCATTATGTTCCTTTCAATGTTATAATACATATTTATACATGTCGAAGCATCCAATACCATGGACCGAAAACCATCGCATCGAAAACCATGGACTGAAAACCATCATGTCCCAAAAACATGTGCAAAAATCATGCACAAAACCATAGGTGGGTCCACCCAACCTAACATAGGTTCCAAAACCAAAATTTTCTGGGGCGTTGCCCTGGACCCCATAAAGTGGGGTTACCTACACCCCTCAAACCCCCCAGTTAACTACATGAGCTAGTTGTGGAAAGAATATAACACAACCCAACATGGTGGAAGTTGTTACTTCCTCACTTTCATTGATGACTATAACAGAAAGACTTGGGTTTACTTCTTGAAGCAAAAGTCTGAAACTTTTGCAAGGTTTAAAGAATTCAAAGCCTTAGAAGAGAACCAAAGTGATCGACAGATCAAGGTATTGAGGTCATATTGTGGTGGAGAATACGATTCAAAGGAATTCCATGATTAGTGCAAACAACATGGAATCAAAGGACAATTTACAACCAAGTACACACCGCAGCAGAATGGTGTAGTAGAGAGAAAGAACAAGACAGTTATGAACATGCTAAGAAGCATGTTGAAAGGCACGAACTTGTCTAATGAGTATTGGGTAGAAGCAATTGCATGTGCTATTTATGTGATCAAAAGATCTCCTACAAAGAGTGTGATGAATAGAGTACCAAAACAATCATGGTCAGGTTTACCTTGCAGTGTATCTCATCTCACAGTGTTTGGATATGTAGCTTATGAACATGTGCCTAAGGAGCGAAGAGGAAAATTGATGATAAAGTGAAAATTGCATATTTACTGGTTATAGTGAGCAATCAAAAGCTTACAAACTATATAACTCTATCACTAAGAGGACCATAATTAGAAGAGATGTTATGTTCAAAGAACAAGAGTCGTGGAATGGTAGTATAGAAAAAACAGTTGATACACAAGTGCCACTGATGGAAGAAGATGATGTAGCAGAAAATGAGAAGCAAGAATCACAGTTGAAGACACCAAATAGAGACACACCAACAAGGACTCCAATATTTTCTGAGCAGCATGGATCTTCAAGTAGAACGACAAATCCAGGTTCTCCTAACAATCAATCAGGTGATGAATCAAGCAATGGTAAGAGAAAGATGAGAAGTCTAAAAGATATTATAATGATTTTGATGTTAGTTCAAATTTTGCATTGTTGTTATTCCAACCTTCTTCGTTTGAAGAAGCAATCAAAGATAACAATTGGGTGCAAGCCATGGATGGAGAAATTAAATCTATTGAAAAGAATGATACATGGGATTTGATTGATTTACCTAAGGACAAAAATATCATTGGCGTAAAGTGGGTGTACAAGACAAAGTTGAATGAGAAAGGTGACATTGACAAATTTAAAGCAAGACTTGTGGCAAAAAGATTCTCGCATGAACCAGGAATATACTTTGTAGAAACGTTTGCTCCAGTAGCCAGTTTGGGTATTATAAGAGTAGTTCTAGCCACAATAGCTCAGAACAAGTGGAAAGTATATAAGATAGATCTGAAATCAGCCTTCTTGAATGTAATTCTAGAAGAAGAAATTTATGTGGAGCAGCCTCCAGGTTATGAAGCTGAAGGTAAAGAAGATAAAGTTTATAGGTTGAAGAAAGGGCTCTATGGACTGAAGCAAGCGCCTAGAGCTTGGTATAGAAGAATCAGCAACTGCATGATTAAGAATGGATTCTGCAGAAGAAACATTGAGCCCACCTTGTACACAAAGGTAAATGAGCATGGACAAATTTTGATTGTTTGCTTATATGTTGATGATATTATTTTTTTTGAGTTAGATGAATTTAAAGCAGTCATGATGAAAGAATTTGAGATTACAGATCTTGGTCTCATGAAATATTTTCTTGGCATAGAAATTGAGCAATCTGAAGAAAGGAATTTTTATTTGTCAAAATAAATATGCCAAATATTTCTTTAAAAGATTCAAGATGGAAAATTTCAAACATGTCCCTACGCTAGTTGCAACGGGTACAAAGTTAAGCAAAGATGATGAAGGATCAGATGTCAATCCAACACTATTCAACAGATTGGTTGGAAGCCTCATGTATCTCATGCAAGGAGTGAGTTTTATTTCCATATTTATGGAGACTCCAAAAAACACATGTTGGAGTGCAGGAAAAAGAATTTTGAGATACATAGCAGGAACTAGATATTGTGGCATAATGTATGAAAGCACAGAAAAGAAGGATTTGATTGGATACACAGATAGTGATTTTGCAAGAATTTTGGATGATAGGAAGAGCACTTCTGGTTTTGTGTTCCATCTTGGTTTAGGTGTGATTTAATGGGCATCTAAGAAACATCCCATTGTGACAGTTTCATCAGCAGAAGCAGAATATGTAGCAGCAACATCAACAACATGTCAAGTAGTATGGTTAAGAAGAGTATTTGATGGACTCAAGAAGAAACAACAAGGATCAACAAAAATATATTGTGACAACACCTCAGCGATTGCAATATCCAAGAATAGTGTGCTTCATCAAAAGAGCAAGCATATTGATACTAGATATCACTTTATTAGAGAACTTGTGAGCAATGGAGAAGTTCACTTGAAGCCTTGTAAATCTAGTGATCAATTGGCCGATATATTTACTAATTCATTAGCAAAAGATGTGTTTGAGTTTCATAGAAGAAACTTGGGTGTTGTAAGCCTAGCTGAGACATAGACCAACATGCATGTTTGAGTTATCATAAGGCATGTATTAGTTTGGCAGACGTAATTAAGGGAGAGTGTTAAAATAAGCTAATTACTCCTGCATGAGGAGTTGGCTAAAATTAGAGAGTCAGTCAACTGAGTGTTGAGCGTTGAGTCAAGTCGAGTTAATTCATAGTCAAACTAATAGTTTTTGGTTGCATGTCATGTTGTGTGGTTGCATGTCAAGATATTTTAGGCGAGTCTCTAATTGGAAAAGGTTAAATACCCTTCCTCGGGTTCATTGTAATTGCCAAGTTTTGTGTGATCAGTAGAAGAGCCACATCTCATGAGTTTTGGGTGAATTTTATGTTTTAGCTTCTCTATCTTTCCAATAATAAGTGAGCAATAAAGTAATAACATATTCTGAAGTCACATGTTCAATTTGGTTTTTAGACATATATAACATATACATACAATATATCTACACGAAGAATTATATTAGACAACGAACATGGAAATTGCTCTTACACATTAGATTTTGTTCAGAATAGTCCTGATAGAATGGAGTCACAATATGTTGGAAATATTATGAATAAAAAATGAATTTTGGCTGATATGTTTCTAGAATGAAATATAAAATTTAACATGTATATAGATTAAATGATACATAACCAACACCATCACAACTTCTGTAGTTGAGACAAAGTGATTTACAAAATTCAATGAGTTGTAATACGATTGCATATGAGGAAGAGATCTCTATAAAAAAAATTCCTACAATAATTATAAGGCTCCAATGGAATTTCCATACGACCCATTTATATTTTATCATTTTTTTATCATAACATATGTTATGGGTTGATAACAAAATAAGATAAGATAAAAGGAGGGATGATGCCCTTTGGTAACAATATAGTATATAAGGAGACTAAGCTCGAAAATCATTAGGTTTCTTTTTTATATTCTTATACTATCAAGATTCTATGTCTAAAATATGAAAAACTTACTACATGGAATTCAGAATAATTCTTACATTAGTATATAGGTAGGACTGGGTTGTTGGTTGTTGAATTTTTGTTGAGGTATTTTCTCAACAATATTTTCCTTGTTTGGAATCTGTTGGATCTCATGAGCACTGCTTATGTGGCTTGTAATTTGGTTTTGTGTGTAATATACAAATTGATTTGTGAGTAATTTGTGCACCATGTCTGCTTTTCCAATTTCTTTGTTAGTATCAGATCTTGTATGAGCTTGAATCCTTCAAGGGAGAGCCCAAAAAGATAGAAGAAACATGAGTTATAATTCTATGTAAATAGATTAGTGTAGGTGTGTTGTTGTGTTAGTAAAAGCATTACTTATGTGCGTTGTTATGTTTGTATAATCATTGTCTACAACAAATAGAGTGTTTTACAGTGAAAAGGGTCATGAGAACATCATGTACTGGTGGACACAACAAATCTTATTTTGTGAGATTCTCTTCAATTGAACTTCAAAACTAGGCCATGGTGTCTGAAAATTATTTACAAGAGAAGCATGCAAATAGGACATGAGAAACTATGTGTTGGGTTGTGTTATATTCTTTCCACAACTAGCCCACGTAGTTAACCGAGGGGGTAGAAGTGGGGTGGAGCCCCCCCTTCGTTGTGCCAATTGCATAGCGAGGGGAGTCATAGGGGGTCTGAGGGGTGCAGGTAACCCCACTTTATGGGGTCCGGGGTAGCGCCCTGAATTTTTTTGGTTTTGGACCCTATGTTAGGTTGGGCGGACCTACCTATGGTTTTGTGCATGATTTTTTCACATGGTTTTGGATGCGATGGTTTTCGGTCCATGGTATTGGATGTTTCGGCATGTATAAATATGTATTGTAACATTGAAAGGAATATAATGAAAAAATCAAGCTGGTAGTCCCGATTTTGGGATCCAGGGGAAAATCTCTGTGTATATGTGTTTTATGTGTTATGCTCTCGCATTGTTTATTTTCTGTGTTTTAGAATTCGTATGCAGGTAATTTCTGTACGGGTTTGAAACCTACATTTGGTATCAATGTTGTTTTGGCTTCAAGGGGACGCCTTTGTTGCTGAGGGGTTTCGCTTGGGCCTATTATAGACCCTATTCAGTGGGAGATCTGCGAGATCGATTCTGGTGGTGAAAGAAGATGGCGAGAAGTGGAAAGATAGAGATCGAGAAATTTAATGGTCAGAGTTTTGAGTTGTGGAAACTCAAGATGGAGGATATGTTGGTGGATAAAGATCAGCGGATCCCAGTAGATCTAGGTACTAAACCAACGGGATTGTCTGATGAAGAATGGAAGAAGTTGGATTGGAAGGCAAAGAGCACAATACGATTATGTGTCTTAGATTCAGTATTGCTAAATGTATTAGGGGAAGCTACGACGAAGGCTCTATGGGACAAGTTAGGGACTTTGTACCAATCTAAGTCTCTGGTGAATAAACTGTTCCTACAGAAAAAGCTATATAACCTGAGGATGAAAGATGGAGACTCGGTGACAGAGCATCTAAATGCATTTAATACTGTGGTAAGTCAGTTAGCATCTGTTGATATTAAAATTTCGGATGAAGATAAGTGCATCAGTTTTTTGTGTTCTCTACCATATTTGTGGGATAGTCTGGTTATTCCAATAGGTAGCAATGCAACTACCTTGCAGTTTGATGAAATAGTCTCATCCTTGCTGACGGAGGAGACGAGACAGAAAAATATGGAGAGGTAAAATGGTGATGCCTTGTCTGTACAAGGACGGTCCCATAACAGAAACAAAAATAAGTCATTGAGTGAGATATCTAAATCTAGAGGGAGATCTAAATCTCTAGGAAAGCCTGTAAAGGTGGTGTGCTGGAAATGCGGAAAGGAAGGGCACTACAAAAGGGATTGTAAATCTAAAGCTCTTGATAAAGGAAAGGGATCTGATGATGGTCCTTCTGCAGAGGCGAAAACCACCTCAGATGAAGGTGGGGATGTGTACATGGATTCTTCAAGTACACATGTATATCATGAGGCATGGTTGATTGACTCAGGTGCATCCTTTCACTTCACTCCCCATAGAGAGTGGTTCTGCGAGTATGAGAAATACGATGGTGGTGATGTCTTCTTAGGGGATGACAGGAAGGCTAGAATATTTGGTCATGGAAAAGTAATGTTGAAGTTGCAAGGTGGAAGGGTTAGAACACTTCCAGGTGTTCTGCATATTCCTACATTGGATAGAAATCTGATTTCTGTAAGCAAGTTGGATGATGCAGGTGCAAAAACAGTGTTCGAGAAGGATACCTGCAAGATGGTTCGGGGAGCACTGGTATTGATGCGGGGAGTTAGGATTGGAACTCTGTACAAGATGCAAGGTAGCACGGTTTTTGATGGGTGCAATAGTCCTGTGGTTCCTGAAAGTGGAACAGAAAATCTAGTGGTCTCTGGAGAGAAGACCATGTTGTGGCATCAAAGGCTTGGACATATTGGAGAGAAGGGCCTTCGAATACTTCATGGTAAAGGTATGGTAGAAGGTATGAGTCATAGCTCTCTGGATTTTGATTTCTGTGAAAAATGTGTATATGGGAAGCAGAATCGGGTGAGTTTCCCCTCTGGTGGTAAGAGGGCGAAAAAAATACTAAAGATTGTGCACAGTGATGTGTTTGGACCTGTGAAGGTTCCATCACTGGGTAAGTCTGTGTACTATGTATCATTTATAGATGACTTCTCAAGGAATACATGGATATATTTCCTTAAGAAGAAATCTAAAGTCTTTGATAGGTTTAAAGAATTCAAGGCTCTGGTGGAAAACCAGACAGAGAAGAAGATAAAGGTGTTGAGGACAGATAATGGTGGAGAGTTTTGTAGTAAGGAATTTGAAGAATTCTGTAAGAAGTGTGGTATGGCATCGCAAAAGACTACTCCATATACACCTCAGCAAAATGGAGTTGCAGAAAGAATGAATAAGACGTTGATGGAAAAGGAAAGAAGCATGCTCAGTGGTGCTGGGTTAGGACAGGAATTCTGGGTAGAGGCGGTGGAGAAAGCATGTTACCTGGTCAACAGATCACATTCATCAACATTGAAAGATAAAACTCCACAAGAGGTATGGACTCGTAAGAAACCATATCTTTCACATTTGAGGGTATTTGGATGTGATGCATATGTACATGTTCCAAAGAAGAAACAAACCAAGTTGGATAGTAAATCTGAAAAGTGAATATTTATTGGGTATAAGGATGGTTTAAAGGGTTATAAGATTTGGAACCCAGTAACAAGGAAGGTTGTTATAGTTGAGATGTGGTGTTCAGAGAGGTGAAAGATGTTATTAAACATGAATTCCAACCAATGGAACCTGAGAATATAGAGTTTGAGCTAAAGGAGGAAGAATCAGACTCTACAGCAGAGGAGGAATTAGAAGATGAAGAGCCACAAACTTTGGGTGTGAGAAGATCAGTTCGAGAAAGAAGGCAGCTAGAAAGGTATAGTCCATCTGCTTTCTGTTCAAATTTTTCTTTATCTATTACTAATGATGATCCCAGAACTATGAAGGAAGCAGTAGATTCAGAGGATGGAAAACTCTAGAAAGAGACCATGGTTGATGAAATGGCATCTTTGCCCAAAAATGAGGCTTGGGATCTGGTGGAGTTGACGGCTGGAAGGAAACCCATTGGCAGCAAATGGGTGTTCAAGAAGAAGACAAATGCAGAAGGAAAGGTGGAGAAATACAAAGCTCGGTTGGTAGCAAAAGGTTATTCCCAGGTACTGGGAATTGATTTTGGTGATATTGTTTCTCATGTTGCCAAGGTAGCTTCTATTAGATTACTTGTATCTGTTGATGTTGTTTTTGATTTTGAGGTAGAACAGATGGATGTGAAGACAACATTTATCCATGGGGATCTAGAAGAGGAGATCTACATGAAGCAACCCGAAGGCTTTGCGGTGAAGGGTAAGAAAGAACTGGTATGCAAGTTAAAGAAGTCTCTGTATGGGTTAAAACAGTCACCAAGGATGTGGTATCATAAATTTGATACATTTATACGGGGACTTGGCTTCACCAGAAGCAAAGCAGATCGCTGTGTGTATTTTAAATTAATTGGTGACCGTGTTATTTATTTGTTCTTATATGTGGATGATATGTTGCTGGTTGGAAATGACAAAGAAATTATCCAGGATTTGAAGACCTAACTGTCCTCCAAGTTCGACATGAAATATCTTGATGCTACAAACTATATTTTGGGCATGGAAATTAAAAGAGATTGGGCAAAGAGGAAGCTTTGGTTAAACTAGAGGAAGTATGTCGAGACAATATTGTAGAGATTTAATATGCAAGATAGTAAACCGGTGAAGGTTCCTATTCCTGTGGGTGTAAATTTAGCTGTTGAACAGTGTCCGAATACACAAGAAGAGGAAGAGGATATGTCCCGTGTTCCATATGCAAGTGTATTCGGTAGCCTGATGTATGCGATGGTCTGTACTAGACCAGATATTGCACATGTAATGGGAGTATTGAGCAGGTTTATGTCAAAACCAAGGAAGGACCATTGGATAGTAGTGAAGCGGGTTTTAAGGTATTTGCATGGCATTAGTGATTATGGTTTGTGCTACCAAGGAAGACCAGGATTGGATAGAGTTTTGGATATCCGTGGCTTTGTTGATGCAGACTGGGCTGGAGATCTGGATTAGAGAAGATCTACAAGTGGGTATGTGTTTAACCTATTTGGAGGTGCAATTAGTTGGATGAGTAAGAAACAATATGTAGTGGCACTATCAACTACAGAGGCAGAATACATGGCAACCACTCATGCAAGCAAGGAAGTAGTTTGGTTGCAAATATTGTGCTCAAGTATGGGGTTAGTACAGGGAGCTATAAGGATAGACTGTGACAGCCAAAGTGAAATTTTCTTGGAAAAGAACCGTGCTTACCATTCAAAGACAAAGCACATTGATGTTCAGTATCACTTTGTGAGGGATATGATAGAAGAAGAAAAGGTGTTGCTGGTAAAGGTGGACACTTTGAAGAATACTGCAGATGCATTAGCAAAATCTGTGAGCTCTGAGAAGCTCTCTTGGTGTAGAGAAACAATGGGCATTACAGGGTAGGATAAATGACTAAGCTCTCTTGTTGGCCCCCTGTGGAAAGAAAACAACAAGTGGGAGAATGTTGGGTTGTGTTATATTCTTTCCACAACTAGCCCACGTAGTTAACCAGGGGGATAGAAGGGGGGCAGAACCCCCCCCTTTGTTGCGCCAGTTGCGTAGCGAGGGGAGTCATAGGGGGCTTGAGGGGTGCAGGTAACCCCACTTTATTGGGTCCGGGGAAGTGCCCTGGAAAAGTTTGGTTTTGGACCCTATGTTAGGTTGGGCGGACCTACCTATGGTTTTGTGCATGATTTTCACACATGGTTTTGGATGCGATGGTTTTCAGTCCATGGTATTGGATGCTTCAGCATGTATAAATATGTATTATAACATTGAAAGGAATATAATGAAAAAATCAAGCTGGTAGTCCCGGTTTTGGGATCCAGGGGAAAATCTCTGTGTATATGTGTTTTATGTGTTATGCTCTTGCATTGTTTATTTTTTGTGTTTTAGAATTCGTATGCAAGTAATTTCTATACGGGTTAAAACCTACACTATGGTAGTTTAATGGAGCTCTCGTGCTATATCTAAAGGGAATTCCATTGAAAAACCACATCCAAGGCTCATGTCGGTGAAATTATGAGGAGAAGTAGTGTATCATTGACTGGATATTTATTAGATAGATTAGGAGCAACAACTGTTGCTAACTCGGGAAAGGAAAAAATGGGCAAGGTTCTTTTGTTTAAACCTCTTTCCATAGCCTTCGACAATATGCCTATGGAAATGAAAGAACGAGGCATTACAGAAACTCGGTTGCAGTTGTTAAGAAGTGTAAGTTTTGAAGTCCTATCGAGGCTATTGAAGTGAATTCAATATGTGAGGTCCATCATCATTTGGAGGACCCCGTCACTTGATGACTCAAGGCCATCACCGCTGCTGGCACAGGGTGCATGGTGGCCTTGGAAGCCGAGCACTTTTTACAAGGGATAGAGGTACAAGAGGATATGTAGAGTTCGCTGCTTTAAATTTTGGATATGAGTCACATTCATAGTTCCGAGCTATGTTTTACATAAATGTTAATTTACTTAGTTGTTCAAATGTAATATTGCAGACATAGTTGTGTAATATCTTCAGATGACCATTTTTAAATTGATTTTACTTAAGGCGATTACCTTACTGTATCATGTTGTTATGAACTTATCAAAGGGTTGGAATTGTCTTTTCCAATGGAGCCTTCTTCAAAACTCCAATTACATATAATATCTCAGTGGCCATATACAAGCGTTCGCGGCCATTTTATATCTCGGCGTTGAGGTTCTATGTGGTTGTGAATCACAAATCACTGAGCTAGAAATATTTATTTTCATATGAAATTACTAACCTACTAGTTACAAGATGTACACAGATCTTCCACTAGCAAGGAAGCATTCTCCTCAATGTGCCCATCTGCAATATTGCTGCACTCGAATTCTCTTCCATAAATCTTAACAATTTTGCAGAACAACAACTTATTATGCAATTTGATAATATATTTTACATTCCCAATATATGTATCTTGTGTGGATTGTATCATATTAAATTATATATATCTATATATATCTATATATATATATATATATATATATATATATATATATATATATATATATATATATAGAGTAAAGGGTGCAGAACCAATTAATGATCAGAAGAATATAATTAAATTAGTGGTTCTCAATGTTATTCGGTGTAGAGAGAACAATATAGCTAATTTGATTGTGTGAATATGTTATTCGCTAGTGGATCTTGTTTTGCTTCGGGCGTCAAGAGAATAAGTTACAAGTTTTGTTATGAGATCCATGTGTGTAGACAGGTCAGATGTATAATTGACTGCTGGATACAATCCAGTATCGATATTTTCCTTCGGGAGATCGAGAAGCGTCAATTATATAAATTTCATCAAAGATGGCGGGAGACGATTATGTCTTAAATGAGTTGAATGGGAAGCTCAAAAATTGTGGTGGTGAAAAGAGTTTTCCAGGACACTTAAAAGTGGGGATAAGTGTCGAGGAAGACCAGTCAGACAAATGTGACATGTGAATTAGAAATTTTCATTTTTGTATTAATATTTGTAATTATGTAAATTTAAGCATTAATATGGTCACTTGGAATACATTAGTTTATAGGTAGGATTAGGGTGTTGGTTGTTGGAGTTTTGTTGAGAGATTTTCCAACAATATTCTACTTCTATGACATGTAATTTAGCTTTGTGTGTAATATACGAATCAATCTGTAAGTAATTTGTGCACCATGTCTGCTCTTCTAGTTTCTTTGTATGAGTAAAGTTTCCAATAAAATACTATGAGTTTCTCAATTTTGTTGTCGCCAATGTGACAAAATCCAAGGACATAAATCCACTCTTTAAATTCATCATACATCTATTGTTAGGAAGTCTAATGAGTTTAACTCTACTCTTTGATGTCTAAAGAGTTCATATCTTATATGCTTATTAGCAACAGGAGAGCCAACAAAGCTCAGAGGGAAATTATTAGTTCAAGTTTAATTTTCTGGTATATTTATGACAACAATGAAGAAGGAAGAAAGGTGTGCGCTTACTATCATTTGACTGAGAAACAATCATCACTTTTTATTTATTGTAGTACTAGAAACAAAATGAAAGTCTGGAAAGGCATGATTGATCTAGAGTGATTGTTATAGAATTCCATACCTTATACAAAAAACAGTCCCAAGAAATTTAGCAAACGTGGAATCTGCAAACAACTGCAAACCCAAAAGCTACAATTTCCAATTGCAAAAATTCACACAACCCTATAATCCTCAACATGCAATAGTAGGGTATTATACAAAGCATACAGATCACTTCCACGAATAGGAATGCAGTTGTTGGGTGTTACACAAAGCAACAATTTTTTAATCTTGAATATTTGTCACTGTTTGCAAACGTTCATTTTTATCATAAAATGTTATGGAAGAACAAATATTTAAGAATACTATTTCAATTGTACATGACCCATTACATATGCAGAATATAAAAATTCCCCTTAAAATGTTTTGGAATACACATTAATGATTTTGGAATACACAAAAATGGTGACTACACTAGCTAGTCAGCAAGATCATGTGATAAATTAAATTATACTATCTTTAGGTAAATTTATTCATACTTTTGTTTGAAATTTAATTATATCAAAACAAATTCATACTTTAATTTGAAGTTGATTTGCTTCGAAAAAGTAGACTATTGTATAAAATTGCACTTTAGTTATGAATTAAATCTTTCAAAACATACCTTGTATTTTCAAGTTCTCTAGATAGAACCTGAAATTTGCAAAGACATCCCACACCTGAGATGTAGATGATATTGTGTTGTGAATGGGTTTTGGACCTATCTTTATCCTCACCTTGACTATATTTGATATTTTCTCGATGATCCACAAACAAATATATACATATGTTGATTTTATTATTACATAATTATTACAAATTTATTGAGCTGATGAGAATGCAATGTAGGGAATGCTCTCAGAATCTCCACCACTCTGGATGGGATTTGATTGTGAATATGTCTGAGTTCTTTATTTTTCCACCCATGAAATCTAGTTTCTAGGGGTTTAGTAGATTTCTTAGGATGATTGTGCTAAACGTGGGACCAAGTCCACCTCCCCCACCCCTCTTTCTGAAATATTGTATAAGGGTCTACAAGAGGATCTACCAAAGGCAAGAAAACATAAGAGAACTCTTTGGAACTTGCAATCTAAGGGGAAAAATAGAAAGTGATTCTGCAAGTTCGTTGTATTCGTAAAGCACCTTAGAACCTTACTTTCGACATTCCTTCAGAAATCCTGGAATATCACCACAAAAGGCTGAAAGACCATGCTTTCATCTACAAATTTATAGGAGTATGGAACACAGAAAGAGAATTAGAATGATGGATCTCATAGAAATGGAAACCCAAGGGAGAAATTGATCTTCACATAGGCCCTAAAGTCTTCTTCACTTTTATTTTCTCCAATTTGGAAGATAATGCTTGAATCTTTGACGAAGCACCTTATGTCTATAATAATTTGGCCTTGTACATAAGGCTTGGGAGGAGTGTTTCAATCATGAAAAATAGGAATTCTTGTCTGCACTAGTGTCTATTTAGTTAGATTCACTTCCAATTGATTTATGGATCCCAGAAATATTATAAGGCATATGGAATGTACTGGGACATTTTGTCAAAGTATATAAAATAACTAGACAGGGTGGGAATATGTCATATGGTCTTATTTGTATATATATGAATAACTCCAAGCCCCTACCAGATTCCAGCACCTTAAATTATCAAGGGGAAATCTAGTCTCAACCACTCGATTATGAGCATGTTCCATTTTGCTGCAGGTCGTGCCATGAACATGGCCATTTATTTCAGGACTTTCGCAGTCATAGAAAATACCCAAATAGTACGGGATTAGTTGACATAGAAGGCTTTATCAATGTAACTAACCACATAAGAAATTATAGGGCACATGTTAACAATGCTCTCCCGCCACCACTAGGAAAATCTAGTTTTGAGACTCTAGCAGAGAAGGAAGAAGATGCACAAAAGGACATAGAAAATGATGTTGAGATGTAGGAAACCACCCAATATGCAAAGGAGAAGGATAAAAAGCGAACGACAAACAAAATACACGAGAGACTGTAGAAGGGGCTAGTGCAAAGGTTTAGGTTCATGACTTACAAGATATTGAGGAGGTCATCTAGTTAACAAAATAGACTTATGAATATTTGTCCATGGAAGAGAGTTTGTTAGTCGACTTTCTCAATGAATAGGCGGAAAAATACCTGGCAAACCTATAACTGGAGAAAGATGATCAATATGGGAAGGCCTTTTTTGCCTGGAAAACTCAAATAAGGAAACAATCATCAAAGGGGCAGGGTATACAATCAATTACAGAATTTTTAGAAAAAAGTAATGATATTTTAGTCAAGGAGCTAGTTAAGGAAGCCCAAAAATGGGGAAGGAAAAAAAAATGACTCTTTGTAGGAGATAGAGGATGTCCTGGTGAATTTTTGACAAGCCATGTTGCTTAAGGATTACTATTTATCTCTCCCCAAACAATCTCAATGAAGATACTCACCTGGAATGTGTGCGGCCTTAATAGCAAAGGTAAACAAAGGTATCTAAGGGAACAAATAAAGAAAGAGAAGCCGACAATCCTAATTTTGCAAGAAACAAGGCTAGTCTGGGACAAATTTAACAAGATTATAGATTTTTGTTGGAAAGGCCACCATTTTATGGTAATTGATGCTCTAGGTAGTGTTGGGAGATTAACAATACTATGGAACCCTAGAGAGGTAATATTCCAAGATTGGGTAACAAGTGCTCGAGTTTTAGCGGGCATTTTTAGATATTTGTGTACAAAATACCTAGTTGTTCTGAGAGTGGTTTATGGAACTCCAATATTCATAGAAAAACCAAAATTTATAGATCAGATTCACTATCATAGATTGTGGTTTCCTCGCCAATTTTGGATTGTTGGGAAATACTTCAATATAATAAGATCATTAGCATAGAAAAAAAGAAGTCTCTCATAGCCTCGAATCAATATTAGAAACCTTTAACAGTTTCATTGAGGACTCCAGGTTAGTCAATATATCTATAGTAAATGGAATCTTTAATTGGAACAATAGAATAAGGGAATTTCATCAGATAGTTAGTAGGCTAAACCATTTCCTTATGACAGAGGATGTGTTACACATGGATATATTTGTTGAGGCCACTATTTTTCCATGTCTGGGGTCTGATCATTAGCCACTCAGATAAGAAATATACTTGAACGTAACACCCTAAAATTGGCCTTTCCACCTAGAGAGATTTTGGTTGAATGACCCTCGCTTCCTTGAATAGGTTAAATCTTGGTGGCGAGAAGGATCCATTCAAGGTAGAAATAAAATGCATACTTTCCAACTCAAGTTACAAAAATTGAATGGCAACATCAAGGTTTAGAAAAAACTACATTTTAGTAATATTTTTGAAGATAAGTTGAAGTTGGAAGAAGAATTGTAGGATCTACAACAACACATCATTGTGGAAGGGAGAACTATGGGTCTGGTGGTGGAGGAGGGTCTTACACTAAACGAGCTAGAAAAACGAAGACAACAAGAGGAACTCCTATTGAAGCAAAATTCTAAGGTTCGATGGATAAAAGAGGGTGAATGAAACACCAAATGTTTTCACAATTAAATTTTGCAACAAAGGAAAAATAATAGGATCTTTTCTATATTGGGGAGTGATGGTCAAAGAAATACTCTTCACTCATAAATTGAGACTAAGATGGTACATCATTTTACGTAATTGTTAATAGAAAATTCCTTTCAAAGGAAATTCCATCTAAATAAGGTATTAAAAGGGATTCCCCAAATCATTTCCAATATATAGAATCTACCCTTGATGAAGTTGGCCTCTTTTTAGGAAGTGGAAGAAGTTATTATGGGTTTCCAAAGAATAAAGCACCAGGACCGGATGGCTTTACTTTCGACTTTTACCAAGCATTTTGGCAATTTATGTGGCTAGAGATTCAAGAGTTAGTGGAGGAATCAAGACAAACTCAGTGATTATGGAGAGGCTTAAATGTGACTTTTATTACATTGGTACTGAAACAAGGTTGCTCAGACGATCCCAATGGCTTTTGACCTATTACATTATGCAATGTTATTTATAAAATCATATTAATGGTTATAGTAAAGCGTCTAAAGCCTCTAGTCTTGAGTCTTATTTTTCTAGAGAAATGTGTCTTTGTGGAAGGTCGACAGATTATGGATGGCATCTTTGTAGCCTAAGAAATTATACATTCACTAAAAGAGATGAAGAAGTATGATATATTATTAAAATTAGATTTATCTAAAGTGTATGATCATATGAATTGGAATTATTTACTCCACATTTTAGACACTTTTGGGTTCTCTTAGTAGTGGATATCATGGACTTTCTCACTTATCTCTTCACCTTTCTTTTCCATTGTAGTCAATTGTTCCACTTCTTTTACATTCAAGTCATCAAGAGGATTAAGAAAATGGGACCCTTTATCTCCATTCCTCTTAATCCTTGCAATGGAAGGCCTAGGCATATTATTAAAGCAATATTTATCTAACGGAATTATCAAAGGGCTTACTTTGTTTGGGAGATATTTACATGTTACACATGAACAAATCGTTGATGACATTTTTCTATTTGGATTCCTAGAATTACGTGAGGCAAAGAAATTTGAAAATATCTTGCAAATATTCATGAATGCTTTAGGTACTATGATAAATAATGATAAAACTAGGGTTTCTTTTTTAATTGGAAGGACTCTATTGCTAAACCCCTGATCCAAGTTTTGGAATTTAAGTGAGCTTCCCTTCTTGTACAATACCTGGGAGTACCATTAGTCTTCTATCAAAGATGCATAGGGTTTTGGCAAAAGTCGATAAACAACTTAGCGAGAAAATTACAAAATTGGACGTTTTTAGCACTTAATTTTGCAGGTAGGTTAGTATTAACGAAAGCGGTTTTGTAGGATATTCCTCTATATCATATGACAACTATGTCACTTCCAAAAACTATAGGGAGTAAGTTCACAACAATTTGCAAAGATATTGTTGAAAGGAGCATATAGAGAAAAGTATGGATGGTTACTGGCAGAGATAAACATATTATACCCAAGTCTCAAGGGGGATTAAGGCAATGAGATCTATATGTCATGATTATTCCACTTGAAGAAAATTCTATTTGCAATGGGTCAAAGGAGGAGAACAATTATGGATAAAAATTTGGAAATGCAAATAGACCTGGTCAGTGACACCAATGAAAATGTTGTGAATAAATGAATCTCGGGTTGGGTCAAGCCTATGGAACTAGGATCAAGATAGTAGATAAATGGTTAGGAAATATGCTTTATGCGATATGAAATCATGTGAGAAAAGCCAATTTTTGGGACGATTCTTAGCAATAGATGCCAAGACTAAATACCAATACTAAACTGCTAGAGATGTAAACATATTTGGAAAGTCTAGGTCTAAAAAAAGTAAAGGATTATTAGAAGATATATATTGACACATGTTTCTCGAAGACATGGAAAGAATAGAAGGATTGACCTATATCCCTTCATCCACTCCCATGGGAAAAGGTCATGCAGGATCTATGTCAAAGAAGGATTCATTTGTCAAATGGCGAGGACATATTACGTTGGGTGAATGAGCAACATGGTCGTTTTACAGTTAAGGAAGCATATCATATTGCATGAGGATACCAACCAGTTGAGAATTAACAAATATGTACAACATGGATTTGGTCAGGTTTCTGGTGGACCAAAATTTCTAATTCCTATGGTTAATTACATGGAGGCAACTGTTAACTTGGGAAAATATTATACGAAGAGGATATGAAGGACCCTCCATTTTTTTCCTTTGTTGAGAAGCATAGGAAACAATCAAGCATATATTTATCTCTTGCACTTTGGCTACTAAGGTTTGGGAACTCATTCTGCAATGTTTTGGGTGATCGATTCCAAATTTTCAAGACATGCCTTCTACTTTTAACCACTAGATTTCAATTTAAGAACATTATAGTCAATAGAGATTGACATTTAATATTCAGTTTTATTTTTTGGAAACTATGGAAAGAAAAGAATGATATAATTTTTAGACAGTAGTCCAAAACATCATACAATCTCAAAATAATTACTCTGGAAAACCTATGAGAAAATATATTATCAACCACATGGTCAGCAAGGGATTGGGAAGCGGATGCTACAGAAATGGGAATATTAAGAAGGTTGTAATTGGATAGTAGTATGACCACTTCTAACCTAAAAAATCAGGTGCAATCAGTCGTACCAGTAAATAAATATTATCATCCACGTCCAATAAACTTCATCAAGTTGAGTTTTGACAAAGCATCAAAAGGGAATCTGAGGACAACAAGTTTTGGGGCTATATTGTGGGACCATCACTCAGACCCTATAACAATATTTTCATTCAATTGTGGTTTATCAAAAAATAACCTCTTAGAGTTCCTGGTGGTAGAGAAAGCACTACAAATTGCAGCTCGTTTATGGTTCAAGTTGATACAGCTACATGGAGAATTTATTTTGGGGATACTTTTTGTTCATAAACTCTTATATGGTAAGTAAATCCACAAAACCGTTCATTGTTAGAGATTATAAAATGTAGTCGCTAATATCGTGAAGGGTCTACAACATTTTTGACTACATCCTCATCAGGCACACCAGACGTAAGGGCAATGGAGTGGGAAAATACCAGGTAAATTTTGGTTGTCAATTGTAGGGTCTGGCCATGGACACAACATGGCCAATTCCGGGCTAGGACATGGAGAATCACACAATCAAGAAGTTGTTAGAAAATGACAAAAGAAATGGAGAATCCCCTATGGGTGTGTTAGGCACCACACCAACGGACATCATATCATTCAATGATCTAAAGCATGCAATCGATTATTGGCAAGTGTCCCCTTGACAATGTAGCGTGTAAGAAAGACAGGTTAAAATTGGAGATATATGTTTTGGCAGTGCTCCCTAATCCAAGTGCGAAGGTAGTGGGAGATGGCGAGTATTATTTTCAATTTTTGTTCTATGCATCACCTCTAGTTTGGTGAGCCCTCAAAGGTTTTTCATTAATTTATCTTGCATGATCAACCATGCGAGGGAAAGAAGTATGCTTGCAAGCCATTAATGGATCCTTGAAATACAAAGCGAATGTTTTTCTTAAGTTCTGTGTCGTATTACAAACTTTTCCTACATTGGTCCTTTCTTGGCAACATAATGGTCCTTCAACAACATGTGATGTCTCTTCTTTGTGTGATTATAAATGGCTTGGGTCATGCAAGGGGTAACATTGGTACATAATATCCTGCAGTGAGATCTATACCATTTTAAGGTATTTGGTTTTATTTTGTTCTCTCATGCTTCGTACGACCTATTCAGTGAACTAATAGTGATTCTTCAATTTTCGTTGGAGAGAAGGTCCTGGGATAGGGATTACCTATATTTGCAAATGTTTTTCAGTCAATGTTTATCATTATATTCTTACACAGTGGAGGCTCTAGGCCAATTCTTGAACTGGTGGTTGTGTTACCCTCATTGGTGCTTCAGGGTCTTGATTTCCCAAGTATCTCTTTCAACTATCTGATATTGGTGTGAGGGATATGGTAATCAGGTAATTTCTCTATCTAGTTTTAATGGTGTATATTTCTTTGTTAGCCTAAAATTACAAAGGGGTTTACTCTCTTTCCCAAGATGTTGATTTGGGGAGTCTTTTCTTTTGTTCATGTTTACATGAGATTTTTTGTTGATAGGGTATAACACAGTTTGCGTGATTATCATTTCTAGTTTACCCTCCTCCTCGCGAGCTTTGGTCCCTCACAACACTATTGTTTTTTGCTTCCCTTTCCTAGTTATGACAATAATCAAACTCAAAGTGTTCTTGCAATTGAGATTGTGTTTAGTCCTCCCAATTGTGTCGTTTTCTACCACCTTTGAAATTGTGGTGCAAAGAGCCTTTGGAGGGTGTTGGTTTTTTCCACCTTAGTGCATTTCCTACTATGTTGATGATATAACCCTTTGTCGAAATACGTCAACTTTTCCCCTTGTCAATTTAGTTTCACGCCTGTTACAAAACACTCAAGGTAATACTGTAGTTAAATCACATTTCCCTTTTGGTGCAACTCTCTAACCGACTATGCCACCTCAACAGAGAATGGCAAGTCATAGGGAAGGCTCCAATAGTAGGTCTAGTTCTCATTCTAGGGATTTTTTCGGTTGGAATTTTGTGGCAACTGTGTTTGAAAGAATCCCCCTGGAAATGAGTAGGGATATTCGATAACTTAAGTCCTAGGAATTTGGAGACAAAGCTTATTTTTCGGACTCTGAATGGGTAACTTGGAATTTAATTAGTTTCCAAACCTTAGCAAATTTCGTAAAAGAAAATTGAATTTTCTACGTTCTATTATAGGATACTGGCAATTGGATTCTCTGCTTTATTTGGTCATATGGGACAAATGGGTGGACCACTACAAGATATTTTAAGGACAAGAGGACTTGAAAGGCCTTCTCAGAATCATATGGTATTCTTTAGATGATATTATAATATGTCTGAAGGGTGGATAAGTACATTTGTGTCGGATTCAAATTATGATTCACGAAATGCTTTTGACACTCTTGTAGTGATCAACACTCCATAGGTCAACCTCTTACAAATTGTTCCAACGGTCAACTCTGGACCATCTATTCCCACTACTCCTTCAAAAAATGGGGATCCTATGTCTCCGGTAGTTATCTCTGACTAAGATATCAACTTTCTAGTCGCTTGTTCTCCAATCACTCTCAAGTATCTCTAACTTTTGGTTATTTTTAGTTTGCTTGTGCAATTTTGGATCCAGGGCTTACCAACATCCTCATGTCGAATGTGAAAGACTCCTTACGTGTCTTCATGGCTTTTTCATTGGTTATTTTGTAGTCTTTATGTGAGTTTATGTTTTTTCCTTCGATACTCGGTAACTTGTTCTTGTGTTATGCATATTTTTCCTGGAGTTGTCAGAGTAACATATATTTTGGTGTTGTTAAAGGAGATTAAAGTCAAGTTCTATGAGCAGGACAATGCTCCAATGGGTTCCACATGGCTCAAATTAAGAATCTTGCAAACTTCGATATGGTGTCAATTATATCTATGTACTCTCTGTAAGCATTTTCTTGATTAATGAAATCTTATGTGCCGATTTACAAAAAAAAATGGCATTTTAAAATGTCTACATACATTCTTAAATGTCAAGAAATGTGTGTGTGTGTGTGTGTCTATATATATATATATATATATATATATATATATATATATATATATATATATATATATATATATATATATATATATATATATATATATATATATATATATATATATATATATATATATATATCACCTTCCTATGTTTTAATTAATATCAAATTAAAACATATAAATGGAAAATGAAAAATTTAAATGAACGTCAAATAATTTCACCTAACAATCTTCGTCATCTTAAGTTATAAATGAAAATTTAACACACAAAAATGAATAAGTTGGATAAATATAAAGTACAAAAACATTGGCTATAATCAAATAATTTGCCATAACACTTTTCTCAAAAGCTATTTTAACGCAATCAAATTCAACCACTAAAAATGAATGCTTTAATAAGTTATAGACTCAAGTGATATCTATGTATAATATTTAATTTAATAGAAAACAAAAAATTCATAATTTAATAATATTTTAAAAATCAATTAAGTTTGATAAAAAAATTGACCATCAATATTAGTATAGTAATAAATTTATTTTACAAATTACGTGTGTGGTCTATTAAAATAATTAATATAAAATATAATTATATATTTAATGATTTAATAAATGTAAATATATGTATATGAGAGACCCATTAAACACTTTAACAATAATTATTTAAATAATAACTCAACTTATAAGTGAAATTAAAAAATTATAAATAAAAAAATTAAGAATTAAACACTATAATGTATAAATGGATTATTAAAGGTTACGACATTTTTTAATCAATATTATGAAGTTCGGTAGTATATTTAATAGATGAAATGGTTATGTTCAAAGCATTTTTCAGTCAATTTTATTCAAAATACAGCACAATTTTTTTATAATAATATGTTTAAGTTGTTTAATTTGCAAAATTCAAGCGCCTCATGAGTTTTTAGGGTACAAAATCCATTATGCATTCAAAAGTGTAGTTGATTTATATTGAGCAGAGGCATAATCAAACTAAAAATGGTGAAACATGAGTTGAAGGTTGGAGCCTTCGGGACAAGTACGAGGTTGTTGATTAGGGTGATAGAGTGGTGACAGGCAGGTTAGAGTCTATATAGAGCATTGGATCATCCTTCCGGTTGGAGTTGGTAAACCCAGGCGTTAAAGAATCCTTCAAGTTGGAGCCTATATATCAAGGGGTTGGAGTCTCCTTAAGTTGGAGCTGAAAATCTTGGATGTTGGAGCTTCATAATTGATGTAAATTATTGAAGAATTTTTCTCTAAAAAGGCTTTCCACCTAAAAATCTTGATGTCATGCAACATTGAATAATTTTGTTTACTGATGTGATGTTGATTTATGTTTGAACTAATGCTAATGTTAATTTGAATGCACTAGATATTAAAATTAATTAATTGAAGAGAAATATTAATTCACCCCCTCTCAGTATTTCCAACACATTGTTATTAGATTATATTTATGTTAAAAGTTGTAGCTTTCACCTCACAATCAAATAACATTGACTTTATATTAGTCCATGAGATTTTGTGAAGATAATCTAAAGTTTTTTGATATATTTTTTATATGTTATTTTTTTTTAAATTGTAAAAGCTTCTGTGATATTCTCATTTTTCATGAGTTGGATATAATTGATGGGACTAAATACTTTAAAAGGAAGATAATTTTTTCCATAATTGTTAGACATTTAATTTAAAAAGAAAAAGAAATAAATTATTTGATTAGGTGAATTGATGGGGTTAATACTATAACATTTAGTGATGATAATGGTTTTGTGAATGCTTTGTTCTATTATAATTTTTTAAAAGGGATTTTTTCACAGTCCAATTCACAAGTTGCATGGAGCCACTAATTTATGCTCATAACACCTACAAAACTTGGAAGAATAAGGGATGCTTGGATAATCCGATTTGCAAGTTGCATGGAGGAACTAGCTCATGCTCATAACGCCTACAAAGCTTGAATTCTTCCATATTGTAAACATGCACTTTAATATAAAACATCTTTGATCACTTATAGTTTGTGCTTGTGCAATGGTTCAAACGTGATAAACTCTTGGGTTGGAATAGAATGAGAAATGCTTCATTTTCTACCATACTGATCAATAATAACATGGGACTAAATACATCTACACTTTTTTTTTTAATTTTTTTTTTTCATATTCCTCGCATACTTTTAATTAACCAAAATCCAAATTCTTGATAACTTTATATTTACATTAATAAGCTAAAAACATGCGGATAAATAATAGCATAGCTTATTTGATAACTTTATTTTTACACTTTTCCACTTATATCAAAATAGTCCAATTTTTTTTAGATCACTATCTCAAATATATGCATATGTATGTATGTATATATGTATATATATATATATAAACTTTAAGGCTATGACATCTGCTTGTTTGTCGGGAAATGGGACTCACTTCCACACAACAATGTAATTTCTAAAGTCTATGAAAGCATAAACACCCTACCCCTTTTGAATTTTAATCTACAACTTTCTTAAAAAAAACACATACACTTAACCATTAAACCCACTCAAACTCTTAATTACAAAGATATCAAAAACAACAAATGGGTCCTTTTCCTACTATGGATCCATCTCAAGGACATTTTGGCTTGTACACCTACGGTGAAATTTGTGTGGAAATTGACACTAGCAAAGAGTAGCTAAATGAAATAAATTTAAAAATTGGAGATTAACATTGGACCCAATCTCTGGATTATGAGAACACTGTGTTTCGGTGCCGAGTTTGCCTTCATACTAGACATTTACAAAATTCCCTCCCTTAGTCAAATTCTAGCAAGAAACATTTCAATAGAACTTCAAAATCTAAAAGTTAGAAACCTTGTATTCCACTCCATATGGAGGGCGAGACTGATATTTATGACCAAGAGGATGAGGGTGTTAATAATGTTATCATTTCGAGAGATCGAGATCCGATTTCCATTATTTGTCATACGCATGAGAATTATGCTCATGGAACCCATTAACCCTTACAAGCAGGAAGTTGGTAAACTAAGAAGTATCTTTGGGTATTTTGAATCGTGCTCATGAATCAATAGATTATGACACCGATAAGGAGTCTCCTTCAGCTCTCAACAATAATATGCAAATTATTTTAGCCAACCCACCTCCTATTGGTTGGACCAAGGTTGTGAGAAAGAGAAGAAGGAAAAGTTATTCTGAAGAAAATCATGAGATGGAATCATTCTTTCTCATTTGTCAATCCCTTGATAGTGTCAAGAAAGAACAATAAAGTCCTTTGATAATCTGCAGCTCAAATAATGCATTTATTTATAATAATAGAAAATATTAATCTACCATAAATAAAAAAACTAAAAAACTAAATAAAGAAAACAAAAGCTGGTCAAAGAATTCAAAAATATTTCTATGTTAACATCTATATCATGAAAATCGCTCCTGCCCAAATTCCATTTCGCCTTAATGTGAAAGAGGGCTGGACTAATAGATTCTTCACGTCCCCGGCTAACCAAGTGCGATAATGATCCATAACATCGAGAGTGACAAAGTAGAAAAACTCGAGCAGGCCTACCACGAATATCCTAAATATCAAGAAGAATATCCTAAGTTGAATAGTGGGTAACTTGGTAGAATTAAGAAGCCACTGAAAATGGTTGACCATGAATATGGTATTGTGTGTATAGTTTCAAATCCAAGAATATCCTAAAGAGCAAGAAGAATATCCTAAGTTGAATAGTTGGTAGCTTGGTAGAGTTAAGGAGCTTTAATTGAAAAAGCTTGACCATGAATATGCTATTGTATGTATAGTTCCAAATCCAAGAAGTCCAAGTTACGTTTGGTGTTCAGATGTTTCTTGGAATTAAATTTTATCTTCCAACTTATGTTGTTGCTTCGAATGAAGATTCCGTTTAGAAATCGGTTTGTAATTAATATTCCCTTTGTAAAATTTTCAATAGTTAAAAAGATAATTTATATTGGCCACATAGGCCTTGAATATGCATTTTTGAGAAATATAATACAAATCTGTTTGTAATTAATATTCCCTTTGTAAAATTTTCAATAGTTAAAAAGCTAATTTATATTGGTAACATAGTTCTTGAATATGCATTTTTGAGAAATATAATGTTTGGAGTTGGATTTTTATATTTATTTAGCTGGGATTGGGGATCCACCTTGAGACCATTTAAAAGGTATTATAATGGTGTGGAAGTTTACTAATGCTTGGGGGTTTTGGTGTAACAGAAAACCTAACATGGTATGAGAGCCTTAGCCCAAGTTTAATTCCCCAATTATCTTTTGAGAAAAAATTACATTTTCACGCTTTCCTAAGTTAAAATCTATTATGTGGTTTACATTGTTTCTCATTTTTTCAAATTTTGTTTGGATGCAAGATATCAAAGATGACTCTCCCCTAATAAACTTGATGTTTTTTGGCTAACTAGATGCTAGATTTCGTGATTGCATATTTGAGTTACAATCGAATTAAAGTTGAACATCTTGACATCCTATGGTAGATGGCGACATCCTAAAACATTGTAACATAGTGCTTTATTTCAATTTTTCCCATTTGGCGATTTATTTCAATTTTTTCCAATTGGTGATATAACGACTAGCATATTCAACTTAGATTACTAGTCAAAGATGACATATGCAGAAACTTTGGGACATACTCGAGGGGTTCACCCTATTGCCATCTCTGTTAAAAAACCATAAAGGAATTTGTGTCTTTCTATTAATAAAATATGAGATTACATATATACAGGAAGTTTTGTCTCAAGATAGGGAAACTATCTTGGACATGCAATCTGTTGGTTGAGAGAATATCTGAACCACACACCAAACTAGGGAAACTACTCCTATAGAATAGGAACAGACTCTTTACATAGAAAGTCACAACTGAGACAAGTAGGAATTAATTGCCCAACACACCCCCTTAAAGAGTATTTGTCTCGATACCAATCTACAAAGTCTAGTTGTGGTCAAACATAAAATAACATGTTGATGTCCATATAAAGGAGCAACCATCCACCAAAATGCATGGGTGCCAACCACTGCAACCGCAAGTATTGTAGGATGCCCTTCACATACATGGTTCTTTCAACCATTATAATTGCATACATGTACTTGTACCTGTAAATTCCCCTCCAATATCATCATGGATTTTATCGGATTACCTATAACCATGCTCTGGATTTTATCGGATCACCCTCAACCATGCCACCAAGGGCTCTCAGCCACCAAGCCTCGACTCAGCCATGAAGGCTCAACACAGCGATGAAGGCTCAACTCAACGATGAAGGCTCGAACACAACCTTGAAGGCTCACCACAACCGCTCTGGGCCACAAATCTGCCACTAAGGCACTCTAACCACTTTGGGCCACAAACCTACCACTAGGGAATTCCAGCCACTCTGGGCTACAAACCTGACACTAGGTCACTCCAGCCACTAAGGCTCATCAAAGACCCGACTCAGCCAGGCCGAGGGTTTTCTCGGATAACCCTAAACCATGCCAACATGAATCTCTGTCCCACTTCACTCTTAGACGTTGTTTTTGGCTTACCACAAATCAACTCTGCAAATACAAAGTGGTTTTTAGATTACCACGAACTGTATGGGGATACACATGCCTCACAAGGCTTACAACACAACTCCAACTCCTGGAGTTATGAGATACATACTTTACAGCAACCACTACAAAACATCCTAGACTTGCTTAATAATTTATGTGACATATACTATGAGTCTGCTTTATTTCAACACATAATATTTTACCTTGTTTTTCCATCATTATTTAATTTACTGTGTCTTTGTTGCTCAAAATCAATATTTGTTGCACTTCAACTTTGACCAACGCCTTTGGTTTCTTCTTTCTTTTTCCAGTTTAATTTTCTTAGATTCACCTGCGTGATTTGTTAGAGTAGCTAATTCTAACAAAACAACTCCATTGAGTTAGCTAAACTCAACACTTCTAATTCCAAAACATTTATAAATACCATTTATTGGCTTACCAAACTCCAAGTAAATTCAGAAAAAATTACTTTTCATTTTAATTTTCTTACGGTTTACTGTCACTGACAAGGCAATGGAATTGTTGAATCTGTCAGTGAGTCCCCAAACACGAACATTGTAGGCGGATGACCATTCTCTTCTGCTGCAATGGATCTTCCAAACCAAAAAATAAGGAACCAGTAAACCCTTTTCTTCATGATAAACTTCATTGAACTTTATCCTAATTCATCAACAATAGCAACCTGGATAAATGCAGTGTGGAAAAAAAAGGAGGTTGCTTTCCGTTACAGAATGTTTAGTTTGAACAGTGCAAAAGGTCGAATCTCCAAAATTCCATTGAAGTATCCGATGCTCTGACGCATAAAACTCTTCTCCGTCTGGGCGAATTCCATTTTCGCATAATATATTTAATTGTCGGTCGAATTGTTATGGGCTAAAACTTCAGTAAGAATTCCAAAGCACCTTAAATCTCATCTAAGGACCTGGATTGCATCCCGTCTCTGACAAACAATGAAAGAGCATGTGAAGTCATCAAGGGCAACCTAAGTTGCAGCCTTGCAGTAGCTGCCAGCATTCCACCATAGTGTCTGTGGAGACCTGGGCTCAAATCCCAACATTTCAGAGAAGAATCTATAATGACTGCAACCTCTGGAAATTGGGCATTGATCCTGATCCTTTGAGAATCCTGCACCAGCAGACTTCTTCCCCCCATATCGTTGTTTTCCAACTGAGAATGGGATGTATTTGTACTTGATCATGTGCCTAATTTGTCTATTTATTGTTAGTACAAAGAGCACTATCCAGTAAAGGAGAAGTATTGGCCAGAATACTGGCACATAAAATATTGAGAAAAATGTCATCACAAAAGAAATACAGATAACCTTTGTCAAGGAATACCAGAACTTGAACTCGGGCAGACGTCTGATGAAGGTTTTGAATTCGTCGTTACCCTTAGCGGGCAATGTGGGACCTTCGGTCTCAGGATCTGTCTGTGAGGACAAGAAGCTAATCAACAAATTTGGAAGATAAATCCCTAACCCATAAGCCACAATATAGTAAGCCTTCACATAATACACTCTCATGCAGTAGAGAATACACTCTCAGGCAGTAGAGGACGGCCATGAATAGTGTGATGAACCATTTGGGCACAGGATGGGGTGTGGATTTGTCCAGGAGGTACTGAAATCTGCACGATACATCATTCTTCCACTGCATTGCCGGAGATCCTACCATCGAATCATCATTATAAGCCACTTCCATCATTAGAACCCCATGCAAGACGAAATATGAATCTGAATATGAACCAACTCCTGAATACCCTTTGAATTCAACACAGATTTACGATCGTTATACAGACATCGAATTCAACTCAAACCTCATTTCCCATGCTCCTCATCTACCTCTGCTGCAAAGATTTGGATCACCAGATCCACGGTAGCATTCCACAGCTTCTCTTAAATGAAATGTTATGGCCACACCAGCGACGGACACGTTGATCCACCACACCTCGCTGCATAGCCACATCAAATTTGAGCATGCGACAAAACTTTCTTTCACTCATGGAACACAAATATGCAAGTCTCTGCAAACAGAGATCTATTTCAATCTCTGCAACTCCTCCACGGATCCAACAACAGAGATGCCACGCGCGGACCACTTAAAATTAAGCACAGGTTTTGACAAATGATGGACAAATTTAAAAAAAACTAAAAGAAAATATACTTCCGCTCGTCCCAGGACGCACCAAGCTTCCTCAACCCAGGACATACCCTGTTAAATGTTAAAAATATTTGGGAAATTTAATTTTCGCGGAGGGGCAGAGGTATTTTGACTTTCGCGAAGCTAGGTTCGCACACCGCGGAGCTGATTTCACACACCTATCTTCACGCACCGCAAAGCTGATTTCACGCACTTGAATTTCACGCAGCGCAGAACTATTCCAAAGACTTAATGAATACTCACAACAAAAATAACAAGATAGGTTTGGAGAAACAAACTAAAACTTAGTATTCATTTCTTAAACATGAAAATACATTTACATGAGACTGTGGCTCATTCACCAAGTAAAATAAAAGTTTTACAGTGATTTAAACTTACGCGGAATAACACACAGTAAAACAGAGTAACTGTTGTTTTCATGCGCCCACCAAAAATTGCTCCACCATTTTCTCCACAGAGACTTGCGCTCTTTTTCTTACCTCTTAGTCTCTCTCTAACCTATTACAAAATAAATTTTACATTCATATATAACTCAACATACAATTTTACATTTAATTCATGACAGAGCGAAATTAATATGATGTTGTTGTTGAGTGTGATAAAAAAAGCGCAGGTGTTTATGGAGTGTGGGCAATGGTCACTGAATGAATGTTTGCCCATATCTATTTACCAAAGTACATTAACTTCTTTAAATGCCTTTGTTGAGTTTCTGAATGGTTCGCGTCTGGCTTCAGTCCTTCTATCTTCAAGCAGAGACGCAACTTGCAAAAATACGTCTGACAGGTATGGCTGCTATCAGGCTGTTTATTGCGGTGGTTGGGATTATTATTTCCAACACTCCCCCTTAATCACAATTACCTCTATTGACAATTCCCAAACAGATTCTAAGATAAACAAAACTTTCACTTGCCAATGGCTTTGTGAAAATATCAGCAAATTGTTCCTTTGACCTGCAGTGCTGCAACACAATTTCATCATTGTTAATCAACTCTCTAATAAAATGAAATTTAGCATCAATATGCTTGGTCCTCTTGTGGAAGACAGAATTCTTTGACAATGCAATTGCCGAGGTGTTGTCGTAGAAAATAGTTGTTGTGCCCTCTTGGTCATGACGAAGATCCCTTAACATCCTTCTCATCCAAACTGCCTGACACGCTGCTGCTATTGCTGCCACATATTTAGTTTCTATTGTTGATAGTGACACTATTCGCTGCTTCTTGGAGGCCCATGAAATGGCTCCAGAACCTAAATGAAAAACATATCCTGACGTGCTATTTCTGTCATCGACACTGGCTGCCCAATCATTGTTAGTGTAACCAACCAGCCTGAAATCCCTAGTTGTTGTGTACAAAATGCCATACTATTTTGTCCCATTGACATACCTTAGAATCCTTTTCGTTGCTTGCCAATGTGTTTCCTTGGGTGTCTCCATGAACCTTGACACCAAACTTACTGCATACATTATATCCAGCCTAGTGGCGGTCAAATACATCAAGCCGCCTATCATGCTTTTGTATAATGTCGAATTGACATTGCTGCTACAATCTTCTTTGCTCAACTTCAACCCTATGATAATTGGAGTTGGTGCAGACTTGTTGTTCTTCATTTTAAACCTCTCCAAAATTTCTGCCACATACTTTGCTTGAGAGATAAAAATGCCATTTTTTGTTTGCTTCACTTCTATGCCCAAAAAATATCTTAACAATCCCAAGTCAGTCATTTCAAATTCACTCTTCATGACTTGTTTGAAATCAGCGATGAGAAAATCATCACTGCCTGTAAAAATCAAATCATCTACATATAAGACGACAATGAGAATCTTACCTTCTCTCTCTTTGATGTAGAGAGTAGGCTCACCATCACATTTGTCGAAACCATTGTCCAAAAAGTAAGCATCTATCCTGCTGTACCATGTGTGCAGTGCTTGCTTCAACCCATAAAGAGCTTTCTTCAACCGATATACTTTGTCTTCTTGGCCTTCAATCTCATAACCAGGCGGTTGCGCGACATACACTTCCTCTTTCAGCACTCCATTCAAGAACGCTGACTTTACGTCCATCTGATACACTGTCCATTTATGTTGCACGGCAATCGCCACAACTACGCACACTATCTCCATCCACGCAACTGGCACGAACATCTCCGCGTAATCTCTTCCATGTTGCTACTTGTATCCTTTGACAACTAGCCTTGCTTTGTGCCTTTCAATCTTTCCCTCAATGTTGCTTTTGGTCTTATAGACCCACTTTACCCCAATAACATGTTTTCCTTTCGGAAGGCTCACTAACTCCCATCTGTCATTCCTTTCTATTGCTTCTATTTCTTCCTCCATTGCCACAACCCATTTTTCTTCTTTGACTGCATCTTCAAAGTGAATTGGGTCATATACGTGACAATATAATGCAAAATAGGGAATTTAGACCTACACTACTATCAACTTCATCTTGCTCATAAATTTCATTTAAATTTCTGAATTTTGGCCTTCTTGTGCTTGTTAAAGATGGGCTTGATATGTCACTTGGTGTCGCGCTTTGTGGTGTGCTTGGAGAAGCACTTGCTTGGCTGTGCGAAATTGTCCTATTATTTGTTGATGACGTTGCTTGCTACCTACTTTTTTGCGCTTGAATAGGAGTAGAGGGAGTCACTGTTGAGGAATTACTTGCTGCTGTTAATTCCTCTCTGTCCTCATGTGGTATACATGCTTTGACATTGATTGTCTTTTCTAAACTTCCATCCCATGTTTCCTCTTCTATGAACTGCACATCTCTGCTGATTATGACCTTCTTGGTTGATAGATTGTAGAGTTTGTATGCTTTGTATTCATCATTGTATCCAACAAATATGCATTTCTCCCCCTTGTTGTCCAACTTCTTTCTCAACTCATCTAGGACATGTGCATAAGCCACACATCCAAAAACTCTCATGTGAGTGACATTTTGTTTTCTTCCACTCCATGCCTCTTTAGGAATGATGTTCTGGACGCTTTTGGTTGGACATATATTCAAGATATATACTACAGAAGCGACAGCTTTAGCCCAATATTCATTTGGCAAATGCTTTGCCTTCAACATACTCCTTGCCATCTCCATAATGGTCCTATTCTTCCTTTCTGCCACACCATTTTGCTACGGTGTATATCTTGTTGTAAATTGCTTGTGAATTCCATGCTCCCTGCAAAATCAAAGGAAGTCATTTGAGATGTATGCTCCACTTCTGTTAGTCTTGAGGACTTTGATTAAATGTCCACTTTGCTATTCAACAAGAGCCTTGTATTGGCGAAAGCGCTCAAACACTTCACTTTTCTGTTTTAGGAGAAAGACCCACGTCTTCATTGTGTAGTCATCCATGAAGGCCAATACATAGTGACTGCCACCAATTGACGGTGTCTGCATTGGTCCACATAAGTCTGAGTGGACAATCTCCAAAGGTGCCTTTGCCCTCACTGACTTTCCTGTTGGAAATGTCTCTCTATGTTGCTTGCCCAAGATACATCCTTCACATATGCTGTCTGGTTTTTCTATGAGTGGTAGTCCCTTCACCATGCCTTTCCTATGCATCAAATTCAAACCTCCAAAGTTGAGATGTCCAAATCTCAAGTGCCATAACCAGTTTTCATCGTTTACCTCTACTTGAAAGTTTACCTGTGTGACAACTTCATCTTTTCTTCCTTCTTCTTGTGAGTTCATAGATAGTTGTGCTTGTGCATCTTCTTTCTGCAAATCTAATATTATTTTTAGGGGAAACATTCTATTATTTATCATCTGAACCTTTGCAATAAGTTGTTTTCTTGGAGGCCTATCCAAAATTGTGCACACATCATTTTTGAAGAACACATTGTAGCCTTTTTGCATGAGCTGTCAAACGCTCATGAGATTATGTTTCAGACCGGGGACAAAGTAAACATCAGAGATGTATTTCTTCTCCCCCTTCTTTGTTAGGATATTAACTCTTTCTTTTCCCATGATAGAGACTTTGCTATCAGTCCCTAATGTCACTTCAGCTTTCACACTTTCATCTAGATAAGAAAACATTTCTATGTTTCCAGACATGTGGTTCCTACACCCTAAATCTAGATACCATATATCACTCTGTTTTTCTTGTGTTACATTACAAGCTAAAAACATGCTATCATGGTTTTGATTTTCTCTTGTGAAATTTACACTTGGTTTGTTACTAATGTCATATTACTTCTTTCTACATTCATTTGCATAATGACCATACTTCTTACAGTAATGACATTGAACTTGAGATTTATCATACCTCTAACCTTGTGCTTGATTTTGGCTTGGGCCTTGACTTGGATTTTGATTGCTGCCTCTTCCATTTGAGCTTGAAGGGCTGCTTCTTCCACCTCTGTGTGGGTTTCTTCCTCTTCCTCTAGCATATGATCTTCCTCTGCCTCAACCTTGACCAAATGATACTTGTGTCTTGAAGGCATGCTCCAATGAGGAGCCCACTGCTCTATTTAGTCTATGTTCATGAGAAATCAGTGATGCATTAAGCTCATCCACTGAGAACTGTGAGAGATCCTTTGTCTCTTCTATGGCCACAACGATGGCCTCAAACCTTGCTAGAAAACATCTCAAAACTTTCTCAACTATTCTTCTTTCCTCAAGTGTCTTACCATGAGACCTGATTTGAGTAACCGGCCCACTTACATGTGTAAAAAATGAGTCTATATTTTCAAACTCTTTCATACAAAGTGTTTCAAAATCTCTCCTCAACATTTGCAGCTTTTTTGTTTTGACTTTTGCCATGCCTTGGTAGGTTTTTTGGAGGGTGTCCCATGCTTGCTTGGACTTCGTTGTTGCTGCAACCCTTGGGAAAATACTTTCATGAACTGCTTGAAAGATATAAAACAGGGCTTTTGAATCCTTCTTCCCGTTATCTCTTAACACATCTCTTTCTTGTTGAGATAAGGCATTGTACGCTGTTGCATCTGTTGGTTCTTGAAAACCATTCTCCACCAAATCCCAAATGTCTTGAGAAGAAAACAGGGCCTTCATTGTAATTGCCCAATAATCATAATTTTTGCCATTAAACTGAGGTATTTGAGGATTAGTCAAACTTGTGCTTGATGTTGCCATTTATGAGCGTAAAATAAAAAACTTTCTACTTGCTAGTAAATATACTCAAAAACAATCCGCCCTCCAAACAATTTTCACTATTAGTAAAAACACTTGCTTTTACACTAACAATATTTAACCTGCTCCGATACCATGTTAAAAATATTTGGGAAATTTAATTTTCGTGGAAGGGCAGAGGTATTTTGACTTTTGCGAATCTAGGTTCGCGCATCGCGGAGCTGATTTCACACACCTGTCATCATGCACCGTGAAGCTGATTTCACGCACTTGAATTTCGTGCAGCGCGGAACTATTCCAGAGACTTAATGAATACTCACAACAAAAATAACAAGATAGGTTTGGAGCAACACACTAAAACTTAGTATTCATTTCTTAAACATGAAAATACATTTACATGAGACTGTGGCTCATTCACCAAGTAAAATAAAAGTTTTATAATGATTTAAACTTACGCGGAATAACACACAGTAAAACAGAGTAACTGTTGTTTTCACGCACCCACCAAAAATTGCTCCACCATTTTCTCCACAGAGACTTGCGCTCTTTTTCTTACCTCTTACTCTCTCTCTAACCTATTACAAAATGACTTTTACATTCATATATAACTCAACATACAATTTTACATTTAATTCATGACAGAGCGAAATTAATATGATGTTGTTGTTGAGTGTGATCAGAAATGCGCAGGTGTTTCTGGAGTGTGGGAAATGGTCGTTGAATGAATGCTTTCCCATATGTGTTTACCAAAGTACATTAACTTCTTTAAATGCCTTTGCTGAGTTTCTGAATGGTTCACGTCTGGCTTCAGTCCTTCTATCTTCAAGTAGAGATGCAACCTGCAAAAATACGTCTGACAGGTATGGCTACTGTCAGGCTGTTTATTGCGGTGGTTGGGATTATTATTTCCAACATTAAAAAACCATAAAGGAATCTGTGTCTTTTTATTAATCAAATATGACATTGCATATATATAGGAAGTGTTGTCTCAAGATAGAGAAATTATCTTGGAAACACAATCTATTGGTTGTTAGAATATCTAAACCACACACTAAACTAGGGAAACCACTCATATAGAATAGGAACAGATTCTTTACATAGAAAGTCACAACTGAGACAAGTAGAACTTAATATTCCAACAATCTCCTCACCACAATTTTCACATTTTCCAACAATCTTACTCACTGTTGAATTTGTTGTTGTCGCTCAATGAATGTACAATTTGGTTATAGATCAAACCAATACTTTTGTTAATCTTCTCATTACTAGTGCCAGAGAAATTTGTTGTTGCCCTTGAGTGGATGTACAATTCGGATGGATATCAAACCAATATTTTTGCTATTCTTCTCATTATTAGTGCCAGAGAAACTTCGAGTCAATCAAAGAAATACGAGACTCATTCAGAGAGAATTGTCTGAACGAACATTCACCATACTTGTGTACAATTGATTCACATTAATAGAAGGATACACATCTCAACAAAGCTCATAATAATTTGAATGTCATAAACAATTATGACTAAACGCTAACAAACTTTAGAACAATAATTCTAATAGTATATTATTTTATGTAATTTTTTATTATTTTAATGTTTTTTTAATTGAGAAATGAATTTCTTATTATACAATTTGTTTCTACAAATTGGCACATTCTCATCTTTATTACAATATTTCAACTCAATGTTTTTTAATATATTTTTTCTCTTAAAAAGTGATCTTGTGTTTCAATATGCTTTGACTTGGCCTCATACACTAGATTGTTTGTGAGTTTGATGGAACTTTGGTTATGACATTTGACAATTGTAGGTAATTGTTATTTTTTTCCAACATCCTCAAGGATTCCTCTAAGCCATATTGGGACATGTAGGACAACATAATGCTTTGTGCTTAGCTTTTGTGGATGATAGTGAAACAATTGGTTGTTTCTCACCGCTCCATGATATAGCTCAAGATCCTATATTGAATACAAATGTATAAATGGACTTCTTCTCATTTAGATTTCTATCGCAATCAGAATTAGTATGACCCATGAACTCAAGATTACAATCATTGGTATATTTAATGCTAAAATTAACAATTACTTTCAAATATTGAAAGACCCTCTTTGTAGCATTCCAATGACTATTATAGGGCTTAGCCATGAATTGACTAAGTAGACACTGACAAAATATGTGATATATGGCCTCGTTTTAGTGATATAATTAAAATTTTCTACCAAATGTCAATATGAAGTGGCATCCACCTCTTTTGTTCCATTATCAATGTTGATCTTGACATTTTGTTCTAATGGAATAGTAACTTTCCTAAATCCATCCATATTAAGCCTATTGACTAACTCCTTTAAATATTTATATTATGTGATTAAAACCTTGTTGCTGTCCCTGCACAACTCTAGACCTAAACAATAGTGCTATTGTCCAAGGTTCTTCATCTCAAATACTTATGACAATTGTATTTTGATGCTTTTAATCAAGTAAAAAGCATTCATTCTTATAATTAGATCATCAACATATAAAGAGATTAAAGCAACATGTCCATTTTCGTCTGACCTAATATATAAATTAGAACGCCTTCTACTTTTTAGAAAACTTTGCTTAAAAAAGTTGTTTATTTTCACATACCATGAACTACGTTCGTATTTAAGTCCATATAAATCTTTTGTCAACTTGTAGAGAAGATGTTCTTGACTTTTCTATACAAACTCCTCTAGTTGAACAAGACAAACTTCTTTTTTTAGTTATCCATTTAGAAAAAGCTAAGTTCACATCTCACTGTTGTAGCATTCAATTATTTAGTGGGCAATACTATAATTATTTTAATTGTGTTCATTTTTTATACTAATGCAAAATTGTTCTTAATCTGTACATTCTTTTTGCAAATAATGTTTTGCGACCAATCTTGGATTATTTTTTTATAATACCATCAACTTTAGATTTTAACTTATGAAACTAGTTTCAACCTATAGGTACTTTCACTATAATGTTCTTCCTTAGATAAATCAAATTGTGTAAACTAGAGGAGATAGAGAAGAGATTGTGGGTACCTATGGTAGAAATTTCAAACTTTTGTTCACTATATTTTAGGAGATATGCCTTATGGAAGTTAGGTTTGTTGCATATTCCTCAAATAAACTTCAAGGAGGTTTGTTTGGTATTTCTTCTATAACTTATTTTGTGGGAATTTTTAGATTATGAAAATCTCAAAGATCCAAGAAGACATACAGAGTCTCATCTAAAAATTTCATAATTAGATTTGCAAAATTGGATAAGTGGTATGTTGTATAGGTTTTTTCTTGGGAAGATTCCAAAAACAACAAGTTTTGGTAGAAGCAGACCTCGTGAAGGCATAACCAAGAAGTAGACCTTGTGAACGCAAAAGTAGTAAGTATCCTTGGCAATGGAAGAAGCAACGAATAAACTTGTTGAAGGAAGAAGTAGTAAGCAAACCTAGTAAAGTAGGTTGGGGCCTACAAATATCGTATAAAAGGGGATTGATATCTCTTGTAGGTTGGTTCCTACAAATCTCACAAAAGAGGGGATTGATGTCTCCTGTAGGTTGGTACTTGCAAATCATGCAAGAGAAGGGATTGGTGTCTCATGTAGGTTGATGCCTACAAAGATCTATTATAAAAAAGATAATCATTCTTATCTTATGTTCCATATGTTAGATTGTTTCCTTATGAATCATAAACATTTAAATATGTAAGAACTTGTCTTATATTAATACATCCCCCTCCTATCAGTATAAGTTTGAATCCAACAAAAATTCCAACTCTTTCATTGGTAAACATTCATAATGTCTTCTTAGTAATTGAAGTTGGAAAATGTTTATTTTGTTCAAATTTTGATATGCATATTGTAGTATATCCCATGCTTCATTTGACTTTAGTGCTACTAGAACTTTTGGAAGATTTGGCTCATGCTACATACATGGCTTTTTGGATACACAAGAGCACATTTGAGTCATTTATCTTGTTTTCTTTCAAGTAATCTCTTGAACTTTTTCATGAGTAGTAAGTAGCTTGATTAGATAGCATTAGGCATCAAGTTTCAACTAGATTCCACAAATCCTAATGAAAAAATACTTTCTTCATCCCAATACTCCAAAAATCATAGTTTCTCCTCATTAAACTAAAAGACCTAATAATTCGCATAATTTGTCTTTTCACGGTAAATCCCTTTTGGAATTCAATATTGTATCCTAATAATAAATAATATATCTTTTAATGATATGACCAATACACTTAATCCCTATGTCTTATTTCCTATTTTGGGAGAAGAGCCATATAAGGTGTTCTAACCCTAGGGGATGCTTCCTTCACCATATGCTTCTTGTGCTCTCCCATCACAATTTCATTAACCTAGGAAATATTTCCTTCACTATATGCTTCTTGTACTCTTCCATCACAAGTGGATTAATCATACCATAACCTCACTTTACTTCTAAAATTGATTCAAAACAACTAAATAACTTTAAGTAAGATTTTATTTTAAATAAAACTAGTAAAAATTTAAAATAATATTTCTATTTAATTTCCGTAAATCTTCAAAATAATGCACCACTTTTTCTTTATTCATTTCAAATTTACATCACTATATCAAATATACACCGAATTGATAAAAATGGAAATGGTTGTATTAATGAAAATAAAACCCACTGGTCAGCTCTACGAAAGAGAGTCTGAACCAGGAGAGTCTAGCTCTACAGAACACTCTACATTGTTCATCAACATTACACATTAAATAGAATACATGGTTTTAGGGAAGTTAGAACAGCATCCTAAGAAATAGAAACTAATTCCTATCCTGAGGCTACGTGAACCAACTCTACCTATTCTAGGATATTCTCCATTATCTTCAACACTCCCCCTTAATGGAGAATGGATTCACATATATGCCTAACATCTCCCTAAACATTTGAAACTTAACTTTTCCAAGGGTCTTAGTGAAAATGTCCACAACATTATCACATGTATTACAATATTCGAGATGAATTTTTTTAGATTGCACTTTCTCCCTAACAAAATGGAATTGAGTATCAATATGTTTAGTTTTTTTGTGAAACACCGGATTGTTGGCCAACTTGATTGAACTTTGATTGTCGCATATTATTATTGTTGCGACTATCTGTTCTTCCCCAACGTCCTGGAGAAGTCTCCGCAGCCAAACCGCCTCGCACGTTGCTACTCACATGGCTTGATACTCTACTTCTGCTGAGGATAAGGAGACTTGCTACTCCAAGTGATCACCCCGGATCCAAGACTGAATGCATAACCTGTTATAGATCTGCGATCATTTACATTTCTTGCCCAATCTGAATCTGCAAATCCTACCAATCTAACATCAGAAGAGTCAGTGTAAATAATTCCATAATCTACAGTACCTTGTAGAAACCTCAAAACATTCTTCGCTGCATTCCAATGGCTTCCAAGAGGCTTAGACATAAATTGGCTTAACACATTGACTGCATAAGCCAAATCAAGTCTAGTGGTGGTTAGGTAGATCAGACTCCCAACCAGCTATCTGTAAAGTGTTGCATCCACCACTTTTAAGCCATCCTCACACTGCAATTTGATGTTCTGCTGCAATGGTATCGGTGCAGATTTACACTGATCCATTCTAAACTTTTCTAACAGGCCTTTGACATACTTTTCTTGAGAAAGAAATGTTTGACTTGAATCTCTCCAGATCTCGAGACCTAAACAATATCTGAGTTCACCGAGATGCTTCATCTCAAACATCTGTGACATTTTCTACTTGATTTCATCAATTAGATATATAGCATCACCTGTAATTATCAAATCATCTACATATAATGAAATCAGCACTACACACCCTTGTTCATCTTTCATGGTGTAAAGATTAGGGTCATTCTTACTTTTATGATAGCCAACGTGTAGAAAAAAAATGAATCAATTTTCTCATACCACGACCTAGGAGTTTGTTTTAGTCCATAGAGTGCTTTCTTCAACCTACAGACTAAATGTTCTTTTCCCTTCTGGACAAACCCTTCCGGTTGCTCTAAATAAACCTCTTCTTTCAGTTCCCCATTCAGAAATGCAGACATTGCATCTAGTTGGTGCATCATCCAATGTTTCTTAGTAGCTAAAGCAATTAACATTCTGATGGTGTTCAATTTAGCTAGAGGGGCGAAGGTTTCTTCATAATCTATCCCTTCTTTTCGTGTATACCCCTTTGCAACCAACCTAGCTTTTAGCTTTTCTAAAGATCCATCTGCACTGATTTTCGGTTTATATAACCATTTGCAACGTATAACCTGTTTTCCTCTAGGGAGTTCTACCAATTCCCAAGTGTTGTTTTTGATTATTGAATAATATTCCTGTTCCATGGCTATTTTCCATTCATACTTTCATTTGCTTCTTTATAACTAGATGGTTCAACAACATTCATCATACTAGTTATAAATGCATTTTCCCTATATCTTGCAGGCATTTGATCTTTCCTACCTAATCTCCTGAGTGGTGGGGTGGTGGTTTCAGACCTTATTTCTTCCTACTGTTGCTGCTATTGTTGTTGCCGCTGCTGTTGTTGTTGTTGTTTCTGCTATTGTTCATCCTCTGCCTTTATTTGCTGTTGATTCTGATTGTTCTCTACATCCTCTTCTTCAAATTACGGAATGTCCCATCCATCATAGTGCTCATCAGTTTCTTCACTATCCTGCTCATGGAATTTAACATCTCTACTAACAAAGATCTTGTGAGTAGAGGGATTAAATAATCTGTATGCTTTATATGACGAACAATACCCTATAAAAGTGCATCTGATGGCTTTTGAGTCTAATTTCTTTCTATCTTCCTTGGGTATGTGGGCAAATGATTTACATCCAAATATTCTTAAGTGTTTTACTGCAGGCTTATATCCATACAAAGCTTCAAAAGGAGTTTTAAACTGAAGACTTCTTGTAGGAATCTTACTTTTTAAATAAACCGTAGTACTCACTGCTTCAGCCCAAAAACCATTTGAAATATTCTTACCTTTCAGCATACTTCTCGCACATTCCACCAGAGTTATGTTCTTCCTTTCTATTACTCCATTCTACTGTGGAGTATGGGGTACTGTAAACTGCTGCAAAATTCCATGATCTTTACAATATCTGATCAGCTCATCTTTCCTATATTCTCCCCCTTGATCAGAACGGAGAATTTTTATCTGTTTCCCTGTTTGTCTTTCAATCATATTTTTAAACTACTTAAAGTATTCAAATGTATGACTCTTCTTACTTAAGAAATACACCCAAGAAAACTTCGTACAGTCATCAATAAATAGTAGGAAATACACTACACCTTATAATGATTTTGTTTGCATGGGACCACAAAGGTCTGTGTGCACTAACTCCAGTATATCCCTCTGTTTCTTTTCTACTCTAACATGGAATTCTTCTCTATGCATTTTTCCTAAAGTACAAGCATCACAATCATTATGTACTTGCTTTAGCATAGGAAGATCTCTTACCATTTCTTTCCTCTATAGTAACAGCAAATCATTGTAATTGATGTGGCCGAATCTCTGGTACCAAAGCTCTTCTGTAGTCGGGCTCGCTATTGTAAATGCTCGAATCGGTGAAGGTCTCACATCCAACTTGTACAGTTCTCCTGTTCAGATTCCTGTAGCAATTGTCTTCATTCCATCTAGCAAATCCTTAATGTAATAGTTAGATTTTAAAAATTGAACTTTCAAGTTTTGATCTGTAATCATAGGTATAGAAATCAAGTTCTTTGTTATGCCAGGCACATACATCACATTGTAAATTTGTTTAATATTACCATCAGGTAGAATGACAAAAACTTTCCCACATCCTTTGATTTGATGACTTATGTCATCTCCTAGGTAAATCTATGCACCTTCATTAATCTCTTTAAAATCCTCCAGCCAGTCACTACAACAAAACCAGCGATTTGCGCCAGATTTAGTGCCAGATTTTAGTGCATTTTTTTTGTAATTGTGATGAGCAACCTGGCGCTAAATCTGGCTCTATTGTACAATTTTTAAAGCGTCCTTTTTTGCACCTGATTTTGCATCCTTTTTCACGCTAGATTTTGCATCATTTTTTACACCAAACTATGCATCATTTTTTGCGTCAAATTTTGAACCAAGATTTGCATCTTATTTTATGACAGGTTTTGCTTCTAGTTTTGTGTCATTTTTTGCATCTATTTTTCATTCTCTTTTGCTTCATATTTTGTGTCATTCTTTGCTTCCATTTTTGCACCATCATTTGCATCAAGTTTACACTGTATTTTGAATCCAATTTAACGTCTTTTTATGCATCCATTTTGTGTCAGTTTTTGCATCTAGTCTTACGCCAGGTTGTGTATCTAGTCTTACACTAGTTTTTGCTTCTATTTTTGCACCAGCTTTGGTGCCTATCTTTGCACCATGTGTTGAATTTGATTTAGCACCAAATTTTGCATCCATTTTTGTGCCCATTTTTGCATCTTTTTTTGGACCATTTTTTACATCCACATTTACATTTGATTTGTCTCCATTTTTCCCATCTCATTTTGCACCATATTTTGCGTCATTTGTTTCATCCAATTTTGCATCATTTTTAACACCATCTCTTGCATCTAATGTTACATCATTTTGAGCTTCCAAATTTTCATTTATATTTGCATCTTATGTTGAGTCATGTGTTGTGTCCACCTTTGCATCTTATTTTGTGTCTAATGGTACATTCAATTTAGAGCCATTTTTTACGTCTACTTTTGTATTTGTTTTTGCCCCAAGTTTTGCATCCAATTTTAAGCTATTTTATGCCCCTTTTTGCACCATTTTTTTGTGTCTACTTGTGTCCAATGTTGCACCATTATGTACACCGACTTTTTCATCCAATTTTGCATTTTTTTGGTGTCTAGTTTTACATCGTTTTCACCATCCAAATTTGCATCTTTTTTTGCCTCATTTTGTGTCCACATTTGCATATAATTTTGTGTCTGAGTTCGAGCCTAAATTTGCATGTGATTAGGAATCATTTTTTACATCCAATATGGCATCCTTGGTTTCACCTTTTTTCAGCCCCATTTTGCATCTTGTTTTATGTCTTTTCTTACATCTTTTTTTTTTTCCTTTTTTGCACCCAAGTTTGCATCCCAAATTTACACCATTATTTGCATCATCATTTGGCATATTAATTTGTAACGTTTTTTGCTTCTTTTTAACGCTCAACTTTGCATCTTATTTTACATCTAGTTGTTGTCTTTTTTTTGCATCTAATTTGGTGCCCATTTATGTGTCCTTGTTTTTGCCCAATTTGATATCCTTTTGTATGCCATGTTTTGTTCCCTTCTTTGTGTCAACTATTGCACAATTTTTCACTTCTAATTTAAAACACTTTGTATGTCAATTGTTTGCATTTTGTATTAATTCCTAGTTTAACATCCAATTTTACTTTCAATTTTGCATCCATGGTTACATCTGCATTTGAATTCTTATATAGAGTATACTTTTCTTTACATATATGACCCCCTTTATAGATTCATAGTGAAATATATGATAGTTTCTAAATATCATTAAAGCAGATATCACAATTCAAAATCATTTGTAAAGAAATTTAAGAGAAATTGACAACATCCATCCAAAAAAATAACAATGTGTCATTAACAATTTTCAAAACATGTATAAAATAGCAACATAATACTAATAAAATCAGTATTATTTTTAATCAAAACAAGTAAAATTCAAATATGATTAACAAATCAAAATATTTCATGAATATCGTTATTCTACGATAAATTAACAACACACATAAATCAAACTCATCGTATGATTACAAAATCAAAATGTCTCATTGATATAGGGTAAATTCACAACACCCATCTAAACATAACAATGTCATTCTACACAATAATTTCTTCATAAAAAACAATGCATGTGCATGCCTAGCTACCACCACCAAGATCATCCTCATGATCATCTTGACCATCCTCATTACTCTGATCCACATCATCACCAACACCGCTACTATCATCATCATCTCCTCCTTCACCACCATCATCCTCATCCTCATCCTCATCATCTCCTGATATATGTTGAACATAATTTGGATCATCGTCTTGGCAATCATTACCTATAGCATTCTGACAAAAAAAATCAATATTACATGTTAGTATTAATTACATAACACAACGCATGTTTTTGTTATACAATGTTAACCATAAAATGAGGTAAGATATAATATCTAATAGTACTAAAAAATAAAATGAAAATATGGTTTAAAAGTATATTGGAAATCCAACTAAGATTACATACCATAGAGTCCATCCAAACAACAAATTCAACCCATCTCTTTTGCTGCAGCACCTCCTTTTCCAAATGATTTGGAGGTCTTCCATATTTTAGTTCCTATCAATCAGTAAATAGGGAGAAATTAGATAACAATGACTTTCTTCTAGTACAAAATTTATTAAAAAAATATCACATGTTTAATATACTTACAAAGGTTGTTATCAGTGCTTTTAAACCTTTCTGGCCACTACGATGAGTGACTTTTGTCTTGGTTAACCTCGCCTTGGATGCCTTGTCCTTAAACATAAACCAATTCAATTTATTTTCACACAAATACATGTCTAAGATACTTATAAGTATTAATACATTCTAAATAATGTTTAATGAAAAATTCAATACCTGAATGCTCTCATTGCCGGCTTTTCTTTGTGCATCCAACTTCTCATATGATTTTACAAGTTCTTTCCATACTTTAAAAGGTATGTCAATAGGTCTTTGTTTCAGTCTTTGATCTTGAGGCATTTTTTTAATTTTTCTTGTTTGGTTAAAAATTTTGGTTAAAAAAAACCGAACAAGTAATTCACATCAATGGCATGGGGACTCTATGGATATGTGTAAAAAAATGGCTATAAAGAAAACATCCAAAAAACATATGAGCTCTCCCTTTGATGGTCACTTGGGGCATATGGCTGGAAAGGAACAACTCCATTTTCGAAAATCAAGGACAATCCTTTCTCAAAGTCCTTCCTAATATTTGCTCCAAATGTCTTAAAATGAAAAACAAAATTCAAACGTCATCCTTAAACATCTCCCTTAAATATAACGTTGGACCATAAATTCTTCACTTTTATTGTTATCGGCTCTGGAATGATTTTTCTATATGCAATTATATAATGAAATATGTGTGCACTAATGAAAAAACATTGAGTTTCATTTTTCATAATCACAAACAATGAAAAAAGAATCACACGTAACTAGCATCATTTTGGAAATTTTATATTTATTAAAAATCTTTAACATGTTTTCCTCCCATATCTCATAAAAAGGTGTGAAATTTTTTATATACTCTCCAATAAGCCTAAGGATCACATACCTTTTAAAACTTTGCATTACCATTATATGTTTCTCCTTGAAGATATATAATATGTTTCTTCTTTAACATATATATTATGTTTCGCATTTCTTAATATTTGACAAAATACTAAAGTTGAAAAGAATATAAAATCTCACTTTTTAGAATATTTTATGATATAAGAGATTGATTTAAGTGATGTTTTGGGTTAGGAGAGGTTAGCTTTATATAATAAAAGAATATTAACAATTTTAAAGTCTAAATTTTGACAATTCAACATAATTTGGCTTTACATAATAATAAAAAAGAAATTAAGAATTTTTATTTCATATATCTTATTTATAACATTTTAATGGTTTATTCATATAGTAATAAAAAGTTCATATTTATAGGCAATTTAAAAATGATAATTTTAAGAGTGTTTACATCTAAAAAGTGTGGGAATAGTTTGAGATATGGTAGCACACAGTGTCCCATCATTGTGAGTTTTTAATACCATGAAAATGATCATTTAAGAGTGTTTACGACGAGGGAATAGCTTGAGATATGATAGAACACATTATCCCATCATCGAGTTTTTAATACCATGATTGTTCACTAGTGAGAAAAAATCACATGGAGAGAACACAGAAAAATAACCGAATGTAGAGAAAAAAAAAACAAAAAACAAAAACAAAAACAAAATTTGTAAAAAAAATCATAAAACAAATATTATATACTTTTAAATTTTGTATTTGTAATTTAACTTTAAAAAAAAAAAAAAAAACAAAAACAAAAAAAATTAGTAAGAAAAATTCATAAAACAAATATTATATACTTTTAAATTTTATATTTGTAATCTAACTGAAAAAATTAACATACTCGTAGAGGAGCTAATTTATTTGCAGATATTTCTTGGTACCTAAAGCCATCACTTATATTTTATTAATTTATAAATAATTTATATTTTATTAATTTATAAGTAAATAAACAATTAACACTGTAAATTGTTACACAATTAATGCTATATAAAAAAGGTTAAAATTTTATCTATGATTTAGAATTAATGTTTTAACATGGTCTACAATGAAGCCATTATCACCTAAATCAATTTAAACTATCTATGATTTAATATTCAATAATCCAACAAAACTACAATGAACATCTTCCACGAGCTTATCATCTTTATAACATATATTGCTTCAGCTGAGATTCTAGTGTGTCAATTTTGTTTCATAACTACGGGTTATCGCTCTGTATAATTTTATTGGAATTAACGTGACCTCGGAGAATTTCTCTGATGAGATAAGAAAAACGCTCTGATCGAAGGATGGTAATGTATTCATAGAAGTCACTGCAAAAAATCATTTGGGTATGAGGATTTTCAAGATTTCAATGGAAATCTGGATGTGGGATGCGATGTTACGATGTGGGTCGAAGAGATTGAGCTCTTTCTTTTTCTGGATTATGGGATTTGAATGCAGGAGTTGTTTCTATGGATGATAAAATTATGAGATTGAGGATTGTGGTCTTTGAATGCAGAAATTGCTTCTTTGGATGATAAACTTGTGCTTTTTTTATAAACAGTTGTGGGGATTCTCCTAAGTTTTTATTGATTTCTCTTTTGTGTATCATTCTTGTCATTGTCAACCCCATTATCATATCAATGTCTAGGATGAGAAAGACAGGGATGGGATCAGTGAGGGCTCAATGTCTTTGTTGTCATTAGAGTCCAGGTCGGTTGATGGCAGTGAAATGGAAGGGTAATCCCCAAGGTGGTTTGTTAACGATGATCAGACATGACACAAAATGAGGCGTGGGCTCGTTCTGAAGACCAAGTGAGTGGATTCCTTTGATGTGGAGGCCATGGAGGTGCTCGATGTTCATAAGGGCCATGATAAGGACCTTTCATTAGGACAGACGCTCGACTTGGCATTCCAAACACTTGGAGTGGTCTATGGAGATATGGGTACCAACTCCTTGTATGTTTTCACTAGTGTATTCATCCAAGCTTGTACCAAAGGAGAGGAAGATGTTTTGGGTGCATTAGCTTTAGTGATGTACACAATAGCCCTCATCCCTTTGGCTAAATAGGTGTTCATTATGCTCAAAGCCAATGACAATGGTGAAGGGGGGACATTTTCCTTGTACTCTTTGATTTGCACATATGCGAAGGTCAATCTGCTCCCCAACCAGCAACCATCAGATGAAAAAAATTCCAGTTTCAAGCTCAAGTTGCCCACCCCGAAACTGGAAAGATGATTAAGAATCAAAGAAAGCCTTTAGAGAAGTACAAAATTGAAGACCCTACAGCTACTCTTGTTTCTCATAGGTACTTCCATGGTAATTGGGGATGGCATACTTACACCTGCAATATCAGTCATGTCTGTTGTTAGTGGCATGCAAGATGAAATATCTAGCTTTACGGAAGACACAGTGGTCATTGTCTCAATCATATTGGTGATCTTGTTCAGCATAAAACAGTTTGGTACAAGCAAAGTAGGCATGACATTTTCTCTGGCACTCATGATATGGTTTTTCTCTATTGGTTCTATTTTACTTTACAATATTATTTAACATGACATGACAATTTTAAGGGCATTCAATCCTGTTTATATCTATTACTTGTTCAAGAGGAACACTATCAAAGCATGGATGTCCCTAGGAGGTTGCGTGTTATGCATAATAGGAGCTGAAGCTATGTTTGCTGATTTGGGTGACTTCTCAGTAAGATCCATCCAGATAGCCTTCACATGTGTAGTATTCCCATGCCTACTATTGGCTTACATGGATCAAGTTGCATATCTTATGAAGCATCCCTTTGTGGTGGAGAACGTATTCTCTGCTTCAATTCCAGATGGTTTTATCTGGCCAGTCTTCGTGATAGCTAGTGTTGCTTGCCATGATTGCAAGCCAGGCAATGATCTCAGCAACAATTTCATCTATTAAAATGTCCATGGCCCTAGGATGCTTTCCCAGATTGAAAATAATTCACACATCCCGACGGTTCATGGGTCAGATCTACATTCTTGTCATCAACTAGGTTCTAATGATAATGTGTGTCTTGGTATGTGATTGTTTTAAGAGCACGGTCGAGATATCAAATGCATATGGCATTGCAAAGGTAGAGATGATTATGGTGACTACAAGCCTAGTGACTCTTGTCATGGTTCTTATATGGGCAAAAAATATATTCCTTGCGATTGGATTTCCTGTTCTATTTGGATCAACTGAGCTAATTTATTTTTCTGCAGTTTTGATGAAAGTGGGGGAAAATGGTTGGATAAATGGTTTTTGCCACCTGCTTCCTTCTTGTGATGTACATTTGGAACTATGGAAGTGTTCTGAATTAACAGGAGTTGTATATCTTGTTGGTCACGGAGATGTCAAGGCTAGAAAGGATTCATGGTTTCCTAAGAAACTGGTTATAATCTACTTCTATGCTTTCATGAGGGCAAACTGTAGGGCAGGCCCTGCAAGCCTCAATGTACCTCACACCAATCTCTTGCAAGTTAGCATGACATATACTGTCTAACTTGAAGGTTTCCATGAATCAAACATGTTGAATGTTTTTCAAGGACCAAGTCACAACATCAATATGGTGATGGATAACAAAGATTTCCTTGAAGGTGGCAGAGATGAAGTGAATTTTAATGTGAAGTTAATAATCATAAGTTTTGTTGTCGACCAAGATCTTCATTACTTAGTCCTTGATTTTGTTTGATAGAGAATAATAGCCATTCCTGCGATTAATCACTGATATTTATGAACAAAGACACCATTCTTTTTTCAATGAAGATGATAGGTGGTATTTTATATGCATGGTTAAGCCTAATATAAGCCATGTTTTCTACATAAGAAAGTTATATTAAGTTATATCCATGAAAATGAAAGGAAGATGACATTGCATGTTTCCTCGTATAGCTAACCATCGCTCAATAACATTGGATGCTTCTCCACCTCATTCATTACATCATTGCTTAAGAACCTTGGATGCTTCTCCATTTTTTTTGACATCATGTATTGATTATGTTGTTGTTGGAGGTTTTACACTAAGTTTTTCAACATCGAGCTTACTAGGGCTTGCACCACCGGGGTTATTAGTAAGAATCTCATGAGGTTTGCATAGCCATGATTATTAGAATCAAAATAGTAGGATTTGCACTAAAAAACAGTTCATAGAGCTTTCCTGCTGGGGAGAAAATCACAAGTTCAACTTCTGCAGTGCAGAGCACCGAGAGCTCGTAAGCTTTCTTCAGCAATCCACCTACGTTTGGAAAATGTAGCCTGCCTGCTGGCGATGTTCTCAATCCTCTTCCTCTGCATCTTTCCCCTCACTATTCTTGTATGTCCTCTTTCGTTTTTCCCTCCAAACAAACCCTCTCAAATTGAGAAAGCAAAACAACTCACTTGATGAGAATCCGAATCCAATTATCGCTTCTAACAATAACCCAATACGATACCAGAAGTGATTACACAAAACCTCATTGACTCTTCATTTGTTTGGAAAAGATCCAAGCATATACTTCTGACGAGGGTTTCCGTCTCAAGTCTGGCTCGCAGGACGTCGCTTAGTCAATTGCGAGAAACGTTTTCCACCTGCCTGTCACATACGGTTTGTCACACTATATATTAAAATCAGGGACAATCCTTTCTCGGAGTGGACAATCCATTTGAATGCATTGATCAATGCTTTGTGCAACGCTGGTAGAGTGGACCATGCAAGGAACTATCTAATGGAGATGAAAAAATTTAAATCCTGATATAGATTGCTATAGGACATTCGTTGGAGGCCTATGCAAGTTGGGTATGGTGGATGAGGCAGTGAATCAACTGGCGATAATGATTAGAAAGGGTCTCTCACCCACATATGCTCTGTACTATTCACTCATCAAAGCTTGCTGCAAATCAAAGAAAGTTCAAGCCGCTGCCCAGATACTGAACAAAATGCTTAGGGAACGTGTTGTTCCAAGTCATGCAAGTTTTATCTATGGCATGCATCATCTTGGGAAGGTAGGAAAAAAAATTGAGGCATAAAAAGTTCTTGAAGAAGTGATAGATTGTAAATCCTCTGTACATGTTAAAGTATACATAGAAGTAATGTTTGCTCTATTTCAGACCAGTGAAGTGGAAAAATCATTACAATTAGAAGGCAAAATAATTAGAAGAGGTTGTGAAACTAACTTTTTGACTCTGTAAAACAGTGTTTCTCTAAGGGAAAAATTGATGAGGTATCCAAGATTTTAGAAGGCATAAACCAAAGGTATCTGGTACAAGGTATTACATTATGAAAAAATTGAAATGGTCAGATTTATTGTTTTTCCAAGGAGACCACTCTTGCTTGAAGGAATGGAGAGGGCTCTGCTCGTAAGAGAGTACTGAACCAAGACCATTGTCAAAAAATGTTGAACCAAGAGTATTGTTAAAAAGCAATGTTGCTTAGTTGCATGAAAATTTAATTGTCCAAAATTTAATTTTGGACTCTTTGCTGGCAAAATTTCATATAAAGGTATGCCCTTTTGCCTTATAACATGATGATTTTAATGAAAATGGAGGAAGGGAATCAACTTCAGAGAATCAAATGAAGTTAAAAAATATTAGATTATCAATTATAATCCATAGGAAGGGAGGAAAATAAAGGGTATGGTTGTGCTTAGCCTAAAATGTTTGCCTCTCATTTGAGAACTTTTCAAAAACTCAACCTTATTTCTGAATCTATAAACACAACTCTAAGTTTACATCTCAATTTACAGGTAAAGGTTCGGTTTAAAGCAAATCTAAAAATAAGAATAAGCAAATCCAGAAGTAAGAATTTGAAGCATTATTATTGTGGCAGAGCAAGGCAACTAAAATTTGAGTGTGTGGGAACAAAGTGGGATCTAGAACATGGAAAACTCACCAAAAAAAACAGCAAATATTGTGGAAAGCGGAAAAGAGGAAAAAGAGCATCATTCCTTTGTTAATTCTCATACAAAATACAAATTAGATGCATGGTGTGAAGGAAAATGAAATTTACAGGTTTTTGGTTGAAATTTATTGGTGTATCTATACGTGTGGCCCCAAATCATTTGTAGGTATCGTACCTGTAATTATGGGTAAGGCCATATTTAATTTGATTTATTTGAAACTAGGTTTGTGGTTAATTCCAACCTAGGAAAACTTGATATATAGGTTCAATAACCTTCTTGTGTTGTATGCCCTCATTGTGTAGGCTCAATAACCCTCTTGCTATGTGTGCCTTTGTTATGTGGGCCAATAACCCCTCTTGAGAGGATGCCTCATTCGAGTTCAACACAGTGAAAATAATTTCTTGTGAGGGAGAAGAAAGGATTGAGAGGTATGAAGTTACAGGAAAATGGAGAGCTAGAGTGACTATGGCAGGATTTAGTGTATATCATCTCAGTGCTAATGTTAAGGACACGGTTAAATCTTTGCTCTGTTAATCATATTGCAATAGCTATAAGACTAAGGAAGAAGGAGGAGCTATGTATTTACTATTTTGGATGGTTGGACAAAATTCTCATTGCAACATCTGCTTGGCATTGAGAGGCAACGACTATAAGAATGTTCTTGTACAAGAATTTGTTATAATTTATCAATACCATTGTTGAAACTGCATGTGACTTTCATGTGTGTCAGGGAAGAGTTCAGAAACCTGACACAATAACTTATTATAGGGGTAAAAGATGAAGCTAATTTAAGGAAACAATGGTTTTTACCTGTCCTGTTCAACCAGGGATAAGATAGTTATTCATTTGTATTTTGCTTCCTTATCCAGGTAGACAGGAAAATGCTAAGGCTTGCTAAAATCAATGATATGCCTGCCTACACAGTGGGTAATTGGATAGAGATAGTTACTATTTAACTTTCAGGAACTTATACTTCACTAGCTAAAAAGTTTTGGATTTTTTTTTTTATGACCTTGAGTACAGAGTCTCATAATCAACTAGAAGAGAAATCAAGTCTATCTTTCAATTGCTTGAACCAGGACTATATCACGGATATTGCAGCAATAAAAGAAATAATTCCAATCTATAGAAAGGTAGCATAGTAATAACATACTTGAGTTTGCGGGGTGCTTCAAACAATCTCGTCCTAAACATAGGATTCCAGGTTGTTTGCAGATTTTAATTGGTGAGGTTGGCTCTAATTTTGGAACTTTGTTGGCTCTGCTGCAGGTATCATTTTGCCACAAATCTTCGCCAATCCTTTTTCATGGACTCACTAAAGGACTCTCATTTTCTGCATCCTTCATATGAGTAAACCTTCGACCCAGCACTGGTTTTCAATACAAACTTTCAAAGAGAGAAACTGGTAGTTTGGAGTAGGTTACAAGACCTCCTTCTATAATGAACAGAGATGACCCCGGAATGTGGCAAAAGTTCTCCCCTTCAGCCGGTGCTAAAGAAAACAAAGAGCTTCTCTCTGAAATCTCTAACGGCGTGCTTGGATGGCCTAATCTGACCAAAACTACAAAAATGTACCATGAGTTTTCCTCTACGTTGTTATATTGTGAAGGATAGTGTTTCCCTCAATTACTAACCGTTCCAATAGCCCCTACTTCCTGATCCATTAGTTTTGACTTCTCCAGACACTAAAGAGCATTAACGATTCTATTCCATTACACAAATAGAGCTGGAAGGCAAAACCCTTCGGAGCATAGTATTTCATGTTGAGGTATCAAATTCTTGGTTCCATGGAAATAGAAACCGCATGAAGATATCTACGAACCACTTGAACATAAAAAATGTTCAGTCTCAAAACTCTGAAGTAAATTCGTAAAGAATGTAGCATTAGCTTTCTTGGCTTAGTGAAATCCCTAATTTTCTATCCTATTTGCCTATCTTAAAAATCTCACGAAAACCTGTAAAGATTGTGCCATCGTGTACGCTTAGCCTCTAAAAGCCCTAGCTTTCTATCTTCTTCTGTGTAATTTGAATAGAACACCATCAAATACCAGAATTATCAATTCCCATTCTCCAAAACTTTTAAATGTGCGGAACTGAGACAAAAATCATTCAATCAAACCACTCGAAATGCATATGAATGCTGATCCATTAACTTAAAGAACTTCTTCCCAAACTCTGCCATTTTTTAAACAAAATTTTGAGCACAACCTTGTCTAGTCCATTTATAGAGAGCGTTAGTTTATGAAATCTTGCCTGTAAGCCAAAATAGAGTCAAAATTTTCCATTGAAAGCTCAGAATAACTGAACCAGAAATAACCCTTGTGAAATTTGCTGCTTAAAACATTGTTTTGAGCACGACCTCTTTCTTCAGATTTATTTTAGATAATACGATAGCTTATTTAATGAAATATTTCCATAAAGTTGAAATATGGCAAATTTTTCCAATCAAGAACTCTAAATAATTTCATTAGGACAAGGCGTAGAGGATTCATGACGGCGACAAGAAAATAATGGCGCTTTGCAATTTTAGCACTCTCTTGCAGAAAAATACCTTTTCTGAAATCATTTTGACCACGAAGAAACGCAGATGAACTGTTGGAAGTCGTGCAGAGAGAGATCTGGTGGCTCGTGGATCGATTCTGGGGCAATGTTTATGCGATTGCAAACCATGATTGTTCATATGCGAGCTACTGAGCTCGTTGAGAGGGATACGCGCAATGGCACCAAACTACCAAGAGGATTTGAATTTAAAGGCGGGATAGAATATCTACCATCCGATCATGTCATCGACGGCCATATATTTGTCTTTCAATGAAACGGATTTTCAAAGAATTTGAAATATTATACATTTTATAGAATTTGAAATATTATACATTCTATTATTTAAGCTGAATAATAGTTTTACTTTGGAAAAGTAATTGGGCACATCAAATAAAATATTGATGCGACGGACATAGAACTCCAAAACAATAATGCACCCTTCTCTTACTCCAAAACAATAATGCACCTTTCTCTTACTCCAAAACAATAATGCACCCTTCTCTAGCTGATGTGTCAATGCTTTCTTTGAAATGGAACTTAAAGAATTAAGTAATTATTCATTATTAAATTGGGATTTTATATAAATTAATTGATTATTTATTAATGTTAATTTCATTTTATAATTTTATTGTAATTTTTAATAGATTTTTGTTAAAGATAATTATTTGAGCTATTATTGTATCAAGATTTTTGTTGTGTCTTTTATTATTATATTTTAATCCACTTTAAACATGCTCAAAATATGTTTTCATCTTCATTTGTGGAGATTATCTACTTGCATATTCAAAAAGTTTTGATGTAGTTTTTGCCTTGAAAAATGATTATTGTGATTGTAATGGTGAGAAATTATTCTATAAATAGTGTTAAGTGTTATTTAGAATAAATGAGAAATTCTTTTTGAATATATAAGACTAATCTTTGAGAGAATAGATATATATTCCCTAATTATCACATAAACAAGGGGTTAATCTTGCATTTAGTGCTTTATCTCTGTAGAGTTTCACTAAACAAAGGGAATGCCTCCTCCTGCGTGACTTCGATTGTCCCTCCCTCTTACAGGATTGCAAAGCATTAAGAATTGAATCTTCTTTATTTTAAAGATGTAGTCTTGTCGAATATACCAAAAACATAGTAGGATTCTTTCATTATTGACAAAATCAAGCACATGTGCAAGGGAAGTATTCATCTATGGATGGTTAACAAGTTCATTAATAACTACAAGCAAACGCTTCAAACTATGTATTTAATGATCTCTAGTCATCATCTAAAGGGTTCAAGAATCAAATCAATTCCAACCTAAGTTCTACGTATATGGTAAACCTCTACTCTAGAGGTTCTATTATTGTAAAATTTCACAACTATGGAAGTTGTGGCAAGGTCTCAAAGGAGGGACTTTCTTTTTGGGGCAAAACTAACCTTTTTTCAAAAGATAGTTTCTATAATTGAATCCATCTTCAATATCCATTTCTTCAACCTCACTCTGCCGGATTTGAATATTGAATCCCCCCTACTTATTTTGGGATGAGATGATCTTTCAAAAGCCAACATAAATATATTGGGGACTTACAACAATATACAAACTAAGCAAGGAAGGGTATACACACATGTGTTAGAATTTGAATTGAAGTTGACTTGAGCAAAGGTATAACAATGCATATTTAATTAAATATTGGTGATTTTAACAACCACGTCCATTAGATTAAAATAATGATACTTTATGTGTATCTATATGCAAAGACAAAATACTTGAAAGGCACCTTCCCAACAACAAAGGTCATTATAAGAAAAATGGAAAAATAACAAGTTGATGGGTGGTATGATTGAATGAAGAATCAAAGGGCAAGAAAGAAGAGACATCCAAGTTTAGTCCTAATAAAAGATTTTATGGCCCCTTCCAAGGAGTGCGTTATTAAGAGGGACACAAACATGATCATGGAGTCTGTGCTAAAGTCTTATGGGAGAAATAGGAAGCATGTGAATGAGATATTATGGATTTCAAAAGAGAAATCATGTTATTCAATCCAATAGAAGCAAGCGGATTGGTGCTACTTGAGACTCCATAAGCTCTAAATCAATTGGTGAAAGCAAGAAGTCTAAAAGATAAATGCAAAGAAAGGAATATCCATCTATGTACAAATCTACAATAAATAAATTCAAAATTATACAGTGTTTCCATATAGACAATGTTAGGTCCCTATAACACTAGTGATTCCCCCATTACTAGTGTCATTGTGGCCCTTACTGTTATTGTTGTGCCCTTATTGTCCCCATATTGTTATTATTGTGCCCCATAGAAGCCCACTATTGTTATTTTTGTGCCCTTATATTATTATTGTTATGTTGACTTTGATTATATTGTGACCCCTTAGACTCCTATATATAGAAATGAGGCTTTGTCATTTGTATCATCCAATAATTGTTCTTTTGTGTAATGTAAAGGAGGTTGCCCCTCGAAGAGGCTGATTTCTAAGTTGTTGATCTATCTTTTCTATCTTTTTGTGAGTTGGTTTCATAACAGACAACCTAGGTTCGAACCCTAAAAAGTGTAGGGTCTTTGTGAGTGTTTGTGAGGGAATGTGTTTGACATCACATAATTGGATTCCCTTCATCATCAAAGAGACATGTGTCCCAAAAGTCAATTTGGTTTAAGTGGATGTTAATATGATACATTGTATATTTTCTGAGGGTAGTAGCACAATTGGAAAAAAGCATGTTGGCAAGCCCTTGTGTATCCAAGTGATCGAAAGTTCAATCCCCCAAACATATCTCACCAATTGAACTTAAAAAAAATATGATACATTGTATATTGCAAAGCCATTAAGTTAAGTAATGACCTTGGCTAACCCAAATATTTAATTAGAATTTAAGCTCAAACACAACATTAGAAATGAAACCTTCACTCTAGATCTAAGGATATAGGGGTCAACATTGGATATTGGATACAAGACAAGGTGATCAAATGTATCTCTTGGACTAGCATTTTTTACAAAGGAATACAAATTTTAATGCTTATATTAACATGTATGTATAATATAATAATGAAATAGTCACTCTTTAGTTCATGGATAAAAGTGTTGGTGTGGAAGGAAATCTCGAGGGATGTGTCACTATAGTCATAAAAATTGCATTTATTGTGGCACATGGAGAACTTATTAATTGGGTGTAGCTTTAAAAATGGATAGGAGTGTTATCCTCCCCACCTAACTGAAATTCCTACAAATGACATATTTAGTGATTAATGAGTATATTGTTGTAATAATTTTGAACCCTGTGTTAAGAAATCCCTATGCAATCCAATTTAACTTAGGTACCATCCTCAAAATGAGGAGAAGTCATTTGTGGGTTTCCTTAGAATGTGTATTTCAAGGAAGAATGTGTACTTTGTCGATATGTTGAAAGGTTTTACGGTCTTTGTGTTTTAGTGTACCATGTCATGTTTGGCATTGAGCGTTGGGTGTGTTGGAAGCCAACTCTTGGTAAACTCAAATACACTTGTCCTAAGGAGGGAGTTGGGGTTTTAAGGTTCTCTGGTTGTAAAAGCTTTCAAAGTCAATGTTTTTCATCCTCTTCTTGCATATTGCAGCCTCAAGGCCATTCGATGAGTTGGTGGTCATGCTTAAGGTTTTCATCCTATTCTTGCATTGTGCTTAAGGTTGATTGGTACCTTTTTCCATGAATTATGATCAACTTTGGGTCCTCTTTCAGTAGACACCTCCTAGCCACAGTATTAAAGGCAACATATTGGTTTCCTTTACTAATTTTAGCTTGTAATAAATTTAGATGTAATGGTTGTCACACGCGTTCATATACAACTACCTCATAACAAAGCTAACACAAGCACTTCTACCCATGCCTACATCACATCACAGAGGAGGAATCAATCAATATTATTCAATATCCCGCATTCGAGTATCCCTCCTTTGAGGATTCAATCCAACATTTATGGAGATCAGGTCATCCATTTACAATAACTAGCTTTGCCATATAGCATGTTCATATTCCTATTGTCATGGCCGAAAGTACCACCGACATATATCTTATGCAATACGAATAAATAATTAGAACGCCTCAATGGATGCAATTCATCCTATAATGCATAATGCATATATTAGATAACCCGAACCATAGGCTCTATCGTTTCAAAACAAAATCATTTATCATACATAATCAATAATCCGTCTGCCATAGTTGCATGACACGTTAACATGTGTATCTTAGGGATTATGCACAATTAATCAGAAGCGCATCATTGGATGCATAGCACAAATAACTTGTACCATAGTTTATACAGTCGAGCCTTAACCACAGTTAACAAATTTTCATAGCGGCTCAAGCACGACTATTCACTATCTTAACAAAAGACAGGTTAACACCAATTCTACATAAGATCCACATACTGTGACTGTAATTAGAATTTCATTTATGTGCATCCATAAAATCATCTCATTAACGCCACATGCAGTGCATTTAAAACTCAAGAAAATTCTCTCATATGCTAAGGAATTTATAACATAGAGGGTAAGAAACCAACATACAGAACAATCCACGCAAGTGAGTCAAACTAGATCAAAAGAGAGAACGACACTTGGAAAACAGAGCACCGCTACCCAACCTAGAAATGACTCTTCAGTTCACCACCGAGTCGAGGTTCTTGCCATGGATCAACCACCTCCAATAGATCTATGCAATGGGTATTTAATACCGTCTTTCATGATATGGTTTCCATTAGCGATGTCTCGCTTTTATGGATCTTTTTATCCATTTGCGTAGGCTTATCTCATAAAAGCTCACCTTTCTCTCCCATGAGGATTTTCCTCATAGAAGATTGCCTTTCTCTCCCGCACAACTTTTATGTTTTTCTCAATGGATATTTATCTCCAATCCATCCAACTTATCTAGAATTAAATCGAGAAGCTTTACCATGAAAGAATTAACCTTTCCTATTCACCAATGTGATTTGGCAAGAACTCATCTCTTGGTGTCTCGCTTTTCCAAGTGATTAATTTATTAATAATGTATTTACTTTTTATATTACACATCATACCTAGCTTTTCTCAGCTTAGGTTTGCAAAGTTTGACACACAAGGGAGGGGTGTTACATTTTGGATCCCTCTCTTTCCTTAAGATCCCTCAAACTGCAGCTAGAGTTCTTAGATGACTGTAAGGAGGAAGCCCCTATTGGAAAGGGACGGACAATTTGAAGGTGTCTATCTTGTTGGTAATTCCTATATCGAAAAGTTGTATTTTCATAGTCCAGGGGTTGGGAATACACAATTCCCATCCACTTGAGCTCAATTTTATCTCGCAAAACTTCATTGGGATCTACCTAAACACATATGCAAACATAGGTGAAAATGCCTTTCAAAAGTCTTTCCCTGTCTACTTTGACGAATCTTCCAATAAAATTGCCCACTTTTTCTAAGAGATCTAGATGGGTAAAGTGAATGGGAAAACTGGGAATCTTACCCATACTAAAGTAGTCATCGGCAACATAGTGAGAGGATTGAAGTTGGGAAACCATGGCTTCACTAGAAGACCAACTCATCCCCAAAACCATGGACCTTGGTCAAGGATTTTTTTCTTATCCTCAAGACATTTGAAGATCACCACAAAAAAACATGGGTCTACATCCACCCAAACCGACGTTCATCCAATCCTATCATAATCGAACAGAAAAACGCTACTTTTTCAATAGAAAATGGGGAATAAAAGTATCACCCAAGGATAATGACCATCGCATCAAGCGCTCAATCATAAGGGAGGAGCAATAATTTGACAATCACACGTCCTTGATTTCTGTTGATTTAACTCTGAACACTCACGTAATATTCTCTTGCTTGGCGAATTAAACACCACTGCATGGAATGGACGAGGATTGAGCCGAACCCTGGATGAAGCCCACTTCATTCTCATCTAAACACAAAACTATATATATGTCAAAGCTATTACAATAGATTCTGACTGTCAACACCTCGAGGTTCTGTTTATATGTGGCTACCTTTTATGGTTACTATTGAATGTGTGATTGGAAATAGTAATGGCAACTTAGGGCTGCCAAATTTCCTTCGATTCCCTCACTACATCCTAACGCAAATAGTTGTTCAATGCCTTGGTTGTCTTTCAAAACTGGTAGGCAGCGTCTTCTTTGATATTTCTCGATGGTTTTAATTCCACTACAATCACAACTTTCATTTACATAAACTTCGTGTTTTCGCACGAGCGACGATTGTTCCAAGGTGAAATGTCACTTGGATGGTTTCAATGTTGTTGACCCATCATAACTAACTAACGGATATGCCCATTACAATTTTATACCACCGCATTATCAATATCAATTATGCATGGGAACCAATTAAAGCAACTTTTCACATTAATTTTATATGAGCATGAGAACATGTGTTAACAAGCAGCCCATAAAGCCTCATTTTGAATGCCATAGTCACTTAGAAGGAATTCCTCTTGTAGTAGCATCCTCCCTACTAAACTTTGCTAGTGCTAACATTAGAACCACCATTACAACAAGATATCTTTCTAGTGTTGACAACACCATTATAGTAAGATACCTCAAGAGAGACAGAAAATTTAAAAAGTATGATAGTAATACGTATCCAGAAGATGGTATTGAAACTAGTAATTGTTCACGAATCCATAAGATTGTAAGGTCATTCTAATTATCATAATCATTGTCATCATCATCACCATAATCCTTGTCATCATAATCACCATTCATGCCATCATCATCATCATTATGGACATTGTTTGCAATTGTTCATAATTGTAGATGTTGTAAGAAATATCATCAACCCAAAAAATGTGATCAGTGCTAGAAAAGGGTTGTTTAGGACACATTGATATACGTAAGAGAAATAACAACTCTATTTTTGACAGATGATCGATGATGATCATCATCACCACCATTATCATCGTCATTGTCATTTTTATCATCCCCATCATCATCATTAATGTAATTTCTATCGACATTGTTGTAATCATGCATCATCATCATTCATGCCATTATTGTTTTTGATGATGACCTAGATGAAAATGATGATCATGACACCAAAGATAATGCTTATGATTATGAAAATGACAACATCTAAAATTGGGAAGATTCGCCAACGTCATTAGCATCGTCATCATCATAATCATTGCCATCATCATCATTGTCATTGTAACCACTATCGTCTTTATCATCAGAATCACAATTCATGTCATCGCCATCATCTTCATTTTCATCATTGTCAATATTATTGACATTGTCATCAATTGTTCATAATTGTCAATGCCATAAGGAATATCATCAATGCAGAAAATATGATGAGTGTTGGAAAAGGGATGCAAAAGCGAACATAGAAATGGGGGCAACAATAGAAGTAAAAATGGATGAAAAGTGGATACAACATAAGTAGATGCACAACAACATGAAAAACCTGACACAAAAGTGGATGCAAAAGTAGATGCAGTTGTCAATGCAAACTTGGATGCAAACATGAAGGCAAAAGTGGAAGCAAACATGGGTCCAATGGTAGGTGTAAAACTTGGCACAAATTGTGGTGAAACAAATGTGGATGCAACAACGGAAACAAAAATATATGAAAAAATGGATGAAACAAAAGTGAATCCAATAGGGGATGAAAACGTGGAAGCAAATGTGGTTGCAATGGTAGGCGCAAGATATGGTGCAACAAAAGTGGATGTAACAATAGACAAAAAATATGCAAAATAAGATGCAAAAATGGATGTAAAAGTGGAAGCAAACATTGATGCAACAGGCAAAACAAAATTGGATGCAAAAAATGGATATAATGTAAGTAGATGCAAAAGTAGATACAAAACGAGATGCAAAACCCAATGCATAAACCTGACATAAAAGTGGATGCAAAAATAGATGCAATATTTGATGCAAAAGAGGATGTGAACATGGATTCAAAATTGGAAGCAAACATGGATACAACAGTGAGTGCAAAACATGGTGCAAATTGTGGCATAAAAAAAGTGGATGTAATGATAGATGCAAAAAAAGAATCAAAGTATGATGCAAATGAAGATGTAAAAAGGGATGCAAAAAGTGAAATTTAAAATGGGTGCAACAGTGGATGCAAAATTGTGTGCAAAAGTGGATGCAATAGAAGTCGATGCAAAAGTAGATGCAAAACGAGACACAAAACCCGATGCAAATCCCGGTCCAAAATTGGATACAAAAAGGGATGCAAAAATAGATGTAGTAATTGATGAAAACCTAGACGCAAATGAGGATGCAAACGTGGATGCAAAATTATAATCAAAAGTGGGTGCAAAAGGAGGTGCCAAACTAGGCGCTAATTGTGGCACAAAAATATTAGATGCAATAGTGGGTACAATAATAGATGCAAAAGAGGATGTAAATATGGATGCCAAACAAGAGGGAAAAGTGGATGCAACAAAAGTAGATGCAAAATTTTATGCAAAACTAGACACAAAACACGATGTAAAACTTGGCGCAAAAGGGATGCACAAATGGATGAAAAAATGGATGCAAAAAATGATTTAAAAAAGGATGCAAAAAAGGATGCAAAAGTCGATGCAAAAGTTGATGCAAGTGTAGGTGCAAAAAGTGGATGCAAATGAGGATGCAAAAGTATGTCAAACAAAATTAGGTGCCAAACTTGATGCAAAACCTGGAACAAAACCTGGTGTAAAGGATGACACAAAACTTGGCATAAAATTTGGTGCAAAACGTGGTGCAAAACCTATTGCAATACCTGGTGCTAAACTTGGTGTAAGATTTGGTGCAAAACTTGATGCAAATTTTGTGTCAAGTTTTGCACCATATTTGATAAATGGATGCAAATAGCACCAAAAATGGGCTCTAGATGCAAAAAAAGAAGTAAAAAGGGACGCTAATCGCTGGTTTTGTTGTAGTGAGTGCTTGTTCCATATCATGTGTGTTGATGCTCCTGAATCTACATACCAAATGTCTGCATCAACATTTTCATCACGATCTGCCATGAACAATCTCAAATTCTGCACCTGATCACCATTCGCGAGATGACCTGCATGTCTCTTTGGCTTCTGTTGTTCTTCATGATACTTCTTTTTCCTACATTCTCTGGCAATATGACCCAATTTTCCACAATAAAAACATTTAGTTTCAGAGTAGTTTTTATTCGGGTGCATACCTTGGGTCAGATTTGGCTATTTCTGTGAACTTGCTCTGTTTTTCTGTTGTGGACCTCCTTTCCCTTTGTAGAAGTTCTTCCTCGCCACCAATGCAAGATCGACACTCTGGGGCTTCAGAGTCGATCTCCTCTCTTCTTCCTGCATTAGTATACCTGTCAGCTCTTCAAAATGCGAGATCTTTTCTTTGGCATTAATCCCAGTGATGAACATCTGATAATCATCAGTGACACCATTCATTGTAATGGTCACAAGATCTGTATCGTCCATTGTATGACCAATATCTGATAATTTGGTTTTCAGATCCTTGATCCTTGCTACAAATGAAGCAATTGTTTCATTCTCCTCCATCTTCACGGGCAAGATCTTACTCTTGAGGAACAAAAGACGATTTGAATTTCTGATCTCGTACAGTTCCTTTAGAATTCCCCAGATCTCGTTAGCTGACTTACCTTCTCTAATGTGCAGTATAATACAATCTTTCACTAACATATTTAACATTTTCCTTCCTCTGCTTTCTCGTTTCTCCCACTCTTGGATCAATGTTGATCTAGCCGCAGGCCTCGGCTCATCCCCATTCACAATCATCCAAGCACTCTGCACTTCTAGCAGAGTCTGCATCTTAAACTTCCAATTTACATAATTGGAACCATCGAGCTTGTTATGCTCGTTCATGCATTCTTCAAAAATATTGTTATTCATCTTGGCGATTTAGAAAAAAATTCGATAGGTAAACGATGTTAAATTTACCCCAGATTTGTGATAGAGACATATCATTGTTGTTTGATCTCATAGCGCATGTGCAGATCACCGTGGCTTTCTTCTCAACCTCGAGACAACCTCCTATTGTCAGCTAGAGCCTTGTTCTTGGCTTCCCCACTCAGCTTCTCTAACAGCTACAGCCTTGTCCTTGTCTCCCCATGCAGTTTCTTTGATTTACACGATCGTCACAGATATATGCCCAATATCCGAGACTATCGCAGATATTCATCAATTTTCTGAAACGTCATTGCAGATATACACCCAATATCCGAGACTGTTGCAGTTTTACATCAATTTTCTAAGACCGTCGCAACTGTACATTGAAAAACTACGACGATCGAAAAATAAAAATTTCGAGAAGTGTAATAGTGTTATCGTCGCGGCTATCCACTCAAAACCTGCGATGATTTCGGTTCAAAGAACCACCCACCAGCCAGCGTACAAGTTCCTCAGCCCTGACGCTCTGATACCATGATAAAAATGGTAATGTTTGTATTAATGAAAATAAAACCCACTGGTCAGCTCTACGAAAGAGAGTCTGAACCAGGAGAGTCTGGCTCTGCAGAACACTCTACATTGTTCATCAACATTACACATTAAATAGAATACATGGTTTTAGGGAAGTTAGAACAGCATCCTAAGAAATAGAAACTAATTCCTATCCTAAGGCTACGTGAACCAACTCTACCTATTCTAGGATATTCTCCATTATCTTCAACACAAATTATATAATTAATTATATATAGAGGTTAGATACTCACACAGATATTTGAAGTTTGAATCACACAATTTACATAATACTTCATAACATAGAATCACTAATTAAACAACTCCATTAACTATAATCTACCATATTATGCTAATTAAACATCATTAAATTAAATTAATATATATATATATATATATATATATATATATTCGTTCAAAAACGCCAAATTGATTTATTTGTTTGCATGTGTATTATATAAATTCATGACCACGGAATGATAGCTTGCCTTTAATGTGAACGAGGGATCGAAGAAAAGATTCTTTGCGTTCCGACCAAAACAAGTGTGATAATGATTCGTAAAATGGAAATTGAGAAAGTCGATGAGAAGAACTCAGCTCGATCTAGAAGGTCCAACGAGAATATCCCACATTGAAAAGTTGGTGAAACATGAGAAAAAGTTGACCGCGAATTAATTTCATTAATTTAATTAGTGAGTATCCCATATTGAATACTTGGTGCAACTTGAGGAAACACTGACGGTGAATTAATTTAATTAGTGAAGATGTTGTATCAAGCCTGCGTGTCATCCTTATTCGTTGGATTCCCTGGAATTGGTCACCGTCATGGTCGTCGGATAAAGATCATGAAAGCCGACGGAACGGTGATGAAGCTGCGGAGTCCTCTCTCTATGACCGAATACTCGCGGATTATACCAATCATGGGATATTCGAGAGAGCCGCCAATGGTGGACTTGAAATCCACAATCTCCGTCTTTTGCAAAGGGCAATGCTTGTAGCTGGTCACCTTTATTATCTCATTCATGTCCCAATTCAACAGGATGAGGTCCTCAATTACAATAACAGTAGCAAAAGATGATTCTTTGCAAGAGCTTCTTCTGACCATAACGCCCCAAACGCCAGTTCCTGGTTACAGCCACCGTCTCGTGCAGGCACAGCCATGGCCACAGAATTAATAAAACAACGGGAAGAAGAAGATGATGCAATTGATAAGATTTTGATAAGAGGCGGTTTCAGGATTGCTTCTTCTTCCTACTCTACTCACGGGTCGATCGTACGTGTGAAGCTTCGATTCAAAAAAGAAGAGTTCGCTTCATTTCTTTCAGCCAATAACCTACTCCTTGTGCAAAATGGATGCGCCTTCCTTAACCCAACGTGCCTCTCGGCAAAGACTTGTCGCCATGGAAACCAAGTCTGGATTCCATCACCGAACCCTAGACCGATCATGGAGATTCTTAAACATGAAGAGGAGATACTTCGCGCTGAGATAATCTGTCTTTTATAAATATAGAAAAAGAGAGTACAGGTTGCATATATCATTCTCTGTTCAGATCATACTATCACTTACAAAACCATATAAATCTAGATACATAACAAAAGTACTGCAGGTGTAAGTCTTGAAAATGTATCGGCTAATCCTAGTTTGTTTTGTGTTTTATTCATTACAGTACAGAGATTGTCTGTCTTTATCCATCACATGGAGATTGTGCAGTGAAGTTGAAATGTTTGTAGGATTAGTTATAATTATGTGCATAGGTATTCAAAAAAATGTAAAAAAAAATTAATTACAAATAATATGACATGCATATTCAAAATTCAATAAAAAAATTTGGGTCAGTAATTAATCAAATAAATCATTGTGATTAAATTTATTATGTTACAGATAGGGATGTGTGATTATTAAGTGGAAAAGAGATGTATTTCAGAATAAAGCTTTCAGAAATTTTATCTTTTAAAAAAATGGATAATTTAGATTTAATATTATAAAAATATTTTTCATTCCACGAAACAATTTCTTGTCTCAAAATTTAAATAATATATATACACTTTCAAGTTTACAAATTCTCAATGATACTTAAATTAAAGGGATGATTGGAAATTGGAATTTAAGTTTCGCATTATCATTATTGCGCCATGACTGCAAGTTATCGTGTTAGTGAACATAGTAAGAGATGATATGTTTCATGTAGAAATTTCTCATTTCCCACCTCGGTTTTCAGTTTTTCCTTATTTCTCCCATATAGTTAAATGCTCTTTCCCATAACCATACATTTAACAAGCTGGGAAAAAAAATAAATTTCCTGAAAACACAAATTCTGGAAATTTTACAGAATGCTGGAAATTGCAGAAATAAAAATCAGCGGTAATAAACAGCCATTAAAACACATTTAAACACTGAGATTTTTGGTCAATGTGACCCTGGAAAAACCCCCTACAACTCTTGTGGAAAACCAGTTTGAGAGCTCTTCTTTATTTCTGGAAAATGCATTTTTACAGTAAGAGAAATGTTCAGCAAAAAATCAGCAAACAGACTTTTACAACTTATCTCAGCCTTGCTGAAACTCAGCCTTGCTGAAACTCTGCCTTGCTGTTACTCCGCTGTTGTTACTCTGCTGCTATTACTCCGCAGCTGTTACTCCGCTGCTGTTACTCCACTGCAGTTACACGGCTGCTGATACTCCGCAGCTGTTACACCGCTGCTGTTACACCGCTGCTGATACTCCGCAGCTGTTACACCATTGCTGAAATACCGCTGCAACAACTCCGCTGCTGATACACTGCTGCTGATACTCCACAGCTGTTACACCACTGCTGTTACACCGCTGCTGATACATCGCTGCTAATACTCCACAGCTGTTACACCGCCCAGAAATCTCCCTTGCTCTCTTTCTCTCCTTCTCTCAATGTGTTCATGAAAGAATTGAATCGAATGTGATCTTTTCCTCCTTTTCCTCCCTTAATATAACTCCAAGTGACTTTTGGGTGATCCCTAAATCCAATGGCTGAAATAGATTTAGATTAATGGCTGAGATTAAATGCTCATTTAAATCTCACCTTTTATTTTTTTAATTCACCCCACTTAAATAAAGACCCACTTAGTCATTTATTTCCAAAGTCACTTTTCCTTTCTAATTTTTCATTGACTTTATAAAAGTCACTTTAAAATTAGACTTACTAACTTTATCACTTAAAGTCACTTTTAAATTAGATTTAACTTTATAAAATTATAAAGTCACTTTAGGAGAAAAATTAAATTCTTTTGGACACTTTTCCATAGGTCAAAGATCAAAGCCTAAGGGAACCACCTGTCCTCCGGTACCAAATTTCAACACTCCCTCTTACCGAGGAAGGTGTTCCTCACCACACTCATCTTGTCTCTGAAGTAGACATGCTTGCCCCGTGGTAAGGCTTTGGTAAGAATATCTGCAACCTGCTCATCGGTGGAAATATACTCAAGCTTCACAGCTCCCTTCTGAACATAGTCTCTGATGAAATGATATCTGATCCCGATATGCTTTGACCTGTCATGAAATACTGGATTCTCCGTGAGTTTAATGCAACTCTGATTATCACAATAAATCACTGAAGGTCTCAACGGCTGACCAAATAAGCCAAACAACATCTTGCGAAGCCAGATAGCCTCACAACTAGCTAGACTGACTGCCATATACTCTGCTTCCGCTGAACTCAGTGCTACTGACTGCTGCTTCCGGCTGAACCATGACACTACTACTGAACACAACCCAAAACAACACCCTGAAGTGCTCTTCCTATCAGAAGCACAACCTGCCCAATCAGAATCAGTGTATCCTACCAATCTCACTCCATCTCCCTGCGTGTAGTCCAGACCATAATCCACTGTCCCCTGCAAGTACCGCAAAATGTGTTTTGCAGCCACCCAGTGAACCTTCCTAGGCTCACACATAAACTGACTCATCGTGTTGACTGCAAAACAGATATCTGGTCTAGTGTTGACCAAATACATCAATGAACCAATCAGCTGCCTGTACAATGTGGGATCTACCAACTCGGAATCCGAAGCATGAAGCTTCTTCCAGTTGGTGATCATCAGTGTTGACATGGGTCTACAATCCTCCAGGATGTCCACAATATACTTCCCCTGCCCCAGGAAGAAATGTCCCTCCTCCTGCCACACCTCTAAACCCAAAAAGTAATGCATCAAGCCGATGTCCTTCATCTCAAACTCCGTCGCAAGATCTCTCTTGCAGTGCTCTATGAGTCTCTCTGCACCTGTAATGATCAAGTCATCCACATACAGCACCAGAATGAGAGGCTCCTCACCAATCACAATAAAGTAAAGGTTCGGACCTGCCTCACTCTTTGTGAAACCCATCCCCTGCAAATATGTATTTATCCTGGAGTACCAAGCTCTGGGAGCTTGCTTGAGGCCATAAAGGGCCTTCTTTAGTCTGCACACATGGGACTCCTTCCCATGCACCTCAAAGCCCTGTGGCTGCTCAATGTACACCTCCTCCTGTATGAAGCCATTGAGAAATGCAGTCTTCACATCTATCTGGTGGATCTTCCAACCCATCTCTGCTGCTATCGATATAATGGAGCGGATCGAAGTATATCGAGCCATGGGATCGAAGGTCTCCTCATAATCAACTCCCTCTACCTGGGAGAACCCTCTAGCCACAAACCTCGCTTTGAATTTCTCAATGCTGCCATCTGCAGCATGCTTTACCTTGTAAAGCCATCTCGAAGTAACCACGGATTTGCCCTCAGGCCTTGGCACCACCTCCCAAACATCATTCTTCATGATAGAAGAATACTCCTCCTGCATGGCCTCTCTCCAAACCTGCTGGCTAGCTGCCTCCTCATAGCTAGAAGGCTCAGAGTCAAGGATGCTGGTAACCATCGCCATATAGCTACAAAACCTCTCAGGTGGCTACTCTCTTTGACTGGCCTCTTCGGCTCAGCAACAGATGTGGCATCTCTCAAGGTGTCCTGAAGCCACTTGGGCTTCCTCTTCCCTGAGCATGCTTCTCCCATAGGAGAATGAAACTCCTCCTCCTCATCACCATCAGTAGCCTAAACTCCTGACCATCTCTCTGCTGTCCTCCTGCCTGCACCTGAACCTATAGAAGCTAAGGTACCGTGTGAACTGTCCATTAGTGGACTCCCTAATGAACTGCTCTGCATGCTGCCTGAAGCACCACCCCTCTGGCCACTGCTCACTGACGGACCTGACATCCTCATAGATGTACCTTCTAATCCTCCTGATCCCTGCCCACTGGATCCCTGCGACTGACTCAACTGCTGCTGAGGGTCTGGCTGATCCAGATACTCTAACTCTCGTGACCTCCTAAAGGCCTTGTCCTCCTCGAACTTCACATCCTGTCTAACAACAACTCTCCTCTGTGCAGGAATGTAAATCCGAAAGGCCTTTGAGGTCTCACTGTAGCCCACAAAGATACCCTTCTCTGCGGTGGGCTCTAGTTTGGTCCTCTTCTCCTTCGGTATATAGGAGTATGTAATGCATCCAAAGATATGAAGATGACCAATATCAGGCTTCTTCCCAGAGAAAGCCTCCTCCGGAGTCATGTGCCCCAAGGCACGATGCGGACTCCTGTTCTGCAAGTAAACAGCTGTGTTGGAGGCCTCTGCCCACAAGAACAATGGCAACCCCTGATCATGTAACATGGCTTTGGCAACCCCTATGATGGATCTATTCTTCCTCTCCGCAACCCCGTTCTATAGGGGTTGTAAGGAACAGTGAACTCCCTCCTAATGCCTGCCTCTGCACAATAGTCAACAAACTCTCCAAGGGTGTACTCTCCTCCATTGTCCGACCTCAGGGACTTGATCTTTCGACCTGTCTGTGTTTCCAAAAGAGCTCTGAACTCCTGAAACCGCTTGAAGACCTCACTATTGGTCTTCAAAAAGTAAATCCAGGTCCTCCTGGAGTGATCATCAATGAATAAAACATAGTATTCATATCCACTCAAGGAAACATGAGACATCCGAGCGCTCACATCAGAATGAATCAAATCAAGTATCCCAATCGCTCTGCTGTCACTGCTAGGAAAAGGGGATTTGGCAAACTTGCCCATCGCACAACCTCTGCAAGTATCAAAGTGATCAGTACTGAAATCTGGCACACCTATAGTGATCTCCCGCAATGTCCTCAAGGCTCCATGATACATATGTCCCATCCTGCGGTGCCAAATCTCACACAACTCAGAACTGCTAGCTCTGCTGTCGGTACTACTACTCAATGCCAAAAGGGGCTGGAATGCAAACTTGTACACCTTTGCATGGCGTACACCTATCACTCTAGCTGAATTAGCTGGAGTGCCCCTGGGATACATCAACACCTGTCCTCCCCTGAATAGTACCTCATATCCTCTGTCCTCCAACGCTGAGACAGATATGAGGTTCTTCCTCATCCCTGGCACATAAAGAACCTCTGACACCTTCAAGGGAGGTTTAGATTCCCTCTAGAATGTCACTGTCCCCACCCCGACTGCTCTAACAACTCTGTCATCACCGAGTACTACCTCAATATCAGTGCCACTCTCTGAAAGCTCTGAGAAGTACTCACGGACTCCTGTCATGTGACGTGAAGCCCCACTTCCCACATACTAGATACCTGAAGATGCTCCGCTAATCGAGGGAAAATCATGCTCCCTCTGAACCTGTGTGGCAGGTGATCCTGCACTAGAGGACTCACATGTAGTGAACGCAAACTCCTGGTCAAAACGACCTGCAAAGTCCTCAATCTCTACTGAAGCTGCCACGTCTTGGTTCTTCCCCTTCTTCTTCTTCTTCTCCGGACACATAACTGCATAGTGTCCCATCTTTTGACAATTCCAACACTTCACCTTGGAATAGTCCTTATGTGTGTTCCCCTGTTTACCTTTACCTTTGCCTTTTCCCCCACCACTGCTTGTGGAAACCTGCGTCTTCCATTTGCCTTTCTTGCCTCCTGCCACCAGTGCTACATCCTCATCTTGCTCAACTGGCTTGGCTGCCCCAAGCTGACCTTTCCTGATCTCTGTCTGAATGCAATCATCCCAAAACCTCTCCCATGTGGGAAGGGTCTCACGTGCACAAACACCATCAGCAAAGTTCAACCATGAACGGGGGAGGCCATTCACTGCAATCCGCACCAACTCAGTGGGTGGAATGGCCTCTCCAATCACTGCCAACTCATCTCTCACATTAGTAATCTTTGTGAGATATCCAGCTGCACTATCATTACCCATCTTAATGTTCTTCAGCTTCTCCTTCAGGACCATCTTCCAGTTCTCATTGGTACTCTGGTAGAGATTGGACAATGTTGTCCACATCTCATGGGCATTGCTCTTTCCTCTTACATGAGGAATGTAATGGTCTTTGATTCCGTCTAGAATCAGCCTCTTACCCTTGTTGTTCTTTTTATTATACTCAGCCAACTGAGTAGCATCAGTAGGCACAACAACAGGGTTCTGTGTGGTATGCACCATGATATCCTAGACTTCTGCCACCTCAAAGATACTCTGCATTCTCTCCTTCCAAACGCTATAATTTGTATGCCCATCCAGCCTATTCTCCACCCTCAATCCCAATGACATCCTGCTGTCCTAAAACTGAAAAATAGCACTGCTGTAGTAAAGGTAAAACTGTTGTTCATGAAAAATCAGCTTGCTGGAATTTTCTGAGTGAAAAATCATCAGCTGTAATTTTTCCTTTTGCTGTCCCAAACTGCCCTTTAGCACCCAAGCTCTGATACCATGTAGAAATTTCTCATTTCCCACCCCGATTTTCAGTTTCTCCTTATTTCTCCCATATAGTTAAATGCCCTTTCCCATAACCATACATTTAACAAGCTGGGAAAAAAAATAAATTTGCTGAAAACACAAATTCTGGAAATTTTATAGAATGCTGGAAATTGCAGAAATAAAAATCAGCAGTAATAAACAGCCATTAAAACACATTTAAACACTGAGATTTTTTGTCAATGTGACCCTGGAAAAACCCCCTACAACTCTTGGGGAAAACCAGTCTCAGAGCTCTTCTTTATTTATGGAAAATGCCTTTTTACAGTAAGAGAAATGTTCAACAAAAAATCAGCAAACAGACTTTTACAACTTATCTTAGCCTTGCTGAAACTCAACATTGCTGAAACTCAGCCTTGCTGTTACTCTGCTGCTGTTACTCCGCAGCTGTTACTCCGCTGCAGTTACACGGCTGCTGATACTTCGCAGCAGTTACACCGCTGCTGATACTCCGCAGCTGTTACACTGTTGCTGAAACACCGCTGCTGCAACTCCGCTGCTGATACTCCACAGTTGTTACACCATTGCTAATACATCGCTGCTGATACTCCACACCTGTTACACCGCCCAGAAATCTCCTTTGCTCTCTTGCTCTCCTTTTCTCAATCTCCTCATGAAAGAATTGAATCGAATGTGATATTTTCCTTATTTTCCTCTCTTTCCTCCCTTAATATAACTCCAAGTGACTTTTGGGTGATCCAAGTGACTTTTGGGTGATCCCTAAATCCAATGGCTGAAATAGATTTAGATCAATGGCTGAGATTAAATGCTCATTTAAATCTCACATTTTATTTTTTTAATTCAACCCACTTAAATAAAAACCCACTTAGTCATTTATTTCCAAAGTCACTTTTCCTTTCTAATTTTTCATTGACTTTATAAAAGTCACTTTAAAATTAGATTTAGTAACTTTATCACTTAAAGTCACTTTTAAATTAGATTTAACTTTATAAAATTATAAAGTCACATTAGGAGAAAAATTAAATTCTTTTGGACACTTTTCCCTAGGCCAAAGATCAAAGCCTAAGGGAACCACCTGTCCTTCGGTACCAAATTTCAACATTTCACATTAACCTCACCATAGTGTACTTTAATCACCATAAAAAGATACGCCTCCTCGAATTCCTTTTAATAGTAATTACTCTAATTACTCCAATTCAAGTGGTAAAGTATCATGATGGTTGAAAATATCTTTCTATTCATTAAGGCATGAATAAATTAGCAAAAATAGGTAGATCTGTTTCTGGACTTGTAGATGTGCATTTTGCAACCCAGACTTCCATACATCTCCTCTTCAATGAAATACTTAAAAAAGTTTCAATAAAATACTTAAAAAAATATTAACGGTTTTTTTTTTTTAATTCTTCAATATTTTATGATTTTATTTTATTTGTATAAATCTCATTTTCTATTAGTTTCAATCAAATAAACAAATACTTAAATACTTCAAACATAACAGAGAAAAATCAAAAAATCAAAATCTTAAGTTAAAATAAAACATCACCAAAGTTGAATTTCAACATGTATAATTAAAATGTTTTTATAACAAGACTAACCAATAATATCATAATTAAAAATATTAATATGAATACCTATATTATTTATTTATTTTTAAATTTGAATGGGTGCCTTCTGGCTAAATACATTTTCAATTCTAAAAGTAAAATAAGTACATCTAACTTACTGAATAAACAATATCTTCAATTCAATTTTAACATTTTCTAAAAGTTGCTATATAAACAATTTACCAAAAGGGTTTAGCATTCCACCAAAGCGGTGAGCAATGGCGAAATTTCCGATGGCCAGTCTTGCTAATTTCTCCACCTTTGTTGTTTATCGTGTTGGAAGACATTAATTTCAACCACCCATCATTAATGCAGTTGCTAGACTGTTTTGGAGGATTCAGTGGATGCATTGAGAGATGGATAACTTCCTAGAGAAGCCACCGCCCCACCGACTCCAGAAAGTTCTCTGCTATGTATGAAAACTGGTTCAGCCATCAAATGAAGACAAGTCGTGTGTGTTTTGTGTTCAGTATCAGTGCGTGTTCTCTGATTTGGTATCAGAGCAAGGTGAGTGCTGCAAGGTTGAGCACGAAGAGCCTAAGGTTCTTCTGAGAGGGTGCGTTCCAGAGAGGCTGGAGCTGTAGAAGAACTTCGTGAGAGATCAGTGTGTTGTGTTTGGTTCTGCGCTCTCTGATTTAATAACAGAGGGAGGTTAAGCTTCCAGAGTGTGAGTCTTTGTTCTCTGTGAGTGATCAGAGTCTGAGATCGCCAAGGGTGTGTTGCAGAGTGTGTGCGCAACACATTAAGCTTTGGTGATGGGAGAGATCTCATAAGGACTCATATTACTGCGTCCCTGTGCGTGAGTTTTCGTTGTTGTGAACTTCCAGTTCGTCTACGTGTGCGTAAGAGCCGTCTGGTGCGAAGGACTGGTTCATGAGGCTCATCGAGGGGAGCCATCTGTTGCCATAGCCCCAAGACAAGCAAGTGGGGTAAGCGTTTGGTACAAAATATTCTCTTTATTTGCTGGTATCAAATTTTTTTGTGGAGAATATTGAACAATTTCAAAGAAAAAGAGTTGTATTTCATTCTTTGTGCGCATGAACGCAAGTGGGGCAAGCTTTTGCTAGCTGGGTGTAATATTTCCACCGTGGTTAACAAAACATCAGTTTTGACTTTGAGGTTTGGATGTAGTATTCCCACAGTGGTGAACAAATTTTTTTATTTTCCGACTTTGTGGCTGGATATGACTTGGTGGCTGGGAATAGTTTTTTTTCTATGAAAATGAACGCACCTCGGGTAACTCGAGTAAGTGAAAAAATAGTTTAAAAACTCCAACTTTGAATTAAATTAATTTGTGGTCGCTCCAAGTTAAATGATGTGTGTTTGAATTAAGAGCTCCAAGATTGAATTAAAGTAGTTTGTGGTGGCTGTGATTGAGTGGGTTTATATTTGTAAAAAAATTGTATCTTGGTGGTTGGTACTTAAGGATTTATAAGCTTATTGAAAATGGCTAATGTATTGGCAGAATCTTATTTATCTAAATCTAACAAGTTAGATGGTGAAAATTATGCAAATTGGAAGTTTAAGTTGTAGACTTTGATGGAAGGCAAAAATACATGGGCGATTGTGTTTGGAGCTGAAGTTATGCCAGTGTCCCCTCAAGCCATAGATGCTACAATTCAAGATTGGGAGCAATAGGGAAACAAAGAAAATGTGCTTTTGCGGATGATGGTTAAGGACAACATTATTCCACACATTAGAGAGTGCAAAACATCCAAGGAGACATGGGACACTCTCAAAAATTTGTATGAGACGAAGACTACAAATCGAATATTGTATTTAAAGAGTAAGCTTCTTTCAATTAAGATGGAAGAAAATGAAAGTGTTAGTGATTTCATTTCTAGAATTAAAGATCTAAAGGATAAATTAGGTGACATTGGTGAATCAGTATCTAGTACAGACTTGGTTACTGTGACATTAAATGGAATGCTTGATGAATATCAAATGTTTATAATTGGTCTTTCAGCTAGAGAGAAGGCTCCTACTTTTGATGAGTTGGCAGGTATACTTATGCAGGAAGAAGAGCGGAGAAGAAGCCTTAAACAAAAATCTCCCAATTCAGATTTGGCATTGATGGCCAAAGGGAAGCAGTCCTTCAAAGGCAAACAGTGGGAGAAAAATAAAGGCAAAAAGCCACAGGTAAAATCATTTCAAGGTACCCCTTTACCAAGGACAAATGCCAAATCAAGTAGAGATGATGTGTATTATTACTGTGGAAAACCTGGTCATTTTTCTAAGAATTACATGAAAAGGAAGTTTGATCAATTTAAACAAAGAAGGCATTCTGGAAATTATGTTGATAGAGATGAAGCAATTAGTTAAGATGTTAGCAATCTTAAATTGTTTGTGTCCAATGTTGCTTTATCAGCAGAAACTGATGATGATAATGCTTGGTTTATAGATTCTGGTGCATCAATCCATATTTCATGCAAAAGAGATTGGTTTGATACTTATCATGAAATCAATAATGGTAGACACATCTATTTAGGAGATAATAGATCACATGAAATTAAAGGATATGGTAAGATAAGTGTTATGATGCCTAATGGACAAGAAAAAAAAATTCAAAATGTGGTGTATGTTCCAGGATTAAAGAAGAACTTAATTTCAGTCTCTACCATCACAGATCAACATTTAAAAGTTGAATTTGTGAAATCACATGGTTTGGTAAAGGATGTGTAGGACAACTACAAGGTTGTTGCAAAAGGAATGAGAGTTGGAGGCTTATACAAGTTGGATGTAATGAAGAATAGGCATCAAGCTTTGGCATCAACAGGCATGTCAACTATAGAACTTTGGCATCAAAGGTATGGACACTTAAATCATAATGACCTAATGTTGCTACAAAAGAAACTGATGGTAGAAGGTCTTCCAATTATTAAGGGTGAACACTTTTAATGTGAAGGTTGTGCACTAGGAAAACAACATAGGGAAGAATTTCTTGGGCATGAAAATAGAAGAAAACATGAAATACTTGAACTAGTGCATACTGATGTATGTGGTCCAATGCAAACTAAGTCACTTGGTGGAGCATATTACTTTCTTATATTTATTGATGATAGCACTAGATACACTTGGGTATACTTTATAAGAAACAAAAGTGACGTGTTTGAATACTTTAAAGAATTCAAGAGTATGGTTGAAAAGCAAACAAGAAAGAGCATTAAAATTCTTCGATCAGATAAAGGTGGTGAGTACACTTCAGGAGCTTTTATCAAATATTGTAAACAAAATGGAATTATGCAACAATTTACAGTACCACATACACCTCAACAAAATGGAGTAGCTGAAAGAAAGAATAGAACATTAGTTGAATGTGCTCGAAGTATGTTAAAAAGTAAAGGACTTTCTAATAGTTTTTGGGCTGAAGCCATTAATACAGCTGTATATCTTAAAAACAGAAGCCCTACTAAGTATCTTGAGCACAAAACACCATTTGAAGCATTGTATGGTTTTAAACCTAAATTTAGTCATTTAAGGATATTTGGATGCAAGGCCTTTGCTCATATTCCTAAAGAGGATAGGAGAAAGTTAGATGCCAAAGCCATCAAATGTATTTTTATTGGATATTGCACTGATCAAAAAGCATATAAAATGTATGATCCAAGTACTCACAAGGTCTTTGCAAGTAGAGATGTTATATTTCATGAGCATGTAGATAAACAAATAAAAGAAGATGAACATAATACATGGCAGTCTTCTTATGAAAGCTTTAAGGAAGAAGAAGAAGTTGTGGAATCAACTCAAGAACTAGAACACATGGACATTCCAAAAGACACATCAAGGAATCAAAGTCCACAAAGAAGTGATGAAGGCACTCCACAGAGAAGAAAAGGAGAAGGTACTCCACAAAGTAATGAACCTCTAAGAAGGTCAACACGACAGATTCAAACCCCCATCAAGTATAAAGATTATGCTTTAATGTCTCAAGTAATGACTGTTTTTGAGCCCTTAAATTATGAACAAGCCAAAAATCATAAAGAATGGATGGAAGCTATGAAAGAAGAATATGATTCTATAATGAAAAATGAAACTTGGGAATTAACAGAATTACCTGAAAATAAAGTCCCTATAGGATCAAAATGGTAGCATAGACAAAATTGGAATGTAGATGGTAGCATAGACAAGTATAAGGCAAGATTGGTTGCAAAAGGTTATTCACAAAAAGAAGGTATAGATTATGAAGATACCTTTGCTCCGGTTGCAAAAATGAATACAATCAGAATAATGATAGCATTGGCAACTAAATATGATTGGAAGCTACATCAATTAGATGTAAAGTCAGCTTTTCTAAATGGTGACTTAAAAGAAGAAATTTATCTTGTTCAACCAGAAGGATTTGTAAAGAAAGGTCAAGAACATCTTGTATGCAATTTAAAAAAGGTCTTATATGGATTGAAACAACCCCCCAGATATTGGTATGAGAAAATCGACAAATTCTTCTTTCAGCAAGGATTTAAAAGGAGTAAAAATGATCCTAATTTGTATGTCAAGATAGACAGAAATGGGGATATAGTATTACTTTCTATATATGTTGATGATCTAATAATAACAGGGAGTGCTGATAAATTAATTACAGATATAAAAATGAAGTTATCACAGGAATTTGAGATGAAGGATCTTGGTGAGATGCACTATTGTCTAGGTCTTAAAGTATGGAGAAATGATGGAAAAACCTTAATCACACAAAGCAAATATACAAATGAAGTACTAAAAATATTTCATATGAATTGATGTAAAGCAATGAGTACTCCATTGGAACAAAATATCAAATTAAGAAGTGATGATGGAACAAAAGAGGTGAATGGAACATTGTATCGACAATTAGTGGGAAGTCTAAATTATCTCACTACCACAAGACCAGATATTGCTTATGCAGTAAGCATGCTTAGTCAATTCATGGCTAAGTCTCATGAAAGCCATTGGATAGCTGCAAAAAGGGTCCTTCGATATTTAAAAGGAACTATCAATTTTGGTATTGAATATACTAATGCTTTTCCGTGCAAGGATTCAATCGTTGTATTGAGGCTTCTGTGATCCATATTAAGTTTATGAAAGATTTTTCGGCGTAAATCACAAGATATTTCATTTGTCGATGTATTTCAAACCAGCTAGTGTGGTTCATCGTCAGGACAAGTTGAATGAGCAGATCAAGCTTTTCATGTTAAATAGATAGAGTAGACACTCCAACGGTTGAATTCCTAGACCAGTTAACGGCTATATAGATAACGGCTAGATTTTGTATGACCATTATATAATTAAAAATATAACCTAGGTAAGTTAGATTCTTATTAAAATAAGAGTAAATGGATACTTTTTAACCAATTATAATTATGAATATATATTTTAAAAATAAATTATAACCTAAATTAATTTAGGTTAATAATTAGTTATAAAAAATTATTATGAAATATATAAATATGCATAAATATCCATATATAATATTATTCACTTATAAGTCAAAGGGATTATTCCACAAAGTAATAAATATTAATAATCTACTAAATTAATTTTAAATTTTAAATAATAGTTATTTAAATAAGTCAGAGTAACTAGAGTAATTTAATTATAATTATGATATTAGAAATATATAAATAAATTATAAAACGAATTAATTTAAATTAAAAGTAAGTTATCCAAGTTGTTAAATTTAAATATTAGAAAAGTTAGTTAAAAGTTATAAATGCTAGGGTAATATATAAAAAGCAAGTTATATAATTTTTAATTTTTAATTAAAAAATGAGTGATAGTTTATTTATAGTTCTATATATTAAGATAAATTGATTAAATAAAATAAAATAAAAGAATTCCAATTCATTAGTTAGTTAACTATATAAATAATAGTGTCATATAAGGGTTAAAAAGACAATTTTTAATAGATAAAAATAAACAAAGAAAGATTTCAAGCTCAAATACTTGAAGTTAATAGCAAGAATAAGTGCTACAACAAACCCTTAAACTAGAAAAACTTCAAGGAACAAAGACCCCAATAAACAAGAAACCAAGGGAAAAAATAATAAAAAAGACAAAGAGAGAAAACAAAGGTAAGGGAAGGCAGGAAGACCATGACTAGGAGGAGAGGGCTGGAATCCAGCAACTACTGACCTTCCAGCCATCCTCCCTGTTGAGATTGTTCGGCCTTTTCTCAATCCCGAGCGCTTCCCTAAATTTTCGATGATGGAATTGGGACACTCTGGCAATTACACTAGCCTCCTCAATGCAGACATGATGATTGGTTTTCTCGACATGCTCTGCTAAAGCGGAAGACTTGGCTCTCCTATGCTTAAGGTCAGCTGCGTGCTCACTAATCCTCTGATTAATGGAGTGACCAGTCTCACCAATATAGGGGGTCCCACAGGAACAAGGAATAATATAAACCCCTTTCATGTCCTTGGGGTTGATAGGATCCTTCACCGATCTGAGGGACTTACGAATGGTATTGAGAGGTCTAAAGGTTGAGGGGACATTATGCTTCTTAAGAATCCTCGTAATTGAAGCGCCTGAGATTGAAAAAAGGCCGAACAATCTCAACAAGGAGGATGGTTGGAAGGTCAGCAGTTGTTGGATTCCAGCCCTCTCCTCCTAGTCGTGGTCTTCCTACCTTCCTCTCTTTGTTTTCTCTCTTTGTCTTTTTTATTATTTTTTCCCCTGGTTTCCTGTTTATTGGGGTCTTTGTACCTTGAAGTTTTTCTAGTTTAAGGTTTTGTTGTAGCACTTATTCTTGCTATTAACTTCAAGTATTTGAGCTTGAAATTTTTCTTTGTTTATTTTTATCTATTAAAAATTGTCTTTTTAGCCCTTATATGACTCTATTATTTATATAGTTAACTAACTAATGAATTGGAATTCTTTTATTTTATTTTATTTAATCAATTTATCTTAATATATAGAACTATAAATAAGTTGTCACTCATTTTTTAATTAAAAATTAAAAATTATATAACTTGCTTTATATATATTACCCTAGCATTTATAACTTTTAACTAACTTTTCTAATATTTAAATTTAACAGCTTGTATAACTTACTTTTAATTTAAAGTAATTCGTTTTATAATTTATTTATATATTTCTAATATCATAATTATAATTAAATTACTCTAGTTACTCTGACTTATTTAAATAACTATTATTTAAAATTTAAAATCAATTTAGTATATTATTAATATTTATTAGTTTGTGGAATAATCCCTTTGACTTATAAGTGAATAATATTATATATGGATATTTATGCATATTTATATATTTAATAATAATTTTTTATAACTAACTATTAACCTAAATTAATTTAGGTTATAATTTATTTTAAAATATATATTCATAATTATAATTCGTTAAAAATATCCATTTACTCTTATTTTAATAAGAATCTAACTTACCTAGGTTATATTTTTAATTATATAATGGTCATACCAAATCTAATCGTTATCTATATAGCCATTACCTGGTCTAGGAATTCAGCCGTTGGAGTGTTTGCTCTATCTATTTAACATGAAAAGCCTGATCTGCTCATTCAACTTGTCTTAGCGATGAACCACACTAGCTGGTTCCGTCGACAAATGAAATATCTTGTGATTTACGCTGGAAAATCTCTTATATAATAATGCTTGTAATGTTGAATTGACAAGTCATTCTAATTCTGACTGGGCTGGAAACCCATATGACAGGAAGGAAATCCACCACTGGATACGTCTTCAATATAGGATCGGGAGCTATATCATGGAGCAGTAAGAAACAGGCAACAATTTCCTTGTCATCAACTGAAGCAGAATATAAAGCATTATGTAGTGACACTTGTGAAGTTATATGGCTCATAAGAATACTTGAAGATGTTGGTGAAGGTCAACAAGAACCTACAGTGATCAGATGTGACAATCAAAGCACCATCAAACTGGGAACAATCCTGTATGTCATGCAAGGTCAAAACATATAGACACACAATATCATTTTGTAAGAGAAAAAGTCCAATCAAAAGAAATTTCTCTAATGTACTATAATACAAATGAGAATGTAGCTGACATATTCACTAAGCCTCTTGGGAAGACAAAATTTGAGTTTTGTAAAAGTAAGTTATGTGCTGTAGAAAATCAAGATTACATTGTAACCCAGACTTAGACCAGCGGCCATGACAATTAAGAGTATGTTTACAATGTCTTATATATTGTGCTATAGTATATTTGTCATATGGTTGGAATTAAGGAGGAGTGTTGGAAGACATTAATTCCAACCACCCGCCATTAATGCAGTTGCTAGACTGTTATGGAGGATTCAGCCAACGCATTAAGAGATGGATAGTTTCCTGGAGAAGCCATTGCCCCACCAACTCTAGAAAGTTCTCTGCTATGTATAAAAACCAGTTCAACGATCAAATGAAAACAAGTTGTGTGTGTTTTGTGTTCAGTATCAATGTGTTTTCTCTGATTTATCGTTAATTTTATCTATGAGCACCATCGCTTGCATATAGGAATTTGAGTACGTCTTTAATCTCGGTAATTTGCATTAACGAAATACAAATTGGTATTATGAAAATAATATTTATTTTTGATTCGACGTTATTTTTATTTTGACAAATATTTTCGAATGAGAAGGAATTGACAAATATTTTCGAATGAGAAGGAAAATGGAAATAAAATCTACTCATCCGGTTCTAAAATATTTTTAAGATAAAACACTAATTCATCTAAAACAAAAATCCCCATATTTAACTGATACAACTAGTTATTTTTAAGATAAAACACTAATTCAACTAAAACAAAAACAAAAATCCCCATATTTAACTGAAATTGAAACAACCCTAAAACAATAGAACTTGTTGCAAAACGATGCTTTAAATTATCTATTTGCGAGAGAACGCCACATCACGAAAATTTGGTTTATAGTAATGTGAAATAGCGCTCTCATAAAAGATTTCTCATGTCATTCTCAGCCAAAGTGTAATACTCGTGCGTTGCATTCACGTCTGTAGATTAAGAAAACCGCCGGTCCATTAATGTCAAGGACCTGCGTCGGTTGTTGATGAAGTAATTTAATTTGTAATTCTTTATAACGCCTACGTGTTAAGTTCGATTCAAATCGTCATACTTTAGCCAAGTAAAAATTACTTTAGCCCAGTAAAAATTATAACTATGTTACTTATGATTTAAATTATAACCATGTTTTTTAAAATCTGCAAGATGATCTTCTTATTTGTTTTTGTTTTTGGATGGTCTAGTTAAGACGTGGCATTTTTATGCCACCTTTGCTTGAGTCCAAGGTAGTGGGTTTTGGTTAGAGTTAGAATCAATTTTTAGAAACATCTTGGCATCAAATGTTGTATAACTTCTTTTTATACAAAAGGTATCTAGTCATAGCCATGCTTTCAATTGGAAAAGTCTTTCTTATCATGAGGAGGAGAGAGTAGCAGTATTTCCTTTAATCTTGAGGTTGTAGATTATAAACTACTTTTGAATTTTTTCAATCTTCCTCCATGACTCTAGGGATATACTGCAACCCCAAAGCTCGCATCCATATAAAACAATAGGAGTGAGAAGAGACTCGAAGAGGAACTTCTTTCTATTTCAATTCCAAATTTTTTGACTTACAATTATTTTCAATCCCATAGTAAGATTTTCAACCTTCATTAATCCGTTTTCTCAATACTATAATACAAATTGAGATTATGATGGATGTTAATTCTAAAAATTTTGTATGAAGGAACTTTCTCCAAAGAGTTTTTGTCATAATTGAAATTAACACACATGATCTTTTTAGATTTAATTGTTATGACTTTAATTATGTTGATAATTATAGTCATATTCATGCTGGAGCAGAAATCTTGGAGGATTATGAGTTGTTTGCTACAAATGTAATGGTTCCTTGCCATAGGAATAATATCCTCAAAATAAAGGAGTTATGACCATACTAGTGTGCTTGAGACCAAACAACGTGCATCTCCCAAACACTCTTCTAGCTTGTGAATGTATAATGACAAAAATAGTAGGGGATAAGGGAAACCCTTTCTTGACACTAATATTGCATCTAATTTCCTCCAAACAACCCTCATTGGTCTTATACTTGTAAATAAAATTATTCTATAGCATCCACATGAACCATTATCTCTTGTAGCCTCTTCCATAACTATGTTCTAGGAATACTCTCAAAAGCTTTTATAAAATTTAAAAAACATAAGAAATCAATTTAAGTATTGTGACATTCTTATGCAACTATCATAAGAGTAACATGGTCCAACTTGACTTTTAATTCTTTTGACACTAATAATAAAAATGAAAGTGTCACTCAAAGCTATAAGCTATGGCTAATATAATGTTTACTATGGCTATAATGAATATTGTTATAGTGCTAATATTTATATAACAATATCTAAATTTTTATAAAATATTATTACAAAATTTCCTTTTATAAAATAATGATTAAAAAATGATTAAAAACACATATATATAAATATTTTTCAATAAAATATTATAATAATTACCTAATAAAAAGAAAATTGAAATAGAAAAATATGGTCTAAGCATTTTATGCAATATTTTATATCAAATCATAGTAACAAATGTGAACTTGTACTTCTCATAAAAACAAATAAACAACAAATATAAATAACGTCCTTTACGTTTTTATAAAAACAAATAAACATACAAGAGCTATAACGAATCAAATTTTCTTCCTCCACATTCCGGACAATATATATTTTAAAATTGTAATAAATTCCTGAGCAAATAAGATGGAAACCAATGCTAGAAGCTTCATTACCGAAAACTATATTAATCTTTAATAATCTTGTTCAGAGAAACTGGTAGTTTAATTGTCGAGTGTTCAAATTGTTGTCGAGTGCATTACACGAAGCTAGAACTAGAATTTAACTTTTTCCCAAAGAGAATTTATATGGTTGCGAACTAATCATCTACAACAATATTTCGCTGTATAATAGCCGACAACTTTCGATGTCACATACTGGGTATGAATAGTGTGTTGGCAATGCTCTTCCGAAGCGTGGTGGTCCACATCACATATCACTGTTTGCTTGTAGTTTTGATTGCTTTTAGAATGGTATCGAAAATTGTAATTTTTTTTTAATTATTTTAACTATATAAACTTTTTACTACCGTTCGGCACATATTTGAAGTGGATTATTTAAATGTTGAGGAAACACTTAGTTTTAAAAATTATTCTGTGGAATAAGTTTTTTTATATTAGTTCATGTCACTTACTATAGTGTTTTGATTTTATTTTTGCTTTTTGGTAATTTTAAATAAAGTTTTGGAAAAATGTTGAATATTTTTATTTTTTATAAATTCAAAAATAAATTTTTTATTTTCTGGAAATTTTATTTTTAATTTTCAATTGGCTCAACAAGCTATGATGAGATATAATTTCCTTGGTGGAGGGCATTTTATTTTAGGTACTTATATATTTCACAATTCATTTAGAAATAAAAATAAAAAATTAATTTTCGGAGTGGTTATTTTGTTGATGAGTTCTATTATGTTTGACCTTGCTGACATTGAGAACTCTGCTATGCCTGAAAATGCTACTGCTATGCCCAATGTTGCAAGTCCCATACATTGGTGAAGTGGGATGGGAGAGGGAGAGGAAGGGTAAACAATTGTGCAGGGGAAGCTTGGTATTAATCACCACTATTCTGCATTCCACCATTTCACCAACATCTCCTTTTTAATTACAAACATAACCATCGTGAACACAATTTTCCTGTCTCTTACTTTATAATAATTTATCTCCTAATTTACCAATGTCGACCTTAAACAATAATGAAATAACATTAAGAGATGGTCATAAGAAAAATTACAAGTATCCTCGAATGACAATATTGAAAAATAAAATAAAATAAATTATGGCCATGGAAAAACTACTAAATTTGTAGGGAATCCACTTCTTTAAAAATTACTTTCCAAATAATTACTAGTTCAATTATATCATTAAATAGTTAATAAACATAAACATTAATCCATAATAAACATCAAAACACTTGTATTATAATACATCTCACATTATCAAGATTAAAAAATTATAAAAAATAATAAAATTATCCTAGATCTATTTAACTCTCAAAATCTTATGTTTAAAGAAAAATCAAATCCCTTCAAATGCAAACCTTCTTTAAAAAAAAAGAATAAAAAAAAATCATTAAAAAAAATAAACATGCAAACATAATCTACATTATGTAATAATATTAATATTATTTTTTTTTAATATTTTTATTTTTTTAATATTAATATAAATATGAATACTAATCATTCAAATATTACTAATACATTTATAATATTTATGTTAAATATATGTTATGAACTCTATTTTGAGAACGGACAATATCACACATCATCTGTTATACAATAACTAGACACAATTATTATAATTATTATTATTAAAATAATTTAATAAACATATATATTAAAAAACCCATATAACAAAATTCTTGAATTGAGGCTTCTGTCATCCATATCAAGTTTACGAGAGATTTTTCAGCGTAAATCACATGATATTTCATTTGTCGACGCGAACCAACCAGTGTGGTTCATCATTAGGACAAGTTGAAGAATCAGATCAAGCTTTGCATGTTAAATAGTCAGAGGAGAACCTCCAACGGCTATAATTCTTGACCAGACAACTACTATATTGACAAACGGCTAAATTTGACAACGGATTAGTTAGCAAGACCAGGGGCAAAAAATAAGATAATTTAATATATTAAATTGGAAAAGGGACACATGACTTCACCTTTTATATATATATATATATAATATAAAATAAAATAAAGTAGATTTTAAAGGGTTATTAAGTTAATAGTCACTTATAAGAAGTTATAAAAGGCATTAACTATTTTATAAAAATAAAAATAATAGAATAGGTCAAGAGTTAGAAAGAATAAGATTATAAATTTTAAATATTCATATTAAATTAAATTGTTTATCTAATTATTAAATAAATTACCCAGATTTAATTAATTGTTTATATGAATATATCTAAATATTTTAACTACTTTATAAAATTATATATATATATATATATATATATGTGTATATATATAAAAGTTAATTCTAATAAGATAAACGTTAGTTATAAAAGGTATTAAAAATTCAAAAATAATAATATTAGAATAAGTCAAGGGTTGGAAAGAATAAAAATAATTAAAATATTCAGATATAATTAATCGTATATCTAATTGTTAAACTAACTTACAAGTAATTATATTTTCTATCAGTTAAAATTATTAGCATAAGCCAAAAAAACGAGCGAGGGAGGGAGGGAGGGAGGGAGGGAGGGAAGGGGGCGAAGGCAGAAGAAAATGACTAGGAAGAGAGTGCTAAGACCCAACAACTACTGATCTTCCAGCCATCCTCTCTATTGAGATTGCTCGGCCTCTTTTCAATCTCAAGGGCTTCCCTAAATTTTCGATGATGGAACTGCGAAACTCTAGCAATAACACTAGCCTCCTCAATACAAACATGATGTTTGGTTTTTTCTACATGCTCTGCTAAAGTGGAAGACTTGGTTCTCCTATGCTTAAGGTCAATTGTGTGCTCACTAATCCTTTAATTAATGGAGCAATCAATCTCACCAATATAGGAGGTCCCACAGGAACAAGGGATAATATAAACCCCTTTCATATCCTTAGGGTCGATAGGATCCTTCACTGATCTGAGGGACTTACGAATGGTGTTAAGGGGCCTAAAGGTCACAGGGACATTATGTGTCTTAAGAATCCTAGCAATCTTATCAGTAGTCCCCTGAACAAACGGAAGATGGGCACCTGGAATCCGCTCCTTCGGTTCTTTTTTAGTTAGAGAATTCTTGGCAGCTTTGAGGAAAGCTTTCTGACCCATGTATCTACTATAACCATTCTCAACAAAGACATCAAGGAGATGGGATTTTTCTTTCTCAAAGCTCTTTTTATCCGAGATCCTTAGGGCACAAGTAGCAAGGGTATTGAGAACACCCATCTTCTGAGCTGGGAAATGGTGGGAGCTAGCATGAAGATACTGCTCCGTATGTGTTTTCTTTCAAAACACCTGGTGGGAGAGGGAACCATCATTATTCTTAGAAATAAGAATATCAAGGAAAGGGAGGCAACCATCGACTTCTTGTTCCTTAGTGAACTTAATGGCCGAGGATTGATTGTTGAGATGATCGAAGAAGAGATCTAACTCCTCTTGGCCATGAGACCAGATGACATTGGTGTCATCTACATACCTTTTCCAAAGCTTGGGCAGGAAGTGGGCTGAGTTTAGAGCCTATGTTTCAAAACTCATTTTTGCATTGAGGAGGCTAGTGTTATTGCTAGAGTTTTGCAGTTCCATCATCGAAAATTTAGGGAAGCCCTTGAAATTGAAAAGAGGCCAAGCAGTCTCAATAGAGAGGATGGCTAAAATATCAGTAGTTGTTGGGTCCCAACACTCTCTTCCTAGTCGTTTTCTTCCTCTCCACGCCCCCCGCCACCCACTTCCCCACCCCACGCCACCCCACCCCACCCCACTCCACCCTTTTTTGGTTTATGCTAATAATTTTAACTGATAGAAAATATAACTACTTGTAAGTTAGTTTAACAATTAGATATACGTAATGAATATTTTAATTATTTTATTCTTTCCAACCCACTTATTCTAATATTATTATTTTGGAATTTTTAATACCTTTTATAACTAACATTTATCTTTTTAGAATTAATATATATATATATATATATATATATATATATATATATATATATATATATATATAAAGTAGTTAAAATCTTTAGATATATTCATATAAACAATTAATTAAATCTGGGCAATTTATTTAACAATTAGATAAACAATTTAATTTAATATGAATATTTAAAATTTATAATCTTATTCTTTCTAACTCTTGACTTATTCCATTATTTTTATTTTTATAAAATAGTTAATGCCTTTTATAACTAACTATTAACTTAATAACCCTTTAAAATCTACTTTATTTTATTATTTATATATATAGACATATATATATGTTTATAAATAAAAGGTGCAGTCATGTTTCCCTCTTCCAATTTAATATATTAAATTATCTTATTTTTTGCCCCTAGTCTTGCTAACTGATCCCCTATCAAATTTAGTAGTTGGTCAATATAGTCGTTACATGGTAAAGAATTATAGCCGTTGAAGGTTGTGCTCTGACTATTTAACAAGCAAAACTTGATCTGATTCTTCAACTTATCTTGATGATGAACCACACTGGTTGGTTCGCCTAGACAAATGAAATATCATATAATTTACACCGAAAAATCTTGGTAAACAAAATTCATAATAATAGTGAATCACTTTTATTTTATTCATAGTTTATTAATAACATAGCATTGGACATCCAAATTGATTTATATATTAGCATCTTTATTATGTAGCTACGACGTCACCAAATAATCCAAATTCATTTAGATATCAACATGACTATTATGTAAAATACACGACACCAAAGTGTAGCTGACCAATGTGAGAGAGGGCTGGAAGATTAGATTGATCACAAATGTGTGATAATGACCTGTAAGGTGGATAGCTTAAAAAGCCCAGCAATGAATACTTCGTACAGTAGGGATTTATTTGAGAAATAATGACCATAAATTAATCTCATGAGTCATGATGTTATATCAACTCTGCGTGTCATCCTTATTCGTTGTATTCCCTGTAGCAGCCCCGCCACGTTTAGTTAACCTAAGGTCCTCCCTAAGCCTCCATCTCTATTATATATACACAACGCTTTAAATGTGTGTACATAGATAGAAGCATACCAGTAATACGATACATCGAATATAAGAGAGATCGGGAGAATGGGTAACCTACTACTGCGAGGAGTCGTCCACTGTCATGGTCGTCGGATAAAGATCAAGAAAGCCAACGGAACGGTGATGAAACTGCAGAGTCCTGTTTGTGTGAAGGAAATACTCATCCATTATCCAAATCATCAGATTTTTGAGGCAGCCGCTGGTCCTCCACTTGGGATGGGCAGTTTCAGTGGACCTCTTTCTGAAAGGGCAGGGCTTGTAGCTGGTCATCTCTATTATCTCATTCCCATCCCACAGGATGAACTCACCCACTACAATAACAATTGCAGGATAACGCCTTTTGCAGGACCTTCTTCGGACCATAGCATTCCAAGAACCAGTTCCGAGTTACAGGCAGAGTCTTCTGCAGAAATAGTCAGAGATTCAATAAAACAAGAAGCAGATGATCCTGTACTCATTAATAAGATTAAAAAAGGCGGTGTGAGGATTGTTTCTTCTTCCTACTCTATTCACAGATCGATCATGCGTGTGAAGCTTCAACTCAGAAAAGAAGAACTCGCTTCATTTCTTTCCGCCAATAACTTACTGCTTGTGAAAAATATCGTTGCGCCTTCCTTAAGGCAACGTGCCACTCAGCAGTCGGCCTTGCCGCCATGGAAGCCACGTCTGGAGACCATATCTGAACCGCACAGCCCGGTTGGCGATTCAATAATATCTAGAGAAGATCCTGCGCACTGAGATAAACTGCAGCGCAATTTGTATTGATTTACTGAAAATTTTATTTTACTAGAGTGCAAGAGAGTTTGTTTGTATTTATTCATCACATTTTGTAATATTGTGACATAGAACATGTATAACTATCATACATTCAAATCTTTAATCCAAGAAGTGGAAGCTACCGCTGGTGTACATGTTTTTGTTGGAATTAAACTTTCGTTTGCAAATTTCTGTACAAGTGTTGTACCATATATGATTTCGTCAAATAAAGAGTCGCTTTACAATCTGTTTGTCAAGGGAAATTTATATATTTCTTTTACAATAAAATTGTAAATCTTTTAAATATTCTATACTTTTCCAGAGCGAAACAAAGAAACAAAGGTCCTTTAACAATGGAAACCAGACAATTTAACAATGGAAACTAGATTAATTGACCGACTTTTGAAAATTGAAATTTGTCGGAAAATCTCTCAATTTTTTCATAAAATCGATATAAATCCGAATGTGATTTTTTCTCATTTAGTATCGAATATGAATCCGATTTCAAATTCGAATTTCGCAAATAGAAATGTCAGAAAACGTTTACCATCTGTGAACGCCGAACTGCATTAAGTAAATACAAAACTGAAGTCTTTAAGAATATGATAATCACTTCACATGCCACGTATATGTTTTTTTAAAACGTAGATGAGATTGAAGGATTAGGATGAGTGACTGGGTTGCGTGACTACGTTTGAGTTATCCACTCATGAATGAATATGACTCTACGTCGCCAAGAAAACTAGTTTATCGTAATGTGAAAGAGGGCTTTATTAAAAGATTCCTCATGTCATTCGCCAATCAAGACTTAATACGTCGTATTCACCTGACGTTGGTCGCGTGTGTAGATTAAGAAAGTCCAACAGCAGCTGGTACCTAAATGGTGGGCTCGGATTCGGAGTCAATGAGCTGATTTATTTGTAAAAGGACGTTGATGAATTGAATAATTGAAATAGTAATGTTGCATAATATATATTTAAAGAGGTTGGATTCATGTGGTAAGTGGATGAGAATTTTATTATAAGTATTACAGGCATGTTATTATGCATTCAGATTTTTGTTTGATATGCATTCACATTTTTGTTTGATTAGCTATTATTTATTTAGGTTTCACCAAAATAAATTTATAAATGGTTCATAGTTTAATATTGTAAATTAAATTTTATTATTTTTAAATATTATTTTTATTTATTTATTTTAATTTTGTAAATTAAATTTTATTATTTTTAAATATTATTTTAATTTTGATTGGCTACGCTATTATTATGTAATCATTATATATCTAGGTTTTGAGTTGGAATATATCTATCTTTGGAGTTGGATTTTGTTGGAATATATCTATCTTTGGAGTTGCTTGTTTAATCTTCTGCAAGAATGTTTCGCTTCCTCATTTTGCATTAGCTAATCATCTTCAAGGGGGAAAGTTTCATCTTTAGCTTTACTTAAGTAAACTATTCAACGACTATTTATGTCAGATTCCACATTTTTCGTCGACACACGGAAGTATGGGGATTGTTAGGATTCTAGGAAACTCTCCTAGGTTGTAGCTCGGAGATGCCTGGTAAAATATAAATTCAACTATTGTTGCAGGTTTAATGGAAGGACTGATGGTTTAGTCAAGCCAGATAACCACTTCTACTTTGTTTCACTCCAGACATGCATGAACACCCCCAGACTACAAGGCTTTAGACCACCAACTACTCACAGTTTGAGGTATAAGGTGAATATGGAGAATACTAACCACACCAGCAGATGCACAAGACCATGTGATGGCCGGCTGCAACTAGTAAAGAAGTCTGCAAATCTAATCTACTAATGCAAAGACAGGATGACAACTCTCCTGCATTAGATAGAAAGAAACCTGGACCACCTATTCAATGATGCATACAAGATTCTAACATAGAGATAGGATGACAGCTATCTAGTGCTAAACATCAAGAGACCAAGAACACAGCATATCAGGCACAACTTAGAACAGAGGAAAATGGAAAGTGAGCAGTTAACAACAAAAGAAGCTTGTATTAGCTGAAAATGAAGACGAGACGCTGCAAGTGACAAAATATCTACAATCTCCAGAAGTTGAACTTTACATCAAATGCCAACCATCAACCCTGATTACATCTTGTTTCTGGGTATTTATAGATTTCATTACAAGGGCACCTGGCCATCTTAGGTATGGAGGGGTCATAACTGACCACCAACCGCATTTAACTATCTAGTGGAGTCTTTGAGTGTGTTTGCTTGCTTGAGTGAATGAATCTGATCTGCTCAGGTGCTGTGCTGTCCCTTTTGGCCATTGGAGTGCTCGTACTAGTGGATTTCCATAACTGATAAATTCTATTACAGGGTCGTGCTTGTCCTTTTCTCCCTTGGGCCATGCTATATGTTAAATATGGTGGTTGGGGAATGACTGTGGCTAGTACTGGTTGAACTGATCATTTCCTTCTTCGGGTAATAGAGTGGTCAATGATGTGGAGTGCATGAGAAAACAGTCAATCGGGATGAGAAGGAAGGATGACTGTCGCATCAAGGAAACAGACGATGGAGATGGCTCGATGAAGGCTACAGGTCGAGGTGGGAGCGGGATGAATTGGCACCGTCAGATGTTCGGTGGACAGATCGGATGGTGATCGGGTGGTGGAGTTGTGCGGTCATTTAACGGACGCGGGCGGTTTGGATGGGCGGTAATGGTTTTCATCGCACCGCTTTCGGGCATGAAGCGATAAAAGTCAGAAGTCGCGCGATTCCACTCAGCAATCGACACGTAGCAGCGGATGAGAGAGAAAAACCGGTCTCATCGCGCACTAACGTTTGATCAGGTTGCAGGCGCGAGGAGAGTGAATGTCATTGGATTGGGCGGAGATGGATCTGATGGTGGAGAGTGGTCATGCGATTTACTTTATCGGGTGCGATGTGGGCTGTTAGATCGACGGGGGTTAATCGACGGTGGAAAAGAGGCACGATGGGTTTATGAGCGCACGAGGTTATATGAGTGTGGTTCTATGATGGGATTGGGGTTTGCGCTCGAGGCTAGAGTAAAAAAGGGCTTATTTTGCAGGGTTCAGTAGCAAAATAGAGCAATGTAGGGCTGAGAGAAAGCAGGATAGAAAAGAAAGAGGGGCAAATGACCAAATATGAAACCTTTTTTAGCACACTCTAAATAGACCAGATCTCTTCTATCCTTAGAAAATCAGCATTGCATAGCAAAGCTAACACTGGCTCCTTCTAGGGATGAGATCCTCTTTGTGAGGTCTCAAGAACTGTAGACCACTACCTTTTATGTAAAAACAAGATCAACAAAATTTCCTAGTGTTCCATTGGGCATGGATTCTAATTAAGCCTACACTAGAACTAATAAAAGGAACGTATTTACAATGTTGAGGCCTAAAGGCCTTAAACAACATAAATCTTCAAAAATTGCCCATTAACTGGGCCATCAAAAACTATTTCTCCTTCCATGCTTTGCAGCGTGAAAATGTTTTTCCCCTAGATCTGAGCAATGAAAAATGGTCCGGTCCATAGAGCATCGAACTTCCCATGATTTCCCTTCTTTTCCTTCAATGCATCCCATTTGAGCACCAAGTCTCCAATCTAGAAATTGCCTATCTTTGCCTTTCTGTCAAAGGCTTCCTTGATTCTCTTTTGATGTGCTGCAGACTTTTCAATTAGCTGATCCCTGATCTGATGTACTTCTGCCAAGTCAGTAATCCTCTTTGTCATGTCATTTTCCTCATTCTGCTCTTCCTGCAAGAACTTAGCCATAGGGAGGGTCAACTGAATTGGGAATATGGCCTCAGTGCCATATACCAGCTTGAATGGAGAATTCCCTATGGATTTCTTGGTGGTCACCCTGTCAGCCCACAATGCATACTTTAGCTTAGAATTCTATTTCCTTTTGTTATCCTCCAGCAGCTTTTTGATTATCCTTATTAGGCTCTTATTGGATGATTCTGCTAGGCCATTACCTTGAGGTTAATATGAGGTGGAATGCACCAGCTTAATGCCCATTGAGTCACACATGTCCACCAACTCTTTTGCCATGAAAGCTGTTGCATTGTCTGTAATTAATTTGTGTGGGTAGCCAAACCTGGTGAAAATATTTTCTGTTAAGAACTTCATGACCACATGGTGATCAACTTTCCTAGTAGGGATGGCCTCAATCCATTTAGTGAAGTATTCAGTGGCTACTAGGATCCATCAGTGCTCGCCACTGGAATGTGGATTGATTTCTCCTATGAAATCCAAATCCCACTGTTGGAAAGGACCACTGGCATGAATTGGCTTCAAGGGCAAGGACTTCAACTGCTGTTTTCCTTCAAACCTCTGGCACCTGTCACAAGATTTTACAAATGAAAAGACATTAGAAAACAACGTGGGCCAATAATACCCAGCTCTGAGGATTTTATGGGTTGTGGTTTTCCAATAGTGATGTCCTCCACAGATGTTGGAATGGAACTGATGCATGACCTCCATAGATTGTTCCTTGTCCAAACATCTTAAAAGGATTCCAGATGGATCCCTCTAGTAGAGCAGGCTTTCATGAATGCAATACTTAGCTGCTCTAAGCTTAATGGTTCTGGCTTGGCTTGAACTTAGGCCTGGAGGAACTTCTAGCTTCAGTAAAAATTGAACTACTGTAGAATACCATTCACAGGAAGCTAGATTTTTTGCCAATGACTGGTTCTGTTCTGGTTCAACTTTTTCTTCCCCTATCTGTCTGTCCTCTGAGCTTGTGCCTATCCAATTCATGTCCAGCATTCTACAATTTTCTTCAACCATTAGCTTGGCAAGGCCTTGACCTTTGACCAACTTGGTGGGCTTCAATTCTATGTTGAACTCAATAAGTTTTGCAATCCATCTAGCCCTCCTTCCATCAACATCTCGCTGTGTTAGGACATCTTTCGCTGAGGCAGAGGGCACATATTCAATTACCTTGGAGTGTAGAATGTATATCCTGAAAGCTTTCAAGGATTTGATAAGAGCATAGGCCTGTTTCTCGATGATGTCGTACCTCAGTTCAACATCCCTCAAGGTTTTGCTAAAGAATACCACTGGATGCTCTGAACCTTCATCATCTTTTTGTAATAGGACTACTGCGAGGGTGTCACCTAAAGCAAAGGAGAAAATATGGAATTCCTTGCTATAGTCTGGGCTGATCAAAGTGGGAGCTTCCATAATAGCTCTCGTGATAGCTTCAAAAGATCTTCTTTCTCTTAATAGCAGGTAGAAATTGGAATCAAAGGCATTAGCATAGGTGAGTTTTGCAAAGGTGGGGGTAGGCTTTACTTCAGCTGGTATTTTGCTATACATTCTATTGAATCTCTTATTAAAGTCAGACAATGATTCCCCATTTTCCCTTTTGAGGTTGCCAAACTCAGTATGGTAGTTTAGTAAGTCTTTCTTATCTCCCCAATGCTTTAAAAACACATCATCTAATGCTTCAATGTCTACTATAGACCTAGGGGTCAGCTCTATGAACCATTTCCTAGCCTCTCCATCACGGCTTTGGACAAACACTCTCATCCACACATCATCTTCACTGATATCTAGGTTATCAACATAACTATAAGAAGACTCAAGGTGTTCTTCAACTGTTAATCCCTCTGTACCAGTAGACTTAGACATGTATTTGTGGTATTCTCCTATAGGCATGTCATTCAAAGGAACAGGCAGGACCAGGGGTCCATACCTAGTAGCTATGATTCTTTCCATTTTAGTGGGTGCTTGTGGTCCTGCCATGACTGGAATAGATGGAAGGGTAATGGCAGTTTGAAAGGTAGGGAGCTGAGAAACAAATGACAGGGCTGAAGGAAACTGATGGACTATGGGGGAGGTTTTCTTTGGACTGTGGTCCAAAGGGGAACTTATTGAACAAGGAGCTTTATGAATCTCTGAGAGTATTTCTTCACTAACAATGTTAGGCTCTATATCCTCAAAATGAACATGTCCAGTTACAAGCCTCTCTTGCAGAGATAAATAAGATTGTTTAGGCTTACTTGATCCTGATGCTCCTTTCTGAATGATCTTTTTCTGCTTGACAATCTTCTCAGGGTCAGGCACTGGGTCAGCTAGTGATTTCTGAGGATTTCTCCGAGTATGTCTCACAAACTGAGCCAGAACCGTGATGTGGAGTCACCAAAAGGTTGGTCCTCCAGTAGAGTCGTCAGATAGATGATTAAAACCAACAATGTGTCCAGACATTGTCTATCATCAAAGCTGGATTTGTGTCGTTCTCCCAGGGAAGTTGAGCTTCAATCTCCTCTCCCCGGCAGCAGTGCCAATTATGTTAGGATTCCAGGAAACTCTCCTAGGTTGTAGCTCGGAGATGCCTGGTAACATATAAATTCAATTATTGTTGTAGGTTTAATGGAAGGACTGATGGTTTAGTTCAAGCCAGATAACCACTTCCACTTTGTTTCACTCCAGACATGCATGAACACCCCCAAACTACAAGGGTTTAGACCACCAACTACTCACAGTTTGAGGTATAAGGTGAATATGGAGAATACTAACCACACCAGTAGATGCACAAGACCATGTGATGGCTGGATGCAACCAGTAAAGAAATCTGCAAATCTAATCTACTAATGCAAAGACAAGATGACAACTCTCCTGCATTAGATAGAAAGAAACTTGGACCACCTATTCAATGATGCATACAAGACTCTAACACAGAGATAGGATGACAGCTATCTAGTGCTAAACATCAAGAGACGAAGAACACAACATATCAGGCATAGCTTAGAATAGAGGAAAATGGAAAGTGAGCAATTAACAGCAAAAGAAGCTTGTATTCGCTGAAAATGAAGACAAGATGCTGCAAGTGAAAAAATATCTACAGTCTCCAGAAGCTGAACTTTACATCAAATGCCAACCATCAACCCTAATTACATCTTGTTTCTAGGTATTTATAGATTTCATTACAAGGGCACCTAGTCATTTTAGGTATGGAGGGGTCATAACTGACCACCAACCGCATTTAACTATCTGATGGAGTATCTGAGTGTGTTTGCTAGCTTGATTGAATGAATCTGATCTGCTCAGGTACTGTGCTGTCCCTTTTGGCCGTTGGAGTGCTCGTACCAATGGATTTCCATAACTGATAAATTCTCTTACAGGGTCGTGCTTGTCCTCTTCTCCCTTGGGCCATGATATCTATTAAATATGGTGGTTGGGGAATGACTCTGACTGGTACTGGCTGAACTGATCATTTTCTTCTTCGGGTAATAGAGTGGTCAAGGATATGGAGTGCATGAGCAAACAGTCAAACGAGATGAGAAGGAAGGATGATTGTCGGATCAAGGAAATGGACGGCGGAGATGGCTCAACGAAGGCTATAGGTAGAGGTGGGAGCGGGATGAATTGGGGCCATCAGATCTTCGGTGGATAGATCAGATGGTGATCAGGTGGTGGAGTTGTCCGGTCATTTAACGGACGCAGGCGGTTTGGATGGGCGGTAATGGTTTTCATCACACTGCTTTTGGGCATGAAGCGGTAAAAGCCGGAAGTCACGCGATTCCACTCAGCGATCGACAAGTAGTGGCAGATGAGAGAGAAAACCTGCTCTCATCGCGCGCTAACGTTCGATCAGGTTGCGGGCACGATGAGAGCGAATTCTGTCGGATTGAGTGGAGATGGATCTGACGGTGGAGAGTGGTCGTGCGGTTTACTTTATCGGGCGCGATGTGGGCCGTTAGATTAGCGGGGGTTAATCGATGGCGGGAAAGAGGCGCGATGGGTTTATGAGTGTGCGAGGTTATATGGGTGCGGTTCTATGACGGGATTGGGGTTTGCGCTCGTGGCCAGAGTAAAAAGGGGCTTATTTTGTAGGGTTTAGTAGCAAAATAGAGGAATGGAGGGCTGAGAGAAAGCGGGATAGAAAAGAAAGAGGGGAAAAATGACTGAATATGAAACCTTTTTTAGCACACCCTAAACAGAAAAAATCTCTTATGTCCTTAGAAAATCAGCGTTGCATAGCAGAGCTAACAGGGATGTCACGAAAAATGATATGAAGATAACACAATCGGAAAATCCATGTAGAACATGCAATCAAGAGGGATCAACAACTTAAAGAAGATGACTAAGTACTCTGAATTCATTTGCATGCCATCACATAGTCCATTGCAGATTTATGTAATGCATAATGGATGCATTAATTAATGGAACCTCTGTTCAATTCATAACTTTCTTGCCCAAAATTGGTATCGAACGTAATAACAAATCCAAGAGAGCATGCAATTTCTCATTCTTGAAAGCTAAGAAAAATATATAAGAAGAAAACAAAAGAATTTTGCTACAAGGAGGCAGAATTTAAATGTGGTTTCCGCAATTGTAGTTCCAACCACCATTTTTGGTTTTTTTTGTTGAAGAATTTTTTTTTTGTAAGCTATGGTAGTACCTTCCTTTTCTATTTATAAACAAGTTGTTCCATATACAGCAGTTTGGTGGCCTCAACTTGCCCATATGGGAAACCAAGTCTGTTGGCCACCTGAGTCTATTATATGCCATCCAATAACAAAATTTAATCAGTCTTTCAATCCATGCTAAGTAAACTGCACATCTAAAAACACTAATCATGTTCCAAACTAACATAAAACACCTGAAAAGAAAATGCTAGCCGCAAAATGATCAAACTGGAAACTCCAAAAAAAAACTAGTCCTTTCGGTCATCTTTGTCAGATTCCACATTAGCTGGTGTTGCCCCCGAGTCGCCTGGTGCTGGAGACAGCTTCATCAACCGTTGCTGGATCTCATCCAGCTTACTGTCTTGCATAATCATGATAATTTGCAGGTTTTTCATGTCCTTTTTTATATTGGGCATGCCTTGGGCTATTTCTGCCATTTCTCCTGCCACCTGCTCCAGAGCCTTGGCTAGTAAGCGCTTCAAAACCCAGTACACATGCAGGGCTTGCCTGTATAGCATCATCCTGCCTCTGGTGTGCCCTGGGTCAGGGATAATATCCCCCCATTCCTCCATCTTTGGCTCAGAATCTTCTTCCATGACGTTGTCTTCCATCTCTTGTATTAGCTGACGAATGTCAGCGTTTGTCCCTTCTCTATATGCGCGAGCGGCTTCTTGGACAGCCGTCCTAATAGATTTCCTGCCTCACCTCTGACTTGTTGGTGTCGAGGTTGTCGGATCACTTCTACCCGGCTGGCTCTGACGCCCTCTGCATCCACGACCCCTGCCTCTACCCAGGCGAGCCATCTTTTCCTTTACTGCCTCCTGCTTACAATTATCAACAGCAAACGTTAGCTTTCTAGGAGCTACAATCTTCCCATAAGTCAGCATGTCCTTGTCGCTTAGCCTTCCTTCCCCACTCCAGCCTTCCCCGTTATTCTGGAGAATCGATGGTCTCTCCCCCCCTGGACTAAGGTAGATGGGCAAGCCCTCTGTCATCTTGTCCTCCGCATGGATTGCATTCTTAGTTTTCTCGGGCTGACCCTCTAGCATGCTAATACATTCCCCCGGCATGCTTATGCTCTGATCCTCTCGCTTCCTCACCATGCAGACCTCTGCCCCGTTCAGACATAGCCCCTCCCCTGCAATTCCCAGCTTTCCCCCCTCCTCCAACTTACTATGCATGGCAGAGTGAATTGCAGACCTGCTCAGACGTGGCCCCTCCCTTGCAATTCCCAGCTTTCCCCCCTCCTCCAACATACTAAGCATGACAGAGTGAAATGCAGGAGGTAAGCCAAAGGAAACATACCCAGAATTAAGCTCGACCGCAGAAGATTCTGACACCCATGCTGCTCTATTCTCCTCCTTCCTTCGCTGCACCCTGAGCTCTCTTCCTACCCTTGCCACCCTCATGTACCCCTTCCCATCTGCCCTATGTCCCATCCCACTACTGCCGCCGTTTCTTCCCTCCTCTCCCCCCACTCTCCTACCACTTCGTTGCCTCGAAACTCCCACAGGCATGTGGGATGCCACCACATCCATCTGATCTACGATGAGGGCAGTAGGTCCCCGTCCTAACCGTCCTCTCCCCTGCGTTGTCCTCCTATTCATACTCTCCCCTTTCGTCACCCCGATCGGGGGTTTTTGCTGAAGAATTTGACAAAGGGCATGAATGACTTAAATGCTCCTACTATGGCTAGTGTTAAGCCTCCATTTTGTGTAGATTTTCATGATTTTATTGAATAATTGTATACTTGTACAAAGTGTCTATAATCATTATTATTCATTTTACACACTATTAAGTTATTATTTAGAGATATTTAGAGCTCATAGTTATTGATTTACGAATTCTCCTTGTTTTGTTAATTTGAAGAGTATTTAATTTGAAAATGTCATTAATGTTAGGCTGTTTTGTGGCAAGTGCTAACTTTCCTGCACTAGTGGTTCCTGTACCAGTTGTGCCTGCACCAACTGTGCCTACACCAACATTCCCACACCAAAATTCATGCACCAATTTTGGGCTTTCATCCATTGACACATTTTTAGGCAAATATGAAAGAGGTTTTCGTTCAAAATGTTGTTTGAACACTTCCACATAAGCTAAGATACGCCCAGGTCATCTAGACACATATTTAGGGAATAATTAATGCATCAGCCCCAAATTCACAGTAGTTTCCAATCTGTCAACTTCCTCTTTTTTCGTACAGGTGAAGGTGAATAGAGAAATTTTGGAACATGGGTTTTGGTCCCAGTATAGCAAATTGACTAAGCCGCAAACAGATTTCTAAAATTAGTAATGGTTTAAAAGTTACATAAGGGTATTTGAGGCAGTTTTATAAAAGAAACTATTTTAACAGAATTTTAAGATCTCAGATTTCAAACAGTCAGTTTTGGGCACGATTTATGAGGTAATGGAACCGAACCCAAAAATTTTGAGAAAGGTTATTGTTGTAAATATAACAAACTAGGTTGCCTCCAAACAAATTTCCCAAATTCATAATGGTTAAGGAGATATAGAGAGTTCTTTGGAGGTAGTTTGTTAAAAATATCAATTATTCCAAAATTTCAGAAAACAACCAGATTTGGGAAATTCGTGTCAAATATTCACTCCTTTAATAGGGAAACAATTGCACAGATATTTTATTGATGAAGATCAGTTGGGATTAGATCCCCATGTTGTTTTCCAAGAAAATTATCATGTAGAAGTACTATAAAAGGAATAAGTTACGTAGGTGTAAGGGATGACATTGTATCATTTGGGAATCTCATTTTTTGCAGAAGAGGAGGATCGACTTTGATTGTGCAGGGAAGGAGGAGTTGCGTGCAAAGTGGGATGATCCCTGGAGGGGACAACTCGAGCCAGCGCTGAATTATTTAATGTATTTGTAACATGACTTTTCACGATGAATGTATTTGGCATTTAATTTTGAATTTTGGTTTCTACTGTGAAATGAATTTCTCTCGCATTCAATTCTAGATTTTGTTTCTCCTGCATGTTTTAAGACTGTTATTTAAATTGTTGCAAGAGAAGCGAGTTGGGTGATTGGGGCCACCAGCGAGTCCATTGCCCCAAACCTCTTAGAATTCTTTTGCAGCATTTTATTTTCTGCATAGTGTGTGAGTGTGATTTAATATCGTTCTGTATTTTCATTTCACAGTTTGTTTTATGCTTTGATCATTTGATTGGTGATTTTATCTACAACTCTTTCTCATAGCTTTGATCATTTTAGTTCAATTAATAATATAGTTATGAATTTTTATAAAGACCAAGACAGAGGATAAGCATTGAATGTTTTACTGCATCTCTTATTTCCATTACAAGTTAAGTGTGATTCTTTCCCTGATCACATTGTTGCATAATGAGGTTTATTTTCAGAATACAATGTTGAAGGAAACAATTGCTGGGTAAAGAGTTTTGGTTAATTTAAATTAACTACCTCGAGATTATTATTTTAAATGTAAAATTGATTCTTGCACTTTGAAAGAAAAACATTTATTCCTACACTCTTAATAAGAAAATTCTAGGATCAGCATAAGGAAAAATTATCATATTGTTTTATTGGCAAGTGAATTTCTCACAAGACTTCTTGGAATGATTTAAGGTTAAAAAGTTATATCCCTTCATCATAATCGACTGCTGCTTCAGGCCGATATACTCAGTGCAGGAACATGACATACTTTCAATGCAGGAACATCATTTCAGTATAGGAACAACATTCCAGTGCAGGCACGTTGTTGCGGTGTAGGAACGATGATTCAGGACAGGAAGGAAAACTTGTAACAAAGACAAATGCACACTTTCCTTAAACTTGAATATTGAATCATTTCCAGAGAATCAATATAATTTAGATCTCTTTTAAAAGCTTTCAATGGTTTCATTAGATTAATTGGAAATAAGTTGCCTTATGTTTTATTTCATGCTTTTCATCTTTGCAACATAGCAGTAACCTTTTAATAGTTTTTTGCGTTCTTTATCTCTTGAATCAATTTCTTTTGAACAAGCCATACATTCTCTTGTCCCCTGGACAACTGAGGAAGACTTACTGTAGTAGTCAACTCAACCCAGAAGAGGAGCCAGAACTAGATTGTTGGAGTGTGTTTACTTTTCCTTCGAAGAGTCTTGTTCATTTTTCCTGAATGATGCTTCTTTTGAATTTCTTGCAAAAGCTTGGTTTTTATTTGACAGATCCCTGAGGTTGTATTCTGGCATATATTATGCTACGCCTCTAAGTTTACTTACCTGGATTGACAAATTAAATGTTGGTGTAAATATTGCAGTTATACCACCTGACATTTTGGCGTCATTACCAGGGAGGCGTTGTAGGAAAAGGCCTCAACAATTTGTCATGCTTTTCCCTTTCCTTCGCAATTGAATTTCTAGATTAACAAGATTCCCCTTGCTTGTTGAAGCATACTGGACGACATTCCTAGAGAGCTCACAAGCCAGGTTTTCCTTTCTGCAAATGAGTGATTTCCTTTACTGTAAAGTGTGATCCCTGATTTGTTTATTTTACTGCAATTTAGTTTTTATGAGTAACTTTTATTTCTGCAAAGTGTGATGCTTGATTTACTGCAATTGCTTTTTTTATGAGAATTTTTTTTTACTACAAAGTGTGTTATTTTTTTTTCTTTTCAATAGAGGTTATTTAATTTCCGCATGTGTGATTTTCTTAGTTTACAATCTTGGTTTGCTATTTTTACTGTGATTGATCTTTTGAGTTTTTCGGGTGCTAAAAGAACCCCATGCTCTCAATCCAGGTGCTGACAATACTTTCCAGTTAGCAGGAAAATGCCAGGAAGTGTGATGCTATTCAAAGAACTATCCCAAATTCTGGCGGAAGCTAGGGTCTCTACTTCAGAGAGAGAAAACAGCTTCACATCAATTAGAAATCGGTCTACTCCTTTGGAAGAAGAGAATCATGAAGAACCAGAATATCTTCCTAGGGAGACTGAGAAGCTATGGATCATGCTTGATGAGGAGAAGCCATCAAAATCAGTGATTGAAGGACACCAACCTGATCCAACATGCACTTTAGAGGATGATCAAAGAAAATTGTAGGATTTGCATGATGCACTAGATTTTGCTCATGAATCAAATGACCAAGAGTATATGTATCCCATAGAATCTTGGTTTCAGGTGACTGTCAGTATTCATCCCTCCCTTATCATTCAGCAAGTTGTAGCATCACATCAGTTAATTGAACTACTACCTCATGTTCTGGTATTTTCTCGCATATACTTTCTAAATTGGAACATGAATATTGTTATCCTCTTGTTGCGCACTTGGTTGCACTGGAAGTCCTCCTATACTTAAAATGGATTTTTCCGCTTCTTAGGGTAGAGTAGTGTAGAAGAATAAAGAAATTCCATAATAAAGTTGTTACAACAATGCAATTTGGGTTTTGACTTTCAAAGCATAACCACCGAAACTGCTTTTGATCCGCATCGATTGTTAACACACAAATCTGTGACAAACATTGTTGAGTATGATTCACTCTAATACCTCATGATTTTGCAAATGTAACCATGATTAATCACTCTAATGAGTTGTCATCTACGATATATATTTTCAGTTTCCCTTAGAAGGTACTATTGGAGAGCCCCCTATGGTGGATCACTCTTGTAAAGATCATAATAAGCTATTCAGGACAACACTAGCATTATTAACTTAAAGAATCTTTCAGTCATTATATGGGCTATTTTTAATAAGCCTTTAGGGTAGAGGAACTAGCTAGTAATGATTAGTCAATAAAAACTTTTCATAACATCCTGTACTCTTAAGGAGTAGATCTGTCTCCCCACTTATTAAGTAAATTTTGAAGTTAATTACAATTAGAGTTTACAAAAATATTTAGGGGAGGATAGGAGGTCTCATGATGAGCCGACCTATCATGATCATGGGACCTAACATGCATGACATTACTACTTCTGGTCACCAAGCTAGAGTAATGGCTTTCAGTTAAAAAGCTGGAAGACAGGAGGTCTCATCACGAGCCAGTTGTTCATCCTTGTTACTTCTTGTGAGTCACACTGCCATCAGCCGGTTAGCAAGCCACAACAATGGAATTCATCTATTTTTTTTTAAATTACATAATATAACTTGGAACCTATATCTAGTAAGTGGGACACACGCATTTTGTTGGGTTAAAAGACATCCCTACTGAGGTTATAGACACCTGTGGGTAACAGGGCCACGTATGTGGTATTAAAGTTAATTGCATACTAAGATTTACTAGGTTATCCTTCTCTTTCCCTAAAAATCGTCATTTTATTTCTTGGACAATGGTTTTAAGATGATTTGAGCATGATGCTTTGAGTTCTATCTTTCAAAAATCAAGAATCTTTAATGATGTGGTACCCTTAGTGAATGTAATTCTTTGTACCGATTAAAGAGAAATTCAGTTTTGCATCTATATGACAACAAAATTTAGAGTGTTTCCTGATTGGTCCATGATGATGTCATCTTGCTCTATTTTTATTTTTCGTTTTTAGTATCATAACTCCAATTCTTTATGGTATTTGGAGTGATGAATTGCTCAATGATGATTACTCACTAGGTGTTGATGGACAACAATTTATATTGATTGTGGTTGCCTTTAAATAAGCACTATGTGGCCTAGGTACATGATTGTTGTATTGGTGTAGGAATTTTATGGTAATTTTCTTGAAATTACACCTTTTCAACAAAGATTTGATTTTTTTTTTATCATAAGTGTTAATAAAACTTTGGACAAAAATAAGAGCTCTAAAATATATGACAAGCAAGGATTTGAAACAGGACAACAGGTATGTGATGTCTATCATAAAGGTGCAGTACACTTTTTGCATAATGTTGGGTACAAAGCATTGCTTTCCTGTACCTAATCTATTACATTGCAATTTTACCATTTCTTCACTTGATATCTTCATCATGACTGTAACATGGTTTTAGTTGGCACAGTAATAGTGATGTTGCAGACTTGATGAATGCTTTAAAAATGATGACATACCATGATATCTTAATATATTTCATTGCTAATATTTTTGCTAGCACTTTTATTGGGGAGCATAGTTTGATCTTTAAACGTTTCTCCTGCCTTCTTCCATAACTTTATAATTTGGCTTGCATGAGGACATGCAAGAAGGTCAGTGTGGGGGAGTGTTGAGCCTCCATTTTGTTCATATTTTCATGATTTTATTGAATAATTGTATGTCTTTACTAAGTGTTTATAATCATTGTTATTCGTTTTACGCATTATTAAGTTATTATTTAGAGGCATTTAGAGTTGACAGTTATTGATTTATGAATTCTCCTTGTTTTGTTAATTTGAAGAGTATTTAATGTAAAAATTTTATTAATGTTAGGCTATTTTGTGAAAGGTGCTAACATTCCTGTACCAGCAATTTCTGTACTAGCTGTGCCTGTACCAACTGTGCCCCCACCAACATTCCTGCACCAATTTGGGGCTTCCATACATTGACACATTTCTACGCAAATATGAAAGAGGTTTTTGTTCAATATGTTGTTTGAACACTTCCACATAAGCTAAGATACACCCAGGTCATACGGGCTCATATTTAGGGAACAATTAATGCATCATCCCTGAATTCGCAGTAGTTTCCAGACTGCTAACTTCCTCCTCATTTTCCGTAAAGGGGAAGGTGAATAGAGCAATTCTTAAACATGGGTTTTTGTCCTAGTATAACAAACTAATTAAGCCTCAAAAAAGTTCGTAATGATATAAAATTTACATAAGGGTATTTGAGGAAGTTTTATAAAAAGAGATTGTTTTTCCAGAATTTTAGGATCTCAGATTTCAAACAGTTAGTTTTGGGCATGCTCTCTTAGGCAGTGGAGCTGAACCATAAAATTATGAGAAAGGTTATTGTTGTAAATGTAACAAAATAGGTTTCCTCCAAACAACTTTCCCAAATTTGTAATGGTTAAGGAGATACGAAGAGTTCTTTGGAGGCAGTTTGTTAAAAATATCAGTTTTTCCAGAATTGCAGAAAATGGCCAGATTTGGGAAATTCGTGTCAAATATTCATTCCTTCAATAGGGAAACGGTTGTACTGATATTCTATTGATGAAGATCAGTTGGGATTCAATCCCCATGTTGTTTTCCAAGAAAATTATCATGTAGAAGTATTATAAAATGAAGAAGTTACGTAGGTGTAAGGGATGACATTGTATCATTTGGGAATCACATTTTTTGCAGAAGAGAAGGATCGAATTTGATTATGTAGGGTAGGAGGAGCTACATGGCCAATGGGATGATTCTTGGAGGGAACCACTGGAGCCAACATTGCATTATTTAATGAATTTTTAATAGGACTTTTCACGATGAATGTATTTGGCATTTAATTTTGAATTTTGATTTCTACTGTGAAATGAATTTCTCTAGCATTCAATTCTAAATTTTGTTTCTCCTGCATGTTGTAAGATTGTGATTTAAATTCCTGCAAGGGAAATGAGCTGGGTGGTTGGGCCCACCAGCCATTCCGTTGCCACAAAACCTCTTAGAATTCTTTTTGCTACATTTTATTTTCTGCATAGTGTGTGAGTGTGATTTAATACCGTTATGTAATTTCATTTCATAGTTTGTTTTATGCTTTGATCATTTTATTGGTGATTTTTCTACAACTCTTTCTCATAGCTTTGATCATTTGATGCAGGAGCATCCGGACTTAGCCAACAATGTGATGGTTTTTTCACATGTTGTGGCTAAATGAGTTTAATTTCATTGATCTAAGTGGTCAAAAGTCAGTTGTAGAAAATTATCTTTACTTCATCATTGTAATAATTAGAGAATTGTATTATTTTTAGAGTAAGGGATAATTTGTTAGCATAGGTGTGTAATAGAGCTTGAAAATAGAGATTTAATTGCTAGGTTGATTAAAATAAGGATCGAGTTGTCAATGCAGTTAGGCTAGGAATTGACTCGTAAAAGTAAAAAGAATATAATGGAGAAGGATTAGCTGAGATGATAGGGATCTGAGTGAGCAAGCGAGAGTTTGAGTGATAGGTAGGGTTTGAGGTTGTGACAGAGGTCAAATAAAACTATTATAATTGAGCCGAGAGGGCCAAGACCCTGCAATTTCAATTTGATTTAATAAATTGATTAAGTGTGCAGTTGTGTGTTAATTCTGGTGTAGAATTTCAATTGTTTCTGCGTATCGTTGTTCTGGACCCTAAACGGGTATTCCCTCTATTTTACCATTTTAATTATAAATCTCAGTGTTTATGTGTTTCATCGTAAATCATTGTCGATTCATGTTTAAAGTGAATATCGAGATTAAATGCTAAACCTTTGTTTAAGCGCTTTATTAAAGTTTTTATTTATTCACGTGGTAATATTTGTGAAAACCATAAGTGGTATCTCGTGTGCCTTTCAAGTGGTAAGTGGTAATATTATGATTCCGCACGATTAACTTTAGAGCTCGACACATAGTAGAGGGAGGAGGGAGAAAACAAATTTTCTCCTGTACCTCCGAAGTGTTAAAGATTGTGCTAGAGTCTGCGCGAGATTGAGCGATGATTGTTGGATCGGACTGACAAATCGACAGTGGAAAATCAACGGGTTGCTTAGCGATCGGGGAAAGTGATAGTCGTTATATCTCGAGAGAGGAGATCAACGGTGCAGAGTGAAGCGCTGGTTAAAAGGTAAAGTCAAAGTGGTACCAGCGGCGTCAAGTGGAAAAGTGGGACCCTCAGTGAAAAGTAAAGCTCGTATAGAATCTATTTAACGCAGTTCTTTGGTTATAAACTTAACCATTAGTCTATTTTTAGATTACCACCTTATTTAGTCAACCTTCTACGTCATTTTGGTATCAGAGCCCAGAGATTGAGTTTGGTTGCAGTAAACATGCCACTGAGGAGAGGAGCTAGCATAGGTCTAGGAAGACCTGAAGCAAATGCAGTTCTGTTGGAGGAGATAAATAATTTGCATACAAGGATGGACACAATAGAGACTCCTTAGAGGAGAGCACCTAATGAAGGAGTTCCCAGTGCTGCAAAAGAATCTTCTGAGGAAGAAGAAGAGGAGGAAAATGAGACTACCAAAGTTATCAAGATGTTGGCTAAAGTAGGTGGAAAACCAAAGGTGGAAATTCCTGTGTATGGAGCCTCAATGCAGAAGAGCTGATGGATTGGATTAGTGCATTGGAAAAATATTTTGACTATGAGGAGGTTGATGATAAAAAGAAGGTGAAATTTGCAGTTACCAGATTGAAGGGTCATGCAACTATTTGGTGAGATGAATTAAAATCATCCAGAACAAGAAAAATAAAGTCCAAGATCAAGAAATGGGATAAAATGGTGAGTAAAATGAAAGATAAATTTATGCCAAAATATTATCAATTAAATCTTTTCAAACAATTACAAAATTTAAGGCAAAAAGGAATGTTTGTCAAAGAATATATAGAAGAGTTTTATAAGCTGAGTATTAGAGCAGGACATGCAGAGGATGACATGGAGAAGGTAGCCAGATACATCAATGGATTGAGATATGATATACAGGACGAGATCATCTTGTTGAGTCTGAAAACAATTGAAGATGCCTACCAAGCAGGTTTGAAGGCAGAAGAGAAGATGTTGAGGAAACAAAATCAGAGGAATAGAGGGAAAAGTCCAGTAAGGGGTAGAGGTACTACTAGACCAAGGTTTCAGCAACATCATAGTGAAACATGAAGTTCAAGTAGTAGGCCACCACAGAGAGGAGACTTTATAAGGGGATATTTGCACCTAGAGCAAGAGGTCAAGGAAGAGATATTCGGTGTTATACATGTGGAGAATGGGGACATGGATCATGGGACTGTCCTCATAATAAAGCAACAAGTCATAGGAATGTGAATGTGGCTGAGGCAAAGGAAGAAAAATCTCAAATTGCAGACAAGGAAGAATCCCCTGAAGTAGGAGAATCCCTATTGTTGAAAAGGGTATTGCTTAAGGCAGAGAAAGAGACTGGAGAACCAGCTCAGAGAAAGAGTTTATTCAGAACTACATGCAAATCCAAAGGCAAATGTTGTAAAGTGATAATTGATAGTGGAAGCATTGATAACCTTGTTTCTACAGAAATGGTGGACAAGCTAGGATTAGTGAAGACAATACACCCTACTCCTTACAAAGTGTCATGGTTGCAAAAAGGACATCAGATTATTGTGACAAAACAATGCAAGGTAGAGATACAGATTGGTACTTATAAAGATGTGACATTATGTGATGTAATGCCAATGGATGTATGCCATGTATTACTAGGAAGACCTTGGCAGTTTGATAGGAAAACTATTCATGATGGAAGGAGGAATACCTATACTCTGGAGAAGGATGGAAATAAACACACTGCTGCCATTGAAGGATGAAGCTAACAAAGGAACAACTGGAAACAATGTTATTCTTATGAGTGGAAAGGAGTTTTTGCAAGAGGTTGGAAAAGGTGAAGAAATGCATTTTGCTTTCATAGGGAGACCTAAGGTAATTTTGACTTACACAAACTTAGATGATTTACCTGAAGAAATCAAAACTCTGTTGAATGATTTTTATGATATTATTGTGGATGAGTTGCTAAATGCATTGGAACCAATCAAGAGTATTAGTCATCATATTGACCTAATACGAGGAGAAATTTTGCCAAACAAAGTAGCATACATATTAACTCCTCAAGAGAATACAGAAGTTGGGAGACAAGTGCAAGAACTGATGGATAAGGGACTAATCAGAGAAAGTCTTAGTCCATGTGTTGTACCAATAGTACTTAGTCCAAAGAAAGGAGGTGAATGGCATATGTGTACTGATTCCAGAGCCATAAACAAGATCACTATCAGGTATAGATTTCCTTTACCATGCATGGATGATTTGATGGATTGTTTGAGTGGGTCAAAGTATTTTACTAAAATAGATATGAAGAGTGGATATCATCAAATAAGAATTAGAGAAGGAGATGAATGGAAGACTGCATTTAAAACAAACAGTGGTTTGTATGAGTGGTTAGTGATGCCTTTTGGACTCACTAATGCACCTAGCACATTCATGAGATTGATGAATGAAGTCTTGAAGGAATATGCAGGCAAGTTTGTTATTGTTTATCTTGATGATATTCTAGTTTTTAGTAGAAGAAAAGAAGAACATCTGGAGCATCTTAAGTTGGTTTTAAGAACTTTGCAGAAAGAGAAACTACTGATAAATCTGAAGAAATGTAGTTTCATGAAAGAAGAATTAATTTACTTGGGATTTGTAGTTTCTACAGAAGGTTTGAAAATGGATCCATAGAAAGTCCAAGCAATTTGGAACTGGCCTATTCTAAGGAACATATTTGAGGTAAGAAGCTTTCATCATCTTGCAAGTTTTTATAGGAAATTTATCAAAGGTTTTAGTTAGATTTGTGCACCAATTCTTGAAACAATCAAGGAGACTAATCATCCATTCAAGTGGAAAGAAGCAACAGCCAGAAATTTTAAGTTTCCGAAGAAGAAAATCATAGATAAACCAATTTTAGCTTTACCTAATTTTGATAAAGTATTTCAAGTTGAAACAGATGCTAGTGGAGTTGTAATTGGAGCACTTTTGAGTCAGGAAAAGAGACCAATAGCATACTTTAGTTAGAAACTAAATGAAGCTAAGAAGAAGTATTCTTCTTATGATAAAGAATTTTATGGTATTGTGCAAGCTTTAAAAAAATGGAGACATTATTTGCTACCAAAGGAGTTTATATTGTATTTTGGCAATCATGCATTATAGTTCATAAACAACCAACCAAAATTGAACCAGAAACATGCCAAGTGGGTAGAGTTTCTACAGAGCTTTACTTTTGTGATCAAACATACCAGTGGTAAGTTGAACAAGGTTGCTGATGTTTTGAGCAGGGTAAATTTCATTGTGCAAGAATTAAGAGTTAGTATTGTAGGATTTGAAGAAATGGTTGATATGTATAAAGATGATGCAGATTTCAAAGATATTATGTAGCTGTACAAAATTCAATAGTTCATAACAAGAGTCAATGGTTAGATTATCTTGTCCAAGGACGTTTACTGTTTAAAGGTAATAAATTGTGTATTTCCAAATGTTCTATGAGGGAAAACATAATTAAGGAAAAACACATTGGAGGACTATCGGGTCATTTTGGACAAGACAAAACCTTTGCTCAAGTAAATTCTTTTTACTATTGGCCAAAGATGCAAACCGATGTTAAGAGATTTGTTGAAAGGTGTAGGATATATTAGCATGCTAAAGGGAGAAGCCAAAATACAGGATTGTACCAGCCATTGCGAATAGTAGACCGACCATGGGATGCAGTTAGTATGGATTTTGTTTTGGGGTTACCTAGAACTCAAAGGGGGAATGATTCCATTTATGTTGTGGTAGATAGATTTTCCAAGATGGCACATTTCATCATATGTAAGAAGACTAGTGATGCAACACATATTGCTAATCTGTTTTCTTCAGAAGTTGTAAGGTTACATGTATTGCCTGTAAGTATTGTGTCTGATAGGGATACAAAGTTTGCTGGCCATTTCTGGAGAATTCTTTGGAAGAAACTAGGTGCTAACCTTAGTTTCAGTTCAGCATACCATCCTCAAACAGACAGACAGACCAAAGTGGTAAACAGAAGCTTAGGGAACATGTTGAGAAGTTTAGTGTATCAAAATCCTAAGCAGCGAGATTTAGCACTTGCTTAGGTGGAGTTTTCTTATAATGACACTCCAAGAAGTACTCGAATGAGTCCATCTCAAATTGTTTTTGGAGTGAATCCAAGAGGTGTGTATGAGCTCAGAAATTTTGGTAACCAGGAGACAAGAAGTGAAAAAGCTGAAGAGTTTGCAGAACAGATGCAGAGACTACAAGAAGATGCCAAAGGCAGATTGTAGGAAAGCAGTGGCAAATACAAATAGAGAGCTGATATGAAGCGAAGAGAAAAATAATTCCAAGTGGGAGATTTAGTGATGGTATACTTGAGAAAAGAAAGATTTCCTGTTAAGACTTACAATAAACTAAAGATGAAAAAGATAGGGCCGTGTAGAATTGTAAGGAAGTTTTCAACTAATGGTTATGAAATTGAATTGCCAGAAGGAATTGGAATATCACCTATCTTCAATGTTGTAGATTTGTATCCATATAAAGAGACAAAGGCAGAGTATAGAAGGAAGCTACAGAAGATGAAGTTCAAACTTTGAACTAGGAAGAACAAATGCCAAAGGCAGTCAAGAAAGTGGTGGAAGCTGTTTTGGAGAAAAAAGTATCCAAAAGAACCAGAGGACAGGTTTATTTTTAGTATCTAGTCAAATGGAGAGGACAACGAGTGGAGGATGCTAGTTGGTTGACAACAGCAGAGTTGCAGAAGTATGGAGTAAATCCTGAAAGCCTGAGGGATGATTCTTTTCTTCGATGGGACTTTTAATGCAGGAGCATCCAGACTTAGCCAGCAATGTGATGGTTTGTTCACATGTTGTGGCTAAATGAGTTGAATTTCATTGACCTGAGTGGTCAAAAGTCAGTTGCAGTAGAGAGGGTTGGATCTCTCGAAAATGATCTTTACTTCATCATTTGAATAATTAGAGAATTGTAGTATTTTTAGAGTAAGGGATAAGTTGTTAGCATAGTTGTGTAAGAGAGCTTGAAAATAGAGATTTAAATGTTAGGTTGATTAAAATAGGGATTGAGTTGTCAATGCAGTTAGGCTAGGATTTGACTCATAAAAGAAAAAAGAATGTAATGGAGAAGAATTAGCTGAGATGATAGGGATCTGAGTGAGTAAGCGAGAGTTTGAGTGATAGATAGGGTTTGAGGTTGTGACAAAGCTCAAATAAAACTGTTGTAATTGAGCCGAGAGGGCCAAGACCCTGTAATTTCTATTTGATTGAATAAATTGATTAAGTGTGCAGTTGTGTGTTAATTCTGGTGTAGAAGTTCAATTGTGTTTGTGTATCATTGTTCTGGACCCTAAATGGGTATTCCTTCTATTTTACCATTTTAATTATAAATCTTGGCGTTTACGTGTTTCATCGTAAATCACTGCCTATTCGTGTTTAAAGTGAATATCGAGATTAAATGCTAAACCTCTGTTTAAGCGCTTTATTAAAGTTTTGATTTATGCACGTGGTAGTATTTGGGAAAACCATAAGTGGTATCTCATGTGCCTTTCAAGTGGTAAGTGGTAATATTATGAGTTCGCGCGATTAATTTTAGAGCTCGACATGTAGCAGACGGAGGAGGGAGAAAATAGATTTTCTCATGTGCCTCTGAAGTGTTAAAGACCGTGCTAGAATACACGCAAGATCGAGCGACGATCGTTGCATCGGACTGACAAATTGACGATGGAAAATCAATGGGCTAGTTAGCAATCGGGGAAAGTGATAGCCGTTAGGTCTGGAGAGAGGAGATCAATGATGCAGAGTGAAGCACTGGTTAAAAGGTAAAGTCAAAGTGGGAAACCATATATAGAATGATCTGCTTAGCACAGCTGATTGGTTATAAACTTAACCATTAGTCTATTTTTAGATTACCACCTTATTTCGTCAACCTTTTGTGTCATCATTTTAGTTCAATTAATAAAACTATTATGAATTTTTATAAAGACCAAGGTAGAGGATAAGCATCGAATGTTTTACTGCATCTCTTATTTCCATTACAAGTTAAGTGTGATACATACCTGGATCTCATTTTTGGATAACGTGGTTTATTTTCAAAATACAATGGTGAAGGAAACAACTGTTGGGTAAACATTTTTGGTTAGTTTAAATTAACCACCTCAAGATCATTATTTTAAATTTAAAACTGATTCTTGCACTTTGAAAGAAAAATATTTATTCCTGCACTCTTAATAAGCAAATTCCAAGATCAACATAAGGAAAAATTATCATATTGTTTTATTGGCAAGTAAATTTCTCATAAGAATTCTTGGAATGATTTAAGGTTAAAAAGTTATATCCCTTCATCATAATCGACTCTTGCTTCAGGCCGAGATACTTAGTGCAGGAACAGGACATACTTCTGGTGTAGGAACATCATTTCAGTACAGGAACAACGTTCCAGTGTAGGCACGCTATTGTGGTGCAGGAACGATGATTCAGGCCAGGAAGGAAAACTTGTAACAAAGAAAAATGTGAAATTTCCTTAAACTTGAATATTGAATAATTTCTAGAGAAGCATTATAATTTACATCCCTTTCAAAATATTTCAATGATTTCATTAGATTAATTGGAAAGAAGTTGCCTTATGTTTTATTTCATGCTTTTCATCTTTGCAACATAACAATAATATTTTAAGAGGTTTTTGCATCTTTATCTCTTGAATCCCTTTCTTTTGAACAGGGCCTACATTCCCTTGTCCTCGAGACAACTGAGGAGGACTTACTACAGTAGTCAACTCAACCTAGAAGAGGAGCCAGAAGTAGATTCCCGAAGTGTGTTTACTTTGCCTTCGAAGAGTCTTGTTCATTTTTCCTGAATGATGCTTCTTTTGAATTTCTTGAAAAATCTTGGTTTTTATTTGACAGATCCCTCAGGTCGTATTCTGGCATATAATGTGTTACACCTCTAAGTTTACTTACCTGTATTGACAAATTAAGTGTTGGTGTAAATCTTGCATTTATACCGCCCGACATTTTGGCGTCATTGTCTGGGAGGCATTGTAGGATAAGGCCTCAACGATTTGTCATGCTTTTCCCTTTCCTTTGCGATTGAATTTCTAGAGTAACGAGATTCCCCTTGCTTGCTGAAGGATATTGGACGACATTCCTAAAGAGCTTACAAGCTAGATTTTCCTTTCTGTAAAAGAGTGATTTCCTTTACTCAAAGTGTGATGCCTGATTTGTTTCTTTTACAACAATTTAGTTTTTACGAGTAATTTTTTTTTTTTTTGCAATAGAGGTTATTTAATTTCCGCAAGTGTGATTTCCTTATTTTACAAAATTGGTTTGTTATTTTTAATGAAATTGATCTTTTGAGTCTTTCAGGTACTAAAATAATCCCCCACTCTCAATCCAAGTGCTGAGAAGACTTTCCAACTAGGAGGAAAATGCTAGGAAGCATGATGCTATTCAAAGAACTATCTCAAATTCTGGCAGAAGCTGGGGTCTCTTCTTCATAGAAAGAACACATCTTGGCATCAATTAGAAATCGGTCTACTCCTCTGGAAGAAGAGAATCATGAAGAACCAGAAGATCTTCTTAGGGAGACCGAGAAGCTATGGATCATGCTTGATGAGGAGAAGCCATTAGAAGTAGAGATTGAAGAACACTAACCTGATCCGACCCTCACATTATAGGATTGACAAAGAAAATTGGAGGATTTGCATGATGCACCAGATGTTGCCCATGAATCAAATGACCAAGAGTATATGGATCCCATAGAATCTTGGTTTCAGATGACTGTCAGTATTCATCCCTCCCTTATCATTCAACAATTTGTAGCATCACATCAGTTAATGCAACTGGTACCTCATGTTCTAGTATTTTCTTGCATATACTTTCTAAATTTGAACATGAATATGATTATCCTCTTGTTGCGCACTTGGTTGCACTGGAAGTCCTCCTATACTTAAAAGGGAGTCTTCCGCTTCTTAGGGTAGAGTAGGGTAGAAGAATAAAGAAATTCCATGAATAAAGTTGTTACAACAATGCAATTGGGGTTTTGACTTTCAAAGCATAGCCACTGAAACTACTTTTGATCTGCATCGGTTGTTAACACACACATCTGTGACAAATCTTGTTGAGTATGATTCACTCTAATACCTCATGATTTTGCAAAAGTAACCATGATTAATCACTCTAATGAGTTGTCATCTGAGATATATATTTTCAGTTTCCCTTAGAAGGTACTATTGGAGAGACCCCTATGGTGGACCACTCTTTTTCTTTTCCAAGGCGTAATTTTATTAATGAAAATAAAATTACATGTTTAACTTGTTGATAACCAATCATCACCATGCCATTGGATGATCATAAATATAAACTTACAAATAAAAAAAAGAACTAATTTACAATGGGCAAAAAGCTAAGTTTTCCTCCCTTTTTTATTTTCAACCTTGCACCAACACCCTTGAGACGATGAGGTAGTGACAAGAGCGAGCTAAGTCTCATCAGGTCTAGTATTGTGTTTATCTGAATCTGAATTGTCTGATGAAGGTGTATGCTTGTAACCACTAGGTTCCATTTTTTCTGGCATATATGTTGTTTGTACCTGGTTGATATGTGGTTCCATGGGTTTTTGTGTGTGTTCCCCCTGGGTTTCTGGTGTCTATGATGTCTGGGTGTTCCCAAAAGGTATGGGTTCCTTGACTGCCTCATCCTCCTCCTCTTCCTGCTTTGGTGGTGGGAAATTCCAGCCTTTAGGTTGTTTACCATTTTTGTTCTTTCTGTTGGAGTCTTTCTTAGCACCTGGACACAAGTTCTGAAGGTGCCATGTTTGCCTGCAAATAGTGCACCTGAAAGTTATGTTCTCATAGTCTAGTATCTGAGTCCAATTCCTCTAATTATGTATCAATTGGATATGGCCTGGTAGTACTTTGCTGAGATCTACTTCCACACATATCCGTGCATTTGTGTAGATCTTGTCCTCCAATCTTTGAGTATCTGTCTTTATATATAATCCAATAATGTTCCCAATGCCAGTAAGAACACATTCATCCCAAAAATGCAAAGGAAGATTGTGCAAGCGGACCCATACAGGCATTCTAGAGACAATCATGGTATTAGCATCAAAATTCAGGAACCAAGGAGTAATGAACAGGCTCGTCGTTCCCCACAACCATGGACCAATCTATAGAATGGTGTCCCTAGCCATCGAGGAAGGGAATTTTACTATGAAGAACCCTTTTGAGCATAGATGAATTTCATAATTCATAGACCAGTTGGTCAATATCCAATGACAAAGTTCAACCGGTTTTGGCCAAAAACAGTTCAAATGGCAAATGATTGCTTGTGATTCAAACGGAAAACAATTTGCATATGTTTCTGTGTTATCAATTTCAAGTTTAGGGATGGAAATCAGCTGCTCCACTATATATGGGCTGGGGGAAGTACCACCCAATTTTGTTTGTTCTATTTCTGCTCTTTTCCCCTGTAGAATATTCTTGAAAGAAACTACCCCCTGTTTTTATTTCTATATGGCATCTGTGTTTTTTGAATTGCTGCTCCCGAATCCACCGCCCCGAAATTTATATTTTCTGGGTACTGATGCAACCCCACCACGTAGTCTTAGATGAGAATAATGGTAGAAGCTGCAAGAATGGCATATTCCTTTAAGGACCTGTTGGCCTACATAGGTATGCCCTCATATAACAAATATTGCATATGGGCAGGCAACCCTAACAGTTTCTCGATGTTTTTCTTCAGGAGTTTAACTTGGTCTGAGTTTTTTACCCAGATTAATATTGATGATCCAGTATGGGCTTTAAGAAAAACTTGGAAACATAGTGGAGTTACCATATTCCAGGAGCCAAATACCCCTTCATGATTGCTGCTCCATACCTTTGTGGGGTGCTCGAATGGCCTGGAGGAAGCGCAGTGCATCGCAGGAGCGAGGAGGGAAACAGGGCCTCTGTAGAGCAACCCATGTCCAATTCCCGAAACCACCAGGGCAAAGACAGGCCAATGAGAAAATAACAACACTTCAGAGAGGGTGGAAGCATAGGGAGAAAAACCACTTCAGCTGAGAGCAGAGCATTGAGAACAGGTAAAACCCCACCCCCTGATGCACCCAGAAAAAGGGGATGAAAATCCCACTAATCCATCCCCGCCTCCACGATGAGAAGACCATGACCCGATCGCCGAATGGAGTACATCATTTTTCCTTGTGTCGTTGCGTAGCTAACTGCAGGATTTAGGCAGCTAGAAGCCCAGGCCTAAAACTAGTAAAGGCCGATATCACATCCCTTAGTGCTATAAATGGCTTGCACCCCTCAAATATCCAAACTCATGCCCCATATGTGCCCCACCTTCCAGAATGAGCAGTCGGATGAGAGTCTCATGCAAAACAAAACACCTGAGTGCACCAACTCCAGGGAGCCTGCGTTCTTGCAAGCGGTTTGTTCCCACCAAGGAGGATCCTCAGAAAGCCCAGAACAGTGGACTAGGAACCACCTGTCCCTCGATGCATCAAATTCCTTGTTCCATCGCCTGCAGGCCATGGCAACCGCCTCCAAACCTCCGTTCATGGACCTGGTTGACCTATCTCTGTATCGCTCCATCGATTTGATTTCAATCTTGAAATAAACCCTAATAATAATCTTAAGTTGGTGGACCACTCTTGTAAAGATCATCGTAAGCTATTCATGAGAAAACTAGCATTATTAACTTAAAGAATCTTTCAGTCATTATCTGGGATATTTTAATAAGTCTTTAGGGTAGAGGAACTAGCAAGTAATGATTAGTCATTAAAAACTTTTCACACCATCCCGTACTCTTAAGGAGTAGATCTATCTCCCCACTTATTAAGTAACTTTTGAAGTTAATTACAATCACAATTTAAAGAGATTTAGGGGAGGATAGGAGGTCTCGTGATGAGCCGACCTACCATGATCATGGGACCTAACATGCATGACATTACTGCTTCTGGTCATCAAGCTAGAGTAATGGCTTTCAGCTAGAAAGCTGGAAGATAGGAGGTCTTATCACGAGCCAGCCTATTCATCTGTGTTACTTCTTGTGAGTAGCACTGCCAACACTAGGTTACCAAGCCACGATAGTGGCCTTCATCTATTTTTTTTTTAAATTACATAATATAACTTTGAATATATATCTAGTAAGTGGGACACACGCATTTCGTTGGGTTAAAAGACATCCCTGCTGAGGTTATAGACACCTGTGGGTAGCAGGGCCATGTATGTGGTATTAAAGTTAATTGCATACTAATATTTACTCGGTTATCCTTCTCTTTCCCTAAAAATCCTCATTTTAATTCTTGGACAATGGTTTCAAGATGATTTGAGCATGATTCTTTGAGTTCTATCTTTCAAAAATCAAGAATCTTTAATGATTTGGTACCCTTAGTGAAGGTAATTCTTTTTACTAATCAAAGAGAAATTCAGTTTTGCATCTAGATGAAAACAAAATTTAGAGTGTTTCTGATTGGTTCAGGAAGGTGTCATCTTGGTCTATTTTTATTTCCCTTTTTTGGTATCATAACTCTAATTCTTTATGGTATTTAGAGCGATGAATTTCTCAGCAATAATTACTCACTAGGTGTTGATGGACAACAATGTATATTGATTGTGGTTGCCTCTAAATAAGCATTATGTGACCTAGGTACATGATTGTTGTATTAGGTGTGGGAATTTTATGGTAATTTTCTTGAAACTGCAAATTTTCAACAAAGATTTTATTTTTTATCATAAGTGTTAATAAAAATCTGGACAGAAATAAGAGCTCTGAAATATATGACAAGAAGGGAATTCATTTGAAACAGGACAACAATATGTGATGTCTATCATAAAGGTGGAGTACACTTTTTCCATAATGTTTGGTACAACGCATTGCTTTCTTGTACCTGATTTGTTACATTGCAATTTTACCATTTTTGCACTTGATATCTTCATCAGGATTGTAACATGGTTTTTTGTTGGCATAGTAATAGTGATGTTGCAGACTTGATGAATGCATAAAAAATGATGGCATACCATGATATCTTAATATTTCATTGCTAAGATTTTTGTTGAAACTCTTATTAGAGAGCATAGTTTGATCTTTAAACATTTCCCCTGCCTTCTTCCATGATTTTATAATTCAGCTTGCATGAGGACATTTAAGAAGGTCAGCATGGGAGAGAGTTGAGCCTCCATTTTTTCTAGATTTTCATAATTTTACTGAATAATTGTATGCCTGTATTAAGTGTCTATAATCATTATTATTCGGTTTACACATTATTAAGTTATTATTTAGAGGCATTTAGAGTTGACAATTATTGATTTACGAATTCTCCTTGTTTTGTTAATTTGAAGAGTATTTAAATTAAAAATTTCATTAATGTTATGATATTTTGTGGTAGGTGGTAACATTCCTATACTACCAGTTCCTGTACAAGTTGTGCCTGCACCAACTGTGCCTACACCAACATTCCTACACCAATTTGGGGCTTTCATACATTGACACATTTCTAGGCAGATATGGAAGAGGTTTTTTCTCAAAATGTTCTTTGAACACTTCCACATAAGGTAAGATACACCCAGGTCGTACGGACTGATATTTAGGGAATAATTAATGCATCAACCCCGAATTCACAACAGTTTCCAGACTGCCAACTTCCTCCTACGCTTGCGTAAAGGTGAAGGCGAATAGGGAAAAGTTGGAACATGGGTTTTTGTCCCAATATAACAAATTGACTAAGCCTCAAATAGATTTATAACATTCGTAATGGTCTAAAAGCTACATAAGGGTCTTTGAGGTAGTTTTATAAAAAGACTGTTTTTCCAGAATTTTAGGATCTCAGAATTCAAACAATCAGTTATGGGAACGATTTCCAAGGCAATGGAGCTGAACCAGATAATTATGGGAAATTTTGTTCTTGTAAATATAACATAATAGGTTTCCTCCAAACAAATTTCCAAAATTCGCAATGGTTAAGGAGATACGAAGATTTCTTTGGAGGCAGTTTGTTAAAAATATCATTTTTTCCACAATTGCAGAAAACGGCCAAATTTTGGAAATTCGTGTCAAATATTCATTCCTTCAATAGGGAAATAGTTGTACTGTTATTCGATTGATGAAGATCAGTTGGGATTCAATCCCCATGTTGTTTTCCAAGAAATATATCATGTAGAAGTATATAGAAGGAAGAAGTTACGTAGGTGTAAGGGATGACATTGTATCATTCGGGAATCACATTTTTTGCAGAAGAGGAGGATCGACTTTGATTGCGCAGGGAAGGAGGAACTGCGTGCCCAGTGGGATGATCCCTAGAGGGGACCACTGGAGCGAGCACTGCATTATTTAATGAATTTGTAATAGGAATTTTCACGATGAATGTATTTGGCATTTAATTTTGAATTCTGGTTTCTACTGTTAAATGAATTTCTCTAGCATTCAATTCTGAATTTTGTTTCTCCTGCATGTTTTAAGACTGTGATTTAAATTTATACAAGGGCAACGAGTTGGGTGGTTGGGCCAACTAGCTATTCCGTTTCCCCAAACCTCTTAGAATTCTTTTGCTGCATTTTATTTTCTGCATAGTGTGTGAGTGTGATTTAATACTATTATGTAATTTCATTTCACAGTTTGTTTTATGCTTTAATCATTTGATTGGTGATTTTATCTACAACTCTTTCTCATAGCTTTGATAATTTTAGTTCATTAATAATATTGTTATGAATTTTTATAAATACCAAGGTAGAAGATAAGCATCGAATGTTTTATTGCATCTCTCATTTCCATTACAAGTTAAGTGTGATACTTGCCCTGATCTCATTGTTGCATAACAAGGTTTATTTTCATAATAAAATGGTGAAGGAAACAACTGTTGAGTAAAGAGTTCTGGTTAATTTAAATTAACAACATCAATATCATTATTTTAAATGTAAAACTGATTCCTGCACTTTCAAAGAAAAACATTTATTCCTACACTCTTAATAAGAAAATTCCAGGATCAGCATAAGGAAAAATTATCATATTGTTTTATTGGCAAGTGAATTTCTCACAAGAATTCTTGGAATGATTTAAGGTTAAAAAGTTATATCCCTTCATCATAATTGATTGTTGCTTCAGGCTGATATACTCAATGTAGGAACATGACATACTTCCTGTGCAGGAACATCGTTTCAGTACAGGAACAACGTTCCAGTGTAGGCACGCTGTTGCGGTGCAGGAACGATGATTTAGGCCAGGAAGGAAAACTTGTAACAAAGACAAATGCACACTTTCCTTAAACTTGAATATTGAATCATTTCTAGAGAAGCAATATAATTTAGATCTCTTTTAAAAGCTTTCAATGGTTTCATTAGATTAATTGGAAAGAAGTTGCCTTATGTTTTATTTCATGCTTTTCATCTTTGCAACATAACAGTAATATTTTAAGAGTTTTTTGCATTCTTTATTTCTTGAATCACTTTCTTTTGAATGGGGCCTACATTCCCTTGTCCCCTAGACAACTGAGGAAGACTTACTGCAGGAGTCAACTCAACCCAAAAGAGAAGCCAAAAGTAGATTCCTAGAGTGTGTTTACTTTGCCTTCAAAGAGTCGTGTTCATTTTTCCTAAATGATGCTTCTTTTGAATTTCTTGGAAAATCTTGTTTTTTATTTGACAGATCCTTGAGGTCGTATTTTGGCATATATTGTGCTATGCCTCTAAGTTTACTTACCCGGATTGACAAATTAAATGTTGGTGTAAATATTGCATTTATACCGCCCAACATTTTGGCGTCGTTGCCAGGGAGGCATTGTAGGATAAGGCCTCAACGATTTGTCATGCTTTTCCCTTTCCTTCGCAATTGAATTTCTAGATTAACGAGATTCCCCTTGCTTGCTGAAGCATATTGGACGACATTCCCAGAGAGCTCACAAGCTAGGTTTTCCTTTCTGCAAATGAGTGATTTCCTTTACTACAAAGTGTGATGCCTGATTTGTTTCTTTTATTGCAATTTAGTTTTTATGAGTAATTTTTCTTTCTGCAAAGTGTGATGCTTGATTTACTGCAATTGAGTTTTTTTATGAGCAATTTCTTTTACTACAAAGTGTGTTATTTTTTTTTGCAATAGAGGTTATTTAATTTCTGCAAGTGTGATTTCCTTAGTTTACAATCTTGGTTTGTTATTTTTATTGCAATTGATCTTTTGAGTTTTTCAGGTGCTAAAAGAACCCTCTGCTCTCAATCCAGGTGCTGACAAGACTTTCCAGCTAGTAGGAAAATTCCAAGAAGTGTGATGCTATTCAAAGAACTATCTCAAATTCTGGCAGAAGCTAGGGTCTCTACTTCACAGAGAGAAAACAGCTTGGCATCAATTAGAAATTGTTCTACTCCTTTGGAAGAAGAGAATCATGAAGAACCAAAATATCTTCCTAGGGAGACCGAGAAGCTATGGATCATGCTTGATGAGGAGAAGCCATTAGAAGCAGAGATTGAAGAACACTAACCTGATCCAGCATGCACTTTAGAGGATGAACAAAGAAAATTGGTGAGTTTGCATGATGCACCAGATGTTTCTCATGAATCAAATGACCAAGAGTATATGAATCTCATAGAATCTTGGTTTCAGGTGACTGTCAGTATTCATCCCTCCCTTATCATTCAACAATTTGTAACATCACATCAGTTAATGCAACTGGTACCTCATGTTCTGTTATTTTCTCGCATATACTTTCTAAATTTGAACATTAATATTATTATCCTCTTGTTGCGCACTTGGTTGCATTGGAAGTCCTCCTATACTTAAAATGGATTCGTTTTCTTCTTAGGGTAGAGTAGGGTAGAAGAATAAAGAAATGCCATGATAAAGCTGTTACAACAATGTGATTGGAGTTTTGTATTTCAAAGCATAACCACTGAAACTGCGTGTGATCTGCATCGACTGTTAACACACACATCTGTGACAAATCTTGTTGAGTATGATTCACTCTAATACCTCATGATTTTAAAAAAGTAACCATGATTAATCATTCTAATGAGTTGTCCTCTGAGATATATATTTTCAGTTTCCCTTAAAAGGTGCTATTGGAGAGCCCCCTATGGTGTACCACTCTTGTAAATATCATAATAAGTTATTCATGAGAACACTAGCATTATTAACTTAAAGATTCTTTCAACCATTATCTGGGATATTCTTAATAAGTCTTTAGGGTAGAAGAACTAGCTAGTAGTGATTAGTCATTAAAAAAATTTCACGCCATCCCATACTCTTAAGGAGTAGATCTGTCCCCACTTATTAAGTAACTTTTGAAGTTAATTACAATCAGAGTTTACAAAAAGATTTAGGAGAGGATGGGAGGTCTTGTGATAAGCCGCCCTACCACGATCATGGGTCCTAGCATGCATGACATTACTTCTTCTGGTCACCAAGCTAGAGTAATGGCTTTCAGTTGAAAAGTTGGAAGACAGGAGGTCTCATCACTAGTCGGCATGTTCGTTCGTGTTAGTGAGGACAGTGGCCTTCATCTATTTTTTTTTTTAATTACATGATATAACTCTAAATCTATATCTAGTAAGTGGGAGACAGACATTTCACTAGGTTAAAAGACATCCCTGCGGAGGTTATAGACACTTGCGGGTAGTAGGGCCATGTCTATGGTATTAAAGTTAATTACATACTAAGATTTACTCAGTTATCCTTCTCTTTCCCTAAAACTCATCATTTTATTTCCTAGAAAATGGTTTTAACATGATTTGAGCATGATTCTTTGAGTTCTATCTTTCAAAAATAAAGAATTTTTAATGATGTGGTACCCTTAGTGAAGGTAATTCTTTGTACTTATTAAAGAGAAATTTAGTTTTGCATCTAGATAACAACAAAATTTAGAGTGTTTGCTGATTGGTCTAGGGAGGTGTCATCTTGTTGTATTTTTATTTCCATTTTTTCGTATCATAACTCCAATTCTTTATGGTATTTGGAGTGATTAATTTCTCAGCGATGATTTCTCACTAGGTGTTGATGGACAACAATGTCTATAATTTGATTGTGGTTGCCTCCAAATAAGCACTATGTGACCTAGGTACATGATTGTTGTATTAGGTGCAAGAATCTTATGGTAATTTTCTTGAAATTAACCTTTTCAACAAAGATTTGATTTTTTATCATAAGTGTTAATAAAACTATGGACATAAATAAGAGCTCTAAAATATATGACAATAAGGGAATTCATTTGAAACAGGAAAACAGGTATGTGATGTCTATCATAAAGGTGCAGTACACTTTTTCCATAATTTTTGGTACAAAGCATTGATTTCCTGTTGATCCAAGTGGATCTTCAGACAAAGTGGCAGGAAGGAAATTATCTTGACATCATATCAAAGTGCTCGTTGCCCTGATTCAACAGTGCAAATGGCACTCCAATCCAAGTCCGAATGAAGGAGATAAAAGCATTCAAAGTTCTGGGTTGACTTGCAAGAAATAGAGGAAAATGAAAGTTCAAGGATGCTCCTAGAAATAGTCCTGTTGCGTAGATCTTTTCATTCTGAATCTACTGCAACTTGAATGGGCTAAAATGGAGTTCGGATGATGAAGTTATCGCAAAAAGAAGTTGCCTTTGTTCCTTTGAAAAAAGAGGCATTTCTTCTGTAAATGGGTTTAAAGCCTTATGAAGGGAAATTGCAATCGGAGGAGTCCAAAGGGCGGACTTAAGGCTAGATGAAAGGAACCCCCGATCAATGATCTGCAATTAATCACAATCGGGGTAGGTGACATGCGATATCTGTGTCAGCGATCGGCATTAGCAATCGGAGGAGTAGAAGGCATAGACTCTGCCAATGCAATACGTGAGGTGCGATATCGGTGATCAACGTATCAGCGTATCGGCGAATCGGCTATCAGCGGATCAGCGATCAACATATTTTCGGTCGGAATAACCAAAGGGAAGACCCCTGGAGCTATTGCGATAGTGACATGCGATAGAGGGCCGAACCCGATGGGTTTATAGACCCGAATTTATGAAATTTGAAATCCAGAATTTTGGGTTTTCTTTCTATTTCCCGTGTATTGGGGTTTTGACCATTTCACTGTGCGACTTGCGATAAGTGATCTTAGGACGGACCCGAAAGGTTATAGATGCGAGTCTATATTTCTTTGAAATCCGGCTAAGGCTCACAGTCGGTTTTTCAATGTATTTCCATGTATTTCGTGGTATTGTTAATGTATGTTCTATTTCGGGATTAATGTCAGGAAAAAGGCCGAATGGTGGGGTAAACTTGTGCCTGCTGCTCCTTTCATTGGTAAAATTGTTTCTATTATGAACATTTCAGTTCACGCTATAAGCAGAATGCTGCAACAAAAACATGTTATAAAACACGATGAATGCAGAGCAGAAAAACAGGGGGGATTCCTCAGGAGGAAGACAGAGAGCTTGAGTGCCCAAGAGCTTGAGTGCCAGAGAGCCAAAGGGAAGGCTGCACCAGACAGAGAAGCAGAGCTAGACAGAGCTACAGAGCCGCAGAGCAAGAGGGCTAGACAGAGCCAGAGAGCTAGATAGAGCCCGAGAAGTTACTCAGAGAAGCGTAAAAGCCAGAGAGCTTGAAAGCCGGAGTGCCACAGAGCCATAGAGCTTGATAGAGGCAGAATTATAAGACTCCTTTTTTGTAACTGATGACTGTATTCTTCTTTTTCATGCCATTTAATGAATGAAGGCCTCCCCATTGATCGAGCAGGGCCCAGAGACGTAGTCCAAGTTGGATGAACTCCGTTATCAAGTCTTGTTGTCTTCTTTCATGCTTTATGTTATTCTTCTTCTTCTCTCATGTGCACATTAGATTTCTATGGTTAAGTTGCAATTTCTACATGTGATTCTTTAACACATCTATAAGAAAAAGATCTTGGATCAAGTGGTATCAAAGCAGGTCTTTTTAGATGTGAATTGCATGTTTGTATGCTAACAAGAAACAGGCTCCGAAGAGGCGAAGGGAAGCTAGAGCCTTTCGATCCTGAAGCAGGACGTGCACATCGAAGGAGAAACGTGGCAGATGATGAGGCTCATCTTGAAGAGGAGCGCAATTTCCGCAAAACCATCTATACAATGGGAGAGAATGTTCGTCAATTGCTTTCAAGGTTGGAGAAAGTAGAAGAGAGAAAACCAGAAGAACAAGGTTCAGCACATGGAAATGGTGGAGAAGAATCCCCTCCTTCTCCTTCCATGATTGAAAGTTCTTCTTCCCCTCATCACCATAATCATAGGAATTCCAAGGATGCACACAAGAAACCTTGCTTTAAATTAGATGTCAAATTTGATCTTCCCATGTTTAATGGTGAAAGTAATGCATAAAATCTTAATAATTGGATTAGGCAGATTGAGATCTATTGCAGGATTCAACAGATTGTGGAGGATGAGGCAAAGATTCAACTGGCCTCTCTACGGCTGAGCAGCACCACTCTCATCTAGTCAGAGAGCAGGTTGAAAATCAGTAAGAATGTGGGTAACCTTCTTTCCTCATGGCCTGATTTCATTTTTTCATTAGGAAACAATTTTATCCCTTGGGTTACAAGCAGAAGGCATTAATGAATTGGTAGTATTTAAGGCAAGGCAAAGGTCAAGATGTTCAAAGTTTTACAGAGGAGTTTAGAAAGAAAGCAATTAATTTGGGTATTACACTTGATACACCTGAAGTAGTAAGTAAGTATACTGGATCATTACATAGTTACATTAGGCATTCATTATTATTGTTTGAACCTACTACCATTGACTCGACCAGTGTAAAGGCCGTTCATCTGGAAAACAGGGGAACACATGGACAAGATGACCACTCAAAGAGAACCGCGGTAGGGAAGAGAAGGGAAGCAAGGCCCTCTTGCACACATTGTAAGAAAGAGGGGCATGACGAAGAGAATTGCTAGAAGTTGCACCCTGAGTTGAGACCTGAGAGAATGACAGAAAGGGGAAGTAGAAGGCCGTCGCGACCGTGTAGCAAAGCCCATATTCTGAGTCAGAGGAAGACGAGAAGGTCATAACTACAAGATTTGCATGGGGTAGGCCCATTGACTTGGGGTCTGACTCCGGCGATGAGACGAAGTTTGCAGCCTTTGGGATCGCGGCAGGAGGACCCATAGATTTGGGGTCTGATTCCAGCAATGAATCAAGGATTTCAACCGACATAACAGAAAGGGAACTCCCCGCAGCAGGACGCCAAGAACTCGAGGAGATCAACCACCACACCCAAGCAAAGAATGCTAAGCTAAGGAGGCTTCTACAGGAGGCAAGGGAAGAAAACCAAAGATTACTACACCAGTTGCAAGCCAAGGACGTGGCCTTGGAAAGGCTGCAACATAGCCATTTGGAGGTAAAAATCAATTCTTCGATTTCATATGATTTTCATGATGATGAGTTTGCTGCCTTTGAAAAACATACTACAGGGATTGGATCCAAACTAATGAAGGAAATGGGATATCAAGGAAAGGGCCTCGGCATCAAAGGCCAAGGAATCATAAACCCCATCAAAGTCAAGGAATTGCCGTGCCATGCAGGACTCAAATACACTAGAAAGGACCTAGGGGAAAGCTCCAATACAACTAGTAACCAACCAATGATAGATGACGAAATTTCGTCCTCACAGTCCAGCGATAGTGAAGGCCCCATGAACACTTGTCGAAGGAACACCAGGGGAAAGTGCCCCAAGGCGGCTCGAAAAGTTTGGAGGAGAAAGAATCATTGTAATCATTGCAACAAAGAGGGACACCAACAAATCACGTGTCCGATGCTCCATGTTCTGGAAACATCGCTAGAGGAGCCGAAAGGTGAATATGTTCAACAGATGAATCCACACCATTCACGGTGGTCTACTTTATTAAGTTGGTTTTTTTAGGGGTAGTAGCTTGTTATGGCCACCATTGTAAATCATACATTGCAAGTAAATGTAAAAATGATGGCGTGTTTCTCATCACTTCAAGACGCAATGATGATATTCTGGCCTTTCCTTATTAGTATTTGAGGCATTAATTACTTTTTATGTAATCCTTGGCCAATGAGTGTGTGCTATGAACTCTTGGCAAGGAGGGGTTGTTGAGTCATGTGTGGTGTGCATGATTGCAAGAATGTACCAGTTTCACGTGTAGGTGATTGAAAGTGTGGATTGAGACAGTGTGCTAAGTGTAAATGCTTTTGGGGTCCAAAATCGTTTTAGTGGGGAGGATTGATCCAGGTGGATCTTCAGACACAGTGGCATGGAAAAGCTCAAAATTCAAAAGTGGTAGAAAGAAAATTATCTTGACATCAAATCAAAGTGCTCGTCACCCTGATTCCAACGGTGCGAACAACACTCCAATCCAAGTCCAAATGAAGGAGATAGAAGCAGTCAAAGTTCTAGGTTGACTTGCATGAAACAGAGGAAAATAAAAGTTCAAGGATGCTCCTGGAAATAGTCCCATTATGTAGTTCTCTTCATTCTGAATCTACTACAACTTGAATGGGATAAAATAGACTTTGGATGATGAAGTTATCGCAAAAAGAAGTTGCCTTTGTTCCCTTGAAAAAGGAGGCATTTCTTCTAAAAATGGGTTTAAAGCCTTATGAAGGGAAATCACAATCAGAGGAGTCCAAAGGGCGGACTTAAGACCTGGTGGAAGGAACCCCCGATCAGTGATCTCCGATTAATTGCAATCGGGTAGGTGACATGCGACATCAGTGTCGGTGATCGGCATCGACGATCAGAGGAGCAAAAGGCATAGACTCTGCCGATGTGATACGTGAGGTGCGATATCGGCGATCAGTGTATTGGTGTATCGGCGATTGACGGATCGGCGATCGACAGATCGGCAATCGGCGGATCGGCGTATCGGTGGTCGGCATAACCAAAGGGAAGAACCCTGGGGCCATTGCGATAGCGACATGTGATAAAGGGCCAGACCCGATGGGTTTATGGATCTGAATTTATGAAATTTGAAATCTGGAATTTCGGGTTTTCTTTGTATTTCCCATGTATTGGGTTTTTGACCATTTTGCCATGCGACTTGCGATAAGCAAAGTCAGGATGAACCTGAAAGGTTATAGATGTGAGTCTATATTTCTTTGAAATCCAACTAAGGCTGACAGTCGGTTTTTCAATGTTTTTCTATGTATTTCGTGGTATTGTTAATGTATGTTCTATTTCGGGATTAATGTCGAGAAAAAGGCCAAACGGTGGGGTAAACCCGTGCTTGTCGCTCCTTTCATTGGTAAAACTGTTTCTATTCTGAACATTTCAGTTCACGCTATAAGTAGAATGCTTCAACAAAAATGTGTTATAAAACACGATGAAGGCAGAGCAGAAAAAGAGGGGGGATTCCTCGAGAGGAAGACAGAGAACTTAAGTGCTTAAGAGCCTGAGTGCTAGAGAGCCAAAGGGAAGGTTGCACCAGATGGAGAAGCAGAGATAGAAAGAGTTGTAGAGTCGTAGAGCGAGAGGGCTAGACAGAGCCAGAGAGCTAGACAGAGCCTGAGAAGTTACTCAGAGAAGCGCAAAATCTAGAGAGATTGAAAGCCAGAGTGTCGCAAACCCACAGAGCCATAGAGCTTGATAGAGGTAGAATTATAAGACTCCTTTTTTGTAATTGATGACTATATTATTCTTTTTCATGCCATTTAATGAATGAAGGCCTCCCCATTGATCGAGAGGGCCCGGAGACGTATTCCAAGTTGGACGAACTCCGTTATCAAGTCTTGTTGTCTTCTTTCATGCTTTCTATTCTTCTTCTTCTTCTCTCACGTGCACATTAGATTTCTATGGTTAAGATGCAATTTTTACATGTGATTATTTAACACATCTATAAGCAAAAGATCTTGGATCACCTGTACTTGATCCATTACATTGCAATTTAACCATTTATGCACTTGATATCTTCATCAAGACTGTAACATGGTTTTAGTTGGCATAGTAATAGTGATGTTGCAGACTTGATGAATGCTTTAAAAATTCTAATATTCCATGATATCTTAATATTTCCTTGCTAAGATTTTTGCTAACACTTTTATTGGGGAGCATAGTTTGATCTTTAAACGTTTCCCCTATCTTCTTCCATGATTTTATAATTTGGCTTGCATGAGGACATGCAAGAAGGTCAGCATGGGGGAGTGTTGAGCCTCCATTTTGTCCATATTTTCATGATTTTAATAAATAATTGTATTCCTGTACTAAGTGTCTATAATCATTATTATTCATTTTAAGGATTATTAAGTTATTATTTAGAGGCATTTAGAGATGATAGTTATTTATTTACGAATTCTCCTTGTTTTGTTAATTTGAAGATTATTTAATGTGAAAATGTCATTAATGTTGGGTTCTTTTGTGGCAGGTGCTAACATTCCTGTACTGCAGCTCTTGTACCAGTTGTGCCTACACCAACTGTGCCTACACCAAAATTCCTGCACCAATTTGGGGCTCTCATACATTGACATATTTCTAGGCAAACATGAAAGAGGTTTTTTTTCAAAATGTTGTTTTAACACTTCCACAAAAGATAAGATACAACCAGGTCATACGGACTCACATTTAGGGAATAATTAATGCATCAGCCCTGAATTCGCAGCAATTTTGAGACTTCCAACGTCCTCCTCGGTTTTCGTACAGGTGAAGGTGAATAGATAAATTATGGAACATGGGTTTTGGTACGAGTATAACAAATTAACTAAGCCTCAAACAAATTTCTAAAATTCCTAATGGTCTAAAAGTTACATAAGGGTCTTTGAGGCAATTTTATAAAATGAGATTGTTTTTCTAGAATTCTAGGATCTCATATTTCAAATAGTCAGTTTCGGCATGATTTCCGAGGAAATCAAGCTAAACAATAAAATTATGAGAAAGTTTGTTTTAAATATAACAAACTAGGTTTCCTAAAAATTGCTTTTTCCATAAAATATTAGTTTATTAAAAATATCAGTTTTTCTAGAATTGCAGAAAACGGCCAGAATTGGGAAATTCGTGTCAAATCATCATTCCTTCAATAGCGAAATGATTGTAATGATATTATATTGATGAAGATCAGTTTGGATTCAATCCCCATGTTGTTTTCCAAGAAAAGTATCATGTAGAAGTATTATAAAAGGAAGAAGTTACGTAGGTGTAAGGGATGACATTGTATCATTTGGGAATCGCATTTTTTGTAGAAGAGGAGGATCGACTTTGATTGTGCAGGGAAGTAGGAGTTGCGTACCCAGTGGGATGATCCCTGGAGGGGACCACTGGATCCAACGCCACATTATTTAATGAATTTTAAGTAGGAATTTTCATGATGAATGTATTTGGCATTTAATTTTGAATTCTGGTTTCTACTGTGAAATGAATTTCTTTAGCATTCAATTCTGAATTTTGTTTCTCCTACCTATTCTAAGTCTATGATTTAAATTGTTGCAAGGGCAATGAGTTGGGTGGTTGGGCCCACCATCCAGTCCGTTGCCCCAAACCTCTTAGAATTATTTTGCTGCATTTTATTTTCTGCATAGTGTGTGAGTGTGATTTAATACAACTCTGTAATTTCATTTCACAGTTTGCTTTATGCTTTAATCATTTGATTGGTGATTTCATCTACAACTCTTTCTCATAGATTTTATCATTTTAGTTCAATTAATAATATTGTTATGAATTTTTATAAAGACCAAGGCAGAGGATAAGCATCGAAAGTTTTACTGCATCTCTTATTTCCATTACAAGTTAAGTGTGATAATTTCCTGGATCTGATTGTTGCATAACAAGGTTTATTTTCATAATACAATGGTGAAGGAAACAATTGTTGGGTAAAGAGTTCTGGTTAATTTAAATTAATAGCCTCAACATCATTATTTTATATGTAAAATTGATTCCTACACTTTGAAAGAAAAACATTTATTCCTGCACTCTTAATAAGAAAATTCCATGATCAACATAGGGAAAAATTATCATATTGTTTTATTGGCAAGTCAATTGCTCACAAGAATTCTTGGAATGATTTAAAGTTAAAAAGTTATATCCCTTCATCATAATTGACTACTGCTTCAGGTCGATATGCTCAATGTAGGAACAAGACATACTTCGAGTGTAGGAACATCGTTTCAGTATAGGAACAACGTTCCAGTGTAGGCATGCTGTTACGATGTAGGAATGATAAGTCATGCCAATAAGGAAAAATTGTAACAAAGACAAATGCACACATTCCTTAAACTTGAATATTGAATCATTTTCAGAGAAGCAATATAATTTAGATTTCTTTTAAAAGCCTTCAATGGTTTCATTAGATTAATTGGAAAGAAGTTGCCTTATGTTTTATTATGTGCTTTTCATCTTTGAAACATAGCATTAATCTTTGAAGATGTTTTTGCATTATTTATCTATTGAATTGCTTTCTTTTGAATGGGGCCTACATTGCCTTATCCCTTGGACAACTGAGGAAGACTTACTACAGGAGTCAACTCAAACTAGAAGAGGAGCCAGAAGTAGATTCTTGAAGTGTGTTTACTTTTCCTTCAAAGAGTCTTGTTCATTTTTCCTGAATGATGCTTCTTTTGAATTTCTTGCAAAAGCTTGGTTTTTATTTGAAAGAATCATGAGGTCGTATTCTAGAATATATATTGTGCTACACCTCTAAGTTTACTTACCCAGATTGACAAATTAAATGTTGGTGTAAATATTGCATTTATACCATCTGACAGCTAGACTTCAAGGTAGATGGACCTTGTGCTCGAATCCCATAAGATGCATTCAAATGACCTGAAGCTCAAGCTGTGAGGTAATTTAGATCTTGTGTAGTGACCTTCCCGAAAACTATCTCTAAGGGCTTTTTATTCATGTGGCCTGAGAATGGTTGGGAGTGAGCCTCCAAGTTCAAACCCCCACTATGGAAATTATTTCTATCACACATAGTCTTATTTTAGAAGTATTTTTTAAGAGGAATCTTTTTAATTGTGTATGAATTTCTTTCCCAAATGCTCTTATTATAACCCACTTTTGGGAGGTATGTGTCTTCCTATAGTCATCATGAAATACTAAAACCCATATTTTCTTTCTCACTTAAACAATAATTGAAAATGAGGATATGTCTATCCTAATTCAAGCCAATAATGGTTGCAGAGTTGTTAAGATCAAAATAAGATATATATATATATAGATATATCAATTAAGTTGTCCATATATCAATAACTACATGAGATTCTCTCTACATAGCCTATTTGGGCATGAGATGTGTCTTTTGTGTGCATCATGAAAAATAAAAGACCTAACTCTTATTTTTCTCACCTAAAAAATAAATATGAAACTGGGATAAATGTGTCCTAATCCAAGCTATTAATGGCTGGAGAGCTATCAATTTCTTGAGAGATCAAAATAAAACCCCTAGTTAAGATGGATTTGTGCTAATCACTACGAAGATAATAATGTGGGTCTCCTTATTGTGATGAGCACAACCATCTTAATCCTCATAGTTCTATACATATTCATATTTATTTTAACATCTAAAGGTTGTTATAATATTTATTTTTAATATCTTACATTGTGAAAAGGAAATTGATTATATGATTTTTCTTATCACGGATTTTCACAATCCACTTATCTAATCTTGTCTGCATTCACTTTAATAATAAGATCACGAGGGATATAAATTGTATGAAAGACGTCATATTAAAATAGAAGTAGTGATATGTTTTTGGAATTTATTTGTGTAGTTTACTTGATGCATTTAGTGATCCATCCTTCGCAACGGTTACAATACAAAGGGACTTGTCTTATGGTTATTATACATTCATAGAAAATGTGTCATATCCTTCTCATATAGATTTCACACATCACAAGGTACATGTTATATTCTCAATCCAGGTCTTCTTTGACAAAGCTCTTGATGAAACTACATCTTCAACAAAGGCAAGCCATACTATGAAACTATTGATGACTCCTATAAAGGAAAGCCATACTATGAAACAATTGATGACTCCTATATTGATTTAGGGAGGTGAAAAAGTTAGCCTTTTGACATTGGGACAAATATTGTGTGCAATATTTTCAATATATTTCTTATATGTGAATGATTAACTTAGAAGCATAAAAAAATACTACATATAATGACATGCACACTTGTTGATGGTGCTAGAAATCTTTCAACTAAGGGGTCTCCTCAATGTGAAGTCCCAAGTAGACCTCACATTGTTTGGAGTAGGAGCCCCATATGGAGTATCAACTTGACTACCATATATTCTTACATATTTTCCGTGGCTTTAACAATCAGTAAGAGGGAGAAGCATGTGTGTTCCTTTGAAAAAGCAAGTGAGTGTTCTTGGTGAATGTTTGATTGCAGGGGTACCAAGGTTCTCCTACTACAGGGGGAAAGAAAAGTGAGCCTCTAAGAGAGAGGTAACAGTACCACCCTAGTAGAGACACACTCAAACAAGAAAGAATTGTCTAACATCAAGTGGAATAGTCCACATGGATCTGACGATTTTTATAACCATTGCAACACATTCTTAATGTGATAAGCACTAAAATAACTGATATAGTTCAACTACTTTAGTACAGGTGAAAGAAAAAATGAATCATAAACATTTACAGAACAACCTTACATATATCCACAATCCATGGATGAAAACGTGTTGCCCATTAGGCTTCAAGTATTAAGTAAAAGTCCTAATATACATGAATACAACGAACATCACTAATACAAATAGTGGAGAATTGGAGCTACTACTTTCTCCCCAAAATTACTAACTCTATCTCTTTGATGCCTTAGAGGAGAAGTCAAGGAAAAAATTCCTTTGCTGAACAATGAGGGTGTATATATAACAAATGGGATGATCATTCACCTCCCTTGTGACTCTTGGACTACCCTCATGACTGTTTGACTTATCTATGACCTTTCAACTTCCTACATGACTTTTCACATTACATGGATGACCTTTGGACTTCCACTTTACATTACCTTCCTCCAATATTGAATTTACATAATCCAAAAAATGATGTGGCATATGATGACTCATGACATGACATGAAATTGATGACATGGGCTTCAAGATGACATGGCCATGTCAAGCTACTCTTTGATGTTGCTTTCTTTTTGTATTCAAGAGATGTATTCAATACTTCATCTTTATGAGAGATATTATTTTTTCTTCATATCCATCCTCCAGGGGTTGTGAATCAGATGGAGTCTTCATGCGGTCCTGATCTTTGGTCTTCAGTCATGATTTGGTGTTCCTTTGTCTTCTTGCCTGATGATCATCTTATCTCTTTAGTTCCATAGGTATCCTCTAGGATGGTATCTTCTCCTTTCCATCCATCACCATCTTGTCATGATAAGATAGAATGCTTGCAACTGAAAACCATTCATGAGAAGATGAAATCAATCCAAAAACATGTAATCTAACATGTTTCATGAAAACACTAGTTAGGGATAGAACTGGTGATTGGTTCAGTGGCTAACTTAGGGATTGCATAACTCGATAATTTATGTTGGAGACTGCGCAATGCATAGTTTAGGATGGCCAAGGTCAATGGATTGCACAATTGAGGGAATCATGAGCTCAGGATGGAGGCCTGAGCTATGAGACTGCACAATGTGAATTTTTGGAGGCCTCAGCAGAAGGACTAAGTAGTTTTGGAACTCAAGGGCTCAAGCTAAAGGATTGAGGCTTGAGACAGTGCAATGCATAGTTCTGAAGGCCTAGGCTAAGTGACTGTGCAATTGATGCACCCAAGATTTCAAGCTTGAGGCTTAAAGTTTCCCAATGCGTAGTTTAGACAGGAGAGTAGGCTATGAGATTACACAGTTAAGGGGTTTAAGGGCTTAAGCTTCAGGCTTGAGGCTTGAAGTTACCTAATGCATAGTTCCAAAGGGAGAGAGGCCAAGTGATTGTGCAATTGCGCAGTTCAAGAGCTCAAGGTTGATGATTGATGCTTGAGACAACGTAGTTCTGAAGCTCAGGGGTTGGGCTTGAGCACATATATTGTGCAGTGTGTAGTTCTAGGAGGAACAAAATGTGTGTTGCGTAGTGCCAAGAGGAAAGGCTACTACTTGAGGACTGAGAATACTTAGTGTGCAATCCAAGAGGGCTAAATGAGGTTAAGAGGCTCGGTTGAGGAGTCTTCCCAGTTTTAACTAAGTGTTGGATTAGTGAGAGAAAGTTGAACATGATCACACACTTAGTCACTTGACGACACAACATGAAAGACTCAGAAAACATGAACAACATTTTTTCCTCAATGTGACAACATTGTGACAGCTCACTCCAAGTGCGACACTAAAGATACACTTTGCGATGACAGTGACGACACTTGTGCGATAGTGATTGAAACTTTGGAAATGAGTGCGATACATGTTTACATGATAAGGAAAACTCATTAACACAAATATTACACCTTGAAACAACCATATTTAGCTTATATACAATATATGACACATAACATGCTAAAATACGACACTTGCGATATGAAGAGAAAAGTGTGAATGACACTTGTGATATGCGAACAACAGTGAAGATGACACATACCAAAGTGAAGATAACATAAAAAACCCACTTGTTAAGGTGAGAGCAAGGAAACGCGATAGTCGTAAAAATTAAAATGACACTCGCAAAGGTGAAGGTGTGCAAAATCGACAATTTGCAAAAACTTAACGAAATAGAAGTACAAACACAACGAAAAGTGAAACATTTTCAAGTACAGTGCACACTGAATATCGACATAGGTTTCCAATTGCACAGGAACTGTCTTCATGGACTATGGCATGCATGCTCAAGCTTGCGTGAAGGAATTCGTTCATGAATGAATTACATAGTGGGCATGTGTGAGCAGGTGAATTCAACACTTACGATCCAAAAGGAATCTCAAATACTTAACACAACATCGACCAACTAGGAAGTGACTACGGAACAACCGATCACAAGATCCACAATAGGATCCAAAATGCAAGTGTAAACAAAATTTTGGAGGGTGTTTTCCATAGTGACAAAACTTGGTGACACACTAGTAGAACTCCATCTTCTCTGCCTTGGTAAACTCTTTATGAAAGGTATAGTTCTTCAGGAATAATTAATTCATTGTTTGGATAACCCCTGCTTCCCCACTTACCTCGTTGTCTAGGGGATTCGTAAAGTGCTCAGAATTCAAAGTGTTCACAAGTTCTCGGAAGTAGTGCCAAAGCATAGATCTTGACATCTTGAATCCAACACAACTTGAATTGCTCAAAACTGATATCGTATGCTCCCAATATCGCATTTTGATAATTTTCCCAAACAGGTAAAAAATTTGCAGATTGGATGCAGGACTGCTGATTGGGTAGTCCACACGTTGACTAGGCAGTGTAACTGGGAATGCTAACTATACCTCATGTGCCAATGACAGGCTTCCAAGTGGCCTTACATTATTGGTCAATTTTTTAGGCGCATTTTATTGGTGGTTGGATTTTTTAAGTGAACCAATGGTGGGATGTCACATGAGACCTCAGTACAGTGCAAAATTTTGCATGGGTCAGCCAGAGGCTTGACTGGGTTCAAACATGTGATCACCAAACAAGCAATACAATTCTCTACCATAATGCTAAGGGTGTTACTTATTAAACCATGGCATCAAAATCATATTTATGTTTTTCGTAGTTTGAAGTTCAGGGAAGGGGTCAAGGATAAGCCTTGGCCCCTAGTCACCTTACCACCCACGAGACTACAGGCAGAGGTTCAGGGAATCTGGCTTAGCCCTAAATATATGTCATGGGATGTGCCATACAATTGGAGGTAGACAGGGCAGAGCGCTTGGCAACGGTGCAAATATTTGTGGGCTTGGGACAAGGCACCAGGCCGAGGTTCCATGGCCTATCATATGCCCACACAGTGGAAGGCCAACAGGATTTTCAGATAAGGGGCTTAGAAATAGGTGTAGGTTGGGGTCCTTGGCTATAGGCGGAACGAGAGGCAGAGTTAGAGAGGAAGGCACTAAGGTTGCCGATAGACATGAGGGCATATGGAGATTCACTGTACTGTGGCTAAGGCAGAAGGTGGAGGCCACTATGAAGGGGGGCCAGCTCCCAGCTCTATGGAAACACATTTGACCAATGCGCCAATGTCTAAGGGTCTCGACAAGAAGGGCGAGCAGCTAGTCCAACCCTTTGACCTGTCGTACCCATAAGACCAAACGCTGGAGAAAAGGCGCTTAACCGGCGGCGGTGGGCATTAAGGCCCAACCCTCAGCTCTATGTGGTCCATATGGCCATGATTATCAAAGTTAAGGGATCATAGGGCATTTAAATTTTTTGATAAAATGCACCATAACTATGGGAATCTCGCTGGCACTGGGCAAAAATGGCACTTCCCGGTTCCAAAAAAAGCACAACTCGTAGGACAGTTTGTAGGAAAGTGCAATTTGTAGAGAAGTTAGCAGAAAAATGTCTCTTGAGCATAACTTCTTCATTATTTTTGGCCAAATTGAGCCCAACAAGAGCCCAATTGGGGGTTTTTTACTATTCTAGAACCATTGGAGACATAATTCTTACATTCTAAGCACTCTAAATCCATGTAAACACAAATTTGAGCACTTAATGAAGGAGGCCCAACATTGGAAGCTGGACTAGGAGATGTAGCCTAGGAGAGGGGTGAACTCCTTTATCATTTTTCTATCTTGTGTTTCTGATATGGTATATTTGTCTTTGTTTTTATGTTGTTAACTAAGTTTTAAAACCATTATTTTATGTACTTTTGAAAAGTGATCCATTTCCTAAAAGACATAAAATTTTACTTGCATATTTTCCTATCACCTTCAAGTTTGCATTTACATGTCGGTTTGGTACCAGAGCTCAGGTTATTATGAAGGTTTGATTTTGTTTGCAAGTATTTTCTGATGCTTACAAGGTTGAAGCTCAAAAGAGGAGAAGGAGAACTTGTGGAGCCAAGGTCTCAAATTGTTTCAAGGAGAACACACATATCTCAAGCTTCACCAATCATGGCACATGAAGAAGGTCATGAAGGGATTTCTGAAGATGAGAGAACTTTCAGAAAATATTTCTTTGAAATGTCTGGAAAGGTGAAAGTTATTTATGAGGAGAGGAACTCAAGGTTGTAAGGAGAGAGTTGAAAACCTCCAAAAGGATATGGAGGAAAAGGAGACAAACCTCCAAATGGGAATGGAGGGGATGGTGACAAGCCACCATGATGCCAGGGTTACCCCTGCTTACACCCATAGTATGCATCTAAAATGCATAAGTACATTTGTCCCAGGTATTTAACTCTCTAAGGAGTCAAACTCTTCAACCATCAATGGTTAAGGACTCTTTTCTTAATAAACTTCATATGCAGAATTATTCAATACAATAGCCCAACCTTTCAATCTCCTCTATCGGGACTTATTCATCCTTATAAACCTTCATTAACCCTTAAGCCCACACATTAAACATTCACTTTATAAACTTTGGTTATACCAGACTTAACACATGAAAACCCTTTATCGGCGCTATATTTCTGTTATAACCCTTTTATAAAATAAATGCACTTAACACATACCTTTCCACCTTAATATGGCCTTTGCACAGATATCAATGCGTTACCTTTTCGTAATTTTGGTATCGCTCTTCTATGGGTCACATTACACACTCCTTCCACTTTCCCGATATGCGATCACATTATTGGAACACATTATTGGCGCTTTTACATTGAAAACCCAGACCATTCATTCTATCGGAAAATAAGGGAAACAAGGAATACAAAGGAAAACCCGCTCCAAACCATAAGGCCAGACTTCAAACATTATAAACCCACATTCATAATTTTTGTTGGGTCCGCACTCATCGATCACCTTTCCATTGTGCTCTCCATTCAAACTCCGATCAGCGATTAACCTCCGGAACTCAAAACATATTAACTGCGCCATATAACCCCATCAAGTCTGCTTACCCCGCATGTTGCATTCTCCTCCTCCCTTCTCCGATCAAACAACTTGCATATTAATCTTTCGTCATTGATCTACACTTAGTAGATCTGACGGTTCACCTTGATTTCGGATAGACCACAAGCATGGGGTTTAACCACCTGATGAAGCGGTTTCCCTTCCCCACTTCTCTGCTACATGTCGCGTTATGAATGGAATCGGAGCCAATCGGTAAAAACCGCTTACAACCCTTCCTTCCGCCCAAAATCCACTTTCCTGCCTTTGAATACTATTCTTCACCGATTATCCTCCGCACTCCTTCAGCATTCGATGACCGTCGATCTATGAGATCGATGGTTCTCGTTCCTTGTCTCCTGCGCCATTGATCTGTAAGATCCAATGGTACTTAAACTTCAACGACTCGCTTCTTCCCTCGTCCTTTTCTTTATGTTTTTCATTGTTTCTTCAGTGTTTCTCTATGGTTTCGGGTTATTTCTTCAGGGTTTTGACTTCTGCTTTTATGTTGCTCAACTTTCTTTGAGCTTAACTCCTCTGTGAATTCTCGCTTCGCAACTCTCTAGAGCTTCACTCTGATCTTCAACTAGATTCAAAGATCCCATTATGATTCCTCTAAATCATTATGCTCCTCTGCGTGTCCTTCAGAATTCTGCCTGCAACACCTGTTACAGAACCTACAATTCACATATAATACATTCAGAAATACTCATTTCACACAATTACACAATTAGGAATAAACCTCTGTATATATAAGTATAAACAAATGATTACATTTGAGACTCTCTGTCTCTCACAGGCATAATCTTCAGTATCAGTGGCCTCTCCCCTTTACTCTACCCGTAGGCTTACATTTATACCAGAAAAGTTCTGTTCAACTAATTCTGGTTCAAAACCTAGATCTACTAAATTGACTCCTAAATGTCCTTTATGTCCACTTCTAACTTCAATTAATTCCTAAGAACTCTCTCTAGTTCCTCGAATCATGAAGCTACCTTTAGAGTTATAACTCTCTTGTCATTATTAACCACTCATGTTCTCCTTTATTCGAGAGCATTTACAAACATCCTCACACATCTAATTAATTCATATTCTAATCACTTAAAAGCCTAAATATTACATTAATTTGAGACTTAGGAAACTAACTTCCTTAAAAAACATAACCCCCCTATGTCTACTAAAATACAATGATTTTTTCTTGGGTTGAATGCTCTTGCATCAGACTCCCAAAGTGGAAAATATTCATGATCTCCTGATCATGTGGTTTTGATCTTTGTCTTCCTGGATCCCATACTTTGTTTTGTAATTGACTAAATGCCTTACACCTTTGTTGTTGCTGTATATTTGCTGTATTTTGTTTCATCTTCCTTTCCTTGTCAATTAGGTTCATAATCTGATTGATAATGCTTCCTGCTGCTATCATTTTCCTCCCTATGGCCTATTTCATCCTTAGCTGCCATAATTTTTCAATCTCCATCTCCAGCACATCCTTAGACTGATCTATAATTTGCCACTTACTTCTGCCTCTTTCTCTTTGTTTCAGGTTGTTGCTACTATCCACCAACTCTTCAATCTGTTGTTCTTCTTCTTGGAGTTGTCAAATGCTATCACTTACTCTTACTCTTCCTCTCATTCTTACTTGTTCTATTATTCTTGCTGCCTCCCTTTCATCCTTACCCTCTTTCATGATTATTTATGTCTGCACTGAATCATGACTTTCCAGCATTCTCTCCAGCAATTGAGCATCTCTGTTCCATGGATTGAATTCTTCCACAAAATATTATTCTTTCATCTTTATTTGGTTGCTCATCTATGCCAAATTTCCTTCAGCATCTGCAACAAAACTTGCACTCACAAAACACTTGTTAAAATAAAAAACATAAGGCTTCTATGCCTTATCTTCCTTTGGCAACAATTCAGTTTGCTACTCTATTTCTTTCTCCTCTGTCAACACATCAATATGCTACTTTGAATTCTCAAAATAACTCATGACATTGTCAACTAGTCTCTCTTCCACATCATCTGCTCTAATGATGTCTTCCTACTCTTGTCCACTGTAGTGAACTCCTTCTACAATCACATTGTCATACTCTAAATTTTCTAGCAAATATTCTAGCAACGAAATTTCTCTGTGACACTTCATAAGTATTTCATCATCACTTCTAATCCTAAGTTCTTTCTGCTGCAATAAGTCATTGCTTCTCTCATTTAAGAGACATTCTCCATCCTCCTTTACTTCAGAGTTTTTATCTTTTGAAAGATACTCTTCCATACTTCTGACAGTTTCAAAAGATTTCTCATCCTCTGCAAAACACTCCTTTGTTAGTGTTCCTTCTCCCAAGTTTAAATCCTTTGCATAGGGCTCTTCCTTCTTAACATCTTAAAGTAGATGTCCTTCTTTCTTGCTAACCGTCTCCACAGTTTCCATGGCTATTTCCACTGTGCCTATCATCATAGTGAACTGATGATCCTTTACTATGTTTTCAGCTAACATAGTCTCTTATTCAAGTTTGCCTTTGATCTCTTGTTGTTTACCTTCTCCAAGAGCTATCCTTGTCTCACCATTTGCATTAATATTCTCCTTCATTTGGTTTGTATCCACAGAAAAACTATCAGTCTTAAAAACATAAGACCTTGTGGTCCTACTTGATGTTTCAACCATCATATCTCCTTGTTTTTCTAAATCCTTCATATGATTAAGAAATTCTTCGATGGTCTCCTCTTCAAAATCTCCTCAAGCCCTTCACTTGGTTGCTTGATATCTCTCCCCAATTGTATATGAGACCTATCTATCTCATCTTCTTCCATAACAGAATTTAGATTCTGCTTGTCTTCTTCCTCCTTTATGACAATATCAGCAAATTGTCCTTCTTTACATGTCTCACCTGCAAACATACACAATTTGTTAGATTTAAAACCATGTGACCCTTTGGCCTCATTTGAAGCTTCAGTCTTCAAGTCTTCATCTTCTCTCAGAACTTCACCCTGTTCTACTTCCCAAATGGACACCCCCATTTTCATTTCCAACTCAGCTTCTTTGAGTTCTTCCATCAGCCATCTTACTTGCCTCTGTTATAGCCTTCTCTGCAACTTATGCCACTTCACTGGCTTCTTCCTCAAGACCTAACCTAGTCTCTAGCTTTCCTCAAGTATTCTCCTTAATGCATCGAGTTGTTCTTTTAACTCTACAATCTCTTTGTCAATTTCCTCTTGACTCATCCTCTTGTCATTTTCCTTGGCATCCTCTTTCTTCATATTTCTTCTGTTGTGGTCTTCCTTAGAACCTCTACTATGACTATCAGTAGCCATATTCTTCTTCTCTATCTTCATGAGCTCCTCACTCACTCACTATGAGTTGCATTAAAGCCTCTGCAACAACAAGTCCTCCTTGTTGCAACTTACCTCACCAAGCTTTCCTCTGTACTTGGTCTTTTGGCAAGCCCTTGGTTCTCTATCTCTGGAACCTCCTTTGAGCAATTCTCTCTATTCCTTCTAGGCTTCAACTCATCTACACTTCTCAAGAACACAACTGTCCTCTTGTATTTCAATCATAATGAAAAAATTGGTTTTGACCACCTCTTCTATCACTTAGAAAGTCTTACCAGCTTCCTTCATCCCTTCGCAATTCTACCCACATAATCTGTGGAATTGCCCTTGTGATCTGCATCAATCCCTCTGCAGTAACAAGTCTCCTTCTTGCTACATATGCTTCACTAAACTTCTCTCCTTTGAGCTCAGTCTTTTAGCATCTCACTGGTTCTTTCCTCTGGAACCAATTCAAGAATTCCTTGCCCTATATTGTTGCAACCTTCTCACCTTCTTATGTTGTTATCTGTGCATCAATGTATAACCACACATTCTCAAATCAAAACAGAACATATCACCTCACCTTCAAGATCTCAGCATGATCTTGTTTCACCATTCCACCTATACCTTGAATGGATTGTCCTCTGTCTCTTGCATCTGCAAGTTCTGCTACGCATCACTTCTGTGTACCTACTTTCTATCAGATTAGAATCTAATCCTTCCTTGCCTACATAAACATCTTTGAAACATAACTTTGTTCTCAATTCTTTCACATAGAATATCTTTGTTCTGTTTTAACACCAATTGTTTCAATTACAAAACCTAGCTCTGATACCAAATGATGCCAAGGTTACCCCCACTTGCACCCACAGTATGCATCTAAAATGCATAAGTACATTTTCCCAGGTATTTAACTCTCTAAGGAGTCAAACTATTCAACCATCAATGGTTAAGGACCCTTTTCTTAATAAACTTCATATGCGGAATTATTCAATACAATAGCCCAGACTTTCAATCTCCTCTATCGGGACTTATTCACCCTTATAAACCTTCATTAACCCTTAAGCCCGCACATTAAACCTTCACTTTATAAACTTTGGTTATACCGGACTTAACACATGAAAACCCTTTATCGGCGCTATATTTCTATTATAACCCTTTTATAACAGAAATGCACTTAAAACATACCTTTCCGCCTTAATACAGCCTTTGCACAGATATCAATGCTTTACCTTTATCGCAATCGGGGTATCGCTCTTCCGCGGGTCACATTACACACTCCTTCCACTTTCCCGATATGCGATCACACTGTCGAAACACATTATTGGCACTTTTACATTAAAAACCCAGACCATTCATTCTATCGGAAAATATGGGAAACACGGGAATACAAAGGAAAACTCGCTCCAAACCATAAAGCCGGACTTCAAACATTATAAACCCATGTTCATAATTGTCGTCGGGTCCGCACTCATCCATCACCTTTCCATTGTGCTCTCCATTCAAACTCTGATCAGCGATTAACCTCTGAAACTCAAAATGTATTAATTGCGCCATATAACCCCATCAGGTCAACTTACCCTGCATGTTGTATTCTCCTCCTCTCTTCTCCGATCAAACAACTCGCATATTAATCTTTTGCCATTGATCTACATTTAGTAGATCTGAAGGTTCACCCCGATTTCGGATAGACCACAAGCATTGGGTTTAACTGCCTGATGAAGCAGTTTCCCTTCCCTACTTCTCTACTACGTGTCGTGTTATGAATTGAATCAAAGCCAATCAGTAAAAACCACCTATGGCCCTTCCTTCCACCCGAAATCCACTTTCCTGCCTTTGAATACTATTCTTCGTTGATTATCCTCCGCACTCCTTCAGCATTCGATGACCATCGATCTATGAGATCGATGGTTCTCGTTCCTTATCACCTGTGCCGTTGATCTATAAGATCCAACGGTACTTAAACTTCAACGACTCGCTTCTTCCCTCGTCCTTTTCTTTATGTTTTTCGTTGTTTCTTCAACGTTTCTCTATGGTTTTGGGTTATTTCTTCAGGGTTTTGACTTCTGCTCTTCCGCTGCTCAACTTTCTCTAAGCTTAACTCCTCTATGAATTCTCGCTTCGCAGCTTCTCTAGAGCTTCACTCTGATCTTCAATTGGATTCAAAGATCCCTTTATGATTCCTCTAAATCATTCTGCTCCTCTGCGTGTCCTTCAGAATTTTGCTTGCAACCACTGTTACAGAACCTACAATTCACATATAATTCATTTAGAAATACTCATTTCACACAATTACATAGTTAGGAATAAACCTCTGTATATATAAGTATAAACAAATGATTACATTGGAGACTCTTTGTCTCTCATAGGCCTAATCTTCAGTATCAGTGGCCTCCCCCCTTTACTCTGCCCGTAGGCTTACATTTATACTAGAAACATTTTGTTCAACTAATTCTGGTTCAAATCCTAGATCTACTGAACTGACTCCTAGATGTCCTCTATGTCCACTTCTAACTTCAATTAATTCCTAAGAACTCTCTCTAGTTCCTCGAACCATGAAGCTACCTTTAGAGTTATAACTCTCTTGTCATTATTCACCACTCATGTTGTCCTTTATTCGAGAGCATTTACAAACATCCTCACACATCTAATTAATTCCTATTCTAATCACTTAAAAGCATAAATATTACATTAATTTGAGACTTAGGAAACCAACTTCCTTAAAACATGTGATCCCCCTATGCCTACTAAAATACAATGATTTTCTCTTGGGTTGAATGCTCGTGCATCACACCACCTTCACCTCCATCTTATTCCTCATCCTCATCCTCATCTTCTTCTACTTCTACCCTTTCACAAACACCTCCAAATTCTCCAAAGGGACATGCTAAAACTCCTTTTCTAAAGTTGACATAAATTTTGAATTGCCTATGTATGATGGAGAGATAAATGCTGAGAAATTAGATAATTGGATTCATCATATTGAAGTGTATTGCAGGATACAGAGAATCAAGGATGATGAAACCAAAATCCAGCTTGTAGAAATTCCCACTGTAGATCACCTGGTAATACAATGTACTAAAGTAAAACACTTGATCTACTTCTACAAACAATTTAGCGGAAGCTTAATCGAACATGAGCAACATCAAGCATGAACAGATATAACTAAGAATGAGAAGTAATCAACCATAACACAGAAGATATATCACTAGGGAAAGCACCAGCCTAAAACCCCAACTCTGTATTATCATACAAGTGGAAATCTTGTTCAGGTTACAAAAAAAATCAGCTCTCAAGCTATCCTGCTCTCTCTACAATCAAACAATACAGCTCACAGTCTCAATGGACATAGAATATGTCTTCCTCAAGCCCTCCAAGCCTCCTATTTCCTTGTGAAGTTTTGATTGGGGTTGAATGATATCACATGTGTGAATTGGCCTCATCACACTCACTGTAACCTCAGGTCCAACTGCGCAATCCTCAAGGAATAATATTCCTTCTACATGCAAGGAATATTCACCAAGGAATATCCTACCAACTGATAGTACATTGTCCCTCCATCTGATCTCAACTGGGTCTCTGACTAAACTGACATGCATGAGTTATCCATGAGTGAGTCTTCAGTTATCTGAAATGCAGTAGTTACATGTATGCAAGCATTAACTAACTAAACTCTCATTAATTTAACAAACTGTTAAATCAATCTAACTGGACTTGACTCAGTTAACTGAGCCAACTAATTACAACTCAATATTACAACTCATCCTTATCTCTCTAACTGATGGATAAATCCCTCAATCAAATGAGAAACTATTGCATGTCCTCACATAGACTTCAAGTTTGATTTTCCTTAACTAATTAACTCAAGATGAATTAATTAATTAATTTTCAAACTACTGTTAATATCAAATTCGAATTTTACCTCCTATGTTTAGTCCAGGGACTGACTAAAATAATAAGGGATCCTGAAATGCTATTTTTAGAAAAGCTATTTTTAGCACTTTCACTTTTCACACATTGTTGCTAAGACCCACAATGGTTGAACTGCTATTTATAGCTCGGTGATTTATAGCAATGCTATTTTTAGCATTTTCTATTTTTAGCATTTCTTGTTGCAAATATCAACACTCCCTCTCAACAAGAAAGGGATTATCAGTAACCCTGATCCTGTCTCTGTGGAACTCGAACTTGCATTTTGGCAATGCCTTAGTCAAAATACCTACATCTTGCTCCTCGTTCGAAACACACTGCAACATCATGATCCTCTTGACCACACAATCCCGTAGATGATGGTAACGGATATCTATATGCTTGGACCTATCATGAAACACTAGATTCTCAGAGAGTTTTATGAAAATCTGATTATCACAGTATATCACTGTAGGATCCATCATCTGACCAAACAATCCCACTAGAATCTTCTGCATCCAAATGGCCTTGCATGCTACCTGACTGGCAGCCATGTATTCAGCCTCTACTGAGCTAACTGCAACTGATCTCTGTTTCTTGCTATACCAAGAAACTGCAGCTCAACCAAGGTTGAAGTTTCCTCCAGAAGTGCTCTTCCGGTTTGATGGACTACCAGCCCAATCCACATCTGTGAAGCCTTGCAGCTTCACTCCCTCTGTTCGTCTGTACCATAATTTGTACTGTGTAGTGCCTCTGAGATATCTCAGCACATGCTTCACTTCCTTCCAAAACAGCTTGGTAGGCTGAACCATAGCCTGACTCAGCTGGTTCACTGCAAAGCATAAGTCGGGTCATGTCTTCACCAAATACATAAGTGAACCCACCAGCTGTCGATAAACAGTAGCAGTTACTACCTCACTTGAAGTAGCATCCTCCTTCCTCCAGTTCCCAGCTAGAGGAGTCTACATGGGTTTGCACTTCTCCATGTGAAAGCGCCTCAGTATCTCATTGGCATACTTGCCTTGAGACACAAATACTTCCCCATCTTTCTGCCACACTTCCATGCCTAGAAAGTAGTGCATGAGGCCCATGTCCTTCATCTCAAACTCTCTTGCAAGGTCCTCCTTGCAAGATTTGATCAGTTGATCATCACTTGTCAAAATCAGATCATTGACATAAAGTACAATAATCAACGGCTTACCTTCTACCATGATGTGGTAAAGATTCGCATCTGCTTCACTCTTGGTGAATCCCAATCCAGTAAAATAGCTGTCAATCCTAGTATACCAAGCACGGGGTGCTTGCTTCAGCCCATACAATGCTCGCTTGAGTCGGCAAACATGTGACTCACGATCGAAGGTCTCAAATCCTTCGGGCTGCTCAATGTATACCTCTTCCTCAATCTTCTCATTGAGGAACATCGTCTTCACATCCATCTGATGGATTTTCCAAACCATCTAAGCTGGTAGAGCTAGCATCGATATGATAGATGAGTACCTTTGCTACGGGAGCAAAGGTCTCATCATAGTTGATCCCCTCAACCTATGAGAAACCTCAGGCAACAAACCTTGCCTTGTGTTTCTCAACACTACCATCAGCTACCTACTTTACCTTGTAAAGCCATCAGGAAATAACCACTGACTTGTCCCTAGGTCTAGGGACAACATCCCTCACACTGTTCCGTATGATAGAATCGTACTCTTCTACCATTGGATCAACCCAGACTGGTTGCAGCAATGCCTCCTGAAAAGAAGAAGGTTTGGTCGCTACACACTCCCCAACTAGGGCCATGTAGCCAGTGTATCTCTCAGGAGATCTCCTCTGTCTACGCTCAGAGGATGGCTACCCCACATTCTCTCTCACATCTAGCATCAATCTGTCAGCTTCCCATGAGCGTTTCCACCCATCTCTGGAAGACTCTCCAGGAGTGGTGGTCTCCACTATTGGATCCTCTGCATGTGGTTGATCCACATCATCAGGAGGCTCCTCATCCTTTGGAACTAAAAGTTCCTCATCACCATGCAGCTCGAGCTCCCTATCAAGTGACACTCGCATGGCTCTCTGCTCATCGAACTTTAGATCCCTGCGCACTATGGTTCTCTAACTGGTAGGCATAAACCCACGATAGTTGTGGGGTGTATCTATGTACCCCACAAGTATCCCCAACTCAGCTGTTGGGTCTAGCTTCTTCCGAGCATCTTTGGTCACATTATAGAAAACTGGTGATCCAAAGATGTGGAAGTGACTCACATCTGGTCTCTTCCTCAAAAAATCCTCCATAGGTGTCTTCATCCCCAAAATATGATGAGGACTTCTTTTTTGAAGGTACACTACTGTATTGCATGCCTCAGCCCATAGATGAAGTGGTAGGCCTTGGTCATGTAACATCACTCAAGCTGCTCCCACAATAGATTTGTTCTTCCTTTTGGCCACCCCATTCTGTTGTGGGTTATGAGGTGCCATCAGTTCCCATTTAATTCCTTCTACAACACATAAGTCTTTAAACTATTGGGAATTGTCGCTACACAAGGATTTTACTTTCTTTCTAGATCCTTTCTCTGCCAAGGCTTTAAACTCACAAGACTTCAAGAAGGTCTGATCCTTCTTTTGCATGAAGTAGATCCAACATCTACAAGAAAAATCATCAATAAAAGTAACATAGTACCTTTGCTTAGCGGTGGAGGTTGTAGACAATGGTCCACATACATCTGAGTGAACTCACTCCAAGATTGCTCCAACTCTACTATCCCAATCCTGAAAGGAAGCTTTAGCATGCTTACCCAGGGTGCATCCTTTGCATGTATCTGTTTGCTCCAGTTTTCCCTTTGGTAAGCCAGTAGAAAATTGTTGCATGATCTTCAAGGCCCCATGATGCAAGTGGCCTAGTCTTCTATGCCATAGCTCGCCAACATCTTGGCTTTGCACCACCTCTTCTTTGGAACTCAGTGCAACACAGTCATCTACCTCCAGCTTGTAGAGATTCTTTACTCGAATCCCTATTCGCTTGGTCTGTCTAGTGCCGATATGCCTCAGGAAAACTTTTCCTTTACTAAAGACTACATCATAGCCTTTATCTTCTAGCATAGCAATAGACACAAGATTCTTTTTCAAACCTGGTACATACTTAACAGCAGATAGGGTGAGAGGAGCACCATGCTCCCTCTGAAACACAACTATACCTTCACCTGAGACACAGTACTTTCCATCATCGCCCATCTCGATCCGCATCTGGAGATCCTTCTCCTCCAATGTACTGAAAAGATTCTTGTCACCCAACATGTGGAAAGAAGCTCCACTATCCAGGTACCAAACACATCCCACCATGGATGAAACCATGCATGCGATAAGCGAGAAATCCAGCTCAAATTATGAGGCTAATGCATCACCATCAGATCCCTTGGAGGAACCCTTCTTGGATTTCTTTTGTGTACAATTCATAACATAATGGCCCACTTCATGACAATGAAAGCACCGCACTTTCGACTTGTCAACCTTCTTCCCACCATGATAAGATTTGGATTGGGACACCTTCCCTTTCCATTTCTTAGATTTACTCGCCAAAGCTAGATTTTCTTCATCATCTTGTTTTGATGAAGATCCATCCCTAGTGCTTCGCCTTATCTCCTCCTGCATCAGTTCCGACCAAAGTCATTCCCAATCTGGTAGTTTCTCTCTTCCATTAACTGAGTCCTGGTAGTTATGCCAGCTCTTAGGAAGACCGAGGAGTATAAGACTCACCATGCCGTCATCAGCAATCACGATCCCTACGCTTCCAAGCTCATACTTGTAGGTGGTGAGCTTGTTCAAGAATGTAGAGATTGTGTCGCCCTTTTCACACTTGATCTTTCGAAGCTTATCTTTTAGTGCTAGCTTCCTTTGATCACTACTATTCTGATAAAGATCTTTCAATGTTTTCCACATCGAAAATGGAGTCTCCTTCCCATGGAGGCTCGAGAAAATGTGATCTCAAACTCCCTCCAGGAGGATTCTCCTTGCTCTAGCCACACACTTTTTCCATTCCGCCAGTTGAGTAGCATCAGTTGGCTTCTGGACTTCTTGATCAATGAAGTCCTTTAGGCCGTTATCTTCTAATACTGCCTCCATGTGATCCTTCCAGGCTATATAATTCAAACTACCATCAAGGGCATATTCGAGTCTTAAACCATTGAACGCCATCGGTGAAATAGATGTGATAAGAACTCAATTCAATATTCAGAAACCAAACTTCGAACTTCTCCTGCTTGTATACTGTTCTTCCTTGATCACCTTTGCTCTGATACCATGTAGAAATTCCCATTGTAGATCACCTGGTAATGCAATGTACTAAAGAAAAACACTTGATCTACTTCTACAAACAATTTAGCAGAAGCTTAATCGAACATGAGCAACATCAGGCATGAACAGATATAACTGAGAATGAGAAGTAGTCAACCATAACATAAAATATATATCACTGTGGGAAGCACCAGCCTAAAACCCCAACTTTGTATTATCATACATGTGGAAATCTTGTTCAAGTTACAAAAAGAATCAGCTCTCAAGCTATCCTTCTCTCTCTGCAATCAAACAATATAGCTCACAGACTCAATAGACATAGAATATGTCTTCCTCAAGCCCTCCAAGCCTCCTATTTCCTTGCGCAGTTTTGATTGGGGTCCAATGATATCACATGTGTGAATTGGCCTCATCACACTCATTGTAACCTCAGGTCCAACTGCGTAATCCTCAAGGAATAATATTCCTTCTACATGCAAGGAATATTCACCAAGGAATATCCTAGCAACTGATAGTACATTGTCCCTCCATCTGATCTCAATTGGGTCTCTGATTGAAATGACATGCATGGGTTATCCATGAGTGAATCTTCAGTTATCTGAAATACAATAGTTACATGTATTCAAGCATTAACTAACTGAACTCTCATTAATTTAACAAACTGTTAAATTAATCTAACTAGACTTGACTCAGTTAACTGAGCCAACTAATTACAACTCAATATTACAACCCATATTTATCTCTTTAACTAATGGATAAATCCCTCAATCAAAGGAGAAACTGTTGCATGTCCTCACATAGACTTCAAGTTTAATTTTCCTTAACTAATTAATTCAAGATGAATTAATTAATTAATTTTCAAACTGCTGGTAATATCAAATTCGAATTTTACTTCCTATGTTTAGTCCAGGGACTGACTAAAATAAGAAGGGATCCCGAAATGCTATTTTTAGGAAAGCTATTTTTAGCACTTTCACTTTTCACCCATTGTTGCTAAGATCCACAATGGCTGAACTGCTATTTATAGCTCGGCTATTTATAGTAGTGCTATTTTTAGCATTTCTTGTTGCAAATCTCAACACAGCTTGCTTCTCTTAGGTTGGAAAGTGAAACACTTATTTGGTGGGAGGCCAAAAATCAAGAGGACATGAAGAAACATGGTAGGGTTTTATCCTCTTGGAATGATTTTGTTGTTGCAATAAGAAGACAACCTAATCCACTAACATACATGCAAAAAACTATAATGGATTGGAAAAAATTTAGGCAAGCTAAGGGTCAATATGTTCAAAGATATTCTCAAGAATTTAGGAAAAGAGCTTTGATTCTAGGTATATATTTGTCCTCCCAAGATACTCTATTGAAATAAATTGGAGTTTTACATAAGTTATTTAAGACACACAATTTTCATGTTTAATCCTACAAATCTAGATGAAGTTTGTGTACAAGAAACTCATTTAGAAGCAAGAGGGAATAATATTTTTGAAGAAACTAGTGAGAAACCATTTCGGTCTGGAGACAAAGGAAAGGGGAAGTTCAAAGGAAAGGATAAAAGTAATGCTTCAACCAAGAAAGAGGGAGAAAAACTCACATGTAAACAATGTTCCAAAGAAGGCCATGATGAAGACTACTGTTGGAAACTTCATCCTGAGATGACAACTAAAAAGTTTAACAACAAGGAAAAAGAAAAGACTGTTGCAATAAATCAACAAGATCTAGAATCTGATTCCAGAGATGAAACAAAAATCATAGCCATGGGATTGAAAGGTAAGGATTCTATTTCAAATGCTAGTTCTTATATCAAGCCCATTGAAACTCAAAATGAAAGAGAAAGGATATAGATTTTCCATATAGAGTCATCACAAAACATAACATAGTAGATGCTTTGTTTGATATTGGATCACAAGAAAACCTTATTTCAGAAGACATTGTCAAGAAACTAAATTTGGAAACCATTCCTCATCCTAAACCTTATCCTTTGGGTTGGGTATGTGACAATGCCAAATTGCAAGTGACAAGAAAATGCATACTTAAATTTGCCATCACTGCAAATTTTATTGATGAGGTAGAACTTGATGTGGTACCACTTGACATATGCATGATTGTTTTGGGAAGCCCATACTTATATGATAGGAAAGCCATATTTCATCGCCATGAGAACAAGTATCATTTGTTTAAAAATGGGATTGAGTATATTGTTAGAGAACATCGCAAGAAGTTGAATTTGTCTCTTGTGAATGCTAGACAAATGAAGAGGTTTGTAAATGCTAGTTAGAATTTTACATTAATAATGATCAAGAATAAAGATGTTGAGGAATCTGAAGCCTTCCAAGGATGTGATGCAACATTAAAATATGATTTAGTTGAAGTTTCCAACACATGTGATAAGATGTTTCAAGAATCTAACCTGTTGCCTCCTAAATGAGGAAAACAACATGAAGTTCAATTGCAGCAGGATGCATAACTTTTGAACATTGGTATGAATAAAATGTCAGTGTTAGAGAATGTAGGGATTAAGAAGAAAATGCAAGAGCTACTTGAAAAAAGGGAACATTAATTCAAGTACATATTCATGTGGGTCTCCTAATGTTTTGGATTTGAAGAAGGATGGTGCATGGCGATGGCGATCACATTTGGTGAAGAGTCAATCCAAGTACAAGGCTAGGCATGATAATCATCGTGTTGAACACAATTTTCAGGTCGGAATAAGACTTTGCATCAAAAAATAAAAGCTTCAAGGTAAAGAGAACTTGAAATTGGGTGAGTCACCTTTGATTGAAGATCAAGGAGAGAATGTTCAAATTATTTCAATAGAATTTTTCTCTACTAAATATCTTGAAGAATTGCAGCAAGATCCTATCCTTGATAGAAAAACAAGAACTTTAAGAAGAAGGAATGTAAAGTACCTTCATATGGGGCTCAAAGGTAAAAAACAAAGAAAAGACAAATGGATTGATATTGGAAGGGTGAGGGAACAATACCCTTGTTTGTTTGTTGACTGAAAATAGTCTTTTGGAGATCCAAAAGCTTCCAGTTGGGAGGAGTGATCTAGGGGATTTGTATAGTGCTCAAAATTTCTCAGAGCTAGTTCCAAAGCATAGAGCTCAACGACCTGAATCCAACACAACTTGAATCACTCAAAACCGATATCACATGCTCTCGATATCTCGTTCTTATCATTTTCCCAAACAAGTAAAAAATCTTCAGATTAGATGCATGACTGCTAAATGGGTAGTCTATATGCTGACTGGGTAGAATGACTGGGTAATTTGATTGTACCTCATGTGCCAATGGCAAGTTACCAAATGGCCTCATGTGATTGGTTAATTTTTTGGGCGCATTTTATTGGTGGTTGGAATTTTTAAGTGGACAAATGGTGGGATGCCACGTGGCCCAGCCACGTGATGCCACGTGGCCCAGCCACGTGCAGCCACATGGCCCAACCATGTGCTGCCACGTGGCACCCCGACACAGTGCAAATTTTGGCATGGGTTGGCCAAAGACCAGACCAGGTTCAAGCATGAGACCATCAAACAAGCAATACAATTCTCTATTGCAGCGCCAAGGGTGTTACTTATTAAATCATGGCATCGAAATACTATTTATGTTTTTCATAGTTTGAAGTTTGGGGAAGGGGTTGGGGCTAAGCCTTGGCCACTAGTAAACTTACCACCCAAAAGCCCACAGGCAAAGGGTCGAGGGCTCGAGCTTAGCCCCATCCCTAGGTCACGGGATGTGCCATATAATCTTTGGTAGATAGGCTAGAGAGCTTGGCAACGATGAGAAGATTTGGGGGCTTGAGACAAGGCATGAGGACAAGGTCCCATGGCCTATCATATGCCCACATAGTGGAAGGCTGACAAGAGTTTCAGAAAAGGGGCTTAGGAATAGGCCCAGGTTAGGGGCCTATAGATACAAGCAGAACTAGAGGCGGAGTCAGAGCGGAAGGTGCTAAGGTTGGTAACAAAAATGAGGGAATATGGAGATTCACCTGACCATGGCTAAGGTGGAAGGTAGAGGTTGCTACGAAGTGGGGCCAACTCCCGGCTCTATGGTAATGCATATGACCAACGCGCCAGTGTTTAAGGGGCCCGACAGTAAGGGCATGAGGTTAGCCTATCCCTTGGACCCGTGGCACCCATAAGACCACATTCCAGAGAAAAGGTGCTTAATCGGTGGGGGTGGGCATTAAGTCCCAACCCTTGGCCCTATGTAGCCCATATGGTCATGATTTTCAGAATTAAGGTGTCGAAGGGCATTTAAACTGTTCAAAAAATGCACGCAAAACTGTATAAACTCGTTGATTCCGAGCAAAAATGACACTTGGTGGTTCTGGAAAAAGCGCAATTTGTAGGATAGTTAGCAGGAGAGTGTAGTTTGTAGAGAAGGTAGTAGAAAAACTTCACTAGAGCATAACGTCTTCAGTTTTTTTGGCCAAATTGAGCCCAACAAGAGCCTAGCTAGGGGTTTTTTATTGTTCTAGAGCCATTGGAGACATAATTTTTACATTTTGAGCATTATAAATCCATGTAAACACAAATTTTAGCACTTAATGAAAGAGGCCCAACATTGGAAGTTGGAACAGGAGATGTAGCCCAGGAGAGGGGTGAACCCCTTTATCATTTTTCTATCTTATGTTTCTGATATGGTATATTTGTCTCTATTTTTATTTTGTTGACAGTTTTAAAACCATTATTTTATGTACTTTTTCAAAGTGATCCATTTCCTAAAAGACATAAAAAATTACGTGCATATTTTCCTATCACCTTCAAGTTTGCATTTATAGATCACCTCATGCATAAACATAGTCCCCTTCATTCCTCCTCAGTTAAACACAAACATAAAACCAAAAATATCACAATGCTTGAAGATAAGGCAAGGGTATTGTAGTTCGCGAGCTTTATATTTTCATATTATAGTGTTTTTTCATCTATAGTGTTTCTCCGCTGCGAGTAGGCTTGGAGAGTACCTCGACGGAGTCACTGGAGGAACACAAACATTGCTTCAATTTCAGTGAGCCTAGAAAATACACCGATCGAGTTTCTTGCTAAAACTCCCTGCACAGGAAGCCTTTCTCTTCTTTCACACTTATTTATCTATTTTATATGACTATGCATCAACACTTATTCATTTCATGGACGGAGGAGGGATCCCAATTTATTAAGAGAAGAATATATTGTTCCTTTAGAGAAGCATATGTAAAACCTATGATATTGGTCTTCTCATTTAGATCTTTCCCTTTTTCCTTCTTTACTTGATTGGATTAACATGGAAAACACCGAAACATAGAGAATTGATCATATGGATGAAGTTTCTAGAATAGACACGGAAATCATGGTTTGGCACAGAACTTTCCTCATAAAAGGATGATATTTTCCATCAAAACGTCATCGACCAAAGGATAACCAAGATGGAGAAGAAGGACTGAATTTTAACAAATTTTATAGTGTCACAAATCCCTTTTCTATTTTGCCACATTGTCTTTCGAGCCCAAATGGGACACCCTTCATGCAAATTCTTATTAACAGAACATAAAAGAAAAGACACGACACAACAAGAAAGCAAAACCAAAGTACAAGCAAAAGGATGCTAAACCAAAAAATGATGAAAGACACAAGTAAGAAAAAACAAGAACAAGTGCAATATGAGTGCTAGAGAGGGGAAACTAGAATGAAACTAGTCCTACTCCTAACCTAAACAACTAGAAGGCCAGGGTCAAGTGTACTGAAATTTCCAGGGAAGCCACCGTAGTTGTTCCCGACCTACATACACATAGATACGATTGATTAAAAATTATATAAAATAATGTACAATAGAAAATATAAAAGATTGAATCATTTTCACAACAAATTGAAGGCCTTTCATGTCAGCACAAAGATGTGCCATACTCACTACTTCTAACCAACTTGCAATCTTACCTTTTCAATTAAAATTATAAATAGAAAAACCTTGAAATATTCTTGTGAATGTGCCTTCATCTGTGCCATCCTTCGTAGAAAGCATGAGAAAATACCGAAACTTCTTATTACCAAAAGGTATTGCTAAGTAATATGCTTCCAGGAAAACATAGATTGGATCATGAAATTCAAAACAATCCTCTTGAAAACCTAGAAATCCTTGAAGAGATGAATTTTTAATTAAAGGCACGGTGTTAAGATGATAAGGGAAAATAAATCTGATCATATTTATTGGGCTTCTAAAAATGGTGAGGGTTTGACATAACCATCAATAAAGGTTGAAGTGCCTCAGTTGCTTGACAAGTATCCAAAGAATGAGATAAACTATAAATATTAATCAATGTGAAACAATTGTCATCAGATATACTGATGGGAATATGAAAAAATGAATGAGAATTAATATTATGATCATATGGATCATTTTGGAAATCCTATTCATGATTTGAAGATAACAAAGATAAATCAGTTTGAATAGTTTCATAAATTATCTGAATAATATAACCATCTTCCTCCCATGTCGAATATGGCAAAACATTTTCTTGTAACTAGTGACAAACTATACAAGGATCACAATCATCGAAAGAATTGAAAAGGAATGCTGGTATAATGAACATATGAAACCAATCAGGATGTAATGGATGAAAAATAGCAGCATGATTCAACAAATCACTCAATAACTTGTTAACACTCACGAGGATTTTTGGTGTCATGAGGAAATTCACAAGAAAAAATAGGATTTGTTTATTCACCATAACACTCAACAAATATGAACTCTTTGGCCAAAGGTAATCTTCAAATTGATGAGCTTCAAAAATTTTCACATTCACGAAATATGTACATTCAAAACTTGAATTTGATAAAAGATATTTGTATGAGGATGGATTAATTACCATAGTATGATCAGAAACCCAATCTCAAGAAATAGGAAAATCGTAATGACAAATCCAAAAATCCATCGAGAACGAGTTTGCATCCAGCAAAACAATACGAATTAAAAAATTATGTGATAAAATCTAGATTTGTCATGGTTTAGAAATTTCATGAGGATCATGAGAACCTAACATAACCGTCAATGAGAGTTGAAGTCCCTCATCTTCTTGAGAAGTTCCAGTACTTTGAAAAGAAAGATAACAAAATTTTATAAATTGAGTCACACCGCAAATTTCATGTGGACAATTTTTATTGGTTAAGTCAACAAGATCACCACTATCTGGATGGAAACTATCTACATCACTGGTTTGATCACATTTTTCAAATTCACCAAAAATATTACTCAAGTCATAATATTCCTCTGATTGAAAGTCTGAGGATGTATGCATCAACAAATTCTTTTGACCACATTGGTTCAAAGAGTTGCCCAATGCAAAAGAAGAGAAGATAAGGGATGGAATGGTTGCTCTATATTTTCATCCCATTCATCTTCATCATGGATATTATCACTATCTTGTGTCATGTCAAGATTCAACTAATGAGATAGAAAACTTGAAGAGCATTGAGAGTCTCCATCTCAAGTTGATGTATTGTAAATAGTAGAGTACAAAGGATGGGGAGGTGAAGAGGTAGAAGTGTTCACAAGTGAATCTTATTTAACTAAAACAAATTTAAGATCTAAATATTTGGAAACATAATATTCTTGAGGAACATAGAGATTAGATGGTGAATTTGGGCATTCATCATCATATATATCAACAAAGTCATCCTCATTAGAATGATTGTTGCCCAAGACTTCAAATCGATTAGGATAATTGATTACATTTGATTTACGACCGAGATTAATAGATTCATTATCAACTAGGAGTGAGGTAACACCATCTTCACATGGAGGATCACTCTGAAAAAGTGAAGAAATATCAAAAAAAAAATCACCTTCCTTCTCCTCTACCTATGAAATGTGACTACATTGCACCTGTTTTCTGCATGGGTTTGGAAGACATTGATTAGGAATATTGAGGAATAAGGGGTCATGGGAAGGTAATGGTAGATGATGACAGGTATCCAAATTAGATTCAAGATTTATATTATAAGTAACAATATCATCTTGAGGAATGGAGAAATTAGTCTTCACCATAGGCTTCATGAACCATTCTGCGTTTTCCTCCATGGGATTGTAATCATGAAAAGTGAAAGGAGGATGAGAAGATGGATAATGAATTTGATTTGTAGATTTCCCAACTTTATTATCATCGAAGGGAGGCACTCGCATCAGAACTAAAAAAGGAGGAGGAAAAGGACCAAAAGGAATAATAGGTTCCTCCTCTAGAATCAGAGGTGTTTCATGATTTACAAGAGTTGGGGAAACAAAAACATCAGGAGGTTCAAATTCATTGTGAAAAGAGATATGAACCAAACACTCGAACTTTTGTTTAAAAAAATCCTAATCCGTGTTTTCTTCAAGAAATTAATAACAGAGGTGAAGGAATCAGTGAGATAAATCCTTAATTTATTTGTTATGCTTCATTATTAGTTAATTAATCCTTTTATAAACATATTGGTAATCATACCTGTCATATTCCAAATGAATCTCCTTGATGTGGTGTTCAAGAGAATGAATGGAAGAAGGTGGTAGACTGTGACACCATTGGCTAACTCAACCTTCAAGGATAAGGAACAAGATAATATAGGCCACATCTTCACAATCAATTGATAGTATTCACAAAACCTAATGAAAAGAGATGCATGCTCAACAACAAATGTATCACCCTAACCATCAAACTTGAGTTCAGACAATTCATGGAGAGACTCATGGGGGATTGAAAGTTCACTAGGGGATAGGTTAGAAAAACACCCCGGGAGTATGATTTTAGGATGGTCCATTTCGAATAAAATGTGAAAATTAGACTCAACAAGCACAACTTGTCATTTGGCCATCCGTCTAGTGCCATTTTTTTGACGGTGTTAGAAATTCGTCAACCAAGGGGTCTCCCCGATGTGAAGTCCCAATTAGACCTCTCACTAGGAATAGGAGCCCAATCCGGAGTATCAGCCCAATTTCCATATATTCTTCTAGATTTTCCTCAGCTTTAGATATCATCAAGAGGGAGAAGCATGTATGTGCCTTTTAAAAATCAAGTGAGTGTGTCTGGTGAATGTTCAGTTGTGGGTGTACAAAGGTTCTCCTACTATAGGGGGAAATAAAAGTGAGCCTCTAAGAGAGAGGTAATGGTACCACCCTACTAGAGACACACACAAACAAGAAAGACTCATCTAATATCAAGCATAATAGTCCACATAGATGCAACGACTGTTATAGCCATTACAACACATTCTCATTGTGATAAGCACTTAAATAACCAAAATAGTTCAACTACTTTAGTACAGGTGAAAGAAAACATGAATAATAAAAATTTACAGAACAATATTACAAATATCCAAAATCCATGCATGAAAATTTTATGGCCATCATGCTTCAAGCATTAAGTAGAAGTCCCAAGGTACTTGAATACAATGAATATCACTAGCCCCAATAGTGGAGGATTGGAGCCACTACTTTCTCCCCCAAAGTACTAACTCTGTCTCTTTGATGCCTTAAGGGAGAAGCCAAGATAATCATTCACCTCCCTTGTGACTCTTGGACTACCCACATGACTATTTTACATCTCTATGACCTTTCAACTTGCTACATGAACTTTCACATTACATGGATAACTCCTGGACATCCACTTTACAATACATTCCTACAATATTGAATATACATAATACACAAAATGATGTGGCACATGATGACTCATGACATGACATGAGATTGATGACATGGGCTTCAATATTATATGGCCATGTCAAGCCACTCTTTGATGTTTCTTTCTTTTTGTCTTCAATCAGAGATGTATTCAATACTTCATGTTCATGAGAGATATACTTTTTCCTTCATATTCATCCTCCAAAAGGGTTGTGGATAAGATAGAGTCTTCAAGCAGACTTTATCTTTGGTCTTCAGTTGTAATGTGGATTTCTTTTGTATTCTTGTGTGATGATCATCTTATCTCTTCATCTCCATAGGTGTCCTATAGCATGGTATCCTTCTCCTTTACCTCCATCATCATCTTGTCATGATAATATAGAATACTTGCAACTAAAAACCGTTCATGACAAGATGAAATCAGTCTGAAAACCCCTAATCAATCATATTTCATGAAATCACTTGTCAGTGCTGGAACTAGTGACTGACTCAAGGATTGCACAGTTCCAGAGACCAAGATCGAGGATTGAGGCTTGAGACTACACAATGCACAATTCTGGATGGCCAGGGTTGAAGTATTACGTAATTAAGGGACTCAAGAGCTCAAGATGGATGTTTGAGCCTTGAGACTATGCAATGCACAATTTTGGAGGCCTAGGAAGAAGGATTGCATAGTTGAGGAAATCAAGGGCTCAAGCTAGAGGATTGAGATAGTGCAATGCGCAGTTCTGAAGGCCTGGGCTAAATGACTACATAGTTGAGGAACCCAAGAGGTCAAGCTTGAGGCCTGAAGTTTCCAAATGCATAGTTCAAACAGGAGAACAGGTTGGGGGATTGCGTAGTTAAGGGGTTCAAGGTCTCAAGTTTGAGGTTTGAGGCTTGAAGTTACCCAATGGATGGTTATGGAGGGAGAGAGGCCAAGTGATTGCATAGTTGCATAGTTCAAGAGCCCAAGGTTGAGGTGTAATTCTTGAGACTGCGTAGTGGGTAGAGAAGGTTGGCTAGAGGCAAGGATTGCGTAATTCTGAAGCTCAAGGGCTGGGATTGAGCATTGATATTTCAATGTACATAGTTCGGGGATGATGAAACTACACATTATGTAGTTCCAAGAGGAAAGGTTCTTGCTTGAGGATTGAGACTACACAATGTACAGTCAAGGAGGGTTGAATGAGGTTGGGAGGCCCAGTTGGGGAGTTTTCCCAGTTTTGAAGAAGTGTTGGATTAGTGAGAGAAAGTGAACATTATCACACACTTAGTTCACTTCATGACACAACACAAAACACTTGGAACACATGGACAATTTTTTTTCCTAAATGCGACAACATTGTGACAACTCACTCCAAGTGCGACCGTAAAGATACACTTTGGGACGACAATGATGAGACTTGTAAAAGAGTTTTTGAAACTTTGGAAATGAGTGCGATGGATGTTTACATAATAAGGAAAATTCATTAACACAATTAAACAACCAAAAATAGATTTTGTACAATATACGACACTTAACATGATAAAAGATGACACTTGTGATATGAAGAGAAAAGTGCGAACAAAACTTGTGATATGCAAACGATGGTGAATATGACACATACTAAAGTGAACATAACATAAAAATTCCACTTGTTAAGCTAAAAGCAAGAAAAAGCGACAATCGTAAACATGAGAATGACACTGGAAAAGGTAAATGTGCACAAAAGCGACAATTTGCAAAAAATCACTGAAATAGAAGTACAAACACATCCAAAAGTGAGACGATGTCAACGACATTATTCACTGACTGTCAACATGGGTAACACATTTCACAACCACTATCTTGATGGATTTTTCCATGGCTATTCAAGCTTGCATGAAGGAATGCATTCATGAATGCATTACAGACTCACCATGTGTGAGTAGGTGACTTCAACACTTATGATCCAAAAGAAGGCTCAAGGAATTAACACAACATCGAATGACCAACAAGTGACTACGAAACGACCAATCGCAAGATCCACATTAGGCTCCAAAATACAAGTGTAGACCAAATTTTGGAGGGTTTTTGTCACAGTGACAATAACACTATATTTACTAGTTTACTAGTCGAAATGTAGAAGTAGCAATAAAAGGAAATTGACCATAACTTTACACATTCCAGTAGTACAGTAGTAACTTTAAGATCATAACAAATTTAAACATTCATTTTCTAGTTCCAATATCCTTGATTTGCATGGTAGAGCAAAGTTAAATGTTTAATTTGTTGTTATATATATATATATATATATATATATATATATATATATATATATATATATAGATATATATATATATATAGATATATATATAATTTTTTTAATAAACTATTTTAATGAAGTGACACCTAAGTTATATATATATATATATATAATTTTTTTAATAAACTATTTTAATGAAGTGACACCTAAGTTTTAAAATTGTTACAATGGACAACCTCACAAACCTATAATCGCATAGTATGCATCCTCCCTGCTTTCACCATCACAATCATGGTGGAAGGAGCTAGATTGTTGAATCATGCATCAATTTTGTTTTTCGGTTTAAAAAAACACCTCCTCATCAGGCATATATTAAACATTCATAGCTTTATTATATAAAATAGTGAGCTAATTTACAGATGGTTGGGGCTATTCCCTTTTTAGAAATCAAAACACAATTTTCTATATCAAAGTAGGATTTTCTTCTTTTGATTTGAAGACATGATTAGTAGGGAGTGTTGAATACTATATTCAATGGTAGGATGCTTAGGAAAATATTTATTAAAACATTTCATTTACTAATGTCAAGAAAGCATAAAAGAACAAAGATAATAAATAATAAATGCATCAACAACTATTAATTTTTTTTTCCTAATGCAATTGCCTTATTATTGCAAGATGAGATATATGCAATTTTAGTTATTTATTGTTTTTACTTCAAATTAGCTATAATTAAACTAAGCGAGAGGCACTAGCTACTATGTAACACTTGTTTAACTTGCGATTAAAATTTAATTGTTTTGAAAGTTTATTTAGTAGTCTTATGGTTTGTTTTTCGAAAATACATTGAATACTTGGTTGATTTAGAGTTATAAAAGTATATTGAATATCAAATATTTTTATGAGTAAATTTTTTTTCAAGATTAAAATTTGAAAAAATATTGTATTTCAATAAATTTGATTCCTCTCTATTCTTGATAGATTCATATTTAAATGGATATGTCAACTCAATCTTCAATAGGGAATGAATTATATATATTCTTTATTTTTAGTAACATAATAGTAAACAACTCTAGAGGCACAATTCTTCATAATATTGTAACTTTTTATTATTTGAATTACATGTAGGTACTCTAATTATCTACACTACACAACTTACATTTACAATTGCATAGAACCTTTGCTTGATTTAGAACAAAATTGACCTAAAACATATCCCTAAAAGGGGCCAAAATGTAAAATAGTTAGATCATACCACGTGTTTTTAAACATAATCTTATTTGCTCCATTTGCTATTTGATATTGAAATATTTACTCATTGAAATATTTTATTATTCACATTTCTTACATTGAAAATATCATTATTATTAATATATTTTTAAATATACATATTTTCCAAATTGAAAAGTAAGTTAGTATATATATATAGTATTGTGAATTTTGCATGACAATATATTTTATTTATGTGTATACTGAAAAATTTGAATTACACATCCCCCTTTTATTAGCTAGTAATTGAATTTTTTTCATTTCAATTAATTTTTCTCTTTATACATTAAAATATTTGATTCATGGTGAACATTAAAATATTTGTATTCTCTCTATATTTGAAATTGTTATTAAAATATATTATTCAACATGGATATTCAAATAATTTTTAAAGTATATATTAAAATATATTTTTGAAAAATAAAAGAGTTTTACATCATCCTCACACCCTAAAGTCAAAATACATGTGTTTTTTTAATTAATTTACTCTTTTTTTTATATAAAGTTCATATAAAATTAAGTAACTAAATAAAGATATCCTGAAATATTTGATTTATAATTAACATTTTTTTTTTCTTTGAAATCAAATTTATGTGATTCATAATGATTGTAAAATCTCTTTTGAAATAATCACATATAGTTTACTTATGTGATTATTCGAGAAGAGGTATTCCATTTTTTTTTTTTAAATACTACATGTATACTCTATTTCAATCACAAAAAGAATTGGCATCTCCTTCATACAACCTTGTATAACAATTTTAATTAAATATAACCCCACACAGACATAGACATATATATGCCTACCAGGGGCATGGTATTTTTGACCAAAACGTTTTACAACTTCTCCATAGTTTAACATTATGGATTGAATTTTATTATTTTTTTTAATATTTAAAATTATTTATCTACAATATGGTTGGTTCAAATCTTATTTTGTAATAATTATTATTGTAATCTTTGCACAACACAATGCCTTGTGGATAACTGCTTTCTTCCATAATTTTTGGAGGTAGTTTCAATATTAATGCCATGATTTAAAAAAAAATGGAATTTTCATTGTTAAGTTTTATATTAAACCATCTATTGTAGCGGCTACAACCACCCTCCAAAATTTTTCCTTAGCTTCGTTTTGGAGCCTCCCTACCAACCTTTCACAGCACCTTGTCTTGCTTCATCAAGTACACAAGCTTCAGTGTTTTTCTTGCACAAAGACAACCTATCGATCACAACTTGATGCATTCCCCTCACAGGTTGTTCACTCGGACTTGGTCTAGCTGCAGGTTGAGTATCTCCCCCAAGAAATTGCGCATTTCTAGAGGGAAACTAGCCTTCCCTCCAGAAATTGTGCAATCCTGTCTTCTAGCCTACTGGGCTCCAGAATTGTACAATTCTGCCAGTCAACACTCTCAGTGAAAATTGTGCAATTTTCCACAGCAGAGATGCTTAGCCCAAAATTTGCGCAAATATAGGCAGTAGCCATCTTCTCTGCCCATAAATTGTGCAAATCTCCTGGGCAGCCAACCCAACTCCCAACCAAAAATGCACATTTCCTTCAAGCAGTTGATCAGCTGCATGCATGAGCAGTTTGGTTGACTAGTTCCACCTGTGACCAAGGAAACTTAACTTTCATGCATGGATTGCTTTTTCCCAGAATAGTAAAAGGCAACATGCAAAGGCATCCCATGATTCAAGGAGCTATTTTTAGCAGTTGGAGGTTACATAAAAAGTTGTTTTAGAAACTTTCCTCCAAGTGTCGCTTTTTCCTAGATTTGTGGCATGTGCGTCATGAGCTCAAAACTTATTTATTCGATGCATCATAGCTCATTCTTTCACATCAATCTTGGGGCTCTGACATACCATAGTACATCCAGGACTCTTCGACACATTAAGCTCAGCTATTCACGGGTAAGTGGCCTCAACTTGCCTTTTTCAACATTTCTGTCTCTTTTTGTGTATTCACTTGTGTGAATGTTGTTTGATTGATTTCTTTGAATGCTTACTATCATTTACATGTCTACTAGCTTGTCCCAACTTTTTTTTAGTTTTCCTTGCTATCTCACTACTGTCACATGAATGAAACGGTTTTGCATGAATGGTCGCCGATTCGGCGACTCACTTTACCCACATGCATGTTGATCTGTTTACTGAATTTTTCATTCATGTTCACATGCACTGTTAATAACTTCTTCTCTCACATAGTGTTGCCATGTATTCACTGTCTTATTTTCTTTCAGATGCCCATCAGCGAGTTGGGCCAACCTTGGTCCAAACTCTGCCTTCACTGAGATAGCATTGCGCAATCTGGGGAAGGAAGGCTCTGCCTTCCTCTCCAGAAATTTGCATTTCTGCCCAGCACTGTCCTCGAGGACTGTTTTGCACATTTTTGAGGGATAGTGATTGTTGGACTAGAAAATTGCGCAATGCACTCCCTGAGCCTTCAGTGACTCCCAACTGGAATTACGCACTGTGAAATCCAAGCAGCCAGTAGCCAGTCTCGATTGTGTATTACGCAAATCCAGCAACCATTCTTGCCTCTCAGACAACCCAGACTTCTTTTTTTGCATTTCTGGTAACCAATCACCCAGCTTCCCAACAAAAATTTTGTAATCTTGCCCATTATTCTCCCAGGCATGTGCTGTGTCATGCCGCAAATTCGCTGACAGATTTCTTGCCATGCATGTTGCTTGTATCCAGATCTTTCAGGTGTCCATCTGTCTCTTATCAATACCAGATCAATGGCATCCAAGAGAGCAGGATCACATGACACTGATGGAAATGCATCCAGAGCAGCAGCTGAGATAATGTCCTCTAGTCTACCGATCTATGAAGATACAAAGTTGTATCTAGATAGGGACATCAAATTGAAGTGGCAAGAGGTCAATGAAGCATTTGCAGGTACTTTTGAGGAAGCCTTCGAAGACTATCAGGTGTACATGGACATTCACAAGTCTGGCTTGTATCAGGTTGCATGCAGATACCTCGCGTTCTCATGCGTGGAAATGATACACCGGATCATCTCTCACATTGATCCAGAGACGATGACCTTGAGCAATGTCAGTGAGACGAAGCTTGAAACCTTTTGGGCACGAGATTATGATGAGATGTATCAGATGTCAAAGCCCATGATTGTCATGAAGACTCCATTCAGCTTACCCAACAATAGTGCTAACTCCAGAGACATTCTAAAGAACTGGGTACATGAGTTGGATCGATTCATGTTGACACCCAACCAGATCTACAAGACGAAGATACTGAGGAAGGCGTACTAATACGAGGTCATATTTACATGTCGATTGTATGGCCAAGTAAGCATGAAAACCTTCCCACAGAGTTTTGTGATTGTACTGGACCTAGTGGCTAGAGAAGGAAAACCATGTAACTTGTCTGACATATTGGCTCAACAGTTGAAGGAACAAGTAACGGAGGCTCGATAGTCACCCAAAGGTATGCATGTAGATATTTACATGTCCGCCTACATCGTAGATGTAGTTTGTGCCCGACATGAGTACCCGGGTTTGGAGTGGGCATGGTCACCAACGAAGACTATTGTGGACACATATTTCAAGTTGTTTTCCAAATGCAACTTCAGAGGAGTAATCACACAGTTGTCCAATCATTTTGTCACCCGAGTGTACAAGATGATATTCAAACAAGATCCACCGTGCATGTCAAAGGAAGTAATGGAGGCATTGATAGGAATTGCAGATTGGTATGCCTCGTTGTCCGACACCTTCATCCGAATGTTGGTTGCGGAGAAGCCTCTGCATGTTCTACCAAATTTTTCCTTGGATGTACTTGTCACGTAGGAAGTAGCATATCACATATCGGCAGGATTGACAGCTAGACTGCACAGGAAGAATAAGGCACCTTGGCTCGCTCTTCTGTTGTGGATTGGGTTATATGAGATCTGGAGTATCAAGCAAGTAGATGTCGAAGCAGAGCATATGAAGAAGTACCCGCTCGACCTCCAAAGCTACAATCTGTATGAACCAAATTGCATTGTGAAAGATCACTGCATGAGAGTTCAGATCAACTGGATCAATGGGGCATTTCATTGGGCCAAGGAGGACCCATGGAGATATTGCTATAGTTTCCCTAGACCCAAAGAATAGGTCGGCTTCACTGTGGAGTGGTTAGCGAAGCAACATGAAGTAGCGTCACGGAGAGCACCAACAGCACTAGCATCAATAGTAGCAGAGGCAACCATACCAGTGTGCAAAAATTTTAAGAGGAAGATTGTCGATCGCATGGAGGAGGCGAAAAGTTGCAAGTTTCGAGCAGATCCATTGGTAGAGAAAGTAGCTATGGCTATAGAGGCAAAGAGGCACCAGTGCGACATGCGAATCACACAAAGGTAGAGGGATAAGAGAAGAATGGAAGATGCAGATAAAGAGTTGCATGAGCTGAGGGAGCAACTCCGAAAAGAACATGAGCTATGCAAGCAAGAGAGGGAAGTGCAATAGCAAAAAATACAGCAGGGGGCGCAACATGTGCAAACAGATGAAGCGGTGCCCATACAAGTATTTGATTCATCAGAACATCTGGCATTAGGTGAACAGGGTGAACTATCGCATGAGAAAGACTTTGCTCATGAGATAGAACAAGCACTTCAAGAGTTGGATGCAAACATGGAGGAACGAGAGTTGGAACAGGACACCAACCTCATGCCTCACCACAAAGAGGTCAACTCACCTACTTCAATGCATCCAGATGATGAGAAAATCTAAAATGATCAAGGAGGCACTGAGATCCTTAATGATTAGTTGGAAGGAGAGATGAACAACATCTCATTTGATGAATCTCAACATAGAGTTGTGTAGTCTCGCAAAGTATCACTCCGGAGGATTATACATCTCCTGTGCAAGTTGAAGAATGAGTGAACATGACTGATGTGTGGAAACATACAGCTCCCTTGGCTGATGCAACCAGAGTGTATGTCAAAGCCACGAGCTCAATTTTTCGCTTTCTGATAGCTGAGAATGAGAGAATGGCGAAGGAACTACAGACGGTCAAGTAAGGAGGAGACTTGGTGACAATGTCTGCCCGAGCCGAGTTGAAGAACGAAATACTAGATGAAGTATTGTCCCTTGACACAATTATGCAAGCATTGTACTCCAAGTTTGGTACCATGCACAAGGAAATTATCCATCTCAACTAATGGCAGTAGCGATGTGCTAGAAGAGCACGTATCTTGATGAACTTGCATGTTGTTGTTGATGACATGCAAACATTGACGATGAAGTACAAGGGAGCCCCACTTCACTTTCCTAAGATGATGAGAGCCAATGGGGTCCAGCTGAAGGCACGTATCTAGAGTCAAATCCGGAACTATGAAGAGCTCCCGCAGTTCATGATTAGCATACACGCTTCCCATGCATGAGTATTCAAGAGTATGGATGTTGTGGTGTGCACATGTGCGATCCCATCTATTGGGACTCTCACCCAGGCGAAGATGAAGAAACATTTCCAACTACAGCTTGACTCGTACTTCGACGAGTTGATGCACACTTCCACCAGCCCAGACTTTCCTATCAGTGTAGACATCATGCACAAGTATGTTGCTGGTCTGGCTACATTGAAGACAATGATGTGCATGCTTTCAGATGAGTTGGACAGAGAAGCCTAAGCAGTGTACCCGAATGCTATGGAGGCAAGAGTTAGGTTTCAGAAAAATGTCACTGCGGAGCACACAAACACCATTAAGGACTACCGATCTTGGAATTAATATGTTATTGTTGATCAGCATGAGGATGTTGAGGAGTTGGACTTCCATGGTTTTCTAAGTAAAAATGATGTCTAGCATGGCTTCCTCAAGCCATTTTGTTCACACGGGTACACGTGCATTGTAATGTTAAGTCATGTTTGTGTAAGTCAAGTGTCAATAGTTGGATGTAACAATCATAGAGTAGGTGAAGAGTCATGAGGGTAGTTGAACTATCACAAAGGGGAATTTCAAGGGTCACCCCACCCTTTTCTATAAATAGTTCCTCACAACTCATTATATGGGATTTTGGTCAGCCAAGCTTCCGATAAGACTATCTTGGAGAGAGCTTGGATAGTATTGTAACACGCCTTAGCTTCTCCACTGCACGGAGCTAGTACATCTCTTTGGAGGAGTAAGAGGATGTGGTTGCAACATTCCAATATTGGGACTAGTGGTTGGACATGGATGTATTATATGACTGGAACTTACAGTTCTTTATATAATAAAAGCCATCACGTTTCATGCATATGTCATATTGGATTCCAGCTATCTGGTTTACTCTAAATGGTATATGTACCTGTTTTCTTACGCATGCATGTATGGACTATTCTGTATAAGTATGTATGAATCTTACTCAAATGTGTTGATTGGTTTAACCATCACTTTGGATTTTTAGCTAACTGGCTTTCTAGCTTGTGATGTATCTTCCCTCATGTGTTTCCTTCCCATCCAAGTACTATTACAGGTTGCCAAGGGGCACACTCATCTCAACCCACATGTGTTAGAACCTCTCAGGCACCTTCCTTGACTCATTGCAACTATCACACCCTTGCTACCAACAAAATTATCTTACTTGCCTCTATGCGAAATCACGGTCAAGGCATTACAGTAAGACCCACTGCTGGGACTCCTACACCAAATGATATGAGCTCTAATTGGGACTTATTACCGAGGATATCCCCTTGACATGTTGGTGGGTCCAACACCATCAACATTTCTTGCGCTAGAAGGAGGGCCAGATGACAAGTTGTGCCCTCTCATTTAGTTTTGAACCTTTGCATATCTTTCATGGATTCATGCACTCTTCTCCCTCTGCGATGTTTTTTGAATTGTGAAGATGTCACCATCACGAGGGAGTTTTTGGATCACTTGCCACTTACATGTATGATGGTGAAGGCGAAGTGGCTTGGCCTGAGTACTTAAATGACTTTCTTTCCATGCTTCATGAGGAAGATGGGTGTTAGGACGAACAGGCAAGCTTGTTGCTTGCATACGCACTTCATGAATCTCCACTTCGATGGTTGTGCAGCCTACCGGCTGACAACGTGCACTCACTTGAGAACTTCTGTGATCTCATTGAAGACACTTTCTATCATTTTGATCCAAATCATCTTGACTGAAAACTATTACAACAATGGAAGGCTCCGCATGAATCGATTGTGGATTTTTGGCAGCACTTCCATGACTTTCAGTTTCAAGCTCCAAGGAGCCAGATAAAATTGTCCTATCTTTGGGACCGATTCGAGTATTGCCTTAAGAAATCTACCCATCCCAAGAAGAATCTTGAAATAAAGCCTTGCTCAAAATTCTTCACTAATGGAGCTGCATAATCTCAGCCGGATGCGGTCACTGTCTCGACTGACTTTCCGCCATCTCCTCATTCAACTGATCCACCACTGCCGAGTGATGTTGAGGATCATGCTCGCACACTTCTTCAACTTTCACTTCCTCCCAACATCACTTCACTTAATTTTCGCGCAAAGTTGGTTGTGAGTCCATCGAGTTTCCATAGGCATTCTGTTCCACAACCTCTGTCTTCGCATTGGTTTGTTACTCTGGATGATACTGTCTTGCGTTCTTCCATTTTGGACTCATCACTTGTTGTGAATGAGGAAAAAGCCATTGACGGAGTTGGTGTTGCACAACCAGCGTGCACTGTCATTCATGAAGATTATGAGTGGGAGCTTGAGCATAAACACTCGGTGAAGGATGACTCCCTTCTGTTCGAGCCCCCTCCATTCTTTCCTAACATCTTTGGTGAACCTGCCATCCATGATTTTGCATTGGTGTCTTCATCCATGGATGCACCGATTGTTGATCACTTGCAGGACTCACCCGATGTTGGTCCATCATTTGACAACGAAGAGGATAAGTTATTCATTGAAAATCCACTTGATATTTCATCTGTATTTTTTGGAAACACAGAGGATGAGTTTGTTCGCTTTTCATCTACCCCTCTATTTGATTCATCTGATCATGAGGATGCCGATGAAATCATTGATTTTTCTGATCATGGTTGTCATGATCCATTTACTCCCATATTTTATCATGATCATATCTCTATCGCAGCTGGTCTCTTGAAGCCATAGGTTTGTGATGATCTATCTTATGATAAAGTTGAAACAACCAAGTGTTATGTGGAATTTTGCATCTATGGATAAACACAATTTCCCTAGGTGGATAGCTACACCTAGAACAACAAAATTAAAGCACTTACCTTTTTCTATAGAAGATAAATAAGACAAGGGACCTACTTATTATCTTTCGCTTTCCCTTTGTCTCCTTTGTATGGCTCCCATCACTCCTCGAACTTAATCTACTCGACAAGTACCTACAATCATAAGCAGAGGACAGAAACCAATCAAAATAAGAGATCTATAAACTATAAGAAAATGGAATCTAAAGCATTTACACATATAATCATCATACATAAAGACGAGAATATGGGAAAAGGTGTAAACAACTTTATTAAGTAGAAGGAAGAGTTACAACCATGAAGTCATATCCAATGTCACTCCTCTAGCTTGAGTTCCATCCAACATCACATCAAAATCACAACACTTCGGCAGTATAACAATACTTTCTTACAATCTCAAGCCTCACACCAACAATATCTCCTTACAAATTCTCAAAATCCATCCCCTGATCACTTAGATGAGTGCTCAATTTATAAGATAATGGAGGTGGTTTGGTCATAAATCAAGGTATTAAATGGCCTTCCAAACTTAGAGTTAGTTTCCATGGATGAAGGGATGAGAGAATAGGAGGTTACTTAACTCATTCCCTATCCAATTTGGAGCTCATAGGAGATGATAAGTGTGAGAATCTTCTAGAATGCTCTAGAAGATAAGAATATTACTAGAACCCTATGAAGGATTCGCTCAATATTGCCTAGCGTAGGTCAAACTGGGCCTAAGTGCACTAAAATGCACCCTTACATGGGCCTACCTTCACTGAAGCGTATTTACCCCTGACCAGGGCTGCGCTGGTCCCTCAAGGAGGCATTTCTGGAGGGCTTCAGGCCCGGAAACTTTCAGGGAAGGAAGCATTCAAAGTGATGAGTTGTCTAGGGCATGTAGCAACTGGATTATGATTTGATGAGCCCTAAAAGTACTAATCTAAATGATGGGAGTGATGTGCCCAAATAGACCTGTAACACCAAGACTCTCGAGGCACTTCAGCCTGAGCTGATGGTTATGCTAGGCCCTTGATCTCTTGGGATTATTCTTACTTCCGATCATGAAATTGTTCAATCACCCAAGGCTCCTCATCACTCATCTATATGCATTGAAGATCAATCTCACGCACAAATCATAGTTCTTCCACTCGAACTACATGATCCCATCGCTCATGCATTGGAGGACTCTTACATTGCAAGCACTCGTTCATGATGCAAGTTATCTTTGTTTCTTTCATTTGCTTGCATGTCACAGTCAAGAGTGTGCTTATGCTTTAATGTTACACACAATGTCACACAATCCTATTATAAGTCCACAAATTGCTTGTCATGCACTTGTACTCACTTATGTCCTGTGGTCACTTTGAAACACGAAGTGTGGTTGTATTCATTGTTATATCTTTCTTGCTTATTGGTTTGCACAACTAGGTTGCTCCCAGACCGAGCCTTCACCAACATGGGTCAACCAATGCGCTGGTGGCTACATTGGAAATACCACTTCATGTGATCAGGCTCATGCACCGTTTAGTGTAGGAGTAGGAGTAGTGTTATCTTTCAGTTGTTTGCTTGCATGCTTGCTTGCTTACATTCTTTGTTTGTTTGTTTGTTTTCCTGCTTGTTTTCTTACTCGCTTTGCTTTCACTTTCGCTTCTATTCTTCCTTTATTTTTTTGTTTGTTAGTTCACTTGTTTCATTTGTAGGTTAGTTTCGCATGAAACCATGTATGACTCTTGAAACAAGCTGGGTAAAATACAAGAGGGCTTGTACAACTATCACTACTTGGTTATCTGTCATCTTGCCTCTGTATGAAGAACTTGTTACTTTTAGTCCATGATACGTCGAAGGAAAATACATACTGTTCAAAGTGAACCTTGGTGAAAACACAATGCTTGCACGCTAACTAGTGTCACCTTCTCTAGTCGGTTTTTTTTGGGTTAACCCTTGTCAGCTTAGTCAAGTAGAGTAAGGTGAGGGGGAAAACCTTAACAGGCACGTCAGAGGTACAATAAACTACTTCTCTGCTGGAACAACCTCTTCTGCTCTCAATATGTTGGGATCCATCTTCTACCTCTGAAATGAATAAGTGTTATGCACAATTGAAAAAATCAAAAATGAAAAAAATTAAAAGTGAAAAAATTCAAAATGAAAAATGAATAACGCAAAAGAAGAGAAAGGCTTCTTACATAGGGAGGTGATGCAAGTAACTCCGCTGGGGTACTCACCAGGCTCGCTAGCAGTGGATCCACGCTTGTGTTCCTATGTGACTTCGCCAGGGTACTGTCTAGGCCTACTTGCAGTGAAGCAACACCAAAGATGAAACTAAGACTCTAATGACTATACTGCTTGTGCACCAATATAACCCTCAACTGAAATCGAAACAACTTTGTTTCCTTGGCTTGGAATGTGTGCCAATCTACCAAGAGTGTGGTAGATGCTACATCTTCCAATTAAGCTAGTGTGAAACCAAGATGAGCTTAGAACTGAAAAATACTTCTGGAGGTGTTAGACTTGATTTTCATGAAAAAGGTCCATTCAGAGAGCTAGAGTTCTACCAACGTGTCACCAAGTGTTGTAGCGGCTACAACCACCGTCCAAAATTATTCCTTAGCTTCGTTTTGGTGCCTCCTTACCAACCTTTCACAAAACCTTGTCTTGATTTGTCAAGTACACAAGCTTCAGTGTTTTTCTTGCACAAAGGCATCTTATCGATAGCAACATGATGCATTCCCCTCACAGGGTGTTCACCCAGACTTGGTCCAGCTGCAAGCCAAGTAGCTCCCCCAATAAATTGCACATTTCTAGAGGGAAACCAACCTTCCCTCCAGAAATTGTGAAATCCTCTATGGCAGCTTGTTGGGCTCCAAAAATTGCACAATCCCATCTGGTAGCCTATTGGGTTCCAGAATTGCGCAATTCTTCCAATCAACACTCTTAGTGAAAATTGCGCAATTTTCCCTAGCAGGGCTGCTCAACCCAGAATTTGCGGAAATCTGGGCATCAGTCAGTTGCTTTGCCAAGAAATTGCACAAATCTCCTCAGTATCTAGCCAAGCTCCTAGATAGAAATTTGCATTTCCTTCAAGCAATTGAGCAGCTGCATGCATGAGCAGTTTGGTTGACTAGTTCCACCCGGGACCAAGGAAACTTGACTTGCATGGAATAGAAAAAGACAACATGCAAAAGGCATCCCATGATTTAGGGAGATATTTTTAGCAGTTGGAGGTTACATGCAAAGTTGTTTTAGAAAATTTCCTCCAAGTGTCACTTTTTCCTAGATTTGTGGCATGCACGTCATGAGCTCAAAACTTGTGTATTTGACGCATAAGAGCTCATTATTTCACATCAATCTTGGAGATCTAACATCCCACAACACATCCAAGACTCTTCGACACATTCGGCTTAGCTATTCACAGATAAGTGGCCTCAACTTGTCTTTTTCAGCATTTCTATCACTTTTTGTGTATTCACTTGTGTGAATGCTATTTTCTTGATTTGTTTGAATGATTGATGTCATTTACATGTATACTAGCTTTTCCTAGCTCTCTTTCTGTTTTAATTGCTATCTCACTTTTGTCGCATGTTAGGTCCCTATAATACTAGTGATTCCCCCATTACTATTGTCATTGTATCCCTTATTGTTATTTTTGTGCCCCTATTGTCCCCATAATATTATTATTGTGCCCCATAGAATCCACCTTTTGTTATTTTTGTGCCTTTATACTATTATTGTTAGGTCGGCTTGGTTATATTGTGTCCCCTTAGATTCCTATATATAGAAAGGAGGTTTTTTCATTTGAATCATCCAAGAATTGTTCAATTGTGTAATATAAAGAAGGTTGCCCCCTCGAAGAGGCTGAATTCTAAGGTGTTGATCTATCTTTTCTATCTTTTTGTGAGCTGGTTTCATAACATTTGGTATCAGATCTTTGGATTCTAGGGTTTTTCTGCTCTGAACATGTCAACGTGGCATTTTCGCTATAACTTTTTTTTTGTGACGTTTCAAAAGCCAAAAAAAAAAATTCATTTGAGAAGAAATCATGCTAAACCTCGGGTTTGAATTTTAGATATTGTCTCGCTATATTTTCAGAGATATGATCTGAGGAAGTTAGGGTTTTTTCAAGCTCCATAATTTCATCTAAAATAGGACATCATGGAATTTTCACTATAACTCTTTTGCTACGAAGTTTCAGAAGCTAAAAAAAAACCCGTTTGAGAGGAAATCGGTCTGAATCGCGGCTCCAAATTTCAGATCCTGTCTCACTATATTTTCAGAGATATATTCTAAGGAAGTTAGGGCTTTTGCAAACCCCCGAATTACTTTCCAAATAGGTCACCTTGGGAAAATGATCATAACTTTCTCCCTGAGCATCAGATTAAATTTTTGTAAGAAGTTACAGAAAGAGAACGGATTGTAGTTTTTTGGGTACCATTTTTAGAACCTAAGGTTGAAACAGTGACCAATGGAACGTCGTACAAGTTCGCTCTACTGAACAAGTCTATACTCGGGTCATCGTGGGATATTTGTCATAACTCTTCATTGGAGAATCCAATCTTGATCAGACTTGTGGAGTTAGAAATATTACTTAGAGAGTTACCTTAGGAAGAAATTTCAAACCTTGGAGATCCAAAATTACAGAAATACATCACATTCAATATCAAGCTCCTACAAAGTGAACAAAAAAGGTGTGTAGTTTTTTCTCAATTTTTGCATAAGCTTCGTTTGAAGGAATTCAAAGGGCATAGTGAAAAATTATTATTGGTAATTGATGCCCTGAAGAAAGAAAATGGAAACACCTAGTAAGTAACCTGAAAGCTCTAGCATGACTCAGGAAGAAGAGGAAGAAATGCAACATGATATATCAAAATTACAAGACCAAGTACAACAAATGTCACTTGCACAAAAAGTAACAGAAGCTAAGATGGATGATTTAAAGAAAGACGTAGACACTAAGATGGATGGTTTAAAGAAAGATGTGGAAGATAAGATGGATGGTTTAAAGAAAGGCGTGGAAGCTAAGATGGATGGTTTAAAGAAAGGCATAGAAGCTAAGATGAATGAAGTGGAAGCTAAGATGGATGGCGTGGAAGCTAAGATGGATGGAATGGAAACTAAGATGGACAAATTGAAGATAGATTTGAAGACAGGCATGGAAGATTTGAAGATAGATTTGACAAAGATTCTACAAGAAATGCTTACTAATGGCGAAAGGGTAGTAAAGGAAACTCATGATGAGAACAAAATAAATGTTAATCATGATTTCATAGACTCTAGCATTAGATCAAAGGACCACCATGTTCCAAAGATCGATATGAGGAAGTTTGATAGCAAGGATCCCAGAACATGGATACTACAGATGGAGCAATTTTTTGATCTCCATAATGTGCAAAACACACAAAATGTATGCATTGCAACTTTATATTTGGAACCAAATTAGTTTGTATGGTATCAATGGCTTTGCTCTCATAAACAAATTGTCACTTGGGTTATTTTTATGGATGAAATGATAGCACATTATGAGGATACAAAAAGAAACAATTTTTTTGGCCAATTGATAAAACTCAAACAAAATATTCTTAGGGAATTGCACACCTCTCCCTTAGGAGGGCACTAAGGATTTATAAAAACCTACCACAGGGTTAAGAAGGAATTTTTTTGGGATGGCCTTAAATCGGATATTCAAAAGTTTGTGGCAGAATGTTTTGTTTGACAACAAAATAAAATTGAAACAATTAAGACCCCGAGACTATTACAACCTTTATCCATTTCAAGCCAACGTTGGGAGAAGGTTTTAATGGATTTTATCACAAGTTTACCCAAGTCTGAAGGAAAGAGTGTTATCATGGTGGTAGTTGATAGACTTACCAAGTATGCACACTTTTGTGCAGTATCACATCCATTTAAAGCGAGTATATTTTCTACTGCATTTATGGAAACAATTCAAAAGCTATATGGAAACCCAAAGATTATTGTAAGCGATAGAGATCCCATTTTCACTAGAAATTTTTGGACAAAATTATTTACTTGTCTTGGGACTCAGTTAGCTCATAGCTCATCTTATCATCCTCAATCTAATGGGAACACTGAGATAGTAAATAAATGTTTGGAAGGATATCTTTGTTGCTTTGTATCTGATAAATAGACATAATGGGTCAAATGGTTGCCTCTGGCTGAATGGTGGTATAACAATTCCTTCCATACTGCAACAAAAATGACCCCATTTATGGAACTTTATGGGTATCATCCACCATCCATCACATCATATTTAAGAGAGAATTCTAAGGTTCAAGCAATGGAAGATCACATCGAGAATCAACAACAAGTTTTCCTACTCTTAAAGGATAACCTCACCTTGGCGCATAATAGAATGAAACAGGAGGCAGATCAACATCACAGTGAAAGAAGTTTTGATGTAGGTGATTGGGTATTCCTACGGCTACAACCATATAAACAAATGTCCCTCAAGCAAGCTAAGAAGGATAATAAATTATCACCAAAGTATTATGGTCCGTACAAGGTGTTGCGAAAGATAGGTACTATGGCCTACAAATTGGAGCTTCCTGCAGCTTCCTGAGTGCACCTAGTTTTCCATGTTTCATGCTTAAAGAAGGTTATAGGTGACAAGATTCTAGTTCAAACAATATTGCCAGAACTTGATGAGGAAGGAAAAATCATATTGGAACCTGAAGCAGTCAAAGAAACAAGAACTCGACAGCTACGAAATCGATCAATTTCATAGTATCTCATCAAGTGGAAGAACTTACCCATTACAGATTCCACATCGGAGGATGAGAATTTTATACAAAAGCACCCAAAACTACTCAAGCGTTCAGGACAACACTTTTTTGAAGGAGAGGGGCATGTTAGGTACCTATAATACTAGTGATTCCCCCATTGCTATTGTCATTGTATCCCTTATTGTTGTTGTTGTGCCCCTATTGTCCCCATAATGTTATTATTATGCCCCATAGAATCCCACTAATGTTATTTTTGTGCCTTTATATTATTATTGTTAGGTCGGCTTAGTTATATTGTGTCCCCTTAGACTCCTATATATAGAAAGGAGGTTTTGTCATTTGAATCATCCGAGAATTGTTCATTTGTGTAATGTAAAGGAGGTTGCCCTCTCGAAGAGGCTGAATTCTAAGGTGTTGATCTATCTTTTCTATCTTTTTATGAGCTGGTTTCATAACATCGCATGCATGAAACTATTTTGCATGAACTGTCGTTGATTTGGTGACTCGCTTATCCCACATGCATGTTGATCTGTTTACTAAATCTTTCATTCATGTTTGCATGCAATATCAATCACTTAGTGTCACCATGCATTCACTGTCTTATTTGCTTTCAGCTACCTGTTGGTGAGTCGATCCAACCTTTGCCCCAACTCTGCCTTCACTGAGACATCATTACACAATCTGGGGAAGGCAGGTTCTGCGTTCCTCTCCATAAATGTGCATTTCTGCCCAGCACTGTCCTCCAGGAATGTTTTGTGCATTTCTGAGGGACAGTGACTACTAGCCCAGAAAATTGCACAATGCACTCCCTGAGCCTACAGTCACTCCCAGCTGGAACTGCATATTGCTCAATCCCAACAACCAACAACAAGTCTGGATTGCGCATTGCTCAAATACAGCAGTCAGTCTTACCTCCTAGACAGCCCAGACTGCTTTTTGTGACTCACTTCTTTGAAATCTTATTAACCATTAATTAATTAAAATGTAACTTAATTATTTTATAATATTTAAATTAATTTTATAATAAATATTATTAATTAACAAGTTCAAAATTAATAAATATTGTTAGTTAACAAGTTTAAAATTTTATTAGTCAAATTAAATAACTTTATTCATAAACAAATACAATGAGATAAACTCATTAATAATTAAGTGAAAATTGATTCAAACCATAATTTTTTATTTAATATATATTAAAAATAGTTAGACACTTAAAAAAATTAATATAGATTCATTTAATTATTATATAATTATTTTAATTACATTTGGTAGATAACTATTGTTTTTTACAAAATTTGGTTTAAGTGCATGAAAATGAAATGAATTTTAATAAATAAATTAAATTATAGTAAAAAAGTTATATAATTCTTTTTAATATCTAAATTAAAATGGTTATCAATTTAAATAGCAAATAACTAAGTAAATAAATAAACTCCATTTTTAATATTTATATGTTTTAAAGGAATATATTCAACTTATCTTTCTTATATGTATATATATGGCAATAACAAATACACTTTAAAATATATCTTTCTATACTTTACACATAAAATGTAAAACCTTCTAGACAACTTTGTCAACAAAAACATTATCATACTACATTATTATTATTACTAGGTAGGATTGGATTCTCCACCATGACAATGCGGAATTAAAATTAACAAAATACCTCAATCTACCATTCAGTGAAGCCTAAAATGACTGGATTCTACATCTTAACATTACCTTGAATTCAATAGTTTTACTTTAATTTAGCTATATTTAAACTGAGCAGCATGTACTAGCTACAATATAGAACTTGTTTTATTTTCATTTTAAATGAGATATATGCGAACTCATATATAATCAGACATCTCCCTCATATTGGGTTGTAGAATGCTTCTCGAAATTCTAAGATGTTATGGTAAATAATTTCACATTAATGTTAGAGAAAAATGTTTTTTACAACCCAATATATGGAAGATGCATAATTCTCTATATATTTCATGTGAAGTTGACAAGTAGTATTTATTTATGTGTAAAATATAGCAATTAACATAAACCATGTTGGACATCAGGTATTATTTGGATGGCTAATGGCTACAAATGTGTTGGCATTGATGTCAAAGATCATAAAGGGATATGTGTTGGGTAGTTGGCATTGTCTAACTATTGGCAAGAGTGTTGGCATTGATGTCAACCAGACTAGCATGGATGATTGTGGCAGGAGATGTTGGATTTGATGTTCCCTAGCGTAGCTGTGTTGGTAATTACGCTAGTTTGATGTGCTTGATGTGTCAAGGCTAGGGGGAGTCCTATGGTTGTTGCAATATCTGGTAGAGAATCACCATAGTAGCAGGCTTATAGGAGAAGCCATAAAAAGAAGACTATGATGGTTGGGAGTCCCAAACTTTGGAGGATTTTTTGCCTCAAGAGATCATCTTAGATACTCTTGAAGATAAAATAGTTGGCAAGTGCATGGAAAGACCTCTCCAATGGTATGTACAACCTTGAAAAATTTCTCTCAAGAGAAGGTGCTAGGCACAAGAAGAAGGGTCAAGGAGCAAAGAACAACAAAGAGTTTGCAGCCATTTTTCAGGCAGAAAATGGGCTCAAAGACTACATCGGACCTTATACACCGGAAAGTTCTATGAAAGAGATTTCCAACGATATGTGGAAGTCTGCAAATGGTCTCCTCGATCAGCAGTTATTCCCAGTCAAAGTATGGTGACATAAATCAATGAAAGCAGAGCTAAAAGGTGATTGGAGGCATCTTGGTGTATAGACAAAGTTGGCAACAATTCAAAAATCAGTGAGATGGTGGTGGAACCTCGGAACTCCGTAACCTCAATGTAATTCCTTTTTAAGAAAGTTATGATCAGATACCACAGCAGCATGGCCGCATTTCAGACCCTGAATTTTGGGACCTCAGAAATAGGGCAACAGACGAAATTGGTATATTGGAGCAGGCAAAAAATTGGGACCTGATTTAGGAAGGACTGAGAAGGCAACATATCAGAATCTCATAGAAGGTGAATTTCATAATTTTGGATATTGGAATATTGTAATTTCTTAATAATTAATTTCTTTTGAAAGCACCGAGGGTTGCGAGGAATAAAAAAATTACAAAGGAAATTTGTTGCAAAACTAAAGAAATAGGGACCCTTTCTCTCTCCTCCGATAGGACACATGGTAGCAGGTGATTTTCCCCTAGGAGATGACAATTGTAGATGATGTCATCATGATATGGATATATGGAGGACACATGGTAGTCAAATTCAACATTTTGAGTGGCCTAATAGGGAAAATCTAAGTGACATGTGTCACCACTAAGGAGACACCACATGGAGATGATGACATCAGAACGACATCATCTCAAAGGTCTGAATATCAAAGGTCAGAGATCTCGTAACTCACCTGCAATTACAATTTGAAAAAGCTCCGATGAATGAGCCTATAATTTTGATTGGTGGTTGGTCATGAGGACCCAAATAACTAAGGGTGTAGAGAAGGCTCACACATAAGTGCTATGGAGAATACTGGAGGTTGGGGATTTCGTAACCCCTCTGCAATTCTGTTTTCAAAAATTTATGATATAGGGAGCTTTCGATGTGGATTGGCATTTGGTAATGGACACCTAAAGAACCAAGGGCACATAACAAGGCTAGCACCTAAGTGCTATGGCGAATATCGAATAACGATGATTTCGTAACTACGTTGTAATTTCCTTTAAAAAGGTTATGCTATGAGGGAGCTTTGATGTATTGGCTCTTGGTTGAGGAAACTAAAAGAGCCAAGGGAAGAGAGAAAATACACAAGAAGATAGGCTCGCAGAAGGAGCCTAAAGGCCTTATCACCTAAGTTCTATGATGATGGTCATAGGCAGCGGTCCTATGGTGGAGATACGATAAGGAGCTAAGAAGTAGGGGATAAAGGCCAATAAGAATATTGTAATATCATAACATCTTATTAATAGATTTACGATATATTCTAGTTTTGAAATTTCACTATCGTAAAATTTTACGAATTTTCAGCTCCAATATTGCATCACAAAGGTATTGAAGGACGGTTGAGTTAGTAGTTGAAGAGTAAACCAGCTCAGAGGATTTTGATCTGAAATGGTAAAGGCTTCTTGTCATCTTACAAGAACCTCTCCCACTCCAAAGCTTATTAATTTCAAAGATCTAGCTTATGATTAACCAATTGCGAAATTAATAACTTAAAAAAGTTGTATGTTATGTTTTTTTTAGACTATTTATATGCTTTAAGTTTATTTGCTTGAATTGATATGAAACATATAACAGAAAATAAATCAGCACATACAATGCAAGAAATAAACAAACACATAAGACAACAATATAATATAGAGTTCACCCTAATATCTTGGGCTACATCTCCTTGAGTTCTAGTCAACTCGACTAGGCGCTTTGGGATTATGGCTGAATTCTTTTACAAGCTCCATGCTCAAATCCATTGGCTTAAAACTGAACCTATGTGTTTAGAATACCATCTTACCCCTGGTTGTCCTCACTCGGCAAATAGATCTAGGCTTCTCTGGACTTGACTCCTTCAGTTAGTGCTCTGAGCTTCTTGAGCTTCTGGCTTCTCTGACTCCCTTAGAATTTTGTATTGTCTCTGGAACTCCTTCTTCCGTCTTCAACACACTCTGGCCACCAGCAACAACTTGATCATTTGATCTCTTTGTTGTTCTGCAACTTCATTACAGCCCAGGGCTCTTAGAAGTCTGCGCTGAGCTCTCTGGCTCTCAGCTCTCTGGCTCATCTGGCTCTGGCTCTCTTAGCTATCTGGCTCTGTTCTTCTGGCTCTGCCTCCAACCTCCGGTGGCTCTACCTCTGCTCAGCCCTCTGGCTTCAAAGCTCTCAGGCTTTCTAGCTCTCAGCTCTTGCAACGAGCTTATGGTTTCGCTTTACCTCCAAGCGACTCCCAGCTTTCAATTTTTAGCTCCCTCTGTCAATTGTGCTCTCTGGAATTTTGAAATGAATCCTTTGACTTTGCGGCTTCCACAGTCGTTCCTCTGTCCCTTTGATAATGAGGAATCATTCTTTTTCCCGACTCTGCCTCTTCGTGCTTCAAAATTCATCCCTGTTACAGAAATGCCTGCCTGCAGCGTGGCACAAGGAATGATGGTTGTTTCCAATGGAAAATGAACCAGTGGCCTCTTTCTGAATGAAATCCACGAAATAACGCATTTCTGGCTCGTAACAGAAATACACAGGAAAAACACTATCCGACACAAAAACTAGACTTCAAATAGAATACAACCACATCTATAAACATATTGGGTCCATGATTCCATCGTAAAGCACAATCGCATGGCGTATTGGCCAAAAAGCCCAATACACGAGAAATACACAAAAATCCCATAATTTCAGATTTCAAAACTTATGAAATCGTGCTTATGAACTCCATCGAGTCGGCCCCTTTATCGCTTATCACAATCGCAGCGGTCCCGGGGTATTCCCTTTGACTATGTTGATTGGTGATCCACTGATTCACCGACCACCGATATCGCACATCGCATATCACATTGGTAGGGTTTATGCCTCTGCTCCTCCGATCGTCGATCATCGCAATCGCTTCATCGCATATCGCTCTGCCTGGGGTCTTGATATCGGTCGATGGCCTACCTCCGATGCGATAAGTCAGAGGTTGTAATTGGGGTTCCTTCTGCCTTTGCCTTAAGTCCTTCCCTTTGGCACATTTGTGATGCGATTTCTTCAATGAGCCTTTTACGCCATTTTTATAAGAATTTTCCTCCTTTTCAAAGGACAATGGCAATCTTCTTTCTGCGATAACTTCTTCATACCAAGTCCATTTTAGCCCATTCAAATTGCATTATATTCATATTGAAACGATCTATGTAATGGGACTATTTTTAGAATAATCATTTGACTTTCATTTTTGAGTGAAAAGTCATCTCGGATCATTTTCTGATCACGCCTTCCCACTAAAAAGCTTTTGGTCTCCAAAAGACTGATATACTGATCTGAACAGTAAATGAGAGTAACAACACCCTCTTCTTTCAGCCTCCATACACTTGCGTTGCATAGTGCCTCTGAACCAAAGCCTTTGACCACTCTCTTTCCTGGATGTGCTGGTCCTCTTAGGAAGAACTGTTTTCCTCCTTGACTTCATGTAGAACTCCTACTGCGAAGGTTACCGAAGGTAGTTTGAACTTCTCTTCCTTGATCATTGATCCAAGGTGGCTCAAACCAATGCAAAGTTACATCTGCTTCATAAAATTTTCATTTTTACCTGTTTGGCATACTGTCAATAACAACTGTTAACAACAACAGGATTACAGACAACAACTGGATGGCCTAAACTCCTACTTCCACAAAAGAAACAGATTTCACATCTTGTGAACACCTCCATGTCTTTACATCTGCATACAAATGATTGACTAGATAACAAGCCAATAAAACATGCCTTTAAAACAATTGACCCTTTAGGTCAAGCATGTGGAAAAATATCTTTAGAATTCTTTTTCAAAGATGAAATAATTCATCATTATCTCCATCTTGGAGACCAAATCAACTTTTCTCAAGTCAATATTGCATTACATGCATGTCAAAGCAATCAACCCTTCAAGTGAATTACACATACATGTTCAAATACAAGGAAATCATCAACATCCCTGTGTTCATGCATATCATTCTCATGCACACATTTCATCCTTCAACATTCACTTAAGCACAATATACTTTCGAAGTTGAAATGAATATAATGTTGCAGCAACAAAGTGAGTCTCCTACTCAACTATTTCCATTCACCTTCTTGGTAAAAACCTGCAACTTGCATTCCATTAACAAAGAAATGCAAATAGATGCAACTTGATATAATGCATCTTCAAAAAGACATGCAATCTTAATTGGATAAGAATTCTAACCATTTCTTACCAATCCATTTCAAAGGTAGGATGTTTGTCTACACATCAGCATCAACATGTGAATCATCTTGAAACACATCATTCATGGAATATTTCTTTCCATTCCTGCCATCTTCTCTTTCCACCTTCTTCAAGTTTTGTGGACACATTGTTGGATTCAGAGTCCAACACTTTTCAGCAATGTGTCCATGCTTATGGCAGTAAGTGCAACACATGTGCGTCCTCTTGACAGCATGATTTTCCTTGTCCAATGGACCTTTAGCTTCTTGCTTCCTTCCCTTCAAAAGTTTCCTGTATGTGGCCATTCTCTTCAAACATCTAGAAACATTATGGTTATCCAAACCACAAAAGGAACATGCAATTCTTTTCCCATACTTATGTGGAAATTTACCATGCTGAACATAATCGAAAGGAATATGATTAGAACTGGATTTATACCTTTCTCTTTCACCTTTATTGCCTTCATGAGGAGGTGAATTGAATGAAGAAGTAGCTCCCTTTGGAACACCATCAACCTCTTCAATGGTTTTATAGTTTCCACAACTCTCTGTTTCAAGTGCATGCTTACGAACACTTGCATCCTGCAAATGATGTTTCAAGCTATTGCATTCCCCAAGAATACAGTCTTCACACTCTTGAGGTAGAAGACCTGAAATGAAACTCCTTGGAACTGTTTCAATTGTCTTCATGGCAGCTTTGGAACTTTCTCCATAATAGTGTCCATAGCCAAGACCCAAATACTTAGGCCTTTCCCCAACCATTATTGGCTCAACAATACCTTGTGCATGTTTTCCCAAGCCTTTTCCTTCATAGCCCATCTTGGACATTAACTTGGAACCTATTGCTCTGGTATGTTTTTCAAAAGAACCAATATAAACATTCTTAGAAGAATTTGAAGACAAACAGGAATTGTTTACCACTTCTTCAAGCTGATACTTGACCAAGGCTTCTTTGGCAACAAAGAGCAGTGTCTCCAACTCATGCATCCTTTCCAGGTTCATATTTGCAATATGAAGTTGCCTATCCATTTCCTCCAATTTCTCAAAAAGCAACTACTTCTCGTCCTCCACGGAATTCAACTGCTCTCTAAGTATGGTGCTCTTCCTTCCATCCTGATACATTTCTCTCACCTTGTCCATCATGATGAACAAGTGTTGCTTCATGTCTTCATCAAAGAATCTTGTGATGGAGGAGGAATCTAAGGATTCACTTGTAGAAGTTGTCATTATGCCAATGAACAAAAGAACTTCAAACAAGACTAACAAAGAGCTTATTCAAGCAACCTTTTGCAACAAACCTCTTGTGCCTCAAGGATTACTTTGAGGTCCTTTGGGATAAGAAGAATGCCTTCAGCCCTTCTTCCTTCTTGTCCTCTCTTGGACTTAGCTATCAACAGCTTTCCCTTCACCTCTACAAACTCAAACAATAGTTAGTTTGCAACAAGCATACAATCAATCAGACAATCAATCCTTGACTGCCCAAACACCTTTCAGACAAGAAATCTTTTGCTCTATCAATCAAGCATTCTGATTTGATACCACTTGCTCTGATATAACTAGATTTGATATCACCTTCTTTGAAGGTGGGGTTAATAAACCTTAAGATCCGATACCACCTGATTTGAAATGGGGCGCTAAAGGCTTCTTGTCAGCTTACAAGAACCTCTCCCACCCCAAAGCTTATTAATTTCCAAGATCTAGCTTATGATTAATCAATTGTGGAATTAATAACTTGAAAGTGGTGTATGCTATGTTTGTTTTTAGACTGTTTATATGCTTTAAGTTTATTTGCTTGAACTGATATTAAACATATAACAGAAAATAAAGCAGCAAATACAATGATGCAAATAAACAAACACATAAGACAACAATATAATATGGAGTTCACCCTAATATCTTGGGCTACATCTCCTTGAGCTCTAGTCAACTCAACTAGGCTCTTTGGGATTATGGCTGAATTCTTTTACAAGCTCCACAGTCAACTCCATTGGTTTACAACTGAACCTATGGGTTTAGAATACCATCTTACCCCTGGCTGTCCTCACTCTGCAGACAGATCTAGGCTTTTCTGGACTTGACTCCTTCAGTTAGTGATCTGAGCTTCTTGAGCTTCTGGCTTCTCTGACTCCCTCAGAATTTTTTATTGTCTTTGGAACTCCTTCTTCCACCTTCAGCACACTCTGGATACCAGCACCACCTTGATCATTTGATCTCTTTGCTGTTCTATAACTTCATTAGAGCCAATGGCTCTTAGAAGTCTACTTTGAGCTCTCTGGCTCTACGACTCTGGCTCTCTAGCTAACTAGCTCTGGCTCTCAGCTCTCTAGCTCATCTATCTCTGGCTCTCTTAGCTATCTAGCTCTGTCTGTTTGGCTTTGCCTCCAACCTCTGGTGGCTTTGCCTCTGCTCGACCTTCTGGCTCCGAAGCTCACAATCTTTCTAGATCTCAGCTCTTGCAGTGAGCTTCTGGTTTTGCTTTATCTCCAAGTGACTCCCAGCTTTCAGTTTTTAGCACCCTCTGTCAATTGTGCTCTCTAGCTTTTGGAAAGCCATCCTTTGACTCTGCAGCTTCCACATCCGTTCCTCTGTCCCTTCAATCATGAGGAATCATTCGTTTTCCCAGATCTACCTCTTTTCACTTCAAAACGCATCCTTGTTATAGAAACGCCCGCCTGCAGTGTGGCACAAGGAATGATGGTTGTTTCCAATGGAAAATGAACTGGCGACCTCTTTCCAAATGAAATCCATGAAATAACGCATTTATGGCTCGTAATGGAAATAACAGGAAAAACACTATCTGGCACAAAAACTGGACTTCAAATAGAATGCAACCGCATCTATAAACCTATCGGGTCTGCCATTCCATCACAAATCGCAATCGCATGGCGTATTGGCCAAAAAACCCAATACACGGGAAATACACAGAAATCCCGTAATTCCGGATTTCAAAACTTATGAAATCACGCTTATAAACTCCATCGGGTCCACCCCTTTATCGCTTATTGCAATCGCAGTGGCCCCGGGGTCTTCCCTTCAATTATGCTAATTGCCGATATCGCATATCGCATATCGCATCGGTGGGGTCTATGCCTCTGCTCCTCCGATCGTCGATCATCGCATTCGCTTCATCTTATTGATCGCATATCACATATCGCTATGCCTGGGGTCCCGATATCGGGTGAAGGCTACCTTCGATGTGACAAGTCAGAGGTCGCAATCAGGGTTCCTTCCGCCTTTGCCTTAAGTCCTTCCCTTTGGAACATTTGCGATGCGATTTCATCAATGAGCCTTTTAGGCCATTTTTATAAGAATTTGCCTCCTTTTCAAAGGACAATGGCAATCTTCTTTCTACGATTACTTCTTCATCCGAAGTTCATTTTAGCCCACTCAAATTGCATTAGATTTAGATTGAAAAGATCTATACAATGGGACTATCTTAATAAGGATCCTTTGAATTTCATTTTTGAGTGAAAAGTCATCTAGGATCATTTGCTGATCAGATTTGGTCACTAGAATAAATAACGAATGTCAAAGACTGTTGGGGCAAGGCAGAAAGGACCACGATTCTCAGAGAAGAGTGTTGGGCATGTCTCAAGCTGAAATAAACTTCCTCTGATCTCCTGTGCATGCCTCATTAAATTAAATGATGAACTAATAAGTCACTTCAAAGTACCTGTCAAGATTTGTGAGCCATGAATAAGCATGGAGAGCCTTGTTGTAGTGTGCAGTTTGATTGATAATTAATTTTGAATATGGAGAAATGCTCAGATCCCCATTCTCGGTGGTTAATGAGGTAGCAGTGGCCTAGTTGGACGTAAACAACATAATGGAAATCCATACATGAGTACACTCCCGGGCAATGTGGATGACAACGGAGGCAACATCGGCCAGTGTGTAGCACAGGAACAAACCCAATATTGCAGTATAGCAATAGGGGGAAAGTGATCTGATTTGGAAAATTAGTTTTGCTGTGCTAAAATTCCTTTTCAAAATATATTAAATGTGCTTGAGGATTTATGAAATTATTTTCAAATATAAACATGGGCTTTTGAGTGTTTTTATGTAATTTTTATGTGCAAATTAACATATAAAAAAATGACTAAACAAAAACATTATCATACTACATTATTATTATTACTAGGTAGGATTGTATTCTCCACCATCACAATGCGGAATTACAAATAACAAAATACCTCAATCTACCATTTAGTGAAGCCTAAAATGATTGTATTCTACATCTTAACATTAACTTGAATTCAATATTTTTACTTTAATTTAGCTATATTTAAACTGAGCAGCATGTACTAGCTACAATATAGAACTTGTTTTATTTTTCTTTTAAATGAGATATGTGCCAAATCATATATAATCACACATCTCCCACATATTGGGTTGTAGAATGCTTCTCGAAATTCTAAGATGTTATGGTAAATAATTTCACATTAATGTTAGAGAAAAATGTTTTTTTACAACCCAATATAGGCAAGATGCATAATTCTCTATATACTTCATGTGAAGTTGAAAAGTAGTATTTATTTATGTGTAAAATATAACAATTAAAATAAACCATGTTGGACATCAGGCATTATTTGGATGGCTAATGGCTACAAATGTGTTGGCATTGATGTCAAAAATCATAAAGGGAGATGTGTTGGGTAGTTGGCATTGTCTAACTATTGGCAAGAGTGTTGGCATTGATGTCAACCAGACTAGCATGGATGATTGTGGCAGGAGATGTTGGCTTTGATGTTCCCTACCCTAGTTGTGTTGGTAATTAGGCTAGTTTGATGTGCTTGATGTGTCAAGGCTAGGGGGAGTCCTATGGTTGTTGCAGTCTCTAGTAGAGAATCACCATAGTAGCAGGGTTATAGGAGAAGCCATAAAAAGAAGACTATGATGGTTGGGAGTCCCAAACTTTGGAGGATTTTTTTCCTTAAGAGATCATCTCAAATACTCTTAAAGATAAAATAGTTAGTGAGTGCATGGAAAGACCTCTCCAATGGTATGTGGAACCTTGAAAATTTTCTTTGAAGAGAAGGTTCTAGGCACAAAAAGAAGGGTCAAGGAGCAAAGAAGAACAAAGAGTTTGTAGCCATTTTTCAGGTAGAAAATGCGCTCAAAGACTACATCGGACCTTATACACTGGAAAGTTCTATGAATGAGATTTCAAATGGTATGTGGAAGTATCCAAATGGCCTCCTCGATAAGGATGTATACCCGGTCAAAGTATGGTGACATAAATCAATGAAAGCAGAGCTAAAAGGTGATTGGAGGCATCTTGGCGTATAGACAAAGTTGGCAACAATTCAAAAATCAGCGAGATGGTGGTGGAACCTCGGAACTTCATAACCTCAATGTAATTCCTTTTTAAGAAAGTTATGATCAGATACCACAGAAGCATGGCCGCATTTCAGACCCTGAATTTTGGGACCTCAGAAATAGGGCAGCTAACGAAATCGGTATATTGGAGCAGGCAGAACATTGGGACCTAATTTAGGAAGGACTGAGAAGGCAACATATTAGAATCTCATAGAAGGTGAATTTCAGAATTTTGGAGATTGGAATCTTGTAATTTCTTAATAATTAATTTCTTTTGAAAGCACTGAGGGTTGCGAGGAATAAGAATTATAAATGAAATTTGCTGCAAAACTAAAGAAGTAGGGACCCTTTCTCTCTCCTCCAATAGGACACATGGTAGCAAGTGATTTTCCCTCAGGAGATGACAATTGTAGATGATGTCATCATGACATGGATATATGGAGGACACATGGTAGTCAAATTCAACATTTTGAGTGGCCTGATAGGGAAAATCTAAGTGACATTGTGTCACCACTAAGGAGACACCACATGGAGATGATGACATCAGTATGACATCATCTCAAAGGTCTGAATATTAGAGGTCAGAGATCTCTAACTCGCCTACAATTACAATTTGAAAAAGCTTCGATGAACGAGGCTATAATTTTGATTAGTGGTTGGTCATGAGGACCCAAATAACTAAGGGTGTAGAGAAGGCTCACACATAAGTGCTATGGAGAATACTGGAGGTTGAGGATTTTGCAACTCCTGTGCAATTCCTTTTTCAAAAATTTATGATATAGGGAGCTTTCGATGTGGATTGGTGTTTGGTCATGGACACCCAAAGAACCAAGGGCACATAACAGGTCTAGCACCTAAGTTCTATGGCGAATATCAGATGACGATGATTTCGTAACTCCATTGTAATTTCCTTTTAAAAAGGTTATGCTACGAGGGAGCTTTGATGTATTGTCTCTTGGTTGAGGAAGCTAAAAGAACCAAGGGCGGAGAGAAAATACACAAGGAGATAGGCCCGCAGAAGGAGCCTGAAGGCCTTATCACCTAAGTTCTATGATGATGGTCACAGGCAGCGGTCCTATGGTGGAGATGCGATAAGGAGATAAGAAGTAGGGGCTAAAGGCCAATAAGAATATTTTAATATCATAGCATCTTATTAATAGAGTTACGATATATTCTCGATCTGAAATTTCACTATCGTAAAATTTTACGAGATTTTCGGCTCCGATATTGCATCACAAAGGTATTGAAGGATGGTTGAGTCAGAAGTTGAAGAGTAAACGAGCTTAGAGGAGTTTGATCTGAAATGGGGCACGAAAGGCTTCTTTTCAGCTTACAAGAACCTCTCCCACTCCAACGATTATTAATTTCCAAGATCTAGCTTATGATTAACTAATTGTGGAATTAATAACTTGAAAGAGGTGTATGCTATGTTTGTTTGTAGATTGTTTATATGCTTTAAGTTTATTTTCTTGCACTGATATAAAACATATAATAGCAAATAAAGTAGCAAATACAATGCAACAAATAAAAAAACACATAAGACAACAAAATAATATGGATTTCACCCTAATATCTTGGGCTAAGTCTCCTTGAGCTCTAGTCAACTCAACTAGGCTCTTTGGGATTATGACTGAATTATTTTACAAGCTCCACGCTCAACTCCATTGGTTTACAACTGAACCTATGGGTTTAGAATATCATCTTACCCCTGGTTGTCCTCACTCTGCAAACAGATCTAGGCTTCTCTGGACTTGACTCCTTCAGTTAGTGCTCTGAGCTTCTTGAGCTTCTGGCTTCTCTGACTCCCTCAGAATTTCGTATTGTCTCTGGAACTCCTTCTTCCATCTTCAACACACTCTGGACACCAGCAATACCTTGATCATTTGAGGTCTTTGCTGTTCTGCAACTTCATTACACCCCATGGCTCTTAGAAGTCTGCTCTAATCTCTCTGGCTCTATGGCTCTAGCTCTCTAGCTAACTAGCTCTGGCTCTCAGCTCTCTAGCTCATCTATCTCTGGCTCTCTTAGCTATCTGGCTCTGTCCATTTGGCTCTGCCTCCAACCTCTGGTGGCTCTGCCTCAGGTCGGCCCTCCGGCTTCGAACCTCTCAGGATTTCTAGCTCTCAGCTCTTGTAGTGAGCTTCTGGTTTTGCTTTACCTCCAAGCGACTCCCAGCTTTCAGTTTTCAGCTCCCTTTATCATTTGTGCTCTTTGGCTTTTTGAAAGGCATCCTTTGACTCTGCGGCTTCCACAACTATTCCTCTGCCCCTTCAATCATGAGGAATCATTCTTTTCCCCGACTCTACCTCTTCGCGCTTCAAAACGCCCGCCTGTAACGTGGCACAAGAAATGATGGCTATTTCCAATGGAAAATGAACCAGTGGCCTCTTTCCAAATGAAATCCATGAAATAACTTATTTCCAGCCCGTAATGGAAATACAAAGGAAAAACACTATTAGATGCAGAAACCGAACTTCAAATAAAATGCAACCGCATCTATAAACCTATCGGTTCCGCCATTCCATCGCAAACTGCAATCACATGGCATATTGGCGAAAAAACCCAATACACAGGAAATACAAAGAAATCTCGTAATTCCGGATTTAAAAACTTATGAAATCGCGCTTATGAACTCCATCAGGTCTGCCCCTTTCTCACTTATCACAATTGCAGCGGCCCCGGGGTCTTCCCTTCGAATATGCTGATCGCCAATCTGTCGATCCACTGATCGCCGATATCGCACATCGCATATCGCATCAGCGGGGTCTATGCCTCTACTCCTCCAATCACTGATCATCGCAATCGCTTCATCGCATTGATCGCATATCACATATCGCTCTGCCTGGGGACCCGATATCGGGCGAAGGCCTACCTCCGATGTGATAAGTTAGAGGTCCCAATCGGTGTTCCTTCCACGTTTGACTTAAGTCCTTCCCTTTGGCACATTTGTGATGCAATTTCTTCAATGATCCATTTAAGCCATTTTTATAAGAATTTGCCTTCTTTTAAAAGGACAATGGCAATCTTCTTTCTGCGATAACTTCTTCATCCGAAATTCATTTTAGCCCATTCAAATTGCATTAGATTCAGATTGAAAAGATCTATGCAATGGGACTATTTTCAGAAGCATACTTTGACTTTCATTTTTGAGTGAAAAGTCATCTAGGATCATTTTCTGATCACGCCTTCTCACTAAAAAGCTTTTTGTGGTCCAAAACACTGATATACTGATCTGAATAGTAAATGAGAGTAACAACACCCTCTTCTTTCAGCCTCCATACACTTGCCTTGCATAGTTCCTCTGAACCAAAGCCTTTGACCACTCTCCTTCCTGGATGTGCTGGTCCTCTTGGGAAGAATTATTTTCCTCCTTGAATTCATGCAAAACTCATGCTAAGAAGGTTACAGAAGGTAGTTTGAACTTCTCTTCCTTGATCATTGATCCAAGCTGGCTCAAACCAATTTGAAGTTGCATCTGCTTCACAAAATTTTCATTTGTACCTGTTTAGCATACTGTCAACAATAACAGGATTATAGACAACGACTGGATGGCATAAACTCATGCTTCAACAAAAGAAACAGATTTCACATCTTGTGAACACCTCCATGTCTTTACATCTGCATACAAATGATTGACTAGATAACAAGCCAATAAAACATGTCTTTAAAACAATTGATCCTTCAAGTCAAGCATGTGGAAAAATATCTTTAGAATTCTTTTTCAAAGATGAAATACTTCATCATTATCTCCATCTTGGAGACCAAATCAACTTTTATCGAGTCAATATTGCATTACATGCATGTCAAAGCAATCAACCCTTCTAGTGAATTACACATACATGTTCAAATACAAGGAAATCATCAACATCACTGTGTCCATGCATATCATTCTCATGCATGCATTTCATCCTTCAACTTTTGCTTAAGCACACTGTACTTTCGAAGCTGAAATGAATATAATGTTGAAGCAACAAAGTGAGTCTCCTACTCAACTTTTTCCATTCACCTTCTTGGTAAAAACTTGCAACTTGCATTCCATTAACAAAGAAATGCAAATAGATGCAACTTGATATAATGCATCTTAAAAAAGACATGCAATCTTAATTGGATAAGAATTCTAACCATTTCTTACCAATCCATTTCAAAGGTAGGACCTTTGTCTGCACATCAGCATCAACATGTGAATCATCTTGAAACACATCATTCATGGAATCTTTCTTTCCATTCCTGCCATTTTCTCTTTCCACCTTCTTCAAGTTTTGTGGAAGCATTGTTGGATTCAGAGTCCAACACTTTTCAGAAATGTGTCCTTTCTTATGGAAGTAAGTGCAACACATATGCGTCCTCTTGACAGCATGATTTTCCTTGTCCAGTGGACCTTTAGCTTCTTGCTTCCTTTCCTTCAAAAGTTTCATGTATGTGGCCATTCTCTTCCAACATATAGAAACATTATGGTTATCCAAACCACAAAAGGAACATGCAATTATTTTCCCATACTTATGTGGAAATTTACCATGCTGAACATAATCGAAAGGAATATGATTAGAACCAGATTTATACCTTTCTCTTTCACCTTTATTGCCTTCATGAGCAGGTGAATTGAATGAAGAAGTAGCTCCCTTTGGAACACCATCAACCTCTTCAATGGTTTCAAAGTTTCCATAACTCTCTGGTTCAACTGCATGCTTACGAACACCTACATCCTGCAAATGATGTTTCAAGCTATTGTATTCCCCAAGAATACAATCTTCACACTCTTGAGGTAGAAGACCTGAAATGAAACTCCTTCTTGAAACTGTTTCAATTGTCTTCATGGTAGCTTTGGAACTTTCTCCATAAGACTGTCCATAACCAAGACCCAAATACTTAGGCCTTTCCTCAACAATTATTGGCTCAAAAATACCTTGTGCATGTTTGCCCAAGCCTTTTCCTTCATAGCCCATCTTGGACATTAACTTGGAACCTATGCCTCTGGTATGTTTCTAAAAAGAACCAATATAAACATTCTTAGAAGAATTTGAAGACAAACAGGAATTGTTTACCTCTTCTTCAAGCTGATACTTGACCAAGGCTTCTTTGGCAACAAAGAGATGTGTCTCCAACTCATGCATCCTTTCCAAGTTCATATTTTCAATATGAATTTGCCTATCCATTTCCTCCAATTTCTCAAAAAGCAACTGCTTCTCTTCCTCCCTGGAATTCAACTGCTCTCTAAGTATGCTACTCTTCCTTCCATCCTGATACATTTCTCTCACCTTGTCCATCATGATGAACAAGTGTTGCTTCATGTCTTCATCAAAGAATCTTGTGATGAAGGAGGAATCTGAGGATTCACTTGTAGAAGTTGTCATTATGCCAATGAACAAAAGAACTTCAAATAAGACTAACAAAGAGCTTATTCAAGCAACCTTTTGCAACAAACCTCTTGTGCTTCAAGGATTACTTTGAGGTCCTTTGGGATAAGAAGAATGCCTTCAGCCCTTCTTCCTTCTTGTCCTCTCCTGGACATAGCTATCAGTAGTTTTCCCTTCACCTCTTCAAACTCAAACAATAGTCAGTCTGCAACAAGCATACAATCAATCAGATAATCAATCCTTGACTGCCCAAACACCTTTCAGACAAGAAATATTTTGCTCTGTCAATCAAGCATTCTGATCTCATACCACTTGCTCTGGTATAACCAGCTTTTATATCACCTTCTTTGAAGGTGGGATTAATCAACCTTAAGCTTCGATACCACCTGATCTGAAATGGGGCACTAAAGGCTTCTTGCCAGCTTACAAGAACCTCTCCCACTCCAAAGCTTATTAATTTCCATGATCTAGCTTATGATTAACCAATTGTGGAATTAATAACTTGAAAGAGGTGTATGCTATGTTTGTTTTTAGAATGTTTATATGCTTTAAGTTTATTTTCTTGAACTGATATGAAACATATAACAACAAATAAAGCAACAAATACAATGCAGCAAATAAACAAACACATAAGACAACAATATAATATGGAGTTCACCCTAATATCTTGGGCTACGTCTCCTTGAGCTCTAATCAACTCCACTAGGCTCTTTGGGATTATGGCTCTTTAGAATACCCTCTTACCCCTAGCTGTCCTCACTCTACAGATAGATCTAGGCTTCTCTGGACTTGACTCCTTCAGTCAGTGCTCTGAGCTTCTTGAGCTTCTGGCTTCTCTGACTCCCTCAAAATTTTGTATTGTCTCTGGAACTCCTTCTTCCATCTTCAGCACACTTTGGACACTAGCAACAACTTGATCATTTGATCTCTTTGTTGTTCTGCAACTTCATTACAGGCCATGGCTCTTAGAAGTCTACTCTAAGCTCTCTGGCTCTACCACTCTAGCTCTCTAGCTAACTGGCTCTAGCTCTCAGCTCTCTAGCTCATCTCGCTCTAGCTCTCTTAGCTATTTGGCTTTGTCCATCTGGCTTTGGCTCCAACCTCTGGTGGCACTGCCTCTGCTCAGCACTCTGGCTCCGAAGCTCTCAGGCTTTCTAGCTCTCAGCTCTTACAGTGAGCTTCTGGTTTCGCTTTACCTCCAAGCAACTCCAGCTTTCAGTTTTTAGCTCCCTCTGTCAATTGTGTTCTCTAGCTTTTTGAAAGGCATCCTTTAACTGTGCGGCTTCCACAGCTGTTCCTCTATCCCTTCAATCATGAGGAATCATTATTTTTCCCGGCTCAGCCTCTTCGCGCTTCAAAACGCATCCTTGTTACAGAAACGCCCGCCTGCAGCGTGGGACAAGGAATGATGGCTTTTTGTAATGGAAAATGAACCAACGGCCTCTTTCCGAACGAAATCCATGAAATAATGCATTTCTAGCTCGTAATGGAAATACACAGGAAAAACACTATTGGGCACAAAAACTGGACTTCAAATAGAATGCAATCGCATCTATAAACCTATCGGGTCTGCCATTCCATCGCAAATCATAATCACATGGCGTATTAAAAAAAAAACCCAATACACGGGAAATACACAGAAATCCTGTAATTCCAGATTTCAGTACTTATGAAATCGTGCTTATGAACTCCATCGGGTCCGCCCCTTTAATGCTTATCGCAATTGCAGTGGCCCCGGGGTCTTCCCTACGACTATGCCGATCGGCGATATCGCACATCACATATCGCATCAGTGGGGTCTATGACTCTGCTCCTCCAATCATCGATCATCGCAATCACTTCATTGCATTGATCGCATATCGCATATCGCTCTGCCTGGGGTCCCGATATCGAGTGAAGGCCTACCTCCGATGCGATAAGTCGGAGGTCGCAATCGGGGTTCCTTCCACCTTTGCCTTAAGTCCTTCCCTTTAGCACATTTGCGATGTGATTTCATTAATGAGCCTTTTAGGCCATTTTTATAAGAATTTGCCTCATTTTCAAAGGACAATAGCAATCTTCTTTCTATGATAACTTCTTCATTCGAAGACCATTTTAGCCCATTAAAATTGTATTAGATCTAGATTGAAAAGATCTATGCAATGGGACTATTTTCAAAAGCATCCTTTGACTTTAATTTTTGAGTGAAAAGTCATTTGGGATCATTTTCTAATCAGAGTTGGTCACTAGAACAAATAACGAATGTCAAAGACTGTTGGGGCAAGGCAGAAAGGACCACGATTCTCAGAGAAGAGTGTTGGGCATGTCTCAAGCTGAAATCAACTTCCTTTGATCTCCTATGCATGCCTCACTAAATTAAATGATGAACTAAGAAGTCATGTCGAAGTATCTATCAAGATTTGTGAGCCATGAATAAGCATGGAGAGCCTTTTTGTAGTGTCCAGTTTGATGATAATTAATTTTGAATATGGAGAAATGCTCAGATCCCCATTCTCGATGGTTAATGAGGTAGTAGTGACCTAGTCAGACGTAAGCAACATAATGGAAATCCATACATGAGTACACTCTCGGGCAATGTGGATGACAACAAAGGCAACATCGACCAATGTGCAGCACAGGAACAAAACCCAATATTGCAGTATAACAATAGGGGTAAAGTGATCTGATTTGGAAAATTATTTTTGTTGTGCTAAAATTCCTTTTCAAAATATATTAAATGTGCTTAAGGATTTATGAAATTATTTTCAAATTTAAACATGGGTTTTTGAGTTTTTTTATGTAATTTTTATGTGCAAATTAACATATAAAAAAATGACTGAACAACAACATATAACAGACATAAACATCACCATAAATAGTATCACAACAGCACATGATGAAGGAGTTCACCCCTCCTAGGGTATGTGTTCTTGGTCCAGCTTCCAATGTGTTGGCCCTCTCTATTATGCTAAAAAAATGTGAATACATCTGTTTAAAATGCTCAAAAAGCTCTGAAAACTATTCCAGTGGCTCCAGAATGCCCAGAAATGCCTTTGTAGCCTCTTTGTGCTCTTGATTTGGTAAAAAATTGAAGAAGTTATGGCCTTTCCCAATATTTTATTAATTGCACTGCAAATTCCCCAAAATCTGGCACCATCCTACAAATTTTCCCGAAAACACGCCAACAAACTCATAATTTTTCCGAAATTTGGTTAAAATTGTCGAACACTTTAAATATCCTCTAACGCCTAAATTCTGATAAATTTGGGCACGTGAGGGGCCACGTGCCTGGGGCTAAGTCCAACGAACTTTACCCACTAGCCGGGCCCCTGCTCTCCTCTGGTTGGTGGTCATATGAAGTTACGCGACCAAGGGTCGTCCTCCTGTGGGCTAGCCCCTCCCCCGCCATGGCGCATATTTGAATTCAAATAGAACCAATTTTCTATATGGTTAAGAAACAATTGTGATACCACATTGGTGGAAGGCTTTGGACTGTGTTATGAGGTTGTGGGTTTGATCCCTGCTACCTCTTCCCATACTTGACCTGTGATTTTGTTGGCTCGTGAGCTGCCACATGGTAGCCTCCGGTTGGACCACATGTCCATTGTGGTTGGCCACTAAGCCAGCCAATCAAAAACGCAGAATTTCATCGAATAATATTGTGTCACTTGGCACAAAACCATTCACTCACCCCATTCACCATTCATAGTGCCACATACACCTACCTATTCAGCGCCACATTAGCAATATGGACTGTTGACTGGGCCCTCAATTTTTTTTCAAAAATTCATCTGTTTGGGAAAGTGAATAGAACATGATTCTGGGAGCATACAGTGTCTGTTTCATGTGAAATGAGTTGCGCTGGATTTAGGATGATGAGAACTATGTGATCCTCCAAATTCCAAATTGATCCAACAACTTTGAGTTTTGAGCTATTTTTTGAGCACCTGATCATTCCTCCCCACTGGAAGCCTTTTGTACCCCAAAATATCACTTTCAGTTGTCCAGCAGATGAGGGTACAGTTCCCTCACCTTTCCAATCTTGATCCATTCATCACCAACTTGGAACTTGTGATCTACACGATGCTTGACGTGCCTTGGTTTGTACTTTCCTTTGCTCTTTTCAAGCTGATCTTGCACTATTTGATGTATGATTTGGAGTCTCTTAGTGAACTCCTTGGCTTTGTCCATGTTATCATCAATAGCAACATCCTTCTTACCAAGATGATACAACACATTATGACGCAAATGGCAAACAATTTCCTCTACTTGATTCCTTTGACTCAAGCTTGAATGTACATCTTGAAAGTATGTATTTTTATCATCATAACCTTCATGTAAAACAAAATGATGCTTGAGGAAAGCATATCAACAAACTTGTCGCTTGTACCTTTATTATTCCTTTTGACCAAGTGAAATAGTAGAAGAAAACCCATCCAATGAAAGTGCCTTTTTCATTGCAACTTAATCACTAAACCATTGAAAATTTCTGAATGAAATGAAATGGGCTTACCATATTGCATAAGGACTGCGCCCATGGTATAATCGCATACATCAACCTGAAACACAAATGACTTTTTCAAGCCTAGAAGAGCAAGTATAAAGGGTGAACTGATATTTTTTTTTCAAAGCATCAAATGCCTCTTATTGTTTGCCTCCCCACTAGAAGACCTTTTGCAAAAATTCCAATGAATGCAAATGAGCTACAATAGAAGGAACTTTAACAAAAAATCTCCTCCAACATTGGGCTACTCCCAAAAAACCTCTTATCCAGATGACTATCTTGAGCCTTGACCAATCCATAATGGCATCAATCTTGGAGAGGTCTAAGTTTAGCTCATCTTCTCCAATATCATGGCCCAAGTACATCAAAGAAGTCTTATCCAACTCATACTTTGGCATCTTCAATAGTAAATTTTCTTGACATACAACATCAAGTATTTTTTTCTCACACATGACTTGTTCATAATGAAAGTTTCTAAAAATGAAAATGCCATCCAAGTAGACTATCATGTCTAGAAATGGCTTCAATACATCTTTCCTCATATGCATGAAAGTAGAAGGAGCGTGGCAAAGACCAAAAAGCATAACAAGTCATTCAAAAAAACCTTTCTTGATTTTGTATGTCGTTTTCCATATGTCTCCTTCAACAACTCTACTTTGATGATAGCCACTCCTTGAGTCCCGTTTAATGAAATGATTTCTATTCTTCTTGGGCACTGTTATCACTCCTCCGGATCTCCAAGGCTGAGGAAGAGTCCAGCTAAGGTAACCATAGACAAATCTTTTGACTTGGTAGCTAGCCCTACCAAGCTAGAGAGGGCTCTCTCCAAAGGATCACAGCCAAGAGGGTTGTATGGATTAGGGTCTTAGGATAGATATAGTAGCTCAGGGTTTTGATTTGATTTGATTGGGGTAATCGTTGGATGAGTGAATTAGGTTAGAAAGTGAACTAGGTTAGGGCTAAAGAAAGTCAAAATTGCAAACATCTGATGGAGCAAGGTAGGCAAGTACTTTAACACTTTTTTGTATCTTGATTCAATGGTTTAGACTGATGAGGTGCTAAAAAGAGCATGGAAATCATGAATTCTTTTTAAACTGAAGAAATGAAACAAATTATGATGATTTTCCCAAAACAGAGCATAGGAGATGAATTCTTCTTATCATACTTGAAAATCAAACATATTTAGAAGTGAAATGGATCATGGAAAATACAAAACATTCACACACATGTAACTGAAGAAGAAACAATTTCAAAATACCATGCCATATGAATCCCACCAAAATAGCTACAACTCATCCAATATATTCCATGCCAAAGTTTGAATACAAGAATTTCTCTCATCACTAGTACAACATCCAACTGAGTCCAACCTCTGAAAGGAGTAAGGAAAGGGAAGATATAGACATCAAAACAAACTCCTCTCAACCTCAAGGGTCAAATCCATGAGAGGAGGAGAAGTTCCAACAAAATCTAAACTGATAGCTAGAGTGTAGGGTGGTCAAAGTGATTCATCTCTAATTACATTGAAACTGATTCATCTGACTTGATGACGACTATTAACCTAATGTATTTCCCCTAGGTAATAGTAAAAGACCATAATTACATTTACCATATTAGTGACATCAGTAAAAATTGATTTCCAAGGATGAAAATCAAAACTAGATCAAAACAGTGAAAAAATCAGGCAATTTGTCCTATGCGCAGCACCAGTGCTCTATGTGCAATGCCTTTAGCCTGTGCGTAGCGCCTTATTCTAGCTGAGTTTTGAAGGGGTTTTTGATGTCCAAATTGAGCTGAATATAGCTCATTGGAAAGCTTATCCTATCTAATGTACAGAAATGCACTTGGTTCAAACAACTAACAATAGTTTACCCTAAAAACTTTAAATCTCCTGAGACTGCTTCAGTGTGCAATGCCTAGCTGAAAAAGAGGACAGATAGGTGATTTTTGAGGTGTTTTTGGCCATTTCTCCCTATCAAATTGTCCAATTTTGGTGTGCCAATAGTCAAAATTGTATTTGCATGGCCTTATGAATCCATGGTGGTCTTGTTTTTCCATTTCGAGGCCTCTGGAAGATGAGCAGCGCCTAGGGCATTGTGCATAGGACAGTTCAACTATGCCATAACTGTCCAATGTTGCATAAAAAACTGAAAAATTCCAAAAAGTGCCCATAATCCTGTCAAAATTGGTGCATGAGTTGTTGATGATGTGTGTGAAGAATGGAAAGAGACCTCAACAAGGATGTCCAGTTTTCCTTTCTCCTCTTGCACATTTAGGTTTTCAAGCTTTGACTTCACTTTTTTGAGTGTTAACCTTGCTATTTGGGTTCTTTGGCAATAATACTTTGCCATCCTCCTCTTTATGTCATTGTCTCTTTTAGCCTTTTCTAGTTGCCTTTTGATGGTTGTTCACCCTCTCAAGCCAATGCTCCCTGTTTTCATTGATCTATGGCCAATTGCTCATTTAGGGTAAGCTCATTTGCTAGTTCAGCTTCTTTTTGTTTCTCTAATTCCAATGCTCTCTTTAGGACTTTGGTTCTTGGTCTTTTCCTTGGCACTTGTTCTTCCAGCTCATCAGGATCACCATATTTTCCATATTCTTCATCAAGTAAGGCCTTAGCCTTGGTCTCTTCTCTTTCGGCTTTGAGAAGGTCCACATCCATGATCAGCGATTTTGTTTTCAATTGTTCATTTTCCTGCTCAAGAAATGAAATGACATATTTAGCTCTTTTCAATTGAGTTTCCAATTGTTTGATTTGGGCTTCTTTCTCTTTTATGATCAAGCTTGTGCTTTCATGATCATCATCCTAATCCAAGTCAACAAGGTCAAACTCTGTTTCTATCTCATGGAAGTCTTCATCCTCATGTTTGCTCTCTGCTCGAACCTCTGCCTCTGTCATCTTTTGCTTGCCCTTATGTACCTTCTTTGCTGATGAAGAAGGTAGGGCCCCTCCCACAATTTGTGGGGAAAACACCTACCTATGGCCTCTCTGATAAGTATGTGCCAATGTGCTCAAATCTGGCCTCTTAGGCTTGATGACCTCAACTCTGCTAGGTGACCCTGCATGATCATAGAATGGTGATGATGATGGTGAAATAGGCTGAGATAATGGAGGGATAGATGTAGTGGGCTGAGATGTTGGGGGTAGTTCTTCAGCATGATGACCAATGGGATGATATGAAGAAGGCATATCTTCAGCATGTGGAGGTTTTGGAGCGGTGAAAATATCATTGGCAATGAAAGTGTCCCACGAGATGTTCAACTGATTAATGTGATGGAGGACAATGATCTTGATCAAAGACTGATGAAAAAGACAGTCCATTTGCTGCTCATACCTTTTTCCATAAATTGTGTATGCCATTTTCTCAATTCTCCTGAACAAATAATAAGGGATATTTAGCATTCAAACTCTTGTGAAATGCATGAGCAATCTAATATGGCATGTGTAGAGTCTAGAAAATCTGCCTTCACAAGTGAAGTACTTCATGATGATTTTCTTCATGGGAGAATATGTATCAAGAAGGTGGCTGAAAGGGAAGAATCTCTTTCTCTCTCTTCTGTACTGAGGCTTCAAGTATGGCTCATAATACCGATGATCTAGGTTTTGAGCCTTAAACCACCTTTCACCCACATTAGGCATTCCAATAGCAGCAACAATAATGGCTGAGGATATGGTGAAGGTTACACCAGCAAGGGTCACTTGATTGTCCTCAAGATTTGAAATGAACACTCTAGTCAAAACAGGATGGCTTTGAACTCTTTGTACCATCACACAAAAATCAAAACATCCCAAATGTTTGAAAGAAGTGACTGTCATAGGTGAGGCCATTAATTCTCTGGTGTTGGTAGGTTCAAACCTCAAGATTTTTCCTCCTTTGTGTGGTCTCCTCTCTTCTGTTTCTTCCTCTTCTAAAAATTCTCTGTTTTCTTCCTCCATGATGTATTTTTTCTCTTTTTTTTTGAAACCCTAAGGATAAGTTAGGTGGGAAAGGGAAGTGGAAATATTTAGGGAGTGGAGGAAGGGATTAGGGAACTTAGGGAAGTGATATGGGAGTGAAATGTGTATGGGATTTAGGATTTGTAATTAATTACAGGTATGTAGTATGGTTTCCTAGGGATTTTGTTGCCTAGGACTTAGGGTTTAAGGGATAATGCACTTTGGATAGGGATTTAGCAACATAGGGGTAGGGATGGAGTTTATTGTGATGTGGGAATGGTAGTAGGGTCTTAGGAATAGTTTTTAAGGGTGTAGGAAAAAAGCTAGGGTTTGCAAGGCTTTATAATTCCCAATTTCACACAATTAACTTCATATCATGAGAGATGACTTTGAAAGATGTATGGAGGGATGGACATGGTAGTAGTTACTTGATAAGAGGCTTAGAAACCATGTGTTGAGGGTTTGGAACCTTTGTTTGTAGTTTGAGAGCTTCTGGACAAATTTTGACTGATGTGCAATTCCCTTAGTGTGTGCGCAGTGCTTTCAGCTCGCGCGCATCGCCTTCAGCCTGTGCGCAACGCCTTTAGCCTATGCGCAATGCCTGCCTCTGTTTTGCTAATTTCACCCAAAATCATGAGGAATGGTGCTTTGGGGTTTGTTCAAGAAATGATCGGAGGAAAATGGAGTTGGGTTAGATGCTAGGAAGGCCTTTATACTTGAGTGAAATTGATCATTAGCTTTTAAAAACCCACTTTCTAATGTTTCTCTTCGCCTTTCTTAATAATGTTGCTAATTTCCTTTCTGACTTTCTTCTTTGTAGGTGGATGATCTTGGAGTTTTGGCACTATTTACTTTTTAATTTTCTTGGATAAAGTTGGCATATTGTTTTTTTAGTTGATAGCTTAGGAATAGTAACTTATTACATATAATGAATATAAAATTACAAAAATTAGAAAAATATTACATCTCTGTTTTTAGAATAAAATTACAATCTAAACTAAAACTGATAACTTGGGCAAGCATAATTACATGTTTTCCAATACTCTTTAAATGACAAAAGGATATTATTTTTCTGACTCTCATACTTTTTGTTGGCTTTATGCAGTGAAATGGAGTATTATTGGACCTTGAAAGAATGAAACCTAGTGACCTAATGGGACCTTAAATGAGCAGACTCCATGTGGACTTGACTGACACAAAACATGATGAAATGAGATTTTATGGTCAATGTATGCTCAATAAGACACAAGAAGGTGGGTCAACAAATATTAATTTTTGAGAGAGAGTAGGCCTTTTGACATAGGACTACCATCAGTGAGTACATTTTTGAATGAGGACCTAGGTGGAATGACAAAAAATTTAGAATGGGACCCCAATATGATATAAAAGAAATTTTTTTATCACTGATGGTAGTATGCAAATACTGACTCTAACATCAACCTTTTTTGGGGATGGCAACTCCTTGGAGGTGTCAAGAACATTGTAGACCAAGTGCCTAACCATGTGGGTCATCACGGTCAAAAACTTAAACTGAAATGCATGACTGAATTCTAACAACTCGAATAACACAAACTGACTCAAAATTGACTTACTTCACTGACAACTGAACATTAAAAATGGCAAAAAATTAGTGAAGCTCAATGGCCTTCACTTCGAGCTCCAAACTCCAGTGATTCTCTACTTCACTCTTGCAGAAAGTTAAACTGTTATGTACAATGAAACAGGGATGTTTCAGAAAAGTTAGTGCTTAAGGAGCCTACCATTGACTAGTCCTCCTAAGCATGGTTCTCCATTCATCTCATCCAACAAGAAAGCATTTTTCCCTCGGAAAGTTGAAATCTGATAAGGGCCTTTCCACAAATTTTCAAATTTACCATGCTTACTCGTGTCTTTGTTTCTGGAATTCCAACGAAGCACCACATCACTAATTTTGAAATCATCCTCCTTTTTTTTCCAGTCATATATTTTATTTATCCTCTCATGGAGCTTAGAGGTGTTCTGAAATACCTCATCCTGTGTCTACTGTAGGTGAATCATTTGATTGATCCGACACTGTATATCATTCTCTTCACTTCCTACTTCTTGTAACAATTTCATGACCGAGACTACTAATGATGAAGGAAAAACAATATCTACTCCATACACAATTTGAAAAGGAGAAAGTCCAAGAGATTTCTTACTACTCACCCGATCTTCCCACAATGCATTGATCAGCTTTTTGTGCCAATTCTTTTTGTTGGCCTCCAACATTTTCTTGATGATGTTGATTAAGGATTTATTGGAGGACTCGGCCAAACCATTTCCTTGTGGATAGTATGTTGTAGAATGTCCCAACTTAATGTTATATTTGTCACAAAACTCAGTCATCTTTTTAGACTTGAATGTTGCTGTGTTGTCTGTGATGATCTTATTAGGACAACCAAAATGGGACAAGATATTAGTTTCTAAAAATTGAATGATAACTAAATCTATTGCTTTCTTGGTTGGAATTGCCTCGATCCACTTAGTAAAGTAGTCTGTAGTTGTCAATATCCACTTGTGTTGTGTGGATGATGATGGGTTAATCTCACCTATGAAATCTAGGCCCCACTGCTGAAAAGGTGCATGAACTGATATAGGTTGTAGAGGCAAAGGAACAAGTTTTCTTTTACCTTGGAAAACTTGGCACTCGTGACAACTCATCACTACCTTGTAGATATCTATGAAAATTGTAGTCCAACAGTAACCCACTCTCAGTACTTTGTTGGTCGTGGTCTTCTAGTACAAATGGCCCCCACAATCTCCTTTGTGGAAGTCATTTATTACTTGAAAGAATAACTTCGGCGAAAATCACATGTAGACAGACATTTGTCGACGCGTTTCGAACCAACTAGTGTGGTTCATCGTCAGGACAAGTTGAAGAAACAGATCCAGCTTAGCATGATAAATAGTCTGAGCAGAGTCTCCAACGGCTATTTTTTACCTTAGGACCCAGGTCAACTTATTATTTATTAATTTAATATTATTATTATTTTTATTATTATTTTTTTTATGGAAATAAGTTAAATTAGGTAAAAATGGTTGGTTTTTAAAAAAGGAATTTATTTATTTATTTAAATTAAAATTAGTATATATCTATATATATATATATATATATATATATATATATATATATATATATATATATAATTAATTAATTATAATATTAGGTTATTAAGATAAAAGTTAGGATTAATAATTTCAATGGTTAGTGTGAAAGGTAATCTATTTATTTATTCAAATTATTTAATAATTCTTGAATTTTTGACCGGAGAATCCACAGTAGTAGAATTTTTACACCAACGTTTCAAATCCCAAATGGGATCCATCATCAGGGTAAAGAGAAAGATGATGAGAAAGATGAAAAAGAAGAGCCAGATGGAGGAAATAAATACTCATGAGGGCGAATATATTAAAGGAGCAGCACAGGTCGGCCAGAGAAATTTATGATGAAACCTAATGTTAATTTTAAAATAAAATCATTTATTTAATTTTTATTTTTAATGTTTAAAATTAATAATATCACTTATTTAATATCCCTAAAAAAACCAAAAACATTACACTAAAATCTAAATTAATATTTATATTAAAAAACTAATATATATATTATAATATTAATATCATGAAACATTATATAACTTAAAATCTTTGATAATAATATCTCAAACTAATATATAAATTAAAATTAACATCAAAAATCCTAAAATATGACTTTAAAATTATAATATAACCTAATATTGCATGTTCACTAAATAACATAATATTTATATAATATTTATATAACCTAAAATATATATAACTTAATATAAATAATAGAATAATATGAATAGAGCAATTTATCTATATCAATGTCTAGAAATTAATAAATTTATTAATATTTTATTAATATTTATTAATGTCCTAGCCTTTATATATAACATAAAATCTGAATTAATATTAAAATCTTAAAAAACTAAAATGTATATTAGTATTAATATCTTAAATCCTAAAACCTATATAATATTAATATTTATATAACCTAAAGACAATAAAACTTAATATATTTATAAAACTTGATCCCAACCTAACCAATATTTAACCTAAAATTTTTATAAAACTTAATATAAATAATAGTATTAATATTAACAAAACCTAATATCTATATTAATAATTAAATAAATTAATTAATATAACTTAAATTCTATATCAATTTATATTAAATTCTAAATTCAACCTATATTAAAATCTTAACTATTTTAAAAACAAACAATAATATCTAAATTAAGATCCAAGTTTGTAGTAATTATTAGAGATTTAATAAAATATGAATAACCTAATGACCAACTTAATACTATAATCAAAACTATGCTAATATTTATAATAATATGTGAACTAATGTTAATATCTATATTGATAATTATCTTACCTGATCGACAACTTACCTGGGGCCGGGCTGACGTTTCTTGATTTCACTGATCAGGGGAAGCCAGCTTCCGCTAATCTCCAAACCGCTATCTCTGTTCAGATTACAAGGATGCTTCAGGATCTCGAGGGCTTCTCTGATTTTCCGTTTCTGATGCTGCTCCTCTCTCGCGATAATTGATGCGCTTTCTAAGCAGATGTGGTGTTTGGTCTTCGAGGAGTGCTCTGCCAAGGCTGAGGTACGAGATCTACCATTCCTGATGTCAGCGCCATGCTCTTTCAGTCTTGTCTGGAGGGAGCGACCGGTTTCACCTATGTAGCTTTTTCCACATGAACAGTCTATTTTATAGACTCCTTTAAGCTGCTGCTTGTCAATATCATCCTTAACAGATTTTAAACTTTGTCTGATGGTGCCAGGAGCTGAGAATTGAGTTAGAATGTTTTTCTTTCTTAGGATCTTTGCCATTTTGTCCGTGACCCCATGGATATAAGGTAGAAAAACCTTACCACCATGAGGTTGATCCTCCTCTTTGGGTTTGGGAGATGACAACCTCTTTTCAGCTTTCTTTATGGCTTTTTTAATCTCATGATCCTTGTAGCCTATATTTTTGAAAGTTGAAACTAAATGCCTCTTCTCTTCATTTATATGTTCTGGGTCAGAAATTCGGAGGGCTCTAATGGCAAGAGTGTTCAGAACGCCAAGCTTTTGGGCTGGGTGATGGTGGGAATCCGCATGAAGGTAGCTTTCTGTGTGAGTTGATTTTCTGAAAACCTTATGGCCCAAAGAGCCATCCTCTTTTCTGATGATAAGAATGTCTAGGAAAGGGATGCTCCTATTTTCTTCAAGCTCCATAGTGAATTTTATATCAGGGGAAATGGAGTTAAGGTGATTGAAAAACCTGTCGAGTTCTGTTTTACCATGGGTCCATTTTATATTAGTGTCATCGACAAACCGCTTCCACCAAGCTGGTTTTAAAGGATAAGATTCCAAGGCCTTCTTCTCAAAATATTCCATGTATAAGTTGGCCACAACTGGCGAGAGGGGTGATCCCATTGCTACACCAGATGTTTGTTCATAAAATGCTCCTTGGAATGTGAATACAGTTGACCTTAGGCAGACTTCAGCCAGCTTTGCGGTCCCTGGATCAGTAACACTTCTTATAACCTGAATGGCTTCATCAAGAGGAATCTTTGTGAATAAGGAAACCACGTCAAAGCTCACAAGGATATCATCCTTTTCCATACTTTCATTTTTAATAAGATTCACAAAGTCGTGCGAGTCTTTGATGAAGGAGTCAGTATTTCCAACCAGGGGCTTTAGAATCTTGGCGACATATTTAGCAAGTTCATAGGTTGGGGAGCCAATAGTATTGACTATCGGTCTAAGGGGGACCCCCTCCTTATGGATCTTGGGTAATCCATAGATTCTAGGAATGGTTTCACAGGAGGGGGTTAATTTCTTCTTCAATTTTTCGTCAAGGTTGGAATCTGAGATAATCTTTTTTACATCCTTCATAATCTTGGTCATGGGATTACCGTTCAGCTTCTTATAACTGCCACAATTCAGGTGCTCATTCATTTTCTTAACATAGTCTTCTTTATCCAGGATAACTGCTGCTCCTCCTTTATCTGCTTTAAGAACAACTATCTTGTCATTATTTCGTAAGGATCTGAAAGCCTTTTGCTCTTCCTTATTCAAGTTGCTCTTGGGAGCCTTGGCTTTTCTCATGATGAGAGAAAACTCTTGCCTTAATGCCTCTTTGTCTTCAAGAGGTAGGTTGCTAATCCCATCTTCAATGTTACAAATCATCTTTTCAATGGGGAGGCTTTTAGGGGCCATTGCAAACCCCATCCCCTTGCCGAGAACATTAACGGCTACCTCGTCAAGAACTTCGGAAGACAGGTTAACTACTTTTCTTTTAGCTGTTGATCCATAAGAGTTTTCTCCAGGCTCCTTATCACCCCTGCTCAGCATCTTGCATTTTGCCACATCATTTTGGATAAGATTGTCATTATTAGCGTTTATTTCATATTATTCTATTATTTATATTAAGTTATATATATTTTAGGTTATATAAATATTATATAAATATTATGTTATTTAGTGAACATGTAATATTAGGTTATATTATAATTTTAAAGTCATATTTTAGGATTTTTGATGTTAATTTTAATTTATATATTAGTTTGAGATATTATTATCAAAGATTTTAAGTTATATAATGTTTCATGATATTAATATTATAATATATATATTAGTTTTTTAATATAAATATTAATTTAGATTTTAGTGTAATGTTTTTGGTTTTTTTAGGGATATTAAATAAGTGATATTATTAATTTTAAAAATTAAAAATAAAAATTAAATAAATGATTTTATTTTTAAAATTAACATTAGGTTTCATTATAAATTTCTCTGGCCGACCTGTGCTGCTCCTTTAATATTCGTCCCTCATGAGTATTTATTTCCTCCATCTGGCTCTTCTTTTTCATCTTTCTCATCATCTTTCTCTTTACCCTGATGATGGATCCCATTTGGGATTTGAAACGTTGGTGTAAAAATTCTACTACTGTGGATTCTCCGGTCAAAAATTCAAGAAGCACAAACCACAGATCTCTGAAATCCAATATTTAATAATTATTATATATATATATATATATATATATATCTATATCTCTCTCTCTCTCTCTCTCTCTCTCTATCTATATATATATATATAATTAAAGTTATAATATTAGGTTATTAAGATAAAAGTTAGGATTAATAAGTAAAATAATTTTACTGGTTAGATTAAAAAGATAATTTATTTATTTATTTAAATTATTTAATAATTATTATATATATATATATATATATATATTAATATGAGGTTGAGAATAATAATTGTTAATGGTTAGTTTTAAAAAAGTAATTTCATAATTTATTTATTAATAATCAAATATATATATATATATATTTTAAGGTTAGGATAAAATAAATAAATTAATCTATGGTTAGTTTAAAAAGGTAATTTATTTATTTAATTAAATTATTTATTAAATATTGTTAATATTATATATATTATAATGTTAGGATGTTAAAAAAAGAAGAAGAAGAGAATAATAATAATAATAATAATTCTATATATATAAAAGATCACAAAAACCAAGGAGGGGGCAGAAAAACCGACTAAGAAGAGAGTGCTGGAATCCAGCACTTACTGATTTTCCAACCATCATCTCTATTGACATTGCTCGGCCTCTTCTCAATCTCAATAGCTTCCCTCAATTTACGATGGTGGAACTGAGCAACTTTGGCAACAACCTTGGCCTCCTCAATGCACACCTGATGCTTGGTCTTTTCCACATGCTTAACTAATGCTAAAGACTTGGATCTCCCATGTCTTAGGTCGGCCGCATGTTCGCAGATCCTTTGATGGATGGAGCATCTTGTTTCCCCAATATAGGGGGTCCCACAAGAACAAGGGATCAAGTAGACACCCTTCATGTCGTTAGGGTTAACGGGATCTTTCACTCATCGGAGGGAATTGCAAATGGTGTTGAGGGGCCTAAAGGTTGAGGGAATATCATACCTTTTAAGGATCTGAGCAATCTTGTCTGTGGTTCCTTGAACATAGGGAAGATGGACCCCTGGATGACGCTCTTTTGGCTCTTTCTTAATTAACGCTTCTTTAGACTCACATTCGGTCAAACAGTTCAGCAACACACCTCCAGGATCCTTCCAATAAAGTGTGTTGTCCATAATGAAATATTTAGAAGCCTTCAACTTCAATGACCTGCTCTTAGCCTTAGACATGCCTGGAGGGGGATTTAGATGTTGCAAAACATAAATAATATCATAATATCGTGGGGATAATAGAAACATATCAGATACCTGAATGAGATCTACTTCATCTTCATTGTCGGACAATGTTGCTACAAGGTTAATATCTAGAGCATGGAGATTTGACTCAGCCATGAGTTTGGCTAAGCCTTGACCCTTGATCAGCTTGGTAGGCTTGATCTCAAGATCATATTCTAATAATGTTGTTATCCATCTACCTCTTCTACCTTCTGGGTCATTCTATGCAAGAACTTATTTTACCACTGCATTAGGCACATAAACAAGAGTATGTGAACTTAAAATGTAAACTCTAAAATCTTTCACCGCATTTACCAAAGTCAAGGCCTATTTCTCAATGATGGTGTACTTAAGGGCTGCATCCCTGATATTGCGACTGAAAAATGCTATTAGCAACTCGGTTTTATCTCTTTTTTGCATTAATACTATTGCCATGGTATGTTCAGAAGAAAAAAATAATATAATAAAACCATGGGAGTAATCAGGACTAATTAAAATAGGGGTAGTGGTCAAGGAAATATTTACTGCATGAAACGACTTGCGAGTTTCTTCAGACCACTTTACATCATTATCTTTTCTCAACATATTTTTCTTCTGTCTAATCTGTTCAACCAAATTAGGAATAAATCTACGTAAGAAATTCATCTTACCATTGAATGCTTGGATTTCTTTCTTGCTGCGAGGGAAATCAATTTGCTAAATAGCTTCTACCTGTGAAGGGTCTATCCAGATGCCATCCTTTGAGATGATGTGGCCGAGAAGTTTTCCTTCCTCCATAGCAAACAAAATTTTCTTCGGATTGAGAGAGATCCCAAACTTTCTACATCTCTGGAAAATAACTCTTAAATGATGCAAATTCTCATCATCTGAATGTGAAAATACCATTACATCATCTAAATATACAACCAAGAAAACATCTTTTTCATTGGAAAAGGTTATGTCCATGGCACACTGAAAAGTGGCCCCTGCATTTTTGAGACTGAATGGCATTTTTGCATATTTGAATGTGCCCCAAGGTGTGGTGAACGTTGTCTTGTCTTGATCATCCTCGTGCACTAAAATCTAATTGTAACTGGAATAGCCATCCAGTAGTGACATCCGGGAAGTGCCAACAACTCTCTGAAGGATATGGTCCATTTTGGGAAGTGGATAATTATCTTTCAGACATACTTTGTTTAATTTTCTGAAGTCTATGCAGACCCCAATTTCTCTGGTCTTGTTTCTCGTCGAGACTAGATTTGATATCCAATCAGAAAATCTAATGGGAGCAATGATGCCCGCCTTGAAAAGTTTGTTAATTTCTTTGTCTAAGGATGGCAACAACCTTGTGTTAATCCTTCTTAGCTTTTGTCTAAAGGGCTTTTGATCCTGTTTAATTGGGATGTATGTTGAATTATTTACTTGTCATACTCCTTTAAATCTGCATAATCCCACACGAAAACATTAGAAAATTCAAAAAATAAATGAATATATTTTTCTTTTACCTCGGGAGATAATGTTTTGGATGGCTTGATCATTTTTACTTTGTCTGCTATTCCAATGTTCACGTCTTCGAAACCTTTCTCTGTAGGAACCAATGTAGGCTTCCTTGCTACATCATCCTAATCAAACAAGTCTTCCAAAGGTACAAGACCTTCTAGAATATTGTTGTCCTTCAACTGCAGTATATCAACTTGGGTTGCCTCAATGACTTGATCATCCTTGTCGTAAACTTCATCCATGGAAAAATTCTCAAACTCTCCTTCACTCTAGAGAAAGTTATTTACCTGCTTGTCGTCCTAAAATACTTGCCAATATCACAAGTTGTTAGGAACAGAGGGCTGATGGTTTACATGAATCTCAAATTTCCTGTTTGAAAAGATGAGAATTTTGAAATTGCTTGCAGCTGTAGCCAAAGAATTTACCATAATATTCTGACTCCTTGGTACAACCAAAAGTGTATATTCCAAAAACATTCTCAAAACATCTAAAACAACATTTATATATTGTCTCATCCACGGATGGTCAACTTGATATTCACCTTTAACTTGCTTGATCACAAGTTCTGAATCACCATACAAAGAAAATCTTCTTGCACCCAATCTTTTCAAGATGTTTAAGCCAGTGATTAGTGCTTCGTACTCCACCTCATTGTTAGTGCAATCAAAAGCTAACATATATGAGAATAATCTAACATTATGAGGGACCTCACCTTGCTGATAATGTGGACTTCAGATCCAAATGCCAATGCCTACCCCATCTTTCCAGAGAGAACCATCAAAGTCCATGGTTGAAATACCCTGCTCCTCTTCCAAGGGCCGTAAATCTAGTCTCTACTTTGGGTCAATTTTCTGAACTTTCTCTTCAGGTTGTTCTGAATTTTCCATTAAATTATCTTATTGTTGTTCTGAGCCTTTCTCAATCTTGTCTGATAGTTGTTCTCATGAACTTGGCATGTTTTATTTTCCTTGATCTAAAATTGTCCTTATACAATTGGAAATCTCGGTACATCTTTTATTTCCACAAGATGACTATCTACATCATTAAGTCCACAATCATTATATAAGATAAATCATTTTATATCTATATGTACAACATTTATAGGATGATTATTCAGCGTCTCCTTACTAGTTATCATGAATTTCATTTTGATCTCTCGGTACAATTTCCTCAAGTGCCCGAAAACCGGAATGGTGGAATAGGAGAAGTCTAACTATAGTGTGCCTCTTAGTTTCACTCCCTAGGACCTTGACAATAACATACCAAACTGTGGTGGTATATCAACTACCACAACATCCATTAAGACATTCTTTGTCGAGATTTGGTCTAGGGATACTACCAAATATTTTATTAGACCAAGACAACCGACCTTACTGGAATCAAAATAATACAAGTCATGGTATTCACGAGTTATATATAGACCCAAATTTTCCATGATGGCCTTGGGCATTAAATTATGGGAGGCTCCAGAGTCAAGCATGGAGTTATGAAGAATGTATTGGTGGATTCTTAAACTCAGGTAAAATGGAGGAACCTCACTATCTTCTGACTGACCATCTATGGCTGGACCAAAAATCAATTAAAGCTGGTCATCTTCAATATTAACCATGTCAGACGTAGGGTCAAATTTCAGCATTTTAACTATATTGGACTTGTAATGGCTATTTTTGAGAAGTTCAGTAAAAGGGATTGACACTTTCAACTTTGAAATTTTAGTTTCTAAAATGAGTGAGCTAGATTTATCTACCTCTTTTTGGATGATGTCTCTTTTCTCGGGCAGATCTTTTGATGTTTGATCTTTCTTCTGACTGTCATGGTCCTTGTTTGGATTGATTGTAGATGGATGATTTAGTTTGTTTTGGTTAGCTGCTACCAGCTCTTTGCCTTTAATTTGATTACCTTGAGGAATTATCTTCGGTTGGCTATCCTTTTGCTACAATGTCCTTTTCTGAATGGGAGTGATCAGGACATCTCTATTTCTCAAGGAATATTGCTTCTACTAAGCACTGAGTGCATTCAAGTATCCTCATTGATAATCATGTGATTGGGTTTCCAATGCATAGTCATTCGCTAGCATGTAGTCTTCATATTTAGGTTCCTTCGTCTTCTCGACATACTTCTCATTTTTAGTCAAGAAAATGGGATGGTAATCTTCCCTAAAGAAGTGGTTTTCTTTGAAAATCGGGTCTATTTCATCCTCTGATTCTCCTTGAGCATAATTCTGCTGCAAGGGTGTCCAAATTTGCTGCTGAGATGTTGATGCCTCAAGAGATTTCTGCTCTCTTTGTTTTATCTTGTATTGAGGTTATTGGTGGTTTCTGAAATTCATATTCTTGACTTGTGGCTCCTGCTGTCTATCCAAATTTATCATTCAGTCAGCCATCCTCTCTGTGGTTCTAATTAGAGAATCTAGTTTGAGATTGGTGGAGGAAGAGGGTTCTTCTTTGATTGTTACTTTCTTCTCTAGTTTCTCATGTTTCAACTGAGACATTTTAATCATCAAATTTTCTTCCACGCTCACTGCATTATTCTGCATTTCTTCTAGTGTGACAGGATCTCTTTCCCTTAGTTGATAAGCCATCTCTGAATCAAAGGAATCCAGATAATTTTGAAGTGCCAAATTAGGTGGAGGTTTCATGTTATCTGGAATGGAACTGTAGATCTGATTGAACCTTATAGTAAACTCCAGTCTTGTTAGGATTCCTTTTCAATGTATTGTATTCCTCCAAGATTTGCAATGGATTCTTCTTTTCCAGCCACTTGGCTAAGAACAACTCTTTTAGCCTCTGAGGAGTATCAATGGAGAGAGCTGCCAAACCACGTAACAATTTTTTCACATCTCCAAAAAAACTTTGAGCCATTAGTTTCATTTTGGCATCATCTTCATCAACCTCCTCTAAATCAATGAAATCAGCCATCTTGTCAATATGTTGTTGTGCTATGATTCCCAGACTGCCATAAAAAAGAGGAATTCTTTGGCCATAGGTCTGAGGTAAAGCTGCCAACTGACCAGGTAATTATAAGGGAGAAAATCTCGCCATGACTACTGGGGGAGGGCATACGGGGATTACAATGGGTTGAGTTGGTTGGGATGAGGATGGAGGTGAGGATATGGCAGAAGATAAGCTTTCAAGTTGATACTGGATATAGGCTTTTTCCACAGTAATTTGTAATTGATCAGCTAGGCTTTGAAGTTTCTCAAAATTAGACCAAACCTCGTGCTCAAGTTTTGAAGACTGAGATGTAGCAGAAGGTTGATTAAAAGAATAGTTTGAGGTGGGTAAGTATGAATCAAACTTTATGGGATGAGACACTACCTCTGTAAGACAAGACTCAGACTTCGAACGAAATAGGAATAGCTCAAATTTAATATCTAAAGGAATATCCTCAATACTCAGTATCTAATCTGGCAAGGAAGTGGTCCTTTCCAACTTTGTGCTTTTAGTCTTGGGGAAAGGGACTTTAGGTTTTCTTAATAATATTTTAGGATCATCAACAGGAGAAGGAGGGTTCGGGTCAGGGTTTGACCTAGTATATCTTTTCAGATCCAGAATCTTAACAGGGTCAAAGACTATGTAAGGTAAAAGATTTTAGACTTGAGCGAAACAAAGAAAGCTTCAAACTTCACCACCGAGGAATTTCTTTCAATAGAAAATTTTAACAGGTAACGATCAAGAGCTTACCAATGGAATGAGGTTTGATTGAACTTGTGATTTGTAAACTTCTTTTCTTTTTTAACAGGCTATGAATATCTTCGACTGAATCAGCTATATTAGGATGTGGAATTTGATCTTATTTGTCTCCTCAAAGCCAACTCTACAATCTTGACACTGTAATTATGGAATTAGCCTTTTTGAAACTTAGTCATATCATCCAAAGGACAAAATTCCAATGAAAACTTTTCATACACCCAGGGAAAATGAATCTTTCATTCTCCAGAAATGACGCCAATATGTAATCACACCTCCAGATCTCCAAGGCTGAGGAAGAGTCTAGCCGAGGTAACCACAAACCAATCTTTTGACTTGGTAGCTAGCCCTACCAAGCCGGAGAGGGATCTCTCCAAAGGATCACAGCCAAGAGGGCTGGATGGATTAGGGTCTTAGGCTAGATATAGTAGCTCAGGGTTTTGATTTGATTTGATTGGGGTAATCACTGGATGAGTGAATTAGGTCAGAGAGTGAACTAGGTCAGGGCTAAAGAAAATCAGAATTGTAGACATCTGATGGGGAAAGGCAGGCAAGTACTTTAACACTTTGTAGTATCTTGATGGAATGGTTTAGACTGATGAGGTGCTAAAAAGAGCATGGAAATCATGAATTCTTTTTAAACTGAAGAAATGAAACAAATTATGACGATTTTCCCAAAACAAACCATAGGATATGAATTCTGCTTATCATACTTGAAAATAAAACATATTTAGAAGTGAAATGGATCATGGAAAATAAAAAATATTCACACACATGTAACTAAATAAGAAACAATTTCAAAATATCGTGCCACAAGAATCCCACCAAAATAGTTGCAACTCATCCAATATATTCCATGCCAAAGTTTGAATACAAGAATGTCTCTGATCACTAGTACAACATCCAACTGATTCCAACCTCTAAAAAGAGTAAAGAAAGGGAAAATATAGACATAAAAACAAACTCCTCTCAACCTTAGGGGTCGAATCCATGAGAGGAGGAGCATTTCCACCAAAATATAAACTGATAGCTAGAGTACAGGGTGGTCAAAGTGACTCATACCTAATTACATTGAAACTAACTCATCTGACTTGATGAAGACTATTAGCCTAATGTATTTACCCCTAGGTAATAGTAAAATACCATAATTAAATTTACCATATCAATTACATCAATAAAAATTGATTTCCAAGGATGAAAATCAAAACTGGAGAAAAACAATGAAAAAATTAGGCAATTTGTCCTATGTGCAGTGCTAGTGCTCTATGTGCAGCGCCTTCTTCTAGCTGATTTTTGAATGGGTTGCTGATGTCCAAATTGAGATCAAGATAGCTCATTGGAAATTGTATCCTATCTACTTTATAGAAATGCACTTGTTCCTAAAAAATAAAAATATTTGACCCTCCAAAAGGTCAATGTCCCAAGACTTCTTTTGTGTGCAGTGCCTAGCTGAAAAAGAGGGCAGAAAGGTGATGTTTGAGGTGTTTTTGGCCATTTCTCCCTGTCAAATTGTCCAATTTTGGTGTGCCAAGAATAAAAATTGTATGTTCATGGCCTTCTGAATCCAATGTTGGTATTGGTTTTCCATTTGGAGGCCTCTAGAAGATGAGCAGCGTCTAGGGCGCTGCACATAGGATAGTTCAACTGTGCCACAACTGTCCAATGTTGCATAAAAAACATAAAAATGCCAAAAAGTGCCCATAATCCTATCAAAATTGGTGTATGATGTTTTGATGATGTGTGTGAAGCATGGAAAGAGGGCTCAACAAGGATGTCCAGTTTTCCTTTCTCCTCTTGCACATTTAGGTTTTGAAGCTTTGACTTCACTTTTTTGAGTTTTGACCTTGCTATTTGGCTTCTTTGGAAATAATACTTTGCCATCCTCCTTTTTATGTCGTTGTCTCTTTTAGTCTTGTCTAAGAGATTTTCAATATGGTTGTTCACCCTCTCAAGCCAATGCTCCCTGTGTTCATTGATCAATATGGCCAATTGCTCATTCAGGGTAAGCTCATTTGCTAGTTCAACTTCTTTTTGTTTCTCTAATTCCAATGCTCTCATTAGGCCTTTGGTTATTGGCCTTTTCCTTGGCACTTGTCATTCCAACTTATCAAGATCACCATATTTTCCATATGCTTCATCAAGTAATGCCTTAGCCTTGGTCTCTTCTCTTTTGGCTTTGAGATGGTCCACATCCATGTTCAGCTATTTTGTTTTCAATTGTTGGTTTTCCTGCTCAAGAAATGAAATGACATATTTAGCTCTTTCCAATTGAGTTTGAAATTGTTTGATTTGGGCTTATTTATCTTTGATGATCAAGATTGTGCTTTCATGATCATCATCCTGATCCAAGTCAACAAGGTCAAACTTTGTTTCTGTCTCATGGAAGTCTTCATCCTCATGTTTGCTCTCTGCCTAAACCTCTGCCTCTGTCATCTTTTGCTTTCCCTTTTGTACCTTCTTTGTTGATGAAGAAGGCAGGGCCCCTCCCACAATTTGTGGGGTAAACACCTACCTATGGCCTCTCTGATAAGTATGTGCCAATGTGCTCAAATCTTCCCTCTTAGGCAAGATGACCTCATCTCTGCTAGGTGACCCTGCATGATCATAGATTGGTGATGATGATGGTGAAATAGGTTGAGATGATGGAGGGATAGATGTAGTGGGCTGAGATGGAGGGGGTAGTTCATTAGCATGCTGACTAGAGGGATGAGATGAAGAAGGCATATCTTTAGTATGTGGAGGTTTTGGAGCAGTGAAAATATCATTGGAAATGAAAGTATCCCATGAGATGTTCAACTAATAAAGGTGATGGAGGATAATGATCTTGATGAGAGAGTGATGAAAAATATTGTTCATTTATTGCTCATACCTTTTTCCCTGAACTGTGTATACCATTTTCTCAATGCTCGCAAACAAATAATAAGGGATATTTAGCATTCTGACTCTTGTGAAGTGCATGAGCAATAGGATATGGTATGTGTAGAGTCTGGAAAATTTGCCTTCACAAGTGAAGTACTTCATGATGATTTTCATCATGGGAGCATATGTATCAAGAAGGTGGCTAAAAGGGAAGAATCTCTTTCTCTCACTTCTGTACCGAGGCTTCAAGTATGGCTCATAATACTGATGATCTAGGTTTTGAGCTTTAAACCACCTTTCACCCACATTAGGCATTCTAGTAGTAGCAACAATAATGGTTGAGGATATGGTGAAGGTTACACCAACAAGGGTCACTTGATTGTCCTCAAGATTTGAAATGAACACTCTGGTCAAAACAGGATGGCTTTGAACTCTTTATACCATCACACAAAAATCAAAACATCCCAAATGTTTGAAATAAGTGACTATCATAGGTAAGGCCATTAATTCTCTGGTGTTTGTAGGTTCAAACCTCAAGATTCTTCCTCCTTTGTGTGGTCTCCTCCCTTCTGTTTCTTCCTCTTCCAAAAAATATCTGTTTTCTTCCTCCATGATGTATTTTTGTTCTTTTTGCTTGAAACCTTAGGGATAAGTTAGGTGGGAATGGGAAATGGAAATATTTAGGGAGTGGAGGAAAGGATTAGGGAACTTAGGGAAGTGATAGGGGAGTGAAATGTGTATGGGATTTAGGATTTGATATTTAATTACACGTATGTAGTATGGCTGCCTAGGACTTAGGGTTTAAGGGAGAATGCACTTGGGATAGGGATTTAGCAACACAAGGGTAGGGATGGAGTTTATTGTGATGTACAAAGGGTATTAGTGTCTTAGGAATAGTTTTTAGGGGTGTATGAAAAAAGCTAGGGTTTGCAAGGCTTCAGAATTTCCAATTTCACACAATGAACTTCATATCATGAATGATGACTTTGAAAGATGTATGGAAGGATGGACAGGGTTTTACTTACTTCATAAGAGGCTTAGAAACCATGTGATGAGGGTTTGGAACCTTTGTTTGCAATTTGAGGGCTTGTGGACAAAGTTTGACTAGTGCGTAGCACGCTTAGTGTGTGCGCAGTGCTTTCAGCCTATGCACAGTGCCTTCAGCCTGTGCGCAGCGCCTTCAGACCGTGCACAGGACCTTCAGCCTATGTGCAGCGCTTGCCTCTGTTTTTCCAATTTCACCCAAAATCGTGAGGAATGATGCTTTGGGGTTTGTTCAAGAAATGATAGGAGGCAAATGGAGTTGGGTTAGATGCTAGGAAGGCCTTTATACTTGAGTGAAATTGATCATTAACTTTTAGAAACCCACTTTCTAATGTTTCTCTTCTCCTTTTTTGATATGATTACTAATTTCCTTTCTGACTTTCTTCTTTGCAGGTGGGTGATGCTAGAGTTTTGGCACCCTTTACATTTGAATTTTCTTGAATGAAGTTGGAACATAGTTTTTTGAGGTGATAGCTTAGGAATAGTAACTTATTACATATAATGAACATAAAATTACATAAATTAGAAAAAGTATTACATCTCTGTTTTTAGAATAAAATTATAATCTGAACTAAAACTGATAACTTGGAATGAAATTAGAACATGGACAAGGATAATTACATGTTTTCCAATCCTCTTTGAATGACAAAAGGATATTATTTTTATAACTCTCATACTTTTTGCTGGCTTTATGCAGTGAAATGGAGTATTATTGGACCTTGAATGAGCAAACTCCATGTGGACTTGACTGACACAAAACATGATCAAATGAGCTTTTATGGTCAATTTATGCTTAGTAAGACACAATAATGTGGGCCAACAAATATTTATTTTTGAGAGAGAGTAGGGCTTTTGACATAGGACTACCATCAGTAAGTACATTTTTGAATGAGGACCTAGGTGGAATGACAAAAGTTTCAGAATGGGACCCTAATATGACATAAAAGAAGAGTTTTGATCACTGATGGAAGTATGCATATACTAACTCCAACAGGCACCATTACAATAGGTGCACCACATGGTGAATAAAATGGTCGGATGATCCTTTTGTTCAACAACCCTTGGATTTTCTTTGTTATTTCTACACTTTCCATTCTTGACATCTGGTGCATGTCAGTGCTAGGAAGAAGAAACTTTTGCTGCAATGGTATTTCATATTGGATTCTCCTCTTGGGAGGAAATCCCTTTGCTTTATGAAACACATCATCATCATGGTTAACTACATCAACCAAATCAGTTTGCAATTTTGAATTACAACCATCAAACGCTTCATAATCAACATCAATATTGCGTTTGATCATAAAAAGCACTAAATTATTGCTTGAATTCACTAGTCTTTTCATTTTCCCTACATGAACTAATGAAAGACTTATTTTCTTGTGATGAGCTCTCACAATATACTCCACACCATCTTTGAACATGTGGTACTTGTTTTCATTATGATAGAATATTTATTTTGTATCATAGAGGTAAGGACTACCCAAAACAATTCCTGATATATCAAGCGATACACCATCTTATTCAACTTCATCAATGAAGTTTATTGTGATTGCAAACCGAAGAATACATTTTCTTGTAACCCGTAAGTTTGTGTCCTTGCATATCCAACTCAATGGATATGGCTTAGGATGTAAAATGGTTTCAAGATTAAGTTGTTTGACTAAGTCTTCAGATATCAAGTTGGCTTGAGACCCACTATCAAACAATGTGTCGATTTTTGTATGTTTTGAGATTACCCTCACATGAAATAATTCAATACTTGTTTCTTCATTTGGAGTGCTAGTGTGACAATTTGATATACTAGTGCTAGCAATGGATTCTTTTACTTTTATACCCATGGCTGTAATTTTACTTTCATCACCCAAATAAGATCCCATATCCTCTTGAATGATGGCAGTTGTCTTTTCTTTTCCTTTGTTGTTGAATTTCTTAGGCCTCATCTCAGGGTGAAGTTTCCAATAATTAGCTTCATTGTGACCCTCTTTGGAACAATGTTTACATATTTTTTTCTCTCCTTCCTTTTTAATGAATGCATTTTTATTTCCTTTGAAACCCTTTTCTTTTTAGTTACACTTAAATGGATTTTTACTACCCTCTTATGGAGTATTTTTTCCTCTTTCCTCAAGATGAGCGGCTTGATGTTTTGGGAATATTTAGTGTTCTTGGACAAACGCCTAACCCTGTAGACTTAATAGCAGGTCTAGAAACAATAGACAAAGTAATCTCTACCTTTTCTATAATCAATAGATAAAACAAGAGAGAAGAAAAACCTACTTGTAGTTTGCGCTAGCTCCTTGTCTCCCTTGACCGATCTTGCTGCTCCTTTCCGTACTTAAGCCACTTGGAAAGTACCTGCACAAACACAGAAACAAAAACCCATCAAGGCAAATGATAATGATCTATTGCTTATAAATAACATGGAATTGAGAACATGATATACATATGAAAGCATTAACATATAACACAAGCATAAGGAAAAAGTTTTGAAAACTTTATTGATAAGAGGAAGGATTACAACCCATATGTGCTCGATCCAGTGACACTCTTCTAATTCAATCCCTCTTCACCTCATGACAAGCAAGACACTTCAACACTATTACAATACTTGCAATAAATTATTATCTCATATCACCAACATCTCCTTACAACTCAATATTTTCCAGCCTGTTAGCACCTAAATCTGCCTTAGGCTGAAGGAAGGAAAAAATTAGGGTAACCACAAACCATGCTCAGTCTGGTAGCTAGCCCTACCAGAACAGGAGAGGGCTCTCTCCAAGTCACGCTCAGTGAATATATAAGCAAAAACGGTCTGAGATGACTTACAGTGAAATATTGATCTTAGGATAGTAAGTGAATAGGGATACAAGAAACCATTTTCATGAATGACCGAGCTTCTGGGATGGTATGGGACCAACGGTCAGTAAGGAACAGAGAATTTAATACAAAGGCACAGATTATTCCATGAGGAAAGGCAGGCGGAAAATGTAGCAATTTAGTTTGAGGTAACGCGGAATGAATAGATTGCTGAAGAAAGTGAAAAGGGCATAGTTACATGAATCATTTTGAATAGAAGAAAAACACTGAACATGAAATTTTCCCACAGGCAGAGCAATAAAATTGAATTCTACCTAATCTCACTCAGAAAATTTCACTGGAAATGAACATGAATTGAATTATGAAGCATAACGAAATACATATGAAAACATAAGAGACACATTTGCTACAATCACAACCACAAGAATCTCATGAAACAAAGCCGCTGCCTTTCATTAATTCTCTGTCAAAAATACACAATGAAGAAATAGAGTTTCTTTCCCACAGTCTCCCAGAAGTTACAAGCCAACCAACCCTTTGCAAATAGTTTGCATACAATATATAGAATGTGTAAGGAAGAGATAGAACACCCAAGGGTTGGGGAGTGTCACACAGAATAAGTCGATCTTGCGGACAAGATAGAACTTCCTAGAATCTAAAGAAGGCCTAATGACAAGCAAACCAACCAAACACTATCTTTCTCTAAATATGCTTTAATAAACAAAGGCAAACAAGTTTTTTTAGGGCCTACCTTAGGTCCAACGCAAGTTTGTGGATGCCCTCGCTCCTTTGATCCAAATGAGCTCCTTTGTCGCGAATCTGCAAACAAAAACAAGGCAAACAAATTAAATAGCACCTGAAAATCTAATATCATAAAACATATTTAACATGAAAGTCAAGGAGTCCATGAAACAAATAACATGAGATACTTGTTGAGAAAAATGAGTTTCATTGTATTAATTCAAAAGAAGAAGAACTTTACAACCTGTGCCTTGACGTTGTACAAGCTCCTCCTAGGGTCCAGCAAGAAGTCTCCTCTACTTTGACAAGTTTCACTCTCTTCCCCATGAAGCCAAAAAGGTATGTGATCTCTCCTCTTAAGCTCAACTAGGAAGTATTAATTTCACTAGCATTTACCCTAAAAAATGTTCAGCTTCTAACCTCTCCAGCAACCAGCCCAATGCCTGAATTTATAGTGCAATGGAGGGAAGTTACTAGGTCCTCCTTCAAAGGGATAAAGCCCTCCTTCAAAGGGATAGCTCCTCTCATCAAGGGATTAGCTCCTTCTCTTTTGGGATGCATGAACCTCCTAAGAGCGGCAAATCCATGTCAAAATTCCTTCTAGAATCATCTAGAATTAACCCAAAGTGAGTTTTTTAGAATAAACTTGCACCTTTTTTACTTTCATAGGGGTCCGCACCCACACCTTTAGGGACAGAGTGGGCAGGTCCACAGTTTTTCTAAACAGAAGGTGCGGGACCGCAGGTAATAGTGACAGAAAGTGTAGAACCAGAGTTTCATTGATTTTTAATGTCTTTCTCTTATTTCCAAAGCTTGACTTGAAGAGATGAGGTCTGAGACTTGCTTAGGAGGACAGTACAAGTGATGATAGACCCATACTGACTGCAAATAATCATGGTGACGATATTTTTGTGTAACAGATTGCCCCCTAAAGTGTGAAGTCTGTAGTAGATGAGGATTTCATTTATCATTTAGGAAGAGTGAAGTACTTTATCATTTCGAGGATCATCTTGTGGAGAGCCCGGTTGGAACCTGTAAAAACATTCAATGCAAGATATATATATGAGATCATATCATCACTGAGGTAGGCATTCCCATACTCAGATCAAAACTGACTAGAAAACTAACTACTGCTCTGATACAGGAATGATCTTGTAAAACATCACAAGTATAGACTCATGTGGACACAGTATGGACGCAACCATCTGTTTATGAATAGTCCATTATATAATGAATACAAAATTCCTCGCAGCCTGGATTGTGGAAACTAGATCCAGGGTCTTCATTTCTACTTCCCGAAACAGTACGATTCTATCCATGTGAATAAATGTGTTGATGTTGAACATGGTAGAAACCACTTGATTACCAGCCAATGATGTAAACTGTTAACAAGTGTGAGAGAAACCACCAGTGATGTCAATGGCTCTCAAAGTACCCAGTACAATCCATGAGATGCGAATAAATGTGTTGATGTCGAACATGTCACGGAATCCTTTGATCGAAGGTCAATGATGCAACTTGTCATCAAAGATGAGAAACCTGCCATTGAGGCATGCAGATCTCAAGGTACTGATGATTTCTAGATCATCTTTCTAGATAATGAGCTGAAGTCGATAGAAAGTGATCCGTCGCAGGCAAGCCCACAACACGAAATCATAGATCAAGTTGAAGAAATTTAGTTGCAAGGACTGACTCAAGGATGGTCAAGATGGATGACAGATATTTTGCAGATGAATGGCTTATTGGCAGTGACCTCTCGAACACATAACGACACGACAAATGGCTTAGTGACAATTGACCCAAAGTTAATACCCAGAAACCGGCTGAAGACTTTCAATGTGGTTTGATCAACTGTTAGGCAAAGAATTTCCCAACCCAGGTGAATAAAAGTGTCGTGTTCAAGAGTGGTTACAAAGTATGACAAATAGAATCATTTTTCTCTCTTTTCCCCCACCATTTCTGGCAAGTATCTCTTTATTTTTGACAAGCTTGAGGAGGATAACATTTGCTTGATTATAAGCTCATCCTTCGGATGAGTCCAACTTAGTTTAAATTCGAACCCTAAGAAGGAGTGGTTCGTTCCTGTTTGTAATTGAATAGGTCCTTTACTGTGAAATTTTAACGAGTCCAGTATAGGAGAAACTCGGCATTTTTCAATTTTAGAGAGTCTGAAAAAACTTAAGAAAACTCCAGGGTTGACCTTTTTCGTAAATTTGTGTCTCCCAAGCCCGAAAAAGTATAAAATAATACTTGAGAGAACCGCTTGGTCTTTTACGACCAAGGAGTAATTTTCGTTATTAGTGCCCTTGACCCGAAAAAGTAAAAAAGCGATCAATGACATGTCATTTTATAACCAATATCGAATTTGAAACGACAAAAATTCGGCAATCTTTTCATGTTTTTATGGTAGGAAAAGAGCTGTAAGTGGACCGTCTTTTAATTCTATTTTAACGAGTTTAAAAGAAAAACTCGGCAATCTTTTCATGTTTCAGGAGTCAGAAAAGAGCTTAAAGGTGACTCTAAATGTTTTTTCATTGAAAATGATAGATTTCGCCTGAATAATCCGTTATCCTGAACAAAACGCAAACATTACTCATACCTGTTTGAAATGGATAAAAATGTCGCAAAAAATACCTTTTCAAAGTGAAACATAAACAAATTTGCAATTTATTTACTCAAAAAACTTATAAAAAAGGCCTTTGTCAATTCATTTTTACCGTTTGAGTTTTGGGTGAGAAAATAGTGCTTTTGTTCAGAAAACTTCCCGTGAAGATTGCAGCAAATCCAACCGTCAGAATCGAACGCCGTCTTCTCCAGGTAATCCACATCATCCTACTCTTCATTTTTAACCATTTCATTTTTTGATTTAGTCATTCATTTCATTTTTGGGAGGGTTTTTAGGCTTAAAACCCACGCGCGGGGGCCCGCAGGTTTACCACTGCTGGCCTGCGGACCCCGACCTTTTCTCCATTGGGAAAAAGTCAGGGGTCCGCACCTTCCATGTAGACAAAGTGCGGTCCCACGCATTGTGTCTAACCCGGAGGGTGCGGTCCCCGTCGCAAGGGTTTTTAACCCAAAAATTTTCAAAATTGGACCAAACAAAATAATTTCTAGCAATTTAATTTATCTTTATACTTGATGCAGAGAGTGCATCATGCTAGATTGGCGTGAAAGAGAGCATGAAGACGTGGATGTTGCCGCATGGAATCATCAGCCTTCACTTGATGCTTTGAGGGCGTGCGGCTTGTACAAATTCTGGGCCATTCCTGGCATGAGGGCTCAGGTGGATTTCTTACAGTGGATGGTTGACAGATGGAGCATACAGGACCAGTGCTTCTTCATTGGTGGCCACCAGCTCGAAATCGAGCTGGCGGACATATATTTCTTGACTGGTTTGCCTAAGAGAGGCAAAGACTTGACTCTGTTTGGGGCTAGGCCAGGTGGCTAGTCTATCGATAGCCTCCAGCTAGAGTTCTGCAACAGCTAGGCTAGAGACAAAGGGATAGACATAAAGACCATATCCCGTCCTGAACTCATGGTGATTGCGTTTACTGTCACCAGACTTTGCGGGGCTGCCGCATTACATATTGTCACTGGATCCGAGATGCGTATGGCAGTTGACTGATTTCGAGGCACCATCTTCAATTGGTGTGATGCTGTGTTGGCCAATCTGAAAGGCCAACTGACCAGGGCCAAAAACGGACAACTAAAGACCTTTGGTTATGGGGCTTTGGTTGTGATTTTTGGCCTGGAGAGGGTTCCCATGTTGATCCCACAGCACCTTACTTTTGGAGCTGGGCTTCCTCGAGAGCCCAAACTGATGAGATGGGTCACAGTTATGGCCCGTCACCCGGACGAGAGGACAGAGGTTGCTCGATTCAAACTTGAGTATTTCCAATGGTTGGAAAACCAGGTCTTCTCTATTCAGGACTTCCCTTACGCTGGGGTAGATTTTCGTGGTGACCCAGACATGGTTCTTCCACCAGGAGAGCAGTGGGATGACTCAGGTAAAATCATTTTCAACATTTTTCCTATTTAAATTTTTTTATTATTTTTGCATCGTCCCAAAACTGATAGCAAAATTTTCAAATGCAGATGTGGGTCCACAGCGACCAGACGCTATCCAGCCTTACAAGAGGAAACAACAAGTTGCAGCCGCGCCAGCCCCACAGGACGAATCAACAAGGGTTTTGGCCGAGTTGGAGGGTCATCTCGAGCGCTTGACAGGAGATATTCCGGAGACCACTATAGATGACATTCCTCGTCGACTTCAGCGCTATGTGATTGGGGTCCCAAGACCTTTTAGGAGGTTCCTTTGCAAGGTGGCTCGTGCAATGGTTTCTTATCGAGATCATCACCAGTGATAGGATGATCGCCTATTGTGGGCACATATGACATTTTTGTTTTTTTGTACTTATCATTTTTGCCGATCATAAGGTGTTTCTCAACCTATGATCGAGGACGATGTATTTTTTGACACACTCCCATATATATATATCACTATTACCGGCTTATCTTGTAAATCATGTTATGGAATGGTTTTAAATTTACATGTATGATTATTGCAAATGTCTATTTAACATTCGAGAAGCAATTGCATCTGCTAATGTATTTTAAGATCTTGGAATATGCTGATATTCAATATAATCAAATTCACGTTCCAAGAGACGCACTCTCAAAAATAATCTTAATAACACTAGATTTCTAATGGCATACACTCTATTAAGTTGTAATACAACGAGTTCAGAATCTAACCTCACTATCAAACTCCGAATCCCAAATGAAATAGATTCATATAATAACTCAATCACTGCACTATACTCGGCAATGTTGTTCGTTGTTTGACCGAGGCTTACCCCATGCATAGATACTAACTCATCAGAGGGCGAATAGATAACCCAAGCTACGGAAGAAATGTTTCGTGTATTACGACAAGCACCATCAGCGAAACCAATGTATGTTTGGAGAGGCATTGACATCTGCAATATCAAGAGTAAAACCAAGATAAGCAGGAATAATGACGAAAAAACACTCTCTAAGCTAAGCACACAGTTTAAACTAAAACACACCAGCTAAAAAGAAAAACTATCCTAACTAAAAATCTCCATACCCATTCTTTAAGCATAATACCTCTTTAAGTAAAGACCATTTCTGGGTTTACCCAAAGAGTCCCCGTCAAAGTCTACCAATTCATAGGCCCCTTTTGCTAGCTTTCGCTTGACAACGTAGGGACCATGCCACATAGGAACAAATTTTCCAGCGCCTAATTTATCATTAGCTTGATCGTAAACTAAGACTAGATCTCCTTCCGAAAAATTTCAAGGGGTCACATTTCGATCATACTGAGCTTTCATGCGTTTTGCATGAGTCTCGATCACCAATGCAGCATCACGTCGATTCTCATCTAATTGAGCCAAGTATAACAAACGCTTTTCCTCTTCGGAAGTGGTTGGAAGTAACTCGATGGCCATTTGCAGTGACGGGATTTCGCATTCAATGGGTAACACAGCTTCCAAACCATAGACTAGTTGGAAAGGAGTGAACCCTGTTGATGTTTTTACTGAAGTTTGGTACGCCCAAAGCGCTGAAAATAGCATGTTATGCCAATTCGACCGATGAATCCCAATGATTCGTCGGATCATGATAACTAAAACTTTGTTGATGGATTCAACCAGACCATTAGCTTGTGGATAATAAGGGGTTGAACTATCGTGACGTAAACCAAGCTCGCCTGTAAGTTCGGTCATCATAACGTTTCGAAAATGACGCCCATGATCAGTTATTATCGCTTGCGGGACACCAAACCTAGCAATTATATGATTGAACACGAAAATTGCAGATGTCTTACCGTCTGCCTCAAATGTAGGCATCGCCTCGGCCCACTTGGTAAAATAATCTACCGCAAGGATGATATACGCATACCCCCTGGCCGAGTGAGGGTTACATGTAATAAAATCGATACCCCATTTGGTAAAAGGACCAACGGCAATTATAGGGTGAAGAGGAGCAAGTGGAGCGCGCATCTTGCGATCAAAAATTTGGCAATTGTGGCATTTTCGGACTGCCATAATGCAATCTTTAAATAAAGACGGCCAGAAGTAGCCAGCGCGCAATATCTTTTGGGTTGTGGCATACCCAGACATATGACTGCCACACGCTCCAGAGTGACAGTCATTTAGAACCCTTTCAGCTTCCTCGTGAGTTAAGCAACGTCGAAAAACAGAGTCCGCCCCACGGCGATAAAGAGTATCTCCAATAATCCTGAATTGTTGGGACTGGAATCATATTTTCCGACGTTCTGACTTTGAAATTTCTGGCCGAAAGGATTGGGTCTGGATATAAACGATGATATCCCCATACCACGGATCTAAAGTGCTGATTAGAAACAAGGATTCGTCTGCAATGGGCTCCTCCGCCATAGTTTCCGTGTCATCACGTGGGAAGTCACACACTAACTCCGCAAAAACTAAAGATTTCTTAGACTTGGATTTCTCAAATTCCAAGTCGAACTCCTGCAGGATAACAATCCATTTAAAGTACTTTACCCCTAGCAATTGCTTGGTCAAAATGTAGATCATAGGGTTGCAATCCAAAATTACTGAAGTTTTACGTAGTAAAATGTAGTGACGAAAACGTTGGACAGCTTGAACGGCTGCCAATGCCAATTTCTCCACATGTGAGTATTTTAGCTCAGTTGGATTTAAAGTTCAACTAAGGTAATATATCACATGTTTAGTTCCGAATTCATCTTCCTGGACTAAGACCATTCCAATGGTGGAATGAGAGGCGGCGAGATACAAGAAGTAATCCTGGTTGTAGTTAGGAGGATGCAATAACGGTGCATGGGTCAACGCGTGCTTGAGTGCATCAAAAGATTTCTGAGCTATCTCATCCCAATAGAATGGAGTATTCTATTTCAACAACCGGGTAAAACCCTTTGTAACCTCGACGTAGTTAGGAATGAATCGTCGTAAAAAGTTTGCTTTCCCTGGCAAACTTTGGAGTTGGCGAAGACTCGAAGGAGGAGGCAATTTGACAATAGCTTCGACCTTCAAGGGATCGACGTGAATGCCGGCTTTCGAAATTACAAACCCCAGCAATCGACCCATTTCTATATAGAAGACACATTTGTGTGGGTTCAACTGAATCAGATAATGCCTACACCTCATAAAGATTGCTCGTAAATGGACGAGGTGATCAGCTCGATGTAATGAATGAGCAGGCAAGTCATCGAGATAGGGTTGCACAATGTGCTTGATGTCATGAAACGCATAAGACATGGCCCTTTGAAAAGTTTCTCCAGCATTCTTAAGCCCAAAAGGTAACTTGCAATAAGCAAATGTCCCCCATGGACAAATGAAAGCCGTTTTTGGTTGATCGGCAGGTAGAATGTTGATTTGATTGTATCCGGAAAAACCATCCATGAAGGAGAATATTTCGCTTCCGGCACAATCATCAATAATTTGATCGATATAGGGAGTTGGGTAATTGTCGTTTGGACAGGCTTGATTAATGTCCCTATACTCGATGCATATTCTTAATGTTCCCTGCTTTTTGTTAACCAGAACAATATTCGATACCCAATCCGTTAACAGGATCGGATAAATGAAACCTGCTTTGAGTAATTTTTCAACTTCTGCTTTAATTGCAGCAGCTTTTCTTGGGTGAATCTAACGCAAACGTTGCCGGACGGGTTTAGCGTCCGGGTAAGTCTTGATCTCATGAACAACAATCACGGGAGAAATTCCTGGCATTTCCTCATAGGACCAGGCAAACACGTCGCAGAATTCTTGAAATAGGGCCTTATATATCTGAATTTCGTCATCTGTACACGAGGCACCTATATGAATGTTCTCAACAATTCCGGGCTTAACCAAAATGTCAATAGGAATAGTTCGAGAGATGTTTCCCAAATTTAACTCTGAATCGGGATGTTTCATTGGATTCTGAGGTTCCTTGACATATTCAGTCGTAAAAATTGATGAGAAATCATTTTCAAAACGATCATTCTCGGGTAAAAACGAAGATCTGTGATGTAGATCTTCCCATGGTAAATCATCTACACATAGGATTTCACGAATTTTCTCATCAGAGTGAACAAGTTCAGAAAACGTGATTAAATCTGAGCTTGATGTGAAAAGTGATTCCTCACGGACCACATTCATGAAGTCAATTTCGGTTGAAGATGGGTCGGTAAATGATTGCACGGCCTCATACGCAATTTCATATGGACTCAAAGGCATGACATCACCAAATGAGTCTATCTCAGATTCAGAAGGAATGATCCAAGGATCATCATAAACAATGGTGTCTGATGTAATCATATGAATTGTTGAAAATCAAGACGATGCGTTGATCGGAGGAAAAGGAAAAGTTCCCAGTAAACCGGCATCTTTGACTAGTCCTACTCCAACATCCTTATATGGGATAGTCGTTTTACCGACATGCTGAATACTTTCTGAAGAGGCTGGGTCGGATGAAAAGTAAGCCAGCTGGTCTATTGTTACAATCTTTCCATTATGAGGAAACTTTATAACCTGAAAGACTGATGAAATGACCGCTGTCATAGCGTAAGACCAACTTCGACCCAAGAGAAGGTTGTAATCTAGAGGGGCATCAACCACCTCCACATCTAGATTAACGGTTTTTCCTTCAACCCCTATAGGAAAATCCTGTAGAATGCCAAAAGGATGAAACCCACAGCCATCAAAGGCCTTTAGAATCGTCGGGGATTGATTTAGCGAAGGAGAACCAAGCGATCTCCAACACTGTATCGACATAATACACGTTGAGGCTCCCTCATCAATTACAGTCCGATGAATAGGCCTGTTTTTTACTATCACTGGGATCTGGAAAGCCATTTGATGAGGCAAACGCGGTGTACTATTTTCTAGATCGAAAATCATTAGGTTCGAGTCCTGAACATCAACAGCTCCTATAGCCGACAAAAGTAATTTACGTTGTGCCGGACATGATTGCAGCACCTCCAAAGCCAACATTGTTGAGGGTGAAACAACTAAATCCTCAACAATGTTATAGTTCTGAGCCGCTCTCGCATGTGGATTGAAAATTGACTTTCGAAGTATACCCTTGGCGGGCGGTTTGATTACCAAGTTTGGATTAGGTTTCTCGATCTGTAGTGGATCGGAGCCGGGAGCTGAGGTTGATGGATTAGAATGAGAAGATTCTGCTTCTTTACCATCAACAGGACTTTTACTACCATAATCTTGCGATCGAGTTGCAATCCTAACATGGGACATCATCAATATGGGTTCTTCATTGGCACTCGAGGACGAACCTGTATTGAGATGGAAAAGGATCCTTCAAAACAGCAGGAGTTTGGGAACCTTTGATAATTTTCGCAACCTCTGCACGATGAGGGCAGTCTCTTGTAAAATGTTCATCGTCACAAATGAGACAAGGATAACGAGGTTTGCGCTTTTCATCATTGGATTCCGACTTTTCAGGTTTCTCCTTTGAACTTTTTTCCGTTTTATTCTTCTTCTTTCCTTTCTTCTTTCCACGGGATTTTGATTTGGCTGTAGATGATTCTACAATGTGAATATCGGTAGAAATCTCTACAGAAGAATCTCCTGTTGGGGAATCAGGCAAGGTTATGATAGGAGAAGAATTCTTGGAAGACTTCTTCTTACTTTTAGTGTTAACCGTGCCAATCATACCATCGGTGGCATGAGATCCCGAAGGAGCTGCAGCGATTTGATTTTGCTTGGGAAGATCGGGGATTTTATCGTGTAACGTACCTGACTGAGTATAGACCAAGTCAAGGTACTGTGCTTGAGCAATTACCTGCTCCTCAGTAACAACTCCAGCTTTAGCTACATCTTCAGTGATCTTTGGCAACAAAGATTTTACAAACCACTCAGCCAAAATATGATTCGGAATAAAAACCTTCACTAAACGTCGTCGATGTCTCCACTCATGAATATGATCTGAAATGTAAGTGGATGTCGATTGCTTTAACGAAGTTAACAATTTCGTGCCATTGTCATATCGGACTGGCAACTGAAAATGAGTTAAAAACGAGGTATCTAACTGACTAAAATTATAAAAAGTGCCTCGTGGTAACTTAATGTACCACTTGGCCGCGAGACCAATTAGAGTGCGCTGGAAAAGTCTAAGATGGATTGAATCATCTGAGATGGAGTTAGATGCACACCAGAGGTGGTAAGTCATCACATGGTTCGACGGGTCCTCTCCTGATTTACCTTCAAACTTAGGAATGTCACTGGGCAACTTATTCGGCATTGGCAGCCAAAACGGAAGATAATTAATGGGATCATTCATTAGGCGCGACAAGTCAGGTAAGTCCAAAGTTGCGATAAAAGGTAACTGACGATTAGGGTCCCTAAAACTCTGGGTAATGAGACCAGCCCCAGGAGGAGGATATCTAGGATAACTAGGAATAGGAATTGCATTTGGGATATTGTATCCTCCCGGAAAACCAGGATTAACTGGACCGTACTGGGGTTGTTGATAAGTGTACCCAGGGTACAGTTGATACTGATAGACTAGCTGCTGCACAGCAGGACCGAATTGGTACTGTCCCTGGTACGGTTGATAAGTAAATTGTGGTTGACTTGTGACAACCATACTTGAACCAGGTTGTCCTACAGGCATCTGAACCGAAGTTTGAATCGTAGATCCAGACGGTGGTAAGGATGTCTGAGGAGTAGATACAGGAACAGTAGAAACCAGAGTTGTCGATACTCCAGAAGTAGGTGGGATAGATTGAACACATGTTGCAGCAGTTGTAGCAGTCGTTTGAGGCGGAGTACGAGGCGTACTAGGCCCATGCTGAGAAACTACCAAAGGTACAGAAGTTTGAATGTTAGACTGGACTGGTTGCTGGGGTGTACCAGAAACTAAGGGTTTTCCAGTTTGAGATGACATCTGTACATTTGGCTGCAATACCTGTTGAGTTTGTGATGGATCCCACACTATATTCATTCGGGGTACTGACCCATAACAGGTTGAGAATATTGAGGACCATAACCGAGTTGAGGGTAGGATTGATAATTTAAAGGTACATTTCTCATTCCTTGAACATACATTTGACCGGAGGGTGGTTGGAAACCTTGGTTCGAGTACTGACCTTGGGGTTGATACCCTTGAGGCACGTACTAATACTGGGGTTTACCTTGAGGTATAAATTGATACTGGGGTTGACCTTGGGGTACATATTGAGTCTGGGGTTGACCTTGAGGAAAGTATTGTCCCGTAGGTATGTATTGTCCTTGAGGTTGCCCCCCAGGCGATAATTGAGGCTGCCCCCCAGGCGGTAACTGGCCACCTTGAGGTTGAGGATTGGGAATAGAACCTGACATCATGAGAATGTCTTCTACGCTCAACGGCTTAGTACCATTTCTTCCCGTTAGTAACCCTTGCTCAAATGGGTTGACGAGATGCTCCCGAAAAAGTACTAGAAAGTGACTGATACCCAGAGGGAACAGAAGGGCCGCCGTACAATAAAGAATCGGGCGATTGAGTAAACATGGACGACTACCTTGACATATTTAATGGAGGATAATAACCTCTAGGTGTTGGGTGATAAGGAATGCGAGGTGGTGAAAAACTTAACCCTGGGTTTTCTAAAAAATTAGTGAAAGAAAGATACCAAGACTGCTCCGAGGCGGACTGTAAAAAATTGATTCACACTCCCTTAGTTCAATAACAGGTTGATTTTCAGGGATAGGGATGACTACTTCTTCTTCCGGAGTAGCAAGTTCTTCAATATCAATAAGTCCAGAAGGAATATCTTGGGTGATTACTCTTTCTACCCTAGGTGAACCAAGACCACTAGAAGCTGGAGAAGAAAACCCGATGTCGGAGTAGCAGCAAATTCACTCTCAGGCTCGGATATTTCAGTTTCCTCACCTATATCACTAGTAGATGAAAAGCTACCAGTAACTTCGGAAACAGACACTGACTGTGGATTATAATCTGCTACTAATGCTTGAAAATCAGGATGTACGATCAAAGAATATTCTCCTTCTTCAGGTGACCCAACTCTACTGTCTCTAGGAGTTACGAGGACTTTCAAGCCTTCAAGCTGGCTCAGTGAAAACTCAGGAGGTTGGCCTCAAAGTCTAAGGGACTTCCTTGGTAATTCAGCCATGGTTAAAAACTTTTAACTACTTCACACACAAACAAAGTAAAATCTCAATGAAAACCACCTAAAGCCTCTAAAGAACCAAACAAATTTGAATCACACGCCTAAAGAATCTAGGAGATCAAACACACACAAACAGTAACTTTCCGTACTGAAAACACTAGTTGATGATGAAATCCAACGTCGCAGAGTTCAATACAGAAATGGCGGTTGGAACAGTTACCCCGACAACCTGCTTAATGAATAGAATGGCACAAGTTCCTCCACTTAACCGTCTCGAGTGAAGAGAACCCCCCAGAAAATCCAAGTGAGTCTAGCCGACGTCTGCTCCAGGTATAGTGGGATCTTCCCACCATTGTCACCTCAGGAAGAATCCTAAATAATATGGCCACTAAGGTTACCAACTGAAACAGATATACCTGGGGGAACAGTCTACGATCCGATACGAACGCAAGGGCAGAGTAGCAAGCTCGATCCCCTTGAAGGCTCCTTGACATAAACCAAGGTTTACCAACAAGTGACCCCAGGCTCCTCGACAATGGTTAATCCGAGGTTTACCGTTTTTAATACGTGAATATCTGGCGTCATTCCCAATGAGGAAGGATTGATTCCCACACTGGTTCGGACACGATCTCGTGCTTCTCCTTTAAGAGGAGCTTTCCCAGAGCATAAATGCAACAATTGGATTTCTTCCCTACCACAAGATACAGCTACTTGCTTGTTTTTACTGTCTTGGAAAGTTAATTACTCTCCTACTCCAAGACACTAGCCTAAGCTAAGTTGGTGTATCAGAGCCCTAGAAATAAAAATGTTACTAGATGAATTTTACTTTAAGCGTTATTTTTTATTGGTTTTTGTTTAAGTCAAAAGGTGCAGAGATGAAACTCGTGGTATGAAGACTTGACTCAAAATCACTAAAAATGCACCTAAGATGAATTAAACAATCTTTTTCTCTTCGATGAACTTCTAAACTAAGAAAGAGTTTGAGAATGCAAATACTTTGTAAACACAAATCCTTCTTAAGAAACAAATTAAAAGAAGAGCTTTCGTCCTTTCCAATGCACTCAAAAACGAGACAACTAGTTATTTCACAAAAATTTCCCTTTTTCGTTTCAAAGCACTCAACCACTACAAAAACAAACTTTTTTCCAAAAGAGATTTTTTATTTTTTATAAAATACTCAAAACTATGAAAATGACTAACTTTGAGATCTATAAATTATAAAAAACCTATTTGAAGTCAAAGCCTACAAGATGTCTTTTTTAAGGATGCTTTACTTAGCTAGATGTAAGCTAAGGACCAATTTATGCAGAAACACAAATCAGTCAAGAACAACCAATTTTGTTTTCTTTTTGAAAAAGAAAATCCAAACTTTTAAACACAAGCTTTTCGAAGTTTTGTAAAGAGAAAACTCAAAGCGGATTCCTCAACAAGGGGAGATTTCATAAATGGTTAGACTCATACGAATGCTAGTAGACACCAAGGTGATATAAAGTCCCTACAGCTTCTAAGCTCAGAGCCACTACACAACCAAAATGAAAAACAAGCAAAACTCCTAGGAATTTCACCTAAAACCCTAACACTAATGAAATCAACCTAAGGAAAGCTTCTGACAAGTTATATGCAGGTCTGGGCAATGGATAACAATTTCTAAACAAAAACTAAGATGACTAACAGAGGAAATCTTAGGTTTTTCAAAATTTTGACAGGGTCCGCAGGTCCACAGTTAACACAGGTGCAGTCCCGCTCTGTGCTAAAAGCAAAGGTGCGGATAAGTACACACCGTGTCAAAAGGCTAGGGTGCGGTCCTCTCCCAAAGCTATGAAAAACGAAAAATAACCATGGATCTACAAACTCTACCCAATTTTACACACAACAAGCCAAAAACAGAAACAAAAACACAGTTTCTCAGGTCAAAGTAAAAACAAGGAAAACATTCAAGTCCCCAGTGGAGTCGCCATTTTGTCACACAGAATAAGTTGATCTTGCGGACAAGATAGACCTTCCTAGAATCTAAAGAAGACCTAATGACAAGCAAACCAACTAGACACTATCTTTCTCTAAATATGCTTTAATAAACAAAGGCAAACAAGTGTTTTTAGGGCCTACCTTAGGTCCAACGCAAGTTTGTGGATGCCCTCGCTCCTTTGATCCAAATGAGCTCCTTTGTTGCGAATCTGCAAACACAAACAATGCAAACAAGTTAAATAGCACCTGAAAAGCCAATATCATAAAACATATTTAACATGAATTTCAAGGAGTCCATGAAACAAATAACATGAGATACTTGTTGAGAAAAATGAGTTTCATTGTATTAATTCAAAGGAAGAAGAACTTTACAACCTGTGCCTTGACGCTGTACAAGCTCCTCCCAGGGTCCAGCAAGAAGTCTCCTCTACTTTGACAAGTTTCACTCTCTTCCCCATGAAGCCAAAAAGGTATGTGATCTCTCCTCTTAAGCTCAACTAGGAAGTATTAATTTCACCAGCATTTACGCTAAAAAATGTTCAGCTTCTAACCTCTCCAGCAACCAGCCCAATGCCTGAATTTATAGTGCAATGGAGGGAAGTTAGTAGGTCCTCCTTCAAAGGGATAGCTCCTCTCATCAAGGGATTAGCTCCTTCTCTTTTGGGATGCATGAACCTCCTAAGAGCGGCAAATCCACATCAAAATTCCTTCTAGAATCATCTAGAATTAACCCAAAGTGAGTTTTTTAGAATAAACTTGCGCCTTTTTGACTTTCACAGGGGTCCGCACCCACACCTTTAGGGACAGAGTAGGTAGGTCCACAATTTTTGTAAACAGAAGGTGCGGGACCGCAGGTAATAGTGAGAGAAAGTGCAGAACCAGAGTTTCATTGATTTTTAATGTCTTTCTCTTATTTCCAAAGCTTGAATTGAAGAGCTGAGGTTTGAGACTTGCTTAGGAGGACAATACAAGTGATGATAGACCCATACTGACTGCAAATAATCATGGTGACGATATTTTTGTGTAACAGGAAGTTACTCAAATCATTACAAAATGGAGATGAAGAGCCAACCATCAGCTACAGGTGCAGCGCTACAAACATGACATTTGGCTTGGGTGACCGTTTGCCTTCCTTCGCCACTTGGATAGAAGCCAATTTGGAGAAAAAATACTTTAAATGTCTCCTTTGGTGCCAAAAAAACTGAAGTGTAGATGAGCAGGCCCACTTGGAGAAGTCGTGCACCGAAATTTCGCGAAATGGAAGCAAATTTGGCAATTTTTCCTCTGTGCGCCGCGCTACTTTGGGGAACTTGCAGGTGTCCAAAATGTGCCTAAGTGGGCTTGTTGGAAATCCTGTCCTACCTACTTTCTAACCCCACTAGAATTTTTGAATTTGGTGCTCATTTGCCCCTCCAAATCTCCATTCTCCCAAGACTGCTTCCTGTGTGTCAAAAAAGGGGAAGAGAGGCCATTTTTGGGTGTTGTTTGACCTTTTGGAGACTCATATCTTGTCAAAATTTCTTGTTCGGGAACCAGTAGTTGTGATTTTCCATGATGAATCCAAAAATGCAAACCATTCCTCATTTGGAGCTCTAGAATTTTAGCGTCGCGCCAGTGGCGCGGCGCACAGGGAGAAAAACCTTGTGTTTTGCCCAAAAATTTGTCATGTGACCAAAAATTCCCCAAATTTCTTGAAATTTGGGGTGGAGGCTCTCTATGGGGTGTTATGATGGGCCAAGGAAGCCTCAACCAAGATTCAAAGCCGATCTTTCTCTTTTGCCTCTTTTGCCTTTCTTGTTGCTTTCCTCAATTTCGCCTTCAAGCTCCTTATCCAGGCCCTTGCACTCATATTTCGTGTCTTGTAACGATAAGCCATGTGTCTCAACAAGGCAAGGTCCTGATTGGCCTTATCCAGCAGCCTCTCCAAGTGCATGTTCACGCTCTCGAGATGGCCCTCCCGATCCTCATTGATTTCTTGCTCCAATGATGTGAGCTCAACTCTTCTCCTTTGAGCAGCTTAGCGATGCTCACGAATGTTTTGCAGCTCCATAATCGCCTGCTGATCCTCAAGCTGCTTGTTTCTCTGCTCCAGGTACTTCATGTTCTACTTGGCCCTCTCTAAGTCAAGGGATAAGGCCTCAATCACTAATTGCTGCTCCTGGATGATCTTTGTAAGTTCTGCATTTGTTGGTTCTATATCTATCTCATCATCATGGAGGAGAACAAATTCGGTCTCTTGTTCACCTGATGGCCCTTCCTCCTGCACTAGCTCCTTACCTCTACCCTGCTCATGTGATGCCGATGTCAGAAGCGAGGCCCCTTCCACCCCAGGTGGAGATAACACTCGCTTTGCTGCTGCAAATAAGGGTCTACTGCCTATCTGATAGGTGATGACTACTGGCATAGTAGCAGTCTCATGGCGCTCATACTGATGTGATGGACCACCTATCTCATGCTCTGCCTCTGATACTACCTATGGAGCACTGAAGAAGTCACGGGAGATGATGTCCTCCCAAGTAATACCCTACAATCCCAACTGATGGTCCACCAAAATCCGGATAAGAGCAAAGTGATCAACACTCTTGAGCTACTGTCGAGGGGTCTTGTGCTGCATGAAATTTTTCATCCTCTCTATGTTCCCTCAAATGAAAAATGGGAGGTTCATCATTCGCACCCTGGTAAAGTGCATGAGCAACCTGATGTGATAGGTGTAAAGGTGAGAAAACGTCCCCTCACAACTGAAGTACTTCATGATCAATTTCATGAGCGAAGCATACTCATCTCTCAAAAATCTGAATGGGAAAACTCTCGTGAGCTGATTCAAACAGCTGGCCATAATGTAAGACTCATAATGATGCCTCTCCACCTTCTTCTTCTTATGCCACTGTTCTCCAACATTTGGTATGCCTATTGTCACTGATATGGTTTCGGGTGTCAATGTGAAAGTGACCCCAGCCAAGATAGACTGACCTCCATGTAGGTGAAGTGCAAAAAGACGGGCCAACTCATGATGAACTCTGACATATGCCACCCTTTGACAAAATTCAAGACATGTTAAATGCTGGAAACATGACATAGCAAGAGGGCATGCCTGCAACTCAGTGAGGGTGTTTGGCTCATCTCTAACATGTTTGCCACTCTGGTGATGTCTCCTGGGGGCCTGTTCTCCTGAAGCTGTATCACTGTGGGTTTCCTCCTCATACTCTGATGAAACCTCGGATGCCATGACTGCTGTTTTATAAACTGAATTTAGGTTGCCCCTTTGATGATGATGAAGGCTAGGTTGTTTTGATAATCTTCCACCAAGGGGACAATGATACAAGGGAGTATTAGGAGGGGGATAATATAATGGGAATAAGGGTTATAGGAGAATTTTGTTTAGGGATATGTAGGGGCTTTGGGGTATTTTGATAGGGTGGGGTTTGGTTTTTTGGCAAGGTATGGTTTTAGGGTTTGTATTGAGTGATAGGAGGAGGGGTAAGGGAATAAGGAATTTGGTAGTGTTAGGGTAGTGATAGTAGGAAAAATGAGAAAAGAGTGGTAGGAAAAATGGTAGGTGAGGGGAAAATGAGGGGTGAAATGGAACCTTGGCACTAACACCACACCTTAGCAACCCTAGCCATCAGGGATTCTTGGTGATTTCTTGTGGTTGATTTTATGAATTTGGTTGCATTCAAACATCGCTATAAACCCTCATATCATTTATAAAATTTGATGAACAAGTGATGTCATAGAGCCTACCTTTCAATTTGATGGGCTTCACAAAAATTTGAAGTGATTTGGCATTGTTTTCGGCCCTTGGTCTGTGTGCGCCGAGCGCAAAACCCAGTGCGCCACGCCCTGGGTATGCGTCGCGCCTGTGGAAAATTTGAACTACGGGCAGGCTCTGTGTGCGCCGCGCCCTTGTCTGTGTGCGTCGCGCGCCTTCAAACTGCCTCCAACTCCCTCAAACACTCACGATGCACACTCACACCCTTTGTAACATTTCTCCAAGGCTTGGATTAGCACAATGCCTTTGATTTTGATGAAAACTTGTATATATAGCCTTGGAGGTCATGTTTTAAATTTACTTTTTAAAAAACCCACTTTTCTAATGTCCTGTTCAACACTTTTTCACTGATTTTAATATAACCCTGATTTTCACTTTTCCTCTAAAATTTTGGCTCAAACGATGAAATTTTCGACACTTTTTGCAGGGATTGCATGACAGAGCATCTGGTCACGGGAACCATGACTGCACCTGAAGAAATCAACTGTCGACTCTTTTTGAAAATTTTGTCACAAATGACACTATTTGACTTTTCTTCAAAACAGAGTTTTGAAGAATAGTCGAAGTCTATCAATATGATGGTGAAACTCTGCGGATCATTACTTTGCAAGAGCACCCCTCTGGCCTGCATGGATTTACTGGACATATTAAAGACCAAATTGTTTTAATTCCCAGACCAAATGACCAAAAATGACCTTTGTTTGTTGAAGGACCAGAACTTGACTGTTGTGGACTTTTTGATTGTTTGACACAAAGACATAAGCCAGCAGGAGCGAGACATGAGGGGAAATCACTAGCATGACTTTCTTCATCAGATCATGGCATGCCCCTAGCAAAATGCAGCTGAGTGAATGGAGCGGGACACCTAAAAATGAAATGCATAAAGAGTTTTGATCTCTGATGGAGGACTGACCAGACCGACTCTAACATTGGCTCCAATGGGGGATGGTAGCTCCTTGGAGGTGCCAAGAACAGCAGATCTCTGGAGGAGCTAGACAGTGTCTTTTGTCCATTGGGCTATGGAGTCATCGTTTCGACTACAACACAGGACTCTGACTTATTTATGAAACTAAAATGACCAAGAAATTGACTCAAATTTGACATTGAAATGAATCAAAAACTAACTTGACAGACTGAAACCAAACTAAAATAAAAATGGTATTTACAATGATAGTGGAAGCAACGTTAATAATTCAGCAGTGGTACTGCTTAAGCAGCCGACCATTGATCGGCCCTCCTGGACAATCTTCCCCGTTCATTTCCTTCAGAAGAAAGGCATTTTGACCCCTATATGATGCAATCTTGAAAGGACCTTTCCAAAGATTCTCGAACTTTCTGTGCTTACCTTTCTCTTCATTCCTTGCATCCCACTTCAACACCACATCATCCAACTGAAATCTATCGGCCTTTGCTTTTCTGTCATAGATTTTCTTTATTTTCTCCTGCAATTTGGATTTGTTCTTGAAAACTTCTTCTCTTGTCTGCTACAAGTGGACCATTTGATTCAACCTTCTCTACATGGGATCTTCTTCACTTCCTGCCTCCTGAAGAAGTCTGACTACCGGGGCAGCAAGAGAGGTGGGAAATACTGTGTCAACTCCATAAACAAGCTCAAACGGTGACATACCAATGGATTTTTTCTGATTGATCCGATCTGCCCAAAGCGCATGGACGAACCTCTTATTCCAACTCTTTTTATTTATTTCCAACAGCTTCTTGATGATGTTGACCAATGATTTATTCGAAGATTCCTCCAATCCATTGCCTTGCGGATGATAGGCAGTAGAGTGACCCAAAATGATGTGATATTTATGACAAAATTCTACCATCCTCTTTGATTTGAAAGCTGCTGCATTATCAGTGATTAACTTATTTGGACAACCAAAGCGAGACAAGATGTTATTTTCAAGAAATGAAATGATTACCGTATCTGTAGCTTGTTTGGTGGGAGCTGCCTCAATCCATTTTGTGAAATAATCTGTCGCTATAAGGATCCATTTATGTTGTTCGGAAGAAGCGGGATGAATTTCACCAATGAAATCCAACCCCCACTGCTGGAAAGAAGCGCTCACCTCAATAGGCTTAAGTGGTAAAGGCTGTAATTTCTATTTTCCTTTGAAAATCTGACATTTATGACAGTGCTTGACCATCTTGTACACATCAGCAAACAATGTAGGCCAATAGTACCCTGATCTCAAAACTTTATTTTCTATTGACTTCCAAAAATGGTGGCCACCGCACTCTCCTCCATGGAAATCCTCCATGACTTTCTTTGCCTCCTCTTCCACCAAAAAATTCAACAAAACGCCACCGGGATCTTTCCAATACAGCGCAGAATTTAGAATGCAAAACTTGGCAGCCTTCAACTTGAGTGTTCTCGCTTTATTTCTAGTCATGCCGGGCGGTGGTGATAGATTTTTTAGCACATATATTATATCTGAATACCATGGGGACAGATCAAAAATTTCAGATACCTGATTGGATGATATTTCCTCATTCTCATCGGACATAGCAGCGATTAGATTTATGTCCAAGGCATGCAAGTTCGATTCGGCCATTAACTTTGCCAACCCCTGTCCTTTGACCAGCTTTGTGGGCTTTATTTCCACATCATATTCCAGCAAGGCTGCAATCCATTTGCCTCTTCTTCCTTCCGGATCGGTCTGCACTAAAACATCTTTTACAGCAGCGTTAGGAACATAGGCCAAAATGTGAGAATGTAGAATATATACCCGGAAATCCTTCAATGCCTTCACCAATGCCAGGGCTTGCTTCTCAATGATGTTGTACTTTAAATCTGCATCTCTTATAGCCCTGCTGAAGAATGCTTTGGGTCTTTCGTGATCATCTCTTTTCTGCAATAATACTGCTGCCATAGTGTGCTCCAAAGCAAATGAAAACAATATGAAATCCTGAGTGTAGTCCGGGCTGACTAGAACAGGAGCTGAAGAAAGGGCCAATTTGACCAAGTTGAAATATTTTACAGCCTCCTTTGTCCATTTCACTTGTTTGTCCTTCTTGAGCATGTTGGTCATCTCTCTTAAGTGTTCAGCAAGATTAGGCACAAAGTGACGCAAAAAATTCATCTTACCATTGAACGATTGTATCTCTTTTTTATTCTGGGGTAGATCAATTTGTTGAATTGCTTGCACACGTGCTGGGTCAATACGAATGCCATCCTTTGAAATAATGTGCCCAAGTAATTTGCCTTCCTCCATGGCGAACAAGCTCTTCTTAGGATTCAGTGATAAACCATATTTTCTGCACTTTTGAAAGACAGTTTTTAGATGATGCATGTGCTCTTCATCAGATTTGGAAAACACCGTCAAATCATCCAGGTACACCACCAAAAACACATCCTTCTCATTTGCAAAAGCCAAGTCCATTGCACGCTGAAATGTGGCACCTGCATTCTTTAAACCGAAAGGCATTTTGGCATAATGAAAGGTTCCCCATGGAGTGGTGAATGCTGTCTTGTCTCGGTCATCCTCATGGATAGAAATTTGGTTATATCCAGAATAACCATCAAGTAGTGACATATGAGATGCCCCCACTACTCGCTGAAGTATATGGTCCATTTTGGGCAGTGGATAATTGTCCTTCAATGAGACTTTATTTCGATTTCTGAAATCAATACACAAGCAGATCTCACCTGTCTTCTTTTGTAAGGGCACCAAGTTAGAGATCCAATCTGAAAATATGATGGGCACAATGATACCTGACTTGTACAACCTGTTTACCTCCTTCTCAATAGATGGCAACAACTTTGGATTTAGCCTTCTCAGCTTCTGTCTAAATGGTTTTTGATTGGGCTTGATGGGTATCGTGTGCTGAATAATATTGGTATCATAGGTCTTTAAATCAGAATAGTCCCAAGCAAACACATCTGCAAATGAAGCCATCAAACTGATGTATTTGTCCTTGATATTTGGCAGCAATGCTTTAGACAATTTTACCAACTTAGGATTGGCAGCTGTTCCGATGTTGACCTCTTCTACACCCTTCTCTGTTGGCTGCAATGTTGGCTTGCGAGCTACATCATCCTAATCAAAAAGTTCTTCTAGAGGTATCAAGCCTTTAGGAATAATGTTATTCTTCAGCTGCAACACGTCCATTTCATTGATCTGCACGCCATCTATACAATTCCCTTTACCATCATCATTTTCTACATCAATTGAGGTTTCTTTGAACTTTCCTTTGTTTTGCAGAAAATCCTTAATCTCCTCATCATCTTGAAACACTTGCCAATATCTCTGTTTGTTTGAAATGGTTGGACGATGCTTGAAATGGATTTAAAATTTATTGTTGGAGTTCATGGGGATCTTCAAACTAGTTGCTGCCTTGGTAAGATCATTAGCAATACTATTTTGTATACGAGGCACACATGTCAAGGTGTATTCTGAAAATAATTTTAATATGTCTAAAACTGCATTACAATAGGCCCGCATCCTAGGATGCTTTGCTTGATACTCACCTCTGACCTGCTTTATTACCAATTTGGAGTCGCCATATACCGAAATCCTTTTAGCATTTAGCTTTCTAAGAATCTTCAGGCCAGCAATCAGAGCTTCATACTCAGCTTCATTGTTTGAACACTCAAAGGCCAGCTTGTAAGAGCAAACCCTCACACTACTAGGCACTTTGTTTGCGGCAGAGAAAGGACTGCGTACCCAAATTCCAATTCCAGCGCCATCATTTCCTACTGCTCCATCAAAATCCATGGTCCACAAGCCTTCTTCCTCCTCTTGTAAGTGCTGGAAATCTGTTTGTTGTGCCTTGTCTACTTGCCATCCATTACTTTCAGCTGATTGCCCAACATTTTTCTGTTTTTCTTGTCCTTCTTTCTTCAAAATTTCTCTGAAATTTTCTGTTATTTCCGGAATATCATCTGCTTCTACTAACTGACTATCTATATCATTTAAACTATCTGAAAACAAAACAAAAGACTCTAAATCTGTATGTACATAGTTAATTGGATGATTTATTGGTTTCTCCTTGCTGGTGATCATATATTTCATTTTTTGTTCCCGATATAATTTCCTCATTTGTCCAAACACCAGAATCGTTGCATAGGAGAAATCTAGCTATAGTGTCCCTTTCAATTTCGCTACCCAAGACCTGGAAAGAAGCATGCCAAACCTTAAAGGAATTTCTGCTACCACCACATCCATCAAAACATTTTTCATTGGGAGCTGATCTAGACTCACAACCAAGTCTTTGATGAGTGGTATACACCTCACTCTGCTGGAATCAAATGAATATAGATCGTGGTACTATCGGGTGATGTCCAGACCAAGCTTATCCATGACAACCTTGGGCATGAGATCGTGAGAAGCTCCGAAATCGAACATGGCATTATGTAACACAAAATCATGCAATCATAAACTGATATAGAAGGGTGGCACATCGCTGTCAGGAGACTCACCATTTGATACTGGCCCAAAAATCATTTCAGGCTAATCATCTTCTACATTTACCATGTCGGACATTGGGTCCAAATTCAACATCTTAGATATTTGTCCTCTATAACTACTGTTCTTCATTATTTCAGTCAAGGGGATGGATACCTTTAACTTAGAAATCTCATTCTCTAAGCTAAAGGCGGGAGTCTTTTCTACCTCTTTGACTGGGATTTCTTTCTTTTCTTTTTCCTTTGATGCAGCTTGCTGCTGTGATTGTTCTGCTGATTTTGATTTGCTGCTCTCCGGACCAACTGCCTCCTTTCCCTTTCTTTGTGTAGCTGATGAATCATTCTTTGCTGTTTCAACCTCCTTCTTTTTCTGAATTGGTTTGGCTGGCACATCTCTGTTTCTAAGTGAATATCATTGCTGCTGTGCGGACAAAGCATTCATATACCCCATTTGATATTCCTCTGATTCTTCTTCTAAAACAGTGTCACTAGCTAGAATGAAATCTATGTCTTTGTGTGCAGCTGAACTCACCACACACTCTTTTTCTTCGGTAATGTAAGTAGGCAGCTCATCTAGAGTAGAGAGGTGGTTTTCTTCACCTATTACATTCTCGTCCTCATCTGACTTCGGTCCATGCACAAAATTTTGCTACAAAGGTGTTTGTACCAGCTGTTGTGCTGTCTGCTCTTGGGTTCGCTAATCTCTCTGTCTTATTCTATATTGTGGCTGCTGCTGGCCATGGAAGTTGGGATTTCTAACTTGTGGCTCAGGCTTGTCGAGCTTCACCCTTTCAAGCATCTGCTCTACCTTTTTGAGTAGTTGACCAATTGAAGAAGACACTTCTTTCATAGTAATTTTCTTCTCTACTTTCGCTCTAGCTCTTTTGGACAGCAGATTTACTTCAACGCTGACCGCAATTTTCTGCATGTCTTCCATTGTGGCCGATTCTCTCTCTCTTAATTGGTAGGCCATATCAATGTCAAAACCATCTGGAAATTTCATCATAGCCAGTCCCACAGGTGGCTTTAGATGATCTGGAATCTCGTTGTAAACTGTATTGAATCTAACACAATAATCTTGGACTGACTCACCAATGTTTTGTTTGATTTGTTCATATTCAGCCAGAATTTGAAGGGGATTCTTTTCCACTTCCCATCGATTTAAAAATTGTCTTTGTAGTTCAACCAAAGTAGTGATACTTGCTGCCAGCAAACCTCTGAACCATTTCCTCACATCACCTGCAAATTTCTGTACAAAGAGTCTCATTGCCATGTTCTCCGCATCGATCTCATGGAGTTCATAGAAGTCTGTCATTTTGTCCACATGTTGCTAAGTAGTAATGTTGCTAGGAGTGCCATAAAAAACCAGGATTTTACTTTTATAATCCGTTGGCATATCATCTAGAACTTGGGGCAGAACAAGGGGTGCAAAACAGGCATCCATCACTCTCGGTGGATTTGGCCTTGGAGGTGTTGGAGGAGTTTGCACAGTTCGTAAGGGGCTAGCAATTGGAGTTTGAGGCTGTGTCGCAATATAATTATCAATTAACTGATTAGCTCTTTAGGTTTCAAGGTCTACAAGAAATTGAGGATTGGGGACAGTATAGTCAACCGCCCTTTTAGACTTGGACTCAAACAATGATATTTCAAACTGTTCATCAAACTCAAGCTCTTCAAGATACTCAAAAATATCAGGACAGGAATGAGACTTGAACACGGGAGTTATGGTGCTTTCTTGACGAAGGAGTCTAGGAATCAAATTGGGATTTTCATAGATATGAGGAGGATCCGGGTCTGGATTGGCTCTGGTATATCGTCTCGAAGCCAGCGTGCTATTGAGAAAAATCATAGGACACAACCAACTTACTCAGCCTTTCCAATCCTAAGCTCATCATCCAGAAGCTTAGAATTATTATGAAACTAGGGGGTTTGATTTCAGTTTTTTTCCCCAGTGGAGTCGCCACTATGTTAGCACCTAAATTTTCCTTAGGCTGAAGGAATGAAAAAATTAGGTTAACCACAAACCATGCTCAGTCTGGTAGCTATCCCTACCAGAACAGGAGAGGGCTCTCTCCGAGTCACGCTCAGTGAATATATAAGCAAAAATGGTCTGAGATGACTTACAGTGAAATATTGATCTTAGGCTAGTAAGTGAATAGGGATACAAGAAACCATTTTCATGAATGACCGAGCTTCTGGGATGGTATGGGACCAATGGTCAGCAAGGAACAGAGAATTTAATACAAAGGCATAGATTATTCCGTGAGGCAAGGCAGGCGGAAAATGTAGCAATTTAGTTTGAGGTAATGCGGAATGAATAGATTGCTGAAGAAAGTGAAAAGGGCATAGTTACATGAATCCTTTTCAACAGAAGAAAAACACTGAACATGAAATTTTCCCACAGGCAGAGCAATAAAATTGAATTCTACCTAATCTCACTCAGAAAATTTCACTGGAAATGAACATGAATTGAATTATGAAACATAACGAAATACATATGAAAACATAAGAGACAGATTTGCTACACTCACAACCACAAGAATCTCATGAAACACAGCCGCTGCCTTTCATTAATTCTTTGTCAAAAATACACAGTGAAGAAACAAAGTTTCTTTCCCACAGTCTCCCAGAAGTTACAAGCCAACCAACCCTTTGCAAATAGTTTGCATACAATATATAGAATGTGTAAGGAAGAGATAGAACGCCCAAGGGTTGGGGAGTTACTCGAATCATTACAAAATGGAGATGAAGAGCCAACCATCAGCTACAGGTGCAGCGCTACAAACATGACATTTGGCTTGGGTGACCGTTTTCCTTCCTTTTCCACTTGGATAGGAGCCAATTTAGAGAAAAAATACTTTAAATGTCACCTTTGGTGCCAAAAAACCGAAGTGTAGATGAGCGGGCCCACTTGGAGAAGTCACGAACCGAAATTTCGCGAAACGGAAGCAAATTTGGCAATTTTTCCTCTGTGCGCCATGCTACTTTGGGGCCTATTTTGGGGCACTTTCATGCGTCTAAAATGTGCCCAAGTGGGCTTGTTGGAAATCCTGTCCTGTCTACTTTCTAACCCCACTGGAATTTTTGAATTTGGTGCTCATTTGCCCCTCCAAATCTCCATTCTCCCAAGACTGCTTCCTGTGTGTCAAAAAAGGGGCAGAGAGGCCATTTTTGGGTGTTTTTTGACCTTTTGGAGACTCATATCTTGTCAAAATTTCTTGTCCGAGCACCAGTAGTCGTGATTTTCCATGCTGAATCCAAAAATGCAAACCATTCCTCATTTGGAGCTCTAGAATTTTAGCGTCGCACCACTGGGAGAAAAACCCTGTGTTTTGCCCAAAAATTTGTCATGTGACCAAAAATTCCCCAAATTTCTTGAAATTTGGGGTGGAGGCTCTCTATGGGGTGTTATGATGGGCCAAGGAAGCCTCAGCCAAGATTCAAAGCCGATCTTGCTCTTTTGCATCTTTTGCCTTTCTTGTTGCTTTCCTCAATTTCGCCTTCAAGCTCCTTATCTGGGCCCTTGCACTCATATTTCATGTCCTGTAATGATAAGCCATGTGTCTCAGCAAGGCAAGGTCCTGATTGGCCTTGTCCAGCAGCCTCTCCAAGTGCATGTTCACGCTCTCGAGATGGGCCTCCCAATCCTCATTGATTTCTTGCTCCAATGATGTGAGCTCAACTCTTCTCCTTTGAGCAGCTTGGCGATGCTCACGAATGTTTTGCAGCTCCATAATCGCCTGCTGATCCTCAAGCTGCTTGTTTTTCTGCTCCAGGTACTTCATGTTCCACTTGGCCCTCTCCAAGTCAAGGGATAAGGCCTCAATCACTGATTGCTGCTCCTGGATGATCTCTGTAAATTCTGCATTTGTTGGTTCTATATCTGTCTCATCATCATGGAGGAGAACGAATTCGGTCTCTCATTCACCTCATGGCCCTTCCTCGTGCACTGGCTCCTTACCTCTGCCCTACTCATGTGATGCCGATGTCGGAAGCGAGGTGCCTTCCACCCCAGGTGGAGATAACACTCTCTTTGCTGTTGCAAATAAGGGTCTACTGCCTCTCTGATAGGTGATGACTACTGGCATAGTAGCAATCTCATGGCGCTCATACTGATGTGATGGACCACCTATCTCATGCTCTGCCTCTAATACTACCTGTGGAGCACTCAAGAAGTCACGGGAGATGAAGTCCTCCCAAGAAATACCCTGCAATTCCAACTGATGGTCCACCAAAATCCAAATAAGAGCAAAGTGATAAACACTGTTGAGCTACTGTCAAGGGGTCTTGTGCTGCATGAAATTTTTCATCCTCTCTATGTTCCCACAAATGAAAAATGGGAGGTTCATCATTCGCACCCTGGTAAAGTGCATGAGCAACCTGATGTGATAGGCATAAAGGCAAGAAAACCTCCCCTCACAACTGAGGTACTTCATGATCAATTTCATGAGCGGAGCATACTCATCTCTCAAAAATCTGAATGGGAAAACTCTCGTGAGCTGACTCAAACAACTGGCCTTAATGTAAGGCTCATAATGATGCCTCTTCACCTTCTTCTTCTTATGCCACTGTTCTCCAACATTTGGTATGCTTGTTGCAACTGATATGGTTTCGGGTGTCAATGTGAAAGTGACCCCAGCCAAGATAGACTGACCTCCATGTAGGTGAAGTGAAAAAAGATGGGCCAACTCATGATGAACTCTAACATTTGCCAGCCTTTGACAAAATTCAAGAGGGCATGCCTGCAACTTAGTGAGGGTGTTTGGCTCATCTCTACATGTTTTCCACTCCGGTGATGTCTCCTGGGGGCCTGCTCTCCTGAAGCTGTATCACTGTGGGTTTCCTCCTCATACTCTGATGAAACCTCAGATGCCATGAATGTTGTTTTATAAACTAAATTTAGGCTGCCCCTTTGATGATGATGAAAGCTAGGTTGTTTGGATAATCTGCCACCAAGGGGAAAATGATACAAGGGAGTATTAGGAGGGGGATAATATAATGGGAATAGGGGTTATAGGAGAATTTTTTTTAGGGATATGTAGGGGCTTTGGGGTATTTTGATAGGGTAGGGTTTGGTTTTTTGGCAAGGTAGGGTTTTAGGGTTTGTATTGAGTGATAGGAGGAGGGGTAAGGGAATAAGGAATTTGGTAGTGTTAGGGTAGTGATAGTAGGAAAAATGAGAAAAGGGGGGTAGGAAAAATGGTAGGTGAGGAGAAAATGAGGGGTGAAATGGAACCTTGGCACTAACACCACACCTTAGCAACCCTAGCCATCATGGTTTCTTGGTGATTTCTTGTGGTTGATTTTATGAATTTGGTTGCATTCAAACATCGATATAAACCCTCATATCATTTATAAAATTTGATGAACAAGTGATGTCATAGAGCCTACCTTTCAATTTGATGGGCTTCACAAAAATATGAAGTGATTTGGCACTGTTTTCGGCCCTTGGTCTGTGTGCGCCGCGCGCAAAACCCAGTGCGCCGCGCCCTGGGTATGTGCCACGCCTGTGGAAAATTTGAACTACGGGTAGGCTCTGTGTGCGCCGCGCTCGGTGTGTGCGCCGCACCCGGTGTGTGTGCCACGCCCCTGTCTGTGTGCACCGCGCGCCTTCAAACTGCCTCCAACTCCCTCAAACACTCACGATGCACACTCACACCCTTTTCAACGTTTCTCCAAGGCTTGAATTAGCACAATGCCTTTGATTTTGATGAAAACTTGTATATATAGCCTTGGAGGTCATGTTTTAAATTTACTTTTTAAAAAACCCACCTTTCTAATGTCCTGTTCAAGACTTTTTCACTGATTTTAATGTAACCCTGATTTTCACTTTTCCTCTGAAATTTTGGCTCAAACGATGAAATTTTTGACACTTTTTGTAGGGATTGCATGACAGAGCATCTGGTCATGGGAACCATGACTGCACCTGAAGAAATCAACTATCGAATCTTTTTGAAAATTTTGTCACAAATGGCACTATTTGACTTTTCTTCAAAACAGAGTTTTGAAGAATAGTCAAAGTCTGTCAATATGATGGTGAAACTCTGCGGATCATTACTTTGCAAGAGCATCCCTCTGGCCTGCATGGCTTTACTGGACATATTAAAGACCAAATTGTTTTAATTCCTAGACCAAATGACCAAAAATGACCTTTGTCCATTGAAGGACGAGAACTTGACTGTTGTGGACTTTTTGATTGTTTGACACAAAGACATAAGCTAGCAGGAGCCAGACATGAGGGGAAATGACTAGCATGACTTTCTTCGTCAGATCATGGCATGCCCCTAGTGGAATGCAGCTGAGTGAATGGAGCGGGACACCTAAAAATGAAATGAATAAAGAGTTTTGATCTCTGACAGAGGACTGACCAGACCGACTCTAACACAGCCCCTGATCTCTTAGATGAGTGATCTTTTTATAGCTGAATGAAGGAGGTTATGGCATCAATGGTGATAATGAATTCCTTTCTAAATTTAGAAATCAGTTCCATGGAAGAAGCGATAGGGGATTGATGTTCCTTAACTCTCTTCCTCATCCAAATGAAAACTCAAAGGAGTAGGTGGCATTGAGAAACTTCTAGAGGCTTCCAATGGATAAGCAATCTTCAAACCTTCATGGAAGTTCGCTCAAGTTCGCCTAGCGTAGGCCAAAGAGGGACCAAGTGCACTGCATAGCACCCTATCAGTGTATGGTTTGCATTGCAGCGCACCCTAATGAAGGCCTACCTGCGCTGATCTTCTTAGAGGTAGTTTTTGGATGTTTTCAGTGATGAACTTCTTGGGAAATGAGGCATTCTGATGGCTAACTTCTTTAGGGCATTTAACAACTGCACTAGGGGTTGATGGGCCCTAGTAGTATCAATCTGTAAGTTGGGGTTGATGTGCCCAAATGGATATGTAACACTTGCACACAAAACTTATCTATATTATTGGGATTAAACATAAGGATAGTATGCCTAAGATAATTTTTTAAACCCCCTATGTACTTCAGCAATGTGTCTTTTGATTGTAAATCTACACCTAACATTAGAGACCTTTTTATGAATTCTTGGGTGTAATCTTGCACATTTTGATCTTTACGTTGTCTAAAGTTCTACCACTTCATGATGGATTTCTGCATATATGATAGAGGGTAGAATTGTATTTTAATTGCAGTAATGAAATCAGACCAAGAAATTGAGATCTTACCATGTTTTTTATCTCTTCTTGTTTCTTTGATTCCCACCATACTAGTTCTACACCCTCCATCCTCAAGGAAGCTAATTGAATCTTTATGTCATCCTCTTGAAGGTTTTGAATTCTGGAATATACCTCCAACTGATGAACCCAATTGTCAAGCTTCTCTGCATTCACTTCACCATTATACATGGGCAGTTCAAATTTAACATCAAGTTTCAATAAGGGTGATTTACTAGTTCCTTTTGAGGTATGTTTATGAGTATGGGTAAGGGTTGTGTTAGTGGAAGAGGGTGAAGATGCTTGTGAATAAGAGGATGAATAATATGGTGGAGAGGGTGGAGGTTTACCTCCATTTCCATTACCTCCTCATCCCAAAGAACCTTCTCCTTTGGGAGGTTTCGAACCTTCACCCTGCAGTCTACTATTGCCCTCTTCATAGAAGACCTTCACCATCTCTATCACATCAAAGAAAGCCTTCCTAAATACCTTTTCATCCTCTGTCATGTTTTTAGGTTCTCCTTCATGAGACATGATCACTGGAGTCTCAACTGCAACTTGAGGAAGAATTGGTGGTGGAGACTGTGGCAACCTTTCCCTCCTTCCCTTTGACCCAACTTTAGGACTTTCAACCAACTTCCCTTCTCCTCTACTGAGTTTTAACCTTGTAAGCATGACATTCACTTGCAAACAGTTAAATCCTTCTTACACAAATACAACCAAGGACTCTGATACCAAACATGATCTAATTTGGAAAATTAGTTTTGTTGTGCTAAAATTCATTTTCAGAATATATTAAATGTGCTTGAGGATTTATGAAATTATTTGCAAGTTTAAACATGGGTTTTTGAATGCTTTTGTGTAATTTTTATGTGGAAATTAACATAAACAAATGACTAAAAAACAAAATATAATAGACATAAACATCACCATAAAAAATATCACAGAAGCACGTGATGAAGGAGTTCACCCATTCTGGGCTACGTCTCCTTGGTCCAGCTTCCAATCGCTTGGCCCTCTCTATTATGCTAAAAAATGTGAATACATCAGTTTACAATGCTCAAAAAGCTTTGAAGCCGGTTCCCATTAGGGGAATCTTGAGTTCTAAAATGGACCTCCTAACGATATTATAAAATAATAGTGGAAATAATGAAATAAGATTAGATTACATCATCAAATTTAAGAGGGAAGAAAAAAAAACTATTTTTTCAACTCATATTTTCAACTTATCTCCCTATGGGTTTACTCAAATTTCGAGAGGAAACAATTGTTGGATGTATAATTTGATTCCTCATCCAAAGAGTACCCATGTTGCATAATTTTGATGTACCCTACTACACGAAAAATGACAAATACATGAAAAATGTTATTGCAATCACATGTTTTCATCTATTTCTCATTTTTCATGTAGCAGGGTCCATCAAAAGTATGCAACATGGGTACTACTTGGATAAGTAATTAAATTTTTCATCCAATGAGTACTCCCGCTCGAAATTTGAGTATAAGCTTAGGGAGATAAGTTGAAAATACAAGTTGAAAAAATAGTTTTATTATTTTATTATTTTTTAATCTTTTTATTTTTTTACTCCAAAAATGGTGAATCATCCCTCATGGTTGACATCGTCATCTTGAATCTTATTGGTTCTTATAAAGTTTATTTTTGTTGTACATTTTCCTTAGGAGGCCCGTTTTAGACCTCAAAATTCCTCAAATGAATGGCTCTAGAATGCCCAAAAATGCTTGTGTAGCCTCTTTCTGCTCTTGATTTGGTAAAAAAATGAAGAAGTTATGGCCTTTCCCAATCTTTTGTTAATTGCACTGCAAATTCCCCAAAATCCGGCACCATCCTACAAATATTCCCAAAAAAGCGCTAACAAAGTGACAATTTCACTGGAATTCGGGCGAAATTGTCGGACACTTTAAATGTCTGCTAACGCCTATATTCCCAAAAATTCGGGCATGTGGGGGGCCACGTGCCTGGGGCTAAGGCCAACGGCCCACCCCCGCTAGCCAAGCCCACACCCCCCTCCAGTAGGTGTTCATATGAAGTTTCCCGAGCAAGGGTCGGCCCCTGGTGGGCTAGCCCCTCCTTCGCCATGGCGAGTATTTGAATTCAAATCCAACCAAAGTTTTATATGGTTAAGGTCAAACAATTACGATAGTGCATTGTTGGAAGGCTTTAAACTATGTTGTGAGGTCATGGGTTCGAATCCCACTACCTCTTCCCAGACTTGACCCATAATTTTGGTGGCCCCCAGGCTGCCACGTGGTGGTCTCTGGCTGGGCCACATATCAACCCATGGTTGGCCACTAATCTACCCAATCAAAAACATAGAATTTCATCCAATAAGAATGTTACACTTTGAACAATACCATTCGATGAGCCCATTGACCAGTGATAGAGCCATAGACACCTACCCAGTCAGCACCACATCAGTAGTACGGACTGTTGACTGGGCTGACAATTTTTTTTCAAAAATTCGCCTGTCTTGGAAAATGAATAGAACATGATTCTGGGAGCATACGGTGTCCATTTTGCGTGAAACGAGTTGCACTAGATTTAGGATGATGAGGACTAAAAGGTCTTCCATGTTCCACACCTATCCAACCACTTTGAATTTTGAGATAATTTTTGAGCACCTGATCAAAAAGCAACATTATTGGCAGAGCAATGTGGAGAGATCTGAGAGTGTGAGTGTTGTTGTGTGAGGCCAAGTGAGCATGTTTTATAGAGAAGAGGTTGAGAGTGCCTATGTAGAGGAAAGAGACCCCAAGAGAGCTAGTGGTGATGAGCGAAAGGCCGAAAGTGCCTGTGGAGAGAAAGAAGGTCGAGTGAGCCTGTGTTGTGGTGTGAGAGGTTGAGAGAGCCTGTGGAATAGAAGGGCTCGAGATCTGAAGTGTATGATGCTGAGAGAAGAGGGTTGATAAAAGTATAGTGTTGTGTGGCCTATGTGGTGAACAACTACCGTTGAGAAGAACATTATACTACTGCAGAGTGAGATGTGTGGAGAAATTTGATTGTGAGTGTACTGCTAAGAAGAGGCTATGTGTGCCTAAGTAGAAAGAAGGCAAAGAGCAGAGATCCCAGTTGATTATGTTGTTGCAGAGTGGGAAGAGTGAAGAGAGTGTTGCATGTTATTGAATGTTATTGAGCAGGACAATGGGTTGCTACAGAGTGAACATAGTGAGTAGAAAACAAAGCTTATATCAGGAAAAATGGATGTCATGTATAGTGGACACTGAGTTCCTTATTGAGTGTGGGTTACTTGTTGTATACAGAAAGTTGGTGCTTCCATTTGTAGTGGGTATCCAAAGAATTGTTGGGGGTTAGCGCCTCCTACAAGTTGGTGCTTGCATAACTCCAAGGAGCTACAAGTTGGTTCTTGCAACAAACCCGTGAAGTTGGTGCTTTACATGGTGCTTCTGGTAAGCTGATCATGTGTCTACAAAAGGAGGGAGTTGGTGCTTCCTGCTAATGGGTGCTAGAAAATAATCAAAGTGAGTTGGTGCTTCCTGTGAGTGGTGGCTCACAAACCAATTTATGTAATAGATTAGGTGCTCTTATTTTACGTCAATAACAACGACAAGATTTTATGGTTTTTTTCTCGAAAGGGTTTCCACGTAAAACCTTTATGTCTCATGTGTTTTCTTCTCATGATGTGCATGCTTGTATTAGTTGATATGGCTATTGTTATGGTTGTTAATGGCTGCTCTCATATAATAGATGCCAAGTTTGAATGAGTAAAGATAAATTGGCATAAAATTTTAAATTAGCCTTAATACTGATTCAACCCCAGTCTTAGTATTAACATTGTTTCCAAGAAATCCATCTTAATTATGGATTTGTCATAGTAAAAATGTAAAAAATAAACCTCTAGATATCCAGCTGATCACTCTTTTGAATTAATATATATTTGTGTAATTGTGGTATTCAAAGCTTGTAAATAAACTATTCATCGAAATTTTTTCCCTGTTTAAAAATTCAAACTTATTGTTATAGTGTGTCCAGATATTAACTATAAGGCGTTTTTCACATTAAGGATAACAAAGCTCTCTTCTGTTTAGTTATATTAATTTAATGATTATAACATAGAGAAACTATCAATTTTTTACATCTATATTAGTACAATATAAATTAAATGGTTGGTAAACTTTGATAGGAATCAAAACACTTCCACATTGCCAAGGTTAAAAAAAAAATCACAAAAATTAACTAAATTATAATTTAGTTTAGATGATTATAACACATCTCAGATTTCCAAGTTTTATTTTTATTTTTATAAAATTAACTAAATTATAATTTATTTTAGATGATTATTATTGGGTTGAGAGAAGCTCTACAACCGAGTATAGTGAAGATGTGTAGGCATAATGTAAGTAACTAAGTATGTAAACATTTTATATTGGACATTATCTATATATATATATATATATATATATATATATATATATATATATATATATATATATCTAGTGGTATAGATGTTTGTAAACATTTAATATTTAAATGTTGGCTCAACTAATAAGAAAAAGTTAAAAGTAATCAAAATAATAAAATTCAATTGGTTATATTATAATTCTATTTTTATTAACAAAATTATGAACAATTTTTTAGATAAAAGAAAATCATAATATACATCTCACATTAAAATATGTATAACAAATAAATAGTAGTTATAAATTATGATGCATTTAACCGTATAAGTTTTAAAAATGTAGCAATCCTATAGTCTTGCTTCAGAAGTAGGTAATAAACTCAGATGTGAAGTAGATAAATTAATTGATTCTTAAGTCACAAGGATTTGCATAAATTTTGGTGGGTGGTAACCACTAGTAAGTCTACACATTTACATTTTTACTCATAGGGAAGCACTGAGGAAAACATAAATAATGGTGGGAAGTGATTCATGATAATTATATTTATGTTCATCCTATTTCCATCCATTTTTTATGCAAGGACTTGTGTAAATTATGGTGAGATATTGGTAAATATGTTATTTAGTGAGTATGAGTTTTTTTTCAAAGATTTTATATTTGGATTAAAAAATCACTACACAAATATTTAAAACGCATGCATGAATATTGGAACTATATCCATAAATTATGGCATAAAATATGTGATGCAACTATCGACATGGCATTATATGATATAAATATTAAAATAAGACCTTCAAGTTATGGTCCAGTTAAATGTTTGAAAAGTATTTTTTTAATAATAAACATAGTTACTGACCAAACGAGAAAATGAACCGGTACCCGTTTTTTTGAGGTAGCAAAAAATCACCCGATTTTGAAAAGTGGTGATGCTAGAATACACTTTTTTTTAGCATATTTTTGGCACTTTAATTTTTCTTATGTATCAATTATGAACATTTTTTTTCAATGTTAGTGATTTTCATGCTAATTTTGAAAAGTGTTGACGCAACATCAACTCCTTTTTTTAGAGGGTTGATTTTTGACACTTTAAATTTTCTAATGCCTTCTTCTTCCCGTAAGATTATTTTTAAGTGTATTTTTTGTGTTTGTGTGTTTTCATTTTTCTTTTCAATTTTATTTGTAATGAAATCTTCATTTTTTCGCGTAGTTAAAAAAATAAAAAAATGGTCAATATTTTAAAGTTACTATTTTCTATATGTTTATGTAATGTTAATTAATATTTCAATGGAAATCAAATCATTGTCACTAAAACACAACAATTTTAAACATTTGACAAAAAAACACATTTTCTATATAAATATAATGAAAAAAATACACATTTTCAGAATTTTTGTCAAAAATGACATGTCAAATAAACGATTTTTATGGGAAAATCCTAACAAAAAAACTTTAAAAAATAGCATTTTTTATGAATTTTATGTTAAAAAAATCTTTTACAAAAAAAAGGTATTCACATAAAAATGAAAATTGAAAATCAGATAATACAAATATTGAACATATAACAACAATAATCAAATGTTCATTCTTCTCATAAAATCACAAAGTCAAAACATTACAAGTAAAACTAATGAACACCTCTCAAAATTGAGTTTGATTTGCAATCATAACTTAAATGTCATCAAGAATATCATATAATTCATGTTCATTGTCTTCTTCAACTTCATTATTTTCTTCTTCCACAATATTTCATGCTTGAGTTTCCTTATTTTCCTCGTCTAATGGATCTTTCATGTCTGCAAATCTTCCAAAGTGTCATTTTCCAATCATTCCATATAATGGTGGTTGAGGTTCCTTTTCCATTTTTGCCACATGTCATGCATTAAAATCTCCTTTCCTCAAACCAACTTCTTGCACTGCATCTGGAAGAAATTGAAGAGCATTAATTCTTTTTTGAATAAAATTGCATTGCATTGGGTCTTTTTCAATCGCAATGCAATTTCTTCGTTTTTGTAGGCAACATGCTAGTGTTGTACCTAATCATCAAACACAAAACCAATAAGTAATTAAATTAGTATAAACACATAAAAACAAAAATATTAAAATTCAATTTTATATAATAAAACTTACCTGAACCTGAAAATAAATCCAAAACCCAATCTCCTTCATTTGAACATAAATCTATAAGATAGTTAATCAATGTTTGTGATTTTTGATAAATGTTAACTATATCTCCTTTTGCATATTTATCCTCATATGTAAACCTTTTTACGACAACATCATGAACCAGTACTTGGCTATGACTCTTTCCATCTACTTGGTTCAGAACAATGGACTTATAGTTATCATCTTTTTTCCAACATTCAACATGGATGAACTCACAATCACTTGTAATTGGCTAATTTCTAGAAGAAATAAGATTTGACTTTTTCTCGTAACACGACATAGTAAAAGTTCAATCTACTTGTACATAAAAAAAATTACATTAATCAAACATACAATTTCAATGTCTTACCATGTAAGCTACATCCTTGAGTTTGATTTTCCCTTGAATCTTGTTAATAACATTGCAAATTGTTTGTCTAAACGTAATGTCACAGATCTCCAAAGTGGTGATGTTGTGACTTCTTGAAATCCCATAACCACTTTATTAAAATCTTGATAAGTGTAAGGCTCACTATCATATTCAATGTTTGGGAAATTGAAACCATGAGGAATGTCTGCAATAACCAGGGAATATTCCCTTTTAGGTATGAGTTTTGCAATGTCTTCACAATCACCTTGTATTATTTGATATTGGATAGTGTCCATCCCATTCCAAATGAAATGAGTAAGAGTAGGATCAAGTTCAACATTCCTAAGACGCTGCTTTCTCAGCCTTTCCAACTTAATTTTTTCAATGAAACTTTTGAAAGTATTTGGTACTCCATTCGCATCCTTCTTTGACATATTTAATGAAATAAATAAATATAAGTATAAGTAATATAATAAAATAAAAAATTATATGAATAAAATGAATGTAAAAATCAACATACCTTTTTGAATGCAAGATAAAAATCTTTAAGTGTTGTTGTAGAACTTGATTCTGGGTAGTTGAGTACAACATCATTCCAACTCTCTTCATTCAACATTTTAACCATATGTTCTTGTATTTTCATATAAATCTTATGACTAAATAAATAAAGTAAAAAATGTTAATATAGTGATATGTATAACAAATAATACCAACAACAATATGCTATGTTTTTTTAGAAGAGTTTTTGGCAGAAATCACATTATAATACATCTGTCGACGCGTTTTGAACCAACAAGTGTGGTTCATCGTCAGGACAAGTTGAAAAACCAGATCATGGCTATAGTGTAAATAGAGAGAGTGGGTTATCTAATGGCTACATAGCCATTCTGGGTCAAATGTAGCCGTTAGATAACCCACTCTCTCTATTTACACTATAGCCATGATCTGGTTCTTCAACTTGTCCTGACGATGAACCACACTTGTTGGTTCAAAACGCGTCGACAGATGTATTATAATGTGATTTCCGCCGAAAAATATTCTCAAAAAACTTGACATGGATCACATAAGCCTAAATTCAACAACAATATGTTATATTTAAAAGAAAATTATAATCCAAGAAAAAGTAGAAGTAATTCAACAAACTTACTTTTGAAATTCCGAGCACATTTCCTCTAATGACAATTCACTTGACTTCACACCACATAATATTGATTTGATGAGTTTGTCACCTTCACACCTTGCATTGTTCTCTAAGGTGTGATAATTATATCATCTGGAAGTTGCTTCATTTCAAGACCTGTCTTACTGTTGGCACATATTATGGGTTTAGACCTTTTAACCTTCTAATTTTTTATGGCAATATTCTTGCACAATTCGAAAATGTCATCAATCAATTCCCATATCTCCCCTGTTCTAAATGCCAACTAGAAAATGTTATCTATGCCTATGAATAGTTCTGAATTTACTTTGCCACCTTTTGATTTGATTCTATCCTCAATTTGATAACCTGCTTCCATACAACATTTCTTCTGAAAGCTTAAACTAACCTTTGTCTTATCCCCACCACATTTTTCTAAAAATTCATTATGAATAAATCTAACCCTTTGGACAAAAGTCATAGACATTCTATACTCATTATCTGCATTATGATCCCATGCCAATAAATTTACCTCTATTTCTGTTAAACCAAAATAAATGATGCATTTCACTATTTCAAAATGATAGTTTCCAAGATATTCCTTGATCAATTTTCTTTTGGCCTTTTCTGAATGATTCCCTCCAATTACATAATATTTGTAGTCAAAACATTGTGTCGTATCAAATGCCTCCTTATTGGGAACTTGATTTGGATCAACAAGAACCACATAAGCCACCACATGTGCATATGGATTGTAATTGAACAATGTTTTCAAATCATGGACATGTAGTTGATGTGCCTTTCTAATTTGATATTGAGATTGTCCTTCATCTGACCTATAGAATTGGGTGAGATTAAGCTCAAATATTTTGCCACCATTAATTAATTTATTCTTCCTCAAGTGATTTTGAATCAAATTTTGTTTTGATTTCATAATGTCATCCTCTAAATCAACACGTGGTGTTATGATTACTTCGTTACCTTTATAACTTTCACTTTGTTCATGACTGTTGCTTATGATTTTAACAGATTCGCCAATTTTTTATTTCTTCTTCTTCCTAGTTAAGATATCTTCTTCTACAAAAATAATGTCCTCATCATCAAGTGGAAGAGCGATATCCATCTACATTTTTGTTTTCGATGTTTTATTTCTTTTCTCCTTTTCAACAATAGTTCTAACCTCCTCCTCACTAATGGAAACATATTTTTGAGCTTCAACTTGAGCTACAACTGCCACATATTCAAAAGAAACATGTTTACCTTTATTAGATTGACCCACCGTATGGATTCTTTGTTGATCTCCTACATGTACCATTGCAATGTCATGGATTGTTGATTTTTGCTTCATTCTCTTTTCTTGTTCTGCCAAAGGGCCAACCCTTTTTTATTTTATTTTTTAATTATTTTTTTAAACTAAAATTCTAATTAAAAAAAAAAAGAAAATTAAATAAAATAATAAATTATAAATTATAAATTAAAATAAAAACAAAAAAAAACAATTATAAAAATAAAATTTTAATTTTAAATATATATATATATATATTTTGTAAACTTGGTAGTACTTTCACTATTTATATTAATTGGCCAAAAACAAGCTTTCCCTTTGTTCCAGGTGGCCTCAACCTACCCATAGGAAACCAGGTTGGCCACCTGTCAGTGTTAAAAGTTGTCCAAAATATGTATAAGTCTTTCTCTATCAACCTAACAGAGTTGTCCATATTAACTATACTGCAATTTAACTTTAAAGAGTAAAAGTTATTCGTCATGGAACATAAACAAAATGTATCTAGATCACTGTTTTACTCCTCATTCGAGGATATCATGGGGGTTGGGGATTTGGCAGTGGAACCCAACATCTCGCTTCTCTTCATATCCTACAGATTTTGTTCAATCTTTCCCAGTGCTAAGTTATTTCGATAAGTTTGGATCTGGACTGCCACTATCTCCCAGAGTAGCTCTGCTCTAATCGGATCTTTCTCCTTAGTGTCCTCTTGTGCCTCCCAGACTTTGCTTGCTGCATGTTCTTTGTTGAGAGTCATGACCCGGGTCACCACATTCTTCATGACCCAGTATCGTTGGATCGTTTGTCTAAAAAGTGTGTGTCGTCCGCGGGAGTTGCCTGGGTCATGAACCATATCCTCCCATTCTTCCATGGGAATGTATTATTTTTTATATTGTCATTTAATTATCTCTCCCAACTAGCTATTTGGGCTCTGACCTTAGGTGGGTTCCCTGCCATGTATGCATCAATGAGGGTCTTCATGTGCTCATGTCTTTGGCTTTCTCCCTTTCTTACCTTACTCTTTGTTGGAGCTTCTCACCTCCTCTGCGTTATTTTTACCTATGTCTCTCTTACCCTTCTTGGTCACTTCTTTTCCATCTCTTCCCATTTTGTCTTTGTCATTGTTACTGTCGGCTTCTCTTCATTTTCTTGCCTTCACTCTATATTAGACGTAGTTTATGGTGAAACCTATAACATAACCATAAAAAGTATCAGTATTCTGTTGGTGTGACACCCAATCAATTTTACAATTAACTGAGCCATGTTTGGTATCCCGCTCAAGACCAGACGGCCTGAGATTTCTTGAGGTTCCTTCCAGCTTTCCCCCTGTCATCTCATGGTTTTTCTCTTTTCTGACCCTCACTTCTTCTTTTCTTTGGTTAGTCTTGCTCTATCGGTCATCGCCCAGACAGTTTGACAGAGACATCCTCACGGGGCCGCCACTAGGGTAGTCTGTATTGCTGTTCTGGACATCATGGGGAAGCTTAACCATAGAGAGCCTATCAAGGGAGCTAGACAGAAGGACCATGGCCCTGTTCTGTGCTACACCAGGTAATTTCCTTCCCTTCTCACTTTTCTCTATCTTCTTTGTTCTAATTGACTCTCTATTTTTCCTCTCAATTTTACTCGAGGAATTCCCAGTAGGATTCTCAGGGGCCATGATATCTCGTGTTTCATCTCTTGAGGTCTCCATGGTGGATTCCTCTCTATTCCAGGTGCTTGCAACATCTCCTCCGAGCCTCAGGCGCCACCTGGCTGGAGCGAGATTCCTCAGACTAGCATCCTTACCAGGTTCGCTCTTCTCTCCTCGGCTTTCTCCTTTCTCTCTGTGCGCCTTCTTTAGCGCCAGGGTTTTAATTATTTCTTCTCTCCTTATGATATCTATACTCTTAACCCAACCAGGGTTCCAGGAGTTCTTGGAATCAGCTCTTACTGAGTCCCTACCTAACCTGGGCACCTTCCCTAGTCCTATATAATTTGGCATCCCTATTCTTTTGAGGTTTAGGGGTAGAAGAAGAACATACCGTCTACCAGAGATGGCGCCACTGCACTCCCTAGCCTGTGTCGTCATTCCTCTACCACCTTTCTTCGCTTATGCTCTCGTTCTAACCTTCTATGTGTAAATACCAACTAACTCTATGCCCATATATTTTATCCCCCTTCCCATTCTTTCCTTCCATGTATCTGCCACCTGTCTTTCACATTTACTCGCCGCCATTTTCCCTAAGCCATCCCCTCGGGATGATGACCCTCCATCCCTTCTTGCTCTAGCTCTCATTAACTCGTGCATGATTCCATCTACTCTTTCCACGAGTCCTACTTCATTGTCCTGCCACTTGCTGGCATCATTCTACCCGCTCTCCCGCTGGCCCTGTTAGCACTCTAGGAAGCTCTCCTAGGTTGTAGCTCAAAGATGCCTGGGAACATATAAATCTTCAATATCTTTCTCTGAACTATTGGAATGGATTGGGGTTTGGGTCAAGTCAGATGATCGTTTTAACTCTATTTCACTCAAAACATGCATGAACACCCTCAGCTAGACAAGGCTTTCAACCACTAATGCTCAATAGATTATAGATTCAATGGATATATGGAGAATATTGTAGCAGCAAATGCATACATAAACACATATGAATGGATAGCTATAGAAAGCAAATGAAGCTTACAAATCTAATTTATCATTGTAGAGATAAGCTGACAGTTATCTGGCATTCGGCATAGAAGAAAACATGAATAACCCATTCAATTACAAGCTTAGAATAAAGGGAAATATGGGGATTGAACATATAACAACAAAAGAAGCTTGTATTACTGGAATGAAGATGAGACGCTGAGAGGAGCAGAGTCTCCATAGTCTACAAAAGTTGAAACTCTGTTACTCTGAACTTTCAACTATTTATAGGCCTTTTACAATGCTCTCGAACCTTCTGAGGCTCGAGAGGTCTTAATCTATCCCCTCTGTCTTTTTACCTACTTGATGCCAAGACTAGACACACATGAGCTCAGAGGTCTCTTTTTCTAACAGCATAGTAACTAAATTTTGGTAATTTTGTCGCGCTGTCAGGTAGCTCACTCGTGCTAGCGCGCTCCATGACTATTTCTGTTGGTTCGACTGTGTTGTGCTATTGATTTTCCCCTTGTGGCCATATATTCTGTTATTTCAATTCACCTTTTGACTATTAGAAAATACGAACATAGCAAAAACAAAGCTATCGGGTCCGTCCCCAAACGCTATCACATGTCGCAAATGGCTTGTCCCTTTGTTTTTTTAGAAATACATTAAAAAATTGGAAATACATTAAAAATGGCTCATGACGGACTTCAAATATTATGTATTTTCATTCCCAAACCCCTTCGGGTCTAGGTTTGATAGCATTGGCGTTGTTTCGTGGTATTTCGTTAAATAACAAAAATATGCAAAATACATAGGAAAATGCCTTTCGGTGGATCTCAAATTTTATACAATAATGGTTATATATCCATCAGATCCTGTTAATCGCATCGAGCGTATACATATATATGTATATGCCTGCTCCATTGTGTTTGTTGATTGTGATATCATGATGCGATTAATCGCAATCACATATCACTCATGCCCTAGGCCGATGTAAGAACTCTTTGTATTTTCTGATAGCGATGATCGCCATCGCAAGTTTCATATGGTCTGTGCCAATATCTGCCAATTTCCACCGCCGATCAGATCTGGACCATTCATCAGCCAGATCTGACGACTATTGTGCATTTCACTGTTCAAACCTCTGATACTCAGTTTTTCACTGTTTCCTTGGGTTTTGCCTCCCGATAGTGTTTTTACACCATTCTAAGGGCTCCTCTCATGTGGTTGTTTTGATATTTTGAATGATCTTTAAGAAGATTTTGAAGACTTAGAGAGTGTTTTGGATCTATTTGGATCAGCACCTCAGGGCTAACATGGCCAAAGAGGAGCAAGAAGAGACGTGGCCGTCGGAGCTAAAATAGGGGACATTTCCGCTAAAAATAGCAGCAATGCACCTCAGGGGCTAACACTGACTCCTTCTGGGGATGAAAGCCTCCCTGTGAGGTTTCAAGAACTGCAGACTACTACCTTTCCAGTAACAACCAAAACAAACTTATCTCCTACTGTTCCATTGGGCATGGAGTTTATTTGCATAAAAATGGAAACTAAAAAACCTATTACAATATTAAGGCCTTAAAGCCTCATATGAAGTAAAGTTTCAAAAACTGCCCATTGAATGGGCCATCAAATACACCTTCCCCCTCCAAATTGTGCAGAATGAAAGTATTGTTCATCTGAACTTGAGAAATGACAAACGGTCCCATCCATAAGGCATCAAATTTACCATGGTTGCCCTTCTTTTCCTTCAATGCATCCCATTTGAGAACCACCAAGTGAAAACTATCCATTTTTTCTTTTCTATCAAAGGTTTCTTTGATCTTCTTCTAATGAATTCTTGACTTCTCAACTAGTTTTTCTCTGATCTGCTGTAATTCAACCAAGTTACTCATTCTCCTCGCTATATCATTCTCTTCATCCTGTTCTTGCAAGAATTTGGCCACAGGGAGAATCATTTGGATAGGAAAAACAACATCAGTGCCATACACCAGTTTAAATGGAGAATTTCCTATGGAATTCTTGTTGGTAACTCTATCAACCCATAGTGCAAAGTTCAGCTTGGAATCCCAGTTCTTTTTGTTGTCCTCCAACAGTTTTTTGATTATCCTTACAAGACTCTTGTTAGATGATTCTACCAGGCCATTTCCTTGAGGATAATATGAGGTAGAATACACCTATTGAATGCCCATGGATTCACACATGTCCATCAATTCTTTTGCCCTGAAAGCTGCTGCATTATCATAGACTAGTTTGGTTGGGGAACCAAATCTAGTGAAAATATTTTCATTCAATACCTTTATGATAACCTGATGATTAGCATTTTTAGTGGGTATGGCCTCAATCCATTTGGTGAAAATAATCAGTGGCTACCAAGATCCATTTATGATGGCCACTGGAAAGTGGATTGATCTCACTTATGAAGTCCAAGCCCCACTGGTGGAAGGGACCATTGACATGTACTAACTTGAAGGGCAAAGATTTTAGTTGTTGTCTTCCTGCAAGCCTCTAACATTTGTCACAAGACTTCACAAAAGAAAACACATCAGAGAACAAAGTACGCCAATAATACCCAACTCCCAGGATCTTGTGGGCCGTGGTTTTCCAATAATGATGCCCTTCGCAGATGCTAGAATGGAACTGGTGCGTGACTTCCACAGATTGTCCTTTGTTTAGATATCTAAAGAGGATCCCTGATGGTTCTTTCCAATAGAGCAGGTTTTCATTAATGAAAAATTTGGCTGATCTGAGCTTAATGGCCTGGGCTTAACTCAAGCTAAGCCCTGGAGGGACTTCTATCTTTTGCAAAAAATGAACTATACTGGAATACCATTCATAGGTGGCTATATTTTCAGCCAAAGAATGATTCTTCTCTTGCTCTTCTACTACTTCCTCTGTCCACTCACCACCTGAATTTGAACCCACGCAATTGATGTCTAACAAACTTCAATTTTCCTTAGCCATAATCTTAGCCAAGCCCTAGCCTTTGACAAGCTTGGTGGGCTTCACCTCTATGTTGAACTCTATGAATTTTGCAATCCATTTAGCTCTCTTTCCATCAATATCTAGCTGAGTTAGAACATCTTTTACCGAGGCTGAAGGTACATATGCAATCACTTTTGAATGCAGGATATAAATTCTGAATGCCTTTAAAGATTTTATGAGAGCATAAGCTTGTTTTTCAATAAGGTCATACCTTAGTTCAGCGTCCCTCAGAGTTTTGTTGAAAAAGGCCACAGGGTGCTCTACACCTTCATCATTTTTCTGCAATAGAACTACTGCAAGTGTATCATAAGAGGAAAAAGAGAAGATATAAAACTCCCTGGTATAATCTGGGCTGATTAGAGTGGGAGCTTCCATGATAGCTTGTTTGATGGCTTCAAAAAAGCTTCTTGCATCATCTATCCATTTTATTTCTGATCCTTTCTTTAGCATGGAAGTGATGTGCTTCACTAGCTCTACAAAGTTTGGAATAAACCTCCTGACAAAGTTAATCTCACCTAGAAAAGATTGAATGTCCCTTTTTGACCTTGGGATGGACAATGTCTGAATTGCTTGAACTCTTGTTGGATCAATATTCACACCTTCAGCAGAAACAATATGTCCCAGAAGTTTGCCTTCTTCTAGAGAAAATTGTGACTTCTTTGGGTTTACAGAAATTCCAAACCGTTTGCACTTTAGAAACACCTTCTTCAAATGTTGCAAATGGTCCTCGTGACTGCTAGAAAAGACTATTATGTCGTCAAGGTAAATAAGGACAAACTTGTCCTTCTCTCCCACAAAGGCTATGTCCATGGCCCTCTGAAAAGTAGCCCCAGCATTCATCAGTCCAAAAGGCATTTTGGAGTACATGAAAGTGCCCCAAGGAGTAGTGAAGGTGGTATTTTCCTGATCTTCTAGATGTACAACAATCTGATTGTAACCTAAAAATCCATCTAAGAAAGACATGACTCTAGCCCCTGAAACTTTTTGCAGCAAGTGTTCCATCTTAGGCAGGGGGTAGTTGTCTTTTTTAGAGCACTTGTTCAGATTCTTGAAGTCAACACAAAGCCTTATTTCTCCATTCTTCTTTCTTACTACCACAAGGTTGAATACCTTAGGGGAACTATGATCTTGGAATCCAACAGCTTCTTGATTTCCTTTTCAATCAAAGGAAATAACAGAGGGTTGATAGGTCTTAATTTCTACTTAAAAGGGGTGGTGTTCTTCTCTAGCGGAATCTTATGCTGAATTATGTTGGTGTCATAGGTCTTAAGATCACTGTATTCCCAAGAAAAAATATCATCAAATTGCTTCATCAGGGTGCAATACTCAGAACTTTGGGCAGAAGACAAGTGAGTGGACAAATTTATGTACTTTGGATGGGCTGGACTCCCTACATTATGTCTATGAACAACAGACTTGTTTTCCTTTTTGGTAGGTTTATAAGGTATATAATTACGATCAAACAGCTTCTCTAGGGGCACCAATCCTTTGGGTATATAGTTACTAGGTAGCTAGACAATGCTTTCTCGGCCAATCTCGTCCTTTAGCTTGGACTGGTTGCATTCTTCATTGGTTTCGTTTTCTTGGTCAATGTGCATTTCAGAAAATTCATCAATGACTTGTAAAAACCTATTAATTTCATCATCATCTTCAAAAAATTTCCAGTATTTGACATTGTCTGGCAGAGATGGTATATATTTCACCTGAACTTCATAAGTCAATTTAGGAGGAAAAGGAGGAATAAACGTGCTAGTAGACACAACAAGGGAATCAGCAAGCTGGTTCTTCATTCTCGGGATGTAAGAAATGCTGAAAATATTAAAAGAGTCCTTGAGCTTCCATACCTCATCTCTGTATGCTTTCAGCCTTGGATGCTTTGCTTGGAAAGTTTTGTTGACCTGTTGAATGATAAGGTCTACGTCTCCAAACACCTTCAGACCTTTGATGCCCATTTCTTTAGCAGCGTTTAAGCCCAATATCAAAGCTTCATACTCTACCATGTTATTTGTGACCTGAAAAGCAAACTTGAAAGATAAATGAATTCGTTCTTGTGTGGGGGATACAAGGACTACACCTGCCCCTGCAACTTCCTTAGAGAAAGCTCCATCAAAGAACATGTCCCAAATCTGTGGGCCTTCTTCCTCTATGATCTGGCAAGCCGATTTCCTAAGCTGCATGGAGGCCAACTGGGATTCTTCAATCTGAAGAATACATGCTCCAAAATCAGTGTAAACAGCATAGATGGGATGATTAGTGGGATTCTTCTCATCACTGATGATATAAGGCAACTAAGATTCTCTGTATAATCTCCTACTCTTACCTCGAAAAACTGGGACAGTAGCATAGGATAGATCATTTTGCAATGTTCCACCTAATCTCTTGATCCAACCTCTGGAGACAAACATGCCAAACTTGGAGGGTACATCTGCTACCACAATATCCATCATCATGCTCTTCATGGGCAGTTGAGACAAGGTGATGGCTAGGTCCTTGATTAATCCCAAACATTTCACTTTTCTAGAGTTAAAAGAAAATAGGTCATGATAAGGCTTGGTAATGTCAAGACCCAACTCATCCATGATAGCCTTGGGCATTAGATTATGGCTAGCTTCTGTGTCCAGAAGGCAGTTGTGGAGGATTTTGTCATGAATAGTCAGAGAGACATAGAATGATGGGGAGCTGTCCTCATAATTGTCAGTCATTGGGCTGAGAACAACAACTAGTTTGTCATCTTGCAGATTTACATAGTCAGTGGAGGCTTGGATGCCTTTAGGCTCAAGGGCCTCGAGGATGGATCTTTTGAAGGACTCATTCTTAACTAGTTCAATTAGAGGTATAGGTATTCTTAGCTTCTATATTTCTGATTCAAAACTGAAAGGAGAAGGAGACTTGTCAAGGCCTCTTACCTCGTGAGCTGGAGCTTTGAGGATAATGGGATCAACTGTCAGTTGTTTCTGCTTTTTAGCTTGTTGTATTGCAGGGATAGCAGCTCTCTGAACAGGAGTTTCCTTAGCATTATTCATCTTCAACCTCAGATCATATCTGTGTTGATCATTAGTTTTGAGAACGGCTCCACCATCCCACTCTTGGCTAATCTGGTCATTGAATAATGACTTTTCATAGGCAGCTGAGGTCAAAAAAGAGGCACTTCCTTTGTCTTCCAGACAATATATCTCATCATCTTCTTCAAACTGGTCTTCTTCCATGACTACATTCTGGAAAGGGGTCTTCACCCTTTTGTCTTCATTGGCATCTTTTCTTCTTTACAGAATCTGCAACTACTCATTAGCCCTTCTATATGGATTTGGATTTCTAGGAGCAAAGGTGTTAGGAACTCTTCCTTTCCCAGGGTGCTGCTCAACCTTTAATTTGGATATTTCAGAGGGTAATGACTCTATCATCATGGTCATTTTATCTATCTTGGGATCTGAGGATGATGAGGATTCGCCCCTCTGTCTCCTTCTATCAACATTCCCCTTGAGCTTCTCCATAGCCATGATGTTTGATTCTACTTCCAAGGCTACATCTTTCATATCAGCTAAGGTAGCATATTGTCTCTCCCTCAATAGTAGACAGAAGTTAGAATCAAAGGCACTGGCATAGCTGAGTTTAGCAGAGGTAGTGGTGGGTTTTACTGTAGCTGGTATCTTGCTGTACATGCAGTTAAACCTCTTATTAAAGTCAGACAACAACTCACCATTTTCCCTCTTTAAGATCCCAAACTCTGTGTGGTAGTAGAGTAGATCCTTCTTATCCCCCAAATGCTTTAGGAATACATCATCTAGAGCCTCAATATCTGCTATAGACCTTGGGGTCAGTTCTCTGAACCATTTTCTAGCCTCTCCAGCTAGGCTTTGGACAAAGACTCTCATCCACACATCATCTTCACTAATGTCCAGGTTATTAGCATAGCTATAGAATTATTCAACATGTTCTTCAGATGTAACACCTTCAGTCCCAATGAACTTAGACATATACTTTTGATATTCTCTAGTAGGCATGGCATTCAAAGGAGTGGGCAGTACCAGAGGTCCATACCTAGCAGCTATGATTCTTTCCATTTTGGTAGGTGCTTGTGGTCTTTCCATAGCTGTGATGGCTATAAGGGTACTGGAAGTCTGAATGACAGAGGGTTGAGTAGTGATTGATAGGACTAAAGGAGTATGATGGATAGGAGGAGAGGTTTCCTTTGGGCTTACAATGAAAGGAGAACCTAAAGAATAAGGAGCTCTATGAATCTCAGAGATTTTTAATTCACTGCTAGTATTAGATGCTGTACTCTCAACATGTATTTGTTCTATTACAGGATTTTCTTGAAGAGATATATATAATTGTTTAGATCTACCTAAACCTGATGCTCCTTTCCGCAATGCCTTTCTTTCTTTGATGATTTTTTTAGGTTCAGATACTGGGTCAGCTTGTGGCTTCTGAGGATTTCTCAGAGTATGCCTCACAAACTGAGCCAGAATTATGAAGTGGAGTCGCTAAGAGGTTTTTCCTCCAGTAGAGTCGCCAGATAGATGATTACAACCGAAAAAGTGCCCAGACTTTGTCTATCATCAAATCAGGATCTGTGAAATCTCCCAGGGAAGCTAAGCTTCAGTCTCCTTGCCCCGGCAACGACGCCAATTATGTTAGCACTCCAGGAAGCTCTCCTAGGTTGTAGCTTGGAGATTCCTGGAAAAATATAAATCTTCAATATCGTTCTCTGAACTATTGGAATATTTTGGGGTTTGGATCAAGTCAGATGAACGTTTCAACTCTATTTCACTCAAAACATGTATGAACACCCTCAGCTAGACAAGGCTTTCAACCACTAATGCTCAATAGATTATAGATTCAATGGATGGATGGAGAATACTAACTGTACTAGCAGATGCATACATAAACACATATGAATGGATAGCTACAGAAAGAAAATGAAGCTTACAAATCTAATTTATCTATGCAGAGATAAGATGATAGTTATCTAGCATTCGACACAGAAGAAAACATGAATAACCCATTCAAGTGCAAGCTTATAACAGAGGGAAAGATGGGGATTGAACATATAACAGTAAAAGAAGCTTGCATTACTAGAATGAAGATGAGACGATGAGAGGAGCAGAGTCTCCACAGTCTCCAAAAGTTGAACCTCTATTACTCTAAACTTTCAAATATTTATAGGCCTTTCACAATGCTCTCGAACCTTCTGAGGCTCGAGAGGTCTTAATCTATCCCCTCTATCTTTTTAACTACTTGATGCCATGACTAGACACACATGAGCTCAGAGGTCTCTTTTTCTAACAGCATAGTAACCAAATTCTGGTAATTTTGTCGCGCTATCAGGTAGCTCACTCGTGCCAGCACACTCCATGACTATTTTCGTTGGTTCGGCTGTGTTGCGCTATTTTTTTACCCCTTACGGAAATATATTCCATTATTTCAGTTCACCTTTTGACTGTTAGAAAATATGAACAGAACCAAAACAGAGCTATCGGGTCCGTCCCCAATTGCTGTTGCATGTTGCAAATGGCCCGTCCCTTTGGTTTTTTAGAAATACATTAAAAATGGCTCATGACAGACTTCAAATATTATGTATTTTCATTCCCAAACCCCTTCGGGTTTGGGTTTGATCGCATCGGTGTTGTTTCATGGTATTTTGTTAAATAACAAAAATATGCAAAATACATAAGAAAATGCCTTCCAGCGGATCTCAAATTGTATACAATAATGGTTATATCCATCAGGTCTCATAAATTGCATCATGCATATACATATATATGTATATGCCCGCTCCATTGTGTTTGCCGATTGCGATATCGTGATGTGATTAATCGCAATCACATATCGCTCATGCCCCGGGCCGATGTAAGTGCTCTTTGTATTTTCCGATAGCGATGGTAACCATCGCAAGTCTCATATAGTCTGTGCCAATATCCACCGATTTCCACCACCGATTGCGATCAGCCGATCAGATATGGATCGTGGATCAACCGGATCTGATGGCTATTGTGCATTTCATTGTTTAGACCTCTGATACTCAGTTTTTCACTATTTCCTTGGGTTTTTGCCTCCTGATAGTGTTTTTCCGCCATTCTAAGGGATCTTCTCATGCAGTTGTTTTGATATTTTGAATGATCTTTAAGAACATTTTGAAGACTTAGAGAGTGTTTTAGATCTATTTGGATCAGCACCTCAGGGCTAACATGGCCAAAGCGGAGCAAGAAGAGATGTGGCCATCGGAGCTAAAACAGGGGACATTTCCGCTAAAAATAGCAGCACTACAGCTCAGGGGCTAATAGCCCCCCCTACCTTCCTTGTTGTCTTCCTTTCTTGGCTCCACCAACCTTCTCTCAGGGCTTGCTCCTTCCCTGCCCTGTCCTTCCACCTGCCCTTCCCATTGTCCTCTCCCTCCACTTCCCAAATTTATTCTTGTCCTTGCACTGGTGTGGACGGTGTTTGCCATTTCCCCGTCCCATCTCTGCTGGCCCACCTCCTTTGCATTGCTACACCCCAATTAGGGGTTCTCCTCTTGTTCCTCGTCTTTTTCTAGTATCTTGACTAAGTTCTCCATTTCCTCCATTTACGATAGCTCTTTTGCTTTTATATCTAAGTTTCTGCCTACTTGGTCGCATCCCCAATTTGCTAGATTGTCTGCTGCCATGTTGCCCATCCTTTGGACATGTGTTCGGATGATGTATCCTATCTGTCAAATTAGCTTACTAATCTCTTGGACCAGCCAAGCAGTTCTCCATCTTTGGCTTATCTTTTTCCACTGTGTTCCTTGTTGTAACTTCTTCACCATTTCGATCACCATTTTTGAATCTCCTTCTACCTGTAGTTTTTGGAATCATTCTCTTATCACAATTTCCAGTCCCCTTTTCAAATCATGAAGCTCTGATTCATTGTTGGTCACATTGCCACAGTCCATAGCATATACTCTAAGTGTCTTCCCCTTGTCATCTCTAAATAATCCTCCTATCCCCGCCTCTCCAGGGTTCCCTTTTGGATCCCCATCGAAATTAAGTTTGATGAATTCTTTTTGAGGCCTTTTATAGTGATTTTCCTCCTCTTCATTGAAGGTATGGTGCTTCCACAAAGATGCATTCAGCATACTGGGTTTCAAGTTCAAGCTTTTCATAATCCTTTCTTCCTGTGGGTTAATTTTCCAATCTTCCTCATACCATTTCTCTGCCAGTATTGTCTCTCTTATGTTCTGGGTTATCTTGTTCCATTTTTCTGCTTTTTTTCTTCTTTCTTCTTTGAAGATCAGGTTGTTTCGTTCCAATTCCAACATTCCCTCTTAACTAGTGGAACACTAGCACCACATAGATTGACTATAGTGAACATTTTTTTAAGATACCACAATTTTATTAAATCAAAAAAGGTGTTACATAAGGATGTCACAAGAGAGATTAACATCTAAAGAATACCTCCAAATGAGACTCCTCTTGACGACCCACGAATTGGGCTCCATTTTTCTAGCATGATCCACCTTTTAAAAACCAGAAGGACAATACAAGAGATGAGGAACAAATATTCCACCAACCCAACAAATAATGGAGAAACACAAAGACACACAATACACCACACTCACCACCCGGTGGAAAGAAAATCACAACACAATACCACAGTGCCAAAAAGGACTGACACCTAATAACAAGTGTGCCAACAGATAGAAAGAAAATCATAGTATAGTGCCCCAGTACCAAAGAGAGCCAAAACATAATATGAGTTACTCAATAGACCATACACGACCATTCTTATATAATAAACGCAAAGTTCAACCCAAAAATCCATAACACAAAACAACATTGTTAAAAAAGCTTGAACAGTAAACATGCATGAAGGAAACATAGATGAAGAACCAACACGATCATTGAGCACTAGCATCGATTACTAGAGTAACAAGCCATAGATACCTACACTCTTCAAAATATAAGTCCAACAAAAGATAGAAAATATACTTCGAATTATCTCTGCAAAGCCTTGTCATAGAATGTAATAGGGTCATAAGCCTCACTTAAAGGGACTGTCCTGCCAAAACAAAAAAACAAATAACCATAACCCTCATTCCAGATTTGAGGAAACAATAGTGCAGTCATGACTACTGCTATCAATTGGAAGAGTAGGATCCACTCGAGGATTTATAAAGTCACTGGAAGCAAAATCCAATAGTAAACTACCCTCCACATGGCTCACACAAGCATCAATATTATTAAGACTGAATCGGTGATTCCTCAATGTCATTTGATGTCTTCCAGATCATAGAAAACATTATAACTACCCACTTATTTATCCTTGAAAATCAATTGAAGCAAAGTATCCACTTGTTGATGCAAACATAGAGAATAAAATAAATTGAGATTCATTTTCCTAAAACAATACAAAATCGGAACCCATTTGAATGACCACATGCCCCAAGTAACCACATCAAGGCACCATGTGTTGATGAGGAGCCATAATGGATGTTGCAAGTGCATAGGATGAGCAACCTGAACTGACACCTTGACCGAAGTAAAAAACAAAAGGACAAACCATTTTCCCCTCTAAACCCAACCTAAAAACCAGCAGGTCATCCCCTAACCTCCAAACCAAGGGTCCAAATTCAAGATGAGTGTTAAATTCAAGGCACCGTAAAGACATTAAACACCACGAAAAGTGCCCCTCCACCGAATTAACAAACCACTCAACTTAATAATAGCCCAGCCACAAACATATAATTTGTCAAATAACCAAATAGAACTCTAACAACCGATTTCGAAAAATCAGCAAGAACCAAAACCAGAAAAAGTAATTGAGAACCCTTCTTAAAAGCCACTTTGCTACTAATAGAACAACAATCCCCATAAGTCTAGAACCATATAGAAAAATGACCCAGATACAAACATCTTGAAACCAAAATAGGGCAAGGAAAGGAAATACATTGAAACTCACTATTCGAAGAAGGTAACCATGAGAACGGAACCACCAATTCAACTGACTCAAACTCAGAATTGTGCAGGTACAGCACGAAGAACATCAACAGTCTAATATTAAGTTATTGTTAGGTCCCTATACTACTAGTGTAACCCCTTATTGTTATTAGTACAATCCCCTTATTATATTGTTGTGCCCATGTGGTCCCCATATTTTTATTATTGTGCCCTATAGAAGCCCACTATTGTTATTATTGTGCCCTTACATTATTATTGTTATGTCGGCTCTGATTATATTATGACCTCTTAGACTCCTATATATAGAAAGGAGGTCTTGTCATTTGTATCATCTAAGAATTGTTCATTTGTGTAATGTAAAGGAGGTTGCCCCTTGAAAAGTATTATTTCTAAGGCGTTGATCTATCTTTTCTATCTTTTTGTGCGCTGGTTTCATAACATTTGGTATCACAGCTTTGGATTCTAGGGTTTCGCTGCTCCAAACAGGTCATCGTGGTATTTTCGTTATAACTTTTTTTCTGCGATGTTTCGAAAGCTAAAAAGAAACCCATTTGAGAAGAAATCTTGTTGAACCACGCGTCCAAATTTAAGATCTTGTCTCGCTATATTTTTGGAGATATGATATGAGGAAGTTAGGGTTTTTGCAAGCTCTAGAATTTCATCTAAAACAGGTCATCATGGTTTTTCGCTATATAACCTTTTCGCTACAAAGTTTCAGAAGCTAAAGAAAAAAACCATTTGTGAAGAAATCGTTCTGAATCTTGGGTCCAAATTTCAGATCTTGTCTCGCTATATTTTCGGATATATGATCTGAGGAATTTAGGATTTTTGCAGACTCCCAAATTACATCCTAAACAGGTGACCTTGGGAAAATCGTCATAACTTTCTCTCTGAACAATAACTTGAAATTTCATAATAAGTTACAGAAAGAGGACGGACTGTACTGTTCTGTGCATAGTTTTCAGATCCGAAGGTCGAAAGAGTGACACTTGGCACGTCGTAAAAGTTCGCTATACTGAAACATTATATAATCAGGTCATCTTAGGAGATTGGGCATAAATCTTTCTTAGAGAATCAAATTCTGATCAGACTTGCGAGGTTAGAAAGAGGACTCAGAGGGCTACTGCAGGAGACAATTTCAGAACTTTGAGATCTAAAAGTACAGAGTTATAGTCATTTCAAGATCGAGCTCTTGAAATCAAGAAAAGGTGATATGAGGAAGTTTGATGGAAAGGATCCAGTAAATTGGATACTACAGATGGAGCAATATTTTGATCTACATGGTGTACCACTATTACAAAAGGTATGTATTGCATCTTCATATTTAGAACCGGATCAATTTTTATGGTATAAAGGCCTTTGTTCTTGTAAACAACTTGTTACGTGGTCAATTTTCACAGAGGAAATGATAGCACATTATGAGGATACAAAGAGCAACACCTTCTTTAGAGAAACACCACAACAATTGGAAGAAAAAAGAGAAAAAGGGCTTTGTTACAATTGTGATAACAAATACATTAAAGGTCATAAGTGTGTTGAGAAGAAATTATTTTATATTTATTGTGGAAATGAGGAAGAAAAGGATCAAGAAACGTCAAAAGAAGAGTATATACACCAGGAACCAACCCCAGAGAAAGAAGAAATGAATCTGACCATATCTTGTCAAACATTGGAAATAATTACCACTCCTAAAACTCTCAAAATAGAAGGACATATCAAGAAGAAAAAGGTTCAAGAAGTGAAAGATCACATCGAGAAATAAGAAATGAATCTAACCATCTTAGGAGATTGGGCATAACTCTTTCTTAGAGAATCAAATTTTGATCAAACTTGCAGGGTTAGAAAGAGGACTCAGAGGGCTACTGCAAGAGACAATTTTAGAACTTTGAGATCTGAAAGTACATATTTATAGTCATTTCAAGATCGAGCTCCTGAAATCAAGAAAAGGCGATATGAGGAAGTTTGATGGAAGGGATCCAGTAAATTGGATACTACAGATGGAGCAATATTTTGATCTACATGGTGTACCACTGTTATAAAAGATATGTATTACATCTTCATATTTTGAACCAGATCAATTTTTATGGTATAAAGGGCTTTGTTCTCATAAACAACTTGTTACGTGGTCAATTTTCACGAAGGAAATGATAGCACATTATGACGATACAAAGAGCAACACCTTCTTTAGAGAAACACCACAACAATTGGAAGAAAAAAGAGAAAATTGGCTTTGTTACAATTGTGATAACAAATACATTAAAGGTCATAAGTGTGTTGAGAAGAAATTATTTTACATTGATTGTGGAGAGGAGGAATAAAAGGATCAAGAAACGTCAAAAGAAGAGTATATACACCAGGAACCAACCCCAGAGAAGAAGAAATGAATCCGACCATATCTTGTAAAGCATTGGAAAGAATTACCAATCCTAAAACTCTCAAAATAGAAGGACATATCAAGAAGAAAAAGGTTCAAGAAGTGAAATATCACATCAAGAAATAAAAAATGAATCCAACCATATCTTGTAATGCATTGGACGGAATTACCACTCCTCAAACTATCAATATAGAAGGACATATCAAGAAGAAAAATTTTCAAGAATTGAAAGATCACATCGAGTCTCAAGAAATCAATCCGACCATATCTTGTAATGCATTGGAAGAAATTACCATTCCTCAAACTATCAAGATAGAAGGACATATCAAGAAGAAAAAGGTAAGAGTGTTGATTGATTCGGGCAGTACCCATAATTTTATTGATTGTAAGATAGCCAAGGAATTGAATTACTTCCTATATCCAGCACCGAAGTTTCAAGTGATGGTTGTAAGTGGAGGAACCATAAATTTCTTTGGAAAGTGCCATAATATCAAGCTATCCATGGGAGAATATGTATTGAATAGCCCAATGCTTTCCGTTACAATGGGTGGTGCTGATGTTTTACTAGGAGTCTAATGGCTACAATCTTTGGGTACGATAGCTTTTAATTTTCAAAAACTTTTCTTGAAATTTTTTTGGGAAGGAAGGGACATTGAATTGAGGGGTATCGAAGGAAAACTTGGAAAGATAATCAACTCTAACAACGTGACAAAGCTTCTAAATAAAGAACAACAGGGTGTAATTGCACAATTATGTTCAGTAGAGGATCCCACATCAAAATCATGTATTTCTCCAGATCTCCAAAACATTTTGGACAATCATTCCAAGGTATTTGAGACTCCCAAAGGCCCCCCACCTATTCGTGATCATGATCATGCTATTCATTTATTTCCATGAACTGTTCCTCCAAACATCAAGTCTTACATATATCCATATGCCCAAAGGAGTGGGAACTCATTCAAAAGTTGCAAAAGATCCCAGTTCACACAGTATTGCGAGAACTTGACAAGGAAGGAAAAATCATATTGGAACCTGAAGTAGTGACAGAACCGTGAAATCAAAAGCTACGAAATAGATCAATTTCAGAGTATCTCATCAAGTGGAAGAACTTACCCACTAAAGATTCCACATGGGAGGACAAGAATTTATACAGAAGCATCAAGAACTACTCAAGCGTTGAGGACAACACTTTTTAAAGGAGAGGGGCATGTTAAGTCCCTATACTACTAGTGTAACCCCTTATTGTCATTAGTACAACCCCCTTATTATATTTTTGTGCCCAGGTAGTCCCCATATTATTATTATTGTGCCCCATAGAATCCCACTATTGTTATCATTGTGCCCTTACATTATTATTGTAATGTTGGCTCTGATTATACTATGACCCCTTAGACTCCTATATATAGAAAGGAGGTCTTGTCATTTGTATCATCTAAGAATTGTTCATTTGTGTAATGTAAAGGAGGCTTCCCCCTCGAAGAGGCTTATTTCTAAGGCGTTGATCTATCTTTTCTATCTGTTTGTGAGCTGGTTTCTTAACAGTTACACATGAGCACAAGTAGCCAGAGAACCAAAAAACCAAACCAAAACTCATCAACACATATCCCAACAAAAGAATGGCTCACAACTAATGAATTGAAGTTGATAGAGATGGAGGGATGAACCTCACCTCCATTCCTCAACAGTGCGTATCGGTGCCAACCCATATGAAATGAATGGAATTTAAAGAGAAGGGACGCCAGGTCAGCAACCCAACCTCCCTCCCCCAGATGTTGCCACACTATCTAGCTCGTAGGATAAATGTACCCTAGGCACGTCACCCCAAGAAACTACCATCTGCTCATTGTTCGCATCCCCATCAAGGATACTATAGTGAACATTGGTACCGCATAGTTTGACTAAAATTATATTGTACTTTAAAGCGAAACATCAATTTAAATATAAAAAATAGACAAATAGATATTCTGTAAACATATTTCAATTAATCAAAATACCTAGATACCTAACCATGGTTCTGGTCAATTATTCAAAAAAAACTTCCTAAGATATATCAAATTCAATCGTATACTCTATCATCCTATAAATAAATACTTATAACACAACATTTTTCAACAATCTTTCATTAAAAAAAGTAGAGATGAGATATATTGCAGTCAATCACATAGCACCTACAAATAAAGAGTCAACTTGAGTCAACTTTTTTGAATCAATCTTATAACACAACATTTTTCAATGATATTTCATTAAAAAAAATTAGAGATGAGATATATTGCACTCAATCACATAGCACCTACAGATAAAGAGTCACAACTTTTTTCAATCAATCTTTCATTTAAAAAATGAATTAGAAAAAACAAAGCACACAACCCACAACCATATTTCCTTTAAGTTTGAACTTATCTAGCAGACTCGAAAATACATTTGTTATTGCCATGTGGATTACAAAATATTAACAAAAAATAATGAATAAACAATGCGCAGCGCCCTTTGAAATAGATTTAATGCATGTGGTCTGCATTAACATGCATAAAGATTCAAGGATTTAACTATGTTTTAAACCATGCGTAAGGCTCTTTGTAATAGATTTAATGCATGTTTCGCTAGTTTAGGCTCAAACCTTTCATTCTAGCCTCCATTAATACAATCAATTCACTTCTTTTCTTCATTGCTACCACAAGAGGCTTCTCAATTTCTTTTCTTACCCCGGTTGTGTTCCATATACAAAAGTAAAAAAAAAATTATTTTTAAATTATCTTTTCTAGGTCTTCATCAATTTCGAGTGAAACATTCAAAGATCAAAATTGAAGTCATCATTTTTTGCTAAAACTTTTTTAATTTACTATAAAAGTACATAAAATTAAACTACATTTAAATAAAAGTTAGTATTTCAAAAGGAATATATATTATTTATTAAATTTAACATAATAATAAATAAAAAATTTGATTTTCTAGTTGAAAAATAGGAAAAGTTTTCATAATATTTTTTACCTTTTATTATTTTTATGATTTTTTTTAAAGCATTCTTCATAAATTATGAAATAACAACCTACGATATATTCTTATTAGTCCCTGCCATCTGGCATCCGGCAGGGACTATAGTAATCGTTCGCGGCGATGTTAACATTAGTTCAGCTGTTTATTAGTCCGCCTAATCACGCCATAACCAAAGTTTTCGGACGACTACCGATTCGCTTCCCAAAGTTTTTCAATATGGATTTATTTTTCTTCTTATTTGGCCTCTTCCCGAGGCGGAAGAGGCTAGACTATATGTTAATTTGGTTTTAGCCTCTTCATTTTTTTAAAATGCTTTAACTTACATTACTAATGTTAACATTAGTTTGAAACATGAAATGTTTGAGATTGGCAGGTAGTTACAAGTAACATATCATAAGTTTCAGACATCATTAGTATCATTAGCAATCGCAGGTAATTACAAGTGTGTACACAGATTAGTTACAGGTGTGTTTGCATGTGTTACAAGTGGATGATGCAGAACTAACAAAGGTTCAAGCTGTGCTTTGCTTTATATTCATTGTAGCTTCTATGCTGAGCTTGTATTCTTCATCCCCTCTTTCGTCCTCCACCTGCTCTCATTTACTGTGAAGCTATGCTGAGCTTGTATTCTTCATCCCCTCTTTCGTCCTCCACCTGCTCTCATTTACTGTGGTTTATAATTTGGTTTATAATTCCAGGCCCTTCCAAGCATATACTTATTTGTGCATTTTGTGGGTTTGCTGAAAACTGTGAACCCATACACACATCTTCTGTTGTCGTTTACCTTCTTAGCGCTGTGTGGACCCTCTTTTGTGCGTCTGGAGCTTTCGTTCTGTAAACAAGGTATGCCCTTTTCCAAATCAGAAACTCATATTTCCTTTTTTTGGATCATGATATTCTTCGTTGCCGCAACTTGCAGCGTGCCCCATCGAGGTTAGCCCACGGTAGGTGCTGTAGTGCCTCCGGCCACGTGATGCTTTGTGGAAAACAGTGGACAGAACATTGAACTCTGGCCCAACAGGAAGTGTTAGTGTATTTAGTGTGGCAGGGTGTTCTGCCATTCGCAGAAATAGCTGTGCAGCCCTGCCCGCACCCACGCCCTGCTTTGCAGAGAACACACGGACCGATCGAGTCTTTCAAGCAGAATTGTAATATTTGCAGTTCAATGACTGTTAAAATCCGTAATATTTACAGGCAAGACCATAAATCCTTTCTATTTTAGCCGATTGGATTTGGTTTTTAATGTCTGAAACGATTCAATTCTAGTGGCACATCATTGACCTTTTAAACCATGAAAGTATTATATAAAAGCACTCCCCTAAAATGGATACATTTATCTTTTCATGATCTAAAGTGTTTACAGATATTCCATGTCTACTCTATTGTTTTCAGGCACCTAAAATCTTGAAGGATTTCATTCATTTTAGAACCTTCTGAATATCTCTAGGATTTCATTCATTTTAGAACATTCTGAACATCTTTAAAATACCTGAAAGAATGCAGAAAATTCAGCAATATTGCGGTTAAATGACTGTAGGGAGATCAATATTCACTTCATTATAGCAATATTGGAGTCAATTTTTTAGGGAGGTAAAAATATTAGCGAAATTCGCTTTTGAAAAGCTAATTTTTTCTTTATATCTGATTTACAGAACCATTTAATTGACTCAGAGAATGCATATTTATTAGAAATTTTGGTTCAATTTTTTAAACCTGTATATTTACATTTTTCCCTCATGCTTTTGATTGGGATTCTGAATTTAGAGATAAAGACCCATACCTTTGTGAGCAAGATCTAGAAGCAGAGCCTGTTGAAGCACACATTTATCCAGGACCAGTAGCTTTCCCTCTTGTTTCGGCCGGGAAACTTGCCTTTTGTTTTTTTGGGGATGCAGTTTTTCATTCGGGTTCACTTCATCTTTTCTCGCTCCTTGTTGGCGGAGCGGCATACCAGAAAAAAAATCAATCAAGGTCCTGAGGGCTGCTTGTGCCTCTACCGACGCCTCTACTTATCCTGCTGCTATTTTTGTTCCCATCTTTGTCCATGCGTGTGCCTCTGTTCACAATCTGCCTGACTTTTACAAGAAGGCTCCAACAGTGCAGCCCACTGTATTTCTACTCCATAGTTCCCCTGCCTCCCAGGCACCGCCAAGTTGAAATTTAAGACACTCGTGTAAGCCCTGCAACCACTTGAGTGTACCCCTATTGTCTGAGAAGCGGTAAAACCTCCCGCTATAAATGTGCAACAGACACCATCTTTCCTGCACGCCATGGTTGCTGCTGCTTAACGATTCTTGCAAGACTCGAGACATGAATAACCAGGAACTGCAATTGAATCAGAGTCTGCCTTTCAATCTTACAAGTACGAGTTTTTGTGCTTCCGGCCATACTCGTTGTGGATGACCATCTGAAAGCATAAGTGTCAGGTTCTGTAATTGAGTCTTCTGGCTATTAACACGCATGTTGTACGCACGGAAACGTGGCATACTGAATGTCGTTTTCTCGCTCTTGCAACTGTTGTTACAAGAAGTGGGTGGACTTTGGATTACACAATGAAACAAATAAATATTATATCCACACGCTTAAGAACCATAACTCTGGCAATAATTTAATCAACATTCCTAATATTTGAAGCTTACAGTTCGTCGAATATGTAGCCATTGTGAAATCACTGGGCCAAAAGTTGCATAGTGTACATGGATTATCTCCATTTATATGCTCATTCCCAAATAATAATTTCATTTCACAACTCATTCGCACTCCTTTGAATCACATCATCCTTTATCCATTCAGAGCTTTTGGCGGCACCTGTGCATAAGCTATAAAAAAAAAAATTGTGTGTCAAAACATATGTCCCACGTTTGGTGCGCACATGCCACGTGTTGAAGTTCTATATCCAATTTAAAAGAAATATCCCACATGAGCTTGTGGAGATATAACATGCTCTATATTGTTGGTGTTCGATAATTTTGATAACTTTGTAATACGATGGCTTGCGCTCACTTTAGACGGTGTGTGGGTGCTCGACTTTGGTGTTGACTTAGGTGAGTTCAGAAGAATTCATTACGTGATCATTTATATGAAAACGAGGAATCGGATGTATTTCTTCGCAGGTGAAGAAAGCCTTCCGTGGGAGATGGACCTCGGACTTCTGTATGTTGTACGCACGGAAACGTGGCATACTGAATGTCATTTTTTCGCTCTTGCAACTGTTGTTACACGAAGTGTGTGGACTTTGGATTACATAATGAAACAAATAAATATTATATCCACACGCTTAAGTTAGGTTATATCCACACTTAAAGTTACATGTTGTGAAGCCAATCGCAGTTGAAGAGCAATTGTTTTATTGAGGTGTCGTAAATGTTGGAATGCGTATATGAACGGAACATTCCATTCCAAACAAGAGTATCAAAATAATATACAGAAATTTTGTTTTCTGGCATTTTCCGGAAGTAGATAGGAAATGACCTTTAGAGCTAAAATCTATATAAAATAAAATTGCTAGCAAATTCAGCGTTGTGTTTATGCCGACGTGATTATGAAATTATCTCAAAGAGATCTAACTAATTCAAATAATCTTTCAAAAAGTTAAAACAAATTGCATTTAACTCCCTCAGTTACAGTTAAAAGACAGTTTATGGTACTTATGCTACCTATCCCTTATGCTATGTAGCTGGCTGGCTTTCTAGCTTTCAGGTTATGGGTCTGGATCGAACAGCTACTAGAGAACCAGCAACAGATCCACTGGGGTCTTGGCTTTATAACTACCTTATGACCCGTTCTAAGCGCATCCACAGCCGACAGACCCGCCCTTCTTCACTCCTATATTCTTAACTCCCATCCTCTTATCTGCTATCCTATTCAATCCTTCTTATCTATACTTATGCTCACTTTAGCTCATAGACAGTTTCTTTAGATACTTCAGTTCCAGTTCGTGCCTACTTAATAATCGTTCAAGCATTAATGAATCAAACGCGCAGATGTTGTTTAAGATCCAAGATCCAAATACATAACCTGCGAAGGCAATGGTAGCAAAGACATAGGCAGATGCAGGAGAGGCATCACCAATCCAAGACCAACAATAGAGCGAGTAGATTCATCAGTACTTAGTCTATATGAAACAGAGAAAGCCCGCAGCAAGGGCAGGGAATCAGTCTTCTAACTCCACCTCTGTAAGTCGAGGTTGACTTGACGCAGGGACTTGCTGCCTCGCAGCTTTTCTTGTTGTTATATAGATTAAGTATGTATTACTTATTGAAATTAGAGTTTAGAATATTATATGTTTTGGTTGTGATGAATTTTTTTGTTTTTCATAGAGGAAAATATTTCCAATTAAGGTTAATCTCTATCTTCTTGTTATATGGATTTAGAAACAATATTTACCAATCTTCTGTGGCTTCGCCTATAAGTCTTCTTTCTACTTGCATCGCTTGCCTACATTCATTCCCTATTATACTTTCTTGGATTTATGAATAGTGTCAACACTTATTTTTTCCTACTCAATATGAAGGCACAATAATGGGCACTAGAGATCAAAAGTGATTAAAACTAGGTTTGATTCTTTGTTATAAAAAATTTAGCATTGAATAAGTAGTGTCCAATTTAAACTTCATTTTGTAGAAAAAAATAATGGTATTTCTATGTCTCTTATGGAGATGGTGTTTTGCATCATAATCCACATGTATGCCAATAATTAGGCCTACATTTCTCATGGAAAATATATAATAAGTTATATTTCTTTTAGAGAAAATGTGTATTATTAGAGGTTTTAAATAGTTAAATTTTTTATCTTATTTTGGTGGGAATTGCAATGGTATCAAGAGAAGAATACTATATTTTCATTTACTTAAAAGCTCATTGCAATTGTTTGAACAATTTGACCAATTACCCAGTAAGGAATAATAATAGATTCATTGTATTTTCAAGATGACCAATAATGGATTAAAAAGTAAATGTTCCTCTGTAACTCCCTCCATATGATTGCTCTATATAATTTAATACTCATTAACCAATACAACCTGTGTGCACTTTTTCAGGTATATTTAAAGTTTTCTTCTAAAGACATGATTCCTCATATACAATTTGACATAATTTGATATAATAAGAGATGTGATGTGTGAAGTATATATAAAATTTTAAATTATTTTTCATTTTCATATAAAAGGAATGATTTATTTTAATATTGAAAAACTAAAATTAAATGAACCCTTAAAATTAAAATATATTTGTTTCTTTTAAGTTTGACCTCTAATCACTAAATCTATTAATATGCTAGTTAATAATACTAATTTACTTATTTTTTTGTAAATATTTCATTCAAGTACTGGTAAGGACAATAACCTTCCAACACCTCAATAAAATGAACAAACATGACCCTAAAACAACCCTATAGAGTCTATCTCTTCTACCATTCCTAGTAGAGTCCATGTGACCCTTTTTGTAGGGTTGAACTGAATCACTAGAGTCCATGTAACCATTTTGTAGGTTTAAATTGAATCACTAATCTAATATTCTTGTAGATGGTGAATAGTGCATTGTTTCAAGTTCCTATCTATTGGAAAATGTAACTAGATTCGGTCTTCATACTCACTTTTGTAATCATAACATTCTATATTTTATATAAAAAGAGAAAAATAATTTTTATTTGTTCAAGCATGAGTTTCATGCTTAAATTCTAGGTTTGTTGACGGTGTTGGACCCGCCAACATGTCAAGGGGATCTCCCCAGTAAGAAGTCCCAATTAGACCTCACACTGTTTGGTGTAGGAGTCGCAATGGGCCATAAGTTAATGCCTTGACCGTGATGTCGTACAAAGGCAAGTAAGATAACTCTATCAGCAGTAAGTGTGTGACTGATGCAGTGAGTCAAGGAAGGTGTATGAGAGGTTCCAACACTTCGAAGGGGGAAGGAGGTGAAGGTTAGTTCCAGGTTGAAAGGGATCAGTCCCAACTCGGGTAGGAACACACAACAAAAAGGGACATGCACAACTTCTAGTAGAGCAATCCACTTGGATGTGGCAATCACATCATACAAGATAAGATAACACGTATAGCAATCATGGATCAGTCCGAGACGAGTGCAACGGTTGTTATAGCAAGGTTCAAGTGAAAGGTCTGTCTGATGTCCGACAGAGTAGTCGACATAGACGGTCATAGCATTAACAACATATGCAACACATTAACAACAAGATTCATATAATTGCATATAAATAAGTTCATACACAATTACGTAAGTTAAACAACATATATCATTAAGGAAACCGGAGTAGTCCAACTACAATAACAACATATGCATGAAAATGTGTTGGCTCTTACTATATAAAGAAGTGTAAGTCACAATCATACAATACATCCATGTAAACCTGCTAGTCCCAACAGTGGAACGTTACAACCACATCTCCCTACTCCTCCAAAGAGATGTACTAGCTCCGTGCAATGGAGAAGCTAAGGCACATTACAATACTGTCGAAGCCTTCTTCAAGATAGTCTTAGTAGAATCTTGGCTGACCAAAAGCCCATATAATGAGTTGTGAGGGACTATTTATAGCAAAGGGTGGGTTGACCCTTGACATTCCCCTTTGTGACCATTCAACTACCCTCATCACTCTTCACCTACTCTATGATTGTTACATCCACTCTTGACACTTAACTTACACTTGACATGACTCAACATTACAATGCACATGTACCCATGTGAACAATGGCTTGGACAAGCCAAACTAGACATCATTCGGACTTAGACAACCATAGAAGTCCAACTGCTCGACATCCTCATGCTGATCGACAGTGACATATTGATGCCGAGATTGGTAGTCCTTGATAGTGTCTGTGTGTTCTGCTGCGACATCTGTCTGAAACCTAAACCTTGCCTCCATATCATCTGGGTACACTACTCGGGCTCCTGTGTCCAACTCGTCTATGAGAATGTTGGGTCCCTATAACACTAGTGATTACCCCATTACTATTGTAGTTGTACCCCTATTAATATTTTTGTGCCCCTATTATCCCCATATTGTTATTACTGTGCCCCATAGAATCCCTCTATTGTTATTTTTGTGGCTTTATATTATTATTGTTAGGTCGGTTGGGTTATATTGTGACTCCTTAGACTCCTATATATAGAAAGGAGGTTTTGTCATTTGAATCATCCAAGAATTGTTCATTTATGTAATGTAAAAGAGGTTGCCCCCTCGAAGAGGCTGAATTCTAAGGCACTGATCTATCTTTTCTATGTTTTCCTTGAGTTGGTTTCATAACATTTGGTATCAGAGCTTTGGATTCTAGGGTTTCGCTGCTCCAAACAGGTCATCGTGGAATTTTCGCTATAACTTTTTTTCTGCAACGTTTCAAAAGCTGCAAAAAAAACCCATTTGAGAATAAATCGTGTTGAACCTCGGGTCTGAATTTCAGAGTTGTTCACGCTATATTTGCGAAGATATGATCTAAGGAAATTGGTCTTTTTGCAAACTCCTGATTACATTCCAAACAGGTGACCCGGGGAAAAGCATCATAACTTTCTCTCTGGGGATCGAATTGAAATTTCGTAAGAAGGTATAGAAAGAGGACGGACTGTAGTTTCTTTTATGCATTTTTCAGATCCAGAGATCAAAACAGTGACTCGTGGCAAGTCGTGCAAGTTGGCTCTACTGAACTAGTCTATAATCGAGTCACTGTGGGAGATTTCGCATAACTCTTCCTTGGAGAATCCAATTTGGGTCAGACTTGTGGCATTGGAAAGAGGACATAGAGGGCTACTACAAGTCATAAATTTAGATCTAGATGATTGGAAAGTACAGAGATACATCAGAGGCAATATCGAGCTCCTACAAAGTGAAAAAGGGTGTGTATATTTTCTTAAATTTTGCTTATGCTTGGTTTGAAAATTTATTATGAAGGAATTCAAAGGGCATAGTAGAGCGTTATTATCGGTAAGTGAAGCCCCAAGGAAATAAAATGCAAACACCTAGTAAGGAACCTGAAAGCTCTAGCATGACTCATGAAGAAGAGGAAGAAATGCAACATGATATATCAAAATTACAAGACCAAGTGCAACAACTGTCCCTTGCACAAAAAGGAACAGAATCTAAGATGGATGGTTTAAAGAAAGGCGTAGAAGCTAAGATGGATTGTTTAAAGAAATGTGTAGAAGCTAAGATGAATGACGTGGAAGCTAATATGGATGATTTGAAGATAGATTTGAAGAGAGACATGGAAGAATTGAAGATAAATATGAATAAGTTGCTACAAGAAAGGGTCACTAATGGTGAAAGGGTAGTAAAGGAAACTCATGATGAGAACAAAAGAAATGTTAATCATGATTCCATAGACTTAATGTTGGATCAAAGACCCACCATATTCCAAAAATCGATATGAGGAAGTTTGATGGCAAGGATCCCGCAACATGGATATTACAGATGGAGCAATTTTTCGATCTCAATAATGTGAAAAACACACAAAAGGTACGTATTGCAACTTTATATTTGGAACCAAATCAGTTTGTATGGTATCAATGGCTTTGCTCTCGTAAACAATTTATCACTTGGGCAATTTTTACGGAAGAATTGATAGCACATTATGAGGATACAAAAAGCAACACTTTTTTTAGCCAATTGATAAGTCTCAAACAAAAGGGTTCAATAATGGAGCACATTGAGGAGTTCCAAAAATTGAACATAAGGGTAAAAGATATTCCAGAGGAGCATAGGATTGATGTGTTCATAGGGTCTTTAAAGGATAATATCCAACATGATGTTCGCCTTTGGGAACCTGATTCATTAGAGAAGGCATTCAGGTTAGCAAGAAAAATGGAAAGCAAAATTATGGCAACCAGGAAGCATACCACTCACAACTATAAAGACGGAAGTGTTGTTGCCGCTAGTCTTCCACAACCTATAAGGTTGACACCACAACAATTGGAAGAAAAAAGAGCAAAAGGGCTTTGTTACAGTTGTGATAGCAAATACACTAAAGGTCATAAGTGTGCTGAGAAGAAATTATTCTACATAGATTGTGAAGAGAAAGAAGAAAAGGAGCAAGAAAGGTCAAAAGAAGAGGATATACTCCAGGAACAAAGCCTAGATAAAGAAGAAATGAATCCGACCATATCTTGTAATGCATTGGCGGGAATTACCACTCCTCAAACCATCAAGATAGAAGGACAAATCAAGAAGAAAAAGGTAATAGTGTTGATTGATTCAGGAAGTACCCACAATTTTATTCATTGTAAGGTAGCAAAAGAATTGAATTGCTTCTTATATCCAGCACCAGAGTGTCAAGTGATGGTTGCAAATGGAGGAACAATAAATTGCTCTGGAAAGTGCCATAATATCAAGCTATCCATGGGAGAATATGTATTGACTAGCCCAATGCTTTCCATTCCAATGGGAGGTGCTGATGTTGTACTAGGAGTCCAATGGCTACAATCCTTGGGTACAATAGCTTTTAATTTTCATGAAATTTTCTGTGGAAGGAAAGGAAGTTGAATTAAGGGGTATTGCAGGGAAACCGGGAAAGATAATCAGCTCTAACGGTATGACAAAGCTTCTAAAAAAGGAACAAAGAGGTGTAATTGCACAATTATGTTCGCTAGATGTTTCCACATTGGAATCATCTATTTCTCCAGATCTCCAAAAAGTCTTGGACAATCATTCCAAGGTATTTGAGACTCCCAAAGGTCTCCCACCTATTCGTGATCATGATCATGCTATTCATCTGATTCCAGGAAGTGTTCCTCCAAACATCAGGCCGTACAGATATCCCTATGCCCAAAAGAGTGAAATTGAACGTATGGTTGCAGAAATGCTAGAGGCTGGTATAATTCAACCAAGTCAAAGTTCTTTCTCTGCTCCAGTAGTATTGGTGCACAAGAAGGATGGATCATGGCGCATGTGTCCAGATTATAGGGAGCTCAACAAGCTCACTATTAAAGATAAGTTTCCCATTCCTGTCATTGATGAATTACTGGATGAATTGCATGGATCAATTTACTTCACCAAGTTGGATCTTCGTTCAGGATATCATCAAATCAGAATGAAGATTGAAGACATTCTGAAAACAGCATTTAGAACTCATGAGGGTCATTATGAATTTTTGGTCATGCCTTTTGGCCTTACCAATGCACCTTCAACATTTCAAGGTTTGATGAATTCAATTTTCAAACCATTCCTTAGAAAATTTGTGTTAGTATTTTTTGATGATATACTAATCTACAGCAAGTCTTGGAAGGATCATGTTGAACATGTTGACAAGGTGCTACAACTATTGGAGGAGAAACAATTATATGCAAAAAGATCCAAATGTTTCTTTGGAGTACAAGAGGTGGAATATTTGGGTCATATTGTATCTCATGAAGGAGTTAAGGTAGACCCTAGCAAAATTAAAGCCATTAAGGAATGGAAAATCCCCACATCCATAAAGCATCTGCGAGGATTTCTCGGGTTGACAGGGTATTATCGCAAGTTTGTTAAGAATTATGGGAGAATAGCAGCACCTCTAACAACATTATTGAAGAAAGATGCATTTTCATGGACTCCGGAAGCAACAAAGGCCTTCGAACATCTTAAAGAGGCAATGTGCCAAGCACCGGTCTTAGCTACACCGGACTTCACAAAAACCTTTATTGTGGAATGTGATGCTTCAGGAAATGGAATTGGTGTTGTTTTAATGCAAGATGAAAGACCCATTGCTTTTGAAAGTCGTCCAATCAAGGGAAAGTTTTTACACAAAGCTATTTATGAGAAGGAAATGTTGGCAATACTCCATGCACTTAAGAAATGGCGACCCTACCTAATGGGAAGACACTTCAAGGTAAAAACGGATCATGATAGCCTTAAATACTTTTTAGAACAAAGATTATCCTCTGAAGAGCAACAAAAGTGGGTCACAAAGATGTTGGGTTATGACTTTGAAATCATCTACAAAAAAGGGAAGCAAAATGTGGTGGCAGATGCACTCTCAAGAAAGGATGAGGATGTGGAAGCATTGTTGTGTGCCATTTCTATTATCCAACCAGATTGGATAAACGAAGCAAGGGAGGAATGGAAGAATGATGAAGAAGTGTGGGCACTTATTCGAAAGTTACAACAAGATTCCAGTATGTCTGATACATTTAGCTGGCAAAATGATTCGTTATGGTACAAAGATCGCTTATACCTCTGTAAGAATTCCCAGCTAAAACAAAAGATTCTTATGGAATTGCACACTTCTCCCTTAGGAGGGCACTCAGGATTTTTAAAAACTTACCACAGGGTTAAGAAGGAATTTTTTTGGGATGGCCTTAAATCAGATATTCAAAAGTTTGTGGCGGAATGTTTGGTTTGCCAACAAAATAAAGTTGAAACAATTAAGACACCGGGTCTATTACAACCTTTATCCATTCCAAGCCAACGTTGGGAGGAGGTTTCAATGGATTTTATCACAGGTTTACCCAAGTCTGAGGGAAAGAGTGTCATCATGGTGGTAGTTGACAGACTTACCAAGTATGCACACTTTTGTGCATTATCACATCCATTTAAAGCCAGTACAGTTTCTACTGCATTTATGGAAACAATTCAAAAGCTACATGGAAACCCAAAGATTATTGTAAGTGACAGAGATCCCATTTTCACTGGAAATTTTTGGACAGAATTATTTTCTTGTCTTGGTACTCAGTTAGCTCATAGCTCATCTTATCATCCTCAATCTGATGGGAAAACTGAGATAGTAAACAAATGTTTGGAAGGATATCTTCGTTGCTTTGTATCTGATAAACAGACACAATGGGTCAAATGGTTGCCTCTGGCTGAATGGTGGTATAAAACTTCCTTCCATACAGCAACAAAAATGACCCCATTTATGGCACTTTATGGGTATCAACCACCATCCATCACATCATATTTAAGAGAAAATTCTAAGGTTCAAGCAGTGGAACATCACATTGAACATCAACAACAAGTCCTCCAACTCTTAAAGGATAACCTCGTGTTGGCACAAAATAGAATGAAACAACAGGCAGATCAACATCGCAGCGAAAGAAGTTTTGATGTAGGTGATTGGGTATTCCTACGGCTACAACCATATAAGCAAATGTCCCTCAAGCAAGCTAAGAAGGATAATAAATTATCACCAAAGTATTATGGTCCATACAAGGTGTTGCAAAAGATTGGTACTATGGCATACAAATTGGAGCTTCCTGCAGCTTCTCGATTGCACCCAGTTTTCCATGTTTCATGTTTAAAGAAGGTTATAGGCGACAAGCTCCCAGTTCAAACAATATTGCCAGAACTTGACGAGGAAGGAAAAATTATATTGGAACCGGAAGCAGTCACAAAAACAAGAACTCGACAGCTACAAAATCGATCAATTTCAGAGTATCTTATCAAGTGGAAGAACTTATCCGCTGAAGATTCCACATGGGAGGATGAGAATTTTATACAGAAGCATCTAGAACTACTCAAGCGTTGAGGACAACACTTTTTTGAAGGAGAGGGGCATGTTGGGTCCCTATAATACTAGTGATTACCCCATTACTATTGTAGTTGTACCCCTTATTAATATTGTTGTGCCCCTATTATCCCCATATTGTTATTACTGTGCCCCATAGAATCCCTCTATTGTTATTTTTGTGGCTTTATATTATTATTGTTAGGTCGGCTAGGTTATATTGTGACTCCTTAGACTCCTATATATAGAAAGGAGGTTTTGTCATTTGAATCATCCAAGAATTGTTCATTTATGTAATGTAAAGGAGGTTGCCCCCTCGAAGAGGCTGAATTCTAAGGCGTTGATCTATCTTTTCTATCTTTTTCTTGAGTTGGTTTCATAACAGAGAATGTGCATCATTGTATTCAGTGTGGCCGAACCAGCAACGTACTTACGCATGATGTCCGCACTTATAGGCAAGTCTGGGCTAGTGGCGGCACGCATCAACTCGTCGAGGTACGAGTCAAGCTCTTGTTGGACCTACTTCTTTGTCTTTTCCTAGGCGAGAGTCCCAAGTGATGGGATCGCATGAGTGTGCACTATAACATCCATGCTTTTGAATACTCATGCATGGGAAGACTGTATGCTAGTGATGAGTTGCGGTAGGTCTTCATAGTTCCGGATCTGACTCCAGATATGTGCTTGTAGCTCAACCGCATTGGCCTTCATCATCTTTTTCAAGTGATGCAGGACTACCTTGTACTTCATCGTCCACGCTTGCATGTTATTAACAATAGTGTGTACGTTCTTCAAGATGCATGCTCTTCTCTCACATCATTGTTGCCATCAGTGGAGATGAACGACTGCTTGATTCTTGGAACCAAACTTGGAGAATAATGCTCGCATAACTGTGTCCAAGGACAATACTTCATCTTGTATTGCCTTCTTCAGTTCAACTCGGGTGGACATTTTCACCAAGTCTCCTCCCTGCTTGGCCACCTATAGTTCCTTCGCCATTCGCTCATTCTCAGCTATGAGATAAAAAACAATTAAGCTAGTGGCTTCAACATATGCTCTAGTTGCATCGGCCAAAGCAAGTGGATGCTTGTGCACATCAGTCATGATCACTTTCTCTTCAAATTGCGCAGGGGATGTTTGGTCCTCCGGAGTCGGTACTCTCTGAGACTGCACAACTCTGTGATGAGATTCTTCAAAGGAGATGTGGTCCATCTCTACTTTTGGCTGACCACCAAGGATCTCAGTGCCCCCTTGGTCATTTGAAACTTGCTCATCATCAGGATGCAATGAAGTGAGTGAGTCAACCTCTTTGTGATGAGGCATGAGGTCGATATCCTATTCCAACTCTTGTTGCTCCATGTCTGCATCCAACTATTCAAGCACATGTTCTATCTCATGAGCAAAGTCTTTCCTTTACAATGGTTCACCCTATTTTCCTGATGCTAGCTGTTCAGATGAATCGACTACTTGTACGGGCGTTGCTTTGTCTTTCTGCATATGATGTACCCCCTGCTGAATCTGCCAATGTTGTGCTTCCTTATCCTTTTGGTGCAGCTCTTGTTCTTTCTGGAGTTTCTCCCTCAACTCATGCAACTCATTCCCTGCTTCTTCCATTCTCTTCTTATCCTTCTACCTTCGCGCGATGCGCTTGTCGCGCTGCTACCTCTTTGCCTGAATAGCCATAGCGTCTTGTTCTACAAGTGGATCTGCTCGAAACTTGGAGCTTTGCTCCTCCTCCATGTAGTCGACAATCTTCCTCTTCCCTTTGTCACGCACAGGTATGTTTGGCTTTGTTGCCTTTGTTGTTGTTGCTACTGCTGGTGCTCTCTGTGATGCGCCTTCATGTTGTTGTGCTAACCACTCTACGACAAAGCTAACCTGTTCATTGGGTCTGGAGGAATTGTAGCAGTACCTCCATGAATCTTCCTCAGCCCAATGACATGACCCATGGATCCAATTGAACTGAAGTCTCACGCAATGATCCTTCACAATGAAATGTGGGTCATATGGGTTGAAGCTTCGGAGGTCGAACGGGTACTTCTTCATCTGTTCTGCTTTGACATCCGCTTGCTTGATGCTTCGGATCTCATATAACCTAATTCGCAATGGAAGAGCGGGCCAAGGTGCCTTCTTCTTCCGCTGCAGACTAGTTGTCAATCCTGCTAAGATATGATACATTACTTTCTGCGTGACAAGCACATCCAAGGCGAACTTTGGCAGAACATGCGGAGCCTTCTCCGCACTGAACACTCAGATGAACATACCGAATGGTAAGGCATACCAATCTGCAATGCTTAACAATGCCTTCATCGCTTCCTTTGACATGTAGGGTGGATATTGTTCTAATATAAACCTATACACTAGGGTGAGAAAATGGTCGGACAGCCATATGATCACTCCTGTGAAGCTACATTCAGACAATAACTTGAAATGCGTGTTCACAACGGTCTCCACCGGTGACCATGCCCACTCTAAGAAATCATGTCAGGCACAAACTACATCTAGAATTTAGGCAGACATGTAAATCTCTGCATGAATGCCTTCGGGTGACTGTCGAGCCCTCGTGACTTGTTCCTTCAGCTAATGAGCAAGTATGCTGGACCAATTGCATAGTCTTCCTTCTCTAGCCAGTTGGTCTAGCATAATCACCCAACTCTAAGGGAAGGTCTGAGTGCTTTCTTGGCCACTTAGTCGACATGCGAATATGACCAAGTATTGGTATGCCTTCCTCAATATCGTTTTCTTATAGATCTGGTTAGGTGTCATCCTAAAACGAGCTGGCTCCTTTACCCAATCGTTTAGAATGTCTTTGGAGTGAGCTTTGCTGTTGGGAAAGCTGAATGGAAGAGTCATGATAGTCATGTGCTTAGTCATCTGATACATCTCATCGTACTCATGTGCCCATAAGGTTGCAAGATTCGTCCCATTGACACTGCTCAAGGTCATCTTCTCGGGGTCACTCTGAGAGATGATCCAATGAATCATGTCCACACATGGGAACGTGGGGTATCTGCATGCAATCCGGTACAAGATGGACTTATGAATGTTCATGTACACCTGACAGTCTTCAAGGTCTTCCCCAAAAGTACCTATGAATGTTTCATTCACCTCTTGTCACTTCATTTTGATGTTCTTGCCTAGATACAACTTTGTATCTTTGTAGATCAACAGACTAGAGGACACCTGCTCAATTGCTGCTCCAGCTGCAATACCATCAGTTCCATGAGATCTTTTTCTCTTATAAGCCATTGAGATAGATGAAAACATGAAAGATTTGGAAACAAGCAGCAGGCATGGCAAGAAATATGTCAATGAAAACAAAGCAAATCCAGAGAAGGACACAGCATATACCTGGGGAACTGATGAGAAAGATTGCACAAATTTCACTGGGAGGCTGGGTGACTGGCTGCTAGAACTGCACAAAAGGTAGTATGGGCTGTCTGGGAGAATGGACTAGATGTTGGATCTATGAAATGCGCAATCCATTTAGGCAATTTCCTACTGGGATTGTGCAATGCGCAATCCTAGCTGGGAAGGACTGCTGGCCCAGGCACATATTTTCACAATTTCTTGGGCCAAGCATCCACTATCCTCCAGAAATGCACAAAATAGTCCTGGAGGCTAGTGTTGGGAAAGAATTCGCAAATCTAGAGAGGAAGGTGAGCCTTCCTTCCCTAGATTGTGCAATGCAGCCTTGGTGAAGGCAGAGCCCAGGCTAAGGTTGTCCCGACTCGCCATTGGGAAACTGAAAGCAAGTAAGACAATGAAATGCATGGAGACATTACATGATAGCAGAATTGATTGACAGTTACCCGGTTGGGTGAACGTCTGTGCAAAACAGTTTCATGCATGCGATAGCAGTGAGATAGCAATGAAAATACAGAGCTAGAACATGCTAGAATACATGCAAACAACAACAGGCATTCAAATAAATCAAGCAAACAACAATCACACAAGTGAATACACAAAAAGCGATAAAAATGCTGAAAAAGACAAGTTGAGGCCACTTACCCATGAATAGCTGAGTTGGATGTGTCGAAGAGTCCTGGATGTGTTGTGGGATATCAGAGCTCCAAGATCGATGTGAATGAATGAGATCTAATGCATTGAATAAATAATTTTGGTCTCATGACATTCATGCCACAAATCTAGGAAAAAACGAGACTTGGAGGGAAACTTCTAAAACAACTTTGCATATAACCCTCGGCTGCTAAAAATAGCTCCCTGAATCATGGGATGCCTTTTGCATGTTGTCTCTTTCTATTCTGGGAAGATCAAGTCATGCATGCATGCAAGTCAAGTTTCCTTGGTCCCAAGTGGAACTGGTCAATCGGACTGTCCATGCATGCAAGTGCTCAACTGCATGGTAAAAATGTGCATTCCTGGTTGGGAGATGGGCTAACTGCCCAGGAGGTTTACGCAATTTCTAGGTAGAGAAGTTGACTGCTACCCAGATTTGCGCAAATCTTGGGTTGAGGAGCCTATTGCTGGGAAAATTTGCACAAATCCTACAGGGAGTGTTGGCTAGCAGGATTTCATAATCCTGGAGCCCAGCAGGCTGTCACAGAGGATTGCACAATTCCTGGAGGGAAGGTTGGTTGCCCTCCAGAAATGCACAATTTTCAAGGGGAAGCTGCTCAGCATGCAACTAAACCAAGTCTGGGTGAGCAACATGTGAGGGGAATGGATCAACTGTGATCGATAGGCTACCTTTGTGCGATGAAAGAACATGAAGCTTGAGTACTTGACGAAGCAAGACAAAGTGCTATGAAAGGTTGGTAGGGAGGCCCCAAAACAGGCTAAGGCAAAATTTTGGAGGGTGGTTGTGGCCACTACAACAAGGTCAAAGAATGTTCCTCATGCTTCTCGGGCTCATTGAGTCAAAGAAGAATTTTTTTCATGTATTGTAATCCCAATTGGACTTGTTGTAACAAAAGAAAGTCATTTTTTTTATTCTAGAAAGTCAATTTCTCATCAAAGACCAAGTCAACCTGGCCATGGTGAAGTCGGCCTAAGGAGGCATATCCAACTCCTCAATAAGACTATAAATAAGATTAAAATTTGACTCATTTGGATCACTAACTCAATCAAGTTTGATCTAGAACAAGATAAGAAGAAATAAGAGTGAGAAAGTCAAGAAGAAGAAGACGAAGAAGTCGAACTGAAGAAGTCTTGGAAAAGTATATTTTTTGTCCACACGTTGAAGTTTTCTAGGGTTTTTTTTTCTAAATTGTAGGAGTCAAAGTTGTAGGCCAAACTTGTAGACCTAAAGTTGCAAGGCTGATATTTTGAAGCTATTTTGAGAAAGTTTGACCTTTGTTGAATTTGGAACTTTGAGACTCGTTTTGAAGAGATATTGTTGAAGGGTTGACTTGGTGCTTGGGAGGAACTTTTACTTTGGTCTTTGGGTCTTGGAAGTATCATCTTGATTTGATTCTATAAGAAGAGAAGCATTATTTATAGGTTTTCCCCTTAGAGGGTTTATTTCTTGGCTTGGAACTTATATCTTATGTACTTTGTCTTTTTCTAATCTTCATTCTTTCGGTAATTGCTTGATGAAGAAGAAATAAAATTAATAAAAGGGCAACTAATAATTACAAGTAATTATTAGCTAAGGAAAGGCAACTATAATATACAAGAACCTTGATTTTCCAACATAGTATTAGAGCTAAGGTGCAAGAAGGAAATTGAAGATCACATCTCAATTGGCACTCTAGTTTAATATCTAGAAGTTATCATCTACTCTTTCTTATCAATGGAAAAAATTATGAAGAAAGGTTTCAAGTGTCTTGGGAACCTCCTTATAACTCTCAAAGGATACATCTTGAAGAACATCTACAAGCTATCAAAAGAAGTGATGGATGGAAGTTTCTTCTCTTCTCTCTTAGAAACTTTTAAGGATGATCATGTATGGGTTATTGGTAGTGGAGATTCTAGACATATTATAGGTGAATGCAGTCAACTCCAGAATTTTTGAAGACTCAAAAGGAACCTCTTCTCATTCAATCAAACTTGGAGACAAGAAGAGCTATCCAATGAAAGGAATTCGGTCTACTTCATTAGATCTAGATACTGGTGGAAGAATTCATCTCAATAAGACACTCTATGTTCCATGTTTGAAGACAAATTTACTTTCTATTTCTTGCTTGGAAGATAAAGGTGATAGGATTGCTTTCGTTGGTGGAAACTTTTTGGTTTGGGGAAAGGGATCTAGTATTGAACGTGCTAAGATAATTGGTATTTGCGAGGGGACATTATATATATTTCTTACACCTCTCCCTCAAGATCTAACACACATAGATGTTATCCCTTCTTAATTATGGCATAGAGGGTATGGACACCTTCACTACAAGGATTTTTCCATCTCTAAATCAAATGGTCAGTGACATCCCTGAATTGAAGGAAGAACATGAAGGAATCTGTAAGGGATGCACTCTGATCAAGAACATGAAGAAACCCTTTTCAATAAGTGATACAATATCTAGGGACATCTTAGATGTTATAAAATCTTATGTGTGTGGACCTATGGAAGTAAACTATCTTGGAGGACATCAATACTATGTGACCTTTATTGATGACTACTCTAGGAAAACATGGATATATCTTCTCAAGAACAAAGATGAGGTATTTGACAAGTTTCAAGAATTCAAGAATGAAGTACAAAATCTGACAGAAATAATTGTCAAGACCCTCAGGTTTGATAATGGTGGAGAATATACCTCCAAAGAGCTTATAGATTTTTTTAAGGAAGTAGGGATCAAGAGGGAACTAGGTGTTCCCTATAATCGTTAACAAAATGACATGGTTCAAAGGAAGAACAAAACAATTGAAGAATGTGTTAGAGTCTTGCAACGTGATCAAGATCTCCCTCAATTCTTATGGGGAGAAGAATTTGTAACAATTGTCTACTTGCATAATAGCATTTACAGGAAAGAAGCAAAGTGTGGATCATCTTCAAATATTTGGATGTCTAGTTTACATGCACATTCCAAAGGACAAGAGGAATGAATTTTGTCCTACAAGTATAAAGGGAATGTTTGTTGGTTATAATGGTTCATCAAACACATACATAATCTACATTAAAGAGGTCATCATATTAAGGTAAGCAGATATTCCATTTTTAATGAAAACGTTGCCTACAATAAATCCAAAGAGCTCCTGATAGATTATGATATAGAAGAGGTACCCATTTTTGAAGAAATCTCAATGGATCACGATGTTCAAAATCTTACATAAATTAAAGAATATGTTGAAGGACCTAGTGAACCTATGCAGCAAACTGTAATTCTAGAAACTCGTAAGAGATCTGCTTGGTTGAGGACAACACTACAATAGGAAGAGGGACATGCGGCAACAAAAGGAACTTCTAGAGAAAGTAAAAGACCTAAAAGGTATTATAGTTATGCAACCTATATGGCTAAGCTCATTGAGTCTAAACCCTGCTCTTATGAAGATGCAACTAAACATCAAGAGTGGAGGAATGAAATGCAAGAAGAATTCTAGTTAATTATGAATAATTATGTCTGGAAGATTGTTCCTAGAATAAGTAACAAATCTATAGTCACTTCCAAATGGATATAAAATATAAATCATGTTATGGATGGGAGCATTGATAAGTATAAAGCAAGACTTGTGGATAGAGGCTTTTCACAAAAATAAGGTATTGATTATGAAGAAACATTTGCCCCTACAACTAGATATACAACCATAAGAAGATATCATCCATGTTTTTGGTAATGTTCCTTCCCCACTGAGGTATGGAAAATATCCATGGTTTTGATCAATGATATCCAATACATTCCTACGGATTGGACTAAAATGTTTGAAAAATGGAAATTTTGATTTCCTTATCATAAAAAACTTGAATTTGTAGTTGGATGTTGGATGGCGTTGCCAAAATATTTGTGTTGGTCTATTTGGTTAGCCTGTAATAATGCTATATTCAAGGATGTTAAACCAAATCTTGCAACATCGGTAGCTAAGGAAACCCAATTTATCTTTGAGACAATATTATCTCGAGGCTATGATTCAATGGATATGGATAATATCTCAACAAAAGAAAAATAATGGCTTCATTTGGGGCCTCCTCACAACCATGCTAGCATCTTAAGAAAAGAACCTCCAAGAAATCATATATCATAAGGCTAGATAACAATCGGTTTTAGGAATGGAGGCTCAACAAGGGACACCACTCTCTTTTATTTGATGGAGATTCAAAGGGAAATCCTAGGGAGGCAAGAGCAGAAGGGTTATATTTCGCCCTAATGAAGAAACATAGACTCAATTTACTTGCAGTTTAGGAAGGTCAAATAATAATGAAGCATAATTATTAGAATTATGACATGGCTTGGAGACAACAATATCAAGGCAAATTTGAATTTTGGTGGTTTTTTGCGATTCCATGATTGTCATCCAACTGATTGAAAAAACTAAATAGAAATGAAAGCATGAACTCTCTTTGTTGATATACAATATCAACTTGCAAATATTGAAATTGAAAGTGTGGAATTTTATCATATCAGGAGATAACATAATAAGGTGGAACACTCATTGGATAATCAAGGATCCATGCTTAAAAAAGGTTTTCTCATCCAAGACAAAGGAAATCCAATAATAAAATTCATACCATGATATTGCATTTAGAACTTAATAAGTTTTTGTTTTTCAAGCACATCAACCCAAGTAATGGTAATATTAATCAAAGAATCTGTATACAAAGATTAAAACAACTCTCACCTAATGTTGAAGGCATTAGTGGATATGACAATTGGATCATTGATATGAAACACACCATGATCCTAGAGAGATGGTGGGCGTTTATCAATTTCTTAATAAGAAGTCATACAAATGTGCCTGATTACAATCCATTAGTTTAGTGATTGTTAAATGCACACGAATTTTGCAGTAGAAGGGATGATTCATCTATTGTTTATCTCGTCTGACAATTATAAAGAAATGACCTGGGCATTGAATGCACTTAGGGACCCAATGGATGAAGAATGACTGGAACATGTGGTTAAAAATGGAGGCTCTTCGTGATTGTTTATTTTCCAATGTATTGCATTATACGATAGATTCTTCAAGAAGCTAAGGAAATATCTAGAAACTCCGAGATAGGTGTTTTGGTGCATTTAATGCGATAGGTTGGAACTATTGTTTATCCAAAACTCCCCCTTAATTCCAACACACACAATATCCTATAGCATAATGCATAATACACAACCATACTCTTAATTGACATGCCTACTGGTCTAAGTCTCAACTAGGCTTACAACATTGTAACAACCTTGGTCAAAATTCCATGTAAGAAATGTTAAAAACAATAACCACATATGACTGGGACACTTATTCCAAGCTAAATGTTGGGAAAGACATCCTAGGGGGTGTTCATTTGGTTGTTTATGGCTAAGAAAATTGGCAAAGGCAATCGTTAAGGTATTAAAAGGCATTTTGGCACATTTATTTATGAAAATGATGGAAATTAGGAGAAAAAGGAGGTGAAAAGTAACAGGTTGCATGTGAGGAGGAAAACAAAGAAAATAGAGCAATCACTCATAAAAAGGCTTCTCAGGATCAGTTGGTAACCTTTTTTTAGTTCAGTGTTGGAGCTCTCTCATTATTCTCTCTCTCTCTCTCATAATCTTAGATACTTGGATTTTTCTTGGAGCACTCTTGGAGGGTATGGTATACTTGGATTCTTGGAGCAAGAAGGTAAAGGAAGAGCAGGAAAGTGCAACAAGGCATCGACATCAGCAACTACATTGGATTTTCTTGCAGGTACTGAGTTTCATGTATGATTGCTTCGCTAGTTTTGGCATGCATAGCATATGCATTTGGATTCTTGGTTGTTATATGTCATTGGCATGGAGGATGGCCTGGATCATCAATGGATTGCCTAGCCTTTCCATTTCATGGATAGCCATGGTTATTGTGGGCTTACTTTCATTTTTTATTTTTTTTTTGGTTGGTTCTCATGTTTCCTTAGCTTGGGTTGAGTTATTAGTCTTGGAAGACCTGGTTGAACAAACGCTTTGGAATCCCTGTAAGATATTGGGTTTAGTTACTAGTCTTGGAAGCCTTGGTTGGACAAATGCTTTGGAAGCCCTTGGTGGGTTGAGTTACTACTCCTAGAAGCCTTGGTTGGGCAAATTCTCTAGAAGCCATGTGTAAGCTATGGGTTGAGTTACTAGTTTTGGAAGCCTTTTTTGGACAAACGCTCTGGAAGCCCTGGAAGGCTTGGATGGAGACCAATCTGATGATTATTTTGGTGATGTACGACCATGAGGTGGAATCACTATTTGATGGGTTGAGGTGGATGGCCTCTAGAAGCCCTGGATGATTTTTTATTAATGTGTTCTATTCATGCTTGTAATATGGCACGGGGGTGAACAAGTGAAGAGATATTTGGCTCAGCCATTCTACAGTCAGGTGGAACATGGTAGTCCCATGTCCGGTTGGTTCATTGTATTCATTAATGAGAAATCCATTCCCTTTATTTTCATGTGTAAAGGTACTAATGTATTTACATATTTTATGGTTGATATGTTTATCCTATTATGTTGGTTATATGCACATTTTATGACAGCATCTATCTATGGCTCTCAACGTGTTTTTACTTGTATGTGAATGGATAATGTGCCTATGACCTAATATATGATAATGCAGCAAATGGTATGAGGGAACAATGGTTCATAGGAATTCTCAGATAAGTACACTTAACTCTATTATTTACACTTGTAGGTTATGTGTCGATGATATGTTTGATGAAATTTCTATCATGGCTAGTACAGATCAATTTAAGGTCTTGAACGTGTATTTGCTTTAGTACTTTCATTTCCTATTACTTTACTGATTTGAAGAGATGGATCAGCTTTGGGAAGTGACCTAGGCTTTGGGCCTGAAAAAGTAGCTCAAATCCCAGAGTTGCTAGCACAACACTGACAAATTTTGGTCCACATTCGCTGACAAGCAGTATTGTGAGAGCGAATTTAGGTTTTTGGTCATTCCCTTGCCCTTAGCATGAGAGTGACTATGGCCCAAGAGACCTAAAATAGCAATGGGACCTAGGGATAAGCTATCTGAGTGGTTGAATTGTCCTATGAGGGTTTTGTTGATGATGTTGGATGTTTATATGATGTGTTTCCATCGATTCCACTTCCTTAAGGTGACTTAGGAGGTCAAATCATATCATAGTGGCTTCTCGTCAAATGTTTACTCTGGTTAGCCGATTGCCTACGTATATGTGGGAGGAGGGTGGTACAGAGTGGTATCATAGCTTGGTTTACCCCTCAGACTGGATGGGCTATGTGTTGGTCATGCATGCATGTCAGTTGTGTGTCTCTTACACTTATATACTTGTTACATTTGATTGATGATTGATTAGGGTTGTAGTATGGTTATCATGGATAATTTGGTATTGATTTCATGAAATGCAATGTCATAAGTATGTGAGTGACTGTGTATGGATTGTATGTCGCTTACATGTTGATTTTATGGTGCCTACTTACATCCTTGTATGTTAGGTTACATTCTTGAATATTTGGACTACATGTATCAATCTTGTAGGTTGATTACAAGATTTGATCTCTTATGTTTGACTACATGCATTTATGCGTAGGTGTAGTTGATTTGGCATTGCTTATGCATAATGTTGGTTGTATGTGGCAATGGGTACAATGGAGTAATGGTTTTTTTCATGCATGAGGTCATAGCATGCATTGTTGATATGGCCTTGCATTGATGACTGGATCCTAGTTAGAGTGATGTGTATGTGTTGATACATTTATTGGTGTATGTTTATATGTTGTTATGATTATGTTATATATGTATCAAACTGGTTTGGTGATCTTGCAGAAAATATATCCTCCCAAAGCTATACTAAGGTACGTTGGCTTGTTGTGATTTGGTTTATCTGACATATTATTCCTTACGGGAAGAAATGTCAAATGGATAGCAAGATGGCTAAGTATAGAGACTCTCCGTATGAATTTGAAGCACAGTATAGTGTTGGGAACCCCTCTAACTTGGCAGTTACAATGAGAATTTTAAAGGAGGAGATAAGGAGATGTAAGATAGATAATGACAAAATCATACAGTCACAGGAAAAGTTAGCAGAGGTGAATGCAGTAATACTTCAGATCTTATCAGATTTGCAGTGACAACGACCACTGTGGATCTGTCATGAGCAGGAAGATAAAAGTAATGGGTCATATGGTAGTAGGTCGCACGGTGGTTGTTGATCAGATAGATATGATATAGTTAGAGATGGCATATCGTTGGACACTCCAGAGCCGAGGAGGGATAAACACATGTATGATTTTGGTTTTGATTCATATAAGTACTATGATCGTCATTGGTATCATCCTTACAAGAGGAATGATAGGAGATACTTGTCGGATGAATTTAAGAAGGCAAAGACACCTACTTTTGATGGAGAGATAAAGAGATCACAAGATGCAAAGGCATGGCTACTTGGTATGAAGAAATTCTTTAGGTTGCATGACTACTCAGAGAACATGAAAGCTAGAGTGGCTAATTTCAGTCTTAAAGGTAAAGTAGACATCTGGTGGGAAGATGTGAAGAATGTCAAAGATATAGATGAGGAAGATCTAACTTGGAGTGAATTTGAGTGATTATTCAATAAGAAGTATTTGTCGGAGAGATACTTCGATGAGAGGGAAAAATAGTTCTACGAACTAAAGATGGGATCCATGACAAATGATGAGTACACCAACAAGTTCTTGGAGTTGTTGAGGTATGTGCCTTACCTCATGGGGGAGAAGGCTAAGATTCAGAGATTCATTAGTGGACTATTAGTTGCATTCAAAGATAGGATTGAATTCGATGAGCCTAGATCATTGTAAGAGGCCATTTGAAAGCTAAAGCATTGCTATGAAAAATCAATATTGGGTTGTGTTATATTCTTTCCACGACTAGCCCATGTAGTTAACTGGGGAGTTAGAAGGGGAGCAGAACCCCCCCTTCGTTGCGCTGATTGCGTAGCGGGGGGGAGTCACAGGAGGTTTGATGGGTGAAGGTAATCCCACTCTATGGGGTCCGGGGCAATGCCCCAGAAAATTTTGTTTTTGGACCCTATATTAGGTTGGGTGGACCTACCTATGGTCTTGTGCGTGATTTTTCGCACATGGTTTTGGACGCAATGGTTTTCGGTCCATGGTTTTGGACGCGATGGTTTTTGGTCCATGGTTTTGGATGCTTCAACATGTATAAATATGTATTGTAACATTGAAAGGAACATAATGAAAAATCAAGCTGGTAGTCTCGGTTTTGGGATCCAGGGGAAAATATTTGTGTATATGTGTTTTATGTGTTATGCTCTCGCATTGTTTATTTTTCTGTGTTTTAGAATTTGTATGCAGGTAATTTCTTTACGGGGTTAAAACCTACATTTGGTATCAGAGTTGTTTTGGCTTCAAGGGTGTTGAGTCCCAAACCTGCACTTCCCTATATACCCTTTTAGCCTTCTTTTTCCATTTACTTCATCCACCAAGCTGTCAAATCGTTGCATATTAGTCTAAAAAGAGCTTATGAAATGGTTTCCTAACTATGTTTATGACTGTTGTTTGATTTAGATTTTTGTTCAAGCAGCTGCGGAAACTTGTCACTTTCCGCAGCCAGCCCAAGTTTCCGCAGCCATTTTGTTAAAGGCTATGCTACAGGTGTCCAATGGAGAAACCAGCCACATGGGTAAGCTGCAAGTGACATGTACATGGAGTGTGTCCCCTCAGATCAGCCAAATCACTCATAAACGGTCGTGGTCAACGATGGTCAAAGGAAGGGCCAAATAAGGAGTTTTGCGGTGGCACGACTCTATTTTGCCCATGTGAAGGTTTGTGTGGCACGATCCTTAGTTTCCGGAGGTACTAGCACACCTGTAGAATAGCCCGTGAACTGAATCGAGCAGCCACCACTCCATGGATTCAACTGTCATGATGACCATCACACTAGATCTCGGGTCAAGGAGATTTACATGTCTCTTGGCAGCATAAAATCTAGGAATTAGTTGCAGCACCTTTACTTATAAATAACGCGTTGATATACTCTGGATAGTTAGTTTTTGAAATGTAATTTTGACTGTTGTCATCAGCCCACTGTATTATGTTTCACTTTGTTCTTTTACTGCACTTTAAATACATGAGAAGACAACTTTCCTGAATCTGATTTGTGACTAAGTGATTGACTGGCCGAGGTTGCAGAGGGCCCCTGTACACCAGAGTTTTGTATAGTTTCTTACTTGTTTTCATTTACTGTTTTTAAATCATTGCTTGTATATATCTATATATCTATATATATATATATATATATATATATATATATATATATATATATATATATATATTATGTTGTTCTGATGTTTATTGCTATCCATATTTCCTTTATGTTTTCTTTTATAACTGATAGCTGATCAATGCTTCTTTTACAGGTTTTCTTGTAGGTAGCCCGGGCAGATTTACATATTTTTGATAACTACTGACATGAGATCATCTTGTCCTTTCTGCTAATTTTCATTTCCTGAGTTTAATTCCAGCACTGTCATTTTTCAAATTGCGTTTTGCTTATTTACTTTTCTGCTACTTAGACATCATATTACTCATCTGTTTATGATTTCCTTTCTATAGTCAAGTGACTCTATTAGTAAGGAATCAGAATATTACTTATTGTAGTATGATTTAGTTTGCTTTCCTGCAAGTTAGAGATTGGATTACTTATGTCATTTTCAAGAGTTGAAATATGAATGAGTAGTTAAATCTTAGTTTCCTTTTATGCAATTTAATTTCCTGCAATTTAGATATCATATTACTCAGCTTGTTTATGATTACTTCCTATAGACAGAGTGAGTTGAAAGGTGAAGGGTCAGAACAGGGGTTGAAGTAGTGTGATTTAGTTTGCTTTGCCTTTAGTCTTTGAGTTGCTTTAAGTTTAGTTTTTACTTTCTTTTTCATACAGCAGTAAGGATACTGGGCCATTGTCACTAGTTCACTGTTTTGGTACATTTACTTCCTTTTGAGAATTGATTTCATTACAGTCAGTTTGGAACTTTCTTTTTGAAAACTTTTAAGTTTGTAAAATCATTGTAGAAATCACCATTACCATCCATACTTAACTTTCAATTTTGCCATCACACACTAGGGAATCCATAGAAGATAAACCCAAAAGCAGACTAAAAAAAACTCAAAAACGACAAAAGACTAAGAAAATGGTTATCTTGTACATATAGTACACCTCACTTTGTCAGTTTACGAATCCCGGATTGACATTTTAATTAGCAATTTAGAACACACTAAATTGACCAAATATTTTGGTGCCGTTTCCGGGGAAGTGAAACTAGGTAGCCAATTTCTTAAAAAAAAAATAAAAAAAAAAATTCAAGAAAGGAAAATTGATAACCTCTCAAAGTATGCTCTCCTCTTGCACTTAGCGTGACCTGGAGGATCAGAAAAGAGAAAGTTATTGGTTTAATAGTTTCTTGAGTATGCTCTCTTCTTGCACCTAGAGTGACCTGGAAGATCAGAAAGAGAATTATTAGCTTGACTTGAAGAAAAATAAAAATGACATGCATAGAGCAAGAGATTGTAGGGGAAGGTTTTTAGCTAGAGCCAAGAGTTCGATTTTCACAACTCCATCTACTTCAAGGAATAGACAAAAGACACCTCCATCATCTCCAACCCACACTCCTAGCCCTAGGATTCCTGGAATTCAAGAGGTAGTAGTTGAATTAGGAGACTCTTCCACACCATCCATCGAATCTGAATTAGGAAAAGATCCTTTCTTTCCTTCTACACGAAGACACATTGTAATTGAAGAAGTAGAATCACCTGAGGAATAAGAGGAAGAAATTCCTCCTCGTTCACCATTAGTAGGGGAACCAGAGGACTCTGAAATCTCCAAGGAAGCTATCATGACAGAGGAGGTAGTTAACGGATTTGGTAGAGGGAGAGGTAGAGGAGGGGGAGGAGGAAACAATGGAGGAGGTAGAGGTAACAATGGGGGAAATAGGGATGGAGATAACTCATTCGGATTTCCTATAGTCGATGAGGATTCTCGAGCAACAATGAAAAATATTTCACCATCTGTCCTCCCAAACTTTCATGGGTTAAGAAATGAGGATCCTGAAACATTTCTATTTGAGTTTGAGGTCGTGTGTCGAACTTATGATTATCTGGAAGACTCTCAAAAACTCAAATTGTTTCCTTCAACATTAAAAGGAGTTGCTTTGAAATGGTTCATGGGATTACTCACTCAATCCATTAGGACTTGGAATGATATGAAACAAACATTTTTGGATAGATACCTGGGCTATTGTATGCCCACCAATCACAAGGATGAAGTATTTAAAATGGTGCAAAGAGAAGATGAAAACTTGGAGGATTTACTTGAAAGATTCCAATACAACCTGAAAAGAGCAAAAATGAGTAACTTAGATGAGGAAACCCTGAAAGCCCTTCTATTTAAAGCCATTAGAGATGAATGGATAGATATTTTGAACATGATGGGAAAAGGAGACATATCTCAACCTCCACTTCATGATATAGCAGAGCTGTGTGTCCATATCTCAAGAGGAAAATCTAAAACTGGAAAAGGGCCTAGAGATCCTTCTCTCATCAGAGCAAACAAATCTGCAACTGGATCAGTAAGTAGGGCTAATATTGGCAATATGCTTGATGAATTCAAAACTGATATCTTAGGGAGTCTTAGTGAGCAACTAGACACTCTTAAGATCCACAATAAGCAGAAAGCAGAAGCTGAAGCTTTGGCCATCTTTTGCCCAAAATGTAGAAAGAAACATGCTCTCAGGGAATGTCCCTTGGATGCAAAAGTTGTAGAAACATGTGCGATTTGTTCAGAGAATCATGAGACCAAGGATTGTCCTTCAATTCCTGGGCTCAAAGCTGTCTTCCAAGAAGATCCAACTATAATTGAGTCTCTCTATTTTGTTGCAAGGAGACCTTGGCAAGGGCAACAAAACCAAAGGTTTAACAACTCTATGAACTTTCAAACCCCACCAAATTGGAATCCTTGGCAACAACCTTGGTCCCAACCTCAAAATCCTTTTCAATCATGGGTACAAGGCATGCAAAATCCTTATGGGAGATTTGCTCAATTTTATCAATATCCTCCGTCTTTTCAAAACCAACAAGCTCCACAACTTCAAAATCAAAATCCACAACTATCATTGCCATTTCAACAACAACAACAACAACCTTCTCAATAGAATCCAAATTCTCAACTCTTGCTTCCATTCCAACAGAAGTCAAATCAACTTCCTTCCCAGCCATTGCCAAACCCCAATAATAAAAACCCTCAAAATGCTTACATGGTAGAAGGTCAACAATTTCCTACCTATATGATTGTTCCTCTCAATGATGTACAACTCAGATCTGGTAGAGTTTTAGATAAACCTTCTATAGATGCCCAAAAGCAAAGCATTTCTGAGGAAGATTCTCTTGAAGTCAATAAAGGTTCTGAAGCATCTCTTCAAAACCCAAGCATTCAGAAAGAAAAAGAAAAAGAGCTAACCCCCACAACTCCTATAGTTGAGCAACCTACATCTTCGTCCACACCTCCTTTTCTTGAAAGATTACAAATTGACAAAGGGGTGGAAAAACAAATCTTGTTGCCTGACTATGATTTTCTAGATGAATTGAAGAATGTATGTATCAAGATTCCCTTGTTGCAAGCCATTAGAGAGATTCCTATTCTAGCAAAAACAATAAAGAAGTTGAGTCTTAAAAGACCAGGAAGGAAACCTAGAGATACAAGAAGAATCCACCTAGTAGGAAAAATTGCAGATATCATGATGGGAAAAATTACTATGCAGAAGTATGTAGATCCCGGTAGTCCAATTGTCAAAACACATATCAATGGGGTAGAAATTCTAAATGCTTTGATTGATTTAGGGGATGCTATCAACATTATGAGTAGACAGACTATGGAACAACTGAAACTTCCTAATCTTCTTTTTACACCTACTTTACTGCAACTTGCAGATCGATCAATTATCAAACTAGATGGTGTATTAGAAGACATTTCGGTCTCCTTAGACTCTTGGGAATATCCAGCAGATTTCATGATTTTAACTCCCAAGAGTAATTTAGGAGGACACCCTCTCATCTTAGGAAGACGTTGGCTAGCCACAGCTGATGCTTTCATCAGTTGTAGGTCTGGGGATATGTATATTTCTGATGGTAATTCGACAAAGAAATTCAATCTGTAAGCAATTACAGAAATAGGAGATAATGAGTGGGTTGATGATGAGGATACTATACAACCTGTCTTTACCATTTCTAAAGTTAGTGAAGATAGTCAAATTTTGAACACATTAGAAAACTTTGAAACATCTTCAGAATATGACCACACACAATTTCAGTTAGATTTTGACATTGAGTATCTATCATCTAGACAAATGTCTCTTTTCTCTATGGAAGAGTTTGGTAGTTCTGCCGTTGAGATCTTTCCAGGTAAAACATTGAATATCAACAAAAATTTGGAAAGATCACAACAGGGAGAACTAACCAAAATCTTGCAAAAACATTCTACTGCATTTGCATGGGAATATACTGATATGAAAGGTATTGACCCTAAGACTTGCATTCATCACATCTACATTGAGGAAAACAGTAGACCAATTAGACAACCTCAGAGAAGGATGAATCCAAACCTTAGGGATATAGTGAAAAAAGAGCTCCAAAAACTACTTAATGTAAACTTCATTTATCCAATTTCAGATAGCCGATGGGTTTCTCCTTTGGTTATAGTACCTAAAAAGAATGGTAAATGGAGGGTATGCATTGATTACAGGGAATTGAACAAAGCAACTTTGAAGGATCACTTTCCTTTACCCTTTATCGATTAGGTATTAGATAATTTAGCAGGTAAAAAGTATTTTTCATTTTTGGATGGTTTTAGTGGCTATAATCAGATTCAGGTAGCACCTGAAGATCAGGATAAGACCGCATTTACCTATCCATGGGGAACTTTTGCTTACCGAGTACTTCCTTTTGGATTATGTAATGCACCCGCAACATTTCAAAGAGCAGTACTAGGAATCTTTTCTGATCTAATCCATGATTGTGTAGAGGTTTATATGGATGATTTTACAGTTTATGGTAATTCGTTTGAAGAGGCATTAGAGAATTTGGAAAAAGTCCTTATAAGATGTAAAGAAACAAACCTATCATTGAGTCATGAAAAATGCTTTATGATGTTTACTGAAGGGATTGTTTTAGGACATCATATTTCAGGGGATGGGATTAAAGTTGATAGATCAAAAGTTGAAGTCATCTCCAAGTTGCCTATTCCAAATTGTCAAAAAGATGTTAGAAGTTTTCTTGGATTTACTGGATACTATAGAAGATTTATTGAAAACTTCACCAAAATAGCATCTCCACTCTTCAAATTACTTACAAAAGACTGTGAATTCAAATGGGATCCTGATTTTCAATCTGCATTTGAAACTTTGAAAACAAGAATATCTGAAGCACCCATTTTGAGAGGGCCAAATTGGAAAATTCCTTTCCATATTTCCACAGATGCTTCAGATACAGCCCTAGGAGCTGTGTTGGGACAAAAGGATTTAGTTCCTTATGCTATTTATTACACCAGTAAAAATTTGACTCCCACCGAGTTAAACTATACTGTGACTGAAAAAGAGTTCTTAGCTGTTGTTCATGCAATCAATAAGTTTAGACATTATATAACAGGCTATGAAACTTTTTTCCATACTGATCATTCTGCAATTAGATATCTCATGAATAAACTTGTTACTAATGGCAGAGTTACAAGATGGCTCTTACTTTTACAAGAATTCAATATTACTGTATTGCATAGACCAGGGAAACAAAATACAGTAGCTGATTTCTTGTCTAGAATCCAAAATACTAATGAAGATTCTCCTGTAGAGGATAAGTTTCCAGATGAGTATTTATTTGCAGTAACTACTAAGACTCCTTGGTATGCAGATATTGCTAACTATTTGGTTACAGGAAAGCTACCTCCACATTTATTTCCTGGTGAAAAAAGAAGAATTATTCAGGAGAGTTCAAGTTATTCATGGATTTCTAATGAATTGTTTAAAACAGGGCTAGATTGTGTGATCAAAAGATGTGTTCGGGAAGATGAAATGCCTGACATCCTCAAGGCATGTCATGATGAACCATGCGCTGGACACTTTGCTGACAAAAGGACGGCCTATAAAATCCTTTCTTTAGGATATTATTAGCCTTCCCTTTTCAAAGATGCAAAACAACATGTCAGAAGGTGTGACAACTGCCAAAGAGTTGGGAGACCGACTCTTTCAAATGAAATTCCATTACAACCACATGTACTCATCGAACCCTTTGAAAAATGGGCTTTAGATTTCATTGGACCTATTAATCCACCATCTAAACAGAAAACGTATATATTAGTATGCATTGATTATGTCACTAAATGGGTAGAAGCCAAAGCATTGCCTTCTGCCACTGAAAATTCAGTTGTTCAATTTCTTTTTGAGGATATTTTTACTCGTTTTGGTGTCCCAAGAGAAATTGTGACAGATCAGGGAAGTCAATTTACATCTAACTTGATGGAGAAGCTGATGGAAGAATACAAAATCAAGCACAGAAAATCTACTCCTTACCATCTGCAAGCAAATGGCCAAGTGGAGTCTACAAACAAAGTTCTTGAGAGCATCATCACCAAAACTATTCATCTACACAGAAAAGATTGGGCAGAAAGGCTTCCTGAAGCCTTATGGGCCTACATAACTACATGGAGGAATACAACAGGACATTCTCCCTATGAACTTGTTAACGGGAAAGAAGTCCTGCTCCCAATTGAGTTTCAAGTCAAGACTTTCAAGATGGCAGTCCAGTTGGGGATGAATCTATCAGAAGCCCAAAAGCACTGAATGGAGTGGCTGAATGAGCTAGATGAGATCAGACAAGAAGCAATTTTAAGGATTGATCTAGTTCAACATCAAAGAGCTAAGTGGCATGACAGATACATCAAAGAGAGAAAGTTTCAAGAGGGAGATTGGGCATTACTGTTTGATTCCAAGTTCAAAGACTTTAAAGGTAAATTTCAGACCCATTGGCTTGGGCCATATGAAATTGACAAAGTCTTTAACAATGGAGCGGTAACAATCAAGACCATTGATGAATTTCGGATTTCTCTTATTTTGAATGGCCACCGAATGAAAATTTATCATAAGCCACTCTCAAAAGAAGAATTTTTCAAGATGTTCCAAGAGAATTCTGCAATAAGGCTGGTGGAGAAGAATCCTTCTTCCCCACCAGCCTAGCCTTTGATTCTTTCAGTTAAAAAAAAAAAAAAAAATATATATATATATATATATATATATATTGTATAAGCTTGAAAACCAATCATAGATTGGCAGTATTATACAGAAAATATAGAGTGAAAATCAAGGACACTTGACACTCTATATTTTCCAAAAAAAAAATCTCCTCTCCTTCTCTTTCCATCTTCACTCCACCTCATTTGCCATTCCACTCCATCTCCATCTCATTCACATTTTCTCTTCACTTCACTCCGCTTCATTTTCATTCCATTCCACTCATTTCATTTTCATTTCATCAATAAAAGTTCCTTTCAGGACTATTTTCACTTAGTTAGTTCTTTTCTAACCATATTTGTTCAACTAAGTGGGTGTTGTCCCAGTTTCCGCAGCTGGAAGCAATTTCCGCAGCCAGAAACAGTTTCCGCAGCTAGAAACGATTTCCGCAGCTACCACCACTCTGTTTTTCAAATTCACAGTCAAAATGTTAGTACAAAAATCATGAAAATGCAGGTGTAAGTGAGCAAATGCCATGAAGACATGGAGAATCTCCAAGACATCAAAAAAGAACAGTTGGTTAAAAGCTATGGGCAAGAAATGACAAAGTTTCCAAAGGTATGAGCAAATTCTTTTATCAAATAGCAATTAAAGTCATGATTATGCATAGTTATCAAACCATGAAAAGTTCTACTATGTGCAATGATTCGATATGATAGCTCCATTACCCACTCCTATCCCACGATATTACTCCATACACCATGCGTTCATTTCTTAACGGTCTCATGACGGGTTTTCGAGTCTAAACTCAAGTTGACTGCACTTTCATTTGCCACATGCGCTCATAAGATGTGACCAATCCCTTTATGACTCTTCTCCACCGTATTTTCCGCAGCCATCTATCAAAATGTGTGATCTCCCATACACAACCGTTAATTCAAAGAAAAGATCTCGCCTCCACTACCGTTCACTTACCATTTCATTTAAGACATTCCTTTTCATACACACACATTTTAATTTGTGAACTCATTCACTACTGCTTATCCTCTGTTCCGCCTATAATCTGAAGCATTCCCGTTACCTGCTATCGATTGTAGCCATTGCCTTTTACCATAAACCCTGCAACCGAGCTACTTCCCTCTGCTAAAATCCTCATACGCAATTGCATCCTTAGTTGAAATTTAAAACATAGAAAGGAATGGGAAAACTACGAAGGGCAGAGCCAGAAGGACCGAAATATCTAGAAGGTTACCCTCAAGCCAAGGATTTACTGAAGAAATCCAAATGGTTACAGTTCATTCAAAGGTTTAAAGGCTATAACAAAGAAGTAACCAAGGCTTTTGCACGGTCGTTCGATGGTCAAAAAGTGGAGATTGGAGATTTGAAGCTCACAGTGACCGAAACAACAGTAGCAACTGCCACAGGATTACCTCAAGAAGGTGAGAGATGGTTCAAAAATAAAAGCATGGATGAACAGGCATGGAGAATTATGCTAAGAAACCCAGGTATGGACACCACTGTGTTTACTAAAGGAATTCCTGTTCATGCATTGAAGGAAGAATGGGCTAGTCTGTTGTTAGTTATCAAAAAATTTGTCACTTGTGAAGGACTCTTTGGTTTGATGTACATGTACCATGCTAGACGGTTGATGAATTTCTTAGAGAATCAGACTCTTAATTTGCCTTATTTCTTACTCTTGAGTTTGAAGAAGATGAGCATTACATTCCAAAAACACATAGGCATTATAGACCCTCATCTATACCATCATGGACTTATAAAAATTCTTATTGAAGACCAACTAAAGAAAAACAAAGATACTGTTATCACCCCAAGAAACTCACCTAGGTTGTAAATCAGTGATGCTCAGGAACATTAAAAATTCAACAGTTTTTGTTGGATAAGATGATGGATAAATGGAAGATATGCAGCACCTTTAAGCCAGATAACCACTCCTACTATGATTTACCCCAGGCATGGGTGAAGACCCCCAAACTACGAGGCTTTCAACCACCAACTACTCACGGTTTAAGGTAAAGGTGATAATGGAGAAGACTGATTGCACCAGCAGATGCACAGAGCTCTGTGATGGCCAGCTGCAATCAGTTAGAGGATCTGCACGACTATTATTCAATAGACAGTGAGGATGACAGCTCTCTGCTATTTGAACAACAACCACCTGCAAACAATTTCAATGAGCCACTAAATCATAATACAGAGGTGGGATGACAGCCCCTCTGATATCAAACATTAACAGCACATCAACAAATGGAAGCAAGCACAGCCTAGAACAAGAAGCAGAAGTGAAAAGTGAGCAGGTGACAGCAAAAGAAGCTTGTATTAATGGAAATCAAGACCAGAAGCTGCAGGTCTCATAGTATTAACAGTCTCCAGAAATTAAAGGGCTACAATAGGCTCTCATTCATCAAACACTCATCAATCGATTACATCTCTGTTCTGGGTATATATACAATTGGTTTACAAGATTGCTCTTCTAAGTTATGCGTGGAGGAGCCCATAAATGGTCACCAACCGCATTTACATTTTGAAATGGGCCTCTGATACATATCTGGCTGTGTTTAAATGGATTTGACCCTCTCTGGTGCTCTGTTGTCCTCCTTGGAGCAGGTGGCGTGTAATATGGACGAAGTCCATGACTAATAATTGCTGCTATCTGCCCAAGGCATGTCCTCTTTCCATGCGGCCATGTTGTGAATTAATTGCAGTCGCGTATAGTAGCCGGTCGATCCTCTGTTCCTTGAAATTTGAGAAATACACAGAAAACGCGCCCAATATCAATGAAAATGGCCTCCGCGCGGGCTTGAAAGTTTATAAAATGGAGTGCTGAATGATATCGGGTTCGGCCCATCGCATCGGCACATAACTAATGGTAAAGGCCCGCCCTTTTGAAAGCGCCGATGCGATATCGGCGACCGCTGCGGATCCGATAAAATATAAAATGCAGCGCTGTATAGCTGTCGGTTCCGGCCCATCGGCGATTGCATCTGCCCCTTTGATAATGCTGATAGCGATACATCGATGCGATATCGGTGATCGCCCATCGGCATTCCATTATGTTGCTACCACTGCCATCCTGCCGATGCGATTTGCCGACGCGATATAAACCGCCAATCTGCCTCCTCCAATTTCGACCCGTCGTTCGATCTGAACCGCTTATCGGCCGGATTGAACGGCTGTCGCTCATTTGAACTGCTAGGACTGCAATTTGGAACTTTGCCTGATTTGGAGTGTTTTTAGGCCTTCCGATAGATCATTTCCGCCTTCCCCAGGGCTTTCCTTTGCGATAGCCTTGATCGGTGGAGGGCCATTAACCAAACTTTGAAGATCTGAACAGCATGCATGAGTCCTTTTGGGCGCAATCAAGCAAAACAAGCCTGTCTCCGACCATATGGAATCCTTGTTTAGTAGCAGAGCTAACACTGGCTCCTTCTGGGGATGAGATCCTCCCTGTGAGGTCTCAAGAACCTGCAGATCAATGCCTTTCCAGCAGCAAGCAAATTAGCCAAAATTCCTAGTGTTCCATTGGGCATGGAGTCTATTACAGCTACACTAAAACCGATAAAAGCAGAATATTTACAACTTTTAAGGCCAAAAGACCTTAAATCACATAATTTTTTAGAAACCGCCCATTAACTGGGCCATCAAAGACTGGTTCTCCTCCTTTACCCTTCAATATGAAGGTATTGTTCCCTTGAATCTGTGAAATGATGAAAGGACCTGTCCAGAGAGCATCAAACTTCCCATGATTGCCTTTCTTTTCTTTGAAAGCATCCCATTTCATGACCAAATCCCCGACCTGGAAATTGTTTCTTTTTGTCTTCTTGTCAAAGGCTTCCTTGACCTTCTGTTGATGTGCTGTAGCCTTTTCAATCAGCTGCTCTCTGATCTGGTATAGTTCTATTAAATCAGTGATTCTATTGGCCATATCATCTTCTTCATTCTGTGTTGTTTGGAGCAGCTTTGCCACGGGGAGGGTAAGTTGAATTGGAAAAATAGCATCAGTACCATATACCAGCTTGAAGGGAGAGCAACCTGTGGATCTTTTGATAGTCACTCTGTCTGCCCAGAGTGCATATTTGAGCTTGGCATCCCAATTCTTCTTATTTTCCTCTAACAGCTTCTTTATAATCCTGATCAGACTTTTATTAGAGGATTCTGCTAGACCATTTCCTTAGGGGTAATAGGGGGTGGAATGCACAAGTTTAATGCCCATTGAATCACACATTTCCACCAACTCTTTTGCCTTGAAGGCTGCTGCATTATCTGTTATAAGCTTATGTGGGCAACCAAATCTGCTGAAAATGTTTTCTGATAAAAATTTCATTACCACATTATGATCAGCCTTCCTTGTTGGGATTGCTTCAATCCATTTTGTAAAATAATCAGTGGCGACTAATATCCACCTGTGCTGGCCACTAGAATGTGGGTTGATTTCACCAATGAAATCCAAGCCCCACTGCTGAAAAGGTCCTTTCGCAATGATTGGCTTTAGGGGCAGGGATTTCAGCTGCTGCTTACCTTCAAATCTCTGGCACCTGTCACAAGATTTAACAAAAGCAAATACATCAGAAAATAAAAAGGGCCAATAATACCCGGCTCTGAGAATCTTTTGGGCTGTAGTCCTCCAATAATGATGTCCTCCACACATGCTGTCATGGAACTGCTGCATAGCTTCTATTGACTGCTGCTTATCCAGGCATCTTAAAAGCACTCCAGATGGATCCCTCCAATAAAGCAAGCTACCATTGATGCAATATTTCATTGCCTTGAGCTTTAAATTTCTTGCTTGACTTTGAGAAAATTCTGAAGGAACTTCTAGCTTTAGCAGGAAATTAATTATTGCAGCATACCAGCTACATGAGGCTAGGTTCTTGGCCACTGACTGTCCTTTCTGTGCTTCGGTTGTTTCATGTTCTTCTATTTGGCCAATTTCTGCTACATTGAACAAGAAATCAATGTCCAGAAATCTGCAATTTTCTTCAGCCAACAGCTTAGCAAGCCCCTGACCTCTTACCAACTTGGTGGGCTTCAGCTCTATGTTGAATTCTATTATTTTTGCAATCCACTTCGCTCTTCTTCCATCGGCATCAGGCTGTGTTAAAACATCCTTTATTGCGGCAGAAGGGACATATGCAACTATTTTGGAATGCAATATGTATACTCTGAAAGCCTTTAAAGATTTGATAAGCGCATAAGCCTGCTTTTCAATAATATCGTACCTTAGTTCAGCATCCCTCAGATTTTTGCTGAAAAAGGCAATTGGATGCTCTTGACCTGCTTCATCTTGCTGCAACAGGACAGCTGCAATGGTATCCTTGGAGGCAAATGAAAACAGGTGAAACTCCTTGCTATAATCAGGGCTTATTAAAGTGGGAGCTTCCACAATAGCCATCTTAATGGACTCAAAAGATTTTCTGGCCGCATCAGTCCACTTCACCTCTGCTCCCTTTTTCAACATAGAGGTTATGTGCTTGACCAGCTCTGCAAAATTTGGGATGAACCTCCGTACAAAGTTAATTTTGCCAAGAAAAGACTGTATATCTTTTTTGATCGTGGAAGAGTCAAGGCCTGAATTGCTTTTACCCTTTCTGGGTCAATCTGAACACCTGCAGCAGACACTACATGCCCCAACAGTTTGCCTTCTTCTAAAGCGAAATGGGACTTTTTGGGATTGAGTGAAATTCCAAACTTCCTGCACTTCGAAAACACCTTTCTTAAATGTTGTAAATGATCATGGTGGCTGCCAGAATAAACAGTTATGTCATCAAGATAAATCAGCACGAATTTATCCTTTTCTCCCACAAAAGCAATATCCATTGCGCGCTGAAAGGTGGCTCCAGCATTCATTAGCCCAAATGGCATTTTTGCATACATGAACGTGCCCCAAGGAGTGGTAAATGCTGTCTTTTCTTGATCATCTGGATGAACAGCGATTTGATTGCAGCCTGAAAACCCATCTATGAAAGACATCACTTTGGCGCCTGAGACTTGCTGCAACAAATGCTCCATTTTGGGCAAGGGATAATTATCTTTTTTGGAGCACTTATTTAGATTCCTGAAATCAACACACATTCTGATTTCTCCATTCTTCTTCCTCACAACAACCAGATTGGCCACCCATTTAGAATATCTGAGAGGCACTATAATTTTGGCCGCCAACAACTTCTTAATTTCTTTCTCGATCAGAGGAAGGAGCATAGGGTTCATTGGCCTCAGCTTCTGTTTGAAAGGAATAGTGCCCTTTTCAAGCGGAATTTTATGCTGTATTATACTCCTGTCATAGGTTTTCAGATCACTGTACTCCCAAGCGAACACATCAGCAAATTGCCTCATTAATTTGCAATATTCAGCATTCTGATCAGCAGATAGCTTAGTGGACAAATTTATGAATTTGGGCTGACCTGGACCTCCTATATTATGCTTGCAAACTTGAGACTGATCTTCTTTTTGGGCAGCTTTGTAAGGCACATCATTGTGGTCAAACAATCTCTCAAGGGGAATTAGACCCTTAGGAATATGATTACTAGGAAGCTGAACTATGCTATTCTTGCCAATTTTATTTCTAAACTGGGATTTGTGATCTTCTAACAAAGCATCATTATTCTGGTCAATTTGCATTTCAGAGAACTCATCAATGACTTGAAGGAACCTACTTAACTCATCATCATCATTAAAAACTTTCCAATGGTGGACATTATCAGGCACAGAGGGCCTATATTTCATTTGTACCTCATAAACTAGTTTGGGAGGCAATGGAGGGATGAATAAACTAGCGGAGACAGCAAGGGAATCAGCAAGCTGATTTTGGGCTCTAGGAATATATGAAATATAGAAAAAATCAAAGAACTCTTTGACCCTCCATACCTCATCTCTATAAGCTTTCAGCCTTGGATGCTTTGCTTGGAACATTCTGTTTACTTGCTGAATTATCAGGTCAGCATCTCCAAATACCTTCAAATTTTTTATTCCTCTATCTTTGGCTTCATAAAGGCCCAGCAACAGTGCTTCATATTTTGCTACGTTGTTTGTCACCTGAAAAACCAGCTTTAGAGATAACTGAACTGTTTCTTGCTGTGGAGACACTAGCACCACCCCTTCTCCTGCAGTCTCCTTGGTACATGCTCCATCAAAAAACATTTCCCAAATCTGACCACCCATGTCATGTTCAGCCTGAGCTGCCGGTTTCCGGATATGCAATGCAGCCTTCTGAGATTCTTCTATTTGGAGGATGCAAGCTCCAAAATCAGTGTCCACTGCATATATGGGATGGTTTGTAGGATTCTTCTCATCACTAATAACATATGACAGCTGTGCTTCTCTATATAACCTCCTGCTTTCTCCTCCAAACACTGGGACAGTTGCATAAGACAGATCATTCTGTAATGTCCCTCCTAATCTCTTAATCCACCCTCTAGACAACAGCATACCAAACTTAGGAGGAACATCAGCCACCACTATATCCATCATCATACTTTTCATGGGCAGCTGGGTTAAGGTAATAGCCAGATCCTTAATTAATCCAAGGCATTTTACCTTCCTTGAATCAAACGAGAACAAATCATGATAAGGTTTAGTGATATCAAGGCCTAACCCTTCCATGACGGTTTTTGGCATTAGATTGTGGCTGGCCCCTGTGTCTAGCAGGCAATTGTGGAGGATTTTATCATGGATAGTTAATGACACATAAAAAGATGGAGAAGTATCATCTGTGGGTTCAATCATAGGGCTAAGCACAATAGCAGGTTTGTCGTCTTGCAAATTGACAGAGTCAATGGAGGGTTGGTTAGGCTCTAGCTCGAGGGCTTTAAAGATGGTCTTCCTAAACAATTCACTCTTCACCAACTCAGCAATAGGCACAGCTATTTTCAATTTCTGAATTTCTGACTCAAAACTAAAAGAAGAGGATACTTTATCAGCAGTTTTTACCTCTTGAACTGGAGCTCTGAGGGTGATAGGATCAGCTACTGGTCTTCTTTGCCTGCTATTTTGTGGCACTGTTCGAGCAGCTGCTTCTTGCGCAGTATTTTCTTTGACATTCTTTGCATTGGATCTTAGATTATATCTTTGCTGTTGTTCATCAGATTGCAGAACAGCACCACTGTCCCACCTCTGGCTGTTTTTCCCTTGCAGCAATGACTCTTCATACTCGGCCAATGTTAAAAATGCAGCATTCCCTTTATCCTCCAAGCAGTGAATTTCATCCTCGTCTTCTTCGGATCGTTCACCCTCCATGACTGCATTCTGAAAGGGAGCTTTTACTTTATGATCTTCTCTTGCTTCTTCACCCCTTTGCATAATCTGCAGCTGTTCATTTGCTTTTCTGAAGGGGTTTGGATTTCTTGGGACAAATGTGTTTTGCCGCCTTGTTTTGCCTAAGGTTTGATCAACCTTTAACTTAGAAATTTCAGCAGCCAATGACTCTATCATTTTGGTCATTTTGTCTAACTTAGGCTCGGAAGTTGATGCAGTGGAAGAAGAAGCCTCAGCTCTAGGCCTTCTTCTGTCACCTTGACTCTTTAACTTTTCTGCTGCCATAATATTTGATTCCACCTCCAAGGCTGCCTCTTGCATATCACCCAGCGTAACACATCGTCTTTCTCTCAACAATAAGCAAAAGTCAGAATCAAAAGCATTGGCATATGTGAGTTTGGCAGCAGTAGGGGTAGGCTTTACCTCAGCTGGTATTTTACTATACATTCTATTAAATCTTTTATTGAAGTCAGGCAAAGACTCACCCTTTTCTCTTTTCAAGTTTCCAAAATCTGTATGATAATACAGCAAGTCCTTCTTATCTCCCCATTGCTTCAAAAATGCTTCATCTAATGCTTCTATATCTGTTATAGATCTCTGGGGTAGTTCTCTAAACCACTTCCTAGCCTCTCCATCAAGACTTTGGACAAAAACTCTCATCCATACATCGTTCTCACTTATGTCTAAATTATCAGCATAACTATAAAAAGCTTCAAGATGTTCTTCTGCTGTAACTCCTTCTGTTCCAGTAAATTTGGGCATATATTTTTGATATTCTCCTGTAGGCATGGCATTTAAAGGTGTAGGCAATATCAAAGGTCCATATCTAGCAGCAACAATCCTTTCAATCCTAGTAGGTGCTTGCTGTCCTGCCATGTTTGGAATATGCGGAAGAATACTAACAGATGGAGCAGTAGCAGATAATGTAATGGATGGGAAAGATATTGGGATGTTTTGGACAGTATGGGAAACTTTCTTCGGACTCAGCTTCAAATGGGAACTAAATGGAGAAGGAGCTTTATGAATCTCTGTATGTATTTCTCCCTTAATAGTACTAGGCTCTAAATCTTCAGATTGTGTATCTTCAACTAAAAACTCCTCATACAGAGACAAATTAGATTTCTTGGGCTTACCTGATCCTGATGCTCCTTTCTGCGATGTTTTCTTCGAGTTAACTATCTTTTCAGGGTTAGGCACTGGAACAGCTGAAGACTTCTGCGGATTTCTTCTAGTATGCCTCACAAACTGCGCCAGAACTTCAATGTGGAGTCGCCAAAGGATGGCCTTCCTTCAGTGGAGTCGCCAGACAGATGATTACAACCAAAATCTGTGCTCAAACCTTGTCTATCATCAAAGTTTGAAGCTGTTTCGTCTCCCAGGGAAGTTGAGCTTCGATTCTCCTCTCCCCGGCAACGGCGCCAATTAATGTTATCACCCCAAGAAACTCACCTAGGTTGTAAATCAGTGATGCTCAGGAACATTAAAAATTCAACAGTTTTTGTTGGATAAGATGATGGATAAATGGAAGATATGCAGCACCTTTAAGCCAGATAACCACTCCTACTATGATTTACCCCAGGCATGGGTGAAGACCCCCAAACTACGAGGCTTTCAACCACCAACTACTCACGGTTTAAGGTAAAGGTGATAATGGAGAAGACTGATTGCACCAGCAGATGCACAGAGCTCTGTGATGGCCAGCTGCAATCAGTTAGAGGATCTGCACGACTATTATTCAATAGACAGTGAGGATGACAGCTCTCTGCTATTTGAACAACAACCACCTGCAAACAATTTCAATGAGCCACTAAATCATAATACAGAGGTGGGATGACAGCCCCTCTGATATCAAACATTAACAGCACATCAACAAATGGAAGCAAGCACAACCTAGAACAAGAGGCAGAAGTGAAAAGTGAGCAGGTGACAGCAAAAGAAGCTTGTATTAATGGAAATCAAGACCAGAAGCTGCAGGTCTCATAGTATTAACAGTCTCCAGAAATTAAAGGGCTACAATAGGCTCTCATTCATCAAACACTCATCAATCGATTACATCTCTGTTCTGGGTATATATACAATTGGTTTACAAGATTGCTCTTCTAAGTTATGCGTGGAGGAGCCCATAAATGGTCACCAACCGCATTTACATTTTGAAATGGGCCTCTGATACATATCTGGCTGTGTTTAAATGGATTTGACCCTCTCTGGTGCTCTGCTGTCCTCCTTGGAGCAGGTGGCGTGTAATATGGACGAAGTCCATGACTAATAATTGCTGCTATCTGCCCAAGGCATGTCCTCTTTCCATGCGGCCATGTTGTGAATTAATTGCAGTCGCGTATAGTAGCCGGTCGATCCTCTGTTCCTTGAAATTTGAGAAATACACAGAAAACGCGCCCAATATCAATGAAAATGGCCTCCGCGCGGGCTTGAAAATTTATAAAATGGAGTGCTGAATGATATCGGGTTCGGCCCATCGCATCGGCACATAACTAATGGTAAAGGCCCGCCCTTTTGAAAGCGCCGATGCGATATCGGCAACCGCTGCAGATCCGATAAAATATAAAATGCAGCGCTGTATAGCTGTCGGGTCCGGCCCATCGGTGATTGCATCTGCCCCTTTGATAATGCTGATAGCGATACACCGATGCGATATCGGTGATCGCCCATCGGCATTCCATTATGTTGCTACCACTGCCATCCTGCCGATGCGATTTGCCGACGCGATATAAACCGCCAATCTGCCTCCTCCAATTTCGACCCGCCGTTCGATCTGAACCACTTATCGGCCGGATTGAACGGCTGTCGCTCATTTGAACTGCTAGGACTGCAATTTGGAACTTTGCCTGATTTGGAGTGTTTTTAGGCCTTCCGATAGATCATTTCCGCCTTCCCCAGGGCTTTCCTTTGCGATAGCCTTGATCGGTGGAGGGCCATTAACCAAACTTTGAAGATCTGAACAGCATGCATGAGTCCTTTTGGGCGCAATCAAGCAAAACAAGCCTGTCTCCGACCATATGGAATCCTTGTTTAGTAGCAGAGCTAACAGATACATGGGAACAATTCTTGATAAGAAACTACTTCCAAGAGCCATCTGAGGCCTCTGAAAGTATTACACCAAACACACCAAGAAAAAGTAGGAGAAGAGAAAAGAGCACCATAGTCCAAGACTCCCCTACTATAGAAACTCAAGAAATTGGTCAAAAAGAAGAAGAAGACAGAACTAAAGACAAGAAATAGAAGAAAGAAAAAGGCAAAAGGACCATCCAAGAAGTCTACCAATCACCTGAGCCATCCATAGAGGAGGATTATCAACCACTGTCAGAAAGATTAGTACATCTTCAGGCTGCTGCTATAGCAAAAAAAAAGGCAAAAGGAAAACATAGTATACAAGAAAAGAGTACTAGTCCACAATACTTAAGGAGAAGCACAAGGTTAAGAGGAAAAGGGAGTAAAACACAAATAAAATGGCCCCACTTCATTGACTTGGGTGGAGAGACACCTGAGAAAACTCCAGTTGGCCGTAGTCCACCTCGTCCTCAGCCAAGCATTGAAACCAATCCTCCACATGATGAAAGCCCTTCTCGTCTAGAGCTAGAGATCAGTCCTCCTCCTCCACCAGATTTTGAAGTCAGTCCAAGAAAGACACCTGAAGTAGACCCCAATCAACAGGAAGTATATGACTACTTGGAATCATTAGAAAAATCAGCTGCAGGTCCAAGTACCACTCTGCCACTAGATGCACAAGTTCAGTCCTTAAAACAGGAGGTATTTGAATTAGAGGTCCTAAACAGGCATATCAAGCAAGAAAATGAAGCACTCAAAGAGCAAAGAAAAGTAGATAAAATTATTCATGATAACACTATGCTCCATTTAGGACTATGGCAAAAGAAAAACAAGAAACTGAAGAAAAAGTGCAAAACGTTGAGCAGAGCATTGATCAATCTCAAGTTCAGATGTCTAATAAGGAAACCAAGAATGGTGGTAGCACCAAAGAAGAAGAAAAGAGGGCTAGATGTCCTAGCAGAAGCATCAGAACATATGGATTAGAGAGGAGTGACTAAATTTTGGTTGCATGAGGACATGCAACACCTTCACAGTGGGGGTATGTTGAGTCCCAAACCTGCACTTCCCTATATACCCTTTCAGCCTTCTTTTTCCATTTACTTCATCCACCAAGCTGTCAAATCGTTGCATATTAGTCTAAAAAGAGCTTATGAAATGGTTTCCTAACTATGTTTATGACTGTTGTTTGATTTAGATTTTTGTTCAAGCAGCTACGGAAACTTGTCACTTTCTGCAGCCAGCCCAAGTTTCCACAGCCATTTTGTTAAAGGCTATGCTACAGGTGTCCAATGGAGAAACCGGCCACATGGGTAAGCTGCAAGTGACATGTACATGGAGTGTGTCCCCTCAGATCAGCCAAATCACTCATAAACGGTCATGGTCAATGATGGTCAAAGGAAGGGCCAAATGAGGAGTTTTGCGGTGGCACGGCTCTGTTTTGCCCACGTGAATGTTTGCGTGGCACGATCCTTAGTTTTTGGAGGTACTGGCACACCTGTAGAACAGCCCGTGAACTTAATCGAGCAGCCACCACTCCATGGATTCAACTGTCATGATGACCATCACGCTAGATCTCGGGTCAAGGAGATTTACGTGTCTCTTGGCAGCATAAAATCTAGGAATTAGTTGCAGCACCTTTACTTATAAATAACGCGTTGATATACACTGGATAGTTAGTTTTTGAAATGTAATTTTGAATGTTGTCATCAGCCCACTGTACCGTGTTTCACTTTGTTCTATTACTGCACTTTAAATACATGAGAAGACAGCTTTCCTGAATCTGATTTGTGACTAAGTGATTGATTGGCCAAGGTTGCAAAGGGCCCCTGTACACCAGAGCTTTGTATAGTTTCTTACTTGTTTTCATTTACTGTTTTTAAATCATTGCTTGTATATATATATATATATATATATATATATATATTGCTCTGTTCTGATGTTTATTGCTATCCATATTTCCTTTATGTTTTCTTTTATAACTGATAGCTGATCAGTGCTTCTTTTACAAGTTTTCTTGTAGGTAGCCCGGGCAGATTTACATATTTTTGATAACTACTGACATGAGATCATCTTGTCCTTTCTGCTAATTTTCATTTCCTGAGTTTAATTCCAGCACTGTCATTTTTCAAATTGCGTTTTTCTTATTTACTTTTCTGCTACTTAGACATCATATTACTCATCTGTTTATGATTTCCTTTCTATAGTCAAGTGACTCTATTAGTAAGGAATCAGAATATTACTTATTGTAGTATGATTTAGTTTTCTTTCCTGCAAGTTAGAGATTGGATTACTTATGTCATTTTCAAGAGTTGAAATATGAATGAGTAGTTAAATCTTAGTTTCCTTTTATGCAATTTAATTTCCTGCAATTTAGATATCATATTACTCAGCTTGTTTATGATTACTTCCTATAGACAGAGTGAGTTGAAAGGTGAAGGGTCAGAACGGGGGTTGAAGTAGTGTGATTTAGTTTGCTTTGCTTTCAGTCTTTGAGTTGCTTTAAGTTCAGTTTTTACTTTCTTTTTCATACAGCAGTAAGGATACTGGGCCATTGTCACTAGTTCGTTGTTTTGGTACATTTACTTCCTTTTGAGAACTGATTTCATTACAGTCACTTTGGAACTTTCTTTTTGAAAACTTTTAAGTTTGGAAAATCACTGTAGAAATCACCAATACCATCCATACTTAACTTTCAATTTTGCCATCACACACTAGGGAATCCATAGAAGATAAACCCAAAAGCAAACTAAAAAAAACTCAAAAACGACAAAAGACTAAGAAAATGGTTATCTTGTACATATAGTACACCTCACTTCGTCAGTTTACGAATCCCGGATTGACATTTTAATTAGCAATTTAGAACACACTAAATTGACCAAACAAAGGGAACGCCTTTGTTGCTGAGGGGTTTTGCTCGGGCCTGTGGTAGACCCTGTTCAGTGGGAGATCTGCGGGATCGATTCTGGTGGTGAGAAAGGATGGCAAGCAATGGATAGATAGAGATCGAGAAATTTAATGGTCAGAGTTTTGAGTTATGGAAACTCAATATGGAGGATCTTTTAGTGGATAAAATCAGTGGATCGCAGTAGATCCGGGTACTAAACCAACAGGAGTGTCCAGTGAAGAATGGAAGAAGTTGGATCGAAAGGAAAAGAGCACAATATGATTGTGTGTCTTATATTCAGTATTGTTGAATGTGTCAAGGGAAGCTACAACGAAGGCTTTGTGGGACAAGTTAGGGACTTTGTACCGATCTAAGTCTCTGGTGAATAAACTGTTCCTGCAGAAAGTGCTATATAACCTGAGGATGAAAGATGGAGACTCGGTGACAGAGCATCTGAGCGGATTTAATACTGTGGTAAGTAAGTTATTCTCTATTTATATTCAAATTTCAGATGAAGATAAGTGCACCAGTTTGTTGTGTTCTCTACCAAATTCGTGGGATAGTCTGGTTATTGCAATAGGTAGCAATACAACTGCCTTGCAGTTTGATGAAATACTCTCATCCTTGCTGACAGAGGAGATGAGATGGAAAAATATGGAGAGCTAGAATGGTAATGCCTTGTCTGTATGAGGACGGTCCCAGAACAGAAACAAAAATAAGTCATCGAGTGGGAGATCTAAATCTAGAGGGATATCTAAATCTCCAGTAAAACCTGTAAATGTGGTGTGTTGGAAATGCGGAAAGGAAGGGCACTACAAAAGGGACTGTAAATCTAAAGCTCCTGATAAAGGAAAGGGATCTAATGATGCTCCTTCTGTAGAGGTGAAAACCACCTCAGATGAAGGTGGGGATGTGTACTTGGCTTCTTCCAGTACACATGTAGATCATGAGGCATGGTTGTTTGACTCGGGTGCATCCTTTCACTTCACTCCTCATAGAGAGTGGTTCTGCAAGTATGAGAAATATGATGGTGGTGATGTCTTCTTGGGGGATGACAGGAAGGCTAGAATTGTTGGTCGTGGAAAAGTAAAGTTGAAGTTACAAGGTCGAAGGGTTAGAACACTTCTGGGTGTTCTACATATTCATGAATTAGCCAGAAATTTGATTTCTGTAAGCAAGCTGGATGATGCAAGTGTAAAAACAGTGTTTGAGAAGGATACCTGCAAGATTGATTGGGAGGCACTGGTATTGATGTGGGGCGTTCGAATTGGAACTCTATACAAGCTGCAAGGTAGCACTGTTGTTGATGGGTGCAATAGTTTTGTGGTTCCTGAAAGTGGAGCAAAAAATCTAGTGGTTTCTGGAGAGAAGACCATGTTGTGGCATCAAAGGCTTGGAAATATTGGAGAGAGGGGCCTTCGAATACTTCATGGTAAAAGTATGGTAGAAGGTATGGGTAATAGCTCTCTGGATTTTGATTTTTGTGAAAATTGTGTAAATGTGAAGCAGAATCGGGTGTGTTTCCCCTTTGGTGGTAAGAGGGCGAAACAGATATTAGAGCTTGTGCACAGTGATGTGTTTGGACGTGTGAAGGTTCCATCAATGGGTAAGTTTGTGTTCTATGTATCATTTATAGATGGCTTCTCAAGGGATACATGGATATATTTCCTTAAGAAGAAATCTGAAGTATTTGACAAGTTTAAAGAATTTAAGGCTCTGGTGGAAAACTAGATAGAGAAGAAGATAAAGGTGTTGAGGACATATTACAGTGGAGAGTTTTGCAGTAAGGAATTTGAAGAATTCTGTAAGAAGTGTGGTATAGCATGGCAGAAGACTACTCCATATACACCTCAACAAAATGGAGTTGCAAAAAGAATGAACAAGACGTTGATGGAAAGGGCAAGAAGCATGCTCAGTGGTGTCAGGTTAGGACAAGAATTCTGGGCAAAGGTGGTGGAGACTGCATGTTACCTAGTCAACAGATCACCTTCTTCAGCATTGGAGGATAAGACTCCACAAGAGGTATGGACTGGTAAGAAACCCTCTCTTTCATATTTGAAGGTATTTTGATGTGATGCATATGTACATGTTCCAAAGGAAAAAAGAACAAAGTTGGATAGTAAATCTGAAAAGTGCATCTTTATTGGGTATAAGGATGGTTTAAAGGGTTATAAGCTTTGGAACCCAGTAACAAGGAAGGTTGTGTACAACCTAGATGTGGTGTTCAGAGAGGTGAAAGATGTTATTAAGCATGAAGTCCAACCAAAGGAACCTGAGAAGATAGAGTTTGAGCTTAAGGAGGAAGAATCAAACTCTACAGCGGAGGAGGAATCAAAATATGAAGAGCCACAAACTCCGGGTGTGAGAAGATCAGTTCAAGAGAGAAGGAAGCCGGAAAGGTATGGTCCATCTGCTTTCTATTCAATTTTTTCTTTATTTGTTATTGATGATGATCCCATAACTATGAAGGAAGCAGTAGATTTAGAGGATGGCAAACTCTGGAAAGAGGCCATGGTTTATGAAATGGCATCTTTGCACAAAAATGAGGCATGAGATCTGGTGGAGTTGCTGGCTGGAAGGAAACCCATTGGCAGCAAATGGGTGTTCAAGAAGAAGACAATGCAGAAGGAAAGGTGGAGAAATACAAAGCTTGGTTGGTAGCGAAAGGTTATTCCCAGGTGTTTGGAATTGATTTTGGTGATATTTTTTCTCCTATTGCCATGGTAGCTTCTATTAGATTATTTCTATCTGTTGTTGTTGCTTTTGATTTTGAGGTAGAACAGATGGATGTGAAGACAACATTTATTCACAGGGATTTGGAAGAGGAGATCTACATGAAGCAACCTGAAGGTTTTGCAGTGAAGGGTAAGAAAGAACTGGTATGCAAGTTAAAGAAGTCTCTATATGGGTTAAAATAGTCACCAAGGATGTGGTATCAAAAATTTGATACATTTATACGGGGACTTGGCTTCACCAGAAGCAAAGCAGATCACTCTGGGTATTTTAAATTAATTGGTGACCATGTTATTTATCTTCTCTTGTATGTGGATGATATGTTGCTAGTTGGAAATGACAAAGAAATTATCCAGGTTTTGAAGACCCATTTGTCCTCCAAATTCGACTTTAAAGATCTTGGTGCTGCAAACAATATTTTTGGCATGGAAATTAAAACAGATAGGACAAAGAGGATGATCTAGGTCTGGATGTGACAAATGACCCTACCAAGACCTTTTACTTTTGTGATGTGTTAAATTGCATTTTTAAAAGAACATAAAATGAATACATCTGCATGTTGTAAAGAATAGTAGCATGGCAATCATCAGCATATGAAAACATAAGACGTTGATAACGGAGTTCGTCCAGGAGGGACTACGTCTCCAAGCCCCGATGTCAAGATGGTGTAGGCCGCTGCATTAAGTGTTGTCAATAGTGATGATGTACATAAGATGTGATGTCACTACCATACAAGGAAAAAGCCCTCATGCAGGAGTGGCTCCAAGAGATGTTCTGCTACAGGAACTCTCAGTCAAAAGGACTCCTATCAGTATGACACAAACTCATGCATGATGATCAAGAGCATCCTGCCAACATGGCATAAAAGGGATCTCAATGCAAACATGCATGATGAAAACATGAATATCCCATCAACATACAACAAAGGGATCTAAAAACATAACATGACGAATCATGACAACAAGTACATCACATAGACGATTCTGTGACATCAAGTAGGAATCATAAAGATGAGTAAGAAATAGGATCCCACATCAAACATCAATCAAGGACCTGTGCAACACAATGCATAGCAAAAGAAGTACATGAACATTGCATATACCTCACAACCCAAGGCCATCTGAAGAAGTGGATGTCAAACTATTGAAGCTGCTCAGACCAACGATCTCATGGCATCAATCGCATCACTACTTGCACATGCATGCTGACACCTACGTTCCACTTAGAAAAGTGGTTGAATAATAGAATGAGTGAATGAAAAATTTGAATTCACCATCAGATTTGTGGCGTCGAATAGTGCAAAATTGACTGTCCAAAATCTGAATTCTGAGAAGTTGAGAATCTGGGGCTCAAGGAATCTTTTAGATTCCCCCTAGATTCCTCAAAGATTCTGCTCCATGGGTGGACTGGAAATATTCAACTCCAAAGGCGAATCTGACTTTGCCATTGCGATCCCTGCGGAAAACCATGAAAAATGACTGTAAACTTGACTATATTCCGACATGGAGAAAAATTACCTCCCCGGGAAAATTGCAAGGATCATGGTTCCGCTCCCTGTTTCTGCAGCAATCAGGGTTCCATCTTCATATTGAAAATGGCTGAAAAATGCAGAAATCTTATGGAGACACAGACAATGCCATTGCATTCGTGGCATCGAGAAGTGTTGAAATCATATAAAATTTGTCAAAATCTGACAAAGTGAAATTTCACCCCTCCTGCAAAATGTTGCCTCGAACTGCATGCCAAGATTCTACCTCCTTTGTCTCGAAATCTGTGCCCGCTCCTGGTTCCTCCATCTGTCTCGAAATCCATCCCTACTCCTGGTTCCTCCGTCTATCCCCCGTGCACTATGCAAATTGGGTTTTTATATAAATTTGTTGGTGGATTAAATAAGAAATTCGTTTGGTAGATTGGTTAAAATCTCACCTTATGAGGAGGAGGCCGGGTGGTCAAAACCCCGACCCCTCTGGATTTACATGCCTTTTGTTACATGAAACCGTAATGTATTGGTTTCATTCGGGGTCAGGTCTGAATTGGGCGGCCAGCCCCCATAGCCACCGCAGTACACGAATTAAATGGGGGCGCACTGATTTATTGTTTGGAGGCCATTTAAGTGGGGCATTAAAGGATGGTACATGGTTTATGGGCACTTTATGGTGGTGGTACTGTTTATGGGGCCACCAGCTCGGGGGCCGGCCCATGTGGGCCAAGTGGTTTTGAACCCCACCGGTCCCCAACTAACTGTTTTATGGCGCGTTGTAAGGGGTTTCAGGGTGTGGGCCGGGTCCACCGGTGGTCGCCCGCCCACCCCATAACAATGGTTTATATGTTATATGGTATGCGGGTTGGAGGGTCCGGCGGGGTCATGGCCGCCGGCCCATAATTAAATATTCATTTGGTTTATGGTTGGGTGCGGTTGGGTGGGCCGACGGGGGTCACGGCCTGTCAGCCCAATCTTAATAACAATTCTTTGAAATGTAATATGGTTTGGGGTGGCGGGGGTGGTGGCCCACCACCTCACTTATACATTTTTTTTAGTTTTTATTAAACATATAAGGGATTTTCAAAACTTTATAAAATAAGGGTTATTGGGAAAATTAATGAGGCCACAATTTCGACTAATTTCGGGAGCTAGTTTTCATGCCTCGGGGTCGGTCAAATTGTAGGACACTTAAACCTGGCCCACAGCCCGACTTTGACCAAAACTTTGACTGCCTCGTTCTCCCTCATACGAGCTCGGATTGATGAACTGTTTGCACCTCCGTGATTAGGACGACGATATCTACGCTCTGGTCCTAGGTCGAAGTCATTCTGAACACTTTGATTTTCAAGCATTCATAAACCCTCTTTGTCCTATGTGTCTCTAGAGCCACCTGGATCAATCCTCCTCATTGAGTAGCTTTTGGTCCTCTAAAAGCATGAAAAATAATCTGCAACTTCTTTGTACCTTGTCTGCATCACAAGTGTGCTAAAAAGGTCTCACTTCCATCTCCTTCACCTTTGTTCTTCGGAGCCTTAAGCGATGAGCCGATACCTGCTACCTCTGCAACCTGTGGTACATTGTTTCGCAAATTACATGCTTGAATTTTATGACCAACTAATGACCCAAACGTCCCACACTTGCCACGAGTTTATAACACATACTCGGTGGTCAAGTTTACATCAAGATGGATGTAAGACCTCAGCTATGACAACAAGGCCAACCTATCATTGTTGCTTCAACAAGTGATGGAAAACACATCTTCACTGCAACTCATGATTTTGACAAGTGATAGAAACATAACATCACTTTCACAATTTAACATGCGACACCAAATAAGACCAGACATCATTGTTGTTGAAGTGATGGAAAACACATCATCACTTTTACATCTTAAGATGCAACAAATTATTTACAAAAGCACGACCATGAAATGACAACATGTCTAGAAACCATTTTTCACTTATCAATGTGAATGGGTCACCTCCTTGTGGCAGTTTTGCTTGTAGAACAACTGCTTCACCTGGTTCACGCACCGATGCTTTGTCTTTAAGGCGTTGCTCTAGATGGAGCCTTCAACAAGTGGTTCTTTGATGGCCACTTCTATCGACTGCGATAGGTTTTCTTCCTCCATATCTTCTTAACCTGTTTCTTTTCATGCTGTTGAGAGGGTCTTTCACGCCTCATCCTTTTTTGTGCTGCCATTCTTTTCCAACACTTAGAAAATGTATGGTTATGTAATCCACAGAAGGTACATGTTTTTCAAAGCCATGTTTTACGTTCATTATTATCAACATGATCATAATCAAAATGAACATTCGAAGATCGAAAGCAGTTATACCTTCCCTTGTTGTTCATTGAGGTTTATTTTACAGTTGATCTTTCTTAAGAAGTTTTCCTTTGAGGTTCACCGCGTGATGTAGATATATAATTCCTAAATATGCAATCTAAGATGATAAACAGTCATTTACTTTCTTTTTGCAATGAAAATCCTAGCTACTAAGGAAAGAGAGATGAAATTATTTCAACATAGAGCAAGGAGCACACACTAGATGCACTTTTTCTAAATCGACTTCAGCATGCAGTCTTAATGCAAATGCACATGCATGTATTGTTTTTTAGTTTCCTTAATGTGAGAATGACAAAAAAGAAAACTAAGTACAGATCTGAATTATTTTCTTTCAAAGCGACAGTACTAACAATTTTCTCTTCAAAAACGAAAGGAAGACTACAACGACACTTTGCAATTTTGAATTAAAACTGCTTTCGACACTTGAAATACTAATAATTTCAAATCAAATACGATGGAAAAAGTGTAATAGACTATCTAAAAGAGGAATGCTTTGCGACACTCTTTTTCTTGACTGAAAACGACACTTGCGACACTTTCAAATCAAAAGATGACAATTCAATTAAGCTACTATTTGCAAAGGAGAACTGTAAATGATGAAAAATATATATAAAAAAAAACATTCACAATTCCTTCTAATGGAGGCTGAATAATGCAAAGGAAGATGATTTCAACAGTGATATAAAAAACATTCACAATTCCTTCTGATGGAGGCTGAATAATGCAAAGGAAGATGGTTTCAACAGTGATATACTGATCATAGACAGCAAAACTACTGAATAAAGCTGAATAAAATGAAGAAAAAACCAAAATCTGGAGGCAGAAACAGTCTTATTCAATCATCGCACCTGTAACACAGGGAAACATGGATGCATCTCACCTGCAACACACAAGAGGTGCGATGCATCCAGGTTTCCAAGAAGAGACGATGCGATGGACCAGGGATGAGACTGAGCTTGGTTTTCACTCACAGTTTGCAGCTAAGTTTAGGGATTTAGGCTGAGAAAATGATTGTCAGTAAACACAAAGTATAGGGGCTGATCTAATGAGGTTATTTGAGCTACCACCAGGGCACTTAGGATGTTTGCAAGCTAGATGTTCAGTTCATAAACCAACCTGGAGATTGACTGAAGCAGTGTTTATCTACTTTGCAGTTGCATAGAAAAAGCAGTTCAAAGGATAGCTGGCTTAACTTCAGGCTCCGTCTGTGGTTTATAAAGCAAATAACAATAACAAAACAAACAAACTATTCACTCCCCAACGGAGTTTCCATTTTGTTACTAAGAAAACTAGTGTCCATTCAAAGCTGCTAGTCCCACTAAGACGGGTAGCTATCTTAGAAACAAATAAACTAAAGTTACTTGTGTTTTCCTTTATGAGAGATAGATGAGAGAGAAGCAGAGAATACCAACCTTAGTCTTTCGCTAGTCTCCTTGCTTGTTTCCTCTCCCCTTTGATAGAGATTTTGCCACTCCTTTCTCGCTTGTCCCGCTTCAAAGAAAACCTGTAGAGTCAAGGCAACAAAATACCATCAAAGCATAGAGATCGATAATCATAAGCAATGTAGGATCAAATGTACATTAACCATATAAATGCATATACAAATGCAAGATTCAAAGATATACAAACATATGGAGGAAAACTCAAATAGCTTTATTGATAGAAGTGGTAGAAGAGAGGAGTACAACCAAGCTGTCTAATCCAGCATCATCCTCCTAGCATGAAATCCCTCTTCACCTCATACAAAGTAAGATCACCCAACAATGTCTTCAAAGAGAAACCAACAGCACTTCCTTGCAAATTACAAAATTCCAGCCTTCGGATCTCTAAGATGAGGGATCCATATATAGATGTTTATAGGAGAGTGAGTCAGCTTTTGGGATTTTGATTAGTGTCATTTCACTGATAGTTCTTGGTTCCACTTGGAGATTTCATGATCTCTTACTCATCCCTGGGCGAATTCAGAGAGGCAAGTGTCAAATGAGCAGTTCTTAGAAGATTCTTTGAGTTTCCACCTAGCAAACTGCTTCTGCCATTTGTCTGCTCTCGCTCATTGCACCCTACAGAGGGGCTTTCTGGTATGCATCGCACCCCCTGTGTGTAATAGGTGAGATGCATCGCACCCTATACCTGGAGCAGTATGTATGGTCCAGTTTTGACCAGTTCTAAGTAGTTTTTCATGGAGAACTTCTGGGAGATGATGTAATCAGTTGACCTTGTTCCTTTAGGGTGTGAAGCAACACTTTTAGGGGTTTATAAGCCCTTGGTTTATGGACATATGTGATTTGGGTTGCAGTACCTAAATATGTCTATAACACGGGGGTCACGGCCTGTCGGCCCAATCTTAATAACAATTTTTTTAAATGTAATATGGTTTGGGGTGGCAGGGGTGGTGGCCCGCCACCTCACTTATACATTTTTTTAGTTTTTATTAAACATAGAGGGGATTTTCAAAACTTTAGAAAATAAGGGTTATTGGGAAAATTAATGAGGCCACAATTTTGACCAATTTCGAGAGCTAGGTTTCATGCCTCAGGGTCGATCAAATTGTAGGACACTTAAACCTGGCCCACAGCCCAACTTTGACCAAAACTTTGACTAGCTCGTTCTCCCTCATACGAGCTCGGATTGATGAACCGTTCACACCTCCGTGATCAAGACGACGAGATCTACGCTCTAGTCCTGGGTCGAAGTCATTCTAAGCATTTTGATTTTCGAGCGTTCATAAACCCTCTTTGTCTTGTGTGTCTCTGGAGCCACCTGGATCAGAGGAAGCTCTAGTTAAACCAGAGGAAGTATGACGAGACAATATTGCAGAGGTTTAATATGTAGGATAGTAAACCGGTGAAGGTTCCTATTCCTGTATGTGTAAAGTTATCTACTGAACAATGTCCCAAGGCATAAGAAGAGGAAGAGGACATGTCCCGTGTTCCATATGAAAGTGCAGTTGGTAGCCTAATGTATGCAATGGTCTGTACTAGACTAGACAATGCACATGCAGTGGGAGTATTGAGCAGGTTTATGTCAAAACCAGGGAAGGAGCACTGGACAGCAGTGAAGCAGGTTTTTAGGTATTTGCGTGGCACTAGTGATTATGGTTTGCGCTACCAAGGAAGACCAGGATTGGACAGAGTGTTGGATATTTGTGGCTTTGTTGATGCAAACTGGGCTAGAGATCTGGATCAAAGAGTATCTACAAGTGGGTATGTGTTTAACCTATTTGGAGGTGTAGTCAGTTGGATGAGTAAGAAACAATCTGTAGTGGCACTATCAACTACAGAGGCAGAATACATGGCAGCCACTCATGCAAGCAAGGAAGCAGTTTCGTTTCAGATATTGTGTTCAAGTATGGAGTTAATACAGGGAGCTATAAGGATAGACTGTGATAGCGAAAGTGCAATTTTCTTGGCAAAGAACCCTACATATCATTCAAAGACAAAGCACATTGATGTTCAGTATCACTTTGTGAGGGATATGATAGAAGACAAAAAGGTGTTGCAGGTAAAGGTGGACATTTTGAAGAATACTACAGATGGATTGACAAAATCTGTGAGCTCTAAGAATTTCTCTTGGTGTAGAGAAACAACGGGAATTGTAGGGCTGGATAAATGACTAAGCTCTCTTGTGGCCCCCTGTGGAAAGAAAACAAAATGTGGGATAATGTTGGGTTGTGTTATATTCTTTCCACAACTAGCCCACGTAGTTAACCGGGGGGTTAGAAGGGGGATGAAATCCCCCCTTCGTTGCACCGATTACGTAGCAGGGGGGTCACAGGGGGTTTGAGTGGTACAGGTAACCCCACTCAATGGGGTGCAGGGCAGCGCCCCGAAAATTTTTGTTTTTGCACCCTATATTAGGTTGGGTATACCTACCTATGGTTTTGTGCATGATTTTTCACACATGGTTTTGGATGCGATGGTTTTTGGTCCATGCTTTTGGACGCGATGGTTTTCAGTCCATGGTATTGGATGCTTCGGCATGTATAAATATGTATTGTAACATTGAAAGGAACATAATGAAAAATCAAGCTAGTAGTCCCGGTTTTGGGATCCAAGGGAAAATCTCTGTGTATATGTGTTTTATGTGTCATGCTCTCACAATGTTTATTTTCTGTGTTTCAGAATTCGCATGCAGGTAATTTATGTATGGGGTTAAAACCTACAATCAAAGCCCAGAACTGAGACTACGCCAGACTGGAGAGGTAATGTAAAGAACAATGGAAAATAGGTTAAAAAGCAAGCAAGGCCACATGTTACATATAATAAGGAGAATATTGCACCACCTAAGAGGTTCAATTTATCCGATAGAGGACAGGGACATCGAGCTGAGGAGAAGAGCAAGGATGAAGGATGGAAGCCCATAGAGTGTTGGACTCGTCGAAAAGATCATCGTAGAAGAGATTGTTTGCAAAAACAGGGTGGTAGACCCCAAATATACAGTGCACAGGAGGTGCAAGCTATTGGAGATTTTGGCGAGAGTATTCCTCGTATCTATGCAGCTATGGACAACAGGCAAGCAGAACATCAAGAATTTGTCATTGAGATGGATGGTAAGCTTTGTGATCAAGTTATTTCTATTTTGGTTGACCTTGGGTCTAATTATAGCTATGTTAATCCTAACTTGGTGGATAAGTGTGGGTTGAATAAGGCGTTGCATGAAAAGTCTTGGTTAGTTCAGTTGGCTACAGGTACAATGAAGCAAGTTCATCATTGGGTAAGAGCTTGCACGTTTGACTTAAATGGTATGCCTACCATAGCACATTTGAATGTTTTACTGTTGGGTTCATACAGTATGTTATTCGGCATGGATTTGTTGTATCTACATAGAACCAAGGTTGAATTCTATGACAAGGCCATTGAATGTGTTGATGACAATGGAGAACCAAGAGTCTTGCAGGGTAAGAAGAAAGCCACATTAGTTAGGATGATGATAACTATGCAAAGCAAAGCGTAGCCAGAGGAAAGGGTGAAATCTATTTGAAGTACATATTTCTAGTGATAAGGGTAAGGAGGTTGAGGATGCATATGTGTTGAACAAGTACTCGGTTTTACAATAGTTCAGGGATGTATTTCTTGAGGAAATTACAAAGTTTCCACCTCATAGAGAGGTATACTTTCCTATTGAGTTAGTGCGAGAGGTAGCTCCAACATCGAAAGCACCTTACAGGATGAGCACACCTGAGTTGGTTGAGTTAGAGTTGTAGCTAAAGGAAATGTTGGACAAAGGATACATTAGTCCAAGTGTATCACCTTGGGGCACACTGGTTTTGTTTGTGAAGAATAATGATGGTACCTACATATTATGTATCGATTACAGGTAGTTGAACAAAGTGACTATCAAGAACAAGTACCCTTTGTCGAGGATTGATGACTTGTTTATCAATTGAAGGGAGTAGTATTATAGACATTTTTTTGCCTTATAGCATTGAGCATGAAATGTCCATAATCTAAGGGATCCAAAGTCCCTAAACATGTTGTTCCTACCCCTAGAGGAACAAGGCTAACAAACCACAGCAATTCACAGAAGTTCTCCACCAGAAACTGCTCAAAAACAAGTCAATTCAGGATCATTTTAGTGACTACAATAGCTGTTTGCGCTGAATGTCAAAGCCAACACTGGCTACCTGCGCTGAATGTCAAAGGCAACACTGGCTACCTGTGCTGAGCGAGAGTGGACATGTGGCAAGTTCATTTCTCAAGGTGTCAGAACCCAGGAAGCTTCCAAAATGACACTTGCCTCAGGGAATTCGACTGGTGATGAGTAAGAGGTTCCAAATCTCCAAGTGGAAGCAAGAACCTCCAAGTGGAATCAAGAACTGACAGAGGGAGAGGACACTAGTCAGATCTCAAGCTGACTCATCCTCTCTCCAAACATCTATATATGGATCTCTCCTCCATGAGATCTAGAGGCTGGAATTTTGTTATTGCAAAGAATTGCTGTTGGTTTGAGATTGGAATCATTGGGTGCTTAATGCTTTGAAAGGGGGTGAAGATAGGAATTCCATTTGCTGGGAAGGAGATGCTGGATTGGAGCCCTCTGGGTTGTATCTCTTCCTGAACCTTGTTATTCATCAATAAAGCTATCTTGGTTTTCTCCTATAGACTGATGTGTCTTTGATTTATGATTGCATTAGTGTATTTGGTTTATTTCTAATCCTAAACTAGTTATGAATGAGAATATCTGTCTTTGTGTAGAGTTCTTCTCTTGTCGCAAGTAGCTGCTCTCTTGTGATCTTGTAGGAACCTGTTGAAGCTGGGCGAGCGAGAAGACAAGTAGTTGTTCTCTTGTGGTCTCTTATGAACCCGTTGAAGCTGGGCAAACAAGAAGACAAGTAGCTGTGAACTCCCGAAGAGAAGAGAGACCGGATCGAAGGACAAACGGAAGACACCGGTAAGTCCATTTATCTCTCTTCTTTCTCATTTCATAAAGGAAGAAAACTAGAATAGTTGTCTCTGTTTGTTGCTAAGGAACTGTCACACCTTAGGTGGATAGGATCGTCCTGCATAGGCATTTTTCCCCACAACAAATTGGCGACTCCACTGGGGAGATCTGTTTAGTCATTTTATTTGTGTTTCTATCATTGTTTGCTTCATAGACTCAACAACAACAATCGAACTGCTTATGCTACTCTCAGATGCAAAGTAGACAGTTGCTGCCTTGATCCAATCACTGGATTTGTCTATGATCTGAACAATGGACTCACAAATGATTTGATGATCCTTTGTGATAGATCTTAGTACCCCCTCAAAGCATCCCTTTGATTACACCTTGCTTGTTGCTTTGATTTGGCCTGAAACTGTAGATTAAATAGCAATCTGTGACCCAGGACCAGTGAGAAACGAGAGTTTCTCCTTCAGCGCAGATCCAGTGAAGAGGTTTTGCATTTCAACGCAGGTCCCGTGAAGGCTACCTGCGCTGAATGTCAAAACCCCTGTGTTGAGGTTGCGCTGAACCAGTTTGGCCTTGTGCAGCTGGGGTTCTCTGCTCTGTTTTGCCCTGTTTTGATCTCTGATTTTTGCAGCCTGTAACCAGCATAGGTACCAGTCTGATAACTCCTTTTCTCTGCTTAAATTCCGCCTCCTTTTGTACAAAAAGACTGTGAGTGTTTTTATGTGTTTGTGGCGTCATTTACAGTTTTCCTTTGCATGAGTGAAATAATCATCCTGTAGCCCTTGATTCAGATCTGTTGATTGTGATCTTAAGAGAGAGTTCATTGGCTGTTTACAGTTGATTATACATTTACTTTTGCTTTTGGTTTGAGTTTGTTTCTTTTAAGTGTCGAAACAAGTGTTCATTTCGAAAGTCGTAAAGTGTTGTATTCTCTTCTACCCTTTCTGATTTCGAAAAAGTAAACTTGTTTGTACTTGTCATTTAAAAGCAAATTCAAAGTTGTACAAAAAGCTTTCTTTGTAGGCATCAATACTAAGAAAGTGGAAAACAAACACCTGCATTGTGCATTTGCATCTTGATAGTTTGCATGCTTGATTTAGGAAAAGTGCATTAGAGTGTGCTGATTGCTCTTTGAGAAAAGATGGTGTCTTTCTTTTCCCTTAGTAGCTAGGATTTTCAAAGTTGAAAAGATATAAAGCTTGCTTATCATCTTTAGACTGCATTTAGGAATTGTACCATACATCTCGTGGTGATCCAGAAAGGCAAACTTCTAAAAAGATCAACTTAAAATAAACTGAATGAACTTAACAAAACTTTGCAACATAACGCACAACATAGAGGTCTAGGCTAGAGACGTGTTCCGACGTCGTAAATCCTGGTGACTGTCGATCTCCTTGAAGGTGGGTGATTCCTCCTGAGGGACGATAGCACCAGTACGGATTGTGCTCCCACGTACCGTCGCGTATATATTCGGAGACCCCTATAGGCATAAAACCTTTATCCTTAGGAAGCCATGTCGGCCGCCTTACTAATCGCAATGCACTGAACACAGCATTCAGGAAGATCGACCGCCCGTACCCTAAAACGTATTCTGCGGTTTTGCGAAAAGTTTGGCACACCCTCTGCCTAGAACTCCAGAGCAGTTCCTTTTGGCCTTTTTCAGACTCTATAACAGAAAAAGTCCATCCGAGCATTTGTCACTTCGGGCTCGTTAAAACATCGAAGGAAACTAGAGTCATCTTTAGCTTTTTCTCGACTCTTTAAAAGTGAAAAAGCGAGTTGTGTCTAAAGCGTCTAAAAAATTCATTCAATTCGGAAACACATTTTCCCCTTTTTGTATTTTGGTTGATCGAGTAATCCGCAATCATGGAAGAAAGTCAATTGAAACCCCGTCGTTCGCGGAGGCTTACAAGTCAACCGTCTTTGTCTCCGGAATCGAAAACAGTACGGACAAAGCGAACTCGTTTAACTGGTTCGAAATCTCCTATCAAAGTTAGAACAAGTGTTCGAACAACATCTGAGATTCCGGTTACTCCAAACATTTCTGGAAACCCTACCTCCACAAAAGAAGTTCAACAGCCACAGAGGGACAGTGACACTGATCCTAGTCTAAGAACAAATACTTGTGTTACTGAACCAGTTCCATCTGTAACCGGTCCAGAGAATCTTGTTCCTCAAACAACTGTCGCTGTCGATTCAACCCCTTCTTCGGCACCAGAAATATTTTACAGACCTGACGATCTTCCTCTTCCACCTGGTTTGATTGCAATAGAGGAAATTGTAGAAGATCCGTAAGCAAGTACTCCAACACATTTTGGAGTAGGGGTCACTCTATTTCCTGCTACGTCAGAAGTTAGTCTATCACCAGTGGAAGTTCCTGTAGAATCGCTAAACAATCTATTGGATAGACTCAAAATGTCTGAACAACCGTCAACATCTAGGACTGTGTCGAACGACACAGTGATAGTAGAGCTCCCTGCCATCACTCCGACGATGTTTTCCGGCGTACCATCTGTCCCAACTAGCTCACAACCGCTAGAAGGAGTCCACCCAGGGACTATTTCGACAGTGTGGTTTGTTCCAGTTTGTTCCTCCGGAATAATATCCGGCAACTCTTATGTTGAGACTCGACAAATTGATCCCTATGGAGGTCAGTTTGGGCCATCCAGTCCCCAAGGGCAAACAATCCCCTTGAGTTCCGGATTGCTACCGTATGGGGGGCAGTATGCCCTGTCATTACCCCCTCCGGGAGGATATCCATACGGAAGTTCTCAACAGTATTCAGGTTATACTGGAATTACGACAAGTAGTTGGGTACCTATACTACCACAACAACCAAGAGTTGTGTATTCTATGCAACAATGTGTACCTATGTCGAACATCCCGACAACACCAGCTATTGTAACAGTGTCACAAGTTCAAACAATGCCTGTTGTATGTCAGCCTCAGATTTCTCAGGTTGTAATGCAACAGCCCCTTGACCCTGTGACACAACCACAATCGCCAACTAGTGGGACGACACAGGTCCAAACAGGTACAATTACCCCACATCTTGGTCCGCCGGTTAGTATAGCGCAGCAGAACATGGCTTCACAACCGTGGCTGGTGCAATACCAACAACCACAATTCCAGCAAGTGTACCAAGGTTCTGAGCAGCAGATCTTTGCGAACAATGGACAACCGTACATTCAAAACGGTCAAAACCAACCGCTTTACAGTGCTCAAGTCCACCAACCGTATCAGTCATACCAACATCAATTACATTATGCTGGTATGCAAAGACCAACTGTTCAGGCGATTCCATCATATCCTGGGTATGCTTCACCTAACCTGAATCAACAGTTACCATTCGTGGCAACTTTAGAGTTACCCGATTTACACTGGTTAACGAACGATCCAATTGCTTACGCCCCTTGGTGGCCAGCGATTTCTCACAAACTTCCATCAGACATTCCTAAATTTAATGGAAATCCAGGCGAAGATCCATCGAATCACGTGATGACTTTTCATCTGTGGTGTTCATCAAACACCCTGAACGATGATTCGATAAGGCTTCGCCTTTTTCAGAGGACGTTAATGGGTCCAGCAGCTAAATGGTATATTGAATTACCTAGAGCCTCTTTCGACAATTTCAGCTCCCTAGCCACGACTTTCTTAACCCATTTTCAATTACCAATAAGGTATGAAACGGGAACGGAAATCTTAACCAACTTCAAGCAGACGACGGCAACTCATATATCCGATCATATACATGAGAGGCGTCGTCGTCGTACGATGGTGAAGACTTACGTTCCCGATCAGCTATTAGTTGAATGGTTTATCAAGTCGTTACTTCCTGCCATAACGGAAGATGTGGCCAAGGGGGGAGTCGTAACAGAGGAGCAAGTTATTGCTCGTGCACAATATCTAGACTTAGTTTACACTCAGTCTGGCATGCTCTACGACAAAATACCTGACGCCCCTAGACCGGAATTCTCGATTCCTCCTCCTCCTAAATCAAACAATGACTCTCATGCCGGCGATGGTGTGATTGGCACGACAAACGCGAAATCGACAAAGGCTTCATCTAAGAAAGCCGATAAGACTTCAGATCAAAATGCAAAAGAAGAAATTCTTGCTTCGGAAGTAAATGCCGTATCAGCAGATAAAGGAAAAGAAACCAATCAACCAGGAAGCAAGAAGAAACAAAACAAAGGGAATAAGAAGAAACAAGGTGAGTCATCTCCTGGAAAAACTTCTTCAAACCCTCCTCAGAAAGGGAAACCAAAAAGTCCATGCGTGATATGTGACGAGGATCATTGGACAGCTGATTGTCCATACAAAGCTGAGCTTAAAAGATTCTTCAAAAGTTCGCAAACCTCAGCTGTGTTAACTGATCCATTTCCCAATCCAGGTCAAAATCTGGTTGATAGTGGAAATGCTTCCCCGTCGCAAGTGCTAATGTTGTCGATCTCCAAGCAACAAAATGATGCTTTGATTTCGACAAGGAACAAAGATTACGGGAATCCGCAGCTGTCGAACGACAAAGGTAAAGATCAACCAAGTAGTTCGACAACAACTTCGACAGAAGTTGTACCGCCCATCATTCCTGAATTAACAATAAAGCCGCCAAAGGGAGTAGTACACAAGTCGACATTTAATCCTCGCGCCAGAGCGGCGCAGCATTATAACATAGTGGAAGATTTGGCCCAATCGCCATCCGCTATGTCGACTCTTGAAGTACTACAAAATTGTCCATCCCAAAGGCAGGCCTTGTTATCAGCTATTGGTGGGGTTGATCCTAAGGATTCCAATCTTGTATCCTTCGACCACAAAGGATACGATCCTCAGTTACCAGCTCAACTAGCTTTCCTTATTCAAGTGAAAGCCCTCAACAAAACTGTTCACCGAACAATTATTGATGAGGGGGCATCTACATGTATTATGTCGATGAGTTGCTGGAAAACTTTAGGATCTCCAACCTTGTCGCGATCTTCGACGACATTAAAAGCATTCGACGGAAGGACGTACACCCCGTACGGTATCCTAAATAACTTGAAGGTTGAACTAGAGGGAAAAACAGTAGAAATAGATGTTGAAGTCATCGATGGGAATCTTGACTACAACATCCTACTGGGAAGACCGTGGATATATGCCATGGCAGCTGTTGTGTCGACTTATTTTAGGAAGATCGCATTCCCTTTTCAAGGAGGGATTACGATCGTCGACCAACAAAACTTCCTCCCTAATGGTTCACAAGTTACAGGAAGCATTCCCATGATCCATGGAAGCAACCATTCGCTTCAAGATATCGGAGTAGGCCTACTGAAAGACCCCACATTAATGGGAACTTTCGCACTTCCACCTCCAATCTATATAGGAGAAGTAGCGTTGGTAGCAGCCTGCAACATGATATCTTCCACGAAGATCTCAGAAGACGATATCAACATGGATCATGCAATGGTTTTGCCCCCAAGCCCAATAGAAATATTGTAGCAATCAATGTTTCGGGCATGGGAGGCGAACCCAAATCAACGCTCATCAAGCGTTTGGGTAGATAGGTCTAGAGAATATGGTACCCCATTAGATCCTTGGTCGAAAGTGCATGGGACTGACGAAGGAATCCTACAATCAATGTTGATTGAGGGGACACCATGGAATGATTGCCACCATCGTTCCCTTCTTCCAGATTATGAAGAAGATACTCAACATGACCTTTATCACCCTTCAGTTTTTGAATTCCTATCAAATACTGTAAATACGGTGGATTCCGAGCGAAACTTATCCAATATTGAAGAGACTATAGCCATAAATATCTCGACTAAAACAAATGTTGTAGAGAATATTTATGTCGGCAAAGGATGTTCTCCTTCAGAACTGGAAATATATAACGCTCTTTTTCGCGAGTTCAGAGATGTCTTTGCTTGGTCATATGATGAAATGCCAGGCATTGACTCGAGTATCGTTGAACATGAAATTAAGATGTATCCTGATGTCAAACCAGTAAGACAACGGCTTCGGCAGGTGCACCCCAAGAAAGCCGCTGCCATTAAGGCAGAAGTTGAAAAGCTTCTCCATGCTGGTTTCATCTACCCGGTTCCTCTAACCGATTGGGTATCGAATATTGTCCCTGTTATGAAGAAACAAGGGACAATTAGAGTGTGTGTCGATTATAGGGATGTAAATCAAGCTTGTCCAAAAGACAACTACCCTACACCCTTCATCGACCAGATAATTGATGAATGCGCCGGATGTGAAATCTTTTCATTTATGGATGGATTTTCCGGGTATAATCAAATAAATATCCGCCCACAGGACCAGTCAAAGACTGCATTCATTTGTCCGTGGGGCACATTCGCTTATCGAAAATTACCCTTTGGTTTAAAGAACGCAGGGGCGACGTTTCAGAGGGCAATGAATTATGCCTTCCATGACATCAAGAACATCGTTCAACCATACCTCGACGACCTTCCGGCTCATTCGCGAAAGCGGACTGATCATCCGCAGCATTTAAGAGCGATATTTCTACGTTGCCGACACTACAAGATAAGACTCAATCCGCACAAATGTGTGTTTTGCGTCAGTTCTGGTCGTTTACTTGGCTTTGTAGTCTCTAAGGATGGGATTCGTCTCGACCCTTGCAAGGTTCAGGCAATCATCAATTTGCCTCCACTTTCAAATTTGCTTCAGATTCAGAAACTCCAAGGGAAAGCAAACTTTCTGAGGAGGTTCATTCCAAATTACGCAGAACTTGCTAAAGGTTATACTCGTCTTTTGAAAAAGGATGTACCTTTTGTCTGGGATCAGGTGGCGCAAGCTTCCTTTGACGCTCTGAAAGATTCTCTAGTAAAAGCATCATTAATGTATGCCCCGGACTATCAAAGAGATTTTAACCTGTATCTGGCTGCAGCAGATACGACCATTGCGATGGTTTTAGTTCAAGAAGTCGATGGAATTGAACATCCTATATATTATTTAAGTAAAAACTTGAATGATACAGAAAGCAAATATTCTTATGTTGAAAAACTAGCGCTTGCAGCTGTTCAAGCGATTCAAAGATTTCGACATTATGTCCTCTTTCGGAAAACTACCATTTTATCAGATTGCAACCCCATGACTTATATACTGTCGCGACAGTTGCTGGGGGGAAAATATTCAAAATGGATAGCGATCCTTCAAGAGTTTGATCTGGAATTTGTAAAATCCAAATCAAAGAAAGCTCTAGTTTTCGCAGAATTATTGTGCGATCTCCCATCGTCGTCCAACGATAAAACTTCCGAAGAATCAATCGTGGATGAAAGTTTGTTTCTGATATCTACAAGTAATGAGTGGTATGGAGATATAATCATTTATCTCCAAACCCAAAAGTTCAGGCCTGACACCTCTCACTCAGAACAGAAACGTATACGATACCAAGCAAAAGACTACATGATCGTCGGTGATACGCTTTACCGTCGTGGTATCGATACAGTTCTGAGGAGGTGCCTAACCCATGAGGAGGCCGAAAAAGCCCTGAATGAGTGTCATTCAGGTGCGTGTGGGGGGCATCAATCTGGATATGCAACAGCACAAAAAATTTTACGAGCAGGATACTTCTGGCCAACCATGTTCAAAGATTGCATAACCGCAGTCAGAAGTTGCCATGCTTGTCAAATTTTTGATAGCAAAACCAGAAGACCACCCGCAATTATACAGCCAATAGTTGCTGTTGGGCCTTTCGCCAAATGGGGCATCGATTTCATGACATGTAACCCCACCTCGACTGGGGGGCATGGGTATATTATAGTCACCGTTGACTATTTTACCAAATGGGCCGAGGCGATGCCTACATTAGATAACACTGGTGAAACAGCTGCCCTTTTCTTTTTCAATCATGTAGTCGCCAGGTTCGGCGTACCACAGGCTATAGTTACAGATCATGGATCGCATTTTCGCAATCACATGATGGTTGAATTAGCTGCCAAGCTAGGGCTATCTCACGACAGCTCTACCCCGTATTATCCGCAAGCCAACGGACAAGTTGAAGCAATCAACAAGGTCCTGAAGCGTATGTTGCAAAGGATGATCGGAGTTCACAAAAGAAAGTGGCACCTAATCCTGTACTCAGCCTTGTGGGCCTACCGGACATCGGTAAGAAATGCGACCGGGTTCACACCTTTCCAACTGGTGTACGGTCTGGAAGCAGTCCTACCAATCCAGTGTGAAATCTCGTCTCTTAAACTCGCAATTGATCTCCTCCCCGGAACTTCAGAAGAAGAGGCCCGTTTCTTGGAATTAATCCAATTGGATGAAACCCGTCGTGACACCGCTTTGGCTAACGAAGCCCATAAGAAACGAGTCAAGGCACAGTTCGACAAAAATGTCAAACCCCGTGTCTTCTCAGAAGGTGACTTGGTCTTGCTTTATGACCAAGAATCCGATAAATTGGGAGCAGGTAAATTCAATTCTTTATGGATGGGCCCCTATATTGTTAAACGAGTGTTAGCAAAAGGAGCCTACGAGTTAATGGATTATGACGGAATTCCACTGGCGCAACCCCGTAATGGGTTGTACCTCAAGCGTTACTATGCTTAAATAGTAACCTGTATGCTTTTGTTGTATTTTGTTTTCGCTAAAGTGTTTGTTTTGGTCGAGTAATCCACCTTTTTACATTTATTGCAGATGTCAAACCTTCTGGAGACATGTGTTGGATATGCCGACGGAGCGAGTCATAGTTCGCGGAACCTGTCCTCCGCAGCCTGGGCCATTTTTGATCCAAGCGGCGAGTTAGTAAGTTTCAGAGGTGTATGTATCGGGCAATCAACGAATAACATCGCTGAGTATAGCACGTTGATAGAACTACTCTCTGATGCCATCACCCATGGTATACGCCGACTAATCGTCAGGCTAGACTCACAACTCGTAATACTACAACTCAATGGTATATATTCTGTATGCAACCCAGCTATTTATCGCATGTTCCTAAGGGTTAAGATTTTGGAAAGACAATTTGATTTAATTCAATACCAACATATTTCCAGAAACTTAAACACATTAACCGACTCATTAGCAAACTATGTGTTAGATAGACATTTGCGACATTTATAAAAAGAGACACATCATCAATGTTGTACATATGGATCATATAACTCAACCAGAATAAACCCTGAAAATCAAAATATATATATATATATAAGCTGTTTATCGTTTATACATAATGTTCTGTAACCAAGACAAGAATCGGTCGCATGACCCAAAAACTCAAAATGCTAGGGGGCACCCTAGCCTAGTGATGCTCATGATAGCACGTCACGGCCTGTGCAATCATGCGCAAGAGACGAGTCCATCGTCTAGGCACGCCAGTAGTATGCCGCTGCAACTGTAAAGGTAACTCGTCGATTCGTACATCCGGAATGCCAAGAGTAAGGCTCTCAACCCGCTCCTGCACAGCTGTAAGGGTCTTGGCCATGTCAAGGTCGCGGAGAATAACCCTCCCAGCAGTCTCCCCTGCTGGGGCAACGACTTGCGCTCTCGGGCGAACTGCTGGACGAACAGGACCAACATCTGCATGCGCACATGAGTTTGATTAAAGTCTTGATAGAATAAAGCACGTGGACATTATAAATAAAAACAGTAAACAATGATATGGTCAAAGATTTTACCAATAACGCCCCACTGTTCGCCATCCGGCAGCACCAAGTCCGGATCACCTCGGAAATCCATACCAACATATGGGTACTCGGAATAGACCATCTCCTGACGCTCGAACCACCTGAAGAAGGTATCAGTGAAATAAATCTGAGATTGACCAGCATGCCTAGACATGTGATCAACCCATCTCTGCATGCGTGGCTCGGTAGGAGAAGGCAAGTCGAGTGCGATATACTGAGGCTGCATCAGTGGTATTTTCTCCAAGGCAAAGGTAGTCAGAATAGAACCAAATCCAAAGTTCTTCAGCTTCCCATCCTTTACCTTGTTCAACTGACTTTTCATCTGAAGAAGTACTGCATCACACCAGTTGAATATTTTCGGTTGGAGGCACTCCAAGGCGTGCTGCACATAAGATCTATTGGCAACATGAAGAGATGCGCTATCGGCCATCCTACCAATAGTATACAGAATGGACCTGAGAGATCTGTCAGCAATCTCACGGATAACGACCTTGCCGTCTCTGCTCGGCTGAGATCCTTCCCTACAATACTGGCGGACATAATCTCTCACGGAATCATTCCCTCGGGCCAAACCTGACAAAGAAATGGGAGCACCCCGCCTCGACAAGCCAGTCAAGAAGTAAATGTCTACTACGGTCAGGGGGATAGATTTGCCCCTAATCTGAAATACTTGGTTGATAGGATCCCAAGCATCAAGCATATACTGCAGTAAAGAGATCTGTGCTCTCATACTAGAGATACGGAAGAACTTCAGCAGGCCATAGTTCCGCAACGCGTTCACCGTGACAGGGTCATGGAGGGCAATCATGTCCTCTTCTTCATGTTCTCGTTCTCGCCATGTAAGGGTCATTTTGCTCAAAAGTCCCTGCAAAACAAACAAGAGAAAGAGTAAGATCCTCGATTTGATGAGAAACTAGCAAAATTTTCATCAAAAACTGTGCAACAGAACTATTTTTCTATGCCCAACGCAACTGGCTAGTGTTCCACCTGCATTGAAGGTCAAACTACCTTCACGCAGCTTGACATTCAATGCAGGTTTCAAGTGAACTACCTGCGCTGATGGCAGAGTGCCCTAGCAAAACCCCAGGGGCTCAGGGAGACAGGAAAACAGGCACAGAATGGGAAAAGGAAACCATGAAAAGAAAGAGCTAAGGTTTAGCTCCTACCTGGTCCAGACGGCGCCGAAAATCGTCCGCAGAATCTCCCGGAATCAGCTGATGAAAATCAAGAGGGAAGAGGCACCTCCAAAGCTCCAACAAACCAAGTTCAAGTGAAATGGTAAAATGAGAGGTAAAAACACCTTTTAATTGCTTTTTACGTAGTTCAAAGCGAAATATTAGGGTTCTAATCTCATTTTCAAGCAAATGTTATTCATTTCTAACTAGTTTGATGCAGCAATTGAGGATACAGTACTTTCTTTGAAAAGGGCAAGCTAGTTATGGTAAAAAATCAAAATTTGACCATATATCGAGCAGTTTTAGCACACAGTTCATGCTCATTAAAAAATAAACGCAAGATCCGAGCAGTTTTAGCACATAGTTCATGCTCGTTAAAAAATAAACATAAGATCGAGCAAGTGTTTCAACCTGCGTTTAAGCTCGTTAAAAAATGAACTACCCGGTAAATAACCACTGTGAATGAAATATCATCAGCCATTAAAGCCTTGGTCGTGTTTGCACCGTCACCTCCACTTTTCCATTGGCCGATCATTCACCTCCATATGATTGTTTACCCATTTTGAGGAACAGCTGCGAAGAGTGATTTCACCTAGCCATCCTTGTGACACTGCCGTGATTGGAAAATTCCAACCTGTACCTGGAATCAGCTGCTAACCCTGTTTATCACTCGTTCCTCAAAAGACGAGTCTTCTTTAAGCTCTTTTCAACTGACTCGTAAAATATGAAAAGATTGCCGAGTCCTTGGCCTTCCAGCTCGTTAAAGGGGCAGGAAGTGCTATCCCTCCTCTAGATTTTAATCTTTTTGGACCTGAGGGATTATTGCACAAAAAGATCGAGCGCTTGTTTTGTTTGGCTCGTTAAAACTATCGAAAACTCATCCCTTCTGTATTGTTTTATACTTTTTCGGACTTAAGGGATTAGATGACGAAAAAGGAATTTTGGAGTTAACTTTATGTACCTTTTCAGACTCTCTAAAAATGAAAAGGACCGAGTTATCCTTGTCGTTAGACTCGTTAAAATCACTAAATAGCGACAAACTTGTCTTTAGACGAGAACGAGTTTCACTATCGCTAGGCTCGTTAAAACATAGCGATGGGCTTGCCCGAAGGGCAGGTTATAGAACAAGCATATGTTATCCTCCTCAAGCTTGACAAAAATAAAGAGGTACTGGTCAGCAATGACTGGGGAAAAATTGGGAGAAACTCAAGAAAACTTTGATGGTAGCAAGTCGCTCTTGAACATGACACTTTTCCTCCGTACCACAATCGGGTTGGGTTGTTTCATTCACCGGTCACATCCATGGTCTCACCATACCATCCTTATTTGGGGTAATGCTACCAATCCATCGCATCAGTGTCGCCATATGTTCAAGAGAAGTCGTTCAGAAAAGTCAACCGTGTCCCATCCACTGCCGTACATTATCCTTCATCCTTTCATGACCGCCACCCTGAATCATATGTCACAGATCGTTTTCACCTCCATCAAAATCATTAGCTCCGTTCTGTGTCACTGATGTGGGATTCATTAAGGCCCTCCTTTGACGGATCGCTTCTTGTCGACATCAGCTCATTATCCAAGAAGTTGATCTAGGAACAACCCCTCAGTACTTTGAAGCTTGCATGCCTCAATGGCAAGTTTCTCACTTCCGGTGACAGGTATACATCAATGACCTTCGACCGAAAGATTTTGCGTGGTGTTCGACGCCAAGTCCTTTATTCACACCACGTGAATTGTACTGCAGTACCTTGAGGGTCATTATCATTATCGGTGATTCCTCTCGTGCTTGTTAACGGTTTACCTCATTGACCGGTAATCAAGCGATGTCTTTCCATGTTCGACTTCATAACAATTCTCACATGGATCGACTTGTACTTAGAGTGAAGATCGAACGAGTTTGAAGACCCCAGATCTAGTTTCATCCATCCGGGCTGCGATATATATTCAAGAAAAATAAAGACATTGACATGTACATCATTGCAGCAGATAATCATCCTACTCGAAAGGATGATAATTTCATCAAAATTATCAGTCTACCATCAGACGATTGTCTGTTCTATGTACAGAAAAATGAATTTATAAAGCTGAGCATGGGAATGCCCGCCTCAGCTAGATCATGAAAGCAATATGAAAAATAATGTATTGTATTGTATCTTATTACAGGTCTCCTCCCAGCATTGGATGAACTTCGGATCCCCCTGATAAAGCATTTCACCCGATAAACGGCCTCATACTTTAGGGGGCAGCTGTTATAGACATTTTTGAGCCTTACAGCATTGAGAATGAAATGTCCATAATCTAAGGGATCCAAAGTCCCTAAACATGTTGTTCCTACCCCTAGAGGAACAAGGCTAACAAAACACAGCAATTCACAGAAGTTCTCCACCAGAAACTGCTCAAAAACAAGTCAATTCAGGATCATTTCAGTGACTACACTAGCTGTTTGCGCTGAATGTGAAAGCCAACACTGGCTACCTGCGCTGAATGTCAAAGGCAACACTGGCTACCTGCGCTGAGCGAGAGTGGACATGTGGCAAGTTCATTTCTCAAGGTGTCAGAACCCAGGAAGCTTCCAAAATGACACTTGCCTCAGGGAATTCGACTGGTGATGAGTAAGAGGTTCCAAATCTCCAAGTGGAAGCAAGAACCTCCAAGTGGAATCAAGAACTGACAGAGGGAGAGGACACTAGTCAGATCTCAAGCTGACTCATCCTCTCTCCAAACATCTATATATGGATCTCTCCTCCATGAGATCTAGAGGCTAGAATTTTGTTATTGCAAAGAATTGTTGTTGGTTTGAGATAGGAATCATTGGGTGCTTAATGCTTTGAAAGGGGGTGAAGATAGGAATTCCATTTGCTGGGAAGGAGATGCTGGATTGGAGCCCTCCGGGTTGTATCTCTTCCTGAACCTTGTTATTCATCAATAAAGCTATCTTGGTTTTCTCCTATAGACTGATGTGTCTTTGATGTATGATTGCATTAGTGTATTTGGTTTATTTCTAATCCTAAACTAGTTATGAATGAGAATATCTGTCTTTGTGTAGAGTTCTTCTCTTGTCGCAAGTAGCTGCTCTCTTGTGATCTTGTAGGAACCTGTTGAAGCTGGGCGAGCGAGAAGACAAGTAGCTGTTCTCTTGTGGTCTCTTATGAACCCGTTGAAGCTGGGCAAACAAGAAGACAAGTAGCTGTGAACTCCTGAAGAGAAGAGAGACTGGATCGAAGGACAAACGGAAGACACCGATAAGTCCATTTATCTCTCTTCTTTCTCATTTCATAAAGGAAGAAAACTAGAATAGCTGTCTCTGTTTGTTGCTAAGGCACTGTCACACCTTAGGTGGATAGGATCGTCCTGCATAGGCATTTTTCCCCACAACAAGTAGCAGTGTTCTTGAAGATTGAATTGAGATCCAGGTAGCATCAGGTAAGCATCAAAGAGGAGGATATATATAAGACAACGTTCAGGACCAGGTATTGGAATTATGAGTGTTGTTGTTCCATTCAGCTTAATGAATGCTCGAGCTACATTCATGTGTTTGATGAATAGCATGTTGCATCCATATTTTGATGAGTTTGTTATTTTGTTCATTGATGATGTACTGGTATATTATAAGAATGAGGAAGACTATCCCAAGCACTTAGCAGTAGTGTTGAGGTTGTTGAGAGAGCATCAGTTGTATGCTAAGATCAACAAATACGACTTATTTCATACTCAAGTACATTACTTGGGACATGTTGTCTCCAAGGAAAGTATTGCAGTAGATCCAGAGAAGATAAGGGCCATCATGGATTGGGTAGCTCCTAAGAGTGTGGATGAGGTGAGACCTTTCATGGGTCTGTCTAGCTATTATCGGAGGTTCATCAGGAACTTCTTGTAGATTTCTTATCCCATTACATCATTGCAAAGAAAAGGTAAGAAGTTTGAATGGACTGAAGAGCGTGAGACTAGCATTGAGCAGCTTAAGTAGTTGCTGACACATGCACCAGTACTACAAATTGCAGATCCGGACAAAGAGTTTGTGGTATGCATAGATGTTTGCAAGAGAGGGCTTGGCGGAGTCCTTATGCAAGATGGATAGGTGGTATGTTATGAGTCTTAGAAACTAAACGAGCACGAGCAGAACTACCCCACGCATGATCTTGAGTTAGCAGCAATTGTACATGCACTGAAGATGTGGAGGAATTATCTTCTTGGCAGGTGGTTTGTGCTTATGAGTGATCACATCGGGTTGAGGTATTTGTTTGACCAGCCGAATTTGAATGCCAAACAGGTTATATGGTTGGCCATGATCAGCTGGTTTGATTTCGAGATGAAGTACATCAAAGGAAAGGATAACGGAGTGGAATATGCTCTTAGCACACGGGTACAGGTGAATCACCTAGTAGCTATGAGCTCTTATGGGACAAATTTACAAGATGAGATCTTGCAGGCAGGACAACATGATGTCAGATATATGGAGATTGTGCACAGGTTGCAGCAGAGTACAGGTACAGGTATAGGTACAGGTGATAGTACAGGTACAGGTACAGGTGATGGCATAGGTACATGTATAGGTAGTGGTACAGGTACAGGTGCAGGTGCACAAGGCTTGGATTATTGTCTTACAACAGATGGATTGGTTAGGTTCCAAGACAGGATATATGTGTCAGATGATAGTGATCTCAAGAAGGTGATCTTAAGGGAGTTTCATGTGAAACCATATTCACGTCACCCAGGTTACCAAAAGACACTGACAACAGTGAAGAGATCTTACTATTGGCCAAACTTGAAGAGGGATGTAGCAGAGTTTGTGGCTAGATGTTTTGATTGTCAGTGAGTGAAAGCAGAGTGTAACAATCCAGGTTGATTTATATAGGTGATCGTGATTCCGGAACGGAAATGGTAGTTTATTTTCACAAACTTCATGATAGGGTTGATGATGCTAGTGAAACACCATGATTCCATCATGGTCAATTTGGACAGGTTAACAGAGGTTGCACACTTCATTCCCATGAAGTCTACATTTTCAACTAGTGATATGGCATATGTATTCTTCAAATATGTGGTTTGACTACACGATGTTCTAAAGAAGATTGTATCAGACAGGGAAGCGAAGTTGACTTCCAAGTTTTGGAAGGAGTTATTTGAAGGTTTGGGCATAGTGTTGTCCTTCAGCACAACTTATCACCAACAGAAAGATGGACATATGGAGAGGGTCAACAAGATATTAGAGGGCATGTTAAGGATGTATGTGATGCATCAACAATGGAAATGGGAAGAGTAACTCCCTTTGGTTGGGTTTTAATGCAACAACGATTATCAAGAGTCACTGAGGATGAGTCCTTTTGAAGCATTATATGGGTGGAGTTGTAACACTCCTATCAGTTGGAGTGATATGATTAACAAGGTGTTTATTGGACCATATATGTTGGAACACATGGAACATGAAATGCGGGTAATAAAGAAGAATCCAAAGGTAGCACAGGATAGGCAGAAGAGTTATTCAGAAAGGAACAGATTGTTCAAGGATTTCCGAGTTGGGGAACAAGTATACTTGCACATCAAAGCGATGAATATCTCCTCGCAGAATAGCTCATGTGTCTAGCTAGCACCATGGTTTTGTGGACCCTTCAGTATCATTGAGAGGATTGGGCCTGTTGTCACACAAAGTCTCTATGCACTGCGACAATGCTCAAAGTAAGGGTTGCCACTCTAATCCTTGCTCACTCCATTTAGACTCTCTCCTAGACATGTCAAGGGGGGTAGTCCCTTGGTTGAATGAATGAGGATATGACATGGAACACAGGCTGTAGGAGACTTAAGGATGAGCAACTTGATGAATGTGAAACAAGTATTGGTTAACCGAGATGGATAGATATAACAATTAAGCAAATAAGACACAACCACAAGATAGAAATGATTTTCAGACCAATGCCTTAATGTTAAGTTAACCATCCGTTTTATTAACATTGCCAACCATTGAAAAATGATCGCCGATGGATGTTTAACTTGGGAGCGATCGGGAGAGCTAGGGTTCTGAGGAAGAAACCCTTGACGGCGCCGACAGCATAGAGGTAAGCGTTCAGGCTCTGCATAGGACTCTCTGCAGCGTGACAGCGCTGAAGGGGATCAGCGAAGGACAATGGTTACGCCTCAGGGGGGGGCGTCAAAGCCCTCCCCCTCACTGCACAGCCCAGAGCCTGAGGTCATCTTTGGATCAGTTGATCCGGACATTCTCAGCAAAGGGAAAAAGCAACAAGGAAATGACAATGATCCACCAGAAGAACAAGAAACTCAGGGGAACAACCCGAAGGTCACTTCCTCTACCTGCCGACCTGTAGCCAAAGAAAGGCCGCGAATAGAACTGCCCGGAGATAAGATCGACAGAAGGATAGAGTTTATGAAAGATCATGCTATCATTGGAAAATTCATAGGGTTTTGGCCAACTGAGAGAGCCTTAAATGGCTGGATTGCGGCAAAATGGAAACCTAAGGGAGATGTCACTCTCCAGCTTGGACCGAAGGGCTTCTTTACCGCCATCTTTTTTTGCCTAGAGGACAAATACAGGATCCTAGGGGGAGGACCATATTTCTTCAACTCGGCAGGTCTCTACATGAGGGATTGGATGCCCAGATTCAACCCTGACAAGGAAGATCTCACTTGGGCACCAGTATGGATCCGATTATACTCACTCCCCGATGAATACTGGGAAGAAGATTGTCTAAAGGGCATAGGAAACGGAGTGGGAGAATACATCAGGGCAGCAGAAGAAACCAAATCCCGGAAGTATATCTCCTATGCAAGAATATGTGTCTTTATCCGTCTGAATGAAGCTTTACTAGAGTCTGTTACCCTTGCCCATCGCGACGAGGAGTGGATCCAGCCTCTTGATTATGAGCATGTGCCTTTCAGGTGCAGAAGATGCCATGCGCTGGGGCATCTGTTTAGGGACTGCCCTCTCAATGCCAAAGCCAACTCCTCTGATCCTTCTGCATCCCCATCTCAGGATGGTTTCACCAAAGTCCCCAGTCGGAAGCGCTCGCATAAAAAGCCTCAGAATGGGTCCAAACCCCAGCCTACCAAACCCCATCATCCCGCTTCCAAGAATAGCTTTGACATTCTAGGCGATTTCTCAGATGATTGACACTGACAATATCCATGACAATCTTCCATGCACGCCCCCTCCCACCCATCCCCCCCCATCCCCCCCCCCCCCCCCCCCCCCCCCCCAAGTCTCAGTCTCCCATTATCATCCCAACCATCCTTAGCAGGATTCCGAAAGACTCGGCGGAGATCCCCAAGGAAATGGAGGTGGATGGGAAGATAATCCCCCCGCAGGACTCAGAGACCAATCAAGAGGAAACCAGTCAAGTACAAAAAATGGAGGAAGAGCCAGAAAGCATAGATCTACATGGTCTGGACATTATAGAACTGGAAATAGCTTGCAAGAAAAAAGCATATGAATCCATCTCTGAGACAGATCTAGAAAAGTTGGAAGTGGTCATCTCCAGAGCTTTCCACCAACACCAACTAGGTATACAACCTGGTAGCACTTGGGATGGCAGCCTGCGTCCAAAGGATTCCAAAAAAAGAGGGCGGAAGACAGATCTCCAGAGAACAATAGAGATTGGAAAAATCCTGGTGGATTCCGGTAGATATGCGAAGCTGACGAAGTATTACAGTCCTGCCCAAACTAGTTGAACCATGAAGCTTGTATCCTGGAATTTAAGAGGGCTTAATAGCCCCGGAAAACTCAGGATGTTAAAAAACATGATCAAGATGGAAAAACCGCAGATGTGTTTCCTCTAGGAAACCAAATGCAATAGTACTACGCTGGGTCGCATACTCTCAAAAGCCTGGCCAGGATGCAGATCTGTTGCTGTAGATGCCACGGGAGCTTCTGGTGGGCTTGCGATAGCATGGAACACCCAAGCTGTATCTCTCACAGATTTCCACGCCTCCCATCACCTCATACAGGCTGCCTTTCACATTCTAGGCACCAACATTCATGGTAACCTATCCAATGTCTATTTTCCGCAGGATATTGGAAGTAAAAGTGCGCTCCTTGATACCATTGAAGCACTAAGCACAAATAGGCAACATCCACTTTGGATTGTGGTAGGGGACTTCAATATGATAACCAAAATAGAGGATAAGACAGGAGGGAGAACCAGATTGGAACCAGAAGTAGATCGCTTCAAGGACTTCATCCGAAACGCCTCTCTCATAGATATGCCATTCTGTAATGGTACCTTCACCTGGAGCAATCGCAGAGGTGGCAAGCATCAGATTGCTTCTAAACTAGATCGCTTTCTAATCTCGGATAATGCGGTGCATCTCGGAGGTGATCTCACTGCTGCAATTTTGGCCCATACTGGGTCGGATCACTGGCCGATCGCTTTGCAATGGCAGCGACCAGGGGATCGAACCAAAAGACCTTTCCGTTTCGAGGGATTTTGGCTTACACATCCTGCATTCAAGGACTTCGTCAGAACCATATGGGCCTCCTTCATCCCACCAGAGGGTTCAAAAATGTACCAGCTTCAGCAGAAGTTGCGGTTTTTAAAAAGTCACCTAAAACGCTGGAATAGGGAGACCTTTGGGAACATATTTGAGGCGCAACAGGAGCTAAATCAGGAACTGAAGGATCTCCACCAGAAAATAATTAATAAAGGGCACACGGAGGCAACCTTGGATCAAGAACGGTACATACACAATCAGCTTGAAGAAAGGAGAAAACAGGAGGAAATTTATTGGAGGCAAAAGTCAAGGGTCAGGTGGCTAAAGGAAGGAGAGCGCAACACCAAGTTCTTCCACAGAACTACAGTGCAGAGAAGAATGCATAATAATATTCCTTTCATCCAGAACCAAGAGGGGGCAAAAGTTGAGGAGCATGAGGAAATAGAAAAGATCCTCCTCAATCATTTCCAGCAGGTACACCAAGAGCAGGCAATGGATCGGCAGCGGGCGATTGGAAAAATAACCAGCGATATACCTAATCTTGTCACAGAGGAACACAATGAGCTACTCATGCGCCCTATTCTTACCCAGGAAGTAGATGAGGCAATGGCGCAGCTCAAAGAAGGTAAGGCCCCTGGCCCAGATGGTTTCACAACCACGTTTTTTCATGCTTTTTGGGATTTGATTAAAATGGAGGTTTGGCAGATAGTAGAGGAATACAGGGCTCTGCGCTGGCTTCTCCCCTCCCTCAACTCCACATTCATTACTCTCATCCCCAAAGAGGAGAACTCCATTACACCTGATAAGTTCAGGCCCATTGCTCTCTGCAACATCATTTATAAAGTCATATCCAAAGTCATTGCTAATAGGTTAAAACCTCTTCTACCCATGCTCATCTCTCCGGAGCAGTCGGGTTATGTCGAAGGCAGACAAATAATGGACGGCATTATCCTCATGCATGAAATCATTCATTCGCTCAAACATTCCAAGCAAGCTGGTATGTTACTCAAGCTAGATCTCTCTAAAGCTTTCGACAAGCTCAGCTGGTCCTATATTCAACATATGTTGAAAGCTTTTGGCTTTTGTTCCACATGGGTTCGTTGGATCATGAGCCTTATCACTTCCACTCATTTCTCCATCCTTGTCAATGGTATTCCCTCCCGCCCATTCAAGCCCTCCCGAGGCATAAGACAAGGGGACCCCCTCTCCCCTTTCCTATTTGTGCTTATGGCTGAAGGACTTGGTAGACACATCAAGCATGCCCTCCATTCTCATCAGCTCAGAGGAATCTCTATCCACAATTCCCCTGCCTCCTCTCATCAGCAATTTGTTGATGACACCATGCTTTATGGCTACCCCTCGGTTCAGGAAGCCTCTTGTTTGAAATCCCTGCTCAACGATTTCTCTGAAGCCTCTGGCACCCAGGTCAACTGCTCCAAATCACAAATCTTCTTCTTCCACACCCCTCCGTCGGTTAAATCTGCTGTTTCCCGTATCCTAGGCTTCCACACAGCCTCTCTCCCATCCACTTACCTTGGAGCTCCCCTCACTGCCTCGGCCTTAAAGCAGCCTGCATGGCGCATCCTTCTAGAGAAGCTCGATTCAAAACTCAATCTATGGACTCACCGCTCTCTCAATCTAGCTAGTCGGGTGGTGCTTATTAAGTCCATCCTCCAAGCCATGCCTCTCTATCTTTTTTCTATCCTGGCTGCACCAAAGTGGGTATTAAAAAGGTTGAGGAATCTGCAGCGTGACTTTTTGTGGGGAAGCTCAGCCACTAACCGCAAATGGGCACTTGTGAAATGGGATACTGTCTGCATGCCCAAAATCAAAGGCGGCATTGGACTGAGAGATCCTGAGTACAGCAATACCATCATGAACGCCAAGATCTGGTGGCAATGGGTGACTAATCCAGATAAGCTATGGGCTAAAATATGGACCGCCAAATATGCCAACAACAGGCCCCAAGTAGAGCTCATTAGACTCACACCCACAGACAAAGGGTCGCTAATCTGGAATGCCGCCAAGCAGCATCATCAGCTCATTCAAAAGCATAGCTTTTGGGAAATTAGGAATGGTCACATTGCTCGATTCTGGAATGACGCTTGGAACCAATTGCCCAAACTCTCGAGTGTTCTTCCTCCAGTGATAATTCCGAACAGGCAGGAGCAGCAGCAGGCAACTGTCCATCAATTCTGGACACAGGAAACGGAAAATGGGTTCAGGAAATGGCGACCGAGCAATCAGATAACCAGTAACACAAACACTCAGGAAGTAGTAGAACTTGAGAACGAGTTAAGGAAGAGAAGTATCCGGTATGAGGACAGTGATGACATACTCAGATGGGGCTATCTACCTAAAGGATCCTACTCCACCTCCGAGGCCTACAATCTCATAGGCGACTTCCCCAATAGGCCGGATCCTCTCTGGGGGAGAATTTGGAGCTTCAAAGCATGGCCCAAAATCTCCCACTTCCTCTGGATGGTAGGACACAAAAAGATTCTCACTTGGGACAGGCTAAGGAGACGCAACTTCCAAGGTCCCTCGATATGTCACAATTGCTTTCAAAACGAGGAAACCTTGCAGCATCTCCTGGATACATGCTCACTCGCCAATCAGCTATGGGAAAAGGTTAGCTTCAGATGCCAAAAAAGGTGCAAAGGAGATGGCGATATCATTGATACCATCCGACAGTGGTCGAAAAGCCCCTATGGCTGTGAGATACTCAATCACCTTTGGAACATCATCCCGGGCACAGTATTATGGAACATTTGGAAGGAAAGGAATAGGCGCATATTTAAAAACCAGAGCTCTCCCATTGAGGAAATCTGGAGCAGATTGCATGGCAATCTCAGAGAAACCATGCTTCTTCGATCATGGACAAAAGAGGATCTCCCTACCACAGACAATGAGAAAAATATCCTCGACAATTGGAAGCTGCAGCTGCCTCAAGAGTATGCCATGCATCAGACAACGAATTGCAACATCAAGGAAAACAGCAGCTGGACTGCCCCTCCCAACAACTCATACAAACTCAACTTTGATGGAGCCTCCAAAGGCAATCCTGGACCAGCAGGATTTGGAGGTATTATTCGAAATCACAAAGGCACCCCCCTGCAGATCTACTTCGGCAATATCGGATGGGACACCAATAACTCAGCCGAGTTGGAGGGACTCTGGCAAGGGCTCTCATTAGCCAGGAGACTCAATCTTCAACCTCTGATGGTGGAAGGCGATTCCCAGATCCTCATCAACATGGCCACGCGCATTCAGAATGGCTCTCAAGCCAGAAAAGTTGCTGACAGCTGGAGACTAGAAGCAAGGCTAAACAACATCGCTCATGAGATGCGCAATCACAGGGCCCTCTCCTTTCATCACACAAGAAGAGAAGGCAACAAGATTGCTGATCTCCTAGCCAATATTGGGGTAGAAAGTAACCAAACCCTCCTATCAGGTAATTTGGACATCATCCCAAGCAATCAACAGACTCAGGACTGTGAGAGTCTTCTCCAAAGCGACGCTGAATCCCCGGATGCGGGTGATGGAACGTCAGACAGGGACGAGCCACATGCCCAGCATGTGCCGCCCCGTGCTAACAACACAGCGTAATGGTTTTCCGCCGTCAAGGGATATGGTTCAGCTGCCCGAGCTCTTGGCATTCAATGCCGAGCAGGGTGAAGCGATGGGGAGGCAGGACGCAGTTATTGCATGCTCTTATCGAGGGAATGATGCGAGTCTTCAAGGGGAAGGCGGAGCACTACAAGTTCATTGGTATGGTGAGGTAGGGGTGGTGCAGGCTCAGAAGGAATCTGGACGGGTGGGCGCTCTACCACCTCACAACGCAGTCACAGTATACCGTCGCTGCAACTCAGGCGAATGCCTCAGGTGGGAGTGGCACTCTCAGGGAAATTGGGGTAAATTGGAGGCGAGGAGTGAAGATACCCACTCGGGCAAAGTCCGCTCTGAGGCTGTTATTCCTGTGCGTGGTCTGTGGCAAAGTCCGCTCTGTGTTTGTTCTTACGATTCATTTCAGATACTGCAATCCTTTAGTAGTCTCCACGGGGACCTCAAAACCACGAGAACGGTCCTGGAACAAGAGGAGGGCAGCGGGGAGTCTATGGCAAAATTGCGAGAAAGGCAACTGAGCAGAAGGGGACCTGGGCGAGGTGCATCCTCACGCCCCCCTGCAGCAGATGAGCACCATCACTGCTGCTGCTGCTACTGCCACAGGAGGGCGAGAGCCACACCAATTCAGGCCGGGCAGTTCATGGAGGTTGGCAGCTCAAGTGAAGGAGAGCAAGTGCTTCCAGCATTCGGCTCAGTCGTTTTCACCTTGGGCAGCTCGAAGGATAATGCGAGTATCAGTGCTCATATCTCTGTTCTCTTTACTAAGGCTCCTGAAGGAAATGAAGGTGGAAAGCAACCAGTTTCGGCTGAGCCACTTCCAGAAGGCATTGGTGAGGAAAGTCCAGTGCTGCAGCCACCAATCGAAGCTGGCACCTCTGGGAAAGAGATCCAGCAAGCCCCTTCCCATCCTCCGGAGCTGGAACCTCAGGACATTGCAAAGGATCCTATGGACATGTGGGCAGGGGTCCCTGAAGGCCAAGGTTGGAGCTACATCATTGAGGAAGAGCCCGAAGACTGATCCCCAGAAGCACTCTCCGGCATACTCCTTTCTCTCTCGGCTCTGGTCTAAGTCAAAGGTCTCAGCGGGTATTTGGGTTCTGCTCGTTACTGTGTTTGTTAATTTTCAGTTCTTAATATTGTCATATTTATGTCAGTCACGCGTCTGGACAAGGTTCACTGTAAGTTTTTTGATGGAAGCCCCTGCGTGGGCTGTCTCATTACTGTTTAGCTCAATGTTGTTCCATGTTCTGGTATAGTCAGGTCATTTTGGTCTTTTTCTTTAGTATGCTTTGGAGGAGTTTTGGTAAGTCCTGTAGGTGCTGCCCCTGCGAGGGAGCATTTTTTGTCAAGCTAAGCTATCCAAGGTGCCACAGCTGGCTCTGGATGGCCTATCTCTCTGCATGTAAAGTTTACCTGTAAATATTATATAATAGACTAGATAGTTTTTACCGAGAAAAAAAAAATGTTAAGTTAACCATAAACCAAATAAACACAAGTTATTCAGAGAAATTTGTAAATGTAATAAAAGTGATGATCATGAACAATTATATCAAAACCTTATCATGAAAAAATATTCTAGCAATTAAATTTTGAAAAATTTAAATACCATGAAGAACCATGAAATTCAAATGTTAAGCAATTCACAGTCCTAGAATTAAAGTGGTTTTCTTTAATGACCTAGATCTAGCAAATTTGTTAATTTTCCTATAGTTAGATATGATTTTAGGCTTGCTTGACAATATAGAAATCAATACCAAAAAATTTTCCTTTTAAATTTTCAAAGTAAAAAACCCTTAACACAAATAGAAAACCAAGACTTAACCTTAGATTAAAAATTTAAATTTTTCCTTAGGCAATTTGTTTTTTATGTGCTAAGCTAATTTAATGTGGCAAATGATAAGTTAAAATTTTTTAATGGGCCAAAGGCCACATAAAAATTTAAGATTTCTTAATTGGAAAAATATTCTTTTGATTTAAATTTTTCTAAACATTGAAGTCGCATTAAAAGAAAATCGAAATGAAATTTTATTTTTTTTATTTTTTTAGATTAGATTTTTGAACAAAATTAAAATTTAAATAAATAAAAAGAAAAAGAAAAAAAATGAGAAGTAACAAAAAAAAAAATCAAGTCAAATTTGTTTAAAAAAGAAAAGGGTCAAAACCTCATCAAAAGAAAAAAGAAAAAAGTAAAAAAAAAAAAAGAAATTGAATGGAAGTTTGCCTTGCAGGTTTCCTCAACAGCAGAGGATGTCAGCGAGGAGATTCAAGGAGGAGGAACAGGTAGTGATGGAGGGATGGATGCAAAGTATCTGGAAACGATGGAGAGTCGTGGGTTAGGGAGGGATGAGGGAGAAGTTAGGAATGCAGAAAAGAGAAGTCGTGGAGGAAGAAGACAGGGACGTGGGTTAAGGATATGATTACAGGGATGGGGGAATACTGTGTTTTGAGGAGGGGTTTGCAAGTTAAGCAGTGAGGAGGAGCCACAGGAACCACATAGGAGAGAGTAGAGGAAATGTCAGAGGGCACGGGGATGTTGCAGGTTGAGGGAGGAGTTATGCCAACGAAGACACGAGGAGGAGGGAGCAAAAATTGCAGCAGACAGAGCTCAGATTTCAAAAAGAAATGGAAAACCCCACATAGCAGAGAAAAGAGAGGCTTCCATGAAATAAATGGTAGCCTCAAAAACCCCAGAACAAACCCATAAAAATTGAATTTCACACCAATATATGTTTTGCTTCAGATTTCTTTTCAGGAGAAACTCATAAAATCCACAGATAAAATTTTTTCAAATCATCGAATTGTAAAATGAATAATGCCCTACAAAATGATATTGAGGTCAGATCTTACACTCTAGGGCCTAGATTTGGCTTCAAATAAAATTCTCATTTCAGTTATGTACTTATAATAATAGAAACAAAACATCTAGAACCCAATATACAAATAAAATTGAAAACCCCCAAAAACCCATGTTAGAGAAATACAATAATTACAAGCTGAAGGCTCTAAGTAGTCAGATCTATCATTACGCAAAAAATGAATTAAAAATAAATAAAAAAAATTAAAAGGAGGTGCTAACTCGAAACCCTTTGGCATCACAAATAAAAAAAAATCTTATCATAAGCTTGGAGTTAATTTAGCTGAGCTCTTTAGGAAATACAAATCGGAAGTTCGTTGGTCCAAAAGAAAACTTCCCCTAATGCCCATTGATCTAACCCAATATTTCTCTACAAAACTCGATTCAACCATTAAAAATAGAGTGAGAAAATAATAATTAAATTCATACAAATAGATATACCTTCTATTATGTTCAAAATTTAAATTATTATTCAAACCCCAGCAACTGAGCAAGATACATGTACTCAAATCACTCTTCAGAAGTTATCGTCAATGGCTTTAGAAAAAAATATGCATGAAATAAAACATCTTACAACATTCCCATGAAAAGTAACACCACTAGAATTTAACCCCGAAGTCTTTCTTTATTATCCAACAAAAAATATTACATCAGAGCTTCTTGTTAGGCACACGACTCATAGATCAGATAGATCAACTAAAAAATTACCTCCCATTTAAAGATTAATCCTCCAACGGCTAGTTCGAGTGATCCTTGTCAAAGCAATCTCGACCATTGATAAAGATCAAAATTTCTTTTAACCTCATTCGTCGAAATATTTAAATTTTGTGTAAATTCATTTTTTTAAATACATTTTAATTAACTCAAAAATAGAAACTTTGAGTTAATTTCCCTAAAACTTTGACTTTGACTTAACCCCCAGGGATCAAAGTTTTAAAATTTATCAAAATAATTAATTTACCTTAGTCCCGGGACCTTTTAAAATTTAATTTTTTAGGACCGACGAATTTTGCCTTTGGAGAATTTAAATTTACCTAAGACTTAGAATTAATTAAATTTCTGGCTTAGGATTTTAATTAATTTTAGGCCAGAAAATTTAATTAATTAACCTATGAGGGATAAATTATTTTTCCAACCCTCAAGGCACTTTACATCATTATTTACATATTTTTTACATCATAAGGGGGAAAACCCATTTGTAATAGACCCTCACATATTACCCATTTCTACGACACAAGTATAATGCATAGACTCGATCTAGAACACTAGGACTTGCATAAGATCCTAGGGATAAAATCCATTCCAGGTTTGGGGTAAGACTAGAGGGAAAAAATATGTCGATCATTTGAAAATGAATCAGTGAGATGAAAAACCTCCTAGAATGGCGATCGTCACTACAAAGGTAGGTTTACCTAGGTCGTTACATACATGACATGGGTATGCTGATATTATTTAGATTATACACATGCAGTATGGGTTTACATAACATCTTGGAAGTCACGCTGACGATGGTTGTTGGACAGCACAGACACATCTATCAGGCGCTATCCCTTTTGCGAAAAAAAAGGGTGTACTACTATGGTTCGTTGAAAGGTAGTGGTCAACATCTGGCTCTACTTGGGGACATGTTGTTGCACCGGAGGAATGTGAGAATCCAAAATCTGCATCCATGCAACACACAAAATAACATAAGTAGCATCCATCCAAAAATCTTCGTATAATATTAAGCACATGAAAGATATAAGCTCTTCATTTATTAACTATCCTAATAACTTGAAAAACATAAATCTACCTACAAAATAAAATACTGAAATAAAAGGGCGTAGGGATAGGAATACAATACAAAGGATGCCCCATGGCATTAGATGCATTCAATGTAGTGCATTCTAAGCATTTTCCTACTTTCAGGCAAATTTGTAGGCTGCTTTTCAGATGTTGCATGTTCAATCGTGCATATGGTAGGACTCTTCCCTCTCTGAAAATTAAGCTATTTGGATCGGTCTTCCACAAAATTTATCTAAAAACCATGAAACTTATCCAAATTATTTAGAAAATGCATACCATGTGTTTCATTATCAAAGGCCTTCCCATGTTCATATTTATCTAGGATAAAAGGTTTAAAAATTATATCCGTCTTAGTTTTATCTTCAATTAATAATTTATCGGACAACTGCATGGTAGAAGCAATAACGACTAACTCATCAGCAAAGAAATTTTTTTCTCTTCAGATAGCTTCAAGATTGATGGCATCAAAATACTCAATGGTATCCCACACAATATTTCTATACTTTTTTAATATTTGATTTTTACATGTAAATTTATTTTTGATTGGCATGATAACTAAATCTGAATCACCCTTGATACTCAGCAATTTGACTTTCAAAGTTTTTTCCATTTCAATACCCAAAAACAAGGCTTCATGTTCAACCACATTACTGCTTCCTTCAAATTCTAATCAATAGGAAAATTTGAAAATATGACCAAGGGGAGATTTCAAGGCAATTCCTCCACCTTTACCATGCCTAGATGTTGCACCATCAAAGTACAAATGCCAAACTTTATTTTTTATGTCACCCTCTTTTTTATCAAATTTGACCTCTATGGGAATGATTGAACTATATAAAATAGCATGATTCCTAGGGTCTGGTCGTTCACATATTATCTCATTATGGGAACTTTTAGGATCTTCGACATGGAACCTCCTTTCAGGCTCTCTGTTTAATTTAAGAAATCTTTGACCATTAGGGGAAGGAATCATAGCATATGAACAGTTCATTTGAATGCTTCCTCCTAAATCAGTTTCCCATTTTCTAGAAAACAACATACCCCAAGCATCAAGAACATCAACCACAACTATGTCCATGACAATCATGATATCAGGGTACACAGACAGATGGACTTGTAAGTACTTAATTAACCCATGAACTTCAATTTTCTTCGAATCCATGGCACATATGTTGTAGTAAGGCCTAGATATCCTTAAATTAAGTTGTTCCATGACTCTCTTAGTCATCACACAAGTAGAAGCACCAAAGTAAGGAATGCAATTATATAACCGATAATTATTAACAAGTAAAGTAATGCAAGAAGGAGAATTCCATTTGTTATCGAATTCCATACTTTTCAAATACACGGGAGCACCTCGATAGAAATCCTCAGGAGTTTCCTCTTGAGTTGCAATCACCTGGGTACTTCCAATAGCACTTAGTAACTTGGTGTTCTGGGAGGGGATCTTCACTACTTTGTTGACATGAACCAAAATTTAGAGTTATTAAACCAACCTCCTAAATCAATATTCTTACCAGAAGCTGAGCCAATGTTAAGACTTTGAGAATTAGCTTGATTATCATTTTTACTTCTTCTCTGATAAGTTAACCCCTTGTCCTTAGCAATTTCAAGAACTCCTCAGGAGGAGGCTCCTCACTAAGAATTTTAACCAATACATCAGTTTCTTGACAAATGTTATTAATGTTGTATGAAGATATAAAAGGTCTGACGGGTTGACTATTTCCCTTAACCTCTTCCCAATTTTTCTGTGATAGATGATATTCTTTACCAACCACGTTTATGGGGTTACTTGTCCCAAGCATCCCATGGTGCATGATTATCTTGATAACAGGGCAAGTAGCTTCTTCATGAAGCTCATCATAGTCCCTATAGTAAGGCGAGGTATCCTCATCAAGATTATTAGTTTCAATAGGATTGGGAGGGCTATGCTCACTAGTTTGACCTTTTTTCTTCCAATTACTATGATTATTATTACTATTCTGACCCCTAGGTTGAGGATTTTGCATTTCATCTCTTTCCATTTGAATCAACCTAGATTTTAATGTAGTTATTTCTTTAGCATGATCAACAATCATCCTAGTTTCATTTAAATCCATATTTTCTACCTTCTTAAGCAATTTTTGCATAGATTGTTCTTCAAATTCCTTTTATTTCCCTTTAGGTTCATTTAACTTAACAAAAAATCTATAAAACCCAAGAATCTCAGATTTACCAGAAGCCTTCTTATCCTTTTCCATCCCTTTAGATGTTATTTGACAAGCCTTGTAGTCACCAAGCTTGGACCTCCTTAATTCATAAGAAGTGTCAAGATTATAAGCATCGAGATAATATTATAGAAGGATTTTATCACTTGGTTTGTAATCAACACATATCTCTTTAAGCATACCATTAAACCTTTTATTAAATTCTTCACACATCTCATTTTCTTTCTTTTTAATGACGCTAATGGATTTTGCTAAAAATCAATCTTCCTTCTTATCACCAAATTTCTCTTTAAAAAGAATTAATGAGGGAATCAAATGAATCAAAACTATCGTCGACCCTATCCCTAAACCATTCCATAACATCATTTTCTAAAGTCATGACAAATCATTTCATTTGTACATCCTCATATTTATGAGCATAAGCAAATTTAGACCACTGGGTTTGAAAAACATACAAATGATTTCCAAGAGATTTGCATTATTTCCTTGAAAAGCGGGCAACATGTCTAGACCATTATTAGGAAGTTCATGGGGATAACCTTGGATGTTAGCAAAGTTGAAAGGAGCGTATATATTCGTGATGTCCGGAACGGGAGGATTAAAGAAGAGTGAATGGATGTAAGAGAGAGATTCCTAGCTAAGATTGTCAAGGAGTGTATGAGAATAGAGCTTGTGTATCCAACTCTTAGAGCCTTTTCAAGATCAGGATCAGGATTATGCAAGCTACTTGGATTCCTCCTAGTACACATCCCTGTAGAAGATGAAGTGGAGTCTCCACTCGGACAAAAATCTAACTTAGACACTAGAGATGAACAAAAAATGATATGAGGAAAATGAGAGCAAGACAAATGGGTGAAGATGAAAAGGATAAAATGATGAGAAGAGATTAAGAGGACCAAGGACAGAAAAACTTTGACCCTAACAACAACATGAAAAAATGTTTTGTCGTTTGGGGGCCAATGAAAAAGATGAAATGAGAAGATGAAAGATAAAGAGTAAATATGAATGTCGTAAAGCCAAGGCCCAATAAATTGATCCCTAGAATCAGTGCCAAAAATGTTGTCACATAAAGTGTCTAGGCACCATGACAACACTCAGAGTAAGGGTTGTCACTCTAATCCTTACTTGCTCTATTTAGAATCTCTCCTAGACAAGTCAAGGGGGGTAGTCCCTAGGGTGAATGAATGAGGATAATCTATGGAACAAAGGCTCTAGGAGAATTAAGGATGAGAGAATTGATGAATGTGAAACAATTCCTCGTTAATCGAGATGGATAGATCTAACAATTAAGAAAAATTAAAGACAACCACAAGATAGAAATTATTTTCAGCCAAGTGCCTTAATGTTCAGTTGACCATAAACCAAATAAAAACAAGTTATTCAGAGAAATTTGTAAAAGTAATAGAATTGATGATCATGAACAATTATATCAAAACCTTAGCATGCAAAAATATTCTAGCAATTAAATTTTGAAAATTTTAAATGCCATGAAGAACCATGAAATTTAAACGCTAAGCAATTCACAATCCCAAAATTAAAATGATTTTCTTTAATGACCCAGATCTAGCAAATTTGTTAATTTTCCTATAGTCAATCTTTAGATTTGATTTTAAGCCTTCTCGACAATAGATAAATCAATACCACAAAATTTTCCTTTTAAATTTTCAAAGTCAAAAACCCTTAATAGAAATAAAAAACGAAGATTGAAGCTCAGATTAAAAATTTAAAGTTTTCCTTAGGCAATTTTTTTTTATGTGCTAAGTTTTATAAGAAAATTTAATGTGGCAAATGATAAGTTAAAATTTTTTAATGGGCCAAAGGCTACATAAAAATTTAAGATTTTTTAATGTGAAAATTTTTCTATTGATTTAAATTTTTCTAAACATTAAAGTCACATTTAAAAAAAACGAAATAAATTTTTTATTTTTATTTTCTTAGATTAGATTTTTGAACAAAATCAAAATCAAAAAATAAAAGGAAAAAAATGAGAAGTAACAAAAAACAAAAATAAATTTGAATTTGTTTAAAAAATAAAAAGGTCTAACCCTAACCAAAAGACAAAAGGTATAAGTAAAAAAAAATGAAATTGAATGGAAGTTTGGCTTGCAGGTTTTCTTGATGATGCAAGATGGTAGTGAGGAGCTTCAAGGAGGAGGATGTTAGGATATTCCGACACATAGGAAATAGTTAAGTATAACTTGGTCTAGTGTAGAGTTAGGTAAAGTGTGTTTCTTTACTATGTACATTTGTAACTTACAATCCGACAGTCACGATATGTTCTAGACAGGAAGTGATCCGACGGTTCATTCTCTCCTCGGTATTATCGACACTTGATCCATGGTTTAACACCCAATTGGTCCATGATATCTATTTAAAGAGCATGGAGGGTCATTTGTAGGGTAACCATTCATGAGAGAAGCTTATGTAAATTTTCATTCTTTTATTAATAAATTGCCTCAAGTGGCCACGTTGGCTCAGGCAGTGGACTGTTTCCCTCTTTGAGGGTTTTAACCATGTCAAGAATACTGGTGTATTGATCTGTGATCTGTTTGTGAGCGGTGTCCTTTGGTCTTCTATCTGAGGAACTTACCCTATAAACTCCTACATAGGAACAGGAAGTGATGGAGGGATGGACGAGAAGGAGCTGGCACGAGAAGAAGCTGGCAGCAATGGAGGGTCGAGGGTTAGGGAGGGACAAGGCAGTAGATTGGAATGCATAAAAGAGAAGTTGCGGAGGAAGAAGACAGGGTCACAAGTTAAGGATATGATTGCAGGGATGGGGGAAGACTATGTTTTGAGGAACGACTTGAAGGTTAAGTAGAAAGGAGGATCCATGGGCACCATGCAGGAGAGAGTAGAGGAAATTTTTGAGGGTGTGGGGATGCTGCAAGTTGAGTGAGGACTTCTGCCAGCAAAGGAACAAGGAGGAGGGACTGAAAATTGCAGGAGATAAAGCTCGGATTTCGAAAAGAAATGGAAAACCCAGGCAACAGAGAAAAGAGAGGCTTCTAGGCAGCCAATTGTAGCCTCAAAAACCCTAAAACAAACCCAAAAAAAAGTCAATTTCACACCAATATATCTTTTGCTTCAGATTTCTTTTCAGGAGAAACTCATAAAATCCACAGATTTAAATTTTTCAAACCCTCGAACTGTAAAAAGAATAATGCCCCTACAAAATGATATTGAGGTCAGATATTACACTCCAGGGCCTAGAACTAGCTTCAAATAAAACTTTCCTTTCAGATTTGTACCTACAATAATAGAAACAAAACACCCAGAACCCAGATATACAAATAAAATTTAAAACCCCAAAATCCACATTAGAGAAATACAATAATTACAAGTGGAAGGCTCTAAGTAGCCAAATCTACCATTATGTTGCACAAGAATTCAAAAAAAATTAAGTTTTAAAAGGAGGTGCTAACTTGAAACCCTCTTGCATCACAAAAAAAATCTGATGATAAGCCCGAGTTAATTTAGCTGGGGTATTTAGGAAATATAATCGGGAGTTGGCTAATCCAACTGAAAAAATTCCCTAATGCCCATTGATCTAACTCAACACGTCTCTAAAAAACTCGATCCAAACATTAAAAATAGGGTGAGAAAATAATAATTAAATTCAAACATATAGAGATACTTGCTATTATGTTCAAAATTTAATTATTATTCAAACCCCAGCAACTAAGCAAGATACATGTACTCAAATCACTCTACAGAAGCTATATTCAATGGCTTTAGAAAAAATTATACCTAAAATAAAACATCTTACAACATTCTCATCAAGAGTAACACAAACAAAATTTAACCCCAAAGACTTTCTTTATTATCCAAAAAAAAAGATTACATCATAGCTTCTTGCTAAGCACACGACTCAGAGATTGGATAGATCAACTCACAAATGACCTCCTATTTAAAGATAAATCCTCCAACGGCTAATTCGAGTGATCCTCATCAAAGTAATCTCGACTATTGATGAAGATAGAAATTTCTTTTAATCTCATCCATAAAAATATTTAAATTTTGAGGAAATTCATTTTTTTAAAATGCATTTTAATTAACTCAAAAATAGAAATTTTGAGTTCATTTCTGCAAAAACATTGACTTTGACTTAACCCCGAGGGATCAAAGTTTAAAAATTTATCAAAATAATTAATTTACCTTAGTCCCGAGACCTTTTAAAATTTATTTTTTTAGGACCGACGAATTTTTCCTTTGGAGAATTTAAATTTACATAGGACTTAGAATTAATTAAATTTTTGGCTTAGGATTTCAATTAATTTTTGGCCAAAAAATGTAATTAATTAACCTATGAGGGGAAAAATATTTTTCCAACCCTCAAGACACTTTACGTCATGATTTACATATTTTTTACATCATAGAGGGGAAAACGCATTTGTAATAGACCCTCAGAGATTATCTATTTCTGCGACACAAGTATAATCTAATAGACCAAGTAATTTGTAGTAAAATAGTCTAACCAAATAGTTACGATTATTCCCAAATTACTTTTACATAGACTCAATCTAGAACACTAGGACTCACATAAGATCCTAGCGACAAAATCCATCCCAGCTTTGGGGTAAGACTAGAGGGAAAACTTTGTCAATCATCCAAAAATGAATCAAGGAGACAAAAAACCTCCTAGAATGGATATCGTCACAAGAAAGGTAGGTTTACCTAGGTCGTTACATACATGACACGGGTCTTCTGAGATTATTTACATTATACATATACAATATGGGTTTACATAACATCTTGGAAGTTAGGCTAATGATGATATTTGGATGGCACGAACACATCGATCAAGCGCTATCCCTTTTGTGAAAAAAAAGTGGGTGTACTGCTATGTGTCATTGACAAGTAGTGGTCAACATCTGGCTCTACTTGGGGACATGTCGCTGCACCGGAGGAATATGAGAATCCAAATTCTGCATCCACGCAACACATAAAATAACATAAGTAGTGTCCATCCAAATCATTGTATAATATTAAGCACATGAAAGATATAAGCTCTTCATTTATTAACTATCTTAATAACATGAAAAACATAAATGTACCAACAAAATAAAATACTGAAATAAAAGGGTGTAGGGTTAGGAATATAATACAAAGGATGCCCAATGGCATCAAATGAGTTCAATGTAGTGCATGCGGAGGATTTTCCGTCTTTCAGGAAAATCTGTAGGTTCCTTTTTAGATGTTCCATGTTCAGTCATGCATATGGTAAGGCTCTTCCCTCTCTGAAAATTAAGTTGTTTCGATCAATCTTCCGCAAAATTTATCTGAAAACCCTGAAACTTATCCAAATTATTTAGAAAGTGAATAACATATGTTTCATTATTAAAGGTTTTCCCATGTTCATATTTATCTATGATAGAAGGTTTAAAAATGATATATGCCTTAGTTTTATCTTCAATTAATTTATCAGTCAATTGCATGGTAGAAGCAACAATAGCTAACTCATCAGCTAAGTAATTTTGCTTGCTTGGGATAGCTTCAAGATTGATGGCATCAAAATACCCCATGGTATCCCACACAATATTTCTATAATTTCTTAATCTTTTATTTTTACATGTAAAATTATTTTTTATTTGCATGATAACTAAATCTAATTCACCCTTGATACTCATCAATTTGACTTTCAAAGCGTTTACCGTTTCAGTACCCAACAACAAAGCTTCATATTCAACCACATTGTTGGTTGCTTCAAATTCCAATCGATAGGCAAATTTGAAAATATGACCAAGGGGAGATTTCAAGGAAATTCCCGCACCTTTACCATGCCTAGATGTTGCACCACCAAAGCACAAATGCCAAACTTTATTTTTTAAGCTAACCCCTTGTCCTTAGCGATTTCAAGAACTCGCTCACGAGGAGGCTCCTCACTAAGAAATTTAACCAATACATCATTTTCTTGACCAAAGTTATTAATGCTATAATTAGATGTAAAAGTTCTGACGGGTTGACTATTTCCCTTGACCTCTTCCCAATTTTCCTGTGATAGATGATATTCTTTACCAACCACGTTTATTTGGTTACGTGTCCCAAGCATCCATGATACATGATTCTCTTGATAATGGGACAAGTAGCTTCTTCATGAAGCTCATCACAGTCCCTACAGTAAGGCGGGGTATCCTCAACAAGATTATTAGTTTCAAGACAATTGGGAGGCCTTTGTTGACTAGTTTGACCTTTTTTCTGCCAATTACTTCGATTATTATTATTATTATGGCCCCTAGGTTGAGGATTTTGCATTTGAGCTCTTTCTATTTGAATCAACCTAGACTATAATGTAGTTATTTTTTAGCATGATCAACAATCATCCTAGCTTGATTTAACTCCATATTTTCTAACTTCTTAAGCAATTTTTGCATAGGTTCTTCTTCAAATTCCTTTTCTTTTCCTTTATGTTCTTTTAATTTAACAGCAGATCTATCAAACCCAAGAATTTCATATTTACCATAAGCTTTCTTATCCTTTTCCATCCCTTCAATTGTGATTTGACAAGCCTTGTAGTCACTAGGCTTTGACCTCCTTAATTCATGAGAAGTGTCAGGACTATGAACATTGAGATAATATTTTAGAAGCATTTTATCAGTTGGATTGTAATCAACGGATATCTTTTTAAGCATACCATTAAAAATTTTATTAAATTCTTCACGCGTCTCATTTTATTTATTTTTAATGACGTTAATGGCTTTTGCTAAAAATCAAACTTATTTCTTATCACCAAATTTCTCTTTAAAATAATTAATGAGATAATCAAATGAATCAAAACTATGATCAGCCCTATCCCTAAACCATTCCATAGCATCATTTTCTAAAGTCATGACAAATAATTTCATTTGTACGTCCTCATAATTATGAGCATAATCAGATTTAGCCCACCAGGTTTGAAAAGCATACAAATGATTTCTAATAGATATTGCATTATTTCATTGAAAAGTTGTCAACTTGTCTAGACCATTATTAGGAAGGTCATGGGGATAACCTTGGATGTTAGAAAAGTTGAAAGGAGTGTATATATTCATGATGTCTGGAACAAGAGGATTAAAGAAGAGTGAATGGATGTCATAGAGAGCTTCTTGGCCGATATTTTCAAGGAGTGTACTGTTAGAGCCTAGATTTGTCTCAGGCTAAAAAGACAAGGTTCTAGGTCCACATCAAACCACGCTCAGCCTCGTAGCTAGCCCTATGAGGACAGGAGAGGGCTCTCTCTGGGTCAATCTCGACAAAATGTAATTGATGAGGCTCAATATGACTATATTTGCAATTAATCTTAGGCTAGGTATGAAGTACAAGGAGTTTGAGGTTGATTTTTGAGGTTTTTGTTGAATCAAAGGGAAAGGCAATTTTGGGTGCGGGGATGAGACACAATTTTTGCAGAGGTCTATTTGGGGCAAGGTAGGCGATCGTCTTGATGCTTTTAAAGAGAATGAATGGGTAGATCTGACTGGTGAGAAGCTAAGGAGAGCAAGAAGCTTTCAAGGATTCTCCTTAAACAGATGAAAACATGGAAAATCAAACAAATTCAAAGGCAGAGCATAACAATCTATGGATTCTACCTTAACACTTCATTTGTTCAATTGCAGAAGATGAGAGAAGGAAAGTGATACACATAACAACTTACAATTACTAAAAGAAGCACACCATCAATACATAAAGCCACAAGGATCCCAAACAGTGCTGCAAAACCCTGGTCTTTCCTTTGCCAAAAATGCAGAAGTGAATGTACAATAGAGTGTCAAGCTTTTCCCAAGAGTCCAACCCTGAAAATGACTTAGAAATTAAATAATATAGGCAAGCCAACCTATTCCGTTGCCTCTAGGGGTCAAGCTCATCATTCTAGAAGCTATTTCAACCAATTCTAAACAAAGCACTACAATCTAGGCAGTCAAAACAACTTGCTTCTATAAGGTAGGAAACTGATTCATCCATTAAATTTTCACTCTTTGGTGAATGAATCTTCTAGAACAAGTAACTAAGTGTCAAAATTACATCATTTTCAATCAATTACATCAAGATAAGTCAAAAATTACATCTCAAATCAAAACTAGTCAAACTGGCCGAATTTCTGAGCTGAAAGATGAAAAATTGGGCAAAAAATCTATATGCGCCGCGCTACTTTGCTGCTCATTTTGAGGTACTTGATGAAGTCCAAATTGAGCTTAGGTTGGCTTTTTGGAAGTCCCTGCCTGTCTACTTTCCAACCCAAGTGGAATTTTCCAATTTGGTGTCCATTTGCCCCACCAAAAGTGCATTCTCCCAAGACTGCTTCCTGTGTGTCAAAATAGGGGCAGTGAGGTCATTTTATGCATGTTTTTTGACCTTTTGGGGACCTAGAATCTGCCCAAGTTTCTTGTCCAAGTACCAAAGTTCATGATTTCCCATGACAAATCCAAAACTACAAGCCATTTGTAATTTGGAGCTCCCAATCCTATGCGTCGCGCAAGGTGCGCGACGCATATAGGGAAAAGCCTGTTTTTTAACACAAAAATTTCCAAAATCACCAAAAATGCCCCAAATTTCTTGAAATTTGGGCTGGAGCTTCCTTATCAAGTGTGATGCTGGGCTAAAGAGGCCTCGGCCAAAATCTAAAGACGATCGAGCTCCCTTTGCCTCTTTTGCTTCTTGATTGCCTTCTTCAAATTCGCCTTTAGATTCCTTATCCGTGCCTTGCAAACTTTGTTCCGTGCCCTGTAGTGGACAGCCATGTGTCTCAGCAATGCATTATCTCTATTGGCCTTGTTCAGCCGCTTCTCCAAGTAAATGTTGACTCTCTCGAGATTAGACTCTCGATCCTCATTGATCTGTCGCTCTAGAGAAGTGAACTCAATCCTCCTATGTCGGGCAGCTTGGCGATTCTCACGGATGTTCTGCAGCTCCATGATCGCATGCTGGTCTTCAAGCTGCTTATTTCTCTGCTCCAGATACCTGATGTTCCATTTGGCCATCTCCAACTGGATTTCCAAGGCTTGAATGTCTGTTTCTTGCTCCTCGATGATCCTTCTATATTTGGCATTCTCTGAATCTGTATTTGTCTCATCATCATGAACGAGAACGAAACCTGATGGCTCACCTGAAGGCCCCTTCTTATGCTTGGGCTTCTTGCCCTTGTCCTGTACCTGTGGTGCTGATGTCGGAAGCGAGGCCCCTTCCACACCAGGTGGAGATAACACTCGCTTTGCTGCTGCAAACAAAGGTCTGGTGCCTTTCAGATAGCCTTTTTGATATGTAATGAAAACAGGCCTGGTCTCACGGCACTCATACTGCTGAGAAGGTTCATCCTCGTGTTTCACCTCTGATACTCTTCGTGAAGCTTTGAAGAAATCACGAGAGATGAAATCATCCCAAGTGATGCCCTGCAATCCAAGCTGATGAACCACCAAAATCTTTATAAGAGCAAAATGATAGACACTGTTAAGTTACTGCTGAGGGGTTCTATGTTGTATAAAGGTGGTCATCCTCTCTATGTTCTGACAGATAAAATATGGAATTTTCATCCATGCCTTGGTGAAATGCATGAGCAACCTGATGTGATAAGCATAAAGACGAGAGAACCGTCCCTCACAGCTGAAATATTTCATGATCAATCTCATGAGTGGAGCATATTCATCTTTCAGGTATCGGAACGGGAACACTCTCTTGAGCTGCCTCAAGAAATTGGTTTTGATGTATGGCTCATAATGCTGCCGGTCAATCTGTTGTTTCTTGTGCCATAGTTCACCAATATTCGGTATACCTGTTGCTAATGAAACAGTTTCTGGTGTAAGTGTAAAGGTGACACCAGCCAAGATAGCTTGATCTCCGTGCAAGTGCAAGACAAAAAGACGAGCCAACTCATGATGAAATTGGACCTCTGCCACCTTTTGACAAAACTCATAGCAAGACTGATGCTCAAAACACTGCATAGCAAGAGGATAGGCATGCAGTTCTATAAGGGTGATTGGTTCTTCCCTGACATGTTTGCCACTTTTCCGAGGCCTCCGGGGTTCCTGTTCTCTCAAGGGAGAATCACTTTGGGTTTCTGTCTCATATTCATATGAATGACCAGACGACATCACTGATGATATACAAACTGCCTTGAATGAATGCTGATGTATGAAACTGTTGTATACAACTGAATGTGGACTGCTCTTTTTGATATAAACAATGTTGTAACCAAGGGGAAAACAAATGTAACCAGGGAATATTAGGAAGGGGAAAATATCAGGGAATTAGGGAATATTGAAATAAAATTTAATTAGGGAGAGGAGGGGAAATCTATATATGAGAATAGGGTTTTAGGGTTTGGGATATTGAATAGGGTTAAGGAATTTTTTATAAGGGTAAGGGATTAGGAGTTTAGGGTTGTAGTGTAGGATTGATGAGTAGGATTGATGAGGGGATTTTTGGAAATGAGGAAACAAAGGGAAATGGGGAAAGGGAAAAATCCTTGGTGACAAAACAGTGTTTCAAAACCTACAGCAAATTTCCTTACTTTCAAAGGGAGGGTTCAAATTCTTGTTTCAATGGCCATCATCCATAAACCAATCACATTCATCACTAAATACAAATCCACAGCATTGGATGAGAGCCTACCTGGCAAATTGATGCAAAGTTTGGGTGATTTGATGAGTTTCCAAGCAAGTTTCGGGCTCAAATCTATAAGTGCCATGCTCATTACCCAGTGTGCCACGTGCACTATATGCGCCACGCTGGTTCAATTTAATACTGGGCAGAAGTCCTGTGTGCGCCGCGCACACTATATGCGTCGCGCTGCCTGTTATATGCGCCGCGCAGGTGAACTGTGAGCCAATCTTCTCCAAAACACGCAAACTCGACTTGACACGATTTTCTCCACCCTTGGCATGTACAATGGCTTGAATCTTCATTGAAAAATCTTTATATAGACACCAGTTTGATTTTTGCCTCTTCAATAACCCAATTTGTAATGTTTTGCAATTGACACTTTTTCAAAATTAATAGAATTTTGACCTTTTTGTTTCCTCCTTAATTTCGGTTGAAATAATGAATTTCTTTGACAATTTTTTGTAGGGATAGCTGACATATGGTCTGGCAAAGGAGACCAGGGCTGCGCCTGGACAATTCAAGAACTGAAATTTTTGAAAAATTATTACAAAAACGAAATGTCGACTTATCTTCAAAACAGAGTTTTGAAGAGAAGTCATAATCCATCCATATGACGATAAAAATCTTTGAAATAACCACTTATCAAGGACCTCCCTCTGGCCTGCTGGCTTTATTAGACTTTGTCATAGACCAAATTGACTAACCCTAGACCTAATGACTAAAATAACTGTTATGACCTAGAAATTGAAACAGGACTGCAAATGACTTTTCAAGACTTGATTTTTATGAACAGACCTGAGCCAACAGTGCCAAGGATGAGGGGGATGAGTGACACAAGCCCTTCCATCAGATTTATGGCATGCTCCTAACGAAATGCAACTAATCGAAAATGATGAGACACCTAATCATGAAATGCAAAAAAGAGTTTTGATCTCTGACGGAGGGATGACCAGACCGACTCTAACATTGGCTCCAATGGGGATGGTAGCTCCTTGGAGGTGCCAAGAACAGCAGATCTCTGTAAGAGCTAGACAGTGCCTTCGTCCATTGGGCTATGGAGTCATTATTTCGGCAAACGACACAAGACTTTGACTCATTTATTGACTGAAACCTGACTCAAGCCGACACAATTATGAAACCAACATGACTGAAAACTGACTCACAAATGACTCATGACTGACTTAACTAAAACAAGAACTTACAAAGCTTATTGAAGGGCAGCAGTCCATCAAGATTTCAAATCATGATGACAACCACCTGCATACTAATGAAAAATGTACAATCATGTGTAATGAGCTTTCCAATGTAACCAATCCAGCAGATGGCTACATACCAAATTTCTGCTCTCACTTTTCTCGAGCAGGCGGAACGATGAACCTGTAGGCAACTCAAAATAACCACTGAAACCAAAGCTTATGATAATGAACCAGGCAATATTTATCTTTTCTAATGCTTGCAGAAGAATGCCGAAGGGATCTTGAAAATCCTGAAGCACTGGCTTATCTTGAGATCCAGCTGCAAAAATACAAGTACTCCCTCCATTTTGATCTGAAAGAACAATTGATTTCCGAGGGATAGGAATGCACATAGAGGTATGTGCTTTTGCCATCTAAGTGTTAGCTGTAGGTTCCTTGACGATGAGAAATCCTAGCATATTATCTCTCTCAAGCTCATATTCCTCAACTTCATAATCTAGGTTATTCGTAAACAAAAAACAATCTTCAATATTATCAAACATGACAGCCTTATCATCTTTGTGAAAGAAAATATTATCTGTTTTCTGATCTATAAAACTAATTACAATACTGTCATCATTTTCAAAAGAGGAAGAAGTTTCACCAACACTTTCTTGACCATGTGTTCACTGCAAATCTGCTTTAGCTTGGGCTGTAACATGACCTTTCAAGAGTTGATCTATCTCATCTTCAGACAAAGGAGATAATTCTTTTTGTTTTCTTTTGCTCAAACAATAATTGTCTTCATATGACATGGCAATCGAATTATCATTTATCACTGAATTATTGAAAGAAGACTCTAAAGTCATGACAAATAATTTCATTTGTACATCCTCATAATTATGAGCATAAGCAGATCTAGCCCACCAGGTTTGAAAAGCATACAAATGATTTCTAATAGATATTACATTATTTCATTGAAAAGTTGTCATTGACTTGTCTAGACCATTATTAGGAAGGTCATGGGGATAACCTTGGATGTTAGAAAAGTTGAAAGGAGTGTATATATTCATGATGTCTGGAACAAGAGGATTAAAGAAGAGTGAATGGATGTCATAGAGAGCTTCTTGGCCGATATTTTCAAGGAGTGTACAAGAAGTGAGCTTGTGTAATCTAAATCTGAGATCCTTTTCAGGATCCAGAGGAGGATTAGCCAAGCTACTTGGATTCCTCCTAGTACATGCCCCTGTAGAATATGAAGTGGAGTCTCCACTCAGACATAAATCTAACTTAGACATGAGAGATGAACAGAAAATGATATGAGGAAAATGAGAGCAAGACAAATGAGTGAAGATGAAAAGGATCAAATGATGAAAAGAGATTGAGAGGACCAAGGACAAAAAAACTTTTTCCCCAGTAACGACACCAAAAAATGTTGTGTCGTTTCACAGGAAAATGAAAAATATGAAATGAGAAGATGAAATATAAAGAGGAAATATGAATGTCGTAAAGCCAAGGCCCATTAAATTAGTCCCTGACAATGGTGCCAAAAGATGTTGTCGCACAAAGTGTCCAGGCACCGTGACAATGCTCAGAGTAAGGGTTGTCACTTTAATCCTTACTCACTCCATTTTGAATCTCTCTTAGACAAGCCAAATGGGGTAGTCCCTAGGGTGAATGAATGCTCTAGGAGATGTAAGGATGAGAAACTTGATGAATGTGAAATAAGTCCTAGTTAACCGAGATGGATAGATCTACCAATTAAGAAAAATAAGACACAACCACAAGATAGAAATGATTTTTAGACGATGCCTTAATGTTCAGTTAACCATAAACCAAATAAAAACAAGTTATTCAGAGAAATTTGTAAATGTAATAGAAGTGATGATCATGAACAATTATATCAAAACCTTATCATGCAAAAATATTCTAGCAATTAAATTTTGAAAAAATTAAATACCATGAAGAACCATGAAATTTAAATGCTAAGCAATTCACAATCCTAGAATTAAAATGATTTTCTTTAATGACCAAGATCTAGCAAATTTGTTAATTTTCCTATAGTCAATCTTTAGATATGATTTTAAGCCTGCTTGACAATAGATAAATCAATATCACAAAAATTTCCTTTTAACTTTTCAAAGTCAAAGACCCTTAACACAAGTAAAAAACCAAGAATGAACCTTAGATTACAAATTTAAAGTTTTCCTTAGGCGATTTGTTTTTTATGTGCTAAGTTTTATGAGAAAAATTAATGTGGCAAATGATAAGTTAAAAATTTTTAATGGGCCAAAGGCCACAGAAAAATTTAATATTTTTTAATGTGAAAAATATTCTTTTGATTTAATTTTTTCTAAACATTAAAATCACATTAAAAAAAAAAACGAAATGAGTTTTTTTTTTTTTTTAAGATTAGATTTTTGAACAAAATTAAAATAAATAAAAAAATAAAAAGAAAAAAAGTCAGAACATAAAAAAGAAAAAAATGAGAAGTAACCAAAAACACAAATAAAGTCAAATTTGTTTAAAAAAGAAAAAGGTCTAACCCTAACCAAAAGACAAAAGATAAAAGTAAAAAAAAATGAAATCGAATGGAAGTTTGGCATGCATGTTTGCTCGACGGCGAAGGATGGCAACGAGGAGCTTCAAGGAGGAGGAACATGTAGTGATGGAGGGATGGATGTGAAGGAGCTGGAAGTGATGGAGTGTGACAGTTTAGGGAGGGATGAGCAACCACTGAGGAATGCAGAAAAGAGAAGCCGTAGAGGAAGAAGACAGGTCGCGGGTTAAGGAGATGATTACAGGGATGGGGGAAGACTGTGTTTTGAGGAGAGATTTGCAGGTTAAGCAACAATTAGGAACCACATGCATCACGCAGGAAAGAGTAGAGAAAATGTTTGAGGCTGCAGAGATGCTGCAGGGTGAGGGAGGAGTTCTGCTAGCAAAGGAACGAGGAGGAGGGAGAAAACATTGCAGCAGACAGAGCTCATATTTTGAAAAGAAATGGAAAACCCCAGGCAGCAGAGAAAAGAGAGGCTTCCTGGCAGCAAATGGTAGCCTCAAAACCCCAGAACAAACCCAGGAAAATTGAATTTCACACCAATATATATTTTGCTTCAAATTTATTTTCAAGAGAAACTCATAAAATCCACTAATTTAAATTTTTCAAACCCTCGAACTGTAAAAAGAATAAAACCCCTGCAAAATGATAGTGAGGTCAGATATTCACCTCTAAGGCCTAGATCTGGCTTCAAATAAAATTTTCCTTTTAGATTCGTACCTGCAATAATAGGAACAAAACATCGAGAACCTAGATATCCAAATAAAATTGAAAACCCCAAAAACCCACATTAGAGAAATATAATAATTACAAGTTGAAGGCTTTAAGTATCCAAATCTATCATTATGCCACACAAGATTTTTTATTTTTTTAATTTTAAAAGGAGATGCTAACTCGAAACCCTCTTGCATCACAAAATAAAATCTTATGATAAGCCCAAAGTTAATTTAGTTGGTCTCTTTAGGAAATACAGATCAGGAGTTGGCTAGTCCAACTTAAAACTTCCCCTAATGCCCATTGATCTAACTCAAGATTTCTCTGCAAAACTTGATCAAGCCACTAAAAATAGAGAGAGAAAATAATAATTAAATTTAGACAAATAGAGATACCTGCTATTATGTTCAAACTTTAAATTATTATTCAAACCCCAACAACTAAGCAAGGTACATGTATTCAAATCACTCTTCAGTCTTCAAAAGCTATCATCAATGGCTTTAGAAAACAATATGCCTGAAACAAAACATCTTACAACATTCCCATGAAGAGTAACAGCAACAGAATTTAATCCCAAAGTATTTCTTTATTATCCAAAAAAAAAAAATTAGATCAAATCTTCTTGCTAGACACACAACTCAGAGATCGGATAGATAGATTGAAAAATGACCTCCTATTTAAAAATAAATCCTCCAACTGATAGTTCGAGTGATCCTCGTCAAATTAATCTCAATCGTTCATGAAGATCAAAATTTCTTTTAATCTCATCCATCAAAATATTTAAATTTTGAAGAAATTCAATTTTGTTTTTTAAATGCATTTTAATTAAATAAAAAATAGAAATTTTGAGTTAATTTCCCCAAAAATTTGACTTTGACTTAACCCCTAGGGATCAAAGGCTTAAAATTTATCAAAATAATTAATTTACCTTAGTCCCGGGACCTTTTAAATTTAATTTTTTAGGACCAATGAATTTTTCCTTTGAAGAATTTAAATTTACCCACAACTTAGAATTAATTAAATTTCTAGCTTAGGATTTTAATTAATTTTGGGCTAGAAAATTTAAATAATTAACCTATGAGGGGATAAATTATTTTTCCAACCCTCAAGACACTTTACATCATGACTTACATATTTTTTACATCATAAGAGGGAAAACCCATTTGTAATAGACCCTCAAAGATTACCCATTTCTGCGACACAAGTATAGTCCAGCAGACTAAGTAATTTGTAATAAAATAATCTAACTAAATAGTTACGATTATTCTCAAATTACTTTTACATAGACTCGATCTAGAACACTAGGAGTCATTGTTGGAAATAATATTGAGAGGGGGGGTGAATCAGTATTATCAAATCAATATGACTTTTTCATTTCCATATTAAGATTCATATACACTACTTCAATTAAGACAAACCGCGTGTATACGCAACTGTGTGTAGTGCAACAAGCGTATATCTAATAAACTTATGATTCAATTAGTTGATCCTTAATGAGTGCATCAAAACATTATTAGGCATATGAACAGTAAACAGGAGCAATAAAACAGAACAGATCATCACACACAAGAAGCACACATGAACACCATGATATAAGGTGGAAACCCAATGTGGGTGAAAACTACCTACTGCAAGTCGTCTCTATCTTATTTTAATAAGAAACTTCTTTTTACAATATTTCTGTACTGGTGCAGTCTTATACCAGTACACAGGCTTCTACCTGTAGAAGGCTACAACCTTCTCTCATTCTCCAGCTTCTCCTGGAAGGGAGCTGCAACCCCCTTTGCTCTTGTACTAGCTGATCCTTTTACTAGTACGTAGGTGCAGGCCTACTGAATGCTCCCACCTTCACTCGTTTTCTAGCTACTACTGGAAGGGAGATACCACCCTCTTATCTCTTGTACTAGCTGATGTACTAGTACGTAGGTGGCGACCTACAGAAGGCTACAACCTTCTCTTTCTTCCTCCAGGTACCACGTTTCATAAATTTTCAAACTGGATACTCATGGAGCACATCATCATAATCTGAAGGCCACGTTTCATCCAATTTTCATACTGGACCCATCAATATCATTGAAGCACACAATCAATGAACACCAGCATCATCAATCTCTGAATCACCCAATACTGAATCACTGAAACCCAGTCAACAAACTGCAATCACCGGAACACAGAGCAGAACATAGAACTCTGCAACAATGTTCATATCTAACTGCATCATCATGTATCAGAGTTCATACGCTACTTGGAAGAGCCTAACCAGCGTGTATACACAATTTCACCAAAGCGAACCAGCGTATATGTCATTAATTACTTACTTATAACTTCGTTGCCCTTCCTGACTCCAGACAAACCCAGATCATTACATATACAAGGATAATACATATGTTAGCAGCGAGATCTAGTCCATCAGATCACATAAAGATAAGTCATTATGGTCCCGATCCATTATAAATCTCATCCATCAACACTGAGGCTAAACACAATCAATCAAACTGAATATGCAAAACACTGACACCAGTAAACAGTGTTTAGAACTCATCAACAACCAGAACCACCTGTAACTTCAAACATCATAGTTCACATGGTAAACACTACTTAGATGTATGTAACCTACATATGTACGCGTTTTTATCAAAGTCAACAAGCGTATAAATCTGTAACTATTCATTCATGAGTTGCAGCTATTTCAAACTTAAGTTATACCCAGATCAGAATATTACATGCGTCAGTATACAAATCTAGAATAAGCATACTCAAACCATATAGAGATGATTCATTCCACACCATTTGATCCCGATCCATCCTTAGATCTTGTTCTCCATCAACTGGTGATATTCCTCCTTAGCTCAGATCAAGCAAAGCATCATGAACCCATAACCTACATACTGAATCTCATCCTTCATCAGATATTCAAGACTTTCTCAGTACATTTTCCTAATGATCTTTTCCTCCTTTTATAGTCTTAGGCCTTACTCCATAGCATGGTCCAAAACCATAAATAATCAATACCTTGGACCAAATACCTGGGTTCAACACTTTAGACGAGATACTATGGTCCAAAACCATAGGTCCAAATACCAAGAACTAAATACCATGGACCAAAACCCAATGTATGGGCCTTCCCTTGCATGAGAGTGCATGTGTACATATACGCACATTTTGGTCATATAACCTGCGTGTATACGTGGCTTTATCAAGGGTAACCTGCGTATATCTCCTTTTCTTCATTCTGTGAGCCTGAACTGTGATCTGTCATCTTAGTAAGTTGCCATCAAGGACAACACCTGTATCATAATGCCAACAATCTCCCCCTTTGGACTTGATGGCAAAGCTAACTTTTCATACTGAGAACTGTCATCTTAATGAGTTTTCATTGTTCATTACATTTGAACTGATTCCTTTGATTTGTCTTGCATCCCATGTATTCTGTCACATCTGATATCACTTCTATGGATTCATCTAATTATATATAAGTGAGTTGTTCTTCTACGAGTGGGTTTCCATCAAGTACAACACATGCATCATAATTCCAACAATCTCTCCCTTTGGACTTGATGGCAGCAACACCAAATCACTCTCCCCCTTTGACATCAAGGGCAAAGAGCGAACCAAGATATTCTCTTTCCTTGATAATCATTCCACTGTCCATACTCCCCCTGAGTACCTGCTGAAATCTCTGATTGAACTCCCCCTTTGTATATGCCAAGGTGTACCAATCTGTCCATGCTCCCTCTGAGTACATGCTGAAATCTTTGCTCTACAGAAATGTGATGTTCATGCTCCCCCTGACTGTAAGCAAGGTCTGCAAAAGGATGTTCTACAAGAAGAACATGACTCTATACATCATAAATGACCTTCCTATCACCAAAGACTCATACATACATCCATCTCCCAACCAAGTGGGGATATACCAATATTGACTCATCCACCCAACCAAGTGGGGATACACCAGATACCAATACATGACTGAAATATTACATCATCCTTCCCATGCATAGTGGGGGTATAAATTACAACTTATGACCAAAAATGACTACAATAGATAGAAACAAACTGTTACATCATGAGTCTTGATATGACCTTTACATTGAATGATATACATGACATTTATAACAAAGACCAAGCATCTAAATAAGACCATGATAGTCATCGGCAACTATCATACATAGTGTATGATTTGCTCTATAAACATCTACCAACAACATCTAGACCAGCAACCTGTATATGTCGATTAGTGTAGATAACATCAACCTGTGACAAAGTACGTCTGCATATAGATATCAACTCATCCTTTTGAATATTATCATAGCCTTCCATGAATGAATTCTGCATATGACATACAAAATCATTCACATTATATCATATGTGAAAAACACCATAGCCATCTCATCAACATCAAGATCTACATGATCTTATATCCATGTATCATCACTTGGGAACATCTACATCAATGTAAGTATCAACCTATCATCATATAGGTAAGAACTCATCATCATCATGTCTCTAACAATGCAACTTTGAGTAAACATTCATGTATTGGGCATGTTGTATATAGCACTATGTATCTTGAGCTCAAGATCTTTTGTCAAGACTTCTTGATATCATTAACAGCAACAATCCTGATCCATGTGAGCACCAAGAACTATAGGAATCCTGCATCATAACTATATTATATGATCTTTATGCATATGATGACAGCAACATATGAGTGACTCATCACCAAGTACTTTGTACTTCTCCTTATCTGTATGAAGATCACCATGTAAGCACCATATATGCATCATCATAGAATCAACCACAAATCTGATCTGAACACCAACTATGTAACCCCAAGATATATATGAGATTTTATCATGGAAAACTCATAACCATATCATAGCAAGATGTATCATTTAGCCATATAAGCATCATCACCAAGAACTACTAACCATAATACCAACAATGCATTATTAAAAGTATATGCTCCCCCTATACCTGTGCCATCTTGTTTACTGTCAGATCCGATCATGCATATATCAGCAAGAAGTATCAAGGCATCATCATCAACAAGTTACGATTAAAACACTTCTAAAAATCTTACAAGTATCAAGACATTTCCACACATCATCAAAAGATTGTAACCATTATCAAACACAGCAAGTAATGGACTGAATCATATCAGACCCTTTTCCTGAGCTTGTCCCACTGCTTTTCTCAAACTGACATATATGCGACTGTGCACTAACTAACTTGCGTATATACGTGACTTCTCTTTATGAAACTTGGGTATGATATTGAGAACACTGAATTTTTACACTTTCAGCTTCCTCTGAGTCTGTTATGTTTGTACATGTGTTGTGCCACATCTTTCTGATAGTACTTCCTTCTTCTTCCATATCTTCAAGTGTGATGATGTTTTCTCCTTTTGGTATGGTGCCCGTACTTTGTTCCTGCATTCCTTTGCTATATGTCGAAGCTTGTTACATGCATAACATCTTACATGTTTCATATTCCTTCTGTAGCAATCAACAGCTTTGTGACCAAACATATTGCAATAAAAAAAATATCCCTTAAAGTACCTGGAACGTTATGATCTTTCTGTGTGATGGTCTTGAACCATTCTACTTCTGCATCTAGCTGCAACATGTCCAAGATTATGACATACATAACATTCAACATTATTCATCGGAGGAGTAAAAAATTTTCTTTGAAGAATTTCTTTCCTTGGTTGTTGATGGGATTTACATCTCATCTCCTTGTTGAGTATTTCAGATTGTGCATTAGAGTTCCTTGTCTTATTTTGTGAACTAGATTTACCTTCAACAGATTCATGAAAACCAAGACTAGTTTTGACAGAAAGAGACCTTTGAATACTAAGAATATCATCCAAGATCTTAGTACTATCTTGAAATCATAAGAGCTTATCCTTTTCTTCTAAGTTATCTTTTAGAATATTTACCTCAACCTGAAGTTGCTCTTCCTTTTCACGATACTGCTTCTTCATGTTTTATTCAGCGTTTCTTCCTTCTTCCAACTGGTGTCTTAATTCAAGAACTTTGTTTTCTTGTTTTTCAAGATCTTGGAGTAGTTCTTTATTATGCTTATTTGATTCTTCAAGATCTTCTTTTAGCGAGAGGATCGTAGCTTCAGTACTTTCATAGTAACTGGATCTTTCTCTAAGTTTCTTGATTGTTGTGCTCCTTTCATTTACTTCACTTCTTAATGATGTCACTTCATCCTACAACTTTTGACATTGATCTTCCTTTTCCTTGAATAGCTTCCTTACCTTGTTTCCTTCCTCTAGTTGAGCTTTTAGTTTGGTAAATTATTCTTTGAAGGCACATTCCCTTTTGTTCAATAGATCTTGTTGATCTCTAATTTTGCCTGTAAGCCTTTTAAATTCTGCCTCTATTAGATATATTTCTTGCTCACTCATAAGAGCAAATTTAGTTGTTTCGCTATCGCGTTCATCATCTTCAAATGGATGGATAAATGTATCACCAGAGGATAACAAATTCATACCTGATAGTTCTTTTGCTTGTTCATCTTCATTCTGAAGTGATTGTGAATCTGAAGTGCTTCTTCCACATATTCCCCAATCGATTCTCCCACTGTCATAGTTTTTCTGAGATGTCTTCTTCTTCTTAGGCACTTTCTTCTTAAGCTTCTTTCCCATTGTTCTACGGATCTCCTTCAAGCGATCAAGCTTCTACCAAAGGAGTTGCTCTGATACCAATTGTTGGAAATAATACTGAGAGGGGGCGGTGAATTAGTATTATCAAATCAATATAACTTTTTCATTTTCATATTAAGATTCATATACGCTACTTCAGTTAAGGCAAACCACGTGTATACACAACTGTGTGTAGTGCAACAAGCGTATATCCAGTAAACTTATGATTCAATTAGTTGTCCTTAATGACTGCATGAGAACATTATTAGCCATATGAACAGTAAACAGGAGCAGTAAAACAGAATAGATCATCACACACAAGAAGCACACATGAACACCATGATATAAGGTGGAAACCCAATGTGGGTGAAAACCACCTGTTGCAAGTCGTCTCTATCTTCTTTTAATAAGAAACTTCATTTTACAATATTTTTGTACTGGTGCAGTCTTATACCAGTACACAAGCTTCTACCTGTAGAAGGCTACAACCTTCTCTCATTCTCCAGCTTCTCTTGGAAGGGAGTTGCAACCCCCCTTGCTCTTGCACTAGCTGATCCTTTTACTAGTACGTAGGTGTGGGCCTACTGAATGCTCCAACCTTCACTCTTTTTCCAGCTGCTACTGGAAGGGAGCTACCACCCCCTTAGCTCTTGTTCTAGCTGATGTACTAGTACGTAGGTGCTGACCTACAGAAGGCTACAACCTTCTCTTTCTTCCTCCAGGTACCATGTTTCATAAATCTTCAAACTGGATACTCATGGAGCACATCAACATAATTCGAAGGCCATGTTTCATCCAATTTTCATATTGGACCCATCAATATCATTGAAGCACACAATCAATGAACACTAGCATCATCAATCTCTGAATCACCCAATACTGAATCACTGAAACCCAGTCAACAAACTGCAATCACTAGAACATAAAGCAGAACACAGAACTCTGCAACAATGTTCAGATCTAACTGCATCATCATGTATCAGAGATCATACGCTACTTGGAAGAGCCTAACTAGCGCGTATACGCAACTTCACCAAAGCGAACCAGCGTATATGTCATTAATTACTTACTTATAACTTCGTTGCCCTTCCTGACTCCAAACAAACCCAGATCATTACATATACAAGGATAATACGTATGTTAGCAGCTAGATCTGGTCCATCAAATCACATAAAGATAAGTCATTATGATCCTTATCCATTATAAATCTCATCCATCAACACTGAGGCTAAACACAATCAGTCAAACTGAATATGCAGAATACTGACACCAGTAAACAATGTTCATAACTCATCAACCACCAGAACCACCTGTAACTTCAAACATCATAGTTCATATGGTATACACTACTTAGATGTATGTAACCTGCGTATGTATGCATTTTTATCAAAGTGAACCACCATATAGATCTGTTAATATTCATTCATGAGTTGCAGCTATTTCAAACTTAAGTTATAACCAGATCAGAATATTACATGCGTCAATATACAGATCTAGAATAAGCATACTCAAACCATATAGAGATGATTCATTCCAAACCATTTGATCCTGATCTATCCTTAGATCTTATTCTCCATCAACCGGTGAGATTCCTCCTTAGCTCAAATCAAGCAAAGCATCATGAACCCATAACCTGCATACTAAAACTCATCCTTCATTAGATATTCAAGACTTTCTCAGTACATTTGCCTAATGATCTTCTACTCCTTTTATAGTCTTAGGCCTTACTCAATACCATGGTCCAAAACCATAAATAATCAATACCTTGGACCAAATACCTGGGTTCAACACTTTAGACGAGATACTATGGTCCAAAACCATAGGTCCAAATACCAAGGACTAAATACCATGGACCAAAACCCAATGTACGGGCCTTCCCTTGCATGAGAGTGCATGTATACGTATATGCACCCTTTGGTTGTATAACCCGAAAGTATATGTGGCTTTATCAAGGGTAACCTGTGTATATCTCCTTTTTTTCATTCTGTGAGCCTTAACTGTGATCTGTCATCTTAGTAAGTTGCCATCAAGGAAAAAACCTGTATCATAATGCCAACAATCTCCCCCTTTGGACTTGATGGCAAAGCTAACTTGTCATACTGAGAACTGTCATCTTAATGAGTTGTCATTATTCATTACATCTGAACTCATTCCTTTGAGTTGTCCTGCATCCCATGTATTCTGTCACATCTGATATCACTTTTGTGGATTCATCTAGTTATATATATGTGAGTTGTTCTTCTATGAGTGGGTTTCCATCAAGTACAACACATGCATCATAATGCCAACAGTCATCTAATATCCTTGCGGCAAAATCCATTCCATCTTTGGGCTAAGGCTGGAGGGAAAAACTCTGTCGATCATTAGAAAATGAATCGGTGAGACAAAAAACCTCCTAGAATGGAGATCCTCACTAGAAAGGTAGGTTTACCTATGTTGTTACATACATTGCACGGGTCTGGTGAGACTATTTACATTATACAAATGCAGTAGGGGTTTACATAACATCTTGGAATTCATATTGATGATGATAGTTGGATGACACAGACACATCGATCGGGCGCTATCCATTTTGCGAGAAAAAACGGGGTGTACGGCTATGGCTTGTTGACACGTAATGGTCAACATTTGACTCTACTTGAGGACACAACGCTGCACTAGAGGAATGTGAGAATCCAAAATCTGCATCCACGCAACACATAAAATAACATAAGTAGCGTCCATCCAAAAATCATCGTATAATATTAAGCACGGGAAAGATATAAACTCATCATTTATTAACTATCCAAATAACATGAAAAACATTAATCTACCTACAAAATAAAATATTGAAATAAAAGGGTGTAGTGTTAGGAATACAATACAAAGGATTCCCCATGGCATTAGATGCATTCAATGTATTGCATGCTGAGCATTTTCCTGCTTTCAAGCAAATCTGTAGGTTTCCTTTCAGATGTTCCATGTTCAATCGTGCATATGGTAGGACTCTTCCCTCTCTGAAAATTAAGAATTTTGGATCCATCTTCCGTAGAATTTATCTGCAAACCCTAAAACTTATCCAATTTATTTAGAAAGTGAATAACATGTGTTTCATTATCAAAGGACTGTCCATGTTCAGATTTATCTAGGATATAAGGTTTAAAAACGATATTCATCTTAGTTTTATCTTCAATTAGTTTATTAGACAACTGCATGATAGAAGCAGCAACAACTAACTCATTAGGTAAGCAATTTTTCTCTCTTGGGATATCTTCAATATTGATGGCATCAAAATGCTCAATGGTATCCCACACAACATTTCTATAATTTATTAATCTTTGATTTTTACATGTATTTTTTTTTTTTTTTTCTTTTTGATTTCCATTTCATTACCCAACAAAAAGGCTTCATATTCATCCACATTGTTGGTTGCTTCAAATTCTAATCGATAGGCTAATTTGAAAATATGACCAAGGGGAGATTTCAAGGTAATTCTCGCACCTTTACCATGCCTAGACGCTGCACCATCAAAGTACAAATGCTAAACTTTATTTGTTAAGTCACCCTCTTTTTTATCAACCTTGACCTCTATGGGAATGATTGAATTAGATAAAATAGCATGATTCCCAGGGTCTCATCGTTCACATATTATCTCATTGTGGGGAATTTGAGGATCTTTGACATGGAACCTCCTTTCAAGCTCTCTGTTTAATTTAAGAAATCTTTGACCATTAGGGGAAGGAATCATAGAATATGACAAGTTCATTTGAATTCTTCCTCCTAAATGAGAGTCCCATTTTCTATACAACAACATACCCCAAGCATCAAGCACATCAACCACAACTATGTCCATGACAAACTTGATATCAGGGTACACAGACAAACGGACTTGTAATTCATTAATTAACCCATGAACTTCAATATTTTTCAAAGCCATGGAACCTATGTTGTAGTAAGGCCTAGATATCATTAAATTAAGTTGTTCCATGACTCTCTTAGTCATCACACAATCATAAGCACCAGAGTCAAGCATGCAGTTATATAACCCATAATTATTAACAAGCAATGTAATGAAAAAAGGAGAATGACCTTTGTTATCCAATTCCATAATTTTCCAATACACGAGAGCATCCTAGTAGAAAGACTCAGGAGTTTCCTCTTGAGTTTCATTCACTTGGGTACTACCAATAGCATTTAGTAACTTGACCTTATCGGAGGTGATCTTCACTATTTCGATGAAAGGAACCAAAACTTTAGAGTTATTAAACCAACCTCCTAAATCAATATTCATACCAGAGGCTGACCCAGTCTTAAGACTTTGAGAATTAGCTTGATTATCATTTTGACTTCTTCTTTGATAAGTTAACCCCTTGTACGTAGCGATTTCAAGAACTTGTTCAGGAGGAGGCTCCTCACTAAGAAGTTTAACCAATACATTAGTTTCTTGACCAAAGTTATTAATGTTATATGAAGATGTAAAAGTTATGACGAGTTGACTATTTCCCTTGACCTCTTCCCAAGTTTCCTGTGATAGATGATATTCTTTACCAACCACGTTCATTTGGTTACTTGTCCCAAGCATCCCATGATGCATGATTCTCTTGATAACAGGACAAGTAGCTTATTCATGAAGCTCAAACCAGGCCCTACAGTAAGGTGGGGTATCCTGCACAAGATTATTAGTTTCAAGAGGATTGGAAGGCCTCTGCTCATTGGTTTGACCTTTTTTCTGCCAAATAACTTTTATTATTATTATTATTCTCACCGCTAGGTTAAGGATTTTTCATTTTAGATCTTTCCATTTGATTCAACCTATACTGTAATGTAGTTATTTCTTTGGCATGATCATCAATCATCCTAGCTTGATTTAACTCCATATTTTATAACTTCTTAAGCAATTTTTGCATAGGTTCTTCTTCAAATTCCTTTTCTTTTCCTTTAGGTTATTTTAATTTAACAGCAAATATATCAAACCCAAGAATCTCAAATTTACCAGAAGCCTTCTCATCTTTTTCCATCCCTTCAGCTATGACTTGACAAGCCATGTAGTCACCAGGCTTGGACCTCCTTAATTCATAAGAATTGTCAGGATTATAAGCATCGAGATAATATCCTAGAAGAATTTTATGAGTTGGCTTGTAATCAGTGGATATCTATTTAAGAATACCATTAAACCTTTTATCAAATTCTTCACATGTCTCGTTTTCTTTCTTTTTAGTGACGCTAATGGATTTTTCTAAAAAGAGATATTCTTTCTTATCACCAAATTTCTCTTTCAAAGCATTAATGAGGGAATCAAATGAATGAAAAATATCATCAGCCCTATCCCTAAACAATTTCATAGCATCATTTTCTAAAGTCATGACAAAGCATTTCATTTGTACATCTTCATAATTATGAGCATAAGAAAATTTATCCCACCAGATTTGAAAAGAATACAAATGATTTCGAACATATATGGCATCACTTCCTTGAAAAGTAGGAAACTTTTCTAGACCATTATTAGGAAGGTCATGGGGATAACCTCGGATGTTAGCAAAGTTTAAAGGAGGATAGATATTCATGATGTCCAAAACGGGAGGATTAAAGAAGAGTGAATGTTTTTCACAAAGAGCTTCCTAGTTGAGATTGTTAAGGAGTGTATGATAAGAGAGCTTGTGTAATCTAACTCTTAGAGGCTTTTTAGGATCTAGAGTAAGATTAGCCAAGCTACTTGAATTCCTCCTAGTACACACCCCTGTAGAAGATGAAGGAAGTGGAGTCACCACTTGGAAAAAAATATAACTTAGACACTAGAGATGAACATAAAATGATATGGGGAAAATGAGAGCAAGTCAAATGGGTGAAGATGAAAAGGATCAAGTCATGACAAGAGATTGAGAGGACCAAACACAGAAAAACTTTGCCCCCGGCTACGACGCCAAAAAATTTTGTGCGGTTTGACGGGCCAATGAAAAAAATGAAAGATAAAAGGGAAAGATGAATGTCGTAAATCCAAGGCTTGATAAATTGGTCCTCAACAACGACGCCAAAAAATGATGTCACACAAAGTGTCTAGGCACCATGACAGTGCTCAAAGTAAGGGTTGTCACTCTAATCCTTGCTCTGTTTAGACTCTCTCCTAGACAAGTCAATGGGGGTAGTCCTTAGGGTGAATGAATTAGGATAGCCTGTGGAACACATGATCTAGGAGACTTAAGGATGAGAAACTTTATGAATGTGAAACAAGTCCTAGTTAACCGTGTAGAAATTTCTCTATAGATCAGCTACCTCTGATACCATGTAGAAATTCTCACTGTAGATCACTTGATAATGCAATGTAACTAAAGAAAAATACTTGATCTACTTCTACAAACAAACTTGCGGAAGCTTAATCGATTTTGAGCAAGATCAAATAGAACACATATAACAAATGAAGAAGAAATCATACACATGAAACAAATAAGAATACTCTGGGGAATAGCCTCAGCTAAAAACCCCGCTATCTGTATTATCATACAAGTGGAAATATCTCAGGATTACACAAAGCTTTAGCTCACAAGATATCTAGCTCTCAGTACAATCCCTCATTGCTGCTCATAGATAGAATAGACAACACATATGCCTTCCTTCAGTCCTCCAAGCCTCCTATTTCCTTGCGTAGTTTCTCCTGGGTCCTCTAGCTGCAACCTGTGTGATTCTCACCTCACACACAACACTGACCTCTGAAATAACTGCATAATCCTGAAGGAGTTAATTCCTTATGCATGGATGAGTTTCCTTTATAGGAAAATTCCTCCAACTGATAGTACAATGTCCCTGCCTTTAATCTCAATTGGGTCTTTCTTTGAACTAACATGCATGAGTTATTTATGAGAGAATATTCAGTTATTTAGAGAACACTAGTTGCATGCATCCATGCATTAACTGACTAAACTCACAATTAGTTCCTCCAACTGTTTGGAACTAATTTAACTGGACTTAACTCAGTTAACTGAGCTAACTAATTACAACTCATCCTTATCTCCTTAATTAATGGATAACTTCCTCAGTCAAAGGGATAACTGTTGCATGTATTCACAAAGACTTCATGTTTGAATTTCTCCAACTAATTAACTCAAGATGAATTAATTAATTATTTTTCAAACAACTAGTGAGACTAAATTCGAATTTTAATTCTCAATTTTGAGTCAAGGACAAATCAAAATTGGAATATATCCCGAAATTCTATTTATAGCAATGCTATTTTTTGCATTTCTATTTTTTGTTATTTCCAACAGAGTTGGAGTATATCTTGAAATGCTATTTATAGCAATGCTATTTTGAGCATTTCTATTTTTAGCATTTCTTGTTGCTATTTTCAACACTCCCTCTCAACAAGAAAGGCATTCAACTTGAACTCGATCCTGAACCTTTTGAATGTTCTGCATGCAACACTTCTCTCAAGTGTTGCTGCTCCAGCAACTCCATAAACAAAAAATATCCAACTTGAATCTGAATGACCCCTCTGTCATCAAAGTCTCTGACTGTTATTTCCTCTGTCAACTGAAAAATCTGCACCTCTGTGCTCTTCGGTATCTGACTACTCTAGCCTCTGTCACTTTGATCTCTGACTACATCAATCACACTGATTCCTCATGTTACATCTGTGTTGCTGCTGGTCCTATCTCCCAGCACTGCATCTGCACTACACCTCCTCTCATCATGTTGCATCGTGTTGCCCACTGTTGCACTGCAACTCAGTTACTGAGAAGTAAGTAACTGATCTCCCAACTTGCCTCCCTATTGGGCTAGAAACACCCTTAGATATTGAAGCTCCCTTTGCCGCTCCATCCACACCTGTCTCTACCCACTCAGCTAGTCCTGCTACTCCTCGTCAGGGCTCCCGTAGCAAGGTCTAATCAAATAGGTTGGGTACCTTAAAGATCCTGCCCCTATTTTAGCCTTCTTGACACTATCACTTCACATCGCTCCACCTCACACCTAGAGGTATGGCTACATGTGATCCCTCTACCTGGAGGTCTCTGCATGAGTGGATGCCTCCACTCGGTCTCCTCTCGGCTTCTCCAGTTGTGGCTGGTCCACAACCTCCTGAAGATACTTCACCAATTGTGGCTCCTCCACAATTGTCTGAGACTTCTTCTGGTGCTGCATGTTGAGAGGTAATGTACTCTCCCTCTTAACCACCAAGTCTCCAACATTTTCCTTGCTCCTCAAGGCTTTGCATGCATCTTGAACTTCAAGAGCATATAGGTTATGTACCCATGAACTGATCTGTTTCACCTGACCCGTGGTGATGTGTCTAAGGAAAACCTTTCCCTTACTAAAGACAACATCGTAGCCTTTGTCCTCCAACATCGCGATCGATACCAAGTTCTTCTTCAGTCCGGGCACATACTTCACATCAGTCAGGGTGATAGAAGCTCCATGCTCCCTCTGAAAAGCAACCGTACCTTCGCCTAAAACACAGTACTTTCCATCATCACCCAGCTCTATGCACATCTGGAGGTCCTTCTCCTCTAAGGTACTGAATAAACTCTTGTCGCCAGTCATGTGGAATGAGGCTCCACTGTCCAGGTACCAAATACAACCCACCATCGATGAAACCATGCATGCAATGAGGGTAAAATCTAACTTGAATTGTGAGGCCAGTGCCTCACCATCTGATCCTTTCGAGGATCCCTTCTTGGATTTCTTCTGTGGACAATTTGTTGCATAATGGCCCACCTCATGACAATTAAAGCATCACACTTTAGATTTTTCAATATTCTTACCACCATGGGAAGAACTCGATTTGGAATGGGAATCCTTCCCTTTCCCTTTCCTCGCCTTACTTGCTAAGGCTATATTTTCTTCATCATCATGCTTTGATGAAGAATCATCTCTGGTGCTTCTCCTGATCTCCTCTTGCATCAGATCTGACCACAGTCATTCCCAATCTGGCAGTTTCTCTCTTCCATTCACTGATTCTTGGTAGCTATTCCAGCTCTTAGGAAGACTGAGGAGAGAAAGACTCACCATGTCATCATCAGTTGTCGTGATTCCTACACTTCCAAGCTCATCTCTGCAGGTGGTGAGCTTGTTCAGATATGTAGAGATCGTGTCACCCTTTTCACACTTGATTTTCCGAAGCTTGTCTTTTAGTGCCAGCTTCCTCTAATTGTTGTTGTTCTTATATATATCCTTCAATGTCTTCCACATTGAAAACGGTGTCTCCTTCCCATGGAGACTCGAGAAAATATGGTCTCAAACTCCCTCCAGAAGAATCCTCCTCACTCTCGCCACACATTTCTTCTATTCCGCCAATTCTTGGGCATTAGCTGCTGCTGGCTTAGGGACTTCTTGATCAATGAAGTCCTTCAAACCATTGTCCTCTAATACCGATTCCATGTGATCCTTCCAAGCTATGTAATCTAAGCTGCCATCTAGGGCATACTTGAGTCTCAAGCCATTAAACACCATTGGTGAACTTTGAGATGTGATAAGAAATTGATTCTGTACCTACAATCAAAAACTTCAAAACTTCAAACTTCTCCCTTCTTTGTATACTGTTCTCCGCTTTGATCACCTTTTCTCTGATACTATGTAGAAATTTCTCTATAGATCATCTACCTCTGATACCATGTAGAAATTCTCACTGTAGATCACTTGATAATGCAATGTAACTAAAGCAAAATACTTGATCTACTTCTACAAACAAACTTGCAGAAGCTTAATCGATTTTGAGCAAGATCAAATAGAACACATATAACAGATGAAGAAAAAATCATACACATGAAACACAGAAGAATACTCTGGGGAAAGCCTCAGCTAAAAACCCCGCTATCTATATTATCATACAAGTGGAAATATCTCAGGATTACACAAAGCTTTAACTCACAAGCTATCCAGCTCTCAGTACAATCCCTCACTACTGCTCATAGATAGAATAGACAACACATATGCCTTCCTTCAGTCCTCCAAGCCTCCTATTTCCTTGCGCAGTTTCTCCTGGGTCCTCCAGCTGCAACCTGTGTGATTCTCACCTCACACACAACACTAACCTCTGAAATAACTGCGCAATCCTGAAGGAGTTAATTCCTTCTGCATGGATGAGTTTCCTTTATAGGAAAATTCCTCCAACTAATAGTACAATGTCCTTGTCTTTAATCTCAACTGGGTCTTTCTCTGAACTGACATGCATGAGTTTTTTTTTTATCGGTAAAAACTAAGTCTATTAAGAAAATATATAGTACAACCAGAAGTTACATCCAAGAGAAACACGAAACTAGGCAACCGGAAAGGATGTGCTATCCACCTCGGCTCCTAGAAGAAGAGAGAAGAGAAAAGAACATAGCGAGAGGTAACTGGAAGAACAGAGAAGCAGAAGCTAAGCATAGGATTCTACCCCACATGGGAAGAGTCAACTATGCGGCATTTTTTCCCTTTTTTTTTGCCAACTTTGACCCATTCAGGAGGGGACTGCTGAGCTGGCATGATTTGCAAACTGATCTGGGCAGACTGAGAGATTTCCTTATCTGAGTCTGAGGTAGAGGATTCATGAATTCTTTTCTGGGAAATTGGCTGAACTGGCAAATTGTCAGGCTCTGCCGAGGGCGGATACTGTGCCCTCATTGCTGCCTCTCCATCCTCATTCTCCTCCTCTTCATCTGAGCTGAGATCAAAGTCGTCCATGGGCGGAGGGTCATGCGGCTTCCAGCTTTTGGATTTCTTCTTGGCTTTCTTCTTTTGGGCGGGTATTGAAGGACAAGAGCTCTGTAGATGCCCTGTGTTGTGGCAGTTGCGGCAGCGGAAAGCTGTGTTCTCGTAATCCAGGTTCTGAGTCCAATGGAAGTCTCCAGTTTTGATATTGATCTTGTCAGGGAGACCTTTGCTTATATCTATTTCTGCACAGATTCTGGCATAGGTATATAATCCCTTTTCCCCTCTGGAAGTGTCTGTGTCTAGGAGGCGGCCTAGAGAGTTGCCGATCCCTTGGAATACAGCGAAGTGCCATAGATTCGCCGGGAGATTAGGAAGTCTGACCCAGATGGGGAGCTTGGTGATGATTGTTGTAGATGGATCGAAGTCTGGGAACCAAGGGGTGAGGAATAAACCTGCTGAGCCCCAAAACCATGGTCCTGCTTTTAAGGCCTTTTGGTAGTCCTCCTCAAAAGCAAACACTGTGATGAAAAAGCCCTTTGAGCATAACAGAACCTTACAATTATTGGTCCAATTGGAGTGAATCCACTGGTAGAGATCTGCCGTGCGTGGCCATAGCCCATTGAATCTGCAGATGATGCCATGCTCTGCATACTTTTGGGTTTGCTCATCCAGCGTTGGGTGAGTTATTTCAATGGAGGGGGTTTCCTCCAGTTTGTCCACCAGAAAAGGTTTGGGAGCCTGTGCTGGTGGCACTGATTTCTCCTGCTTATGTGCATGGACAGCATCTTTGTATGAAAATGCCTTGGCTGAAGAAGACTGTCCTGCAGCTCCCCCTCTCAAACGAAGGGCAAGAATAATGGAGGAATTTCTCTTAATGCTATAAAAAGAAAGGGGGTAGAGATCCTCGAGTTGTTTACCTTCGTGTAGGAGTCGTTGAGCTGCAGATGGAATCCCCAGCTTGAGTTCCAGAGTATGTTTGAGGTTCTGAACTAAATCCGATGAGCTCACCCACTGTAGCTGGGTTTTGCCTGAGATGAGCTTGATTTGGATCTGAAATGAGGCAGAGAGGTCAGAGATTCGTATTCCCCTGCAGATTTGAGAAGCCGCGTTTGAAGACTGGAGGGCAAGCCGTTCACTGATGTCTGAGAAAACCCTCGTTCCAGAACTGTAGCGCGTATCATCATCCTTAGCAAGGTCGAGGTCGAGCAGGAGCCCGAGAGTGGCCGAGGGTCTGGGGCCGAGAGCGATCGAAGGCCTGGAGGCGGCGGCAAATTCGTCTGCATATTCATTCTTAGCCAATACGTCTGCAGTTAGATGGGGGCTGCTATATCTAGATGCGGTAGAAGGGGACCAAGAACAGGCAGCCCTAGCGACCAGATCAGCGTAGAGTTGATGGGGGGGAGCTCTCAGGAAATGTTTGAAACCATGCATCCCAGAAATGAGAGCACCTTCCAGCGTTCCCTGCGTTGAAAACGCATTACCAGCAGCGGCACCTTCCAGCGTTCCCTGCGTTGTAAACTCATTACCAGCAGCGGCACCTTCCAGCGTTCCCTGCGTTGAAAACGCATTACCAGCAGCGGCAAGGTTGGGTACCTCGACGGCGGCCGAAACAGGGGAGGCGGCAGAAACTCTGCTAGGGTTCATCTTCGGCCGGCTCCTCGCAATTTGTTTTTTCCTTATAAAACTGCATTCAACTGACATGCATGAGTTATTTATGAGAGAATATTCAGTTATCTCGAGAACACTAGTTGCATGCATGCATGCATTAACTGATTAAACTCACAATTAGTTCCTCCAACTGTTTGGAACTAATTTAACTGGACTTAACTCAGTTAATTGAGCTAACCAATTACAACTAATCCTTATCTCCTTAATTAATGGATAACTTCCTCAATCAAAGGGATAACTGTTGCATGTCTTCACAAAGACTTCATGTTTGAATTTCTCCAACTAATTAACTCAAGATGAATTAATTAATTATTTTTCAAATAGCTAGTAAGACTAAATTCAAATTTTAATTCTCAATTTTGATTCAAGGATAAATCAAAATTGGAATATATCCCGAAATGATATTTATAGCAATGTTATTTTTAGAATTTCTATTTTTTGGCATTTCCAACAGAGTTGGAGTATATCCTGAAATGCTATTTATAGCAATGCTATTTTTAGCATTTCTATTTTTAGCATTTCTTGTTGCTATTTTCAACAAACCGAGATGGATAGATCTAACAATTAAGACAAATAAGACACAACCACAAGATAGAAATGATTTGAAGAACAATGTCTTAATGTTCAGTTAACCATAAACCAAATAAAAATAAGTTATTCAGAGAAATTTGTAAATGTAATAGAAGTGATGATCATGAACAATTATATCAAAAACTTAACATGCAAAAATATTCTAGCCATTAAATTTTGAAATTTTTAATTATCATGAAGAACCATGAAATTCAAATGCTAAACAATTCACAATCCTAGAATTAAAATGTTTTTTTTTAATGACCCAAATCTAGAAAAAAATTTAATTTTCATATAATCAATCTTTAGATATGATTTTAAGCCTGCTTGACAATAGGTAAATCAATTCCAAAAAAAATTCCTTTTAAATTTTCAAATTCAAAAACCCTTAACACTAATAAAGAACCAAGATTGAACCTTTTGATTAAAAATTTAAAGTTTTCCTTAGGCAAATTATTTTTATGTGCTAAGTTTTATGAGAAAGCTTAATGTGGCAAATGATAAGTTAAAATTTTTTAATGGGCCAAAGGCCACATAAAATTTAAAGTTTTTTAATGTGAAATTTTTTCATTGATTTAAATTTTTATAAACATTGAAGTCACATTAAAAAAAAAAAAAAAAACGAAATGAAATTTTATTTTTTTAGATTAGATTTTTGAACAAAATCAAAATAAAAATAAATAAAAACATAAAAAGAAAAAAATGAGAAGTAACCAAAAACAAAAAGAAAGTCGAATTTCTTCTCAACAACGGAGGATGGAAGCGATGAGCTTCAAGGAGGAGGAACAAGTAGCGATGGAGGGATGGATGTGAAGGAACTGGCATTGATGGAGGGTCACAGGTTAGGGAGGGACAATGGAGCAGTGAGTAATGCAGAAAAGAGAAGTTGTGGAGGAAGAAGACAGGTCTGCAGGCCTTGGAGATGAGTGTAGGGATAGGGGAAGACTTTGGTTTGAGGAGCAATGTGCAGGTTAAGCAACGAAGAGGAGCCACAGGTAGCACATAGGAGAGAGTAGAGGAAATGTTTGAGGGCATGGGGATGCTACAGGTTGAGGGAGGAGTTATGGCAATGAAGGAACGAGGAGTAGGGAGCAAAAATTGTAGCAAACAGAGCTCAGGTTTCAAAAAGAAATGGAAAAACCCAGGTAGAAAAGAAAATAGATGCTTCCAAATAGCAAATGGTAGCCTCAAAAAGCCCAAAACAAACCCAAAAAAATTGAATTTCACACCAATATGTCTTTTTCTTTAGATTTATTTTCAAGTGAACTCATAAAACCCATAGATTTAAATTTTTCAAACCCTCGAACTGTAAAAAGAGTAATGCCCCTACAAAATGATATTAAGGCCAGATCTTACCCTCTAGGACCTATATCTGGGTTTAAATAAAAATTTCCTTTCAGATCTGTACCTACAATAACAGAAATAAAACACCCAGAACCCAGATATACAAATAAAGTTGAAAACCCTAAAAAACCATGGTAGATAAATACAATAATTACAAACTGAAGGCTCTAAGTATCCAGATCGATCATTATGCTACATAAGAAATAATTTTTTTTTTTTAATTTTAAAAGGAGGTGCTTACTCGAAACCATCTTGCACCACAAAATAAAATCTTATGATAAGCCCGAAGTTACTTTAGCTAGGCTATTTAGGAAATACAGATTGGGAGTTGGCTGATCCAACTTAAAACTTCCCCTAACACCCATTGATCTAACTCAAGATTTTCTCAAAATGTGATCTCCCATTAAAAATAGAGCGAGAAAATAATAATTAAATTCACACAAATAGAAATACTTGTTATTACGTTCAAAATTTAAATTATTATTCAAACCTTAGTAACAGAGAAAGATACCTATACTCAAATCACTCTTCATAAGTTATCGTCAATGGATTTAGAAAAGAGTATGTATGAAATAAAACATCTTACAACATTCTCATGAAGAGTAACACCAACAGAATTTAACCCCAATGTCTTTCTTTATTATCCAAAAAAAAAAGATTATATTAGGGCTTCTTGCTAAGCACGCGACTAAGAGATCAGATAGATCCATTGGAAAATGACCTCCTAATTAAAGATAAATCCCCCAATGGCTAGTTTGACTGATCCTCATCAAAGTAATATCCACCGTTGAAGATCAAAATTTATTTTAGTTGCATCCGTCAAAATATTTAAATTTTGAGGAAATTCGAATTTTTTTTAAATGCATTTTAATTAACTAAAAAATAGAAAGTTTAAGTTATTTTCCCCAAAAAATTGACTTTAACTTAACCCCCAGGGATCAAAGGTTTAAAATTTATCAAAATAATTAATTTACCTTAATCCTGAGACCTTTTAAAATTTAATTTTTTAAGACCAACGAATTTTTCCTCTAGAGAATTTAAATTTACCCAAGATATAGAATTAATTAAATTTCTAGCTTAAGATTTTAATTAATTTTGGGCGAGAAAATTTAATTAATTAACCTATGAGGAGATAAGTTATTTTTCCAACTCTAAAGACACTTTACATCATGATTTACATATTTTTTACATCATAAGGGGTGGACCCATTTGTAATAGACCCTCATAGATTACCCATTTCTGCGATACAAGTATAATCAAGCAGACAAAGTATTTTGTAATAAAATAATCTCACCAAATAGTTAGGATTATTCCCAAATTACTTTTACATAGACTCGATCTAGAACACTAGGACTCGCCTAAGATCCTAGAGACAAAATCCATTCTAGCTTTGGGGTAGAGCTAGAGAGAAAAACTTTGTCAATCATCCGAAAATGAATCAGTGAGACGAAAAACCTCTTAGAATGGAGATCATCACTAGAAAGGTAGGTTTACATACGTCATTACATACATGACATGGGTTTATTGAGATTATTTACATTATACACATGCATAATGGGTTTACATAACATCTTGGAAGTTACGATGATCATGATAGGTGGACAACACAAACACATCGATCATGCGTTGTCCCTTTTGCGAAAAAAAGGGGTGCACTGCTATGGGTCGTTGACATGTAGTGGTCAATAGGGCCGGTAGCCTATCGACTTGCACTGCCTCCGAGAGTGAAAGTCCATGATGTTTTCCATGTCTCATTGCTTAAGAAGTATGTTAAAGATGTTGATCATGTAATTGACTTGTCTGTATTGCAGGTGGAACCAGATGGAGAATTCTAGTTGGAGCCTCATTGTATATTTAAGAAAAAGGTGCTCATGCTCCAGAATCGAGAAATAGAGAAGGTTAAAGTACAATGGAATAACTTTGGGCCCGACAAAGCTACATGGGATATGGAGGATCAGATGCGGGCCAGGTATCCTTCCTTGTTTTCTGGTTGAGGCAAAGCAATTTTGATATGGTGGCTTGGCGATTGCTTATGGTGGTTTGTAGTTTCTTTATGGTGGTTTAATATTTTCTTATGATGGCTTGGTATATGCTTCATGGTGGTTTAGTATTTGTTTTATGTTGGTTTAGTATATTATTTATGGTGATCGATATATGCTTTATGATGGTTGACATATGTTATATGATGTTTTGATATATATGCTTAGATATGATGTTAGTATATATTTGATATATGATTTGGCATATGTTTTGGTATATTTTTTTTGATGATGTTGTTATATGTACACCTGTGTATCGATGTAAATACTGTAATGAGTTGTGTTAAAAATATCCATTATGCAGTATGAGTGTTATGTTATTATGTTATCATGTGGTTATGTTATCATCATGTTATGATGTCATATGAGTTGGCACTCAATAGGATGATCATTATAAATACCGTAATGAGTTGTGTTATAAAGCTCCACTATGCAATATGTTATCATGTTGTCATGATGTTATGTCTTGAGCAGATCTTTCATTGTAAATATTGCATCGAGTTGTGTTATAAAGCTCCATAAGCAGTATGTCTTCTCTTAGCAGGTTGTTGAGGTATATGTGTGATTGAACACCAAGGACAGTGTCCCCCAAGAGGGAGGATTCTGTAACAACCCTGGTGAAAATTCTATGTAATAAATGTTAAAAACAATAACCATGGATGACTAGGACACTTATTCCAAGTTGAATGTTGGGCAAGACATCCTAGGGGGTGTTCATTTGGTTGTTTATGGCTAAGGAAATTGGAAAAGGCAATGGCTAAGGCATTAAAAGGCATTTTGGCACATTTATTTATGAAAATAATAGAAATTAGGAGGAAAAGGAGGTGAAAGGTCACATGTTGCATGTGAGGAGGAAAACGAAGGAAAATAATGGAAAATGAAGAAAATAGAGGCCTCACTCATAAAAAGGCTTCTGAGGATCAGTTGGTAACCTTTTTCCAGTTCAGTGTTGGAGCTATCTCATTATTCTCTCTCTCTCTCTCTCTCTCTCTCTCTCTCTCTCTCTCTCTCTCTCTCTCATACTCTTGGATACTTAGAGTTTTCTTGGAGCACTCTTGGAGGGTGTGGCATACTTGAATTCTTGGAGCAAGAAGGCAAAGGAAGAGAAAGAAAGCACAAGAAGGCATCAACATCAACAACTACATCATATTTTCTTTTAGGTACTGAATTGCATGTATCATTTCTTCACTATTTTTGGCATGCATGGCATATGCATGTGGATTCTTGGTTGTAATCTGTCATTGGCATGGAGGATGGCCTGGATCAACAATGGATTGCCTAACCTTGCCATTTCCTGGATAGCCATGGTGATTGTGGGTTTACTTTCATTGTTTTTTTTTTGTTGGTTCTCATGTTTCCTTAGCTTGGGTTGATTTATTAGTCATGGAAGCCCTGGTTGAACAAACACTCTCGAAGCCCTGTAACAACTTGGGTTGAGTTACTAGTCTTGGAAGCCTTGGTTGGAAAAACGCTCTGGAATCCCTTGGTGGGTTGAGTTACTAGTCCTAGAAACCTTGGTTGGAAAAACGCTCTGGAAGCCCTTGGTGGGTTGAGTTACTAGTCCTAGAATCCTTGGTTGGACAAACACTCTGGAAGCCCTGTATAGGTTGTGGGTTGAGTTACTGGTTATGGAAGCCTTGGTTGGAAAAATGCTCTACAAGCCCTGGAAAGCTTGGATGGGGATAAATATGATGATGGTTTTGGTGATGTCCAACCGTGAGGTGGAATAAATGTTTGATGGGTTGATTTGGATGGCCTCTGGAAGCCCTGGATGAGTTGTGATTGATGTATTCTATGAGATCCCACATTCATTCTTGGAATATGGCACAAGGGTGAGTAGCTAAAGAGATATTTGGCTCAGCCATTCTATGGTCGAGTGGAACGTGCTAGTCCCATCTCTGGTTGGTTCATTGCATTCATTAATGAGAACTAATTTCCTTGATTTCCATGTGTAAATGTATTGATGTATTTATAGATTTGATGGTTGTCATGTTTATTGTATTTATGTTCCTATTATGTTGGTTATATGCACATTTTATGACAATATTTATGTATGGATTTCAGCATGTTTTTACTTGTATGTGAATTGATAATGTGTCTATGACCTAATAGATGATAATGTATCAAATGGAATGAGGCAAAAATGGTTCATAACGATTCTTAGATGAGTATGAGATCCCTACACTTAATTCTGTTATTTACACATGTAGGTTACATATCGATGATATGTTTGACGAAATGCCTGTCATGGCTAGTATGGATCCAGACAAGGTCTTGAACAAGTATTTGCTTTGGTACTTTCGTTTCCATGTTACTTTATTGATTTGAAGAGATGGATTAGTTTTTGGCATTGTCATGGGCTTTGAGCCTGACAAAGTGGCTTAAATCCCAGGGTCGTTGGCACGACACTGAAAATTTTAGTCCAAAATCACTGGCAGGCAGACCTGTGAGAGTGAATTTAGGTTGTTGGTTTCTCCCTTGCCCATAGCATGAGGGTGACTATGGCCCAAGAGACCTAAAACAATAGTGGAACCTAGATACAAGTTGTCTGAGTGGGCTAACTTGTCTTCTAAGGGATTTTTTGATGATGTTGAATGTTTGTATGGTGTGTTTCCACTGGTTCCACTTCCTTAATGTGACTTAGGAGGTTAAATCATATCATAGTGGCCTCTTGTCGCATGCTTACCCTGGCTGGCTAGTTGCTTGGGTAGATGTGGGAGGAGGGTGTTACAGACATAATATGGATTTTCTACAACGCATAACTTACTTCTACAAAACTCAAATTTGGCCTTCCTAAGGGGCTTAGTGAATATGTCAGCTATATTATCATTTGTATTAAAATATGTTAAGTCAATTTCCTTTGATTTGATCTTTTCTCTTATAAACTGATATTGTGTGTCTATATGCTTTGACCTTACATGACATATAGGATTGTTCGCTAATTTGATGATGCATTGGTTATCACATCTGATCACTGTAGGTTCCTTTTGACCTTCACCAACATCTTCAAGTATCCTTCTAAGCCATATAGCTTCATAGGTGGCACTACATAATTCTTTATACTCTTCTTCAGTTGATGACAAGGAAATTATTGGTTGTTTCTTACTACTCCATGATATAGCTTCTGATCCTATATTAAACACCTATCCAGTGGTGGATTTCTTGTCATCTGGATTTCAAGCCCAGTTAGAATTAGAATGTACTATCCATTCAACATTACAAGCATTAGTATATTCAATACCAAAATTGATAGTTCCCTTTAAATATCAAAGGACCCTTTTTGCAGCTAGCCAATGGATTTCATGAGGCTTAGCCATGAATTGACTCAGTATGCTTACTGCATTAGCAATGTTAGGTCTAGTGGTAGTGAGATAATTCAAACTTCCCACTAATTGTCGATACAATGTTCCATTCACCTCTTTTGTTCCATCATCATTTCTCAATTTCATATTTTGTTCCAATGGACTACTCACTGATTTACATTCATTCATATGAAATATCTTTAGTACCTCTTTTGCATATTTACTTTGTGTGATTAAAGTTCTTCCATTATCTCTCCATACTTCAAGGCCTGCACAATAATGCATATGTCCAAGATCCTTCATTTCAAATTTTTGCGATAAATTCCTTTTTATATCTTTAATCAATTTAACAACACTCCCTGTAATTATTAGATCACCAACATATTTAGAGATTAATACTATATTTCCATTTCTATCTAACTTGACATACTAATGCAAAGCTAGTACTTTAACCCCACAATCATGTAAGGTTAACACTAAACCCCGTTGTATAACCCAGGTTAATGCTCTGATTCTAGGTGATTAATCATTAATATATTACTATGGGTTAAAAAAAACCTCTCTTCAACCTTACTCCTGATCTCATCAATCAATTTTATAAGTGGATACTTTTTCTCTAAATTAATTTTATTAAACGAAATATTCCGCAACCCTTTTCTACATGGCTTGTGGGACCTCCCGGCATGAATACCCATAATAGAACTTTATACCATAAATTAAGCGTTGAGCCAACACGTGTCCCCCTCTTTATTCTGGCGCCACGATCTCCACTGTTGGTTCATTGTTGATCCAAGGACTATCACGTCATCTGCTCGCCAAGTAGCCCGAACAATCTCCATCATCAATGTGACCCATCCAATCGAATAGTTATCACGCAATCTCGCGCAGATTCTAGCACGATCGATATTTGGTCAAGAGAACAAGATAAATGTGGTTTTCCTTTTCCATCGTGTGCTACGTGTCACTCACTTAGGCTAACTGCGTGAAATTTAGAAATGTCGATTACCACTTTCTTACCCACGCGAGATACCACTTACCATAAACGTCACCGACTGTTTACTTGTGAAGTGTTGACTGATTTAGCATGCGATCTGCGCTTTAATCTAAGCCGTCCATCCTCCATTTTCAACGATGTGACTTAATCTCCATTGTTCTTTCGCCCTTCACTGTCTCTTTACAATCCTTTGGGAAGTTGAGAAAAATCATGTGTCCTCCACTATAGAAGATAGTTCTCAAGCTTCCTCTGTATACTATGAAAACCGATTGCGCTCGCTTCTAGCTAATCCCTCCATCCATTTAAAAGCTAAATGTCGATCTCTACATGCCTATACACAGGTTTTATTAGACAATTAAATGCTAATTCCGTAAAGGAAATTCCGTCAGTCACTCATTCTCTTCAACACAAAAATTCCACAGTATTTCTCAAATTCATAGTCAATGCACCATAAGGCTACTAAGACACATATAGACACAAATTCCCACACATGATATATACAAATCCACACTGTTTTGGTATTTTTATAAAATATTTACAAGGAAAACAGTCACATTCGACTGTTCCAGTTATTTTCCATAAATTCCATCTACTACTCTTTCTAACTCCTCACTCTTTCTCTTACTATCCTCTAGCTCTCTAACCCTAACTAGCCTCTAGCTAACCTCTAGCTAACCTCTCAAATTATTCAAAAGATCACAATTTATACAAAAACATATTCATGAACCAATTTAGTTTAGATCCAACAATCTCTCACTGTCTCCAATTTATCTCTCCAGCTCCACTCTTTTCTCAAAACGAATCCCAAATTAATCATTTAAATCCCTCAAATCCTCACTCTTCCTAGGATTACTTAATTGTCTCTAATATCTCTACATTCATGATATATTCTCCATTAATCAAATTAAATTCCTATCTCTTTAAAACTCAAAATAAACTTGGAAAAATAAATAAATAATTAAGGGAACCCACTCCCTTTAGTAAATGTGTGATAAGATTCTTAGGTCTTATAAACCTTGAAGAATGCTCCCGCATCAGATTCCCCAGGTTGAAATAATTCATCGAATCCTGTTCATGAATCTTCCCACTTCCTCTGTTGTAAACTTCATTTGATTTCATCTTCCAATTGGATGTCTGACCTCTTTCCATTGCAGGTGCATTTACTGCCTTCTCTCTTTCTCCTGGATGCCAAACTCTGTGTTGTGGATGTCCTTTTTCTCTGCTATCATAAGAATTTCCTTTGCATAATGTTTTGGTGCTGATATCCTACATAAACAACTCCTCAAACAATATAAATTTCTGTTCCTTTTTCTGTTGTTGTCTTGTCATCATCTCAATAGAATTGAGCTCCAACTTTATGTATTTTCCATTGTCTTGTACCTGACTGTCCATTCTGATTTCTGACCCAATCACCAACATCCTCTTCTATCTATAAACCATTTTCTTTATGCTATCCTATATATCCTTCCATCATTCCTTGACTTGTTGACTTTGACAATTCTTCATGCTCATCACCTTTGTAGTTTTCATCATCCACCTATCCAATATCTTGAGTAGAATCCTCTCAATCTCAAAAGAAGATTGGTTCTTGTTTGATACAAGAACATATAACCTTTCAATCACATATTGTCCATCAGTTGCAAATATTTTAGTTATTGAACCTTGTTCAATTTCCTCCATATTCCTATTAAATTTAACTAAATTGTTCATCCCAATTTTCAACTGCAAATTCAAAATAAACTCTTGATATTCCAATCTTATTTGGATTAAAAACAAAATCTATTTGTGGATTGTACTTTCACATCCTCTGTAATTTTCTTTCTCTTCTGTAATGACTTGTTTAAGAGCTATGCCAACTCTCCTTCCTTCATCCTGAACTTCTGAGTCAACTAGTTTCTTACTCTCATCTTCTTGTTTCCATAAGGGAAACTGTCTTTTTGCAATTCTAGAACTTACATACTCCTTCATGTTTACTTGTGCAACCATATCTCCAAGAGAAATTTGTCCTTCATCCTGAAAACCACATTCAACAATTAATAATTCAAAATCATAAAATACATTACATGTTCCATTAATTCTGCTCCATAATTTCTCTGATTTGTCATCCTCCTGATGCACATATGACATGTCAAACTTGTCATATCCTCCTCCATATTGTCTTATTTTGAAATAGTCTTCTTTGTTTTTACTTTGCCCTGAATGCTGTCTAATTTCTGAATTTTGTTCTTTGCTCTTCTCTTTGGCCTTCCTTCCTTTCACACTCCTTTTCATTCTTCATGTTTCTTCCTTACAAATCTATAAGCCACTAAGTTTCCTTTTCCATTCCTCTTTCTTTTCAATCAAAATCTGCCAATCTCTGATTTTAGAACCTAAAGTTCTCTTTGTTCCTATATAGGAAACAAAATCACCATATACAACAAATTTTCCATTCCATTGTAAAGTCCCTTTTACAACAGTAAAAATTACTGTCAACACCATGAATATCACATTCCACTGAACTCCTTTGCTGCTTACTGCAAATGCATAGTTCACGAAAGAATCCTTGCCTTCATCCTCTGAGATTTCCTGTCTCTTTCCAAGTTGTTGATTACATTCACCCTTACTCTTTTTGCAATTTGTACAAATAACACTATCTTCAATTTTCTGCTATGCATCAGTCTCTATCAACCTCTCTTTAAGTTCTTGATTTTCCTCTTTTCCTTTCTTCTTCACAACCTTTAATGGATTAACTGTACCTCCTTGGACTAAATTCTCCTTATAAATTTTTGTTTTGTCATCTTCCATAATGAAATATTTAATAAGAGTCCTTTCCATTAATGCTTCATTATATCCTCCCAAGACAATTTCTTGCCCATTAACTATCAATACAGGTTCATAATTTTTGAATAAAAATTGAAGAGATAATTCCATTACCTCAAGTGTTTGTACTGCACATACACTCTTGCTTGCTCCTTTCATAAGGTTATCTTCATACCTCTTTTCTACTTCTCCTTTTGCAATCTGCACTTTCCTTTTGTCTTCAAGCCATCTGCCATCTTTTTGCCAAGTCTTACTAGATTCATCATCCTCAGCCTCCTTAGTAGTTTTCAACATTTTTCCATCTTTAGTGTCTTTGAATACATTTTCAATCAAGAACTATTCTATTACATCCATCTCTTCTAACAATTTCATTTCTTCAGAAACCTGCATAAACATATCTTCTAAATGTTGTTCATCACCTGCATACATACACAAATCATCAATTTCAAAAATATTAGGCTCCTCTTTCTTTGATGTTTCAATCATTACATCTCTTTGTTGATTCAAACTTGTCCAACAGTATAGGAAATCATCAATGATTCCTTTCTCAGCAAGGTAAACCTCTTACTCATGTCTATAATAGTCATCGTCCATCTCTAACTCAGTTGCTTTGAGTTCTTCTCTTAATTTGATATACATTCTCCTCTTTATCTATTTCTGCAACAACTTCCACTTTATCTTCTTTCTTTTCATAGTCCAACCATAACTTTGGTCCTTTTCACATTTTTCTAGCAGCATTATTATGGCATCCACACTTGCTTTCAATTCTGCAATGTCTCTGTCAAATATCTCTTGACTCATCTCCTCTCCTTTGCCATTTTCCTTGGCATCTTTCTTTCTTTCATTGTGGCTTCTCTTTGAACCCCTGCTATGACTATCAGTAGTCATTTTCTCTTCTCACTCTATGAGTTCCTCACTCACTATGAGCTGCACTAAGCCTCTGCAACAACAAGTCCTCCCTGCTGTCATTTACCTCACCAATCCCTTCTCTGGACTTGGTCTTTTGGTAAACACTAGTTCTCTATCTCTAGAACCTCTTGAGAACTCTCTTCTACTCTCTTTAGGCTTATATCCTCAACTCATCTCTCTTGAGAACACTTTAATTGTCCTCCCTATCCAACTTTCAGCTGGAATATTTAGGTTCACTACCACTAACACAACTCCTCTCTTTCTTTACACAATCTACTACTATGTGTTGTTGTTATCACTCTCCCCCCTATAAAACAATTCAAATGAAACTGACATCAAAATATAACTCATACCTCAGAGATATTCAAATTATCTATCCCTTTGACCTTTCATTGACTTGGGCAATACACATGTTGCTTTACTTTTCACTATCTACACTTCAGTTCTTCTTTCAACTGAATTTCTGTTCTTTCTGAGCACATCCATATTCACTTTATTTCCTTACAGTATCTCTGCTACAATTCCTTCACTTGCTCCTTTGTGACAACTACCAGGCTGAAACTTCATTACCTGCTACTTGCATTTAGCTACATACATCATTGAAGTTTTAAAACCTACAAGATCCTTCCTGATCCTATCTTCCTCAAATCCCTTTTCCACAGTCTATCTTGAATGAACCGACTGAAGTCTTCATTTCCTCTAACATTTCAGAATTCTTCTCTGCATAAAATCTTGTGTTCTAATCTTCCAACACCAATTCCTTTCAGATCATATCCATCTATATCTGAATCTATTACCAAGGTAATTCTACACATTTTCAGAATAAAATTCAATCTTTCAACCAATCTCCACAGAGCATTAGTCTCTGCTTTGATACCAAAATGATGTAGAGCTAGTACTTTAACCCCATAATCATGTAAGGTTAACACTAAACCCTGTTGTATAACCCTGTTTAATGCTCTAATTATAGGTGATTAATCATTAATATATTACTATGGGTTAAAAAAACCTCTCTTCAACCTTACTCCTGATCTCATTAATCAATTCTATCAGAGGAGACTTTTCCTCTAAATTAATTTTATTAAACGAAATATTCCGCAACCCTTTTCTATGTGGCTTGTGGGACCTCTCAGTGTGAATACCCATAATAGTGATTTATACCATAAATTAAGCGCTGAGCCAACACGTGTCCCCCTCTTTATTCTGGCGCCACGATATCCATCGTTGGTTCAGTGTTGATCCAACGACTATCGTGTCATCCACTCGCCAAGTAGCACGGACGATCTCCATTGTCGATGTGACCCGTCCAATCGAACTGTTATCGCGCAATCTCACGCAGATTCTAGCACGATCGATATTTGGTCGAGAGCACATGAGAAAAGTGGTTTTCCTTTTCCATCATGTGCTATGTGTCACTCACTTAGGCTAATCACATGAAATTTGGAAATACCGGTTACCACTTTCTTACCCACGTGAGATACCAGTTACCATAAACGTCGCCGACTACTAACTTGTGAAGTGTTGACCGATTTAACCTGAGATCTGCGCTTTAATCTGAGCCGTCCATCCTCCATTTTAAACGATGCGACTTAATCTCCACTGTTCTTTCGTCTTCACTGTCTCTTTACAATCCTTTAGGAAGTTGAGAAAAAGTCTGTGTCCTCCACTATAGAAGATAGTTCTCAATCTTCCTCTGTCTACTGTGAAAACCAATTGCACTCACTTCCGTCTAATCCCTCCATCCATTTAAAATGGGAATTCCAATCTCTACATGCCTATGCACAGGTTTTATTAGACAATTAAATACTAATCCCGTAAGGGAAATTCTGTCAGTCATTCATGCTCTTCAACACAAAAATTCAATAGTATTTCTCAGATTCACAATCAATGCACCATAAGGCTATTAAGACACATATAGACACAAATTCCCACATATGATATATACAAATCCACACTGTTTTGGTATTTTTATAAAATATTTACAAGGAAAACAGTCACATTTGATTGTTTTAGTTCCTTTCCATAAAATCCATCTACTACTCTTTCTAACTCCTCACTCTTACTCTTACTCCTCTAGCTCTCTAACCCTAGCTAGCCTCTAGCTAACCTTTGGCTAACCTTTCGAATTATTCAAAAGATCACAATTTATACAAAAATGAATTCATGAACCAATTTAGTTCAAATCCAACAATCTCTCACTCTCTCCCAAAGTATCTCTCCAACTCCACTCTTTTCTCAAACAAAATCCCAAATTAATCATTTAAATCCCTCAAATCCTCACTCTCCCTAGGATTATTTAATTATCTCTAAGATCTCTACATTCACGATATATTCTCCATTAATAAAATTACATTCCAATCTCTTTAAATCTCGAAATAAACTTGGAAACATAAATAAATAATTAAGGGAAACCACTTCCTTTAGTAAATGTGTGATAAGACTTTTAGGTCTTATAAACCTTGAAGAATGCTCCTACATCACATACAAATTAGGACCATTTTTTCTTTTGTTAAATCCCTGCTGGAAGAAGAATTTATCTAGTTTAAGAGAGATTCTTTTGGCGTAAATCACATGATGTTTCATTTGTGGACACGTTTTGAACCAACTAGTGTGGTTCATCATCAGGAAAAGTTGAATGAACAGATCTCGCTTATGCATATTAAATAGATAGTAGAACATTTTAGACCAGGTAACGGCTATAATGACAATGGTTAGATTCGACCGGGAATTGGCTAGTTGACATGGGTAAGGGTTAAAAACTTTATTAAATAATTCAATATTCTTAATAAAATACGAAATGGATCATTTTATAATTATAAAAATATATTAGAATAAGTAAAATTTGAATCCGTAAATCATAAAATAAATTAATCTAAAGTTGTTAGTTATCAAAGATATTATAAATATTAGTTAGTTATAGAGTAATCCAAAATTAGTTAAATTATATTTTAATCAAAATATAAGTTAAAAGGACATGTATTTATAAGTATATATTGAAATAAATTAATTTTAAATTAATATATATTAAAATAAATTAAATAAATTAACCTAAAATTGTTAGTTATACAGTTATTATATATAATTATTAGTTAGTTATAAAATTAAATTAGATAATCAATAAATAGTTAAATATATTTTGATCAAATAATAAGAAGTTAAAGGGACATATATTTATAAATATTTTTAACCTAAATTAATTATAAAATAAATCAATTTTAAATTAATAGTTAAAAAGTTTTTAAATATTTAAATTAATGAAGTGAATTAAATCTAAAAATTATTAGAGTCATTAGTTATAGGAATATATAGTTATAATTATTGAAAAGGGACAAACACTTATAAATAAAATAATTAAAATAAATTAATTCTAATTTAATATTTAATATATAAATATTAAAGTAATTTAATGTGAGGAAAGAAAACTCTAATAACTAAAATTTTATTATAAAAATTAAGGTTGATTTAAGGGTTAAAATTATCATAGATTAATTTCCAAATAATTTTCTATGCCAGCTACATCAATCATGTCGAACAAAAGGCCACAAGAAATAGAAAACCAAGGGAAAATTTAAAAAGCAAAAAGAAAAAACCCAGACAAAGGGAGGGGAAGACAGGAAGACAATGACTAGGAGGAGAGGGATGGGACCCAGCAACTACTGATCTTCCAGCCATCCTCCCTATTGAGATTGTTCAACCTTTTTTCAATCTCAAATGCTTCCCTAAATTTTCAGTGATGGAATTGGGACACTCGAGTATCTTCATGCTAGTTCCCACCATTTCCCTGCTCAAAAGTTGGGGGTTTTCAACACCCTTGCTACTCATGCCTTAAGGATCTCTGATGAAAAGAGCTTCGAGGAGGAGAAATCCCATCTCCTTAATGTCTTTGTTGAGAATGGTTATAATAGACACTTGGGACAAAAGTCTTTCCTCAAAGCTGCTAAGAATTATTTCACTAAAAGGGATAAGAAGGAGCGGATTCCTGGTGTCCACCTTTCGTTTGTTCAGGGGACCATGGATAGGATTGCGAGGATTCTTAAGAAGCATAATGTCCCCTTGACCTTTAGACCTCTCAACACCATTCCTAAGTCCCTAAGATCGATGAAGGATCATATCAACCCAAAGGACATGAAAGGGGTTTATATTATTCCTTATTCGTGTGGGACCCCCTATATTGGTGAGACTAGTCACTCCATTAATCAGAGGATTAGTGAGCATGCAACTAACCTTAAGCATAGGTGGGCTAAGTCTTCTGCGTTGGCAGAGCATGTGGAGAAAACCAATCATCATATCTGCATCGAAGAGGCTAGTGTTATTGCTGGAGTGTCCCAATTCCATCACCGAAAATTTAGGGAAGCGTTTGTTAGGGTCCCACCCTAACCCCCTTATTTATGTCATGGGATCACGTCATAGTCAAGAGTCAATAAAGCCCATATTAATATTTGTAAGTGGTTAACCCGCAATTAATGACGGGACCACAGTTAATTGCAAATGGGGCGTAGTATTAGATAGATGGTATTAATAAAACCCACGGTATTGACCCGTGGTATTGCATGTATGAGTCATATATAAAGGATAGAGACTCCCTGCGAGGAGTATCATGTCTTATTTTGTAATCGAGCTCTGCTCTATTGGAGGTTGCCCCCTCGAAGAGGCAAGTGAACATTACTCTCTGAATAATAAAATCATTGCTATTCTGTGTTCTGGGTATCTTTTCTTCGCATATTCTGTATTGGGTATCATTTTGCAGGTTAAGAGCATAACAAGTGGTATCAGAGCACTTTCCAAGGCCGGTGGGATCGCCAATTCTTAGCAAAAAAAAATTTGGCTAGAGACGTGTTACGGCATCTTTAAACCACGGGATCTGTCATTGAGCGCATAAACCTGTGGATTTGGGGAGGCATGCACGCAGGAAATACAAGAGGTGGTCACGTCTGTTGGACTCCCTTGTAACCCCTGTGGGTACCCCTTCGAGTAGTAGCGCATTAGACAGAACCGTGCACGGACTGTTTTCCACGTACCCTCTGGGTATATCGGAAGCCCCTAGGCTCCCTTGAAACCTCGCCATAGATAAACCGTCGGCCGTCTTGTGGCTACAGTACACCGAGAACAACACTCGGAGAGATTACTCGCCCGTACGATAGGGTAGTCGGGTTGTATGGCTAAGGGTACGGTCGATCCTCCTTAGTTAGAGCCCTGAAACATTGGGCCGAGTACTATTGCCAAACCCTTATGTATATTGCGATCTGTAGCACCTGACACTCCTCAAGACCATAGTTCCCTTTTCTCTCGGGGGATCGCACATCATCTATTCCAGATCCGCTGGTGCAAAGCAGTGCTGAAGCAGCCGACATCAGTCCCGCAGTCTCGAGTTCACAGATCAGTCATTTTGATCTATTAGAGCTATCTGATCCACCATTCAGATCTCTCAGATCCACCAGATCGGAGTTGTTGTGAAGGGTTCCTATACCGAGGTATAATTTTCACAGGACGTTTGGCCCGGCGCTTATTGGTGATCTAGCCCATCAGAATCAGGACGATGAGCTGAGCATGGTGGTACCATTCAATTATTAGTGAAAAATTTTAGGCGGTCCCAATTTTTGATCAGGTTGGTGTATGGTAGAAACTAGAGCTCAAGCAATGGCCAATGAAAGACTGGACAAACTTGACGAATCCATCCAATCCATCAATAAGCAGCTTACCAGACTATCTCTCCAGGTCCAGCAATTACTCCCGAAGGGCAAGGAACCAGCCCACAAGGAGGCGCATAATGACAATGAATACAATGAGGGTGAGTCTAGCCACTCTCCTCACGTCTGGCACACCCACCCACCACCCAGTGAGCGACCTCCCAAGTTGGATATGCATAAATTTGAGGGTTCTCACCCGTCCGCATGGATAGCACAAATGGAGCAGTATTTCAAACTGAATCATATCTTAGATGATGCGACTAAGCTTATGTTGGGGAGCATGTACTTGGACAATGAACGGTGGAAATGGTGGGAATGGCATCAACGTTGCAATGGACCTTTTAAGATTTGGACCCAATTTACCAAAGCTCTTCGAGACCGCTTTGAACAGGAGGACTCTTTTTTGGGTCGTCTTACTAAGCTCCGACAAACAAGTACCATGGATGAATATATTACAGCTTTTGAAGCCTTAGCCTTCCGCACTTGGGGTCTCTCAAATGATTTCTACATGGAATGTTTTATCAGTGGTCTTAAAGAAGCCATCAAAGCTCAAGCCTTACTGCAAAACCCTCCCACTTGGACAGAAGCTTGCAAGGTAGCCCGTAACGTGGAACGTGCATTCGCAGCCCAATACAGTCGCCCAAATTTCCCCACTAAAGGTCGTCTCCCACAGGCTCACAACACGACTCAAACACTTAAGGTCCAAAAGGTGTCACCTGCGGAAATGGCCGATAGAAGGAAGTAAGGACTATGTTACTACTGTGATGAAAAATACTCCCTAGGTCATAAATGCAAGGAGCCCAAATTTTTTCAAATAGATGCCACTGACTACAGCTCCACAGAGGAAGATCCACCACTTGAGGAACATGAGGCGCTAGAAGAAGACAACCCAAAGGAGAATATCTCTGATGAACCAGTTATTTCGCTGCATGCGTTGGCAAGGATTTCTTCCCCTCAAACTCTCAAAATCAGGGGTTTTCTTAAACATCGCCCAGTAGTAGTCTTGATTGATAGTGGAAGTACCCATAATTTCATCCATCAAAAAATCGCAGAAGCAGTGCATTGTTTTGTACGAGCAATTTCTAACTTCCAAGTCCAAATTGTGGATGGGGGCACAATGAAATGTGAAGGCCGCTGTGAAAATGTCAAACTTCAAATGGGGGATTATCAGTTGAAAACCCACATGTTTGCCATACACATGGGGGGTTGCGACATTGTCCTCGGCACTGAATGGCTCCGCACGCTTGGGCCAATCACAACGGATTTTCAGGAGTTATATATGAGTTTTAAGCAGAACAACTACACACATACCCTCCGTGGACTCCAGGCGGGAGCCCCCTCTGTCATCAGCTCGCATAGGATGGAAAAATTGTTAAAAAAGGGCAATGATGGAGTGGTAGCTCAATTTAATGCCATCCAGGTCATCGAAACCAAGTCTCTGCCAATTCATCCTGAGATGCAACAGATTTTAAATAACCATCTGCCGGTCTTTGACAAGCCTCATGAGCTTCCACCCTCGCAAGGGGAACATGATCATAGCATCACCTTGGTTCCAGGGGCCCAACCCCCAAATGTGCGGCCATACAGATATCCGTTCACCCAAAAGAATGAAATAGAAAAAATCATCAAGGAACTTTTGGAAGCAGGTGTCATTCGTCCCAACATTAGTCCTTATTCATCCCCAGTGGTCATGGTGCTCAAGAAAGATGGGGAGTGGCGGATGTGTCCCGACTTCAGGGCCCTCAATAAGTTGACAGTCAAAGATAAATTTCCCATTCCGGTGGTTGACGATTTGCTGGACGAACTCAATGGGGCTCAATTCTTCACTAAGCTGGATCTTCGCTTAGGCTACCACCAAATTCGCATGAAGGAAGTCGACATTCCCAAGACTGCATTCCGAACTCATGAAGGCCATTATGAGTTCCTGGTCATGCCATTTGGTCTTTGTAATGCCCCCTCTACTTTTCAGAGCCTTATAAATCACATTCTCAAACCATATCTCAGGAAATTTGTCCTTGTCTTCTTCAATGTCCATGTACATGTCGATGTCCATGTCGACTTGGGCTGCACATCTTCAGCATGTAGATCTACTCTTACACCTACTCCGCAAGCATAAATTATTTGTCAAGATGTCTAAGTGTTTGTTTGGCATGGAAGAAGTTGAGTATTTGGGCCACATTGTGGGGCGTGAAGGTGTCAAGGTGGACCCCAAAACGATCCAGGCAATGCAAGAATGGCCTCAACCTAAGACTTATAAGAGCTTGAGAGGATTTTTGGGTCTCACAGGCTATTATCGTAAATTTTTCTGCAACTATGGCCGCATAGCGAAGCCCCTCGCTCAACTCCTAAAGAAAAATTCCTTCTTCTGGAATGAGGAAGCACAACAGGCATTTACCACTCTCAAAAACGCCATGTGTTCCACTCCAGTCTTAGCACTACCTGACTTCACCAAATCCTTTGTCATTGAATGTGATGCTTCGGGGACCGGTATTGGGGCGGTCTTAATGCAGGAAGGGCGACCTTTGGCCTTCACAAGCCAACAACTAAGTGGGAGGAATCTGGGCCAATCTACCTACGAAAAAGAAATGATGGCCATCTTACATGCCGTCGAGACCTGGCAACCTTACTTATTGGGGCGACGTTTCCAAATCCACACAGATCATCACAGTCTTAAATATTTTTTGGAGCAACGCCTATCCTCCCCACAACAAAATAAATGGCTCACCAAAATGCTGGGATATGATTATGAGATCATTTACAAGAAAGGGAAAGACAATAGTGTAGCAGATGCATTATCTCGCCAATTTGAGGAAGAAAGTACTCTGCTAGCAATTTCCCACCCCATTCCAGAATGGATTGAAGAGGCTCGCAAGGAATGGTTTTCACACCCCGGGCTATCCCAACTCATTTCTCAATTGCAGGTAGATCCAAATTCCACCAAGGGATACTCGTGGCAGGATGATATTCTTCGCTACAGGGACAGAGTCGTAATATCCCCAACATCCACCCTCAAAGGTCGCATTTTGGCAGAATTGCACTCATTGCCCATTGCAAGACATTCGGGATTTCAGAAGACGTATGCTCGCACCAGAAGATCATTTTTTTGGACAGGCATGAAAAAGGACATCCTTACTTTTGTAGCAGAATGCGATGTCTGTCAACGCCACAAAGGGGAAACAGTCAACACACCAGGCACATTACAACCATTGCCCATTCTGACATCCATTTGGACGGAAGTTTCTATGGATTTCATTACAGGTCTTCCAAAGTCCGGGAACAAGTCAGTCATCATGGTGGTTGTGGACCGACTATCGAAGTATGCTCATTTCTGTGCACTACCCCACCCATTTACACCAACTTTGGTCGCTCAATATTTCATGGATCAGATTTTCAAATTGCATGGCATGCCCACTTCTATTGTGTCCGATCGCGACCTGATCTTCACCAGTAATTTTTGGCAGGAACTCTTCAGGATACAAGGCACTCAACTAAAACTCAGTACTTCCTATCATCCGCAAATGGATAGTCAAACTGAAGTCGTCAACAAATGTCTAGAAACCTACCTTAGGTGTTTCACTTCAGAAAAGCAACACCTTTGGGTACAGTGGTTACCTCTGGCTGAATGGTGGTATAACACCAACTATCATGCCACCACCAAAATGACTCCCTATGAAGCAGTATATGGTCAACTTCCGCCTTCCCCTACTTCTTATCTCAAGGGGTGCTCCAAAGTACAAGCAGTGGATCAACTCCTACAACACCGCGCAACCATGCTCACCCATCTTAGAGAGAATCTTCATCAAGCTCAGAACCGCATGAAGCAACAGGTAGACCAGCATCGCTCAAAGCGCCAATTTCAAGAAGGGGATTAGGTCTTTTTGAGGCTGCAACCATATAAGCAAACATCACTCAAATACAAGGGTTGTCAGAAGCTATCTCCAAAATTCTACGGACCATACCAAGTACTTCAGCGCATTGGAGAAGTGGCTTACAAGTTGGCTTTGCCACCTACTGCAAAAATCCATCCAGTTTTCCATGTATCGTGCCTCAAGAAAGTGATCGGGAACAATTTCCGAGTTCAAACCAGTCTACCTGAATTGGACGAAGAAGGGTCAATCTGGCTTCAACCCGAACAGGTTCTAGACACAAGAGACAAACACCTGTGCAACCGCATGATTAAGGAAGTCCTCGTCAAATGGAAAGACACCTCTCCGGAAGATGCAACTTGGGAACCAGCCACTATTCTTCAGCAGTTTCCGCAGCTTCAGCCTTGAGGACAAGGCTAGTCTTAAGGGGGAGGGCATGTTAGGGTCCCACCCTAACCCCCTTATTTATGTCATGGGATCACGTCATAGTCAAGAGTCAATAAAGCCCATATTAATATTTATAAGTGGTTAACCCGCAATTAATGACGGGACCACAGTTAGTTGCAAATGGGTCGTAGTATTAGATAGATGGTATTAATAAAACCCACGGTATTGGCCCGTGGTATTGCATGTATGAGTCATATATAAAGGATAGAGACTCCCTGCGAGGAGTATCGTGTCTTATTTTGTAATCGAGCTCCGCTCTATTGGAGGTTGCCCCCTCGAAGAGGCAAGTGAACATTACTCTCTGAATAATAAAATCATTGCTATTCTGTGTTCTGGGTATCTTTTCTTCGCATATTCTGTATTGGGTATCATTTTGCAGGTTAAGAGCATAACAGCGCTTGAGATTGAAAAAAGGCCGAACAATCTCAATAGCGAGGATGGCTGGAAGATCAGTAGTTGTTGGGTCCCAGCCCTCTCCTCCTAGTCGTTGTATTCCTGTCTTCCCCTCCCTTTGTCTCAGTTTTTTCTTTTTTCTTTTTAAATTTTCCCCTGGTTTTCTATTTCTTGTGGCCTTTTGTTCTGCATGATGTATTTAGCTGGCATAGAAAATTATTTGGAAATTAATCTATGATAATTTTAACCCTTAAATCAACCTTAATTTTTAAAATAAAATTTTAGTTATTAGAGTTTTCTTTCCTCACATTAAATTACTTTAATATTTATATATTAAATATTAAATTAGAATTAATTTATTTTTAATTATTTTATTTATAAGTGTGTGTCCCTTTTCAATAAATATAACTATATATTCCTATAACTAATGACTCTAATAATTTTTAGATTTAATTCACTTACTATTAATTTAAATATTTAAAATCTTTTTAACTATTAATTTAAAATTGATTTATTTTATAATTAATTTAGGTTAATATATATTTATAAATATATGTCCCTTTAACTTATTTTTGGATCAAAATATATTTAACTATTTGTGGATTATCTAATTTACTTTTATAACTAACTAATAATTATATATAATAACTATATAACTAACAATTTTAGGTTAATTTATGTAATTTATTTTAATATATATTAATTTAAAATTAATTAAAATTAATTTATTTCAATATATATTTATAAATACATGTCCTTTTAACTTATATTTGATTAAAATATAATTTAACTAATTTTGGATTACTTTATAACTAACTAATATTTATAATAACTTTGATAACTAACAACTTTCGATTAATTTATTTTATGATTTACGGATTCAAATTTTACTTATTCTAATATATTTTTATAATTATAAAATGATCCATTTCGTATTTTATTAAGAATATTGACTTATTTAATAAAGTTTTTAACCCTTATCCATGTCAACTAGTCATTTCGTGGTCGAATCTAACCGTTGTCATTATAGCCGTTACCTGGTCTAGAATGTTCTGCTATCTATTTAATATGCATAAGTGAGATCTATTCATTCAACATGTCCTGACGATGAACCACACTAGTTGGTTCGAAACGCATCAACAAATGAAACATCATGTGATTTACACTGAAAGAATCTCTCTTAAACTCGATATGGATCACAGAAGCCTCAATACAGCAAAAGAATTTATCTATTTTCTCATACTAAGATCTAGGTGCCTGTTTGAATCCATATAAGGCCTTTTTTAACTCTCATACAAGATGTGATCTAATTTAGAATATTATATTGTTGTGCTAATATCCTCCTCGAATTAGAAAAAAATTCTTTCATTGTGCTTAAGGATTCATGAAGTTTTGCAAGTGAAAAATGAGTTTTTATGTTAATAATATGAGAAATTAAACATAAATAAGAGACTGAACAATAGCATAAACATGTACAGAACATCATCAAAAACACATTACAACAGGAACATGATAAACGAGTTCAACCCTTCTGGGCTATGTCTCCTTGGTCCAGCTTTCAATGGCTTGGACCTCTCTATTATGCTCAAAAGTGTAAAAATATGTGTTTACAATGCTCAAATGCTTCTAAAACCTGCTCCAATGAGTCCAGAATGTTCAAAATGGTACCCCAACCTCTTTCTGCACCTCATTTGGTCGAAAAATTCCTTAGTTATGACTTCTGCCAGTCTTTCCACAATTTCCTCCTCGAGATCTAGCTAACTGTCAGTTACATTCATTATCTAGAGTTAATTCTTACAGTCTCGCCGAAATTGGTGGTCCTGCCAACTTCCATGCCTATCTCGTGGTTAAGGCCGAGTGGTCACATGCAAGGTCGTCAGGTCCAGCGGTTAAGGCAACGGTTCTGGTAACTCCATCACAAATCGAAATCGGTGAGAATTGGTGGGTCTTATGGTTTGCAAATGCGATCATGGGCAATGTGCAATTGTGATAAGTGGCGGACCCAGCGGAACTATCAATTGTAGTATAATTTGTACCACATCTAGGATATATTACAATCGGTGGAGGCAGGGTAATTCATATAATGGAACTTGCATTGTGCGATATGCAATTGCAATATTGCAATCGCAAACTTGATCCTATCGGGGTTGATTCTATAACCTTTCCCTGTTGTGATGTGCGATTTAGATTATCGCATTGCACCCTGGCTTTTCTCTAGGGCCGATTCTTTAATTGTCAATCCGACTGCGATATGTCAGTTAAGAAAAAACGTGTAGGCGAAGTGGTTAGTCCTTTGGTCTATTGTGTGGGAGGTCACGGGGTTGAGCCCGACCTCCGACCTATATTGCCAACAAAAATTTTGATCAACCATTAGGAGGACAAGTGGCGGCCTCCGGCTTAGCCACGTGTCACCTCCTTATTGGTCCAAACCCAAAGCATGTAGACCAATGAAATTCTGACACTTGTCACCTTCCAATTCACCACCTACAAGGAATATTCTGAGGATATTCCATAGAATATTCTAAGGAATATTCTTTTTGTTGATTGGGTTGTACGGATGCCCAGTCAGCATCCTTGCCAGCTCCTGCACCAAATTTGCATGTTTGGGAAAACGAACAGATCATGTTTCTAAGAGTATACTGTGTCTGTTTCACGTGAAACAAGTTATGCCGGATTGAGGATGACAAGCACTACGTGATCGTTTAGGTTCCACACCATTCTGACAAATTTGATTTTGAGCACCTGATCAAGATGTTATTGTCCATTCTTTACAAATCCTTCTGGTTGAACAAGATAAATCTCCTATTTTAAGTCCCCATTTAGAAAAGCTAACTTCACATCTAGTTGATGTATCTTCCAATAATATTTAGTGGCCTGCTATCATTATTCTGATTGTATTCATTTTTGCAACCAGAGCAAAGGTATCTTCATAATCTATACCTTCCTTTTGTGAGTAATCATTTGCAACCAATCTTGCCTTACACTTGTCTATGTTACCATCTGCGTTAATTTTTTTCTTGTACAACCATTTTGGTCCTATAGGGACTTTATTTTCAAGTAATTATGTTAATTCCCTAGTTTCATTTTTCATTATAGATTCATATTCTTCTTTCATATCTTCCATCCATTATTTATGATTTTTATCTTGTTCATAATTTAAAGGCTCAAAAACAGCCATTACTTGAGACATTAAAGCATAATCTTTATACCTGATAGGGGTTTGAGTTTGACGTGTTGACCTTCTTAGAGGTTCATTACACTGTGGAGTACCTTCTACTCTTCTTCTCTGTGGAGTGCATTCATCACCTTGTTGTGGACTTTGACTTCTTGAAATGTCTTTTGGAATGTCCATGATTTCTTGAGCTTGAGGTGATTCCACAACTTCTTCTTCTTCTTTAAAGTTTTCATGAGGAGGATGCCATACATTATGTTCATCTTCTTTTATTTGTTTATCTACATGCTCATGAAATATAACATCTCTACTTGCAAATACCTTGTGAGTGCTTGGATCATACATTTTATATGCTTTTTTATTAGTACAATATCCAATAAAACTGCATTTGATGTCTTTATCATCTTATTTTCTCTTATCCTCTTTAGGAATATGAGCAAAGGCCTTGCATCCAAATATCCTTAAATGACTAAATTTCGGTTTAAAACCATAAAATGCTTCAAATGGTGTTTTGTGCTCAAGATACTTTGTAAGGATTTTATTTTGAAATATACAGTTGTATTAATGGCTTCAACCCAAAAACTATTAGAAATTCCTTTACTTTTTAAGATACTATGAACACATTCAACTAATGTTCTATTCTTTCTCTCAGCTACTCCATTTTGCTGAGGTGTATGTGGTATTGCAAATTGTTGCATAATTCCGTTTTGCTTGCATTATTTGACAAAATCTCCTGAGGTGTACTCACCACCTTTATCTGATCAAAGGATTTCAATGTTCTTTCCTTTTTTCTTTTCAACCATACTCTTGAATTATTTAAATTATTAAAACACGTCACTTTTATTTCTTATAAAGTACACCTAGGTGTATCTAGTGCTATCATCAATAAATAAAAGAAAGTAATATGCTCCACCAAGTGACTTAGTTTGCATTGGACCACATACATCGTTCAAGTATTTAATGTTTTCTTCTATTTTCACGCACATGAAATTCTCCCCTATGCTTTTTTCCTAGTGCACAACCTTCACATTCAAATTGTTTGCTCTTAATATTTGGAAGGCCTTCCTACCATCAATTTCTTTTGTTGTAACATTAGGTCATTATGATTTAAGTTTTCATACCTTTGATGCCAAAGCTCTATATGTGTTATGCCCATTGATGCCAAATCTTGATGCCCATTCTTCGTTATGTCCAACTTGTATAATCCTCCACTCTCATTCCTTTTGCAGCAACCTTGTAGTTGTGCTACATATCCTTTACCAAATAATGTGATTTCACAAATTCAACTTTTAAATGTTGATCTGTAATAGTAGAGACTAAAATTAAGTTCTTCTTTAATCCTGGAACATACACCACATTTTGAATTTGTTTTTCTTGTCCATTAGGCATCATAACACTTATATCACCATATACTTTAATTTCATGTGATCTATTATCTCCTAAATAAATGTGTACACCATTATTAACTTCATGATAAGTATCAAACCAATCTCTTTTGCATGACATGTGGATTTATGCACGAGAATCTATAAACCAAGCATTATCATCATCAATTTCCGCTGATAAAGAAACATTGGACACAAACAATTTAAGATTGTTGAAGTCATGACTAATTGCTTCATCTCTATCAACATAATTTCCTAAATGCCTTCTTTTTATGCAACTCTTAGCAAAATGACCAGGTCTTCCAGAATAATAACACACGTCATCTCTACCTAGTTTGTCATTTGTCCTTGGTAAAGGTGTAATTTGAAATGATTTTACTTGTGGCTTTTTTCCTTTATTTTCTCCATTATTTTCCTTTGAAGAACTACTTCCCTTTAGCCATCAACACTAAATCTGAATTGGGAGATTTATGTTTAAGACTTCTTCTCAGCTCTTCTCCCTGCATAAGTATACCTGCCAACTCATCAAACATAGGAGCCTTCTCTCTAGCTAAAAGACCAGTGATAAACATTTGATATTCATTAAGCATTCAATTTAGTGTCACAGTAACCAAGTATTTACTAGATATTGTTTCACCATTGTTACCTAATGTATCCTTTAGATCCTTAATTCTAGAAATAAAATTACTAACACTTTCATTTTCTTCCATCTTAATTGAAATAAGCTTACTCTTTAAATACAATATTTGATTTTTAGGCTTAGTCTCATACAAATTTTTGAGAGTGTCCCATGTCTCCTTGGATGTTTTGTACTCTCTAATGTGTGGAATAATGTTGTCCTTAATAGACATCCGCAAAAGAACCTTCGTTTTGTTTTCCTGTCGCTCCCAATCTTGAATTGCAACATATGTGGCTTGAGGGGGCACTGGCTTGACTTCAACTCTAGACACAATCATCCATATATTGTATCCTTCCATCAAAGTCTACAACTTAAACTTCCAATTTGCATAGTTTTCACCATCTAACTTATTAGAATCTGATAGATAAGACTCCACTAATACATTATCAATGATATTAATCTTATGAATCCTCCAATCACTAAATACCAATAACTTTAATGACTCCTTAATCACAAATATAATTCCTCAAACACAAGTCATAAAGTTATATTAAACTTCACAGTTCAAAAATATTATTGAGCAATATATTTCCCTCCTTTTTAAGTTATATATAATTTTTTTATTCCATAATCACAAACAAAGCATGATCATCAATATTTTAAGAGTCTTTCTAAAATAAAAACGCCAATTTTAAAAAAAATAGGAATCCTATCACTAATCAACACCACAAACCACCTTTCACTTAATTGGAAACTTCCATGAACTTAGGAGCACAATCTCAAATAAAAGACCACAAATTTATTTTTAGTTTGAACTTAGGGCTTTGTATTAATCAAAATTCATAGACTTATTTTTATGGTAAATAGCCCCATTATGTAAAATATCCACTTAACTCCAAGTAATTATCAACTTAATTCCAAGTAAAACCAAATAAAAAAAACTTCAATTTCGTTTTCCTCGCATACCAAGTTTATCACTTGAATGGATGACTATTGTGCAGCCGATTTATGAAATCAGTCAAGGAGTATGCTTTACCCTTGGAATATTAAGTTCCCTTGTTCGCACAACTTGTACCAACAAAAGCTCCTTTGAGCTCCAAACCGAAACAGACGACGGTCTGGTCCAGACGCAGCAACTCGGACTCATAGTGACTATATTCGATATCTACAGCGCCTCTCTCCTCCTTTCGTTGTTGGAACACCATAATCACATTCAACAGTCTCTATGTAGTAGCTTCAGCCAGTTCACCCTTCACCAGAGCCTTTACCCACTGCAAACATATTTTTCTGCAGCACAGGAAGAACAAGAAAAAATAACTCAAACAGACTTCTCTGTAACAGATTTCTCACGCTAACTGCATGCAAGAAATAACTCACACTCTCAACGCACAACCTCCGGCCAACTTCACCGGAAGCGTAATGTGCTTCACACAAAATCTCTGTAACACTTATCAGCGATTTCTCAGCAGCACACCCTCAATGCTCAACACAACGATCTCTCAAAATTTTAGACAACGATCTCTCAGACTGATCACTCATAGAAAACCTCACGCTCTCAATGTTGAACCTCGCTCTGATACCAAATCAAAGTAACAGAGACTGAATACAACTTAATCATTTGATTGCCAGTGACCCTTGGTGGTGATGGCTTCTTCAAGAAGCTAAGGAAATATCCAGAAACTCCGAGACAAGTTTTTTGGTGCATTTAATGCAGTAGGTTAGAATTAATGCTTATCCAACATGGAGCACCCAGCTAGCTCAGAGAAAGTTGGCAAGACTCACTTGTTGTCACAACTAGCCATGAGCATGTACTTTTTCACTGCTCTCATTTCCAGGTAAGAAGAAATGATCACTGAGGCGAGAGCGGATTTTTCCTTGCTGAATTAGAATCTCGAGCTATTGCAGGTAAAGGAAGAATGGTTCGAGGTCACGATGGATAGTTTGAGTGTTAAATTGGAAAGTCTTGCATTGTCCACTGATACGATGACTGTTGGAATCCTTAAAGAAATATTCGGAGTCGTGGATGATCCTCTAGGAGAAACAGTGGCTCGTCAGGAGAATTTGGGGACTATGGTAAAAAGTATGGATGAAGCTTCTCCTTCTCAGGCAATAATTATCCAGGATGAACACGCAGACAAGTTTGAAGCGAGAATGAATGGCACTCGTTAGCTCTATTTAAGTGTTTTAATAAGTGTTTTAATATATGTTTTGTAAGTAAATTGTGTATCTAGGAGTTAGTTGGTAGATGGAATGGTAGAAAAGAGTATCTTGTTTTGAAATTTTGGAATTTAGTGGTTAAATATCTTAATCGAGATATAAAGGTGTTGATGTGCAAACCATTTAATTTAATATAATATAATCATTTCTCTATATATAAATATATAATTAAAAACATTTTAAATAATAATAGACTACAATTTCCCCATATACATATACATATATGGTTTGGAGTCTGGACCTGCCTCCAAATAATCCGATGAGCCGGCATGGGGCCTGGCATAAGTGGTATGGTCGAATGGAAAAAGAACCCGATGGCTAATGAAATGGCGCCACATCTTCAAGGCAGAGTGGGACATAGTAAAGATCAGGTAACTAAGCAAGGTTAAATTTCCTTTTATTTTATAACCCGATTCGCTATCTCCACCATTGATTTCGTCGGGTTCTTCTCCACCGTTTAACGACAAGCCCAACAATAGGCGACCGCTTACTTATCCAGTTAGAGGGTGAATACACTCTCATTTTTTATCTCACGGTCAAAACATTTAGACTTTTGTGTTTGCAGGTAGTTTTTCTAATGCTTTTATCTTAAGAACAATATTTAACATTCCAAATAGGTATTTATTTATTTTTTACTTTTTTGATAATTGGTGAGGAAGAGTGGGATGAAAATGTATAATTTATTTTTTAATAATCTTATCTAAAATTTAATATATATAAAATCTAACTTTCCTATGAAACTAAATACATAAATTATTAAATTAAAACAAAATATACTTGATTGCCCAGGAGATCGGTGTTGAGCGAATAATTGCGTATTAATTGAATATCTTTCTGTATTCATAATCATCGGCTTCATTGTAAGCTCCCCTCTTTTCTTGCCTACCCCTCGTTATAAAGATCCCAGAGTGGCGTGCCCATTATTTTGGCATCTTGCGTGTCCCTGCTATCCACAGCGCTTTACATTCTTTGCTGGTTTGGATCGTACTCTTATGAAAGAGACATCAATCGACTCAGTCAAATTATATTATAAATGTTTAATCTATTATTGTTAAAATAAATTATAAAGCAAACAAAATTACCCATCAAAAAGTTTAAACATGTGATGATGTTTATTTCATAGCATGCTAATTTTTTTTTTTCTTTTAATTCACATTTTCTATGTTTATTCTATTTTCATCTTTATAAAAATATCCATTATATATAGCATTTTTGTTTCACCACTTTATTACTGTATCATTTGTGATGGATTGTCTCTCAATAATTTTTTTTAGTTAAATGGTGAATTTAAGGAATTATTTTTAATGATTGGTAAAAAATAAAGCGTAGAATTTATATTTTAGGACTAATAATATAATATTTTTATATAAGCCATTTATTTTAATAGATTTACTCAAAACATATTTAATGGAATTTTTTCATTTTACTTTTCATGATATATTATAATTTAGGCCATTTAATATATTTAATGAATTTTTTTAATCTTATTTTCATGATATATTATAATTGTTATTTTATTGTGTATGTACAATTATATTATAATTTTTATTTTAGTGTGTATGGACAATTTATTGTTTCTATGAGGGTGATTCTATGAAGGTGAGGATGATGATGATAATATAAGGGTGAGGTGGTAGTGATCTTATGCAAAACATATCAACATAATATTTCTATGAGGGTGGGGATGAGGATGATTCTATGAAGGTGAGGATGACGATGATAATATGAGGGCGAGGTGGCAATGATCTTATGCAAAACATATCGACATAATATCACCTTCGATCCCCATTGGAGCACGGGGGCTTCACTGAGGGAGCAATACCATACACATGCATTCATATTGGGGGATTTATATTGAGGAAAAAATGACATAATATATTGAACATATAATGGGGGTAAAGGGTTTTTATGTTCATAGGTATAAAAAATGGAGCTCAAAGTTAATGAAAAAATATAAAGAGTGATAAAATATATTAATGAAAAAATGGATACCTACAATATTTAGTGAAAGTAGGGGTTTTTTAAATTCGGAAGGTGTATTGGGTTCGTATTGGTAGGGGGTTAAATAATGTGACTTTTAGAGATATTTCCCAATATGTATTCAAATTAAGGGTATTGTTTAGAATGCCACGAATGCACCTGCTATGTCAGAGGTTCAGTGATGGAAGCCCCCGTGCATTGGGCTTAGGTCATAACATCATGTATATCACTTATGCAAAACATATCAACATAATATCACCCTAGGAATTCTAGTTGTTAGATAAAATTTATTTACAAATAAAAAATTAATAATAATATATAAGATATAAACTTAAAATTAAAACAATTTTTTTTAATAAAGTTAAGAACCACATAAATATAGTATCCTAAATTCAATATTAGTAATTAGCAAAAAAAAAAAAAAAAAATACAAGATATAAATTAAAATTAAAATAAAGATTTTTAGTTAAGTTTTAGAATCAGATAAATATAATATCATAGTCATTATTCTTTGATTAGTTAGTTCTAAGGGTGAATATAATTATCAAAATCAATCTCTTATGGCTTTATCCTAGGAGAATACTTCTCCTTTACCTTTTGTTTCTTTCCATCTGTTGGCCTTTTAAAGAAATAGTTCACATTAGTTTTGACTAATATCATGGGGCTACATGGCTACTCTATTCATAGTTGTCAGAATTTTTATCACTCATTTGCAACCTCACTCACATGGTAAATTAATGATTTTTCATAAAACCATCGCAATGACCTCAAAGTTTCATGAGTACCAAAGGGTTTTTCACTATACCATTTTCCAACAATTCTTCTAAGGGTTCATTGAAACCATTGAAGCCAAGTGGAGTCTTCCATAATGATATTAGAGAAACACTACAAATGAAAGATCGTCACATGGTTCCACATGGATCATCCCCAATATATGTTCAAACTTGGGTTTTTTTGTTGGAAACATGGTAAATATGTTTGGTCATGGAGGATAAGGTCATCAATGAAATGTGACAAATCTAGAAGTTCAAACTAGCTATTAAAGAAATGTTTAATTTCCAACCACATTTTCAAAAAGTCAAACAAAAGAAGTGTGATTGAAAATAAGTGAACATGTGGTGAAAATGTGGTTTTAAAGTATGTTTATGATGGAAACAAATTATGGTTTTGGTGATGAATTTTCTTAGTCAAAGAAACAAGTAAAGACATAAGACATGTTAATGAAGCATAAGAAAATTGATAGAATGTAACTAGGCCTTCCAAATATCAAAAACTGACAATGATATAATCCAATAAATAAAGAAATTCATGTTGTGAGTGGATAGTTATACTTAAAATACCAAGGTAATTAAATCTGATGGGGCAAAAATTATCATTCACATTCACTATGACAATCCCATATGAGCCTTTTGGTGAAAAACCTATGATTTTGTCACTATATTAACTCTTCATGGATAATGGATATGGGGTTATCAATGCCAATAGTGAAAAGGAAACACACAATTTTGAAATTTCTAGGAGGCTCTATCAAAATACCAGCCCTAATTTAAGCATTGATGCTCAAGCAAGTGTGCATCCCTTGTGCTAGAAAACACATATACTAGAATGGATTTTCAAGTTCCATAGGAAAACAACCATGTTTCAATAAGAAATAACCATGGAGTGTTATTAGGTTAAGTAACTCCACAATTCTAAGCTAAATTATCAATACTTTAATCCTTTGAGGGGGATTTTATGAATATATAGAAAAATTTGATTGATTTTTAGATGTCTTGTCTTAGTGGTATGAACCTAGGTTATTATCATTTATGAAGAGTTGAAGGAGTTATTTCACTCTCCCAATCTTTTCTAAATATTCTAGATCTCTAAGAGCACAAGGCGAAGACGCTACTTCAATGCAGGAAAGTATTTAGATCCTTTGATGTGTGTATAAGTTTTGAGAACAATTGGAAATCACAACTTGGAAAAATAAAATACCAAATAAAATTGTGGAAAAAGAAAGAATTGAAAGTTAAAAATACCTAAAATTAATTATAATTATCTAGGTAAATTCCTTAAATTTAATAATTAAGCATAACCAACAACAATAAATCTAATAAATTCTTGGAAACATAACATTCTAGCATTGACTTCTTGGCAAAGGAAAATACTATTAGAAATGTGAATTTGATAACAACTATGACTTGGAAGCAATGTTTCCATGTGTGTTACATGTGTATTATAGGTTGTTATTTGTTGTGAGCTTCTAAGTTAGTTATTTTTAGTAAATTAGATCCACTTTTATTAGATCTAATCGGTGATCTATTCCTATATATGTAGCCATTGTTTGATCCATAAAATACAGTATAGTGTGAAATTTGCGTTTGGTGTGTAACTAAGTTTTCTCTCTCATTTTCTAAGTTGGTATCAGAGTTGGTTTAGTCTTGACTCTCGAGAGATAGAGGGGTTTTGATCATGCCAATTATGCAAGTTTAAATCCTTGTATATAGGATAGGGTAGGAGAGTGGATTGTGTATTTTTCATGTGTTAGATTTCTGAGTGCATGTGTGTTATTCTGCAGTTGAATTGAAGAATGAATCATTGTCTTATTGTGACCTGCTATGAATAGCGCTAAGCTATTTCTAGTGACGAATTTGTGCGTGGGACTTTTGAGTGCATTTCTTTTATGGTTGTGAGTGTCGAGCATATCATATTTGATAGCTAAAGAGAAGTAGGGCTAATCAAGTCGGTTATTTTGCAGTGTTGAGATCTTGTATGTGGTTGGGATTTGTGTGTATCTCTTGCAGTGCTGGAATCTGTGAAAATCTATTTGTTTACGTATGTATATGAAGTTGTATGAAAGCCTTAGTGTAAAGTGTGACATGTTTGATTTAATACAGATGTGGTGTGGGTTGTAATTTTCTAATATTGTAGTATGATATTATTCTTATTGAAGTGCACAAAGATCAAATCAAGAACCATTCAATGAAAAAGAAACATAGTTTAAGTTAGTGATTCTTGACATTCTTCAGTGTTGAGAGAACACATCACTGATTTGGCTATGTTTATACTTTGTTATATGTTAGTGATATGATTATTCTTCGGTGCTTCAAAATCAACAATTAGATGTTACCTTTGTGTGTATGTAAGTTTATGTATGTGAAAAAAAGTTCAAGTTGTATGATTGACTTTTGAATACACTCAGTATCTAGACTGCTTACCTATATAACTGGAAGTATATATTTCAATGCATATTACTGGGATGGAAGTATGTCCATAGAGTGATTTAATATTAATACTATTTCTCGGGGTAGTCAAGAATCGTTGGTCTTACAAATACACCAACGATGGTCAGAAGTAGTTGTGTCTTAAATGGGTCCAGTGGTAAGCTCGAAGTCATGGTGGAGAAACAACGTAATTTGTGAGACTCTAGAGTGGGTGTAAGTGCTAATGAAGGAAAACTAGACAAATATCAATATTGTTACTATAATTTGTGATTTTAATATTTGACATGTAATCATTAAGGGAGAGACTTAGAAGTATTAATGCTTCCATGTGTGTTACATGTGTATTACAAGTTATTAATTGTTGTGAGTTTCTAGGTTAGTTATTTTTAATAAATTAGATCCACTTTTACTGGATCTAGTGAGTGATCTACTCCTATATATGTAAACATTGTTTGATTAATAAAATATAGTGTAGTGTGAAATTTGTCTTTGGTGTGTAAGTATGTTTTCTCTCTCATTTTCTAAGTTTATGTAGGTTGTAAAAGCTAGTGAAACAATTGTATTGGGATAAAATTACCCTTTGGTATGATTGAATTATAGAATTATTGAAGCGAATATTGTGTGATCTATGAAGAAACACAACAAATCATTGCATGATTTCTTGTAAATGTTAAAAAAGTTTAAATAAGACATAAATAAAATAAAATAAGGTCTCATAATGGCATGTTGGGATTCAATGGCTATTTAAACCGAGTAACAAATTAATATAAAATGAAGAGAATGTCTTAAACAACTATGTGAGGAGATATGTTCTCAAGTCCTCATTGTATTCTCCATTATGTTGTGTGTTTTTTCATGTATGTGCGCCCCTCAAACTTATATTTCAACTGACTATAGAAATGAGAGAAGACAAATATGTGAGCTAACAACACAACAATGCAATCAAATCTACCATGAGGCATATTTACAAACTAAACATCCATTTAATATAAAAATTTAAATGCATACAATGACATTTTGCTTAGTTGGTTGGTTGGTTGGGAGTGGGAGGAGTGGTGGGCTAAAGATATTTTTTATATTAATCCACGGACAATATAAAATAAACTAATATCATCATATGAATAATTCAAAATGTGATCCACAATCCTTGGCATGTGAATGTTCTTTAATTCTTCAAATAAAATGTGTATTGCTTATTGCACTTTCCAAGGTCAAGCACCCCCTTCTTTGCTCTCCATTGCTTTGGGTGATCCATCTTACCAGTATGCAAGGAGAGCACCAACTTACATCCATTAGTAGATGTAACTTCTGAGAATGCCAATGTGCAAAGACAACACCAACTTACTACTAAACATCCATTAGTAACATTTAACTTGCGAGAATCATCAAGTTTTAGTCTCCTAATAATGACTTTTTTCCTAGACTTTCGAGTGTCAACAACCATCTTCTTTCTTTTGTAAACATGTCCATCATCTCAAATTATTATATACATAAATTTTTTAAAAATTTAATAATTTCAATATATTTTTTTAAACTCATTTCATACATAAATAAATAAGATTTCTCTTAAAATATTTAATCTGGTTCTTATATGTACAAATCCTCCCTCTTTATTATATTTTACACTCAGTTTGAACTTTTAATGAAACAAATAATCGTGAGTAGTCATACATATATCATTTACAACATTCCTTAAAATAATCTCCATATTATAAATATTGCTCCCTAAATAAGCATTTCATAATACAATTAAAAATTTACTTTAATAAACCAACTTACAAAAAATTATTTTAAATCATAAAAACATAACGATTAAACACGATTAAATCCTTTAAACACTTTATAAATCCCCAAATTCCCAATGAAATGAAGTAAAATAAAATCAAAATAATATATTAACCATGTATATTATTACTTCTCTACCTATCTTGTAATTCACCAAAAAAAAATCACGTCTTTGGCTAAACGTGCCGTAAAATGGACATGGAGTCAACAATCAACCCCCACGTAAAATGGAGATGGAGTCAACAATCTACCCTCACGTGGATGGATTGAAAAAAGGTCCCACAAGGACGTCCAAATTGATCAATCAGGTAGCAGAGGAGCTTTTCTTTAAAAACACTGGACCGTGAATTAGTCCTAAACCCACGTGTCATCCTGACGTGCCGTATTCCTTGTAGCCGCCTTACGCGACGAAATCAAACTAAGCTCCTAATCTCCTCTCTAATGAACCCTTCTACTCTCTCTATATATACACACAGCTCTTTGTCTGTGTACAAAAGTATATACGAAGCATACGAGGAATCGGATACATGGAATATAGAAATACAGCTCTTCATCTGTGTGTATAAATATATAGGAGCAGACGAGCAATAGGATACACAGAATATAGAAAAATACAGCATGGGTAACGTACTGCTGCGAGGTGGAATCGATCGTCATGGTCGTCGGATAAAGATCATGAAAGCCGACGGATCGGTGATGAGGCTACGGAGTCCTGTTTCTGTGAAGGAAATACTCATCGATCATCCAAATCATGAGATTTTTGAGGCACCCGCTGGTCCTCCGCTTGGGATGGGCAGTTTCCCTCGACCTCTTCCAGAAAGGGCAGAGCTTCGAGCTGCGCATCTCTATTATCTCCTCCCTCTCTTACTCCCAGAAGATGAACTCATCGATTACAACAACAATATCAATGGAGGGCACTTTGCAAGAGTTTCTTCTTATGATAGCATTCGGAGCGGTAGTTCCAGTTTGCGGCCAAAGTGTTGTGCAGACAGCGGCAGAGATTCAATAAAAGAAGGAGGAGGAGATGATGATGTGGTTAATAAGATTGATAGAGGTGGCGTCAGGATCGTTTCTTCTTCCAAATCCACCGACGGATCGACGGTGCGTGTGAAGGTTCGAGTTAGAAAAGAAGAGCTCGCTTCTCTTCTTTCAGCCAATAATGTGAACATGGTAAAAGAAAATATAATGGTGCGTCCCTTAATCCAACATGTGACTAGGCAATCGGCCTTGTCCCGATGGAAGCCCAATCTGGATACCATCGCCGAACCCCAAAGTCCGCTTGGAGGTTTATAAACATCTTGAAAGGAGCCGGCGCGCTGAGATAGTGTACAAAATAACTTGTATATACGTACTGAGCATACTGTTGCTGCAATGCTTACACGATTTGCTTGTCTTTAGCGTCAGATGAATATTGTGCAGATGAATTTCGATGCTGTTAATAGTATTTCCATAAGGCACACATCTAAAAGACAACCAGTGTCCGTTGTGACAGATAATTGGAAACCGTAGCTCTATGACACAAGTCAAAGTTACGTCTGCTGTAGTAGTAGTTTATGAAGGAATGAAATTTGTGTTTCGTAAATTGTTTGAGAGTATTTTACACGTTTGATTTTGTTAAACTTTTATGCTATTTTCGTTTTTCAGGTTTGTCAGGCTTTATGAACATTACATTTTATTATTTCGACTGCTTTGACCTTTTTAATTTAAATATAGAATTTTTTTATTGAAATTGTAATTTTAAATTATTAAAAATAAATTTTATTCGTTGTTGCCGACGAAGACCCTCTTAGCACGTTCATGTTGGAAAGCATATCGCGAAAATCCATGGTGAAAACAAAAGATGCTGGCCTACATTCCCACGCCCCAAGTGGGTTATCGTGAGTCGTTTTTAATACAATGTTTCCATAACTCGTGTGACAATTGATAAGTTTTGTTACAGTTTATTAAGCGTTTTTTTTTCATTTTTCTTTTAGTCATTTCATAGATCTAGTTTGCATGAGCGAGAGTGTTTCCGATATCAAGTATATTGAATTGCAAGTTAAAAGGTTGTTATGAATATTACAACGTCAATAAGATGGAAATGAAACACATGTTAGAATACTTCTTGTTACTAGTGTGTTACAGCGTGGAGTTGTTCGTATTTTGATAAATTGCTTTACTAGAATTACCATTCATGGAAGAAGAAATAATAATTATTTGGATGAGTTAATTTATTACTCACGATGATTTTATTGAATGAGCCATTATATCTATAAATTAAATGAATGGTGTACATGGTTAGAATCTTTGATTTATTTTTGTGAATAATAGAGAAGTGTGGATCACATGCCCTCTACAAGGTTTAGAGTAGATGGAGTGGCCAATGCATCGATGTTGTTGTGTCAAATCTATTAGAGCGAAGTTATTTCTTGGTAGAATAATAATATATGTGAAAAGATGGTTAGCTTTGAAGTATGGTAAAAAATTATTATTTAAGGAGGTTGTTATTGTTCAAATATTGCTTATACTGAGAGGGGGCATGGGAGGGGGGCAAAAGGGGAATCACTATAAGGTTGTTTTGATTATCAATTTAACTTTAACAACACTTTAACACGAGTTTCTAATCTTTTAAATAGGCAACAAATCTATGCAAGTAATCAACAAATCCAAACACATAACTATCAAATCAAAGCACATGAGCAACACATATGGCATAGAGATTTTAGGTGTGTTGTAGCGGCTACAACTACCCTCTAAAATTTTGTCTTCGCTTCATTTTGGAGCCTCCCTCCACGAAATCATCGCAACTATCCTGCACTGGGTACTTGTGTTTATTTGATTTCATCTATCGTTTAACAGCTTGTGTTCAACTCACTTGTCCCGTTGGTCAACCCCAAGCACACCCAGCACTGGTTCATATCCGATCAGCTGGTTGTCGAACAAAATTGTGTAAACCTAGAGGACAGTCCGACTTCCCCTCAGGAATTGTGCAGAGCAGCCCATCAGCTTCCCTGCACTCAAAAATTGCGCAGAGCAAGCCAGCAAGCCTTGCTTTGGAAATTGCGCAGAGAAGGCGAGCCAACACAACTCTCCAGAAATGCGTAATTCCAGCCAGTTGGTACTACTCTCGAGAATTACGCAAAGAAGTCCAAGCTAGCTGCACTGTCCTCCAGAAAGGAGCAGAATTGGCCAGCTGCACTACTCCCCGAAAAGCACAGAGCATCCCAGGCTAGCTGCACTGTTCTCTGGAATTGCGCAAAATTGGTCGGCTGCACTGTTCTCCAGAAATGTGCAGAGCAACCCAGCATCAATGCTCTAGAAAATTGTGTAGAGCTTGTCAGGGCCACCCAACCCAGAAACAACGAAGAAGTTCTCCCTCAGTTGTTTTTTGTCGCACGTGCCGGTAGGTTTCCCGATTCTCTCCAAAACTGTGCAATCCTTCCTTGCATGTCGGGCAAATTTTTCTAAAAAAGCAAAACCAAAAAGAGAAAAATCATCCCTAGATTTTAGGAATCTACTTTTAGCATCAGGAGTTACATGCAAAGTAATTTTTAGAAACTCCCCGCCAAGTGTCGTTTTTTCCTAGATTTGTGGCATGCGGGTCATAAACCTTAATTTCGCCAAATCTATTTAAACGAAGCCTCGGAGCTCATTCTTCACATTCAACAATTAGCCTCACTAGCAGTTGAGACTGTGCAACACGCAATTCCAGCTGACAGTCTCCCAGCTTCCCGGAGTCAATGCTACGCAATCTTTCTCAATAATCACAAGTTCTTTGCCCAAATGTTTCTCAAGTTGCTTGATGTTTTTAGCTGACATTGTTTCGTTGTGCATGTCTTCTTTGTCTCCAGGTACCATAGGTTTTTTGAGAAACTTCTCAGAAGTATAGGTATCATGGCCTCCAAGAGAGCTGGATCAAAAGACACAATTGAAAGAAGTACTGGAGATGTGGTTGAACAGGGGTCTATGAGCTTGCACGTGTACACAGACACACACCTATTCATCAAGAAAGATATCAAGATCACATGGCAAGGCATCAATACTATTTTTTCACACATCTTTGAGGAGAATCTGGAGGACTGACAATTCTAAGTCAATCTTCATAAGTTACGATTGAAAAGGTTGCATGCAGGTTTCCCGTGTTCCCATGCACAGATGATATCCACTAGATTGTCTCACACACTATTCTTGAGATGATGATACTGAACAGTGTCAGTGGATTAAATCTTGCTTCCTTCAGGACGAAAGATTAATAGCAGATGTATCAGTTACCACTGCAGGTGAGCAGGATGGATGCACCGTTCTACATTTGCAACATCAACACAAATACAAGAGACATCTTTAAGTGTTGGGTAAGGGATCCAACAAAGTTCAAGGTGCCACCCAACTATATATACATGATGAAGACACTCAAGAAGGCATAGCAATTATTGGTCATCTTCGCATGTCGCTTGTATGGCCAAGGGAGTACAAAGGCCTTCTCACAGAGTTGGGTTTCTATGTTGGATCAATTGGAAAATGAAGACAAACCTTTCAACTGGCCCGACATGTTGGCTCTCCAAATGAAAGTGGATGTATCCAATCCGTGGAGTCCACCCAAGGATCAACAATCAAGATTCTTCATGTTTGCCTACCTGCTCGATGCAATCTGTGCCCGTCAACAGTTTCTTGCCATGGGTTGGGCATGGACACCTTCAAAGAGTGTTGTAACCTTATATTGCAAGTTTCTCTCAAACTGCAGCTACTGAGGAGTCATGGCTAGAATATCTGAAAATTTCATCACCCCTCTGTACATGATGACCTTTGAACAAGACCTGCCTTGCATGTCCTAGGCAGCAATGCCTCAACCGATGCCACCTTCATCGGGATTTACAGCACAGAGAAAGCTTCGCATGTGTTGACAAGGTTTGCCACAGATGAGTTGGTCATACAGGAGTTTGCATACCACATCTCGACAGGTTTATCAGCTGGATTGCACAGGAAGAAGAAGCCCCATGGTCTACAGTTCCTATGCAAATTGGGTTGTACGCAATGAGGATTTTGAAAGAAGCGGATGCCAAGGTCGAAGACTTTAAGAAGTTTAAGTTTGGCACTAAGAGTTTCAATCCGTACAATCGACATGGTTTATGCAGGGACCACTATGCGAGAGTCTACTATTATTGGATCCACGGGGTGTGTCATTGGCTAGAGGAAGACCCATGGAGATATTGTTATAACTCCTCTAGGCTCAATGAACCGGTCAACATGGCAGTAAAGTGGCTAGCAGCACCACAAGGAGCAGCAACAAGCAGCAAACCTGTGCAAGACAAAGGCAAGAGGAAGATTGTTAAAAGCACAAAGATGGAGCAAAGCTACAAGTTTAAGGAAGACCCACTTGTGGAAAAACTAGCTTTGGAGATAGATGCAAAGAGGCGACAATGCGACCAGAGGATATCACAAAGAAAGAGGGAGAAGCAAAGACTGGAATATGCAGAGACGAAGATGCAGGAAGAGCAGAAGAAGATCAAAGAAGAACAAGAGTTGCACAGAAGAGAGAAGGAAGCACAACATGAGCATGGACAGGAACAGGAACAAGAACAGGAGGAAGTGCAAGGCGCACAAACAACACAAACTGTACCGACACAGGTTGAAGACTCTGAACCAACAGCAAATGAGGAACAGGGTGAGCATCCGAAGGAACATAAAATTTCTCTACAGGATGAGACGATAGTAAAACAGATGGACATGGAGATGGAGTAGCCAGAACAGGATCAGGACACCGACCTCATGCCGAAAGCAACCAAGTTCACTCCATAGGCTTCACCAACTCCAACAACGGAGCAAGTCCCAAGTGAACAAGGGGAAACCATTCTCATTGAGGACAATCAGGAAACATATGTGTACAACATAGCCTTTGATTAGTCACAACACAAAGTTGTACAAGCACGTAGAGCGCGCACCCTGCATGAGCATGCATCACATGCGCACTTTGAAGAACAGGTGATTGTGTCAGATGTACGAAGACATTGAGTTGCCCTGGACGATGCTACAAAGGCTTATGCCGAAGCCACGAGCTCATCTTTTAGGTTCCTTATAGCAAAAAATAAGCGAATGGCTAAGGAGTTGCAAGCATCTAGGCAGAGAGAGGAACAATCAACAGGATCAACTAAAGCAGAGATGAAGAAAGCCATACTTGTTGAAGTATCGACTCTTGAGACAATCATGGGGAGACTATATGACAGGTTTGTCACCGTGCATAAGGAATCTGTCCATCTACTTGGTCATCAATAGTGCTGCACCAAGATAGCGCGAACACTCACAGTTATACATGTTGCAGTTGACCATGTATAGACATGGAAAATGAGGTACAAGGGAGCCCCACTTCACTTGCACAAAATGATCAAGCCGCAGGTAGAGTTGGACAGAGCATGCATCCAGAGCTTGATCTGGAACTATGAGGAACTCTCGCTGCTCATCACCAGTGTTGAGGCTTCGTATGCATGGTTGTACAAGAGTTTGGATGTCATGGTGAGATAGTATGGCACCCCATCAAATGGTACACTTACTAAGTCCAAAGAAAAGAACCAAGTCATACTAGAGCTCAACGCGTACTTTCATAAGTTGATCCTCACGACCGACAGAACAGATTTGCAAGTCAGTGCAAATAACATGAGTATATGCATCGCCAATCCGGCCTTGCTCAGGATTAAGCTGCACATGTTACATGACGAGTTGGACATAGGTTCCAAATCAGTATACCCAGAAGAAATAGAGGAAAGAGTCCATTTCTGGAAAGACATCATCAAAGAGTACATGGACACCATTGCGCACTATCAAGCATGGCATCAGTTCGTCACTGAGGATCACGAAGAGGAGGTTGATGAGCTGGTCTTTGCATAGCCGTCTAAGTCTTAATGTTGTCTTGTCTAGCTGAATCAAGCCATTTTCGTCCCACATGGGTGTATCTGGAAAATGTGTCATTTTTGTAAACATGATGTAAAGTGAAATTCCAAGTATCATTAGTGCAATACAAACAGTCATATGTAATGTAAAGAGTTATGTAATGAAGTTGAAGAGTCAAGAGGGTAGTCCAAGACTCACAAATGGGAATGACAAGGTTCACCCCACCCTTTATTATAAATAGAACCTCATAACTCATAGAACATGATTTTGGGAGCTAAGATTTTTCTAGGCATTTCTTAGAGATGGCTTGGAGAGTATTATGATGAGCCTTGGCTTCTCCATAGTGGAGAGAGAGTATGTCTCTTTAGAGGAGAAAGTGGTGTTGACTATAATGTTCCACCATTGGGGCTAGTGGCTGTCATGGTTGTATGTATGGATGGAACTTTCACTTTATAATATAACAAAGCCAACAGCTCATGCATATGTTGTTATTGTAGTTCGACTATTCTGGTTATTTTAGCAATGTATGTAGTTTTAACTTATGCATTGATGTATGGATTATTCCGTATGTGATTGTATGAATCTTATTAAAGCATGTTGTTGGTTTAACTCATCACTTTGGATTGTCGACTATTCTTCTTTCCAGTTCATGATGTCTTTCAGCTCATGTGTTCCTTTCAGGCTACGTATTATTACAAGCTGCTAAGGGATACACTTATTTTCCTCCTTTGTGTGTTAGAACCTTCCCATGCATCTCTCTTGACTAGCTGTAAGGTCACACACTTGCTTCCGACGAGGATATCTTACTTACCTCTGTGCGCTATCATAGTCAAGGCATAGCTTTACTACCCACTGCTAGTACTCCTACCCCAAACGGTTTGAGGTATAGTTGGGACTTCTTACCATGGAGATCCCCTCACATGTTGGTGGGTCCAACACTGTCAACAAGGTGGAAACCCAGAAATGGTGACAACCACCAATATTATTCTTTTCTCTGTTACAATATTTGCTTACATTACTTTCCTTGCACAAACCAGTTGTAGATTATGATCTCCTTTTATTTTTTTTGCAATCACCCACTTATAAGAGCACCAACCAATATTGTTTTGTTGGAACTAACTAGTTTGAAGCACCAACTCCCTGATTTGCAAGCATCCATTTGCAGGAGGCACCAACCCCAAAATTGTTTCTCAGACACCTACCTAACAGAAGCAACAACTCCTTGATGTGCAAGCACCAAATTCTTAAACCATGCACACCCCCTATTCATTCATTTTAAAACATGGTGTCCACAGGTTCTCTCTTCATATTTGTTGCTCTTTTCTATAGGTCTCACTTAGCTAGATATTTCATAATATTGTTGAGTATCCCCACTTTTTGTTAGCTTTGCAACTATCCTCTCACTCTTCAAGCTCTCTCGATTCTTGTATACTCTTACAACAACTTAAGATCCACAATATACATCTTTTTCATTCTAGCCTTTATTCTTCTCTATAGTATTAACAATATCCTCCCTTTCAACATTTTTCCCATTTAAGCATCATTTTTCAGACATACTCACCCTCTATCTGTCTCGACCCATTTAGACGCTTGGCTTTCTTAGCTCTTGACCTATTGAACTCTTCTCCTTTTCAACTCTTATCTTCTCAGACGCTTGGCCTTCTTATGTTTTGGCCTATTCAACTCTCTGCCTTTTTAGCTCTCGGTCTTCTCAAACATTTGGCCTTCTTGTCTCTCAACTTTCTTAGTTATCAACCTTCTCAAATTCTTGGCCTGCCCGACTCTTATCTTTCTCATCTCCCATCCTTCTCGATACACTCTGTAGGCACACACATCCTTACTCAATCTTTGTCCAGTCATACCAATGGGACATACTCATCTCACACTTGGCACAAAAAAATCTTGTTCAACTTTGTTATTCACACATGGCTTGAGGTCGAACTTTAGTACAACACACAAGACTTAGGGATGAACTTCATTAACTATTACACAACTTAATGATGTACTTCTGGATCTTTTACAATTAGAGGAGAGAATTCAATACACCTCACAACTCAAGGATAAGTTTCATTCAAACGAGCACTACTTGAGCAGAACCTTCTCAACAACTACAATCAACTACAGTTCCACCTTTAATTTCTCATAGCTAAATTTAGTATTATCTAGACCTATGACCTTTAAAGATACAACCAACTCTTTCTCAATAATTTCTATGCCTTTTATAACCTTTACACTCCCAAATACCATGGGCATTGAACCCTAGCTTTACACCTGGTAATCTCGTTGTTAAATTGTATCAACAGACTGAGTCATTGCAGTCATATCAATCCTTTGACTAGTTCTTTAACTAAATTTGGTGCCCACAATACCAAATTTCAATTTTTCATTCCCTTAACACTTTAGCTACTAGCTTTATGTAACTCAAACTTCAAAACCATCAGCTATGACAATCGGCTTAAGCATGAGGTTCTAATTGGCCTTTCATGAATTAAATCCTAGACTCCCTCAAGTATTGTGCATTATATTCTTGAATGATAGAACCTCGTATTTCCAAAAACAACACTTCTACAAATAACCCGTGTGGTTTTTAAGCCTTTTATTGCCTAAACACCAAAAATCACTAACACTGAAAATGGCTATTTAAAAAATCAGTTTTCACACCAAAACTTGATTTGTATTCTATTAAACATCACATATAAATACAATAGGTATTGGTTCAAGATAGAAATTTTGTCTTAACCATACAATCAACCAGTTGAGGAAATATCTCAACCACACACTTATCTAAGAACATCTAGATCTTAACAACTCCTAAACAATAAGAACAAACTCTTTTACTTAGAAACCAAGACAAGTAAGAATTATTTTTTCCAAGTCCCCCCCATTAATGACTACTTCTCACAACCTTAATTAGAAAATTCTAGTAGTGGTCGAACATGACAAAAAAATATGTCAACGTCCATATAAAGGAAAAACCATCCATCAGAATGCATGGTTGCCCCACTGTTGCGACCGCCAGTCTACTAGGATGTCGTTCGCATACATGGTTTTGTTAACAATTATAAATGCATACTTCTCTGTAATTACCAATTCGAAGTCTTATAAGCTACTAACTCCATCAAGTTGTCTCATAACCCTCAGAAAGGTACAGTCGGCAAGGTGGATTCCTGAGTTCCACTCACAAACTCCTGAATCACAGATCGCTCGAATTCAATTACTGAACAACATCCCAAGCTGTCGAATAACCTCATTAGAAGAAAACTCTCACATCTTCAACAAATGAGGGATCCTTTCCTAGATCCAAAACTGCCAAACTATCTAGAAAACCATCCAGAATGATCTTTTACCTGCACTTGATTCCTTCTATAAATTGTTTCAAACCACTTTTTTTTTTAAATATAATTTTAGAATGTCATCATCATCCATACAAAATTTTAAAAAATATTAAAAAATAGATAGTTTCTCCGAACGTCTTTAATCAATCGCACTTATGATTTTTCTAAGTCAATTGCGTTGTTGGAGAAGGTGCTTCAGAGTTGTTTACATCCCCCAAAATATGTGTCACTACAAAATAACCAATCCTCACATAGAGAGTTTGAAGGCATATTTTGACATCATAATTGTAGTGATAGTAAGGAAGTTGTCCATCCTCAGGTCCAAATTTCAAGTCCATCAAAAGTGACTTATTTTTTATAATGTAGAGAATTAAAAAAATCATAATCTTCCCATTCCAACTATTAAACAATTATGATTTTTTCATACCTTATTGAAGGCCGACTTTCTCCAGAGCGGGATGAGTTTGCGTCCAACATAAATTTCAAAATTTTCTTATGTAAAACCTTTTCACCTCATTAATGGTAGCATTGGTTTCCTCACAATGTCTATTATATCGCCAAACAATTGTAATACTGTATGAAGAAACAAGTCAGTCATCCTCACAAATCCCTTTCAAATTTGATCATATCTCCTCGTGTGCAATCTTCAGCTATATGGTGTTCGATTTATGACACAGGTATACACACCAACACTTCTTTCACCTCTTCGTGGGTGGATCTCTCAGCATCAAGGCATATGCACCAACACTTCTTTAACCTTCTCACGTATTCTTGTTACGGTTTTTGGAATATGTAATTCCTACTTGTCTCAGTTGTGATTATTTCTATCTAAAGGAGTCTGTTCCTATTTTGTTTCCTAGATTTGTGTGTGGTTGAGATATTCTCTCAACCAACAGATTGTGTGTCAAAGATATTTTTCCTATCTTAAGACAACACTTCATGTATATATGTAATATCATATTTGATTAATGGAATATAGATTTCCCTTATGGAAATTTAACATGGTATTAGAGCCCCTGAGGGCCTGGCCCCTCCTGCAATTGGCCCATCCTGGGTTGAGGGAAATAGTGAGTATGTACATTTATTTTAAGAGAGTATAATGTGTTATTTTTGGTTTGTCCATATAAATACAAGTTGAACGAGCTTGGTGGAGACGAGGCCTAGTGTTAGAGGGGGCCGAGAGAAATACTGGATCTATGTTAGATGAGGCCGAGAGTATATAAAAGCTTTCTCCTCATCAGGGAGAGTATATCAATGTACCTGTTGAGGGACCTTACAAGCCTTCTTACTACCGATACTGAAAATATTTGAAATTTGGGCTCGCTTGTTGGACAAGTAGAAAATGTCCTCGTTGTTTTCAAATAAAATAAACTATAGCTTTTATATTTGGCAGCTCCATTGTTTTAAGGGACCCTACAAGCCTCTTGACTACATATTGAAGAGATGACATTTTGGGTGAGTTATCGTGATAGATATTGGATGCAATCCACGGAAAATTGAAAGAATGAGAACATTCCACTGTAAAAGTCGCATGTCCGTGGTGTCTCCAAGAATATTGCACAACAACCTTTAGGCATCCGAATCCCATTGCGAATCAAATTCAACCACAAGGGTAAGCCTGGTGACAAGCTCTTCAGTACCGCTTTGGGTGACACAACAGTTTGTAGAGTTCGCAACCACGGACTTAACTCACACTGTCATGAGGCTAACAATTCTCTCGGGGACTTGAAATCAGTTGCCTGCGAGGGATTTCTGCGTGATTTTATATCAGACAGTGAAAGAGCAAGCGCTTTGGAGGTTTGTGAAGCCTCAGTGGGGCAAGCCATTTCACTTCCCTTTGATTTGAAGAATTAAATGATTCTTAGAGCCGATGCGGTGTTCGAAGCAAGTGTAGTTGTCATGGAGACATGTTCCAAGGTACGCACAATGAGCTTGATTTTGAATCCTTGGGTGAGAGGAATGACACACACTCTATTTCGATCCACTGAAGAATGATCCATTGAAGAGTGAGTGTGGGCAGCATCTCTATATGAGCGTTGCCTCACCGTTTCCACTTCCACTATGCCGCGAATTAGTTTATGCTTGGTAAAATGAATTATTTTCTTGAATTATTTTTGGGTTTTGTAACTGAAACATGTTGAGCCTGATCAACTTAACATGTAAATGTTATTTGTTAGAATTGATCACTCTAACAACGGTGAATTGAAGTTGGAAAGATTCAAGATGAAGAGACCAAGTTTGGATATGATTTTAGAAGAAGTTGATTGTGGTAGTGGATATTAGTTGGGTGAGGCAACAATAGATGGACAAACAAGGTAAAATATTGTGTGTTGAAATAAAGAAGACTCATAGTATATGTCACATACATTAGTAAGCAAGTCTAGGATGTTTTGTAGTGGTTGTTGTAAAGTATGTATCTGGTAACTCCAAGAGATGGAGTGTGAAATGTAATCATGATGAGGCATATGTGTCCCCATAAAGTTCGTGGTAATATTAAAACCACTTTGTATTTGTAGTGTCAGTTTGTGGTAAGCCATAAACCACATGTAAGAGTGAAGTGGGATAGATATTCGTGTTGGCATGGTTTAGGGTTAGCCGAGAAAACCCTCGACCTAGTTGAATCAGGTCTTTGGTGAGCCCCAATGGCTATAGAGCCTTAGTGGGTATAGAGCCTTTGTGGCCATAGAGCCTTCATGGCTACAGTGCCCCAGTGGCAACATAGGAGCCTTAGTGCTCACAATTTCAGAGTCTAAGGGGTCAGGAGTGACATAACTTACTCACAAGAGAAATTTATTTTCTCGTAGGTCTCAGCATATCTCCAGCTGAGCACAATGCATGGTTGAGGGTGAGCCGATAAAACCTATGATGATGATATTGGAGGGGGATTTATAGGTACAGGTACATGTATGCAGTTATAATGGTTGACAGGAAAATGTATGTGAAGGACATCCTACAAGACTGGCATTTGCAGTGGTTGGCACCCATGCATTCCAGTGGATGGTTGCTCTTTTATATGGACATTGACATATTTTTCTATTACATTTTACCACAACTAGACTTTTCATATTGATATCGAGACAAGTTCTCATTAAGGGGATTTGTTGGAATATGTAATTCCTACTTGTCTTAGTTGTGATTATTCCTATCTAGAGGAGTCTGTTCCTATTTTATTTCCTAGATTTGTGTGTGGTTGAGATATTCTCTCAACCAACAGATTGTGTTTCCAAGATAGTTTTCCTATATTAAGACAAAACTTCCTGTATATATCTAATATCATATTTGATTAATGGAATATAGCTTTCCCTTATGGAAATTTAACAATGGTTGCATTCTAATTGCAATTTATTTAACACGAAAGTGATCTAAGGATGATCTGTTGAGAAGAGCCGCCTTTGATTAGCTCAAATGGGTCAAGTAGTGTTTGGTCAATTTAGTGTTGTCTAAATTGCTATCATAAATTGTCAACCCGGGGCTCGTAAGCTGATGAAGTGAAGTGTACAATATATACTTAAGCAGCCTTTCCTAGTTCTTTTTGTCGTTTTTAGTTTGTGTTTGACTTATCTTCCTAATATGATGTGATGAAGTTATAAACAAGTGAGTGAATGTGTGTGTATGTGGTGATTTCTAAATGCTTCTTGAACTTTTTAAAGATAAAGCTTGAAAAGTGACTTGCAATGGAATTGAAACTTCAAATGAAAGCAAAGCATTAAACAAAGTGACTAATGGCACTAGTCCACTTATCTATGCTGCTGATAAGAACAAAAATAGCATCTATGTTAACTCAATGGAAAGTGAAAAACACTACTTTAACTGCAAAACTTAAATGACAAATCATAACACTTCATTCTTCCTTAACATTCTGCCTCTAGCTGAAATTGTTCATGTGAAAAACAGTTAAGAAGGAATCAGTAATATGAGTCCAAAAGCTAATCAAACCAAGCTGCCACTCAATGATATTTTGGTCCAATAAAGGTTAGTCAATTATGGTGAGAAGACCATCAAAAGGTTAGTAAGCAACTTGTCAAAAACTTGATAAAGTAAACTAGCAATGAAACTAAGTAAGCAAGGTAAAAATCAGCAGCTAAGACAAGACAACTTCAAATACCATCAGCGATAAAAAGAAATAAAAACACACTATCCCGGGCTCCTAACACACCTGCATAAACAAACTGATCAGTTCTGAAAAGTGCTGGAAATGTAAAGGCATGAAATCAAACTGTACATTATTATACATGTTCAAAGAAATGAAAAACTGCAGAAATCAAACTATACATTATTGTACATGTGAAAATGAAAACAAAGAAAGGCAGGAAAATAAAGTTAAATGCTACTGTACATAGGTTGTGGCAGATGGGGGCCCTCCATCCACTCAACCAGCTAAAGATCAGCTACGTAGAGATGAACAGGAACAGTCTTCTTATATTAAATCAGCATGTCAAAATACAAAAGCGTAAACGCTGTATGAAACAGTCTTTAAAACAGAGTTTTATAAACAAAGTGATTACAGCCAAAAACTAACTTGAAGACTAACTACTAAGCGTATGCAAACGCTTTATTTATAGCAGCAGAGACAAACTGTCTTCTGCGTAAACTAAGCAACTACAGTCTTGACTAATTAACTATGCAGCAACACGCAGGCAACTCCGTGCACGTTTGGAGGAAACGGTCATCATGGGGAGTAAATCTATGGTTAGATCCTGTCCCTTGCTGTCTTCGTGGCGTGGAGGAAGTGCCAGTTGTGGTTCCGTGTCTTAGTTGCTCACGCAGAGCTGTGCCACCGTTTGGAACTTTGCTGTTTGACCGTGGGTGCATCTGCGTTGACCGGGGGTATATATGAACGAGTTGGCTTAGCTGATAGCACACGAACCATGTACACAGTCATACCAACGTGCCCATGTGGCCCGTTCCTTGAGAAGACACGTGGAGTATAGCAAACAACAAAAAGGCTGTGGAATCTCTGAATAGCTGCGGAATTGCAGAACAGCTGCAGAATTGTTGTACATGTACCAAAAATCTTAAACCAACAGTCAATCATTAGCACAGTCAACAAATCATGTTAAAAAGACATATAATGCAATGAATTGAACAAGTTGATGGAGGAAATGATGACAAAAGAGAGAAGTGAATAGGGAAAAGCTGTTGGGAGGATAGGTAAATGAGTGTAAGGTTGAGGCTCAACATACCCCCACTGTGAGGGTGTTGCATGTCCTCATGCAACCAAAACTTTGTCATAATCTTTCAGTCCACATGTTCAGATGCCTCTGCCAAGACATCCAACCTTCTCTTTTTCCTCCTTGTTACCAAACTTGCTCTTGGTTTCCTAACCAAGCACCTGAATTTCAAGTTAACCAAGGCCCTGCTCAATTTGTTGCATTTCCTCTTCAATTTCCTGTTCTTTCTCTACCAAAGACCCAAATGAAGCATTGTGTTGTCGTGGACCATTTTGTCCACTTTGCTCTGTTGTCTCAATGCTTCGTTTTCCTGTTTGATATGGCAATTGAGGACTTCTAGCTCAAATATTTCTTGCTTCAGAGTTTGAACCTGTTGTTCAAGGGGCAAGACAGTAATAGGACCAGCAACAGATTGCTCTAATGTTTCCAAATAATCATATGCCTCCTGCTGGACAGGGTCAATGTCAGGTATTTGTCTTGGCCTAAATTCAAATCCTTGAAAACTGCTTTCTCTCTCTTGCTGGAAAGGACTTTCCTCTCTTGGAGGACTTAGCTCAATATTTAGCCGAATTGGAGTCTTCTCAGGTGTGCCCAAATCAATGAAATGGGATTGTTTCTCTTTAGTCACACTCTTCTTCTCTATAAGTCTACTGCTTCTTCTTACTTGCAGGCTAGTACTCTTTGGCTTTTGCTGTTTTTGCTTTTGTTTCTTTTTAGAGATGGCAGTTTCTTGGAGCTGAGCAAGCCTATGAGCTAATGTTTGGGTATCTTCTTCAATTGAGGGCTCAGGTGAAGGGTATGACTCTTGCAAAATGGCTTTCCCTTTATCCTTCTTTTGTCTTTTAGTTCTGCCTCCCTTTTTCTTTTCCTCTTGAACAATTTCTTGGACAGTTTCTTGGGCAATTTCTTGAAGAGTTTCTGCAACAATTTCTTGGGCAGTTTCTTCAACTTCTACAGCAGTGTCTTGGGCAGCAGTCTCTTCTATAGCAATTTCTGGGGCAGTTTCTTCTACAACAGTTTCTTGGGTAACCATTTCTTTCCCTTTTCTTCTACTTCTCTTGGGTACCCTAGGGGAGCTACTAGAGGCTTCAGCTGCCTCTTGGAAATGATTTCTAACAAGGAACTTCTCCCATGTATCCTTTTTAATTTTTAACTGCTCCTCAATCAAGATTTTAATGAGTCCATGGTGATATAAGTGGGGTTCAATGTTTCCCACGTGTTTCTGAACAGTGGCACTCATTTTTCTTAGACTAGCTAGCAAGAAATAAGGGAGATTGATGGTATGTTCACCCATAAAATGCATCATTATCTTTGCATGATAAACATACATTATACCAAATCTACCTTCACATGTTAAAAATTTCTGAACTAGCAAAAGTAAGGCAGTCCATTCCTCTTTAATAACACGTACAGGAATTCCCTTGGTGAAGATAGTGGTATCCATACCTGGATTTTTCAACATGTTCTTCCACTCTTGGTCTTCAACAGTTTGATTTTTGAACCAACGTTCCCCTGTCTGAGGTAAAGCGGTTGCTTGGGCCAAGCTGCTCTCTGTGACAGTGAACTGCAGGTCTCCTACCTCCACAGTATTTGTTTTTCCATTAAATGATTGGGCAAACGCTTTTGTAACTTCTTTGTTATACCCCTTAAACTTCTGAATGAATTTCAACCACTTGGCCTTCTGCAGGGCATTCTTTGTTTGTGGGTAACCGTCTAGAAACTTAGAACCTTCCGGCTCTGCTCTTAATAACTTGCCCATTTCGGTTACCAGCTCTCTTGCTGCTCTGACAGCGCTGTTTTGAATACTGGAGGAGAGAGCTATACAGGAAAACAGTGCTCAGCAGTGGGTATTACGGCTACAACAGAATGGAATTACGGCTATAACAGAGTGGCCGTGATGCAATTACAAGACTGGTGGTCAGGGTTTTGAGTGGAGCGGTGAGGAAAATAGAACAGAGAATGTTTACGGTGAAACAGAGTAGTGAATGAAACCGAGAGTGAAAACGGTGAGGGCGTAGATAACAATGCGAAGATGAGGTTATGCATGCGAGAAGCGGAGTTATGAGTAGAGGATACAATGGCCAAATCCCTGAACGTCGGGTGGCTGCGTACACTTGGCTGCGGAATGATCAATTGGAGAGCCGTGGTACAACAGTACACGTCACTCTGGTACGAAGAATTAATGAGAGAGCAGGCCGTATTAAGTTCGAATCAACAGCAATTAGGGAACCGTTAGGAAGGTGGTGAGGTGGATTACGCAGAATAATGGATGAGGAGTGGACGGGGATCTTGTCAATCATTACATTAAGTGCCTCATACCATAATCCGAAAACCATACATAAATGATATAACTGTTAGTTAGAAATTTAGAACATACCTTCGTGTATTTGCATTTTGATCCCTAACCTTTGATTTATTGCTGCCTTTGTATATGCTATGTGTCCTTGCTCTTTAATGATGCTAGTGCTTTTGACTGCAGATTTTTCTTTTTGAAAACAGAGTTGTTTTATTTGCAGGAACAGAGTGTATTGGCTGCGGAATCTTGATATCAGCTGCGGAATTGGCTCCTAGCTGCAGAAATTGCAGCAACACTATTCTGCCTACACAAAGAGGATTAAAACAACTTGACTGAATGGAATAGTCCTGAGAGGGACTTTATTGGTGAAAATGAGATGGAATGAATGGACTGGAGTGAAAATGATGAGATGGATGAAATGGATGAGATGAATGAAATGGATGAGATGGAAAAAATGGCGAATAAGATGGGAAGAGAAAGAGAGATTTTTTTTTGGAAAATATAAAGTGTCAGGTGACCCTGATTTTCACTTCATATTTTTTGCATAAGACCGCCAATCCAAGATTGGTTTTCAATCTTATACAAGCGATTTTTTCTTCTTTTTTTTTCTTTTTTTTTTCTCTTTTTTTTTCTTTTTTTTTTTTTCTTTTTTTTTTATCTGAAAGGAACAAAGGTTAGGCTGATGGAGGAGAAGAATTCTTCTCCACTAGCCTCATTGCAGAATCTTCTTGGAACATTTTAACAAATTCCTCCCTTGAGAGTGGCTTGTGGTAGACTTTCAATCGGTGGCCATTCACAATGAGAGGAGTCTGAAGCTCGTCAATGGTCTTCACTCGAACTGATCCATTGTTAAAGACTTCATCAATCTCATATGGCCCAAGCCAATGAGTTTGAAATTTTCCTTTGAAGTCCTTAAACTTGGAATCAAACAATAGTGCCCAATATCCCTTCTGAAACTTTCTTTCTTTGATGTGTCGATCATGCCACTTAGTTCTTTGGTGCTGAACTAGATCGGTCCTTAGAATTGCATCTTGTCTTATTTCATCTAGCTCATTTAGCTGGTCCATTCTGTGCTTTTGGGCTTCTGATAGGCTCATCCCCAATTGAACTGCCATCTTGAAGGTCTTGATTTGGAACTCAATGGGGAGCAAGACTTCTTTCCCATAAACAAGTTCATAGGGAGAATGTCCTGTTGTGTTCCTCCATGTAGTTCTATAGGCCCATAAGGCTTCAGGAAGCCTTTCTGCCCAATCTCTTCTATGAAGATGAACAGTCTTGGTGATGATGCTTTCAAGAACTTTATTTGTAGATTCCACTTGACCATTTGCTTGCGGATGGTATGGAGTAGATGTTATGTGCTTGATTTTGTATTTCTCCATCAGCTTCTCCATCAATTTAGATGTAAATTGACTTCCCTGATATGTCACAATTTCTCTTGGGACACCAAAACGAGTAAAAATATCCTCAAAAAGAAATTGAATAACTGAATTTTCAGTGGCAGAAGGCAATGCCTTGGCTTCTACCCACTTAGTAACATAATCAGTGCAAACCAATATATACTTCTTTTGCTTAGATGGTGGATTAATAGGTCCAACGAAATCTAGAGCCCATTTCTCAAAGGGTTCGATGCATACCTGTGGCTGTAGTGGCATTTCATTTGAAGGAGTTGGTCTCCCAACTCTTTGGCAGCTGTCACACCTTCTAACATATTGCTTTGCATATTTAAAGAGAGAAGGCCAATAATATCCTAAAGAAATGATTTTATAGGCCGTCCTCTTGTTAGCAAAGTGTCTGCCACACGGTTCATCATGACATGCCTTAAGGATGTCAGGCATTTCATCTTCCCGAACACATCTTCTGATCATGCAATCTGGCCCTGTTTTGAACAATTCATTAGAAATCCAAGAATAATGTGAACTCTCCTGAATGATTTTCCTTTTCTCATTAGGAAATAAGTGTGGAGGTAGCTTCCCTGTAACTAGATAATTAGCAATATCTGCATACCAAGGAGTCTTGGTAGTTACTGCAAACAAGTATTCATCTGGAAACTTATTCTCTACGAGAGAATCTTCGTTAGTGTTTTGGATTCTAGACAAGAAATCAGCTACTGTGTTTTGTTTTCCTGGTCTATCTAACACAGTAATGTTGAATTCTTGTAAAAGTAAAAGCCATCTTGTAACTCTGCCATTAGTAACAGGTTTGTTCATGAGATATCTAATTGCAGAGTGATCAGTATGGACAAAAGTTTCATAGTCGGTTATGTAGTGTCTAAACTTGTTGATTGTATGAACAACGGCTAAGAATTCTTTTTCAGTCACAGTGTAATTTAACTCAGTGGGAGTCAAATTTTTACTGGTTAAATAAATGGCATAAGGGACCAAATCCTTTTGTCCCAAAACAACTCCTAGAGTTGTATCTGAAGCATCAGTAGAAATGTGGAAAGGGAGTTTCCAATTTGGCCCTCTCAAAATGGGTGCTTCAGATATTCTAGTCTTTAAAGTTTCAAATGCAGACTGACATTCAGGATCCCATTTGAATTCACAGTCTTTGGTAAGTAATTTGAAGAGAGGAGATGCTATCTTGGTGAAGTTTTCAATAAATCTTCTATAATACCCAGTAAACCCAAGAAAACTTCTAACATCTTTCTGGCAATTTGGAACAGGTAACTTGGAGATAACTTCAACTTTGGATCTATCAACTTTAATTCCATCTCCTGAAATATGATGTCCTAAAACAATCCCTTCAGTAAACATCATAAAACACTTTTCATGACTTAATGAAAGATTTGTTTCTTTACATCTAATTAGGACTTTTTCCAAATTTTCCAATGCTTCTTCAAATGTGTTACCATAAACTGTGAAATCATCCATGTAGACCTCTACACAATCATGAATTAGATCTGAAAAGATTCCTAGTACAGCCCTTTGAAATGTAGCGGGTGCATTGCATAATCCAAAAGGAAGTACTCGGTAGGCAAAAGTTCCCCATGGACAAGTGAATGTGGTTTTGTCCTGATCTTCAGGTGCTACCTGAATTTGATTGTAACCACTAAAACCATCCAAAAATGAGAAAAACTTTTTACCTGCTAAAGTATCTAATACTTGATCAATAAAGGGCAAAGGAAAGTGATCCTTCAAGGTTGCTTTGTTCAATTCTCTGTAATCAATGCAAACCCTCCATTTACCATTCTTTTTAGGTACTATAACCAAGGGAGAAACCCATTGGCTATCTGAAATGGGGTAAATGAAGTTTACATTGAGTAACTTCTGGAGCTCTTCTTTCACTATCTCCCTAAGGTTTGGATTCATCCTTCTTTGAGGTTGTCTGATTGGTCTACTGTTTTCCTCAATGTAGATGTGATGAATGCAAGTCTTAGGGTCAATACCTTTCATGTCGGTATACTCCCATGCAAAAGCAGTAGAATGTCTTTGCAAGACTTTGGTTAGTTCTTCCTGTTGGGATTTTTCCAAGTTTTTGTTAATGTTTAATGTTTTTCCTGGGAAGATCTCAATGGCAGAACTACCAAATTCTTCCATAGAGAAAAGAGACATTTGTCTAGATGATAGACACTCTATGTCAGAATCCAACTGAAATTGTGTAGAGTCATATTCTGAAGATGGTTCAAAATTTTCTAATGTATTCAGAATTTGACTATCTTCACTAATCTCAGAAATGGTAAAGACAGGTTGTATAGTATCTTCATCATCCACCCACTCATTATCTCCTATTTCTGTAATTGCTTTCGCTGGAGGATACAGATTGAACTTCTTTGTTGAATTGCCATCAGAAATATACATATCCCCAGACCTACAACTTATGAAAGCATCAGCTGTGGCTAGCCAAGGTCTTCCTAAAATAAGAGGATGTCCTCCTAGATTGTTCTTGGGAGTTAAAATCATAAAATCAACTGGATATTCCCAAGAGTCTAGGGAGACTGGAATGTCTTCCAATACACCATCAGGTTTAATGATTGATCTATCTGCGAGTTGCAGTAAAGTAGGTGTAAAGAGAAGGTTAGGAAGTTTTAACTGGTCCATGGTCTGTCTACTCATAATGTTGATAGCAGCCCCTAAATCAATCAAAGTATTTGGTATTTCTACCCCATTGATATGTGTTTTGACAATTGGACTACCGGGGTCTACATATTTCTGCATGGTAATCTTTCCCATCATAATATCTGCAATTTTTCCTACCAAGTGGATCCTTCTGGTATCTCTTGGTTTCCTTCCTGGTCTTTTAAGGCTCAACTCCTTTATTGTTTTGGCTAGAATGGGAATTTCTTTAATGACTTGTAACAAGGGAATCTTGATACAGACATTCTTCAATTCATCTAGAAAATTATAGTCAGGCAACCAAATTTGCTTTTCCACTCCTTTGTCAATTTGTAACCTTTCAGGAAAAGGAGGTGTGGCCAAAGATGTAGGTTGTTCGACTATGGGAGTTGTGGGGATTGATTCTTTTTCTTTTTCTTTTTGAATGTTTGGGTTTTGAAGGGATGCTTCAGAACCCTTATTAGCTTTAAGGGACTCTTCCTCAGAAATGCTTGGCTGTTGAACATTTATAGAAGGTTGATCTAGGATTCTACCTGATCTGAGTTGTACTTCATTGAGAGGAACAATCATATAGGTAGGGAATGGTTGACCTTCCATCATGTAAGCATTTTGAGGGTTCCTATTATTGGGGTTTGGCAATGGCTGAGAAGGAAGTTGATTTGACTTCTGTTGGGATTGAAGCAAGAGTTGAGAATTTTGATTTTGTGGAGAAGGTTGTTGTTGTTGAGGGAATGGCAATGATAGTTGTTGACCTTGATTTGGAAGTTGTGGAGCTTGCTGGTTCTGAAAAGATGGAGGATATTGATAGAATTGAGCAAATCTCCCATAAGGATTTTGCATGCTTTGCATCCATGATTGAAAAGGATTTTGAGGTTGAGGCCAAGGTTGTTGCCAAGGATTCCAATTTGGTTGAGGTTGAAAATTCATAGAGTTGTTAAACCCTTGATTTTGTTGCCCCTGCCAAGGTCTCCTTGCAACAAAACAGAGAGATTCAAGTGTATTTGGATCTTCTTGAAAGACTGCTTTGAGCCCAGGGATTGAAGGACATTCCTTGGTCTCATGGTTTTCTGAGCAAATTACACATGTTTCCACAACTTGTGCTTCCAAGGGACATTCCCTTAAAGCATGTTTCTTCCTACATTTCGGGCAAAAGATGGCCAAGGCCTCGGCTTCTGCTTTCTGCTTATTGTGGATCTTAAGGGTGTCTAATTGTTCACTAAGACTCCCTAAGATGTTAGTTTTGAACTCATCAAGCATATTGCCGATCTCAGCCCTACTTACTGATCCAATTGTAGATTTATTTGCTCTAAGGAGAGAAGGATCTCTAGGCCCTTTTTGAGTTTTTGATTTGCCCCTTGAGAGATGGATACATAGCTCTGCTATATCATTGAGTGAAAGTTGAGATATATCTCCTTTCCCCATCATGTTTAGAATGTCTATCCATTCATCTCTAATGGCTTTTAGTAGGAGGGCTTTCAAGGTCTCCTCATCTAAGCTACTCATTTTTGCTCTTTTCAGGTTATATTGAAATCTTTCGAGTAAATCCTCTAAGTTCTCATCTTCTCTTTGTACCATTTTAAATACCTCATCCTTGTGATTGGTAGGCATACAATAGTCCAGGTACCTATCCAAAAATGTCTGTTTCATATCATTCCAAGACCTAATGGATTGAGTGAGTAACCCCATGAACCATTTCAAAGCTTATCCTTTCAATGTAGAAGGGAACAATTTGAGTTTTTGAGTGTCATCCAGATAGTCATAAGTTCGACACACAACTTCAAACTCAAATAAAAATATTTCAGGGTCCTCAGTTCTTAACCCATGAAAGTTTGGGAGGACAGATGGTGATATGTTTTTCATAGTGGCTCGAGAATCCTCATCAACGATAGGAAACCCGAATGATTTATCCCCATCTCTATTTCCTCCAATGTGACCTCTACCTCCTCCATTGTTTCCTCCTCCTCCTCCTCTACCTCTACCTCTACCACCTCCTTCCTCTGTCATAATGGTTTCCCTAGAGACTTCAGAATCTTCTGGTTCTTCTACAAAGGGTGAATGAGAAGGAATTTCTCCCTCTTCCTCAGATGATTCTACTTCTTCAATTACAATTGGTCTTTCTGTAGAAGAAAGGAAAGGATCTCTTTCTGATTCAAATTCAATAGAAGGTGTGGGAGAGTCAATTCTTGCCTCTTGAATTCCAGGAATCCTAAGGCTAGGAGTCTCAGTTGGAGATGAGGGAGGTGTCTCTTGTCTATTCCTTGAAGTAGATGGACTTGTAAAAATCGAACTCTTGGCTCTAGCTAAAAACCTTCCCCTAGAATCTCTAGCTCTATGCATGTCATTTTTTTTATTTTTTCTTCAAGTCAGGCTAATAATTCTCTTTCTGATCTTCCAGGTCACTCTAGGTGCAAGAAGAGAGCATACTTAAGAAACTATTAAACCAATAACTTTCTCTTTTCTGATCCTCCAGATCACTCTAGGTGCAAGAGGAGAGCATACTTTGAGAGGTTATCAATTTCCCTTTCTTGAAATTTTCTTAATTTTTTTTTTAGAAATTGGCTTCCTAATTTCACTTCCCTGGCAACGGCGCCAAAATGTTTGGTCAATTTAGTGTTGTCTAAATTGCTATCATAAATTGTCAACCCGGGGCTCGTAAGCTGATGAAGTGAAGTGTACAATATATACTTAAGCAGCCTTTCCTAGTTCTTTTTGTCGTTTTTAGTTTGTGTTTGACTTATCTTCCTAATATGATGTGATGAAGTTATAAACAAGTGAGTGAATGTGTGTGTATTTGGTGATTTCTAAATGCTTCTTGAACTTTTTAAAGATAAAGCTTGAAAAGTGACTTGCAATGGAATTGACACTTCAAATGAAAGCAAAGCATTAAACAAAGTGACTAATGGCACTAGTCCACTTATCTATGCTGCTGATAAGAACAAAAATAGCATCTATGTTAACTCAATGGAAAGTGAAAAACACTACTTTAACTGAAAAACTTAAATGACAAATCATAACACTTCATTCTTCCTTAACATTCTGCCTCTAGCTGAAATTGTTCATGTGAAAAACAGTTAAGAAGGAATCAGTAATATGAGTCCAAAAGCTAATCAAACCAAGCTGCCACTCAATGATATTTTGGTCCAATAAAGGTTAGTCAATTATGGTGAGAAGACCATCAAAAGGTTAGTAAGCAACTTGTCAAAAACTTGATAAAGTAAACTAGCAATGAAACTAAGTAAGCAAGGTAAAAATCAGTAGCTAAGACAAGACAACTTCAAATACCATCAGTGATAAAAAGAAATAAAAACACACTATCCCGGGCTCCTAACACACCTGCATAAACAAACTGATCAGTTCTGAAAAGTGCTGGAAATGTAAAGGCATGAAATCAAACTGTACATTATTATACATGTTCAAAGAAATGAAAAACTGCAGAAATCAAACTATACATTATTGTACATGTGAAAATGAAAACAAAGAAAGGCAGGAAAATAAAGTTAAATGCTACTGTACATAGGTTGTGGCAGATGGGGGCCCTCCATCCACTCAACCAGCTAAAGATCAGCTACGTAGAGATGAACAGGAACAGTCTTCTTATATTAAATCAGCATGTCAAAATACAAAAGCATAAACGCTGTATGAAACAGTCTTTAAAACAGAGTTTTATAAACAAAGTGATTACAGCCAAAAACTAACTTGAAGACTAACTACTAAGCGTATGCAAACGCTTTATTTATAGCAGCAGAGACAAACTATCTTCTGCGTAAACTAAGCAACTACAGTCTTAACTAATTAACTATGCAGCAACACGCAGGCAACTCCGTGCACGTTTGGAGGAAACGGTCATCATGGGGAGTAAATCTATGGTTAGATCTTGTCCCTTGCTGTCTTCGTGGTGTGGAGGAAGTGCCAGCTGTGGTTCCATGTCTCAGTTGCTCACGCAGAGCCGTGCCACTGTTTGGAACTTGGTTGTTTGACCGTGGGTGCATCTGCGTTGACCGGGGTATATATGAACGAGTTGGCTTAGCTGATAGCACACGAAGCATGTACACAGTCATACAAACGTGCCCATGTGGCCCGTTCCTTGAGAAGACACGTGGAGTATAGCAAACAACAAAAAGGCTGCGGAATCTCTTAACAGCTGCGGAATTGTTGTACATGTACCAAAAATCTTAAACCAACAGTCAATCATTAGCACAGTCAACAAATCATGTTAAAAAGACATATAATGCAATGAATTGAACAAGTTGATGGAGGAAATGATGACAAAAGAGAGAAGTGAATAGGGAAAAGCTGTTGGGAGGATAGGTAAATGAGTGTAAGGTTGAGGCTCAACAAGTAGTATATCACAGTGAATTATACAACTGAAATTATGATGTTACGATCACAACCATTTATGCTCTCAATTATCTTCGAAAATCTCAAGCGGATTATGCTTCACGGGCCAACAGATTACCGTTGGCATGTTTTGTTTTGATCGTCGCTCTTCATTGCAAAAACTCTGTCAGATAACGCTGTGAATGACACACACTATCTTTCACTCTTTTAGATCTTAAATATATTTTATAACTTGCGATATGAAGCTCCCCGAGTCCTTGAACTATGATATCGAATCCTGTGGTGGCTGTTGCATAGGTTTGATGGAAGCTCTAGAATGTTATGTTATGTGGTTGTGACTCTACACATAGATCCACGATACTCACAACACACAAAAAACATAATAATCTACTCTATCTATTCCCATGGGCGCTCACCGAGGGAGTTAACCTAGATAGGCTCTGATACCAATTTGAGAAACTAGTTGCACACCATAACTTGATTTGTATTCTATTAAACATCACATATAAATACAATAGGTATTAGTTCAAGATAAAAATGTTATATTAACCATACAATCAACTAGTTGAGGAAATATCTTAACTACACACTTATCTAAGAACATCTAGATCTTAACAACTCCTAAAAAATAGGAACAAACTCTTTTACTTAGAAACCAAGACAAGTAGGAATTATCCTTTCCAATTCTTACAAACACAACCTAACATGACATGAATTTTTCTAGTAATTGACAGATAAATTTCCATCCCGCACCTAAACTCACCAAGCACTTGATTCTCCTTGTGAAACAGAACAAGAAATTGGTTGGCAAGTGACATACCAGTATTTGTCCCTAGGAGTTCATCAACCACAATAGACTCCAAAACAATATCCTTCATGAAATTTTTTACTGGTCTTTTACGACGCAGTGACGTGTCATGCTATGTCATCACACTTCCACATGTCACCCTAAGAGTGGTGCCACATGTTACATAGCAAAAGGCCACTTGGACACCTGAAAGTGTTAGATCTGCATGTCTCGTGTAACCTATTTTCATCATGTCACATGTTTCCTATCACATCATGCCATTTGTCACCATCCATGTCATCATCTCGTTGAGCCATCATGCGAGCTATGTGCCACATAATCCAGATCACCCAATTACATTTATCCACATATCATTGTTCCACCACATCAAGCATGGAGGAGGACCAAGGTTCTATGGTTTTTCGACTAATTCCTTCACTATTTAAAAATTTCCTGAGGTGGAGAATTTTCATTAAATGCCAATAGTGAGAAGGTTTCCATCTATTTCCTTTGTCTATTGTGGTGAACTCCTTGTCTATGCCTCTACCTAAACTTCCACAATAGGACATGAATCTTCATTTCATTTAACGAAGGTTTCTTGGTCTTCTAGAGTCTGTCAACTACGGGCATCGTCATGCTAGGTCCTTCATTAGAACCTACGCGATCGATTGTAGAAGTTCACATATTCTAATGGAGTTTTCTCTATCTCCCACAACTTTTGTTAGCCACACCATCATGCCCAATGTTAAGTTGTCCAACCAAAAACTTCTACAACATGACATAAAATTAATCATCAGACGTTGGGGAAGCTTGCGTTCATGGATTCTATTAACTGTGGGATCACAACTCTCCTCACCAAATTATCCTAACTTAAAGTTCCACGATGCACCTATCAATTAATTGGAAAGTTCTCATTCCGTGGGTTTTATAAACCGCTAGATCACGAGAACCTCCAAACAGCCTCAACACACTCTCAAATTCTAGGCTAAATAAAAAGAAAAATCTCATCGTGTGCCTTATGTCAGCCTGAGTGGAACCATGAGCCTCAGAACCCTACCATAATCCAAACCACCATAACTCTTGATCCCTTAGGGTTTTCCATAGTTCCACACACCATTAGAAAGGTCTCTGAGAGCACTATCTAGCTAGACCCTTTTCTTTGAGCACTTGAGCGACTTTCTTGTAGACAAACGTGCCTTAAAGATAAGCTATTAGACCATGTAATCTATTATCAACAAGTACAATGACACATCAATGACACTCTTTAACATCAATGGCCACACTTTGACATCAATGAAAACACTTTGCTTAATAGTAATTTAGTGCAAAATGTATATTATTTTTGTTAATTTACAAGTTTTCTTTTCCATAAAATATTTTTACCATGACAGTCAAGTGAGTCAAGAAAGGATGGAGTAGAGATATACATGGTGGTTGTATGTGATACTTGTGTAAAATTTGTGGAGAATGAGGAGAAAAAACAAGGCTTGTAATCTTTGATAAACAATTACATGGAGAGAAATATAGTATCATAAATATTTTGGAGGTGATGCTTCTACTCATATGTGACTCTTGTTGCTCGATTTGTATGTGTGCTTGACTTGTGAATTTAGTATGTCATTATCTATTGGAGGAGGTTGCTTAGAAGTCATATAATTGGTGTCCTTATATGACAATGACACCCATGGTAGATATAAAAATTTCATCAAAGAGGAAAGAGTAGACGACTCCTTTGTTAAAATTAGTTTTTAGTTCTTTTGGGCTCAGTTATTAGAGGAATCCATGAGACAACATAAGATTTTTTTATGGGAAAGTTTTACTTGCACGACATGGTTGCAATGGTGGAGTGGTATATTTATCACAACCGATAAGGAATACATGAGTTAAGATGTCAAGATAAAAGTTTTTATCACATCTACAGGGAAAATTATAATTAAAAGGCCTTCACATCTTTGTGTAGCACATTTCATATATGCTAAGGGTGTTATAAATCTAGAATAAATCTTTATGTTACATAGAGTTTTTTTTACTGGGGAGAAAAGTGGGGAATTCATTCTCAAATTATTGTGTGATCTGTGGATCGATCTACGGCGATGTTGCACCATATAGGACTTTTAGGTTTAAGGTACTCTTAAAATAGGAGTAAACTTTCAAGGGGTTGTGAATGATGGCACTCATGGAAATTAAAAAGAGCCACACATGCTGGCACCTATTTGTCGAGCCCAAACAAGTATGAATGTTGTGTGTTCCTACGTGATTTGTTTAAAGTGCTTCCATCAATTTATTAATGATTTGACCCATTGTTGATCATATAATACTTGGCGTGCACACACCCATATCTGACAATCAATAGTGAATAGAGGAGCTTGAATGGGTACCTGAAATGCATGGACATATAAGAAAGATGGGAATTTGAACCTGTGCTCTATTTACGAGTATCTCACATTGGTGATTCAATTCAACCCTAGAAAATGTTAACATAGACTCTAGTGATATAATTCAACCCTACGAAAGGGTAACATAGACTTTATGAGAAATGGTGGAAGAGCGAGATTATATAGGTTTTTTTTGTCTCAGATTTGTTCCCTTTATCGAGGTGTTGGAAGCCTATCATCATTACTGGTACTTAGGAGTGGTGTAGATTTAAAATTTCCTTATCAATGCAAGATTTGAGGAGCTATTAAATGAAATAATTGTGCAAGAATAAGTTAATTTAGTTGTATTAACTAATATTGTTAATAAGTTCCATTGATAAAAGATCACATTTAAAATAGGATACACATTTTAATGTGAAGAATTAATTTCAATTTAGCTTTTCAATATTAATAAATTAAAATAAATTATTTTTACATAAAATTAAAAATAATTTAAATTTTCATATATACTCACATATCATACTTTTTATTATATGAAATTGTACATACCTCACATAAAGAATCATGTCTTCAAAAAAAGAACTCTAGGCATACTCGAACAAGAACACATAGGTGGTATTGGTTCACAAGTATTAAAGTCTAAATGGATATCATATGGAGGAGATGTAAGAAGACCATTTACTCTTTAATCCCTTATAGGCAATATTGTAAATACAACAAACCTATTCTTCTTTCTTACAGGGTAATTGGTTCAATTGTTCAAACAATTACAATGAGTTTTAAAAAAATAAAAAAAAATTATAGTATTGTTTTGTGGATATCATTGCAATGCCCAAGAAAAAATAAAAAATATAACTAATTAAAATCTCCAATAAGACACACACTCTCTAAAAGAAATATAACTTACTAAATATTTTTTCCATGAGAATTGTAGGCCTAATGATTGGTGGACATGTGCATTATGATGCAAAACACCATCTCCACAAGAGACATAGAAATAAAATTATTTTTTGCCTACAAACACTAAATTTAAATTGAATACTACTTATTCAATGCTTGTTTTTTTATAATAAAAAGCTAAACCTATATTGAAAAAAAATTGATCAGTAGTGCCCATTATTGTGTCCTCATGTTGAGAAGACAAAAACAAGTGTAGACACTATTCATAAATCCAAGAAAGTCGCACAAGTAGAAATAATACATGTAGGTAAAGTCATAAAGGATTCGTAAGTATTATTCATAAATCAAAGTAGCAAGAGGATAGGCTCAAACCTTTCATTCTAGCCTCCATTAATACAATTAGTTCACTTCTTTTCTTCCTTGTTATTTCATTGCTACCACATGAAGCTTCTCAATTTTATTTCTTACACCAATTGTGTTCCATATACCAAAGTGAAAAAAAAATATCCTTTAATATTTTTAGTCCCTGTCACCTGCAGTCGTGGACTATAGTAATCAAAATGATGTTGGGTTGTGTTATATTCTTTCCATGACTAGCCCACGTAGTTAACCAGGGGGTTAGAGGGGGGGGCGAAGCCCCCACTTTGTTGCGCTGATTGCGTAGGGGGCAGGTCACAGGGGGTTTGAGGGGTGCAGGTAACCCCCCTCTATGGGGTTTGGGGCAGCGCCCCAGAAAATTTTGTTTTGTGGACCCTATATTAAGTTGGGCGGACCTACCTATGGTTTTGTGCATGATTTTCGCACATGGTTTTGGACACGATGGTTTTCGGTCCATGGTATTGGATGCTTCAGCATGTATAAATATGTATTGTAACATTGAAAGGAACATAGTGAAAAATCAAGATGGTAGTCCCGGTTTTGGGATTCAGGGGAAAATCTCTATGTATATGTGTTTTATGTGTTATTCTCTCACATTGTTTATTTTCTGTGTTTTAGAATTTGTGTGCAAGTAATTTATGTACAGGGTTAAAACCTACATTTCGTATCAGATCTGTTTTGGCTTCAAGGGGATGCCTTTGTTGCTGAGGGGTTTTGCTCGGGCCTGTGGTAGACCCTGTTCAGTGGGATATTTGCAAGATTGATTCTAGTGGTGAAAGAAGACGACGAGTAGTGAAAAGATAGAGATCAAGAAATTTAATGGTCGGATTTTTGAGTTGTGGAAACTCAAGATGGAGGATCAGTTGGTGTATAAAGATTAGTGGATCATGGTAGATCCAGGTACTAAACCAATGAGAGTGTCTGATGAAGAATGGAAGAAGTTGGATCGAAAGGCAAAGAGCACAATACGATTGTGTGTCTCAGATTTAGTATTTCTGAATGCATCAGGGGAAGCTACAGTGAAGGATTTGAGGGACAAGTTAGGGACTTTGTACCAATCTGAGTCTTTGGTGAACAAACTGTTCCTACGGAGAAAGCTGTATTGCCTGAGGATGAAAGATGCAGACTCTGTGATAGAGAATCTGAATGCGTTTATTACTGTGGTAAGTCAGTTATCGTCTGTTGATATCAAAATTTCAGATGAAGATAAGTGCATTAGTTTGTTGTGTTCTCTACTAGATTCGTGGGATAGTCTAGTTATTGCAATAGGTAGCAATGCAACTGCCTTAAAGTTTGATGAAATAGTCTCATCCTTATTGACGGAGGAGATGAGACAAAAAAATATGGAGAGCCAGAATGGTGATGCCTTGTCTGTACGAGGCTGGTCCCAGAACAGAAACAAAAATAAGTCATCGAGTGGGAGATCTAAATCTAGAGGGAGATCTAAATCTCCAGGAAAACCTGTAAAGGTGGTGTGCTGGAAATGCAGAAAGGAAGGGCACTACAAAATGGATTGTAAATCTAAATCTCCTGACAAAGGAAAGGGATCTAATGATGCTCCTTCTGCATAGGCAAAAAAGACCTCAGATGAAGGTGGGGATGTGTACTTGGCTTCTTCAAGTACACATGTAGATCATGAGGCATGGTTGATTGACTCAGGTGCATCCTTTCACTTCACTCCCCATAGAGAGTGGTTCTGTGAGTATGAGAAATACGATGGTGGTGACGTCTTCTTAGGGGATGATAGGAAGGCTAGAATCGTTGGTCGCGGAAAAGTAAAGTTGAAGTTGCAAGGTGGAAGGGTTAGAACACTTTCGGGTGTTCTACATATTCCTGCATTGGCAAGAATTCTGATTTCTGTAAGCAAGCTGGATGATGCAGGTGTAAAAACAGTGTTTGAGAACGATACCTGCAAGATGGTTCAGGGAGCAATGGTATTGATGCGGGGAGTTCAGATTGGAACTCTATACAAGCTGCAAGGTAGCACTGTTGTTGATGGGTGCAGCAGTTCTATGGTTCCTGAAAGTGGAGCAAAAAATCTAGTGGTCCCTGGAGAGAAGACCATGATGTGGCATCAAAGGCTTGGACATATTGGAGAGAAGGGCCTTCGAATATTTCATGGTAAGGTTATGGTAGAAGGTATGAGTAATAGCTCTCTGGATTTTTATTTCTGTGAAAATTTTGTATATGGGAAGCAGAATTGGGTGAGTTTCCCCTCTGGTGGTAAGAGGGCGAAAAAAATATTAGATCTTGTGCACAGTGATGTGTTTGGACCTGTGAAGGTTCCATCACTGGGCAAGTCTGTGTAGTATGTATCATTTATAGATGAATTCTCAAGGAATACATAGATATATTTCCTTAAGAAGAAATCTGAAGTCTTTGATAGGTTTAAAGAATTTAAGGCTCTGGTGGAAAACCAAACAGAGAAGAAGATAAAGGTGCTAAGGATAGATAATGGTGGCGAGTTTTGCAGTAAGAAATTTGAAGAATTCTATAAGAAGTGTGGTATAGCACAGCAGAAGACTACTCCATATACACCTCAGAAAAATGGAGTTGCAGAAAGAATGAACAAGACGTTGATGGAAAGGGCAAGAAGCATGCTTAGTGGTGCCAGGTTAGGACATAAATTCTGGGCAGAGGTGGTGGAGACAACATATTACCTGGTCAATAGATCACCTTCATCAGTGTTGGAGGATAAGAGTCCACAAGAGGTATGGACTGGTAAGAAACCCTCTCTTTCACATCTGAGGGTATTTGGATGTGATGCATATGTACATGTTCCAAAGGAGAAATGAACCAAGTTGGATAGTAAATATAAAAAGTGCATCTTTATTGGCTATAAGGATGGTTTAAAGGGTTATAAACTTTGGAACCCAGTAACAAGGAAGGTTGTGTACAACCAAGATGTGGTGTTCAGAGAGGTGAAAGATGTTATTAAACATGAAGTCCAACCAAAGGAACCTGAGAAGATAGAGTTTGAGCTTAAGAAGGAAGAATCAGACTCTACAATAGAGGAATCAAAAGATGAAGAACCACAAACTCCGAGTGTGAGAAGATCAGTTCGAGAAAGAAGGTAGCCAGAATGGTATAGTCCATTTGCTTTCTGTTCAAATTTTTCTTTATCTATTACTGACGATAATCCTAGAACTGTGAAGGAAGCAATAGATTTAGAGGATGGAAAACTCTGGAAAGAGGCCATGGTTGATGAAATAGCATCTTTGCACAAAAATGAGGCTTGGGATCTGGTGGAGTTGCTGGGTGGAAGGAAACCCATTGGCAGCAAATGGGTTTTCAAGAAGAAGACAAATGTGAAAGGAAAGGTGGAGAAATACAAAGCTCGGTTGGTAGCAAAAGGTTATTCCCAAGTGTCAGGAATTGATTTTGGTGATATTTTTTCTCCTGTTGCCAAGGTAACTTCTATTAGATTAATTTTATCTGTTGTTGTTGCTTTTGATTTTTAGGTAGAACTGAAGGATGTGAAGACAACATTTCTTCACGGGGATCTGGAAGAGGAAATCTACATGAAGCAACCTGAAGGCTTTGCGGTGAAGGGCAAGAGAGAACTAGTATGAAAGTTAAAGAAATCTTTGTATGGGTTAAAACAGTCACCAAGTATGTGGTATCAGAAATTTGATACATTTATATGGGGATTTGGCTTCACCAGAAGCAAAGAAGATCACGGTGTGTATTTTAAATTAATTGGTGACCATGTTATTTATCTGGTCTTGTATGTGGATGATATGTTGCTGGTTGGAAATGACAAAGAAATTATCCAGGATTTGAAGACCCAATTGTCCTCCAAATTCGATATGAAAGATATTGGTGCTGCAAACTATATTTTGGGCATGGAAATTAAAAGAGATCGGGCAAAGAGGAAGCTTTGGTTAAACCAGAGGAAGTATGTCGAAACAGTACTACAGAGGTTTAATATGCAGGATAGTAAACCGGTGAAGTTTCCTATTCCTGTAGCTGTGAAGTTATATGCTAAACAGTGTCCCAAGACACAAGAAGAGGAAGAGGACATGTCCCGTGTTCCATATGCAAGTGCAGTCGGTAGCCTGATGAATGCAATGGTCTATACTAGACCAGACATTGCACATGCAGTGGGAGTATTGAGCAGGTTTATGTCAAAACCAGGGAAGGAGCGCCGGACAACAATGAAGTGAGTTTTCAGGTATTTGTATGGCACTAGTTATTATGGTTTGTGCTACCAAGGAAGACTAGGATTGGATAGAGTGTTGGATATTCGTGGCTTTGTTTATGTAGAATGGGCTGTGTTAGCCGCCTGCTGCAGCAGGTATTCATCTTTCATGATCGACATTTTTACATGCCAAATATGTCATACTTTGCATGCTGCAATGTTCCATATTTGCTACAGAGGCCAAAGAAGTGTCCATGAGAGTGTGCTAGTCTAAGTGCCACTGTTGTGTTCCATTTTTGATGAGTTGATCCATTTTGATGAGTTTTCAGTTAAGGGAGGGCCAAACAGCTTAATCTTGGTCTCCCTAGGTTTCAATTTCCTGTTGTAGAATATAGAGAATAAACATCTGTCCAAACTGTTTAATCTTGGCAGATTTGTAGATAGGTAGAGAATCTTGGGCGCTCAACAGCTTAATCTGAGCCCCGGAAGAAATAAGGATTGACTTAGATAGGAGGATAGCCAAAAGGAAAGTTGTAAAGCTAGGTTTGCTAGTTCAAGTGCACCCAAACCAAAAAGAAGAAAAAATGCTAGGTAACTAGGCTGGGTAAGTAGTTTTGTGGTTGCAGAATCAATGATTGTGATCAGTTTCATATTTTCAAGTGTTATATCCATTTAGATCACAAGTATAAGGTAGTTTTCCATGTGGATCAGCTCAAGCGAGGCATGTCTAACTCCCCCTATCTCCTTTTCCCCCAATTCATTCACTAATTTCCCCAAAGGATATTGGGATTTGCTCAATACTCCTAGATTGCTCCATTTAAATCTTTTCTCCCCTTTTAAAGCCTAAGTTTGCTATACTTAGCTCTTTCTCCACAGTTTCACACTAACTTCTAACTCTATTATGTAAATCCCTATGTTTTCTCCCTTCCCCTATTAAGAATTGTTATAAATCCCCCTTATATACATATCCCCTCCCCTGGTTGAAATATAACCATAAGTATGTTTTGGGAATTACTAAGTTTATTTGAAACTTAGTAAGAACCCTCATTTTCCTCATCAAACCATCTTCCAATGCTTTGGACATAAAAACCCTTCCTCCGATATAAAAATCCCTCATTTTGCTTCAAAAACCCCTCTCCGATCAAAGGCATCTCCCTCCGATCGCATTGACCCTCTGCCGATTGAATATTTCCTCCTCCGATGAGCTTTCCTCCCTGCCGATGCGATATCGCTATCGGGAGCCTTCCTGCCTCATATATCCATATATCCCGCATATAGTCTTTCTATCGCAAATCCCTTTTTGTTGTTTTATCGTTTAAACTTAAGGTTTTTTTAAAACTTAGGTTATAACGTTAAAACCCACATTTTCCAAAATATCGCATCGCATCGCATTAATATATAAAAGCCCTGCCCCCCGGGTTTCCCTAATGCGAAACGCCGACCAAATCACAGCCATCCATCAGGGCCCCAGATCAACGGCCCATATTTTGTTGTAGCTCCATATGTGGATCCGACCAGCGGAGCCGAAATATTATAAAATGCGGCTTGTAATGATTTCGGGTCCAAAAGGAGCCTGTTGTACAGCGAAAGGGACTGCTCCGATATGGCGGAGCCAAAATAAAATAAAGCAGCACTTAAAGGATTTCGGGTCTGAGAAGGTGGTGGTACTGTGCACCCCTTTTAAGACCTGAAAAGCCATAAAACACAGTTTTGAAGGGTTTCGGGTCCGAAGACCCATTTCCATTGTAAAACCGCCGATTTGGGTTCCGCCGATGGGCCGGACCTGAAATAAAATAAAGAGGGCCTCAAAGCAATTTTCGGGTCCATGGTATATCGCTCGTCGGAGGTTTTGTATGTTGGGACCTCTGATATGCCATCCGCCGACTTAGCGCTGGCCGTTGGATCGGCCCGCACCGAATCTAACGGCCAGGATTTAATCTGATGAACAATGTCGCTCCCGCCCCGGTTTTTGTGATTTTTGCGTGTAAATAGGCATTTTGCCTGTTATAAAGAAAAAGGGCCATTTCTTCATGTTATCAGTTGGCACCCGCGCCCGCATTATATGCAAAGGAAGATTGATCATTCTCAGCCCATTGTTCATCGCTCCAAGCCCATATGAGCCACAAAATGTAGGATTTCAGCCTCGGCAGGCCATCAATGCCCGATCTCCGCCATTTTTGCATTAAATCATCACTTTTTAGCAGCGTTTTGGTCGGCCAGTGCTGAAACTCCTCCAGAAGCCCACAGAGAGCCACAGAAGACATCAACAGCAATTATTTTTGCCTTGAAAGGACAGAAAGGGCGATTTGATAGAATAGAGAGTATTAGTGGGAGAAAAGCGGCCCGATTAAGCTTAAAGAGTATCAGAGCGCCAAAAAGAGTATAAGATAAAAGAAATATCAATGCAACAGTTATGGCGCAAAGCAGAAGAACATTAAAAGCCCCCATCATAGTCAATGAGGCAGTCCTGAGCCATTATGGCTCACCAAAGCAGAGTTAATGTGCTCCAATGCCACTTAGCAGTAGCAGAACCACCTAAAGGGAGCAGATAGGAGATTTAAGGCCCAGATTTTGCAGAAACTGTGCATGAAGACACATATGAGCAGTGCTGCAAGTCCCAAAGCACAATTATGGCTAAATGCCAGCGCATTGTAGCAAAAGGACCATATTAATTCATTCTTGAGGCTGCTGCCACAACGCAACTTTTAGATAGATATTTTTTACATTCATTCCAATAAATGTTAGGTTAGAAGCATTGATTTCTTCAGATCTGTCTCAGATCTACTGTTGTAGATATTTTTAGATATTTTCTCTATTTATACCACCCTCTGTATTAAGAAAAGGGTTGGTTGGTTGTATATTTCATTCCAAGACTTGCGCTGTATATGTTGAGAGCTTTTGTAATCAAAGATTGCTAGAATGTTTGCATCTGAAATGGCTAGTTGTGCTTTCAATGGCTGAAGAGCTTGATATGGAATTCTCGTGCTTGCTCATGGTTCAATAAGTCTTTTCTCCCTCTTTTTATCAGTTTATATGTATCAGTATCATCTATATATCATAATGTAAGTTGCAGGAAGAAGGAATAGATCAAAACTGGCTTTCATGCCCTCTGTGCTCAATTCTTGTAACTTTTCTATGTTTTCCTCTGAATTAGTGATGAATATGCATGCTTAATTGATCATGTTTAAGCTATTTCTCATTTCTGAATGCTTTTTAGGAATCCTTCATTGCTCCTACTTAGCCTTCATCCACTTTCCCTCTTTGGCTAGATGAGAGATCCTTAATTGCCTCTCATCCACTAACCTCCATTTCATCCTTGTTCTAGCATTAATCATTGTGCCATGTGTAGCTATCCTGCTCCATATTCCCCTCTTCTGCCAAGGAAAACACACCCTTCATTTCACATTCATGGACTCCATGCCCAATGGTTTGAACTTCTTACACTTTGCATGCCAACTCTGCTTGAATAGATCAACCATCCCACCAAACTCAAACAAAACCCATATGCATCATATCTAGCCTAAAATCATCACTTAAACAAAGCTAAATCATAAAGTGAGAGCCCTCTCTGACTGCTAGTAGGCTAGGACCTGCAGTCCAAAGATTGGTTTGTGGTTACCTCGGTTGTATTCCCTTAGGAGTCAAAGGGAACAACCTGAGTGTTAACATAATGGCGACTCTACTGGGGAACTGAATCATTTGTTTATTACTGTAAATCCCCAATTTTGATCAGTTTGCCTTTCGAATAAGTCTTAAAGTTGTTTTGAAAAATCCCAAAAAATCAAATAATCACAAAAATCTCAAAATATTTTGATTCCTGAAGGAGATTTCCCTTTTTCTTCAGGACTATTTTCATATTTAGATCTGGTCTGTGTTGGTGGACAGAGATCAGACCCTTCAAAGTTAATTTATCCACCTGGCGACTCCACATAATCCTCATAATAAAGACTCCGCTGGAGAAATGAACCCAAAAGAAATATATGAGCAGATCAGGCTTTTGACCTGGATTATCATCCAAGAGGTCATGTTCTTTCTCTTCCATAAAATTTTGCTGTGTATATTGTATTTTAAACGCGATTTTGAATTTGATTTTTATGATTTTCCTTTTGAAAATGTTATGGAAAAGCCTCCTTGCACATTAGAACAACAGCCTTTAAACGGTGCTGAAAATCATCATACAGCCAAGGAGGAAACAAATATCAAGGCAAATCATCCTATCCCTGTTCATATCGAGCCCAGTCATTCAGTCCCTGTACATAATCCCGTGCCTCGTAAGGTTCCTGATAGATATAAGCCACTCATTTTGCCTCCCGTGCTCAATCCTTTGCCCAAAAATCATCCTGAGTATCTCCCAAGATTTGATGGAGAGAATGGAGTTACTGCCCAAAAGCATGTCCAGGCTTTTGAAGATTATTTAAATATTTTTGAAGTGGAAGATGAGGATGTTAGTATTAGGCTGTTTGCCCTTTCTTTGCAAAGTGAAGTTAGGACTTGGTTTAAAGCATTGCCTGAGGCTAGCATCTCTAATCTTTAGCAGTTATTCAAACTCTTCCTTGATAGATGGATGATCAAACTTAATTTCCTCTCGCTCATTCAAGACTATGATCAGTTAAAAAGGCTTCCTAATGAATCTGTTCAGCAATTTTCTGATCGATTCAATCAAGTTTATCAGTCTATGCCCTTGAATATTAGACCTCCCCCTGATCTAGCTCTATTGCACTATCTGAGAGCTTTTGATCCAGAAATAGAATTCTATTTGAGGGAAAGATGCCCGGCCAATTTGAAACAGATGCAAGACATAGCTGTGGATGTGGAGGCAAATCTGAAAATGAGGGAGGAGCAGTGCAAAGCAGAGGAAAAGGAAAGACTTCATAGTTTGTTACATAAGTCAGAGGAAATGATGCAACTGATCACAAAGAAAGTCGAATGCTTAGAGCACAAGAACACATCTGTTGTGCATGAGGAAAGTAGTGACATTCACGAACAAACCTACCACAAATCAGATGATATATTCATAGAGCCATATGTGAAGGAGCAGTCTCCTGATATACTATGTGAATATAATAGCTTCTCTTCTTTCAACTGTCTGCCCAAATATGATCTGTATGATGATGATTATGAGCCTAATGACCAAATCAGCCTTGTAGAGGAGTCAGAGCTTATTTTGGCAGAAAGCATAGTTCAGGATCAGCAACTTGAATCCAATGATCAGCATGCCCATTTCAGCTACGAAGAGGAGGAGGAAAAGGCAGAAAATTTTAATTTCAGCGAAGGAACTTTACCTTTCTATTTTGAATCTTTTCAATTTATTAAGGAGAACTATCATGCAATTAATAAACAGGTGTCAGAAAGTGTTGATATTGATCGCCTGGAGGATAATCAAACCATTGTTCAAAATGTATTGCCTCTAGTTTTGCAGCCCCAAAGAGCCATTGAATATCAGATTGAGGAAGACTCAGAAGCAGCAGCATGTGACCAAATGATCCAAGTGGATCCCCTGCCTCTTTGTTTTCAGCCATCTGAGTTTTTTAAAGAAGAAGAGGAGCAGCATGCATAAATCAGTCATGTCCCATTCGAGCCTGTTTGTAATGAGTTGCAAGTATCGCTCCAAGTTTTGAATAATCCATCAGATGACAAGCTGAGTGATGAAATAAATCAGTGCTCTTCTCCATTAGCAGGCTGCAAGGTTCAATATCAAGTTGTTGATAGTCTCCCAATTCCAAAGCATGATAGTTGTCCCAAACCTTTGTACAGTTCTTTAATTCAGCCCAGCAATTGTATATATATGCTGCAGGACCCTTTTGTATAATTTCTTGTTTCAGCAAAGAAGGTCAGCAGTTCCCTGATCTTCTCAATGGTTAACAAAGCTACATCAGATTGCAAGATCACCATTTCAAGCACCAACAAACACAAGCAACAAAGGTCATTGATGTTTATAATACTTAAGTGGCTGCATTGGCTGTTTCATTTCACCTAACAGCAAAGTAAGTGCTCATTAGGGTAAGCAGGTAGGATTAATAAGGCAGCCAGCCAAAGGAATTTTGTAGAATACAACAACAAATGAAGTTCAAGGCCATCTGACCTGCTGTTCTTGGCTTTTCACAAGGAAAAGCCATCCCCAAGTGGAGCCACTGTTAGCCTCCTGCTGCAGCAGGTATTCATCTTTCATGATCAACATTTTTACATGGAAAATATGTCATACTTTGCATGCTGCAATGTTCCATATTTGCTACAGAGGCCAAAGAAGTGTCCATGAGAGTGTGCTAGTCTAAGTTCCACTGTTGTGTTCCATTTTTTATGAGTTGATCCATTTTGATGAGTTTTCAGTTAAGGGAGGGCCAAACAGCTTAATCTTCGTCTCCCTAGGTTTCAATTTCCAGTTGTAGAATATAGAGAATAAACATCTGTCCAAACTGTTTAATCTTGGCAGATTTGTAGATAGGTAGAGAATCTTGGGCGCTCAACAGCTTAATCTGAGCCCCAGAAGAAATAAGGATCGACTTAGATAGGAGGATAGCCAAAAGGAAAGTTGTAAAGCTGGGTTTGCTAGTTCAAGTGCACCCAAACCAAAAAGAAGAAAAAATGCTAGGTAACTAGACTGGGTAAGTAGTTTTGTGGTTGCAGAATCAATGATTGTGATCAGTTTCATATTTTCAAGTGTTATATCCATTTAGATCACAAGTATAAGGCAGTTTTCCATGTGGATCAGCTCAAGCGAGGCATGTCTAACTCCCCCTATCTCCTTTTCCCCCAATTCACTCACTAATTTCCCCAAAGGATATTGGGATCTTCTCAATATTCCTAGATTGATCCATTTAAATGTTTTCTCCCCTTTTAAAGCCTAAGTTTGCTATACTTAGCGCTTTCTCCACAGTTTCACACTAACTTCTAACTCTATTATGTAAATCCCTATGTTTTCTCCCTTCCCCTATTAAGAAATGTTATAAATCCCCCTTATATACATATCCCCTCCCCTGGTTGAAATATAACCATAAGTATGTTTTGGGAATTACTAAGTTTATTTGAAACTTAGTAAGAACCCTCATTTTCCTCATCAAACCATCTTCCAATGCTTTGGACCCCTTCCAATGCATAAAAACCCTTCCTCCGATATAAAAATCCCTCATTTTGCTTCAAAAACCCCTCTCTGATCAAAGGCATCTCCCTCCGATCGTATTGACCCTCTGCCGATTGAATATTTCCTCCTCTGATGAGCTTTCCTCCCTGCCGATGCGATATCACTATCAAGAGCCTTCCTGCCTCATATATCCATATATCCCGCATATAGTCTTCCTATCGCAAATCCATTTTTGTTGTTTTATCGTTTAAACTTAAGGTTTTTTTAAAACTTAGGTTATAATGTTAAAACCCGCATTTTCCAAAATATCGCATCGCATCGCATTATATATAAAAGCCCCGCCCCCCGGGTTTCCCCGATGTGAAACGCCGACCAAATCACAGCCATCCATCAGGGCCCCAGATCAACGGCCCATATTTTGTTGTAGCTCCATATGTGGCTTTGACTAGCGGAGCCGAAATATTATAAAATGCGGCTTGTAATGATTTCGGGTCCGAAAGGAGCCCATTGTACAGCGAAAGGGACCGCTCCAATATGGCGGAGCTGAAATAAAATAAAGCAGCACTTAAAGGATTTCTGGTCCGAGAAGGTGGTGGTACTGTACGCCCCTTTTGAGACCTGAAAAGCCATAAAACACAGTTTTGAAGGGTTTCAGGTCCGAAGACCCATTTCCATTGTAAAACTGCCAATTTGGGTTCTACCGATGGGCCGGACCCGAAATAAAATAAAGAGGGCCTCAAAGCAATTTTCGGGTCCGTGGTATATCGCTCGTCGGAGGTTTTGTATGTTGGGACCGCCGATCTGCCATCCACCGACTTAGTGCTGGCCGTTGGATCGGCCCGCGCTAGATCCAACGGCCAGGATTTAATCTGATGAACAGTGTCGCTCCTGCCCCGGTTTTTGTGATTTTTGCGTGTAAATAGGCATTTTTCTTGTTATAAAGAAAAAGGGCCACTTCTTCATGTTATCAGTCGGTGCCCGCGCCCACCTTATTAGCAAATGAAGATTGATCATTCTCGGCCCATTGTTCATCGCTCCAAGCCCATATGAGCCCCAAAATGCAGGATTTCAGCCTCGGCAGGCCATCAATGCCCGATCTCCGCCATTTTTGCATTAAATCATCACTTTTTAGCAGCGTTTTGGTTGGCCAGCGCCGAAACTCCTCCAGAAGCCCACAGAGAGCCACAGAAGACATCAGCAGCAGTTATTTTTGCCTTGAAAGGACGGAAAGGGCGATTTGACAGAATAGAGAGTATCAGTGGGAGAAAAGCGGCCCGATTCAGCTTAAAGAGTATCAGAGCACCAAAAAGAGTATCAGATAAAAGAAATATCAATGCAGCAGTTATGGCGCAAAGCAGAAGAACATTAAAAGCCCCCATCATAGTCAATGAGGCAGTCCTGAGCCATTATGGCTCACCAAAGCAGAGTTAATGCGCTCCAATGCCACTTAACAGCAGCAGAACCACCTAAAGGGAGCATATAGGAGATTTAAGGCCCAGATTCTGCATAAACTGTGTATGAAGACACATATGAGCGGTGCTGCAAGTCCCAAAGCATAGTTATGGCTAAATGCCAGCGCATTGCAGCAAAAGGACCATATTAATTCATTCTTGAGGCTGCTGCCCCAGCGCAGCTGTTAGATAGATATTTTTTACATTATTTCCAATAAATGTTAGGTTAGAAGCATTGATTTCTTCAGATCTGTCTCAGATCTACTGTTGTAGATATTTTTAGATATTTTCTCTATTTATACCACCCTCTGTATTGAGAAAAGGGTTGGTTGGTTGTATATTTCATTCCAAGACTTGCGCTGTATATGTTGAGAGCTTCTGTAATCAAAGATTGCTAGAATGTTTGCATCTGAAATGGCTAGTTGTGCTTTCAATGGCTGAAGAGCTTGATATGGAATTCTCATGCTTGCTCATGGTCCAATAAGTCTTTTCTCCCTCTATTTATCAGTTTATATGTATCAGTATCATCTATATATCATAATGTAAGTTGCAGGAAGAAGGAATAGATTAGAACTGGCTTTCATGCCCTTTGTGCTCAATTCTTGTAACTTTTCTATGTTTTCCTCTGAATTAGTGATGAATATGCATGCTTAATTGATCATGTTTAAGCTATTTCTCATTTCTGAATGCTATTTAGGAATCCTTCATTGCTCCTACTTAGCCTTCATCCACTTTCCCTTTTTGGCTGGATGAGAGATCCTTAATTGCCTCTCATCCACTAACCTCCATTTCATCCTTGTTCCAGCATTAATCATTGTGCCATGTGTAGCTATCCTGCTCCATATTCCCCTCTTCTGCCAAGGAAAACACACCCTTCATTTCACATTCATGGACTCCATGCCCAATGGTTTGAACTTCTTACACTTTGCATGCCAACTCTGCTTGAATAGATCAACCATCCCACCAAACTCAAACAAAACCCATATGCATCATATCTAGCCTAAAATCATCCCTTAAACAAAGCTAAATCATAAAGAGAGAGCCCTCTCTGACTGCTGGTAGGCTAGGACCTGCAATCCAAAGATTGGTTTGTGGTTACCTCGGTCGTATTCCCTTAGGAGTCAAAGGGAACAACTTGAGTGTTAACAGGTTGGAGATCTGGATCAGAGAAGATCTACAACTGGGTATGTGTTTAACCTATTTGGAGGTGCAGTCAGTTGGATGAGTAAGAAATAATCTATAGTGGCACCATCAACTATAGAGGTAGAATACATGGCAGCCACTCATGCAAGCAAGGAAGCAATTCGGTTGTAGAGATTGTGTTCAAGTATGGGGTTAGTACAGGGAGTTATAAGGATAGACTGTGACAGCCAAAGTGCAATTTTCTTAGAAAAGGACCCTGCATATCATTCAAAGACAAAGCACATTGATGTTCAGTATCACTTTGTGAGGGATATGATAGAAGACAAAAAGGTGTTGTTGGTAAAGGTGGACACTTTGAAGAATAATGCAGATGCATTGACAAAATCTGTGAGCTTTGAGAAGTTCTCTTGGTTTAGAGAAAAAATGGGCATTGCAGGGCTAGATAAATGACTAAGTTCTCTTGTGGCCCCTTGTGGAAAGAAAACAACAAGTGGGAGAATGTTGGGTTGTGTTATATTCTTTCCACGACTAGCCCACGTAGTTAACTAGGGGTTTAGATGGGGGCGGAGCCCCCCCTTTGTTGCATTGATTGCGTAGTGGGGGGGTCACTGGGGGTTTGTGGGGTGCAAGTAAGCCCCACCTATGGGGTCTGGGGCAGCACCCCAGAAAATTTTGTTTTTTGGACCCTATATTAGGTTTGGCGGACCTACCTATGGTTTTGTGCATGCTTTTCGCACATGGTTTTGGACGCAATGGTTTTCAGTCCATGGTATTGGATGCTTCAGCATGTATAAATATGTATTGTAACATTGGAAGGAACATAATGAAAAATCGAGCTGGTAGTCCCGGTTTTGGGATCCAAGGGAAAATATCTATGTATATGTGTTTTATGTGTTATTCTCCCGCATTGTTTATTTTCTATGTTTTAGAATTCTTATGCAGGTAATTTTTGTACGGGGTTAAAACCTACAAATGAGGCAACAGCATTATTACTCTTTATCATTAACCTAATTTTTTTAACTTTTCTTCATAAAACGAATGTTGCTCAGCCTATCAAATTGAGGGAATTATTTCCAGGACCAATCACATACAATCACATATTTGATCATCTTATTTGGCCTCTCCCCGAGACAGAGAGGCTATATGCTTTATGTTTCCTCATATATCTTCTGCTTACTTCATATATGATTTTTTTGGTATTTCCAAATAGCCCGAAATAGAAACTAATGCTAGCATTAGTTAATAAGAATTAAATGTTTGGTGTAACATTTCGGGTAATGTTTGGGGTATTTGTTAATGTGTGTGTGTGTGTGTGTGTGTCCATATATATATATATATATATATATATATATATATATATATATATATAGATATATATATATATATATATAGGAGGACACGATTGTGTGCATGTGATAGTGTGTTGTCAAGTTATAGGTAAAGGGCATCAGCCAGTAGTCGCCTCCCATGTATGCCTTCTTTACTCATTCACTTTGCCAACCTTTGCCGACCTAAGCTTGCAAGAATTACGTCTCAATATTGCGTGAAACATACGTTGCTGGTGGTACTTCAGTTGCTCTTAGTCCTTAAGTTGGCTTCCCTAGCTTCTTTATGCATGTAGGAAGTGCATTACCTCTCAATACTGCTTGAAACATACATTGTTGGTGGTACTTCAGTTGCTATTATTCCTTAAGCTGGTTTCTGTGGCTTGGCTTATTTCTACATGTAGGTAGGTAGGTTCTTCCTACATACACGAAGAGGAAGCAAGGGCAAGCAAGTCAGTATGCATTCAATGATGATCTACTAATACAAACATGTATTATTTATTAGTAGATCTAGAAGTTTATAGTGTTTATTATGCACTGTTATTAGGTAGTATGGGGTCTAAAAAAACTAACTATATGAACACACCAATTATTGAATTATTACCTCCTTTGATTGAATCATTACCTCCATAACTGTTGGCTTGGTGGAGCCTGACCCAGGTTCTGTATTAGTTAGCCAAACAAATCCCTACACTACTGGCCCTTTCGGCATCATCTAGAGGAGCGCAGACCAAAGTCTCACCTGAAGTAGTATGGAGGGATGCTAGAACCAAGTTTCCACACTCTGAGATGGTTGTGATGTTGGTTTATTCCTTCTATTCCTACCTTCGCACAGGTCGTAGAGTTCTAGGGCTCTGTCTTTCTAGCCCTTTACTCTACCCTTCGATACCTCCGCAAAGGGGTATGGTCGATGTTTGCATAGCCCTAACCTGCGGTTCAGGTGCTTTCGCGCTGCTAGGGCATCGTGCTATGCAGATTCCCAAACTAGCTTAAGTATCTTACTTATCTTATTAAACAATCATAGTTAGTGCCATGTAAACAGATATTCTTACTTGTGTTCAATTAACCAACGAAATTACATACATTCACGCATCACATAAGAATTATAAATGAAATTCATACATAATTGATAATATGTATTAACAGCAAACAAAGACGCAGAATTTGTAGAATGCTTCTCTTTATTGATATCTTCAGATGATTATAGACTCTATCTGCCTTGCTCACACAGCTGCAGGGGTCCGTGCACTCAACTGTGGACTTCTACCCTAGGCCTCTACCCACTCAGTTGTAGCACCTCTAACTATACTAAGACCCAAAACTTAGACTTCTCTCCTTATCGCTCAATACTTCTTCTACTACTCATCATTTACTACCAAGACTACTTAGAGCTTACTTACTTAGCTCTTTTTATACAATCCCATGGTCTGTGGACCATGGGATCTTTACAGCCGACTTTACTTTGCAAAAATAATGGCGGACAACCCTTCATGACTCATGACACCTTCACGCTCGGTGACGACGAAATGCGGAGAATTTACACTTTTGTTACAAAATTTGACCCAAAACATGGGCTTTTAGCCCCAAAACTATCCTTGGGGGATCCCGTTCCCAACAAGCTCCCAACACAAACATCGTGACTTACCCTCGAGTCACTTGGCAGGCGCGGAGATCTTAGTCCGAAGACCTCCCAGCTCGACCTGTATGATCGCAACCTCAGCAATGCACTATGCGGCCACCTACTTCGCATCTTCGACCATCTCCTCGGTCACTGGTCCTGAAACGTTGGCCTGAAGCTTTTGCTGAGTTGATTGCAGAGTCACAAGCTTTCCTTCAATAGAGGTTATCACCGTGTAAGCCTCATCGAGCTAGGGCTTCAGTTGTGCAGCATTGCATCCATCTGTTCCTTCAGCTGCTTAGCCTCCTGCAGCTTTGCCAGTCTCTTTCTGAGCGCGACGGATCGCGTTGTGCCCTTGACTTCATCATAGTGTTGTTGTAGCGCGTGCGCTTTTCCTAAGTTGCTTCCGTCTCCAGTCATTGTACATTGGGGTCCTCCTGCAAACTCGTCAGGACCTCAAACAACTTCTCAAAAAGTTGTGTCTAGTCTGTTACTGACTTGTCAACCACCGCTATTTCTTCTGTGACAGCGGTCGCCTCCTTTACTTCTGGCGGGGTTGAAGGCTAGGCCTTCAACTATAGCTCAGTGATCTGCAGGTTCAACTCCAACTGAACCCTCGCCATTCCTATACGAGCGTCGCGCACCCCCATAACCAGCTTGCGGACACGCACCCCGAAGGGTTCTTCCTTGGGAATGGCCAACTTTGGGACCATTCGGCATGCCTCCTCGATGACCTGCATTATACGCTTGTTCTAGTTGGTCACCTCGATCAGAACGGTAATGGCGGAGTCTCGCTATAGTGCCATCTACTCATTGTTGATCTGTTGCTCACTAATCACCTTGAGGGTGTGATGCTCATGAGCCCTCAGCTTTGCAATCACTCCATCCTGGAAAAGGTGGAGCACTTCACCAGGGAGCGCTGCCAAATTCAACCCTACTCCCTTTAAGGCACTGACAGTGGGCCTGTCATCTTTGTTCTCTGTGGTCAGTGCTCCATCAGGCAGCACTATCGCACTGGAGGCCTTCGCGCACAGCATCTCGGCAACTTCTAAAGTGCCGATAGCAAGGCTGGTGGACACCATGCCAGCCTGTGACGTGCGGGTCTGCAGCTCCTGTAGACCTATCTGGATAGCCCCCAAGATTATTTGTTGTTGCTGCTCAAACTGTTGTAGGGCCTCCACGATGACATCCCGCACCATGTCACCAATGTCGTGAAAATCACCCTCTATGAGGGTGATTGGGTCCAGTGATGTCTTAGTAGCCTTTGATTTCTTCCTGGACCCTCCTTTCTCCTACTCCCTTGGACGCTTGATGTGGGCAGACGTCGCCTGTGGATCTGCGCCATGCTGTTCTGTCTGCTCATCCGTCTCCTCCTATGTCTCAGGTGAAGGTGACCTTGCGCCTTTGTCAGAGCCTTACTCTGTTCCACCCATTTGTTTCGTTGTCTGCTGAGCGGCATTGCGCTCCGCCTAGCCCTTAAAAGCAACCTCCTTCTTTCTCTTTTCGGACAGCTGCATCATCCTTATCTGGGCCTCCTCCTCCTTCTTTTGCGTGGTGGAGTTGCTCCCTCCCATCGCCAATTCTGTTGTAGTGCACCACTCTTCTGGTCATCGATCAAGTACTACATCAATAGTGTCATCCGTTGCCAGGTAAGGCAAGTCATACCATTTCTACACAGGGTCCTTCCGTGCCCTGATGGCCACATGGTGAAAATCTTCTTTGAAATCTGAGTAGCTGTATAGCTTGGAAAACATCGTAGGTGACAACCATGGTTTGCAATTGATGGCCATGTGGATGTTCATCTCCATCAAGATCTAGAAGATCTTGTTGTCCTTCATTCGCTGCACATCCTTGGTCGCCCACAGCGAAGTGTACTTCGCTGCTTCTGATAGGTCTCACACGACTAAAGGGAACTAGTTGTCCTCTGGTAGCTCCCATGCTACCAACATAATCGATAACAAGAGCCATGCATATTGGAACATCTTGCTGAGCTCCTCTGCCTCGCGGCAGTTTGTAAGGAACTCATCATGGAGATAGTCTACCCAATTGAAATGAACTCCTTCGACACACTGGGTTGCTAGTGCGACGACAAGTGTCGGCACCTCATCAACACGACACTTCCTCATCACCTTCCCTGCTAAAATCTTTGTATATACCTTTACAACAGGGTCACAAATGCTGGATATGGCATATCCACGCGACTTCTTCACCAACTTAAACTTTTCTTTCATGGCCTCCGTGAGGCCCTGCTCACCACCTTTTCTACCAAATATCATGGCCGAATTTTCTCCTGTGTAAGGAAATCGTGTGATCTTATGGATCAACTTGTCAGCGATGGGTATTGGCTCCTCCATCCATAGACACCTATCATGCACCAATCATAGCAGGTGCTTGATGACCAATACTGTAACCGGGGTGCAGTTGTAGTGCGGCACCCATAGCAGGTTAAGAAAACCTGCCTTGTCTACTCCTCTGAGCCACTTCCTTGGCTCCAATGCTGTCATTTCGGTGGTTGTATCGATACTGTGATGCATCAACTACTCGGTCGCCAAGTGTGGAAACTTCTCATGGTCGACCAAGTCGCAGTCTTCAAGTTTTAGCAGAGGAACCCGCCCTAAGCGCGGTCCTTCAAAAAAAAATTCATCCTGTAGGAGAGGGGCTTGCAAGGGGACCTTGCTCTCATTGATATCTTTCGTCACCTTGGCCTTGCACCTGCACGGAGGGACATACTCATGCAACCGAGTGATAGGGTCAACACCTGGGGTTTCAACTTCCTCCACGACTACTCCCACATCCTCATCATCCATCAGGATGTCTTCGATTTCTTCCTCCTCTAACTCTAGATTGATGGCTTTGCCCTTCTCCTGTGTGGTGGGCTTCGGTGGGTTTCTTTTTAGCGATGCGCGCACTGGTATCGCAGGCTTCTTGCCCTTCTTATCCTTTGTGCTTTCCTTGGTTGGGGTCGGTTTTGGTCTCGACGTCCTTGGGGATTTAGGGACTTCCGCTAATACTTCGGCCACTTCAGGAGTAGCTTCTTCGACCTCCATAACCACTTCCGGCACCGACTCCTCTGCTTCGGTATCTATAGCTTCTGTGGGCACCGACATGATGTTCTGAAAGAACTCCTGTGTCTCCTTCAGTAATGTCTCAAATACTAAAATGGCTATCAGAATTTCAAAGTGCTCGCGATTCATGTGCGCCTGAGAGCCCAACAACTCAATTCTCAAAATGCCAAGTACTTTTCACTGGACAACCAATTGTAATTTATAGGGCATTTTGATTTCAAATCGGACCGTTCCCCCCAAATTTGGTTCATTAATGCCAAATTGGCGGCAGATTTTCATGGATTTGACCCATAAATTTCGTCTTAAATGCTAGTTGCCCTCTCCATTTGGCCGCATTTCTACCGTCAAATCATGAACAATGACTTTAATGGTCACTTTTCAGCTGACCTGCACGATTTCTCCCTGGGTAGTGCAGCCCCCTTTGCATTGTCGTGAACCCTGTGACACTTCCTTACTTCTCACGATCCTCCAATCATGCAGCTACCCAACCTGGGTAATGTAGTTTATAGTCCCACACCTCCTTTCAGTTGCCTCAAGTGCTAAGACTATGCCACCTTCAAACAGTCACATGGCCGAACCATCGGTGTATGGCTTCAAGCGACTGCCATTCACCTTTCCTAGGAAGGGATCTCCATTCAATTTGACCATTTGTACCGCTCCTCCATCGGTAATCTCCTTAATGACATAGGGCCCTAACTAGTGCATTATGAATTTCCCTAGAAATTTATCAAACTTGTTGTCATATAAAAAAACCAGGTCCTTTACCTTAAAGTTGTGCAACTTAATGTGTCGATCATGCCATGCTTTTTCACACTGCTTTTGGACCTGTTGGTGAAATCTAGCTAGAAATCTTTCTACCTCAAGCTCAGCCAGCTGTACGAGCCTCTCTTCCAGGGCTCTGTGACCTGTCATACCCGTGAGTGCCTCTATGCACAAACTAGGCACAATGTATTCCATGGGCATCACCGCTTCACCACCATATACAAGCCTAAAGGGTGTTTGTTTAGTTAACTTCTTGCACGTTGTCTGATAGGCCCATAGTATTGCGGGTATGCGTAGGTCCCAATCACATCGTTGAGTGTTGCAAACCTTGGTCAGTGCATTCTCCAACACTTTATTGAATGCTTCCACCATCCCGTTAGCATGCGGGCGATAAGGAATGCTCTTCTGGTGATATACCTAAAATTCCCCCGTGAGCGCATTGATCGTCTCATTCAGAAAGTGTGTACTGTGATCACTCATCAAAATATTTGGACACCCAAATCACATCAGTACATACTCAAAGAGCAACTTTCCAATAGTCGCTCTTGTGCAATCCTTCACAGGCTGTGCCTCTGCTCGTCAAGTCAAATACTCCATCACGATGATAATGTACCTCGCTCCCGTCTTTCCTTGGGGCTGAATGGGTCCCACAAAATCTGTCGCCCATTTTTCAAAGGGCTATAACATCATCTATGGATTCAGATGCAGCTCATCCCTCTACGATGGCCTGTTAGTCCTTTCACACACATCACACACTTTGCAATAAGCTTTTGAATCCTGATGGAGGGTTGGTCACCACAACCCTGCACGTAGAATCTTCTGCGCGGTTGGTCTCCCTACATAATGTCCTCCTACAGTGCCCCCATGAGCATCCGCGAGGTTGCTGCTCCTTTCAAACTTCGGTACATATTGTCGCAATATTTCACCAGGCCCCATTTTGTACGAATGCCCAACAATGACAACAAAGTCTGTTGTGCACACCACTAACTCCTTCTTCCGTTAGACGGTGTATCCTTTCGGGGCAATTCTTGTCGTTAGAAAGTGTATGATATCTTCAAAATGACCATCCATGATGCGCACTGTAAATAGCTGTACATCAGGCAATCCTTCTTCTAAATTAGTAGGCTCCTCCCCTGTTTCGATGCGAGGCAGATGGTCTGGTCCCGCGTTCAGTCATCCAGGTTTCACAATAACTTCAAAATCATACTCCTGGAACAATAACAACCACCTGCAGATTCTCCCCCCCAACACAAGCTTATTGACAAAGTAATTCAATGCAGAATGATCGTATACATCTTAAAATGGCCACCCAACAAGTAGTGTCTAAAATTCTAGAGCGCGTATACCATGGCTAACCCTTCGCACTCAATGGTGGAATAGTTCTTCTCCACCTTGGATAACCTTCTGCTTGCGAATGCTATAGGATGGTCCAATCCTCCTCCGCCAGCCTGTGTCAGTACTGCTCCCAGCGCTATACATGACGCTTCGACATGTACATGAAACTCCTTCTTCCAATCCGGGAAGACTAAAATCAGCGCAGTGACCATCTTTTATTTTAATACATCCAAGCTTCTCTTACAGTTCTTGTTCCAGCAGAATGTGACATCCTTCTTCAACAACTTCTCCATAGGCACGGTGATCTGGGCATAGCCTTTGATGAACTTTTTGTAATATCCAGTATGTCCTAGGGTCGAACAACTATTTCACACTCCTCAGCACTTCTAAGTTAAGTATCACCGCGATATTCGCGGGATCTACCATTAGTCCCTATCTACAAACCACATGACCTAGCAAGGTCCCAAAAGGAACACAAAACAGGCACTTCTTCAGAGTGAGCATGATCTAGTATCTTCAACAGGTATCTAGCATCAAGCGCAAACTTGCGACATGGCCTTTCACCAATCCAAGCACAATCCGGTCATCAAAGTACACTTCCAAGAACTTACGAATAAATTCCTTGAACGTCGCAATGACTACACGAGAGAAAATCACAGGCGCATTCTTTAATCCAAAAGGCATTACAGTGTACTAAAAACACTCCCACTCAGTCGCGAAAGTCATCTTTCTCCTATACTCCGGTGCAGTTTTGATCTGATGGTACCCAGAGAACCCATCAGTGAAGGAATATGCTTCCTAGCCACCTACATTGTCCCACACTTCATCACGAAACGGAGTCAGGAAAGAATCATGTACGCAAGCGTCATTCAACTTTCTAAGATGTATGCATATCCTTATTTCATCCTTCTACTTCTTTTCTTGTACCACCATTGGGCTTACCCAATCAAATTCTTCCACGGGCTCAATGATGCCTTCCACGAGCATCTTATCTAACTCTAAGCAGACCTTCTCCTTATACTTTGGATTGAGACAGTAAGGTCTTTTCTTAACCGGCTTCGTGTCGAGCTTCAATATGATATTCATAACAACTAGGTCCCCAATTATCCCTTTTAGATTTGTAAACTTGGTAGGGAATAAATCCTGGTATTCATGGAGCAATTTAGCGACCTTATCCACTGTCACATCATCCCAGTAATTCCAATCTTTGCGAATTTGGGCTCTACCTTCGTACTAATATTTACCTGTTTTGTTTTCAGTGGCACGGTTATATTAGGATTCTTAATCTTCGGTCCTTCAACATCGTGGTGATCTTCTGTTTCAGGGATGTTAATCTTTCATGGATCCTCATCTTCTTCTTCAGCGATTAAATTATAGCATTCCAGCGCGTGACTCAACTGAGTAGTCTAGTCATGCTGAATTAGGTCCAAAGGATCCTACAGTATCCTAAAGATCGCTGCTTTTACTTCTGGTAGCGCTTCATAAATATAGTCAAACCCATCTTCAAAGCTAAATGTCATTATGAATCCTTCACGCAGAATATCCCATTCACCTTTACCATGGCAGAGCTCCGTTTCTAAGTACCAGTTCATTGGGATGACATCGAGGGTGTGACAAAACAAGTGCATCCATTCAGCTTGAGGCTTCTCTCCATAAGCCTGAGCCCATTTGGCCAAGTATGCACGTGGATCATACTACCCATCATATTTGTTTGTCATTCATACCTTCGGCTTCCCAAAGAAAGTTCTCATCATTCTCCTACATTCACGCCAATCATCAAAGCTACCCTTGTGCGTACCCCACCACCTTGTGGGCGTAGCACGCAGTGCCTAGTCCAAAGCCTGGAAGTGCTTATTCTCTGGTACCTCCCTCTCAAATGCATCCAAAAAGATATCTACATCATTCAAGCCATCATAAATGGGTAGACTTCTTACCTCTAATGACACACAAGGCAGCAACCAGGTCATCATTTTATAGCTTAGTGTGGTTACTTCATGTAACCAATTCTGCCATCACTCTAGTTCTTCATTAGAGTTTGAGGTGCAGGAACTCTCGCGATCCCATGTAATTCGTCCATCTGCCATTGGATTCACCCAATCTTGGTATCACGTTTTTATCTTATAGATACAGTCCAGATCGTCATTTCCCTCATAATCTTGAACTAGTTCAGTATAGCACGATCCTTCAACAAGATCTAGGGGTACTATTACGTGAAGCAATTTCTTCTCAAAGATCATCTTTTGCTTCATTAGGTTGATTACCTTGTTCATATCAGTAGCTCAATCAATGAAAGGAGTGCAGGGTAGGGGTTGCTATCATCCATAATTTATATTACTTCAAAGTCAGCAAGCGCGCTCGCGGCTTCAATATCTACATTCACCCCTTACAGTCGTCCCATGGGGATGATCTTCTGCTGATTTTCCATCCTTAACTGAATCGAAAACCACTGCAGCGCAGGTCTTCCCATCTGCTCCCAAGTCTTCTTTGGTAGGACGTTCGCATTTGACCCCAAGTCTAAAATAACCTGATCCATTTCATACTCTCCTATCTGCATGGTTAGCCTCATCTATCGTCCTGTCCTTGTTTTATGCTTACCAATCTTTTGTACCACGCATGGTTCACCCAAAGTATTTCTGATGCATCTATTTATAAGCTCCTGTAATCCCTTCATAGCCTTGTTGTCACGTAGCAACTTCATGTAGGTTTCTAGAAAGGTTGTAAGCATAGAAGGGTTCGTCTCCTGATCCGGCTTATCCTTGCTCCCGGAGCTGGAGGCCTCAACAAAGCTCTTCTTTTCTTCCTTGAATGTTTCACGTGCACACTCCAAATCGAATTTAGCCTACTTCACTGAAGCTTTGTGAACCCATGCACTGTCTTCGGGTTGTTTCCCCTTATCACCTCCTATTGCAATTCCACTTCGGATCACTATATTCACATTCGGATCCTCTTCGTGAGGCTTAGACCTCATCATCTATAGGTTCTGAGTTGGCTGAGGTGGTAGCGCCCCTTTGTTGAGTATCCTTGCTATCAGTGTAGGACAGTTTTATGTCTCATGATCAAACAGAGAGAAATACTTGTACGACAAACGTGTTGGGTTAGTGCAATCACGGCATAGTGTTCTGGTCCCTCGTAATTGTAGCAAATCAACTGTCCCCGTCCTCTGCCAGGTTCTCCTCCGCCTCGACCTCGTCCGTGCCGCTGAAAGCTTGTTCGTTCCATCCACGCATTCTGGTCAGGGGGGTGATTTTCTGCCTGAAACCTATAGGCGGGTGTTCTATCCATCATCAACTCATAGCTTCTGCAATTGTGCTCATCATGCCCTACCGACCTACAAAATTTGCAGAACAGTTGTTTTGGCGTTTATACAAATTATGCAATAAATGATAGTGATCCATCGTATGCTTTCCTTCTTCCTAACATATAGCACACCATAACGCAGGCCCCACACTTGGTCCTGCTTGAGCTTCCAACCTTAAAGGCATCAGTCCACCTCCTGTCATATAGTTCGCAAAGACTGGGCAATGGTCTTTGTCATGCCCCTGACCCTTGCATTTCAGGCACCATACCTCTTCGTGCATCTCTGGCCGAACTCTTCAATCCTAGTTCAAACTTTGCATCTCAAGGCAAATATTTTGCAACTGCGCATGGATCTGTTGAACCCCCAGATTTGGATCTTGCATCAATGTTTCATGCAGTCTCATTGTAATCTCCAAGGCCTGCCTGAGTCGTTATCTTCTGTTGTGACAGTGCAACCATTAGGTGTGGCAGGAGCGAAGCCACAAACCATTCACAACGTTGTCCATCTTTTAATTTCATTTTAGCTTCATGGATTTTACACTTCAACCTTTGATCTAATTCCCAAGGTGTCTTGCCTAGTTTCATCATGATTTCCTTGAACCCCACAATCGAATGTGCCTCAGATTAAGGCATACTAAATTATTTATTCAATAGGGTCTAGATGTCTTCCACCCCAGTGTTTGGGTTATCATTAGAGTATTTGATGTACCAGGTTAGCACGTGATCTTGCAAAGCACTAACCTGTGTCACCTTCTTCATGTGATCATCAGTAATGCCCTGAGCTTTCCATATAGCTTTCACGATGAACCAGAACTAGTCCAGGTCCTCATTTCCCAAGCCTTTAAACAAAGGAAACTTCACTGAATTTGCCATGCTGAACTGCGGTGGAGGTGGAGGTGGTATGGGTGAAGTCGCAGGTGATGGTGGTGAAGTTGGAGGTGGTGTGGGTGGAGGTGGCAGTCGCAGGAATCCTTGTCTTATTAATTGAATAGCACTTCGCGGAGAAGCCTGCGCTACTCCCTCTTCATCACCAATGGAGGTGAAATCAAAGGACTATATTAAGGACCCTTTCTTCCTTCGTTCTTGTAAGTCTTTCCACTTCGCGTAGCTCCGAACACGAAGGTAGCTACATAACCCGCTTTTCGCACAATAACATCTTAATCCAGGTATTCAAAGATTTCAAGTACTTACCTTGTGGTCCTTTGAAAAAGCGTCTCTCTGCCTCGTTGTAACTGACTGAGGTGTCAACTGCGAATTTAGTCACAAATTCTCCTATGATGCGATCGAGCCAATGATCAACAGTGCAGGCGATCTTATCTTTAGAGGCTTCAAATCTCTGTACTAACTCCGAAGTCCAAACAATAGGACCATCAAGTCTCCACCTTCCTTAGCTATCTGCTAGCTTCGTGATCCACTCGTATAGCTCAACTGGAAAGGAATAGAAAAAGATCTCGTGGATTTCTGTATATAGGTACCTGTCCAGCCATTGTTCCTTTGTCAGTCACGGGTTCATGTTCTCCTATGCCGCAAATTCGTGGATCTTCCTATCCAACCAATCTCCAATCTCTTTCTTAGTTGGATTCCAGTGATACGACATCACACATCTCTTATGCAGATTCTGGTCCCGACAATGGAACCATTTCTTGGCTTGGTGGGGCCTGACCTAGGTTCTGCCTTAGTTAGCCAAACAAATCCCTACACTACTAGCCCTTTCAACACCAACCCGCAAAGCGCGGACTGAAGTCTCACCCGAAGTAGTATGGGGGGATGCTCAAACCAAGTTTCCGCACCCTGAGATGGTTATGATGTTGGTTTATTCCTTCTATTCCTACCTTCGCGCATGTCATAGAGTTCTAGGGCTCTGTCTATCTAGCCCTTTACTCTGCCCTTCGATACCTGCGCGAAGGGGTACGATCGGTATTTGTGCAGCCCTAACCTGTGGTTCAGGTGCTTTCACGCTGCTAGGGCAGCATGCTGTGCAAATTCCCAAACTAGCTTATGTATATTACTTATCTTATTAAACAATCATAGTTAGCGCCATGTAAACAGATATTCTTACTTGCGTTCAATTAACCAATGAAATTATATACATTCGCACATCACATAAGCATTATAAATGAAATTCATACATAATTGAGAAGATGTATTAACAGGAAACAAAGATGCAGAATTGGTAGAATGCTTCTCTTTATTGATATCTTCAGATGATTACAGACTCTATCTAGCCTGTGCACACCGCTGAAGGGGTCCACGCACTCAGTTGCGGACTTCTACCCTAGGTCTCTGTGCACTCAGCTGCAGAGCCTCTACCTACACTAAGACCTGAAACTTAGACTTCTCTCCTTATCACTCAATACTTCTTCTACTACTCATAAATTACTACCAAGACTACTTAGAGCTTACTTACTTAGCTCTTTTTATACAATCCCATGGTCCGCGGACCATGGGTAGATCTTTACAGCTGACTTTACTTTACAAAAATAATGGTGGACAACCCTTCATGACTCATGACACCTTCACGCTCTGCAACCACAAAATGCAGAGACTTACACTTTTGTTACAAAACTCGACCCAAAACATGGGCTTTTAGCCCCAAAACTGTCCCAACAATAACACCTCATAGTAAAATAAATCTATCTATACTTGGTAAATCTATCTATACTTGGTAGAACTCGCACTATGAATTCCTAGACTTATTTAAAGAAAAGTAACACAAAGTACATGTATATAAATTTTCTCAAAATGATAGAATGGATTCCTGGTAAATGAATTTTATAAGAAAATACCAAAATGTTTAACTAATTTTGCATTTTCTTCTCAATAAAATCAACTTTCTTTCATTTTGCTAGTAATCATAAGTTTATAGGCATTTAACAAAATTCTCTAAATGGAAAGGTGTGGGAACCTTTCGGATTAAACCCTTTAGAGAGAACTGTGAACATATTTTGATATACAATGCCAACATATTTTGATATACAATGAAATAATTTTGCAAAACATTTTCAAATTTAAAGTTTAGCAGAGAAATTTATGCTTCGATTTATAAGATACCTATAAATTTTGTGGACTGTAACTAAATGTTACACGGTACAAATGTTGTTTTAGCATATCTCATTCTACAACCATTTCATTGATGAATATGCGTGTTCATCTACCATTTTTGATATCGCTTCTTCCTCTCTAAATGGAACTGAATCCACTGTATCTGTCTTTTTAGGAATTGTTACTAGGTTAATCAGAAAGACACCTATGGTCCCTGGGACTAGCTCTACTCGGTGTTGGGACTAGATTAGTACTAGAGAATTGATTATTGGTTATGCCATTTAAGGTTAAGTAGAAACTCCATCCAATGTAAGTGACACCTAAGGGTTAGCTACTTGAAAAAATGCTTAAGTTATCGAGGTTTATGCAATAATAACAACTTACCGCTTTTCATATATGCTCATGGATGTGATCTTGGAGCGAGAAAAACGATACGTGGGTGGCTCAGATATGCTCAGGGATGCGAGCTTGGAGTGAGAGAAATAATCGATGGGTGGCTCAACACATAGGAAACTAGATAAATAATCTAGGCTAGATACAACATCTTTTGGTAGGCATTTAGAGAATAGAACATCAGGTGCGAGTGCCCAGTAATAACTAGATCACTTCTTTCTCAAGAAACTATATATTGCGTGTATAAGAGTTAATTCAACTCACCACCAAAGACACTTTGAAAGTGATTTGGCATCCAGAAATAAAATGAAGTGACTTCGGCATTCAGATAAGGTAAACAATAAAAGATTGGTCATATTCATATCTTCTCGGTAAAACTGCAAAGCAACCCAGCAATCAGCATAGAGTATGCAATCATATTAAGAGATAGAGTATGCAATTAGCACCTTCAAAAAATCTCTAGTGAAACCACCTCAAACGATTATGCAATCAAAACTTAACGATAACATGGCTATCACTGCCTCAAAATGTTAAGATTAACGCACCTATTATTTTGCAATCATCTCATTGAAAAATTCTATGCTGAAACAATATACTTAATGCCATTATTGATGCTCAAAGGCCGACAAAGTGTAAAGTGTACCTGCCTACCTTCCTAGAAATGAACGCTGAGAGGATGACTTTGGAACGACCTTCTAGCATGAATATGAGATATTATTTCTGATATTCTTCTTCTAATTATATCCTTAATTTTCCTTTACTTGGACAATGAAAAGTGAACATACTAGAGTGAAGGGAGGCAAGCATAGGAACTTCACTTCAAGCCTCTTCTTCTCTCATCCCATACTCCAGAAGGCACAGAGACAAGAAATTCAGCTAACTATTCAAATCAATCATCCTCCACAAGAATAAGCTCTCCCTCTTTTCGTTTGTTGTACAAACAAGAACACCTAATTTACAAAAGTACACCCTAAGTCACAGAAATAGAATGAATCTACACTCAATTTACAAAAATAAAGAAGTTAGGACTATGAGTAAAAACATAGCAGAGCCAAACAATGAATATAAACATGTTTTACACTGGCAAAGACATACAATGTAAACATGTTTTACACTAGTGAACACATGTAATGTATGTGGTCATTCTAGAGAGTATGATAATCACACACACAAGCACATGGCTTGCAAGTAATCCTGGATGCATACTCCGAGTTCAAACACATGGGCAACATGCACATCATGTTGACACATATATTATAACATCATGGAACTCCACCAGGAAGCCAAGCACGTGGATTTTTTTCATAGGATTATGGATTTGTATCATAGGATTTGTCATAGCCTACTCAATGTGTTTTGTCATAGTTTATTGGTTGTGTTTATGAAGAAGAGAAAATAAAATACAGAGGCCAAAAGCCTACTATTGGAATTACTTTACAAGCAATATTCCTAGGGTGCGTGTTCCAGACTATTTCCTGCACGTAGTTGGGCGATGTGCGCAAAACACCATACCAATCTGCATGAATGGTGGATGAATATTATGATGCAGGAGCATCCGGACTCAGCCAACAATGTGATTGTATGTTCACATGTTGTGGCTAACATGAAATGAATTTCATTGACCTGAGTGGTCAAAATCATTTTTAGTAGAGAGGGTTGAACCTCTCGAATTTATCTTTACTTTAGTTATGGTAATAATTAAATCATTGTATTATTTTTAGAATAAGAGATAAGTTATTAGAATAGGTGTGTATCAAAACTTGAGAATAGGGATTTAATAGTTGAGCTGATAAAAATAGAGATTGAGTTGTCAATGCAGTTAGGATAGGATTTGATCCATAAAAGAGAAAAAAAAGGTAATGATAGATATTTTGGATGGAATAAAAGAGGGAGTAAGCGAAATATTGACAGAGATATAGGATTTGTGAGGAAACAAAGGTCAGACAAATTTTTGTAATCGAGCCAAGAGGGCCAAGACTCTATAATTTCTATATTATTGAATAATTAATTAAGTGTGGTGTTGCGTGTTATTCCCGGTGCAGAGTTTCTCTTGAATCTGCGTATCGACCTTTTTTACCCTAATCAGGTATTATTACCATTTATGTATTTATTGTTAATTACAATCAATTAACGTTAAGGGTTAATACCGAGATTAGGCACTAAATCTTATTAAGCACATTTGTTAAAGGTTATGTATTGAACACGTGGGTAGTATTGGAATGCAGTAAGTGGTATATCGCATGGAAAATAAATGGGAAATGGTATTTCTCCAAATTGTGCGATTAACCTAAGCTGGTGACACGTCACACGGGAAAACCACTTTTCTCGCATGCTCTCAACCTGATATCGATCGTGCAAGAATTCACGCGAGATGACGCTATAAATATTGGATCAAATGGGACAGATCGACGGTGTAGATCATTCGGCTAGTTGGCGCGTAATACGACATGATATTCATTGGATCTGAAGAAGCCAGATCAATGGTGGATATTGGAGCACTCAGGGAGTAAGAAGTCAAAGTGGGACCCTTAGGAAGAATACATGTATAAAATGTGTTTAATGCGCAGCTGATTGGTTTTTAAGTGAACCATTAGTCTAATTGTAGACTATCACTTCAAATTTGGTAACCATCCACATCATTTGGTATCAAAGCCCAAGGATTAAGTCCGCTACAGTAAACATGCCACCTAGGAGAGGAGCTGGCATAGGTCAGGGGAGAGCTGTAGCAAATGCAGTTATGCTGGAAGAGATTCGGAACTTGCACACAAGGATGGATACAATGGAAACTGCTCAAAGGAGAGCACCTGATGAAGGAGATGCCAGTGCTGCAGAGGAATCTTCTGAGGAAGAAGAAGAGGATGAAAGTGAAGCTGCCAAAGTTCTCAAGATATTGGCTAAAGCAAGTGGAAGACCAAAGGTGGAAATACCTTTGTATGATGAGAATCTCAATGTAGAAGAGTTGATGGACTGGATCAGTTCATTGGACAAGTATTTCGACTATGAGGAGGTTGATGACAAAAAGAAGGTGAAATTTGTAGTTACCAGATTGAAGGGTCATGCAGCTATCTGGTGGGATGAACTACAAACATCCAGAGCAAGAAATTGGAAGTCCAAGATCAAACAATGGGATAAAATGGTGGGTAGATTGAAGGCTAAATTTATGCAAAAATATTATCAGTTAAATCTTTTCAGATAGTTGCGGAATTTGAGACAAAAGGGGATAACTGTTAAAGAATATGCAAAAGAGTTTTATAAGCTGAGCATCAGGGCAGGACATGCCGAGGATGACGTAGAAAAGGTAGCCAGATACATCAATGGCTTAATGTATGACATACAAGATGAAATCAGCTTCCTGAGTCTGAAGATAATTGAAGATGCCTATCAAGCAGCTTTGAAAGTAGAGGAGAAGATGTTGAGGAAACAAAATCAGAGGAATAGAGGGAAAAGTTCAGCAAGAGGTAGAGGAACTACCAGATCAAGATTTCAGCACCCTCAGGGTGAAGCAAGAGGTTCAAGTAGTAGACCACCACAGAGAGGATACTTTAGTAGAGGAAGATTTGCACCCAGAGGAAGAGGCCGAGGAAGAGAAATTCAGTGTTATACATGTGGAGAATGGGGACATGGATCATGGGACTGTCCTCATAATAAAGCAACAAATCAATGGAATGTGAATGTGGCTGAGGCAAAGGAAGAAAAAACTCAAATTACAAATAAGGAAGAATCACCTAAAGTAGGAGAATCTTTGTTATTGAAAAGGGTATTGCTTAAAGTAGAAAAAGAGATAGGAGAACCAGCTCAAAGAAAGAGTTTATTTAGAACTACATGCAAGTCCAAAGGAAAATGTTGTAAAGTGATAATTGACAGTGGAAGCACTGATAACCTTGTTTCTACAAAAATGGTGGACAAGTTAGGATTGGTGAAAATAGTACACCCTACTCCTTAAAAAGTATCATGGTTGCAAAAAGGACATCAGCTTATTGTGACAAAACAATGCATAGTAGAAATCCATATTGGTACTTATAAGGATGTGGTATTATGTGATGTAATGCCAATGGATGTATGCCATGTATTTCTGGAAAGACCTTGGCAGTTTGATAGAAAATCCATTCATGATGGTAGAAAAAACACCTATACCTTGGAAAACGATGGAGTGAAGAATACATTTCTGCCATTAAAGGATGGAGCAGACAAAGGAACAACTGGAAATAGTGTTATGCTGATGAGTGGAAAGGAGTTGTTGCAAGAAGTTGGAAAAGGTGAAGAAATGTATTTTGATGTCATAGGAAGACCTAAGGTAATTTTGACTTCTACAAACTTGGATGATTTACCTGAAGAAACCAAAACTCTGTTGAATGATTTTGCTGATATTATTATGCACGAGCTACCAAATGCATTGCCACCAATCAGGAGTATTAGTCATCACATTGATCTGATACCTAGAGCAAGTTTGCCAAACAAAGCAACATACAGATTGAATCCTCAGGAAAACATAGAAGTTGGGAGACAAGTGCAAGAACTGATGGATAAGGGATTAATCAGAGAATGTCTTTGTCCATGTGCTATACCAATAGTACTCAGTCCAAAGAAAGGATGTGAGTGGCACATGTGCACAGATTCCAGAGCCATCAATAAAATCACAATCAGGTATCGTTTTCCTTTACCACGAGTGGATGATCTGATGGATTATCTAAGTGGGTCAAAGTATTTTACTAAGATAGACCTGAAGAGTGGATACCATCAAATAATGATTAGAGAAGGAGATGAATGGAAGACTGCATTTAAAACAAATAGTGGGTTGTATGAGTGGTTAGTGATGCCTTTTGGACTCACTAATGCACCCAATACATTCATGGGATTGATGAATGAAGTCTTGAAGGAATATGCAAGTAAGTTTTTCATTGTTTATCTTGATGATATTCTAGTTTTCAGTAGAATCAAAGAAGAAAATATGGAGAATATTAAGTTGGTTCTAAGAACTCTACAAAAAGAGAAATTGTTGATAAATTTGAAGAAATTTAGTTTCATGAAAGAAGAATTAATCTATTTGGGGTTTGTAGTTTCTAAAGAAGGCCTGAAAATGGATCCAGAGAAAGTCTAAGCAATTTGGAACTGGCCTATTCCAAGAAACATATTTGAGGTAAGAAGCTTTCATGGTCTTACAATTTTTTATAGAAAATTTATCAAAAGTTTTAGTCAGATTTGTGCACCAATTATTGCAACAATCATAGAGACTACTTAGCCATTCAAGTGGACAAAAGCAGCAAACCGAAATTTTAAGTTGCTGAAGAAGAAAATTACAGAAAAACTAGTTTTAGCTTTGCCTAATTTTGGAAAAGTTTTTCAAGTTGAAACTGATCCTAGTGGAGTTGCAATTGAAGCAGTTTTAAGTCAGGAACAAAGACCAATGGCATAATTTAGTGAGAAACTAAATGAAGCTAAGAAGAAATATTATTCTTATGATAAATAATTTTATGCTATTGTGCAAGCTTTAAAAAAATGGAGACATTATTTGCTGCCAAAGGAGTTTGTATTGTACTCTGACAATCATGCATTGCAGTTTATAAACAATCAACCAAATTTGAATCAAAAGCATGCCAAGTGGGTAGAGACTTTACAGAGTTTTACTTTTGTGATCAAACATACAAGTGGTAAGCTGAACAAAGTTATTGATGCTTTAAGCAGGGTAAATTTCCTTGTGCAAGAATTAAGAGTTGGTGTTGTAGGATTTGAAGAAATGGTTGATATGTATAAAGATGATGCAAAATTTAAAGATATTTATGCATTTTTACAAAATCCGACAGTTCATAATAGAAGCCAGTGGTTAGATTATCTTATCCAAGGAGGTTTGTTGTTTAAAGGTAACAAGTTGTGCATTCCCAAATGTTCTATGAGGGAAAACATTGTTAGGATATTCCGACACATATGAAATAGTTAAGTACAACTTGGTCTAGTTTAGAGTTAGGTATAGAGTTAGGTAAAGTGTGTTTCTTTACCGTTGTACATTTTGTAACTTACAATCCGACGGTCACGATATGTAGTGATCGGACGACTCATTCTCTCCTCGGTATTACCAACACTTGATCCGTGGCTTGACACCCGATTGGTCCATGAGTTCTATTTAAAGCGCATGGAGGGTCATTGTTCGGGTAATCCGTGCATGAGAGAAGCTTATGTAAATTTTCATTCTTTGATTAATAAATTTCCTGTAGTAGCCACGTTGGCGCAGGTCGTGGACTGTTTCCCTCTTTGAGGGTTTTAACCACGTCAAAAATACTGGTTTATTGATCTGTGATCTGGTTGTGAGCGGTGTCCTTTTGGTGTTATTTCTGAGGAACTTACCCTGTAAATTCCTACATGGTATCAGAGCTATTTGAGGGCCGCGTCCGTTGGTGATCCAAATCTGAAGCCGGTAGAACTGCATTCGACTGTTGTTTCCTAGATCTGCTGTTTCTTACTGCTTTCGGGCCGAGAGGACTGCTCTGTTGCGTTCGGAGCATCTGTTCCAGTGAGGAACCCCTTTTGTTTCACGCGAAAAGGTTTCCGGTAGCCCTAGCTGCGTCATTTTTCAGATTGGGAGGTATACAGTGTTTATTTGCAGTTTACTGTTATTTTCTCTCTACTTATTTCGGTTTTGGTTTATTTAGCCTTTTTTTTTAACCAGATCTATACCTTTCATTTCTGCGTATGCTCTTTGCCCTGCGACTCTGTGCGATCTGGGCAAATCAGAAACAGAAAGGAAGGATTTTTCTCATGCGTATGCTCTTTTCCCTGCACCTTAGTGTGATCTCGGAAAATCAGAAACATTGAGAAAAATATTTAGTTTTTCAGCTAAAGCTAACTTTGAGCCGCAAGGTTCATTTTTTTTAAATATATCTAGTTTTTTGGCTAAAGCTAACTTCAAGCCGCAAGGTTCGTTTTTCTTTGCATATTCATGTTGGGTTAGCTATTTTAAGAGAGTAGAGGTCTTGGGTTCAAGTCTCCATTTTGTGGGGGCGGATTTTTTCATTCCCGCACATTCGCGCACTTTGCCGGCAACTTCAACAATTTTTTTTTTCAAAAAGCCATAACTTCTTCATCCGGAAGCCTTTTTCAGAGCCGTTTTTTTTAAAACAACCTAATTTTTCGAGATCTATCCATTGGAACACTTACTTTCCGCATCTTCAGCTTCAGTTTGTTTTTAAAAAATGGAAAGTCCATGCCAAGTCATTCTTGACAGCACTAACTACTTCCAATGGATAGCCTACATGGAAGATTTACTTAGAAGTAAAGGTCTCTACAGAATAGCCACAGACCAAGAGAAGAAACCAAAAGATGAAGACAAGGCTGCAAAATGGGAAAACAGACAAGATCAAGCACGTGGTTTGATAGGGATGTCTATTTCTCCTGATCTTAGATTCCATATTGTAGAACTTGAGACTCCTCATGAAGCATTGGAAAAACTCACTAAAGTTTTTGGGATTAAAAATGAAATTAGAGCCCATCAACTTGAAAATGAGTTGCTTACATTGGATCCTAATAATTTTTCTTGCATTGAAGATTTCTTGTCCAAATTCAAGACCCTTAGATATCTTTTGGAAGGTGTTAAGGTTAAGAAATAAGATAGTAACCTTATTTATTCCATCCTTACTAAGTTGGGACCAGCCTACTCTGTATTTGTTTCCACCTTCCATTCTACAAGGGAAGCTTTCATTTGTCAAGGAAAAGACTACAAGGCCCCTTCCTTTGACTCTTTTGTGATTCTTTAATAAGAGAACAAGAAAAACTCTTACACCTTGGTCTTCTTAATCTTGGAAAATCTTCCACGAAAGCGTTAGCCGCCCAGCAGCAACCAAATTCAAAGAATCCTAAGAAGTCATATCCTCAAAAGAATGGTCCTAAACCAACTCAGCCTCAAAATGAAAGATCATTTCAGCAAAATGATAGGACCAATAAAAACAAATGGAAGAAGACTGATAGACATTGTAACTTTTGTAATCGAGATGGCCACTTAGAATCTAAATGCTTTAAGAAGATGGAAGCCTTGGAAGCCGCAATGAAGAAACATAACATCCATGTGGAGCATTCTTCAACTTCAACTTCAACTTCATCTTCAGGAATGGCACTTTCTGCATGTCGTTGTCAATCATCTCAGTCTGGTTATGCATTAAATGTATCTTCTTCTTCTCATTCTCATGAGTGGCTCATTGATTCTGGAGCCTCTTATCACATGGCAAAAAACCAAGCCATGTTTTCGTCTTTAAATGATTGTAACACCAAAAATATATATGTTGGTGATGATATATCTCTTAATGTTGTAGGGACTGGAACTGTTCATCTAGACAATGGTCAGTTTAATGATGTATTATGTGTTCCAACCTTATCCTGCAACCTTCTATCTGTATATCAGATAACTCATTCAGGTGAAGGTAAAATTGTTGAATTTTCACCTCATGATGTTGTAATCAAGGATCTGAGAGATCCTAAATAGATTCTAGCTACTGGTATTGCTGATGATTCCACAAGGTTGTATAAGTTTCACAACTTTGGGTCATCAAATCTTCCCTCAGTATTTGTTGCTCATAATGATGAAGTGAGCAAACTTTGGCATGAGCGATTTGGTCACTTAAACTATCGCTCCCTTCAGCATCTATGTAAAGAAAATATGGTGACAGGTCTTCCTATGGTATCTTGCAGAGATGGTGTTTGTTCCGGATGTGTACTCGGAAAACATCATCGGGACAGTTTTGAAAAATGTGCCTCTTGGCACGCCTCAGCCCCTTTACAGCTTGTGCACAGTGATTTATGTGGTCCACTTCCTGTTGCTTCATTCTCTGGCTGCAAGTATTTCTTAACTTTCATTGATGATTTCTCCAGACGCACTTGGGTATACTTCTTAAAACTCAAGAGCGAAGTATTTAACACATTTTTGGCCTTCAAAGCTTTTGTTGAAAAACAATCTGGACATCAAATTCTTAAGTTAAGAACTGATAATGGTGGAGAATATGTTAAAAACACATTCATCAACTTTTGCACCGAAAATGGAATTCAAATGCAACATACTGTTCCATACACTCCACAACAAAATGGTGTAGCTGAAAGGAAAAATCGCACCTTAAAGGAAATGGCTAATTGTATGCTGCAATCTAAAGGACTCAGTCTTAGTTTTTGGGACGAAGCAATTAATTGTGCAAATTATATAATCAATCGCACTCCTACTAAGGTTCTAGAGAATATCACTCCAGAAGAAGCTTGGAGTTCCATTAAACCAGATGTAAGTCACTTTCGTGTTTTTGGAAGTGAAGCATGGGCCCATATTCCAGATGAAAAGCATAAAGCTTTAGAACCTAAGAGTGAGAAATGTACTTTTGTTGGATATTCTGAAGATGTAAAAGGTTATAGACTTATTCCATTTAAGTCCAAAAATGTTATCATTAGAAGAGATGTAAAATTTGATGAAAATAAATCGGCCTGCGAGCCTAGTCCGGCGGATGTGCCAGCTCTTCCTATCTCTTCTACTTTTGAAAACATTTCTTCTTCAAATGATGAAAGTGAGGATGATAATCCTCCCCCACCTTCTCAGGATCCTCAACTTCCAAGATGGTTCCGTGCTACTCAGGATGCAGCAGGTGATCTTGTCGGTGATCCTACAGATCAGCGACGTACACGTTCTCAGTTTGAAAGAGCCTCTTCTTTACTGGCTCAAGCTCTAGTAAATCATGATCCTGACACTTTTGCAGAAGCTTCAGGCCATCCACATTGGGAAGCAGCTATGAATGAAGAATATCATTCATTGTTGGAAAATGATACATGGGATCTTGTTCCTCTACCAAAGGGACGCAAACTTGTTAGATGTAAATGGGTTTACAGAACCAAGTATGGACCAGATGGGAAAGTTGATAAACATAAAGCTCGTCTTGTTGCTAAGGGATTTTCACAGGTTGAAGGCATTGACTACACTGAAACCTTCTCCCGTGTTGCCAAAATGAACTCTATCCGCCTTGTTCTTTCCCTTGCTGCCTCTTTAAAATGGGAAGTCCATCAGATGGATGTTAAATCTGCCTTCTTGCATGGGGACTTGCAGGAAGAAATCTATATGGAACAACCCATTGGCTTCATAAAAACAGAGTCCAGCCTTGTTTGTCGACTTAAGAAATCCCTTTATGGTCTCAAGCAAGCTCCTCGGGCTTGGTATGCCAAAATGGATAGCTTTCTTTTAGAATCTGGCTTTTCTAGGTGTTATTCTAACAATACTGTCTACACCAAGAAAGTGGGCAACTCTCTTATCATCCTTGTTCTTTATGTTGATGATCTTATTCTTACTGGTAGTGATCCCAACCTTATAAACCATGTGAAGTCCAGCCTTAAAAAGAAATTTGAAATGACAGACTTAGGACACTTACACTATTTTCTCGGTCTTCAAGTCTTGCAATCCAAGGAGGGTATTTTCCTTTCCCAGTCCAAGTATGCTTGCGATATTCTTCGTCATTTTCACATGGAAGACTGTAAGCCAACCCCTTCTCCCTTTCAGTCTGGAGTCAAACTTTCAGTCTCTTGTACTTCTCCTGAAGTTGATGCTACCTTATACCGTCAACTTGTAGGAAAACTCTTGTATTTAACCCATACTCGTCCTGACCTTTCCTTTGCTGTTGGCCTTGTTGCTCGTTTTATGCAAAACCCCCGTGAAAGTCATTAGAAAGCAGCTAAAAGAATACTTTGTTATGTTCAAGGTACAGTACAGTTTGGGATTCATTACAGTGCCAAAGTAGCTCCTCTATTAGTTGGTTTCACTGATTCTGATTGGGCTTGTGACCCTGATGATCGGAAGTCTACTGCCGGTTATGTCTTCACTCTTGGTTCAGGACCTATTACATGGGCTTGTAAGAAACAGGCTGCCATTTCTCTTTCGTCAGCAGAAGCAGAGTATCGTGGTGCCGTGGAAGCTAGTAAGGAAGTCTTGTGGCTTCGTCAGATCCTATCAGAGTTTGGCTTTGAGCAGCAGCATCCAACCACACTTTGGTGTGATAATCAAAGTGCCATTCAGCTATGCAAATATCCAGTCCAGCATCAGCGCAGCAAACACATTGAACTACACATGCACTTCATCAGAAAGCTCATTCATGACCATGTTCTTGAAGTGCAATATTGTTCAACAGATGATCAGGTTGCAGACATCTTCACAAAGGCTCTCACAAAGGCGAAGTTCACTAAACTTCGATATATGCTTGGAGTTCAGGAAGTTGTCACTAAGGGGGGATAGGCTCTAGTGCCTCCTTCCTTCTCCTATTGTGTCATATTTGTAAATCCTTCAATCCTATCCCAAGTTGTTCTTAAGGGGGGATGTTAGGATATTCCGACACATAGGAAATAGTTAAGTACAACTTGGTCTAGTTTAGAGTTAGGTATAGAGTTACGTAAAGTGTGTTTCTTTACCGTTGTACATTTTGTAACTTACAATCCGACAGTCACGATATGTAGTGATCCGACGGTTCATTCTCTCCTCGGTATTACCGACACTTGATCCGTGGCTTGACACCCGATTGGTCCATGAGTTCTATTTAAAGCGCATGGAGGGTCATTGTTCGGGTAATCCGTGCATGAGAGAAGCTTATGTAAATTTTCATTCTTTGATTAATAAATTGTCTGTAGTAGCCATGTTGGCGCAGGCCGTGGACTGTTTCTCTCTTTGAGGGTTTTAACCACGTCAAAAATACTGGTGTATTGATCTGTGATTTGGTTGTGAGCGGTGTCCTTTTGGTGTTCTTTCTGAGGAACTTACCCTGTAAATTCCTACAAACATAATCAAGGAGAAACACAGTGGAGTGTTATCTGGGCACTTTGGACAAGACAAAACCTTTGCTCAGGTAAATGCTTTTTACTAGTGGCCAAAGATGCAAACTAATGTTAAGAGTTTTGTTGAAAAGTGCAGGATATGTTAGCATGCTAAGGGGAGAAGCTAAAATATAGGATTGTACCAGCCATTACCAATGCCAGACTGACCATGGGAAGCAATTAGTATGTTTTTTGTTTTGGGATTACCTAGAACTCAAAGAGGAAATGATACCATTTATGTTGTGGTAGATAGGTTTCCTAAAATGGCACATTTCATTGCATGTAAAAAGACTAGTGATGCAACACATATTGCTAATCTGTTTTTTTCAGAAGTTGTAAGGTTGCATGGATTACCTATAAGTATTGTGTTTGATAGGGATACAAATTTTGTTGAGAATTTCTGGAGAACTCTTTGGAAGAAACTAGGTGCAAACCTTAGTTCAATTCTTCATATCACCCTCAAATAGATGGACAGACCGAAGTGGTAAACAGAAGCTTGGGAAACATATTGAGAAGTTTAGTGTATAAAAATCCTAAGAAGTGGGATTTAGCACTTTCTCAAGCTGAGTTTGCTTATAATGACACTCCAAACCAAAGTACGGGGAAGAGTACATTTCAGATTGTTTTTGGAATGAATCCAAGAGGTGTGTATGAGCTCAAAGATTTGGGAAAAGAGGAGACAAGAAGTGCAAACACTGAAGAATTTGCAGAGTAGATGCAAAGACTACAAGAAGATGTCAAAGACAGCTTGTAGGAAAGCAGTGGAAAATACAAACAGAGAGCTGATATGAGGAGGAAAGAAAAATAATTCCAAATGGGAGATCTAATGATGGTGTACTTGAGGAAAGAAAGGTTTCCTGTTGGGAATTATAACAAAGTAAAGATGAAAAAGATAGGGCCATGTAGAATTGTGAGAAAATTTTCAACAAATGCTTATGAAATTAAGTTGCCAGAAGAGATTGGAATATCAATTATCTTTAATGTTGCAGATTTGTACCCATACAAGGAGATAGAGACTGAGATACAAAATGAACCTGCAGAAGATGAAGAACAGACTGTACATTGGGAAGAACAAATGCCAAAGACAATCAAGAAAGAGGTGGAAGCTATTCTGGAGAAAAGAGTAACTAAAAGAACCAGAGGATAGGTTTATTTTAAGTATTTGGTCAAATGGAAGGGACAACCAATAGAGGATTCTAGTTGGTTGACAGCAGCAGAGTTGCAGAAGTATGGATTCAATCTTGAAAGTTTTATGAATGATTCTTTTCTTCCCTGGGAGTCTGATGCAGGAGCATCCGAACTTAGCCAGCAATGTGATTGTATGTTAACATGTTGTGGCTAACATGAGATGAATTTGATTGACCTGAGTGGTCAAAATCAGTTTTAGTAGAGAGGGTTGAACCTCTCGAATTTATCTTTACTTCACTTATGGTAATAATTAAATCATTGTATTATTTTTAGAATAGGAGATAAATTGTCAAAATAGGTGTGTTTCAGAGCTTGAGAATAGGGATTTAATAGTTGAGCTGATAAAAATAGAGACTAAGTTGTCAATGCAGTTAGGATAGGATTTGATCCATAAAAGAGAAAAAAATGTAATGATAGAGATTTTGGATTGAATAGAAGAGGGAGTAAGCGAAAGATTGAGAGTGAGATAGGATTTGCGAGGAAACAAAGGTCAGAAAAATTGTTGTAATCGAGCTGAGAGGGCCAAGACTCTGTAATTTCTATATTATTGAATAATTGATTAAGTGTGGTGTTGCGTGTTATTCCTGGTGTAGAGTTTCTCTTGAATTTGCGTATCGGCGTTTTGTACCCTAATCGGGTATTATTTCCATTTATGTGTTTATTGTTAATTACAGTCAATTAGCGTTAAGGGTTAATACCAAGATTAGGTGCTAAATCTTATTAAGCACATTTATTAAAGGTTCTGTATTGAACACGTGGGTAGTATTGGAAAGCAGTAATTGGTATACCGCGTGGAAAATAAATGGGAAATGGTATTTCTCCAAATTGTGCGATTAACCTAAGCTAGTGACACGTCGCATGGGAAAACCACTTTTCTAACGCACTCTCAACTTGATATCAGTCATGCAAGAATTCACACGAGATGGCGCGATAACCGTTGGATCGAACGGGACAGATTGATGGTGTAGATCGTTTAGTTAGTCGGCGCGTGATATGACACGATATTCGTTGGATCTGAAGAAGCCAGATCAACGATGGAGATTGGAGCGCACAGGGAGTAAGAAGTCAAAGTGGGACCCTCGAGAAGAATACACCTATAAAATGTTTTTAACGCACAGCTAATTGGTTTTTAAGGGAACCATTAGTCTAATTGTAGACTATCACTTCAAATTTGGTAACCATCCACATCATATTAAATAAAAAAAAATAATCCCAAAAACTATCAAATCGTGAGCAAAGAAGATTTATTAGTGTGGAGAAAATGTTAAAGCTAACCAAATAAGTAGTTTGACCTAGATCATCACTCATTAGATATCCGATAACTTATAGGTTCACTGCACATGAAAAGTGACATTTACCATTATTAATTAGCATGTTTAGGTTCATAATTCAATGATTTAACCCTCCCTTGTAGCTGTAGTTTTCTGGAATCTGCCTACTAGGAAAGACTAGATTATCACAACATCAACAAAAAAACAAACTAGCATGATCGATCACTTTCTCTTCCATTCATGTTAGACATGCAACTCTCCATGGAATACGCTTATACAATGTAACCAACACGTTTGATTAGGGTAATTCTTATAGCTTAGATATTACTACATACCTCGATCCCACCATACAAAAAATAGAGTTTAAAACCCCATTGGATTAATATGACTTGGAACCTCTATAAACAAAGTTCGCTTTATTCAAACATGCATCGTATAAGGTTTTTCGGATCGACCACCCGGTCCAAGAGCTTAATCTCTCACTGGCCTTGAACTAAACTAAAGCTGCCCCTATTGTTGTTTATTAGCCAGTTGAAACTCCACATAATTCTTTGGCTTGACTTTGTCTTACCGGAGGCATTGACTTAAGATATTGAACCTCTTTCCACCAGTTTAAATCCTTTATTGCTAAAGCTTCCCCTATTTCCATTTATTAGCCAGTTGAAACGCCACATAATTCTTTGGCTTGACTGTCCTTTATCAGAGGCATTGACTTAAGATATTGAACCTCTTTCCGCTGGCTTAAATCCTTTATTTAGCAATAAAGAAGCCTTACGACACCTTGACCTTGATTTCAAGAAGATCCTAATCGCCCTACTAGGAAAGGTTGGATTATTAGGACACTGGTCTCTAATTCTCTTCAAAACCCGCCTTGGATTATCGCAGCATTGGTCTCTAGTTTTCTTCAAGCCCCAGGCAGGGACTAGCTGCCGTGCACTTCCCTTGTTAAATTATCTCTTCTAGATCTTCATTAGTTTCAAGTGAACATCCAAAAATCAAAATTTAAGTCATCATTTTTGGTTAAAAGTTTTTTAATTTATTATAAAAGGGCATAAAATTAAAGTACATGTAAATAAAAGTTAGTATTTTAAAAAGAATATAATTTAACATAAAAAAGATTTTAGATTTTTCCAATTGAAAAATAGGGAAAGTTTTCATAATATTTTCTACCTTTTATTTTTTTTATGATTCTTTTAAAAGCATTTTTCCCATATTATGAAAGTACAAAAAAAATTATATCATATTTAAACAATATATTCTTATTATCATAGAGCTCATGTATGTCTTATCTATTTATTGAAATTAGAGTTTAGTATTGGCATTGAATATTATGTGTTTTGGTTCTGATGAATTCTCTTGTTTCTCACAAAGGAAAACAATTCCAATTTGATTCAACCCCTCATCCTCTTGTTGTACAGATTTACAAACAATACTTACCAATCTTTTGTGGCTTTGCCTATAGGTATTCCTACTACTTGTGTAGCTTGCCTGCATTCATTCCCTACTCTACTTTCTTGGATTTATGAATAATGTCAACACTTATTTGATTCTTACACAAGTATGGGCACTAGAGATCAAAAGTGATTAAAACTAGGTTTGATTCTTTGTTATTAAAAATTTAGCATTCAATAAGTAGTATTCAATTTAAACTTCATTTTGTAGACAAAAAAGTAATGTTATATCTATGTCTCTTGTGGTGATGGTGTTTTGCATCCTAATACAGATGTATGCCAATAATTAGGCCTACAATTCTCGTGGAAAATATTTAGTAAGTTATATTTCTTTTAGAGAAAATGTGTATTATTAGAGGTTTTAAATAGTTATATTTTTAATTTTTTGGTGGGAATTTCAATGATATCCAGAGAACAATACTATATTTTCATTTATTTAAAAACTCATTGCAATTGTTTGAATAATTGGACCAATTACCGAGTAAAGAATAATAACAGATTCATTGTATTTGAAAGATGGCCTATAAGGGATTAAAAAGTAAACATTCCTATGTAATTCCCTCCATATGATTGCTCTATAGACTGTGATACTCATGAACCAATACCACTTGTGTGCACATGTTAAAGTATATTTGGATTTTTGTTCTAAAGACATGATTCCTTATGCGAGGTATATACAATTTGACATAATAAGAGATGTGATGTGTGAAGTATATATAAAATTTTATATTATTTTTCATTTTCATATAAAAGGAATGATTTATTTTAATATTGAAAAACTAAAATAAAACGAACCCTTAAAATTAAAATATAACTCTTTCCTTTAAATTTGGCCTTTAATCACTAATTCTATTAATATGCTAGTTAACAATACTAAATTAACTTATTTTTGTATAAATCTTTCATTCAATAGATCTTAAATCTACAATTGATAAGGAATTTCTAAATCCACACCAACCAAGTACCAGTAACGATGATAACCTTCTAACACCTCAATAACATGAACAAACATGACACTAAAATAACCCTATAAAGTTTCTCTCTTCTACCATTCCTCGTAGAGTCCATGTGACCCTTTTTTTAGGGTTGAATTGAATCACCAGAGTTTATGTAACCCTTTTATAGGTTTGAATTGAATCACTAATATAAGATTCTCGTAGATGGTGAATAGTGCATTGGTTCAAGTTCCCATCTATTGGAAAAAGTAACTAGGTTCTGTCCTCATAATGACTTTTGTAATCATGACATTGTATACTTTATATAAAAAGAGATTTTTTTTTTTTTTTATTCAAGCGTGAGTTTCATGTTTAAAATCTAGGTCAAAGCATGTTCTTCATGCTTCTAGGGCTCATTGAGTCAAAGAAGAATTTTTTTCATGTATTGTAGTCCCAATTGGACTTTTTGTAACAAAAGAAAGTCATTATTTTTTAAACTAGAAAGTCGATTTCTTCTCAAAGACCAAGTCAGCCTAGCCATGATGAATTCGACTGAAAGAGGCCTATTCGACTCCTCAAGAAGACTATAAATAAGAGGAAATTTGACTCATTTGGATCACTCACTCAATTAAGTTCGTTCTGAAATAAGATAAGAAGAAAGAAGGGTGAGAAATCAATAAGAAGAAGGAGAATTCGAAGTGAAGAAGAAGTCTTGGAAAAGCATATTTTTTTCCTTGTGTGTGAAGTTGTCTAGGGTTTTCTGTGCGAATTGTAGGGGCTGAATTTGTAGGCCAAAATTGCAGAGTTAAAGTTGCAGGGCCGAGATTTTGAAGCTACTTTGAGAGAGTTTGACCTTCGCTGAATTTGGAAGACTATGACTCGTTGTAAAGAGATATTGTTGAAGGGTTGACTTGGTGCTTGGGAGAACTTTGACTTTGGTCTTTGGGTCTTGGAAGTCTCATCTTGATTTGATTCTATAAGAAGAGAAGTATTATTTATAGGTTTCCCCTTAGAGGTTTCTCCTTGGCTTGGAGCTTATATCTTTTATACTTTGTCTTTTTCTGATCTTCATTCTTTTGGTAATTTCTTGATGAAGAGGAAATAAAAGTAATAAAAGGCCAACTAATAATCACAAGTAATTATCAGCTAAGGAAAGTCAGTTATAATCTACAAGAACCTTGATCTTCCAAAATTGTAGCAGAGCTAAGGTGCAAGAAGGAAATTGAAGATAACATCTCAATTGGCGCTCTTATTTAATTCTGTAGTAGGAGGGATGACTCGTCTATGGTTTATCTCGTTTGACAATTGCATAGAAATAACCTGGGCATTGAATGCACTCAGGGACTTGATGAATGGAGAACGACTGGAACAGGTAGTTAAAAATGGAGGCTCTTCATGATGGCTTATTTGCCAATGTATTGAAGTATACTAGATGCTACCTACAAGTCAATGAAGCACCCATCTAGCTTGGAGAAAATTGGCGAGACTCACTTTTTGTCACAACTAACCACGAGCATGGCCTTTCTCACTACTCTCATTTCTAGGCAAGGAAAAATGGTGGTCACCTAGGAGAGAGTGCATTTTTCCCTGTTGAATTAGATGCTTGAGCTATTGCAGGTAAAGGAAGAACTGTTGTAGGCCACGATGGATAGTTTGAGTGTTAAATTGGAAAGTCCTACATTGTCCACTAAAACGGTGACTGTTGAAATCCTTAACGAAATATTTGGAGTTGTGGACGATCTTCTAGGAGAAACAGTGGATCATCAAGAGAATTTAGGGGAAACGATGATTGTTGAAGTCCTTAACGAAATATTTGGAGTCGTGGACGATCCTCTAGGAGAAACAGTGGCTCGTCAGGAGAATTTGGGGACTGTGGTACAAAGTATGGATGAAGATTCTCCTTCTCATGCAATAATTATCTAGGATGAATATGCAGACAACTTTGAATTGGGAATGAATGACACCGATTAGCTCTATTTAAGTGTTTTAATATATGTTTTGTAAGTATATCATGTATCTAGGAGCCTTTTGGAGACTCTATAAAAATAAGTTCCGTAAGAGTCATAGTTGGTAGATAGAAAAATAGAAAAGAATGTATTATTTTGGAAATTTGGAATTTAACAATTGAATATCTTACTCCAGATATAAAGATATTAAACTGCAAACAAATTAATTTAATATAATATAAACATATATATATATTCTATTTATACCGTTAAAAAACATTTTAAATAATAACATACTACAGTTTCAAAAGAAAATCATAATACTAAATCTATATATTTATATATAAAAAATAGTTAAAATGAACCTTTTTTATTTTTAACAAAATCACAACATGAAATAATTAAATTACACCTGTAAAAGCAATTACGCGGAAAGAAAATAAAAATGGAAAGTATTAACTTTATTGTCGTATATATGTCCATGTGCATGCCAAGAAAGACGTGAAAATGAGAATTATGAACTTTATCGTTGTATCTATATCAATATGCATGCAAAGAAATATCAATATGCATGCCAAGAAAGAAAGAAAGAGCATTGACATTGTTGTCAGTGTGCAGTGATGTGTCCAAAAGAGTGGGAGAAACTGAGTGATCGAAGTTAGCTTTGCTCGTCGCAATAACATATATTTGATTCGCATTTTTCGGATTACTTTCAATTGAAGTTAACTGAGAGATACTTATTCAAAACTTTCACATTCAAAATTAAAGAAAAGTAAGCTACGTACACCATATGATGATGTGTTTTCTCACGCTGAGTTGGAAAAACAAATTCAAATTTAGTTTTCTTCATCATTAGTTTGAACGAAGCGGAGGAGGATGATGTTGATCACGAAGATGGTAATCCGAGGGTTATAGCCAAATGGAATTTATTGCATTGTATTTGTCAGACACGTGGAATCATAAACGGATAAACTTACCGTAGTGGTTCTTGCAATGACGACTAGAAGAGATGAAATTCCCTACCTCTGCTAATGGTGATTCGCTTGAGGAAATGCTTCATGTGGCAGCATGGAAAACAGATTCAATAATGAGGGAACTACAAATCAAGCATCTATGTTCCCACAACACATCGAGCAGATCGCTTCAATGATAAAAACCACGTGATGGCAAAACAAACTAGAATTCCAGATTTAGATCACTAGATTCATGTTGGGTATTTTTAAATGGGGAAAATACCAAAAACCATTCAAGCAAATACCACAGAGGCAATGCTCTGTTTCTACTGTTCCAGGATCATTTGCAGAGAACCTCTTTCAAAAAAAATAACTAACTCAGAACAGAAAGTCATTTCTATTCATTAAAACAAAAACACTGATACACATTCATCCTCTTTCACTCAGAGGGATTTACCAAAAACTTGCATTCAGCAAAAATAAAAACTCTGTCTTTTCTCTCCACCTGAGAGTTCACTGTGCTGGGTTTACTGCTGTAAAACCCCTTTTCACTTTACTGGTGTAAAACTATTTTTACACATAATGCTGTAAAAATATTTTACACATATGCAGTAAATTACATTCACAATTTCAAGAATACTTGAGCGCTCTTTTCTTTTGCATTTCCATGCAAATCAATACATAAAAATTCTATGCACTACTGTGCAATGACTTCAACCTGCTTCATGTGCGCTCCCCTGTTCTCCATTTCTTTCATGCACTGTTGTGCATCACCATTCTTTTCGCTCCACTGGTTTTTACAATGGCCAACACTTAAAAATTTACAACCCACCGAGCTCTACATTCATGCACTGCTGTGCACACTATTCTTATTCGCTTCACCTCTGGTTTTAATGGGCATTACATATATAAGAAACGCACTCACATTGTGCACAGCCACCATGCCCATTAAAAAAAAAATGCTCTTGCTTGCAGGCACAACACTCATGAAGAATGCAATACACACTTCTGCGCTGCCTCCATCGTTTTTTTTGTTTTCATACTCATTCTCTTTTTTTTTAACACAATAATATATACCTTCCTTTTTTTTATTGAAATACATAATGGTCAACGCATATGCGCCCATACCCATGTTAATGGGACTCCACCAAACAATACGAAAACCATTAAAGACCATTAATTCTTCCATTCACGGCGGTCAACAAAAAGTCTTTCACTCCACGTAATGCATTAAATTGACGCAGGCCCGTGCACCTTACGCGATCGACGGCTGACAACACGCGAGGAGATCGGACGGCGGAGATTGAAATCGGAAGGCCAACAAGTGCTGAGCTTTACCACCCGAGATCGTGACGCTGGCTGATGTCAGGGCTGAACCACGCGTTAGCACAAGATTTTCTCGGGTTCGTTTGCCGGATTATTCCTCCGTCGGAAAGCTGATCCGAGAAAATCCGGTGCCGAACTCCGGTCAATCCACCGCGTTGCTCTGGTTTTGGGTGCGTAGTTGAAATTAGATTTCAACACTCCCCTTTAATTTCAACTGCTGGGCATTCAATCTTACCCAAACACTTCCTCACATGGAGGGATTCACCAACTGCTTCTGATGCAGTTCCACAAACGATCAAAGTTGTCTTCCTCTTAATAGAGGGATTAACCTGAAACTGTGCTTAAGAGCACCTTCCTCATGACAGAGGGATTCACCAATGACTATGCTGAAAAGCATCATCCTCTTGATAGAGGGATTTACCATGTGTATGCTAAAAAGCATCTTCCTCTCAACTGAGGGATTCACTAATGACAATGTGCTGAAAAGCACCTTCCTCTTTTAACAGAGGGTTTCACCAAATGACTGCTTCAAATGCAGTTCCAAAACAAACAAACATTGCACTGCTGTGTGTGCAAACTCATTACAATGTTCTCCTATGCTGATGCATATTTTCTGCTGCACTGTTGTGCCATCTTCTTTACTGTGTCTATCCCACACTGCTGTGTCTACACTTGCACTGCTTCTGCACTTTTCAAAGACAAAATACTCTGTCTTTCTTGGAACAATTACGCTGTCCCAATTTACAAATTTACACTGCTGTGTGTAAACATTTCTTACACTCACTGTTGTTGCATATATTGCATTTCAACTCAATGAACAACAAATTCATTACATTTACCTTTACTGCTGTAAGGAAAATTTCTTTTGCATGTGCTGTTGTCCATTACATCTCATTTTGTCAACAAACTTTAATGCTGCTGCATCTTTCTTGTTTGCATTGTTGTGTGCTTCTCCTTCTTGCCATCATGCTGCTGTCCATAACTTCTTGCTGCTGCATTTTTCATATTTGCATTGTTGTGTGCTTCTCCTTCTTGCCATCATGCTGCTGTCCATAACTTCTTGTTGCTGCATTTTTCATATTCACTGCTGTCCATACCCATAACCATAGACTATCATCCCTGGGTTTTATTTGCTGCTGCATTGCCTCTGCAATTTGCACTGTGGCTGCCTTTTGTTTCATCATACTGCTGTGCCCATACTCTTGGCACTTCATTCTCCACAAAAAAATAACACAGGCTGCTGCATTTTCTTATGCACCCTTGCTTCACACAATCTTCAGTTTCATTCATTTTATTTTCACAACGCACTGCTGTGCAATCCCTTTCAATTTTCTGCTGCCACACACATTCTTATACATCCAGTGTGCATTAAGAATCTGCTGTCCTTGTTTTTCTTTATGCATTTCTTTGCATGCTGCATTGCATATGAAGAAAAACATTACATTTTTCACTATTGTGTATTATACTCACTCTACTGTGAGTATGTTCTCTCACATTACATAGAAGGAAACTACCTTCCATTGCTATGCATTTCAATGCATGTGCTCAATAAAAAATTTCAAACTGTTGTTTTATGTTTTGTCCTCCCACTGCTGTGAGGGTCTCCATGCTTTGCATTCTTTCCTTATCTTGCTGCTGCTCTTTACATTTCAGCGCTGCCATCTTTTATTCTTTATGCATTTCTGTGCATATTGCATAAGCACAAAGCAAAAACATTGCTGATTTCATCACTGCTGCATATTACCTTTCAGAGGGATTAACAAAGATTTCATTTGCAACTGTTGTGCTGCAATACATCCTCCATCAACAAATGATTGTTAATACAGTTCAACAAACAAAAAATTACAAGCTCCCCTTTAATGTGTGCTTGTCTTCTTTTGGCACACTCTTCTCAAAACAAATTTAGATACACTGGAGAGTTCAAGGGGTTTTCAGGTTGCATTTCCTTCCTTCTCCATACTTGTGTAACTTTCTTCTTTTGCATGGGTCTAGCTTGCATAGGAGCCCATGTTAAGTTACAGTCTCGTGCCATATGCCCAATGCTATGACACTTGAAACATTCAACATTGTTCATGAATAACATTTCATGATTTCTTCTAAAATTGTTTCTTGGAGATTTTCGGAGACCACAACATCTATCTCCATGAAATGCTCTACAATCTTTTGCCATATGACCCAAATTTGAACAAGCATAACAATAACCATAAAATGAACTTTGGTACCTGGGAGATGGAGGTTTTCTTGATGCACTTCTGAAGCCTTGCTGCCTTGAGATCCTTTGATGATCACCATTGCCTCTTGCCTCTTTGACATCAGCTACATTTCTTCTTGGAGCTGGTTTTCTGCTTGGAGCAGGATTCCTTCTATTGTTGCCTTCATTTTTCTCCTTGCCTTTGCTGGAACTAGGAGCATCACCATCTCTTTCTGGCTTCTTCACATCTCCTTTGCTTAAAGCATCCTCATCCTTGTTTGAGGGTTCAGCTACATACCCAAGTCCTGATTTATCAGATGGAGATCTGTGATAGCTGAGCATATCATCCAAAGCTTGAGAGCTCTTCATGATCTTGTTCATCCCTTCAACCTTCTTCCTGAGGAGGACAATCTCTTCTTCTAGCTTTTCACATACATCATTTCTCTTTGCTAGTTGTCCCTCAATTTCTTCCTTGCTACGAGTAGCTTCAGCTGCTACTATTTTGAAGGAGATAATATCTGTCTTCATTTTGGAGATTTCTTCTTGACTGCTCTCCATTTTCTTTTCAGCTCCTTGTGCCTGCTTCCTGGCTTCTTGTAGTTCGGACTTAAGGGAGGAGACCTCTACCTTGTACTGTCCAATCTCTTCTGCAAGTTTGTTCATTCTCTTGTGCCTTTGTTCAAGTTGGCTTGTCAAAGCATCTGCCTGCTTCTTTGCTTCATTCAGCTGATTTGTCATGGATATGACTTCTTCATGATGTTTCCTCTTGCATTGATCAAGCTCCTTCTTAAGCTTGGCCAGCTCTTCATCCCTTTCTTTTACTTGAAGCTTGATGAGGTCAAGCTTTTCAGTCTCAGCTTCTATGATGGGTTCTTCTTGACTCATTGTCATGGTCAGTGCTCCCTTTGCATGAAGGTCATGCAGTCTGTCCCATATCTCCTTTGCTGATGTATATTTTCCTAGATTCTTCTTCACTGAATCAGGGAGTCCATCCAAGATTAGTTTTGCTGCTTGTGCATCATACTCCATGGATTCTTTATCCATCTTGCTGTCATCAATCACTGACTCCCAGACTTCAATCCCCTCAGACATTAGGAAAGCCCTCATCATTATTTCCCATACTTCAAAGTTTCCATCAAACTTTGGGGTTTCAAATACAATGTATTCTAATGGATTGCCTTCTATTTTAGTAGAGGGGGGAGACACATTTTTAACAGGCCTGGAGGCTTTCTTCTTTGACCTTGCCATTCTTAACTAGTCTTCAAATACTTGACTGTGTTTTTTAATCACTGACTGTTTCTATAACAGTAACACAAAGACTTAAGAAATACCTGAATCCCTTTGGCTGAAACTTCACACTGCTGGAGAGGTTTGACTGCTGCAACAACACCTTCCTTCAGCTTCTTTGAGTCTTCAAAGAGCCTGGACTAGCTCTGATACCACTGTTGGGTATTTTTAAATGGGGAAAATACCAAAAACCATTCAAGCAAATACCACAGAGGCAATGCTCTGTTTCTACTGTTCCAGGATCATTTGCAGAGAACCTCTTTCAAAAAAAATAACTAACTCAGAACAGAGTATTACACAGCCATAAAGTCATTTCTATTCATTAAAACAAAAACACTGATACACATTCATCCTCTTTCACTCAGAGGGATTTACCAAAAACTTGCATTCAGCAAAAACAAAAACTCTGTCTTTTCTCTCCACCTGAGAGTTCACTGTGCTGGGTTTACTGCTGTAAAACCCCTTTTCACTTTACTGGTGTAAAACTATTTTTACACATACTGCTGTAAAAATATTTTACACATATGCAGTAAATTACATTCACAATTTCAAGAATACTTGAGCGCTCTTTTCTTTTGCATTTCCATGCAAATCAATACATAAAAATTCTATGCACTACTGTGCAATGCCTTCAACCTGCTTCATGTGCGCTCCCCTGTTCTCCATTTCTTTCATGCACTGCTGCGCATCACCATTCTTTTCGCTCCACTGGTTTTTACAATGGCCAACACTTAAAAATTTACAACCCACCGAGCTCTACATTCATGCACTGCTGTGCACACTATTCTTTTTCGCTTCACCTCTGGTTTTAATGGGCATTACATATATAAGAAACGCACTCACATTGTGCACAGCCACCATGCCCATTTAAAAAAAATGCTCTTGCTTGCAGGCACAACACTCATGAAGAATGCAATACACACTTCTGCGCTGCCTCCATCGTTTTTTTTGTCTTCATGCTCATTCTCTTTTTTTTAACACAATAATATATACCTTCCTTTTTTTTATTGAAATACATAATGGTCAACGCATATGCGCCCATACCCATGTTAATGGGACTCCACCAAACAATACGAAAACCATTAAAGACCATTAATTCTTCCATTCACGGCGGTCAACAAAAAGTCTTTCACTCCACGTAATGCATTAAATTGACGCAGGCCCGTGCACCTTACGCGATCGACGGCTGACAACACGCGAGGAGATCGGACGGCGGAGATTGAAATTGGAAGGCCAACAAGTGCTGAGCTTTACCACCCAAGATCGTGACGCTGGCTGATGTCAGGGCTGAACCACGCGTCAGCACAAGATTTTCTCGGGTTCGTTTGCCGGATTATTCCTCCGTCGGAAAGCTGATCCGAGAAAATCCGGTGCCGAACTCCGGTCAATCCACCGCGCTGCTCTGGTTTTGGGTGCGTAGTTGAAATTAGATTTCAACAATTCAGATTTGAAGAGAAAATACATAGTAGAAAAAGAATAATAGATGATTGGAATAAAATTTAATTAGAACTTGACTAAGTGAACTAAACTCTAATAGCTAGCAAACCAAATGGTGATTGGAATTACATTGTCCAAAAACAATATTGGTACCGTCATAACTGGTATGGTCTAACGGCAAATGAACTTGATGGCTAATGAAATGGCACCACATCATCAAGGTGCAGTGGGCCTAATTACAGATCCAGTAATTCTGTAGGCTTAAATTTCCTTTTATTTTATAACCCAAGATGTTCTTCTCTACTCACCGTTGAAGAACAATCCCATCAATAGGCAACTGCTTGCTTGCCTAATTAGAGGATGCCACAAACAATAGGCAGAAGAAGCTCGCACTAGCGGTAACATTATGATACGTGACTGTCGATTATCAAAACTCCATCCATGTCAACTCTGAGATATTATTTCACAAAGGATAAGATAGGAAAGCAGGCAGAGGATGAATATGAGGGAATGAAATGATAAGGGATTGGCTAATTGTTTTAACTATTTTTAGTAATATGATTTAAAGAAGCTTGTCATTTTTTTTAATATATATTTAAATTTTTTTTTTATTATAAAAATTATAAAATAATAAAAATATCTAAATTAACTCATTCAAATTTATCATTTTTAAAATATTTAAAAAATTTATTGAAAAAAAATCTGAAAAGATTTAAAATATATATACATTCACAGCTTTTTTTGGTTGTATATCTGGGAGACAATATTTTTTCCAATTTCTAGATGGTAAGCCTGGTAAGCTTGTTAGAACATTAATCACGACTGCGGCCAATGGCATCGCCCACTGTTCCCATGTCATCAAGTCATCAATGCCAGTCAGTGGGGTTAGGAGTGTTGGTGAAAAATAAATGACCGTAGGACTGAACCTATGTATAAATCTATGTGTTTGTGAATGTAAAGATCAAGTGGAAAGGGTGTGCATTCATGGAAAGACCGGACACGACTGGCGATCAAGGTTCTAGGGTTCAACAAAGAGAGTGACAGAGGGTAACAGGTACCCATGGAGGCACAGGGAGGAGGGAGCTCCACTCCCTCCTACAATAATGTGGTTTCAAACAGAGGAAGAGGAGGGAATAAGAACAAGCCTCCACAACCCTTGGAGGTCAAGACAAAAAACATTGAAACTCAAAAGGCGGAAGGCAGCAAAACCCATGCAGAACAAGGGACCCACGAAGAAGACCGACAGGAGGAGAAAGTGGAAGACAGAGGTCAGGGTATAGAGAACAGAACCAAGATGGGGCCCTGTAAACCCAAGACCATAACTAAACCTCAGGTTATTCTGAATGATCCAGCTTTGCAAGCGCACAAGGATCACATGGCAAACTATGCCATCATATGGAAATTTATGGGAATCTGGCCGTCAGAGAAAGCGTTGTACACCTGGATAAAATACAACTGAAAACCAAAGGGGGAGTTAAATATACATCTTGGATCCAAAGTTTTTTTACAGTGGTGTTCACAAACATGGAGGATAGAGATAGGATTTTTGAAGGAGGACCATACTTCTTTGCAGCTGCTGGTCTCTATATGTGACCATGGACGATGAACTTTGTGCCAGAACGAGAAACCTTCACTTCGGTACCGATATGGATCAGACTCTACTCCTTACCTTTAGATTAATGAATGCCAGAGTCTTTAAAAGCTATAGGCAATAAATTACGTCATTTCTTAAAGATTTCAGAGGCAACTCTACAAGGAAAATATACCTCCTATGCACGTATATGTGTGGAGGTGGACCTATCAAGAGCCCTTCCAGATGAAGTCATTCTAGAAGTCTATGGTGAGGAATGGGTTCAAACAGTTGACTATGAACATATCCCGTTTAGATGTCACAAATGTCATGAGCATGGGCACCTATCTAGAGATTGTCCTCTTAATAGAAGGGAGGAATTCCTAAACACCAGCAAAGGGAAAGATCAGACTAGTTTCACCAAAGTAGGAGGAAAAGGAAAATGAGGAGGAAGGAAGAGACAAAAGAACCCTACTGAGAATGATAACAAAACAAGAAGTCACAACAGTTTTGAGATCTTAGGAGAAAAAGAAGTAGATGGAGGTGATCAAAAGAATACAGAGAATCAGTCAGCAAGGGGGAAAGGAAAAGAGACCAGCATGGAGTTCACTCAAGAACAGAATAAACACATGACGAACCCTTTGAGTACCATGGAAATAGAAAAAGACCAGGAAATGACTCAAAGTGAAAGTGGTACAGAGGACCAAGACTTATAGGAGATCCTGGAAAGGGAGAAGCTAGAGGTGGAAAAGTTTCTAGAACAAGGAGGAAACCTGGGAATAAACTCCATACCTCAGGAGGATGTGGACAAGGTACAATAGATATTCCTTAACAAGTCACATCAAACAGCTGCAGGAGTCAAAAGAGGACATGATAACCAGGAAAATAAAGGGACTTCCTCAATAGGATTAATAACAGGAAAATTAACAAAAAAATCCAAGCAAGAGGAGGGGAAGGAAAAGACAGAAAGAACTACTGCTGGAGTGTGGAAAACTCATGATTGACTCAGGAAGGATGAAAGAGCTTTCTAGTTACTCCTTTAAAACCCTACCTCAATGAAAATCACAACTTGGAACATTAGAGGACTAGGGAGTAGAAGAAAACAGAGGAATCTATGTAACGAGATCATAGAGGAAAAACCTGACATAGTATTCATATAGGAAACAAAATGCTCAGTGGAGATGATCCGTGACAAACATAGCAAATGGTTAAATAGATATGAATACCTTGAAGTTAAGGCAAATAAATCTGCTGGTGGCATTCTCACTCTATGGGATCCACAGAAATTTGGTGTGATTGATGCAGAGGCATCCAGACATCACCTTTCTCTGATTTTCCAACCAGTGGGTGATAGGCAATGCTACATGATCACCAATGTCTATGGTTCGCAGCCAATGGAGGACAAACTTCGACTCCTCACAACACTAGAAGATATGAAGAAGAGATACCCATCTCTACCCTGGATTCTTGGAGGTGATTTTAACATGACAAAATCACTCACGGAGAAGAAAGGAGGAACTAAGAAACTTGGTATGGATTCAGTTGCCTTCCATAACTTCATCACCAATATGAAATTGGTTGATATGGAAACCAGCAATGGAATATTCACTTGGAATAACAAAAGAGGGGGCCCTACCCAAGTAGCCTCAAAATTAGACAGATTTATTATTTCAGAGGATCTTCTTCTCATTGGAAGTAGCATGACTGCGCTCATCCTACCTTTTGGAGGATCAGATCACTGGCTTATCCAATTGTAAGCTTCTCTATTTGGTAAACCAAGGAACTCCCCCTTCAGGTTTGAGAACGCTTGGCTCACACATTCAGATTTCCTCACAAACATTGAAAAATGGTGGAAGGAAGAGCTACAACTTCAAGGTACAAAGATGTTCCTTCTACACTGCAAGCTCAAAGACATTAAAGGCAAACTCAAAGAGTGGAATAAAAAGGAATTTGACAATATCTTCAAAGCTAAAGGAGATGTGGAAAAGAAACTAAAGGAAATAAACCATATTCTTATCACAGAAGGCTATACAGATGAAAGGAAAGAGATAGCATAGTCACTCCATTGTGAATGGGAAAAGAGGTGTCTACAAGAGGAAATATTCTGGAGACAGAAATCCAGAGTACAATGGATTAAGGAAGGGGAGAGAAACACAAAATTCTTTCACAGATCCACCATAGCTCACAGAAACAACAACAGAGTTGTGAAACATAAAGATCAACATGGAATAGAAAGAAACACTCATGAAGAGATGGAAAAGGTTCTAGTCCAGCATTTTCAGAACATTGCTAAGGAAACCTCATAAGACACATACCAGTTTACGAAAAGATTTACTCAATACATTCCTAAATTGGTTTCTAGAGAAGATAATTACAATCTCAACAGACCAATAACAGAGGAAGAGATTGAGGAAGTCATTAAAGAGATGCACAATGGGAAAGCACCAGGCCTGGATGGCTTCAATTTGGACTTCTTCAAAACATGTTGGAGGATAGTAAAATAGGATATTCTGGAGGTAGTGGAACACTCTCGAAGATTTAGGACAGTCTTGAAGGCGCTCAATGAATCTTTCATAGCCTTAATACCCAAACAGGAGAAGACCACCTCTCCAGACAGATTTAGACCTATAGCTTTATGCAATGTGGTATACAAAATAATATCCAAAGTAATTTCCAACCGTCTCAAACCACTCCTCCTGACCCTAGTGTTAGAGGAGCAAATAGGCTATGTGGAGGGAAGACAAATTCTCAATAACATAATTCAAGCACATGAAGTGGTTCATTCACTCATTACCAATAAATAGGTAGGGATGATAATTCAGCTGGACATAACAAAGGCCTATGACAAACTTAACTGGGAGTACATAAGAGCAGTATTAAAAGCCTATGGCTTTGATTACAATTGGATTAAATGGGTCACGGTGCTAGTTACCACCGCGAGCTGTTCAATTCTTCTCAATGGCTCTCCCTCCAAGACCTTCAAGCCTACTAGAGGTCTCAGGCAAGGCAATCCTCTTTCTCCTTTCCCTTTCATTCTAATGATGGAATGGTTAGGGAGAGAAATCAGAGCTGCTAAGGAGGAAGGGAGAATTCAGGGTCTGAGACTCACTCAAGGTGGGAACATGGTGACACATCAACAATTTGTGGATGATACTATGCTTCAAGGCACACCCATTGTCAAGGAAGCCAAAGCATTTAAGCAGATTCTGAGTGAATTTGCTATGGCAGTAGGCACAGAGGTAAGTCTTACTAAATAAAATAGTTTCTTTTTCAATACGGATATTTCAATACAAAGAAATGTTTCCAGAATTTTGGGATTTCAAAGAGAGTCATTTGCCCGTGAAATACCTGGGAGTTCCTGTTATAAAAATTTTTGGGCACTGCAACCCCAAGCATAAAATGTCCATAAACCAAGGGCTCCTAAGTCCCTAAAAGTGTTGTTCTAACCCCTAAAGGAACAAGGTCAACTGATTACAGCTTCTCCCAGAAGTTCTCCATGAAAAACCACTCAGAACTGGTCAAAACAGGATCGTTTCAGCTGCTCCATAGGAAAAGTGTGTTGCATCTCACCTAAGTAGACTCTGTGGGTGCGTTGCATTTCAAAAATCCCTTCTATGGGGTGCGATGGGCGAGAAGTGACAAATGGCAGTGTCATTCCGCGAGGTGGAGAGGCATGGAATCTTCCAAAAACTTCTCTTGTGACACTTGCCTCTCTGAATTCAACCAAGGATGAGTAAGAGATCATCAATCTCCAAGTGGAAGCAAGAACTATTAGAGGGAAGACACTAATCAAATCACAAGCTGACTCATCTCCCTTACAGATATCTATATATCAATCCCTCATCCCAGAGATCCAGAGGCTGGAATTTTGCATCTTGTAAGGAATTGATGTTGGTTTCTTGAGACAACATCATAGTGTTGGGTGATCTAAGCTTTGTATGAGGTGAAGAAGGGCTTACTTGCTGAGAGGATGATGCTGGGTCAGAACAACTGGTTGTAACTCCCTTGGCTCTTTCTTGATTATCAATAAAAGCTATTCAAGTTTTCCTCCATACTCTTGTGTCATTTATGTTTTATGCATTTGTATGGTCAATTTACATATGATCCTAGATTGTTTATGATTATAGATCCATGTTCTTCTATAGTGTTATGCTACTCTGATCCTACAGGTACTCTGTGAAGCTGGGCATACAAGGAAGCGAGTAGCGAAGGACTATCAGAAGAGAGAGGAATCGAACTAGGAGATAAGCGCAAGACAGAGGTTGGTCTCCTTTGTTCTTCTCTCATCTATATTTCATAAAGGAAAAACGAAAGTAGCTTTACTTTGTTTGTTTCTAAGGTAGCTACCACACCTTAGTGGGATAAGCAGTTCTGTGTAGACACTTTTCCTTGTAACAAAATGGCGACTCCACTACAGTCAAGGGGATGGATTTTCCCCTAATCTGGAACACCTGGCTGGTAGGATCCCAAGCATCGAGCAAATACTGCAGCAAGTTGATTTGTTGTCTCATGCTAGAAATGCGGAAAAACTTCAACAAGCCACAGTTCCGCAGTGCATTTACTGTAACCGGATCATGTAAAGCAAGCATGTCCTCTTCTTCATGCTCACGTTCTCGCCATGTAGTAGTCATCTTGCTCCAAAAATCTCTGAAAACAAACAAGAGAAGAGTTAGATCCTGATTTGGTGAGAAACAGGCAAAATTTCCATCAAAAAAATTGTGCACAAATTTCCTTCCTTGCGCCCATCGCACCTACAGTAGTGTTCTGGGTGCGTTGCATGTCAGTTGGCCAGTAGACATGTTAACATCCAATGCACCTTTCGATACACAAGGGGTGCGCTGAAGCCAGGGCGAGTTTTTCAAACCCCAGAGGCTCAAAAAAACCAGGGATCAAGCTCAGAATGCAAAATGGAAGGCATGAATTGGAAGAGCTCAGGTTTAGCTCCTACCTAGTCCAGATGGCGTCGAGAATCGTCCACAGAATCTCCTAGAATTAGCTGATGAAAATCAAGGGGGAAAAGCACCTCCAAAGCTCCAACAAGCCAAAGTTCAAATGAAATGGTAAAATGAGAGGTAAAAGCACTTTTAAATTACTTTTTACGTAATTCGAGTAAAATATTAGTGTTCTAACTCATTTTTTAAACATATATTGTCCATTTCTAACTAGTTTGATGAAGCAATTTAAAATGTAGTACAATCTTTGAAAGAACGAAGCTATTCATGGTAAAGTCAAGAAATGACTGTTGTATCGAGAAGTTTTAGCACATAGTTCAAGCTCGTTAAAAAATAAACATAAGTCATGAGCAAATGTTTCTCCCCGCATTTAAGCTCATTAAAAAATGAACTATTTCCCGGTAAATAACCATCGTGAATGTAGTACTTCAGCCTTTAAAGCCTTGGTCGTGTTCTCATCATCACCTCCACTCTGTATTGGCCGATCATTCACCTCCATTTGATTGTTTACCCCTTTTGAGGAACAGCTGCGAAGAGTGATCCCACTAGCCATCCTTGTAACACTGTCGTGATTGGAAAATTCCAAACCTTACCTGGAATCAGCTGCTACCCAATTTTATCACTCGTTCCTCAAAAAACGAGTCTTCTTTAAGCTCTTTTCCACTGACTCGTAAAATATGAAAAGGTTGCTGAGCCATTGGCCTCTCTAGCTCGTTCAAGGGACCGAAAGTGTTATCCCTCCTTTAGATTTTAATCTTTTTGGACCTGAGGGATTATTACACAAAAGGATCGAGCGCTTGTTTTGTTCGGCTCGTTAAAAGGATCGAAAATTCATCCCTTCTGTATTGTTTTATACTTTTTCGGACTTAAGGGATTAGATGACGAAAAAGGAATTTTGGAGTTTCTTTTACGTCCATTTTCAGACTCTCTAAAATTGAAAAGGACCGAGTTATCTTTGTCGTTAAACTCGTTAAAACCTAATAGCGACAAACTTGTCCATAGCAGACAAGAACGAGTTTCACTATCGCTAGGCTCGTTAAAACATAGCGATGGGTTTGCCCGAAGGGCAAATTATAGAACAAGCATATGTTATCCTCCTCAAGCTTGACAAAAATAAAGAGGTACTGGTCAGCAATGACTGGGGAAAAATTGGGAAGAAAACTTGAAGAAACTTTGTTGGTAGCAAGTCGCTCTTGAACATGACACTTTCACTCCGCATCCAAGTCGGGTTGGGTTGTTTCATTCACCGATCACATCACCATGGTCCCATCACACCATCCACATTTGGGGTTAATGCTACCAATCCATCACGTCAGTGTCGCCGATATGTTCAAGAGAAGTCATTCAGAGAATTCACCTGTGTCTTACCTGCTACAATACAGTTACGCTCCATTCTTTCATGACCGCCACCCTGAACCTTATATCACCAGATCGTTTTCACCTCCATTAAAATCATTTGCTCCGTTCTGTGTCATTGATGTGGGATTCATTAAGACCCTCCTATGACAGATCGCTTCTTGTCGACATCAGCTCATTATCCAAGAAGTTGATCTAGGAACACCCCGTTCAGTACTTTGAAGCTTGCATGCCTCAATGCCAAGTTTCTCACTTCCGGCGACAGGTTTACATCAATGGCCTTCGACCGAAATATTTTGCGTGGTGTTCAACGCCAAGTCCTTTATTCACACCACGTGAATTGTACTGCAGTACCTTGAGGGTCATTATCATTATCGGTGATTCCTCTTGTGCCTGTTAACAGCTTACATCATTGGCTGGTAATCAGGCGATGTCTTTCCATGTTCGACTCCAGAACATCTCTCACATGGATAGACTTGTACTTCGAGTGAAGATCAAACGAGATTGAAGACCCCGGATCTAGTTTCATCCATCCGGGCTGCGATATATATTCAAGGAAATAAAGACATCAAATGTACATCATTGCTGCACAGATAATCATCCAATCAAAGGGATGATGGCTCTTCCAGAATCATCAGTCTACACTCAGACGATTGTTTGTACTATGTACATGAAAATGAATTTATAAAGCTGAGCATGGGAATGCCTACCTCAGCTAGATCATGAAAAAATTATGAAGATAATGTATTGTATTGTATCTTATTACAGGTCTCCTCCCAGCTTGAAAGAACTTTGGATCCTCATAATAAAGCATTTCACCCAACATCAAAAAATATTAACGACCTCATGCTTTAGGGGGCAACTATTATAGACATTTTTGGGAACTGCAACCCCAAGCATAAAATGTCCATAAACCAAGGGCTCCTAAGTCCCTAAAAGTGTTGTTCTAACCCCTAAAGGAACAAGGTCAACTGATTACAGCTTCTCCCAAAAGTTCTCCATGAAAAACCACTCAGAACTGGTCAAAACAGGATCATTTCAGCTACTCCATGGGCAAAGTGCATTGCATCTCACCTAAGTACACTTTGTGGGTGCGTTGCATTTCAAAAAGCCCTTCTATGGGGTGCGATGAGCGAGAAGTGACAAATGGCAGTGTCATTCCGCGAGGTGGAGAGGCATGGAATCTTCCAGAAACTTCTCCTGTGACACTTGCCTCTCCGAATTCGACCAAGGATGAGTAAGAGATCATCAATCTCCAAGTGGAAGCAAGAACTATCAGAGGGAAGACACTAATCAAATCACAAGCTGACTCATCTCCCATACCGATATCTATATATGGATCCCTCATCCCAAAGATCCAGAGGCAGGAATTTTGCATCTTGTAAGGAATTGCTGTTGGTTTCTTGAGACAACATCATAGTGTTGGGTGATCTAAGCTTTGTATGAGGTGAAGAAGGGCTTACTTGCTGAGAGGATGATGCTGGGTCAGAACAACTGGTTGTAACTCCCTTGGCTCTTTCTTGATTATTAATAAAAGCTATTCAAGTTTTCCTCCATACTCTTGTGTCATTTATGTTTTATGCATTTGTATGGTCAATTTACATTTGAGCCTAGATTGTTTATGATTATAGATCCATGTTCTTGTATAGTGTTATGCTACTCTGATCCTACAGGTACTCTGTGAAGCTGGGCGTACAAGGAAGCGAGTAGTGAAGGACTATCAGAAGAGAGAGGAATCAAACTAGGAGATAAGCGCAAGACAAAGGTTGGTCTCCTTTGTTCTTCTCTCATCTATATTTCATAAAGGAAAAACGAAAGTAGATTTACTTTGTTTGTTTCTAAGGTAGCTACCACACCTTAGTGGGATAAGCAGTTCTGTGTAGACACTTTTCCCTGTAACAGTTCCCCTCACCGATAAACCACTACACAAGGAAATCTGGGAGCCTGTTCTAAATAAGCTAAAAGATAAGATTAGCAAATGGAAAAATAGAGCCCTAAATCTATCACGAATGCTTATTCTAACTAAGGCTATCCTCCAAAGTATCCCTATCTATATGTTATCATCCATTCCGGCACCAACTGGTGTTATTACTAATATAAGAAACATTCAGAGAGACTTTCTCTAGGGGAAAGGTGAAGAAAAGAGGAAATGAGCCCTAGTGGCATGGGACAGGATATGCAAACCAAAGTCCCATGGTGGCTTGGGTCTTCATGACCCAGGAATTCTTAATAGAGTTCTTGGAGCCAAAATCTGGTGGAGATGGCTAAAAGAAATACAAGCCCCCTGGGCAAAACTATGGAAGCAAAATTATGCAAGAGATTGGTAGGAGAAGAACCTCATAAGAATGACAAGACAGGTAAAAGGTTCTTCAATTTGGAATAGGGCATGGGAGAACAAGGCCCTAGTCCAAAATCATAGTTTCTGGGAGATCATAAATGGAAATCTGGCCTGGTTATGGGAGGATAATTGGCAGTAGGAGGACAATCTCTGCAGTGAAGAATTAGCATACATTAACACCAACACCATCAAAAAAGGATTAAGGAGGGTAAGTGACTATTGGGACCAATCAAGGAACAATTGGAAATGGAGAAGATGGAAACTTCCAGATTACAGTGGAATGGGCATGATGCATCCTCAAGCTATAGCCCTTAAAGGTTTGTTAGAAAAGAGGCAAATCTTAAACTCAACCTTGGACGATCAATTAAGATGGGGAAAGAACAAGGCAGGTCTCTTCACCCTTAAGGAGACCAAAAGGATAGATTCAGGGCTTAACTTTCCAAACACTAATAAGATGTGGAAAGAACTCTGGGATAATCCTCATTGGATGAAAGTCAAACTGTTCAAGTGGTTGGTTCAACAAGGCAAGATTCTGACATGGGATAACCTAAGGAAAAGAGGCTTTGTTGGCCCCTCAAGATGTCACCTATGTGGACAACAGGAAGAAACGACTAATCATCTCCTGAATAGATGCACATTCACTACAATACTTTGGAATTGGGTTGGAGAAGTCTTCGAGCAGACAGACAGACATGCAAATGACATCATTGCTACTTTGAAAAAATGGCAGGAAATTTTTTTGGATAATGAGATCATTAACTCCGCCTGGGCGCTAACCCCAGGGTTCATAATCTGGAATGTTTGGAAGGAGCGCAACAACAGGATTTTCAAGGATAAGGCGAGCCTGGTGAGCAGCATCCTAAAGCTAATCCTTAAACAACTCAAAGAGACTGTTCATATCCTGGGAGGTGTCGCTACTGGTAAACCCATAGGACAAAGAGAGGCCAAAATCCTGGAGAAGTTAGAGCTCAAGGTTAATCTCCCTCAGTGTGCTATGCAGATCAACAAGAATACCTCAGCAGAAAAGGCTTCCTGGCAACCCCCTCACATGTTTTTTTAAAATTTAACATAGATGGGGCCTCAAAAGGAAATCCGAGAGAAGCGGGTTATAGAGGGGTCATGAGGGATGAGGATGGAAACATACAAGAGATGAGGATGGAATTATGCTTGGAAATACTGCTCAAGTACAACATTCACAATGTCATCATTGAGGCTAACTCAGAATTAGCATTAATTCAGTGAAGTGGATAAATGTTGGCGCTGCACCAGAGAAAATATTAGTACACTCGCAGCTTCTGCAAGTCTACCAAAGAATCCAATCACACCTAAGAATGCTAAGAACTCTTAGGTTGGTGCATGTCCGCAGGGAAGCCAACAAAGTTGCAGACTGGCTTGCCAATGAGGGGGTTCGAAGCAAGCATATTGACTTGTGTTGTTGGTGGGAGGAGGTAACGGATGACAGGCTGAAGGAGGAATGCTCATCCCGGGCCCTCAGTGACAGACAATAGTATCAGGAAAAATTAAGAGAAAGAATTATACTTCAAGACAACGATGAATAAGTTCAATTTAGACGACTTATCAGAGGATATGCACTGTCGGGTTTCTAAGGGTGCTTCTAGAAACAAAGGCAGTAATCGAGACAGAAGGTATTTGATCACAGGAAAAGTGATTCCATGGGAGACGAACACCACAGAGGCCACCCTTCCGGCTATGTCCTCCTCGAGCAACGTGTGGGAGGTCAAAGGAAGAGATTACTGGGGTCAAAAACCGCTCAAGATATACCATGGCTTCGAGCGCCCTCTGACCCAGGAGAGGTTTTCTTGGAGGACAAGCGATGCCATTCAGCAAGCAACGCGTGGAGGTGGATGAACAATGATTACCACCTTCATCGCTAGGTAAGCCGCGAGCAGATGTGCAATCTGATTTGGTTTGTGGCCACCAAATCCAGAGAGGGAAGATCAATGGCCACCTTTTGGTGTGCAAGTTTGTGGGCCCGAAAGGATAAAACCACTAATGGTTTACCACCTTCATCGGGCACCATCCAAACCAAAGACGGTTTTAATGAAAAGCCAGCGATTCCACTCAGGAAGCAACACGTGGCGGAGGACCGAAAAGGCAAACCGCCTTCATCGCGCGGTATTCAGCGGGCTTGTAAGCCACGCGATATGGACACCAGCCATTGGATCAGAAGGAAAAGATCAATGGTCAGTGTTGATTGTGCAACTTAAGGGCTTTTCTACGGGCTTCACATTTGTGTGGGTTGAATTTTGACCGCCGGGTTGTTAGAAGACAGATCACCGATGGGTTTTGGGGAGTGGACTTTGGATCCACTTCCCTGCTTTTGGTTCCAAGGCAGTCCAGGCCTTGTTTCGGTTTGATTTAGGGAGGGTTTCATGGGTAATTTGGGTATTTTCACTCTCCTTGAGGGAGAGTTTGCGCCTCTGTGCATCTGTTGTAACATGTGAAAAATATTTTTTTACCTAAGTTAATAGAAGGACCGTCTCTTGCTTCAGAAAAAAGATAATGTAATGATTAAGCTCTTTGATAGAGTCTTCTACCTTTTCTGTCATGGTATCAGATCCATAGTAGAGGAATATATTCTTCATGGTTGGAGGAGGCCGAGTGGTAAATTACTGCGTGAGGTCGATTGGGTGCTGAGTTGTTGTGTGATCAAAAACTATTTGGAGGCATGGAAGTGCTATCCTAGTGTAGCGTAGAGTGTGAGAAGGAGACTCCTGTCTTGCAAGTGTTCTTTTGTGTTCGGTTTTGTCTTGTTATGAGAGAGAGGCAGCGTGGAAAATTGGTGCGTCGAAATATGGTGCGGCTTGTCCATGTCCCGGTCTTCGCTATGGTCAAATGTTTGTTTGAGTGTTGGTTGATGTTTGGAGGAGCGTTGAACCCTTTCCATTGACCTTGTGCTAAGTGTAATTGTGTGGCGCCCATTGTGCCTGCTCTATGTGAGAGGTAGGTGTATTTTTTATGCGACTGGTAAACTCTCATAATGTCTATCATTTCATTAATCAAATGAAATTACATATATACATGCACACACAATCTATTAGTCGAGAGAATATCTCAACCACACACCAATGTAGGAAATATATCCTAACTACTAGGAACAGACTCCTTTACTTAGTAAGAATCACAACTAGAGACAAGTAGGAGTTACATTTTCCAACACTCCCCCTTAATGACTACTTGTCTCGATATCAGTTTGCAAAGTCTACATCTGGTCCAATCTGGTAATCACACCTTGTACCTTGTTCATGCAATTGTAGGTGTCCATATAAAGGAACAACCATCTACTGGAATGCATGGGTTCCCAACTGCTGCAACCACCAGTCTACTAGGAAGTCCTTCACATACATGGTTCATCCACCTCTTAATGAACTTTCTTTGACTTGGTCGATTACACTATGAGATATGTTACAGTTCTCAATTCCCCCATTAATCGAAGACTCAATTTCTGATTACATTTCAAGCTTAGATACGAGTACACCTGCCACCCTCGTACCTACCCAATGGTTGATTCCACAACTTGATGTCACAAGGGAACACATAACAAAGGGGTATGCATGCCTCTCCAGGTCTTACAGTCATATGCCCTTTTAATATACTCCAAACTTAAGAAGATACTAGGTACATAAAACATTTTAGGGACCACAACTGTCCAAAAAACAAAATATGAAATGTAGATTTGCTATGATTACAATGTGTGACTCACACTTTATCACAATCATGAGTCTATTCTACAAACTCTGACAAACTACTCAAGCAAATTTGGGTGTCCATCATCATTTAATCGCTTATGCTGGATATACCACACCATTCATATGCTGGACTACTTTCTCATTTGAATATTTCCATATGGACTTTGTACTTTTGAGTCTTGGATCTCTATGCTTTACCTATCATTAGTTAGAGTAGCGAATTCTAACAACATGACTGCATATTGAGGTTGCTAATCTCAATATGTATACAAACTTCTAAGAGATATTCTCCTTCAAAATAATATGAAACAAAAGCACAAGCCATGATCTAAAATTGACTATGCATTAATGCAAAATCACCAACACATAATATGAGTGAATAAAAATGGCTCTCCCTAATTCTTCCTGCAGAAGTATCATGCCTTTGAAGCTGGATATCCTCTCTACCTTTGCACAATTTTTCAAAGGCGCACCTAGCCTTCAACAACTCCATATTTGCGCAACATTGAAGAGGAGATAATGCAATATGCATTTCTGTGTTAGTCACCCTCTCTACTCTCTTTTCTGGAGAATATAGCACAAAGGTGTGCCCTGTGTCAAAATCACAAGATCTGATCGTGCCAACTGCGATGAAAATATAACCACTCGAATGTATGCCATCGTACAACCAGTGCCCTCGACAGAGAACACAACTCGTTGTCCTTTCATTACTACGATTGTTTCAGCATCTACTGACATCATGATGACAGAAAGGTCCATCTCTAGTCCAACATGTTCAAGGAGTTGAAATCCATCCATGTCAGGCATGTACACATCACTAATAACGCACCCTTTCTCTCTCGAAGCATGGATAACGCCACCGTTGCTCGAGAACATGTTGTAACTTCATATCAGCAGGTTTGCAACATTTTCTCCAGAATTTTGAGGCAAGTCGGATCATCGTCTACCACTAGAACTCGAAGATCGGTGGAGAACTGATCCAGGACGCCCTCCATTACAGGACTGCTAACCGAAACGCTATTGACCGGGTTCACACTCGAATAACTTTCTTTCATCGCGAATTCTGGCAAACCCTGCGAGCATTCGAAAGCAGGACCTGTTGCCATGGCCGCTTCGGAATCCAAGATGACAGGGGATGTATATGAATTTTAGCAGGATTCGGGCTTCGGACCGTGATCTGGAGTATTCGACCACGATGGGTCGGTGAGATCGCAGGACCTTCTATGGCTTTAATAAAATATTCTTATTTCCTCGGCCCAGGAGGAGCACTTCTCCGCATACAGGCGACCGCATCACCATGATCTGATCCGCTGCTCAATCCATGCAGATTCGGTCTCATCCATGATTATGTTTCATAGATCCCAACAGCATGGCGAAATTAGCTCTCCACTGTCAAACTCGAACACCTCACCTGGTGCTTCCCTGGACTCTTCCAACAGTGGCATAACATCTTCGTCCGTTGATTTCATCGCCATAGCTAATTCCGTTGAAGCAATCCTATGGTGGGCGCCCACATCAGAAGCCACAGCAAGGAGTACCTCGCAATGGCCCCAGTGTGCAAACTCCCCTCTAAATTCCCTGGATCAAGAAATGCTATGCTCATAAAAAATCTCGGTCCAGTGAACAGGCACAAATTTTGCCATGAAAATAGAGGCGTGGGAGCGTCATCTTCTAAATCGCTTATGTTAACCGTGACTTTCTAGCTCTCCTCGTAAGCTTGGTCTTCTACTTATTGACGTGTCTCTCATCAATGGTGCCAGATATGAGATTAATGATTTCCAGATCTAAGATCAATGTTGCCCACAGACTGCAAACGATTTTGAGTAGAGCACTTCTATGCCTAAGAATATGATGGACGAACTCCAAGAAAACAAATACATTCCGCAAACATAAAAATAGTACTCTCAAAACAAATACTCTCTTATTTTTTTCCCTCAGCCCAAGATGGAGCCAAGCCCAAGAGGGGCTAAGCCCTCATGGGCTCTGATACCATGATAAAATCTGATAATGTATATCATCTCATTAATCAAATGCAATTACATATATACACGCACACACAATCTGTTGGTTGAGAGAATATCTCAACTACACACCAATGTAGGAAATATATCCTAACTACTAGGAACATACTCCTTTACTTAGTAAGAATCACAACTAGAGACAAGTAGGAGTTACATTTTCCAATAGTTCCCATGTCATCAAGTCATTAATGTTAGTCGGTGGGGTCAGGAGTGTTGGTGAAAAATAAATGACCGTAGGGCTGAATCTATGTATAAATCTATGTGTTTGTGAATGTAATGATCAAGCTCTTTGATAGAGTCTTCTACCTTTTCTGTCATGGTATCAGAGCCATAGTAGAGGAATAGAGTCTTCATGGTTGGAGGAGGCCGAGTGGTAAATCGCCGCGTGAGGTCGATTAGTTGCTAAGTTGTTGTGTGATCAACAACTATTTGGAGGCGTGGAAGTGTTATCCTAGTGCTGTGTAGAGTGTGAGAAGGAGACTCCTTTCTTGAAAGTGTTTTTTTGTGTTCAATTTTGTCTTGTTATGAGAGAGAGGCAACGTGGAAAATTATTGTGTCGAAATGTGGTGCGGCTTTTCCATGTCCCGGTCTCCGCTGTGGTCAAATGTTTGTTTGAGTGTTGGTTGATGTTTGGAGAAGCCTTGAACCCTGTCCATTGACCTTGTGCTAAGTGTAATTGTGTGGCGCCCATTGTGCCTGATTTGTGTGAGAGGTAGGCGCATTTTTTATGCGACCTGGAACTTCCAAAGTCCAGGCTGAGCTTCCTTTCAGAGGGGAAGGAGGAACACAAGTTATCCAAGACTATGGTGGAGAACGAGAACGTAGTTGCCATGGTGAAGAAGTGGTACATGGGCAAATCCTCAGTTTTCTCTGAGACCGTCATTACAACTGTGGCAGATGTTATGGCCACATGATCATGCGAGCGTAGTGTCGAGGCCGAGGCTCAGGGCTACAAAGGATGCCATGTCTGGAAGTTGTGTAGCCAAGGAAAAGGCAGCAGAGGCTTTGTTGGGTGTTATTGTTTTGAGGCATCATTAGATCTGTGTGTAAGGCCAACTTAGAACTGAGTGTGGAGATCTGTACCTCGAGAGCCGATCATGTGAAGTGGCTGGGCCCATGGTACTGTTGTGTTAAATCACCATTTCTTGGTGAGCATTAGGCGTTAAATCAAGAGATTGAGTGCCCAAGTGTTGTTTGGTACTGTTGGAGAGCGCCATCACTGAGAGTCGATTGTTAGTTGTTGAAGAGTTGTGTCACTGTCTCGTTGTGCCTATAGCAGTGAGGGAGTTGGCAAAAAGTGTGTTAAAAGAAGTCATGTGACAAAGAGGGTAAGAAGATCGACTTGATGAAGCATGTGAACATTGGCGTGGCATTATGAGGAGTTGTGGTGCGTAGAAGGTGTTCTGTTGCGTATTGAAGATTTGTGAGGGTTTTGAGGCTGGAAGCATAATCAGTGGGCAATCCATTCAAAGCTACGGACTTTGTGAAAGAAGACACTGGAAATTCAATTGCAGCGTGCTATGTGTTGCTTGTGAAGACCTGAAGTCAGGTTACAAATTGAAGACCAGTGAATACCTGGAGATGCCGCTGTGGGTTGTGATGTGAAGTGAGGCATGAAAGCCTAGGAGTTTTTGTTTGAACTGTTGTAGCACAGAGGAGCAAAGTTTGTCGTGGCTACTATTTGACGAAGCTGCCAGATCTTGTGGGATTGAGAAGCTTGAAAAAGGCAATGAACATTGCTGCCTGATATCCGACTCAATCTGTGGAAATATTACCGTGAACGAGTTGGTTGTGGCTTCTACCATGTGTAGAAGTCACTGGTCTGATTGAAGTACAATAAGTGGGATAATGTTGGACACTGATTTTTTTAATGATGTCTTTTTAGAGAGTCTATTTGGAAGTATTTTTGGGTCAGGTAATATTTTTTATTCCGGTAGTATTTTTGAGTTACAAGAATTATCAAATCAACAGAATGATTTAATTGATGACCATAAATATCCAGAGATGGAGTCCAATCCACATGAGAGAAAAACTTGCTTGTCAATGAACCCAATGGCTAGTAATGTGATTGGATCCGCTTCTAAGATGGCTCAGACAATGGAGGATACTAACATGGATGTTGTTTGGAGGCTGCTAATGTTTGAAAATGAATGCATTTTGGTGGCTCCTCATGGAAAGTGGGGAGAAAATGAATTAGATTACCTTGTTCGGGATCTTGCATTGCATACCAATCCGGAAGAGGTTGCTAATGTTAAGTACGTAAGCAAGGAGCAGAGGAAGTTCATAAGGAAAGCTAGAAAGGTGAAGATGAAACTGGCCAGCAAATGAACAAGCATGGACCCTTTAGCAAGAAGGCAAAAATGAAATGTTTTGTTGTAAGCCTAGCTGAGACTTAGACCAACAGGCAAGTTAAAGTTTAGGTTGTCGTGATTAAGGGGAGGTGTTAGAACATTAATCACGACTGCGGCCAACGGCGCCGCCCACTTTTTCCATGTCATCAAGTCATCAATGTCAGTCAGCGAGGGTCAGGAGTGTTGGTGAAAAATACATAACTGTAGGACTAAATCTATGTATAAATCTATGTGTTTGTGAATGTAATGATCAAGCTCTTTGATAGAGTCTTCTACCTTTTCTGTCACAGCCATGTCTCACTTTGGTTTGGGCGTGGTCTTGGGGAAGGGGGCTAGCGCGATGGAGGGGTCTAGGCTGACCTTGGTCAACCACATGGGGTTACAAGAATTTAATAAGCTTGGAAATAAGCTATCATGGGGTTAATAAGCATCTTTAAGCAATCCAGAACTACTATACGGCGATGCAGCCGTCCAACTTATCTTGTTTAGATGAAACTTCATTAAATATGAACCGTGACTAAAGCTATGAAGCCCTACAACGACATTTGCGGATAACGTGTTCAAACTAGTGACAAGAGCTTTAATTGCGTAACATATTACAATAAGAAAATGTTAGTATGTTTAACATTTTTAGCCAATGATGAGAGAATCCAAGACGCAAACTCCTTTATGGTAATAGGAAAGCGGAGTCTAGTAAAAGATTCCTTATGTCACATTCACTACAAAGTTTATCATGATGCGTGGCATGGGAGTCAGATTAATCTTCAATTTGGAGGTTCATGTAAACGCACGTGAGATTGGTCATTGCTATGGAGTGAGAGAGTCCAACCAGAATAACCATCCAAATGGGTAGTCAACTATAGTATGCCAGTTTTTTTAGATGCCTACGAATTAATTTAACAAATAATTTCTATCACTCCCACAGCTTTCGCTGGAAATAAACTCTCATTTTTTATCCCACGGTCAAAAAATTTAGACTTTTACGTTTGTAGTTAGTTTTTCTAATGATCTTAAAAACAATATTTGACATTCGTATTTATTTATTTTCGTATTTATTTATTTTTGACTATTTTATGATAATTGGTGAGAAAGAGTTAGATGAAAATGTATAATCTAATTTTTTTCCTTACTTCCAGAATTATTACTCTCCTTTTTTTTCTAGAAAGAAAATATTGATATTACTCTCCTATGAAACTAAATACATAAATTACTAAATTAAAACAAAATATACTTGATTGCCAAGGAGATAGGTCTTGGAGCAAATAATTGCGCGTTAATTGAACCTGTCTCTCCATTAATAATCATCGGCTTCCTCTTTAAGCTCCCCTCTTTTCTTGCCTACACGTCTCTCGTTATAAAGATCTCAGAATGGGGTGAACATTATAAGTTATTTTTGCTCAACGATGTTTTGGCATCTTGCGTGGGTCCCTGTTATCCTCGGTGCCTTACATTCTTTGTTGGTTTGGATCATACTCTTATGAAATAGAGATCAATCGATTCTGTCAAATTATATTATAAATGTTTAATTTATTATTGTTAATAAAATTTATAAAGCAAAATAAATTACCCATCAAACAGTTTAAACAGGTTTATTTCATCACATGTTTTATTTATTTATTTATTCTCTTTATATTGAAAGTTTAAAATATTTTCATCTTTATAAAAATATCCATTATATATACTGTTTTTCTTTCACCACTTTACTGGATTGCTTTTCAATCAAAAGATTTTTTTTAAAGGATGACCTTCAGGAATCACTTTTTAATATTGATAAAAAACAATGGGTAGAATGTATACTTCTAGGGTAATAATATAATATTTTTATATAAGTTATTTATTTCAATTAATTCATCAAAAACATATTTAATAAAAAAATTCATCCTACTTTCATGATATATTATAATTGTTATTTTATTTAGTATATGGATAATTTATTGCTTCTATGAGGATGGGTAGGGTGAGGATAGGTGGGGTGAGGATGATAATATGAGGGTGAGGTGGTTTTAATATTATGCTTTAAAACATATTAGTATAATATCAGTCTATCTATAGTTGTACGGATAGTATTATAGATTTGCCTTCCATTAAGGCATTCTTGTTGTTACATGAAATTTATTTACAAATAAACATTTAATAATAATATATAACATATAAAATTGAAATTGAAATAAACATTTTTTAATAAAAAAATTCTTAATAAATTTTAGAACCACATAAATATAGTATCATAAATTCAATATTAGTAATTGGCTAAAAAAAAATACAAAATAAAAATATTGTTTTATTATTAAGGTTTAGAATCAAATAAAGATAATATGATAGCAATTATTTTTTGATTAGTTAGTTTTAAGGGTGAATATAATTATCAAAGTCAATATTTTATGGTTTTATTTTAGGATAATACTTTTTATTTACTTTTTAATTTTTGTCATTTATTGACTTTTTAAAGAAATAGTTCACATTAGTTTTGACTAATATCATAGGGCTACATGGTTTCTTTATTCATAGTATTTAGAATTTATATCTCATTTGCAACCTAATTCTCGTGGTAGTTTAGTAATTTATCATAAAACCATGGCAATGGTCTCAAAGTGGCATGAATACCAAAGGGTTATTCACTATACAATTTGTCGACAATTCTTGTGAGGGATAGTTCACATTAGTTTTGACTAATATCATAGGGCTACATAGTTGCTTTATTCATAGTCTTTAGAATTTATATCACTCATTTGCAACCTCACTCTCATGGTAGTTTAGTAATTTATCATAAAACCATGGCAATGGTCTCAAAGTGGCATGAATACCAAAGGGTTGTTCACTATACAGTTTGTCAACAATTCTTGTGAGGGTTCATTGAAACTAGTGAAGTCGGGTGGAGTCTCCCATAATGATATTGGAGAAACACCACAAATGAAAGATCGTCACATGGTTTCACGTGGATCATCCCCAATATAATGTTCAAACTTGGGTATTTTTGCTAGAAACTTGGTAAATATGTTTGGTCATAGAGGCTAGGGTCATCAATGAAATGTGACAAATTTAGAAGGTTCGAACTAGGCATTAAAGGCATGTTTAATTTCAACCCACATTTTCAAAAGAGTGAAACAAAAGAAGTTTTATTGAATGAATGGGTTCCCAAACTAAGGTAATCAAAAGGAAATAAGTGAACATGTGGTGAAAAGGCAGTTTTCAAGTGTGTTTATGATGGAAACAAATTATGGTTTTGGTTATGAGTTTTATTAGTTAAAGAAACCATTAGAGACCTAAATCATGTTAATGAAGCACAAGAAAATTGATAGAATGTAACCATGCCTTCCAAATATCTAAATGAGGATGATATAATCCACCAAACAAAGCAAGTCAAGGTGTGAATGGATAGTTATACTTAAAATACCAAGATAATTAAATCCCATGGGGAAAAAATTATCATTCACATTCACTATCACAATCCCACATTAGCCTTTTGGTGAAAAACCTATAATTTTTTCACTAGATTAACTCTTCATGGATAATGGATACGAGGTTATTGATGCAAATAGTGAAAAGGAAACAAACAATTTTTAAATTTCTAGGAGGCTCTATCAAACTACCAACCCTAACTTAAGCATTAATGCTCAAGAAAGTATGCATCCCTTGTGCTAGAAAACACATATACTAGAATGGAATTTAAAGTTCCATAGGAAAACAACCATGTTTCAATAAGAAATAACCATGGACTGTTATTTGGCTGAGTAACTCCATAATTCTAAGCTACATTATAAATACTTTAATCCTTAGAGGGTGATTTTAGGAATATATATTAAAAGTTGTTTGATCTTCAAATGCCTTATCTTAGTGGCATGAACCTAGGCTATTATCTTTTATGAAGAGTTGAAGGAGGCATTCACTCTCCTAATCATTTCTAAATCTTCTAGATCACTAAGAGCACAAGGGGAAGATACTACTTCAATGTAGGAAAGTATTTAGATCCTTTGATGTGTGTATAAGTTTTGAGAATAATTGGAAATCACAACCTGGAAAAATAAAATACCAAATTAAATTGTGGAAAAAGAAAGAATCGAAAGTTAAAAATACTTAAAAGGAATTATAATTATCTAGCTAAATTTGTTAACTTTAATAATCAAGCTTCAACAACAATAATAAATTTAATAAATTCTTGGAAACTTAACATTCTAATACCCAATTCTTGGCAAAGTAAAATACTATTAGAAATGTTAATTTGATAGCAATTATGACTTGCTAGTAATGTTTCAATGTGTGTTCCCGGTGTATTATAGGTTGTTAATTGTTGTGAATTTCTAAGTTAGCTATTTTTAGTAAATTGAATCCACTTTTATTGGATCTAGTAGGTGATCTATTCCCCTATATGTAACAATTGTTTGATCAATAAAATATAATATAGTGTGAAATTTTTGTTTGGTGTGTACCTATGTTTTCTCTCTTGTTTTCTAAGTTTGTATCAAAGTTGGTTTAATCCTGAATATCTTAAGGGAGGGGTTTTGATCATGCCAATTTCACATGTTTAAATCCTTGTATATAAGATAGGGTAGGATAGTGGATTGTGTATTTTTCATGTGTTAGATTTTTGAGTGCATGTGTGTTGTTCTGCAGTTGAATTTAAGAAGGAATCATTGTCTTATTGTGGCCCTCTATGGATAGCGTGAAGTTGTTTCTAGTGATGAATCTGTGCCTAGAACTGTTAGCACATCTTTTTGTGAGTGTTGATCGTATCATATTGATATCCAGAGAGAAGTAGGGCTAATCACGCTTGTTATTTTGCAGTGTTGAGATCTTGTGTGTGGCTGAGATGTATATGCATCTCTTACGGTGTTGGAATCTACATAGATATATTTATTTGAGTATGTATACGAAGTTGTATGAAATTCTCAACACAAAGTATGACATATTTGATTTAATACAGATAATGATCTAATCTAATAAAATTATTTGGTGTGAGCTACAATTTTCTAATGTTGTATTATGCTATTATTATTATTGAAGTGTGCGAAGATCAAATGAAGAATCATTCAATGAACAAAATAACATAGTTTAATTTAATAGTACTTTACATTCTTCAGTGCCAAGAGAACATATCATTGATTTGGTTATGTTTATACTTTTTTATATGCTAGTGATATGGTTATTATTCATTGCTTCAAGATCAACAGTTACAAGTTATATTTGTGTGTATGTAAGTTTATGTATGTGAAAAAAAAAATCATTTTGTATGATTTACTTCTTAATACACTCAGTATCTAGGTTTCTTACGTATATAACTTGAAGTATGTATTTTGATGCATATTATTGGGATGGAAGTATGTCCATAGAGTGATTTAATATTAAGACTATTTATCGGGGTAGTCAATAATCGTTGGTCTTACAAATACATCAACAATAGTCAGAAGCAGTTGTGTCTTAAATGGGTCAAGTGGTAAACTCAAAGTCGCGGTGGAGAAAGAGCGTAGTCTATGATCCAGGTGGATGTTGGTGGCCACCCACCAACCCATTTGGACCCCCACAACTGTCTCTTTCAGTCTTTTCAGTTTCCTAAATTGTAGCACAGTTTACTATTTTTAGCAGTTTTTTCGGGTCCCAAACTTCCGGAGCCGTTTTGAGGCCCTAAACGACGTTTTTTTGGGATTCTGGGGCAACATGGGTCATAGACCAATGTTGCCTCCCAAAGTGGTAGTACTCGGATAGATCTTTCTAACGAGCTATCGTACGCGTCAAACGGAGATCGTATGCCAAAGTTACGACCCCGGGAAATTGATGTACCAATTTACCCAAATGGGGCCCACAATTTGGCGTTTCATCTTCTATGGTTAGGTTTCGGGATGTGAAGGGTTTTCCATTGTTTCTCAACAATAAATAGGCCTTCGAGCCTCATTGTAATACAGTTCGGAACAGTTCAGAGGCATGTAGCCGCCACATCTCTTCTCAGAGATAAGCTACCATCGCCCTAGCTGGTTTCTTTCCATTTCTGTTTGTAAACATATTTCAGTATTTTACAGTAATGAAATGAAGTATTATTTCCGCTGCATCTCTGTTTTTATGGTTATCGCATCTCTGTATTTATGGTTATCTCTGTAATCTATTGCGTTCCTGTCTAAATCTGGATCAGTGGTATCAGAGCGGTCTGCTTTTTCTCTGTTTTTCTTTGCATGTCCCCAACGAGGTCGGGATATAAGGAGTTAGGGCTTGAACTGGTCGAACCTTTGCAAGACCAGCCTCGCAAATCCCGACGGCCTCCCATGGCGGATGAGAAGAAAGACGAGGGGGCAGGAGATCCTATCAAAATCTTGCTCGAAGAAGCACTCGAGTGGCAAAGGAACGCGATGATGGATAGCTTTGCGCAGATTCTTCAACGGCTACCTAGAGGCGATGCATCGGCTTCCAACAGCGACTCTGGAAATGCCACACCCTTCAAGGTACAAGTTAATTTTGAAATCCCCATATTCGAGGGTCAAATAGACGCAGATGCCGTAGATAAATGGTTAAATCTGCTAGATGGGTATTTTTCTGTTCATGAATTTTCAAATCGGGAAAAGATTGTTTTTGCTCTTCTCAAAGCAGCCCCCCACGTCAAGGACTGGTGGGAAACCTACTGCGAGCAGAAGGATGAAAGTACAGGCTCACTATTTTCAGCCGCACCCACTTGGAATGACTTTCGGGATGCCATCAAGGAGCAATACTACCCTGTCGGAAGCTATGAGGACAAATACATCAAATGGACCACACTGCGGCAGGGACGAGACCAAGATGTGCCAGAGTTCACAAACATTTTTCATACCCTTCGCACACAGTTGGGTATCAAAGATTCTGAGCTGCATCTGGTACTCAAATACCGTGGCTGCCTGCACAGATACATCCAGGAAGAGATGGTGTTCTTGAACATCTCCTCACTTGGCACAGCATACCGATACGCTGTCAAAATCGAGCAAAAGTTCAAACAGAAGAAGCGAGAATTTGGATCTGCAAATCCGAAGCCCAAAGGACAAAGCCAAGGCGGGGTGACCCAAGATAACCCGTCGAAGCCACAAGAAAAGAACAACAACACGAAGCCGAAGAAGGACACAGGAAAGTGGTGTGAGTTCCACAAGAGTCCCACTCATAACACAAGTGAGTGTCGGACCAAGCAGTCGCTGGTGGCTGAGTTGAAGGCTTCCGAATCAGATGCATGTTCCGACCCTGAGCCAGAACCCGACAAGGGGAATGGCAAAGGGAAGCAGATCATTGATGCGGATCCCAGTGCCACTGTTGCCACCGCCAAGATCAAGAAAAATGAGCCCGAAGATCCAGAGGAGGGGGAGCGTCTTTTCCACTCACAGATGTGGGTGAAGGGTTCACCGCTGCGATTCATTATCGACAGTGGTAGCCAAAAGAACCTGGTTTCAGCAGAGGTCGTGAAGCGGTTGGGCCTACCGACTACACCACACCCACAGCCGTACAGTATTGGGTGGCTTCATGAAGGACGAGATCTCAAAGTTCGCCAGCAGTGCCGCCTTCCCTACAGTATCAAACCATTCACAGACGAGGTATTGTGTGATGTTACACCTCTGGATGTTTGCGATGTATTATTAGGCCAACCATACTTGTGGAGGCGACATGCTGTGTATGAGTCAAGGCCTCGTGCTGTCATTATTTCTTTAAATAATTCATTATACAGGATACCGGAGGTAGCCCCACCTACTGCCACATCCTTGATCACTACCAAGAAAGGCAGCAAGCTCATATCACAGACCAGGAAATTCATTTGTCTGGTTCACTCCCAAAGTAAGGGGAAGATCGTTGCTACATCCATGACCCCTGCAAAGGGTTCCTCCACGCAGCAGCAGCAGCAAAGGGATACGGTCATGATAGAACACAGGAACAACTTCTCCTCATCCACAGGGGTACCACACAAGTTTCAGGTGGGCGACAAAGTTTGGTTACATCTGCAGAGAGAACGCCTTACCAGAACCCATCAGAAACTCAGGCAACTCCGACATGATCCGTACACCAATACCAAGGCTACGGGCAACAATGCTTCGAAGCACAACATTCCTCCATTCCTTGGCTTGCACCGAGTGTTCAATGTGGACCGTCGTCGACCATGCTTCCCACCATCACTGGACACATCAGAGATTGCAGGACAAGTTCAGCAGATGGAGGAACTCAACGCAATGGGGACCATTGCTTCCTAAGGGGGGAGCAATGATCCAGGTGGATGTTGGTGGCCACCCACCAACCCATTTGGACCCCCACAACTGTCTCTTTCAGTCTTTTCAGTTTCCTAAATTGTAGCACAGTTTACTATTTTTAGCAGTTTTTTCGGGTCCCAAACTTCCGGAGCCGTTTTGAGGCCCTAAACGACGTTTTTTTGGGATTCTGGGGCAACATGGGTCGTAGACCAATGTTGCCTCCCAAAGTGGTAGTACTCGGATAGATCTTTCTAACGAGCTATCGTACGCGTCAAACGGAGATCGTATGCCAAAGTTACGACCCCGGGAAATTGATGTACCAATTTACCCAAACGGGGCCCACAATTTGGCGTTTCATCTTCTAGGGTTAGGTTTCGGGATGTGAAGGGTTTTCCATTGTTTCTCAACAATAAATAGGCCTTCGAGCCTCATTGTAATACAGTTCGGAACAGTTCAGAGGCATGTAGCCGCCACATCTCTTCTCAGAGATAAGCTACCATCGCCCTAGCTGGTTTCTTTCCATTTCTGTTTGTAAACATATTTCAGTATTTTACAGTAATGAAATGAAGTATTATTTCCGCTGCATCTCTGTTTTTATGGTTATCGCATCTCTGTATTTATGGTTATCTCTGTAATCTATTGCGTTCCTGTCTAAATCCGGATCAGTCTATGAGACTCTAGAGTGGGTGTAAGTTCTAATGAAGAGAAACCACACAAATATTAGTATTTTTATTGTAATTTGTGATTTTAATGTTTGACATGTAAGCATTAACAGAGAGACTTGGAAGTAATGCTTCCAGGTGTGTTACATGTGTATTACAAGTTCTTAATTGTTGTGAGTTTCTAGGTTAGATATTTCTATTAAATAAAATCCAATTTTATTGAATTTAGTCACTGATCTACTCCTATATATGTAACCATTGTTTGATCAATAAAGTATAGTGTAGTGTGAAATTTGTGTTTGTTGTGTAAGTATGTTTGCTTCTTGTTTTCTAAGTTTATGTGGGTTGTAAAAGCTAGTGAAACAATTGTATTGGGATAAAATTACCCATTGGTATGATTGAATTAGAAAAGTATTGAAGGGAATATTATGTGATCTATGAAGAAATCGAATAAATCATTGCATGATTTCTGGTAAATGCTAAAAAAGTTTAAATAATACATAAATAAATAAAATAAAATAAAATAAAAGAGGGTCTCATAATGGAATGTTGGGATTCAATAGTTATTTAAACTAAGTAACAAGTTAATATAAAACTAATAGAATGTCTTAAACAACTAAGTGAAGACATATGGTCTCAAGTCCTCATTGTGTTCTCCATTCTGTAGTGTGTGTTTTTCATGTATGTGTGCACCACAAACTTATATATCAACTAAATATAGAAATGAGAGAAGACAAATATGTGAGTGAACAACACAACAATGCAATCAAATCTACCACTAAGCATATATACAAAATAAACATCCTTTTAATATAGGAATTTAAATAAATACAATGACATTTTGGTTGGTTGGTTGGGCGGGTGGGAGTGGGAGGAGTGGTGGGGTAAAGAGTTTTTGATATTAATCCAATGGAAGGACAATATAAATAAACTAATATCATCATATGAATGATTAAAAATGTGATCCCCAATCCTAGTCGTGTGAAGGTTATTTAATTCTTCAAATAAATCGTTTTTTTCTTATTGCACTTTCCAAGCTCAAGGACCCCCTTCTTTGCTCTCCATTGCTTTGGGTGATCCATCTTTCCAATGTGCGAGGAGAACGCCAACTTACTAATAGACATCCATTAGTATATGTAATTTCTGAGAATGCCAATGTGCAAGGAGAGCACCAACTTACTAATAAGCATTCATTAGTAACATTTAACTTGTGAGAATCATCAAGTTCTAGTCTCTTAATAATGATCTTCTTCATAAACTTTCTAGTGTCAACAACCATCTTCTTTCCTTTGTAGACATGTCCATTGTCTCACATTATTCTAAAAACTATAATAATTTCAATATATCCATTTTTAAACCCATTTCATATATAAATCAGATTTCTCACATTATTTTAAGAGATATAATAATTTCAATATTTTTTTTTAAACCCATTTCATACCTAAATAAAATTTCTCACATATGAAATTTCTTTTAAAATGTTTAATTCAATATAAAATTTCTTTAAAAGTATTTAATTTTTATATATACAAGTACCTCGTCTTTATTATAGATTTACACTCGATTTCAACTTTTAATGAAACAAATAATCATGAATAATCATACACATAATTCTTACATATATCATTTACAACCTTCCTTAAAATAATATCAAAATCATAAACATTACTACCTAAATAAACATTTCATAATACAATTAAAATTTTACTTTAATAAACCAACTTACAAAAAAATTATTTTAAATCATAAAAACATAATGATTAAACAAATTTAAATCCTTTAAACACTTTATAAATCCCCAAATCCACGATAAAAAAAATGTTTAATTCTTAATTCTAATATATACAAGTACCAAGTCTTTATTATAGATTTACACTCGATTTAAACTTTTAATGAAACAAATAACCCTGAATAGTCATATACATAATTCTTGCCTATATCATTTACAACCTTCCTTAAAATAATCTCAAAAATATAAACATTACTACCTAAATAAACATTTCATAATACAATTAAAATTTTAATTTAATAAACCAACTTACAAAAAAAATATTTTAAATCATAAAAACATAACGATTAAACAAATTTAAATCCTTTAAACACTTTCTAAATCCACAAATCCACAACGAAATAAAATAAAATCACAATAATATATTAATCAGGTATATTATTACTTCTCTACCTATATTGTAATCCACTAAAAAAATCACGTATTTGGCTAAACGTGCGGTAAAATGGAGATGGAGTCAACAACCAACCCTCACGTGGATGGATTGAAAAAAGTCCAACAAGGCCGTCCAAATTGATCAATCAGGTAGCGGAGGAGCTTTAGTTTAAAAAATTGGACCGTGAATTAGTCCTAATCCCACGTGTCATCCTGACGTGCCGTATTCCTTGTAGCCGCCTTACGCGACGAAATCAATCTAAGCTCCTAATCTCCTCTCTAATGAACCCTTCTACTCTAGTCTCTCTCTATATTTACACACAGCTCTTTCTCTGTGTACAAAAGTATATGCGAAGCAGAGGAGGAATCGGATACATGGAATATAGAAATACAGCTCTTCATCTGTGTGTATAAATATATAGGAGCAGACGAGCAATAGGATACACAGAATATAGAAAATTACAGCATGGGTAACGTACTGCTGCGAGGTGGAATCGATCGTCATGGTCGTCGGATAAAGATCATGAAAGCCGACGGATCGGTGATGAAGCTACGGAGTCCTGTTTCTGTGAAGGAAATACTCATCGATCATCCAAATCATGAGATTTTTGAGGCACCCGCTGGTCCTCCACTTGGGATGGGCAGTTTCCCTCGACCTCTTCCAGAAAGGGCAGAGCTTCGAGCTGCTCATCTCTATTATCTCCTCCCTCTCTTACTCCCAGTAGATGAACTCATCGATTACAACAACAATATCAATGGAGGGCACTTTGCAAGAGTTTCTTCTTATGATAGCATTCGGAGCGGTAGTTCCAGTTTGCAGCCAAAGTGTTGTGCAGACAGCGGCAGAGATTCAATAAAAGAACAAGGAGGAGGAGATGATGATGTGGTTAATAAGATTAATAGAGGCGGCGTCAGGATCGTTTCTTCTTCCAAATCCACCGACGGATCGACGGTGCGTGTGAAGGTTCGAGTTAGAAAAGAAGAGCTCGCTTCTCTTCTTTCAGCCAATAATGTGAACATGGTGATGGCAAATTTATTGGTGCGTCCTGTGAGTAGGCAATCGGCCTTGTCGCGATGGAAGCCCAGTCTGGATACCATCGCCGAACCCCAAAGTCCGCTTGGAGGTTTATAAACATCTTGAGAGGAGCCGGAGCGCTGAGATAGTGTGCAGGATAACTTGTATATACGTACTGAGCATACTGTTGCTGCAATGGTTACAGGATTCAATAAAACAAGGAGGATATGAGGATGTGGTTAATAAGATTAATAGAGGCGGCGTCAGGATCGTTTCTTCTTCCAAATCCACAGACGGGTCGACGGTGCGTGTGAAGGTTCGAGCTAGAAAAGAAGAGCTCGCTTCTCTTCTTTCAGCCAATAATGTGAACATGGTGATGGAAAATGTATTGGTGCGCCCTTTAATCCAACCAGTGACAAAGCACTCGGCGTTGTCGCGATGGAAACCCAGTCTGGATACCATCTCCGAACCCCAAAGTCCGCTTGGAGTTTTATAAACATCTTGAGAGGAGCCGGGGCGCTGAAATAGTGTGCAGCGTAACTTGTATATACTTACTGAGCATACTATTGCTGGAATGGATTTGCTTGTATTTAGCTGTCAGATGAATATCGTGCAGATGAATTTCGATGCTTGTTAATAGTATTTCGATAGGGCACACATCTAAAACACACAGTGTCGGTTGTGACAGACAATTGGAAACGGTGACTATTTGGCACAAGTCAAAGATACGTGTGCTGTAGAAGCAGTTTTTCAGGGAAAGAAATTTTGTTTCGAAATTTGTTTGAAGTATTTTACATGTTTGTTTTTGTTAAACTTTATATGTTATTTCGTTTTTTGGTTTGTCGTGGTTTATAAGTATTAAATTTTATATTATTTTGAATGTTTTGATTTTTAAGTTTATTATAAAAATTATAAAAAATGTAATTCGAAATTATTAGAATTAATAATTTTAATTAGAAATAAATTTAACGTTTTAAAGTACTATCGTTGCTGCCGACGGAGACCCCCTTTCGTTCGATCAAGTTGGAAAGGGTATCCCGAAAATCCATGGTGAAACCAAAGGATGTTGGTCTGCGTTCCCACACCCCAAAAATGGGTTCTGTGTTCACGTAAAAAAATTCAATCCACTTGGCTGGTTAAGAGGAAATTGGAATGGTTTTCAGTGTGATTTTTTGGATTTTGGGGTGTAAGAATTTTGTGGAAAAATTTGAGGTGAAATTTTGATTTGGATTATTTAAATTGGTTTTTTTGACTGTATTTTAAAAAATCTTTAAAATAAATAACTTGTGCAAGGTTACTCAGTTTCAATCAATTTTTACTAAATTTTAAAAAATTGAGAAAAAAAAACCTATAAAAACTTCTCCTAAAAACAACCCAACTCAACTAGGTGGAAATTATTCAACAACACCTAGTTATTGAAATAGTCAAAATATTGGGATTGATTTCGCTGCATGCTTATCCAATGATGAGTGTACGTTCCGGTTACGCCCTGAATCTTTTTTTGATTTTCCATTTCTGCCTACCGTTAAAAATTCATTTTGTCCCACGACATTTTTATTTAGATTAATTTGTGATATTTGATTATACCAATTATATTGTTATTATTATATTGAGATAAAGTTAGTTTTTCTGTAAATGGTTTATTTTACCTGTTATAAGTTAGTTTTAATATAAATAGCTTATTTTAGCTTTTTAAATCTGGTTAAATTTAACTTAATATAGATTTCTTTTTCTAATTAATTAACCGTGGAAGCTTGTTAAATATTATCTTCATAAACTAAAATAATATATTCATCTTAATAAAATGTGAAATGTATAAATGTGTAATATTACTTATGTAATAGAGTATCCAATATAGTATGGTATCATTAGTGATATGGGCACGCCATGACTCTCTTAGATCAGGTGCGTGTGATCATAGCATTTTTATATTTTTAATTCTTTGTTAATATAAGATTAGTGTAAACAAGGGCAGCTGCGAGGCAGCGAGTCCCTGCATGAAGTTAACATTTAAGATCTAGGGCTAAAGAACAGGGCATTACGCCTGTATGGTTGATCTAGTTGTTTGGATGAGGCATATGATTTTATAAAAAAAAATGCCATTTAAACCTAATGTTACTGTTTGGAGAGCCTTACTTGGTGCCTGCCAAGCCCATGGCAATATGCAGATAGGAAAAGTTGCAGCAGAACACTGCAGTTGGATTGATGTAAAGAGCAGGGTACAACAGTAAGCATATTGATAAGAAGAAGAAGGTATTCATGTGATTGAAGGACAACGAAAGTGTGCATTAATCTGAATTTAGGCTTGAGATACTTTACCATCAAATTAGTCAAAACGTCTTTATAAACCAACTACTAGGATCAATAAAGAATACCATTCATAAGTGTCCATACTGCAGCTGCTTTCATAAGTGTCCATTAATCTTCAGCAGCAGCGACCAAAAAGGATGAATAGGACTAGGAAGTTAGAGTGTGTCTTGATGCATCTGCAATCTAGATTCTAATATAAGCATGTCACTTGACTCTAATAACCCACGCCCTAACTCAATGGGGTGGGGCACGCTGAGGACTACTTCCCTTGATTCCAGCCATACCCAGTAAACGATATATACCTGGTATGACGTATTGACATATATAACCTACACACTAATGCATTGAATGAAAGGATTGACTTGAACCTGCCAGTGATATGGGACATACATTGATAGCAGTGGATAGTGCGGTCTAGAGAGCTGGGCAGATAACGCAGTGGAGCTTCTCCTGCTTTTTTGTCGAATGAATTACTTAACTACTAAGTCTCAAGGAACAGATGCAAGTGTAAGGCTGAAGTACCAGTTTCGGTAGACTGCGTCAACTTCTTCTGAAACTCAGACAACAGGCAATGATAAATGTCAAAATAGTAAACAAGAAAGAGTGTAAGTTTCATTAACTATGGGCTGCAATATTACATGATATATTACTGGAAAGGGTCATCCACAAGCCTATTGTGCCACGAATAATATAATATGCCCCGCAATATTTCAAAAGAATGCACCAGTTTATGTTGCTAGCCCAAAATCACACAACTGCAATAGCAATAGTCACGTGAGCACTATATACCAAAGATCTGAACATTATTGAATAACTAACTTGCAGAGAATCGTCATCAATTCAAGACACGAGTAACATGAAAACCGTCGTGGAGCTTACATTTGACCTTGAAAATAAGCATTTCTTATGACAGACTGTAACATGTGAAGAATACAAGACAAGCACGAATGCTAACAATTAGGACATTAGACCGGCATCCGAGCAGAGATGATAGAAGCATAAAACATGCGAGTTGCACCACCATGGCAGACCCAAATGCATATTTGAAGCATCCGTCGTACACTTGTAACAGAGAAGGAAACCCTCTTCACCAAACTTCCAATATTCTGGCTCATGATACTTGACACCTCTGAAAGAACACAAATTATTCTTATTAGCACATTTTCCTAAATGTAAGACAGTAAATATTAGAAAACTGCGAGAACCAAGGTTTTGTATTGCAGCAGGCACACGAAAATCCTCAACAGGCAGCCTTAAAAGAACACCTCAGTTTAAACTTCAAACTCCACAGCAGTCTACACATGATTTACTGCCATTCAAGTTTTATAATACCATGGCTTTTGATTCAAACAAAGAACCTCAATTCCATGGAAGACATCTATGTCCCCTCTAAATATAAAACGACTTCGGAAACTGTTTACAAGCCACTAATTTGAATTTTGTACAGAGTGACAGAACACAGCACAAGGATATGATTTGCTTCTGAAATCCAAAAGACTATAATCATTTAGCTCTATACATCTTCAATCACAATTTTCACAAAATTATAAACAAATTCAATTCGGAAAGGTCCAGTATTTTAGGATATTCTCTGGAAACCCAAATTGCTTTATGCTATTTGGTCATAGCTACTTACTTCTGTGCAAGAACAGGTCCAGACTTCATGCAACCAATGTAAATTCTTGGTTTAGATCGGTATCGTGCAAGAGTGGTGGCCAGCATCCCTGAGAAGAGCATCCGTATGTTCTTAGTGATAACAGAATAGGGCAAAGATATCCTTCCATTGATAGTAGTTATCAACTTATCCTGGTTCTAAAAGAATGAGGGATTGGTACCTAAATTAACATGCACATCATCATCAACCTTAACATAGAAATCTGCATCCCTTTTTGCTACTGCTGTAGAAAAATAGGTCTTGGTCTTTGCTGAGAGCTCGTGGTAGCCTTCAACATGTTCCAATCTAAGGAAATCATGATGCTGTGCGTCTTCTGAATCAATGGCACGATCCAAAATACCACCAGGTGTAACACTGTGTCCAATAACGAATCTAATAACAATGCCTTTCTTCTCCTCCAACTGCTTCAGTTTGGATCCTGTGAGGAACAAAAGGTCCAATTATCAAAATCAACAGATATCTAGAAAAGCTACAGACAGTAGAATATCCCTGCCCTAGGTTCATACACGCTCATGAGAACTATTTTTGCAATTAAAAGCATTTATTATTTATTAACCAGATTTCAAAACCTAAAAATTTATTAGCAATAACTGATATGGACCTTGTGGCATCCAAGTTTCTCGAACAGAGTCCCGCCGCTTTCTACTGCTAAAAGCTGTATTGATTCCAATCACAACAAATGCCTTCTCGCGTACCTCAGGGCCTTGTCCATCAGGCTTCTCAAGAACAGGTGACCCATTGAGGTTGGTTGATTTTTCAGTCCGAGCAACTGCTAATTCCATTTCAAGAGAAGAAATTGTTTTGTCTAACGATCTGGAGACAAGAATTTGCAAGCTCAAATGAAGGGTTTCAATTTTGTTTTCAAAAAAGTGCACACAAACAAAGACCAAATCCAAATTTTATACAATAACAAGAAATCCTGTGCCATCGATGCCTAAACCATAGAAAGATAAAGCCACCTCAGTGTCAAGGGCATTTGATAACTACAACTGACTACCCTATGAACTGCTAAATACGTATGATGAATTAGCAAAATACTAGGAAATGTAGCTGAAATAGGCAATATTCAGGGTAGTGATCATGAATGACAACCGACATAAGTTAAGCCATAAATCGAAAGAGAACAATGAAAGCCGCTGCCTGTTACCTCGAAACAACACAATCATCATAGGAATCCATGAATGACTTCGTTCAAATTAAGAGTGCTAGAATAGTCACATAAACAGGTAGAATAAGGTCTTTAAAACTGCTCACTCAATGGCATAGATAAGATAGGGAGCGAACACGGCACTTGCGATGACAGCCATTGGAAGAACTGTGGATCCTAACATGGAAGAGGGCCAGCAAAGCCATTTTACAGAAGAATATACAGAATTTCAGAAGCACAGGTGGAACACAGGAGAAAGTCAAGTTTCTAACTGCAAGGACTTTGTTCAGATTGAAGGTGATATGACAAAAATATAAACAGGTCGAAAAAAGTAATTGCTACTACTTACTGAATGGCTTGATGTGTCTTGGCAACTTCCCCCATTATATCTCTGCTTTCGCCATTTTGAACTTCCTAATGAAATGCACACAATATAACTTATTATAATAAGTCGTATGAAGTATACCTTAAATTCTTAACACTTTCAACATCTTAACCCACAAATATTCCTGCTTAAATACTTACAGATCTTCCTGCTTTAATACTTGCATGCTTGTCTTCACAATCTTGAGAAAGAACTTGCAATTCCCGTTTGTGCGTGGGATCAACGTCATCGTACGTCTCAGGATTGCTCCACATTCTGTTAGTAAAGAGCATACCGATGCAGAAACTCGCAACGCAGAGGAGCACTCCAAACTTTCGCCTGCCAACGCAGAGGAGCACTCCAAACTTTCCCCTGCCAACGAGCCTAAGCCTAAGCCTAAGCCCGGTTTCTTGTCCGTTTGCATTTCAACTCTGTAAACAAAAGAGGCATTAGGAGCCAGCAATGGTTTGAGCTCCACAAAACAGAAAAACGGTAAAACTTGAATTGGCATCTAAAGAAACGGGAAAGGAGGCCGGAGTTCGCACCATTCTGCTGTCAAAAGGCAGTCTTCATACAATTTCCGCCAAAGTCAGACTTTTAGCACAGGAGTCCTGGATCAGATGATGTCAAAGATTCACGATTCAATACAAATTATAGCCAGTTCAACCATAAATACGAAAGAAATCGTCGAAGTGCATTAAGAATTTAATGTCATTCTAGCTTCCAACGGCCTTACAAATTTGCTATACTGCAAATAAAACTGGTTTCAAATACGTAGGGTGTATTGAAATTTACCACGGCAGGGCAAGGCACCTGTGTGCTGTCAAATGCTTCATCTGTAATTCCATTTCCAACCAGATAACCCTGAAAAACTAGCCATGCAAGAAGTCAGTAGGCCTGAATGAAGCCTATGAATTTCAATTAGATTAGCAAAGAGACTGGACGTAGTAATAAATAGGCTAGTAATAAAAAGAAAAAACGAATAATTAAAAGTTATATAAAAAATTATTAAATAAAATAATATGACAATTAGAATATATAAATATATAAAAGTCGCCACAGCTGGACCGCTGGACTTCATGCTACCGCATGGATACCAAGTGTCGCGTTACCTGCACCCTAAGATCGCCATGATCGAGCGACGAAGCTGGAATACGTTGTAAGTAAAGATAAGAAATCAAAGAACTATCCAGTATATGCCGTATAGGAATACCTGGGATGTTTCAACCTGTGTGTTGATCCTGACGGTATAGAAAAACCAGAGACATATCAATCTGTGGTGACTCAACCAATTCCCCCATATCTTCCTCTTCTTCCTGTTCTGGGTTCATCCAAGTCCCGACGGAAAATCCCAATGGCACAATTCATGCAGTGAATGAATGGCTTCTGTGCGCAGCGGGTGAACCACTTTCTGTGTGCAGTGGGTGAACCACTTGAGTTAATGGCTTATTTGAATGGCTTCGTGCAGTTAATGACTTGGGAGTAGGTAGGTGATGTTGTGAACGGCTTGCTTTCTTTGCGCTGTTAGACAACAAATTCTATGCCTTCAGAGAAGAGCAGAGAGATCCAGGACTCTCTAATGGCAACCGTTTAAGATTAAACATCCTATTGACATGAGGTAAGACTGATATTGACAACTTGACATTTGACCGCATAAAATATGGTGTTATTGTGCAGGGATTTCTTAACTACATGAAGATCTTGCCGTCAAAGAGGAGGGATTTCTTAACTACATGAAGATCTTGCAATCCTAACAATCCTCCATGATATCAGTGTCGTCATCAAACCTTCTAGGTAAGTTTTTCATATGCCCTTTATTCCTAGCAAGATCTATTTCAAAAGCAGCAAGCAGCTCCACTAATGTGAAATCCTGTCTGAAAGAAGGTGAAGATATAGGGCTCCGCTACCAGATCTAGTTCTTCTAGCAGGTGAAAAAAGTAACTAAAGTAAAGGGGTAGTTCATAGAGGCCGCCATACCTAAAAGCAACTCTCGTGAGCTAGACAGAAAGCTACTACCAGAGCTAGCCCAACCACTGGTTCAAATACAATTGATTCTGAATCAATAGGCTTTCGAACTAAAGGATTCGTCTCCGAGCGAGGTGATAGCAAAGAGAGCATTGGTTTTCATTCAATCTCCACCGCCGCGGCAGGACCAGGTTCAGGTTATACGGATCCAGAGCTACCAGCATCATATTGAGATCGAGCAGTTCCACCGCCTTACCCCGACAACTGTTGAACCATCGCATGCACCAGCTGCCAATGCACAACCTTGTAACAGGGAACACAAAACCTTACGAAACCTTCGCATACCCCGACAGATAATAGGAATCGAAGTAATGTTAACATTAAAACCAGACCGGTGACGGTTAGCGAAAATGCACCGGGCTTATTGCTTTTAAGCTATGCTCGAGCCTCTTCCGCCTTGGGAAGAGGCCAAATAAGATCGCGAAGCCTGAGGTGCGAATGAAACTTATCTTAGGTCGGAATATCCCTGCACACAGCATTTCCAAACTTTAGGATAACAACCGAATAACACCTAAGAACTAATGCTATCTCCGTCCAAAACGATTACTATAGTCCCTGCCGGATGCCAGATGGCAGGGACTAATAAGAGAGTAGCTTGTTATTGATAATAATCTTTAATATTAATTTCATTACTATGTTGTTTTGTTTATCATTTTATATATCTAACTTATATTAGGGAGAGTTACATTTCATATATTAAGTTTATTAATTGCAGATCTAGGATTGTTATAAACGTGATAATGTAAAATGAACATTACAATGTAAATTAGATGGTAATTAATCACATTCTAAAATTGGTATTATTGCGGTCATAGCCTTCATTTTTAGAGTTGCTTCTATTAGGAGGAATCGCCTTATTGGAGCTGCCATTAACGAAAGATGAAGTATATTTATTTTGTTGCGTTAATCTACTATTCGTGATGAACCTGTTGAATGAGGCATTAGATCTGTAAATTGAATGAATGGTGCACTATTCGAATTTTGGGTATTTCTACTGACAATAGTGAAGTTTGGGTCACATCTACCCTAAAATGTTTAAAGCAGATGAAATGACCAATGCATCATTGTTTTAGTGTCGGATCTATTGCAACAATGCTATTATATGTGCAAAAAAAGTTAATGCATTGAAGTATCGGAAAAACTATTATTTACTGAGCTTGTCAGGACTCTGAGTCAGCATCACCATCCTCAGGTGAGTCGGGCGCTCAACACATGGCAAAAATCGAAAATGTGAACCGGGCGTGACCAGGGGACACATTTGCCATGGGCGATTGTGCAATGGGCCGGCGCGACCCAGGGTGATTGAGCGACCCAACAGGGGCGACTTGGTGAAGCGATTGACGATGTGCGATGGGATGCACACCTAACACGCATAAAACCAAAGTGTTATGAACCGAACTGCGACTAAGTGTTGAGAGAGGTGCAGCGGACCGACATATATGATGCGGAGGACAAACTTGACATTGGGTTGACGCATCATATAGAGGTGTGTCTTGCTTGGAGGGTAGGTTGGCTTGGTGGGTCGACGCCCCAAGTGACACGACCCTTCATATTTCCAACATGGAGGCAGGGTATATATGGAGTGTTAGAAAAATTTCACAGGGGCGAAGGAGAGGAGTTTGGCTCCAGCAAGTCAAAATTGCAGTGGCGGCAAGAACATCACAACTACAAAAAGGCTTAATTGAAACAAAAATTAAATGCACAACAAAACAGAGTAAAAACCAAATGGTTGCAGTAAATATACTCACAAAGGTTTAACGCCACATCGCAACAAACCAAACTTTGGATTATAATATAAAGCATATGAACATACAGTCGCATGACAAATTTCGAGGCTACTGCTCAAGTAAAACACAAAAAACTTACAACAATTTACGCTTCACTGGGGTTGCAGAGTAACCATCTATAAAACTCCGTAAAACTTGTTTTCACTCACCCACCAATATTTCCTCCACGATTTTCTCCTCACTAACTCACATACTTACAAACTCGACTCCTCTCTACTTTCTCAACCATACAAATGACTTTTACATTCATATTTATCTCAATATGCAACTTTGGCATTAATACATGACAAAGCAAATCATTAAGACACAGGATGGCTGATTTTACATAATTAATGGTTTTTTGAACATGCAGGTGTTGTAGAGTGTGGGTAATAGTCGCGGAGTGCATTCTTGCCCCTACACATTTACCAAAATTCATTAAGTACCTTAAATTCTCTGTTGTGTTGCGGAATGGTCAGCGATGTACTTCTACTCAGACTTTAGTCCTTCTGCCTGCAAACAAAATCACAACCCTGCAATAGTTGAATGGGCAAGCATGGTGTTTGTCAGTGTGTTTAAGGTGGTGGTTGGGATTAATATTTCCAACACTCCCCCTTAATCACAACTTCCACCATTGACGATTCTCAAACGGTCTTTGAGATAAACAAAACTTTCATGTGCCAATGGCTTTGTGAAAATATCAACGAATTGTGTTGGCATTATGTTTCTGGTATGGCTATATGTTACAGATGTTGTACTTGATGGCAACTCCCATGACAAGGCTCTCAATTTATTGAAAAATTAAGAAGGACGCAGGAAATCAGTTCAGAAGGTGCGTACCCACAGGTACACCATGCACGAGCCGCGTCCAGAGACGCAGGCCAGCCATTCAGGAGGTGCGTCCACCCAGTGCACACATTTCAAGGCAGAGAAAAGCTCACGTGGGGGTTTCTTGTGTTTTACTCTTGTATCTAGCCGACGGTATTGTGTTATTATGGTGTCGGCTCGTGGAATTGTTCCATGTTTTGAGGAGGAGCTTGCCTATATAAATCAAAGGAGATCATTTGGATTTAGCATGTCTTTGGTTGAATATCTTATGAGGTGAGATCTGGTCTAGATCTAAAAGGCGAATCTACTGAAGGACCGAGATCTCTTTGGCGCAAGATCAGATCTGTAGATCTAACTGTTTGGGTTACACTTAAAGTCTTGAAATCATTCATACCCGAAAGGACGCAGGTACAGTGAAAGGAAAGTGCGCCGGGACGCAGTGCAGTAGGAGGATACCTGCGTGGGGACACAGGGTAGACGAAGTTCAGGTGCGTCTGGGACGCAGTTCAGTATTTGGAGTTCTGCGTGGGGACGCAGGGCGACCAAGGTTCAGGTGCGTCCCTGAAGCAACAGGACGCGGCGCGATAGTGTCTTCGGGTGCGTCCTTGCAGCAACAGGATGCGGCGCGATAGTGTTTTTGGGTGCGTCCCTGCAGCAACAAGATGCAGTGCAGTTGAAGGAACAGTGTGTGGGCATGCAGCGCAGCAGAAGGATCGCTGCGTGTGGACGCAGGGGAGCAGAAGGTTAACTGCGTCTGGTCGCAGGCCACAGAAGGGAAAACTGCGTCTCTGTCTTAAGATGTTCTATTGATTGAATTTCTCTGTTGATAAGGTGTTCTGGGTTAGTTCTGTTATTACTGATCTGATAACTGTAGTGGACTGTAACTGTTATGTACTTGATGATCATTTGATGCTTTATGAAAAGAAGTAGGGGGTTGTAGCTCCCTTCCAGGAGAAGACTGGAAAACGAGAGAGAGTTGTTGCTCTCTGCAGGTTGCAGCCTGCGTACTGGTAAAGGACTGCACCAGTACAAAATCATTGTAAAAGGAGTATCTAATTTGAAAGAAGATAGAGACATATTGCAGCAGGTGGTTTTCACCCACATTGGGTTTCCACCTTACATCTTGTGTTCTTTGGTGTGACTATCTGTTTTCTTTGTTCATGCTCATTATTTTATGGTACTGACATGCAAAAATAATTCAAAGATCAAATAAGGAAGATTTATTAATTGCTAGATAATACTGATTCACCCCCCCTCTCAGTATTATTTTCAACAATTGGTATCAGAGCAGGTCCTTTAGAAAAGCTTGATCGCTTGAAGGTAGATCGTTCATCATGAGAAACTACGAGAGAGAAGCATCAATCAGGCCACCAGTTTTTGATGGGACAAACTTCAATTATTGGAAGGTAAGAGTTACTGCATACCTTCAATCTCTCGGTACAGAAGTTTGGGACATTGTAGAAACAGGCTATACTTTTCCTTCAGCTACTCCTACAGATCCAGCTGAGAAAAAGAAGTATGAAACAAATGCAAAAGCAGTCAGTACTCTGTTAGGATGTATATCCCAAACGGAATTCATGAAGGTAATGCACTACAAATCCGCAAAAGAAATATGGGACAAAATTGTCACAAGCTTATTTGGAGATGAACAGGTAAAGCGTGCTAAACTTCAAACTCTCAGGATTCAGTATGAGACTCTCAAGATGTATAATGATGAAAGTGTGGCTAACTATTTTCTTCGGGTAGATGAGATTGTTAATTGTATGAAAAATTTGGGTGAAGAAATAAGAGAGGCTATAGTGGTTGAAAAGGTTCTAAGATCTTTGTCTCCCAAGTTTGAATCTAAAGTATCTGCTATAGAAGAAAAGGAAAATCTACGAATTCTTACTATGTCTCAGCTACATGGAATTCTAACTGCTTATGAAATGAGAAAGGGAGGTCCTTCAGACAGAAGAGAAGCTACTTTCAAGGCATCAGGCAAAGGAGATTATTATGAAGCAAGCCACGTCCCAGAAGAAGAGGAAGAAGAATCAAACTTTGTCAGAAATCTTCAAAGGGGTTCTGGAAGGTTCAGAGGTAAGTTACCTTTTAAATGCTTTGCTTGTGGAAGAGTAGGTCATTATGCTGCAAAATGCCCTTATAAGGATAAAGGAAAGGAACCTGCTAGATGGAACAAGAAACAGAACGCAAATAAGAAAAGCTACTACACTCATGAAGATAGTGATGGTCTATCAAACAGTGATGAAGATGAACAAGGTAATGAATATAAGTTGTTAATGGCATTTGAAGATGATGATTATATGGATGCTGTAGATGTGGATAACCTTTATGATGAAATTACTAGACTCAAGAGATGTATAGAAGAAAAGAAAATGATCATTGATACTCTACAATTTCAAATTGATGAAAAGGAAAAACATCTTGAAAAATTAGAAGGTGAAATTGTTGGTCTTAGAAAAGAGATTGAGAAAACAAAAGCTATTAATCTCAAGTTTGTCAAAGGATCTGAAACTTTGGATGAGATTATCAATGTGCAGCGATCTCCTCTAAACAAGACAGGTCTGGGCTATAATGGAGAAACTTCTCAAGCATCCACCTCAAAAAGTTATCTTGATGCAACAAGAAGAAATGAGAAAAAGCAAAATGAAGATCATCAGGTAAAGCAGGGACAAATTACAAACAGAAACTATCAGGGGCAATCCATCTTAAGGGTGAACAAAAGCTACAACCAGCCACAGGTAAAATCTTCTCAATTTGGTTCAAGAATGGATGACAATAGAAATTACAATCATTTGGTCGGTAGATTTGATAACCGCAGAAGCTTCTTCAATGGACAATGCTTTTCTTGCCATAACTTTGGTCACAAAGCAGCTCAATGTGTTGCATATAAAACAATCATGACTAGGGAAGCTCAAAAACAAAGAAGTATGACCAGGATTACAAAAAGGACCTATAACAACTTTTCGGTTCTTGAAAATGAAGTTGAATGTTCTATTTGCAATAACTTTGGTCATGAAGACTCTGAATGCAGGAGCAGGTTTCAGCAGAAAAAGGAACAAGCCTCAAGCACCAAAACATGGAGAATAAAGGAACCTCAAACAGAAAGATGTGGGATAGCTTTTTATGCAGAGGGACAAGAAAATCTATGGTACATTGACAGTGGATGTTCGAAGCATATGACAGGTGATAAAGAAAAACTTGAATCTTATTCTACTCTAGAAAAGGGAAAGAAAGTCTCTTTTGGAAATGATACTCCTGCAACTATAAAAGGAAAAGGCATTGCTCAGTTAAAAGAAAAGGTCAAGGCTGGAAATGTTTTGTATGTTGATGGATTGAAGCATAATCTTCTAAGTGTCAGTCAGATGTGTGATCAAAGAACCGAGGTTATATTCAGATCGAATGGATGTCTTGTTCGTGATCTTGATACAGGTAAAACAGTGCTCAAAGGCAAAAGAACTCCAAATAATCTGTACATATTTGAAGAAGGACAAAAACAATGCTATCTAAGCAAGGATGAAGAGCACTGGTTATGGCATCGAAGGTTGGGACATCTAAGCTTCTCACAAATAAGGAAAGCATGCAAATATCAGGCAGTTCGCGATCTTCCAGATATCAAAATTCCTGACAACACCATATGCAAATCATGTCAGTTTGGAAAACAAACCAGAACTAACTTTCCAGAGAAAGAAGGATCAGCTAGCATGCCTCTTGAGCTAGTACATACAGATACATGCGGTCCTTTCAGGAAAAGAACACCTCGAGGAGAAGAATACTTGATATTATTCATTGACGATTTCTCCAGGTTTGTCTGGTTAGGACTTATGAAGCACAAAGATGAAGCATTCGAAAAATTCAAATCCTTCAAAGCCTTGGTTGAAAATGAATTAGGTCACAAAATTAAGTGCCTCAGATCTGATAGAGGTGGGGAATTTACTTCAAATGAATTTTTCGATTTCTGTGACGAACATGGGATAAGGAGAGAATTCTCTACAGCTAGAACTCCTCAGCAAAATGGAGTTGTTGAAAGAATGAACAGAACAATCCAACAAATGGCTCGTGCTATGCTTGATGAATCAGGAACTCCCGCAACTTTCTGGGGTGAAGCTGCACATGCTGCAGTTGTTATTCTCAACAAGACAAATGTCTGGGTGAACAGCACTCAAACTCCTCATGAGCTTTGGAGTGGCAGGACTCCTTCGGTAAAGCACTTCAAAATCTTTGGGAGCAAATGCTATATCAAGAATACTGATGAGCAGCTTGGCAAACTTGAACCTAGAGCAGATGAAGGCATTCTTCTTGGTTACTCTCCATATAGCAAAGCATACAAGTGCTACAATAAAAGACTTGGCAGAATTGTTGACAGCATTGATGTAGTGGTTGATGAGAAGGGATACATTCCTAGGCAAGTACATCATGAAGACATCGAAGAAGATGAAGGCTACCCTCAAAGACAGAATGATGAAGAAGAAGAACCTCAAGAAGAGCCAAAGGAGCAAACAAGAATAGAAGAAAAGACTCCATCCAGATATGTTCAGAAGAATCATCCAGAATCTCAGATTGTGGGGCAGAAAGAAGCAGGTGTACAAACAAGAAGAACAGTTGCAGAAGCCTCAAGCTATTTGGCATTACTCTCCTCTACTGAACCACAAAATGTGAAAGAAGCATGCAAAGATGAATGTTGGGTGAAAGCAATGGATGAAGAACTTGAGCAAATCGAAAAGAACAACACTTGGGAGCTGGTTCCTAGACCAAAGGATAAGAATGTTATCGGAACAAAATGGGTCTTCAAAAATAAATTGAATGAAAATGGAGAAGTAATTAGAAACAAAGCCAGACTTGTTTGTAAAGGGTATGCGCAGCAAGAAGGAATAGACTTTGAAGAAACCTTTGCTCCTGTTGCAAGACTTGAGGCCATCCGAATGTTCCTTGCTCTCTCAAGTTTTCAAAACTTCAAAGTATTTCAAATGGACGTGAAATCAGCCTTTCTGAATGGAGACTTGGAAGAAGAAGTGTACATTGAACAGCCAGATGGGTTCATTCTTGGAAATGATCCAAATCTTGTATGCAGATTGAAAAAGGCTCTCTATGGTCTCAAACAAGCTCCAAGGGCTTGGTACTACCGTTTGGACAAATATCTTCATCAACAAGGTTTTTCAAAAGGTTCAGCAGATAGCAATCTTTATATAAAAGTTGAAAATGACAAATTGCTAATACTTGTTGTGTATGTAGATGACATTATTTTTGGCAGCAATGAAGAAGCTATGAGTCAAAGCTTTGCCTCGGTCATGCAGAAAGAATTTGAAATGTCCTTGCTAGGAGAACTGACATATTTCCTTGGTTTGCAAATCCAACAAAAAGAAGGAGGAATCTTTTTATCTCAAACCAAGTATCTCAAACAGATTTTGAAGAAATATGGTATGGAAGATGCAAAACCAGTATGTACACCCATGGTCACAGGATGTAGCCTCAGTGCAAATGATGAATCTGCAGCAGTACATCAACCAACCTACAGATCTATGATTGGAAGTTTACTTTATTTGACAGGTACCCGACCGGACATCATGCATGCAGTTGGAATAGTTGGAAGATTTCAGGCAAATCCGAAGGAGACTCATCTTCAGGCAGTGAAGAGAATTTTCAAATATCTTCAAGGGACTCAAAATTATGGCTTATGGTATCCTAGAGATACAGATCTTACACTTCATGCTTATACAGATGCAGATTGGGCCGGAAGCGTGGATGACAGGAAAAGCACAAGTGGTGGTGCGTTCTTTATGGGTTCCAGACTGGTATCTTGGTTCAGCAAGAAACAGAGTTCGATTGCCTTGTCTACAGCTGAAGCAGAATATGTTGCTGCTGCATCTTGTTGCACTCAACTCCTTTGGATGATGCAGACATTGCAGGATTTTCAAATCACTTGTACACCACCTATCCCCATCTTATGTGATAACACAAGTGCAATCAGCATCTCAAAGAATCCGGTTATGCATTCAAAAACCAAGCACATACCAATCAAGTACCATTTTCTCCAGGAACAAGTACTTGAACAAAAGGTCAAGTTGGAGTATGTTCCTTCTAAGGAACAAGTTGCTGATATTCTCACCAAACCATTTCCCAGGGACACTTTTGAATACCTTAGGCAAAAGCTGGGGGTTGTTGATGCATCATCTTATTGTTGAACCTTTCTGATTGATGGTACAGGTTCAGGGGAAGCATATAATGCATTGTTGGCATTATGGAGGATGGTCAGAAGGAGATCTTGGAAATAGCTGCAATATGTCTCTATCTCTTTCATGGTGGATTATGGTTCTTTGCTGCAGATCTGGTTCATTTTCAGGGGGAGCATGATCTTAGGGGGAGCATACCCCTTTGCCCTTGATGTCAAAGGGGGAGAATGAAGCTGAAGTTTGTGAGGTTGCCATCAAGTCCAAAGGGGGAGATTGTTGGCATTATGTTTCTGGTATGGCTATATGTTACAGATGTTGTACTTGATGGCAACTCCCATGACAAGGCTCTCAATTTATTGAAAAATTAAGAAGGACGCAGGAAATCAGTTCAGAAGGTGCGTACCCGCAGGTACACCATGCATGAGCCGCGTTCAGAGACGCAGGCCAGCCATTCAGGAGGTGCGTCCACCCAGTGCACACATTTCAAGGCAGAGAAAAGCTCACGTGGGGGTTTCTTGTGTTTTACTCTTGGTATCTAGCCGACGGTATTGTGTTATTATGGTGTCGGCTCGTGGTATTGTTCCATGTTTTGAGGAGGAGCTTGCCTATATAAAGCAAAGGAGATCATTTGGATTTAGCATGTCTTTGGTTGAATATCTTATGAGGTGAGATCTGGTCTAGATCTAAAAGGCGAATCTATTGAAGGACCGAGATCTCTTTGGCGCAAGATCAGATCTGTAGATCTGACTGTTTGGGTTACACTTAAAGTCTTGAAATCATTCATACCCGAAAGGACGCAGGTACAGTGAAAGGAAAGTGCGTCGGGACGCAGAGCAGTAGGAGGATACCGGCGTGGGGACGCAGGGTAGACGAAGTTCAGGTGCGTCCGGGACGCAGTTCAGTATCTGGAGTTCTGCGTGGGGACGCAGGGCGACCAAGGTTCAGGTGCGTCCTTGAAGCAACAGGACGCGGCGCGATAGTGTCTTCGGGTGCGTCCTTGCAGCAACAGGACGCGGCGCGATAGTGTTTTTGGGTGCGTCCCTGCAGCAACAGGACGCAGTGCAGTTGAAGGAACAGTGCGTGGGCACGCAGCGCAGCAGAAGGATCGCTGCGTGTGGACGCAGGGGAGTAGAAGGTTAACTACGTCTGGTCGCAGGCCACAGAAGGGAAAACTGCGTCTCTGTCTTAAGATGTTCTATTGATTGAATTTCTCTGTTGATAAGGTGTTCTGGGTTAGTTCTGTTATTACTGATCTGATAACTGTAGTGGACTGTAACTGTTATGTACTTGATGATCATTTGATGCTTTATGAAAAGAAGTAGGGGGTTGTAGCTCCCTTCCAGGAGAAGACTGGAAAACGAGAGAGAGTTGTAGCTCTCTGCAGGTTGCAGCCTACGTACTGGTAAAGGACTACACCAGTACAAAATCATTGTAAAAGGAGTATCTAATTTGAAAGAAGATAGAGACATATTGCAGCAGGTGGTTTTCACCCACATTGGGTTTCCACCTTACATCTTGTGTTCTTTGGTGTGACTATCTGTTTTCTTTGTTCATGCTCATTATTTTATGGTACTGACATGCAAAAATAATTCAAAGATCAAATAAGGAAGATTTATTAATTGCTAGATAATAATGATTCACCCCCCCTCTCAGTATTATTTTCAACAAATTGTTCCTGTGATCTACAATGCTACAACACAATTTCACCATTGTTAATCAACTCTCTAATAAAATTATATTTAGCATCAATGTGCTTGGTCCTCTTGTGAAAGATGGAATTATTTTAAGATGCAATTACGGAAGTGTTTTCGCAGAAAATATTTGTCATTCCCTCTTGGTTGTGACGAATATCCCTCAACATCCTTCTCATCCAAACGGCTTCACACGTTGTTACTGTTGCGGCAACACATTCATCTTCTGTTGTTGACAGTGACACTATTGGTTGCTGGAGGCCCATGAAATGGATCTAGAACCCAAATGAAAAACATATCCCGATGTGCTTTTTCTGTCATCGACACTTCCCGCCTAATCACTGTCAGTGTAACCAACTAGCTTGAAATCATTTGTTGCAGCATACAAAATACCATACTCCTTTGTACCATTGACATACCTTAGAATCATTTTCGTTGCTTGACAATGCATCTCCTTGGTTGTCTCCATGAACCTCGACACCAAACTCACTGCATACATTATATCTAGCCTAGTGGTAGTCAAATACATCAAGCTACCTATCATACTTTTGTATAATGCCGAATTGAAATTATTGCTACAATAATCTTTTCTCAACTTCAACGCTATGATAGTTGGAGTTGGTGCGGGCTTGTTGTTCTACATATTAAACCTCTCCAAAATGTTTGTTGCATACTTTGCTTGAGAAATAAAAATTCCATTTCCTATTTGCTTCACTTCTATGCCCAAAAAATATCTTAACAACCCCAACTCAGTCATTTCAAATTCACTCTTCATGACTTCTTTGAAATCAGCGATGAGGAAATCATCACTGCCTGTAAACATCAATTCATCTACATATAAAACAACAATAAGAATATTACTAGTAGAGAGTAGGCTCACTGTCACATTTGTCGAAACCATTTTCTAACAAGTAGGCATCTATTTTGCTATATTGTTGGTGCACTAAGATGACTTTATAAATCGATATTAATCCTACATTAATATGTCAACCTGGGATTCGTGTTTCTATTTCAAGGTTGTAAGTATTGTTTGTGCGATAACAATCCGAATGCAGGTAATTAATCCTAAATCCTAACTAATCATTGCAGAAATAAACAATTGCTTAACAACTCATTAACTCTTAAAAATGCAGAACAATAATTATTCTATGATTTGAAATTGGAAAGATAAATCAATTGCAAACTACTTTCAAACAAAGATCTTAATCCAATATCCTAATGCCAAAAGGAAATCAACCTGAATAATCAAATCCACACATATTAAAGGAAACTACTCAAATCATGCTAATCACAAGGAACATTCAAAGCTAGAAGTAATTGCAGAAAGCATATACAAAGAGGAAACAACAATCATATACAAAACTTACTTTCTGTAAATTATAAAAACGATATTAACCGAGCTATAAGATTTACTCTAACTCAACCTATAGAAGGAACAACAATATAAATCTTGACAGTAAAGCATAAAAATCATAATACAAATGAGCAATAGGTCTTCCAGCGACCGGGCCCAAAGCCTCTAGAAGAAACTACTATAGAAACTCAATATACAAATTTAAGGTCAAACCTCAAGTCTTTCATCAACCGTAAAAAAGGAATTACAAAATCATTTCAACCCTTAAGATTCAATCTGCATTCACAATCTTTCTAGAATTTTACAATGACTACAAAAGTTACTTTTCTTTTCAATTTACTAGCATTATATATCTTCTATGAAATGCAAGCAAAATTAGACTTATCATGATGTTCAGAAGATCCTCAGGATTGATCGGTTGAACAATCAAATTTCCACATCAATCCAAAATTTTGTCTCCTACCTTTAACGTGGTCCACACAGTTGTAACAACAACATCTTCCTTTCTTGGTATTGTTGTCTTATCCAAAAGGAACATCAATTGTCCAATCCAGTCATCCTACGCATAAACAAGCGAAAACTTAACCTTTTAATTCTAAAATAATGTAACTTGTTCAACACTACTTTTTATTTTTTTTTCACGGTCTTACGTTGAGGATGTGCTCAAGAAGAGAGTAAATTCATGAAAACCATATGATTAATCAAGTAAATGAGGAAAAACATACCTTTTTCATGACCCAACATACTCCCCAGCTTACCTTTTTGTATGCCCTCATGCACTAAGGTAATTAAGATGCAACTGAGTTAGAGAATATGCATGATATGTTTCTTTCTTGTAGACCCAAAAACTATTTTTGTTTTTAAGTACTACAAAGGCTTGACCTTCCTGATATTTTGATAGCTCATAATTACAATGATACCCATCAGGAGGATACCAAATAATAGGGATTTTGTAACGACATCCAATCCAAGTAGGACCCTCACTTAGGACAATGTTACCATAACAGGTGAGTCTAGCTACAACTGCCTTAAAGTTTTTGTAACCAAAGGGTTCTTAGTTTCTGACACTATTGGGAGAGGTTGTCCATCTTTGCTTTGCAGCCAGGAGAGATGCTTCTCTAATGTCTTAAAAATATTCCAAACCTAACTTGATAATGTCTGTGTGGATGGGGCCCAAGGTAGACACAACCCCTTCCTTTTCCATAAACCTTTTATGTTGTACCCAAATCTACAGGGGCATTGTAGGTTCACCTCTTACCCAAAGATCCAGTCCACTTTCTCTTCTCTAGAAAGTATCATGAGCCTTAACCCATTTGAGTTGGTTTTTGGTGAAGGAGAGGAAATCCTGGAACTGGACATCCCCGAGGAAGGGGCTAGGATTGGCATCCTTGTCATCTTCCAAGAAAAAGTTGTGCAAATATAATTCACATAGAAAATGTTTTACATCCTCGGTCTGTTTTTGACAACATTTAATAAAATCGGGAGTAGAACTAAACTTCAAAAGGCTGACAAACTCTAATAGCCTTAACTTTTAACAACAAATATCGTTCCAACAGAAAAAGTGCATAGTTTGTAGCAGGCGACCTACAGGCTAGTGCATTTGAATAAATTGTACTTCCTCCACATTCTAACGTTCTACTTTGAGGCGGCATAGGTCTCATCCTCTGTTGTAGCAATTCATTAAATTTTTTCAGTAGCTCCTGGTATTTCTTTAAAGGAACGACTTATTGTTGATATTGTTGTAGTACTTGCTGTAAATCTGCTAGTTTTGTCTTTATTTTTCGAATAATGGCCTCTACTTCTAAAGGGGTATAAGGAGGTATGTTCTCAGTCTGAGGAGTCTTGCTGCCAGTTTCTACCAACTCTGTTTGAATGGTTATTTCCACTATTGAGACGAGAACATAGAGTTATGTTTGAAGATCTGTTTGAACAGTCATTTCCACTGTTGACACAGAAACACAAAGGTTTGTTTGAAGATCTGTATGAGTAGCTATCTCTATTACTTCCACAGAAGAACATAAATATGTTTGAGTTTCTATTGAACTAGTACAAACATCCTTTGTTTGAGTTCCTACTAAACAAAAGCTAATGCTTTCTATTTGTATCCACTCCGGGTTCCTATTGATTTTGACTCTACTTCCTTTTTATAAGCTTTTTGAGAGTCTTTTAGCCATTTCCTAAGCTGCTTGATTTTTCTTTTCAATTTCTCATTTTCCTTATTCATTAGTTCCAACTTGTGATCATCTCTCTTCTTTTTCCTTACTATGGGTTTCTTCACTGGGGAAGAAGGACCAACAATAACATTTTCAAAAATAGGAGCAGTTTCGAAATCGTCAGAGTCACGTTCGAGTAAGACTATGTCTCTTGAATTGGCTTCTAACGCGTCAACATTATCATGGTTTTTTTCAAGTGTGGTTGTATCTGCTTAATTAGCTTTTGTCTCCTCAACATTATCAGGTTTTTGTTCAAGTGAGGCTATATCCCTTAAATTAGCTTCAGGCTCCTAGGTTTCAGCTGCAGAAAAATTTTGTCCTTCCAATTCTTGTGTATCTTTGTCATTTCCAGAAGAGGGTAATGTCTCTGTGTGGTGAGAACTATGAGGAGAAGTAGAAGGGATAGGAGTAGGGACTTGTTCTTGTGAATTCTCAAATTGGCCTATCTCCTCAAAAAGGGTTCCCAAATTTTCCAAGACCCGAGTTGCTTCTTCTTCATAATCCTAAGGAAAATCGACTCGTTGGTTATCAGGGGATTCATGGGTTGATCTCACCTCATCTCTGGCTACATTAATTCTTCTCCATTGGATTATTTCTCAGACCGACTTCGTTTAATAGGAATGGATGTCAAGATAGGGGCTTTCCTTTTTTGTCCCCTTTTTGGGGCTTGTACCTCCGTAGTTTGATGTTCTTCCTTAGGCTAGGCATTTTCAGGGATTCCTTCTAGGGATGGTACATTAGAGCTTATAAAATTGTCCCAGGTTAGCTACAACTGAGTTAGTTCCCTGGTGACTATCAATTTGATCAAACCATGATGACTGACTGTAGCTTGTGGGTTTTTATATTTCCTCACTCTACTAGCAATTTCATGTAATAACGAGTTCAAGAAAAATGGAAAATTGATTACTATATTTTGTTTTAATGCTGCTAACAATTTAAGGTGTCGGGCCCTTACCATGTCATGGTGGTCGTTGCATGTGATGTATTTCTGGATGACCTTTTCTAGTTCGTGCCATGGCTCGCTCAGATATGCAGGATAAATACCTTTTCCTTTCCGAACTAACTCCTCGCCAGGTTCCTTGAATAAGTATACAACTTCGTGGAGTGCCATGTGCGTTTCTACCCATTATATGCTTTCTATAGGGAGGCCTGTGACCTCTGCCAAAATGGGTCCAATTAGTGCTATGGTCCTGCCTTTAACAGTTGTGGTCTCGTTATGTAGATTCTACAAGAATTCCAAAGATATCATCATTAAACCCTTGCATCCGAGCAAGATATTGTGCCCATCCTGCACGTTCTAAGATATATCGGGCTTGCGTGGTGATTTGTAATAGTGTAGGCTCACTGTGAATAAAGGTACCACCCATACTTGCTGTTCCCTGAGAACAATATGCAAACCTGCATGCACTATTGAATCCCACAATTCTCATAATGAAATAGCATACATTAAGCTACATGCAGGAGTATAAGGAATGAAAACTAAATACAGACTCTCAATAATAATATCCTATCATATTGACAGGGATGGAGTCTGTTCGCTAATTTTGTGCTTTCATATCGTCATAATGTATGACCGTCCCCCTTTAATGAGGAAAAGGGATACCATGACCTTTGAAGCATGTCGAAAGGAAAAAAAGGCATGCAGAATCATTAATACAACAAAAAGTCGTCAGAGTAGTCATACAGAAAGAATTAAATGCAATGAATGCACAACCATATGACTAGTCACAGAGGATCATGAGAAATAAAGCATATGAACTATACATCATGAAAAGAGATTTGCCTTTTTGAGTATGTGTGACGAAATCTGATGAAGCACTATTTTAAATTTATTATTTTTGATGTCGGCTGATCAGATAATGCTGACATGGTTCATGTAATATAAATATGATGACCATACTAGTTATTAAGGATATAACCTAAGGACATAGTAAGAGTTTGGCAGCTTCAAAGTATACTTCAATACCATAGGCAGAGCCACTGTTGCCAGCAGGTGTCCATAGTCTCGATAGGGTTGCCTTTTAACCCACAAATAAGCAAGTATCCCTAACTTAAAAAATGATTTCCTTCAAAAAGGACATTGTTCTGGCGTGATGACCAGATAGTAACAATGTCACTCACTAGATCATAACAAAGTGAACAGACCAGCTCGTGATGAGACCTCCTATCCTTTAACATTTTAGTTTCACAAGGTCACTACCCTGGTGTGGTAGCCATAATGGGAATGCTAACTATGTTGCTTTCCTATGATCATGGTAGGTTGGCTCGTGATGAGACCCCCTATCCCTTTTTTGAGAAATATTAGCTTAGTACATTTCCAAATTTATTTTTTCTTTTGTTTCTTCCTTCTTTTTTTCTATTTTTTAGAAGTTAGGGGAGGATCATCAACTCCTTAAGAGTCAGGGATGGTGTAAGGAGTAAAAAAAATGCCAAGAATAAATATGTCTTAGATTCTTTCATCATATTTTTTAAGGAAAGCGCCATTTAAATGTGACTAGTATCGTGCTGATAAATCATGAACAATTTATAAGGTATCTGAAAAATATACATAAGCAGGGATACTCATAGATAGAGCATGTCAGATTTAGAAAAAACATTCCCCAAAAGGCTAAGAATCATGATGATCTAAAGATTACCGCTTTTAAGGATTTAGATCGAACTCATAACCAAAAGGAATAACCAGCATGGAATGATAGTAATGGGAACAAAAATCATTCATGGCGATGGATCATCAATTGTTCTTTTTGTCAAAGGGGACATCAAATGTTTCATTCGAAGAGGGGACAACAAATGCTCTTTGGAAAAGGGAATAAGAATTGTTTCTTCAAGAAGGGAACAACAACTATTTCTTTGAAAAGGGAACAACAATGTTTCTTCGAGAAGGGAATAACAATTGTTTCTTCGAGAAGGAAGCAAAAATTATTTCTTCGAGAATGGAACATCAATTATTTCTTTGGGAAAGTAACAACAACTGTATATTCGAAAAGATAACAACAACTATTTCTTTGAGAAGGGAAAACCAATTTTATTTTCGGAAAGGGAACAACAATAGTTTCTTTGAGAAGGGAACAACAATATTATCTTCAAAAATGGAACAACAATTGTTTCTTTGAGAAGGGAACAACAATTGTATCTTCGAAAATGGAACAACCACTATTTCTTCGAAAAGGGAACAAAATGTGTGATGAAGGAAAAACAATTGTGTTTCAAGGGGAAAAATGATCAATTATAAAACACTGTTTGTATCAAAATTCAAACGTACTAAATAAGAAAAGAAATAAGAACAAAATTTCTCAACCATTTTCAAAGAAAATATGTAGTTTATTTACAATATGAAAGAAAACAATTTTTTTATGGAAATAAAGTTGTCAGGTTACCATCCCCTACAGCTATGACTTTGAGAGTAGGATCATTACCTACCTACTGATAGAAAGAATCCTTTGTGAGTGGCTGGTGATAAAGTCGCAACCGATGTCCATTCACTAGTAAGGGAGCACCAGCCCTATCAATGGTGATTAAATTTATGGTTCCATTATTATGCACTTCTTGAATCTCATAAGGGTCAAGCCACCTTGTCTATAGTTTCCCTGGGAATCCATGAAATATGGAGTCATAGAGGAGTGCCCAATCACCTTTCTGAAATGATTTATTTTTTATAAGCATATCATGCCACTTGGCCCTCTATTGTTGAATAATTGATGTACGATACAGGGCAAGTAAGAATGCTTCATCTAGTTCATTTAATTGTTGAAGTTGTTGTGTTTGGGCTTTTTTCAGATTCGGTCCAACTTCCTGGGCTGTCCTAAGAGACTTTATCTCAAACTCTACTAGGAAGATCAGTTCTTTGCCAAAAACAAGATGGTAAGGGGAGTATCCAGTAGTATTGCGCCATGTTGTGCGATAGGCCCACAAGGCCTCTTGAATTTTAGCGGCCCAGTTCCGTCGATTTGTCGAGACTGTCTTAGTCAAGATTTCTTCTAGGACTTCGTTGGTGCTCTCTACCTTACCATTTTCCCGTGGATGATATGGAGAGGTAACTCGATGTTTGACATGATGATTTCGCAGGGTAGTAAAATTCTTATGTCCTATAAACTGCGATCTTTCGCCGGTTATTACCTCATATGTGTGTAAAAATATATAGGAGCAGACGAGCAATAGGATACAGGATGGGTAAAGTGCTCTTGCAAGGAGGGATCGATCATCGCCATCAGATAAATATCATGAAAGCTGATGGATTGGTGATGATGCTATGAGTCCTGTTTGTGTCAAGAAAATACTCATCGATTTTCCAAATCATGAGATATTCGATGTACCCGTTGGTCCTCCACTTGGGATGCGCAGTTTACCTCAACCTCTTCCTAAGAGGGCAGGGCTTGTACATTGGCATCTCTATTATCTCCTACCTTTGTTACTTCCAGAGGATGAACTCATCGATTACAACATAAATTTATTGAATAGAGGGCACTTTGCAAGAGTTTCTTCTTATGACAACATTCAAAGCTCATGTAGTTCCAGTTTGCGGTCAAAGTCTTATGCAGACAGAAATAGAGATTCAATAAAACAAGGAGTTGATGATGTGGTTAATAAGATTAACAAAGGCAGCATCAAGATCTTTTCTTCTTCCAAATCAACAAACGGATCAACGACAATGTGTGTGAAGGCTCGAGTTAGAAAAGAAGAGCTTACTTCTCTTCTTTCAACCAATGATCTTAATATGGTGATGGAAAATGTATTCGTGCATTCTGTGACTAGGCAATGGGCCTTGTTGCGGTGGAAGCCCAGTCTGGATACCATCACCTAACCCCAAAGTCTGCTTGGAGTTTTATAAACATCTTGAGAGGAGCCTGGGCGTTGAAATAGTGTGCAACATAACTTGTATATACGTAGTGAGCATACTATTGCTTAAATGGATTTGCTTGTATTTAGTTGTCAGATGAATATTGTGCAAATGAAGTTCAATGTTGTAAAGATTATTTCCATAGGGGACACATCTACCAATAGTGTCGGTTGTGATAGACAATTGGAAACAGTGGCTATTTGACACAAGTCAAAGATACGTTTGCTGTAGAAGCAGTTTTTCAGGGAAATAATTTTTGTTTCGAAATTTGTTTGAAGTATTTTACATGTTTGCTTTTGTTAAACTTTATACATTATTTCATTTTTTGGTTTGTCATGGTTTATGAGTATTAAATTTTATATTATTTTGAATGTTTTGATTTTTAAGTTTATTATAAAAAATTATTAAAAATGTAATTCGAAATTATTAGAATTAATAATTTTAATTAGAAATAAAATTAAAGTTTTAAATTACTATCGTTGATCCGGATTTAAACAGGAACGCAACAAATTACAGAGATAACCATAAACAGAGATATGCAGCGGAAATAATACTTCATTTCAATAATGTAAAATACTGAAATATGCTTACAAACAGTAATGGAAATAAACTAGCTAGGGCGATGGTAGCTTATCTCTGAGAAGAGATGTGGTGGCTACATGCCTTTGAACTGTATTACAATGAGGCTCGAAGGCCTATTTTTTTTTGAGAAACAATGGAAAACCATTCACATTCCAAAACCTAACCCTAGAAGATGAAACGCCAAATTGTGGACCTCGTTTTTGGGTAAGTTGGTACATCAACTTCCCGGGGTCGCGAATTGGTCGTATTATCTCCGTTTGATGTGCATGATAGCCCGTTGGAAAGATCTCTCCGAGGACTACGATGAAAAAAACGATTTTTTGATAGAAAAATCATTGGTGGTAGATTTCCCAAACAACGTCGTTTATGGCCTCAAAACAGCTCTGGAAGTTTAGGACCCGAAAAACTGCTAAAAATAGTAAACTGTGCTACAATTTAGGAAACTGAAAATACTGAAAGAGACAGTTGTGGGGGTCCAAATGGGATAGGTGGGTGGCCACCAACATCCACCTGGATCATTCCTCCCTCCTTAGGAAGCAATGGTCCCCATTGCGTTGAGTTCCTCCCTAAGATGAGGAAGCTTTTGCTGAGCTGGATCTCTAGTGAGCTGTTCTACAATCTCTGATGTGTCCAGAAATGGTGGGAAGCATGGTTGATGACGGTCCACATTGATCACTTGGTGCAAGTGAAGGGATGGAGGAATGTTGTGCTTCAAAGCATTGTTGCCCATAGCCTTGGTACTGGTGTAAGGACCATGTTGGAGTGGTCTGAGCTTCTGATGGGTTTTGGTAAGGCATTCTTTCTGTCGATGCAACCAAACTTTGTTGCCCACCTGAGACTTGTGTGGTACCCCTATGGGTGAGGAGAAGTTGTTCCTATGTTTTGTCATGACCGTATCCCTTTGCTGCTGCTGCATGGAGGAACCCTTCGCAGGGGTCATGGATGTAGCAACGATCTTCCCCTTACTTTGGGAGTGAATCAGATAGAAAATGAATTTCCTAGTCTGGGAGATGAGCTTGCTGCCTTTCTTGGCAGTGATCAAAGAGGTGGCGGTAGGTGGGGCTACCTCCGGTATCCTGTATAATGAATTATCCAAAGAAATAATGACAGTGCGAGGCCTTGACTCATACACAGCATGTCACCTCCACAAGTATGGCTGGCCTAATAGTACATCGCAAACATCCAGAGGTGTAACATCACACAATACCTCGTCCGTGAAGGGCTTGACGCTGTAGGGAAGGCGACACTGTTGGCGAAATTTGAGATCTCGTCCTTTGTGAAGCTACCCGATACTATATGACTTCGGGTGTGGTGTAATCGGTAGGCCCAACTGCTTCACGACCTCTGCTAAAATGAGGTTATTTTGGCTGCCACTATCGACAATGAATTGCAGCGGCGAACCCTTCACCCACATCTATGAGTGGAAAAGACGTTCCCCCTCCTCTGGATCTTCGGGCTCATTTTTCTGGATCTTGGCGGTGGCAACAGTGGCGCTGGGCTCCGCATCAATGATCTGCTTCCCTTTGCCATTCCCCTTGTCAGGTTCTGGCTCAGGGTCGGAACATGCATCTGATTCGGAAGCCTTCAACTCGGCCACCAGCGACTGCTTGGTCCGACACTCACTTGTGTTATGAGTGGGACTCTTGTGGAACTCACACCACTTTCTTGTGTCCTTTTTCGGCTTCGTGGTGTTGTTCTTTTCTTGCGGCTTCGAGGGGTTGTCTTGGGTCACCTCACCCTAGCTTTGTCCTTTGGGCTTCAGATTTGCAGATCCAAAGTCTCGCTTCTTCTGTTTGAACTTTTGCTCGATTTTGACAGTTTATCGGTATGCTGTGTCGAGTGAGGAGATGTTCAAGAACTCCATCTCTTCCTGGATGTATCTGTGTAGGCAGCCGCGGTATTTGAGTACCAGATGCAGCTCAGAATCTTTGATACCCAATTGTGTGCGAAGGGTATGAAAAATGTTTGTGAACTCCGGAACATCTTGGTCTCGTCCCTGCCACAGTGTGGTCCATTTGATGTATTTGTCCTCATAACTTTTGACAGGGTAGTACTGCTCCTTGATGGCATCTCGGAAGTCATTCCAAGTGGGTGCGGCTGAAAACAGTGAGCCTGTACTTTCATCCTTCTACTCGCAGTAGGTTTCCCACCAGTCCTTGACGTGGGGGGCTACTTTGAGAAGAGCGAAAACAATCTTTTCCTGACTTGAAAATTCATGAACAGAAAAATACCCATCTAGCAGATTTAACCATTTATCTACGGCATCTGCGTCTATTTGACCCTCGAAGATGGGGATTTCAAAATTAACTTGTACCTTAAACGGTGTGGCGTTCCCAGAGTAGCTGTTGGAAGCCGATGTGTCACCTCTGGGTAGCCACTGAAGGATCTGCGCAAAGCTATCCATCATCGCATTCCTTTGCCGCTCGAGGGCTTCTTTGAGCAAGATTTTGATAGGATCTCCTACCCCCTCATTTTTCTTCTCATCCGCCATGGGAGGTCGTTGAGATTTGCGAGGCTGGTCTTGCAAAGGTTCGACCAGTTCAAGCCCTAACTCCTTATATCCCAACCTCGTTGGGGACATGCAAAGAAAAAACAGAGAAAAAAGTAGACCACTCTGATACCACTGATCCAGATTTAAACAGGAACGCAAAAAATTACAAAGATAACCATAAACACAGATATGCAGCGGAAATAATACTTCATTTCATTAATGTAAAATACTGAAATATGCTTACAAACAGTAATGGAAATAAACTAGCTAGGGCGATGGTAGCTTATCTCTGAGAAGAGATGTGGTGGCTACATGCCTTTGAACTGTGTTACAATGAGGCTCAAAGGCCTATTTATTGTTGAGAAACAATGGAAAACCCTTCACATTCCAAAACCTAACCCTAGAAGATGAAACGCCAAATTGTGGGCCTCGTTTTTGGGTAAGTTGGTACATCAACTTCCCGGGGTTGCGAATTGGTCGTATTATCTCCATTTGACGTGCATGATAGCCCGTTGGAAAGATCTCTCCTAGGACTACGACGGAAAAGACAATTTTTTGACAGAAAAATCGTTGGCGGTAGATTTCCCAAAAAACGACGTTGTTTAGGGCCTCAAAACGGCTCTGGAAGTTTAGGACCCGAAAAATTGCTAAAAATAGTAAACTGTGCTACAATTTAGGAAACTGAAAATACTGAAAGAGACAGTTGTGGGGGTCCAAATGGGATAGGTGTGTGGCCACCAACATCCACCTAGATCAATCGTTGCTGCAGACAGAGACCCCTTTCATTCGATCAAGTTGGAAAGCATATCCCGAAAATCCATGGTGAAACCAAAGCATGTTGGTTTGCATTCGAACACCCCAAAAAATGGGTTCTGTGTATTCACATAACATGTAAAAAGAGGAAATCCACCTCACTCGCAAATTAAATATGAAATGTATTAATGGAGTGACAGTTCAACCAAACCTCCTTAGATTAGGAGTTTGTTCCTGATTTCTAGGGCGTTGTTTCAACTTCCCTAATCTTGTGCAAATTATATATTTCTCATGTCATGATCGTAATGGCAGAGTGAGCTCTGCAGAGGAAGTCTCCAAGTGGTGTTCCACACATGTGACCTTCTCAGATTTAATTCAATAAATTTGATTCTTTTGTTTGTAACATGGTATCAGAGCTAGAGGGCTGAGGACTGTCTGTAATCCTGAATGGACGAGTTATAGTGAAGGTTGGGAGGAAGATCTCCATGCCTGAAAGGCAGATTTTGGAAGCGAGTTTTTTAAAAGTAATTGAGTGGCAATCAACAAGGGATCCAATGCTTTAGTCGTGTCAATACAGTCTTGCCTTATGCATTTTTTATTTTCTTGCCGAAATGCCAAGTTTGCAGTCACTAAGCGCCAAGTCTGCCATGTGAGGAGGCCGCCATTTTTTGGCGCTTCTTGGTCTATGGATGATCTGTGCCATGCGAGAAGAGGATGCAGGTTTCATCTTCGAATTCGGCTCTGTTGCTACCATAAATTTGCAGGAGGCCACAAGAGGTCGGAGGGCATCGGGACTACCGTGGAGGAGGTCGGCACTACCGTGGAGGAAGCCGCAAGTGGGCACAGATTGACTAAGTCTTTTTGTTGCGAACAAATGTTGAGGAGTCAATACAACAACAGTCTTTTTTACTACGATTGAATCCTCTGCGACTCTGGTGAGTTGGCAGGTGAGGTGAGTTGGCTAAACATAGAGAGTCAGTTAACTGAGTGATTGAGTTGTTGAGTGTTTGAGTGTTGAGTCAAGTCGAGTTAAGTAATAGACGACTTTGAATGTGTGATTACATGTGGTTGCATGTTAAGATATTTTAGGCAATTAGCTAATTGGGAAATGTTTAAATACCCTTCACCGGGTTCATTGTAATCATCATGTTTTGTGTGATCAATAGAAGAGCAACATCTCATGTTTTGTGTTAATTCATGATTTGTCTCCTCCGCCTTTCTAACAAATTGATATCAGAGCGAGGTTACAAAGAGATACAAAGAACAGATTTGTAGTAATTTGTGTGAGAGGACAGAAATTCATATTTTTTGGTTAACAGTGATTATGTGATGCCGTTTTGCATGCACGCAGATTCCATCTGTGATTGGAAATGTTAGAGGAGTAACGTAGCAGTTCATTAATGTCGAAGGAGTAAGATAGCCTACAGCCATAGCTTGCAGAGCCATCATATGTGAATGATTGTTTTTAATAGATCGAGGGCCGAAAGTCCAAGTCGCTAAACTCGTTCGCAAATCGGTGAGTTGTTCGCAAATTAAAGACATCCCCAGTTTTGGTTGCCACTATAGCCTCCGTTCTTCGGAGTGGAATTCGTAAGTTGAAAAATAGTCAACCCAACTCAAAGTGAAGAAAAAAATTTCAAAAAAAAAGTGCACAACAATTCACGCGGCCAAGTAACGAGGTAATATAACATTGTTAAGTTTTTCAAAACGTGAAGTGTTTTATGAGACCTTTTTAAAAAAAGTGTGAATGTGACCTTTTTAATTAAAGTTTTATAAAAGTGTTTTTTGTTTTTATATAGAAAAGAATTTTTTTGTATAAAAATAAATAAATTAGGTTTTCATTGAAAATCTTTGTGAAGCTTATAAAAGGATAATCTTTTGGGTTTTTTTAAGAGAAATGCTTTTAGAGAAAGATGGCTTTCTCAAATTTCCAGCCCCAGTTCCCACCATTTACAAGGAAATATTATGATGTGTGGGCCATTAAGATGGTGGCCAAGTTGGAGGCACATGATGTTTGGGATTATGCTCAGTTTCAATTTTTAGAACCGAGGAATAAAGCAGAAGAACACGCTCATAGTAATACAAAGAGGGAAAAATGGAAGAAAGACAAGAAGAAGAATGCACAAGCGTAGCGGCTTATCTAGCAGGGAGTGGACCGAGCAGTGTTCCAGAAGATTATGATCACGTCTTCAGCAAAAGTAGCCTGGGATACTTTGGTGAAAAACTATATAGGTATGGCAAAATTCAATATTGTTAAGTTGTAGAATACTAGGAGAGATTTTGAAAGTCTCTAGATGAAGGAGACAGAGGACATTGATTCTTTCATGAATCGGGTCATAACTGTCATAAATCATTTAAATATTTATGGTGAAGATATAAAATATCAAAGAGTGGTTGAGCAGGTCCTCTGATATTTGTCTACCAAATTTGATATTGTGGTAGCAGCCATAGAAGAAGCCAAGGATTTGGCATCATTGACAGTTGATGAGCTGATGGGATCACTTCTATCGCATGAGGAAATGATAGACAAAAATAAGGATTCCACTTTAGAGACTGCTTTCAAAAGTCAGGTTTCTATTTCAAGAGATAGAGGTCGAGGCATAAGTAGATCGAGAGTCAGAGGACAAAGTGGAAGATATGGTGGTCAGAAAGATGGCCGAGAAGAGCATGAACATGCAAGTGGAAGAAACTACAAAAGCTTCAACAATAATCAAAGAGTCGACAAATCAAAGGTGAGATGTTATTATTGCAATAAATTTGGCCACTATGTTCATGGTTGTAGGAAGAAGGTAACTGATCAAGGTAACCAGAGAGCTAATGTCACTACAGAGAGTAATAACTCCATGTTCCTAGCTTTACATACCATCCATGAACCTTCTTCTAGTGTGTAGCTGTTAGAAAGTGGTTGCAGTAACCACATGACAGGAAACAAGGATTTGGTTGCAAATTTTGATCAATATGTGAAAATAGAGGTAAAGTTGGGGACTAACAAGACTGTGGAAGTAGATGAAAAAGGAGTGGTCAACATTATCATGAAGCAGGGGGAGCCAAAGACAATCTCAGAGGTATATTATGTTCCTAGTCTCAAACATAATTTGTTAAGTGTTGGTCAATTGACACAGAAAGGATACAGAGTTATCTTTCAAGGTCAAGAATGTGTTATATATGACAAGTCCCAAAGAAAGCAGCTGATAGCAAAGGTACAGATGAAAAGGAACATACTCTTTCTTCTAATTTTGAATTACAGTTGTCAGGTGAGTTCTTTTACAGTTACATGTTCTGATGATTATTGGTTATGACACTTTCTATTTGGACACTTGCACTTTTCTAGTTTAAGATTGTTGCATCAGAAATAGATGGTTAGAGTATTACATCCCATCAAAGAACCTGCTAGTACTTGTGGGTGTTGCATCTTGGAAAAGCAACAACGTGAAAGTTTTCCAAAGGGAGTTGCATACAGAGCAAAGAAACCTATTGAGCTAGTGCATACAGACTTGTGTGGACCTACGCGGACATAGTTGATTGGTGGAAGTTGTTACTTCCTCACTTTCATTGATGACTGCAACAGAAAGAGTTGGGCTTACTTCTTGAGGAAGAAGTTTGAAACTTTTGCAAAGTTCAAAGAATTCAAAGCCTTAGTAGAGAACCAAAGTTATTGACAGATCAAGGTATTGAGGTTAGATCGTGGTGGAGAATATGACTCAAAGGCATTCCATGATCACTGCAAACAACATGGGATCAGAAGATAGTTTACAACCAGGTACACACAATAGCATAATGGTGTAGCAGAGAGAAAGAATAGGACAATTATGAACATGGTAATAAGAATGTTGAAAGGCAGAAACTTACCTAACGAGTATTGGGAAGAAGCAGTTGCATGTGTTATTTATGTGATCAATAGATATCCTACAAAGAGTGTAATGAACAAAGTACCAGAACAAGCAAGGTCAGGTATGTATTGCATCGCATCTCATCTCAAAGTATTTGGATGTGTAGCTTATGCACATGTGCCTAAGCAACAAAGAGGCAAATTGGATGATAAAAGTGAAAAATGCATATTCACTGGTTATAGTGAGAAATCAAAAGCTTACAAATTGTATAACCCTGTCACAGAGAAGACCATAATTAGTAGAGATGTTGTGTTCAAGGAACAAGAGTCATGCAATGGAACTATAGACAAAATAGTTGATGCACAAGTGCCATTGATGGAAGAAGATGATGTAGCAAAAAAGGAGCAGCAAGAATCACAAGTAAAGACACCAAACAGAGACACACCAACAAGGGATCCAAGATTTTCAGAGCATCATGGATCCTCAAGCAGATCAACAGATCAAGATTCTACCAGCAATCAATTAGGTGACGAATCAAGCAATGGTAAGAGAAAGATGAGAAGTTTGAAGGATATTTATGATGATTTGGATCTTATTTCAAATTTTGCATTGTTTTCATTCCAAACTTCTTTGTTTGAAGAAGCAATCAAAGATGAAAATTGGGTGAAAGCCATGGATGAAGAAATTGAAGCTATTGAAAAGAATGATACATGGGATTTGGTTGATTTGTCAAAGGATAAAAATCTCATTGGTGTGAAGTGGGTGTACAAGACGAAGTTGAATGAAAAAGGTGATATTGACAAATTTAAAGCAAGACTTGTAGCAAAATCATTCTCGCAGCAATCGGGAATAGACTTTGGAGAAACGTTTGTTGTGGTAGCCAGATTGGATATTGTAAAAGAAGTTCTAGCCACAACAGCTCAGAACACGTGGAAAGTATATCAAATGGATGTGAAATTAGCCTTCTTGAATGGAATTCTAGAATAAGAAATTTATGTGCAGCAACGTCCAAGATATGAAGTTGAGAGTAATGAAGAGAAAGTTTACAAGTTAAAGAAAGCTCTCTATGGACTGAAGGAAGCACCTAGAGCTTGGTATAGAAAAATCCACAGCCACATGATTAAGAATGGATTTTGAAGAAGCAACATTGAGCCTAACTTATACACAAAGGTAAATGAGCATGGAGAGATTTTGATTGTTTGCTTATATGTTGATGACATGATTTTTACAAGTGATTTTGACATAGATGAATTTAAATCAGCCATGATGAAAGAATTTGAGATGACAGATATTGGTCTCATGAAATATTTTCTTGGCATATTAGTTGAGCAATGTGAGAAAGGAATTTTTATTTGTCAAAATAAATATCCAAAGATTTATTGAAAAGATTCAAGATGGGAAATTGAAAACCTATCCTTACACCAGTTGCAACAGGTGCAAAGTTACACAAGGATGATGAAGGATCAGATGTCAATCCAACTTTATTCAAAATATTGGTTGGTAGCCTCATGTATCTCACAACTACAAGACCAGATATCATGAAAGGAGTGAGTTTGATTTCCAGATTTTTGGAGACTCCAAAAGACACACATTGGAGTGTAGGAAAAATAAATATGAGATACATAGCAGGATCTAGAGATTGTGGCATTATGTATGCAAACACAAAAAATAAGGATTTGATTGGATACACATATAGAGATTTTTCATGCAGTTTGGATGATAGGAAGAGTACTTATGGTTTTGTGTTCCACCTTGGTTCAGGTGTGATTTCATGGGCATCTAAGAAGCAACCCATTGTTACACTTTCGTCAGTAGAAGCAGAATATGTAGCAGCAACATCAGTAGCATGTCAAGAAGTGTGGTTAAGAAGAGTATTTGATGGACTCAAGCGGAAACAACAAGGATCAACAAAAATATATTGTGACAACACCTCAACGATTGCATTATGCAAGAATAGTGTGTTTCATCAAAAGAGCAAAAATATTGATACTAGATATCACTTTATTAGAGAACTTGTGAGCAATGGAGAAGTTCACTTAAAGCCTTGCAAATCTAGTGATCAATTGGCTAATAGATTTACTAAGTCATTAGCACAAGATGTGCTTGAGTTTCATAGAAGAGACTTGGGTGTTGTAAGCCTAGCTGAGACATAGATTAGCAGGCATGTTTGATTTTTCATGAATCATGTTTTAGATTAGCAGTCGTAATTAAAGGGGAGTGTTAAAATAAGATAATTACTCCTGCATGAGGAGTTGGATAAACATAGAGAGTCAGTTAACTGAGTGATTGAGTGGTTGAGTGTTTGAGTGATGAGTCAAGTCGATTTAAGTAATATATGACTTTGAGCGTGTGATTGCATGTGGTTACATGTTAAGATATTTTAGGCAATTAGCTAGTTGGAAAAGGTTTAAATACCCTTCTCCAGGCTCATTGTAATCATCATGTTTTGTGTGATCAATAGAAGAGCAACAACTCGTGTTTTGTGTGAATTCATGCTTTGTCTCCTCCGCCTTTCCAACATCTGTTTATTCATGTAACACGTAAAAAGAGGCAATCCACCTCGCTCATAGATTAATGATGAAATGTATTAATGGAGTGATGGTTCAACCAAACCTTGAATTAGGATTTTGTTCCTGATTTCTAGTGTGTTGTTTCAACTTCCCTAATTGTGTGTGAATTATATATTTCTCATGTAATGATTGTAATGGTAGAGCGAGCTCTGCAAAGACAGTCTCCAGGTGGTGTTCCACACCTGTGAGCTACTCAGGTTTAATTCACTAAATTTGATTCTTTTGTTTTCAACATGGTATCAGAGCTACAAGGCCGAGGATTGCCTATAACCCTGACTGGAGGAGTTATAGTGAAGGCTGGGAGGAAGATCTCTATGCTTGGGAGGTAGATCTGGGAAGTGAGTTTTTTAAAAGAAATTGAGCACCAATCAACATGGGATCCAACGCCGTAGTCGCGTCGATACAGTCTTACCTTATGCATTTTTTATTTTCTCATCGACGCGCCAAGTCTGTAGTCGCTAACCACCGAGTCTGCCATGTGAGGAGACCCCCATTTTCTGGCGCTTCTTGGTCTGTGGAGGATCTGTGTTGTGTGAGAAGAGGATGCAAGTTTCATCTTTGAGTTTGGCTCCGCTACTACTGTAAATTCGCAGGAGGCTGCAGGAAGCCGGAGGGCGCCGGGACTACCATGGAGGAGGGCAGCACTATCGTCGAGGAAGCCGCAAGAGGCCACAGATTGACTAAGTATTTTTGTTGCGAACAAATGTTGACGAGTCAATACACCAACAATTTTTTTGGCTGCAATTGAACCCTCTGCATGATCTAAGTCGATGTTGGTGGCCACCCACCTATCCCACTTGGACACCCACTATTGTCTCTGTCAGTTTTTCAGTTTCCTTATTTGTAGCAAAATTTACTATTTTTAGCAGTTTTTCGGGTCCTGAACTTCCGGAGCCGTTTTGAGGCCCTAAACGAAGTTTTTGGGAAATCTGGGAGCAACATGGGTCCATGGACCGATGTTTCTCTTCCCAAAGTTGTAGTGCTTAGATAGATATTTCTAATGAACTATTGTACGCATCAAGCAAAGATCGAGTGCCAAAGTTACGACCCCGAGAAGTTGATGTAACAATTTACCCAAAACAGGGCCCACAATTTGGTGTTTCATCTCCTAGGGTTAGTTTTTCGGATGTTTAGGGTTTTCCATTGTTTCTCAACAATAAATAGGCCTTCAAGCCTCATTCTAACACATTTCAGAGGCATGTAACCGCCACATATCTTCTCAGAGATAAGCTACCATCGCCCTAGCTGGTTTATTTCCATTTCTGTTTGTAAGCATATTTCAGTATTTTACATTAATGAAATTAAGTATTATTTCCACTGCATCTCCGCATTTATGGTTATATCTGTAATTTGTTGCATTCCTATTTAAATCTGGATCAATGGTATCATAGCGGTTTGTTTTTCTTTGCATGTCCCTAACGAGGTTAGATATAAGGAGTTAGGGCTTGAACTGGTTGAACCTTTGTAAGACTAGCCTCGCAAATCCTAATGACCTACCATGGTAGATGAAAAGAAAGACGAGGGAGCAGGAGATCCTATCAAAATCTTGCTCAAAGAAGCCCTCTAGTGACAAAGGAATGTGATGACGGAAAACTTTGCTCAGATCCTTCAGCTGCTACCTACGGGAGACGCATCGGCTTCCAACAGCTAATCTGGAAACACCACACCCTTTAAGGTACAAGTTAATTTCGAAATCCCCATATTCAAGGGTCAGAGAGACGTAGATGCCGTAGATAAATGGTTAAATCTGCTAGATGGGTGTTTTCAATTCATGATTTTTCTAGCCAGGAAAAGATTATTTTCACTCTTCTCAAAGTAACCTCCCACGTCAAGGACTGGTTGGAAACCTACTGCGAGCAGAAGGATGAAAGTATATGCTCACTATTTTTAGCCGCACCGACTTGGAATTCATTCTGGGATGCCATCAAGGAGTAGTACTAGCCGGTCAATAGCTATGAGGACGAATATATAAAGTGGACCACGCTGCGACAGGGAAGGGACCAAGATGTGCCGGAGTTCACAAACATTTTTCATACCCTTTGCACATAGTTGGGTATCAAGAATTCTGAGCTGCATTTGGTACTCAAATACTACAGCTTCCTACACAGGTACATCTAGGACAAGATGGAGTTCCTGAACATCTCCTCCCTATGCATGACATATCAATACGCCGTCAAGATCGAGCAGAAGTTGAAATAGAAGAAGCGAGACTTTGGATCTGCGAATCTGAAGTAAGGGAATGGCTTCCCCAAATCGCAAAACTAAGTACAAAGCTAAGACAGGGCAACCCAAGACAACTCGTCAAAGCCACAAGAAAAGAACAACACCACGAAGTCAAAGAAGGACATAGGAAAGTGGTGTGAGTTCCATAAGAGCCCCACTCACAACACAGGTGAGTGTCGGACCAGGTAGTTGTTTTTGGCCGAGTTGAAGGCTTCATAATCAGATACATGTTCTGACCCTGAGTTAGAACCTGACAAGGGGAATGGCAAATGGAAGCAGATCATTGATGCAGAGCCCAATGCCACTTTACCACTGCGAAGATCCAAAAGAATGAGCCCGAAGATCTAGAGGAGGGGGAGCATCTTTTCCACTCATAGATGTGGGTGAAGGGTTCGCCACTACAATTCATTGTTGACAGTGGCAGTCAAAAGAACCTCATTTCAGCAGAGGTCATGAAGTGGTTGGGCCAACTTACTACACCACACCCGCAGTCATACAGTATTGGGTGGCTTCACCAAGGACAAGATCTCCGAGTTCACCAGCAATGCCACCTTCCCTACGCCATCAAGCCCTTCACAAATGAGGTATTGTGTGATGTTGCACCTGATGATGTTTGTGATGTACTATTAGGCCAACCATACTATTAGCCCTGCTACATATCTCTAATTTCTAAGGGCCGAAAGTGAGCTTGGTCCATGGTCACACCCAAGAGAGACTCATAATGGTTACTTTCTCCTTCCCTCACACCGCTCATTTTCCTTTCATCGGTCCTATCACAATCGCATCCATGTGTGTATCAAAGATCGCACTTCTCGGCTTCTGCCATTGCAATCCAATCGCAATCGCACGTCGCCATATGTAAAGGCACAAGATCCAAAACCTGATTCGACGACTCCCGTGGCGCCCGATAGAGTGATTCGCCCGATCATCCCTCCGTCGTCCGATAAGCTCCGCCAAGATCCAATGGCCCACACTCATTCCGCTCTCGCTTCTTCTAATATCCTTCGCTGGGCCATCTCCACCGTCTATCCTCTCGATCCGATGGCCGACCTCTCTCCCTCATCCAGCTCGTCCATCCGCCACACAGTCCATGTCTCTTGACCATTCCATGCTCCCGAAGGATGAAGGTGACCAGTCTACCAGTACCAGGTGCATTTCCTCCTCAACAACCGCATTCAACAGACAGTATGGCCAAGAAGGAAAAGGACAGAGCTCGAGTAGGTAACCGCATTTAACAGTTATGGGAGTTCGTCCCATACGACACTCCAACCACCTGAGAAGACAACAGAGCACCCGAGAAGGTCAAATTCATCCACGACAGCAAGCAATTGCACTCAGACTCCATCAGGCAGTTAAAGCGGTTGGTGGTTAATTATGACCCCTCCATACTTAGAATGGCCGAGTTCCTTTGTAATGAAACTCTATATATATCCAAAAAGGAGATGTAATCAGGGATTATGGTTGTTGTTTTGATGTAAGGTTCAACTTCTGGAGACTGTAACTGCTTTGATACTTGCAGCGTCTCGTCGGCATTTTCAGCTAATACAAGCTTCTTTTGCTGTTAATTGCTCACTTTCCACCTCTTTTCTGTTCTAGGTTGTGCTTGATTTGCATTTTTTCTTGAACTCTTGATGTGTAGCATCAGATGAGCTGTCATCCTACCTCTGTGTTATAATCTTGTATGTATCAGTGAATGTATGGATCAGGTTTCTTTTCACTTAGTGACAGAGAGTTGTCATCCTGTTTGTGCACTAGGGAATTAGATTTGCAGACCTTTTTACTGGTTGCAGCCGGCCATCACAGGGTCCTGTGCATCTGCTAGTGTGGTCAGTATTCTCCATATTCACCCAATCCTTAAAACTGTGAGTAATTGGTGGTCTAAAGCCTTGTAGTCTGGGGGTGTTCACGCATGTCTGGAGTCAAGCAAAGTAGGAGTGGTTATCTAGCTTGAATATGCATCATTCCTTCCATTCATCCATTTCCAACATCAAGTTGAGTTTGTGATGTCCCGAGCATCTCCGAGCTACAACCTAGGAGAGTTTCTTGGGGTGATAACATCGATTAGCACCGTTGCCGAGGAGAGGAGATTGAAGCTCAGCTTCCTTGGGAGAATGACACAGTTCCATGCTTTGATGATAGACAAAATCTGGACACATTTCTGGTTGTAATCATCTATCTGGCGACTCTACTGGAGAACCTACTTGGTGGCGACTCCACATTTCAGTTCTAGCTCAGTTTGTGAGGCATACCGGGAGAAATCCTTAGAAATCACCAGCTGACCCAGTTCCTGACCCTGAGAAGATTGCTAAGCAAAGGAAAACATCACAAAAAAGAGCATCAGGATCAAGTAAGCCTAAGAAAACCTATGCATCTCTGAAAGATAAGGTTATAGCTGAGGATATACAGTTTGAAGATTTTGAGCCTAGCATTGTTAGTAAAGAAATACCTTCAGAGATTCATACAGTTCCTTGTTCAGTTAGTTCCCCTTGGGATCTCAGTCCGAAGAAAGCCTCCCATACGGTCCATCACTTTCCTTCAGTTCTATCATCTATTTCATTGCTTCCTACCATTCAGTCTACCAGTATCCTTCCACCTATCCCTGTCATGGCAGGCCAGCAAGCTCCCACGAAGATGGAAATAATTATAACTGCTAGGTATGGAACCTTGGTCTTGCATGTTCCTTTGAATGCTATGCCTGCAGGAGAATATCAGAAATATATGCCCAAATTTACTGGTATAGAGGGAGTAACAGCTGAAGAACACCTTGAGTCTTTCTATAGTTATGCTGATAACTTAGATATTAGTGAAGATGATGTGTGGATGAGAGTGTTTGTTCAGAGCCTTGATGGAGAGGCTAGGAAGTGGTTCAGAGAACTACCCCATAGGTCCATAACAGACATTGAGGCATTGGATGATGCATTCCTAAAGCAATGGGGAGATAAGAAGGACCTGCTCTACTACCATACAGAGTTTGGAAACCTAAAGAGGGAAAATGGGGAATCATGGGCTGATTTTAATAAAATATTTAACCGTATGTATAGTAAGATACCAGCTGAAGTAAAACCTACCCCCACCTCTGCGAAACTCACTTATGCCAATGCTTTTGACTCAAATTTCTACCTGCTTTTGAGATAAAGAAGATGTGCCACTCTAGCTGATATGCAGGATGCAACACTGGAGGTGGAATCAAATATCATGGCTGAAGAAAAGCTTAAAACACATGCTGATAGAAGAAGGCAGAGAGGTGAGGCTTCTTCTTCCTCTGTTTCATCTTCAAAACCCAAGTTAGATAAAATGACTAAGATGATAGAGTCATTAGCTGCTGAGATATCTAAGCTGAAAGTTGAGCAGAGTTCTGGGAGAGCAGGGTTTCAAAACACATTTTCTCCAAAAAATCCAAATCCATTCAGAAGAGAAAATGAACAGTTACAGATTATTCAAAGGGGTAAAGAAGCAAATGAAGAACAAAAAGTTAAGGCCCCTTTCCAAAATTTAGTCATGGAGGAGGAGCAGTTTGAAGAGAAGGATGAAATTCGTTGCATGGAAGATAAAGGTAGTGCTACCTTTTTGACATTGGCTACATATGAAGAATCATTACTGCGGGACCAAACCAGTCAAGAGTGGGACAGAGAATCTGTTCTATAGACTGGTGAATAGCAAATTAATAATCTGAGGTCAAAAGCAAACAATGTCAAGGAGAGTCTTGCCCAAAAAGCTGTTGTCTAGACAGAGTCACAGAGTATCAAACAAAAAAGACCACCAGCTGAGCCAGTCATCCTCAAAGCACTAGCTCAAGAGGTAAGAGGCCCTGATAAGTCCCCTTCACCTTTCAGTTTTGAGTCAAAAGTCCAGAAGTTAAAAATATATGTGACTCTGTTAGAACTGGTAAAGAGTGAAGTTTTTAGAAAGCCTATCCTTGAAGCTCTTGAGCTGAAAGCCATGCAAACCTCCACTGACTATGTCAATTTGCAAGATGACAAGCCTGCAGTTGTGCTTAGCCCTATGATCGAACCTACTAATAGTAATTCTCCATCATTTTATGTCTCCTTGACCATTCATGAAAAAATCCTCCACAATTGCCTGCTAGACATAGGGGCCAGCCACAATTTGATGCCTAAAGCTGTCATGGAAGAGTTAGGCCTTGATATCACTAGACCATATCATAACTTATTCTCATTTGATTCAAGGAAGGTAAAGTGCCTAGGATTAATCAAAGACCTGGCCATTACTCTAACCTAGTTTCCCATGAAGAGTATGATGATGGATATTGTGGTAGCAGACGTCCCTCCCAAGTTTGGCATGCTACTGTCTAGAGGGTGGATTAAGAGACTAGGTGGGACATTACAGAATGACTTATCATATGCCACTGTCCCAGTTTTTGGAGGAGAAAGCAAGAGATTGTATAGGGAAGCACAACTGGCATACATCATCAGTGATGAGAAGAATCCTTCCAATCATCCCATATATGCTGTGGACACCGACTTTGGAGCTTGTATTCTCCAAATTGAAGAATCCCAAAAGGCCTCAATGCAGCTCAAGAAACAAATAAATCAGGCCGCGGTTGAGCAAGGAGGTCAGGTTTGGGAGATGTTCTTTGATGGAGCATGTTCCAGGGAGACCACAGGAGCAGGGATGGTGCTGATATCTCCAGAACAAGAAAGCACACATTTGTCTTTTAAGCTAGCGTTCCAGGTCACCAACAATATAGCAGAATATGAAGCCCTGCTATTGGGCGTTAACGCAGCTAAAGACAGAGGAATCAGAAATATCAAGGTGTTTGGAGACGCTGACCTTATCATTCAGCAGATAAATAGAACATTTCAAGCAAAGCACCCAAGGCTGAGAGCACACAGAGATGAAGTATGGAGACTCAAAGATTCGTTTAATAATTTTTGTATCTCATATGTCCCTAGAGCCAAAAATCAGCTAGCCGATTCCCTTGCTATGTCTGCTAGCATGTTTATTCCTCCCATGCCTCCCAGACTAGTTTATGGAGTCCAAATGAAATATAGGCCACCCTTGCCTAATAATGTCCAGCATTGGAAAGTTTTTGAGGATGATGCTGAAGTGAATAGATTCCTACAAGTCATTGATGAATTTTCCGAAATGCAAATTTACCAAGAGAATTAAGCCTTGGAAGAAAGCCCCCAATCCCAACGTAGAAACAAAATTGGCAAAGATAGCATTGTCCAACTGCCTAGCAATCATATACCTAAGGGCCTAGTTCCATTAGAAAAGTTGTTTGACCAAAATGATGTGCCTTTAAGGCTGCCCAAAAATAAGACCAATCTGCGGTCTATAAGCACAATATAGGGAGTCCAGGTCAGCCAAGATACATAAATCTATCCACTTATCTGTCTGCTGCCCAAAGTGTTGAATACTGCAATTTAATGAAGAAATTTGTTGATGTCTTTGCCTGGGAATATAGTGACCTGAAAACTTATGATAAAAAGATTATCTAGCATAAAATTCCTTTAGAGAAGGACACCATCCCTTTTAAATAGACGCTGAGACCAATAAATCCTTTGCTCCTCCCTTTGATTGAAAAAGAAATAAAAAAGTTATTGGCTGCCAAAATCATAGTCCCTCTCAAATACTCAAAATGGGTAGCTAGCTTAGTGGTAGTGACGAAGAAAAGTGGAGAAATCAGTCTCTGTGTTGATTTCAGAAACTTGAACAAATGCTTTAAAAAAGACAACTATCCTCTGCTCAAGATGGAGCATTTACTGCAGAAATTCTCCGGAGCCAAAGTAATGTCTTTCCTGGATGGATTTTCAGACTATAACTAGGTTGCTGTACATCCAGATGACCAAGAGAAGACCACATTCACCACTCCTTAGGGCACTTTTATGTATTCCAAGATGCCTTTTGGGTTGATGAATGTTGGAGCCACCTTTCAGAGAGCCATGGATATATCATTTGTGGGGGAGAAGGAAAAGTTCGTCGTAATATACATAGATGACATAACAGTGTACTCCAGCAGCCATCATGACCATTTGCAGCATTTAAAGGAAGTGTTCCTGAAGTGCAGAAGGTTTGGGAATTTAGTCAATCCTAAAAAGTCACAGTTTGCTTTAAAAGAGGGCAAGTTGTTAGGACATATTGTTTCCGCTACAGGTGTCTGAATTGACCTAGAAAGAGTAAGAGCAATACAAACCTTGCCTGTCCTGAGATCTAAGAAAGACATTTAGTCCTTTCTTGGAAAAATAAATTTTGTGAGGAGGTTTAATCAAAATTTTGCAAAATTGGTGAAGCATATTACCTCCATGTTGAAAAATGGGCCAAAGATTAAATGGAGTGATATAGCAAGAAGATCCTTTGAGTCTGTTAGCCTCCTGTTGCAACAGGTTTCATATTTCATGATTGACAGTGGAAGTGCCAAAAATTTTCATCTTTTCCATACTGCAAAAGTTCCATTTTTGAAAAAATTTCTCAGTTAAAGGAAGATCAAACAGCTTAATCTTGGCTTCCTTAGGTTTAAATTTCTTATTTGAGAGATAGAGAATGAATATCTGTCAAATAGTTTAATCTTGGCAGATTTGTAGATAGGTAGAGAAACAAAGGAGCCCAACTGGTTAATCAGGGCCCTTGGAAGAAATAAGTGTAGATTTAGATAGGATGGCAGTCAAAAGAGAAAAGGATAATCTAGGCCTGCAAGTCTAAGTGCACCCAAACCAAAAAGAAGAAAAAATGTTAGGTAAGTAGGCTGGGTAGGTGAAAACATAAGGATCATAAAAGAAGAGAGATAAAAGAAGGAGGATCGATGGAGGCTGTCTATGGGCTTAGGGTTTCAGAAGCGATCTGCGCCGCCGCGATCCCAAAAGCTCTGCTCTGCTTTGGAACGACTAGAGGCCTGACCGCGGGATACTCAGAGCTCGCTGTTTCCTTCTGGTTCTGGGCCGGATCTCATGATGGAAAGGACCTTTATTTTTCGATCCTCAGCAAACAGAGACTGGTGCGGGTACCATCCTTTTGGGCGCAGAACGATAACCTCAGGGCGGCAATAGAAACCCTTTCTCATCGCCCGGAGGTTATTACTCCAAATCGACCGATACGTACCCCGTCTCGCCTTGAAGCACCCTTCTCCGCGAATGTTTTGCACAGGCCTGGCAGATCTGCCTGCGAATATGTCAAGAGATTGGCCAATCTATTGAGCGTCAGGCAAATTTCCATTCAGGCGCCTCATGCATGCAAACTCAGGGGATGGCCTAAGGCAGATCCGTGCCTACAATCGTTGGCAAGGCCCTACCCTCGCAGATCCAGCCGGGATCCTTATGATACGAATAGAGGTCACGCGCATTGTTTTGACAGAGGGCTCGCAGACTACGTCAGGCAAACGAGAGATAGACCCAACCGGAGGCCCGATCTGGGAAACGGCTCATCATATAGGGCCACACATTGTAGACTTGGGGCGGATCTATCAGATCGGGCCCGATCCAGGCAGAAGCAAAATAAAATTTCGCCAGATCCAGAATACAAAATCGAAAAACGGGACGTGATCAAGGCAGACACAGCGAATCTGAAGCCAATCTTTATCAGATCAACAGAAGGCAGACACGTTTGTATGCAGATCTGGGAACGGATGAGTGTTTTGGAGTTAAAAAAAGAGATCCAGGACAAACTGGGAATTCCAGTTGCATTACAAATCCTAATTTTTTCTGGGCTCTGCTTGCAGGAGCAACACTCACTCCAGCATTACAGGGTTGCAAAGGACTCAACTATTATCCTTAATCATCGATTGCGAGGTGGATCTAAGGGAGCTACCTCAAAACCTACAGGTACTTATCGCGATGCAGCAAAAGGGAAAGAACCTCCAAAGGGGAAAGAATCTACAGCTGTTAATGCTCCCCCAGGGCAGTATATCGTGGATCAAGTGCCAGAGAGCCCCTCCATTCCGCTGGATTTACCAGAGGTAAAGTACATATTCTCAGATCTACAAAAAAATGCTGTTATTTGTAGATTTAACGGTTTCTGGCCAAGAACCGATGCTTTGTACCAATGGATTCACACGGTCTGGACTAAAAACTGCCAGATCCACCTATGCTCTAAGGGTTTCTTCATAGTAAACTTTCTCGTAGAAGAAGAAAAGGAAAAAATTCTCAATGAAGGGCCATGGTTTTGGGGCAGTGCGGGACTGTTCGTTACCCCATGGTTCCCGGAGTTTGATGCAAATACTATGGTGGTATCAAGGATGCCAGTATGGGTAAGGCTGCATAATCTTCCGATACATTTTTGGCACTACAAGGCCTTATCAGTTATAGGGAATACCCTTGGCAGAATGTTAAAGATTGATTCAGAGAGACACTTGAAAGGAATCTTTACTTTTGCTAGGATTTGTGTCGAGGTAGATCTTAGCCAAGGACTACCTGAAAGCATCATTCTGAACTTCAACAACTCACAGTGGAAACAACCTTTGGACTATGAGAATACAGCGTTCAGATGCAGGGGATGTCAACAAATAGGCCACCTGTTCAATGCATGCAAAAGTCTCAACAAGAGCAAGCCGCAACAAAGGAAATCCAAAGGATGGCAGAACATAGATGATGTAGTCAAGAAGAGAGCTGCGGAAAAGAAAGCCTCTTCGACAACAGAAGACGAAGAAACAGAAGCAGAAGAGGATGATACCACCATAGAGGAGGTTGAAACAGAGAACCAGAAGGGAAACATATCAGACAACAAGGCTCCAAATCAGGCAGAGATCCACCAAAATCAGGCAGAGATGATAAGCATGGACCAAAGCATGGGAGGCATCAAACGGCATCATCACTCAGATACTTCAGATTCAGACAAAGAAACAGGCCCTCAGAATGCAGAAACACAGTTAGTCATTGCTTCGACCGAGCCCACTCAAGGAGAGTGGCGCAAGGTGGAAAAGAAAAAGGGGAGAAAAACTTTCTCTTTCCTTCCCCTTTTCTCTTTTCTTATCCTTTGTGCACGTTAGTCTTCTAACGTTGTGTGGGGTGCGAAAGCACTCGAGCCCATGTGGCAACTTACAGAATGCTTCACTGCATCTGCTAGTGTAACTTTTCATTAATTCTTTAATAAAAGGTTACCGTTTTTTTTCCTTGGAAAAAAAAAAGTAGGCTGGGTAGGTAGTTTTGTTGTTGCAGAATCATGCTCTGTAATCCATTTCATGTTTTCAGGTGTTATATCTTCACAGATCACAGGTACATGGCAGTTTTCATTTGGAGGAGCTCAAGTGAGGCATGTCTAACTCCCCTTTCTTCTCATTTCCCAAATCACTCACTAACTTTCCTGAAGGGGTCAAGATCTACTTGATACCTCTTAGTTTCATCATTTTCCATATCATTTTCCTTGGTAAAGATCTTCTTTGCTCAGGGCATGTTCATACTTCCTATATGAATCATTTCCCCCCCTATTAGCCTAAGATTCACATACTTAGTGCTTTCTTATCACTTGTCATATTAACTACTAATTTTACTATGTAGCTCCCTATCTATCTCCCCTTCCCCTAGTAAAATTATGTTAACAAACTCCCCTATGTACATATTCCCATCCCCAGGCACTATAGCCCTATTTTATCAGTTTGGGAAATGCTAAGTCCATTTGGGGCTTAGCATTAGCCTTCCATGTCCTAACCAGGAGTTAGTCTGACATCTGGTCACCCTAACAACCATTTCCCCCTAAGTCCCAACCCTACAATACCCATTCCCCGCCCTTATCCTAAGGTCATGCACATAAATATGTTTCCCCCGCTTGCAAATAACCCAAAACCCACATTTCTAATGTTTGAACCCTCCCCCCCCCCGCGCCATATAAAAACACATAATTAAATATGTGCGGGCCTGTCCCTACCCGTCCGCCGCCTTACTCATGCCGCCGACCGTCAGATCTGGCGTGCCCAAGATCTACGGTGGGCGAGCCTTTTTGTGCCTCGATGTGCCGAGGGTTAACGCCCAGGAGATGGGCGGTTTTCCTATTGTACTCCCGCCACGCGTCACCCTCTCGATTGTGGCGGAGCCCCCTCCTCCGAAACCACCTGCGCACAAAAGTGGTGCGCCTGAAACCGGATACCACCTTCCCACCTCCTGTGTCAGCGCCACGTCATGCTGACGTCACCCTGCCACGTCACCGCCGTACTAGGACCGACCGCTGACATCATGCTGACATCACCATCAAAAAGCGCGAAAGGTGCAAATCGCAGCCTAGGAAGCCCGGAATCAAAATCTGAGGCAGTTTTTCATGCGCGATTAGCGCCTAGCGCTAATTGTGCATGGCTATGGGAAATAGGCTGAAATGGAAATCCCTTTCGTAGCTCGGCTTCAGCAGGCCCAAAAGGTGCCGAATGACATGAATTTATTCGCGAAGCATTCAGAAAGGGGAAAACACAGTTTTAAAAGTAAACAAAGGGCCGAACAGTAGCCATGAAAGGTCGATGCAACGGTTCAAAGAGTATTAGAAGTGAGAAAGGCGCACATTCAGTGCCAAATCCTATCAAGGAAGCGACAAAGAGTATCAGTCAAATATTTTAAATGAAAACCTTTATTCCCAATGCAGGTGGACATTGAATGACCTCCAACAAAGTCAAAGAAAGTAGCAAAGGCCAATCAAGGCTCTCCATCATAGTTATTGCTCCTCAGAACCACTCAAGAGCATGGATCAAAACCCAAAGCACAATTATGGCTAAGTGATCAGCACAGAGCCATAAAGGCAACACATTAAACTCATTTTGGTACAGCTGCACCCAACGCAGCTCGAGGATATTTTCCCGCATTTATTTCAGACATGTATTAGGTTAAAGACACTTATTACAGCAGATCTATCTGAGATCTGATCTTTATAGATATTTCACTTATAAAAACCACCCTAATTCACTGTTAAAGGGGTTGGTTGGTTGTATAGCTCCAAGAGAGACTCGCTCTGTATACCCGATGTTTTACTTAATCAAAGACTGCTAAAGCTTGGAGGAATGACTGTGTGCCGTGTATGAATGTTTTCAAGAATTGAATGTGGAATTCTTGTGCTGCAACATGACTCAATAAGTGTTTCTTACCTTTGTTTTCCATTGATATACCATCCAAATAGCAGAAAGAATGAATAGTTTAGAATTGGTTTAATTTCCCTCTATGCTCAATTTCTGTTGTTTCTATATGTTTTCATCTGAATTAGAAATGAATATGAATTCCCCGTGGCTCATATTTCCCCTAATTCATTCATGTTTGACAATTATCTAGGGATTCTTTACTGCTCCTAGATAGAGCTCATTCACCTTCCCTCTGCTAAGCTGAATGAGAGATTCTTAACTGCCTCTCATTCCTAGCCTTCACTCCATCCTTTATCTTGAAAAATTGTTTCATGTGCAGCTAGCTTGCTCCATATTCCCTCTTGTGACCAAGAAAGCGCACCAGCAGTCCTACTCCTTGACTCCATGCCCAATGGTTCTAAAACTTTCATGCTATCTCTGCCTCTTTACTTGAAAGCATCATCCATCCCACCAAAACTAAAACAAAACCCCTTGTGCCCAATAACTAGCCTAAAATCATCATCAACAAAGCTAAATCCTAAAGAGAGAGCCCTCTTTGACTGCTGGTGGGCTAGCACCTACAGTCCAAAGATTGGTTTGTGGTTACCTCGGCCGTATCCCTCAAGGAGCTAAGGGACAACCTGAGTGATAACAGAGTCCATTAAGAAAGATATTATGGAGGCTCCCAATTTACTAAGTCCAGATTATAGCAAGGAGTTCCATATATTTTCATTTCCCTCTGAAGACACCGTTGCAGTAGTTTTATTGCAAGCTGATGAAGAAGGTTTAGAGCATCCATTGGCATTTTTCAACAAAACATTAAGGGATGCTAAACTGAAGTATGATATCATTGAGAAACAAGCATATGCTCTTATCAAGTCATTGAAAGCTTTCAAAGTTTACATTTTGCATTCCAAGATAATTGCATATGTACCCTCTGCTTCAATAAAAGATGTTCTAACGCAGCATGATGCTGATGGAAGAAGGGATAAATGGATTGCAAAGTTAATTGAATTTAATATAGAATTAAAGCCCACCAAGCTGGCCAGAGGTCAGGGCCTGGCCAAGTTAATGGCTGAAGAAAATTGCAAAACATTGGACATAGATTTCATGGGCATAATTGCATAAAATGATCAAACAGAAGAAGAGGAAGTAGTTGAACCAGGGAAAGAACAGTCATTAGCAGAAAATCTAGCTTCTTGTAATTGGTACTCTGCAATAGCTAAATTCTTGCTAAAGCTAGAAATCCCTCTATGTTATAGACATTTTTGTGCCTTACAGCATTGAGCATAAAATGTCCATAATCTAAGGGATCCAAAGTCCCTAAACATGTTGTTCCTACCCCTAGAGGAACAAGGCTAACTAACCACAGCAATTCACAAAAGTTCTCGACCTGAAAACACTCAAAAACAAGCCAATTCTGGATAATGTCAACTGCTCCACTGAGCATTTGCGCTAAATGTCAACTGCTCCACTGTCTACCTGCGTTGAATGTCAACTCCAACAAAGGCTACCTGTGTTGAGTGTAATTGGACAAGTGGCAGGCTCATTCCTCAAGGTGTCAATGCCCAGGAAGCTTCCAAAATGACACTTGCATCAAGGAATTCGACTGGTGATGAGTAAGAGGTTCCAAATCTCCAAGTGGAAGCAAGAACCTCCAAGTGGACTCAAGAACTGAGAGAGGGAGAGGACACTAGTCAGATCTCAAGCTGACTCATCCTCTCTCCAAACATCTATATATAGATCTCACCTCCATGGGATCTTGGAGGCTGGAATTTTGTTATTGCAAAGAATTACTGTTGGTTTGGAGACTGGGAACATTGGGTGCTTAATGCTTTGAAGGGAGCTGAAGAAGGAATTCCATTCTGCTGGGAAGGAGATGCTGGATTGGAGCCCTATGGGTTGTATCTCTTCCTGAACCCTGTTACTTATCAATAAAGCTATCTTGGTTTGCTCCTATATGCTGGTGTATTTGTATGATTGCATTAGTGTATTTGATTTACTTCTAATCCTGAATCATTTATGAATATGTATATTTGCCTTTGTGTTGTGTTCTTCTCTTGTCGCAAGTAGCTGTTCTCTTGTCATAGGTAGCTATTCTCTTGTGATCTCGTGGGAATCAAGTAGCTGTTCTCTTGAGCAAGCGAGGAGGCAAGTAGCTGTGAACACCCAAAGAGAAGAGGATCTAGATCGAGGGACAAACGGAAGACAACGGTAAGTCTATCGATCTCCCCTCTTTCACATTTCATAAAGGAAGAAACCAGTGTAGCTGTATTCGTTTGTTGCTAAGCATCTGCGCTGAATGTCAACTGCTCCACTGTCTACCTGCGTTGAATGTCAACTCCAACAAAGGCTACCTGCGCTGAGCGTAATTGGACAAGTGGCAGGCTCATTCCTTAAGGTGTCAATGCCCAGGAAGCTTCCAAAATGACACTTGCATCAAGGAATTCGACTGGTGATGAGTAAGAGGTTCCAAATCTCCAAGTGGAAGCAAGAACCTCCAAGTGGACTCAAGAACTGAGAGAGGGAGAGGACACTAGTCAGATCTCAAGCTGAATCATCCTCTCTCCAAACATCTATATATAGATCTCACCTCCATGGGATCTTGGAGGCTGGAATTTTGTTATTGCAAAGAATTGCTATTGGTTTGGAGACTGGGAACATTGGGTGCTTAATGCTTTGAAGGGAGCTGAAGAAGGAATTCCATTCTGCTGGGAAGGAGATGCTGGATTGGAGCCCTATGGGTTGTATCTCTTCCTGAACCCTGTTACTTATCAATAAAGCTATCTTGGTTTGCTCCTATATGCTGTTGTATTTGTATGATTGCATTAGTGTATTTGATTTACTTCTAATCCTGAATCATTTATGAATATGTATATTTGCCTTTGTGTTGTGTTCTTCTCTTGTCGCAAGTAGCTGCTCTCTTGTCATAGGTAGCTGTTCTCTTGTGATCTCGTGGGAATCAAGTAGTTGTTCTCTTGAGCAAGCGAGGAGGCAAGTAGCTGTGAACACCCAAAGAGAAGAGGATCTAGATCGAGGGACAAACGGAAGACAATGGTAAGTCTATCGATCTCCTCTCTTTCATATTTCATAAAGGAAGAAACCAGTGTAGCTGTATTCGTTTGTTGCTAAGGTACTGTCACACCTTAGGTGGATAGGATCGTCCTGCATAGGCATTTTTCCCCACAACAAATTGGCGACCATACTGGGGAAGAACTTGTTTATTCATTTCATTTGTGTTTCAGTCATTTGTTTACTTCATAGACTTGACAACAGCTATCGAACTGCATCATTCCCGGATGCAAAGTAGAAAGTTGCTGCTTTGATCCAGTTACTGGACTTGTCTATGATCTAAACTAGATCCACAAATGATTTGATGATCCTTGTGATAGTCTTTAGTACCCTCTCAAAGCATCCCTCTGTTTATACCTTGCTTTTGTTTCTGATTTGGCCTGAAACAGTTGATTTTTGAGCATTTTGTGACCTAGAACCCAAGGGAAACGAGAGTTTCTCCTTCAGCGCAGGCACTGTGAAGGCAGTCTGCATTTCAACGCAGGTCCCGTGAGGGCTACCTGCGCTGAATGTCAACTCCACCGTGTTAGACTTGCGCTGAACCAGTTTAGCCTTGTGCAGCTGGGGTTCTTTGTTGTCTATTGCCCTGTTTTGATCTCTGTTTTTTGTAGCCTTTAACCAACATAGGTACCAGTCTGATAACTTCTTTTCTTTGCTTAGATTCCGCCTATTTTTGTACAAAAAGACTGTGAATGTTTTTATGTGTTTGTGGCGTCATTTACAGTTTTCCTTTGCATGAGTAAAGTAGTCATCCTGTAGCCTTTGATTCAGATCTGATTGATAGTGATCTTAGAAGAGAGTTCATTGGCTATTTTCAGATTGATTATAGATTTACTTTTGCTTATTGGTTTGAATTTGTCTCTTTCAAAGTGTCAAAACAAGTCTTTATTTCGAAAATCGCAAACTGATTGTAATCTCTTCTACCCTTGTTGATTTCGAAGAAAGTGAACTTGTTTGTATTGATCGTTTTAAAAGCAAATTCAAAGTTGTACAAAAAGCTTTCTTTGTAGGCATTTATACTAAGAAAGTGGAAAACAAACACCTGCATTGTGCATTTTGCATTTGATAGTTTGCATGTTGGATTTAGGGAAAGTGCATTAGAGTGTGCTGATTGCTCTTTGAGAAAAGATAGTGTTTTTCTTTTCCCTTAGTAGCTAGGATTTTCAAAGTTGAAAAGATAATAAAGCTTGCTTATCATCTTAGACTGCATTTAGGAATTTGTATCATACATCTCGTGGTGAACCTTGAAAGGCAAACTTTAAAAAGATCAACCTAAAATAAACTGAATGAACCTAACAACGCTTTGTAACATAACGCACAACATAGAGGTCTAGGCTAGAGACGTGTTCCGGCGTCGTTAAGCCTAGTGACTGTCGATCTCGAAGAAGGTGGGTGATTCCTCCTGAGAGACGATAGCGCTAGTACGGATTGTGCTCCCACGTACCGTCGCGTATATATTGGGAGACCCATATAGGCATATATCTTTTATCCTTAGGAAGTCGTGTCGGCCGCCCTACTAATCACAATGCAGTGAACACAGCATTCACGAAGATCGACCGCCCGTACCTTAAAAAGTATTCTGCGGTTTTGCGAAAAGTTTGGCACACCCTCTGCCTAGAACTCCAGAGCAGTTTCTTTTGGCATTTTTCAGACTCTATAACAGAAAATGTCCATCCGAGCATTTGTCACTTCGGGCTCGTTAAAACATCGAAGGAGACTAGAGTCATCTTTAGCTTTTTCTCGACTCTTTAAAAGTGAAAAAGCAAGTTGTGTCTAAAGCGTCGTTAACAATTTATTTTAAACGGAACAATCACCCTTTAATCCTGCGTTGATCTTTAGGTTGAAAAGATGGAGCACACCAACCAAGGAATTCCCCTTGGTGGAAATCCTAGTCCCTTCTCCTCTTGGGGAGATGTTGGTGCGCCCCACATGGCCACATTGTCGCTTCCAAGACTGACAATTGGCCTACCAGTTTGGCTCTTTTCAACCAGTGTCGTTCAGAACACCACCATTCCTGAGCAGTCGAGTCAACAGTTAGATCAGACAAGAGTTGCCTCCCAGCCTTCAACTTCATCTTCCTCCCCTCCTTCCTCTTCGCTTGATGGGACCGGTCGAATTAAAAACCAGGTTCCTAAGGAGAAGAAGGAGAAGAAGAAGAAAGAGAAGAAGAAGAAGGAGCCTAAGGCGACTGGGGGAAAACAAATGTCATCTAACAAAAATCCACACACTGCACTCGTAAGGCCTAAATCGCCATGCGTCATATGCCAGGGAGACCACTTCCATAGAGATTGTCCCTGTATCCCCCGGATACTAAGAGACTGGTCCCCCCGTTTGCACAATTCGGTGGCATCGACCTCTGATAGCCATGCCGATTGCTCACCGTCAACTAGTGGGAGTGAAGCCCCAGGACAGAGAGGGAAAGCTAAATTTCCCTGTAGACTGTGTGAAGGCGATCACACCATCCACCGTTGTCCCTTCTTAGACGAGGCAAAAATAGTTCTGGAAGATCGCCCGATTTTACGAGCGCATCTCCCTCCTGGATATCAAAGACTCCTGCCAAGTCCCTCACTAGTTGAAAACCCGACTGACCCGCCCAGGTGGTCAGCTGAAGCACCTGTCATTGAAGATGAACCGTCTGGATCCATGCCTGACGAAAGTCAAAAGGTTGATACGGCAGTTGACCCGGTTTTTCCTTCAGAGGCTCCATCTTCGAATGACACCATCACAGAGGAGAATAAAGACGACACCGTCCAGATTCTCTTCATCAGCACTGACTCTGATGATCAAGGGGGCAATGCCACCATTCCTTTATCGTAGGAAGGAAGTTCATCGGAGCGATATCCGGCCGTCTATTCGGTCCCACCACCAAGCAACCTGGTTGTGTCCTTTGATTGGAACCAACTAGGCAGACCCCGGTTGCCAGCCAGTATACCATTCAGAATTATTTGTCAAATATACAAAATGGTAATGGCTGGCACTATCATTGATGAGGGGGCATCTGTGAGTATCCTTTCCTCTATTGCTTGGAAAGCGCTTGGTTCGCCAGAGCTTTTTCCTGAGATGAGAAGTCTATCGGGCTTTGATAAAGGAACCAGTCGACCTTTAGGGATCCTCCCCAATGTGCTTATAACATTGAAAGGGAAGATCGTTCAAATGAACGTGATGGTCATTCAAGGACCCTTGGATTATAACCTACTCCTTGGACGAGACTATATATATTGCATGGGAGCTGTAGTCTCCTCACTCTTTAGAGTAATGTGTTTTCCGCATGAAGGAAGAATGGTCAAGCTCGTAGAGCAACTTTCGTTTCCCGGATCACACATCGCAAACAGTCATGTACCATCCCTAAATGGTCTATTCATGCAAGAAGTGTCTCAACCCACGGTCCGTCCTCCTGATGAGCGCGAGTAATCCAGGAGGATATGACTGGAACCCAGGGGGCATGCATCCTGGCCTGCTTCAGCAGGAAAACTTTGGGTATAGAGTAGGTTTCCGCAGGAGAATATGACTAGTCCGTACCCCGTCCGTGGTTGGAAGAGGGGTTGTTCTCGAATAAGATTCTTTTGTCAAAGTTATGTGAGAGGGCAAGGGTCGTCACTCACCTCTGTCTATTTCGGTAGACATTGCCGAGGAAGTGTTTTGTTTGAAAGATTAACGAGACAATCTTTGGGTAACCTGAAAGAGGTAGGCCTCTCCCGGTGAAACGAAATTTTCGATGGCAGAAAAGTAGAGGTAACCTTGAAACTCTGTTTTATACCTGGGGGCATGCGAACCTTTTGGAGTGCAAGCAAGGGGCGACTATTTATTTTTTTAAATTTTTAGGTCCTCCCTTTAAACCTGTAGGTCTAACCCTTTAAACTCGTAGGATTAGCCGTTTCCGAACTTGCATAAAGAAAGGATGGGGAGCAAAGCTTAGTGAGATGAAGCTCCATAAAAAATAGAATCTTGATGAGACACTCTTATCAAATGACTGGGTAATCGAGCAGTTTTAGCATAAAGTTCATGCTCGTTTAAAAAAAAATAAACGCAAGATCCGAGCAGTTTTAACGCGGTCTTCATGCTCGTCAAAAAATAAATATAAGCAGTGAGAAGAGTTTCCTCCAGTGTTTAAGCTCATTTTTAACTAAAAAATGAACCTGTCCCGGTAAATAACCACTGTGAATGTAATATCATCAGCCATTAAAGCCTTGGTCGTGTTTGCACCTGCCACCTCCACTTTTCATTTGGCCGATCGTTCACCTCCATATGATTGTTTACCCATTTTGAGGAACAGCTGCGAAGAGTCATTTCATCTAGCCATCCTTGTGACACTGCCGTGATTGGAAAATTCCAACCTGTACCTGGAATCAGTTGCTAACCCTGTTCATCACTCGTTCCTCAAAAGACGAGTCTTCTTTAAGCTCTTTTCAACTGACTCGTAAAATATGAAAAGATTGCCGAGTTTTGGCCTTCCAGCTCGTTAAAGTGAACGGAAGAGCTATCCCTCCTCTAGATTTTAATATTTTCGGACCTGAGGGATTATTGTACAAAAAGGTCGAGCGCTTGTTTTATTCGGCTCGTTAAAATTATCGAAAACTCATCCCTTTTGTATTGTTTTATACTTTTTCAGACTTAAGGGATTAGATGACGAAAAAGGAATTTTGGAGTTGAATTTATGTACCTTTTCAGACTCTCTAAAAATTAAAAGGACCGAGTTATCCTTGTCGTTAGACTCGTTAAAATTATTAAATAGCGACAAACTTGTCTTTAGACGAGAACGAGTTTCACTATCGCTAGGCTCGTTAAAACATAGCGATGGGCTTGCCCGAAGGGCAGGTTATAGAACAAGCATATGTTATCCTCCTCAAGCTTGACAAAAATAAAGAGGTACTGGTCAGCAATGACTGGGGGAAAATTGGGAGAAAACTAAAGAGAACTTTGATGGTAGCAGGTCGCTCTTGAACATGACACTTTTCCTCCGTACCACAATCGGGTTGGGTTGTTTCATTCACCGGTCACATCACCATGGTCTCGCCATACCATCCATATTTGGGGTAATGCTACCGATCCATCGCATCAGTGTCGACATATGTTCAAGAGAAGTCATTCAGAAAGAGTCAACCAGGTCCCATCCACTACCATACATTATCCTTCATCCATTCATGACCGCTACCCTGAATCATATGTCACAGATCGTTTTCACCTCCATTAAAATCATTAGCTCCGTTCCGTGTCACTGATGTGGGATTCATTAAGGCCCTCCTGTGACGGATCGCTCCTTGTCGACATCAGCTCATTATCCAAGGAGTTGATCTAGGAACAACCCCTTCAGTACTTTGAAGCTTGCATGCCTCAATGGCAAGTTTCTCACTTTCGGCGACAGGTATACATCAATGACCTTCGACCAGAAGATTTTGCGTGGTGTTCGACGCCAAGTCCTTTATTCACACCACGTGAATTGTACTGCAGTACCTTGAGGGTCATTATCATTATCGGTGATTCCTCTCGCGCTTGTTAACGGTTTACATCATTGACCGGTAATCAAGCGATGTCTTTCCATGTTCGACTTCAGCGCAATTCTCACATGGATCGACTTGTACTTAGAGTGAAGATCGAACGAGTTTGAAGACCCCGGATCTAGTTTCATCCATCCGGGCTGCGATATATATTCAGGAAAAATAAAGACATTTGACACGTACATCATTGAAGCAGATGATCATCCTACTCAAAGGATGATAATTTCGCCAAAATTATCAGTCTACCATGAGACGATCGTATGTTCTATGTACAAAAATGAATTTATAAAGCTGAGCATGGGAATTCCCACCTCAGCTAGATCATGAAAATAGTATGAATCATAATGTATTGTATTGTATCTTATTACAGGTCTCCTCCCAGCAGATGGATGAACTTCGAACCCTCCTGGATAAAGCATTTCACCCGATAAACGGCCTCATACTTTAGGGGGCAACTGTTATAGATATTTTTGTGCCTTACAGCATTGAGCATAAAATGTCCATAATCTAAGGGATCCAAAGTCCCTAAACATGTTTTTCCTACCCCTAGAGGAACAAGGCTAACTAACCACAGCAATTCACAGAAGTTCTCCACCTGAAAACACTAAAAAACAAGCCAATTATGGATCATGTCAACTGCTCCACTGAGCATCTGCGCTGAATGTCAACTGCTCCAGTGTCTACCTGCGTTGAATGTCAACTCCAACAAAGGCTACCTGCGTTGAGCGTAATTGGACAAGTGGCAGGCTCATTCCTCAAGGTGTCAATGCCCAGGAAGCTTCCAAAATGACACTTGCATCAAGGAATTCGACTGGTGATGAGTAAGAGGTTCCAAATCTCCAAGTGGAAGCAAGAACCTCCAAGTGGACTCAAGAACTGAGAGAGGGAGAGGACACTAGTGAGATCTCAAGCTGACTCATCCTCTCTCCAAACATCTATATATAGATCTCACCTCCATGGGATCTTGGAGGCTGGAATTTTGTTATTGCAAAGAATTGTTGTTGGTTTGGAGACTGGGAACATTGGGTGCTTAATGCTTTGAAGGGAGCTGAAGAAGGAATTCCATTCTGCTGGGAAGGAGATGCTGGATTGGAGCCCTATGGGTTGTATCTCTTCCTGAACCCTGTTACTTATCAATAAAGCTATCTTGGTTTGCTCCTATATGCTGGTGTATTTGTATGATTGCATTAGTGTATTTGATTTACTTCTAATCCTGAATCATTTATGATATGTATATTTGCCTTTGTGTTGTGTTCTTCTCTTGTCGCAAGTAGCTGTTCTCTTGTCACAGGTAGCTGTTCTCTTGTGATCTCATGGGAATCAAGTAGCTGTTATCTTGAGCAAGCGAGGAGGAAAGTAGCTGTGAACACCCAAAGAGAAGAGGATCTAGATCGAGGGACAAATGGAAGACAACGGTAAGTCTATCGATCTCTTCTCTTTCATATTTCATAAAGGAAGAAACGAGTGTAGCTGTATTCGTTTGTTGCTAAGGTACTGTCACACCTTAGGTGGATAGGATCGTCCTGCATAGGCATTTTTCCCCACAACACTCTAGGCCTTAGCTCAAGCCAAGCCAGAACTGTTAAACTCAGGGCAGCAAAATATTGCATTCATGACAATCTACTCTGTTGGAGGGATCCCTCTGGAATTCTTTTGAGATATTTGGACAAAGAACAATCCATTGAAGTCACGCAACAGTTTCATTCCAGCATATGGGGGGGGCATCATTTTTGGAAAACTACAGCCCACAAAATTCTCAGAGCTGGGTACTATTGGCCCACCTTATCTTCTGATGTATTTTCATTTGTTAAATCATGTGACAGGTGCCAAAGATTTGAAGGAAAACAGCAATTCAAGTCCCTGCCCTTAAAACCAATACATGCTAATGGACCTTTTCAGCAGTGGGGCTTGGATTTCATTGGAGAAATCAATCTACATTCTAGTGGCCAGCACAGATGGATCTTAGTAGCCACTGATTTTTTCAACAAGTGGATTGAAGCGATCCCTACTAGAAAGGCTGATCACCGTGTGGTCATGAGGTTTTTAACAGAGAATATCTTCACCAGATTTGGCTGTCCACATAAATTAGTCACAGAAAATGCAACAGCCTTTAGGGCAAAGGATTTGGTGGATATGTGTGACTCAATGGGCATTAAGCTAGTTCATTCCACCTCTTATTACCCTCAAGGCAACGGTCTAGCAGAATCTTCCAATAAAAGCCTGATAAGGATAACTAAAAAGTTGCTGGAAAACAATAAAAAGAATTCGGATTCTAAGCTCAAATCTGCATTGTGGGCTGACAGAATAACCATCAAGAAATCCACAGGCAATTATCCATTCAGGTTGTTGTATGGCACTGAAGCTGTGTTCCCAATTCAATTAATTCTCCCTGTGGCAAAGTTCTTACAGGAAGGATAGAATGAGGAAGAAGACATGGCAAAAAGGATCACTGATTTAGTAGAGGTACATCAAATCAGAGAACAGATGGTTGAAAGGGCTGCAACACATCAGAAGAAGATTAAGGAAGTCTTTTATGGTTTTTAGGATTTTTATGATTTTATGATTTTTAGGATTTTTCAAGCAAAATGATGAACTTTGAAAAATATATTTTTTGATGAGATTCAAATGACTGATATGATGATCATGTTTCAGACATTGGGCCCGTGCGACCAGATGGATTCCCACGGCACGGACGGCGTGGCCGAGGAGCCGAAGAGGCGGCTGCGGATGCGGAAAGGACCCTCGCCAACGTGCAGCGACACTTGGCGAGATTGAGCTATCAAGTGCCGATGGCCGAGATAGAGGACCTTCCTACAGATATGCAGCGTCATGTGGTTGGGATGCCACGTGACTGGGTTCGCGTTTTTCGGCGCGTGGCCAATGCTATAGTTAGTTATTTAGCTGCTCATCCAGAGCCGAGGCATTAGATATGCCTGACATGATTATGGGCATTTGAGTCCCAATTTTGTATATTTTTGGACACACATATGTACACTCGAGACGCTTTGTGATATATATATATATACAGTTTGACTTTTTGATGCATGATTTTATGATGATGAATGATTGATATGCCAGTCTAATGCTTGATTAGCGATAGAATCAGCTAACCAATTTTGAGATCTTGGAATGTGCAAATAATTAATGTAAATAAATGATCTTTGCAACAACCTCACCCTTAAATACTGGCGATATAATGATGGATCTCTAACCCGATAAATGTTATTTAACTGAGACACTATCAATTGAGAATCAAGATACACTACCAACGAGTCGATCCCGTAAGAGATTGCCTCGGATAATAAATTGATAACAGCTGTATACTCGGCCATATTGTTTGAAGCAGGACCGATACACACGCCTCTCGATGTCATCAACTGACCAGATGGGTAATAAAGTACCCAAGCTGCGGAAGCAAGATTCCGAGTGTGCCGACTAGCACCATCGGCGAATCCAAAATAAACCAAATCATCCATCAACACCTGCCAAAGCAGACCAAAAGTGCTGATATCAAAAAAACGCTCGATGAAATATGTACAAATATACATAAAATACAAAGAAGCCATTGCCTGGTAAAACTAAGCAAAATACTTCTTTAAATAGAGCCCATTTCGGGGCTCCGCCAGCTTGTTTCCTTCGAAATCAATTAACTCATACGATCCTTTTTCTAAGACTCGTTTGATAATGAAAGGACCGTACCACATAGGCTTGAATTTGCCTGCCCCCAAGGCGTCCTTATCTTGGTCATAGACCAAGACAAGGTCACCTTCAGAAAAAACACGAGGTCTGACAGACTTATCATACTGAGTTTTGACCCTTTTCTTATGGGCCTCATTCGTCGTGGCAGCATCTCGACGCTGCTCATCGAGATGTTCCAGATGAACTAGGCGCTCCTCGAGACTCGAAGTCTCAGGAAGAAGCTCGACAGCCAATTTCAGAGATGGAATTTCACATTCGACCGGAAAGATAGATTCCACCCCGTAAACTAACTGAAAAGGAGTAAAACCAGTAGCCGTTTTAACGGAGGTTCGGTATGCCCAAAGAGCCGGATACAACATAATGTGCCAATTGGACCGATTTTTATCGATTGTCCGTTGGAGTATCGTCTTAAGAGTTTTATTGACCGCCTCGACCTGTCCATTGGCCTGAGGATAGTAAGGAGACGAATGCTCTTGACGGAAACCTAATTTAAAAGCCAATTCGGACATTAGCTGATTTTGGAAATGACTGCCATGGTCAGTGACAATCTCTCTTGGGATACCGAATCTTGAGATAACTTGATTGAAAAGAAACAAAGCTGCCGTGTCACTGTCGTTCTTATAAGTAGGCATGGCTTCAGCCCACTTCGTGAAGTAGTCTACAGCCACGATAATGTACTTGTGATTTGCCGCTGAAGGCGGATTACAAGTCGTAAAATCAATACCCCACTTCGTAAAGGGACCGACGGTGACAACGGGAAAAAGGGGAGCTGGATGCGCGCGCATCTTGCGAGTAAAAATTTGACACGGGTGACAGCGTTTTACCGCTTCCACACAGTCCTTAAAGAGTGAAGGCCAAAAGTAGCCGGCACGTAAGATGCGCTGGGCTGTAGCAAGCCCGGATAGATGACCACCACAAGCTCCACTGTGGCAATCATTAAGAACAGACTCTGCTTCCTCTAAGGTTAAACAACGTCGAAGAATTGAATCAACCCCTCGACGGTATAAAGTGTCACCAATGATAACATAGTTTTTAGCCAGGTGACGTAACTTGCGACGTTCATCCTTGGAGGAAGTAGAGGGAAACTTCGAAGTCTGGAGATAAACAATGATATCTCCATACCAAGGGTCTTGTGAAGAGATGAGGAATATATGTTCGTCGGGTAAACTTTCCTCATAAACAACATCCTCTCCACAAGGAAGCTCAGAAATTAGCTCCGCGAAGACCATAGATTTCTTAGACTTGGCGGACAAGAACTCGAGGTCGAATTCTTGTAAAATGACTATCCATCTATTATATTTGCCCCCAATCACTCGCCTACTGAGGACAAACTGGAATGGATTGACCGCCGCTAAGACAAAAGTTTTGCGTAGCAAAATGTAATGACGGAGCCTCTGGACAGCATGGACTGCTGCCAAGGCCAACTTCTCAACAGGAGAATAGCGGAGTTCAGGGCCTATCAAGCCTCGGCTCAAATAATAAACCACGTGCTCGACAAGAGCATCGTCTTCCTGAACTAGAACCATACCAATGGTAGATTCTGCGGCAGCGAGATATAAAAGGAAGTCTCTACCGTAATCCGGTGGACTCAAAAGCGGGGCAGAGACTAATGCCTTTTTCAAAGCATCAAACGACCGCTGCGCAAAGTCGTCCCACAGGAATGGAACTCCTTTCCGTAGCAAACGCATGAACCCTTTAGTGATCTCGGCATAGTTTGCTATAAACCTTCTTAAGAAATTGGCCTTCCCTTGAAGACTTTGAAGTTGACGAATTGAAGACGGGGGAGGCAACTGAACTATTGCCTCAACCTTGAAGGGATCAACTCGTATCCCTTCATTGGAAACTATAAACCCTAACAACCGACCTGATGTAACCGCGAAAACGCACTTATTAGGATTCAACCGGATTTTGTAAAAACGACATCGCTCAAAGACTAATCGAAGATGACTAGGATGATCAGTTCTCTTGCGAGAACGAGCAGCGAGATCATCTAAGTATGCCTCGATGATATGTTTGATGTCGTGGAAAGCGTAAGACATGGCCCGCTGGAAGGTGGCTCCAGCATTTTTAAGACCAAAGGGCATTTTTCGATATGCAAAGGTACCCCAGGGACATATGAAGGCAGTCTTATGCTGATCCTCAGGACGAATAGAGATTTGATTATAACCTGAGAAACCATCCATAAAGGAGAAAATCGCATTACCCGCACACTCGTCAATAATTTGATCAATAAATGGCGTGGGGTAATTGTCTTTTGGACAAGCCTTGTTTAAGTCCCTAAAATCGATGCATACGCGGATTGTTCCTTGCTTTTTGTCCACAGGGACTGGATTCGAAACCCAATCCGTAAGAGGAACAGCGTATATAAAACTCGCCCTTAGCAGCTTCTCAACCTCAGCTTTGATAGCCGCTGCTTTCCTAGGGTTAACCGGCCGAAGCCTTTGACGAATCGGTTTTGCGTTTTCGTACGTCTTGATCTCATGTTGGACTATAGAAGGATCAATGCCGGGCATTTCCTCATAAGACCAAGCAAATACATCACGATATTCCTTGAATAGGTCGGTGTAAATTTGAATTTCTTCAGGGGAACACTCACTTCCGATGAAGATATTCTCGATGATGTTAGGATTTTTAGAGATGTTTATAGGTATCGTTTTTGAGATTACCGACATATTACCTTCAGCGCGTGTGTGTGTTGGAGCCAAAGGGTTCGATACCGTACAAACATCACTACCAACGAGCTCGGAGAATCTAGATTCTACTTCCTGCAATGGAGGAAGAAAATATGAGCGATGGTGTAAGTCTTCCCAAGGTCGATCTATACCCATCATAATTTCGAGGATTGCTTCTTCAGAAGGTAGAACCGAATCTAAGCAGTCCAAGGCAGAGTTAGAATCAAAGCTCCAAGCGGGGGCCACATGACCATCTAGCTCCTCTTCGGAAAAGGGAGTAGAATGGTTATCTGCAGAGTCTACGATAGCCTGATATCTAAGCTCAGCTGCAGATATAGGAAACGCCATTCCATTAACTTGCCCTTCAACTAATGTGGTCGTAGGTGAAGGCAAGGTCCAAGGGTCGGAAAAATGATGAGTTCGGAAGAACCCCTCTCGAGAAGATTCCTTGGATGATGAAATAGCATTGATTCTTGCAAAAGGAGAGGGAAGATCAAACGTACCCATCAATGAGGAATACATCCCTACTCCTAAATTCTCAGTCGGCGGGCGAGGGTTATCCACCAAAGGAACAGTAGAGTCGGAGGTTGCTTGAGGATCGATTGGAGCATAGTCCAATTGATCAACCTTAACGATTTTCCCCTCATGAGGAAAGCAAATGACACGAAACAAAGTCGAAACAACGGCTTCCATCTCGTACACCCAGTTCCTTCCTAATAGGAGATTATAGTCTAGGTTAGCATCTACGACTTCAACTTCGATATTAACGACCTTCCCTCCAACACATATAGGAAAGGCCGGGATAATCCCATGCGGCTTGTGAGAATGGCCATCAAATGCAGTTAAGACGGTTGGTGAAGGAACAGCCGAAGGTGAACCGATAGCCTTCCAACAAGACATGGACATGACGCATGTGGAAGCTCCTTCATCTATAACGGTGCGAAAAATATTGATTTTCCGGTATGTTGACTTTACTTGAAAAGCCATATGATGAGGGAGTCTCTTTTTGACATTTGACATGTCAAAAGAGAGCACTAGAGAGTTAGCTGAATCAACTGCTCCAATGGCGGAAAGTAAAGCACTTCTCTGAGACGGACACGACTGGAGAACTTCCAAAGCGGACATAGCACATGGGCTTTGAGCCAAATCCTCCACAATGGAGTAATTTTGAGCAGCTCTAGCATTGGGGTTAATTGTCGCGCGTTTGGCGGAACCTTTCGGTATCCTAGGTACAGTCTCAACAGGAGGTCGCTCAATATGAAGGTCATTACTTCCGGGAACCGTTTTATCCTTAGATGTTTCGGCTTCACCATAATCACGTGACCGAGTAGTCACGTTAACGTTTGAACCCATCATAAAAACATTTGATGCTTTTTCCCCTTCCTGGTTGCCCCCAGAGGAGGTCCCAGGATTCGAATTCGCGCCAGCAAGAAGTTGCTGCCCTTGGGGAAACGGGTTAGTCAACACAGCTTGCGAACTAGAAGTCCCTTGCTGTGCTAACAAGCGCTGAGCGTCTTCGATTTTAGGGCAAAGATGAGTTAGATGGTCTCCACTGCATAACTTGCAAGGAAACTTGACTTTCTTTCTCGACTCACCCTTACCACCACCAGCGTTGTTGCCGGATTTATTTGCATCGGGCTTCCCATCCGAGTTCTTCTTTTTACCACGTCCTTTCTTTTTCCCATCGGAATTTTGATTTCCTTTGGGGTTATTGGATTGGACGGCGTTAATGGAAGAATTTTGGGAAGCAGGAGGACTAGACATTGTGACTTGGTTGTTAGGAGCAGTTTGTAATGACAACTGCTGCAATTGATTTAGCAAGTTCACTGTAGTTGAGTCTACAGACCCCACGATACCATCCGCATGCGGACCTGGCTTTGGCTTAGCTAAATCAACCTTAGATCCAGGAGCATCTGGCAAGTACTTTTGGAGGATCCCAGACTGAGAGTAGATCAGTTCTAACTGCTGGGCCCTGAAAATGGCTTGCTCCTCAGAATAGACCCCAGACATGGAGACATCCTTGGAGATCTCAGGTTGCAGAGACTTCAAAAACCACTCTAGACGGTACTCCGGAGGGATTTCGGCTTTAATGAGCCTTTTTCTCCGTCTCCATTCCTGTATGTGATCAGAAATGTGGGTTGCCTTATCTTGACGAAAGGTAGCCAGAAGTTCAGTTCCGGCATCATAGCGGACAGGCAACTGAAAGTGATTCAAGAAGATATTAGCTAAGTCTGCGAACGATGTAAAGCTGCCCCCTGGCAACTCTATGTACCATTTAGCCGCATTACCAGTCAAGGTGCGCTGAAAAAGTCTCAACCTAACCGAATCTTCGATGAGGGAGTTAGATGAGCACCACAAATGGAATGTGGTTACATGATCGCCCGGATCTTCACCACTCTTCCCTTCGAATTTTGGGATGTCCGAAGGGAGTTTGGTTGGGACCGGAGGCCAGGCTGGATTGTATCTGATAGGGTCGTTCGTTAGCTTAGTGAGATCCGGCAAGTTTAACGTTGCCAGAAATGGAAGCCTAGGAGGACCTAGGGGATTCCACCCAGACTGGGCAGAACTCCCCAAGTTCTGAAAAGATTGTCCTGGGATTTGAGAGGCACCAGGCTGCCCCAAGTGACCAGTAGAACCAGCTGAACCAAAGGGCAAGCCTTGTGGTCCAGCAAAATTCGGAGTTTGACCAACTCCTGCCGTATAAGCTCCATAGCTTGCAAAGTTTCCTCCTATAGAATTGTAAGGAGTCGATAACCCCTGATATGGGTTCCAAGCCGAAGCGAGGGGAGGAATACTTTGAAACATGCTAACCGTGGAATACGGCCTACTTCCTTGTTGACCGATGAATGGATTCGAAGTTCCTGCGTTACTAGCCCCAGGGTTATTCCAACCTTGGAAAGGATTGCTGCTTTGTCCTATTGAAGAAAAAGGCATAGATCCTACCGTTGGGTTGGAATGTGGAATATGACCACTTCCAAAAGGAAAACCCTGAAATGAAGCCGATCCGCCCATCATGGACGTAGCGGCATTGAACGGAACTGACGGAATACCCTGTGATTGGGTGCCAAAAAGGAAGGAACCAGTACTAAAAGCATTGGTTTGGGTATTTCCACTCGTGGACGGAATGGAGGTAGACCCAACCAAAGATGTGCTAGCAAACGATCCGAACAAGGAAGCGGAGGGGATGGAAATGGTTCCTCCCCCTTGCACCGATGTTGGGGTTTGCATAGTCGCAGCACTTGTGGAAGCCATGCTTCCAGTAGTGATCATAAATGGTAAGCGCGTAGCGTAACCTGGACTCGCTGGTCTATATAATGGAGGCCCAACGTATTGCAATACGTCTGGGTAACTAGATGGTAGTGGAGAATTTGGAATCACTAATGATTCTGAAAGTTCTTCTACCTCTACGTTATCCTCCGCTTGAAAGCGAACTTGAGAAAAGACTGGAGCGTCCCTCTCTTGTTCAAAAGTACCAGGCCTTGCTTGGCCGCTAATATCCCCGAGAGGAGGATCAATCCCCGATGCGTCAGCCGGCGTGGGACGGACCCCACCGGTAGTATTCCCTCTGCGCCTTCTAGGAGAAGGCTCTAAACTAGGTGGCGAGAGACCACGAAGTCTTCGAGACCGTCTAGGAGACCGGTCAGCCACTTTGAATTTTTTGTTATGATCTTATCTAAAGACTCAAAAAATTAAAAGCTAGGCCAACTAGGAGCACAGAGCACACACTAAAAAGTTCCTAAAGATACAGCCAGTCAAACAACTTTCAAGTATTTCCGCTCCGGGTGATTGAGACCGGACACCAAAATACGAGAAAGTGAATCAAAGGGCCTTCCGAGGATAGTCTGGGATGATGAGGGCCCAGTCCTATCAACGAAGGTATCAGAGGAAGTTACGCTGACCTCCTAACAACAGTCTGCGCCGGTGCAAGCCCCCAAGCTTCGCAAGGGTGCCCTCCGGAAGTACTGTCGAGAGTGATACAACGTCGACCTCAGGTGCCACGGGATTCCCCTCCGCAGCCACCTATGCAGATCCCTAGGAAAGGCAACTATGGGTACCAACTCGTCGCAGAAGCCAGGCGGAACAGTCGTGAGGTAAGTTCGGACAAGTAGGAGAGGGGGTATCTCTCTTCCCTGTCTTCACAGACCCTCGTGCTTAACTCCCAGATCCGGAGTCTTCCTGGTCTCCCTAACGCTATTGGATTTACTCTCTTTAATCAGACTCTTATGTTTGACGTTTTGTGTGGCCTTGGAGAGTTAACTCTCCACTCGCCTAATCCAAGGCCCTAAAATCCTAAACTTGTTGGTGTAATAACTAAAACAAAAAGTTCTAGTGGATTTTAATTAAGCGCTTGATTTTATTAGGCTGTTCTTTAAGTCAAAGGTAATGTAGGTGAAACTTGTGGTGTTTTATGGACGCAAAAGAAATTAATAAAACCTAGCTACATGCACATGCACTTTTGTTTTCGATGAATAGCAATTTCTATGAGGTTCAGAAGGCACTTGTAATATAAACAAAAATTTTCCTTTTTCTTTTCAGACTCCACACTCACAAAAACTAACAAAACTAAATATGCCTAAAAAGAGATGCAAATCTTTTCCTAATGCAAGAACTAAATGTGGATGCACAATTCAAAGACTACTCTAAATTCAAAGAAGGAAAGTTGCTGCTTTACCAAATTTTGTCTTGCCACTAAAATGCTTAGATAGAAGATGATTTGTTACTAATCATTTCGTCCAAACAATAAAAACAAGTTTTAAGATAAAAAACAAAGCACTTTCACTTCGCAAAAAAGGAAATCAGATGAGAAGCAAGTTTAAGAAAGCGAAACTCAAAAACTTTCAAAAGATTTTCTTTCAATCAAACCAAAAAGTCTTTTTCAAAGGAAAAACTCTCAAAAATACTGACACCAATGATTGATAAACAAACAACCAAACACTTTTGTGAATTGACACCAATGAAATGATGAGAACTCAACAAAAATAAAATGTGTTCGAAGTCGCTTTTGACAATCAAAAGCAGCAATGAAAGTCCAAGAAATCAAAAGACAAGTTTCAAGGAAATGGTAACAAACAACTTTCCCGAAACGAAGGAGCAAATGGTCATAAAAATGATTTCGTTAAGCAAACACAAATGTCATGAAAACAAAATGGACCCAAAGATTTTAAGACAATCTTCCCACTCTGCCGAAACAGAGCAATCAAGACTCTTAAACAGAAACCTTGTGTGTCAAAAATCAATGACGCTTGCAATCAACGAAAAACAAGACTAGCACTCCTAGAGAGAGTTCGAAACAAGATGCCCCCTGTTAAACAGAGAACTGTCACCGGAAATTGACTGCTTTAAACTGACCCAAACCACCAGACAGACATTCAGCCAAAAGAAAAATTATAAATCTTGAAAATTATGTGATATACGCGCCTGCAATTATTTGCAGAATGCGTGTACACGCGACTGTAACTAAGGAAACCTGCGTATACGCGGGTTTACTTAGTGCAACTTGCGTATATACGCTTCTGTAATCCAGAAAAAGTGCGTATATGAAGTGTTTCAAGAAAAATAAAAAACACAAACTGAAAAACTGGAACAGCTTGGAGTTCAAGAAAATATCAAACAGTCAGAACCAACAAACAGAGGCACTGAGCCTAGATTGGCTTGAGGACTACCCAAACTAGGAACAACAAGAATGTTGTCCCCAGCGGAGTCGCCAATTCTGGTTGAAGGGAAAGTACCCCTAGAGTCCTTTGGGCTGAGACTCTACCAGACTGAAAATTGCTTATGCAAAGAAACACTCACACACAGCCATCTTTTTTACTTTTAAGCAAATCCTAATGTTTTAGGGTACATACCTAAGGTCCTACGTCCGAGAAGACCGTTAGGGTGCAAACCCTTCTTGGAGTTCCCTTCTTCTTTCTCTGACCTGCAAGACAAACAAATCAAAGAAATCAACAGTACATGTATAGAAGTTTATGTATAAATCATCTTTATGCTATAAAGTTAGTTATAAATAATCTTTAAGTAACTACTTTCATAAGTATTCAACACAAGAATCTCATAAGCATAAAGAAAGATTATTCGGGAACAAAGACGTGTTTCTTTATATATAAAGGCAAATAAAGTACATATATCGGAAAGATATCACCTGAACACCTTCAGCAGGCTCCAAGCAAGCTTCCTCCCGGATTCGTTCCAGCCTCCAGCCTTCAACAAGAGCTCCTTCCAAGTCTTACTCAATGATGGTGTCAAGGATGAATGATCACCAATACACATGGAAACAAGGGTTTCCTATGCAAAATGGGGGAAGTGCAGGATGCACCAAGGACTTCAGACCTGGTCTAAGGGAAAAATCTCAGCATAATAATCTTGCTCTCCTTTCTCTCTCCCCTTGGCCTTCCCTTTGATGTCTTTTTATACCCTCTCCAAAGTAGTTTTTTAGTTAGGAGTTGGTTGGGAACAGTTGGGCCACGGGCACTAACAGGTGATCCAGCAGGTAAACCCGCGATCACCGCCCGAAAAAGAGGAAATTATATTTTTTTAAGTGTTTTAATAGATACACGCGGGTTGGGTATGACAGACCCGCGTGTACACGCGTTTAACACAGGGCAAAGTCGCGTACAGGGAATAAAACACTGTTTTTTAAATTTTTGGACCAGGTCTGGAAGGAGGGGTTGCCCTAGGCCATAAGTGCAGCATCACAAACCATAAGAGTGAGATTTGGAGCTATAACAGAGGGAAAAATCAAACAATTTTCAGGTTGGAGACCTGGTTTTGAAGTGGGATTCATTGAAAGAGAAGAAAGGCAACCATGGGAAATTTGATGCTTTCTAGACAGGGCCTTTTATTATTTCTCAGATCCAAGGGAACAATACCTTCATGCTGAAAAGTATGGGAAGGGAAGTGGTTTTTGATGGCCCAGTTAATGGGCGTTTTTTTAAAATTTATGTGATTTAAGGTCTTATGGCCTTAAATTTGTAAATATGTTTTATTAGTTTTAGTGTAGGATCAGTCAGACTCCATGCCCAATGGAACACTAGGAAATTTTGCTAATTTGTTTTTACAGGAAAGGCATTGATCTACAAGTTCTTGAGACCTCATAGGGAGGATCTCATCCCCAGAAGGAGCCAATGTTAGCCCTGCTACATATCTCTGATTTCTAAGGGCCGGAACTGAGCTTGGTCCATGGTCACACCCAAGAGAGACTCATAACGGTTACTTTCTCCTTTCCTCGCACCGCTCATTTTGTTTTCATCGGTCCTATCGCAATTGCATCCATGTATGTATCAAATACCACGCTTCTTGGCTTCTGCTAATGCGATATTGCGATGCGATCTGATCGCAATTGCACGTCGCCATACATAAAGGCCCAAGATCCAAAACCTGATTCGACAACTCCCGTCATGCCCGATAGAGTGATTTGCCCGATCATCCCTCCGCCATCCGATCATCGCCGCCAAGATCCAATGGCCCACACTCATTCCTCTCTCGCTTCTTCCGATATCCTTCGCCAGGCCATCTCCACCGTCTATCCTCCCAATCCGATGGCCGACCTCTCTCCCTCATCCAGCTCGTCCATCTGCCACACAGAGCACATCTCTTGACCGTTTCGTGCTCCCGAAGGACGAAGGTGACCAGTCTACCAGTACCAGGTGCATTTCCTCCTCAACAACCGCATTCAATAGACAGTATGGCCAAGAAGGAAAAGGACAGAGCTCGAGTAGGTAACCGCATTTAACAGTTATGGGACTTCATCCCATATGACACTCCAGCCACCTGAGAAGACAGCAGAGCACCCGAGAAGGTCAAATTCATCCACTACAGCAAGCAATCACACTCAGACTCCATCAGGCAGTTAAAGCAGTTGGTGGTTAATTATGACCCCTCCATACTTAGAATGGCCAAGTGCCTTTGTAATGAAACTCTATATATATCCACAAAGAAGATGTAATCAGGGATGATGGTTGTTGTTTTGATGTAAGGTTCAACTTCTGGAGACTGTAACTGCTTTGATACTTGCAACGTCTCGTCAGCATTTTCAGCTAATACAAGCTTCTTTTGCTGTTAATTTCTCACTTTCCACCTCTTTTCCATTCTAGGCTGTGCTTGATTTGCTTTTTTTCTTGAACTCTTGATGTGTAGTGTTAGAGGAGCTGTCATCCTACCTCTGTGTTATAATCTTGTATGTATCAGTGAATGTATGGATTAGGTTTCTTTTCACTTAGCGACAGTGAGCTGTCATCCTATTTGTGCACTAGGGAATTAGATTTGCAGACCTTTTTACTAGTTGCAGCCAGCCATCACAGGGTCCTGTGCATCTGCTAGTGTGGTCAGTATTCTCCATATTCACCCAATCCTTAAAACTATGAGTAGTTGGTGGTCTAAAGCCTTGTAGTCTGGGGGTGTTCACGCATGTTTGGAGTCAAGCAAAGTAGGAGTGGTTATCTAGCTTGAATATGCATCATTCCTTCCATTCATCCATTTCCAACATCAAGTTGAGTTTGTGATGTCCCGAGCATCTCCGAGCTACAACCTAGGAGAGTTTCTTGGGGTGATAACACATACTTATGGAGGCGACATGTTGTGTATGAGTCAAGGCCTCGCGCCGTTATTATTTCTTTATGTAATTCATTATACAGGATACCGGAGGTAGCCCCACCTACTGCCACCTCTTTGATCACTGCTAAGAAATGCAGCAAGCTTATCTACTAGACTAGGAAATTCATTTTCTGTCTGGTTCACTCCTAAAGTAAGGGAAGATCGTCGCCACATCCATGACCACCCCGAAGCGTTCCTCCACGCAGCAGCAAAGGAAGATGGATACGGTCATAAAAGAACATAGGAACATCTTCTCCTCACCCACAGGGGTACCGTTGCACTGTCAGGTCAAGCATTCATTCAATATGACTCCCATAGTACCTCTACCCAATGAGCCGATATATCACCTCTCCATTCTGAAAAAATGACAAGTATAAAAAGCGACATGGTCCTTACACCAATACCAATGTTGTGGGGAATAATTCTTTGAAGCACAACATTCCCCCATTCCTTCGCTTGCACCGAGTGTTCAATGTGGATCGCCCTCTACCATGCTTCCCACCATTACTGGACACAACAGAGGTTGCAGAACAACTCACCAAGGACCAAGTTGAATAGCAGTTTCATCATCTCATGGAGGAACTCAACGCAATGGGGACCATTGCTTCCTAAGGGGGGAGGAATGATCCAGGTGGATGTTGGTGGCCACCCACCTATCCCACTTATACCAACACTACTATCTCTGTTAGTTTTTCAATTTCCTTATTTGTAGCACAATTTACTATTTTTAGCATTTTTTCAAACCCTGAACTTCCGGAGCCGTTTTGAGGCCCTAAACGACGTTTTTTTGGGAAATCTCGGAGCAACATGGGTCCATGGGCCAATTTTACTCTTCTCAAAGTTGTAGTGCTCGGATATATCTTTATAACGAGCTAACATTAAACGGAGATCGGGTGCCAAAGTTACGACCCCGGGAAGTTGATGTACCAATTTACCCAAAAAGGGGCCCACAATTTAGCGTTTGATCTCCTAGGGTTACGTTTTTGGATGTTTATGGTTTTCCATTGTTTCTCAACAATAAATAGGCCTTAGAGTCTCATTGTAACATAGTTTAGAGGCATGTAGCCGCCACATCTCTTCTCAGAGATAAGCTACCATCGCCCTAGCTAGTTTATTTCCATTTCTGTTTGTAAGCATATTTCAGTATTTTAAATTAATGAAATGAAGTATTATTTCCATTGCATCTCTATATTTATGGTTATATCTGTAATTTTTTGCATTCCTGTTTAAATTCGGACCACTGTGAATCTGGTGAGCTGGCATGTGAGTCAACATCAACAGCGGTTGATCAATCTTCTTGATTGATCCTTCACAGTTGCCATGTGAGAAGAGGACACAGGGGTGGATTGTTTTTTAACAAGCTCTCCACCTGCAGAAGCGCACTCAATTCCGATGTTGAAGAGCCCAAGAATGGCAAAGATAACAAACTTCTTCCAACAAGACTCATCAGCAAGCTTGTCGATCAAGCATCGAGACCTCGATCTTGATTTATGTGTTAGCTTGCCATCTTATTTGCTCTATGCTGAAAACAACGCTTCAAGCGTGGACAGAACCATGGATACACATTTAAATTCTATCCATGGAGTGTGATATCACACATAGTAGCAAATCATCTTTGATGGGCACTGTGAGAGCTTATATTGTGATGGGGATCATGCAAATTTTTGTCAAAGGGTTTATTTAATTTACATGATTGGGCTATAGTATTTCGACGATTGATGGAATATTGGATTATTTTTAATTAAGATTTTAATTAAAGTATTTTAAATTAAGAGTATTTTTAATTTAATTCTTTAATTAAAAAAGGTGGCTCATTATTTGATAAAGGGAGCGAATCTTCTTTTAAAGAAGGAATTTGGATTAATCTCTTAAAAAAGGGATTTGGGCTCAGTTTTAATTGAAGTTTTCATTGGATCTGGCATTTACAGTAGTTTTTAATATCTTGGGTTGTTTTTTAAGTTGTTGGGGTTGAAGTTTTTTATTATTCAAGATGAATAATTAGGTAGCAGAAGCATACCTCAATGAGAATAACAAGCTAGATGGATCCAATTATTTTGGTTGGAAATTTAAGCTGTAGACCCTACTTGATGGACACAATGCATGGGCAATTATGAATAATGATGAGGTGAAGCTGAACGTGCTTGCAGGAGAAACAACAGCAACAATCCAAGACTAGGATAAGAAAGAGACTAAGGCGAGAGTGCTACTGAAATTGTCGGTCAAAGATTGCATTATTCCCCATATCCGTGATTGCAAGACTACACTAGAAATTTGGAAGATGCTCAAGGGTCTCTATGAGGTCAAAAACACCAATTGATTATTGTTCTTGAAGAGCAAGATTCTCTCCATCAAGATGGAGGAGAATGAGACAGTTGTAGAATTTATTTCGCAGATCAAGGAGCCGAAGAACAAGCTGGGTGACATCAGTGAAGCTGTGTCAGATACAGATTTTGTCATGATTACCATGAATGGTATGACTAACGAGTATAAGAAGTTCATCACTGGCTTGAATGAAAGAGAAAAAGCCCCCGTGTTTGAAGAATTGATAGGGATCCTCATGCAAGAGGAGGACATGCGATTGACTCATAAACCTCAGAGTTTAGACCTGGCCTTAATGGCAAAGAAGAAGCCCTTCAGAGGAAAGCCAAATGCAGCACAGAGGAGCAGTGCAACCCCACAAAGAAAGATTCCCCCACCTCAAGGTACATCTTTCAATAGAAATGACTCTGCGACCAAATGTTTTTATTGTGGTAGAACCGACCATATAGCCAGATATTGCATGAAGAAGAAGTCTGATGAAGGTCAAAAGAGACATAAACAACATGCAGGTCATTTTTCTCATGAGGAACAGAGTCATAACCTCAGACTGTTCATATCTGACTCTGTTTTTTCGGCTAAGGATGATGAAGCAGATACCTAGTTTGTGGACTCAGGTGCATCCATCCACATGACAGACAACAGACAGTGGTTTGAAGACTTCAAAGAGACCAACAATAGATAAAACATCTATCTTGGAGATAATAGAGGGTACCAAATCAAAGGGTATTTTAATATTCCTGTTGTTTTGCTTGATGGAAATATTAGACATATTTATAATGTAATGTATGTACCCAAGATAAAAAGGAATCTTATCTCTGTCTCTACGATAACTGATCAGAATCTCAAGGTAGAATTTTATAAATCATATTGTGTTATTAAAGACCCGTTGGATCGTATGAAGCCTATTACGTCAGGTATTCATGTGGGAGGATTGTACAAGATAAATGTCAAAAGTGCACGACATCAGGCATTGACATCATCTGCCATGACTACAGTGGAATTATGGCATCAACGGTTCGGCCATATTAACTTCAATGATCTGCTACTATTACAGAAAAGAGGTATGGTCGAAGGTCTTCCTGTTTTAAAACCTGTCCATATTGATTGTGATGCATGTGCACTTGGAAAGGTTCAGAGAGATGAATTTCCTGTGACTGCTGATAGAAGGAGGAGATATATACTCAAGTTGGTACACAGATTTATGCAGGCCTATGTAGACAAGGTCATTAGGTGGTGCATACTATCTTTTACTACCTATTGATGACTATACTAGATTTACTTGGGTGTATTTCGTTAGGAAGAAGAGCCACTCTTTTGAATACTTCAAGGATTTCAATAGTATGGTTGAAAAGCAGACAGGTAAATGCATCAGGATTCTCTGCTCGGATAAAGGGGGAGAGTATAAGAAAGCTTGTGTCCTGAAACATTGCAAAGATCATGGGATATAGTAGTAGTTTACAGTACCCCACACTCTTCAATAGAACGGGGTTGTAGAGAGGAAGAACAAAACCCTTGAGGAGTGTGCTCGCAGTATGTTAAAAAGTAAGAATCTTTCTAGTGGGTTTTTGGCTAAAGCAATTAATACTACAATATATCTAAAGTATAGGAGTCCAAGAAGAAGTTTAGATTTCAAAACTCCTTTTGAATATTTATTTAGCTATAAGCCTGCAGTTAAGCATTTGAGAGTTTCTGGCTCTAAAGCCTTTGCTTATGTCTCAAAGGAAGATAGAAAGAAGATGGATTCAAAGGCCATCAAATGTATTTTTGTTGGGTATTGCACAAAATTTAAGGCTTACAACTTGTTTAATACCTCTACTCATAAAGCTTTTGCGAGCAGAGATGTAGTGTTTCATGAGCAGGTTAATGATGGAAGCCATGAGAGTGCTAATGAAGAATGTCATGTGCCCTTGTTGGTGGAAGAAGGAAGTGATGAATCAGGTGACAGCAATGAGCAGCAACGGCAGAAACAACAGGAAGGGAAAGAAGATGATGTAGCTGTCAAGACAAGTCCACAAAAGGATGATCAGACAAGGTTTGAAGCTACCCCACCACTCAGGAGATCAGGTAGGAAGGTTCAGTTGCCAGCAAGATATAGGGAAAATGCTTTTATAACTAGTATGATGAATGTTGTTGAACCCTCTAGTTATAAAGAATCCAGTCAATATAGTGAATGGAGGGTTGTTATGGAAGAGGAATATGAGTCAATCCTAAAAAACAAAGCTTGGGATTTAGTTAAACTACCTAAAGGAAAACAACACATAGGATGCAAATGGTTGTATAAGCCTAAATTTAAGGCAGATGGGAGCATAGATAAATATAAAGCTAGGCTGGTTTCAAAGAGGTATTTCCAGCAAGAAGGCATATATTATGATGAAACATTTGCCCCTGTAGCTAAACTAAACACAATCAGAATGATAATTTCTTTAGCTACCAAACACCATTGGATGATTCACCAGTTAGATGTTAAACTTGCTTTTTTAAATGGGGGCTTAAAAGAAGAAGTCTACTTAGTGCAACCTGAGGGGTTTGCCAAACAGGGTGAAGAACATTTATTTTTCAGGTTGAAAAAGGCACTATATGGACTAAAAAAGGCACCCAGATCGTGGTATGAAAAAAATGATTCATTTTTCCTGTAGCATGGTTATAAAAGAAGCAAAAATGACCCTAATATTTATACCGTGTTTGATAAAGAGAGAAGTATTGTTTTGATTTCTTTATATGTAGATGATCTAATCATTACCAGGAATGTTGACAATTTCATTAAAGAAATCAAGGAGCAGATGTCACAAGTCTTTGAGATGAAAGACCTTGGAGAGCTACATTATTGTATGGGTTTGGAAGTCTGGAGGGATTTTGGACAAACTTTTTTGTCACAGAGTAAGTATGTTAGGAGCTTACCAGAAAAGCTTATAATGGATCAGTGCAAAGCTGCAGGAGTACCTTTACAGCAGAATATAAAAATTCAGAATGATGATGGATCTAAGGAGGGAGATGTGACTTTGTATAGACAACTGGTTGTGAGTCTAAACTACTTGACTACAACTAGGCCAGATTTGGCTTATGCAGTCAGTGCATTGAGCCAATTTATGTGAAAGCCCCTTGAGAGCCATTGGGTTGCAGCAAAAGGTGTTTTAAGGTATCTCCAAGGAACCTTAGATTTTGGTATTGTTTATACTGATTCATGTGATGTTAAATTGATAGGTTTTTTAGACTTCAATTGGGCTAGAAATGTAGATGACATACGATCCATAATAGGCTATGCATTTAGCATTGGATCCAGGGTGATTACATGGAGCAACAAAAAGAAAAACATAGTATCCTTTCCTTCTGCAGAAGCTAAATATCAAGCTATGTGTATAGCAACATGTGAAGCAGGTTGGTTGAGGATACTTCTCCTTGATGCTGGAGAAGAACAGAAGGTTGCAACAGTGATCAAATGCAAAAACTAGAGCTCCATCAAACTTGCAAATATTCCAGTATTTCATAAGAACAGAAAGCATATCGATAAATATTTTCATTTTATCTGGGAGAAAGTTTAGTCAAAAGAAATCCATATTGAGTATTGTAATAGTTGTGACAATGTTGTTGATATATTTACCAAACCTCTTGGTAGAATCAAGTTTGAATTGTTTAGGGAAGTGTTAGGCATATCTGTGAATCCATTTCTCCATTAAGGGGGAGTGTTGAGATTAATGATGAAATGTATTAATGGAGTGACGGTTCAACCAAACCTTAGATTAGGAGCATGTTCCTAATTTCCAGGGTGTTGTTTCAACTTCCCTAATTGTGTGTAAATTATATATTTCTCATGTAATGATTGTGATGGCAGAGTGTGCGATCTTTTGGACTTTATGGTGTTGGAATCTAGTGGAAAATTTTGAGGTGAATTCTTGATTTGGGTTAGTTAAACTGATTTTTTTGATTGAATATATGGATTCAACACCCTAAAAAACCCCTATCATATAGATTGTTTAGGGGTTACCCATAAAACTTGTGATTTCAATAATTCCTACCAGATTTTAGAGAAATTAAACTAGAAAAACCCACAAAACAAATTCCATCAAAACAACTCGGTGGAAATTATTCAACAAACATCTAGGTATTGAAATAATGAAAATATTGGGATTGATTTCGCTGCATACTTATCCAATGATAGAGTGTACATTCTGGTTACCCCGGAATCTCTTTTTCGATTTTCGATTTTTGCTTACCGTTAAGTTTTCCATGGTTAAAAATTCATTTTGTCCCACAATATTTTTATTTAGATTAATATGTGATATTTGATTACACAAAGTATATTGTTATTATTATATCGAGATAAAGCTAGTCATCTGTAAATGGTTTATTTTACCTGTTATAAGTTAGTTTTAATATAAATAGTTTATTTTACCTTTTAAAATCTTGTTAAATTTAATTAAATATAGAACCTTTTTCTAATTAATTAACCGTAGAAGCTTGTTAAATATTATTTTCATAAATTAAAATAATATATTCATCTTAATAAAATGTGAAATGTATAAATGTGTAATATCACTTGATGTAATAGAGTATCCAATATAGTATGGTATCATTAGTGATATAGGCACGCCATGACTCTCTCAGGTTAGGTGCGTGTGATCATATAATTTTTATATTGTTAATTATTTGTTAATATAACGTTAGTGTAAATAAGAGAGTAGATTGTTATTGATAATCATTTTTAATATTAATTTCGTTACTATGTTGTTTTGTCTATCATTTCATATATCTAACTTGCATTAGGGAGAGTTACATTTCATATATCAAGTTTATTAATTGCAGATCTAGGATTTTTATGAACATGACAATGTAAAATGAACATTGCAGTGTAAACGAGATGGGAATTAACCAAACGCTAGAATTGGTATTATTGCAGTCATAGGCTTCATTTTTAGAGTTGCTTCTATTGGGAGGAATCGCCTTATTGGAGCCGCCATTAATGAAAGAGGAAGTATATTTATTTTTCTGCGTTAATCTACTATTCGTGATGAACTTGTTGAATGAGACATTAGATCTGCAAATTGAATGAATGGTGCACTACTTGAATTTTGGGGATATTTCTGCTGAGAATAGTGAAGTTTGGATCACATGTGCCTTAAAAGGTTTAGAGAAGATGAATTGACCAATGCACCATTGTTTTAGTGTCGGATCTATTGCACCGGTGTTATTATCTGTGCAATAAATGTTAATGCATTGAAGTATGAAAAAAACTATTATTTACTTAGCTTGCCAGGATACCGAGTCGACATCATCGCCCTCGGGTGAGTCGAGCACTCAACACAGGGCACATAACCGAAAATGTGAACCAAGAGCGACCAGGGGACCCATGTGCCATGGTCGATTGTGCTATGGGCTAGCTTAACACGGGGCGATCAGGTGACTTGGTGAAGCGATTGGCGATGTGTGACGGGATGCACACCTAGCATGCATAAAACCAAAGTGCGATGAACCAAAATGCAACTGCATATTGAGAGAGGCGCGACACATTGACATATATGATGCGGAGGACGAACTTGAAATTGGGTCGACGCATCACATATGGGTGTGTCTTGCTTGGATGGCAGGGCCGCTTGTTGGGTTGATGCCCCAAACGACACAACCGTTCATATTTCCATCATGGAGGCAGCGTATATATGGAGTGTTAGAAAAATTTCACAGGGTCAAAGGAGAGGAGTCTAGCTCAGAAAGCAGTCGCGGCAAGTCAAAATTGCAGTTGTGGAAAGAACATCGCAACTACATATAGGCTTAATTGAAATAGAAATTAAATTCACAACAACTACACAGAGGCTTAATTGAAACAGAAATTAAACGCACATCAAAACAGAGTAAAAACCAAATTCTTGCGATAAATCTACTCATGAAGGTTAAAGGCCACATCGCAACAAACCAAACTTTAGACTATAATATAAAGCATATGTATATAAATTCGCATGACAAATTTGTAGGTTGTTGCTCCAAGTAAGAAACAAAAAACTTACTACGATTTACTCTTCACTGGGGTTGCGTAGTAACCGTCTGTAAAACTTGTTTTCACTCGCCCACCAATATTTCGTCCACGATTTTCTCCTCACTACCTCACAGGCTCACACACTCAACTCCTCTCTATTTTCTCAACCATACAAATGAATTTTACATTCATATTTATCTCAACATACAACTTTGACATTAATACATGATAGAGCAAATCATTAAGGCACAGGATGGGTGATTTTACATAATAAATGGTCTTCTGAACTTGCAGGTTTTGTGGAGTGTGGGTAACAGTCGCGGAGTGAATTCTTGCCCATACGCATTTACCAAAATTCATTAAGTTCCTTAAACTCTCTGTTGTGTTGCGAAATGGTCAACGTTGTACTTCTGCTCAGACTTTAGTCCTTCCATCTGTAAACAAAATCATAACCCTGCATTAGTTCACTGGGAAAGAATGGTGTTTGTCAATGTATCTAAGGTGGTGGTTAGGATTAATATTTCCAACACTCCCCCTTAATCACAACTGACGCCATTGATGATTCCCAAATAGTCTTTGAGATAAACAAAATTTTCACATGCCAATGGGTTTCTGAAAATATTAGAAAGTGTTCTTGTGACCCACAGTGCAGTACCACAATTTCACCATTGTTAATAAACTCTTTAATAAAATGATATTTAGCATCAATGTTCTTGGTCCTCTTGTGAAATACAAAATTATTTGGCGATGCAATTGCGGAAGTGTTGTCATAGAAAATAGTTTCCTTTCCCTCTTGGTCATGGCGAAGATCCGCCAACATCCTTCTCATCCAAACTGCTTGACACGTTGTTGTTGTTGCAGTGACATATTCAGCTTTTGTTGTTGATAGTGACACTATTGGTTGCTTCTTGGAGGCCCATGAAATGGCTCTAGAACCCAAATAAATACATATCCTGATGTGTTCTTTATATCATCGACACTTCCTCCCCTATCATTGTTAGTGTAACCAACTGGCCTGAAATCATTTGTTGCGAAGTACAAAATGCCATAATCCTTTGTACCATTGACATACCTTAGAATCCTTTTCTCTACTTGCCAATGTGTCTCCTTGGGTGTCTCCATGAACCTCGACACCAAACTCACTACATACATTATATCCGGCCTAGTGGTGGTCAAATACATCATGCTGCCTATCATGTTTTTTTTATAATGTTGGATTGACATTGTTGTTGCAATATTCTTTGCTCAACTTCTACCCTATGATAGTTGGAGTTGGTGTAGGCTTGTTGTTCTGCATATTAAACCTCTCGAAAATGTCAGCTGCATACTTTTCTTGAGAAATAAAAATTCTATTTTCTGTTTGCTTCACTTTTATGCCCAAAAAATATCTTAACAACCCCAAGTCAGTCATTTCAAATTCACTCTTCATGACTTCTTTGAAATCAGCGAGGAGGAAATCATCACTACCTATAAAAATCAAATAATCTACATATAAAACAACAATAATAATCTTACCATCACTCTCTTTGATGTAGACAGTAGGCTCACCATCACATTTGTCGAAACCATTATCCAATAAGTAAGCTTTTATTTTGCTATACCATGCACGCAGTGCTTGCTTCAGCCCATAAAGAGCTTTCCTCAACCAATACACTTTGTCTTCTTGGCCTTCTACCTCATAACTATGTGGTTGCGCAACATACACTTTCTCTTTTAGCACTTCATTTAAGAACACTGATTTTACGTCCATTTGATACACTTTCCATTTATGTTGCACGTCGCCACAACTGTACGCATTGTCTTCATCCTCGCGACTGGCGCAAACATCTCCATGTAATATCTTCCATGCTACTGCTTGTATCCTTTGAAAACTAGCCTTTCTTTATGCCTTTCAATCTTCCCCGCAACATTGCTCTTGGTCTTATAGGCCCATTTCACTGCAATGACTTCTTTTCCTTTAGGAAGGTTCACTAACTCCCATGTGTCATTATTTTCTATTGCTTCTATTTCTTCCTCCATTTTTGCAACACATTTTTCTTCTTTAACTACAACTTCAAAATGGATTGGATCATCTACATGACAAAATAATGCAAATAAGGAATTCATACCAACACTACTATCAACTTCATATTGCTCATAAATCTCATTTAAATTTCTGAATTTTGGTCTTCTTGTGCTTGCTGAAGATGGGCTTGACATGTCACTTGGTGTTGCGCTTTGCGACATGCTTGGAGAAGCACTTGCTTGACTGTGTGATGTTTTCCTATTATTTGTTGATGGTGTTACTTGCTGCCTTCTTTGTTGTGCTTGAATAGGAGTAGAGGGAGTCACGGTTGAGGAATTGCATGTTGTTATCAATTCCTCTTTGTCCTCATGTTGTATACATGCTTTCACATTGACTGTCTTCTCTAAACTTATAGCCCATTCTTCCTCTTCTATGAAATGCACATCGCTGCTAATTATGACCTTCTTGGTTGATAGATTGTTGTTGGGTAGCAGATCCCCCCATAATATGTTTTTGGGGCTTGAAGCCCGGATTTGGGTCAAGTGCAATGTAAAGACCCCACGAAATGCGGGCGCGGAGCGCGAGAGTCTAGGGTTGTCTGCCCTAAGATAATGTAATTTAATGTAGAGTGTTTCAACCTACCCATGGTCCCCGGACCATGGGATTGTATAAATAGAGCGAGGCTCTAAGTGTAAAGTCAATCTTAGTATTAAGTCTTATGGTGTTCTTGGAGGATGAACTAGCTCTGAGTCTGTAAGTCTGAGTCTTGGGTTGTAGTAGTAGGAAAAGGCTCTATAGCTGTGTGCGCAGAGGGCTAGTAGAGTCCGCTGCTATGTGCACAGACTCCTATAGCTGAGTGCATAGGGCAGAGTTGGGATTGTATTTGAACAGACGATTAATAAAAGATAAGTTGATTCTGAAATACTGTGTGTTTATGCTTACGTTATGTTTATGCATCTCTTTACAGTTTTATGATTGCGCGCACTTGCTATGAATGTTGAATGATTAATCAGAATATTGGGTACACAAAATTAAGTTAAGATCTATAATAATAGCATAGTATGGATAAAAGATCTAGACAACACCTCTTCACGCTCTTCACAGAGCTCTGCAGACGCAGTCGCATAAACTGCGAAGGACAAACAGCTGCGCGAAGCAGCGCAGGCACACAGGTTCAGTTCGTGAACTTCCTAAACTTCATTAAGACATCCCTAGGGTGCAGAAACCTAGTTCCAGCACCCTCCCATACTACCTCAGGTGAGACTTCAGTCCACGCACTACGGACTATTGCTGAAAGGGACGGTAGTTTCGGGATTTGTTTGGCTAAATCACTTCTGAACTTGGGTCAGGACCCAACAAGTGAACAAATGGTTCCATTGCCAGGACCAGGATCTGCCTAAAGGATGTCTGACATCATGCCATTGGAATCCTACAAAGGAGGAAACTAAAGAGTGGTTGGACAAGAAGCTTCACGAGTTCATGACACAGGAAAACAGAACTCCGCAGATATCCGAGAAGAGCTGGTTGGATTGCTACGTATATACGGAAATCCATAAGATGTTCTTCGCGTCCTTCCCTTCTGAACTGTATGAGTGGATCGCAAGGTTAGACGACAGTTAGGGAAGGTATAAGCTTGATCAACCGATAGTGTGGACTCCAGAATTAGTGCGTAGACTAGGGACATCAAAAGATAAGATCGCGCGAGCTGTGGACCATTGGCTCAATCGGATAATAGGGGGATTTATCATTGAGTTTGCGATAGACACGACCGTGAGCTACAACGAAGCAGAGAAACATTTTCTCAAGGGACCACGAGGTAGGTACATTAAATCCCTAAATACCTGGATTAAGATGTTGTTATGTGAAAAACGGGTGATGCGAATACATTAATGTTTGGAACGACGTGGAGTGGAAGGATCTAAAAAGGTAGCAGGGAATTAAGAAACATTCCCTTGATTTCACCTTCGCGAGAGAGCGAGGAAGAGCTCACTCGAGTCTCTCCGAGAAGTGCGGTTAGTTTGATAAGGCAACGCATTCCGCAGTTACCACCTCCACTTACACCACCACCCGCTTCACCTCCTTCACCTCCATCTTCACCCACCCCACCTCCACCAAACTCACAGTTCAGCATGGCGAGCACGATCAAGCTACCTGTATTCAGAGGAGTAGGAAATGAGGATCCGGATTAGTTCTAGTTCGTGGTAAGAGCAGTGTGGGAAGCACAAGGGGTCATAAATGAAAACATTAAGAAGGCCACATTGGTGAGCACGCTATAGGATCATGTGCTGACATGGTATATCAAGCACTCTAATGAACACCCAAATGCAGGAATAACGAAGATCCAGAATGCACTGAATAGATAATTTAGCCGGCTGAATTCAGAGACACAGTCAATCATCGGATTTAAACAAATCGTCATGCTTCCAGGCAAGACCCCCTTGGATCTAGATCAGAGGCTAAAGAGTATGATCCATGAGGCTAATATGACACTAACGAATGTGTAGCACCGTGCATGGTTTGTGGCATCTTTGACACCACACCTGAGGATGGCGCTATCATAGCAGAAGCTTTCAACCCAGGACGAAGCGTTGGAAATGGCAATGACGTTGCATGAAACACCGATACAGGATCCGAGGCTGGGAGTTCAACAAATCCATGTGCAGTTATATAATCTTTGCCTAGAAATGCAGAGCTTGAAGTAGGATAGGGCACCGTGGCCAGAGGCACGCGAGGAAGTGTGGTGCATAAAATTCAAAGGCTAGGGCCATGATAAAGACCAATGTCCAGTATTCGCAAACTACTTGGCAAGAGGGGGACCAATGCCTTTGAGACCAGAGGCACAAGCAGGGCCAAGTGCGGCACCCACGCTATGGTGCGCGACCTTTTAGGTAAGGGGAAAACACACAACGGATAACTATCATTTATTGCAAAAGTATACACAGACTCCCCAACAACTGTTTTGTAATTTTTGTAGATCAGTGGGCCACGACGAGCGTACTTGTCGCAGCTACGAGTTAATGATGTATTGAACCCCAGCCTATAGAATGCAGACAGAAACGTGAGGCCTCGACTCGGCCGCGGGGATGGTGCGCACTGGATTTCACGGGCGAGGAGGAATGGGGCTAGGAAGGGGCCACGAACAGTTAATCTACTACAATTGCGGAGGACCAGGGCACTACGCTCGCGATTTTACCAACCCAACGAGAATATCTTGTTCATACTATGCTCAGTTTGATCATGAAATGGTAGATTTTCCTACATTGATCGCAGAGATGCATGAGAAAGGGGTACTCTAGCCTACTTCGACTCAGAATATCCAAATGATGAGGTCTGAATCGCACGAAGAAGACCCAAATGTGAACACAAAGCTTAGAAGTGGTGTGACCACATGGGAAGATAAGGTGAAGTAGCCTAAGGAAGATACATGGGTTCACAAGGCTCCTATAAAGGAACCTGAGTTTGACTTGGAACACGCAAAGGAGATGTTTATGGAAGCTAAGAAGAGCTTCCCGGAGGCCTCCACTTCAGATAGTAAGGATCAACCAGAGCTAGGGATGGATCCTTCTATGCTTACTACCTTTCTCGAGACATGCATGAAGTTGTTGCAAGACAATAAGGTAGTTAAAGGACTACAAGCGCTGATCACTCAGTGTGCAGGGTTGAGAGAACTGCGTGTAGTCCGAAAATTGGGAAGGCATACATTGCGCACCAAGAGGGAAATGAGATTGGCGGCGCACATTGGCGAATATGAAATGGATCATGTAATCCTATAGTTGGGTTTAGACACGAATGTATTACCGAAACAGACATGGGAACGTATGGGCAGGCCCGCATTACAGTGGTCACCTATTCAATTACGAATGACAAACCAACAGAAGATTTTTCCCATGGGAAGGTTGCAAGGGGTAACACTTGATATCAAAGGCACGAGCACACAGATGGACTTTGAAGTAATAGAGATTGTTGATGACAACAATCCTTATCTTGCGTTGCTAGGAATAGGCTGGGCCACTAATATGAATGGGGTCATCAACCTGAAGAAGCAGAAGATGATATTCAAGAAAAAGTCCCTACGCGTAGTAGTTCCGTTAGATCCAACCGAAGGAGTGCACTACACTGAACCTGTGCGCAATGATGGAAGCGACGATGAGTTGGATTGTATCTACAAGATAACTGTGTGAAATCAGGATTGGGTGAATCCAACTGCAGATGGAAGGATCTTGTGGGAGTGCAAGTTCCTACACCATAGATTCAGACGAAGAAGACGAACGTCGGCACAATCAATTGAACGAAGTGACAACGCTAAATTGCAACATGATGATTAGATCATTGTGTTGCGTAACAACCCAGGCCCGAGATTTGCCAACAAATGATGGATTGACAGTGGTGGATGAATTCTTGAGCAAGTTTGAAACCGCAGTACTGGAACAACAGCGGTTCGACGCGTTGAAGTGGGTGCTGCGCGCAACACCTGCACGCTGGTGGGGAACACACCAAGGAAATTTCGAAAACTGGCACGGATGTAAAAGGATGATGTGCATACGATTTGGGAAACCACAACTATGGATAGAAGATAAATACGATGGATGAGATGACCTGCGCGCACACCTCGCGAAATGGACCAAGGCATATCGAGAAGAACCTTAGCCTGAATGGGTACACTTATTCTACCATATCCTGAATGTCATACCCATGAACTGGTATACTAAGATGGAACTCCGACATGGTACGGGCGAATGGGATGTCTTGCGTGAGGGATTTTTGTTAACATTCACATTTGAAGACCGATGGTTGGATACTGTTGACGACGCGCAACAAGCTGTAAAAGCCACCATCTTCAAAATACCATAGGAACCACGACAAGTAGTTCAACCAACATGGGCGACCCTGTTAAGCAAGGCCCTAGAATGTTATAACGTGAAAGTAGAGGAGGATGATGACAACCCCCGAAATATTAATATTCCAAAAATTGAAGGATGTCGCGAGGTTCGAGGACCATCAATCGAGGATCCTGACATCACTATGCCGCTAAAAACAAAGTAGGTAAACATCGGCATAGACGCGGAACCAAAGTACATGGCGCTTAGGGACTATTGGGACAATGCTACGGTAGATAAGATCACTGAGTTACTCCACGAATATCAAGATTTGTTCTGGACCAAAATTATGGACTTAAAGGGGATCATTGGCAACTTAGGGATGATGAAGATCACTCTGAAACCGGACGCGAAGCCCGTTAAGCAACAACCTTATCGTTTGAATCCAAAGTATAAAGAAAAGGTCTGCAAATAACTAGACAAAATTCTTGTAGCTGGAATAATTGAACCAATGGAAGAATTTGACTAGGTGAGTCCTATGGTGGTACAGGAGAAAAAACAGAATGGTAAAATTAGAATATGCATGGACCTCAGGAAGCTTAATGATGTCTGTGCTCACGATCCATTCCCGACACCGTTTATAGATGAAGTATTGGAGAATGTTGGTGGTCAGGAAGCTTACTCATTCACGAATGGCTGCTCAGGGTACCATCAGATCAAGATCGCACTGGAAGATAGGAGCAAGACAACCTTCCCAACCGAGTGGGGCTGTTTTCAATACACCGTCATGCTGTTATGAAACCAGCTCAAGAAAAGATAGAAAAGAGAGATCATCGCCTTAGAATTCAGCCTCTTCGAGGGGGCAACCTCCTTTACATTACATAAATGAACAATTCTTGGATGATACAAATGAAAAAACCTCCTTTCTATATATAGGAGTCTAAGGAGTCACAATATAATCCAGCCGACCTAACAATAATAATATAAAGCCACAAAAATAACAATAGAGGGATTCTATGGGGCACAGAAATAACAATATGGGGGTAATAGGGGCACAACAATATAAATAAGGGGTATAACTACAATAGTAATGGGGTAATCACTAGTATTATAGGGACCCAACATGCCCCTCTCCTTCAAAAAAGTGTTGTCCTCAACGCTTGAGTAGTTCTGGATACTTCTGCATAAAATTCTCATCCTCCCATGTGGAATCTTCAGCGGATAAGTTCTTCCACTTGATAAGATACTCTGAAATTGATCGATTTCGTAGCTGTCGAGTTCTTGTTTCTGTGACTGCTTCCGGTTCCAATATAATTTTTCCTTCCTCGTCAAGTTCTGGCAATATTGTTTGAACTGGGAGCTTGTCGCCTATAACCTTCTTTAAACATGAAACATGGAAAACTGGGTGCAATCGAGAAGCTGCAGGAAGCTCCAATTTGTATGCCATAGTACCAATCTTTTCCAACACCTTGTACGGACCATAATACTTTGGTGATAATTTATTATCCTTCTTAGCTTGCTTTAGGGACATTTGCTTATATGGTTGTAGCCGTAGGAATACCCAATCACCTACATCAAAACTTCTTTCACTGCGATGTTGATCTGCCTGTTGTTTCATTCTATTTTGTGCCAACACGAGGTTATCCTTTAAGAGTTGGAGGACTTGTTGTTGATGTTCGATGTGATGTTCCACTGCCTGAACCTTAGAATTTTCTCTTAAATATGATGTGATGGATGGTGGTTGATACCCATAAAGTGCCATAAATGGGGTCATTTTTGTTGCTGTATGGAAGGAAGTGTTATACCACCATTCAGCCAGAGGCAACCATTTGACCCATTGTGTCTGTTTATCAGATACAAAGCAACGAAGATATCCTTCCAAACATTTGTTTACTATCTCAGTTTGCCCATCAGATTGAGGATGATAAGATGAGCTATGAGCTAACTGAGTACCAAGACAAGAAAATAATTCTGTCCAAAAATTTCCAGTGAAAATGGGATCTCTGTCACTTACAATAATCTTTGGGTTTCCATGTAGCTTTTGAACTGTTTCCATAAATGCAGTAGAAACTGTACTGGCTTTAAATGGATGTGATAATGCACAAAAGTGTGCATACTTGGTAAGTCTGTCAACTACCACCATGATGACACTCTTTCCCTCAGACTTGGGTAAACCTGTGATAAAATCCATTGAAACCTCCTCCCAACGTTGGCTTGGAATGGATAAAGGTTGTAATAGACCCGGTGTCTTAATTGTTTCAACTTTATTTTGTTGGCAAACCAAACATTCCGCCACAAACTTTTGAATATCTGATTTAAGGCCATCCCAAAAAAATTCCTTCTTAACCCTGTGGTAAGTTTTTAAAAATCCTGAGTGCCCTCCTAAGGGAGAAGTGTGCAATTCCATAAGAATCTTTTGTTTTAGCTGGGAATTCTTACAGAGGTATAAGCGATCTTTGTACCATAACGAATCATTTTTCCAGCTAAATGTATCAGAAGTACTGGAATCTTGTTGTAGCTTTCGAATAAGTGCCCACACTTCTTCGTCATTCTTCCATTCCTCCCTTGCTTCGTTTATCCAATCTGGTTGGATAATAGAAATGGCACACAACAATGCTTCCACATCCTCATCCTTTCTTGAGAGTGCATCTGCCACCACATTTTGCTTCCCTTTTTTGTAGATGATTTCAAAGTCATAACCCAACATCTTTGTGACCCACTTTTGTTGCTCTTCAGAGGATAATCTTTGTTCTAAAAAGTATTTAAGGCTATCATGATCCGTTTTTACCTTGAAGTGTCTTCCCATTAGGTAGGGTCGCCATTTCTTAAGTGCATGGAGTATTGCCAACATTTCCTTCTCATAAATAGCTTTGCTTAAAAACTTTCCCTTGATTGGACGACTTTCAAAAGCAATGGGTCTTTCATCTTGCATTAGAACAACACCAATTCCATTTCCTGAAGCATCACATTCCACAATAAAGGTTTTTGTGAAGTCCGGTGTAGCTAAGACCGGTGCTTGGCACATTGCCTCTTTAAGATGTTCAAAGGCCTTTGTTGCTTCCGGAGTCCATGAAAATGAATCTTTCTTCAATAATGTTGTTAGAGGTGCTGCTATTCTCCCATAATTCTTAACAAACTTGCGATAATACCCTGTCAACCCAAGAAATCCTCGCAGATGCTTTATGGATGTGGGGATTTTCCATTCCTTAATGGCTTTAATTTTGCTAGGGTCTACCTTAACTCCTTCATGAGATACAATATGACCCAAATATTCCACCTCCTGGACTCCAAAGAAACATTTGGATCTTTTTGCATATAATTGTTTCTCCTCCAATAGTTGTAGCACCTTGTCAACATGTTCAACATGATCCTTCCAAGACTTGCTGTAGATTAGTATATCATCAAAAAATACTAACACAAATTTTCTAAGGAATGGTTTGAAAATTGAATTCATCAAACCTTGAAATGTTGAAGGTGCATTGGTAAGGCCAAAAGGCATGACCAAAAATTCATAATGACCCTCATGAGTTCTAAATGCCGTTTTCGGAATGTCTTCAATCTTCATTCTGATTTGATGATATCCCGAACGAAGATCCAACTTGGTGAAGTAAATTGATCCATGCAATTCATCCAGTAATTCATCAATGACAGGAATGGGGAACTTATCTTTAATAGTGAGCTTGTTGAGCTCCCTATAATCTGGACACATGCGCCATGATCCATCCTTCTTGTGCACCAATACTACTGGAGCTGAGAAAGAACTTTGACTCGGTTGAATTATACCAGCCTCTAGCATTTCTGCAACCATACGTTCAATTTCACTTTTTTGGACATAGGGATATCTGTACGGCCTGATGTTTGGAGGAACACTTCCTGGAATCAGATGAATAGCATGATCATGATCACGCATAGGTGGGAGACCTTTGGGAGTCTCAAATACCTTGGAATGATTGTCCAGGACTTTTTGGAGATCTGGAGAAATAGATGATTCCAATGTGGAAACATCTAGCGAACATAATTGTGCAATTACACCTCTTTGCTCCTTTTTTAGAAGCTTTGTCATGCCATTAGAGCTGATTATCTTTCCTGGTTTCCCTGCAATACCCCTTAATTCAACTTCCTTTCCTTCCACAGAAAATTTCATGAAAAGTTCTTGAAAATTAAAAGCTATTGTACCCAAGGATTGTAGCCATTGGACTCCTAGTACAACATCAGCACCTCCCATTGGAATGGAAAGCATTGGGCTAGTCAATACATATTCTCCCATGGATAGCTTGATATTATGGCACTTTCCAGAACAATTTATTGTTCCTCCATTTGCAATCATCACTTGACACTCTGGTGCTGGATATAGGAAGCAATTCAATTCTTTTGCTACCCTACAATGAATAAAATTGTGGGTGCTTCCTGAATCAATCAACACTATTACCTTTTTCTTCTTGATTTGTCCTTCTATCTTGATGGTTTGAGGAGTGGTAATTCCCGCCAATGCATTACAAGATATGGTCGGATTTATTTGTTCTTCATCTAGGCTTTGTTCCTGGAATATATCCTCTTCTTTTGACCTTTCTTGCTCCTTTTCTTCTTCCTCTTCACAATCTATGTAGAATAATTTCTTCTCAGCACACTTATGACCTTTGTGTATTTGCTATCACAATTGTAACAAAGCCCTTTTGCTCTTTTTTCTTCCAATTGTTGTGGTGTCAACCTTGTAGGTTGTGGAAGACTATGGGCAACAACACTTCCGTCTTTATAGTTGTGAATGGTATGCTTCCTAGTTGCCATAATTTTGCTTTCCATTTTTCTTGCTAACCTGAATGCCTTCTCTAATGAATCAGGTTCCCAAAGGCGCACATCATGTTGGATATTATCCTTTAAAGACCCTATGAACACATCAATCCTATGCTCCTCTGGAATATCTTTTACCCTTATGTTCAATTTTTGGAACTCCTCAATGTGCTCCATTATTGAACCCTTTTGTTTGAGACTTATCAATTGGCTAAAAAAAGTGTTGCTTTTTGTATCCTCATAATGTGCTATCAATTCTTCCGTAAAAATTGCCCAAGTGATAAATTGTTTACGAGAACAAAGCCATTGATACCATACAAACTGATTTGGTTCCAAATATAAAGTTGCCATACGTACCTTTTGTGTGTTTTGCACATTATTGAGATCGAAGAATTGCTCCATCTGTAATATCCATGTGGCGGGATCCTTGCCATCAAACTTCCTCATATCGATTTTTGGAACATGGTGAGTCTTCGATCCAACATTAGAGTCTATGGAATCATGATTAACATTTTTTTTGTTCTCATCATGAGTTTCCTTTAGTACTCTTTCACCATTAGTGACCATTTCTTGTAGCAACTTATTCATATTTATCTTCAATTCTTCCATCTTATCATCCATGCCATCAATTTTAGCGTCCATGCCATTCACCTGAGCTTCCATGCCCTTTATCTTAGATTCCACGCCATTTATCTTAGCATCTGTTAGCTTTTGTGAGCGTGACATTTGTTGCACTTGTTCTTGTAATTTTGATATATCATGTAGCATTTCTTCCTCTTCTTCATGAGTCATGCTAGAGCTTTCAGGTTCCTTACTAGGTGTTTGCATTTTCTTTCCTCGGGGCATCAGTTACCAATAATAATTCTTTACTATGCCCTTTGAATTCCTTCAAACCAAGCTTATGCAAAAATTAAAAAAAAAACTACACACCTTTTTTTTACTTTGTAGAAGCCTGATATTGAATCTGATGTATCTCTGTAATTTCGAATCATCCAGTTTTAAAATTGTGACCTGTAGTATCCTTCTATATCCTCTTTCCAATGCCACTAGTCTGATCCAAATTGGATTCTCCAAGAAAGAGTTATGCATAATCTCCCGCAGTGACCTGATTATAGACTAGTTCAGTAGAGTGAACTTGTATGAAGTGCCACGTGTCACTGTTTCAACCTTTGACTCTAACAAATATATAAAAGCAAACTTCAGTCTGTCCTCTTTCTGTACCTTCTTACGAAATTTCAATCCGATGCTCAGAAAGAAAGTTATGACGATTTTCCCCAGGTCACCTGTTTTGAGTGTAATTCAGGAGTTTGCAAAAAGACCAACTTCCTCAGATCATATCTCCGAAAATATCGCTCGAAAAGATCTGAAATTCGGACCCAAGGTTTAGCGTGATTTTTTCTCAAATGGGTTTTTTTTGTGACTTCTAAAACGTCACATAAACAAAGTTATAGCGAAAATGCCACGATGACCTGTTTGGAGCAGCGAAACCCTAGAATCCAAAGCTCTGATACCAAATGTTATGAAACCAGCTCAAGAAAAGATAGAAAAGAGAGATCAACGCCTTAGAATTCAGCCTCTTCGACGGGGCAACCTCCTTTACATTACATAAATGAACAATTCTTGGATGATACAAATGACAAAACCTCCTTTCTATATATAGGAGTCTAAGGAGTCACAATATAATCCAGCCGACCTAACAATAATAATATAAAGCCACAAAAATAACAATAGAGGGATTCTATGGGGCACAAAAATAACAATATGGGGGTAATAGGGGCACAAAAATATAAATAAGGGGTATAACTACAATAGTAATGGGGTAATTACTAGTATTATAGGGACCCAACACATGCCCTTTGGACTGAACAACGCGCCAACAATATTTTCGCGCTTAGTGGTGGCTGCGTTCAAGGAATACATCCACAAGTTCTTGGAGGTCTATCTGGATGATTGGACTGTAATCGGATTAGTTAAACACCATATAGCGACCTTACGTTTGATGTTGGATACTTGCCAACGACACTAGATTGCACTGAATCTTAAAAAGTGCACCTTCCTCGTCCCCTCTGGAAACCATGTGGTCTGCAAACAAGGTTTGATGGTGGATCCTGTGAAGATTACTGTTATTCTCAATCTGGAAGCACTACGAATGTCAAACAACTACACGCTACGTTGGGGCATACTGGTTACTATAGAAAGTTTATCAAGAGCTATGCACAAATAACAACGCCAATGGAAAAACCATTAAAAAATGATGCTACATATTGTTGGAATGATGATTGTAGGAAAAGTTTGGATGTTATCAAGGAGAAAATGGCATCCACTCCCATCCTGGTCTTCCCAAAATGGGATGTAGAATTTCATGTACATGTTGATTCATCATGTATCATGCTAGGAGTTGTACTTACAAAGGAAGGTGTGGAAGGCGTGGATCACCCGATCGCGTTCGCAAGTCGGTGGCTGTCTAAAGCCGAAAAGAACTACTATACTACTGAGCGCGAGGGGTTGGCAATGGTATACGCGCTCCAGAAATACCAACACTATTTACTTGGCGGGCACTTCAAGATGTATACCTGTCATTCCGTGTTGAAATACCTGGTGAACAAGCCTATGTTGGGGGGGCACATATGCAAATGGTTGTTACTGTTTCAAGAATATGATTTTGAGGTCATCGTAAAGCTAGGATGCCTAAATGCAAGACCAGATCACTTATCACGAATTAAGATAGGCGAGGAGCCAACAAATTTGGAAGAAGGACTACCTGATGCACAAATGTTTGTAGTGCGCGTCATGGATGGCCACTTTGAAGATATAATCCATTTTTTAACCACAAGGACTACGCCAAAGGAATATTCAGTTCAGCAGAAGAAGGAATTGGTGGTACGTGCGGCAGATTTTTCTGTTATCGTGGGGAACCTCTACAAAATGGGAAACGGTGAGATATTGCGAAGATATGTACCTGAATTTGAATGAGGACAGATCATCGTGGAAGCACATGGAGGGGCTGCAGGAGGACACTATGTAAGATGCACGACGGCACATAAGGTTCTTCGCATTGGGCTATGGTGGCCAACCCTACATCATGATTCAAAAGCACACTGTCGGGCCTTTAATGTATGTCAAAGGACTGGGAAACCATCACAAAGGGATGAGATGCCACTCACTCCACAAATGGTGCTGCAGCCATTCGAAAAATGGGCAATCGATTTTGTGGGACCAATCAAACCTCAGGGGAAGACAGCTGTGCGCTACATCATCACCACAATGGAATACCTGACTTGATGGGCAGAGGCGCAGCCGGCTAAGGACTGCACGACTGCTACAACTATGAAATTTTTGTTCGAAAATGCGTTGACACGATTTGGTTGCCCGAAAATTTTGATGAGTGACCATGGGACGCACTTCCTGAATGAAACCATCAGCGCACTCATCGAAGAGTTCCAGGTGTATGATCAGCAGAGTACACCGTACCATCTGCAAGCCAATTCAACAAAATTTTGGAGACTTCGTTGACCAAGGTATATAATGTGCAGCGAAATGACTGGGACCTATGCATCCCTACCGTAGTATGGGCATACAGAACCACGTGCAAGAAACTGACGGGTCAGACACCTTTTAGGTTGGTCTATGGCACTGAAGCAGTCATGCCAATGGAATACATCGTACCCAGTTTGCGCATAGTAGCACTTACAGGCATGTCAGACCGCGAAGCCTTGGAAGAAAGACTTGCGCAACTAGAAGAACTCGAGGAGGAATAGTTTCGGGCAGGATTCCATTAGCAAGTACAGAAATAGCGCGAGAAATCCTGGCACGATCGCCATATCAAGATGCACACATTCAAGGTGAATGATTTAGTGTTGTTGTATGACAGTAAGTTCGAAAAATTTCCGGGGAAACTCAGAATGCATTGTTAGGACCATATGTGGTAAAAGAAGTTACAGACGGAGGCGTGGTCCAACTAGTCAAACTTAATGGAGAACCCTTCCCCGGAAGAGTAAATGGAAGTTGCCTGAAGACCTACATGGGTTGGCCGGTTGTCTGACTAACCGACCAAAGTACAGTCTTTGTGACGAGACAAGTCGGATAGAGGTGCAGGACTATAAACACAGGTACTAGAAGCCGACAACAAAGTCGTGAACTAAGTCAGACGCAGATGAGTCAGAAGCATAAATGGAGTAGATCCAGACGACGGCAGCGTGGTGTGTTGCAGACCTTAGCGAAGCACAGAAGCTGCTAGATGGACTCCGCACGAAGATCACCTCACCAGACGAGTGACTCAAAACAAGTACGATGATTGTGTTGGGGGCCTGTTGGGCAGCGGATCCCCCCATAGTATGTTTTTTGGGGCTTGAAGCCTGGATTTGGGTCAAGTGCAATCTAAAGACCTTGCGAAATGTGAGCGCAGACCATGAGAGTCTAGGGTTGTCCACCCTAAGATAATGTAATTTAATGTAGAGTGTGTCAGCCTACCCATGGTCCACAGACCATGGGATTGTATAAATAGAGCGAGGCTCTAAGTGTAAAGTCAGTCTTAGTCTTAAGTCTTACGGTGTTCTTGGAGGATGAACTAGCTCTAAGTCTGTAAGTATGAGTCTTGTGTTGTAGTAGTAGGAAAAGGCTCTACAGCTGTGTGTGCAGAGGCCTGGTAGAGTCTGCAGCTATGTGCGCGGACCCCTGCAGCTGAGTGCGCAGGGTGGAGTTGGGATTGTATTTGAATAGAGGATTAATGAAAGATAAGTTGATTCTGAAATACTGTGTGTTTATGCTTATGTTATGTTTATGCATCTCTTTACAATTTTATGATTGCGCGCACTTGCTATGAATGTTGAATGATTAATGAGAATATTGGGTACACGAAATTAAGTTAAGATCTATAATAATAGCATAGTGAGGATAAAATATCTAGACAACACCTCTTCGCACTCTTTACAGAGCTGTGTGGAAACAGTCGCACAAGCTGCGAAGGACAGACGGCTATGCGAAGCAGTGTAGGTGTGAAGGTTTGGTTCGCGAACTTCCTAGACTTCATCAAGACATCCCTAGGGTGTTTCCAACACCCTCCCATACTACCTCGGGCGAGACCTCAGTCTGCACACTACGAACTGTTGCCAAAAGGGCTGGTAGTTTCGGGATTTGTTTGGCTAAATCACTTTTAAACCTAGGTCAGGCCCCAACAAGCTAACAATTGTAAAGCTTGTATGCCTTGGATTCATTGCAATATCCAAGAAATATGCATTTATCCCCCTTGTTGTCCAACTTCTTCCTCAACTCGTCCGGGACATGTGCATATTCCACACATCCAAAGACTCTCATGTGAGTGACACTATGCTTTCTTCCTCTCCATGGCTCTTTAGGAACCACATTCCCGAAACTTTTGGTTGGACACCTGTTAATGATATACATTGTACAAGAAACAACTTTAGCGCAATAATCATTTGGAAAATGATTTGCCTTCAACATACTTCTTGTCATTTCCGTAATGGTCCTATTCTTCCTTTCCGCGACACCATTTTGCTGAGGTGTATACCTTGTTTTAAATTGCTTGTGAATTCCATGCTCCTTGCAAGATCGAAGGAAATCATTTGAGATATATTCACCACCTCTATCAATCCTCAATACTTTGATGTAGTGTCCACTTTGCTTCTCAACAATACCTTTGTATTGGCAAAAGCACTCAAACACTTCACTTTTTAGTTTTAGGAGATAGACCCATGTCTTCCTTGTGTAGTCATCTATGAAGGTCAATAAATAATGGTTGCCACCAATTGATGGTGTTTGCATTGGTCCACATAAATCTGAGTGGACAATCTCCAAAGGTGCCTTTGCCCTCACTGACTTTCCTACTAGAAATGTCTCTTTATGTTGCTTGCCCAAGATACATCCTTCACATATGTTGTCTCATTTTTCTATGAGTGGTAAACCCTTCACCATGTCTTTCCTATGCAGCAAATTCAAACCTCCAAAGTTGAGATGTCCAAATCTCAAGTGCCATAACCAATTTTCATCTTTTACCTCTACTTGAAAGTTTACTTGTGTGACAGCTGCCTTTTTTCTTCCATCTTCTTATGAATTCATAGATAGTTGTGCTTGTGCACCTTCTTTTTGCAAATCTGATATTAGGGGAAACATTCTATTGTTTGTCATCTGAACCTTTGCAATCAGCTTTCTACTTGGATGCCTATCCAAAATTGTGCACACATCATTTTTAAAGAAGACATTGTAGCCTTTCTACATGAGTTGTCCAACGCTAATGAGATTATGTTTCATACAGGGGACAAAGTAAAAAATCTAAGATGTATTTCTTCTCCCCCTTCTTTGTTAGGATATTAACTCTTCCTTTTACCATGATAGAGACTTTGCTATTAGTCCCTAATGTCACTTCAGATTTCACACTTTCATCTAGATCAGAAAACATTTCTATGTTTCGTGACATGTGGTTGCTACACCCTGAATCTAGATACCATATATCACTCTGTTTTTCTTGTGCTACATTACAAGCTAAAAACATGCTATCATGGGTCTCATTTTCTCTTGTGAAATTTACACTTGGTTTGTTACTAATGTCATATTGCTTATTTCTACATTCATTTGCATAATGACCATACTTCTTACAGTAATGACATTGAACTTGATATTTATCATACCTCTGACCTTGTGCTTGATTTTGGCTTGGACCTTGACTTGGATTTTGATTGCCGCCTCTTCCATTTGAGCTTGAAGGGCTACTTCTTCCACCTCTGTGTGGGCTTCTTCATCTTCCTCTATCATATGATCTTCCTCTGCCTCAACATTGACCAAATGATACTTTTGTCTTGAAGGCATGCTCAAATGAGGAGCTTGCTGCTCTATTCAGTATATGTTCATGAGAAATCAGTGATGCATTAAGTTCATACACTGAGAACTGTGAGATATCCTTTGTCTCTTCTATGGCCACAACAATGGCCTCAAACCTTGCTGGAAAATTTCTCAAAACTTTCTCAACTATTCTTCTTTCCTCAAGTGTCTCACCATGAGACCTGATTTGAGTAACCAACCCACTTACATGTGTAAAAAACGAGTCTATATTCTCAAACTCTTTCATACAAAGTGTTTCAAAATCTCTCCTCAACATTTGCAGCTTTGTTGTCTTGACTTTTGCCATGCCTTGGTAGGTTGTCTGGAGGGTGTCCCATGCTTTCTTGGACTTCATTGCTGTTGCAACCCTTGGGAAAATACTTTCATGAATCACTTGGAAAATATAAAATTAGGCTTTTTAATCCTTCTTCATGTTGTCCCTTAACACATATTTTTCTTGTTGAGATAAGGCATTGTATGTTGCTGCATCTGCTGGTTCTTGAAAACCATTCCCCACCAAATCCAAAATGTCTTGAGAAGAAAATAGGGCCTTCAATGTAATAGCCCAATAATCATAATTTTTGCCATTAAATTGAGGCATTTGAGGATTAGTCAAGATTGTGCTTGATGTTGCCATTTTTTATTGTAAAAAAAAGCTTTCTACCTGTTAGTAAATATGCTAAACACAATCCGCACTGAAAACAATTTTCACTGTTAGTAAAAACACTTGTTTTTACACTAACAATATTTAACCCGCTCTGATACCATGTTAAAAATATTTGGGAGATTTAATTTTCGTAGAGGGGCAGAGTTCTTTGACTTTCACGAAGCTACTTTCATTCAGCTAGCTTTGCACACTGTGGAGCTGATTTCACGCACCTACCTTCGCGCACCGTGAAGCTATTTCAGAGGCTTGGATTCCGTGCACCGTGGAGTTATTTCAAACTCAAAGAGAAACAACATAAAGTTGGAGCAACACAATAAAAACTTAGTATTGAATTCTAAAACATGAAAATACATTCACATGAGGCTGCAACTCATTTATGAAGTAAAAACTAATATTTATACCAATTTACATTCACACAGAGTAACAGTGAAACACAGTAACTGTTGTTTTCACGTGCCCACCAAAATTTGCTCCACCATTTTCTCCCGAGAGACTTGCGCTGTTTTTTTTCTTACCTCTTACTCTCTAACCCATTACAAAATGACTTTTACATTCATATATAACTCAACATACAATTTTACATTTAATTCATGACAGAGCAAAATTAATATGATGTTGTTGTTGAGTGTGATCAGAATCGCACAGTTGTTTCTGGAGTGTGGGCAATAGTCTCTGAATGAATGCTTGCCCATATCTATTTACCAAAGTACATTGACCGCTTTAAATTCCTTGCTGAGTTTCAGAATGGTTCACGTCTGGCTTCAGTCCTTCAATCTTCAAACAGAGATGCAACCTGCAAAAATATGTCTGACAAGTATGGCTGCTGTCAGGCTATTTATTGCAGTGGTTGGGATTATTATTTCCAACACTCCCCCTTAATCACAATTGCCGCCATTGACAATTCCCAAACAGTTTCTGAGATAAACAAAAATTTCACATGCCAATGGCTTTGTGAAGATGTCAGCAAATTGTTCCTGTGACCTGCAGTGCTGCAACACAATTTCATCATTGTTAATCAACTCTCTAATAAAATGATATTTAGCATCAATATGCTTAGTCGTCTTGTGGAAGAAAAAATTCTTTGACAATTCAATTGCTGAGGTGTTGTTGCGGAAAATAGTTGTCGCACCCTCTTGGTCATGACGAAGATCCCTCAACATCCTTCTCATCCTAACTGCCTGACACGTTGCTGCTGTTGCTGCGACATATTCAGCTTCTACTGTTGACAGTGACACTATTGGCTACTTCTTAGAGGCCCATGAAATGGCTCCGGAACCCAAATGAAAAACATATCCTAACGTGCTCTTTCTGTCATCGACACTGCCTGCCCAATCACTGTCAACATAACCAACCAACCTAAAATCACTTGTTGTTGTGTATAAAACACCATACTGTTTTGTCCCATTGAAATACCTCAAAATACTTTTCACTACTTGCCAATGTGTCTCCTTAGGTGTCTCCATGAACCTTGACACCAAACTTACTGCATACATTATATCTGGCCTAGTGGCGGTCAAATACATCAAGTTGTCTATCATGCTTTTGTATAATGTCAGATTGACATTGCTGCTGCAATCTTCTTTGCTCAACTTCAACCCTATGACAGTTGGAGTTGGTGTGGACTTGTTGTTCTACATTTTAAACCTCTCCAAAATTTCTGCCACATACTTTGCTTGAGAGATAAAAATGCCATTTTTTGTTTGCTTCACTTCTATGCCCAAAAAATATCTTAACAATCCCAAGTCAGTCATTTCAAATTCACTCTTCATGACTTGTTTGAAATCAGCGATGAGGAAATCATCACTGCTTGTAAAAATAAAATCATCTACATATAAGACAACAATGAGAATCTTACCTTCACTCTCTTTGATGTAGAGAGTAGGCTCACCATCACATTTGTCGAAACCATTGTCCAACAAGTAAGCATCTATCCTGTTGTACCATGCGCGTGGTGCTTGCTTCAATCCATAAAGAGCTTTCCTCAACCAATACACTTTTTCTTCTTGGCCATCAATCTCATAACGAAGCAGTTGCACGACATACACTTCCTCTTTCAACACTCCATTCAAGAACATTTATTTTACGTCCACTGAATACACTCTCCATTTGTGCTGCGCGGTAATCGCCACAACTGCGCTCACTGTCTCCATCTGCGTGACTGGCGTGAACATCTCCGCATAATATCTTCCATGTTGCTGCTTGTATCCTTTGAAAACTAGCCTTTCTTTGTGCCTTTCAATCTTTCCCTCAATGTTGTTTTTGGTCTTATAGACCCATTTCACTCCAATGACATGTTTTCCTTTCGGAAGGCTCACTAACTCCCATGTGTCATTCCTTTCTATTGCTTCTATTTCTTCCTCCATTGTCGCAACCCATTTTTCCTCTTTCACTGTATCTTCAAAGTGGATTGGGTCATCTACATGACAAAATAATGAAAATAAGGAATTCAGACCTGCACCACTATCAACTTCATCTTGCTCATAAATTTCATTTAAATTTATAAACTTTGGTCTTCTTGTGCTTGCTGAAGATGGGCTTGACATGTCACTTGGTGTCACGCTTCGCAATGTGCTTGGAGAAGCACTTGCTTGACTGTGCGAAACTGTCCTATTATTTGTTGATGGTGTCGCTTGCTGCCTGCTTTTCTATGCTTGAATAGGAGTAGAGGGAGTCATTGTTGAGGAATTACTTGCTGTTGTTAATTCCTCTTTGTCCTCATGTGGTATGCATGCTTTGACATTGACTGTCTTTTCTAAACTTCCATCCCATGCTTCCTCTTCTATGAACTGCACATCTCTGTTGATTATGACTTTCTTGGTTAATGGATTGTAGAGTTTGTATGCCTTGGATTCATCACTGTATCCAACAAATATGCATTTCTCCCCCTTACTTTCCAACTTCTTTCTCAACTCATCTGGGACATGTGCATAAGCCGCACATCCATAAACTCTCATTTGATTGACACTATGCTTTCTTCCACTCCATGCCTCTTCATGAACAATGTTCTGGATGCTTTTGGTTGTACATCTATTCAAGATATATGTTAAACAGGTGAGAGCTTCAGCCCAATAGTCATTTGGCAAATTCTTTGCCTTCAACATGATCCTTGCCATCTCCATAATGGTGCTATTCTTCCTTTCTTCAACACCATTTTTCTACGGTGTATATATTGTTGTAAATTGCTTGTGAATTCCATGCTCCCTGCAAAATCGAAGGAAGTCATTTGAGATGTACTCTCCACCTCTGTCAGTCCTAAGGACTTTGATGTAGTGTCCACTTTTCTTTTCAACAAGAGCCTTGTATTGGCGAAAGTGCTCAAACACTTCACTTTTCTGTTTTAGGAGAAAGACCCATGTCTTCCTTGTGTAGTCATATATGAAGGTCAGTACATAGTGACTGCCACCAATTGACGATGTTTGCATTGGTCCACATAAATCTAAGTGGACAATCTCCAAAGGTGCATTTTTCCTCATTGACTTTCCTGTTGGAAATGTCTCTCTATGTTGCTTTCCCAAGATACATCCTTCACATATGTTGTCTCATTTTTCTATGAGTGGTAAACCCTTCACCATGTCTTTCTTATGAAGCAAATTCAAACCTCCAAAGTTGAGATGTCCAAATCTCAAGTGCCATAACCAGTTTTCATTTTTTACCTCTACTTGAAAGTTTACTTGTGTGACAGCTGCCTTTTTGCTTCCATCTTCTTGTGAGTTCATAGATAGTTGTGCTTGTGCAGCTTCTTTCTACAAATCTGATATTATTGTTAGGGGGAACATTCCATTGTTTGTCATCTGAACCTTTGCAATCAGTTGTCTGCTAAGAGGCCTATCCAAAATTGTGAACACATCATTTTAAAGAAGACATTGTAGCCTTTTTGCATGAGCTGTCCAACGCTCATGAGATTATGTTTCAGACTGGGGACAAAGTAAACATCTGAGATGTATTTCTTCTCCCCCTTCTTTGTTAGGATATTAACTCTTCCTTTTCCCATGATAGAGACTTTGCTATCAGTCCCTAATGTCACTTCAAATTTCACACTTTCATCTAGATCAGAAAACATTTCTATGTTTCCTGACATGTGGTTGCTACACCCTGAATCTAGATACCATATATCACTCTGTTTTTCTTGTGCTACATTACAAGCTAAAAACATGCTATCATGGTTTTGATTTTCTCTTGTGAAATTTACACTTGGTTTGTTACTAATGTCATATTTCTTCTTTCTACATTCATTTGCATAATGACCATACTTCTTACAGTAATGACATTGAACTTGAGATTTATCATACCTTCACCTTGTGCTTGATTTTGGCTTGGGCCTTGACTTGGATTTTTATTGCTGCCTCTTCCATTTGAGCTTGAAGGGATGCTTCTTCCACCTCTATGTGGGCTTCTTCCTCTTCCCCTAGCATATGATCTTCTTGTGCCTCGACCTTGACCAAATGATACTTGTGTCTTGAAGGCATGCTCCAATGAGGAGCTTGTTGCTCTAATTAGTCTATGTTCATGAGAAACTAGTGATGCATTAAGCTCATCCACTGAGATCTGTGAGAGATCCTTTGTCTCTTATATAGCCACAACAATGGCCTCAAACCTTGCTGGCAAACTTCTCAAGACTTTCTCAACTATTCTTCTTTCCTCAGGTGTCTCACCATGAGACCTGATTTGAGTAACTAGCCCACTTACATGTGTAAAAAACAAGTCTATATTCTGAGAATTTTTCATACAAAGTGTTTCAAAATCGCTCCTCAACATTTGTAGCTTTTCTCTCTTGACTTTTTCCATGCCTTGGTAGGTTGTCTGGAGGGTGTCCCATGCTTGCTTGGACTTCATTGCTGCTGCAACCCTTGGGAAAATACTTTCATGAACCGCTTGGAAAATATAAAACAGGGCTTTTGAATCCTTCTTCATGTTATCCCTTAACACATCTTTTTCTTGTTGAGATAAGGCATTGTATGTTGCTGCATCTGCTGGTTCTTGAAAACCATTCTCCACCAAATCCCAAATGTCTTGAGAAGAAAACATGGCCTTCATTGTAATAGCCCAATAATCATAATTTTTTCCATTAAACTAAGGTATTTGAGGATTAGTCAATCTTGTGCTTGATGTTGCCATTTCTGAGTGTAAAAAGAAACTTTCTACTTACTGGTAAATATGCTAAACACAATCCACGCTCAAAACATTTTTCACTGTTAGTAAAAACACTTGTTTTTACACTAACAATATTTAACCCGCTCTGATACCATGTTAAAAATATTTGGGAAATTTAATTTTCACAGAGGGGCAGAGGTCTTTCACTTTCGTGAAGCTACTTTCATGCAGCTAGCTTTGCGCACCGTGGAGCTGATTTCGCGCACCTACCTTCACGCACTGCAAAGCTATTTCACAGACTTGGACTTCGCGCATCGCGGAGCTATTTCAGACTCAAAGATAAACAACATAAAGTTGTAGCAACACAATAAAAACTTAGTATTGAATTCTAAAACATGAAAGTACATTCACATGAGGCTGTGACTCATTTACCAAGTAGAAAATAAGATTTATATTGATTTACATTCATGCGGAGTAACAGTGAAACACAGTAACTATTGTTTTCATGCGCCCACCAAAATTTGCTCCACCATTTTCTCCCGAGAGACTTGGGATTTTTTTTTCTTACCTCTTACTCTCTAACCCATTACAAAATGACTTTTACATAAATATATAACTCAACATACAATTTTACATTTAATTCATGACGGAGCGAAATTAATATGATGTTGTTGTTAAGTGTGATCAGAATCGCGCAGCTGTTTCTAGAGTGTGGGCAGCTCTGAATGAATGCTTGCCCATATCTATTTACCAAATTACATTGACCGCTTTAAATTCCTTGCTGAGTTTCAGAATGGTTCATGTCTGGCTTCAGTCCTTCAATCTTCAAACAGAGATGCAACCTGCAAAAAATATGTGTGACAAGTATGGCTGTTGTCAGGTTGTTTATTGTGGTGGTTGGGATTATTATTTCCAATAGTGGGTGAATTGTTAAGGGAAGTGAAAGATGACAGTCTCCAGAAGACTTGAGAAAACCTAGGAACAATTGCTCTCATTCTGTGTTAATTACAAGATTTCATCCGATAGAATATATGAGAAGATTGCTTGGTTCTCAATGAACAATTTTGTGGGTTCCTTTCAATGATTAAATGCACTTCGTGTCCTTTAGTTTGCTTGGACAAAGGGACCTATGGATTGCATGTATCAGGTGGATTGAATTGGATTAGTTGCAGACCTCATTGCTACATAGTGGTTCTTCCAAGACCTCATTGCTACGGAGTGGTTCTTGCAATGACGACTATAGGAGATGAAATTCGCTACCTCTTCTAATGGCGATTTGCTTGAGGAAATGCTTCATGTGGCAACATGGAAAATAGATTCAATAATGAGGGAACTTCAAATCAAGCATCTATGTTCCCACTACACATTGAGCATTCACATGGAGCAGATTGCTTCTATGAAAAAATCCACATGATGGCAAAACAAACTAGAATTCCAGATTTAGATCACTAGATTCAGATTTGAAGAGAAAATCCAAACTCAGATTGCGATTGAGTCATTCATGTTTCCTGTAAGATCGAGAAGGGCGGAATATATGTATAGATAGAGTCAAAATTCAAAATCATTGGTTTTTTGGTTATATGTAATTGACCGCCCTGGGAGACTGTAATTTTTCATGTTCCGCTATGCCATGTCTCACTTTGGTTTGGTCGCGGTCCGAGATGACCTTGGTCAACTGCATGGCATTACAAGAATTTAATGAGCCAGGAAAGAATTTATTAAATGCTAGTGACAACCCCTAACAATCCGCGTGTGCACCTACATCGACAATAATGGAACTGAGTAAAAAAAAACTCAACCATCCTGGTGTGTGTTGGTGTAGATGGTTAATAAGATTTGAGAGGCCGAAAACAAAGACGAGAATAAACTCAAAATAGAAGCTGAGTGAACTCACTCTTCACATTACTCAGTAATATTTAATTAGCACAACCACACTTACCAATGTGGTTGATATACACCGATAAGCGTATATGAATCATATATACAACCACATTTTCCAATGTGGTTGATATACGTCGATAGGCTTATATCAACCACATTAATAATTATTATGTGATTATTAATTTAACTATATAAATAATAACAACTATATTTTTATATGATAATAATATTAGCTCATAATAACATTATAATAATAATATTAGATTATCATTATAGTATTATAATAATATAATATATAATCTATATTATATTATAATATATAATATAGATTATCATAATAATATAGATTATTATTATTATATTATTAAAAATATAATAATGATAATCTATATTATATTTAATAATATATTATATTATATTATTATATAATATAATAATATATTATTTTATTTTATTATTAATAATATGACAATGATAATCTATATTATATTTAGTAATATAATATAGATTATATATTATATTATTATAATACTATAATGATATTCTAATATTATTATTATTATGTTATTATGAGTTAATATTATTATAATAATAATAATATTAATTCATAATAATAACTATGATCCACTAATAATTAGAATTGTGATAAGTGAATTATTATGTATATTGTTTTAAAGATAAACTATTTATGATTATTATATTAACATTATAATAATAATATTAATCATAATAATATTAGTAATATTAATTAATAATAATAATAATAGATTATTATTATAATATTAACTCATACTAACAATCCTGATCTAATAATAATTAGAATTGTGATAAAATGGAATTAAATGTATTATTTTTAAAGACCAACTAATTATTAATAACTATATAAATAATAAATAATAAGAACCATATATTTATATATTTATTATTATTATAATAATAATATTATGGTTATATTTATATGTTTATGATTATTATAATAATATAATAATTGTTACGGTTATAATAATAATAAGCATTATATTATATTGTATTATTATTATAATAATATAATATATTTATTATGTTGTTATTATTATTATTATACTACTATATTATTATTAGCCAAGGGATTAATACTAAAACCCCAAGGGATTACGAGCCCGGGGGAATAATATTATAAACCCGAGGGATACAAACCCTAATATAAATATTAAAAATACTAAAACAAACATGGTTGAATTAATAAAGCCTAAGAATTAATATTTTAAACTCAAGGGATAATAAACTAAAGGGATTATTAATATTATAAACCTAAGGAACTAATAAACCCAACCGTTTAATATTATAGACCCAAGGAATTAGTGAACCCAAGAGATAAATATTAAAAACCTAAGGGATCAAGAAGCATAAGGGATCAATATTACAAACACGAGATTAATAAAGTTGGTCATGATTGATATTATAAACCCAAGTTAATAATAAACCCAAGCAATTAATATTAAAACTCCAAGGGATTATGAAACAAAGGAAACAATATTAAACCCAAGAGACTAATATTATAAACCCAACATTAGTAATCCCTAATATAAGTATTAGAAACACTAAAATAAATATGCTTTATTTTCATGGTGAGACAATCCTTGTCACAATGCAACATTCAACCATGGTTGACCATGGTTGGCTATGATTTAAAATCGTTGACCATGATTGATATTATAAACCTTAGGGAATAATAAACCCAAAGGGATTGATATTATAAACCCAAAGGAATAATAAACCCAAGGGATTAATACTAAAATCCTAAGGGATTATGAACCCAAGGGAATAATATTAAACCCAAGGGACTAATATTATAAACCCAATGTATATAAAACCTAAGATAAATATTATAAACACAAAAATAAACATGATTAACCATCGTTTATTTTCATATTGAGACAATCTTGATCACAATTCCATGTTGGACCATGGTTGACCATGGTTGACCGTAGAATAATAAACCCAAGAGATTGATATTATAAACCCAAAGGAACAATAAACCCAAGGTATTAATACTAAAACCCCGAGGGATTATGAACCTAAGGGAATAATATTAAACCCAATGGGCTAATATTATAATCCCAAGGTATGTAAACCCTAAGTGGAGACAATTTGTTTCATAATGTGAGATTAGACCATGATTGACCACAATTGACCATGTTTGGTTATGGTTAACCATGATTGATATTATAAACCCAAGTTAATAATAAACCCAAGGGATTGATATTATGAACCCAATGGAAACATAAATCCAATGGATTAATACTAGAACCCAAGGGTTAATATTAATGTTATTATGATTAATGTTATTATTATAATATTAATATATATTAATCATAAATATATAAGAGTATAGCTGTTATTATTTATATAGTTATCAATAATCATACATAGTTAATCTTTAAAACAATATACATAATAATTCACTTATCACAATTCTAATATAGTTGTTATTATTTATATAGTTATTAATAATCACATAATAATTATTAATGTGGTTGATATAAGCCTATCGACGTATATCAACCACATTGGAAAATGTGGTTGTATATATGCTTCATATACGTCTATCGACATATATCAACCACATTGGTAAATGTGGTTGTGCTAGTATAAACCCAAGTTAATAATAAACTCAAGGGATTGATATTATAAACCCAAGGGAAACATAAACCCAAGGGATTATGAACCCAAAGGAATAATATTAAACCCAAGGGACTAATACTAAAAACCCAACATTGGTAAACCCAAATATAAATATTACAAACACTAAAATAAACATGGTTTATTTTCATGGTGAGACAATCTTTGTCACAATGAGACATTCAACCATGGTTTACCATGGTTGGATATGATTGAAAATGGTTGACCATCATTGATATTATAAACCTAAGGGAATAATAAACCCAAGGGATTGATATTATAAACCCAAAGGAATAATAAACCCAAGGGATTAATACTAAAATAGGGGTTATGAACCCAAGGGAATAATATTAAACCTAAGGGACTAATATTATAAACCCAACATTGGTAAACCCAAATATAAATATTACAAACACTAAAATAAACATGGTTTATTTTCATGGTGAGACAATCCTTGTCAGAATGCGACATTCAACCATCGTTGACCATGTTTGGCTATGATTGACAATGGTTGACCATGATTGATATTATAAACCTAAAGGAATAATAAACCCAAGGGATTGATATTAGAAATCCAAAGGAATAATAAACCCAACGGATTAATACTATAACCCTAAGGGATTATGAATCGAAGGGAATAATATTAAACCCAAGGGACTAATATTATAAGCCCAATGTATATAAACCCTAAGATAAATATTTTAAACACAAAAATAAACATGATTCACCATCGTTGATTTTCATATTGAGACAATCATTATCATAATTCCATGCTAGACCATGGTTGACTTGAGAATAATAAACCCACATGCTTGATATTATAAACACAAAGAACAATAAACCGAAGGAATTAATATTACAACCCCATGGGATTATGAACCTAAGAGAATAATATTAAACAAAATGGACTAATATTATAAACCCAAGGTATACAAACCCTAAGATAAATATTAAAAATACTAAAATAAACACGGTTGAATTAATAAATCCTAAGAATTAATATTTTAGAGTCAAAGGATTAATAAACTAAAGGGATTATTAATATTATAAACCCAAGGAACAATAAACCCAAGGGATTAATACTAAAACCCCAAGGGATTATGAACCTAAGGGAATAATATTAAACCCAAGGGACTAATATTATGAACCCAAGTTATATAAACCCTAAGTGGAGACAATTTTTTTCATAATGTGAGATCGGACCATGATTGACCACAGTTGACCATGGTTGTTATGGTTGACCATGATTGACCATAGTTGACCATGGTCAGTTATGGTTGACCATGATTAATATTTTAAACCCAAGTTAATAATAAACCCAAGGAAATAATATTAAACCCAAGGGACTAATATTAAAAACCCAACATTGGTAAACCCAAATATAAATATTACAAACACTAAAATAAACATGGTTTATTTTCATGGTGAGACAATCCTTGTCACAATGCGACATTCAACCATGGTTGGCTATGATTGACAATGATTGACCATCATTGATATTATAAGCCTAAGGGAATAATAAACCCAAGGGATTAATATTATAAACTCAAAGGAATAATAAACCGAAGGGATTAATACTAAAACCCTAAGGGATTATGAACCCAAAGGAATAATATTAAACCCAAGGGCCTAATATTATAAACCCAACATTGGTAAACCCAAATATAAATACTACAAACACTAAAATAAGCATGGTTTATTTTCATGGTGAGACAATTCTTGTCACAATGAGACATTCAACCATGGTTGACCATGGTTGGATATGATTGACAATGTTTGACCATGATTGATATTATAAACCTAAAGGAATAATAAACCCAAAGGGATTGATATTATAAACCCAAAGGAATAATAAACCCAAGGGATTAATACTAAAACCCTGAGGGATTATGAACACAAGGGAATAATATTAAACCCAAGGGACTAATATTATGAACCCAATTTATATAAAAGTATTGGGACTTTAGCGCTGGAATGAGGGGCACTAAAGGGTAAAGCTCACACTATAAACATTTTTAAAAAGCACAAAACTCCATGTATAAGTGTTGGGACTTGAGGGCTGGAACCAAGGGCACTAAAGGGTAAAACTCACACTGTAAGTGACTCGAGATGAGTGGTCCAGGCTTACAAAAACATTAAGTTTTTTTAATAGGTTTAAGATCATGAATAGAAATAAGTTGTATTGTTCAAACTAAACAATGATTAATAAAATCAATAAATTTAAAAAAATTAACAATGATTAATAAAATCATAATTTTATAACATTTTTAAAATAATGATAAAATAACCTAAAAAGATCTTTTATTTATTAAATCATTTTACAATAACAATATTTTCATGTGTCTTGCTTATGTTGTATAACTCAAACATGAAACCTTGAAAGAAAAAATCATGTTAATGATAGTTATTAAGTAGGCATTAATATGCATGCATTGACTAGTCAATAAGTACTGCTTTTAGCGATAACGATGACTTTTACTTTTACTATGAGCATGAATAGAGAAATTGTCATCGTATTTTATTAAAAATAATAATAAATGAAAATAATTATTATACATGTTTAGATTGATAATAAAAAAAGGAGAAAATTCATAAACACAAGAAGGTTTGGAGAAAGAGATGATCTCACATAAACATTTGAATTTTACATACAATGTTTATTTCATAGACTCCCACTCTGTACAGCTATACGTTCCTTGGTTTATCAAGATGCCTCATCTCATTCAATAAATTAACAGAGACTTGAGTGCTTTCTAAACCGAAGTCAATTAATAAAAAATATACTGAAACCCTAAATGTTTCATAAAGTGAACCTTTAGAGAAAACCTAAAATGTTTGACAAAGAGACGGTGTCCAACATTGTTAAACAATGACTACGGGTAAAGAAACTCTGATCAATACCCAACAATTCAATGCTAGAAGGAGATGCGTAAAAACATAGACCTAGATTTCGCCAAATTTAAGTGGCTACTATTGTCAATTGCTGAAACTCTTTCATAGGAGGGGCACATGGTAACGGTTAACGCAGGCCTGAGAGGTGGTGACATTTTTAAAGCTTTCAGTTTTTCTAGCTCTATGCGAAGTTTTCTGTTCTCGTTTGTAAGTGCCTCATTATATCTCTTCAGAAGCTCGTAGTCCATTTCCATTTTCTTAAGCTTCGTCCTGAAACAAATTCATAACATTTAATTAACCTATAATAGAAATGAGTCAATAAAATTGTCAACACAATAGGGTCCCCATTCGATCAAAAGTTTTCCAAACTATAAATTTGCACAACAATTGATTTCCAAGTCATTCTTCATAGTTACATGCCAAATTATGTAGCTGTTGATTCCAAAATGGAACTTTCCATATGAATTTCGACATGCAAAATACAATGAATCAATAAAGGACTAGAGCTAACCTTGCTTGTCTATTCTAGAACCACACCTCAACTTGTCGATGGCAGAGATTCAACTGTAAGGCCAATGCATGCTTTTCCTTCTACAAAAGAAGAAAAAGTTACATTAGCCAAAATCATGACAAAACATAAATGATAGAGCAGTAACCTGTAAGTGAATATTGTGTATAGAAACTTACAGGTTCGGGCACCCTATTCTTTCTAAAGCTTTCTTCAAAAATAGCACATTGTTCTCTGGACAGTCTAAGCTTCTTCCTCGAACAACCCTCCTCTTCTACATCGCTGAGCACCCTCAACCAAACTCGACCATTCTCCAAATCCTCACCATCATCCCGTCTTCGCTTGATCTCCAAATAGCTGTTCCTAAGGTTAATCGCCTTGGAATCCACGATGTTGTTGGGCAATGACACATCAATGTTGCCTGCATCTTCGTTGGATAAACATCGGTTCGCCATGACACAGCTACCTAATGGTGCCAGGATGAATGGGAACTTTTACTCTCACACAGGGAGTGCATCTGCAGCATTTCAACTTGCAATCAGGTGGTGAAGATCCAATCAAGGTGCTTCTGCTTGATGTCGCTAGACTTCCTCATTCTCTTGCGGCTTTTATCACAAAATCACAGTTTGCAGTGCCCACAGAGACATACATCATCACGACTATCAATAGTAAAAACTGCATTGTTGAATTAGTAATGCAACCACCTTCAAATCACTTGAGAATTAGTAATGCATAGGAAATCACTCAGGTAATCCTTATAGGTGTCGAAAAACACTTGGCAAATGGTTGAACACAGGTATGTTTGAGAATGTGAAAAGGTATGGTTGAGCATGGGTACGTTTGAAACCAGAATGTGAAAAGGTATGGTTGAACACGGATACGTTTAAACCACCCACGTAAGGTAATCGTTAAATTAATGGACAAAACACTTGGCAAACAGTTGAATAGACATATGTTTCAGAATATGAAGAGGTATAAGGTGCACGTCTCAACTTTTAATCATTTCACAAGCTTGAGGAAAACTGTCAGTGGGTTGTTCCTCTTTGATCCACGTCTCTTAGGTTAATATTTTATAATTTTTTAAATACATTTCTCACTAATGAACATAGGTGGTTATCAACAAGAGGTACAATAAATTTTTAATCATTCTTTGTAAAAAAATTAATTTAGACATGAAAGTAAGTTAGTGGTGTGAATTCTATCCATTGATATAGTGGCAACCACTAGAATATACTAGCATCTTTCAATTTAGGCCATCTGATCAAAAAGATTAATTAAGAAAATGATTAAAGTGCCCAACTCCAATAGGAGGGACGCCTATCGGCGTAAATATATTACATAATAGAAAAAGAATAATAGATGAATGGAATAAAACTTAATTAGAACTTGACTAACTAAACTAAAGTATAATAGCTAACGAACCAAATGGTGATCAAAATTACATCGTCCAAAAACAATATTGGTCCCGGTGTAACTGGTATAGTCTAACGGCAAATACACTTGATGGCTAATGAAATGGCACCACATCAACAAGGTGGAGTGGGCCTAAATACAGATCAAGTAACTTTTTAGGGTTAAATTTCCTTTTATTTTATAACCCAATATGTTCTTCTCTACCCACCGTTGGAACAACAATCCCATCACTAGGCAACTGCTTGCTTGCCTAATTAGAGGATGCCACAAACAATAGGCAGAAGAAGCTAGCACTAGAACTAACATTATGATACCTGACTATCGATTTTCAAAACTCCATCCATATTAACTCTGAGGTTTTATAGGATAAGATAGGAAAGAAGGCAGAGGATGAATATGAGGGAATGAAATGATAAGGGATTGGCTAATTGTTTTAAGTATTTTTAGTAATATAATTTAAAGAAGCTTGTCATTTTTTTAATATATACTTCAATTATTATTTTTAATATAAAAATTATAAAATAATAAAAATTTTAACTCATTCAAATTTATCATTTTTAAAATATTTATAAAATTTATTAAAAAAAATCTGAAATATTTAAAATATATAAACATTCACAGGCTTTTTTGGTTGTATGTCTGGAAGACGGTAGTTTTTCCCATTTAGAGATGGTAAGCCATGTCTTTCTTTGGTTTGGGCGCGGTCTTGGGGAAGGGGCCTAGTGTAATGGAGTGGTCTAGGTTGACCTTGGTCAACCACATGGGGTCACAAGAACCTTCACTCCTGTGTGTAAGATTGTGAGTTACGGCAACCATGCACATTTAACTATGTGCATGCAGTGAATGACTATGTGCTTTGAATGGATTCTATTCGCTGTGAACAAATATGTGATACGACGTGGATGTGCAGTTTTTGAGATCTGCTACCTTAGCTTCTTAATCAACGAGCTTACTGGCATCATAACCTGAATTTGGAACTGCGGGTAGAGCTTAAACAGGCTATGACTGTAAAGATGGAAGGAATGCTAGGTGGTGGAGTACTCCCCCCTTTGTTCCTGGCTTTCCTACTGGCCATAGCATAAGACAGTTTACTTTTAGTTGATATCATCTTACTCCTGGCCGGATTCAATTAATACCTCCCAGTATATTCTGTTGGTTCTGTCAATGATGCACCGCTAGTAGTTCAAGATGCAGTATTAGCACCATCAGTAGAAGTTTCTCCAGCAGCATAATAAGAACTGAATGGGGAATGCGGGAATGTGAGAATATGAGAATGCGAGACTGGGTAATTTGGGGAATGCCTTTCTTAGCAGATGGTTCAGTGGGAACTTTCCTCCCCGGAATACTCTTTTATAGAATCAAATTGGAGTGAAAGAAGACTTGAGATCAATCTTTCCCTCCAGGAAGGAGTTATCTAGGTGGCGGTTATCCAGGTAGGTGAAAAGAGTAGTCAGGTGGGCATGGATACCCCTGCCTGGTAAGCCAAGCCCCTTATATATTATTCTCATTTGAAAAGATTCAATAATTAAATATATAAATACATGCCAGCCTACTTTGCTTCTTCATTAGAGCATAGCAAGTAGGAGAATAAAAGCATAGAGCGAGAGTTTCAAAAGCGAAAAGCTATAGGGTCAAGAGCAAAGAGCTAGAGTCTTATTGTAACTCTCTTTCTAAGAGAATTCTTTAGCAATTGCAGCAAGAGTATGGGTTAATAAGCATTTTTAAGCAATGCCATGCAGCCGTCCAACTTATCTTGTTTAGATGAAACTTCATTAAATATGAACAGTGACTAAAGCTATGAAACCCTGCAATGATGATCAGAATCATCTCAACCAACATAACGGACTTTGGTTGAAGACCTTTTTCCATTCTTCCATATCTTTAAAAACTACCACAAAATATCCACTCGAACACAAAAGAACATCTACATTCTAGGATCAATTTTGATGAACCCAATCCCAAAATGCAGGTATCGAAGGCCAAAATCGATTAAATTATCAAATAATCCACTTCATCTTATAGTTTGCCACCTTTATCTCGTCTATTACATTATTCACCTCAAGATTATGAGTAAGTTTATTTTTCTACCACAAGTTTGGCTAGATAAATATTTTGGACACTCGGAGCTAAGGCCAAGGTTGAAGGCATCCGTAAAAGACTTAGACTTAGGAGACGCAGATGTCCCATCCCTGTGTCACTTTCTAATAGGAGTCTAAATTAATTTTTGATTATTTCTCAATTAATTATTGATTATTTCTATTTTTAATAAGTAATATAATTATTTTAAGTACCCTCGATCCAGGTGATAGCAAGATTAAACAATGAATGATGGATACTCCATTACGAAGGCATGCGGTGGCATATGACTCGTACCCATTGTGATTTGGCAATCTATTGAGGTTTTAAAGAACATTAAGTTGGAAATGGGAATATTTTCATTACATGCCGCCACCCAATTATTGTGATTCTACGTCGTACTTGCAAATTGTGTGTGTAGCAATGAACATAATGTGTATTGTAAAAATATGAAAAAAAATTCGGTGTAAAATGAAATCTTGTATTATGAGAAAAATGTGGAAGCGGTAGGGAAATGATCTAGATAGTGTGTGGCTTGCATGGAAACTCCAGGCAATGTTAAAATGTAATACCTAAGTTGGTGACATGTCACACGGGAAAACCACTTTTCTCGTGTGCTCTCAACCTGATATCGATCGTACAAGAATTCATGCGAGATGGCGTGATAACTATTGGATCAAACGGGATAGATCGAAGGTGTAGATCGTTCAGTTAGTTGGCACGTGATACAATGCGATATTCATTGGGTCTGAAGAAGCCAGATCAACGATGGATATTGGAGCGCTCAGGGAGTAAGAAGTTAAAGTGGGACCCTCGGAAAGAATACACGTATAAAATGTGTTTAACACGCAGTTGATTGGTTTTTAAGTGAACCATTAGTCTAATTGTAGACTATCACTTCAAATTTGGTAACCATCCACATGATTTGGTATCAGAGACCAAGGATTAAGTCCGCTACGATAAACATGCCACCTAGGAGAGGAGCTGGCATCGGTCAGGGGAGACCTATAGCGAATGCAGTTCTGCTGGAAGAGATTCAGAACTTGTCCACAAGGATGGATACAGTGGAAACTTCTCAAAGGAGAGAACCTAATGAAGAAGATGACAGTGTTGTAGAGGAATCTTCTGAGAAAGAAGAAGAGGATGAAAGTGAAGCTACCAAAGTTCTCAAGATATTGGCTAAAGCAAGTGGAAGACCAAAGGTGGAAATACCTTTGTATGACAGGAATCTCAATGTGGAAGAGTTGATGGACTAGATTAGTTCATTGCACAAGTATTTCAACTATGAGGAGGTTGATGAAAAAAAGAAGGTGAAATTTGTAGTTACCAGATTGAAGGGTCATGCAACTATCTGGTGGGATAAACTACAAACATCCAGAGTAAGAAAGTGGAAGTCCAAGATCAAACAATGGGATAAAATGGTGAGTATATTGAAAGCTAAATTTATGCCAACAGATTATCAGTTAAATATTTTCAGATAGTTTCAGAATTTGATACAAAAGGGGATGACTGTCAAAGAATATACAGAAGAATTTTATAAGCTGAGCATTAGAGTAGGACATGCAGAGGATGACGTAGAAAAGGTAGCTAGATACATCAATGGCTTGAGGTATGACATACAAGATGAAATCAACTTCTTGAGTCTGAAGACAATTGAAGATGCCTATCAAGCAGCTTTGAAAGCGGAGGAGAAGATGTTGAGGAAACAAAATCAGAGGAACAGAGGGAAAAGTTCAGCAAGAGGTAGAGGAATTACTAGATCAAGATTTCAGCACCCTTAGGGTGAAGCAAGAGGTTCAAGTAGTAGACCACCACAAAGAAGAGACTTTAGTAGAGGAAGATTCGCACCCAGAGGAAGAGGTTGAGGAAGAGAAATTCGGTGTTATACATCTGGAGAATGGGGACATGGATCATGGGACTGTCCTCATAATAAAGCAACAAATCAATAGAATGTGAATTTGGTTGAGGCAAAGGAAGAAAAAACTCAAATTACAAATAAGGTAGAATCACCTGAAGTAGGAGAATATTTGTTATTGAAAAGGGTATTGCTTAAAATAGAGAAAGAGATAGGAGCAGCAGCTTAGAGAAAGATTTTATTCATAACTACATGCAAGTCCAAAGGAAAATTATGTATAGTGATAATTGACAGTGGAAGCACTGATAACCTTGTTTCTATAGAAATGGTGGACAAGTTATGATTGGTGAAAACAGTACACCGTACTCCTTACTAAGTATCATGGTTGCAAAAAGGAAATCAGCTTATTATGACAGAACAATGCAAAGTAGAAAAGCAGATTGGTACTTATAAGGATGTGGTATTATGTGATGTAATGCCAATGGATGTATGCCATGTATTGCTAGGAAGACCTTAGAAGTTTGATAGAAAAGCCATTCATGATGGTAGAAAAAACACTGATACCTTGGAGAAGGATGGAGTGTACCATACATTGCTGCCATTAAAGGATGGAGCAGACAAAGGAACAACTGGAAATAGTGTTATGCTGATGAGTAGAAAGGAGTTGTTGCAAGAAGTTGGAAAAGGTGAAGAAATGTATTTTGATGTCATAGGAAGACCTAAGGTAATTTTGACTTCTACAAACTTGGATGATTTACCTGAAGAAACCAAAACTCTGTTGAATGATTTTGCTGATATTATTGTGGATGAGCTACCAAATGCATTGCCACCAATCAGGAGTATTAGTCATCACATTGACCTGGTACCTAGAGCAAATTTTCCAAACAAAGCAGCATGTAGATTGAATCATTAGGAAAACGCAGAAGTTGGGAGACAAGTGCAAGAACTGATGGATAAGGGATTAATCAGAGAGAGTCTTAGTCCATGTGTTGTACCAATAGTACTCAGTCCAAAGAAAGGATGTGAGTGGCACATGTGCACAGACTCTAGAGCCATCAACAAAATCACAATCAGGTATCGTTTTCCTTTACCACGAATAGATGATTTCATGGATTATTTAAGTGGGTCAAAGAATTTTACTGAGATAGACCTGAAGAGCGGATACCATCAAATAAGGATTAGAGAAGCATATGAATGGAAGGCTACATTTAAACAAACAATGGGTTGTATGAGTGGTTAGTGATGCCTTTTGGACTCACTAATGCACCGAGTACATTCATGGGATTGATGAATAAAGTCTTAAAGGAATATGCAAGTAAGTTTGTCATTGTTTATCTTGATGATATTTTAGTTTTCAATAGAATCATAGAAGAACATCTGGAGCATCTTAAGTTGGTTTTAAGAACTCTGTAGAAAGAAAAATTGCTAATAAATTTGAAGAAATGTAGTTTCATGAAATAAGAATTAATCTATTTGGGGTTTGTAGTTTCTTAAAAAGGTCTAAAAATGGATCTAGAGAAAGTCTAAGCAATTTGGAACTGACCTATTCCAAGAAACATATTTGAGGTAAGAAGCTTTCATGGTCTTACAAGTTTTTATAGAAAATTTATCAGAAGTTTTAGTAAGATTTGTGCACCAATTATTGAAACAATCAAAGAGACTACTCAGCCATTCAAGTGGACAAAAGTAGCAGACCAAAATTTTAAGTTGCTGAAGAAGAAAATTACAGAAAAACCAATTTTAGCTTTGCCTGATTTTGGAAAAGTTTTTCAAGTTGAAATTGATGCTAGTGGAGTTACAATTGGAGCAGTTTTAAGTCAGGAACAAAGACCAATAGCATACTTTAGTGAGAAACTAAATGAAGCTAAGAAGAAATATTCTTCTTATGATATATAATTTTATGCTATTGTGCAAGCTTTAAAAAAATGGAGACATTATTTGCTACCAAAGGAGTTCGTATTGTACTCTGACAATCATGCATTGTAGTTTATAAACAATCAACCAAATTTGAATCAAAAGCATGCCAAGTGGGTAGAATTTTTACATAGTTTTAGTTTTGTGATCAAACATACAAGTGGTAAGCTGAACAAAGTTGTTGATTCTTTAAGCAGGGTAAATTTCAATGTGCAAGAATTAAGAGTTGGTGTTGTAAGATTTGAAGAAATGGTTGATATGTATAAAGATGATGCAAAATTTAAAGATATTTATGCAGTTGTACAAAATCCGACAATTCATAATAGAAGCCAGTGGTTAGATTATCTTATCCAAGGAGGTTTATTGTTTAAAGGTAACAAACTGTGCATTCCCAAATGTTATATGAGGGAAAACATAATCAAGGAGAAACACAATGGAGGGTTATCTGGGCACTTTGGAGAAGACAAAACCTTTTCTCAGGTAAATGCTTTTTACTACTGGTGAAAGATGCAAACTGATGTTAAGATATTTGTTGAAAAGTGTAGGATATGTCAGCACGCTAAGGGGAGAAGCCAAAATATAGGATTATACCAGCCATTACCAATGCCAGACCAACCATCGGATGCAATTAGTATGTTTTTTGTTTTTGGATTACCTAGAACTCAAAGAGGAAATGATTCCATTTATGTTGTGGTAGATAGACTTTCTAAAATGGCACATTTCATTACATGTAAAAAGACTAGTGATGCAACACATATTGCTAATTTGTTTTTTTTCAGAAGTTGTAAGGTTGCATGGATTACCTATAAGTATTGTGTCTGATAGGGATACAAATTTTGTTGCGAATTTCTAAAGAACTCTTTGGAAGAAACTAGGTGCCAACCTTAGTTTCAGTTCTACATATCACCCTCAAATAGATGGACAGACCAACGTGGTAAATAGAAGCTTGGGAAACATATTGAGAAGTTTAGTGTATCAAAATCCTAAGAAGTGAGATTTAGCACTTTCTCAAGCTGAGTTTACTTATAATGACACTCCAAACCGAAGTACGGGGAAGAGTCCATTTCAGTTTGTTTTTGGAATGAATCCAAGAGGTGTGTATGAGCTCAAAAATTTGGGCAAAGAGAAGACAAGAAGTGCAAAAGCTGAAGAATTTGCAGAGCAGATGCAAAGACTACACGAATATGTCAAAGGCAGATTGTAGGAAAGCAGTGGAAAATACAAACAGAGAGTTGATATGAGGAGGAAAGAAAAAGAATTCAAAGTGGGAGATCTAGTGATGGTGTACTTGAGGAAAGAAAGGTTTCCTATTGGGAATTATAACAAAATAAAGATGAAAAAGATAGGGCCATGTAGAATTGTGAGAAAAATTTCAACAAATGCTTATGAAATTAAGTTGCCAAAAGGGATTGGAATATCACCTATCTTTAATGTTGCAAATTCGTACCCATACAAGGAGACAGAGACAGAGATAGAGAACGAACTTGCAGAAGATGAAGAACAGACTGTACATTGGGAAGAACAAATGCCAAAGACAATCAAGAAAGAGGTGGAATCTATTCTGGAGAAAAGAGTAACTAAAAGAACCAGAGGACATGTTTATTTTAAGTATTTGGTCAAATGGAAGGGACAACCAATAGAGGATGTCAGTTGGTTGACAGCAGCGGAGCTGCAGAAGTATGGATTCAATCCTAAAAGTTTGATGAATGATTCTTTTCTTCCCTGGGAGTCTGATGCAAGAGCATCCGGACTTAGCTAGCAATGTCATTGTATGTTCACATGTTGTGGCTAACATGAGATGAATTTCATTGACCTGAGTGGTCAAAATTAGTTTTAGTAGAGAGGGTTGAACCTCTTGAATTTATCTTTACTTCAATTATGGTAATAATTAAATCATTGTATTATTTTTAGAATAGGAGATAAGTTGTTAGAATAGGTGTGTATCAAAGCTTGAGAATAGGGATTTAATAGTTGAGCTGATAAAAATAGAGATTGAATTGTCAATGCAGTTAGGATAGGATTTGATCCATAAAAGAGAAAAAAAATGTAATGATAGAGATTTTGGATTGAATAGAAGAGGGAGTAAGCAAAAGATTGAGAGAGAGATAGGATTTGCGAGGAAACAAAGGTCAAAAAAATTGTTGTAATCGAGCCGAGAGAGCCAAGACTCTGTCATTTCTATATTATTGAATAATTGATTAAGTGTGGTGTTGTGTGTTATTCCTGGTGCAGAGTTTCTCTTGAATCTACGTATCAGTGTTTTGTACCCTAATCGGGTATTATTTCCATTTATGTGTTTATTGTTAATTACAATCAATTAGCGTTAAGGGTTAATACCGAGATTAGGCGCTAAATCTTATTAAGCACATTTATTAAAGGTTCTGTATTGAACACGTGGGTAGTATTGGAAAGTAGTAAGTGGTATGTCATGTGGAAAAGAAATGGGAAATGGTATTTCTACAAATTCCACGATTAACCTAAGTTGGTGACATGTTGCACGAGAAAACCACTTTTTCTCGCGCGCTCTCAACCTGATATTGGTTGTGCAAGAATTCACACGATATGGTGCGATAACCATTGGATCAAACAGGATAGATTGACGGTGTAGATCAATCAGTTAGTTGGCGCGTGATATGACATGATATTCGTTGGATTTGAGGAAGTCAGATCAACGATGGAGATTGGAGTGCACAGGGAGTAAGAAGTCAAAGTGGGACCCTCGGGAAGAATACACGTGTAAATGTGTTTAACGCATAGCTAATTGGTTTTTAAGTGAACCATTAGTCTAATTGTAGATTATCACTTCAAATTTGGTAACCATCCACATCATATTAAATAAAAAAATTTAATCCCAAAAACTGTCAAATCATGAGCAGAGAAGATTTATTGGTGTGGAGAAAATGTTAAAGCTAACCAAATAAATAGTTTGACCTAGATCATCACTCATTAGATATCCGATAACTTATAGATTCACTGCACATGAAAAGGAACATCTACCATAATTAATTAGCATGTTCAGGTTCATAATTCAACTATTTAACCCTCCCTTGTAGCTGTAGTTTTCTGGAATTGTCTTACTAGGAAAGACTAGATTATCACAACATCAACAAAAAAACAAACTAGCATGATCGATCACTTTCCGTTCCATTCATGTTAGACATGGAACTCTCCATGAAATACGCTTATACAATGTAACCAACACGTTTGATTAGGGTAATGCCTATAGCTTAGATATTACTACGTACCTCGATCCCCCCATACAAAAATAGAGTTTAAAACCCCATTGGATTAATATGACTTGGACCCACTATAAACGAACTTTGCTTTATTCAAACACGCATCTTATAAGGTTTTTCGGATCAACCACCTGGTCCAAGAGCTTAATCTCTCAGTGGCCTTGAACTAAACTAAAGTTGCCCCTATTGTTGTTTATTAGCCGATTGAAACTCCACATAATTCTTTGTCTTGACTTTGTCTTACAGGAGGCATTGACTTAAGATATTGAACCTCTTTCCACCGTTTAAATCCTTTATTGGTAAAGCTTCCCCTATTTCCGTTTATTAGCCAGTTGAAACTCCACAGAATTCTTTGGCTTGACTATCTTTTATCAAAGGCATTGACTTAAGATATTGAACCTCTTTCCATTGGCTTAAATCCTTTATTTAGCAATAAAGGAGCCTTACGACACCTTGACCTCGATTTCAAGAAGATCCTAATCGCCCTACTAGGAAAGGTTGGATTATCAGGACACTGGTCTCTAGTTTTCTTCAAAACCCGCCTTGGATTATCGCAACACTGGTCTCTAGTTTTCTTCAGCCCCAGGCAGGGACTAGCTGTCGTGCACTTCCCTTATTAAATTATCTTTTCTAGATCTTCATTAATTTCAAGTGAACATCCAAAAATCAAAATTTAAGTCATCATTTTTGGTTAAAAGTTTTTTAATTGATTATAAAAGGGCATAAAATTAAAGTACATGTAAATAAAATTTAGTATTTTAAAAAGAATATAATTTAACATAAAAAAGATTTTAGATTTTTCCAATTGAAAAATAGGGAAAGTTTTCATAATATTTTCTACCTTTTATTTTTTGTTTATGATTCTTTTTAAAGCATTTTTCCCATATTATGAAAGTACAAAAAAAAGTATATCATATTTAACAATATGTTCTTATTGTCATAGAGCTCATGTATGTATTATCTATTTATTGAAATTAGAGTTTAGTATTGGCATTGAATATTATGTGTTTTGGTTCTGATGAATTCTCTTGTTTCTCACCGAGGAAAATAATTCCAATATGATTCAACCCCTCATCCTCTTGTTGTACAGATTTACAAAGAATACTTACCAATCTTTTGTGGCTTTGCCTATAGGTCTTCTTACTACTTGTGTAGCTTGCCTGCATTCATTCCCTACTCTACTTTCTTGGATTTATGAATAATGTCAACACTTATTTGATTCTTACGCAAGTATGGGCACTAGAGATCAGAAGTGATTAAAACTAGGTTTGATTCTTTGTTATTAAAAATTTAGCATTCAATAAGTAGTATTCAATTTAAACTTCGTTTTTGTAGACAAAAAAGTAATGTTATATCTATGTCTCTTGTGGTGATGGTGTTTTGCATCATAATACAGATGTATGCCAATAATTAGGCCTACAATTCTCATGGAAAATATTTAGTAAGTTATATTTCTTTTAGAGAAAATGTGTATTATTAGAGGTTTTAAATAGTTATATATTTTTTATTTTTGGTGGGAATTTCAATGATATCCAGAGAACAATACTATATTTTCATTTATTTAAAACCTCATTGCAATTGTTTGAACAATTGGACCAATTACCGAGTAAAGAATAATAATAGATTCATTGTATTTGCAAGATGGCCTGTAAGGGATTAAAAAGTAAACATTCCTATGTAATTCCCTCCATATGATTGCATTATAGGCTGTAATACTCATGAACCAATACCACTTGCGTGCAAATGTTTGGATTTTTGTTCTAAGGACATGATTCGTTATGCGAGGTATATACAATTTGACATAATAACAATGTGATGTGTGAAGTATATATAAAATTTTAAATTATTTTTCATTTTCACATAAAAGGAATGATTTATCTTAATATTGAAAAACTAAAATAAAACGAACCCTTAAAATTAAAATATAACGCTTTCCTTTAAATTTGGCCTTTAATCACTAAATCTATTAATATGCTAGTTAACAATACTAAATTAACTTATTTTTGTATAAATCTTTCATTCAATAGATCTTAAATCTACAATTGATAAGGAATCTCTAAATCCACGCCAATCAAGTACCAGTAAGGACGATAACCTTCTAACACCTCAATAAAATGAACAAACATGACACTAAAACAACCCTATAAAGTTTCTCTCTTCTACCATTCCTCGTAGAGTCCATGTGACCCTTTTTTTAGGGTTTAATTGAATCACCAGAGTTTATGTAACCCTTTTACAGGTTTGAATTGAATCACTAATATAAGATTCTCATAGATGGTGAACAGTGCATTGGTTCAAGTTCCCATCTTGTGGAAAAAGTAACTAGGTTCGGTCTTCATAATGACTTTTGTAATCATGACATTGTATATTTTATATAAAAAGAGAAAATTATATATTTTTTTTTTATTCAAGCATGAGTTTCATGTTTAAAATCTAGGTCAAAGCATGTTCTTCATGCTTCTAGGGCTCATTGAGTCAAAGAAGATTTTCTTTTCATGTATTGTAGTCTGAATTGGACTTTTTGTAACAAAAGAAAGTCATTATTTTTTAAACTAGAAAGTCAATTTCTTCTCAAAGGCCAAGTCATCCTAGCCATGGTGAATTCGACTTAAAGATGCCTATTCGACTCCTCAAGAAGACTATAAATAAGAGGAACTTCGACTCATTTGGATCACTCACTCAATTAAGTTCGTTCTGAAATAAGATAAGAAGAAAGAAGGGTGAGAATTCAAGAAGAAGAAGAAGAATTCGAAGTGAAGAAGAAGTCTTGGAAAAGCATATTTTTTTCCTTTTGTGTGAAGTTGTATAGGGTTTTCTATGCGAATTGTAGGAGCTGAAATTGTAGGCCAAAATTGCAGAATTAAAGTTGCAGGGCCGAGATTTTGAAGCTACTTTGAGAGAGTTTGACCTTCGTTGAATTTGGAAGACTATGACTCGTTTTAAAGAGATATTGTTGAAGGGTTGACTTGGTGCTTGGGAGAACTTTGACTTTGGTCTTTGGGTCTTGGAAGTCTCATCTTGATTTGATTCTATAAGAAGAGAAGTATTGTTTATAGGTCTCCCCTTAGAGAGGTTTCTCCTTGGCTTGGAGCTTATATCTTGTGTACTTTGTCTTTTTCTGATCTTCATTCTTTTGGTAATTTCTTGATGAAGAGGAAATAAAAGTAATAAAAGGCCAACTAATAATCACAAGTAATTATCAACTATGGAAAGTCAGTTATAATCTACAAGAACGTTGATCTTCCAACATAGTATCAGAGCTAAGGTGCAAGAAGGAAATTGAAGATAACATCTCAATTGGCGCTCTTATTTAATTCTACAATAGAAGGGATGATTCGTCTATGGTTTATCTCGTCCGACAATTGCATAGAAATAACCTGGGCATTGAATGCACTCAGGGACCTAATGGATGGCGAACGACTAGAACTGGTAGTTAAAAGTGGAGGCTCTTCATGATGGCTTACTCGCCATTGTATTGAAGTATATCAAATGCTACCTACAAATCAATGAAGCACCCATCTAACTTGGAGAAAGTTGGTGAGAGTCACTTGTTGTCACAACTAACCACGAGCATGGCCTTTCTCACTGCTCTCATTTCTAGGCAAGGCAAAATGGTGGTCACCTAGGAGAGAGTGCATTTTTCCTTGTTGAATTAGATGCTTGAGCTATTGCAGGTAAAGGAAGAACAGTTGTAGGCCACGATGGATAGTTTGAGTGTTAAATTGGAAAGTCCTACATTGTCCACTGAAACGATGACTATTGAAATCCTTAACGACATATTTGGAGTTGTGGACGATCTTCTAGGAGAAACAGTGGATCGTCGGGAGAATTTGGGGGAAACGATGACTGTTGGAATCCTTAACGAAATATTTGGAGTCGTGGACGATCCTCTAGGAGAAACAGTGGCTCGTCAGGAGAATTTGGGGATTGTAGTACAAAGTATGGATGAAGACTCTCCTTCTCATGCAATAATTATCTAGGATGAATATGTAGACAACTTTGAATTGGGAATGAATGACACCGATTAGCTCTATTTAAGTGTTTTAATATATGTTTTATAAGTATATCGCGTATCTAGGAGCCTTTTGGAGACTCTATAAAATAAGTTCCATAAGAGTTATAGTTAGTAGATAAAAAGGTAGAAAAGAATATATTATTTTGGAAATTTGGAATTTAACAATTGAATATCCTACTCCAAATATAAAGATATTAATCTGCAAACAAATTAATTTAATATATATATATATAGATATATATATATATATATATATATCTCGTTAAAAAACATTTTAAATAATAATATACTACAGTTTCCAATAAAAATCATAATACTAAATCTATATATTTATATATAAAAAAATAGTTAAGATGAACCTTTTTAATTTTTAACAAAATCACACCTGCAAAAGCAATTACACGGAAAGAAAATAAAAATGGAAAGTATTAACTTTATTGTCGTATATATGTCCATGTGCATGCCAAGAAAGACGTGAAAATGAGAATTATGAACTTTATCGTTGTATCTATATCAATATGCATGCAAAGAAATATCAATATGCATGCCGAGAAAGAAAGAAAGAGCTGAAAATATAAATTCTTACAAAACGGTTTGAAATAAACAACCAAAATATCGCGGAGTGACATTGACATTCTTGTCAGTGTGCAGTGATGTGGCCTGCAAACAAAATCATCACAGTGGATACGTCCAAAAGAGCAGGAGAAACTGAGTGATCGAAGTTAGCTTTGCTCGTCGCAATAACAGATATTTGATTCGCATTTTTCGGATTACTTTCAATTGAAGTTAACTGAGAGTTACCAATGGAACAAAATCTAAAGTAAATATACTTTGAATGAAGGATCAGGAAGACTTTGATTTTTATTCAAAACTCTCACATTCAAATTTAAAGAAAAGTAAGCTACGTACACTATATGATGATGTGTTTTCACACGCTGAGTTGGAAAAACAAATTCAAATTTAGTTTTCTTCATCATTAGTTTGAACGAAGCGGAGGAGGATGAGGTTGATCACGAAGATGGTAATCCGAGGGTTACAGCCGAATGGAATTTATTGCATTGTAGTTGTCAGACACGTGGAATCATAAATGGATAAACTTACCGTTGGATAAACTTACCGTAGTGGTTCTTGCAATGACGACTAGAAGAGATGAAATTCCCTACCTCTTCTAATGGTGATTCGCTTGAGGAAATGCTTCATGTGGCAGCATGGAAAACAGATTCAATAATGAGGTAACTTCAAATCAGGCATCTATGTTCCTACAACACATTGAGCATTCATATGGAGCAGATTGCTTCAATGACAAAAACCAAATGATGGCAAAACAAACTAGAATTCCATATTTAGATCACTAGATTCAGATTTGAATAGAAAATACATAGTAGAAAAAGAATAATAGACGATTGGAATAAAATTTAATTAGAACTTGACTAAGTGAATTAAACTCTAATAGCTAGCCAACCAAATGGTGATTGGACTTACATCGTCCAAAAACAATATTGGTCCCGGCGTAACTGGTATAGTCTAACGACAAATGAACTTGATGGCTAATGAAATGGCACCATATCATCAAGGTGCAGTAGGCCTAATTACAGATCCAGTAACTCTGTAGGCTCAAATTTCCTTTTATTTTATAACCCAATATGTTCTTCTCTACTCACCGTTGAAGAACAATCCCATCAATAGGCAACTGCTTGCTTGCCTAATTAGAGGATGCCACAAGCAATAAGCAGAAGAAGTTGGCACTAGAGGTAACATTATGATACGTGACAGTCGATTATCAAAACTCCATCCATATCAACTCTGAGATATTATTTCACGAAGGATAAGATAGGAAAGCACGCAGAGGATGAATATGAGAGGATGAATATGAGGGAATGAAATGATAAGGGATTGGCTAATTGTTTTAACTATTTTATTGTGCCTGCTCTGTGTGAGAGGTAGGCGTATTTTTTATGCGACTGATAAACTCTGATAATGTCTATCATTTCATTAATCAAATGCAATTACATATATACATGCACACATAATCTGTGGGTTGAGAAAATATCTCAACCACACTAATGTAGGAAATATATCCTAACTAATAGAAACAGATTGCTTTACTTAGTAAGAATCACAACTAGAGACAAGTAGGAGTTACATTTTCCAACACTCCCCCTTAATGACTACTTGTCTCGATATCAGTTTGCAAAGTGTACATCTGGTCCAATCTGGTAATCACACCTCGTACCTTGTTCATGCAATTGTAGGTGTCCATATAAAGGAACAACCATTTACCGGAATGCATGGGTTCCCAACCGCTGCAACCACCAGTCTACTAGGAAGTCCTTCACATACATGGTTCATCCACCTCTTAATGAACTTTCTTTGACTTGGTCCATTACACTATGAGATATGTTACATCTCTCAATTCCCCCATTAATCGAAGACTCAATTCTCCGATTACATATCAAGCTTAGATACGAGTACACCCGCCACCCTCGTACCTACCCAATGGTTGATTCCACAACTTGATGTCACAAGGGAACACATAACAAAGGGGTATGCATGCCTCTCTAGGTCTTACAAGTCATATGCCCTTTTAATATACTCCAAGCTTAAGAAGATACTAGGTACATAAAACATTTTAGGGACCACAAGTGTCCAAAAAACAAAATATGAAATGTAGATTTGCTATGATTACAATGTGTGACTCACACTTTATCACAATCATGAGTCTATTCTACAAACTCCGACAAACTACTCAAGAAAATTTGAGTGTCCATCATCATTTAATCGCTTATGCTGGATATACCACACCATTCATATGTTGGACTGCTTTCTCGTTTGAATATTTCCATATGGACTTTGTACTTTTGAGACTTGGATCTCTATGCTTTACCTGTCATCAGTGAGAGTAGCGAATTCTAACAACATGACTGCATATTGAGGTCACTATTCTCAATATGTATACAAACTTCCAAGAGATATTCTCCTTCAAAATAATATGAAACAAAAGCACAAGCCATGATCTAAAATTGACTATGCATTAATGCAAAATCACCAACACATAATATGAGTGAATAAAAATGGCTTTCCCTAATTCTTCCTGCAGAAGTATCATGCCTTTGAAGCTGGATATCCTCTCTACCTTTGCACAGTTTTTCAAAGGCGCACCTAGCCTTCAACAACTCCATGTTTGCGCGACATTGAAGAGGAGATAATGCAATATGCATTTCTGTGTCAGTCACCCTCTGTACTCTCTTTTCTGGAGAATATAGCACAAAGGTGTGCCCTGTGTCAAAATCACAAGATCTGATCGTGCCAACTGTGATGACAATATAACCGCTGGAATATATGCCATTCATACAACTAGTGCCCTCGATAGAGAACACAACTCGTTGTCCTTTCATTACTACGATTGTTTCAGCATCTGCTGACATCATGATGACAGGAAGGTCCATCTCCAATCCAACATGTTCAAGGAGTTGAAATCCATCCATGTCAAGCATGTACACATCACTGATAACGCACCCTTTCTCTCTCGAAGCATGGATAACGCCACTGTTGGTCGAGAACATGTTGTAACTTCATATCAGCAGGTTTGCAACATTTTCTCTAGAATTTTGAGGCAAGTCAGATCATTGTCTACCACCAGAACTTGAAGATAGGTGGAGAACTAATCCGGGACGCCCTCCATTACAGCACTGCTAATCGAAATGCTGTTGACCAGGTTAACACTCCAATAACTTTCTTTCATCGTGAATTCTGGCAAACCCTGCAAGCATTCGAAAGCAGGACTTGTTTCCATGGCTGCTTTGGAATCCAAGATGACGGGGGATGTATATGAATTTTAGCAGGATTCAAGCTTCGGACCATGATTTGGAGTATTCGACCAAAATGGGTCAGTGAGATTGTAAGACATTCTACAGCTTTAATAAAATATTCTTATTTCCTCGGCCCAGGAGGAGCACTTCTATGCATACAGGCGACCGCATCACCATGATCGGATCCACTACTCAATCCATGTAGTTCCGGTCTCATCCATGATTCTATTTCATAGATCCCAACAACATGGCGAAATCAACTCTCCACCGTTGGACTCGAACACTTCAACTAGTGCTTCCCTGGACTCGTCCAACAGTGGCATAACATCTTTGTCCGTTGATTTCATTGCCATAGCTTACTCCGCTGAAGCAATCCCATGGTGGTCACCCACATCAGAAGCCACATCAAGGAGTACCTTGCAATGGCCCTAGTTTGCAAACTCCCCTCTAAATTCCCTGGATCAAGAAATGCTATGCTCATAAAAAATCTCGGTCCAGTGAACAGGCACAACTTTCGCCATGAAAACGAAGGTGCAGGAGCACCATCTTCTAAATCGCCTATGTTAATCGCGACTTTTTGGCTCTCGTAAGCTTGGTCTTCTCCTTATTGAAGTGTCTCTCATCGATGGTGCCAGATCTGAGATTAACGATTTCCAGATCTGAGATTAACGTTGCCTGCAGACTACAAACGATTTTAGGTAGAGCACTTCTGTGCTTAAGAATATGATGGACAAACTCCAAAAAAACAAATACATGTCACAAACATAAAAATAGCACTCTCAAAACAAATACTCTCTTATTTATTTCCCTCAGCCCAAGAGGGGCCAGGCCCTCATGCGCTCTGATACCATGATAAACTCTGATAATGTCTATCATTTAATTAATCAAATGCAATTACATATATACATGCACACACAATATATTGGTTGAGAGAATATCTCAACCACACACCAATGTAGGAAATATATCCTAACTACTAGGAACAAACTCCTTTACTTAGTAAGAATCACAAGTAGAGACAAGTAGGAGTTACATTTTCCAACAATTCCCATGTCATCAAGTCATCATTGTCAGTCGGCGAGGTCAGGAATTTTGGTGAAAAATAAATGACCGTAGGACTGAATCTATGTATAAATCTACGTGTTTGTGAATGTAATGATCAAGCTCTTTGATAGAGTCTTCTACCTTTTCTGTCATGGTATCAAAGCCATAGTAGAGGAATAGAGTCTTCATGGTTGGAGGAGGCTGAGTGGTAAATCTCTGTGTGACTGCAGCTTAGAGTGTGAGAAGGAGACTCTTGTCTTGCAAGTGTTTTTTCGTGTTCAGTTTTGTCTTGTTATGAGAGAGAGGCAGCGTGGAAAATTGGTGCGTTGAAATGTGGTGCAGCTTGTCCATGTCCTGGTCTCCGCTGTGGCCAAATGTTTGTTTGAGTGTTGGTTGATGTTTGGAGGAGTGTTGAACCCTGTCCATTGACCTTGTGCTAAGTGTGATTGTGTGGCGCCCATTGTGCCTACTCTGTGTGAGAAGTAGGCGTATTTTTTATGTGACCTGGAACTTCCAAAGTCCAGGTTGAGCTTCCTTTCAGAAGGGAAGGATGAAAACAAGTTATCCAAGACTATGGTGGAGAACGAGAACGCAACTACCATGGTGAAGAAGTGGTACATGGGAAAATCTTCAGTTTTCTCCGAGACCACCGTTACAACTATGGCATATGTTATAGCCGCATGATCATGCGAGCGTAATGTCAAGGCCGAGGCTCAGGGCTTCAAAGGATGCCATGTCTGGAAGTTGTGTAGCCAAGGAAAAGGCAGCAGAGGCTTTGTTGGGTGTTATTGTTGTGAGGCATCATTAGATCTGTGTGTAAGGCCAATTTAGAACTGAGTGTGGAGATCTGTACCTCAAGAGCCGATCGTGTGAAGTGGCTGGGCCAATGGTACTGTTGCGTTAAATCACCATTTCTTGGTGAGCATGAGGTGTTAAATCAAGAGATTGAGTGCCCAACTATTTTTTGGTGTTGTTGGAGACCACCATCACTGACAGTCAATTGTTAGTTGTTGAAGAGTTGTGTCACTGTCTCATTGTGCCTAGAGCAGCGAGGGAGTTGGAAAAAAGAGTGTTAAAAGAAGTCATGTGACGAAGAGCGTAAGAAGATCGACTGACGTGTGGATATTGCCGTCCTGTTGGTTTTGCATTGGAGACAAGGCTGAAGCATGTGAATGTTGGCGTGGCATTCTGAGGAGTTGTGGTGCGTAGAAGTTGTTCTATTGCGTATTGAAGATTTGTGAGGGTTTTTATGCTGGAAGCATAATCAGTGAGCAATCTATTCAAAGCCACAGACTTTGTGAAAGAAGACGGTGGAAATTCAATTGCAGCGTGCTATGTGCTGCTTGTGAAGACCTGAAGTCGGGTTACAAATTGAAGACCAGTGAATACCTGGATAAGCTGTCGTGGGTTGTGATGTGAAGTGAGGCGTGAAAGCCTAGGAGTTTTCGTTTGAACTGTTGTAGCGTAGAGGAGCAAATTTTGTAGTGGCTACAGTTTGACGAAGCTGGCAGAGCTCGTGGGATTGAGAAGCTTGAAAAAGGCAATGAACATTGATGCCTGATATCTGACTCAATCTGTGGAAATATTACTATGAACAAGTTGGTTGTGGCTGCTATCGTGTGTAGAAGTCACTGGTCTGATTGAAGTACAATAAGTGGGATAATGTTGGATACTGATCTTTTTAATGATGTCTTTTTAGAGAGTCTATTTGGAAGTATTTTTGGGCCTGGTAATATTTTTTATTCCGGTAGTATTTTTGAGTCACAAGAATTATCAGATCAACAGAATGATTTAATTGATGACCATAAATATCCAGAGATGGAGTCCATTCCACATGAGAGAAAAACTTTCTTGTCAATGAACCCATTGGCTAGTAATGTTGTTGGATCCGCTTCTAAGATGGCTCAGACATTGGAGGATACTAACATGGATGTTGTTTGGAGGTTGCTTATGTTTGAAAAAGAATGCATTTTGGTGGCTCCTCATGGAAAGTGGGGAGAACATAAATTAGATTACCTTGTTCAGGATCTTGCATTGTATACCAATCCGGAAGAGGTTGTTGATGTTAAGTACGTAAGCAAGGAGCAAAGGAAGTTAATAAGGAAAGCTAGAAATGTGAAGTTGAAACTGGCCAGCAAATGAATAAGCATGGACCCTTTAGCAAGAAGGAAAAACCAAAATGTTTTGTTGTAAGCCTAGTTGAGACTTAGACCAGTAGGCAAGTTAAATTTTAGGTTGTCGTGATTAAGGGGAGGTGTTAGAACATTAATCACCACTGTGGCCAATGGCCCTGCCCACTTTTCCCATGTCATCAAGTCATCAACGTCAGTCAGCGGGGGTCAGGAGTGTTGGTGAAAAATACATGACTGTAAGACTGAATCTATGTATAAATCTATGTGTTTGTGAATGTAATGATTAAGCTCTTTGATAGAGTCTTCTACCTTTTCTGTCAAAGCCATGTCTCACTTTAGTTTGGGCATGGTCTTGGGGAAGCTGCCTAGCGCGATGGAGTGGTCTGGGCTGACCTTGGTCAACCACATGGGGTTACAAGAATTTAATAAGCCTGGAAATAAGCTATCATGGGGTTAATAGGCAATTTTAAGCAATCCATAACTACTATACGGAGATGCAGCCGTCCAACTTATCTTGTTTAGATGAAACTTCATTAAATATGAACAATGACTAAAGCTATGAAGCCCTACAACGACAGTCAGAATAATTTGAACCAACATTTGCGGATAACGTGTTCAAACTAGTGACAAGAGCTTTAGTTGCGTAACATATTACAATAAGAAAATGTCAGTATGTTTAAAATTATTAGCTAAATATGAGAGAATCCGAGATGCAAACTCCTTTATGGTAATAGGAAAGCGGAGTCTAGTAAAATATTCCTTATGTCATTCACTACAACTTTTATAGTGAAGCATGGCATGGGAGTCAGATTCACTACAATTCTTGTGAAGGTTCATTGAAACCACTGAAGCCAAGTGGAGTCTTCCATAATGATATTTGAGAAACACCACAAATGAAATATCGTCACATGGTTCCATGTGGATCATCCCCAATATAATGTTCAAACTTGGGTATTTTTGCTAGAAACTTGGTAAATATGTTTGGTCATAGAGGATAGGGTCATCAATGAAATGTGACAAATTTAGAAGGTTCGAACTAGGCATTAAAGGCATGTTTAATTTCAACCCACATTTTCAAAAGAGTGAAACAAGAGAAGTTTGATTGAATGAATGGGTTCCCAAACTAAGGCAATCAAAATGAAATAAGTGAACATGTGGTGAAAAGGCAATTTTCAAGTGTGTTTATGATGGAAACAAATTATGGTTTTGGTGATGAGCTTTATTAGTTAAAGAAACAAGTAGAGACCTAAAACATGTTAATGAAGCACAAGAAAATTGATAGAACGTAACCAGGCCTTCCAAATATCTAAATGAGGATGATATAATCGACCAAACAAAGCAAGTCAAGGTGTGAATGGATAGTTATACTTAAAATAACAAGATAATTAAATCCAATGGGGCAAAAATTATCATTCACATTCACTATCACAATCCCACATTAGCCTTTTGGTGAAAAACCTATGATTTTGTCACTAGATTAACTCTTCATGGATAATGGATATGAGGTTATTGATGCAAATAGTGAAAAGGAAACACACCATTTTTAAATTTCTAGGAGGCTCTCTCAAACTACCAATCCTAACTTAAGCATTAATGCTCAAGAAAGTGTGCATCTTGTGCTAGAAAACACATATACTAGAATGGAATTTAAAGTTCCATTGGAAAACAACCATGTTTCAATAAGAAATAACCATGGAGTGCTATTTGGTTGAGTAACTCCATAATTCTAAGCTACATTATAAACACTTTAATCCTTAGAGGGGGATTTTAGGAATATATATTAAAATTTGTTTGATCTTCAAATGTCTTATCTTAGTGGCATGAACCTAGGCTATTATCTTTTATGAAGAGTTGAAGGAGGCATTTCACTCTCCCAATCATTTCTAAATCTTCTAGATCACTAAGAGCACAAAGGGAAGATACTACTTCAATGTAGGAAAGTATTTAGATCCTTTGATGTGCGTATAAGTTTTGAGAATGATTGGAAATCACAACCTAGAAAAATAAAATATAAAATTAAATTGTGGAAAAAGCAAGAATCGAAAGTTAAAAATACTTAAAAGGAATTATAATTATCTAGGTAAATTCGTTAACTTTAATAATCAAGCTTCAACAACAACAATAAATTTAATAAATTATTGGAAACTTAACATTCTAATACCCACTTCTTGGCAAAGTAAAATACCATTAGAAATGTTAATTTGATAGCAATTATGACTTGGAAGTATTGTTTCAATGTGTGTTCCCAGTGTATTATAGGCTGTTAATTGTTGTGAATTTTTAAGTTAGCTATTTTTAGTAAATTGAATCCACTTTTATTGGATCTAGTAGGTGATCTATTCCTATATATGTAACAATTGTTTGATCAATAAAATAGAATATAGTGTGAAATTTTTGTTTGGTGTGTACCTATGTTTTCTCTCTCATTTTCTAAGTTCGTATCAAAGTTGGTTTAATCCTGAATATCTGAAGGGAGGGGTTTTGATCATGCCAATTTTGCATGTTTAAATCCTTGTATATAAGATAGGGTAGGACAATGGATTGTGTAGTTTTCACGTGTTAGATTTTTTAGTGCATGTGTGTTGTTCTGCAGTTGAATTAAGAAGGAATCATTGTCTTATTGTGACCCTTTATGGATAGCGTGATGTTGTTTCTAGTGATGAATCTGTGCCTAGAAATGTTAGCACATTTTTTTGTGAGTGTTGATCATATCATATTTGATATCCAGAGAGAAGTAGGGCTAATCACGCTTGTTATTTTGTAGTGTTGAGATCTTGTGTGTGGTTGGGATGTATATGCATCTCTTACAGTGTTGGAATCTAAATAGATCTATTTATTTGAGTATGTATACGAAGTTGTATGAAATCCTCAACAGAAAGTGTGACATATCTGATTTAATACAGACAATGATCTAATCTAATAAAATTATTTGGTGTGAGTTGCAATTTTCTGATGTTGTATTATGCTATTATTATTATTGAAGTGTGTGAAGATCAAATGAAGAATCATTCAATGAACAAAGTAACATATTTTAATTTAATAGTACTTGACATTCTTCAGTGCCAAGAGAACATATAACTGATTTGGTTATGTTTATACTTTGTTATATGCTAGTGATATGGTTATTCTTCATTGCTTCAAGATCAACAATTACAAGTTATAATTGTGTGTATGTAAGTTTATGTATGTGAAAAAAAATTCATTTTGTATGATTTACTTCTTAATAAACTCAATATCTAGGTTGCTTACGTATATAACTTGAAGTATGTATTTTTATGCATATTATTGGGATGGAAGTATGTCCATAGAGTGATTTAGCATTAAGACTATTTATCGAGGTAGTCAATAATCATTGGTCTTACAAATACATCAACAATGGGTAGAAGTAGTTGTGCCTTAAATGGGTCAAGTGCTAAGCTCAAAGTCGTGGTGGAGAAAGAGCGTAGTCTATGAGACTCTAGAGTGGGTGTAAGTTCTAATGAAGAGCAACCACACAAATATCAGTATTGTTATTGTAATTTGTGATTTTAATATTTGACATGTAAACATTAACGGAGAGACTTGGAAGTAATGCTTCCATGTGTGTTACATGTGTATTACAAGTTCTTAATTGTTGTGAGTTTCTAGGTTAGCTATATCTATTAAATAAAATCCAATTTTATTGAATTTAGTCACTGATCTACTCCTATATATGTAACCATTGTTTGATCAATAAAATATAGTGTAGTGTGAAATTCGTTTTTGTTGTGTAACTATGTTTGCTTCTTGTTTTCTAAGTTTATGTGGGTTGTAAAAGCTAGTGAAACAATTTTATTGGGATAAAATTACCTACTGGTATGATTGAATTAGAAAAGTATTGAAGGGAATATTATGTTATCTATGAAGAAATCAAATAAATCATTGCATGATTCCTGGTAAATGCTAAAAAAATTTAAATAATACATAAATAAATAAAATAAAATAAAATAGTGTCTCATAATGGAATGTTGGGATTCAATGGTTATTTGAACTAAGTAACAAGTTAATATAAAACTAATAGAATGTCTTAAACAACTAAGTGAGGACATATGGTCTCAAGTCCTCATTGTGTTCTCCATTCTATTGTGTGTGTTTTTCATGTATGTGTGCACCACAAACTTATATATCAACTAAATATAGAAATGAGAGAAGACAAATATGTAAGTTAACAACACAACAATGCAATCAAATCTACCACTAAGCATATATACAAAATAAACATCCATTTAACATAAGAATTTAAATAAATACAATGACATTTTGGTTGGTTGGTTCGTTGGGTGGGAGTGGGAGGAGTGGTGGGGTAAAGAGTTTTTGATATTAATCCAATGGAAGGAAAATATAAAATAAACTAATATCATCATATGATTGTTTCAAAATGTGATCCCCAATCCTAGCCATGTGAAGGTTATTTAATTCTTCAAATAAATCGTTTTTTTCTTATTGCACTTTCCAAGCTCAAGGACCCCCTTCTTTGCTCTCCATTGCTTTGGGTGATCCATCTTTCCAATGTGTGAAGAGAACACCAACTTACTAATAGATATCCATTAGTATATGTAACTTCTGAGAATGCCAATGTGCAAGGAGAGCACCAACTTACTAATAAGCATTCATTAGTAACATTTAACTTGTGAGAATCATTAAGTTCTAGTCTCTTAATAATGATCTTCTTCCTAAACTTTCTAGTGTCAACAACCATATTCTTTCCTTTGTAGACATGTTGATGGGTCCAGCCCCTACGACCTTCAGTTTAATGATAAGTATGTTGATTAATGGTAAATAGATTGATTGGATTGTTTTATTTAAACAGTGGTTGGTTGACTTTAATGCGGTGGTACCGTCAGTTTATGGAGATGAGGACATGTGTCCAGGTCTCAGGCTTTGCTCCTTCCCGCTCCTTCTATGCCTCGAAACCCTGGAAGCTCATTTCATTTTGCATTGTTCGTTTTTGTTGTGCTACTATGCTGCTGGTGAGGTCTCTGGTCCTTCTATACGAGGGTTTGCTCTGTCACTGGTTTGGGATTTCGCTTTTGTTGTGCCTGGCTTACAATGCGATGTGGGTTTTCACCTGTGGATGATGTCTTGTCCTGTTCTGTGCTCGGCTTCGAGACCTGGGTGTGAAACCCTCGGTTTTGGTCTCTGCTGTCAACTTTTGCTCAGCTCTGTTTGTATTCTCAGTTGCAGCATGCGGTTATTTGTTTCTTCTCCATGCGCTGGTTTCACAGGTTAATGGTTTGTTTGGTTTTGTTTCAGGTTGTAGCTATGGAATCGCTCGGCTTCCGGCTTCCACCCGGTAGTCTTCCAAAGGTAAACCCTCCTTCTCTGCTATTTGTTTTTACTCCATTTTCTTTAGGCATTGACAACCTCTGCTCCTCTGTGGCAGCGAGCAACTCTGTTGCTGCGACCTCGGATCTGTGGCTTCTATGGTAGCTTACACAAGCTCGGCTCTTCCCTGGTAAGTTTGCACGACTCTGACTCTATTCTGGTTGTAGTCTATTAACTTAGTTGTGGTTTTTCTTGTGCTTCGTTGTTGATAGCCTGGTTTTTGGCCAACGTAGGTGAGCAATGGTCTGCTCGTGGTCCTCACGCTGGGTCTCCTACACCTGAACCAGGTAGGGTCGCCCCTTGGTGTCTGTCTGTTGTTTGTCCGAGGGTTTACTTTTCATATGGTTTAGGAGTCTCTGGTTGTGGTCTGGCTTAGTTCTATAGTTTCTAAACAATGTGCATGTGGCTCCACTGTGTGTTTGCGACTCTATTGTTAATAAATTATGTATGTATTTAAGCGTCTCTGTAATGGCCTCATGAGGGTTTTGTAGTGTGGTCAACTCGGTTCTATTTGTCAGTCATTAGACCAATCTGCTGTAACGTTTGACTTCTTGAAAAATATATAAATCTATATTTATGCTGTGAATTTGATTGTTCAAGTTTTGCAAATGAAAATGGGAATGCGGTCATTTTCGGTACTTGAAACTTGTCTCTGTGGACAGTGGCTTCCTTGGTTCCTTCATATGTTCATTTTGTTTGTACTGTAGTTTGTTCGGTAGCTCTCCTCACCTTTGTGCTTGTCGTTCACCTGCGTATCTTGGCTTTGCTTTGGAAAAAAAGAAATAATATAACAGTATAAAGTAGGAATAATTTTAGGATTGTAGCATGAATGGATTCACATGTTTATATTCAGGAAATATTTTTGTGTCTCCTCTTCATTTAATTCTATGATGGAAAAAGATTACATTAGTTGCTTTTTCCTTCTGTTTTGTAGAGAACACTGGATAGTTAGCAAAACTTCCAATGGTTACATAATGTGGTTACATGAAAATAGTTTCTGAATAAATGTCTTTTCTTGCTTTGTAAATTAAAACAAATTCTAAATAAAACTAAAAATGTAAAAAGAAAAATACGTAAGCAAACATTATCATTGGTTGAGACAACCATTCCTAGAAAATGAAAACTAATGAACCTCAAACTGTTTTGAAAGAGACAAACTCATGCCATGTCCTTCCCTAAGCTAGATGCTCATGCATCAGGCTCCCGGGGTAGGTGAAAAATCATGGCTCCGGTCCATGAGCTCCTCGATAGAATACCCTACACGTTGTATCTGTCCTACATCAAGCCACGAACTGTCCTCAATAGGGCATTTCTTCCACTTGACGAGGTATTGTAGGTTCTCCTTTCTCCAATTCCGCCTGGCCACTTGTGTGTTGAGAATTCCTTCGATTTCAAGTGGATGAGCCATAGGCATTTGTCTCATCCATGAACTACTCTCTTCCTGGGTGTCCCATTGTGGCTGTGCCGAACTGTCCTCTTCCAGATTGGCAGTGTATAGGAATAAATCTACCACATTAAAAATGGGCAATATTCCTATACCTAGAGGCAATTACAGTTCATAGGCATTTGCAGAAAACTTGCGCAGAATTTTACAAGGTCCAATTTTTTTAAATTTCAGCTTATTATATTCACCCTTGGGAAATCTTTCCTTGCGCAGATGCACTAGAACCTGATCCCCTACATTAAATTGTACCTCATGTCGCTTCAGATCTGCTTTCTGTTTGTACCTCTGACTGTTGTCCTATAATTTCATTTTCACCTGCTCATGTAGGTCGTTAATTGCTCTTGCAAAGTCTTCCCCATCAGCACTTCTTTTCTCCAACTGTCCCAACTCCCGTGTTAGAAAATTATATATTACGGAGCAATGGAACACATAAAATATTGCAGAAATATAAACACAGAAAACGCATTAAACAAGAGAGACGCAGATATACGTGGTTCACCTAGTTTGGGTTACGTCCACCCCGAACAGCCAATCCTTCCTTTCTATCATCCAGCAAAATGAAGAGACACAACCTACAGCAGATCCGCTGTTATATCCTCTATTTTCTCTCACAGTCTCACCTCTCTGCTTCTCGCTCGAAGAATACACATATATTACACAGACTCAATACAATGCCCTCATACAAAGAGAGGGGTTGCCTTCTAGGGCAAAAAACCCTAAACTAAACATAAGTTCTACCATCATATCATTTGCCTAATGAATGGCCCAGATTGACTAGAAATTACTATACTTTTACAAGGCAACCGCCCCCCCCCTGGACCCCCCTGCAGCGAATATTTTACGGAACTGGGGTCCAATGTGGTGATACCTTTGAATACAGAAGATAATCATGCTCCACACCCAACATCCCGCAGTTCATGCACTCCTGGGGGATGCATTCCATACAAGATCTGAAAAGGACTACTTTCGGTGCTTCGATTCGGTGAATCGTTGTAAGCGAATTCTACTTGAGCAAGTACACGATCCCACATTCGTGAATTTTCTCCAACTAGACTCCGCAGTAGATTTCCTAAACTTCTGTTCACCACCTTCGTTTGCCCATCAGTCTGTGGGTGATAAGCAGAGCTGAAATTTAACTTTGTGTCCAGCTTCTTCCACAAGGTGCACCAGAAATGCCCTGTGAATTTCACATCCCTGTCGGAAATTATGGACTTTGGTAAGCCAAGTAGTCTGACGACTTCGGTGAAAAACAAGTGTGCTACATGGGTAGCATCACTAGTTTTCCTGCAAGGGATAAAGTGTGCCATCTTGGAGAATCGTTCCACCACCACCATGATGGAATCAAAACCTCGCTGTGTCCCACGATCTGTTTGGAATAGGCAAGGGTGTGTACAACCCCGTGTTCTGACTATGCCCTTTCGTCAATTGACATACCTTACACATGGTCACATACCGTTGTACGTCTCTTTGCATCTTCGGCCAGTAATAGAAATGACTGAGTTGATCCAAGGTTTTATCAATGCCAAAATGTCCAGCTAGGCCTCCACTATGTTTTTCCTGAATGATGTTCCCCCTCATCGAACATTCTAGGACACACAGCTATCCTCCCTTGAATAACAACTCCTCCTGCAAGTTATAGTTCCGCCATGGACTATTGTTCCACAATAATGGATTCTGGCAGGCCTCATAAGCCTCCTTGAAATCTGCATGTGTTTGATACAAGTCCTTCAAGTGCTCAAATCCCAACACTTGTATCGTGATCTCCTGCAAGAGTAGAACTCTTCTGCTTAGTGCATCTGCTACCTTGTTCGCTTGACCACTGATATGCTTCAATACGAACGTGAAGCTCTGTAAGTACTCCACCCATTTTGCATGTTTGTGATTCAGCTTATGTTGTTGCATAACATACTGTAATGCAGAATTATCAGAAAACAAAACAAACTCATTACCCAACAGATAATGTCCCTAATGCTTTAAAGCTTGGATGACGACATAAAATTCTTTTTTGTAGGACGTATACTTTTGCCTGCTTTCATTTAATTTTTTGCTGAAATAGGCTACTGGTTTGTCTTCCTGGTTGAGTATAGCTCCAATGGCTGTACCGCTGGCATCACAACGAACTTGAAAAAGTTTTTTGAAGTCAGGTAGCCTCAAAATTGGCCTCTCAGTGATCTTCTTCTTCAATATCTGGAAGCTTTTCTTTGCAGCTTCAGTCCACTGAAAAGGTTGACTTGCCTTCTTGATTGTATCCAACATAGGTGCACAGATTCCACTAAAATCCTTTATAAACTTGCGATAGAAACTTGCCAACCCATGAAAACTTCGAACTTCGAACAGACTCTTAGGGGATGGCCAGCTAAGTATAGCTGCAACTTTTTCTAGGTCCATTTTCAACTCATTTTCTGCAATCACGAAACCCAAATAGACTAACTCTTTCTGAAAGAAGGTACATTTTTTCATATTTATCAGCAACTTGTTTTGTTGCAACTTCTCTAGAACATATCGAACATGTCAAAAATGTTCCTCCTTGGACTTGCTGAAAATCAGTATATCATCAAGATACACAATCGCAAATTTCCCAATGAACTCCTTCAACATCTCATTCATCAGGTGGATAAAAGTACTAGGGGCGTTACTCAACCCAAATGGCATCACTAGCCATTCATACCACCCTTCATTAGTTTTGAAAGTTGTTTTCCATTCGTCCCCTTCTCGGATTCTAATATGGTGGTATCCACTCTTCAAATTTATCTTCGAAAAATATGCTGCCCCGCTCAAACAGTCCATCATATCATCCATTCGTGGCAATGGAAACCTGTACCTGATCGTAATTTTGTTTATTGCTTGTGAATCTGTGCACATCCACCACTCACCTCCTTTCTTGGGAGCAAGAACTGTTGGAACTGCACACGAGCTTAAGCTTTCTCGAATCAGTCCCTTATCTAGCAACTCTTGTACCTATTTTCTAATCTCCTCATTGTCCTTGGGGCTCATCCGATAAGCAGCTTTATTCGATAAACTAGCTCCAAGAATGAAATCTATGTGATGACTGATACTCCGCTTTGGTGGCAATTTATCTGGTAGATCATCCACCACAATGTCGCTGAACTCCTGCAACATTTCCTGGATCTCTTCAGGTAACTCAGAAGTTTCAATGTGCAGCAACACTGTTTTTGGTCTCCTTACAACAACATACTTCACTCCATCATCTTCAATCTGTTTCAGAAATTCTTTTCCATCCACCATCAATACTTTTGTTCCACTAGTCTCTGTTGTTTCTTCTTCCTTTATGGGCACTAGCGTATGCTTAATCCCATCCTTAACAAACTTGTAACAGTTTGTCTTCCCATCATGAACAACTTTTCGGTCATACTGCCACGGTCTACCTAGCAGAATATGACACACTTCCATGGGCATGACGTCGCAAATAACTTTATACCTATACTTGCCAATATGGAATTCCACCTCACACTCCTCATCAACGAGTAGTTGGTGATCCTTCTGTAACCACGACACCTTATAGGGAGTCGGATGCTTCAGTCATTTTAAACCCAATTTCTCCACCATCTCTTTTGCAACCAAATTATCAGTGCTTCCACTGTCTATAATCAGTTTGCAGCATTTGCCATGTGACTTGCACAGAGTCCGGAATAATGCCTTTCTTTGGGTTTGTTCAGCTATTTCCTTTGCCGGTTTCAGCAGTACCTTGTTCAAGACTAAGGCCTCTCTTGTCTCCATTGCATTCTCTACCTCTTGAGGCGGTGCCTCTGCTTCTTCTGTCTGAGCAACATATGCTCCTCTTTGACCAGCCTGTTCTCCTTCAAGACACTCAAAGGATTTATGCCCCCACTTGTGGCACTTGTAACACTGGTAGGCAGCTCCTCTACCTCTGCCATTTCCCCTTCCTCTCTGGTATGGCCTTCCTCCTCTAGTGCTACCTTCCTTTTCTGTTGTCCCTGAGGTCTTTGAACTGCTGCCCTCTTCACTGTTGTTGGAAGTTCTTCCTCTGCCAAAGGATTGTCCTTTCCCTCTACCAGTTCCTCATCCTCTCCTGGCATTTTGATTTCTTATGATCTTTTCTTCTGCCTTTGAGGCACTCTGGTACACTTCCTCTATGGTTTTCAGAGAAAGAATACTTATCTCGTCCAATATTTCATCCTTAGGCCATTCACAAACCTTGTTGTCTTTTCTGGGGTGTCTTCAGTATAACCAGCTCTCAATTTCACCCGATAGAATTCTTCATATATTCTTTCACCGTCATTCCCCTCTGCTTCAAATTCTGTACCTGTTGATGTAGAGAAATTTGGTAATCTTTGGGCAAAAACCTGCCCTTCATCTTGGCGACCATTCTAGTCCACTTCTTAATTGGTAACTTATTCAATCTTCTCCTCTCTGCTTGGACATTATCCCACCGTAAGGCTGCGTGTCCTTTCAGCTTAGTAGTAGCGAATTTAACTCTCCTATCCTCGCTGACCTCTTCACATTCAAAATACTTGTCCTGCTCACTAATCCAGTCCAACAACACTTCTGTGGACAAACTGCCATCATAATTCAGAATTTCAGGCTTTGGCTTACTGCTAGCCAACAAGAATGACCTTAACAACTTGATCTGAAGTCCTTCTTCATCTAATCCATCAGCTGTAACTACAACTTCTTCCTCACTGTCATCCCCTACTTCTAGATCCCTTCTCCTTCCTACTTCTACTGCCGCCAAACGGGCATTCAAGATCCTAATCTCTTCCCTCAATCCCTCATCTACTACTCTCTAAATAGCTCTACCTCAACCTCTTCTTCTAGCTTCCATTTTGTAAGAAAATCAGTTAACTGTTCCTGCTCTGATACCAAAATTTGATGGGTCCAGCCCCTACGACCTTCGGTTTAATGATAAGTATGTTGATTAATGGTAAATAGATTGATTGGATTGTTTTATTTAAACGGTGGTTGGTTGACTTTAATGCGGTGGTACTGTCAGTTTATGGAGACGAGGACATATTTCCAGGTCTCGGGCTTTGCTCCTTCCCACTCCTTCTATGCCTCGAAACCCTGGCAGCTCATTTCATTTTGCATTATTCGTTTTTGTTGTGTTGTTGTGCTGCTGGTGAGGTCTCTGGTCTTGCTATACGAGGGTTTGCTCTGTCACTGGTTTGGGATTTTGCTTTTGTTGTGCCTGGCTTGTAATGTGATGTGGGTTTTCACCTGTGGACGATGTCTCGACCTGTTCTGTGCTTAGCTTCGAGACCTAGGTGCGAAACCCTCGAATTCGGTCTCTGTTGTCAACTTTTGCTCGACTCTGTTTGTATTCTCAGTTGCAGCTTGTGGTTATTTGTTTCTTCTCCATGCACTGGTTTCACAGGTTAATGGTTTGTTTGGTTTTGTTTCAGGTTGTGGCTATGGAATAGCTCGGCTTCCGGCTTCCACCCGGCAGTCTTCCGAAGGTAAACCCTCCTTCTCTGATATTAGTTTTTACTCCATTTTCTTCAGGCACTGACAACCTCTGCTCCTCTGTGGCTGCGACCTCAGCTTCGTGGCTTCTTTGGCAGCTTACATAGGCTTGGCTCTTCCCTGGTAAGTTTGCACGACTCTGCCTCTGTTCTGGTTGCAGTCTATTAACTTAGATATGGTTTTTCTTGTGCTTCGTTGCTGATGGCTTGGTTGTTTGCCAACGCAGGTGAACGACGGTCTTCTCGTGGTCCTCACACTAGGCTCCTACACTTGAACCGGGTAGGGTCGCCCCTTGGTGTCTGTCTGTTGTTTGTCCGAGGGTTTACTATTCATAGGGTTTAGGAGTCTCCCGTTGTGGTCTGGCTTGGTTCTGCGGTTTCTAGACAGTGTGCCTGTGGCTCCATTGTGTGTTTGCGACTCCGTTGTTCATAAATTATGTATGTATATAAGCGGCTCCGTAATGGCCTCACGAGGGTTTTGTAATGTGGTCGAATCGGTTCTATTTGTCGGTCGTTAGACCAATGTGCTATAACGTTCGACTTCTTGAAAAATATATAAATCTATATTTATGTTGTGAATTTGATTGTTCAAGTTTTGCAAATGAAAATGGAATGCGGTCGTTTTCGGTACCTGAAACTTGTCTTTGTGGACAGTGGCTTGCTCAGTTCCTTCGTATGTTCGTTCTATTTGTACTGTAGTTTGTCCAGTACCTCTCCTCGCCTTTGTGCTTGCCGTTCACTTGTGTATCTTGGCTTTGCTTTGGAAAAAAAGAAATAATTTAACAGTATACAGTGGGAATAATTTTAGGACTGTAGCATGAATGGATTCAGATGTTTATATTCAGAAAATATTTATGTGTCTCCTCTTCATTTAATTCTATGATGGCAAAAGATTACATTAGTTTCTTTTTCCTTCTGTTTTGTAGAGAACACTGGACAATTAGCAAAACTACCAATGGTTACATAATGCGGTTACATGATAATAGTTTCTGAATAACTATCTTTTCTTGCTTTGTAAATTAAAACAAATTCTAAATAAAACTACAAAAGTGAAAAGAAAAATATGTAAGCAAACATTGTCATTGGCTGAGACAGCCATTCCTAGAAAATGAAAACTAATGAACCTCAAACTATTTTGAAAGAGACAAACCCCTGCCATGTCCTTCCCTGAGCTAGATGCTCCTGCATCACTTGTCCATCATCTCACATTATTCTAAAAATTATAATAATTTCAATATATCTATTTTTAAACCCATTTCATATATAAATAAGATTTCACATTATTTTAAGAGATATAATAGTTTCAATATTTTTTTTAAACCCATTTCATACCTAAATAAAATTTCTTTTAAAATATTTAGTTCAAATATAAAATTTCTTTAAAAATGTTTAGTTTTTATATATACAAGTGCCCATCTTTTTTATAAATTTACACTCGATTTCAACTTTTAATAAAACAAATAATCGTGAATATGTTGAAATCTAATTTCAACGCAGACGTTCTCACCCAAAACCGCCAGAAACTGTTCACCAATCCCGCCTGAGAGTTCTCGGGCCACTTTCCGGTAAAGGGACTTTCCGTATATTTGAGCCCGAGAAAATTTGGAGTTGACGCGTGGTTGTCCCCTTACGTCACCATGTCTGACATTCTCGGGACATAAAGCTCTGCAGAAAATGATCTCCCGATATCTCTGTCCGCCGTTCGATCTGCTCCACCTTTTTCATCCGTTGATTGTCCGAAGCTGCTCCAAACCTGCATACGGCAAACATTAATTTCATAGCGTGGAGTAAAATCAAGTTTCATTGACCATAACTTTTATTAATAAACTGTCATATGGGTAGGTAAAGTGTTAATGTTTTTTAATCGGAGGTATGGGCGCATATACATATTACGTAATTTTTGTATGGCACATATGTACCATGTATGTAATGTTTAATGCTTTTTATGCGTTGACCATTTTTGGTAATGGCATGTAAAAAGAACACAGACACGAGTTAAAAAAATATATGAACGAGCCAAAAGAAATATGCTCGTGGGTTGTAATGGTGGTGTTGGCCATCGTAAAACTGAGGAGTAGCGAAAAACCATGTGTGGTTTTGCACAGCAGTGCATAAAGAAAATGGTGGAGCGCATTTGTATGTATATGTAAATTTTTATTACAGCAGTAAAGTGTCTTTCACAGCAGTGAATGTAAAAGGGGATTTACAGCAGTAAACCCAGCTCAGTGAATTCTCAGGTGAAAACAGAGTAAATGTTTTTTGTTGAATGTATTTTTTTTGTGTGGTGAATCCCTCTCAGCAAAGAGGATGAATATGTATCAGGCATATATTTTAATGAATGGAAATGTTTTTATGGTGGTGAAATACTCTGTTCCTCAGTAAAAAAAATTAAGCTTCCCTGTGCACAAAAGATCCTGGAGTAAAGGAAACAGAGCATTGCCTCTGTGTGTTTGAATTGTTTGTTTTTGGGATTTTCCCATTAAAAATACCCAACAGTGGTATCAGAGCAGGTTTAGGCTCTTTGAAGGTGACAAAGAAGCTGAAGGGAGGAGCTTGTTGCAGCAGTAAAACTTCTCAAGCAGAGTGAAGGCTCAGTCTCACAAAGTTTTTTTTGTGTTGCTGAAGAAACAGTCAGTTGTTTTAAACACACAGTCAAGGATTTAGAGGCATAGATCAGAATGCAAGGAATGGCCAGCACAAGCACTGGTATGGGTATGTTTAACACCCAGCTCCCACAGTTTAATGGGAAAAACTATGACTATTGGGCAATAACCATGACAGCCCTGTTTGCCTCTCAAGATTTATGGGAAATAGTTGAATCTGGGTTTGAAGAACCAGCAGATGAAAATGAGTTCAATGCATTAACTCAGGGAGAGAGAGATCAGCTGAAGAGCAATAGGAAGAAGGATTCAAAAGCCCGTATGTTGTTGTATCTAGCAGTAGACCAGAGTGTGTTTCCAAGGTTAGCAGCAGCTAAGACAGCAAATGAAGCATGGCAAACCCTCAAGACAGCCTATCAAGGCATGGAGAGAGTGAAGACAGCAAAACTACAATTGCTGAGAAAAGATTTTGAGAATCTGTGCATGAAGGAGTCAGATAACATTGACTCATTCTTCACTCATGTGATTGGTGTAATCACACAAATGAGAACTCATGGAGAAACCATTGAAGATAGAAGGATTGTGGAGAAAATATTGAGGGTCTTACCCTCAAGGTTTGATGTCATAGTCACCCTCATTGAAGAGACAAAGGATCTCTCAAACTATTCAGCTGATGAGCTACATGCATCACTGATAACACATGAGCAGAGGTTGAGTAGGAATGAAAACTCATCTCTTGAGCAATCCTTCAAGACCCAAATGTCCTTTGGAAGAGGAAGAGGTCAAGGAAGAGGAAACCGAAGAGGAAGAGGCAGAAGCCAGAACAGAGGTGGAAGGAACAGCCCATCAAATGCACAAGGAAGAGGCAGCAATCCAAATCAGAACCAAGGCCAAAGCAGCAGCCAACAAGGAGGACAACATCATGCTCAAGGACAAAGGTATGAAAAATCCAATGTCCAATGTTATTACTGTAAAAAGTATGGGCATTATGCCAGTGATTGTAGAAAGAAACAGCATGATATGAACAGTAGACAAAATGCAAATGTCACAAGAGAAAACAGCAGTCAAAATAATGTGTTGTTAGCCTGTAACATGGCTGAAACAAACAGTGAGGACATTTGGTTTTTAAACTCAGGTTGCAGCAACCATATGACAGGAAACATAGCCTTCTTTTCTGCTCTAAATAAAAATGTGAAATCAGAAGTTACACTTGGTACTGATAGTAAAGTCTCTGTTATGGGAAAAGGGGAGGTAAAAATATTTACAAAGCAAGGAGAAAAGAAAACCATAGCAGATGTTTACTATGTCCCTGGAATGAGATGTAACCTCTTGAGTATTGGACAGCTTGTCCATAAGGGGTACAATGTTTTCTTTAAAAATGATGTATGCACCATCATGGACATAGCACCCAGCAAACGATGCATTGCTGAAGTAAAAATGACAAGGAACAGGATGTTCCCTCTTAGAATCAGGGCAGATTTGAAAAACAAAAATGAAATTGCAGCAGTTACCCAAGAGGCTTTCCAAAGCGTGCCAAAGGATGAAAATTGGTTGTGGCACTTGAGATTTGGACATCTCAATTTTGGAGGTCTAAATTTGTTGAGTAGGAAAGGAATGGTAAGAGGATTACCATTGATAGAGAAACCGGACAGCCTATGTGAAGGTTGCATTTTGGGAAAACAACATAGAGAAAGTTTTCCATCAGGGAAGAGCATAAGGGCAAAGACACCCTTAGAGATCATCCACTCAGATTTATGTGGACCAATGCAAACTCCATCACTAGCAGGCAGCCAATATTTCCTAACATTCATTGATGACTTTACAAGAAAGACTTGGATATATTTCCTTAAAAACAAAAGTGAAGTGTTTGAGAAATTCCAAAACTTCAAGGCATTTGTGGAAAACCAAAGCGGGCTGCATATAAAAGTTTTGAGAACTGATAGAGGAGGTGAGTATATCTCCAAGGAATTCCTAAGATTTTGTAGAGAAAATGGAATTCACAAACAGTTTACAGCAAGGTACACCCCACAGCAAAATGGAGTTGCTGAAAAGAAAAACAGGACCATCATGGATATGGCGAGGAGCATGCTGAAGGCAAAGCATTTGCCAAATGACTATTGGGTTGAAGCTGTAGATTGTGCAGTGTATATTTTGAACAGGTGTCCTACAAAAGCAGTGATGAACAAGTTGTCGGAAGAGGCATGGAGTGGGAGAAAGCAAGGAGTCACCCACATGAGAGTTTTTGGATGTGTGGCTTATGCACACATTCCAGATCAGCTAAGGAGGAAGTTGGACAGCAAAGAGGAGAAATGTCTTTTCATTGGATACAGTGAGGAATCCAAAGCCTACAGGTTATATATCCCATCTACCAAGAAGTTTTTTGTCAGCAGAGATGTTCAATTCATTGAAGAGGAAGCTTGGGATGGAAGCATAGAGAAAACAGTGAATGTTAAAAACTGTTTGTCTCATGATGAAGATGATGAGGAGGTGGCTGAAATGCATCCCCAAACAGCAGTGCCAACACAAGGACAGCAAGGGACACCATTGAGGATAAATGAGAGTACTTCTCCAAGCACACCACAAGGAGGAAATTCAAGTGCATCTTCAAGCACTTGTACACCAAGTGAAAGAGGTAAGAAATTTAGAAATCTAAGTGACATTTATGATGAAGGAATGAATTCCTTATTTGCCTTGTATTGTCATGTTGATGATCCTATTCATTTCGAGGATGCAATTAAAGATAGGAAATGGATAGAAGCTATGGATGAGGAGATGAATGCCATAGAGAGAAACAAAACATGGGATTTGGTTGAGCTACTAAAAGGCAAAGAAGTTATTGGAGTGAAATGGGTCTATAAGACCAAAAGCAATGTTGAAGGCAAGATAGAAAGGCACAAGGCAAGGCTGGTTGTCAAAGGGTACAAGCAGCAATATGGGAGAGATTATGAGGAGACTTTCGCACCGGTTGCAAGAATGGAAACCGTGAGAGCAGTGTTGTCCATAGCAGCTCAAAACAAATGGAAAGTCTACCAAATGGACGTGAAGTCAGCATTCCTAAATGGATTGTTAAAGGAAGAGGTTTACATTGAACAGCCTCTAGGCTATGAGAATAAAGGTGAAGAGCACAAAGTATGCAAATTGAAGAAGGCTCTTTATGGTCTGAAGCAAGCGCCAAGAGCATGGTACAGCAGGATAGATTCATATCTATTGGATAATGAATTTGACAAGTGTGAAGGAGAACCCACCATCTACATCAAAGAAAAAGATGGTAAAATTTTGATTGTTGTCTTATATGTTGATGATGTTATATTCACAGGTAATGATGATCAGCTCATTAAGAATTTTAAATCAGTCATGAAGGATGAATTTGAAATGACTGATATGGGTTTCTTGAGATACTTCTTAGGCATAGAAGTAGATCAAAATGAAAAAGGAATTTTTATATCTCAAGCAAGATATGTAAATCAAGTATTGAACAGATTTAACATGCATGAATGCAAGGCAGCGATCACTCCCACAGTAATGGAATTAAAACTCAGCAGAGAGGACAGCAGCAAGGATTTTGATCCTAGTTTGTACAAGAGTATTGTAGGCAGCCTTATGTATTTAACAGCTACTAGGCCTGACATTATGTATGTTGTTAGTCTAATTTCCAGGTTCATGGAGAGGCCAAAGGAGGCACATTGGCAGGCAGCAAAAAGAATTTTAAGGTATGTCAAAGGTACCAAAATGTTTGGAATTTTATATAATGTCTCAGAACATTCAGATTTGGTTGGATACACTGATAGTGATTGGGCTGGAAGTGTAGATGATCAGAAAAGCACTTCCGGTTATGTTTTTCATATGGGTTCAGGAGCCATTTCATGGGCTTCTAAGAAGCAGTCCATTGTAGCATTGTCTACAGCAGAGGCTGAATATGTGGCAACTACAGCAGCAGCATGTCAAGCAGTTTGGATGAGAAGAATGTTGAGAAGCTTAGGCCAAGAGCAGGCAAAAGCGACAGTGATCTTTTGTGACAATAGCTCAGCTATTGCATTGTCAAAGAATTCAGTGTTTCATAAGAGAACGAAACACATTGATATAAGGTTTCACTACATCAGAGAATTGGTGAACAATGGAGAAATTGTCCTAGAACATTGCAGGATTCAAGAACAGGTAGCAGACATCTTGACAAAGCCACTGGATCAGAAAAGCTTTGAATTTTTGAGAAAGTGTCTGGATATGACCGAATGCCCAGCTGTTGAAATTAAAGGGGAGTGTTGAAATCTAATTTCAACGCAGACGTTCTCACCCAAAACCGCCAGAAACTGTTCACCAATCCCGCCTGAGAGTTCTCGGGCCACTTTCCGGTAAAGGGACTTTCCGTGTATTTGAGCCCGAGAAAATTTGGAGTTGACGCGTGGCTGTCCCCTTACGTCACCATGTCTGACATTCTCGGGACATAAAGCTCTGCAGAAAATGATCTCCCGATATCTCTGTCCGCCATTCGATCTGCTCCACCTTTTTCATCCGTTGATTGTCCGAAGCTGCTCCAAACTTGCATACGGCAAACATTAATTTCATAGCGTGGAGTAAAATCAAGTTTCATTGACCATAACTTTTATTAATAAACTGTCATATGGGTAGGTAAAGTGTTAATGTTTTTTAATCGAAGGTATGGGCGCATATACATATTACGTAATTTTTGTATGGCACATATGTACCATGTAGGTAATGTTTAATGCTTTTTATGCGTTGACCATTTTTGGTAATGGTATGTAAAAAGAACACAGACACGAGTTAAAAAAATATATGAACGAGCCAAAAGAAATATGCTCGTGGGTTGTAATGGTGGTGCTGGCCATCGTAAAACTGAGGAGTAGCGAAAAACCATGTGTGGTTTTGCACAGTAGTGCATAAAGAAAAAGAAAATGGTGGAGCGCATTTGTATGTATATGTAATTTTTTATTACAACAGTAAAGTGTCTTTCACAGCAGTGAATGTAAAAGGGGATTTACAGCAGTAAACCCAGCTCAGTGAATTCTCAGGTGAAAACAGAGTAAATGTTTTTTGTTGAATGTATTTTTTTTGTGTGGTGAATCCCTGTCAGCAAAGAGGATGAATATGTATCAGGCATATATTTTAATGAATGGAAATGTTTTTATGGTGGTGAAATACTCTGTTCCTCAGTAAAAAAAATTAAGCTTCCCTGTGCACAAAAGATCCTGGAGTAAAGGAAACAGAGCATTGCCTCTGTGTGTTTGAATTGTTTGTTTTTGGGATTTTCCCATTAAAAATCCCCAACAGAATAGTCATACACATAATTCTTACCTATATCCTTTACAACCTTCCTTAAAATAATCTCATTTAAATCATAAAAACATAACGATTAAACAAATTTAAATCCTTTAAACACTTTATAAATCCCCAAATCCACACTGAAATAAAATAAAATCACAATAATATATTAATCAGGTATATTATTACTTCTCTACCTATATTTTAATCCACTAAAAAAAAATTCACGTATTTGGCTAAACGTGCGGTAAAATGGAGATGGACTCAACAACCAACTCTCACGTGGATGGATTGAAAAGTCCAACCAGGCCGTCCAAATTGATCAATCAGGTAGCAGAGGAGCTTTAGTTTGAAAAGCTCTACCGTTACGTGTCACCTGACTTGCCTTTTTCTTTGCAGCCGCCTTACACGACGAAGTCAGACTAACCTCCTAATGTCCTCTCTAATTAACCCTTCTACTCTCTCTATATATACAAACAGCTGCAAAAGTATATACGAAGCATACGAGGAATCGGATACATGGAATATAGAAATACAGCTCTTCATCTGTGTGTATAAATATATAGGAGCAGACGAGCCATAGGATACACAGAATATAGAAAAGTACAGCATGGGTAACGTGATGCTGCGAGGAGGAATGGATCGTCGTCGTCGGATAAAGATCATGAAAGCCGACGGATCGGTGATGAAGCTACGGGGTCCTGTCTCTGTGAAGGAAATACTCATCGATCATCCAAATCATGAGATTTTTGAGGCACCCGCTGGTCCTCCACTTGGGATGGCCAGTTTTCCTCAACCTCTTCCCGAGAGGGCAGGGCTTGTACATGGGCATCTCTATTATCTCCTTCCTCTCCCACACCCACAAGATGAACTCATCGATTACAACAACAATATCAATGGAAGGCACTTTGCAAGAGTTTCTTCTTATGATAGCATTCTGAGCGGTAGTTCCACTTTGCGGGCAAAGTCTTGTGCGGACAGCGGCAGAGATTCAATAAGACAAGAAGGAGGAGATGATGGTGTGGTTAATAAGATTAACAGAGGCGGCGTCAGGATCGTTTCTTCTTCCAAATCCACAGACGGATCGACGGTGCGTGTGAAGGTTCGAGTTAGAAAAGAAGAGCTCGCTTCTCTTCTTTCAGCCAATAATGTGAACATGGTGATGGAAAATTTATTGGTGCGTCCTGTAAGTAGGCAATCGGCGTTGTCGCGATGGAAGCCCAGTCTGGATACCATCGCCGAACCCCAAAGTCCGTTTGGAGTTTTATAAACATCTTGAGAGGAGCCGGGGCGCTGAAATAGTGTGCAGCGTAACTTGTATATACTTACTGAGCATATATTGCTGGAATGGATTTGCTTGTATATAGCAGTCAGATGAATATTGTGAAGATGAAGTTCAATGTCGTAAAGATTATTTACATGTTTGTTTTTGTTAAACTTTATATGTTATTTCGTCTTTTGGTTTGTGGTGGTTTACGAGTATTAAATTTTATATTATTTTAAATGTTTTGATTTTTGAGTTTATTATAAAAAATTATTAAAAATATAATTGGAAATTATTAGAATTAATAATTTTTTTAATTAGAAATAAATTTAACGTTTTAAATTGGAGTAGGAATTGCCTGGACAGCCAAAAGTGGCCGGAATCTTGGCAAAAAAATTCAAAAAATCTTGTAGAGTCAGTTTTTGAATCGTGTTTTTGATGGTGGAAATGGATTCAGCACCATCAAAAACGTCTAAAACATCTAAAATTTTGAAGTTTAACAACTATAACTTGGATTTACAAAAATCCTTGCGGGATTTTCTCTAAATATGACCGAAATTTCCATAACTTTCTAGTCAACTCCTCCGCCTCATTAGACTACGTGTTTTAAATTACTAGGGAGACCCCTTTCGTTCCATAAGTTTGGAAAGCCTATCCTGAAAATCCATGGTGAAACCCAAGCATGTTGTCTGCATTCCCACGCCCCCAAAAATGGGTTATGTGTATTCACATAACATGTAAAAGGAGAGGCAATCCATTTGGAAATTGGAGTTGTTTTCAATGTGATTTTTTGGATTTTCTGGCACTGGAATTTGGTAGAAAAATTTGAAGTGAAATTTTGGTTTGGGTTATTTAAAGTGATTTCAATAAATTCTTGTCAGATTTTTAAAAAATTAGACAAAAACACTTAGAAAAAAAAATTCACCTTTCAATAAATTCTTGATTTTAGAAAAATTAGACAAAAATACCTAGAAAGGAAAAAATCTTCGTGTGGAAATTATTCAACCAACACCTAAATAGTGGAAATTATTCAACCAACAACTAAGTATTGAAATAATCAAAATATTGAAATTGATTTTGTTGCATACTTATCCAATAATGGAGTGTACGTTTTTTTTTTTCAGAGGAAAAATCAAAATATATTATATTCAGGAAATATAATGATCTATTTACATATCAAAATCAGAAATAAACAGCCAAAATTAACCAGCATAACTGGCTGTTGCGGCAGCAAATAAACCCCTGCATCCAAACCCCTGCATGATGGAGTGTACGTTCTGGTTACCCCGGAATCTTTTTTCGATTTTCCATTTTTGCCTACGGTTAAGTTTGCCATGGGTAAATATTCATTTTGTCCCATAACATTTTTATTTGGATTAATATGTGATATTTGATTATACAAAGTATATTGTTATTATTATATTGAGATAAAGTTAGTTTTTCTGTAAATGGTTTATTTTAACTATTATAAGTTAGTTTTAATATAAATAGTTTATTTTACCTTTTAAAATCTTGTAAAATTTAATTGAATATAGAATCTTTTTCTAATTAATTAACCGTAGAAACTTGTTAAATATTATTATCATAAATTAAAATAATATATTCATCTTAGTAAAAAGTGAAATGTATAAATGTGCAATATTACTTGATGTAATAGATTATCCAATATAGTATAGTATTATTAGTCATATAGGCAGGCCACGACTCTCTCAGATCAGTTGCGTGTGATCATAGTATTTTATATTGTTAATTTTTTTTTGTTAATATAAGATTAATGTAAATAAGAGATTACACTGTTATGTATAAAATATTTTTTTGGAAAAAGTTATATTGAAGATTTTGATCAACATTTCGTTATTATGTTGTTTTGTTTATCATTTCATATATCTAACATGATATTAATTTCGTTATTATGTTGTTTTGTTTATCATTTCATATATCTAACTTGTATTAGAGAGAGTTACATTTAATATATCAAGTTTATTAATTACAGATCCAGGATTGTTATGAGCATGACCATCTAAAATGAGCATTACAATGTAAACCAGATGGGAATTAACGATATGCTAGAATTGGTATTATTGCGATCATAGCCTTTATTTTTAAAGTTGCTTTTATTGGGAGGAATCACCTTATTGGAGCTTCCATTAACAAAAGATGTAGTATACTTATTTTGATGCATTAATCTACTATTTGTGATGAACCTGTTGAATGAGGCATTAGATCTGCAAATTGAATGAATCGTGCACTACTCAAATTTTGGGTATATTTTTGTTGACAATAGTGAAGTTTGGATCACATGTCACCCTAAAAGGTTTAGAGCAGATGAACTAACCAATGCATCATTGTTCTAGTGTCAGATCTATTGCAATGGTGTTATTATGTGTGCAAAAAATGTTAATGCATTGAAGTATGGAAAAAACCATTATTTACTGAGCTGGCTAGGATGTCGAGTCAACATCATTGCCCTCGGGTGATTCGGGCACTCAACACAGGGCACATAACCGAAAACGTGAACCGGGTGCGACTAGGGGACCCATGTGCCATGGGTGATTGTGTGATGGGTCAGCGCAACCCGACGCGATCGAGCGAACCAAAATGGGCAACTTGGTGAAGCGATTCGCGATGTGCGACAAGGGTGCACACCCGGAATGCATAAAACTGAAGTGTGATGAACTGAAATGCGACTCAGTGTTGAGAGAGGCGTGACAGGCCGACATATATGATGTGGAGGACGAACTTGACATTGGGTCGATGCATCACATAGGGATGTGTCTTGCTTGGAGGGCAGGATGGTTTGGTGGGTCGACACCCCAAGTGACACGACCCTTCATATTTCCAACATGGAGGCAGCATATATATGGAGTGTTAGAAAAATTTCAGAGGGGCAGAGGAGAGGATTTTGGCTCAGAAATCTGTTGCGGAAAGTCAAAAATGCTGTTGCAGCAAGAACACTGCAACTACACATAGGCTTAATTGAAACAGAAATTAAATGCACAACAAACTAGAGTAAAAACCAAATGGTTGTGGTAAATCTACTCACAAAGGTTTAATGCCACACCGCAACAAATCAAACTTTAGATTATAATATAAAGCATATGTAAATACATTTGCATGACAAATTTGGAGGATGTTGCTCCAAGTAAAACACAAAAAACTTACTGCGCTTTACTTTTCACTGGGGTTGTGGAATAACCGTCTGTAAAACTTGTTTTCACTCGCCCACCAATATTTCCTCCACAATTTTCTCCTCACTACCTCACAGACTTACACACACTCCTTTCTACTTGCTCAACCATACAAATGACTTTTACATTCATATTTATCTCAACATACAACTTTGACATTAATACATGACACAGAAAATCATTAAGACACAGGATGGGCAATTTTACATAATAAATGGTTTTCTGAACTTGCAGGTGTTGTGGAGTGTGGGTAATAGTCGTGGAGTGAATGCTTGCCCATACACATTTACCAAAATTCATTAAGTTCCTTAAAATCTCTGTTTTTTTGCGGAATGGTCAGCGCTTTACTTCTACTCAGACTTTAGTCCTTCCGCTTGCAAACAAAATCAAAATCCTGCAGTAGTTGACTGGGCAAGCATGGTGTTTGTTAGTGTGTTTAAGGTAGTGGTTGGGAATAATATTTCCAACACTCCCCCTTAATCACAACTGTCGCTAATGAAAATTCCCAAACAATCTTTGACATAAACAAAAATTTCACATGCCAATGGCTTTGTGAAAATATCAGCAAATTGTTCCTATGACCTGCAGTGTTGTAACTCAATTTCACCATTGTTAATCAAATCTCTAATAAAATGATATTTAGCATCAATGTGTTTGGTCCTCTTGTGAAAGACAGTTATTTGACAATGCAATTGCGGAACTGTTGTCACAGAAAATAATTGTCATTCCCTCTTGGTTGTGGCGAAGATCCCTCAACATCCTTCTTGTCCAAACTGCTTGACACATTGTTGCTATTGCGGTGACATATTCAGCTTCTCCTATTGATAGTGACACTATTGGCTGCTTCTTGGAGGACAGTGACACCATTAGCTACTTCTTGGAGGCCCATGAAATGGCTCCAGAACCCAAATGAAAAACATATCCTGACATGCTTTTTCTATCATCGACACTTTCTGCGCAATCACTGTCAGTGTAACTAACCAACTTGAAATCATCTATTGCGGTGTAGAAAATACCATACTCCTTTGTACCATTGACATACCTTAGAATCCTTTTCATTGCTTTCCAATGCGTATCCTCGGGTGTCTCCATGAACCTCAACACCAAACTCACTGCATACATTATATCTGGCCTAATGGCAGTCAAATACATCAAGCTGCCTATCATGCTTTTGTATAATGTCGGATTGAAATTTCTCATGCAATCTTATTTTCTCAACTTCAACCCTATGATAGTTGGAGTTGGTGTGGCCTTTCTGTTCTGCATATTAAAGCTCTCCAAAATTTCTGCTGCATACTTTGCTTGAGAAATAAAAATGCCATTTTCTGTTTGCTTCACTTCTATGCCCAAAAAATATCTTAACAACCCCAAGTCAGTCATTTCAAATTCACTCTTCATGACTTTTTTGAAATCAGCGATGAGGAAATCATCATTGCCTGTAAAAATCAAATCATCTACATATAAAACAACAATAAGAATCTTACCATCACTCTCTTTGATGTAGAGAGTAGGCTCACCGTCACATTTGTCGAAACCATTGTCCAATAAGTAAGCATCTATTCTACTATATTGTTGGTGCACTAAGATGGCTTTATAAATCAATCTTAATCCCACACTAATATGTCAACCTGGGATTCGTATTTGTATTTCAAGGTTGTAAGCACTGTCTGTGCGATAACAATCAGAGATTGGAATGCATGTAATTAATCCAAAATTAGAATGCGATAACAACTCATTAACTCTTAAAAATTCAGAACATGAATTATTCTATGATTCGAAATTGGAAAGATAGACCAATTTCAAACTATTGCCAAACAAATATATTAATCCAATATCCTAATTCCAAAAGGATATCAGCCCGAATAATCAAATCCACACGTATTAAAGGAAACTACTAAAATCATGCTAATCACAAGGAACATTCAAAGCTAGAAGTTATTGTAGAAAGCATATACAAAGAGGAAACAACAATCATATACAAAATTTACTTTCTGTAAATTATAAGAATGATATTAACTGAGCTATAAGATTTACTCTAACTCAACATTTACAAGGAACAATAATATAAGTCTTGACAGTAAAGCATAAAAATCATAATACAAATGAGTAGTAGGTCTTCCAGCAACTGGGCCCAAAGCCTCTAGAAGAAAATGCTATAGAAACTCAATACACGGATTTAATGTGAAACCTCAAGTCTTTCATTAACTGTCAAAAAGGAATTACAAAATCACTTCAACCCTTAAGGTTCAATCTACATTCACAGTCTTTCTAGAATTTTACAATGATTACAAAAGTTAATTTTCTTTTCGATTTACTAGCGTTATATATCTTCTATGAAATGCTAGAAAAATCGGAGCTTATCTCGAGGATCAGAAGATCCTCAGGATTGCTCGGCTGAACAATCGGATTTCCACATCAATCTCGTATTTTTCCTCCTACCCTTAGCATGGTCCACACAGTTGTAACAACAAAATCTTCCTTTCTTGGCATTGTTGTCTTATCCAAAAGGAACAACAGCTGTCTAATCCGGTCATCTTGTGCATAAACAAACAAAAACTTAGGCTTTTAATCCTAAAAGCATTTAACTTGTTCAACACTACTTTTTATTCCTTTTTCACGGTCTTACTTCAAGAATGTGCTCAAGACGAGAGTAAATTCATGAAAACCATATGATTAATCAAGTAAATGAGGAGGAAAAACATACCTTTTTCATGACCCAACATACTCCCCAACTTACCTTTTTCAATTTCCTCATGCAATAAGATAATTAAGATGCAACTAAGTCAGAGAATAGGCAGGATATGTTTCTTCCTTGTAGACCCGAAAACCATTTTTGTTTTCAAGTACTGCAAAGGCTCGGCCTTCCTGATATTCTAATAAATCATAATTACAATGATACCCATCAGGAGGATACCAAATAATAGGGATTCTATAACGACATCCAATCCAAGTAGGACCCTCACTTAGGACAATGTTACCATAACAGGCAAGTCTAGTTGCAATTGCCTTAAAGTTTCTGTAACCAAAGGGTTCTCAGTTTCTGACACTGTTGGGAGAGGTTTTCCATCTTTTCTTTCCAGCCAGGAGAGTTAGTTCTCTAATGTCTTCAAAATATTCCAAACCTGACTTGATAACGTCTGTGTGGATGGGGCCCAAGGTAGACACAACCCCTTCCTTTTCCATAAACCTTTTATGATGTACCCAGATCAATTGGGGCATTGTAGGTTCACCTCTTACCCAAAGATCCAATCCACTTTCTTTTCTCTAGAAAGTATCAGGAGGCTTAGCCCATTTGATCTGGTTCTTGGTGAAGGAGAGGCAAGCCTGGAATTGGACATCCTCGAGGAAGGGGCTAGGATTCACACCACTGTCATCTTCCAAGAAAAAGTTGTACAAATATAATTCACATAGAAAAAGTTTGACATCCTCGGTCTAATTTTGACAGCATTTAATAAAATCAAGAGTAGAAATAAAATTCAAAAGGCTGACCAGCTCTAATAGCCTTAAATTTTAACAAAAAATATCGTTCCAACAGAAAAAGTACATAGTTTGTAGCAGGCGACCTACAGGCTAGTGCATCTGAATAAACAGAACAAATAATTTTGATTTGCTCCAAAGCTTTCTGATACTGTTCTTGTACTTCCTCCACTTTCTTTTGTTCTTCTCTGAGGCTGGCATAGGTCTCATCCTCTATTGTAGTCAAGTCATTAAATTTTTTAGTAACTCCAAGTATTTCTTCAAAGGCACAACTTCTTGTTGATGTTGTTGTAGTACTTGTTGTAACTCTGCTAGTTCTATCTTCAGTTTTTGAATAATAGAGTTTACTACTAAAGGGGTATAAGGAAGTATGTCCTCAACTTGACTAGTCTTGCTGCCAGTTTCTACCGACTCCATTTGAATGGCTATTTCCACTGTTGACACAGGAACACAGAGGTTTGTTTGAAGATCTATTTAAACAATAGTTTCTATTATTGACACAGGAACACAGAGGTTTGTTTGAAGATCTTTCTGAGTAGTTTTCTCCGTTACTTCCACAAGAGAACAAAAATCTATTTGATTTTCTATCGAACTAGTACAAACATCCTCTATTTGAGTTCCTGCTAAAAAAAACTAATGTTTTCCATTTGTATTCCAGTGGAGTTAAGAAAATTCTCACTCTGGGTTCCTATTGATTTCAACTCTACTTCCTTCTTATAATATTTCTTAGAGTCTTTTAGCCATTTCCTAAGCTGCTTGATTTTTCTTTTCAATTTCTCATTTTCCTTATTCATTAGTTCCAACTTGTGATATTCTCTATTCTTTGTCATTACTATGGGTTTCTTCATTAGGGAAGAAGGACCGGCAAGAACATTTTTAAAAATATGAGCAGTTTCGAAATCATCAGAGTCACACTCGAGTAAGACTGTGTCTCCTGAATTGGCCTCCGACTCATCAGTGTTATTAGGGTTTTGTTGAAGTGGGGTTGTATCCCTTGAATTAGCTTCTGGCTCATCAACGTTATCGACGTTTTTTTAAAGTGAGGCAATATTCCTTGAATTAGCTTCAAGCTCTTGGGTTTCAGCTACATAAAAATTATGTCCTTCCAATTCTTGTGTATCTTTGTCATTTCCGGAAGAGGGTAATGTCTCTCTGTCATGAGAACTATGAGGAGAAGTAGAAGGGATAGGAGCAACGACTTGTTTTTGTGAATTCTCAAATTGGCCTATCTCCTCAAAGAGGGTTCCCAAATTTTCCATGACCCGAGTTGCTTCTTCTTCATAATCCTAAGGAAAATCGACTCGTTGGTTATCAGGGGATTCGTGGGGTGATCTCACCTCATCTGTGGCTACATTAATGCTTCTCCATTGGATTATTCACTCAGACCGTCTTCGTTTAATATGAATGGATGTCAAGATAGGGGCTTTCCATTTTCATCCCGTTTTTGGGGCTTGTACCTCCATAGTCTGATGTTCTTCCTCAGGCTAGGAATTTTCAAGGATTCCTTCCAAGGATGGTACATTAGAGCTTATAAAATTGTCTCAAGTTAGATGCAACTGAGTTAATTCCCTGGTGACTATCAATTTGATCAAACCATGATGAATGACTGTAACCTATGGGTTTTTAGATTTCCTCACTCTACTATCAATTTCATGTAATAACGAGTTCAAGAAAAATGGTAAATTTATTACCATATTTTGTTTTAATGCTACTAAAAATTTAAGGTGTCAGGGCCTTACCACGTCATGGCGATCATTTCATGTGATGTATTTCTGGATGACCTTTTCCAGTTCATGCCATGGCTCACTCAGAGATGCAAGATAAATATCTTTGCCTTTCCGAACTAACTCCTTGTCAGGTTCCTTGAATAATTCTACAACTTCATGGAGTGGCATATGATTTTCTACCCATTTTATGCCTTCTATAAGGAGGCCTGTAACTCTGCCAAAATGGCTCCAGTTACTGATATGGTCCTGCCTTTGACAGTTATGGTCTCGTTCTGTAGATTCTGCAAGAATTCCATGGCAATATCATCATTAAACCCTTACATCCCAGAAATATATTGTGCCCATCCTTCATGTTCTAAGATATCTCACGCTTGCATGGCGATTTGTAACAGTGTAGGCTCACTATGAACAGAGGTGCCACTCATACCTGCTATTTCCTAAGAACAATCTACAAACCTGCATGCACTATTGAATCCCACAATTTTTGTAATGAAACAACACATGTTAAGATACATGCAAGAGTATCAAGAATGAAAACTAAATAGAAACTCTCAGTAATAATATCCTATCATATCGACAAGTATGTCCATTGTTTGTTAATCATGCGCTTTCACATCGTCATAATGTATGACCATCCCCCTTTAATGAGAAAACGAACGACCATGACCTTTGAAGCACGTGGAAGGTAAAAAAATGCATGTGGCATCATTAATACATCAAAAAGTGGTCAAAGCAGTCATACATAAAGAATTAAATGTAATGAATGCACAACCATATGATTGGTGAGAGAGGATCATGAGAAATAAAGCATACGAACTATACATCATGAAAAGAGATTTTCCTTTTGGAGTATTTGTGATGAAATCTGACAAAGCGTTGTTTTAAATTTATTATTGCTGACGTCGGATGATCAGATAATGCTGACGTGGTTCATGTAATATAAATATGTCAAAGGTGTTTTCTCCCTTTTTTATCTAATAAAGAGGAACTAAGGACATAGTAAGAGTTTGACAACTTCAAAGTATACTTCAATACCATAGGCAAAGCCACTTCTTCCATTAGGTTCCCATAACCTCGACAGGGTTTCATTTTAACCCACAAATGAGCCAATATCCCTAACTTAAAAATTGATTTCCTTCAAAAAGGACATTGTTCTAGTGTGATGACCAGATAGTAAGAATGCCACTCACCAAATCATAACAAAGTGAATAGACCGGCTCGTGATGAGACCTCTTGTCCTTTTACATTTTAGTGTCACAAGGCCATTACCCTAGTGTGGTAGCCATAATTGGAATGTCACTTATGTTACTTTCCTATGATCGTGGTAGGTTGGCTTGTGATGAGACCCCCTATCCATTTTTTGAGAAAGATTAGCTTAGTACATTTCCAAATTTATTTTTGTTTTTGTTTCTTCCTTCTTTTTTTGTTTTTTAGAAGTTAGGGGAGGCTCATCAACTCCTTAAGAGTCAGGGATGGTGTAAGAAGTAAAAAAAATGCCAAGAATAAATATGCCTTAGATTCTTCATCATATTTGTTAAGGAAACCACCATTTGAATGTGTAATAAAAGAAAAATTAGTATGGTGGGGATAAATCATGAACAATCTATAATGTATCTGAAAAATAGACATAAGTAGGGATATTCATAGATAGAGCATGTCAGATTTAAAAAAAAATATTCCCCAAAAGGATAAGAATCATGATGATATAAAGATTAATGCTTTTAAGGATTTAAATTGAACTTATAACCAAAAGGAATAACCAACATGGAATGATAGTAATGAGAACAACAATCATTCATGGCGGTGGATTAGCAATTGTTCTTTTCCTCAAAGGGGACATCAAATGTTTCATTCAAAGAGGGGACAACAACTACTCTATGGAAAAAGGAATAGAAATTGTTTCTTCAAGAAGGGAACATCAATTGTTTCTTTGAATAGTGAACAACATTGTTTCTTCGAGAAGGGAACAACAATTGTTTCTTCAAGAAGGGAACATCAACTATTTCTTCGAGAAGGGAACAACAACTATTTCTTTGGGAAGGGAACAACAACTGTATATTAGAAAAGAGAACAACAATTGTTTCTTTGAGAAGGGAACAACAACTGTTTCTTTGAGAATGGAACAACAACGGTATTTTCTAAAAGGGAACAACAATTTCTTCTTTGAGAAGGGAACATCAATTGTATCTTCAAAGAGGGAACAACAACTGTTTCTTTGAGAAGGGAAAAACAATTGTATCTTCGAAAATGGAACAACAATTGTTTCTTCAGAAAGGGAATAACATTTGTGACGAAGGGACAAAAACTCTGTTTCAAGGGTAAAAAAAGATCGATTATAAAACAATGTTTGTATCAAAATTCCAACGTACTAAATAAGAAAAGAAAGAAGAACAAAATTTCTCAACCATTTTCAAAGAGAATATGTACATTATTTACAATATGAAAATAAGACAACTTTTTTTTATGGAAATGAAGCTGTCGGATTACCATCCCCTGAAGCTATGACTTTGACAGTAGGATCATTACTTACCTATTGATAGAAATATTCCTTTGTGATTGGCTGGTGATAAAGTTGCAACCGATGTCCATTCACTAGAAAGGGAGCACCAGAACCGTCAATGGTGATTAAAGTTATGGTGCCATTATTATGCACTTATTGAATCTCATAAGGGCCGAGCCACCATGTCTGTAGTCTCCCTCAGAATTCATGAAATCTGGAGTCATATAGGAGCGCCCAATCACCTTTCTGAAATGATTTTTTTTTATAAGCCTATCATGCCACTTGGCCATCTATTGTTGAATAATTGTTGTACACTATAGGGCAAGTAAATGTGCTTCATCTAGTTCATTTAATTGTTGAAGTCATTGTGTGTCAGACCAGGCAGTAACTCCTCCAAAACAATTCATTCGTATTCATTCAGGTTGGTCTTTATTATATACATGAGGGAGAGACTGTTCACTTCATATCCCGGTGACTATTCATATTTCTTATTATTTATTTACATCAGTTACACTTATTCACCCAATCTTGATGATTAGGTGTCAACATTCCCCCCCTTAATCTGAAGGGATGTTGGTGAGTCCAAGCATCGTTCTGAATCTTTCAAGCTTTTCTTTTCCAAGTGCTTTGGTGAAGATGTCTTCAATTTTCTCATTAGTGGAACAATGGTGGAGATGGATTATTTTGGCCTCAACATGATGTCGAATCAGATGATATTTAGTATTGACGTGCTTCGTTCGATCATGGAACTTTGGGTTCTTGGCAAACTTTATTTCCGAGGTATTGTCAATCATGAGTGGAGTCGATTATACTTGTTTTACCTGCAAATCTTCAAGAATTTTCCTGAGCCACACAATTTCTTTCGTTGCCTCAGTTGCTACCACATATTCTGCTTCTGTTGTGGAATCTGCTGGAACTGATTGTTTGTGTGATCTCCAAGAGATAGCTCCTGATCCAAGACTCATAGCATAACCTAAAATAGATACCCTAGTTTCTTTGTCTCCATCTAAGTCTGAATTAGAGTATCCAATCAAGCTGAAGTCGTCCACCTATGTACATTTGATTCCAAAGTCTTTAGTTCCCTTCAAGTACCTTAGAACTCTTTTTGCAACAAACCAATGTCCCTCACAAGGCTTTTGCATAAACCTGGAGAGGATTCCAACAACAAATTAAATTTTTGGTCTAGTAGTAGTTAGGTAGTTGATACTTCCTACAAGCTATATATACTTTTTTGCATCCTCAAATTATTTTCCTTCAATGGATGTGAGCTTTAAGTTTTGTTCCATTGGAGTAGTAAGAGGATTGCATTCTGTCATGTCAAACCTATTCAACAGATCTCCAATGTACTTCTTTTGAGAAAGGAATATGAACTTTGGATGTTGAGTTACTTCAATACCAAGATAATAATCAATATAGCCCAAATCAGTCATTTGAAAACCTTTCCTCAATTCCTTCTTTATGGATGCAATGTAGCTTTCATTGTTCCTTGTCATCAAAAGATCATCTACATATACCACAAGATATACAACTGTTTTGCCAACTTTCTTGACAAATAAAGTTGCATCATCAAGATCATAATGTTTGAAATGGAGTTTCAGAAGATGCTCAGTTAGTTTTTCATACCAGGCTCGCGGTGCTTGTTTGAGGCCATACAAGGATTTCACATGTTGCATACTTTATGTTCATGTCCTTTCATAGCAAATCCTTCACGCTGGGACGTAAAAACATTCTCTTTTAGATCTCCATTCAAGAAAGCAGTTTTTACATCCATTTGATGGACTTTCCAACCATTCTGAGCTGCTAGGGCAAAGAGTGTCTAGATGGTAGCCCATTTTGCTGTGGGGGCAAAAGTCTCCTCATAATCGACCCCTTCCTTCTGTGAAAAAATTTTGCCACAAGCCTGGTTTTGTGCTTGTCAAGTGAGCCATCTTCTTTATACTTGTCCTTGTAGACCCACTTGCAGCCAATTGGTTTGTTTCCTAATGGAGGATCAACCAGCTTCCAAGTGCCATTCTTTATCAGGGCATCATACTCCTTTTGCATCACTTCTTTCCATTCATCATGAGAAGAAGCTTCTTTGAAGGAAGTTGGTTCGAAATCTGTAGACAAATTCAATTCACAATCATAAGAAACATCCATATCAATAGGTGAATCAGAGTCATCTACATCACCTCCATTTTGCCGGTTTGAATTTATAGTTCTTATCTTTCCAACCTCATCAGGATGAACACTTTCAAATGTCTTTGTCAACCAATTTGGGGGACCTTTCTCAGATGGTCCAGGCTGCTCCGTTGATTGAGTTTGGACTAAATCAAGATTGAGTCTCCCAATTCTATCAATCACATCACTTAAAGTATCATTCGTTGTTGGAGTTTCATGCAGGGGAGAGAGTTCTTGAGAAGAAGATTCCACTGGTTGATCTAGTATAGGAATCCCCCCTTCAAGGTGTGGAACCTAATTATCAAATTCTTGAAATTATTTTGCATTTGTGAATCTATCCAAGCGATCAAGTTGCCGCTCAACAACATTGTCAGTTTTGGATGATTCAAGAAAGATTACATCTCTAGATACAAAAAACTTTTTATTGACTTCAACATAGAGACGGTATGCTTTGGAGGTATTTGAATACCCCAAGAAGATACACTTACGACTTCTTGCACCAAGTTTGTTTCTATGTACCTTTGGTATCAAGGCATAACAGGTGGAACCAAAGACCCTGAGATGCTTTACAGAAGGAACGTGCCCATACCACATTTCATAGGGAGTCTTGTTTCTGATAGAATTAGATGGACATCTATTCTTTACATATACAGCACATAGAACTGCATCAGCCCAAAACATCAATTTTACATTTTTGAAAAACATCATGGAGCACACCATATTTAAAATTGTCCTATTCATTCTTTCAGCTACACCATTCTATTGGGGATTATAAGGCACAGTTGTTTGATGTTTGATCCCATGTTGGCGAAGATAGTTTTCAAATTCATTTGAAGTATATTCTTTTCCATTATCAGTGTGAATAGAGCCAATATGAGATTGTGCATCATTTTCAATCCATGTATGAGAGTTCTTGAATGTTTGAAAAGCATCAGATTTGTTCTTCAATAAATAAACCCAACACATTTTGGTGTAGTCATCAATAAATGTCATCATATATTTATTTCCATTTTCAGAAGGAACAGGCATTGGACCACATAAATCTGAATGAATGAGCAAGTTTTCTATGTGCTCTTGAATGTGAATCATGAAAATACTGTTTGCTATGCTTTCCTAGAATGCAAGCATCACATTGTTTAAGTTTCCTAGGAATTGTAGGCAAACCAGAAACACCATTTTTCTTCAACAAGAAAAGGTTGTCATAGTTCAAATGTCCAAATCTAGCATGCCATAATAAACTTGATGGAAGTGTACCTTCTTCATAATGAGAGTTGTATGAGGAATGTTGTGCACGAGCAAAGGTACCCTGCAGCTTGAGAAGCCTTTCTTCTTATATTCCCCTCATGACAAGTGAGTGGTCAGATGCTTTTCTCACCTCAAGCTTGCCATCAAACATATGATGGAGTGACCTTGCTGGCAGATGTGGACCAAGGACAAGAAGTTTCTCTTCAGCTATGGAAGATATAGAACATGATGCAGAAGAAAGTCTGGAAGACCAGGCAATTTAAGCATGATTGTGCCAAGCCTTGATGGCTTGAGTTTTGATTGGTCTGCAAAGTATACTGCTCCATCAACATTGTCAGTAAATTCTTCGAAAAAATATTTTCTATGAGTCATGTGGCAAGTTGCTCCTGAATCAAGCACCCAGTTATTTTTCCAAGAAGCAAGTGAAGCATTAAATAAGTCTTCATTTACTCCAATATTACATTGTACCACAACATAATGAGCAGATTCAAGTGCTTTAACTTTGTCTGTGTCATTAGTTTTACCTTTCTGTTGGTTTCTTTGCTGCTCAATTTTGTCCCAAGGTAACCTGCATGTAGAGGCATCATGTGATCCATTTCTTTTGTAGTGTATGCAGTGCAAATATAACTTTTCTCCTTGAGAGTGTCTGCCCCCTTGCCTCTGAAATATCTTCCTCTTCCTCTTCGACCACCTCTTCCTTTGGAAGAATCTTGGGCAAGATTCTTTTATTTATGAGCAAGGCACACAACCTCTTCAGAAGATTCAAGGGTTGTCTTCTTTCCAAAATATTTCTCTCTTTCAGCAAATTTTTTCACAAAAGAGTCAAAGGTAATATCTTTGAGATTTCCATTTGCTTGCAATGACTCAAGATAATTAGACTAAGTAGGATAAAGTGCTGTGAGAAAAGTGATAAGAGGAATATCAAATTCAACCTTAGTGGCTTTGATATCATGCATTATAGATTTTACTTCGGATGCAAGAGCAAGAGGATCATTATTTTGTAATTCAAGAGTGAAGAGTTTAATCATGAGTTGAACAACTTCAAGTGCAGAATGTGAGTCATAGAGTTCTTTCAGCTTTTGTAAGGCTTCGAAAGCAGTTGAAAATGGCGAAATATGGCGACTCACCTCTTCACTTATAGATGCTGCAATTAATGCATAGGCTTTGTTGTTCTTATTTTCCCAAATGGCAAACTCTTTGTCTGAGGTAGGTTGTTCTGGCTCTTTGTCTCCATCTCCAACACATACTCCTTTCCACAACTCATTGAAAATGAGGGTGTGTTTTATCATCCGGGACCACTCAGGATAGTTCTCCTTGCCAGTGAGAACTATTCCCACAATGGATATGATTGAATGCATTGTAAAATCTGTAAAAAAAATACTTCTGCTGGCAAAAAAGTGTGCTTCAAAATAGTACATCCTTATTCTTCCTTCTTGATTAGCTAAGAAATTGATTTAATATACAAAGAGAAAAATTGTATTCTATCCATATAGAATATCACCATTCGTATCATAATATATGACATACCATCACATACTATTGTATTTTCAACCTTCCTTCATACGACAAAAAAGAACCGCTCACCACACCATTATCAATATCATGCAATATATATTGTATTCCAAAACAATACTCATCGCACACATGGTCTTAGTCTCATACACGGTCTTCAAAACGGGAGCACACGGTCTTGGTGGAGGGAGTATTGTATTAAAAACAGTGTATTAAAACAACAGTGTATATTAAAACAACAGTCTTAAATATGAACAACGTGGTATTACCACTATGGAGGTATCAGCGGATTACCAGTATGGAGGTATCAGTGGTATTTCAGTGTATCATCGTATTATTGATATGTTCAGTGAGCGCAGTATTCAGTGGACCCCAAAGACATTCAGTCACGCAACATGGCTATAGTACAATCCGTGGGAAAATTCTATTATACATGAAGTCCAAAGCAAAACGAGATCTCAACTTCGATCTTCAGGTCATTTCTCCACAGGAAGCAGTAAATGGCTTTTTTGAATCATGCGTTGTTACTTCAAAAGAGAAACTAGGAACCAGTATTCAACGCCAGGCTGCTTAAAACGGAGCAACGCGCAACAAAAGCCACAAAAATATATTCACGCGCGGGGGAGGCCACCGCATCTCCACGCTCACCGTATCTCCACCAGACCCCGCATCGAAATGAGTTTCGAACCCCACGCGGCCTTGAAACCCTGGGCTTTAAGAACGAACAAACAGACGGTAGATGAAATGGGATTTGAGGGAAGCAACCACGTCGACCGATGAAGTAGTAGTGGGTTGGATCTGTGAGGAAGGCCGTTCAATGCGATGTAAAGGTAAAATATAGTGTGCAAAGATATATATATATATATATCTATATATAGATATATATATAGATATATATATATATATATATATATATATATATATATATATCTATATATATATATATATATATATATCTATATCTATATATATATATATATATATATATATGTATATATGTATATATACCTCGGTGGGCGCCAAGGAGAGATTGAGGCAGAGGACTGGTGGTATTCAAACACAATGGGTAACTCAAACAATGACTGTCGAGTGGTATTCAAACAATGACTATGTAAGAATGAAAACGCAGTGGGATGGAGACCGAAGGTAATATGATATGCATGGAATATGGGCCAAAAATGCATATGACAGTGTAGGATTTAGGAGTATGACAGAGGCTCCTCCAGGCGATGGTAAGACCGGAGAGAAAATCACTACAACGGAATGAAACTATCATAAAAACGCATATGACAGTGGTTCAGGAATGTGGGTGCAGGCCTCAGGAGCATGGCAGAGGTGTGAGTTCTACAAAATAGGCAGGAAACTGATACCAGGAGTTACACAAAGGCTAATTTGGGAGCTAGCTCTGATACCATGTCAGACCAAGTAGTAACTCCTCCAAAACAAGTCATTCATATTCATTCAGGTTGGTCTTTCTTATATACATAAGGGAGAGACTGTTAACTTCATATCTCGGTGACTATCCATATTTCTTATTATTTACTTACATCAGTTACACTTATTCACCCAATCCTGATGATTAGGTGTCAAAAATTTGTTTGGGCTTATGTTAGATCCAGTCCAACCTCCTGGGCTATCCTAAGAGTCTTTATCTCAAACTCTATTGGGAAGATCGGTACTTTGCTAAAAACAAGTTGGTAAGGGGAGTATCTAATAGTATTGCGCCATGTTGTGCGATAGGCCCACAAGGCCTTTGGAATTTTAGCGGCCCAATTCCATCAATTTGTTGAGACTATCTTAGTCAATATTGCTTCTAGGACTTTGTTGGTGCTCTCTACCTGTCCATTTTCCTATGGATGATACGAAGAGGTAACTCAATGTTTGACATGATGATTTCGTAGGGTAGCTAAAATTTTATGTCCTGTAAACTGCGATCCTCCGTCGGTTATTACCTCCCTTGGTAAGACATATTGTACGAATAGCTCAAAAATGAAATTAATCATTGTTTCTTCTGTGGCCCGTGGAAAGGCTATTGTTTCTACCCATTTAGTGACATAGTCTGTGGAAACTAGTAATAAACCTTTTGATTTGATGGCAGATTAAAGGGGCCAACAATGTCAAGCGCCCATATTTCAAAGGGTTCCACCACCAACTACGGTTGTAGTGGCATCTCATCAGCCTGGCCAAGACGGCCCATCCTCTGGCAACTATCACAAGCTTGAACATATTTCTTGGCATCTTTGAATATGGTGGGCCAGTAATAGCCCATCCGAAGGATTTTATTCCCGATTCTGTGGTCTGCGAAATTTCCGCCACAGGGCTTGTCGTGATAGGCTTTCAGGATGTCATAGACCTCATCTTCTCGAATACACCTTTGAATCTGTAAATCGAATCCAGTGTGGAAAAGATACTCGCCAATCCATGAAAATTGGGCATTGCGTTGGAAAATAAACTTCCCTTCCTAGGGCGATCAATGTGCTGGTAACATTCCGACTGCTAAATAATTCGCTACATCTGCATACCAAGGTGTTTTAATCGTTACAGCGAATAAGTGCTTTTCTGGAAACTGATCATATACCGATAATAGATCATTCGTCTTAGGCACCTGAGACCAGAAGTCTGCAACAAGATTTTATTTTCTTGGCAGATCCTTTATGGTGATATTGAGATCCTACAGTAAAAATAACCATCGAGTTACTCACCCATTAGTGATTGGTTTGTTGGCCAAGTAACTGATAGTAGAGTGATCAGTATACAGGAAGAGTGGATAGCCTATGATATAATGTCTAAACTTATTGATAGCATGTATAACAACTAAAAATTCCTTTTTTGTTAATGTGTAATTTAACTCTGTAGGGGTAAGATTTTTGCTAATATAATAGATAGCATAGAGCTTCATGTCCTCTTATTTTCCAAGTACAACACATATAGTTGTGTGTGATGTGTCTGTAAAGATATGGAAAGGTAACTCCTAATTCGGTCCTCATAATATTGGTGCGGTTGTAATCAACTTCTTTAGATTTGTAAAGGCAACGTCACATTTGTCAAACCATTTAATTCAACATTACCAGTTAAGACATATAAAGGTGCAGCAATTTTTGAAAAGTTCTCAATAAATCTGCAGTAGTACCCTGCATATCCAATGAAATTACGTACCTCGGTCTATGTGTAGAGTATGGGTAGTGCAAGAATTACCTCTATTTTCGTGGATCTATCTGTATGCCAACCACAGAGATGTAGTGTCCGAGAACCACACCTTCAGTCATCATCATGTGACACTTTACGTTGCTTAAGCATAAACTAGTAGAAATGCATCATTCAAGTACCTTTTCTAGATTTTGTAAACCATGCTCGAAGTCACTTCTATAGTGGGTAAAATCATCCTTATAAATTTCAAGTCCTTGTTAATCAAATTGGAAAAAATGTTCAATATTACTGTCCGAAATGTGGCTAGGGCATTTTAAACCAAAGGGTAAAAATTTGTATGAAAACATGCCCCAAGGGCAGGTAAACTTGGTTTTATCCTGGTCTTCAGGGGCGATCTAGATCTAATTATAGCCATTGAAACCATCGAGGAAGGAAAAAATTGTTTCCCTGCTAAGGTATCGAGAACTTGATCAATAAAAGGAAGAGGGAAATGGTCCTTTTGGGTGGATTTGTTCAGTTCTCTGTAGTCCATGCAAATTCGCCATTTCCCATTTTTCTTGGGAACGACTACCAACGAGGAGACCCACTGACTATCTGAGATAGGATAAATAAAATTTACATCCAACAACTTTTGTAGTTCTTCTTTCACAATTTCTCTGAGGTGAGGATTCAACCTTCTCTGAGGCTACCAGATGGTGCAAGCATCCTTCTTAATGTAGATATGATGGGTACACAGCTGAGGATCTATACCTTTCATGTTTGAGTATTTCCAGGCAAAATATTTTATATATTTCTGAACCACCTGAATAAGCCTTTCCTATTGATCACTGTCCAAGTTACCATTGATGTTAAGTGTTTTACCTAGTTCAATCTCAATTGGCCCACTGTTATAAAAAACAGTCGTGGGTATATGATGATCATCTGCGTCCCTCGAGGGATCTCCCTGTGCTTCATTATCGAGGATGGCCTTTAGCACTTGGCATGTTGGATTATTCATGGAAACTAGTCTATTAATGAAGTTTTTAATCACATCATCTTCCATCTGATTCTTAAATTCAAGAGCTTCTTCCAGTGTGAGAGGAGATCATATGTTTTCTTCTAGGTATCTAGGTGGGTGTAATTGAGTATTTAGAATAGGTAGACTTGGTTTAGATGGGGGATACAAAACAAGATTCTTCACAACATTTCCTTGAGTGATAGTCATGCTGCCTGCATGACATCCTATATAAGCATCTGTTGTTGCTAACCAAGGTTGACCCAATATCAAAGGATGTCCATCTAGCCTACTTCTTGGGTTGATGACTAGAAAGTCCACAAGATATTCCCAGGAATCAACAGAAACAATCACATCCTATAAGGTTCCTTCAGGTCTAACTACTAATCTGTCGGCAAGTTCTAATAAGGTTGAGGTGGGTTCCAAAGTTGTAATGCCCAGAACCTTGCAGGTTTCAGTAGTCAGAATATTAATGGTTGCTCCAATATCTATTAGTGTGCTTGGAAAGGTGTAGCCTTGTATCTGAACTATTACTACAGGATTTCCTAGGTATTTATATTTAATCGATGCTTGTTTACCCAAAAGCAGATCAAATAAAGTTCCTACCACATGTACTATTGGTGGATTTTTTAATTTCCTCCCAGGCTTCTTCCCACATAATTCCTTAATTATTTTTTCATAAATCAGAATGTCTTGTATGGCTTGGAGGAGCAGAATATTTATACATTTTTTTTTTCAATTCCCCTAAGATAACAAAATCAGGATAGGCAACAGGTTTAGCTATCGCTAGTCTCTCAGGGAATGTTGGAGAAGAAATTATAATTTCATTGAAATTTTGTTGTTCGATTGTGTCTTCACTCTATTTTATTTTTGTGGTAATCACAGTCGAAGGATTTATTACGGGTTTTTTTTTGTTTTCAGTTTCTTTATTTTCTCTTGTAGTAATAATGTGCCCTAACCTTAGCCGAAGCTCATTGCATTCTACTAGTTCTATGTCATTATCCGAATTCTCAAGAATCTGTACATATTGAACTGGTCTATTATTAGGATTTGGATTTGGTTGAGCTGGCAGTTGGGGGCGTACTGAAGGTTGAGGGTTCTGAAATGGACCTGGCAATGTGGGCTGAGGTTGAGAACCCATTCCCATGGGTAGATTGTTCATCCCCATAGGGTGCTACCAGTTTTGAGACCAATTTGAGTTCTATGAGGTGGAAGCAGCCCACTGTGAAGGGTAAGGATTACTAGCTAAATTTTTCCAGAAGGGGGCAGAGCATTGTGAATTTGGCCAGCCAACTCTTGGGAAGGGTTGGTTTGGCCAGGGTGACATGGAATACTGTTGGGATTTCCAGGAAGAGAAGGGTGGTTGACCTTTCCATGTTGTTCTAGGATTTTTTTATTGATTATATTGCATAGGAAAGAACAAAGAAGGGTCTTGTGGCATACTTGAGGGTCATGCTTGCCATTGTCGACGTTGAGCCATTAAGTATGTCGACTCTGTTCCTTCTTCAACTTCTTTGAACACTACTTTTAATCTAGGAAGTGATGGACATTGATCTATTGCATGGTCCTTGGTGCATATAGAGCACGTCTGAATCATGTCCAAAGGACATTCTCTTTGATTGTGCTTATTTTGACAGTGTGGACAAAATATGGCTAGCATTTGTTCTACCTCAGCTTGTCTTTTTATAGCATGTAAGATGTAGTGATGGACACTAATCCGTTGCATGGTCCTTAGTGCATATAGAGCACATCTGAATCATGTCCAAAGGACATTGTCTTTGATTGTGCTTATTTTGACAGCGTGGACAAAATATGGCTAGCATTTGTTCTGCCTCAGCTTGTCTTTTTCTAGCATGTAAGACGTCTAACTATGTAGTCAGTGTGCCCAAGATATCTATCTTGAAATCTTCCAAGAGATTTTCGATCTTTGTTCTCATCACGCCTCCACTGGGAGGTCTGCTTCCTCTAGTCAACAAGTCTCGACCTCCTAGTCCGATGCGTGTGCTGCCCCACAAACACTAGATACATAATCGGACAATTTTGTCATATTCCTCTTGATAAATGTCACCTTTCCCCATCAGATTTAGAGTTTCTACCCATTCTTCTGTCATTCCCTTTATCAAAATGTCTTTCAATACTAATTTTGGTAATGTGGAGTGGGGGGATCTCCGCAAATTATACTGAACCATTCAACATATTATTCTAAAGTTTCATTATCCTTCATAGACTTTTTGAAGATTTCATCTTTTAGATCCCTAGTCCTACAGTAGTCCTGGTACTTGGTGATAAAAGCGTTCTGCATGTCATCCTAGGAGTTAATGATACTTCCACCTAAACCCATAAACCATCGCAAAGTTGCTTCCTATAAGGTGGAGGGGAACAACTTCAATTTTTGAGGATGAGTGGTGTAGTCATATCCTCTGCACATGACATCAAACTCAAATAGAAAAGCATCCAGATCCTCTGAGGTCATCCCGTGAAAGGTTGGGATATTTTGTAAAGGAATGGCTTTCATCGGGGCATTGGTTACTGGGTCAACGATAGGGTATTCCAACGATGAGGTTTGACCTTGCGGTGGTTGATTCGCCATTTAGTCGAAGATCTACCAATAATCTTCAGGGATTTCTTGGTTAGGAGGTGTTATCTGGGTGGATGGAGTATTAAAAAATCGAAAGGGTTTTACTGTGCTACTTAGATTTGGGATGTTAGGCACTTCTTTTTCAGCCAGGATCACAAGAGATCCCAATTCAGATGGTTGTGGGTCTGCTTTAGCATCTCCACTAGTTTCTCCCTCTCCTTCTTTCAAATTACACGATTTTCCCTCTTGTGAAGGACTAGAGTGTAGATTATTTGTATTTTGAAAACTTTTCTCAGATCCTTCAGTTTTGCTATGGATCTCGGTGTAAGTTGCAGTTGGTGATTCTGTTGCTTGAGGGACCAAAGTAGAGCCATTTCTAGATACTGTCTGGGGTCCTACTGACGCTTGAGATTCAGCTCTCTGAATGATTTCGTCTATAAAGGTCGATCTCCCAAGGGTCGTCGATCCCTAGGCTTTGGTGGTTTTTGGTATTGATTTCTGATCTATTGGTGTCTTTCTTCTCCTAGTCATTCATACCTACACAACCTCTGCATATCTACTGAGAGCGGGCACTAGGAACAAGATTTTTTCTTGCTGTGTACGTAGGTTCTTACCTCCCATTTTCAATACCCAATTCTCTTCAGAGATACAAATTAATTATTGTCGTGACAACCTTCCTGAAAACAACACCAAAATGTTGGTGCGTTAAGATGACTTTATAAATTGATCTTAATCCTACATTAATATGTCAATCTGGGATTCGTCTTTCCATTTCAAGGTTGTAAGCATCGTCTGTGTGATAAGAATTAGAGATTGGAATGTAGGTAATTAATCCTAAATCCTAACTAATCATTCCAGAAATAAACAATTGCTTAGCAACTCATTAACTCTTAAAAATGTAGAACAAGAATTACTCTATGATTCGAAATTGGAAAGATAAATCAATTGAAAACTACTTCCAAACAATGATATTAATCCAATATACTAATGCCAAAGGAAATCAACTCGAATAATCAATTCCACACGTATTCAAGGAAACTATTCAAAACATGCTAATCACAATGAACATTCAAAGCTAGAAGTAATTGCAGAAAGCATATACAAAGAGGAAACAACAATCATATACAAAACTTACTTTCTGTAAATTATAAAAATGATATTAACCGAGCTATAAGATTTACTCTAACTCAATCTGTAGAAGGAACGATAATATAAATCTTGACAGTAAAGCGTAAAAATCATAATACAAATGAGTAGTAGGTCTTCCAGCGACCAGGCCCAAAGCCTCTAGAAGAAACTACTATAGAAACTCAATACATGGATTTAATGTGAAACCTCAAGTCTTTCATTAACTGTCAAAAAGGAATTACAAAATCACTTCAACCCTTAAGTTTCAATCCACATTCAAAGTCTTGCTAGAATTTTACAATGATTACAAAAGTTACTTTTATTTTCGATTTACTACCATTATATATCTTCTATGAAATGATAGCAAAATCAGAGCTTATCCTAAGGATCAGAAGATCCTCAGGATTGCTCGGCAAAACAATCGTATTTCCACATCAATCCCATGTTTTTCTTCCAGCCTTTAGAATGGCCCACACAACTGTAACAACAACATATTCCTTTCTTGGCATTGTTGTCTTATCCAAAAGGAACAATAGTTGTCCAATCCAGTCATCCTGCGCATAAACAAGTGAAAACTTAGGATTTTAATACTAAAAGCATGTAACTTGTTCAACACTACTTTTTATTAATTTTTCACGGTATTACTTCAAGAATGTGCACAAGACGAGAGTAAATTCATGAAAACCATATGATTAATCAATTAAATGAGGAGGAAAAGCATACCTTTTTCACCACCCAACATATACCATACACGCAGTGATTGATTTAGCCCATAAAGAGCTTTCCTCAACCGATACAATTTGTCTTCTTGGCCTTCTACCTCATAACCAGGTGGTTTCACAACATACACTTCCTCTTTCAGCACTCCATTTAAGAACATTGATTTACATCCATTTGATACACTTTCCATTTATGTTGCGCGGCAATTTCCATAAATGTACGCATTGTCTCCATCCTCGTGACTAGTGCAAACATCTCCACATAATCTCTTCCATGCTACTACTTGTATCATTTGACAACTAGCCTTGCTTGATGCCTTTCAACCTTCCCCTCAAGGTTTCTCTTGGTCTTATAGACCAACTTCACTTCAATGACTTATTTTCCTTGCAGAAGGTTCACTAACTCCCATGTGTCATTCTTTTCTATTGCTTCTATTTCTTCCTCCATTTCCACAATGCATTTTTTATCTTTGACTGCATATTCAAAATGGATTGGGTCATCTACATGAAAAAATAATGCAAATAAGGAATTCATACCAGCGCTACTATCAACTTCATCTTGCTCATAAATCTCATTTAAATTTTTGAATTATGGTCTTCTGATGTGGACTGTCGAATCCAAAATAGTTTTTTTTACTGTAAAACTATTGAATCTCATGTTAATCAGATTATATGCATGGATTTCGCATTGAAGGTACCACTTACCTAACCAATCTATGTCGGTCCCACTTTTACTTTTCTACTCCCTAAGCGCTTCAATCTTCACCGTTGATCTCGTTTACCCAAATCCAATTGATGTCGTGCAATATCGCGTGATAAGTAGCACAATAGATAGCAAGTCAAGAGCATGTGAGATAAGTGGTTTCTCCGTGCTACATGTTGCCACCTTAGGTTAGTCACGTGATTTAGAAAAATACCATTTACCATTTTTAGACCACGCGATATACCATAAATATTGTTTTGGAATACTGCCCATGGTTCCTCACAGAATTTTGAAGGAAACACTTTTATAATGAAAAGAGGTTTAGGCTTAGTCTACGGACTTGAAATAAAACCCTTAATGTTATTTAACTGATATTTTCAATAAAACGCATAAATGGAAGAATAATACCCGGTGAGGGTCTAGAACACGAATACGTAGATTACAAAGGAAATTCTGCACCAGGAACAACACGTACACACCACACTTAGATCAATTATTCAAGTAAATAGGAATTACAGAGTCTTGGCCCTCTCAGCTCGATTACATCAATTTTTCTGACCTCTGTTTCTTTCACTCTCAAACCCTATCTCTTTTCTTTTTTCTCTCGCTCCCTCTCTTCTCCCTCTATCATTACATTTTTTCCTCTTTAATGGATCAAATCCTATTCTAACTGCATTGACAACTCAATCTCTATTTTTATTAGTTCAACAATTAAATCCCTATTCTCAAGCTTTGATACACACCTATCCTAACAACTTATCGCCTATTCTAAAAATAATATAATGTTTTAATTATTACAATAATTTAAGTAAAAATAAATTCGAGAGATCCAACCCTCTCTACTAAAAATTGATTTGACCACTTAGGTCAATGAAATTCATTTCATGTTAGCCACAACATGTGAACATACAATCACATTGCTGGCTAAGTCTGGATGCTCCTGCATCAGACTCCCAGGGAAGAAAAGAATCATTCATCAAACTTTCAGGATTTACTCCATACTTCTGTAATTCTGTTGTTGTTAACCAACTGGCATCCTCCATTGGTTGTCCCTTCCATTTGACTAGATATTGAAAATAAACCTGTCCTCTGGTTCTTTTGGATACTCTTTTCTCCACAACAGCTTCCACCTCTTTCTTGACTATCTTTGGCATTTGTTCTTCCCAATTTAAAGTTTGAACTTCATCTTCTGCAGGTTCATCCTATAGCTCTAACTCTGTCTCTTTGTATGGATACAAATATGCAACATTGAAGATAGGGGATATTCCAACCCCTTCTGGAAATTCAATTTCATAAGCATTGGTTGAAAATTTTCTCAAAATTCTGCATGGCCCTATCTTTTTCATCTTTAATTTGTTGTAAGTCCCAACAGGAAACCTTTCTTTCCTCAAGTACACCATCACTAGATCACCCACTTGGAATTCTTTTTCTCTCCTCTTCATATCAGCTCTCTATTTGTATTTTCCACTACTTTCCTGCAATCTGTCTTTGACATCTTCCTATAGTCTCTGCATCAACTATGCAAACTCTTTAGTTTTTGCACTTCTTGTATCCTATTTGCCCAAATTTCTGAGCTCTTACACACCTCTTGGATTCATCCCAAAAACAATATGGAATGGACTCATCCTAGTACTCCGATTTGGAGTATCATTATAAGAAAACTCAAAGTGAGCAAGTGCTAACTCCCACTACTTAGGATTTATATACACTAAACTCCTCAATATGTTTCCCAGGCTTATGTTTACCACTTCATTTTGCCCATCTGTTCGAGGGTGATATGCTGAACTGAAACTAAGGTTGGCACCTAATTTCTTCCAATGAGTTCTCCAGAAATTCCCAACAAACTTTGTATCCCTATTTGACACAATACTTATAGGCAATCCATGTAACCTTACAACTTCTAAAAAAAACAGATTAGCAATATTTGTTGCATCACTAGTCTTTTTGCATGCAATGAAATGTGCCATTTTAGAAAATCTATGTACCACAACATAAATGGAATCATTTCCTCTTTGACTTTTAGGTAATCCCAAAACAAAATCCATACTAACTGCATCCCATGGTCGATCTGGTATTGGTAATGGTTGATATAATCCTGTGCTTTGGGTCCTTCCCTTAGCATGCTGACAGATCCTGCACTTCTCAACAAATTTCTTAACGTTAGTTTTCATCTTTGGCCAATAGTAAAAATCATTTACCTGAGCAAAGGTTTTGTCTTGTCCAAAGTGTCCAGATAACCCTCCACTATGTTTCTCCTTGATTATGTTTTCCCTCATAGAACATTTGGGAATACACAGTTTGTTACTTTTAAACAGTAAACCTCCTTGGATAAGATAATCCAACCACTGGCTTCTATTATGAACTGTTGGATTTTGTACAGCTGCATAAATATCTTTGAATTTTACATCATCTTTATACATATCAACCATTTCTTCAAATCCTACAACCCCAACTTTTAATTCTTGCACAATGAAATTTACCCTGCGCAAAGCATCATTAAGTTTGTTCGACTTACCACTTGTATATTTAATGACAAAAGTAAAACTCTGCAAAAAATCTACCCACTTGGCATGCTTCTGGTTCAATTTTGGCTGGTTGTTTATGAACTGTAATGCATGATTGTCATAATACAATACAAAATCCTTTGGTAGCAAATAATGTCTCCATTTTTTAAAAGCTTGCACAATAGCATAAAATTCTTTGTCATAAGAGGAATATTTATTCTTAGCTTCATTTAGTTTCTCACTAAAGTATGCTATTGGTCTATGTTCCTGACTTAAAACTGCTCCAATTACAACTCCATTAGCATCGGTTTCAACTTGGGAAACTTTTTCAAAATCGAGCAAAGTTAAAACTAGTTTTTCTGTAATTTTCTTCTTCAGCAACTTAAAATTTCGGTTTGCTGCATCTGTCACTTGAATGGCTTATTAGTTTCTTTGATTGTTTCAATAATTGGTGCACAAATCTGACTAAAAATGCTGATAAATTTTCTATAAAAACTTGCAAGACCATGAGAGCTTCTTACCTCAAATATGTTTGTTGGAGTTGGCCAGTTCCAAATTTCTTGGACTTTCTCACGATCCATTTTTAGACCTTATTTAGAAACTACAAACCCCAAATAGATTAACTCTTCTTTCATAAAACTACATTTCTTCATATTTATTAGCAACTTCTCTTTTTGCGAAGTTCTCAAAACCAACTTAAGATGCTCCAGATGTTCCTCTTTACTTCGACTGAAAACTAGAATATCAACAAGGTAAACAATGACGAACTTTCCTGCATATTCCTTCAAGACTTCATTCATCAATCTCATGAATGTGCTGGGTGCATTAGTGAGTCCAAAAGGCATCACTAACCACTCATACAACCCACTGTTTGTTTTAAATGCAGTCTTCCATTCATCTCCTTCTCTAATCCTTATTTGACGGTATCCACTCTTCAGATCCATTTTAGTAAAATACTTTGACCCACTTAAACAATCCATCAAATCATCAATGCGTGGTAAAGGAAATCTATACCTGATAGTAATCTTGTTTATGGCTTTGGAATCAGTACACATGCGCCATTCACCACCTTTATTTGGACTGAGTACTGTTGGTACAACACATGGACTAAGGCTCTCTCTGATTAATCCCTTATCCATCAGTTCCTGCACTTGTCTCCCTACTTCTGCATTTTCTTGAGGAGTTAACTTGTATGCTACTTTATTTGGCAAACTTGCTCCAGGTATTAGATCAATGTGATGACTAATGCTCCTGATTGGTGGTAATGCATTTGGCAACTCATCCACAATAATATCAGTAAAATCATTCAACAAAGTTTTGATTTCTTCAGATAAATCATCTAAGTTTGTGGAAGTCAAAATTACCTTAGGTCTCCCTATTACAGCAAAATGTATCTTTTCATCCTTCTTGACTTCTTGCAACAGTTCTTTCCCACTTATCAGCATAACACTGTTTCCAGGTGCTTCTTTACCTGCTTCATCCTTCAATGGCAGCAGTGTGTGTTTATTTCCATCCTTCTCTAGAGTGTAAGTGTTTCTTCTCCCATCATGCATAGCTTTCCGATCAAACTGCCAAGGTCTTCCCAACAATATATGACATACATCCATCAGCATTACATCACATAATATCACATCCTTATAAGTACCAATCTGGATCTCTACCTTGCATTGTTCTGTCACAATAAGCTGATGTCCTTTTTGCAGCCACAATACTTTGTAAGGAGTAGGGTGTACTATTTTCACTAGTCCTAACATGTCCAAAATTTCTGTAGAAACAAGGTTATCAGTGCTTCCACTGTCAATTATCACTTTACAGCATTTTCCTTTGGACTTGCATGTAGTCCTGAATAGATTCTTTCTCTGAGCTGGCTCTCCTATCTCTTTTTCTACTTTAAGCAATACCATTTTCAATAACAAGGATTCTCCTACTTCGGGTGGTTCTTCTTTACTTGCAATTTGAGGATTTTCTTCCTTTGCCTTAGCCACATTCACATTCTGCTGATTTTCTACTTTATTATGAGGACAATCCCATGATCCATGTCCCCATTCCCCGCATGTGTAACGCCGAATTTCTCTTCCTCGACCTCTTCGTTTGGGTGCAAATCTCCCTCTACCAAAGTCTCCTCTCTGTGGCAGTCTACTACTTGAACCTCCTGCTTCACCCTGCGAATGCTGGAATCTTGATCTGGTAGTTCCTCTACCTCTTGCTGGACTTTTTCCTCTATTCCTTTGATTTTGCTTCCTCAACATCTTCTCCTCTGCCTTCAAAGCTACTTGATAGGCATCTTCAATTGTCTTCAGACTCAACAAACTGATTTCATCCTATATGTCATATCTCAAGCCATTGATGTATCTGGCTACCTTTTCTACGTCATCCTCTACATGTCCTGCTCTAATGCTCAGCTTATAAAACTCTTCCGTGTATTCTTTGACAGTCATTCCTTTTTGCCTCAAATTTTGTAACTGTCTGAAAATATTTAACTGATAATATTTTGGCATGAATTTACCTTTCAATTTACTCACCATTTTATCCCACTGCTTGATCTTGGGCTTCCCCTTTCTCTCTCTAGATGTTTGTAGTTCATCCCACCAGATAGTTGCATGGCTCTTCAATCTGGTAACTGAAAATTTCACCTTCTTTTTATCATCAACCTCCTCATAGTTGAAATACTTGTCTAATGAACTGATCCAGTCCATCAACTCTTCTACATTGAGGTTCCCGTCATACAAAGGTATTTCCATCTTTGGTCTTCCACTTGCTTTGGCCAACATTTTGAGAACTTTGACAGCTTCACTTTCATCCTCTTCTTCTTCCTCAAAAGATTCCTCTACAACACTGACATCTCCTTCATTAGGTGATCTCCTTTGAGAAGTTTTCGTTGTCTCCATCCTCATACGCAGGTGTCGAATCTCTTCTAGAAAAACTGCATTGGCTACAGGTCTTCCCCGACCTATGCCAGCTCCTCTTCTAGGTGGCATGTTTGTTATAGCAAAACTTAATCCTTGGGCTCTGATACCAAATGATGTGGACTACCAAATCCAAAATATTTTTTTGACGGTAAAACTATTGAATCTCACGTTAATCAGATTATACGCGTGGATTTCGCACTAAAGGTCCCACTTACCTGACCAATCTCTGCCGGTCCCACTTTGACTTTTCTACTCCCTGAGCACTTCAATCTTCACCATTGATCTCATTTACCCAAATCCAATGGATGTCGCGCAATAACTAGCACAATAGATAGCAGGGCGAGAGCACGTGACATAGGTGTTTTCTCTGTGCTACGTGTCGCCACCTTAGGTTAATCGTGTGATTTAAAAAAATACCATTTACCATTTTTAGACCACATGATATACCATTTACTGTTTTGGAATATTGCCCATGGTTCCTCACGAAACTTTGAAGGAAACACTTTTATAATGAAAAGGGGTTTAGGCTTAGTCTACGGACTTGAAATAAAACCCTTAATGTTATTTAACTGATATTTTCAATAAACTGCATAAATGGAAGAATAATACCCAGTGAGGGTCTAGAACATAGATACGTAGATTACAAAGGAAATTTTGCACCACGAATAGCACGTACACACCACACTTAGATCAATTATTCAAGCAAATAGGAATTACAGATTCTTCTCCCTCTTAGTTCAATTACATCAATTTGTCTGACCGCTGTTTCATTCACTCGCAAATCCTATCTCTTTTTTTTCCTCTCGCTCCCTCTCTTCTCCCTCTATCATTACATTTTTTTCCTCCTTAATGGATCAAATCCTATTCTAACTGCATTGACAACTCAATCTCTATTTTTAACAGTTCAACAATTAAATCCCTATTCTCAAGCTTTGATAGAAACCTATCCTATCAACTTATCACCTATTCTAAAAATAATATAATGTTCTAATTATTACAATAATTTAAGGAAAAATAAATTCAAGAGATCCAACCCTCTCTACTAAAAATTGATTTGACCACTTAGGTCAATGAAATTCATTTCATGTTAGCCACAACATGTGAACATACAATCACATTGCTGGCTAAGTCCGGATTCTCCTACATCATCTTCTTGTGCTTGTTGAAGATGGGCTTGACATGTCACTTGGTGTTGCGCTTTGCGGCATGCTTGGAGAAGCACTTGCTTGACTATGTGATGTTGTCCTATTATTTGTTGACGGTGTTACTTGTTGCCTGCTTTGTTGCACTTGAATAGGAGTAGAGGGAGTCACAGTTGAGGAATTGCTTGTTGCTGTCAATTCCTCTTTGTCCTCATGTGGTATACATGCTTTCACATTGATTGTCTTCTCTAAACTTCCATCCCATGCTTCCTCTTCTATGAAATGCACATCTTTGTTGATTATGACCTTCTTGGCTGATAGATTGTAAAGCTTGTATGCTTTGGATTCATCGCTATATCCAACAAATATGCATTTCTCCCCTTTGTTGTCCAACTTCTTCCTCAACTCATCTGGGACATGCATATGCCACACATCCAAAGACTCTCATGTGAGTGACAATATGCTTTCTTCCACTCCATGCCTCTTTAGGAACCACATTCCTCACACTTTTGGTTAGACACCTATTAATGATATATGTTGCACAAGCGAAAACTTCAGCCCAATAATCATTTGGCAAATTCTTTGCCTTCAACATACTTCTTGTCATTTCCATAATGGTCCTATTCTTCCTTTCCACGACACCATTTTGTTGAGGTGTATACCTTGTTGTAAATTTCTTGTGAATTCCATGCTCCTTGCAAAATCAAAGGAAATCATTTGAGATATATTTGCCACCTCTGTTAGTCCTCAAGACTTTGATCTAGTGTCCACTTTGCTTCTCAACAAGCGCTTTGTAGTGGCGAAAGTGCTCAAACACTTCACTTTTATGTTTTAGGAGATAGATCCATGTCTTCCTTATGTAGTCATCTATGAAGGTCAATAAATAATGGCTGCCACCAATTGATGGTGTTTGCATTGGTCCACATAAATCTGAGTGGACAATCCCCAAAGGTGTCTTTGCCCTTACTGACATTCTTGCTCGAAATGTCTCTCTATGTTGCTTTCCAAAGATACATCCTTCACATAGGTTGTCTGGTTTTTCTATAAGCGGAAACCCCTTCACCATGTCTTTTCTATGCAGCAAATTCAAACCTCCAAAGTTGAGATGACCAAATCTCAAATGCCATAACCAATTTTTATCTTTGAACTCTACTTAAAAGCTTACTTGTGTAACAGCTGCAACTTTTCTTTCATCCTCTTGTGAGTTCATTGATAGTTGTGCTTGTGCACCTTCTTCCTTCAAATATGATCTTATCTTTAGGGAAACATTCTATTGTTTGTCATATGAACCTTTGCAATCAACTGTCTGCTTGGAGGCCTATCCAAAATTGTGCACTCATCATTCTTGAAAAAAACATTGTAGCCCTTTTGCATGAGTTGTCCAATGCTTATGAGGTTATGCTTCAAACCGGGGACAAAGTAAACATCTGAGATGTACTTCTTCTCCCCCTTCTTTGTTAGGATATTAACTCTTCATTTTCCCATGATAGAGACTTTTCTATCAGTCCCTAATGTCACTTCAGATTTCACACTTTCATCTAGATTGGAAAAAATTTCTATGTTCCCTAACATGTGGTTGCTACACCCTGAATCTAGATACCATATATCACTTTGTTTTTCTTGTGCTACATTACAAGCTAAAAACATGTGATCATGATTCTGATTTTCTTTTGTGAAATTTACACTTGGTTTGTTACTAATGTCATATTGCTTCTTTCTACATTCATTTTCATAATGACCAAATGACATTGGACTTGAGATTTATCATACCTCTGACCTTGTTCTTGATTTTGGCTTGGGCCTTAACTTGGATTTTGATTGCTTCCCCTTCCACTTGAGCTTGAAGGGCTGCTTCATCCACCTCTATGTGGGCTTCTTCCTCTTCCTCTAGCATATGGTCTTCCTCTGCCTCTACCTTGACCAAATGAAACTTGTGTCTTGACGGCATGCTCCAGTGAGAATATTTTTTCCTTATTTAGTCTATGTTCATGAGAAATCAGTGATGCATGAAGCTCATCAACAGAGAACTGTGAGAGATCCTTTGTCTCTTCTATGGACACAACGATGACATCAAACCTTGCTAGCAGACTTCTCAAAACTTTCTCAACTCTTCTCCCTTCCTCAAGTGTCTCAACATGAGACCTGATTTGAGTAACCAGTGCAATTACATGTGTAAAAAATGAGTCTACATTATCAGACTCTTTCATACAAAGTGTTTCAAAATCTCTCCTCAACATTTACAGTTCTGTTGTCTTGACATTTTCCATGCCTTGGTAGTTTCTCTGGAGGGTATCCCATGCTTGCTTGTACTTCGTTGTTGCTACAACCCTTGGGAAAATACTTTCATGAACTGCTTGAAAAATGTAGAAGAGGGCTTTTGCATCCTTCTTCCTGTTGTCCCTCAACAAATCCCTTTCTGATTGAGACAAGGCATTGTATGCTGCTACATCTGCTGGTTCTTGAAAACCATTCTACACCAAATCCAAAATGTCTTGATAATAAAACAGGGCCTTCATTGTAATGACCCAATAATCATAATGTTTTCCATTAAACCGAGGTATCTGAGGATTAGTCAAACTTGTGCTTTATGTTTCCATTTCTGAGTGAGAAAAAAAACTTTCTCCTACTGGTAAATATGTTCCAAAATAAATTTGCCCTCAAAACAAATTTTGTTAAAAACACTTGTTTTTACACTAACAGAGTTTAACCCGCTCTGATACCATGTTAGAAACTTTTCACAGGGGCAGAGGAGAGGATTCTGGCTCAAAAATCGATTGCAGCAAGTCAAAATTGCAGTTGCAGCAAGAACATTGCAACTATACAGATGCTTAATTGAAATAGAAATTAAATGCACAACAAAACAGAGTAAAAACCAAATGGTTGTGGTAAATCTACTCATGAAGGTTTAAGGCCACATCACAACAAACCAAACTTTGGATTATAATATAAAGCATATGTAAATACATTCACATGACAAATTTGGAGGCTGATGCTCCAAGTAAAACACAAAAAACTTACTGCGGTATAAGCTTCACTAGGTTTGCGGAGTAACTATCTGTAAAACTCCGTAAAACTTGTTTTCACTCGCCCACCAATATTTCCTCCACGATTTTCTCCTCACTACCTCTCAGACTTACACACTTGACTCCTCTCTACTTTCTCAACCATACAAATGACTTTACATTCATATTTATCTCAACATACAAATTTGAGGAGTGTGGGTAACAGTCACGGTGTTAATTCTTGCCCATATGCATTTACCAAAATTCATTAAGTGCCTTAAACTCTCTGTTGTGTTGCAGAATGGTTAGCGTTGTACTTATTCTCAGACTTTAGTCCTTCCACCTGCAAATAACATCACAACCCTGCAGTAGTTGACTGGGAAAGCATGGTGTTTGTCAATGTGTTTAAGGTGGTGGTTGGGATTAGTATTTTCAACATGGATTTGGCCAAGTGGAGGAGAAGGATCATCGAACTCCAACATAGTTTGCAGTGCGAAGATAAGAGTTTGGTATGAACATAATGCAGAAACGTAGTGGAGGTTGGGTTTGAGCCCGCAGGGCAGGCTTACTAGGTAGAAGCTACGGAGTTCGGGTGTGGGTCGGGTAGTGGCCGCAGGGTGGGAAACCATAGACCTGTATATTACAGTGGCGTGGTTATGAACGTTGGGTGCAATGACAGGGCATCGCAAGGCGCTACGACGGGTGCAATGAACGGTGCGACGATGAAGTGTTGTGACAAGGCATGTAGGTTGGACATGGATGTGAACCGGTGGTCGGGTGGCATGACAGAATGTGGGACAGCGACATGGTGGGCAGAGACATACTGAACGCTGAATTATTATATAAACGGGTAGAGGCCAAGTTTGGGGAACTGACCTCTCCAATGAAACTATAAATTACGAAAAGAATTTTTTTATAAATGAAGTTATAAAATTTTTCTATCTCGTGTTGGTTTCTTTGCACATTGTTGTTACTGTTGTAAGTTATGATATTTCCACACATAACTGTAATAAAGAAAGATGAAGATGATGTTTGTAGGCATAGTCTGGAAAACATGAAGAAAAAAGCTAAGTATGAATTTTTAGCCGGTACCGCATGACACTCCAAATAAGAAAACCGATTTGGGGCCGTGACAGAGCTTTTAAATTTGTACACATTATTTTTTTAAGTTACATGTTTAATTTGATAATAGGAAATTTTTACCATGAAGTTCAAGGTAGCCATGAAAGGAAAGAGTAGAGATCTACATAATGGTTTTTTGAGATCTTTGTGGAGAATAAGGAGAAATAAGGCTTGCAATGTTTAACATTACAAACAATTACATGAAGAGAAATGTAGTATCATAAATATTTTGGAGTTGATGCTTTTATATCATTATGTGTTGGATGAGGTTTCTTAGATGTATAAATGGTATCGCTCCATGTCAATGATACCCATGGTAGAGATCCAAATTATCATTAAAGAGAAAAAAGGAGCTAACTCCTTTGCTCAAATTAGTTTTGTGTTCTCTCGAGCTCTGTTATTGAAGGAATCCAGGAGGTGACGGAATATTCTTGTATGGCCAACTTATCCTTGCACGACATGGTGGAATAGTGGAGCGGTGTATCTATCATGACGCATAAGGAATATAGGAGTTAAGTTTTCGAGATAAAAAAATTTAGCAGATTGTGAGGGAAAAGTGAAATGAAAAGGGGTTCATATTTTTGGATAGCACAGTCTGTATATGGTAACGGTTCTCTCAATATAGATCAGATCTTTACGTTACATATATTTTCTCTTATTGGAGAGGAAAATGGGGAATTAATTCTCCAATCCCTGTATGATTTATAGTTCAGTTTTTGGTGTTTTGCACTTTATCGACCAGGAGGTCAGAGGTTCAATCTACTCTTGAAAATAGGAGAGGTTCAATGTGCCACGAACAACAACAGTCAAGGAAATTAAAATGAGCCACACTCTTGTTGGCACGTGATTTCGCAAGTATGAATGTTGTGTGTTCGTAAGCAATTCGATTAAGGTGTTTCCATCTATTTCTTAACGATTGACCCATGGTTGATCATATATTATATGGTTCAAAGGTGTTTCCATCTATTTCTTAACGATTGACCCATGGTTGATCATATATTATCTAGTTCAAACTTCACACCGGCCCATCTCCAATAATGAGCGTTGAATGGAGGACTTGCATTCGGTATCTTAAATGCGTGGAAAACTAGGAAAGATGGGAACTTGAACATACGCGAATCTTAGTTTGGTGATTCAAGTCAAAGCTACAAAATGTCACATATCCTAGAGTGATTAACCTTACAAAAGGGTCACATAGACTCTTCGAGGAATGGTGCAGGAGCGAGACTATAGGTTTTTGGTTCAAGTTTGTTTCTTTTATTGAGATGTTGGAAGTTTATCGTCCTTACTGGTGGTTGGAGTGATGTTAGGGAATAAAAAGATTGGAATGAAAAATTAAGATAATTTAGAGGTATTACGTATCAGGGAAATAAGTGTTATCGATTAAGAATTATATTTTTAAAAAAATTATATTTATTTTGAAGAGTTAATTTCATTTTAATTTTTTAATATTAATAAATTATATTTTTATATAAAACTAAAATTAATTTAAAATTTCATATATATTTCATATATGATACTTTTGATTCCATCAAATTTTATAAATTTTACATTAAGAATCATATTTTGAGAACAAAAATTTAGGAATATTTGAACAAGTGCACATAGGTGGTATTGGTTCACGATTATTATCCTCTATATAAAAATCATATGGAGGGAATTCAAGAAGACCACTTACTCTGTTGTTGCTTCCAGAGACAGCCTCGGATTGCTTACAAGACCAGTGCCTGGTAACATCTAGATTTTATGTGTCTCATATGATTTTTAGGAAACCGAAGACATCATCTATATTTTATACAAGTATGTCAATACATATATACAATAAACAACATGGGTTGGTTCGTTCATCGAAGGACATAAGCCATGTATTTTTGGTATTATTTCACATATACAACTCACAGAAATATATGTATAAACTAGTGGAGGCCGAGTAGTTCGAGGACCTGCAGTTTAATTAGCTTTGGCAGAGAAATGAAAGAAGAGAACGAGATAGAATAAATCATCATATAGAGCTTGAAACATCAAGAATTGTACACTTATGTGAGTTAAAGATAGACATAGCAGAGGAAAGAGGATTGGGTGCGAAGATTCATGGAGCACAATTTTAAAGATATAATCTCAAAGATCCATATAGGCATGTGCATTAACGAGTCAACACAAATGAATTTGTAAGAACATAAGAAACGTTTCTAACAGCTACAATTACATGAAATTAGTGAGGAAACATGAACATAATGGAATTTGAACAGAGATGTGACATACATTCATACTCGAAGGTAGGAATCACCACCATTTCATTAATATTTTGAAAGATGCAAATATTGAAGTCATACAGTGTCAAAAATAACATGTAGTTAATCTTTAGGATTCAGAACCTTTTCTAAGTGTTTCTTCCTCCCTTTTATAAGGAGAGGGAGAACATGGAAATTACAAAATATCTGAGGCTAGAGCTTCCAGCTGCCTACATGCATAGTTGTCTCAACGTGTAGGCTCTATCACCTGCAATTATTACAACAGAAAGATACTTTTCTTGAAAATAAAATAGAATAACAATAGCAATCATAAAACAACAAAACAGAATTAACAAGTGAAATTAAATGATGGTCCTATAAAAATATCTCCTTGCCACTCTCTTTGATGGCCTCTGGTCCAACCACACTTCTGCTACATTATGACTCATTTTCTTTTGGCCAGTTCCCTGTCGCTTTCGGTCTCAACAGCTTCACTTCTGCACTTACAAGAACCTGAAAGTGGTTCTGCGTAGTGATCATGACATATCCTTAACATTGTTGCCAACTCATCTGTCCCTCTAAACTTCCTGTGGAACACTATCGGAGCCATACATACCCTATGAAATAGTTATATAGTTGTATCGAAGCTCAGGCTGTTTGGGAATTTTAAACTCAACAGGCTTTCTAAATCTACGAGTGTCGATCTCTTTAAGCCCCTTTTTCTTTGATCCCTTTCGGTATTTCTTCATCATATGATCGGAGGCTGTGATCGGGTGCTTGGCCAAATATCAGAGGTCGGAAAATCAGCGATTTCCTATCAACATCCTTGGTGCATCCTCCTGAAACTTGTGATCGTTGATCATCCTTTGTGCTTAGCCCTTGGTTCCTCGGCTCTTTATGTGATTGTGGGCCAACCCCTATATTAGAGACCCTTTATTGGCGGATCGTAATCGGGGTTTCAACTTTGATGTAACAACATACCTCATCCTGCGAACACTAATCTCTGATTAGTGACATCATCACTCTGCCACGTGTCGATTTCTGAGTGCTGACATTTGTCACCCAAATATGCCCCGTTTGGACCCTTGAAAATACCAGATATGAATGCCACGTGTCCTCCATACTGCCACATCATGATGACGTCAGACGCCACATGGATTTATCGGGACCAATAGTATTCCACCATGTGGCCTTCTAAAGGAGAGAGAAAAGTCCCCCCTACCCTTGGTTTTTCGCTGAAATACTTTGTAAATCGTTTTTAGCCTTTCTCGACATTTTAACACTAACAACGTTATTGTATATTGCACATCACAATTCCATTAGGATTGACACTTTTGAAAACGTCGATCACCGATTTCACTGTACCTTGGACCTCTGATATGTAATCGCTGATATCGGTGATCGTTGATTGCAAGTTTACTCGGACCTCACCGATATGTGAGACCGCTGATACAGGACCTCTAATATATCGGGCATCTGACATGTGATGGGCCGATATGCCATGTTTCTCTGAGTGCGGTCACCGATATGCTGATATAGTATGCACCATAGACCCCTGATCGCCGATATGTCGATATCGCTCTAGACCTCTGATGTGTGCGTCCTCCGATATGTCGGGACTTCCGACCTGTGGGATCGCCAATATGCTGAGACTCGGGGTTTTACACTTAGACATTTTCTCCTTGTTTTCTAATTTTCAAAGGTAACCTTCAATCTGCTCTAACCTTTAATTCTGGAGTACAAATGGGGAGTTCTATATACCATTGGAAAGTTGCTTCAGAGAACCTTCCAATGGAGTGGGTCTGATTTAGTTTTGAGTTTTTTTGTGGCATTGGAGGCTAGCTCCAAATGTCTTTGTTCTTCTTCCCTCTTTGTACAACTGTAACTCTTTTTGCAGAAGGTGACAACATTGGCTCCACCTGAGGATGGGACATTGGATTGCAATGCGTCGAGAACCTGCATTCTGTGAACTTCACTTTTTTGGGCATGGAGTCGTTTTTAAAAAGTGAAAATTTTATGAAAGTGAAATTTTAAATAGAAAACTGGAAATTTCATGTGATAATTACAATGTACACACCGATATTTACAATGAGTGCAAGATACGTACCTTTAACTATGGAAATATAGTTTGAGGAACTGAACATTTACTGGTAGCTACAACAATTCACCTTCCAGATTCTCGAGCAGGTGCGTATTATTTCCTTTTTCCTTTGAAATTTTGAAATGGCCAAACCAAAGTGAATCAGATTTTCCGTGTTTACCTTTTTCTTCCCGTCGAACGTCCCATCGGAGAACTAAATCTCTTGGTTGAAGAGGTCGATCCTTGGCCTTTTTATCAAACAGGGATTTCATCTTCTGTTGGTAATTTTCCAATTTAGCCCCCACATGTTCCCTGTTTTCATGATGCTCAACCAGTTGGTTTATCCTTCATGTTAAAGCACTTGGCTACTCCTCAAATTCTTGTAGTAACTTTGCCATTGGAATTGCTAATTGGATTGGGAAGACTGCAACTGTACCATACACTAGCTTGAAAGGAAATTTTCCAGTGGAACGTTTAGGATTCACTCTGTTAGCCCAAAGTGCAAACTTCAATTGGGTGTCCCAATTCCTCTGTTTTCGGTGATGGTCTTCTTCAGCACTCTCCCCATCGTTTTGTTTGAGGACTCAACTAAGTCGTTTCCTTGAGGATAGTAGGTAGTGGAGTGGTCGATGATGATATTGAATTTCTGACAGAAGCTAATGAATTTTGCAGACTTGAATACTTGAGCATTGTCAGTGATTATTTTGGTAGGGCAACCAAAACACGATAATATGTTTTCCTCCATAAACTTAATTACCACTGAGTCTGTAGTGTTTCTGGATGGGATGGCCTCTACCCACTTGGTGAAATAATCAATGGTCATTAATATCACTTATGTTTGCCACTAGAAGGTGGGTTTATCTCTCCTATGAAATCTAGTCCCCATTGTCTGAAGGGTTCTTCCACATGCACTAGGATCAGGGGAAGAGGAGAAGGCTTTTGTCTCTCAGCAAAGACTTGGCACTTCCGACATGACCTGAGTTGTAAATGCACATTTCCAAACAGTGTAGACCAGTGGAATCCCGCCTTGAGGATTTGTGAGTTGTGGTCTTCCAGCTATAATGACCTCCACAAACTCCATGAAATTCCTCAATCATTTTATGAGTTTCATCTTCTACCAACCATAATAGAAAAACTCCCATTGGGTCTTTCCAGTAGAGTTTACCATTGGATATGATATACTTTTGAGCTTGCAATTTCAACATCATGTATTTGGATTTATCCATCCCTAGTGGACACCTCATGAAGAAGAGATAATGGATGATATTCTTATACGAGAGTGATCCCTCATATTTAGCACAAATCTTTTGCTCTGCTGTTTTAATCCCATTCTGCTGAATTTCTATTCTGCCTTCCTCTATTATCAGGTTTATTCCCAAAGCTTGGAAGTTAGATTCTGATAAATTCTTGGACAACCCCTGGCCTTTTATGAGCTTAGTAGGATTTATGTCTAACTCATATACCTGTATCTTTTCTATCCACCTACCCCTTTTTCCTTCATTGTCTCCTTGCACAAGGATGTCCTTAACCGCTATCATTGGGACAAATAATGTGATTTATGGCTATAGGAAATACACTTGAAATTCCTTCAAAGCTTTGACTAGAGCATAGGCTTGTTTCTCCAAGATGTTATATTTCAACTCAACATCCCTCAGGAATTAGCTGAAGAAGGCGATGGGTTGTTCATAACCGTCTTTATTCTTCTGTAGCAGGACTGCAACAATAGTATGCAGAGAAGCAAAAGAAAAGATATAGAAAGGTGTTGAGTAGTCAAGGCTAACTAGTACCAGTGCTTCTACAAAAGTTTCTTTAATTTTAGTAAAATAATCTCAAGAGGTAGGGCTCCATTTGACTTCATTTTCCGTTTTAGCATATCTGTAATACCCTTCACTATTTATGAGTAGTTGGGTATGAACCTTCTCAAGAAATTAATCCTCCCCAAAAATACTTGGACCTCTTTCTTATTTCTAGGTAGAGGAATGTGACTAATAGCTTCGAATCGCTTAGGATCAACTTTCACTCCTTCTTCTGCTACTATGTGTCCTAGTAGCTTGCCCTCACTCAAGGCAAGCTAAGACTTCTTGGGATTTAAAGATAGCCCATGCCTCCTGCATTTCTCAAAGGTGAGCTTCAAGTGGAGGATGTGTTCTTCATCGATCTTAGAGAAGACTGTGATATCATCCAAATATACCACTATGAACTTGTCTTTCTCTCCTACAAAAATTATATTCATAGCTCTCTAAAAGGTGGCCCCTACATTAATAAGACCAAAATGCATGCAAGCATACATGAAACTCCCCCAAGGGGTGGTGAAAGCAGTCTTCTTCTCATCATTAGGGTGCACTGCCACTTGGTTGTAACCAGAGAACCCATCCATCATGGACATTATAACTGATCCAACCACCTTCTGTAATATGTAATCCATCTTGGGCAATGGGTAATTGTCTTCCAAAGATGCTCTCTTAAGGTTACGAGAATCTACACATAACCTTATTTCTCCATTAATTTTTTGGACTGGGACTAGGATGGCCACCCACTCCAAGTACCTTAAAGGCACTATGATTTTAGCGTGTAGAAGTTTCCTCACTTATTGTTCAATAGAGGGGAGTAAGAGTGGATTAATCTGCCTGAGCTTCTGCTTGCATGGTTTTATTGCACTCTTTAAAGGAATCTTATGCTGCATTATGTTAGTATCAAATTCTTTTAAATCCTCATAAGACTAATAAAAAACGTCCTTATAGATTTTTAAGAGATTTAAATACCTTTTTTTATATTTTGAGGGATTCCTTTTGATAGCCTGACCATCTAGGGTTCATCTCCTGAGCCAATATTGCAATCTTCTACTTGTTCATCCATCTCTGGAGCCATTGGTTTGGAGGCTACATCATTCTTACTAAATAATCTTACCAGTGGGACTAGCCCATGAGGAATAGTATTCCCTTCCAGTTGTAGAATTTTTTTTCCAACCATTGTGTCTTCCCACGAAGTTTGTTCTTGATCCAACTCTTTTTCCTCTCCTTGATCAATAGTTGAGTTCGTGAACTCCCCAACTACTTCTATAAATCGTTTGATTAGCTAATATTCCTCGAATACCTACCAGTGCTTGACATTATCAAGTATAGAGGGTCTGTATCTGACCTCCACATCGTACCTGAGAAGCGGATTTTGAGGAGATTTGAAATTTCTTTCTGCTACAACAAGGGAATTAACCATTATGTTTCCTTCTCTGGGCAGAAATTGGATATTAAAGGCCATGAAGAAGTTATCAATTAAATCCCACATTTCATTCTGGTAAGTCCTCAATCTGGGGTGTTTAGCCTAGCACTGATTTCAGATCTGCTTTACAATCATCTCAGAGTCTCCATGCACAGTTAATAATTCAATATTCATATTCCTTGCTTTTTGTAGCCCAAGGAGAAATTCTTCATACTCTACCACGTTGTTGGTTGCCTCAAACTCCAGCTTGAATGAGAGGGGTATCAAGCTTCCCTCATGAGATACCAACAATACTCCTGTTCCATTTCCCTCTTTGGAATTAGCTCCATCAAAGTATAATTTCCATACTTTGTTTTTATAACTGCATTTTTGGATATACTTGTGTTTCTTGGTATCATCTTCTTCTAGAAACAGGTGGGAGAGGTCACTTTCTTTTCCATGCACAGGAGAATTCTTAGAACCTTCAATTGGGGTCACAGTGTTTACAAATATAGACTCTCTGTACAACCTCCTTTCTTTGCCGCCAAAAGTGGGAATGGCATAACTTAGATCTAATTTGATAGAGCCCCCCACCTTGGAACCCCAAGACCTAGATAGGAGCATGTCGAATCGAGGAGGAATATTTGTTATTACTATGTCCATCACTATGCTCTTCACAGGGATCTGAGCCAGGTTTACCACCAGATATTTTATCATTCCCAAACATTTGACCCTGTCAAAGGAGTATAGGTCCTTGTAAGGTATGGTGATCTGCAAGCCAAGTTGTTCCATCACAGCTAAGGGAACAAGGTTATGTGAGGCTCTAGAGTCCAACATACAATTATGCAATAAGATGTCATGAATTACCAGGTTCACATAGAAGGGTGTAGTGGAAGAATCAAGTTCTTCAACATGAGGCCCAAAAAAAACCATTGGTCTTTCTTCTTGAAGGTTTAAACAATCATGGGTCTGTATTGAGGTGGATGGAAGCATGAACTGGGAGACTTGAGCTTTCAGTTAGGGGAACATGGATCTTTACCTTCTCGAGTTCCTTCTGAAGATTGAATGCAGATTGGCCCTTTTCTACACCTCCCAGCTCTACCTCTCTTTCTTTATCACCGGTAGTTTTTATCAGAATGGGTGCCTTTTATTTTGTGTGTTCCTCAGAACTATTTCATTCCTTATTTAAGGAGACTTTTACTTTGGATAAGTCAGGGTTCAACTTCCCTTAACACTGGGGGAATATTTTGGGGATTAATTTCCTCTTGTTGTTCAGGTTCCCTCGACCTCTTTTTTGAAGACCTGAGATCATACTTTTGATGTAGTTGTGCTTGCATGAAATCCACAAATTGTTTACAATAATCCCCTATGTCCTCCTCATTTACTGTTGCTTCTTTATCATGGCACATCTCATGGTGAGCCATGTTTTCCTGTTCCTCTTCAGAGAAGGAGGAATACAACTTTCCGTCTGTCTCATGTGTATCCGGTGGTTGTTCATCGGGATCATCTTCTAAATATAAAGGAGGGATCTGATCGAGTTGATCTTTTCTTTCCCTTTAAAGTATTTATAATGGTGGCCTTATGTACTGTGGGTTATAACCTCGGTTGTTACCTTGAGCATTCTGTTTCAGGAGACTCTTGTTCTCAAGCTCAAGCTTCACCACCTTGTGTGATAAACTCTTAATGAGATTATCCATTTATTCCCACTTCAGATTTGGTAATTCTTTACCTTGACCAGAGGAGGATGATTCTTCCTTCCCCCTTTTCTTCTCAGTAGGTTCATTCTTTTCTCTTGACTTCCCTACCGAGGTGAAATTTTCTTCCACATCGAGAGCATCAACTTGGAGTTGATCCAAAGTACGAGACTTCCTCTCCCTCAGGGTAAAGCCAAATTTGGACTCAAAGGCTCTCACAAATACTACATGAGCAACAACTTGAGGATGCTTTATCTCAACAGGCAGGTTATTATACTGCTTATTGAACATTTTTATGAATTCTGAAATATCCTCTTCTGGCTTCTTCCTTATAGCATTGAACTAAGTGAATACATAGTCATGATCTCTCTTTTCACCCAACTTTTGTGTGAAAGAGTCTTTGAGTTCTTCCGAGGTGGTGATGGATGCATTGGGTATGGATGTAAACCATGTTATGGCTTCTCCATCAAGGGATTGCACAAAGAGTCTCAAGACCACACCCATTTTTTCTACATTTAGATTCTCAGTAAAAGCATAGAAGGTTTCAATGTGTCTATGTGTAGTGTTTTCCTCTTCCCCATTGAACCTAGGAAAAAACTTTAGGTACTCCTCAGGCATAACACTTAGGGGTTGCGTAAATCAAGAGGGGCATATGTATACAGTGAGAAACCTGGAACAACCATTGGATTAATGGAGGGGGATTGATATTTTCCAGAGGAACTTGGGCCAAAACCACATTGGTTGGAGTAACTAGACTAAGAGCAGCGTGACTGAGTGTATAGTGGATATTGCTATTTTTGAGAATAGATTTACCTTTTTCAATCTCAGGATGAAGAGGAAATGAAACAAAAGGAGTCGTAACTGAGATTTCTTCCTCTCCGATCTCTGATTTGGGGACATGTTTTCTCCTTCCAAAATATCCTGAAAAATAATTTCTCTGGGTCTACAGAAGGGATTTGTGCTGAGAGGTATCTGAGTGAGTGTGAGTCTTTCTAAAAGCCGGGATGATAAAGGATAATGAGATTTGTGGAGTTTCCAAGGTGATGAGGATGCAATCAGAGTGTCTTTTATCACCTACACAAAGAGTGCTTAACTTGTCGTATCCCAGGGGAAAAACCCTTCAATAAGTTCCCCGGAAACGATGCCAAAATATGTTGTCGCTTCCAGAGACAACCTCAGATTGCTTACAAGATGAGTGCCTAGTAACATCTAGATTTTATATGTCTCAGATTATTTTCAGGAAACCAAAGACATCGTATATATTTTATACACATATGTAAATACATATATACAATAAACAACATGGGTTTGTTCATTCATCCAAGGACATAAGCCATGTATTTATGGTATTCTTTCACATATATATAGGACAATGGCCTTTGAATCCAGTATCTTCCTATCCTCTTTTGGAACATGAGCAAAAGCTTTCAAGAAAGAAACTCTTAAATGATTAACTGTGGGTTTAAAACCTAATAAAGCTTTGAATGGATTGTTAAATCAAGACTTTTTGTTGGACTCCTATTCTTTAAATACATTGCAGTATTTATTTCTTATGCCCAAAAACCATTAGATAGGTTCTTACCTTTTAACATGTTGCGTGCACACTCCACAAGGGTTTTGTTCTTCCTCTCTGCAACCTCGTTCTATTGAGGAGTGTGGGGTACTGTGAACTGTTGAACTATCCCATGGTCCTTGCAGTATTTGATGAAGCCACCCTGCTTGTATTCTCCCCCTTGATCTGAGTGGAGAATTTTGATGAACTTCCTTGTCTGTTTTTCAACCATGCTTCTAAAATCTTTAAAGCATTCAAAAGTATGACTCTTTTTTCTAAGAAAATATACCTAGGTAAATCTTGTGCAATCATCAAAAAATAATAAAAAATAATAGGGACCTCCTAAGGACCTTGTTTGCATCGTCCCACATATATCAGTGTGCACAAGCTCTAGTATATCCCTCTTCTTTCTATCTAATCTTGCAGGAAAATGATCCGTGTGCATCTTACCAAGAGCACATGCTTCACAATGAACATGAAGATTTTCTAAAACAGGGAGACCATTGACCATACCTTGTTTATGAAGTAGCAGTAGGTCATGAAAATTGATATGACTAAATCTTTGATGCCACAAATTCTCTGCAGTCATAACTGTTGAAGTCAATACTTGGTGTGGTGCACTCTTTCCATTCAACTTGTATAGACCTACAACTCGAATACCTGATGTTATTGAATTTGTATGATCCAGCAGATATTTAATAAAACAATAAGACTTAAAATATTCTAATTTCAGATTTTGATTTGCTATCATAGAGACAAAGACCATATTCTTTTTAATTCCAGGTACATACATCACATTTTGAATACACCTAATATTACCATCAGGTAATAACATTGGAATATTTCCATACCCCTTAATCTGGTACCCTCTGTCATCACCAAGGTAGATATTAGCACCACTCCTGGTTTCTTTAAAATTTTCAAACCAATGTCTGTTACCTGTCATGTGAGTGGAAGCTCCTGAATCCAAAAACGAAGTTTCTGCTTCATCATTCTCGATAGAGAAAACAAAATCAAATACAAAAAATCTGAGATTATGATTCTGATCTTCATCAACAAAGTGCCCTGCATGCTTCCTATGCCTATGTCAATTTCGTCAAGCTTCTTCTTATGGAAATTCCTAGTAATGTGACAAGATTTACCACAGTAAAAACATTTGATCCTTGAATCATTTATGGTCAAAGACATACCTTGAGGTGGCTTTCTATGTGGTGTACCTCCACCTTTTTGTCCTACGCTTTCTCTTCCTCTGAAAGGATTTTTCTTTGCCATTAATGCTAGATCTGAATTCTGGGGTTCCAGAGTCATCCGTCTCTCTTCCTCTTGTATCAAGATCCCTGTCAATTCTTCAAATTTGGGGCTTTCCCCCTTGCGTTCAGGTCTGTAATAAACATATGATAATCATCAGTCATACCATTCATGGTAACTATGATGAGATCAATGTTTGATAATGTCTCCGCTATATCAGCCAACTTGTTTCTCAGCTCCTTGATCCAAGAGATGAATGCAACGACTGATTCACTCTCCTCCATTTTGATGGAGAGAATCTTACTCTTCAGGAACAATAAACAATTTTTATTCTTTATCTCATACAAATCCTTGAGAGTTTTCCAGATATCATTTTTTGAATAAAACTCTCTCTTGTGAGGGATAATGCATTCCTTCACTGACAATTTCAACAACACTTTCGCTTTGTTCTCCTTCTTCTCCCAATCCCGAATTGCTACAGCTGGTCCACCTCCGACTGCAGTCGGCTTCAATTCATCCCCATTTGCAATCTCCCACACACTTTTCCCCTAAAGAAGAGTCTGCAATTTAAATTTCCAGTTTTAATAATTGGACCCATCGAGCTTATTTCTCTCATTCAAGTATGCCTCTGCCATATGATTATTCATCGTGATAGGTCAATCTACGGATCTGCCTCGGAAAGAAAAAAACTTTCAACCACTAGTAATCAATGCTTTCAAAAAAATACAGGTGATCTTACAATGATCTGGGCCAACAAAGCATCAAAAACATCATAACACTTTGATTTCACACTCAGATCCGAACTCTTCGGTTTTCTAGATGAAACCTCTGTTCTTTTACAACATCATCGCTCCTAAACAAACATAATCAAATGATCCAAGCCTTTGTTCACAAAAGAAAAGGACTGATTTTGGGAAAAAGCCAAACCGAGGCAAATGGAATTTTATCTGTTGAAGTCTAGATTCCCATTTAAGGTTATCGAGCTTCCCAAAGCCAAGTAATGCAGATACCTCAAATTTTCTCCACGCTCACCACACCACGAAGGTAGACTCTTGGTGGAGCTTCGATCCACGCTCACTGCACCAGGAAGGTCGACTCTTGGTGGGGCTCTACCTCGACTCTACAGCTTGGCAAGAAATCAACTGTTCAACATGAAACACTCTGCTCAGCCTCCCGCACACTAATCCAGTAGCATAGTTATCGTAGTAAAGGGGTGATCAAGCCACAAAATGAGGATAGCTTGGGGATTGCTTCTTTGTTTAGCTAGTGCAGAATGTAGAAAACCATAGTTACCAAGTTCGGCCGTACTGGCCAAAAAAATACGTAAATTCGTTAATTCGATTCGGTACAGCGAATAATTCGTGAATTACAACTCGGTACGGTGAATGATTTTGGTCAAATCTTTCTACTGGCTTACCGCCTCCAACATTCGTTGTTCCATCGTCCGATGCGCTTTGTGCCTCCACCCTGAATTTTCCAGAGTCCACTGTGCTTCGTGCCTCCACCTTGAACACAGAACTCGGCGTCCACTGTGCTTCTTGCCTCGACCCTGGACACAGACAGAAAAGAGAAAAAACAAAGATAATTACATGAATATCTACCGGATTCAGCATGTTAAGTGTAACTATGCTAACTTGGTAACTTCCTAACTTGGTAAGTATGAAATGTTAATGACTAATACATTGTCGTTAATGACTATTTCATGACTATTTAGTATGAAATATTAATGACTAATACTCTTTCTGTTTTTCCGTTTCATTTTGTTATTTCACTATTATTTACAGATGGTTCCAACATACAATATGGTATAATGGAAAGCAAATTGTTTTAAAGAAATAAATTTTTTATTAAATAATTAATTTAATAGAAAATAAAATTTTTATTAAATAATTAATTTAATTAAAAATAAATTAAATCATGTGAAGTTAAAAAAAAAAAGGCTTTATGAGAAGATGGCTAGGGTTTGGAGACGAGGGTTTCGGGCGGAACCGCGTTCAGGTCACGGGTAGGCAGTTTGCAGACAGTTTCCGTAAACAGTTGAAGGCGCAGGAAAGCATCTCCCGGGTGACTGGCAGCTGGAGGTCGGCGTTTTGTTTGGTGTAAGTGTTTTTGTTCGGTGAAAAACCATTACAGTAGCTGCAGACTTTCCGTTTTATTCCGTTTACAAGAGATTAGGGTAAAGGCGCCTGTCACTTTGACCGTTTTGCTGTCGTTTTTCTCGGAACGGCTACCCTAACCATGGTTAATCCCAACGAATTGGTGGATCTGGACCCGGAATTGGAAGACATTCTCTCAATGTGGGGGAAGGAACCCACAGTTCAAAACGTGGAACAGTATTTTGGAGCTTTTGAGCTGTCGAGGTTGGAGTCCTTTTCACAGGAGGTTAAACCATCTTTTCTGCATCAAAGTAAGGATCCCGGCAGAGAAGCCTCTAGATTTCGAAACCAGGCTTCCTACAAGCAGGTGGTAAGGGAGAATGCGACGGATGGGTTGATAGTAGGTGCTCCTTCTTCTGATCCAAAGGGCAAAGCAGAAACAAGCCGGATTTTTCCATCAAAGGGTTTTGAAGATTTCTCAAATTTGGGGCTCTCTTCAGGCCTCGGCTCTACAAGGGTTTCTGGTGGTTTTCCTCCGCTCTCTAGGGTTTCTCTGCAAAAAGAATCCCCTTTACCAAAAGAAAGCTTTGCAGGAGGTTTCGTGGGCCAATCCGACAGCTTAGCAGGAGAGAGGGGAGGTCTCGAGGGTGCGGCGGCTGGTCATCTTTTTACAGGGACCCCTGACCCCGTTTTCTCTACTCATGTTCAGTCGCAGCCGGAGATAGATTTCCCTGAGGATTCGGCACAAGAGGAACCTGAATGGACCGACGGCCGCAGGGAAACTAGGGCCTCTGCGGAAGAGTTAAGGAATAAAGGGGCAAAAAGAAAATCCCAAAGGCCAATTGGATCTCAGGAGATTGAAGGGAACTTAGTCCTAGGTATGGAGGTCTCTATAGAAGAAACCCTAGCCGTTGCAGAATGTACCCTAGTCGGAAGGGCAAGAGGAAAGAAATTTTCGTCGGAATTTCTTCAAGCATGGGGTGAAAATTGTTTCGTCTCTGATAGACCCTTTCAGTTCGAGGCACAATGTTTAGCGAAAGGGTGGTTCAAGTTCAGTTTCGAGGACAAGGAGTCGGCAGAGTGGGTGCTTGAACGAAACTGGAATATAGGGAACATTCCGGTTTTGCTGAAAAAATGGAGCCCCCTTTTTGATGCTATCAAAGAGAGGACTGATGAGTTCCCGGTATGGGTGAGAGCCCCGGGTCTCCCCTCGTTTCTATGGACAGAGGCTGTGTTCAAAGCCATCGGGAACAGACTGGGATCCTTCCTGGAAGCAGATATGTCTTTTCTGGAGACGAAGAACAGAGCGATGGCCCGCATCCTAGTAAGCCTAAATCCGAGCAGAGGTCTGGCCCAAAAAATCAATTTACAATACAAAGATTATGTGTTCGAACAGCTTTTGGATTATGAGCACTTGCCATTTAGGTGCCACCGCTGTCATGAATACGGGCACCTTGCAAAGGATTATCTGCTGTTCAGAAGAAGGAGATGTTTCCGGAGGACCTCTGTTTTCAGAGAACCAGTTTTCAATCATCCTCAAGCACCTCAGGAGAAAGAAGACGTGGCGAAGCAGGCATCAGAAGAGATGGAGATTGAGGAGACTCTAAAAGAGCCAGTATCTGAAGACCCCCATGTCCAAGAGGATGCACATACCACTGAATTGCAACCAGCGGAAGCAGTGGAGGAGAACGCAAAGGTCACGCCCACATAACAAAATCCTCTCAGCGATCCTGAAATGGGTATGTGCTCAGGTCCCCCTCTTTCTTCTCCTAAAAATCCTGAGCATGTTTCAGTTTCTATGCATGTTTCGCCTTCAAATTTTCCCTCTCATATCACTGGCATAAACGAGAACATGGAACCTGCAAAGACCTCTCCTGATGTAGACACTATTTCGGCTGCCATGCCGTCCCTTGATTTGAATTGTGAAGATATGTGGCCCCCTCTTGCTCCCCCAGTTCCTCACACCCCGTGCCCCTACAACCTTAGATCTATGGGAGGGAAATCTGGGTAGTCGAATGTAATTGGAGGCTTAGGACAGTCGTCCTCTCAGAGTTATGCCAAAAATAAGAGAGGTAGAAAATCGGACCTATCTAAGGCAAAACTTAAAGCCAAGCTGGACGTAGCAGATGGAAAACAATACTCAATCCCCGGGGTTCTTAGAGCAGTGCAGTCCCCTGTTTTAGTTAACAAATGAAATTTTTCATCCTAGAATTGTAGAGGTTTGGCCAGTAAACCTAAAAAACTGGCCTTGAAAGATTGGATCCTTAATTCAAAAGTGGACATTCTCTTTCTGCAAGAAACTTTGGGGAAGGCTACTGAGGTAGAAACAATGTTAAAGGCTCTCTTGCCAGGATGGACCTTTTCTGCAATAGATTCATCAGGCCACTCGGGGGGTCTAGCAATTGGGTTTAAAGAAGGTCGAATTAAGGTCATTAATCAATGGGGGATGAAGCAAGTTATGGGCATGGAGGTTATTTCTCCTGACTTCACCCACCCCATTTCAATTGTAAACATATATGGCCCTTGTCAAGGAAGGGAGATCTTCTGGGATGATTTGTTGTCAAAACCTTTGATGAAGTCTTCCTTGTCGATTGTGGGGGGTGATCTAAACTTTTCTATAGGCAGAGCAGAAGCATGGGGTCCATCAGCTAGGGAAGACCCTCTGTCGGATTTTTTCCTCAATCTTCTCTTGGAAAACAACCTCATGGACCCTGCCCCGGTCAAACTCAAGCCTACTTGGAGGAACAGAAGAGTAGGGGAGGATCGGATCGCCAAAAGATTAGATCGCTTTCTGCTATCTGAGGACCTAATCTCTAAAGCTCCTATTTTCAGACAGTGGGTTGAGGAAATAGGCAACTCAGATCATTTCCCTATCTTTCTAGATCTCTCTTTCCCTCCCCCAAAGCCTCCTTCCCCCTTTAAATTCAACTCCTCATGGCTTCAAGATCCATCTTTCAATAATCTCTTTAAGGAAACGTGGATCCATCCTGACAGAAATGCAAGAGAGGACAAAAGCTTCCTGTTCATGGAGAATCTCAAAAGATTGAAGAAAGCGACAATATCATGGGCAAAGGACAGGAAACTGAAACAGAATGAAGAACTGTCTGGAATCAGGGAGGAGTTGAAGCTTCTGGAGAGCACTGAGGAAGATGGATATATTTCGCAGGCTTCAAAGGACAGAATCCTTCATCTGGAGAAGCTTCAAAACAAAATCCTCTTGGACAAGGAAGAAGAATGGAGGCTTAAGAGTAGGGCAATATGGCTAAAATCAGGGGATGAAAATACTAGTTTTTTTCATAACTTTGCAAAAGGAAGAAAATCTGTAAATACTATTTGGAGCCTTAAAGATGAAGAAGGAAGGGAGGTCAGTTCTTTTTCAGATCTCTCTGGTTTAGGACAGAGACACTTCCAGAAAATTTTCTCAGATCCGGGAGAGGCCACCATAGCAGAAGTCATAAGAACAGCACAATGCTTCCCAAGATTCGTTGAGGAGGAAGAAGCAGAAGAGCTATCAATCCCTGTTTCCAAGGAGGAGGTTGAAGCTGTTATGAAACATATGGCCAAAGACAAAAGTCGAGGTCCTGATGGCTGGACTATTGAACTTTTTCTCACCTTCTTCGACCAAATAGGCTCTGAAATTACTGATGTAGTAGAAGAATCAAGACAGAAAGGAGAAGTCTATAGGCCTTTCAATTCAACTTTTATTGCTCTCATACCTAAGAAGGATGATCCGGAGAGCTTTGAAGATTTCAGACCAATCTCCTTGTGTAATTGTATTTACAAGATCATTGCTAAGGTAATAGCTATCAGAGTTGTTCCTATCCTGTCAAGAAACATCTCAATGGAACAATTTGGTTTTTTGGATGGAAGACAAATTCATGAAGCCATTGGAGTAGCCCAGGAGGTAATTCACAGTGTCAGACAAAAGAAGAAGAAGGGAGCGGTACTCAAAATAGACCTTTCCAAAGCTTATGACCGAATAAACTGGCTCTATCTTCGACTGTTGCTTACTCATTTGGGCTTCAACTATTCTTTTATTAGCTGGATAATGGGATGTATCACAAATATCAGTTTTGCAGTTCTGATCAATGGAGCAGCCTCCCCTTTTTTCAATAGCCAAAGAGGCCTCAGGCAAGGCTGTCCTTTATCCCCTCTCCTGTTTCTACTAGTGGCAGAAGGGCTAAGCAGACTGATTCACAAAGCAAGAAGAGAGGAGAAGGTAAAAGGTATTGAGGTTGCAATTAATCTTTTTATCACCCATCTGCTTTTTGTCAATGATATATTGATTTTCACCAATGGATCTTATAATGAACTTAATGAGTTAAAATGCATTTTCGATCTTTTTCTGAAAGCTACTGGAATGCAGATAAACTCTAGGAAATCTCAAGTTTGTGTGGCAGACTTTGACAGAAGAGAAAGATCCAGGATGGCTAATCTTTTCCCCTTCCAACATCAGCCTCTGGACTCCCCTTTCAAATATCTGCGGTTTTGGCTAAAGCCGGCAGCTTATAAAAAAGAGGACTGGAACTGGCTCATAGCAAAGCTGGAAGCCAGAATTTCACATTGGAGTTTCAAGTGGCTCTCCAGAGCTGGCAGATTGACCCTCATAAAATCTGTTTTGTTAGCCATTCCAGTATACTGGGCAGCTTTAACCTGGGTCCCCAAAGGAGTGATGGAAAAAATCAGAAAAATGTGTTGCAGATTTCTATGGGCAGGTTCCAAAGAATCCTCCGTCTTACCCTGGGTGGCATGGGATAAGGTGGCTAGACCAAAAGACTGGGGAGGATGGGGAATAAAAAGGCTCCCTGAGTTCAGCCTTTCTCTAGCAGCTAAATCAGGCTGGAGATTAGTCACAATGGAGAATCTTTGGACAAAGGTGGTTAAAAGGAAGTACATTGATCCAGCTCCCTTGGAAGACTGGATTCGGAGCCAAGATAAGAAAATGAAGAATATCTCAGTCATCTGGAAGGCCACGGTGGAGGCCTTCTCTGTGATTGAACAAGGTTTGGCTTGGAAAGTGGGAGATGGAAGACATATCAGAATCGGCAGAGACCCATGGGTAGGTTGTAATGAAGCTTTTGCCTTGTCACCTGGTTTTCTCAGACATCTTGATAGCAAAGGAATTACAACTCTAAATCAGGTGGAGAAAGTAGGACACTCTACAATATGGGGCCAGGCTTGGAAGAATGATGAAGACTTAGGAATAAATATCAGATGGAAGAACGAATGGGCTTCTTACATCCAAGAACTGCATCGTTCAAATGTTAGGCTAAAAGACGAACCAGATCGTCTGATATGGGCGCAAGGCAAAACAGGAGAATATTCCCCAAAAGATGGATATACTTTCTTAATGGCAAAGAAAGGATGGGGAATACCAGACTGGTGGGCGAAAAACATATGGAAATTAAAATGCCCAGCTAAGGCCAGGATTTTCCTATGGTGCATACTAAAAAGAAAGGTCCCTACTTGGGACATTTTACAAGCCAGATATTTAGTTGGGCCTGGGAGGTGCCCCTTATGCAAGTCAGAAGAGGAATCAATCAGACATCTCTTTACAGCATGTGTAGTCTCTCAAAAAATTTGGGAGGAGGTAACCTGTTTGCTTAAGGTAAAAGCTCAGTGGGGATTAGATCCTTTGGAAGAGGCTTGGAGGAAATGGTGGCAAAACTATCCGGAGGGAAACATGAGAAATCTGCCTCTTATTTTCTTTTGGGGTGTATGGTTAGCAAGGAACAAAAGCTTGTTTCAAGACAAGGACACTCCCACAGCCACCATTGCCATAAATTGTGCTGCCATTTACTCTGCCATCCCGATCCCTGATGCTAAAAATATCCAAAAGAAACAAAAGCCTGTTTCTATCTTGGAGGGCATTCCTTGGGCCTTTTTTGATGGGGCATCCCAGAATAACAAGGCCGGAGCAGGCCTGTGCATTCACTTGAACCCTGATCATACTCTAAAAGCATCTTTAGGGCTAGGACCTGGTACAAACAACTACGCTGAGCTGTCTGCCTTGCACCTTCTCCTATGCTGGTTACTTCAAAGAAATATCTTCACAATTCAAATCTTCGAAGACTCTCTGAATGTCATAAAATGGGTTAATGGAAATGCATCCTGTCAAAACCAGATTCTGAAGACTCTTGTAGAAGAAATTATGTTTTTAAAGTCATCCTTTAACAGTTTTTCTATTTGCCACATCTACATGGAAAAGAACGAGGAAGCAGACCAGCTTTCTAAGGCTGGTCTACAGCAAGATTTGGGCGTTTGGTCAATAGTAGAAACCAGACAGGGGCAGTCATCCTCTTCACATCAGGCCCCTTTTGCTCCACCACTGTGATCGAGGCACTTCCTTTCTTTTTTGTCAGCAGTTCCGCAGGCTAAATGAAATTTTTTGTATACAGCTTTCTCTACTTTTACTGTTATCCTTATCATGAGCTCTTCAAACAGTAAAACAAAACTTTTTGTACAGCTTTCAGATGTTTTATCACAGTCACTTTTTTAATCTTGTAAGGGGTTGTTTTCCTTCTCTGAAGGAGACCCCGGAGTATGCATTATATGGTTTGTATTTAAGCCTCCTGTAGGGAGGAAGACTACTCGTGTTTTTATCAGCAGTTTCAGGACAGAACATATCCTTCACAATCAGTCAAAAAAGGACTGAGAATTATGTTTGGTTTTTACTTTTAAGAAGTACAAAACAGCACACATGGGAGCCATCAGGCCTGCAAAAGATATCATCAGAATGTAAACTTTTTATATGCTTAATAAAAAGTTTTTCTTTTTTCCTCGGAAAAAAAAAATAAATTAAATTAAAGAAAAAAATTATTGTTATTGACATTAAATAATATAAATAGTTTCTATACATATACATATACATAGACATATTTCAGAGTTATCATTGCTTAATTAAATGTTACTCAAATTTGATTTGTAATTCTATCTTTTGAAAAAATCAATCCAGATACTTTAAAGAGAGAGGTGAGTTAGTAATTTTTATATAATGACAATTTGCAATAAAAAAAAGATAACTTCTATCTTAATAGAAATTATAAAATAGTAAATTAGTTGCAAATTATATATATACAAAAAAACTATAATTTCTATATTGGAAAAAATTATAAACTCTCAAATTTCAATGTTAAATGGATAATTAGTTAGTAATTTCTTATAACTGTAAATTACAATAAATAAAAAAATATAACTTCTATCTTAACAAAAATTATAAAATACTAAATTAGTTGCAAACTGATAACTCTTATATAAAGAAACAAAAAACAATAACTTCTATATTGGAAAAAATTATAAACTGACAAAGTAAGTGTTAATTGGATAACTCCTATAAAAAAATTAGAAAAAAGATAAATTTAGTATTAGAAATATTATAAAAATTATAAATGGCAAACTTTAGTTGCCAATCCATAACTATGCAAAATAAATAGAAAAAAAGGGAATTGATCTATAACATTTCAAACAGGAGAAATTAACAATGGAAATAAGTAAACAAAAATATACTTATTAGGAAAAGATTCAATGATTTTTCATATAATGATGGTACATTTAAAAATAAAATTAAGTATTTGTAAAATGTAAGATGTATAATGTCGAATTTTTCCCGTATTGAATTTTATAGAGTCGAATTTTTTCCATATCGAATCGAATTCGAATTCGAATTTGGTAACCATGTAGAAAACTAAGCCCCATCCGAAATAATCGGCTGAATGGATATTTATGGACTAGTGCAGTTGGGAAGGCTTAATACGATTGGATGTCTAGGAAATCCCAGATGTTGAAATCACACCGATCAAACTCCCTGGCAACTTGTCATGTGAGCTTCAGCTGAGGGCCATAGACGAGATCCGATTGGAAGTATTCCTCCACATTTGTATCGGTCCACTTGGGCAGAGGTTTGTCTAAGAGAAGGGTCCTCTGGTTGGCTTCTTCGATCAATAACGTAGATTTATCTCTCTACACTCACCACCATGTTCTCGACATCGATTTTCCACTGAAGCTGTTGGAAGAATCACCGCACCTCTATAGAATCCATAATTTCCACCGTGGGGATCCTAGTTATTGGCTTGTAATGTTTACCAACACCTGCGGGTTTTGGTGTAACGGCAAACCTCCACATGGTATCAGAGCTTGGACCCAGGTTCGATTCCCCCAAGTTGCGTTTGAGGGGGGGTGTTGGAAGAATCACCGCACCTCTATAGAATCCGTAATTTCCACCCTGGGGATCCTAGTTACAGGCTTGTAATGTTTACCAACACCTGCGGATTTTGGTGTAACGGCAAACCTCCACAGAAGCCAACCTTCTCCACATCGGGCCACCGATCGACCTTCAAAACGCAAGCTGATCAATGATCCATTTGACTCAGCTCTGAAAGATTGATTCTCAGGAAGCCACACCACGCAGATCCACAATCCCCACGGCAGATAGGCATACCAATCACAATTTTGCAGCAACGTGCAATTTTGAGGTTGGACCCACACTTCTGGGCAGCGCTGACAAGAATCTGTGAGAGGAAAGGGTGATCAACGCGTGAATGAATCTCAAACCTGCGCTGACCCCTGACTAAATCTTGGTTTCCCAACGCGTAAACAATGGATCGGGTCCACGTTGTTCCAGTTTCACCTCACGAAAAAAGAAATTATTCCTGCGTTTTTCTTCTACAATCTGCCTCTTTGACAGACCTCCTTCGTACCAGCCACCCAGGGCAACAATTATGCCACCTAGGTACTCACACAGCCACCCAAGCTCACCAGCGCTGATACCATGTTAAAAAATGGAAGAAATAAAAATATCTTTTGAAACATAGCAGCTCACAGGTGGGCAAGGTACACCTAGAGACTGCTTCACGGAGAATGCTCTACCTTGATCATTATTCAACAAGAATATACAAGTTTACATGCCTATAGAAGAGTTAGAACTAACACCTAGAAAGTAGGAAATAATTCCTAAACTAGGACACACACAACTAATGAACAAACTCTCTCCAATAATGCATATTGCTCTATTAATTTCAACATATGAAGCCCTGCAACGACGATCATAATAATCTGAACCAACATATGTTATTATCCCTACTACAAACAATATATATTGTGTTCAATTTTTCTTTGATCTACTATTAATTTCCCTTTGACTTGAATTTTTATTTATTTATTCAAAGTTGAACATTATGAAATGAAATTTATTATTTTTAAATAAAATTTAAATTCATTTATCTCAAATATTGTTGGATGAAATGTTTCATCTCTTATTATGTAATGATGACAAACATTAACTTCAATGTACTGCATCACCAAAAACTGACTTAAATATACTAAGTCATTAATTACTAATTTGCAGTTTAATTAATTACTATGTACAGTTGTGTATTTAAATATTTGAGAGTAGGCAAAGCTACCTTTTGTATTTAGTTAATATGAGAGTAAATGATTCTACGGTTTTATTATGTGATGTTACACCTTCCTTCTCTCTTCTGTTACGTATGCCTGTCATTGCAGGGACGTTGGACGAAATATGGAGGAAGTATGAAATGTGATCTGGAAAAATGATGACACACGACTTGGACAACGTTGGAGTAGCTGCATATTGTATGCACAAAATATTATATCATTCCTAAATTTAATTTAATCCAACTCCTATTTAACTGAAAAAATGTTTTTCTTTTCGCATTAATAAATCGATTAATATTAGAAGAAACTTCACATTAAACTAAAAGCTTCCAAATTTTATTAAAAAGGGTTATTCTGAGGTTACCAAATTTCTATCAAATTTATTTTATTAAAAAATGTTATTCAAATTTTTATTGGGTTTAGCTTCTATATGCCAAAACTATGAACAAAATTATAAGCAAAACCATTCGCCCACTGGAATTTACATCTATGGCATGTAGTTCATCTTAGTACTGAAATGTTCGATTTTTTTTTTTTAATCACATGACATTGTGTTCAATTTCATTCAAATAAATGGATTGTTTGGAGATAATGCAGTAAATCGATCTTTGGGTTCAGACTTCGAAGTTTGCCGAAAAGTTTTTCCATAAATAATACTCTCTTTATCATGGTGTAAATTAAATTTTTGGATAATTAAGAAATCTTTAGAAAGAACATGTCACCGCGGTAAGAATATATTAACTTTATACATTGGCTTCACGGGTGTTAAATTTCTTTTCCTTGGTTTCTAGATTAGATTTTAAAGAGTGTAAAGTCTAATTTTATTTTTGTTTTTTCATTTAAATTGAAAAATATGTTTGATCAAGGGATTTTGTGCGGTGGGTTTTTTAAGTATAAATTTGTTTATTCACAACAAAGATATGGTTATTTTTATGAGATTAGAAGAGGGAGATAGGAACTAAAAAGTTGTTGGTAGACTAATGCATTAGATATAGTTGAAATTGGACATAGTTTTTCAAAGTAACATAACGTGTGTGCATCAGATTTTGGGGTTGAATTTGTAATTTTTTCTAATTTAATTATGAGATAATAATTTTTTTATATTTTAATGCAAAAAATATGATAATATTTTATTGAATGACTTTCGTTCTTATATATATTTTCACTTTAATTTAGTAATATGAATATAATTCTTAGTGAAAATTTCAAAAACTTTTTAGAAGTCTCATTAAATTTGAAAACCTTAAAAGGTCCATACAAATTTAACAAATCAAATTTATTATTCCAACAATTAATAAATCAAATTTACTATTCCAACAAAACTGATTAAAAAATATATTAAAAAAATATAAAAAATTTAACAATCTTAAACTAACTTATCACATTCAAATTTAATTTTAATTTTAAAAAATATTCTAAATTAAAATTATAGTTTTATTATACCTATTGTTGGCAAGATATACATATTCAATTTTCCATTGACTTGCTATTAGTTTCCCTTTCACTAAAAAAAATTAAGTTTTGTCCAAAGTTTAACATTATGAAATGAAATTCAAATTCATTTATCTCAAATATTATTGGTTGAAATGTTTTACATCTTATTGTGTAATGATGGTAGATTCAATTTTCCATTGACTTGTTATTAGTTTCCCTTTGACTTAAAAAAATTAAGTTTTGTCCAAAGTTTAGCATTATGAAATGAAATTTAAATTCATTTATCTCAAATATTATTGGTTGAAATGTTTCACATCTTATTGTGTAATGATGGTAGAAACCGATTTCAGTGTACTGCATCATTAATTACTAATTTACCATCCATAGTATTTTTATTATTTATTAAAAGATGGACTAATTAGAATTTATTCTTGACGTGTGAAGACGATTGTCATGTCACCTATGCCACCTATGTATTATTGTACCTAGTAATCTCATGATTCTGATTCTCTAAGATATTTTATTATACACTTTACAATAGGTGGTTGCCATGCCACCTATGTATCAGTGTACCTAGTAATGTCATGATTCTGATTCTCTAAGATTTTTTTATTATATGCTTTACAGTAGACGATTCTCATGCCACTTATGTATTATTGTACCTAGTAATCTCATGACTTTGATTCTCTAAGATTTTTTTATTACACTCTTTACAATAGAGTGCTTAGAAATTTGGTATGTGCTTATGTACAAAAATATTCTCTAAGAAATAATTAAACATTAACAATGATGCATGTGAGTAGAGAGTTGAGGCACTCATGGGTGAGAGTGGACCATTAGTCAAGGTAAAAGTCATTGGCAAATAAAGAATTATGAAAGAAATATATATTTTTTATTAATATATTAAATTTTTTAATTCATCAAGTTGTTTATATATATGAAAAAATGATGAGTGCCTTGGACAATAATCACAAACCCAAAATTAGAAAACTTAAAGGTATAATAAAGGTCACAAGTAAACCATGTGTAAAAATTAGCATAGATAGAAATGAGCAATACCTTTAAGATTCATTTATCAACTACATTTATTTGAAATACTTGATCTATGTGGGCCATAGCAATATAAAGTCATAAGATAATAATAAACAAAGCATATTAACGTATTCCAACTTTGAACAAACTTTATTTGTGTTAGGTAATTTAAATTTTATTGAAAAAAACGCAATTTTTAATTAAAAAAATTTCATAAAATGGGGTATATTTATAAAGGGAAAATAATTAACAATTTGTCATCAAAATATTTAAAATTTAGAAATTGCATAACTACATTCATTAAAAAAGAGTTCAAACTGAATGTAAAATTCTTTAACTTTATGAGCAAAAGCTTTACATAGTGGATAAATATTGTTCCTTTAATAAGTCAAATTAATATCTCCATGAAGGGTGTAATTTGATAGTGAAATTGTGTTCATAACTTATTTTGGTCATCAAATAAGTTTTTTTTTTTTTTATACTTGTGAAGGGTGCTTTTTAAAATTATAAAATAATCCTCCTATATATTTATTTCTAATCTTTAAAAATATAAGACACCATTGTAGATTTTGACTGGGTATATTTAATTATATCTTTTTTTTCTAATTTTTTGTTTTCCAATTTTACTTTTTTTTCTTCTAATTTTATTTTTCAACATGCACTTACATAGACTTCTATTTACCAAATCTTTATAGTTTTTTATTTTAATTTTGCTAAATTTTTATTTTATTTTAATTTAACTTTAGACAGCAAATACTCGCTATTATATAACTGGTTATAATACAAAATTTTGAGAATAACCCATTCAAACTAGTGACAAGAGATTTGGGTGCGTAACATATTACAATGAGAAAATGTTGAGTAAGTTTAACATTATTAGCCAATGATGAGAGAATCCGAGACGCAAACCCCTTTATGGTATGGGAAAGCGGAGTCTAGTAAAAGATTCCTTATGTCACACTCACTACAAAGTTTATCGTGATGCGTGGCATGGGAGTCAGACTGAGCTTCTGCAGGTGAGATTGGTCATTGCTATGGAGTGAGAGAGTCCCACCAGAATAACCATCTAAATAACCATCTAAATGGGTAGTCAACTATAGTATGCAAGTTTTATAAATGCCTATTAATTAATTTAATAAATAATTTCTATCGCTCCCACGTGTGGCAGATTTCGCTTGAAAAAAACACTCAATTTTGGTCCCACGGTCAAAAGATTTAGACTTTTGTGTTTGTAGGTAGTTTTTCTAATGCTTATATCTTAAAAACAATATTTAACCTTCGGAAAAGGTTTTTATTTATTTTTTATTATTTTATGATAATTGGTAACAAAGATGATGATGATCATCGTCCACTAAGATCAAATTGGTCTATTGGATCTATAATTTTCTTAGTTTTTAATTGTCTAGCTCCTCATCTTTCTTGGCGAGATTGATGCTGTAGCTTTCTTATTTTTTCTATAGTCTTCCAACTCCCTGTATCTTGCATCTCCTTCATCTCTTCTGGTTCTTGGGACATTGATGTCTTAGCTTCACGTGTTCATCCTCTTGAAGATAGATGGAGAAGAAATTTGATCTAAGAAATCTGTTTTACTGTTAAATAAAAATTTATTTTGTGCGGCATCCGAATCCTCATAACTTTTAAAATTAAAACATATAATCTAACTTTCCTATGAAATTAAATACATAAATTATTAAATTAAAACAAAATATACTTGATTGCCCAGGAGATAGGTGTTGAGTAAATAATTGCGGGTTAATTGAACCTGTTTCTCCATTTATAATTACCGTCTTCCTCTTTAAGCTCCCCTTTTCTTGCGTACACTTCCCTCGTTATAAAGATCTCAGAATGGCCTGCCCATTATAAGTTATTTTGCTCAGCAATGTTTTGGAATCTTGTGTGTCCCTGTTATCCACGGTGCTCTACATTCTCTGTTAGCTTGGATCATACTCTTACGAGAGAGATCAATCGATTCGGTCAAATTATATTATAAACGTTTAATTTATTATTGTTAAAATAAATTATAAAGAAAAAAGTTAATTTATATTTTCTAGGTTTATTCCCTTTATATTAAAAGTTTAAAATATTTTCATCCATTATATATAGTATTTTCGTTTCACCACTTTATTGCTGCATCTTGTATTTTCGTTTCACCACTTTATTAGTGGATCATGTGTGACGGACGGCCTCTCAATCAAAAGATTTTATTTAAATGTTGAATTTAAGGAATCACTTTTTATATGATTGGTAACCGATAATGCCTAGAATTTATATTTTAGAATTAATAATATAATATTTTTATATAGCCCATTTATCTCAATTGACTTAATAAAAATATAATCAATGAATTCTTTTCATTTTATTTTCATGGTATATTATAATTGTTATTTTACTGTGTATAAATACTTTATTGTTTTTATGAGGGTTTGAGGGTGGTGATGAGAGTGATATTATGAGGGTGAAGTGGTAGTGATATTATGCGAAACATCATGTATTTGCAAATAAAAAATTAATAATAATACATAAGATATAAATTTAAAATTGAAACAAATACAGAAACAAATATTTTTTTATAAATTTAAGAACCACAACAATATAATATCATAAATTTAAATATATATATATATATATATATATATATATATTAAAATAAACATTTTTAGTTAAGTTTTAGAACCAAATAAATATAATATCATAGCCATTATTTTTTTATTAGTTAATTCTAAGGGTGAATATAATTACCAAAGCCAATCTTAAGTTTTATTCTAGGAGAATACTTCTCCTTTACATTTCGGTTTTTTTCATTTATTGATCTTTTAAAAAAATAATTCACATTGGATTTGACTAATATCATGGGGCAACGTGGCTAATTTATTCATAGTCTTCAGATTTTTTATCACTCATTTGCAACCTCACTCTCATGGTAGATTAGTAATATATCATAAAACCATGGCAATGACCTCAAAGTGACATGAGTACCAAAGGGTTGTTCACTACACCTTGTGAGAGTTTATTGAAACCATTGAAGCCAAGTGGAGTCTTCCATAATGATATTGGAGAAACACCACAAATGAAAGATCGTCACATGGTTCTACATGGATCATCCCCAATATGATGTTTAAACTTAGGTATTTTTGTTGTAAACTTGGTAAATATGTTTGGTCATGGAGGATATGATCAATGGAATGTGAAAGATCTAGAAGTTCAAACTAGCTATTAAAGGCATGTTTAATTTCTAACCACATTTTCAAAAGTGTCAACAAAAGAAGTGTGATTGACAATAAGTGAACATGTGGTGAAAAGGTGGTTTTCAAGTGTGTTTATGATGGCAAGAAATTATGGTTTTGGTAACGAGTTTTCTTAGTTAAAGAAACAAGTAGATACCTAAGACATGTTAATGAAGCATAAGTAAATTGATAACATGTAACGAGGTCTTCCAAATATCTCAACTGACGATGATATAATCCACAAAATAAATCAAGGCATGTTGTGAGTGGATAGCTATACTTAAAATACCAAGATAATGAAATCCAATGAGGCAACAATTATCATTAACATTCACTATGACAATCCCACATCAGCCTTTTGGTGAAAAACCTATAATTTTGTCACTAGATAAACTCTTCACAGATAATGGATATGTGGTTCTCAATGCCAATAGTGAAAAGGAAACACACAATTTTGAAATTTCTAGGAGGCTCTATAAATCTACCAACCCTAATTTAAGCATTAATGTTCAAGAAAGTGTACATCCCTTGTGCTAGAAAACACATATACTAAAATGGATTTTCAAGTTCCATAGGAAAACAACCATGTTTCAATAACAAATAACCATGGAGTATTATTTGGTTGAGTAACTCCACAATTCTAATCTAAATTATAAATACTTTAATACTTAGAGGGGGATTTTAGTAATATATATTAACAATTGATTGATTTTTAAATGTCTTGCCTTAGTGGTATGAACGTAGGCTATTATTATTTATGAAGAGTTGAAGGAGGTATTTCACTTTCCCAATCATTTCTAAATCATCTAAATCACTAAGAGCACAATGGGAAGATACTACTTCAATATATGAAAGTATTTAGATCCTTTCATGTGTGTATAAGTTTTGAGAACAATTCGAAATCACAACCTAGAAAAATAAAATACCAAACAAAATTGTGGAAAAATAAATAATTGAAAGTTAAAAATACCAAAAATGAATTATCATTATGTAGGTAAATTCCTTAACTTTAATAATTAAGCATGGACAACAACAATAAATTTAATAAATTCTTGGAAATTTAAAATTCTAACACTGAGTTCTTGGCAAAGTAAAATACTATTAGAAATGTGAATTTGATAGCAATTATGACCTGGAAGTAATGCTTCCATGTGTGTTACATATGTATTACAGGTTGTTAATTGTTGTGAGTTTCTAATTTAGATATTTTTATTAAATTGGATCCACTTTTATTGGATCTAATCGGTGATCTATTCCTATATATGTAACCATTGTTTGATCAATAAAATATAGTGTGCAATTTGTGTTTGGTGTGTAACTATGTTTTCTCTCTCATTTTCTAAGTTGGTATCAGAGTTGGCTCAATCTTGACTCTCTCTCTCTCTCTCGAGAGGGGTTTTGATCATGCCAATTCTTCAAGTTTAAATCCTTTTATGTAAGATAGGGTAGGATTGTGTATTTTTCATTTGTTAGATTTTTGAGTGCGTGTGCATTATTCTGTGGTTGAATTGAAAACGGAATTGTTGTATTATTGTGACATGCTATGGATAACGTGAAGTTGTTTCCAGTGAAGAATCTGTGCATGGAACAGTTGAGCACATTTCTTTTGTTGTTGTGAGTTTTAAGCATATCATATTTGACAGCCAAAGAGAAGTAGGGCTAATCGGGTTGATTATTTTGTAGTTTTGATATCTTGTATATGGTTGGGATCTGTGTATCTCTTGTAGTGTTGGAATCTGTGTATATCTATTCATTTGAGTATGTATATGAAGCTGTATGAAATCCTTAGTGTCAAGTGTCACAAATCTGATTTAATATAGATAATGATCTAATTTAATAAAACTATGTGATGTGGGTTACAATTTTCTTATACTGTAGTATGATATTATTATTATTGAAATGTGAAAAGGTAAAATGAAGAATCATTCAATGAAAAAAGTAGCATACTTTAAGTTAGTGGTTCTTGACGTTCTTCGGTGTCGAGAGAACACATCACTAATTTGGTTATGTTTATACTTTGGTATATGCTAGTGATATGGTTATTCTTTGGTGGTTCGAGATTAACAATTAGATGTTACCTTTGTGTGTATATAAGTTTATGTATGTGAAAAAAAGTTGAAGTGGTGTGATTGACTTTTGAATACACTTAGTATCTAGATTGCTTACTTATATAACTGGAAGTATGTATTTTGATGCATATTACTAGGATGAAAGTATGTCCATAGAGTGATTTTGTATTAAGACTATTTCTCAAGGTAGTCAAGAATCGTTGGTCTTACAAAGACACCAATTATGGTTAGAAGTAGTTGCATCTTAAGTAGATCCAGTGGTAAGCTCGAAGTCATGGTGGAGAAAGAACCTAGTCTGTGAGGCTCCCGAGTGGGTAAAAGTGCTAATGAAGACCAGCTAGACAAATATCAATATTGTTACTGTAATTTGTGATTTTGATATTTGACATATAAGCATTAAGATATAGACTTGGAAGTATTAATGATTCCATGTGTGTTACATGTGTATTACAAGTTATTAGTTGTTGTGAGTTTCTAGGTTAGCTATTTTAATGAGATCCAATATTACTTGATCTAGTGAGTGATCGACTCCTATATATGTAACCATTATTTGATCAATAAAATATAGTGTAGTGTGAAATTTGTGTTTGGTGTGTAATTATGTTTGTTCTCTCCTTTTCTAAGTTTATGTGGGTTATAAAAGCTAGTGAAAAAATTGTATTGGGATAAAATTACTCATTGGTATGATTGAATTATAGAAGTATTGAAGGGAATATTGTGTGATCTATGAAGAAACACAATAAGTCATTGCATGATTTCTTGTAAATGCTAAAAAAAGTTTAAATAATACATAAATTAAATTAAATAGGGTCTCGTAATGGCATGTTGGGATTCAATGGCTATTTAAACTGAGTAAGAAAATAATATAAAATGAAGAGAATGTTTTAAACAATTAAGTGAGGAGACATGGTCTCAAGTCCTCATTGTATTCTCCATTATGTTGTGTGCTTTTTCATGTATGTGTGCACCACAAACTTATATCTCAACTAACTATAAAAATGGAAAAAGACAAATATGTGAGTGAACAACACAACAATGCAATCAAACCTACCACTAAGCATATATATCGAATAAACATCCATTTAATATAGAAATTTAAATGAATACAATGACATTTTGGTTGGTATGAATACAATGACATTTTGGTTGGTTGGGTGGGGGCAAGAGGAGGAGAGGGTAAAGAGTTGTTTATATTAATTCAATGGAAGTACAATATAAAATAAACTAGATCATTGTATGAATGATTCAAAATGTGACCCCCAATTGTTGTCATGTGAAAGTTCTTTAATTCATCAACTAAAATTATTTTTGCTTATTGCACCTTCCAGGCTCAAGCACCCCTTTCTTCACTATCCAATGCTTTGGGTGATCCATCCTGCCAATGTACAAGGAGAGTACCAACTTACTAATAGACATTGAGTAGGAGATGTAACTTGTGAGAATGCCAATGTGTAACGAGAGCACCAACTTACTACCAAACATCTATTAGTAACATGTAACTTGTGAGAATCATCACGTTCTAGTCTCCTAATAATCTCCTAATAATGACCTTCTTCTTAGACTTTCTAGTATCAACAACCATCTTCTTTCCTTCGTAAACATGTCCATCATCTCACATTATTATATACATATAATTTCCAAAAAAAAATAATAATTTCAATAATTTTTATAATCATAGACATAAATCTTCCATATATCATTGACAACGTTACTCAAAATAATCTCAAAATTCTAAACATGGCTACCTAAATAAGCATTTTATAATACAGTTAAAAAATTACTCTACTAAACCAACTTACAAAAAATTATTTTAAATCATAAAAACATAACGATTAAACAAATTTAATTCCTTTTAAATCTTTATAAATCACCGAATCCCCAATGATAAAATAAAATCACAATAATATATTAATCACGTATATTATTACTTCTCTACCTATATTGTAATTCCCCAAAACAATTCACGTCTTTGGCTAAACGTGCCCTAAAATGGACATGGAGTCAACAATCAACCCTCACGTGGATGGATTGAAAAAAAGGTCCAACAAGAACGTCCAAATTGATCAATCAAGTAGCAGAGGAGGAACGTCCAAATTGATCAATCAAGTAGCAGAGGAGGTTTAGTTTAAAAAAACTAAACCATGAATTAGTCCTAAACACACGTGTCATCTTGACTTGCCGTATTCCTTGTAGCCGCCTAAGACGACGAAGTCAAACTAACCTCCTAATCTCCTCTCTAATGAACTCTTCTACTCTCTATATATACACACAGCTCTTCATCTGTGTGTAAAAGTATATACAGCTCTTCATCTGTGTGTAAAATACATACAAAGTATACGAGGAATAGGATACATAGAATATAGAAAAGAACAGGATGGGTAATGTGCTGCTGCGACGGGGAACCAGTCGTCGGATAAAGATCATGAAAGCCGACGGATCGGTGATGAAGCTTCGGAGTCCTGTTTCTGTGAAGGAAATACTCATCGATTATCCAAATCATGAGATATTTGAGGCACCCGCTGGTCCTCCACTTGGGATAGGCAGTTTCCCTCGACCTCTTCCAGAAAGGGCAGAGCTTCGAGCTGCTCATATCTATTATCTCCTCCCTCTCTTACTCCCAGAGGATGAACTCATCGATTACAACAACAATATAATGAATCGAGGGCAGTTTGCAAGAGCTTCTTCTTATCATAGCATTCCAGGCACTACTTCCAGTTTGCGGCCAAAGTCTCGTGCGGACAGCGGCACAGATTCAATAAAACAACAAGGAGGAGGAGATGATGATGTGGTTAATAAGATTAACAGAGGCGGCGTCAGGATCGTTTCTTCTTCCAAATCCACAGACGGATCGACGGTGCGTGTGAAGGTTCGAGTTAGAAAAGAAGAGCTCGCTTCTCTTCTTTCAGCCAATAATGTGAACATGGTGATAGAAAATGTATTGGTGCGTCCTTTAATCCAACATGTGACAAAGCAATCGGCGTTGTCGCGATGGAAGCCCAGTCTGGATACCATCTCCGAACCCCAAAGTCCGCTTGGAGATTTATAAACATCTTGAGAGGAGCCGGAGCACTGAGATAGTGTGCAGCATAACTTGTATATACTTACTGAGTATCCTATTGCGGAAATTCTTACTGGATTTGCTTGTATTTAGCTGTGAAGATGAAGTTCAATGTTGTAAAGATTATTTCCATACTGCATACATCTGAAAGACCAACAGTGTCGGTTGTGGCAGACAATTGGAAATAGTGGCTCTTTGACACAAGTCAAAGTTACGTTCGCTGTAGTAGTAGTTTATGAAGGAATGAAATTTGTGTTTCGTAAATTGTTCGGGAGTATCTTACACGTTTGATTTTGTTAAACTTTTATGCTATTTTCATTTTTCTGGTTTGTCATGGTTTATGAGCATTAAATTTTATATTATTTCAACTGTTTTGATTTTTTAAGTTAAATATAAAAATTTATTAAAATTGTAATTTTAAATTATTAGAAATAATAATCTTAATTAAAAATAAATTTAATTCGTTGCTGCCGACGAAGACATTCTTAGGTTTTTATGTTCGATTATGTTGGAAAGCATATCGCTAAAATCCATGGTGAAAACAAAAGGTGATGGCCTACATTCCCACGCCCCAAGTGGGTTATTGAGAGTAGTTTTTAATACAATGTTTCCATGACTCATTAAGAATTGATAAATTTTGTTACAGGTTTATCTATAGTAGTAAGCGTGTTTTTTTGTTTTTCATAGATCTAGTTTGCATTAGTGAGAGTGTTTCTGATATAAAGTATATTGAATTGCAAGTTAAAAGTTGTTATGAATATTACAACGTGAATAAGATGGGATTATTTTTTTTTGTATGTTTTCTATCATTTCATAGATCTTGTTTGCATGAGTGAGAGTGTTTTTTATATCAAGTATATTGAATTGCAAGTTAAAGGTTGTTATGAATATTACAACGTGAATAAGATGGGAATCAACCGAGTTTTTGTTGTTATTAGTGTGATTATAATTTAGAGTTGTTTTTATTTTGATAAATTGTTTTATTAGAATAATTATTTATAGAAGAAGAAATAATAATTATTTGGATGAGTTAACCTATTACTCATGATAATTTTATTATTACATCTACAAATTGAATGAATGGTGTACACTGTTAGAATCTTGGATATATTTTGTGGATAATAGAGAAGTGTGGAGACCAATGCATCAATGTTGTTGTGTCAGATCTATTAGAGCGAAGTTATTTTTTCGAAGAATAATAATATATGTTCAAAGTTGTGTTCAACGTAGTGACAAGAGCGATGGTTGGGTAACATATTACAATAAAACGATGTTTTACATTATTGTGCAATGGTGAGAGAATCCGAGTCACAAACTCCTTTATGGGAAAGCGGACTCTACTAAATGATTCCTTATCTCATTCACTACAAAGTTGATAGTGATGCGTGACAATGGACTCAAATTGATCTTCAATTTTGGAGGTTCATCTCAACGCACGTGAGATTAGTCATGGGTGGGTATGGAGTGAGAGAGTTGGTTACGCACGTGAGCTTAGTATGGGTATGGAGTGAGAGAGTTTGTTCACGCACGTGAGGTTAGTATGGGTATGGAGTGAGAGAGTCCAACAAGAATAACCATCCAAATGGGCAGTCAACTCTAGTATGCGAGTTTTATTTGAAATATATATTTTTAAGAAATATTTTAATAAAAAATCTGCTAATGGGCAGTCAACTCTAGTATGCGAGTTTTATTTGAAATATATATTTTTAAGAAATATTTTAATAAAAAATCTGCTATCACTCCCATGTGTAGCAGCTTTCCTTTCCCAGAAAAATTATGTTTTAGGCTTATGGTCAAAATATTTGAACTTTATGTGTTTGTAGGTAGCTTTTCTAGTGTTTTATCCCTTTAAAAAATGAATAATTTAACATTACGTTTTGATTCGAAACAATAATTTAACGCAGCGAAAATGGTATATTTATTTATTTTTTACCATTTCATGATAAGTGGTGAGAAAGAGAGAAAAAAATGCGGTTTAATTAATTAATTTTGGTTTTAATTAAAAATAACAAATATTTATTAAATTTGTAAAAATAAGTTATATATTTTTGTATAATTTAAATATTCCTATAATGAAAATATATAATATAATTTTTTATGAAAAAAATATTATTACCAAAATAAACTATAAAATATTGCTGGTTGGACTTGATTGCTAAGGATAGATGTTGTAGCACATAATTGAGCCTTTGTCCATTTATAGGCATCGTCTTCCTCTTAAAGCTCTCCTCTTTCTTCCCTACTCAGAATGGCGTACCCATTAGGTTATTTTAATGCAATGTTTTGGCATCTTGAGTCCTCGTTATCCACGGCACTATACATTCTTTGTGGTTTGGTTAAATTATAATATAAATACATTCTTTGTGGTTTGGTTAAATTATAATATAAATGCTTAGTTTATTATTGTTATAAAGTAAAAAAAATATTTATCAAAACAGTTTAAGCATGTTCATTATATTTTTATGTAGTTCTTTCTATATTAAAAGTTTTAAATATTTTCATTTTTATAAAAATATCCAATATATACTATTTTCGTTTTTGTTATACGTCTTCATTATGTGCAATTAATTAAAGAGTAAGCTTCACTAATCATTTTGTATGATTAGGTAAAAATAATGAGTATAATATATGTTTCAGAATACAATAATTATATATAGATTATTTATCTTAATTGATTAACCAAAAATATATTTAATAAAACTTTTTCATCTTATTTTTATGATATAAACACATTATTACATTTAATTTATTTACAATTAAAAATTCAATATTAATATAAGATGTAAAAAATTAAATTTGAAAAAAATAATTTTTTATAAATTTTAGAACCACATAAATATAAATATAGTATCATAACCATTTAATTGGTATTTAATATTTCACATTTTTTTTTTATTATTTATGTACAAATCAAAAAATAATATTAATAATTAAAAAAAAATACAAGATATAACATTAAAATTAAAACATTTTTTTAATAAGTTTTATAACCAAATAAAATAATATTATAGTCATTATTTTCTGATTAACTAGTTCCAAATGTGAATATAATTATCAAATTCAATCTCTTAAAGAGAATACATCTCTTTTACCATTTTACCATTTGTTTCTTTTCATATATTGACTTTAAAAAAAATAGTTCCTATTAACTTTTTCTAATATGATGAGGTTACATTACTAATTTATTCATAGTTTTCAAAAAAAGTATCACTCATTTGCAACCTCATTGTCATGGTAGATTAGTAATTTATCATAAATTCATGGCATTAGCCTCAAATTGGGAAAAAGAAAGAATTGGAAATTAAAAATACCTAAAATGAATTATATTTATTTAAGTAAATTCCTCAACTTTAATAATTAAGCATGAAAAAAACAATAAAGTCAACTAAATTTTTGGAAAATTAACATTTTAACACAGACTCACTCCCCTGGAAAGTAAGATACTAGTAGAAAGGTGAATTTGATAATGATTATATGGATTGTAAAATTTATTAAAACAATGGTATTGTAAATTACATATCGGTATGACTGAATTGGACATATGTTGAAGGGAATATTATGTGATCTATAAAGAAACCTAAGAAATAATTACATGATTTTTTGTAAATGTTAAAACATTTTAAATAAATAAATAAATGAAATGAAATAGGGTCTCATAATGATATATTGAGATTCCATGACTATTTAAACTAAGCAAAAATTAATATAAAATTAAGAGAATGTCTTAAACAACTAAGTGAAGCCATATGTCCTCAAGTCCTCATTGTGTTCTCCATTTTGTTGTGTGTTTTTTCATGTATCTCTGCACCATAAACTTATATCTCAACAAACTTTAGAAATGAAGAAAGACAAATATGTGAGCAAATAACACAACAATGTAATCAAATCTAGAACTAATATCATATATTAGCTAAACATCCATTTAATATAAAAAAATTAATAAATATAATAACATTTTGGTTAGATAGGGGTGGCAAGGTGGTGGGGGTAAAGAGCTCTTCATAATAATCCAATGGAAGGACAATATAAATAAACTAATGTCCACATATGAACATTTCAAAATGTGATCCACAATCCTCGCTATGTGACAGTTCTTTGATTCTTCCAATACACTGTGACTTCTCTACAACACCTTCCAAGCTCAAGCATCTCTTAGTGTCTTAATAATGAATTTTTTCATAGATTTTCTAGTGTTAACAACCATCTTCTTTCCTTCGTTGACATGTCCATGATGTCACCTTATCATATACATACAATTTCCGTGAGATATAATAATTTCAATTAAAAACAAATCTTTTTATACTTGTTTCATATAAAAATAAAATTTCTAAGTATGCTTTTCTTTTCAAAATGCTTAGTTCTTATAAATGATAATACTTGGTTTTTATTACAGATCCACGCTCATTTCCCATTCTATATACTATCTAAACTTTCAATAAAACAAACAAATATAAATAATTATACATATAATTCTTTCATATATCTTGACAACCTTCCCTAACATAATCTCAAAACTATTTCATATTACTACAATTAAACATTTACTCCAATAAAAAAACTTACCACATTTTATTTTAAATTACAAAAACATTACCATTTGTTAGAGATAATGGAGAGTATCCTAGAATAGTGAGAGTTGGTTCACGAGACCTCAGGATAGGAATTACTTTCTATTTCTTAGGGTATGGTTCTAACTTCCCTAAATCTATGATTACTATATAATGTGTGATGTACATGGAAAATGTAGAGTGTTCTACATAGCCAGACTTTCCTGGTTCAGACTCTCTTTCATAGAGCTTACCAGTTGGTATTTTGTATTAATTCAAACATCACTTTTTAACATGGTATCAAAGTGTCAGGGCTGAGGAACTTGTATGCTGAGTGAAGGGCGCGCCTAAGACAAAATTGTTGCGTGGTTTGGAGGGCTAATCGTGCCAATCCCAATGTGACACTTACTTTCGTTTTATTTTGGACAACCGTCGCTAGATAATCTTGGATAGTCGCGACGACCTTCGCGAATCCGTCGTGCTAAATCGTGTCGACTGTGAAAACAAAAACAAAAAATAGGCTGCGTGAAGGCTGAGAGAAGGTTGCATCTTGGCGGTGGCTACCAAGAGAAGGCTGCGTGGAGGCCGAGGTCTACCGAGATAATGTTGCGACGACCCTATAGGTGGAGAGGACGTGCAAACTGCAAGGGATCAGCCAATGCTATAGGCTGTTGAAAATACCAGAAATCGGACTCGCGAAGATCAACGATTTCTATCTTTGACATAGATCTGGGGTAAATCTAACATATATATATATATATATATATATATATATATATATTTTTTACCTGTCAAATTTTTTCATCGCCAAGATGAATAATCAAATGATTGAAACATACTTGAATGAGAATAACAAGCTCGATGGCTCCAATTATGCGAATTGGAAATTCAAGATGCAGACTATGTTAGAAGTGTAGAGTGCTTAGACGATTGCAAATGGGGATGAGCAAAAGCCAGCAGTTGGATCAGCATCGATCCCAGATTGGGAGAAGCGAGAAGGTAAAGCAAGGACACTACTGAAGATGTCAATGAAAGACTGCATCATACCACATATCAGAGAGTGTAAATCAGCAAGCGAAATTTGGGGAATTTTGAAGAATTTGTATGAGATCAGGAATACAAATTGTCTTCTATTCTTGAAGAGCAAGATCTTATCCCTAAAGATGGAGGAGAATGAAACAGTTGTTGCCTTCATAGTGAGGATCAAAGATCTAAAGAATAAATTGGCAGACATTGGTGATACAGTTGCAGACAGAGATCTAGTAACCATTACCATGAATGGTGTGACCGATGACTGCCAAATGTTTTTCATTGGGATAAATGCGAGAGAAAAAATCCCAAAGTTTGAAAAACTGACAGGAATATTGTTGCAAGAAGAAGAAAGAAGATAGACTCTGAAGCCCCAGAGTGCAGATCTTGTGTTGATGGCGAAAAAGAACTTCTTCAAAGGAAAAGGAAATCCGCAACAGCGAAACGGAGGAAACTCACAAAAAAGACCAAATCAGACTCAAGGTATGGATCCGAATAGAAAAAACTCTGAACTTAAATGTTTTTATTGAGGAAAACTTGGTCATATAGCTAAGGAGTACAGGAAGAAGTAATATCATGAACAATAGCAGAAGAAGAAAAGACATCAGTTCATCTCGTGAATGAAAATCATGTGCAAAACTTCAAATTGTTTATGGCAGACTTTGATGAGAATGTTTATGCATACATCTGGCATGTAGATTCGGGAGCATCAAAACATATGGCGGGGAACAAGCAATGGTTCGAAGATTTTAAGGAAATCAACAACGGAGCACAAATCTACCTAGGTGATGATAGAAGTCATCAGATCAAAGGGTGTGGAAAAATTTCTGTCATTTTACCTAATGGTACTATAAGGCAAATTCATAATGTCATGTATGTGCCCAGTGTAACAAAGAACTTGATTTCTGTATCCATGATTACAGATCAAGATCTTAAAGTTGAATTTTTTAAATCTAACTGTTATATTAAAGATCTGTTAGATGGCATGAAGACTATTGCTACAGGAATTCGAACAAGAGGTCTATACAAATTGGATGTAAGACCAGCACTAGTTCGAGCTTTGACAACAGTGAGTTTGACTACAGAAGAGATGTGGCATTAGAGATTTGGTCATATCAACTATAATGATTTGTTGTTACTTCAGAAAAAGGAAATGGTAAGAGAACTTCCTATGTTAAAGCAAGTGCATAATTATTGTGATGCATGTACATTAGGAAAGATGCATAGAGAAGAATTCCCTATTCGAGTAGAGAAGAAACAAAGAGACATACTTGAATTAGTGCACACAGATCTTTGTGGACCCATGCAAACAAAGTCATTAGGAGGTGCACTGTATTTTTTACTGTTTATTGATGACTGCACAAAGTTTTCTTGGGTATATTTTTTGAGTAAGAAGAGTCACACATTTGAATACTTTAAGCAGTTCAGAAACATGATTGAAAAGCAAATAGGGAAGCATATAAAAATTCTCTGCTCCGATCAAGGGGGAGAATACAGGAAGGATGAGCTTATCAAGTATTGTAAAGACCATGGGATATTACAGCAATTCACAGTACCCCATACTCCTCAGCAGAATGGAGTAATGGAAAGAAAGAACAGAACATTGGTGGAATGTGCTAGGAGCATGTTGAAAGGTAAGGATCTTTCGAATGGTTTTTGCGCTGAAGCAATGAATACTGCAGTTTATTTGAAAAATAGGAGTCCTACAAAGAGTCTTGGGTCTAAAACTCTTTATGAAGCATTATATGGATTTAATCCTGCAGTAAAACATTTAAGAGTGTTTGGGTCTAAAGCATTTGCCCACATTCCAAAGGAAGACAGAAGAAAACTAGATTCAAAAGCCATCAGATGTACCTTTATAGGGTATTGTTCACAATATAAAGCTTATAGATTATTTAATCCCTCTACTCACAAGATTTTTGTTAGTAGAGATGTCATATTCCATGAGTAGGATTATGAAGAATTTGATAAGCACAATGAGGAATGGGATTTTTCATTCTTGGTGGAAGAAGGAAGGAAAATAAGGTGATGCAATAATCAAGCTGAGTCCAGCAAAGGAAACTCATAATAGGTCAAAAGCTACACCAACGCTCAGAAGATCAGGTAGGCAGACTCAATTTCCTGCTAGATACAGGGAAAATGCTTTTATAACTAGTATGATGAATGTTGTTGAACCTTCTAGTTATATGGAAGCAAATGAATGTAGTGAATGGAAAACAACTATTGAACATGAATATGAATCTAGAATCAGGAACAACACTTGGGAGCTGGTTGAACTTCCTAAAGGGAAACAAGCGATAGGTTGTAAATGGTTGTATAAACACAAGATTAATGCAGATGGAGCCATAGATAAATTAAAAGCTAGATTGGTAGCAAAGGGGTATTCACAAAAAGAAGGCATTGACTATGAAGAAACCTTTGCCCCCATAGCTAAACTAAATACCATCAGAATTTTGATTGCTTTAGCTACTAAGAAACATTGGATGATTCACCAACTAGATGTAAAGTCCGCATTTTTAAATGGAGAATTGAAAGAGGAGGTTTATTTAGGGCAACCTGAGGGGTTTGTCCAGAAAGGGAAATAACATTTAGTCCATAGATTAAAGAAAACTCTTTATGGACTAAAGCAAGCACCCAGGTCCTCGTATGAAAAGATTGATTCATTTTTTCTACAACTTGGCTACAACAGAAGTAAAAACGACCCTAATCTGTATACCATGAAAGATGAATAGGGGCACATAGTGTTGATTTCTTTGTATGTAGATGATTTAATTATTATAGGTGATGTTATTGCTCTAATCAAAGAAATCAAGCAACAAATGTCACAGGTGTTTGAAATGAAAGACCTTGGTGAATTAAGACATTGTTTGGGTCTTGAGATCTGGAGAGATTTAAGACAAACTTTTCTGTCCCAAGGTAAGTATGTCAAAGGTCTACTGGAAAGATTCAGGATGGATCAGTGTAAGGCTGCAGTAGTACCATTACAGCAGAACATTAAACTTTGGAGTGAGGATGGATCTAAAGAGGTAGATGCGACACTTTATAGACAGCTGGTTGTGAGTTTAATCTACCTAACCACTACTAGACCAGATTTGGCTTATGCAGTCAGTGTGCTAAGTCAATACATGTCTAAGCCACTTGAGAGTCATTGGAATGCAGAAAAATGTATTTTGAGGTATCTATAAGGTACTGTAGACTATGGTATTATTTATACTGATTCCTCTGATGTTAGATTGACAGGATTTACAGATTCATATTGGGTTGGAAATGTAGACGACTGCGGATCCATAACAGCCTATGCATTCAGCATTGGATCCAGGGTGATTACATGGAGCAGCAAGAAACAGAACACAGTTTCCTTGTCTTCAGCAGAAGCAGAGTATCAAGCCATGTGCGCGGCAACGTGTGAGGCAGTTTGGTTGCGGAGACTTCTCCAGGATGGCGGGGAAGAACAAAAAGATGCAACAACAATCAAATGTGATAATTAGAGTTCAATCAAACTTGCTAATAATCCGATGTTTCACAAGAACAGTAAACACATTGATACACAATTCCACTTTGTCGGGGAGAAAGTGCAATCAAAAGAAATCCATTTGTTATATTGTAATACATGTGATAATGTTGCAGACATTTTCACTAAACCTATTGGCAAAATCAAGTTTGAAATGTTTAGGGATATGTTAGGCATATTTGTGAACCCCTTCTCCATTAAGGGGGAGTGTTAGAGATAATGGAGAATATCCTAGAATAATGAGAGTTGATTCACAAGACCTCACGATAGGAATTAGTTTATATTTATTAGGGTATGGTTCTAACTTCCCTGAGTCTATGATTACTATATAATGTGTGATGTACATGGACAATGTAAAGCGTTCTGCAGAGCCAGACTCTCCTGGTTCAGACTCTCTTTCGTAGAGCTGACCAGTGAGTATTTTTTATTAATTAAAACATCACTTTTTAACATGGTATCAGAGCTTACCACTACTAGACTAGATTTGGCTTATGCAGTCAGTGTGCTAAGTCAATACATGTCCAAACCACTTGAGATTCATTGGAATACAGTGAAATATGTTTTGAGGTATCTACAAGGTATTGTAGACTATGGTATTATTTATACTGATTCCTTTGATGTTAGATTGACAGGATTTATAGATTCAGACTGGGCTGGAAATGTAGACCACTGCATATCCATAACGGGCTATGCATTCAGCATTCGATCTAGGGTGATTACATGGAGCAGCAAGAAACATAACACAGTCTCCTTGTCTTCAGCGGAAGCAGAGTATCAAGCCATGTGCGCAGCAATGTGTGAGGCAATTTTGTTGCGGAGACTTCTCCAGAATGTCGAGGAAGAACAGAAAGATGCAACAACAATCAGATGCGACAATGAGAGTTCAATCAAACTTGCTAATAATCCGATGTTTCACAAGAACACTAAACACATTGATACAGAATTCCACTTTGTGAGGGAGAAAGTGCAATCAAAAGAAATCCATATGGTATATTGTAATACATGTGATGATGTTGAGATATTTTCACTAAGCCTCTTGGCTTAGTGAAATCATTAAACAGATTTAAATCATTTCAAACACTTTTAAAAATTCCCAAATCACAAATGAAATAAAATAAAATAACTATAATATATTAATAAAATAAAATCACCATAATATATCAATCATGTATTTTTTTTACTTCTCTATCCATATTATAATTTACCATAAAAGATTGTCCGGCAGAATTGCCCAGAAAGTTATGGAAATTCCGGTCATATTTAGAGAAATAAATCCAAGTTATAGTTGTTAAACTTCAAAATTTTAGCCGTCCTAGACGTTCTCTACAAAATTTTTTGAAAATTTTTGGCCTAAATTCCAGCGATTTTTCACCGTCAGGGCAATTCCTCCACCTCGTTATACCACTCTAACCTCGTTATACCGCTCTAAAAGACAAACGAGCCGTAAAATGGAGATCGAATCAACAATCAACCCTCACGTGCATAGATTAGGAAAGTACAACGAGAACGTACAAATTGGTCAATTAAATAGCAGAGGAATGTTAGTTTAAAAAACTGGACTGTGAGTTAGTCATAAAGCCACGTGTCATCCTTACCTGCCGTAGTTCCTGTAGCCGCTAGGCAACGAAGTCAAATTAACCTACTAATGTCCTCTTGTACTCTATCTACGTATAGATACAAAGTATATATACGAGGAATATGATCCATGGAATATAGAATAATACTGCTCTCGATCTGGTAAGAGGGATAATTCGGACTGATTTCGCTGCATACTTATCCAGTGATGGAGTGTAACTGTGTACGTTACGGTTGAGCTCGGGAATCTCTTTTTCGATTTCTATTTTTGCATATTGTTAAGTTTGTCATGCGTAATGTTACAATTATTAATTTGCAATGTTTTTTTCTTTAAGATTAATATGTGATATTTGATCAAACAACGTTTGTAGTTATTACTATGTTAAGATGAAGTGTGTTTTTTTTCCCTTTTCATAAAGATGGTCTAATTTTTTTAATTATAAATAGTTTATTTTATATTTTAAAATTCGTTAAATCTCATTAAGTATGGAAAGTTTTTTTTAATTAAATATTTTAAAATGTTATATTTATTTTACGAAAAAACTAAATGTATAAAAAGGTAATTTATAAAGTATTATGTAAAATATTAAGTTTAAAGTTCAAATCTCTGAGTCAAATTAATAAAAAAAACATCTAAAAATTATTTAATATAGTATGATATGATAAGTGGCACAACTCTCATATAGTATGATATGATAAGTGGCACAACTCTCTCATGTAAGGTGCTTTTGATCCTAGCATTTTTATATTATTTTTTAGTATTCATTTCATAAGTTCAATTTGTATTAGTAGTATGTTTTTTTTGTATATTATTTCATAGATTTAGTTTGTATTAGGGAGAATTTACTTAGCTATCAAGTTTATTGGATTGCATATTCACAATAGCTATAAACTATACAATGTAAACAAGATGGAAATTAACCACACGTTTGAGTTGTTTTTATTGTGGTAATACGCTTCATTTTTAGAGTTGTTTCTATTGGGAAGAATCCCCCTATTAGAGCTGTCATTCATAAAAGAAGCAGCATAATTATTTTGATGTGTTAATCTACTATTGGTGATGCACATGTTGAATAAGGCATTAGATCTGTGTATTGAATAATGGTGTACACTACTCAAATATCGTGTCTATTTTTGTTGACAATAGTGAATTGCACTAAAAGGTTTAGAGCAAATGAAGTGACGAATGCATCATTGTTCTTGTGTCGGACCTATTGGAGCGGTGCATCATTGTTCTTGTGTCAGACCTATTGGAGCAGTGTTATTTCTGGGTAGAACAACACTTAATATATGTGCAAAAATTGTTAATTCATGAAGTAGAGAAAAAACCATTATTTACCAAGGTTGTAAATTAGTGCAGATTGTATATTATTTTGTTATGCTACAAGTTTGGTTTAAGAATAAAAACTTTTTACCATGAAGTTGAAGCCAGTCCTGAAAGTATAAGAGTAGAGTTCTACATAGTGGTTATGTAAGATCCTTGTGTAAAGGTTGTGGAGAACAAGGAGGAGAAAGAAGGATTGTAATGTTTAACAGATAATTGCATGAAGAGTAATGTAGTATCATAAATATTTTGGAGATGATGCTTCTCGTCCTATGTTATGACCACTGTTGTTGGTTGATTGGTATGTGTGTTTCACCTGCGAATTTAATATATCATTATGGGTTGGGGAGGTTTCTTAGAAGTATAAATGGTATCGCTCGATGCCAACGATAATTGTGGTAGATATCCAAATTTTGATCAAAGAGACTCCTTTGCTCAAATTAGTTTTGTAGTTTTTTGTTCTCTCGAGCTTTGTTATTTGTTGAGATTTTCTGTTTTAGTCAAATAGGCAAAAATCTCTGAAGGATGACAACAATAGGGATTCAGTTCCTAGATTAGCTCCAGGTTGTTGGGAGGGAGTTAATGCCTCCTATATTTGATGTGAGGGAGTTATGAAGCTGTTGGATTCTCTAGGCTATATAACAGGCAACCATTCGGATGTTTGCTAAGAGAGTGTGAGGATTTCATGATGTAATCTCCTAATTTGATTAATATATTCCTGATGCCTATGTTTGGTGGACGTAGCCCAGATTGGTTGGGTGAACCACGTTAAACGCTGTGTCTTATATGCTTGTTTATTTTTTCTGCTGTGTGTTTAATTAATTGTTGTGCACCTGATCCAACAATTGGTATCGGAGCGATGTTGGAGTGCTGGTGCTGTTGATTTCTATGCGTGGAATCCTAGAGTCTGCGTGCTGGGGCGTTGGGCGTTGGAGGTTTTGTCGTGCTGGGGATTGTTGTCCCACTGCGCGGAGATATATGACAGCACGGTGTGTTTTTTGTTCAAAAAAAAAAAACCTTTCTGCAACAGCAGAACAGATTGCTATCTGTTGGTGTACATGCACCTAGATTAGCTCTAGTTAACTTATTGCTTGCATGCATGCGGCACAACACACTTAACTTTAGTTAGCTTTAGTTATTTGCATGCACAACTAAGCTTAACTTAGTTGCTTTTGTCTATTTATTCTAAACCTCATAATGTAGAATCACTTTTCATTCTTTTCTCAATTCTTGCTCGCTTTCTTCCTTGCCTTGCAAGCTTGTTATTGTTTTACAGATCTAGATCTATCTGTGTTTCTCAAAATCTTACATGGTATCGGAGCACAGGGATTTGTAAATCAGTGCACAAGCAATTTATTTGCAGGTTCAGAAGATTGAAGCAACAACAAAGAATGGAGTCTAAATTGGAGTTTCCACAATCGGCAATTCTCACTCCATATAACTATTTCGAATGGAAGCCAAAGATTCAACTTCATCTCAGAAGTAGAGGCTTATTTCGAATAACCATGGAAACGGAAGTTGAACCAACATCGGCAGTGGAGAAATCAAGATATTTCAATCGCATGGACGAGGCCTTCGGCATCCTATGTTTATCTATTTCTCCAGAACTGCTATTTCATGTTGAATCATGTTCAACTCCAAATCAGGTATGGAAAATTTTGGAAGAATTGTTTGGAAAACAAGATGAAATGCAAGGTCACATTCTCGAAAATGAGTTAACCTCATTAGATCCGAGAAACTTTGAGAACATTCAAGATTTTTTCACAAGGTATAAAGCTTTGTTGGTACAGCTGAAAGGATGCGGGATCGACAAATCCAAGCAAGAAAGGCAGTTGATTCTTTCCATTTTATCAAAACTTGGTCCAGAGTATGCAGTATTCGTTTCTACATTCCACACAGTCAGATCTGCAACTGGTGCAGATTGTAAGCCTCCCTCACTGGATACTTTTATTCAGTCTTTGATGCATGAGCAAGATAAGCTCATCAAAATGGGCACACTTAAAAATTCCAAAGCGCATGCACTCACTGTGCATGCAAAAGGAAAGACAAATCCTAGATCCCCCGATGGATCATCTGGCTCAAAGGAAAGGAAAGGAACGAAAGGAAAATCAATGTGCAATTATTGCCACCGTGGTTTTCATCCTGAATCTGCATGCATGAAGAAGACTATAGATCTTATGGCGCAGACACTCCAGCAATACAATCTTGAAGACCACATTCCTGAGAATGCTAAGAAGAAGTCTGAGGAAAAAGCACCTGATCCAAGAGAAAAAGCACGTCATCCAAGAGGTAACGGGCATGCTTTGATTGCTCTTCATTCTGCACCACAAGAATGGATCATCGATTCAGGAGCTTCACATCATATGGCTTCTTCAAAGGAATCCTTTTCTTTTCTGCATGCATACTCAGGTCCTCCCATCCTCATGGGGGATAATTCTGCAGTTGCAGCAACTGGACAAGGAAGAGTGCAATTCGAAGATGGAAGGTTTGAAAATGTCTTGCATACTCCAAGGCTTGCTGTGAATCTTCTCTCAGTGTATCAGATGACGCACACAGGCAGCGGAAGGAAAGTGGAATTTACCCCAGATTCCGTGAGCATCTATGACATGCAAACCAATTTGAAGATTGCATCTGGCAAGGTAAATGATCAATCTCGTCTGTATACATTTTCTGATTTTGTTCCTCAAACCTCTGTTAGATCACCAGTTGTTGAACATCGAGATCAGACTTCTGCACAAAAATGGCGCAGCATGAGTGATATCTTTCATAATCCTGCCTCTATCCCTCTATTTGAGGAAAATCCGCAAGCACTCTTAACTATGGAGCCATCCATGCCCATGCATGCTTATATAATGCATGGATCTGATCCACAAAATTATGCAGAATCAAATAGGCATCCTCAATGGGAAGCCGCCATGCATGAGAAATATAGCTCTCTCATTGAGAACGAGACTTTGGATTTGGTTTCGTTTGACGAGGAAGAAGGCGCGGCCAAGGCCTATGACCGAGAGGCCCTCAAATTCCGGGGTCTAGATGCCATTACTAACTTCAGTCCTGCAAGAGATGAGGATTTGAAGGCTCGATTCATGAGGGAGCACAGTCAGGGAGAAATCGTCGACATGCCTTTCATCACTGATTTTTTCTGCTCTCCCATGTTCGATGTGACAGCCAAGCTTTCCATACCCACCTACGGTTTCTTTACATCCCCTGCTTCTATGCTTCCTCTCATGTTCTCTATGCCGAAGATCGTCTTGGAGACTCCAATTTCGTTCAAGGACGCCGATTTTCCAGTAAAGGCACCGGGCCTTCCGCCGATCTCGAGCAGAGATCTGCCGACTGCGTTGCAGGACAGGTCGGATGAAGCCTTTTTCTGGTTTGTGCATCATTTCTTGCGCCTTCGGGAAATAAAGGGGGTTTTGATAAATACCTTCGAGGAGCTGGAGACTGAACCAATCAAAGCCCTTGTGGAGGGAAATATATCTATTAATGCCACTTTTGGGCATCGAATACCCCGCGTTTATCCAGTAGGGCCCGTCATTTCTTCGTCGCCGCTTGAATCTCGTGACAAACTTCTCCAAGACCGGCGGGTCGATTGCCTCGACTGGTTAGACCAGCAACCCCCTTCGTCGGTTTTGTTCGTCTCCTTCGGAAGCGGTGGTGCCCTGCCCAAGGCGCAGGTTACGGAAATCGCCCTGGGGCTAGAAGCGAGCCGGCATCGCTTCCTGTGGGTTTTGCGCAGTGCTTCTGAACGAATCTTTCAACCCAGCAAAAGTAGACGGAGCTCTGGCCGGATGCTGAGAGAGACCTCTGTAAGGCTTCTCTCCTCCCCGCCAAACCTGCAGCCATGCGACTACAAAGCCGATCGTGAGTTCGAATCCTGGAACGAACAATATCGGTCACTGTCTAAACGTCGTGGAGCGGACTTCTGGAAGAAAAGGCAGATGTTTCTCCACAGCTACCAGTTTACCATCCAGGAGTCGATTCCGTTCGATTATCATTCTGAAAGAACCACTTCTGTTTACAACTTCAAAGAGCTGACGTGGAAGAAAATACGAGAGTCAAGGGAAATTAGCAGTAAGTTAAAAATTGGCCCACCCTTAGATTGTAACGCTCAAATTGTGAATGGGCGTCTATTGTGTTGGGTGATGGACTGTGTGCAAATTTGGTCGATCCCATACATGGTGCTGCTGTTTGACTCGGAAGAATAGACGTGGTTGGAGCCAATCCCGGTGGGCCACGAGTTGTCCGCTCCAGTGTATATTGCAGAGCATGAAAATGAGGTGTGTCCGATGGACAACGCCAGCGATCGAGACTTTTTTTTATTTTTTTATACATTGTATATGGGTAGCTAAAATGGCAGTGTTGCCGGGACCCATTCATTATTGCATCAAACTCACCTAAGTTATGCTTAGGGGGGGTGTTGGTGTACATGCACTAGCTGTAGACTAGCCGTAGACTTAGACTAGCTGTAGACTAGTTGTGTTGGTGTACATGCACCTAGATTAGCTCTAGTTAACTTATTGCTTGCATGCATGCGGCACAACACACTTAACTTTAGTTAGCTTTAGTTATTTGCATGCACAACTAAGCTTAACTTAGTTGCTTTTGTCTATTTATTCTAAACCTCATAATGTAGAATCACTTTTCATTCTTTTCTCAATTCTTGCTCGCTTTCTTCCTTGCCTTGCAAGCTTGTTATTGTTTTACAGATCTAGATCTATCTGTGTTTCTCAAAATCTTTCACTATCACGGGAGCTGGCGTTCTATTTAATACAGTTGACCAAGAAATGGCAGGGACCGGGGACGTGAATGAGCATCAATCACATGCGTAAGACAATCGAATCCATTTTTTTTGTAATATGTATTTGAGATATTCGATATAAAGTGATTTAAAGTGAGGAGCATTCGATATTGATTTAAAGTGAGGAGCACGTTGGGACATTCCCAACGTATTAAAAAAAAAAAAACTACATTCTTGTCATATATGTGCGCGCGCGCTTCCAGAATATTTGAGTCAGAAATATGATCTGCTGTGTATTTATTTGATCTGCTGTGTCTTCAGTCAGTTTATTTGTTTATTGAAATTCATGTAAGACAACACGAACGATAACCAATTTATAATGCACAGCAGAGTGAATCGTGAGTGAATAATTGACTCAAGTTCGATACGCCGATTAGTGCGATTTGTTTTTTAAAGGCAAAGGCAGTGGCATACAGCCATAGGCAGTTTTCTTTTACTGTAATTTTGCACAGCAAAACAAACAAAAAAAATTTGTTTTTTTTTTTTTTCAAAACAAAGGCATAGGCAGAAATTTTTTTGTGTGAAGTGCAAACGGAAGATATTTTTTGAGGCATAGGGAATTTTTTTTTTTTTAAATTGCTAGTTGGATATTGGAGATTATTGTGTTTGTTGATACAAATGGCGAAAACTCAAAGTGCCCTTAGTACATCAGATATCCTTGAGTTTGATGATGTTGATGGAGCCTTGTTGGCTGAGGAGACGAGGAAGAGGTCGAATGCAGACACCTCCACATCAGAGGTAATGATGGCCAGAGGTCGCTCACGAGAGAGACACTCCGGGGGAAAGCATAGCGACTCTCGTTCAAAATCCAAAGGTAAGAAGCCCAAGGTGAAGTGCTGGCATTGTGGCAAGGCTGGACATCTGAAAAAGGATTGCTGGAAGTGAAAGCAGGCTGCTAAAGAAGGCTCTTCGACAGAAAAGAAGGAAGCCAACACCACAGATACAGGTTCAGTATCTGGTTCAGGTATGAGTGATGAAGTATTGTCAGTTAACATGTCAAATCATGGTCAACATTGGTTGTTAGATTCCGGGGCATCAAACCACATGTGTATCCATAAAGAATGGTTTAAGGAATATAAATCAATTAATGATGGTGTTGTGTACATGGGTAATGATGTAACATGTAATATTGTTGGGATTGGGAGCATACAACTACAAATGTTTGATGGAACAACAAGAATGTTAACTGATGTGAGGCATGTACCAGATTTAAGAAAAAAATTGATTTCATTAGGAGCACTTGATTCAAATGGATATAAAACTGTAATTCAAGGTGGAGTTATGAAAATCTATAAAGGTATCTTACTAGTGATGAAGGCTAAGAAAGTAGGAAATCTATTTCAGTTAGAAGGTAGAACTGGGTCAGATCATGTGTCTGTGTCTGAACATGACAGTAGTTCCATTCACTTATGGCATCAAAGACTGGGGCATATGAGTGAAAGAGGATTGAAAATTTTGGCTGCCCGAAAGTTACTTCCTAATCTAAGATCTGGAAAATTGGATTTCTGTAAACAGTGTCTGTTTGGTAAACAAAGTAAACAAAAGTTTAAAACAGGCAAACATACTAGTAAAGGTATACTTGATTATATCCATTCTGATGTTTGGGGTCCAGCCCCTACAGCGTCATATGGTGGTTCGTCTTATTTTGTATCATTCATTGATGACTATTCTCGGAAAGTTTGGGTCTTCATGTTGAAAAAGAAGTCTGATGTTTTTACAGTTTTCAAGCAGTTTAGAGCATTGGTAGAAAACAACACTGGTAGAACTATAAAATGTTTAAGAACTGACAATGATGGTGAGTTTTCCTCCAAGGAGTTTGACAGCTATTGCAAGGATGCAGGGATCGAGAGACATAAGACCACGGTTTATACTCCTCAGCAGAATGGAGTTGCTGAACGCATGAACATGACTCTTCTAGAGAGAGCAAGGTGTATGCTGAGTAACGCCGGGTTGCCGAAGGAGTTGTGGACGAAAGCAGTGGTAACTGCTTGTTATGTGATAAACCGATCTCCATCAACGGCAATAGACTGCAAGGTTCCGCAAGAGGTATGGACAGGACACCCTTGTGACTATTCTAAACTCAGAGTGTTTGGTTGTGATACATATGCTCTAGTGCCTAAACATCAGCGAACTAAATTATATCCAAAGTCTAAAAGGTATATCTTTGTGGGGTATGGTGATGGAACAAAGGGATTTAGATTGTGGGATCCTACTACCCGCAAAATCATCATCAACAGAGATGTAAAGTTTAATGAATCCTCTCTTGTACAGTTAGATGTAGATAGAAGATTGAAACATGATGATGTATCTGATTTCCAGCATATTCAGTTTGACAGCATTTCTAATGATAGTCATAACGACCATAGTTCAGATTCTAGTCATGAACAGGTTTCAGAATCAGATTATGAACAGGGTTCAGATGGAGGACATGAACAGGTCTCAGATGGCGATCATGAAGAAATTCCTACAGTTGATAGACAGCCAGTTGTGGAAGCACCAAAAACATTCTTAAGGAGATCTACAAGGATCAAACGTCGTCCGAGAAGGTATGATGATCATGTTACTTCAGTTGCTTTGATCGCTAATGATGATGAACCTTTGTGTTATCAGGAAGCTGTAGAAGGTTCAAATAGTGACAAATGGAAAGCAGCCATGAAGGAAGAAATGATGGCCTTAGGTAAGAATGGCACGTGGGATCTGGTTGAACTTCCCAAAGGCAGGAAAACTGTGGGATGCAAGTGGGTGTTCAAGCTGAAACGGGGTGTGAATGATACGGAAGACAGGTACAAAGTGCGACTGGTTGCAAAAGGGTTTTCTCAGAAAGCTGGCATAGACTTTCATGAGATATTTTCACCAGTGGTTAAAATTGTTTCAATTAGAATTGTGTTAGCATTAGTGGCTTTGTTTGATTTGGAGTTGCAGCAGTTAGATGTTAAGACTGCATTTCTACATGGTGATTTAGATGAGGAAATATATATGGAACAACCGGAAGGGTTTGTTTAGCATCGCAATGCGAAATTTGTCTACAGGCTCAAGAAGTCATTATATGGCCTGAAGCAGTCGCCTCGGCAGTGGTATAAGAAGTTTGATTCTTTCATGTTGAGTCAAAAATATGTAAGAAGTGAATATGATCATTGTGTTTACTTTAAGCAGTTAAATAATGGCATGTTCATTATCTTAGTGTTGTATGTTGATGATATGCTTTTAGCAAGCAAAAGCATTGAAGAAATCAACAGGTTGAAGACACAGATGGCAAGGACGTTTGATATGAAAGATCTAGGAGCCGCAAGACAGATTTTGGGCATGGAGATTTTCAGAGACAGGAGTAATGGTAAGCTGTGGCTATCACAACAGAAGTATGTTGAGAAAATACTTTTGAGGTTTGGTATGAACAATGTGAAGCCTGTGTCGATCCCTTTAGCTTCCCATTTTAAGCTTTCTTCAAGTTTATGTCCTAATACAGATGAAGAAAAGGATTATATGTCTCGAATTCCTTATGCCAATGTAGTAGGATGTTTGATGTATGCGATGGTGTGTACGCGACCAGATATTTCTCATGCAGTTGGGGTTGTCAGCAGGTACATGGCAAATCCGGGTAAAGAGCACTGGTCGGCAGTGAAATGGGTGCTTCGATACTTGAGAGGCACAAGTAGTTATTGTATTTCTTACAATAAGAGTAGTGAATTTGTTTGCGGATATGTTGATTCCGATTTTGCAGGTGATTTGGATAAGAGAAGGTCAACTTCAGGGTACGTCTTTACTCTTGCAGGTGGAGCTATTAGCTGGATGTCAAAGCTACAGAACATTGTTGCTTTGTCTACTACTGAAGCAGAATACATTGCTGCTTCGCATGCTTGCAAAGAGGCGGTTTGGTTGAAAGGTTTGCTTGGTGAGTTTGGTAGGTTACAGGATAACATCAGGTTACTTTGTGACAATCAAAGTGCAATACATTTGGCTAAGAATCCGGCCTATCATAGTAAGTCAAAGCATATTCCAATCAAATATCATTTTGTAAGACATGTTATCACTGAAAGGGGAGTTTCTCTTGAAAAGGTGCATACAAACGAGAACTGTGCAGACATGTTCACGAAACCAGTTTTGTTGGAGAAGCTACGCTGGTGTTTGGCTTCTCTTGGCTTGCAGAAAAGATAAAATAATAATAACAGGGCATCAGGCGAATTGTTGTCAAGGTGGAGATTGTTGAGATTTTCTGTTTTAGTCAAATAGGCAAAAATCTCTGAAGGATGACAACAATAGGGATTCAGTTCCTAGATTAGCTCCAGGTTGTTGGGAGGGAGTTAATGCCTCCTATATTTGATGTGAGGGAGTTATGAAGCTGTTGGATTCTCTAGGCTATATAACAGGCAACCATTCGGATGTTTGCTAAGAGAGTGTGAGGATTTCATGATGTAATCTCCTAATTTGATTAATATATTCCTGATGCCTATGTTTGGTGGACGTAGCCCAGATTGGTTGGGTGAACCACGTTAAACGCTGTGTCTTATATGCTTGTTTATTTTTTCTGCTGTGTGTTTAATTAATTGTTGTGCACCTGATCCAACAGTTATTGAAGGAATCCATGAGGCAAATATTGAAGGAATCCATGAGGCAACGAAAGATTCTCGTAAGACCAACCTATCCTTTCATGACATGATGGCAATAGTGGAGCGGTATATTTAAGTTATCGAGATAAAAGTTTTTAGCAGATCGTGAGGTAAAACTTTAAAGTGAAATGAAAAGGCCTTCCTATTTTGGGTAGCACATTGTGTATATGTTAAGGGTGCTCTAACGGTAGATCATATCTTTACGTTACAATGTTACATAGAGTTTCGGTAGATCATATATTTACGTTACAATGTTACATAGAGTTTTTCTTATTGGAGAGTAAAATGGGGAATTAATTCTCAAATCATTGTATGATCTATGGTTCAGTCTATGGTGATCTTGCACTTTAGAGGACTTGGAGGTCAGAGGTGCAAGGTATTCTTCAAAATAGGAGTAAAGCTTCAACGTGCCAACAACAACAATCATGAAAGTAAAAGAAACCACACTTTTGTATTTATATTGAGCCATATATATAAAATACGATTCATAACTCCAAACAAGAAGAAGTTTAGATAGTAAATGGAATAAGTAGAAGGAAGACATGTAGGTGAAGCCACAAAAGCTATGTAAGTATTGTTAGTAAATGCAAGTAAATCAAATCCAATCAAGGTTTTTGATGTTCACTACCAATAGTAAGTTCTAATTTTAATAAATAGATGATATATGAATGCATGAGTGTTATGACAATATAAATATATTATATAAAAATGATAATATTTTTTTTAATTCTTATAATAAGAGACAAATATTTTTTTTAATTATTATAGTATGAAAAAAATTATTAATAAATAAAAAAATCATAAAAATAATAAAATAAAAAATATTATAAAAACTTTCATAATCCTTTAATTAGAAAAATCTAAATAATTTTTATTTCAATTTTAATAAATATTTTTTATTTTTTATTTTTATTTAAATGAGAAATAATTGTATGTTGGTTATGACTTGTGTGGACTTGGAATCAATAAAAGATAAACTAAAATTTAGAAAAATATTTTTTTAGTTTTCATCACAGCGTCTGCATAAGAAATGAAATTGAGAAGCTTAGTATGACTGTAATGAAGGAATCATGGAAAAATACAAGTGAATTAATTGTATTAATGGAGGCTATAATGAAATGTTTGTGCCTAGACAAGCAGAACATGCATTAGATCTATTTAAGAGAGCCTTATGCTCTATGCATGTAGATGAAGATTTTATATGAGGGTGGCATTGAATATTTTTGTAAAGGTTTAGTAATATTTATATTTCAAATCACAATGAAGTATGAAATTTCAAGACAAGGATTACATAATGAAATTGAAGATGCATAGTTTAAAGATATAGTAGAAGATTCCAAGTATGTGAATCAATGTATATGAGAAAAAAGGTATATGTTCATTATCTTTTGTTGATATTTTGAAGTTTACATGTAAAATATATTCTTCATTTTGCTAGTTAAGTTTATTTTAACTTGAAAGGTGTGTGTTTTGTTTCCTTTCATTGTTCATTAATGAAGATTTATTAACAAATGTTATGCCATAAGTATTTATTTGTGGGTGCATAGAGTATAGGATTGACTTCAATATATCCCATACCCATAATTTTTTCTTAGATAATTGACAATCACCAAGGTTGGATACTTAGGTGTCTTGGTAGATGGAAATATCAAATGTCTAATTGTTCAGTCTTCATATTCAAGTTGATGTTAGGCCCTAGAGTACAATATATTCTTAGTCAAACTCTATGGGCCCAATGTTCATTATAGTCAAACTTTGTGGTGTTTGACTTATTAAGGGGGAGTGTTGGAATTCTTCACTCCTACTTGCCTCATCTAAGTTAATGGTGATATTTTATCATATAAAACTTGTGATTCTTACTCTATTAATCATTGTAATGTAAAATTCTATATTTCAATATGTGGTTGAAATTTTCTCTTAACATTTTGTTAGTATGTTAAAATAATACATTAATCTTAACGTAAATCTTAATTTATAAATATAAATAATTATTTGATAAAATATATCGGTGAACAAAAAGTTGATTTTTGGAAACCATATTTCTTACTCTGTTTCTCTATACTCTAAATTTGTATAGTGAAGACCTCTCCAAATCAACCATACATAAAATCAATGAATACATAATAAACAAAACATGGATCTTATGGGAAAGGTTTCAAGGTGGGAGCTAATTGTGGAAGGTAAAAACTATGTCTAGGAGAATTCAAGTTTGATCAAGTCTCACAATTTTAACAACATTACAGACTCGGACAATTTTTTTTCCATTCAATATGTGGATTGATTCCGAATTAAAGCTCAATTTAAATTTGAAAAAAATAAAATAAAATTTGAAAACAATGATTAATTGAATATTTATCCTCAATTTGGAACTTGGTTAAGGCCAAGAATAATTTTATCCAGAATTACGTGTTCTGGGAGATAAGAGGTAGTCAAACAACATTATTTTAAGAAGACTCTTGGCAACAATTTCCCAAGCTAGCTCACTAGGAGAAATTGATGCATATCAAAGATACCACTATTCGGGTTAGGGCGATTGTAGTAGAGGATTTTTAGGACCTTGGTGATCCGGATTTAAACATGAATGCAACAAATTACAAATATAACCATAAATACTAAGATGAGGTAGAAATAACAATTCATTTCATTAATATCAAATACTGAAATATGCTTACAAACAGAATGGAAATAAGACTAGCTCGGGCAATGGTAGCTTATCTCTAAGAAGATATGTGGAGGCTACATGCCTCTGAAATGTGTTAAAATGAGGCTCAAAGGCTTATTTATTATTGAGAAACAATGGAAAACCATAAACATCCAAAAACCTAACCTTAGGAGATGAAGCGCCAAACTATGGGCCCCTTTTGGGTAAATTGGTACATCAACTTCCTCGGGTCATAACTTTGGCATACGATCTTTGTTTGACACGCACAATACCTCAGTAGAAAGATCTATCTGAGGACTACAACATTTGAATGAAAGACATTGATTTATGAGCCATGTTGGTCCCAGCTTTCCCAAAAAACGTCGTTTAGGGCCTCAAAATGGCTATGGAAGTTCAAGACCTGAAAATCTGCCAAAAATAGTTAAATGTGCTACAATTAAGGAAACTGAAAAACTAAAAGAAACAATGGTGGGGGTCCAAGTAGAATAGGAGGGTGGTGGCCACCAATATACGCCTGAATCAGTTGGGAAAAAACCAGGACAAGTGGAGGATGTGGAAGTAATAAAATGAGTGGAATTAGTTGATGGGTCAACATGAATGGGGCAGCCTCAATCGCATCCTTTAGGAGAGTAAAATTATGATGGCCTACGGACACGATCAAATTCAATGGGGATATTAGGTGTAAGGGATGTTCTTTATCAAAGAAGCATATCATCTTCTGGCCAATCATGTTGACCTTCCAAAAGAGACCTTCTCGCAGAAAGTTTCGGTTGCATCACAAAGGCTTTGTTGGATGTTGGCGGTGTTCAATTTGTCAAGAACAGGAGGAAACCATGGAGCACCTGCTCAACACATCCCCTAGATGGAATCCCTATGTAATAAGGTCCAGACTTTGTTTGAACACCTAGGCAGTTCTTGAAACAACCTAAGGGAAACCATGGAGGTGTGGAGACACAACCACTTCGTAAACCCCATTGTCAACAGAGCTTGGCTTTTGATTCCTAACGTCCTCCAATGGAATGTGTGGAAGGATAGGAACAAGATCATGTTCAAAGACAACAAGCTCTGAAAATGAGATATGGGACAAAAATCTCTGAAATATTAAAGAAACAGTACTTTCAAAGACTTTATGAGAAGAAGACTGGAAGGAAGAGGGGTTAGAGGCCCGAATCCTTTGAAATTTGGAGATTACTCAGTATTTGGTGATCCTAGGCCTGGTTAGATAGGTGGAATTGCAGAGGCACTTGCAAAGGTTATTCACCCTTCCCACTCATGGGTTCATCAAGCTTAATTTTGATGGAGCATCCAAAGGTAACCTAGGCTCGACGGGCTACGAGGGAATCTTTTGTGACAATTAAGATCACCCCCTTGGATTTCTTGCAGGATACTCCGACAACACTACCAATAATTTTGTTGAATTTTTTGCCCTTGCCCATGGCCTAGCCATTGCATTGGAAAGAGAATATTGCAAACTCTAGTTGGATGAGGATTATTTGCTAGTGGTCTCATATTTCAAAAAAATTCTGAATGGGTCCCTAGTGCAGAAGGTCATTACGAGTTTGAGATTGGATCTCCTAGTTCATACCATTGAGATTCTGGTGCTCTTAATCCCATATGTCATCACCTCTCATTCATTGTGATCGGGAAACAAAGCAGCATATATGCTCGTGAATTAGGGAAGTCAAATCCTGAACCTCTCAATCTCCTAGGTTTGGCCTCCCACTGATACTACAAACTAGACGAACAATATGGAACATATTATTGACGTTGATCTAGTGATCTTGATGGGATGCCTAGCTTCAGGCGAGTGAAATCAATGATATGACACATGCCCGTAGGCAAAGAGGAGGCCACATCAAGTGGCATCTTCAGATCTGAAGAATCGCGAAGGGGAAAGGGTTCTTTATAACTCATCTTTCCAGAGCTTTTGTGGTATTTCGGTCCTTAGCATGGGCGGTTGGGAGATCAGGTACACAAACGTTGAGTATGCATAATCTCTTCACCTATGTGTGCCTGCAACTCTGAGAGGATTTCCTATAAAGGATGTTGTTTGTTCGGCATGTGCTCAGTAGGAGGTTGGAGTACTAAGAGTGACAAATTTTGACCCTGGATGTAGCTTCCGAACCTGTGGAAAGAATTTGGTAAGTGAAGGATTACCCTCCTATCAGAATTGATGTTGCTTTTATGCTTTTCATCAATATCTGGTTGCTCTAGATGGTTTCCCTTCTCGAGAGAGTGTTGCTATGAGCCCAATAAGCTCTACTTTGGGGACATGGGGTGGAAAAAATTAGGAGATCCTCCTCTTCTTCTAGTTTACTTATGGATGTTTATGTTAATTTAAGTCATAGCATGTGGGTTGGAAGTGGTCGTGGCCACTATGTGTGTTGGGTGTGTTGGGTGGCCATTGTGTGTGTTGGTTAGAACAACAGGAAGAGTGGGTGTGGGTGGGGAGCTCCTTTCTCTCTATCCACTTGGTGCTGGGAAAATGTGGGAATTATGCACCGCCAGAAGGGGCAGGCCAAGCATGGTATTGGTCCTCGGGGCCAAAATGGGGGATAGAGGAACGACAAAGTGGGAGGGCAAGTGGATGTGGAGGGTGAGGTTGCCCATGTTTGTGCTTAGTCCCTTGGATAGGTAGAGCAACTTCCCACACTGGCCTTCATTGTAGACCAACTCCGTGATATTTTGGACAGTCTCGATGTCATTCGCTAGGAGAGGTATGATGATCGAAATGAAACCATTGCTTATATTAATGATGTTCAATTTAGTCAAGGGGAAATTTTGGAAAGCCTTGCTTCTATTTGTCAGAGCTAGCACCAAATCATTGAGCGACTTAATGAGCTCGAGGTGCAACTTGCTCACATAGACTTCCATATCCATGAAGATCATTGCCATCCTGCAGCCCAAGCTGCTCTTCACACACCAAATTCTCCCTGGTGAATGCTATCTGTCGGTTGTTTTTTGGTTTTGCTTGTGTTTTGGGTGATATGGCTTTTTGTTTGTGAAGTTCATGTAAAAAATGACAATATCTTCTTAACTTCAATACTACTCTCTTGGTTAACAAATCGAATCATAATGAAACTTGGAGAACAGAAAACTTCTACACTATAAAATGTAACTTTTTAATGAATTAATGAAAATCCCTTCATTGACAAATTTTTTTTTGAAGATCTTGATTGTCACCATGAACCTTTTAAAAATAGAAATTAATTCACTATTTTGAGATGTCATTATGTTGACGAGAGTACTTATCTTGTTTAAATGAAACTTTAATAAATCTGAACCGTGACTAAAACTATCAAGCCGTGCGATTACGATCAAAATAATCTCAACAAACATATTTTATGTTTATAATAAAAAAAGATGCCAATAACGTGTTCAAACTAGTGATATGAGCATTGGTTGAGTCACGTATTACAATAAGAAAATGCTGAATATGTTTGGTATTATTATCAAACTAGTGACATGAGCTTTGGTTGCGTCACGTATTACAATAAGAACTTGGTCAGTATGTTGGGTATTATTATCCAATGATGAGAGAATCCGAGTCACAAGCTAGTTTATTGTAATGGGAAAGCGGACTCTACTAAAATATTCCTTGTCACACTAAGAACTTGGTCAGTATGTTGGGTATTATTATCCAATGATGAGAGAATCCGAGTCACAAACTAGTTTATTGTAATGGGACTTGTCACATTTAGTACAAAGTTGATAGTGATGCGTGGCATTCCTTAGGGTTCATGTTAACACACGTGAGATTGGTCATTGGTATGGATGGAGAGAGTCCAAGAAGAATAACCATTCAAACGGGCAGTCAACTATGGTATGCGAGTTTTTTTTGAACATAATGTGACCTAATTAATTTAATAGATAATGTTGGGAATAATAGATAACTGTGGGAATAATGTTTAATTTGTTATGTAAATCGTTGATAAATTAGTCAGCAGATTTTGTGTTCTCTGTGTAAAATTAGGGCAGCAAATTTTATGTTCTCTGTGTAAAATTAGGCAGCAAATTATTAGAGTGATTAGTGCTGGAGATTAGCTTTCACAAGATTGATAGTGTCAGTAGATTTGTTTCAAATTAGACACTTAATTGATAATCATATTAGTAATAATTTTACTATATAAAAATATAGTTAATAGTTTAATTAAAATATGAGATTTACAGCAGTTTAAGTTCACACAGTGACTGTGTTTTAATTGTTAATTATTTTTTATATGTGTTTTTTTTATTTATTTTTAATTATATTAGTTTATGAGCTGGCTTAAAAATAATCATTTCATATTCTACCTATAATGTTGTATCCTTAACTCTAGTATGCGAGTTTAATTTGAAATTAGATGTCTCTGAATTAATTTAAAAGATAATCTTGTATCGCTCCTAAGTGCAGCAGCTTTTGTTTTCCCAAAATAAAAACTTCATTTTTAGTCCCACAGTCAAAACGGGTAACAACTATGGTATTTGATATAGGAGTTGTCTATAATGCGACTTTTTGAGATTCCGGTGACGGAATCCGGCGGAAGAAATTGAGATGAAATCATGATTTGTTGCAGTTAAAATGGTTTTTTAACTGCATATTTGGATTCAGCACCCTGAAAAACCCCTGGGACGCTTTCATTGTGCAGAAACTAGTTATCAAACTTCGATTTCAATAAATTACTGCCGGATTTTCACCGGAAAAAATCGCCAGAAAAGCTTTCAAAAAGTCGCGTTAAAGACTACGTCTTTGATATATGCTCCACACAAATATAATGCTCCGTATTGTTTACTTGCTCCTATTCAAGTCCGATGACCACCGGAAAGTCGTTAGGGCGACTAATATCAGGTGCACGGATCCGCCTGTTCATTTTCTTGGCAGGTTTTTAAAAGCTGCTATTTGGTGGCGACGGGCACGTCAGTTGACTGTAATTTTAGCCTGTTAAGGCCGTATTTCTCTTTAACGGCTTGTAGCGGAACAGTCAAATTAAAAAAGAATGCCATTGCAGGTCCAATTGGACTCCAAAATTAGAGGACTCCACATAAAATATAGCGGTCTCATGATATTGGCCACCTATTCGATAGGATTTAAGACGATGGTCCCCTGAAATTCCAAAACCTAATTTGATGAGAAAGTTATGAATATCCGGTTCTACCTTGGTGGCATAAGAATTTTCATGAAAAAGATATCAGTACGATTTTTCTTTTAAAAATCGTTGGCAAATAATGACTTTTGAATTGACATGACCCATCCGGTATCCTTGGAATACTCTGCCTTTTCTAACTGCGACGAAACATGGTTAGTGCCTCACAGCGCCTACGATGGTCAAGGCAGTTACTCATGAGTATGGAGTGACAGAGTCCAACAAGAATAATCATCCAAATGCTAAATGTGTAGTCAACTATAGTATGCGAATCTTATTTGAAAATGTGTTTAACAAATATTTTAATAAAAAATATGTGTAGCAGCTTTTGTTTCCAAAAAAAATAATTTTTAGAAGCACGGTCAAAACATTTTGAATTTTATATGTTTTTAAGGTAGCTTTTTGACTTTTATGTGTTTTGTTCCTTTAAAAAGTGAATAATTTAAGGTAGCGTTTTGATTCCAAACAATAATTTAACACAACGTTTCCATTTGAAACAGCTATTTATTTATTTTTTACTATTTCATGATAAGTGGAGAGAAAGAGTCAGCGAGAAAATTTGTAATTTAATTAATTAATTAATTTTTATTTTCAAGTTGAAAGTTAATAATTTTTTACTATTTCATGATAAGCGGAGAGAAAGAGTCAGCGAGAAAATTTGTAATTTAATTAATTAATTAATTTTTATTTTCAAGTTGAAAATTAATAAAAATTAATATAATTTTATATAATTTAAATAATCTCTAATTAAAAAATGTAATATAATTTAAAAAATACCAAATAGATTACTAAATTAAAACCAGGCTTAATAGCTAGTGTGAACTTTGAAATGTATGAAACTATATATATATTCCTACTTGCAAATGAAAATAACGGCAGCAACATTACTTGGTTTATTGAAGTTGGAATTGGTGGCAGACTATCGAATTAAGTAGATGGTTTCTCTAACTTTATTCATGTCCCCCTCGCAAGGTTAGCCAATGGTCGTCCGTCCGCGCTATTGAATCAGCAATCTCACAACAAATTCTTGAGGAAACGTGCAGTCTATACGTTTCCACGTTTTTTTTGGTATCCTAATGTTTGCATACAGGCTTGTTTTACGAGCATGACCAGAGGTTGCATTGTGTGCAAAACTAAAGAACTAAAAGTAGAGTGGGTCCAGACTCCAAACTCCATGCGAATCTGTGAAGAAGAATATGATTGGTGTACCATGTGGCCCTGTGGCAGTTACCACGAACAGTTCGGGCGCGAGTCGCTTTTTATGGTTCTCTTGTTTAGACCTGAGGAGACAAAAGAGACACTTTCAATGCCTCAAAATTGCATTCAGAATTGAATTATTTTTTGCTCTATTGTCTTGAATCATGCACGGTGAATTGAACAGTTAAGGGCATAATTTAACAATATGCTTGCTCTCCTTTTGTGTTGAATTAATCCATATATAATGGATTTAAAGGGTAATAAATCCATATATTAACGGATTTCTATTCATGATTTTATCTCTATGTTGTACAAGTTTCTAGTACGCAGGTATTTCTGATACGCCGGAACGATTATTTAGCATGGTTAGAAGTATTACTCAAATTTACAGGAAACTTCAAGTTGGGAGCGGCAATAACATAATATATTAAAATTTAATATATATTAAAAATAAAAATAAAATAATTTATTTATTTCCATCCAAAACTTGCCAATCAAATTTCATCTTGCAAAGAAACATGTAAAAGATTGAACTTTGAAACATTGCCAAAACAAACAAATCAAAATATTAATCCATCAACAATTTCTCAATAAAATTCTTTCCGAGCAAAGAAACATGCAGAACTCCCAAACCAGAAAAAAGATTGTTATTACTCGATTATTAGGTGATTTCATGCAACGCTATACGTTAAGTCATTGGTTCAATTCTTCGCCCTTGATATATATTACATCTAATTATAATAGAGATAAGAAAAAATAAAATATATATTAATAGTAATTAAAAAAAATAAAACAATAGAATTTAAATCAATGTTATTTTAAAAAGAGTTTGTATAATAAAATCATAAATTTCCAAGTTAATATATATTTTATACATAAATAAATATCAAAATTAAATTAAAAATTGTTTTTTAATAATATTTATATTTCATAATTTCAACTATTTTTATCTTCAGTGTTCTATCTTTTGTCCATTCAACTTGGGGGATCACGATGGTTTTGCCAGTGGCCAACAATCTTCCTAAAAAAATTTATATTCATATGCCATCCCTGTATATGAGGAGAATGAATAGCTTTCCAATGACAAAGATTAGGATTGGCGAGACTGTGAGAATAATGAAGAAATAGGATTAGTTAGTTATTGAACAGAATAGTTGGTTGAACAGAATAGTTAGTTATTGAACAGAATTGAGTTCCTATATAAGTGAAGTGTAATTGAGTAAATGAGGAATAAAGTGAGTGAGTTTTATATTTTAATTTGGTATCGGAGCTCAGGGTTTGAGCTGGGGTGAGAGGGCAGGTGAGGAAGGCCGCGGTTTGTGCCACCTGCGTGGAGCCCAGCAGAGGAATAGAGCCGTAAAGAAAACAGTAGAGGAGTCTGGCCTGAAGCCAAGGCCGTGAAGATCCGTGAGCGGCTGTGTAAAGCCGTGGCTGTGCGTTGAAGGTGTGTGTCTGCGCCTCTCTTCTTTTCGTGGGCAGCAAGACTCTGCCATTAGAGTGTGCGTGAAGACTGCTGCGTGGGGTGCTGTCTGTTAGAGTGTGCAGACTATTGAGGGAACCGCTTGCTGGTGGACGCAAGACAGCGAGGATTGCTGTGGTACTGTCGAGACGGAGCAGTGGTGCGTCCAGAAGAAGACGGAACTCAGCGTTGGTAGTGCCCAGAATGCTGTGTAAGTTTGCTGTTTTATACCCGTGTTGTGTTAACGGAACTCAGCGTTGGTAGTTTCTGAGGAGCATGCATATGCATTGCCTTCCATTATCGTGGCCATGGGCATTTGAATTGCTCGCTTGAAGATCGAAAGATCGGTGGAGTTACAGTTGTGATTTGTTGTGTTTACTGGCCGGCCATCCACACGGCCCAGCCGGTATCGTGGAATTTGCAGGAAGGACAGTTCACAAGGCGAAGGGCGGTATTTTGTCGTGCTACGTAATCTTTGAATTTAATGAGATTTGCTGTGGGTTTGTTGAACTCGTTAAGTCAGTAGAAAAGGCATCAAGTTTCAGTATAAATCATTAAAATTTTGTAGTAGGGGTTTGTTGAGCTTTTGCACAGTATCTGGCATAGAACACTTGTTTAAGAGATATTCGTGCTTGCGGGAAGTCTTATAAAACGTTTCCGTGACAGTAACAATGGCGCCCTCTAAGCGTCTTAGCATTCTTGAGAAGCGGTTTTGTGAACCTTATTTCGTTGCTGTTTGAAGTCAAACGGAAATCTGAGCAGTCGTGAAGCGCTGCCAGAAGTGAAAGACGTGTTGTGTGAAGACCAGCGAGAGTCCGTTGTGCAGAGAGTGTGTTTTTTTTTTTGTGTGAGGTTTATGTTTTGCTGATGTGAGAACCCCGTGCTGTCGAAGACTGGTGCTGTCGAAGACCAAGGAGAGCAGAGAGGAGCAGTAGAAAAGTCGTTTTGTTTGAAGTGTGATAAAGTTAACTGATATGTCTATTCTTTTAGACCTTTTTGACGATGATCCTTTTAATGATCATTTTCTCATGAACCCGTTTGGGATTAGCAGTATTTTTGAGTCCATTGACAAAGAGTTTCATGTTGTTGAAGATCATGTCCCTGAAGAAATCACTCATGTTGTTGAGGATCACGCTGTTGAAGAAATCACTGAGATTAAAGCTGTTGAAGAAATCACTGAGATTAAAACTTTCCCGGTTGTTAGAAGTTTTATTGAATCTACTTTCAAAGATGACTGCATTTTGATGACTCCTTCGTTGGTTCCCCATGGAAAGTGGGGAGAACATGAATTAAATTACCTCGTTCGAGATCTTGCATTGCCTCTCAATCCAAAAGCGGTTGTTGACGTTCAGTATGTACGCAAGGAGCAAAGGAATTTCATAAGGAAACCCAAAAAGGTGAAGATGAAACTGCAAAAGCAATGGAAAAGGAACAAGCATGGACCTTTTAATAAGAAGACAAAAATGAAATGTTTTGTTGTAAGCCTAGCTGAGACTTAGACCAGCAGGCAAGATAAAGTTTAAGTCGTCATCATTAAGAATATATATAGTTTGTTATATAGTTGGAATTAAGGGGGAGTGATAGAAAGGTATTAATCCCAACTACCCTCTGTTAATGCAGTAGTTACAGCAGATGTTCAAAGTACAAGTTCTAGAAGTCAGTTAGGTATGGTAGAAAATCCATTTCTCCATTAAGGGAGGATGTGAGAATAATGAAGAAATAGGATTAGTTAGTTATAGTTAGTTATTGAACAGAATAGTTGGTTGAACAGAATAGTTAGTTATTGAACAGAATTGAGTTCCTATATAAGTGAAGTGTAATTGAGTAAATGAGGAATAAAGTGAGTGAGTTTTATATTTTAATGTCTCATCTTCATTTGGATAGATTCTCTTAGTTCCAGACCCATATCCAAATCTAAACCCAACGACATACCCTTCCCTTCCCTTCGCACACTTCCATCAGTGTAAGCAGCACCCAAGTTGGCAATGTCAAATACACCTACATTTGCACTTGTTCATTGCAATGAATCTCAAGTACCCGTTGAAGCTCCCAACGATTTTGGAGTCTTTCCAATCAACTCCCAAGCTCCTAGGAGCTGGAGAGCTTCAAGTACGTGCTCTCCAATCCCTGGGAGCGGTACCCGTGTAACTATGCTTTATTTAGAGTGTAACTATGCTTTATTTACAGTCTCTCCCTCTTGGTAGTACATAGCTTGGTAGTAGAAGTTAATTGTGTACAGCAAGGCTTAGGCTTGTTCAATGACTTCTAGTTATATATGTGCATATAACTATTTATATCTATGCAATTTTTTTTATTCAATGAAATATTTATTTTTAAAGTGTTTTTCATATTTATATTTTTTAGTTTTTCTTTTTAATTTAAAAAAAAAAAATCAATATTTTAAAATTAGCATTTTCTATATATTCACAATTAAAAAAAATCACATAAAAATCAAACTTAAAATCAGATAGTACAAATATTAAACATATAACACCAAAAAATATATTTAAAAAAAAAACATTAAAAATATATATAGAATAAATAAATATAAATAAAAAATCAAAACAAAAAAATAAAAAATTAAAGAAGATAAAAAATGAGTAGTTTTTAAGTGTTACTTCTTGAAAGCTTTCTCGTTTATTGTCCCATCTAATTTATTTACAATCCTATAGGAATTCATTGAAATCACAAATTTTACTAGTAAATTCTTCACAATTAAACCACAATTTTATTAGAAAGCACTTCACGACTTAAAAAAACTACTTAAAAAACAATTAAAAAAATTAAAATTAAAATTAAAATTAAATTTTCACATTAAACATAATGAAACATTTATTTCAATAAACAAATACCAAATTTTATTTTAAATCATAAAAATATTAGAGTTCAACAAATTTATGTCTTTCAACAATTTAAAAATACCCAACTCGAATAAAATAAAATTAAATCACCCTAATATATTAATCATGTATATTAGTACTTCTCTACCTATATTATCATTTACCATAAAAGACTCACGTCTTTGGCTATAAACCAGCGTTAAATGGAGATCCGAGTTGGCAATCAACCCTCATGTGTATAGATTGTAAAAGTCCAACAAGAACGTCCAAATCGATCAATCAGGTGGTAAGTCATAAACCCACGTGTCATCCTTACTTTGCCGTATTCCTTGTAGCGGCCTTAGGCAACGGAGTCAATTTAATCTACTAATGTCACCTCTAATGAACCCTTCTACTCTCTATATATACATACAGCTCTTTGTCTGTGTAAAAGTATATACGAAGCATAGGAGGAATAGGATACATAGAATATAGAATACAGTTCTTTGTCTGTGTGTAAAATTATATACGCGGAATAGAATCCATAGAATATAGAACACAGCTCCTCATCTGTGTGTAAAAATATATAGAAGCACGCGAGGAATAGGATACACACAATATAGAAAAGTACAGGATGGGTAACGTGCTGCTGCGACGGGGAATCGAACGTTGTCGTCGGATAAAGATCATGAAAGCCGACGGATCGGTGATGAAGCTACGGAGTCCTCTCTCTGTGAAGCAAATACTCATCGATTATCCAAATCATGAGATACTTGAGGCACCCACTGGTCCTCCACTTGGGATGGGCAGTTTCCCTCGACCTCTTCCAGAAAGGGCAGGGCTTGTAGCGGCTCATGTCTATTATCTCCTCCCTCTCTTACTCCTAGAGGATGAACTCATCGATTACAACAACAATATGAATAGAGGGTACTTTGCAAAAGATTCTTCTTATCATAGCATTCGGAGTAGTAGTTCCAGTTTGCGGGGAAAGTGTTGTGCACACAGCGGCAGAGATTTAATAAAACGACGAGGAGATGATGATGTGGTTAATAAGATTAAAGGCGGTGTCAGGATTGTTTCTTCTTCCAAATCCACCGACGGATCGACGGTGCGTGTGAAGGTTCGAGTTAGAAAAGAAGAGCTCGCTTTGTTGGGTATTTTTCGATGGGGAAAATACCAAAACCAATCAAGCAAATACCACAGAGCCAATGCTTTGTTGCATTTCTTCCAGGACCTTTGGACAGGAAAGCTTTTAAAAACAAATGTACTCATAACAGTCCATTACAACAGCATAAAACATTTTCTATTGCTTAAAAAAAAACAAAACTGTTACAAACTTCATCCTCTGCGCAGAGAGGGATTCACTGGAGAAACTCTGTCTCCTCATTTCTGGTCTTCCACTGCTGTGGGTATTACAACAACAATTTCTTGCTGCTCCTATGTTTTACAATGGCGAATAAAACCATTACATCCCTGTTTTCTTTAACTTCTCGCACTGCTGTGCGTTCAATACATTTCCATGAACAGAAAAAAAATTACAGTCCTATTCTAGTTGAGCCCTTGCACTGCTGTGCATTCTCCATATAAAGAAACGGGTTTATCACCGCGCGCAGGCATATATCACAATACATTTCCATAAAAAAATACAACGCACCACTGTGCGCAACCACCATACATATATATAAAACTAACTCACGTCGGCCTTTTTCTACAGCATAAAAAAACATATATTAAAACATGCCCATACCCATATTAAAAGGGCCTCCACCTAATCTACGTAAAACATTAAAGACCATTGAATTCCCTTCTCGGCGGTCAACAAAAAGAATCGAACACTCCACGCAAAATCTGATTTGACGTGGGCCGGAAAACTGTGCGTTAACGTCCTCGCACGTTGGGCAAAATCTCTGTCCGGTGACCTGATCCGACGCAATTCGCACACCGTCTTCAGGCAAACCAATCGACCCTTAACGTCCGGGGAGCAAGCGGTAAAGTTGCTGTACAGGGGACGCGTGGTGCGTCCTGATTGTGTCAGGGCCTCCTTCACGGATACAGCCTTCTGCCAAAGGCGGTGCGGGGAGACCGGGCCGGTTTTCCAAAACCATTGAGCGGTTGAAATTAATATTCCAACACTCCCCTTTAATTTCAACTGCTGGGCATTAAGACATACCCAAACACTTCCTCACATAGAGGGATTCACCAACTGCTGTTGCAATAACATCTTCCTCACATAGAGGGATTCACCAACTGCTTCTGATGCAGTTCTACACACAACAAAATAGTCTTCCTCTTAATAGAGGGATTAACCTGAAACTGTGCTTAAGAGTACCTTCCTCATGACAGAGGGATTCACCATTACAATGTGCTGAAGAGCACCTTCCTCATGACAGAGGGATTCACCTGTTATATAAAAAAACATCTTCCTCTTAACAGAGGGATTTACCAAACTATGCTAAAGAGCATCTTCCTCTCAACAGAGGGATTCACCAAATGACTGCTTCAAATGCAGTTCCAAAACAAACAATCATTGCACTGCTGTGTGTGCAAACTCATTACAATGTTCTTTTATGCTGATGCATATTCTCTGCTGCACTGTTGTGCCATCTTCTTTACTGTGTCTACCCCACACTGTTGTGTCTACACTTGCACTGCTTGTGCACTTTTCAAAGACAAAATACTCTGTCTTTTCTGGAACAATTACACTGTCCCAACTTACAAATTTACACTGCTGTGTGTAAATATTTCTTACATTCACTGCTGTAAAGAAAAAAAAATTCTTTTACATCTGCTGCTGTCCATTACCTTTCATTTCTTCAACAAAAACTTCATGCTGCTGCATTTTCTTATTTACATTGCTGTGTAAAAACACATTTCTTCATTCTCTCTTAGTTCTGGTTTCATTTTCTTCGCACTACTGTGCTTCTCCTTCTTGCCATCACGCTGCTACCTTCTCTTATGCACTGCTGTCCATACCCATAACCATAGACTCTGTCATCCCTGGGTTTTTATTTGCTGCTGCATTGCCTCTGCAATTTGCACTGTGGCTGCCTTTTGTTTCATCATACTGCTGTGTGCCCATACACTAACTCTTTACTCTCCATTACTTGCACATAGAGAGAAATCATCCTCACGTTGTTTTGCGCTGCATTCTCCACACAACAAAAAAATTAACACGGGCTGCTGCCTTTTCTTTTTACACCCTTGCTTCACACAATCTTAGTCTTCATTCAATTTTTTACACAATGCACTGCTGTGCAGTTCCTTTCATTTTTCCGTTGCCACACATTATCATTCACCATTGTGCATTAAAAATCTGCTGTCCCTATTTTTCTTTAGGCATTTCTGTGCATGTTGCATTGCATACAAAAAAAATATTACATTTTTCACTGCTGTGTGAAAAATTTCATTGCATTCTCAGCCACTGGGCATTTATGCTCTGCTGCGTTTTGCCTTCTTCTCATTTTCTTCTCACTGCTTTGCATTTTCATTCCCAAAATAAAACATTTCCATCTGCTGTGAGTATATTCTCTCACATTACATAGAAGGAAACTACCTTCCATTGCTATGCATTTCAATGCATGTGCTCCATAACAAAAAATTCAAAACTGCTGTTTTATGTTCTATCTTCCCACTGCTGTGAGGGTCTCCATGCTTTGCACACTTCTTATTGCGCTGCTGCACTTTACATTTGAGCGCTGTCCCTTTTTCTTCTCTGCTTTTATGGCAGATTTAACTTCATATTTTTCCCTTATAAAAGGTCTTCATCAAAGAGTGACTGTTAAGACAATTCAGCAAAAAAATTTCAAGCTCCCCTTTAGTGTATGCTTGTCTTCTTTTGGCAGATTCTTCTCAAAATAAATTTAGATCAGTTGGGGAGTTCAAGGGGCTTTCACACTGTATTACCTTCCTTCTCCATACTTGTGTAACTTTCTTCTTTTGCATGGGTCTAGCTTGTGTAAGAGCCCATGTCAAGTTACAATCTCGTGCCATATGCCCAATGTTATGACACTTGAAACATTCAACATTGTTCATGAATAACATTTCATGATTTCTTCTAAAATTGTTTCTTGGAGATTTTCGGAGACCACAACATTTATCTTTATGAAATGCTCTACAGTCTTTTGCCATATGACCAAAGTTTGAACAAGCATAACAATAACCAAAAAATGAACTTTGGTACCTGGGAGATGGAGGTTTCCTTGATGTACTTCTGAAGCCTTGCTGCCTTGAGATCCTTTGATGATCACCATTGCCTCTTGCCTTTTTGCCATCAGCTACATTTCTTCTTGGAGCTGGTTTTCTACTTGGAGGAGGATTTCTTCTATTGCAGCCTTCATTTTTCTCCTTGCCTTTGCTGGAACTAGGAGCTTCACAACTTCTTTCTGGTTTCTTCACATCTCCTTTGCTTAAAGCATCTTCATCCTTGTTTGAGGGTTCACCTACATACCCAAGTCCTGATTTATCAGATGGAGATCTGTGATAGCTGAGCATGTCATCCAAAGCTTGAGAGATCTTCATGATCTTGTTCATCCCTTCAACCTTCTTCCTGAGGAGGACAATCTCTTCTTCTAACTTTTCACATTCATTATTTTTCTTTGCTAGTTGTCCCTCAGTTTCTTCCTTGCTACGAGTAGCTTCAGCTACTACTATTTTGAAGGAGATAATATCTGTCTTCATTTTGGAGATTTCTTCATCTTTTGCTTGACTGCTCTTCATTTTCTTTTCAGCTCCTTGTGCCTGCTTCTTGGCTTCTTGTAGTTCGGACTTAAGGGAGGAGACCTCTACCTTGTACTGTCCAATCTCTTCTACAAGCTTGTTCACTCTCTTGTGCCTTTGTTCAAGTTGACTTGACAAGGCGTCTTCCTGCTTCTTTGCTTCATTCAGCTGATTTGTCATGGATATGACTTCTTCATGATGTTTCCTCTTGCATTGATCAAGCTCCTTCTTGAGCTTAGCGAGCTCTTCATCCCTTTCTTTTACTTGAAGCTTGATGAGGTCAAGCTTTTCATTCTCAGCTTCTATGATGGGTTCTTCTTGACTCATTGTCATGGTCAGTGCTCCCTTTGCATGAAGATCATGCAGTCTGTCCCATATATCCTTTGCTGATGTGTATTTTCCTAGATTCCTCTTCACAGAATCAGGGAGTCCATCCAAGATAGTCTTTGCTGCTTGTGCATCATACTCCATGGATTCTTTATCCATCTTGCTGTCATCAATCACTGATTCTCAGATTTCACTCCCTTGAAACTGTAAGAAAGCCCTCATTTTTATTTCCCATACATCAAAGTTCCCATCGAACTTTGGAACTTCAAATAGAATGTATTCTAATGGATTGCCTTCTAGTTTAGTAGAGGAGGGAGACACATTTTTAGCAGGCTTGGAGGCTTTCTTCTTTGACCTTGCTATTCTTAACTAGGCTTCAAATACTTCACTGTGTTTTTTTTAAATCACTGACTGTTCCTTCAACAGTAACACAAAGGAAAGCTTTCAGAAATACCTTAACCCTTTTGGCTATGGCTTCACACTGCTGGAGAGCCTTCAGTGCTGCAACAAGAGTCCTTCCTTCAGCTTCTTTGAGTCTTCAAAGAGCCTGAACCTGCTCTGATACCACTGTTGGGTATTTTTCGATGGGGAAAATACCAAAACCAATCAAGCAAATACCACAGAGCCAATGCTCTGTTCCATTTCTTCCAGGACCTTTGGACAGGGAAGCTTTTAAAAACAAATGTACTCATAATAGTCCATTACAACAGCATAAAACATTTTCTATTGCTTAAAAAAAAAAACAAACCTGTTACAAACTTCATCCTCTGCGTAGAGAGGGATTCACTGGAGAAACTTTGTCTCCTCATTTCTGGTCTTCCACTGCTGTGGGTATTACAACAACAATTTCTTGCTGCTCCTATGTTTTACAATGGCGAATAAAACCATTACATCCCTGTTTTCTTTAACTTCTCGCACTGCTGTGCGTTCAATACATTTCCATGAACAAAAAAAATTACAGTCCTATTCTAGTTGAGCCCTTGCACTGCTGTGCATTCTCCATATAAAGAAACGGGTTTATCACCGCGCGCAGGCATATATCACAATACATTTCCATAAAAAAATACAACGCACCACCGTGCGCAGCCACCATACATATATATAAAACTAACTCACGTCGGCCTTTTTCTACAGCATAAAAAAACATATATTAAAACATGCCCATACCCATATTAAAAGGGCCTCCACCTAATCTACGTAAAACATTAAAGACCATTGAATTCCCTTCTCGGCGGTCAACAAAAAGAATCGAACACTCCACGCAAAATCTGATTTGTGGGCCGGAAAACTGTGCGTTAACGTCCTCGCACGTTGGGCAAAATCTCTGTCCGGTGACCTGATCCGACGCAATTCGCACACCGTCTTCAGGCAAACCAATCGACCCTTAACGTCCGGGGAGCAAGCGGTAAAGCTGTTGTACAGGGGACGCGTGGCGCGTCTTGATTGTGTCGGGGCCTCCTTCACGGATACAGCCTTCTGCCAAAGGCGGTGCGGGGAGACCGGGCCGGTTTTCCAAAACCGCTGAGCGGTTGAAATTAATATTCCAACACGCTTCTCTTCTTTCAGCCAATAATGTGAACATGGTGATGCAAAATTTATTGGTGCGTCCTGTGAGTAGGCAATCGGCCTTGTCGCGATAGAAGCCCAGTCTGGATACCATCACCGAACCCCAAAGTCCGCTTGGAGGTTTATAAACATCTTGAGAGGAGCCGGAGCGCTGAGATAGCGTGCAGAATAACTTGTATATACGTACTGAGCATACTGTTGATGCAATGGTTACAGGATTTGCTTGTATTTAGCTGTCAGATGAATATTATGCAGATGAATTTCGATGCTGTTAATAGTATTTCCATAGGGGACACATCTAAAAGACAAACAGTGTCGGTTGTGACAGATAATTGGAAACAGTAGCTCTTTGAAACAAGTCAAAGTTACATCTGTTGTAGAAGTAGTTTATCAAGGAATGAAATTTCTGTTTGGTAATTTGTTTGGGAGTATTTTACACGTTTCTTTTTGTTAAACTTAATGCTATTTTCCTTTTTCGGTTTGCCATAGTTTATGAGCATTAAATGTTAAGTTCAATATAAAACATTTATTAAAAATCTAATTTTAAATTATTAAAAATATAATTTAACTAAAAATAAATTGAATGATTTAAATTACTATTGTTGTCGCCGACAGAGGCCCTGGTTCGATCAAGTTAGAAAGCGTATCCCAAAAATCCGTGATGTAACCAAAGCATGTTGGTCTACATTCCCACGTCCCCAAAAGAGTATTCACGCAAAGGGGACAATGGGGGGTTTTCTAGGTCATTGTAATGCTCTCCACATTGTTACGCATAGCGAAGGTAAGGTCCCTCAATTTACTTCTTTGGTGAGGGGTGTAAGATGTTTGAGATACACAGATTTAGATCTGCAAACTGCAAAACAATAAACAAGCTTGCAAGAGAAGGAAGGAAGCGAACAAGAATTGAGAAAAGAATAAAAATTAATTCTACAATATTAGTTTTAGAATAAATACATAAAAACAACTAAGTTAAGCTTAGTTGTACATGCAATAACTAAAGCTAACTAAAGCTAAGTGTGCTTTATCTTATGTTAATGTGTACATGTGCCACATGCAAGCAATAAGTTAACTGGAGCTAATCTAGGTGCATGTACACCAACACAGTTAGTCTAAGTGCATGTACACCAACACCCCCCCTTAAGCATAACTTAGGTGAGTGTGATGCAAAATGAATGAGTCCCGGCAACACGGCCATTTTAGGTACCCATATACAATGCATAAAAAGGAGGAAAGAGGGAAAACCCAATGGGAAGAAAACCCCCCCTCAAAATATAATGCAAAAGTAGAGAAAAGACAACTACTAGGCAGTCGTGTCCTTCACCCCGAGACGATCTCGCAAGAATCGAAACTTCTGCTTAGTGAAAGTCTTGGTGAAGATGTCAGCAATCTACTCGGAACTAGGACAGTACTGAAGATCGATGATCCCATCATGAATGAGTTCTCTAATGAAGTGCATGTGGATCTCGATGTGTTTGGTACGCTGCCGCTGCACTGGATCTCTGCAAAACTTTAGCGTACTTTGATTATCGCACTAGATGACAGTTGGATGATGGACACTAATCCCAAGCTCAGATAGGAAATGTTGTAGCCAAATTGCCTGAATAGTGGCATTGACTGCTCCTCTATACTCGGCCTCTGCTGATGATAAAGCAATGGCAGCGTGTTATGAAACCAGCTCAAGAAAAGATAGATCAACGCCTTAGAATTCAGCCTCTTCGAGGGGGCAACCTCCTTTACATTACATAAATGAACAATTCTTTGATGATTCAAATGAAAAAACCTCCTTTCTATATATAGGAATCTATGGAGTCACAATATAATCCAGCCGACCTAACAATAATAATATAAAGCCACAAAAATAACAATAGAGGGATTCTATGGGCACATTAATAACAATATGGGGGCAATGGGGGCACAACAATATAAATAAGGGGTATAGCTACAATAGTAATGGGGTAATCACTAGTATTATAGGGACCCAACATGCCCCTCTCTTTCAAAAAAGTGTTGTCCTCAACGCTTGAGTAGTTCTGGATACTTCTGCATAAAATTCTCATCCTCCCATGTGGAATCTTCAGCGGATAAGTTCTTCCACTTGATAAGGTACTCTGAAATTGATCGATTTCGTAGCTATCGAGTTCTTGTTTCTATAACTGCTTTCGGTTCCAATATAATTTTTCCTTCCTCGTCAAGTTCTGGCAATATTGTTTGAACTGGGAGCTTTTCGCCTATAACCTTCTTTAAGCATGAAACATGGAAAACTGGGTGCAATCGAGAAGCTGCAGGAAGCTCCAATTTGTATGCCATAGTACCAATCTTTTGCAACACCTTGTATGGACCATAATACTTTGGTGATAATTTATTATCCTTCTTAGCTTGCTTGAGGGACATTTGCTTATATGGTTGTAGCCGTAGGAATACCCAATCACCTACATCAAAACTTCTTTCACTGCGATGTTGATCTGCCTGTTGTTTCATTCTATTCTGTGCCAACACGAGGTTATCCTTTAAGAGTTGGAGGACTTGTTGTTGATGTTCGATGTGATGTTCCACTGCCTGAACCTTAGAATTTTCTCTTAAATATGATGTGATGGATGGTGGTTGATACCCATAAAGTGCCATAAATGGGGTCATTTTTGTTGCTGTATGAAGGAAGTGTTATACCACCATTCAGCCAGAGGCAACCATTTGACCCATTGTGTCTGTTTATCAGATACAAAGCAACGAAGATATCCTTCCAAACATTTGTTTACTATCTCAGTTTGCCCATCAGATTGAGGATGATAAGATGAGCTATGAGCTAACTGAGTACCAAGACAAGAAAATAATTGTGTCCAAAAATTTCCAGTGAAAATGGGATCTCTGTCACTTACAATAATCTTTGGGTTTCCATGTAGCTTTTGAATTGTTTCCATAAATGCAGTAGAAACTGTACTGGCTTTAAATGGATGTGATAATGCACAAAAGTGTGCATACTTGGTAAGTCTGTCAACTACCACCATGATGACACTCTTTCCCTCAGACTTGGGTAAACCTGTGATAAAATCCATTGAAACCTCCTCCCAACGTTGGCTTGGAATGGATAAAGGTTGTAATAGACCCGGTGTCTTAATTGTTTCAACTTTATTTTGTTGGCAAACCAAACATTCTGCCACAAACTTTTGAATATCTGATTTAAGGCCATCCCAAAAAAATTCCTTCTTAACCCTGTGGTAAGTTTTTAAAAATCCTGAGTGCCCTCCTAAGGGAGAAGTGTGCAATTCCATAAGAATCTTTTGTTTTAGCTGGGAATTCTTACAGAGGTATAAGCGATCTTTGTACCATAACGAATCATTTTTCCAGCTAAATGTATCAGATGTACTGGAATCTTGTTGTAGCTTTCGAATAAGTGCCCACACTTCTTCGTCATTCTTCCATTCCTCCCTTGCTTCATTTATCCAATCTGGTTGGATAATAGAAATGGCACACAACAATGCTTCCACATCCTCATCCTTTCTTGAGAGTGCATCTGCCACCACATTTTGCTTCCCTTTTTTGTAGATGATTTCAAAGTCATAACCCAACATCTTTGTGACCCACTTTTGTTGCTCTTCAGAGGATAATCTTTGTTCTAAAAAGTATTTAAGGCTATCATGATCCGTTTTTACCTTGAAGTGTCTTCCCATTAGGTAGGGTCGCCATTTCTTAAGTGCATGGAGTATTGCCAACATTTCCTTCTCATAAATAGCTTTGCTTAAAAACTTTCCCTTGATTGGACGACTTTCAAAAGCAATGGGTCTTTCATCTTGCATTAGAACAGCACCAATTCCATTTCCTGAAGCATCACATTCCACAATAAAGGTTTTTGTGAAGTCAGGTGTAGCTAAGACCGGTGCTTGGCACATTGCCTCTTTAAGATGTTCAAAGGCCTTTGTTGCTTCCGGAGTCCATGAAAATGCATCTTTCTTCAATAATGTTGTTAGAGGTGCTGCTATTCTCCCATAATTCTTAACAAACTTGCGATAATACCCTGTCAACCCAAGAAATCCTCGCAAATGCTTTATGGATGTGGGGATTTTCCATTCCTTAATGGCTTTAATTTTGCTAGGGTCTACCTTAACTCCTTCATGAGATACAATATGACCCAAATATTCCACCTCCTGGACTCCAAAGAAACATTTGGATCTTTTTGCATATAATTGTTTCTCCTCCAATAGTTGTAGCACCCTGTCAACATGTTCAACATGATCCTTCCAAGACTTGCTGTAGATTAGTATATCATCAAAAAATACTAACACAAATTTTCTAAGGAATGGTTTGAAAATTGAATTCATCAAACCTTGAAATGTTGAAGGTGCATTGGTAAGGCCAAAAGGCATGACCAAAAATTCATAATGACCCTCATGAGTTCTAAATGCCGTTTTCGGAATGTCTTCAATCTTCATTCTGATTTGATGATATCCTGAACGAAGATCCAACTTGGTGAAGTAAATTGATCCATGCAATTCATCCAGTAATTCATCAATGACAGGAATGGGGAACTTATCTTTAATAGTGAGCTTGTTGAGCTCCCTATAATCCGGACACATGCGCCATGATCCATCCTTCTTGTGCACCAATACTACTGGAGCAGAGAAAGAACTTTGACTCGGTTGAATTATACCAGCCTCTAGCATTTCTGCAACCATACGTTCAATTTCACTTTTTTGGACATAGGGATATCTGTACGGCCTGATGTTTGGAGGAACACTTCCTGGAATCAGATGAATAGCATGATCATGATCACGCATAGGTGGGAGACCTTTGGGAGTCTCAAATACCTTGGAATGATTGTCCAGGACTTTTTGGAGATCTGGAGAAATAGATGATTCTAATGTGGAAACATCTAGCGAACATAATTGTGCAATTACACCCCTTTGCTCCTTTTTTAGAAGCTTTGTCATACCATTAGAGCTGATTATCTTTCCTGGTTTCCCTGCAATACCCCTTAATTCAACTTCCTTTCCTTCCACAGAAAATTTGATGAAAAGTTCTTGAAAATTAAAAGCTATTGTACCCAAGGATTGTAGCCATTGGACTCCTAGTACAACATCAGCACCTCCCATTGGAATGGAAAGCATTGGGCTAGTCAATACATATTCTCCCATGGATAGCTTGATATTATGGCACTTTCCAGAGCAATTTATTGTTCCTCCATTTGCAATCATCACTTGACACTCTGGTGCTGGATATAGGAAGCAATTCAATTCTTTTGCTACCCTACAATGAATAAAATTGTGGGTGCTTCCTGAATCAATCAACACTATTACCTTTTTCTTCTTGATTTGTCCTTCTATCTTGATGGTTTGAGGAGTGGTAATTCCCGCCAATGCATTACAAGATATGGTCGGATTTATTTGTTCTTCATCTAGGCTTTGTTCCTGGAGTATATCCTCTTCTTTTGACCTTTCTTGCTCCTTTTCTTCTTCCTCTTCACAATCTATGTAGAATAATTTCTTCTCAGCACACTTATGACCTTTAGTGTATTTGCTATCACAACTATAACAAAGCCCTTTTGCTCTTTTTTCTTCCAATTGTTGTGGTGTCAACCTTATAGGTTGTGGAAGACTAGGGGCAACAACACTTCCGTCTTTATAGTTGTGAGTGGTATGCTTCCTGGTTGCCATAATTTTGCTTTCCATTTTTCTTGCTAACCTGAATGCCTTCTCTAATGAATCAGGTTCCCAAAGTCGAACATCATGTTGGATATTATCCTTTAAAGTCCCTATGAACACATCAATCCTATGCTCCTCTGAAATATCTTTTACCCTTATGTTCAATTTTTGGAACTCCTCAATGTGCTCCATTATTGAACCCTTTTGTTTGAGACTTATCAATTGGCTAAAAAAAGTGTTGCTTTTTGTATCCTCATAATGTGCTATCAATTTTTCCGTAAAAATTGCCCAAGTGATAAATTGTTTACGAGAGAAAAGCCATTGATACCATACAAATTGATTTGGTTCCAAATATAAAGTTGCCATACGTACCTTTTGTGTGTTTTGCACATTATTGAGATCGAAGAACTGCTCCATCTGTAATATCCATGTGGCGGGATCCTTGCCATCAAACTTCCTCATATCGATTTTTGGAATATGGTGGGTCTTCGATCCAACATTAGAGTCTATGGAATCATGATTAACATTTCTTTTGTTCACATCATGAGTTTCCTTTACAACCTTTTCACCATTAGTAAGTATTTCTTGTAGAAAATTTGTCAAATCTGTCTTCAAATCTGCCATGTCTGTCTTCAAATCTGTCCTCAAATCTATCTTCAGATCATCCGTCTTAGCTTCCATGCCCTTTATCTTAGATTCCATGCCATTTATCTTAGCATCTGTTAGCTTTTGTGAGTGTGACATTTGTTGCACTTGTTCTTGTAATTTTGATATATCATGTAGCATTTCTTCCTCTTCTTCATGAGTCATGCTAGAGCTTTCAGGTTCCTTACTAGGTGTTTGCATTTTCTTTCCTCGGGGCATCAGTTACCGATAATAATGCTTTACTATGCCCTTTGAATTCCTTCAAACCAAGCTTATGCAAAAATAAAAAATAAAAACTACACACCTTTTTTACTTTGTAGAATCCTGATATTGAATCTGATGTATCTCTGTAATTTCGAATCATCCAGTTCTGAAATTGTGACTTGTAGTAGCCTTCTATGTCCTCTTTCCAATGCCACTAGTCTAATCCAAATTGGATTCTCCAAGAAAGAGTTATGCACAATCCCCCGCAGTGACCTGATTATAGACTAGTTCAGTAGAGCGAACTTGTATGAAGTACCACGTGTCACTGTTTCAACCTTTGACTCTGAAAGATATATAAAAGAAAACTACAGTCTGTCCTCTTTCTGTACCTTCTTACGAAATTTCAATCCGATGCTCAGAAAGAAAGTTATGACGATTTTCCCCAGGTCACCTGTTTTGAGTATAATTCAGGAGTCTGCAAAAAGACCAACTTCCTCAGATCATATCTCCGAAAATATCGTGCGAAAAGCTCTAAAATTCGAACCCAAGGTTCAGCACATGGGTTTTTTTACGACTTCTGAAACGTCGCAGAAAAAAGTTATAGTGAAAATGCCACGATGACCTGTTTGGAGCAGCGAAACCCTAGAATCCAAAGCTCTGATACCAAATGTTATAAAACCAGCTCAAGAAAAGATAGAAAAGATAGATCAACGCCTTAAGAATTCAGCCTCTTCGAGGGGGCAACCTCCTTTACATTACATAAATGAACAATTCTTTGATGATTCAAATGACAAAACATCCTTTCTATATATAGGAGTCTATGGAGTCACAATATAATCCAGCCGACCTAACAATAATAATATAAAGCCACAAAAATAACAATAGAGGGATTCTATGGGCACATTAATAACAATATGGGGGCAATGGGGGTACAACAATATAAATAAGGGGTATAGCTACAATAGTAATGGGGTAATCACTAGTATTATAGGGACCCAACACAGCCTGCTTCTTACTTGACCAACAAATTGGGTCGGATCCCAAACTAAGTACATAACCGGAAGTAGACTTGCGATCAATGGTGTCGCCAGCCCAGTCTGAATCTGTGAACCCGATGAGATTCAAAGAACAATTGGCTGCATAATGAATCCCATAGGTGATTGTCCCTTGGACATATCGAAGGATGCGCTTTGCAGCATTCCAGTGTAACTCATGTGGCTCCTGCATGTATCTGAAAACTGCTCCGACAACATAGGAGAGATCAAGACGGGAGTGAGTGAGATAAAGAAGACTTCCCACAAGCTGGAGATACAATGTGCAATCAACCAATGGTGTGTCTTTTCCATTCTCAAGCTTTATCCCTGATAAGAAAGGTGTGGCTGCTGGCTTGCAGTCACTCATGTGAAATCGTGCCAAAAGATCTCTGGCATATTTTGGTTGAGAAATGCCAGAATCATGCTGATGGATCTCTAGTCCAAGGAAGAAATTTAGCAAGCCCATGTCTGTCATAGAAAACCGCTTATGCAATGCAGTTTTGATGTTAGTAATGACAAAAGCAGAACTACCCGTTATCAAAAGATCATCTACGTAGAGTACTATGATCAACAAGGAGTCAATTTTCTTTAGCAAATAAACATTGGAATCAGATTTGCAGTGTACAAAATTTTGAGATAACAAATAAGAATCCATCTTTGCATACCATGCTCTAGGTGCCTGCTTGAGGCCATAGAGAGACTTCTTTAGTTTGCATACCAGAGATGAATTCTGCATGTATCCTGGTGGCTACTCCATGTAGATTTCCTCCTCGAGATCACCATGAAGAAAAGCATTCTTCACATCCATATGATGCACCTCCCATCCTCTTGCTACTGCAATGGAGAGAGCTAGCCGAATGGAATCCATTTTTGCCACTGGAGCAAAAGTCTCATCATAGTCAACACCATGTACTTGCTGAAAACCTTTTGCTACCAATCGTGCCTTATATCGACTAACTTGGCCATTTGATGCTTTGTTGGTCCGGTAAACCCACTTGCATCTCACAAGTTTGCGATTTGAAGGTAGCGGAACCAAATCCCAAGTCTGGTTCTCAATGAGAGAGTTATATTCCTCATCCATGGCGGCTTCCCATTCAGGATGCCCATTTGCTTTTGCATAAGTTTGTGGATCAGATCCATGCATCATATAAGCATGCATGGGCATGGATGGCTCCATAGCTAAGAGTGCTTGCAGATCTTCCTCAAACAGAGGGATAGAGGCAGGATCATCAAGGATATCACTCATGCTGCGCCATTTTTGTGTTGAAGGTGGTCGAGAATCTTTCGAACTACATGCAGAAGTATGATCTCGATGTTCAACAACTGGTGGTCTAACAGGGGTCACAGGAAAAGACTCATCTTCATCAGAATGCTAGTCTGAAGTTTCATCTGCATACTCATCAATGAGTGGTGATGAAAATTTGGTAACAAGGTCATCTACTGGTGCATGCGAAATATCTTCGTCAAACTTTACACTCCTTTCAATAAAGAGCTCTTCAGTGTGGATATCAAGCAATCTGTACCCTTTGACTTCATCAGAATATCCAACAAACATGCATGCTTTGCTTTGAGGCTCCAAAGCCTTTCTCTTCTCTGGAGGAATGTGGGCCCATGCTCGAGATCCAAAAATGCGGAAATGACTAACTTTAGGTTGCATGCCAGTCCAAGCCTCAAAAGGTGTTTTTCCAGTAACATATTTATGAGGAGATCTGTTCTGGATGTATGAGGCACAATTAATAGCTTCGGCCCACAATTTCGACGGAAGAGATCTTGCATGCAACATGCAATTAGCCATCTCTTTCAAAGATCGATTTTTCCTTTCAGCCACACCATTTTGCTGTGGAGTGTAAGGAACTGTATGCTGCAACTGTATGCCTGCTTCCTCACAAAGATTCTTGATATCTTTGTTGACATATTCCGTCCCATTATCTGTGCGGAGTATTTTGATGCGTTTTCTAGACTGATTTTCCACATGCGCTTTGAAAATCTTTGGATGTTGAAAAACTTCAAACTTGAGTTTCAAGAAGTAAACCCAAGTGAATCTCGTGTAATCATCTATAAATGACAACACATATCTTGCTTTGCTCATTGAAAGCACTGGAAATGGACCCATGAGATCACTGTGTACAAGTTCCAAAGGTGAAGAGGCTCTCCATGCATGCCCCTTCTCGAATTTTTCTTGTGGATGCTTTCCAAGAGCACATCCATTACAAACACCATCTGAAAAGTCAATGGTTGGCAATCCTTTGACCATCCCTTGCTTACTAAGCTGTTGCATATATCTGAAATTCAAGTGCCCAAATCTCTCGTGCCAAATCCTACTTTCTTCATTTGCATGCGTAAGTAGCAAAATAGAATCTGATTGAGGAACAAAATCAGAAAATGTATACAGACGAGATTGATCATTTACCTTGCCAGATGCAATCTTCAAATTGGTTTGCATGTCATAAATGCTCACGGAATCTGGGGTAAATTCCACTTTCCTTCCGCTGCCTGTGTGTGTCATCTGATACACTGAGAGAAGATTCACAGAAAGCCTTGGAATATGCAAGACATTTTCAAAACTTCCATCTTCGAATTGCACTCTTCCTTGTCCAGTTGTTGCAACTGCAGAATTATCCTCCATGAGAATGGGAGGACCTGAGTATGCATGTAGAGAAGAAAAGGATTCCTATGAAGAAGCCATATGATGTGAAGCTCCTGAATTGATGCTCCATTCTTGTGGTGCAGAATGAAGAGCAATCAAAGCATGCTCGTTACCTCTTGGATCTGGTGCTTTTTCTCCAGACTTCTTCTTAGCATTCTCAGGAATGTGGTCTCCAAGATTGTGTTGCTGGAGTGTCTGCGCCATAAGATCTATAGTCTTCTTCATGCATGCAAATTCAGGATGAAAACCACGGTGGCAATAATTGCACATTGATTGCCCTTTCGTTCCTTTCCTTTCCTTTGAGCCAGATGATCCATCAGGGGGTTTGGGATGTCCTCCCTTTCTTGGATCAGGATCCTTCTTCCCTTTTCCTTTCTGATGGTCTTTGGAATTTGCCTTTCCTTTTGCATGCACAGTAAGTGCATGCGCTTTGGAATTTTTAAGTGTGCCCATTTTGATGAGCTTATCTTGCTCATGCATCAAAGACTGAATAAAAGAATCCAGTGAGGGCATCTTCCAAGCTGCACCAGTTGCAGATCTGACTGTGTGGAATGCAGAGACGAATACTGCATACTCTGGACCAAGTTTTGATAAAATGGAAAGAATCAACTGATTTTCTTGCTTGGATTTGTCGATCCCGCATCCTTTCAGCTGAACCAACAAGGCTTTATACCTTGTGAAAAAATCTTGAATGTTCTCAAAGTTTCTCGGATCTAATGAGTTTAACTCATTTTCGAGAATGTGACCTTGCATTTCATCCTATTTTCCAAACAATCCTTCCAAAATTTTCCATACTTCATTTGGAGTTGAACATGATTCAACATGAAATAGCAGTTCCAGAGAAATAGATAAACATAGGATGCCGAAGGCCTCGTCCATGTGATTGAAATATCTTTTTTTCTCCATTGCCGATGTTGGTTCAACTTCTGTTTCCATGGTTATTTGAAATAAGCCTCTACTTCTGAGATGAAGTTGAATCTTTGGCTTCCATTCGAAATAATTATATGGAGTGAGAATTGCCAATTGTGGAAACTCCAATTTAGACTCCATTCTTTGTTGTTGCTTCAATCTTTTGAACCTGCAAATAAAATTGCTTGTGCACTGATTACAAATCCCTGTGCTCTGATACCATGTAAGATTTTTGAGATACACAGATCTAGATCTGCAAAACAATAAACAAGCTTGCAAGAGAAGGAAGGAAGCGAGTAATAATTGAGAAAAGAATAAAAATTAATTCTACAATATTAGTTTTAGAATAAATACATAAAAGCAACTAAGTTAAGCTTAGTTGTACATGCAATAACTAAAGCTAAGTGTGCTTTATCTTATGTTAATGTGTACATGTGCCACATGCAAGCAATAAGTTAACTGGAGCTAATCTAGGTGCATGTACACCAACACAGCTAGTCTAAGTGCATGTACACCAACAAGGGGCCGGTCTTCCAATTCCTCCATTTTCACCCACCCAAGATCTAATAGCTTCTGAAGAATCCCTCCACGCAACCATGGGCATCAAAGGCAACACGGTGCACATGTCAAATGCATGACTGGAGTCTCAAGTGGACATAGAGCAGCGAGAAAGGCAGGGGTAATAACAAATAATACTAGAGTAGAGCTACGTTAAGTAGCAGATCTTCGTTCTAGTGGTTTAGTCCACTAAGGGAAGGCCCACACTCCGAGCATCGAGAGGCAAGCCTGGATACGGTTCACTAAAGTAACCACGCTGGTAGCCTGGGTCAGCCTCGTTCCTAGGTGGATAGCAATATCTATATATATATATATATAGATATATATATATATATATAATGTATGGTACCACTAGTCTTGCTACATTAAGCTAAGTCTAAGTTACCTCTAAGCCATATGGGCCATCTGGTAGAGTTAACGATATGTATAACCTTTGATTGGATTTGAGCGGTATCATTCATTCTCTCGAAAGTTCCCACAATAAATTCCGTTTAAGCACTAACTCCAACTAAACTTAGCTCAAGCAACAAGGATCTATCTCAAGGAACAACAACTCTTCAACATCTTGTAAAGCTCTAGTTCAACCTTCTCTTTGATTCTTGGATTTCATCTGTATGACCTCTTTTGAGAGGCTTTGCATTAGGTTTCAAATGATTTTCTCATCTTTTATCCTAAGCTAGCTGGTCATATGGGATATGCATTTGGATCTGCCCTTCTTAGGCCATTTCTGTGCATTTTATCGCCACTTTACCATACATTGGTAGGGATGACAGGATTTGAACCTGCGACATTTTGTACCCAAGACAAACACGCTACCAAGATGCGCTACATCGCTATGGTTCGAAATTGGAGAGAGTTGAAGTACCATTCCTAGGCGAGGACAAGATTGATTTCATCGTGAAAAAAACTTCACAAAAGACGTTCCAGACGAGAACGAGAGTGAAAGAAGACTTGAGATCAATCTTTCCCTCCAGGAAGTAGTTATCCAAGTGGCAGTTATCCAGGTAGGGGAAAAGAGTAGTTAGGTGGGCGAGTTTAGAACATCAAATCGAAAAGGGAGTGGTGTAGGGAGGAAGGGAGGAGTTCTACCCAAGCATAGAACACCATTTCCTGACCATATCAAGCAGTGTCCCGTAAATAAAGATCCTAAAAAGGGTCTAATCTAAAAGCTAAGTGTGTCCTTAAGTTTAAGTGGGCTATTTGGGGTAAGGTTCAAGCAAGGCCTGGGAACTAAATGGAACCCTCCCAAAATCGTGTCTTTTAGGATAGGATGGAAATTTTGTCACAAACATCTCTTCAAGTGTTAGGTATTGAAGCAACCAAATTATTTAGGGTTAGGTATTGAAGCAATCAAATTATCGGGATTGATTTCTTTGCACGCTTATCCAATGGAGTGTACTTTCCGGTTGCGCTTGGGAAATTCTTCTTTGATTTGTTATTTTTGCTTATCATTAAGTATTAAGTTTCTTATATCTATTTTTTTTTGGTACCACAATGAATACATGTATGTTGGTATTATTATGTCATTATTGTGTAGTAACATTTAGGCTTAGTTCTTATGTATTAGTTTGTGTTGGGAATTTTCTGGTAAATTCCAAAACAAAATGACTGAACAGAGAACAATGCTCTGTTTTTGCCACAGGATCTTAACACAGGGAAGCTATAAACAAATTATTTTCTGAGAACAGAGTATTACACACACCCACAAAAGCTTTGTATTCATTAATCAAAGACAACTGTTGTTACAAAAATATTCTTCCTCTGCCTGAGGGATTACACCAAGAACATTTCAACAAAAATTACTCTGTCTCCTTTTGAAAAGATTTACACTGCTGTGTGTAAATTTTTCATTTACATTTACTGCTGTAAATAAAAAAAATTCTTACATATCCATTCTTCACATTACATTTCAATCAACAAAAATACATATGCGCTGCTGCATATATTTCCCTCACGCTGCTCCGTTTACATTGCATTTCCTCTTTTTTAACAAAATTACATTCGCCCTCTGCTCTGGTTTTGTTTCGCACTGTTGTGCCTTTTTTTCTTCTTGCATTACAATAGTCAACTCAAAAAAAACGTATTACCTTACATATGCAACAATAAAAAAAATTACATGCGTTTACTATGCCATACTTCTCGTACATGATAAAAAAAAATAAAATTAAAAGCTTACCTACATTTCCCATCCCGTAATAAATTTCATTAAATATTTTACTCATAAGATCGGCGGTCAAAATGAAACTTCACGCAATGTCCAAATGGTGCAGGGCTGTATGCAACTTTAGATTAATCGGACGATGGACAGCCTTCATTCCAATCCAACGGATATCGCTTGCCCAAACCAAACGAATGTTACGTCCCGATGAAAAGGTGGTTTTGGAAAACGCACTAGGGACATGCGTCAAATGGTGATTGTATCGGGGGCGTTTGAGAGAATACCACCAACTTGTGAAAAGCGGTGCGATAAAGACAAGCAGTTTTCCGGAATAGTTTTACGGTCGTTGTTTAATGATCGCTGCAGTTTGAACTACAATTTCAACACTCCCCTTTAATTTCAACTGCTGGGTTATCAACCATACCCAGACATTTCCTCAAAAATTCAAAGCTTTTCTGGTCCAATGGCTTTGTCAGAATGTCTGCAACCTGTTCCTGAGTCCTGCAATGTTTTAAAACAATTTCTCCATTGCTTACCAATTCCCTGATGTAATGAAACCTTGTGTCAATGTGTTTCGTTCTCTTATGAAACACTGAATTCTTGGATAATGCAATGGCTGAGATATTGTCACAAAAAATCACCGTTCTTTTTGTCTGCTCTTGGCCTAAGCTCCTTAACATTCTTCTCATCCAAACTGCTTGACATGTTGCTGCTGTAGCTGCCACATATTCAGCCTCTGCTGTAGACAATGCTACAATAGGTTGTTTCTTAGAAGCCCATGAAATGGCTCCTGAACCCATGTGAAAAACATAACCGGATGTGCTTTTCCGATCATCTACACTTCCAGCCCAATCACTATCAGTGTATCCAACTAAATCTAAACATTCTGAAGCAGTATATAAAATGCCAAACCTTTTAGTACCTTTAACATACCTCAGAATTCTTTCTGTTGCCTGCCAATGTGCTTCTTTTGGCCTCTCCATGAATCTGGAAATTAAACTAACAACATACATTATGTTCGGCCTAGTTGCAGTCAAATACACGAGGCTACCAACTATTCTCTTGTACAAACTAGGATCAAAATCTTTGTTACTGTCCTCTTTTCTGAGTTTTAATCCCATCACTGTGGGAGTGATTGCTGCCTTGATGTCCTGCATGTTAAATCTTTCCAACACTTCATTAACATATTTTGCTTGTGAAATAAAAATCCCATTTTCATTTCGATCTACTTCTATTCCTAAGAAGTATCTCAGCAAACCCATGTCAGTCATTTCAAATTCCTCTTTCATGACTGCTTTGAAATTTTCAATGAGATATTCATCATTGCCTGTGAAAATAACATCATCAACATATAACACAACAATCAGTGTTTTACCATCTTTTTCTTTGATGTAGAGGGTGGGTTCTCCCTCACACTTTTCAAATCCTTTTTCCAATAGATAGGAGTCTATCCTACTGTACCATGCTCTTGGTGCTTGCTTCAGCCCATAAAGAGCTTTCTTCAATTTGCACACTTTGTGCTCTTGGCCTTTCTTTTCATAGCCTAGAGGTTGCTCAATGTAAACCTCTTCCATTAACATTCCATTTAGGAATGCTGACTTCACGTCAATTTGGTAAACTTTCCACTTGTTTTGTGCTGCTATGGACAACATTGCTCTCACTGTTTCCATTCTTGCAACCAGTGTGAAAGTTTCCTCATAGTCTCTCCCATATTGCTGCTTATATCCTTTGACAACCAGCCTTGCCTTGTGTCTTTCTATTTTGCCTTCAGCATTAATCTTGGTCTTGTAGACCCATTTGACTCCAATGACTTCTTTTCCTTTTGGTAATTCAACCAAATCCCATGTCTTGTTTCTTTCTATGGCATTGATCTCCTCATCCATAGCTTCTATCCATTTCTTATCCTTAATTGCATCTTCGAAATGAATAGGGTCATCAAAATGACAATATAAAGCAAACAAAGAATTCATATCTTCATTTGTTGCCTCTTGCTCATAAATGTCATTTAAATTTCTAAAATTCTTACCTCTTTCATTTGGTGTGCAAGTGCTTGAAGAAGCACTTGAATTTCCTCCTTGTGGTGTGCTTGGAGAAGCACTTTCATTTCTCCTCAAGGGTGTCCCTTGCTGTCCTTGTGTTGGCACTGCTATTTGGGGATGTATTTCAGCCATCTCCTCATCATCTTCATCATGAGACAAACAGTTTTTAACATTCACTGTTTTCTCTATGCTTCCATCCCAAGCTTCCTCCTCAATGAATTGAACATTTCTGCTCACAAAAAGGTAGATGGGATATACAACCTGTAAGCTTTGGATTCCTCACTGTATCCAATGAAAATACATTTCTCCCCTTTGTTGTCCAACTTCTTCCTTAGCTGATCTGGAATGTGTGCATAAGCCACACATCCAAAAACATTCATGTGGGTGACTCCTTGCTTTCTCCCACTACATGCTTCTTTCAGCACTCTGTTCATGACTGCTTTTGTTGGGCATCTATTCAAAATATATATTGCACAGTGTACAACTTCAGCGCAATAATCATTTGGAAAATGCTTTGCCTTTAACATACTCCTCGCCATGTCCATGATTGTCCTCTTCTTCCTTTCAGCAACTCCATTTTGTTGCGGGGTGTACCTAGCTGTAAACTGCTTGTGAATTCCATTTTCTCTACAAACCGTAGAAATTCTTTGGAGATATACTCACCTCCTCTATCATTTCTTAAAACTTTGATATGCAGCTCGCTTTGGTTTTCTACCAGTGCCTTGAAATTTCAAAATTTTTCAAACACTTCACTTTTGTTCTTCAGGAAATATTAGGAATTTTCCCTCACGGTGCTCCGTTTACATTGCATTTCCCCTTTTTTAACAAAATTACATTCACCCTCTGCTCTGGTTTTGTTTCGCACTGTTGTGCCTTTTTTTCTTCTTGCATTACAATAGTCAACTAAAAAAAAATGTATTACCTTACATATGCAACAATAAAAAAACTTACATGCGTTTACTATGCCATACTTCTCGTACATGATAAAAAACAATAAAATTAAAAGCTTACCTACATTTACCATCCCGTAATAAATTTCATTAAATATTTTACTCATAAGATCGGCGGTCAAAATGAAACTTCACGCAATGTCCAAATGGTGCAGGGCTGTATGCAACTTTAGATTAATCGGATGGTGGACAACCTTCATTCCAATCCAACGGATATCGCTTGCCCAAACCAAACGAATGTTACGTCTCGATGAAAAGGTGGTTTTGGAAAACGTACTGGGGACACGCGTCAAATGGTGATTGTATCGGGGGCGTTTGAGAGAATACCACCAACTTGTGAAAAGCGGTGCGATAAAGACAAGCAGTTTTCCGGAATAGTTTTACGATCGTCGTTTAATGATCGTTGCAGTTGGAATTACAATTTCAATAGTTTGTTGTGCATTGACATTTAGGTTTTTATCTATTACTTTGTTTGTATCTGATAAATTTCTCAATTTTTAACATTATTTTTTTATGTTAAATTTTGTGGGATGACAGCGTGTCGCTCTTTCACTCCAGGTTTTAAGGGTGGACGTAATATAAATTGTATGACTTGTGGCATTAATTATTTACTTGTTAAACCAATATCCTCGTGTTTAACACCACTTCAGAGCTCCACTCAGTTTCATCATCACTACAAAACCTAACCTAACATGTTATATAATCTTTATAAAATTAATTTTTTATTATATAATGTCGAGTTAAATTATATTTAAAAAGCAATAACTATTAATGGTTAAGAGCATGTGTTTCCTCCTAAGAGGTCATAGCTTTAAAACCAAAGGGGGTAGAGTATGTATGCCTTAGCTGATCTAGGAGGATCCATCGATCCAATTGTACACATGTTCAAAGTGTCGTCGTTAGTGTTCATGGGTGTCGTTCAGTGTGGTCGTCACTTCAGTTCAGCTTCGACAGATCGACAGTATTGGTTATGATCAGGTTGTTCAGGTAATGTTCGTAGTTATGATTTCATGGCATTCAATGGATGTGGTGTTGTGCCTGGCTGTCGACTTATGTTCATCAATAGTTCCGCCAGGATTGGTCGACGACATGTGTTTTGTCATTTGACTCTGCAGGTTTGATGTGTCGACATCAGTGTCGTCAGTGGCATATATTCATCGTCCGAGTTGTTGTTGCAAAGACAACTAGAGTTGGCGATGTGCATGGGTTGTCGTCGTGGAAGAGGATCGATATTGTCGTGTGTCAACGCTCGGCATGGGTTTATTGTCGTCATGTGACGAAGTCGTGAATGTCGCATTGTGACAATGATTCACACATGGGTTTTTAAAATAAATCCTAATCATGTATTAAATCCTATGCTAAATCCCTAACCATGTTCTTTAAATCCTATGCTACCCTAAGCCTAAAGTTCTACAAAACCCACTAGAAAACCTAATGCCAAAACCTAGTCCTAAAAACCTATCGCAATAAACATTATAACTCTAATACATACCTCTCGGCCTATTTACCATACAAAATATTACAAATTGCAATATAGCAGCGCCTAACCGTTGTCTTGACCGCACGGGAACCGCGAGGAGTAACTGGGTTAATGTGACGAGGCATATAAACTATCAAGGTTTCATAAACAGTCCAAACCATTAGCGGAGACCACGTCAAAAACGGTGTCATGTGAGCAGGCAGACGGCAGAGGTTACAGTTATGCCCTAACTATGACTGTGACCACATCGGAACTGTAGCCGTGTCGGGGCATGTGATCAGCTATCTATTAAGCCGTCAGGGCTTGAGTACCGCACGAGGAAAGCGTAAAAACCATTAACATGTGAACACATCCCGCCAACCAGAACTGCCACCAAGATATCCACCCTACAAACAGTAACTCCAGGTGTTCACATTGATTTTTAATGCCTCCGCCCGGTTAGTTGCCAGCGAACGGTTTCGGGCTAACTAAAGTCATTTTATGGGTTTTTATTGTTAAAGTTTGTTTTAATTAATTCAATAACATTATGACTAAGCCCTAAGGTGGCAGTTTGTCATTAATCAAACCCTAACTCAACCTTCAAGTCAGCTTATTCATCCCTGAAGGAATTCAAGGAGGTTTTGATGTATTTATAGGGTTATAAAGGCAGATTTGTTCTTTGAAGACAAAGAGGAGTGTTTTCAGTTTTCATGTGCAGGTTCTAGAGGTTAGAGGCAAATTTTGTTTTCTGAGTTTCGGGAGCATCGGGAGTCGGATTTGGAAACTATAAGATGTGTTAGAAAGCTGGTTCATAGAGCTATTTGCTGACAGAGGTCAGAATTACTTGTGTGCAATTTTAGTCTAGCGAAATCACTGTGTAATCCACTTCGTCTCTCTCATTCCTAATAAAACGGTTGCCCATCTTGAAAGCGGACCCGGAAACGTAGTCCATCATGGACGAACTCCATAATCAATATCGTTGTCTGGTATATCTGTGTTTTCGTTGTTTACACTTCTGTTTTGCATCTTTCTTATGGTTTATCAGCTGTCGTAAAGTGTTCTGCTCTAGCAGTTTTCCTCGTTTTTCGTGCTTTTGGTTTTCATTCAATTCACTAATGGCTGATCAACTCTACATCAGTATTTAATATATGATCATATCAGATCATATAATTTGGTATCAAAGCAGGTTTTGGTTTGTAGATTTGCCATTGAATGTTAACCAAGTCTAAGTCGCAACAAGGAGAAGGAATCCTTGAGCAGATCAATCCAGAAATTGGAAAACCACGAGTCACTCGGAAAGCGACCATGTCAGGATTTGATGCAGGTGAAAACACTGAGACTAAGATGAGTGAGGAAAAGTTTCAACAGGAATTCTTAACTCTGCAGCAGATGTTGGGAGAATTGTACGAAGACAAGAAGGTGAGAGATGCAACATCCTCTTCGAAGGCATTGAAGAAGGACAAAGGTAAAGGCAAGGATGATAAACCTCCTTCACCTCCATCATCTCCATCATCCTCTTCTTCTTCTTCTTCTTCCATTGCAGCATCTGAAACAAATAAGAAACCTAAGAAATCATCTCTTTTGAAACTTGATGTTAAATTTGAGTTACGTGTTTATGATGGTGAAATGAATCCTGAAAGGTTAGATAATTGGATAAAGCAGTTAGAAGTGTATTGTCGTATTCAGAACATTTCTAAAGATAAAACTAAAATCTAGTTAGCTACACTTAAAATGAGGGGAACAACTTTAATCTGGTGGGAAAGAAAAAACTCAGTTAGATGTAAATCAAACAGGAAAAGTTATCTCTTCATGGTCTAAGTTTTTGAAAGCTCTTAGGAAACAGTTCTATCCTTTAGGATACATGTAGCAAGCTGTTATTGATTGGCAGCATCTGAGGCAAGGTAAAGGGTAGAGTGTTCAGGAGTTTCCTCAAGAGTTCAGGAAGAAAGCATTGGCTCTTGGTATTTCATTGGATACACGTGAAACTTTGTTAAAATACATCGACAGTTTACATTCATATTTGCAGCATACTTTATTAGTGTTTAATCCTGATGATTTTGACGAGGTTTGCGTTCAGGCCATACATATTGAATCAGGTAGTAGACCATTCAAGTTATCATTGCAGTCATCCAAAGAGATGGGAAATAGAGAATCTAGAGACAGTAAGGGGAACATTTAGAAGAGAAAGAAATCAATGGTCATTTAGAAGGAAAGACATACCTGTTCTCACTGCCAGAGAATCAGTGATGATGAATCGAAGTGCTGGAAACTTCATCCAAAACTTAAGCCCAAAAAGTTCCTTAAGGCGAAGGATGAAAAAAAGGCTAATGTAGAAATCCAGCAAGACCTCGGTTAGATTCAGGTGATGAACGGAAAATAACCACCATGGCTACGACAGGTAAAAATTCTTATATTGGTTCAAGTTTGAAATCTAATGTATCTTCTTAAAACATAAGGATAACTGCTAATCATACAAATATTGACACAATGTTTGACAGTGGATCGCAAGAAAATTTAATATCTGAACATATAGTTAATCAATTGCGATTGGAAACACGGAATCATCCAAGACCATACCCATTAGGTTGGATTAATAAATCAACTCAGATACATGTCACAAAGCAGTGTCAGTTAAAATTTTAAATTACATCTAAGTACATCGATGAAGTGGAATTAGATGTGGTCCTAGTAGACATTTGTGGAGTTGTCTTAGGGAGTCCTTATCTTTATGATAGAGATGCAGTCTTTTACAAAAGAGAACATAAATATCACCTAAAGAAAGAAGGGGTCGAATTTATTGTTAGGGTACATAAAGTCAAATCAAACTTGGATTTAATTGTTTCAAATCAAGTTAAGCAGTTTATAAGTTCAAGTAAATATTTACTCATGGTTATTAAGGAACAACATAAAGTTGATTGTTTAAGATGCGAGATTCAGTTTATAGATCAACTGGTTAAGGTGGTTAATTCTTTTCCAAGAAGTCTTATTCATGAACAGGATGAGAAAAATGAGATACATTTAATGTCCTACTAACATCTTCTTAAAGACAGAATGAATCTCAATTCATTCATTCAACTGAATTATAGAAGCTATCATGATCAGCAGTGTATTGCAAGGAATGGTACATGTGAGTCTAATTAGAGACTTGTTTCAGATGGTATGTTTATTTTCAGTTTCAGGGGTGCAGGTTAGTATTGGGGAAAGTCAGTGTTACATTTCTTTGGATTGCATCATCATTTCATTCTTTTAAAAGTAATGAAGCCTCTCTTCAAGTGGAGAGGAAGTCTATAGGTTTTCATGACAAAGCATTTTCAAAAGCAGATCTAAAGTTTCCTTACCAAGGTTTGAAAACTAATGCATTAACCGAAAGTGTCAGTCAATGGAAATATACGTTAATAGACATAGTGATTCAAGTAAATCAACAATTACTTAGATGCTTTTATAATCAAACTAAGTTGCAGCAGTCTTTTCATCACAACTGGATGAGTTATGGGCAACAAATTCACTTGGTAATTAGTCAATAGGAAAGTAAATCAAGTCAAGTAATTGATACAAAATCAAAATCAAAGGGGTCTTTGAATATTTCAATTATTCCAAAAAGTAGATTGTTAATACCCATCAGATGTATTGAACAAAGTTCTACAAATACTATTTTCAAAGATGTTTCTGAATCACTAACTCATGATTCTTCTTGGAAAGATTTCAATTGCCATGTTGATAACAGGTTGTTTTCCCATCGTTGCAAATTGTACATACTGTGGATGGAAGAAACAGGTCATCGAATCAAAATGTATCATGGTCAGCATCATCAGGGTCATCGCATGCAGATGATTGATCGAATTTATTGGTACATCGTCAGCTCAATATGGAAAGAGAGGGAGTACTACCCTCATCGACTATTTAATTAGTCAAACTTTTGTGGTCCAAAAGCTTTCTAGTGGAGAGGAATGATCCAGGAGGATCCATTGATCCAATTGTACAGATGTTCAAAGTGTCGTCATCAATGTTCATGGGTGTCGTTCAGTGTGGTCGTCGCTTCAGTTCAGCTTCGACAAATCGACAGTATTGGTTATGATCAGGTTGTTTAGGTAATGTTCGTAGTCATGATTTCATGGCATTCAGTAGATGTGGTGTTGTGCCTGGCTATCGACTTATGTTTATCGACAGTTCTGCCAAGATTGGTCGATGACATGTATTTTGTCGTTTGACTCTGCAGGTTTGATGTGTCGACATCAGTGTCGCCAGTGGCATAGATTCATCGTCCGAGTTGTCGTTGCAAAGACAGCTGGAGTTGGCAATGTGTGTGGGTTGTCATCATGGCAGAGGATCGATATCATCGTGTGTCGACGATCGGCATGGGTTTATTGTCGTCATGTGACAAAGTCGTGAACGTCGCATTGTGACAATGATTCACACATGGGTTTTTAAAATAAATCCTAATCATGTATTAAATCCTTTGCTAAACCCTAACCATGTTCTTCAAATCCTATGCTACCCTAATCCTAAAGTTCTACAAAACCCATTAGAAACCCAATGCCAAAACCTAGTCCTAAAAACCTATTGCAGTAAACATTATAACTCTAATGCATACCTCTCGGCCTATTTACCATACAAAATATTACAAATTGCGGAAGCTGCGAGGAATAACCGGGTTAATGTGACCAGACATATAAACTATCGGGGTTTCATAAACAATCCAAACCATTAGCGAAGACCACGTCGAAAACAGTGTCATGTGAGTAGGCAGATGACGGAGGTTACAGTCAGGCCCTAACTGTGACTGTGACCACATCGAAACAGTAGTCGCGTTGGGGCATGTAATGAACTGTCCGTTAAGCTGTCAGGGCTTGAGAACCGCGGACCTTAACATCGCGGGGAAAGCGTAAAAACCGTTAACATGTGAACATGTCCCACTGACCGGAACCACCGCTGAGATAACTGCCTTGCAAATAGTAACTCCAGGTGTTCACATTGATTGTTAATGCCTCCACCGGGTTAGCTACCAGCTAACGGTTTCGGGCTAACCAAAGTCATTTTATGGGTTTTTATTGTTAAAGTTTGTTTTAATTAATTCAATAACCTTATGAATAAGCCCTAAGGTGGCAGTTTGTCATTAATCAAACCCTAACTCAACCTTCAAGTCATCTTATTCATCCCTGAAGGAATTCAAGGAGGTTTTGATGTATTTACAGGGTTATAAAGGCAGATTTGTTCTTTGAAGACAAAGAGGAGTGTTTTCAGTTTTCATCTGCAGGTTCTGGAGGTTAGAGGCAGATTTTGTTTTATGAGTTTCAGTAGCATCGAGAGTCAGATTTGGAAACTGTAAGCGGTGTTGGAAAGCTGGTTCAGAGAGGTATCTGATGACAAAGGTCAGAATTGCCTGTGTGCAAGTTCTGTCTGACTAAATCACTGTGTAATCCACTTCTTCTCTCTCATTCCCAATAAAACGGTCGCCCATCTTGAAAGCGGATCCGGAGACGTAGTCCATTAGGGACGAACTCTGTAATCAATATCGCTGTCTAGTATATCTGTGTTTTTGCTGTTTGCACTTCTGTTTTGCATCTTTCTTATGGTTTATCAACTTTCGTAAAGTGTTCTGCTCCAGCAGTTTCCTCGTTTTTTGTGCTTTCGATTTTCATTCAATTCACTAATGGCTAATCAAATCTACATCAGTATTTAATATATGATCATATTAGATCATTAGCATTCAAATTGCTACACGGAGGTGGGTCCCTTTTCCCACAAAAAAGTGGTTCTCATACACCAATTTCATGTCTCACTTGAATGTGACCTTAAAATTAGATAATAATAATAATGTTTTATTTTTCCCAAATTTTAAAATAATAAATATTTTTATTTTTATTTATTTATTTATTTATAAAAAAGGTTCCAAATATTTCCATTTGGAGCTTTTAGGTTCTATAGATACATCCCATCTCTTCTGAATTTCTTACCGGTCAGCATGTGTTGTGCTCCTCATATCAAGACTTTCAAATCAATTTTATTTTACATGTAGGGTCTCTTGAGGATTTTAATTCGTTTAATGAAGAATTTTCATAGAATTTTGATAATGTTTGACGGGTTTTTGAAGATTTACTGCCCATAAGATTTTATCTTTTCAAGTATTTTCGTTTGACTTGAAATTTTACACACGGTCGAGCTTTGTAAGGGTTTTTTCACCTTTGGTCTCTTGAGAGGTTTTGAACAATTATGTCTTCCTCGGGATCTTTAGATTTTCATATGTGAAATATGAATCGAGATTGCTTTTGCAAAATTTCCCTAATCTGGTTAAAGTATAGATATTGGAAGTTTTGTTGACTGTACATAATAGTTCAAGTCTTTCGATGCTTCTCTAGATGTAAAGGATTTGGACACGTCTGAGATCTGTTCGTTTTCTTTTATTTTTGTCTATTTCCAGGTTGATTATTATTATGCATGCTACCTTGTAATATTTTTCAGCCTTTTGTGGCTTCATTTGAAGAATATTTTTTGAAATTTGTGAAAGAAAATTGAAGAAGATTTTTTGAAATTTGCCCAAAAAAAAATTGAAGAAGGTTTTTTGAAATTTGTCAAATTTTTTTGAAGAAGATTTCCTAAAGTGTCATTTTTGAGATCTGTTAGGGTTTTTGTGTATCATCCATCATTTGATGTGAAGATGTTTCCTTCCAAATCTAGTAAAAGTTAGGTCCTTAATGTCTGGAAAAGGTAATTGTGTTCTTTATAATCCCTCTCATTAGTTCATCAGTAATAAAATATCTACAATTTGATAAGCAGGTCTTGTTCCTTGGCTTTATTAAAGGTTCAAGATGCAGATATTTGTTAAAACCTTCACTGGAAAGATAATCACTCTTTGATTTGAGAGCTTTGACACCATCGACAATGTCAAGGCCAAGATTTAGGACAAGGAAGGTATTCCCCAGACCAGCAGAGCCTCATCTTCGCTAGTAAGTAGCTTGAGGATGGTTGAACCCTGGAGGACTACAACATCCAAAAGGAATCTACTCTCCACTTGGTTCCCTGTTTGAGGGGAGGCATGCAAATATTTATCAAAACCCTCACTAGAAAGTTCATTACTTTCGAAGTTGAGAGCTCTAAGCTCTGATACTACCCACTTGAAGTCAGAGGTCGACCTGTCCTTCTTGAGTCTCCACCTTACACACTCAAACCAATAGTTACCTGACTTCACCAACAACCGAGAGGCTAAATTTTGAAGTGTTTTATTAATTTCGGGAAAGGTCAGTCGTTGTGCAGACGTAATATATTTATTTTTTAATCTCATCTTCCCAAGTTGAGACACTGAATCCACCCACATTTTTAACTCAACTCACCCAACAGCACATTAATGAAGAAGAAAAATATATGTTGACAGTGGGGGAATGTTGATGAAGATGTCGGCTTAAGAGTCTTTGTAAACATGCTCAAGCATGCTCATCTATTTTTTATTTGTGGCCCCCGCTGGAGACAAATCGGAGGTCGACTCTGACTATGAAATCAGAGCTCGACCTTGCCCTACTTTGTCTTCCACTTCACACACTTCGATTACATATGACACTCAACTACACCGACCATCGAAACCTACAAATTGAAACTAAATACAAACTCAACTAGCCTCATATATAAAGTCTTCTTCATATATATATATATGAAAATTATATATTTTCCCATATTAATTAATAATATTAAACTACAATTTAAAACTTTTTTTTGATGATTAAGTAATTATTCCATACTTGAAACCAAGGTAACATAGAAAAAAGGCCTACGCTGGTACTGATCACCGAGCATCTATTTTGGGGGATGAAATTTTATTAACATACACATAATGTTATGGTATCTAGAACTTTGAAATTTAATTGATGTTATGAGGAGACCATAACTTTATCATATTTTTCCACAAAGAAAATACCAAAAACAGATACCATTCTTAAGATTCTTATTAGGAATAGGAATAGATAACAAAAAAGCAGTTAATATGCACTTCCAAGAATTGTCCTCTTTGCTGAAATTCATCATTGTAGGTTTCGATTGTTTTTAATTAATGTAAGGATGTTTTTTTCTTTTGAGAAAAAGGTTTCGATTGTTAAAACCCCCTGTTGCCTCCACATTCTATCCATCCATACATGTTGGTCAAATCCTTCCCACAAAATATTTTTTTATGCAATTCTCATTCATTTTCATAGATCTAACTTTCCATACCGATTAAAAGAGAACCAAAACGTTTTCTAAAATCCTGTAAAAAGTAGACTTCAAAACCATGCACAACTCCTATGTAATTTATAATTTATGTTATACTTTAAACATATAATTCTACAGCACGAAAAAGAAATTTACATTTTCGTACTGTTCTTACAAAATAGATCATAATTTCAAAGAAATCTCAAATAGACAAATCACAAAATGATAAAGTGATTCTTCTCCTATGATTACTGTTGCTCTGCATGGATGTTGATATTGCCAACATGGGTACCGAATGCATCAACCTCTTGGTTAGACACACTTTTGAATGAAATTTGGGTAATTAGATGGCGCAAGAAGATTCACATGCAATAATAGGGAAATGTAGGTGCAAATAATTATCAGGTGTTGCCCTTTTATGATAAAGTGATTCTTCTCCTATGATTACTGTTGCTCTGCATGGATGTTGATATTGCCAACATGGGTACCAAATGCATCAACCTCTTGGTTATACATGCTTTGGAACAAAATTTGGGTAGTTAGATGGTGTGAAAAGATTCACATGCAATAACAGGGAAATTTAGGTGTATATAATTATCAAGTGTTGCCCTTTTATAGCTTCTTGTGTGGTACTTGATTTGGATTTTTATCAGTCATACGTGACAATTTTCTTTCTCAATTATAGGAGGTCCTGAATTCTAAATGGATAGAACTTTATCTGATTATTTGACTATTATTTTGGCATGACTCCATGCAAACTTAGTCAAGTTCCAAGTGTTGTCGAGGTCAGAATCAATTGCCCTCTTCGCATTATCTGATGAGACCAGATGTTGAACCTTACTCTGTCGTTTTATAAACTTCACCAAGTTCATGATGTAGTATAAACCAAATTCTTCTATCGGTGGCGGTTTAAGGTAGGCTACTATTGAAGCCCCAAAAATCGGGTCTACAACAAGGAGGATACCCACCCGGTCCAGACCTTGAAAGCAGCTCCTTTTATGTTTGGGATGGTGGGTCCGACTGGGGATAATGGGACGAGTTTCCAAATTTGTGTGTGTGTGATGAGAATTGATATTTCCTTTCTAATGATTTCTAAGTAAAATTCTTTTAATCTAAGTCTAATTTAATAACATGCAATTGTATTCTAATGAACATAAATATCTAATTCTAAAACTAACCCGGGATTTAACTTTTCAGTTATGCAATCTAAAATAATTTCTAACAGCAATTGGTAATAAAGATCATTCAATTGCTACGAGAAAAGAATTCGATAAAAATGAATCGTTTCGTATAAAAAGTTATCTGAAACAATTGTGAGAAGCATATCGCATAATAAGCCATTCATACATTAAGCATAAATAGAATAGTCATCACCGTACAAAAGTGCCAAATGATAACTCAAACATTCAAGCCTTCATATATAAATAACTGAACATAAATATCACTTTAACACATAAGCAAAAATCATTAAGAGATAAAAGTACCATTGATAACAAGTTCTACTCATGAGCTTCAGAAATATAGATTTATCTCTTCTTAATTCAACATCTACTAAGAGTACAAAAGTGCATTTTAGTAGCAGACATTAAACACAGATATCAATAAATCTCATTCCATTCATTCATCAAAACCTCCTTCGAGGGTGCAGAAGTGCATGTTCTCAGGAAATGTTGTTGACAAATTTTAGGACCCTTCTCTAAATGCATGAGAGGGGTTAAAATACCACTAACTAAATACTAAAATAGTCTATTATAAAAATATAGGAGGAGGTTTAAATGACCGTCCTCATCGAAGGCAAAAATAAATCAAAACTAAAACTAAAACTGAATCTAGAAATTAACTATCTATGTGTATTTTCTCTGAGGTCGAAAGCATGCAGCATCGGCTTAAGGAGCGTCGGTTGGCCGACCTCCGATTTTAGTTTCCCTGCGAAAATAGAATCGGCAAGTGCTGGTGCTATCTTCTTGGCAGAGTTCGTAAGGCATTTGAGAGTCATGCATTAACCGTGCGGTTTAACCGAGTACTTCCAGTAAGAATCCCAATTTAACTTGGTTAACTTCTTGATGGACTCTACTCTTTCTTCAGTCTTTTGTTTCCAGCTTGTTTGCCAATGCCTTGCCTTTGGGAGAAATCCCGGAGCGATCTCTAATATGAGTTTTGCTCTGTGAAGGTTTTCATTGACACAGTCAATGACATTGTTTGTGGCTGTGGCTGCTTCTTCTGTTGCCTGTTCTGCCTTACTAATCTGTGCATCCCACTTATTAAAGAGCATTTCTTTGTGGGCTTTATTGATTCTAAGTGCTCCTACTTTCCTTCCTTCTTCCGATTCTTGCCAAGCCAAATAATCAGAAATTATTTTATCAATTAAATCATAATCATGTCATAAATCCATGACTTGATTAGTAATTTTGTCGCTCATCTCGCAATAGGAGCTCCATTGCGATATTCTTTGGCATAATGCTTCTTGCGCGTTTTTGGTAGATGATACATAAACTATTAATCTTGTGGAGTGAATGACCCAATGAGTTCTTGGCTCTGAGTCTTGAATTGTCTGTCTGATATATCAGCACTGTCCAATACCCACTTGACCATGTCTATGTATGGAAGAATCTTGGGTCTTGCCGCTATCCAGTGTAAGAATGAACATACAAGTTCTGTGATCGATGCCTTAGACAACCCGCATGAGTCTGTTGTTGCTTTAACCTCCATTACTCTGGGATTTTCTTCTTCGAGTAGATTGTACATGCCTTCCCAAGTAGTTATGACGGCATCTCTATTACAAGTGTTGTCTGTGTATAAGGGTGTCATTTCTTTGTCCTCAACAATCGAAGCTTTTCCATTCTTTCCCATTACGCTCTGAACACTACTTCGCATATTTTTCTGCTTTCCGCTCCTGCAATTTACAAGTAAGGAAAGAGTAATGATAAGAGATAAGGTGACGGGAAAGCTCTTAATTCCAAAATCATATAAAATATACCACCCTACGTGAAATGACCTTTCGATCAGATCTAAATCTTATCTCATTAATGACCATCAACTAACCCATTAAACTGACATTAGTGTGCAAAACTTGGTATCGAATTACGAAAAAACTTTATTAAATGATGAGCCCTGCAGATCTGCGATAAAGTGACTTTTCGATTTGTTTCGCAATATTGCAGATCGCTATATCGCTAATCTGTTATGTTAACAATCATCTATCACCACATGTTTTTGCAAGATGTGATTTGCGATATGCCCTATCGCATATCGCTGGGTCGAGATATTTTACCTTAAGTGATACTTGCGGCATATGAAAGTTGCGATGCACGATGAGTCTTTACAGCATGTGATCTCGCATCACGATTTCGCAATTTCAGTAGTTTTCTTATATGGTGTCCTCCATTACCTTTTGCGATGCGATGCTTTATTATTGAGAGAACGATTTTATTCGAACTTATCATAAAACTTAAGTCCTTTTGGGTTTTGCGGGTGTTTTCCTAAGTTTATGATAGTATGTTTTATTCAAAGGGGAATATAAGTGCTACTTTTTATTTTTTAGAAGGGTCCCCATTTATTTAGTATTAGTAATAAAACTAAATAAAAAGGGGGGTTGTTGCTGGCCACAACAATTGGCGATTCACTTGGAAGAACCAGTTATCTCTGATTATCTTTTGAATTTTCTAAACTTCCAAAACAGAAAAGTTTTATGGAAAATCAAACTTTATTATAGAAACATAAAGTGCGTCATGATTTCAGTTGTTAATGATAGTTTGTTTCTCCAGTGTTAACTCTGATTATTTACTTCCCAAAGCTAGTCATTGTATTTACATCAGCCACTCCTTGGTTTATAAAGATAAAAACAAAGTCTTCTCTATAGATCAGTTTTTAAATATGCTCATTTGTCGCAGGTAGAGCTTCTGCTTCCAGCAGGCGTTCATAGCCTCAACAGGGTTACCTGTTACCCAACAATGATACTGTATCCTACTTGGAGAAATATACGATTTTCAAAGATAAATCCATATCCACACTTATTGCTTTTATTTTCTTTTAATTCTTAAAGAACAATGTCTTGGTTTGGTAGCCAAATTATGACAGTGTCATTCACTTGATTTATAACTTTGCTGAATAAGTTGGCTCGTGATGAGACCCCTTGTCTTTTGATTGCAACAATCTTGAATCATTGCCCTGTTTTGGTATGCAGTTTTGGCAATACCAGCAAGTTATAATATCTATGATCATGATAAGTCGGCTCGTGATGAGACCTCTTATTCTTTAAGTTTATATTGTATCACTGGATTACTCCTTGAAGCTTGTAATTCTCTAAGTGGGGAGGAAGTCATTGGTTCCTTAAGATTAGCTCTGGACGACAATTATAGAGTTTTTTGGAAAGAGCTTTTCTACAGAGAATCTTCGTTTTTGTTATTTGATACTTTTCATTGACTAATATAAAACAAATTCCCACTAAAGGTTGCTTTTTTATCAAAACTATCAAGGCTAAAACTACTAACATTTCCAGGCTTATATCATTTGACTGTATCTTTCAATAATAATGATCAATTTTCCAAATCAGTTCTATTTATACAAGTGAAAAACAAAATATAAAAGAAACACTAGTCTTTTTCGTGAAATCCAAACGTAACCATTTACAACTAGTTTTATTATCAAATTAAAGCTATAAATAATAATTTACAAAAATAGAAGAGGTTATCTTCTAGGGAAAGTAGTTTTTGAGGATATGCCCATTAACAGGTAAAGATTCTCTTTTCCCTGCTAAATCTTGTAACATGAAAGTGGATGGGCCTATGATTTCCACAATTTGGATTGAGCCAAGCCACATTCGTTGGAATTTTGTATGTTTGCCTTTTTCTTCGTGAGCCTTATCCCATTTTAAAACTAAATCTCCAATTTGAAAGTCCTTTCTAGATACCATGCTTGAATCAAAGGAAGCCTTTACTAATGCTTGATGATGAGCGTGTGTTATTTTAGCCTGTTCTCGTTTCTCTTCTAGCTTAAGGATCTGCAGTTGTCTTAGTTGTAAAGATGAAGTTGGTGTTTCATCAATAAATTGAACTAAGGCCAAAGAGGGAATTACTAGGTAAGTTGGGAGAACCACTTCTTTCCCATAAACTAAATTAAAGGGAGTAGTGCCAATGGAAGCCTTTTGGGTTATTCGGTCTGCCCATAGAGCATACATCAGAGATTTGTGCCAATTTTTATGATTCTGATCAATGGTTCACTTAATGATTCTGATTAAGTTTTTATTCATTGATTCGGCCAACCCGTTCCCTTGTGGGTAATAATTGGCAGAGTATTTAAGCTTAAAACCTCTTTTAAGTGCAAATTCAATCATAGCATTGCCAGAAAAATATGATGCATTATCAAACATTAAAGCAGAGGGTAAACCAAACCTGGTGATTATGAATTGATCTATGAAATCAATGATGTGCTCAGCATTAGCTGTCTTGAGAGAAACTGCTTCTACCCATTTAGTAAAATAATCTGTAGTTGTAAGGATATACCTATGTTGTTTAGAAGAGTGAGAAACGATCTCACCTATTATATCCAATCCCCATTGATCGAAGGGTTGATCGATATTGATTGGTTGTAAAGGCAACGACGGTTTCTTTTGTCTTCCAGCAGCAGTTTGACAAACTTGACATTTCCTTACATAGCTATGCGCATCTTTAAATTGTGTAGGCCAATTATCCTGCACCCAAAATTTTATGTGTTGTAGCATCTCCAGCATAATGTCCACCTACTGGTCCATCATGGAGTTCCTGCAACACCTTTTCAGCTTCAGATTTCTCAAGACATCGAAGGAGAACAGAATCATAATTCATCCTAAAATGTACATCATTTACGAGTTGATATTGCTTAGCCTTCAATCTTAGGGCACTTTTCTTTGTATAATCTAGATTTGAAGGAGCATATCTGTTCTTTAGATAAAATATGATATCAGCATATATTGATTCAATATCATTTAGGCTTACCTCATACATTTGTACTTCTTGATTCAGAGGTGGTATTTCATAAATAAGCGATGCTCCAGCCAACATTTTGCAAAAGCCTTGACCTTTTACAATATTTGCTGGCTTAATCTCAGCATCGTATTCTTGTAAGGAAGTCACCCAATTTGCTCTCTTTTCATCCACGTCTTTTTGTACCAAGAGATTTTTTACTGCTGGAAACGATACTATGATTTTTGTATGGGTTTTAAGAAGAAAGGGTTTGAACTGCTTGATCGCTTTGAAAACAGCATAAGCTTGTTTCTCAACGTTAGAATAATTTAATTCAGCCCCTTGTAGATTTGAACTAAAGAAAGCAATTGGGGCTTCCGCCTTGTCTTGATTGGCTTGAGTGAGTATCACAGCATATGATTTATCAGAGGAAAATGTATATAAAATGAAAGGATCGAAAAAATTTGGAGTCGCTAAGAATGGGGCATTTACAATCGCTTGCTTAATCAGATTGAATGCTTAATATTCCTCTTGGCCCCATTTCAAGAGTGAATTCTTCTTGATCATTACTTGTAAGGGAGATACAATCCTTAAGAAGTCTGGAACAAATCTTTTAACAAAATTAATCTGTCCAAGGAAGGATTGCATGGCTTTCTTGTTATGAGGTAAGGGTATTTCGGAAATCTCTTTAATTCTATCGGGATCAATGTGGATTCCAAATTTTGACACTATAAATCCAAGAAGTTTTAATTCATTTAATGCAAAAAAGGACTTTTTTGGATTAAGTGAAATCCCATACCTTTGGCAACGTTGGAAGATCTGCTTTAAGTCTCTAAGGTGATTACCACGTTTTTTAGAATATACAGTTATGTCATCCAAGTAAATCACCACTGATTTGTTTACTAATCCCTTAAATGTGATGTCCACGGCCCTTTGAAATGTAGCACCAGCGTTGATTAGACCAAAAGGCATCTTTTGATATGTGTAAGTACCCCATTTGGTTCTAAATGCGGTCTTCAAGTAAATCACCACTGATTTGTTTACTAATCCCTTAAATGCGATGTCCACGACCCTTTGAAATGTTGCACCAACGTTGATCAAACCAAAAGGAATCTTTTGATATGTGTAAGTACCCCATTTGGTTCTTAACGCGGTCTTCATTTGATCGTCAGGATGGACCAAAACTTGATTGTAGCCAGAGAAACCATCTAAAAAGGACATTAATTCTGATCCTGCAACTGCTTGCAATATTTGTTCCATAGGAGGTAGGGGAAAGTTATCCTTTTGGCAGGCTTTGTTAAGATTTCGAAAGTCAATACAAATTCTAATGTCTCCGTTTTTCTTTCTGATGGGAACCAAGTTGGAAACCCATCTAGAATGTCGAACGGGAAAAATAATTTTGGCTTTCAATAATTTGTTGAGCTCATATTTAATCTGGCTTTCCAGATTAGGATGGATCTTCCTCAAATTTTGCTGGATAGGTTTTTCATCAGTTATCATTGGGATAGTATGCTGAATGATTGAAGTGTCATAAGTCTTAAGGTCATCGTAGTTCTAGGCAAAGACACTTTTGTATTGTTTCAGGAGACGAACATAGGCTAATTTTTCTTCAGGGGCTAGGCCAAGACCTAGGTTGATATTCTGTGGCTTGGTATCCATTCCTAGATTTACTAATTCATAATTTAGAGTTGAACTCTGAAGTTTTCAATTGGTAGATCTCTTAAATCGGTCTTTCAAGTCATACAGGTCTTCCAACTTGACTACAGGCATTATTAGTGCTTTCTTGTTGTAACTGTTTGCCATGTTGGTCCTCATCAATTATCTGATTAGTGTAAGATCCTTCCGATGTCAAGAAACTTACAATATCAGTATCATCATTGAAAATTATCCAATTTGTAACATTATCAAGGATCGAGGGCCTAAAGATCAATTCGATTGAGAATCTGTCTGGGCTATAGTCTTCTGAGGGAATGAGCTTGGAAGCTACATTTGCCAGGGAGGTCAGCACTAGCATTTTGGAGTCTGGGAATCGGTGAAATATTAAATGCTATAAATGTTTCAGTCAGATCTTGCACTAAAGATTGGTAATGTTTTAAATGACTTGATAGACAATGTATAGTATTTTTTGCCTATTTAATAACAATCTCAGAGTCTCTGAAGACTTGTAGATACTTGATATCTAATCTGATTGCCTTGTACAATCCTTGGACTAAAGCTTCGTATTCTGCAGTGTTGTTTGTGCAATCAAACTCGAGTCGAAAAGTTAGCATAGTTTTGTTTCCCTCTGGACTAACTAATAAACATCCTGCTCCTACTCCATCATTAGACTTAGAACCATCAAAAAATAATTTCCAAAATAAAGATTTATTTACAGGACTATCTATAAAATTAACACATTTAGAACTATCTGTTTGAGAAAAGTTTTCTGCTTGAGACAAAACAGAATGTTCTAAGTAAGGTGAAGTATGAGCATTATAATTTCTTAAGAAAGAGTCAACAGAATAGTTGCCAATTATATTGTTGTTGTATGCTACAGGTTCGTTTTCTCCTTCCAATTCTGTCACTATGTATTTTTGGTGTCTTTCTCGCTCAACCTTTATCTGATTCGGTTTACCATTGTAAGGGAGCCACATATGTGACCAGTCGATCGCAAAGTATCCATAAAGCTTTTCAAACCAATCCCTGCTAAGAATTAAGCCATAAAATTCAGGAATGTCTGCAACTAGAATATCAATGACTTGACATACCTTTGGATTAGATGACAACCTTATGGTAACTTGATTTAGTTCACCGATTACTTCAACCTACAATCGGTCCAACTGAACTATGTGTACTAAAGATTTTTGAGGTTGGACGTTTAACTTTGCACATATTGTTTTAGGTAAGATATTAGATGAAGCTCCTGAATCTACCAAACAATTATGCAAGTTTTTATTAAAAATTTCATAAGTAAGAAGGAATAGGGGAGTATGAGATCTTGAACTACCTCCAATTAAAGAGATATCGTTCGGATCAACTTTATTAGTCATGTTAGTTGGATGTCTTCCCATCTCATGAGAAGCTTGCGAGATTACAGCGATAGGTAGAGGTGCAACAGGTATTCCGTGTAACTCTTTCAAAAGTAGTTTTTGTTGATGTTTCGATTTGTTCAATTCATGAAAAGTAATGTTAGCCTTAGTCTTCTTCATGTCTTCAACGATATTATACTCCATCTCATCAGAAATAATTAGTGTTTTATATGGAGTTGGTGAATCGAATTGGACTGGGCTTGTTTGAGTCACTTTTGGTGATGATTTCTTACTTGTGACTTTATCTTTAGATACCGAGCTTGCGCTCTTCTGTTTAGGACTAGGTTGTGGAGGATCGAGTTGATTTCTACTTCTGGTACTGACTGGTGATGCCTCTTGATCCTCTTCGTCTGGGAGGATGAAGTCCCACATTCCCTGTACTTCTACAACTTCATCTTCATCAGTAGGTTCCTCATTAGAAACTTCCTCTTCTTCTTCTTCTGATTCTGAATTTGTTATAGCATTGGGCTGTTTTGAATCAATTGAAGGATTTTTTATATAAGGCTTGTAGGGATTTTTAGAAGAAGTATCTGCTACTTGTTTCTTAATGTCAACCATTTCGTTAGACATGGTTTTTAAGACTTTCTGCAATCCTTCTAAATCAAATGGGTCTTTTGATTGCTTTTTCTTAGGATCATCTCTAAAAGTAACCTTCTTAGATTTTCGTTCATTGACAATGTTTTTCTTTTCTAAAGCTAAGATACGTTTTTCTACCGCTATCGCTTCCTTCATATTATCAACCAATGTTGTTTTGGCAGCCCTATCAACGAAGATCGCTATGTTTGATGGTAAAGCAGATATGTACCATTCACTTCGAACTTCTTCGCTAGGCTTGGAAGCAGTAGGAATTTTATTCAAAAGCTTGTTGAAACACGAGTTAAAATCTTTGATAGGTTCTCTTGATTCAGTCTTAAGATTCGATAGATCATTGATCAATGTTGTAGTAGATCTATCATCACTAAACTTAGTCAAGAATTGCTCTTGGAAAATATCCCAACTAGTGATGGATCCTGATGGTAATGAAAAAAACCAGGATCCAAATGCTCCTTGTAAAGTGTAAGGGAAGAGCTAGACAACAACATCTTCATTAGTAACTCCATTTAGATTTATAGATAACATAAAGTTGTTTATGTGTTCTTCTGCTAGCATGCCTGCTTCAGGATTAAACTTAGGCAACCATTTTTCAGGATGGGCTGGTATTTGACTCAAAGGTGCAGGCATTAAGACTGCCCCTAGGTTATTCCATGGGGTTTGGGCCATCGTTGAACTAATAACAGAGGAAAGTGCAGAAGATGTTCCTTGCGGTTGGGAAGATGAGGATATTGCAGTTCCAGATGATTGAGAAGCAGATGTTGAAGTTCCAGTAGTCTGGTGGACAACAATTTGAAGTGGAGGGGTGGATGGTTGACTTTGCAATGGAGAAGTCGAGATGGATGATGATGATGAAAGAGTCTCACTATCAGACCCTTTAGGTGACTTCCTTACTCTTTTCCTTTTAGGTAAAGGTAATTCAGTTGGTTCGATACCAAAATTTTCACTCTGCAATCTAGTAAGAGGATGCGAAGGATTGTATTGCGAAGTCACGCTACCTTGAGATATTTCAGAATTTTGCGGTGATATGGAAAATCCTTGAAGTTTATGAATCAAAGACTCAACTTCAGGAGGTTCGATCGTGGATTTCTTTGAAATGTTGGGGTTTGAGGCAGTGGTTGTTGTTTTATCGACTTGTCGCTCAAGATTTAAATATTTGAAGTGCGAAGGAGAAGTCGGGGGAGATGTTGAGGGCGATTTACTCTAAGAATGGTATTTAGATTTGGATTTACTAGCCATTCATAGTTCGGGGCCCTCCTTCTAGCGCCAAATATGTTGAAGCCCCAAAAATCAGGCCTACAACAAGGGGATGTGCACCCGGTCCAGACCTTGAAAGCAGCTCCTTTTCCGTTTGGGATGGTGGGTCCGACTGGGGATAATGGGACCAGTTTCCCAATTTGTGCATGTGTGATGAGAATTGATATTTCGTTTCTAATGATTTCTAAGTAAAATGATTTTAATCTAAGTCTAATTTAATAACATGCAATTGTATTCTAATGAACATAAATATCTAATTCTAAAACTAACCCGGGATTTAATTTTTCAGTTATGCGATCTAAAATAATTTCTAATAGAAATTGTTAATAAAGATCATTCAATTGCTACGAGAAAATAATTCGATAAAAATGAATCGTTTCATATAAAAAGTTAGTCGAAACAATTGTGAGAAGCATATTGCATAATAAGCCATTCATACATTAAGCATAAACAGAATAGTCATCACCGTACAAAAGTGCCAAATGATAACTCAAACATTCAAGCCTTCATATATAAATAACTGAACATAAATATCACTTTAACACATAAGCAGAAACCATTAAGAGATAAAAGTACCATTGATAACAAGTTCTACTCATGAGCTTTAGCAATATAGATTTATCTCTTCTTAATTCAACATCTACTAAGAGTACAAAAGTGCATTTCAGTAGCAGACATTAAACACAGATATCAATAAATCTCATTCCATTCATTCATCAAAACCTCCTCCGAGGGTGCAGAAGTGCATGTTCTGAGGAAATGTTTTTGACAAATTTCAGGACCCTTCTCTAAATGCATGAGAGGGGTTAAAATACTACTAACTAAATACTAAAAACAATATATTACAAAAATATAGGAGGAGGTTTAAATAACCGTCCTCATCTAAGACAAAAATAAATCAAAACTAAAACTAAAACTAAATCTGGAAATTAGCTATCTATCTGTTCTCTGAGGTCGCAAGCATTCAGCATTAGCTTGAGGAGCATCGGTTGCCCGACCTCCAATTTTAGTTGCCTTGCGAAAACAGAATCGGCAAGTGCTGGCGCTATCTTCTCGGCAGAGTTCGTAAGGAATTTGAGAGTCATGCATTGACTGTGCGATTTAACCAAGTACTTCCAGCAAGAATCCCAATTTAACTTGGTTAACTTCTTGATGGACTCTACTCTTTCTTTAGCCTTTTGTTTCCAGCTTGTCTGTAGATGCTGTGCCTTTGGGAGAAATCCCGGAGCGGTCTCTGATATGAGGTTTGCTCAGTGCAGGTTTTCATTGACAAGTCAATGACATTGTTTGCTGCTATGGCTGCTTCTTCTAATACCTATTCTGTCTTCCTAATCTGTGCATCCCACTTATAAAGAGCATATCTTTGTGGGCTTCATTGATTCTGAGCGCACCTGCTTTCCTTGCTTCTTCCGATTCCTGCCAAGAAAAATAATCATAAATTCTTTTATCAATTAAATCATAATCATGTCGCAAATCCACGACTTGATTAGCAATTTTGTCGCTCATCTCGAAATAGGAGCTCCATTGTGATATTCTTTGGCATAATGCTTCTTGCGCGTTTTGGTAGATGATACATAAACCGTAAATCTTGTGGAGTGAATGACCCAATGAGTTCTTGGCTCTAAGTCTTGAATTGTCTGTCTGATATATCAGCACTATCTAGTACCCACTTAACCATGTCTGTGTATGGAAGAATCTTGGGTCTTGCCGCTATCCGGTGCAAGAATGAACATGCAAGCCCTATGATCGACGCCTCAGACGACCCACGCGAGTCTGTTGTTGCTTTAACCTCCATTACTCTAGGATTTTCTTCTTCAAGCAGACTGTACATGCCTTCCCAAGTAGTTATGTCGACATCTCTGTTACAGGTGTTGTCTGTGTATAAGGGCGTCATTTCTTTGTCCTCAATAATTGGAGCTTTTCCCCTCTTTCCCATTACGCTCTGAACACTGCTGTGCATATTTTTCTGCTTTCTGCTCCTGCAATTTACAAGTAAGGAAAGAGTAATGATAAGAGAAAAGGTGATGGGAAAGCTCTTAATTCTGAAATCATATAAAATATACCACCCTACGTGAAACGACATTTCGATCAGATCTAAATCTTATCTCATTAACGACCATCAACTAACCCATTAAATTGACATTAATGCACATAACTTGGTATCGGATTACGAGAAAACTTTATTGAACGATGAGCCCTACAGATCTGAGATAAAGCGACTTTGCGATTTGCTTCGCAATATCGCTAATTCGTTATGTTAACAATCATCTATCACCACATGTTTCTGTGAGATGCCCTATCGCATATTGCTGGGTCGGGATATTATACCTTAAGTGATACTTGCGACATATGAAAGTTGCGACACACGATGAGTCTTTACATGCGATCTCGCATCACGATTTCACAATTTCAGTAGTTCTCTTATATGGTGTCCTCCATTACCCTTTGCGATGCATTGATTTATTATTGAGAGAACGATTTTATTCGAACTTATCATAAAACTTAAGTCCTTTTGGGTTTTGCGGGTGTTTTCCTAAGTTTATGATAGTATGTTTTATTCAAAGGGGAGTATAAGTGCTACATTTTATGTTTTAGAAGGGTCCCCATTTATTTAGTATTAGTAATAAAACTAAATATAAAGTGGGGTTGTTGCCAGCCACAACAGCTACCAACCAAAATATGCTCATGGAGCATGTATCTGTCTCTAGATACAACTCTAAATATGGCTATGGCCGAGTCTCGCTCTAGGCTATGGTAGATAGCTTTGTTATAGGGTGTGGCTCAAACTCGCTTAATTTGATTTTGAATTTGGTAACTGACCATCAATTTCCCCCTGTTAGATACAAGGTGAGAAGATGAATACATCTCCACTGTAATACATGTCAATACCCAATAAAAAAAATGAGGTATGATCGATATATCTTCTTCGCTATTGAATACCATTTCCAAGAAGTGATCTATCCAAGGTGAATCCTTTCTCTTACAGTCTTATGTCTAGAGCATCTTTCTGAATAATGAGTGTGTTTTCCACAATTCTTACAAGGGTGAAGAACACTGTTTTTTCACATGTCCAACCCAATCACAATGTTGGCATCTGAAAATATGGAATGTTTTTGGAAGAGGAGTAAGATGTGCAATGGGTGAATATGAATTGTCCTAAAGAAACCTAACACTTTGAAACTTGATGGGTTTAAAGTAGTCTAGAATGTGAAAGGATACATCCTTTTCATATCCAAGACCAATTTTGTGCTTGTTGCTCACAAGTTATTCTGAAGGTTTAATGATGGGATTGGGAAGTGAAAGATGAACTTCTACATGTTGATTTGAAACTTCTCTTGAAGTGGTCTCCCTAATATGATTAGGTGTTGGCTACTGATAAGAGTTTATCTCAAACTCAAAAAATGAATTGTTCTGAACATGAACCAATTAAAAATGATGACTCTTTTGATGTAGTTCATCTTGCTAGAGTTAATATTCAATTTGCAAAAACCCATTCTTGTCTTGTGCATTTTGCAAACAAATGTGAATATCAGTGAGAGAGGCCTTGTTGATTTTCATTGTGTTGTCAACAACAGAGACTATTAGAGTTTCATTAACTCTAGTAACTCATCAATTTGATCCATTTTGTCAACAAATTAAAGGCAATGGCTTCAACGACCAAAATGAGTAAGGCCAACACGAAGTGAGGGTGCAGACAAAGAGGTGTCACAATATGTGACACAGATGAGATAATACATTCACCAACATCTAGTTTGTTAGTCAACCCTCTAGAAGATAGTTCAAGAATGAAAATTATTCAAATAATACCAATACAAAGTTTGGCATGATAATGTTATTACTTTGCTTCTTAAGGCTTGGCGTAGTAGAATTTTCTTTTGGGAAAAACCCCAACTTCAATGACATTGATGCTTCAACTTGATAAGAAGCGTATGTCCACATTTTCTTTTGTTGGAACCTAAACGAGCATATACACAATTTTCAAGCACATTGACTACACTATCAACGTGGAATATGACGACCATCCCATTTCTGGTTTTCTTTAACAACCATGAAAAGAGGTGTTATAAAGTGGTATGTCACAAGTGCACCAAATATCCACATGTGCAATGAATGCAGTCAAATTGACACCATATTTTAGATCAGGAATAATGATCCCTCTGTCAACACTCCACAGAAATAATCATGTATTGAACTCTGTAGGAATACTTGAGACACGTAATGGTTGGAGGGAAAAGCATGCTAGATTTGAAGTTTCTCCTTAATTTCCACTACGTTGAGCACTATGTCTAATGAAGAAGGTTGTGCAATCAATTGATGGTTTGCTTCCCACAAATGCACATTGGTTGCATATGTATATGCATATAACATTAAAAAACAAGTATAAGCATCACACTGATATCATTTTCAACAATTCAGACCCTCATGGCATTGTAACTCAAAAACATAACCAAAATTTCGGCACAATAGTGAACACACCCAAATAGCATAGAAAACAGGGTTGACCTGCTCTAAAGGCCACCACTCTGAAGCCCTCGATCATCAAATTAAAACATCCTAAAGATTTCAAATCAAACATAGGCCACATGCCATCGTTCTAGCCGCGAGGAAGTTTCTTTGCGTTAAAATATCTTTTTAGGTGGCCTATAGAATAGTGAGAATGAGAATATTAACATTGGGGGGTGAGGGGTGTTGTAGTTGTAAAATTACTCAATGTTATAGTATAAGCCTACTACTGCGAGTGGGAATTCTCTTAAAAGTGACATTTTCTGTAGGTTATCGTAGTTATACAATAGCTCTATCACAATATCGTGCAAGTCCTACTGTGACTGCAGGAAATGCATCACACTGTGATGATATTTGGGATCTCAATATAAATAAATTAATGTATACATTGTTGGTCAATAGGGCGAAGAATATACAATATGGTTTTAAGGACCTACATATATTTATGGAATGAAAATAAATACATACTATGACTCGAGTCTAGGTGCATCAACACACATCACATGCATGGAAGAGAATGCCTAAGTCAAGGCTGACCACAAAACAATGGGACTTGTGGGATTCAAAGATTATAACTTGGCTTGATCAATGGATGATTGAAAGTACACCTCTAGGTTTCTTTTCTGTCTTGAATCTACTCCTATTGCTTGGTCTTGCATGAAACAATCAATGATTGCATTATCTATGGAAGAAGCTAGGTATCAAGCTACAGTTCCCATAAGTCAAGAAGCTCTTTGGTCACAACAATTATTGCTTGAGTTTGGCATTCAACAAGATCAACCTACTCTTCTTTGATGTGACAATCATAGTGCAATACATATTTCTAGAAATCCTATGCAATGTCAAAGGACCAAACATGTTGAGATCCATATGGACTTCATTTGCTAACTTATTCAAGATGGTGATCTTAGCCTGAAGTATGCATTTACTAAAGAACAAGTAGTAGATATTTTCACAAATTCCATTGCATCACCAAGGTTTCCCATGGTTTTTTCAATTACAAAAAGTGCTTGGAGTGAAGGAAGTTATCCTTGGGTGGTCATCTTTAGTTCTCCTTCCTTCACTTCCTCGTTATCTTTCTTTCTTTCTTTTTATGCACTCTTTTTTGGGGGCGAATTTTTTCCTATGGGTTTTTCTCTCTTTTTCATCTTATCACTGATTGTACATGTATTCCTAAGGAGGCCTCATTGTCAAGACCCATTCTTTGTTTTCCTTTTATTTCCTTCATATGTTTCATTATAGGGGGATGTTAGAGTCCCAATAAAAAAGACTTGGAACTCATAAGCTTATGTGTTATTAGTATCTACTACATTGTAAGTCTTATCTTCTAACTGCTTCCATTGCTCCTATAAATGAGGTTGATGCATAATTCTTTCTCTCAAACAATAAAATAAATTTCTTGTTCTTCGATTTTGTTAATATGTTTTGTAAAAAGCTTTTAGATCTGGTAATCTAATTCGTGTGTATATTTACACTCTTACCATGTTGACGAGATAACTTATCTTGTTTAAATGAAACTTCAATAAATCTGAAGCGTGACTAAAACTGTGAAACTTGCAACAACGATGAGAACAATCTCAACTAAAATAAGTTAAGTTGTGTTATCTCCTAACATAAGTTAGATCGTGTTCAAATTAGTGACAAGAGCCATGGTTGGGTAACATATTACAATAAAACGATGTTTTACATTATTACGATGTTTTACATTAACTGTTACAAACTCCTTTATGGTAATGGGAAAGCAGAATCTACTAAATGATTCCTTGTCTCATTCACTACAAAGTTGATAGTGATGCGTGACAATGGAGTCAAATTGACCTTCAATTTTGGAGGTTCATCTCAACGCACGTGAGATTAGTATGGGTATGGAGTGAGAGGGTTGGTTAAATTAATGCAATGTTTTGGCATCTTGAGTCCTCATTATCCACGGCACTATACATTCTTTGTGGTTTGGTTAAATTATAATATAAATGCTTAGTTTATTAGTTTATTAGTGTTATAAAGTAAAAAAATATTTATCAAAAAAGTTTAAGCATGTTCATTATATTTTTATATAGTTCTTTCTATATTAAAAGTTTTAAATATTTTCATTTTTATAAAAATATCCAATGTATACTATTTTCGTTTTTGTTATGCGTCTTCATTATGTGCAATTGATTAAAGAGTAAGGTTCACTAATCATTTTGTATGATTAGGTAAAAAATAATGAGTATAATATATGTTCAGAATACAATAATTATATATAGATTATTTATCTTAATTGATTAATCAAAAATATATTTAATAAAACTTTAAAATGATATATTATAATTATTATTTTACTTTGATATATGAATATATTATTACACTTAATTTATTTACAACTAAAAATTCAATATTAATATAAGATGTAAAAAATTAAATTGAAAAAAAATAATCGTTTGATAAATTTTAGAACCACATAAATATAAATATAGTATCAAAACCATTTAATTGGTATATTAATATTTCACATTTTTTTTATTATATATGTACAAATCAAAAAATAATATTAATAATTACAAAAAAATACAAGATATAACATTAAAATTAAAACATTTTTTTAATAAGTTTTATAACCAAATAAAATAATATTATAGTCATTATTTTCTGATTAACTAGTTCCAAAGGTGAATATAATTATCAAATTCAATCTCTTAAGAGAATACATCTCTTTTACCATTTTACCATTTGTTTCTTTTCATATATTGACTTTTAAAAAAAATAGTTCCTATTAATTTTTTCTAATATCATGAGGCTACATTACTATTTTATTCATAGTTTTCAAAAAAATTATCACTCATTTGCAACCTCATTGTCATGGTAAATTAGTAATTTATCATAAATCCATGGCATTAGCCTCAAATTGGGAAAAAGAAAGAATTGGAAATTAAAAATACCTAAAATGAATTATATTTATTTAAGTAAATTCCTTAACTTTAATAATTAAGTATGAAAAAAACAATAAAGCCAACTAAATTTTTGGAAAATTAACATTCTAACATGTTATCACTCAGGTTGTCCTTAAGCTCTGGAAAAGGATACGACCGAGGTAACCACAAACCAACTTTGGACTGCAGGTTCTAGCCCACCTGCAATCAGAGAGGGCTCTCTCTTTCTGATTTAGCTTTGTTGAGAAGGGTTTTAGGCTAGCTATTGAGTTCAGGGGTTTAACTTCTATTTTGGTGGGAAGGATGGTGCTTTCAAGTAGAGAGGCAAAACATTATCTGGTCAATTTCAAACCATTGGGCATGGAGTCAAAGAGTAGGACCGTTGGTGCGTTTTCTTGGTCACAAGACAAACATGGAGCAAGGTAGCTGCATATGAAACAATCTTTTAAGCTAAAAGGATGGAGTGAAAGCTAAGGCATGAGAGGCAATTAAGAATCTCTCAAACATGTTTAGCAGAAGGAAGATGAATGAGCTCTGCCTAGGAGCAGTTAAGAATTCCTAGTTGACAGTCATTCACATGTGAAAAGGTGAAACATGAGCCATAAAGGAATTCATATTCATGCCTAAGTCAAGAGGAAAACATTAAGAGACCACAGAAATTGAGCATAGAGTGCAAGCATGCAAATTCTAAACCAATCTTTCTTTCTGTGATTTGAGCATATATGAGATGAAAATAACAGAGATGAGGAACACTTATTGTTTCATACAGCAGCGCAAGAATTCCACATTCACATCTCCAACCATTAAACACAGCGCAGATCGTTGTTCTCCAAAACTTTTGAGCAGTCTTTTATTATAGAAAAATATCAGACATATAATGCGAGTCTCTCTTGAGATACATTAGCCGACCAACCCTTCTAACAATGCAGAGGGTCGTATTTATACAAAAATATCTAGACGAGAAGTTAATAGCTCATAACTTCTCTACCAACTCCTAAGGAGTGGTTGATTAAAAGTAAATGCTGAAGTAAATACAAATGCCACAGCTTTTCTCTCTGTCAGTGAGTGTTTGACTTTTGAGTCACTTTGAGTCGGCTGGGCTGCATTCTTAGAAATCTGTGCCCTTAGGTTCGCCATCTCAGCGTTTTTGCTTGGTAACTGCTCCCACCTGTCCTGCGCCTTCCTTCATTGCTCTGTCTAGTGCACTCTGTGCCTTAACCTGTGCTCGCTGATGACCTGTAGCTGTCTGCGATTTTGAAATAAACAAAAAAGAGGGAAAAACTGAAATCACCTGGGCAATACGGCCAGCATTGCTTGCCACCAATTCTCAGAAGGCCACTGATGTCTTTGTATTTTGACAAGCGTTTCATCGGCTTCTGTGTATTTGTAATAACTAGGCGGCATCTCAAACAGATGATTGACCTCGTGTTCCAGGTAAAATAAGCTTTCCAGTCTGTCGTAGAGCGTCTGTCCTGTAGGTGGCCCTGTCTCTGTTGCGGAACTTGATGCAGCAGTAAGTTGATTATTGACAAAATTATTGAGCCTGGTAGAATACTGGTCACATGTCAGTAGTTTTCCAGCACTGGTCAGCAGGCTGGGCAATCCCCTGGTCTATAATGCTGCAAGCCTTACATCAAAATTGTCGACATCTCTTTGTATATCCCGACATCTTGCCTCCAGAGTTTGCACCAGGCTCCTCAATGTGAGCACACTTTTTGCGGTCAGTATGGCATCTGTTTTGCTCATGATATGGAGTGCTGCCAGCTCTTCCCTAGTCTGATGATTCAGAAAATTGATCATTCTGTTGGCCTGGTCAGGCATATTTCCCAACGCTGCCTTGGCTTTCTGGCTTTCAGTTTTAGCACGACCAAGCAGTTCCACTTGTTCATATATTGCCTGAATTGACCTCCATTGGCCAATGATTGACTGATTTATTTTGGCCCACAGGATCTTCTTTATTTCAGCCAAATTTTTATCCAATGACAGCTCCTTCCCCAAGGTTTTGATTCTGTCCTTCAGGGCCTTGATTTCTCTTGACTGCTCACCCACTGTCATTTTAGATTTGTCATATTTTGTTTCTAGCTCAGCCAATTTTTCTCTGGTCTGTTTAATCTCTGTTGCCTAAAGCTCTACCTCTTTGATAGCCCTTTTTAATTCGTCCATGCTCATGCTAGGCTCAGGAATTGTTGTTGTTGCTGCTGTAGCACCTGTAGTTGTTGTGTTTGTTGGAATAATTGGAGGGGTGGCCGTTGCTTGTGCTGGAGGAATAGCAACACCAGTTGGAAGTGTTTGAGGCGGCTGGGAGGTCGACTCTCCCTGTTTTTCTTGCAGTGCCTTCTCCAATTCCCCTTCCAAATCAATTACTCTTTGGTTTAATTTCATGATCAAATCCAGTTGATCCTCAGCTTCTTTTTCCTTCTGCAGTTCCCCTGTTTGAGGATTCTCAGTAGGAAGCAACCTCAATCTCTTCTTTAACGCAGCAATGTCGTCGTCTTTCTTTTTCATAAGGGTCCTCACACCCTTAGGATCTTTAGGATCATGTCCTAAGTCCACAATAATCTCCTCCAGTGTTTTAATTCTATTATCTTTGGCCGTGGATGATAGTCTTTCAAAATCCAACTGAGTGTTGGTATTCTTCAATGATTCATTCAACTCATGAGCCAATGTGGCCTTCTAAGCAAGTGTAGCATAAAGCATTTCAGCTGTCTGCTTGTGTAGCTCTATTTGGTCCATGGGGTGAATATCTTTGGACAGGACCTCTAGCCTTGTCTTAACAAAATCTGCAGCTGACTGTGGCTGCTGAACCTTGGGCTTGAAGTGGGTCAAAAACATCTTTTCTTCCTTTATATCAAATGCTACCATCAGTCTTTCCTGTTTGGCAGGTGTTGCTTTCAAGAATTGTTCGTACAATTGCATTCTCAGTTGCTCGTTTTGAGCTTTGATTTCTTTGAAGCTGGCCTTGGTGCTGGCTGGTTTCTTGCCTTTCTGTGTGGAGGAAGATACCTCCAATCCGCGTTGTACATCTTGCTCTTGCTGTCTTTGTTGCTCTTGCTGAACAGAGCTTGTTGGTGTATGCAGACTTGCTTCCCTTCTTGGGCTCTCTATAACCTCTTCACTGACCTCCTCCTCAATTGGAGAGTCACCTCTTTGCCTTTTTTACTCAGGCTGCTGTGTAGACCCACTGGCAGGTGTGGAGTCTTCCCGGTCTCTTTTCCTTCCTCTCTCTTCATGGGCAGGAGTCTGCAAAATTGGTATTTGGGCTGCCACTGTTTGTTGTGGAAGGGCTTGCGCTTGAGTTTGCTTGGTTGAGGTGACCGGCTGTTCCCTGACCATTTGGTCTGTTTCCATCGGTTCCTTCCCTTTGGCTGTACCTGTTGCTGATGTAGAAGCTCCTTGAGCAATCTATGAAGATGCAGCTGTAGATGGGCCTTCTTCCACTTGGTATGGCAGCATGAAATATACCTGGTCATCAGAATCCAAGTCAAGAGTCTTTTCAAGATCCTTAGCAGTTTGTTCCAAAATTTCCTCTTGAGTTAATTCTTCCACTAAAGTTCCATGTACCCAAGCATCTTGATTAGCATATGGTTCGACTTGGGGGTTTTTCCAGTGGTCATATGGTGTCAATCTATACTTGACCCTTCTGGCATTAATAAAACCAAGCGGGTCATAAGGGACCCACCAGAAACTCCTCTTCAATTTAAATTGATCTTTGAGTATTAGGTCAACTTCTTGCCAACCATCCTTCTTGTTCATGATGAAGGGGCCTAGGCGGTCTCTGAATTTCAATTGTGCCCTTTTCTTAGTGCTGTGGAAGTGAGTTAAATCTGAATTTATAAGTTTCCTGTAGTATTCTAATGCAAACAGCCTCATTGGGACATATCTCGGAAGCCTGTAAGGACACAGCTCACAGCCATAAATTCTGATGACAGTATGGTTTTGATATAGGTACCAATCACCTAATTTGAAATTCTTAGACAGCTGTAAGATCTTTTGCATTTCATAGGTTATTCTAGGAGGAGGAACCTTCATCAGGAGGCAGGACACAAGATATACAAACTGGTCAATGAACTCACAGTATGAATAAGGGGAGTCTTGAACTTGGTGGAAAACTGATGACCAGAAGACAACAGACCTCCTTTCTCCCCTTGAATCCAGTTTCTTGATAGGGCATTGGAAGATGTCAGATTGATAAAACATGAAGAGATGATAGATATAGGAGGAATATTTGAAAATTCCCTGCCTATCTAGTCTTGTGAGCTGGTCATGGATTTTGTCTGATATGAACCTGGCATAATTATACTTGACCGCAGGAGGTTGTCCTTGGCTGAAAGAAGACAATATAACCAACACTGTTTCGTCTACAAGTTCAGTTGATGTGAATCCCAACACATAGGATATCATATCTACCAGTAATTTGCCCACCTCATTGAAATGTTCATAAGGAAATGGAGGTGGTTCCTTTGGTTGGCAGTCAACCCTCATAAATGTCTCAGCAACCATTTCAATCTTGGTACCAGGGAACCAAGAGGCTTCTTGTAGCAAATTATTTATGGAAAAGGGAAATAGTGTCTCAGTCTTTTTGAAGTTCAACATCTGGTTGATGGAGTCAGGAGTAGTGTAGAAAAGTATGCTTCCAGATGAAGATTTGACAGCCTTCTGACTTGGTTCATAATTTGCAGCACAGAGGTGAATAATCTCAGGAAAAATATTCACAGAAGGGAGGAAATAATAGGGCAGATTGGACTCCCATATGTAATACTTGTTAGTTTTATATAGGAAGCTGTTTCTCAGCTGGCAGTAGGTGCATAGATGATTTCTTTTGGCAACAAAGTCTTGAATGAGGTAATCTGTATCGGCCAAGGGCATGGACTCCAGTTCTTTACTTGGCGGGTTGATGGGAGTAACATTCAGAGCAGACGGGGCGGCCATTGTGCAACTTTGAGTGCTTAAGCTGAAAGGAGGGCTAATGAACAATTGGCTGTCAAATTGCTTGCAATAACTTAGCAGGAGTGGGCAAACTGAACTTCAAATGTGATAGTAGTTGAACGGCTTGAGATCTTATACTACAAGAGACCAACTTGGAGGAGTTTTGAGTCAACCTCCCTTTTCTTGGTGAATCCTCTGGAGCTAAAGACTGTGAGGAACAATGCAGGGGATCAAAGGGCAATTGCAGTTTCAGTGGACGGATTTGAACAGCGGACCGGGGTAAAATTGGGCAATATTGAGCTGCGGAGCAATTTTTACTGGGGGCCAAGCTTTAAACAGAATTCACCCGCAAAAGTGTAAATGGGCATCAGGTTTCTGAGATTTTTCTGAAGTGAGGGGCCTCCAGTAGGTTTAATAAAGCCTCAGGCGCAGCAGAACTACGAATTGGGGAACTTTACAGGTTTACAGTGAGTGCAGTGGATAAAATGAACGAGCAGGAGCGAAAAAGAGGAGGATATGACAAATACCTGGTTCAAACCAGGCCGAAAGTGGACAAACTGGTGCGCAGATAGACTATGAGGCTGAATTGCAGTCTGCAGTAGCTTGCCTGGTCACTTTGAAGCTTCGGGAGTGAGAGAATGAATGGAACAGGGAACCGGTGCATTCAAATGAACCCATAAAAATGAATTATAACGGTCGTCCGCGCTCTTTTAAGCGAAAAAAATGGCATTAGGCGCTTTTGGCGCTTTTTCGGGATGACGTCAGCGTGACGTCATCGACGGGTCCCTGGGCACGGATGGATGACGTGGCGGGATGACGTCAGCAGATGACGTCATCATGTACGGATGGGTTACGTGGTGATGCGATGGCAGGGACACGGTGGCAGGCGATGTGTCATGGTGACTGAGCAGGGGGGTGACGCAGGCGGGTGACGTGGGGTTGGCGTCACAGGGGAGGGCGGTAAGCGGTTTTGGGCGCACCGCCTTAGCGCCTGGGCGGTTTTGGGGGGAGGGGCTCCGCCACACCCCAGAGCCTGACACGTGGCGGAAGTACGGCGGGTAATACCGCCCATCTCCCGGACGCTAATGCTCGGGCGTGTTGCATATAGAAAAGCCCGCCCACCGTAGATCTGGGGCGGGCCAGATCTAACGGCTGGCGGGACAATCAATGTGACGGTGGGTTATGGCGGGGACCCGCCCGACATTTTATTTAATTTATTGATACAGCGGGGGGGTTACAACATTAATAAAGCGGATTTGGGTTTGTGTGAGCGCGGGGGGTTAGAACTTTGCAGAGATGGGTTTTGCGGGTAAGGTTTAAGCGAGGGGGAAATGAACAACTTAATGTTTAATGAGGTATTTTAAACATTAACTGTGGGAAACGACTGCGGAGGGGGGATGAAAGGGTTATCAGTTCACCAAAGGTTAACTGATCCCAAGGGACAGACGAGGAAGGTTAAATATGAGTCCCAGATGGACTTGATATTTCCCCAGACTTTAGAACATATGACTATAGTGCCAAGGGAGGGCTATTTAATATTTTTTGGGGATTTTATATAGTTTTTAGTAGTGAATGGGGATGGGGAATGATTTAGAGAGCTACATAGTAAAATTAGGAGTTAATATGAATTATGAGGTGAAAGAAGAGCAGAAGGCTAAGTTTCAACAGTAAAACTTAGATATAGGGGCAAATGACTGTGGAAAAGTGATTTTAGACAAGAAGTGTGGCTTCTTTTCAATTAAGAAAGCCAACATTTTGACTTAATGTTTCACAAGAATGAAATGGACTGAGGACTTGTTGGGCAGATCCCAAGGTCCTTAAGGGGATGTTAGTGAGGAACTTTGAGGGGGAGGAGAAGGGAAGTTAGACATGCTTCCAAAATTCTGCCATTGATGAGATTAGCTGTGCTTGTTAAAGCCCAAAACTGAAGACAATCTTGTTTCTGCAACCCCAAGCTACCTACCCTTTTTACAACACTAGCATTTTTTGTTACTCCGTGAAGGGTGCACTTAGATTTGCAAACCCTGATCTCTTTTTCTTTTCAACTGCCTTCCTATCTAAAAACTACCCTTATTTTTGCCAGGGGCTCAGCTTGAACTGTTGAGCTCCCAAGATTCTCTATTTACCTGCACATCTGCCAAGTTTAAACTGTTTGGCCAGATATTATTCTCTATATTCTAAGACAAGCAATTTAAACTTTAGGGAATCCAAGCTTAGGCTGTTTGGCTTTCCTTTGACTGAGCAACCTTTCAAAAATGGAACCTTTGCAGCATGGAAAAGATGAACATTTTTGGCACTTCCACTGTCAATCATGAAATATGAAACCTGTTGCAGCAGGAGGCTAACATAACACAGACTCACTCCCCCGGAAAGTAGGATACTAGTAGAAAGGTGAATTTGATATTGATTATATGGATTGTAAAATTTAGTAGAACAATGGTGTTGTAAAATTACATATCGGTATGACTAAATTGGACATATGTTGAAGGGAATATTATGTGATCTATAAAGAAACCTAAGAAATAATTACATGATTTTTTGTAAATGCTAAAACATTTTAAATAAATAAAATGAAATAGGGTCTCATAATGATATATTGAGATTCCATGACTATTTAAACTAAGCAAAAATTAATATAAATTTAAGAGAATGTCTTAAACAACTATGTGAAGCCATATGTTCTCAAGTCCTCATTGTGTTCTCCATTTTGTTGTGTGCTTTTTCATGTATCTCTGCACCATAAACTTATATCTCAACAAACTTTAGAAATGAAGAAAGACAAACATGTGAGCAAATAACACAACAATGTAATCAAATCTAGAACTAATAACATATATTAGCTAAACATCCATTTAATATAAAAAAAATTAATAAATATAATAACATTTTGGTTGGATAGGGGTGGCAAAGGTGGTGGGGGTAAAGAGCTCTTCATAATAATCCAATGGAAGGACAATATAAATAAACTAATGTCCACATATGAATGGTTCAAAATGTGATCCACAATGCTCGCTATGTGACAATTCTTTGATTCTTCCAATAGACTGTGACTTCTCTACAACACCTTCCAGGCTCAAGCATCTCTTAGTGTCTTAATAATGAATTTTTTCATAGATCTTTTAGTGTTAACAACCATCTTCTTTCCTTCGTTGAAATGTCCATGATGTCACCTTATCATATACATACAATTTCCTGAGATATAATAATTTCAATTAAAAACAAATTGTTTTATACTTGTTTCATATAAAAATAAAATTTCTAAGTATGCTTTTCTTTTCAAAATGCTTAGTTCTTATAAATGATAATACTTGGTTTTTATTATAGGTCCACGCTCATTTCCCATTCTATCTACTATCTAAACTTTCAATAAAACAAACAAATATAAATAATTATACATATAATTCTTTCATATATCATTGAAAACCTTCCCTAACATAATCTCAAAACTATTTCATATTACTACGATTAAACATTTACTCCAATAGAAAAAACTTACCACATTTTATTTTAAATTATAAAAACATTACCATTTGTTAGAGATAATGGAGAGTATCCTAGAATAGTGAGAGTTGGTTCGCGAGACCTCAGGATAGGAATTAGTTTCTATTTCTTAGGGTATGGTTCTAACTTCCCTAAATCTATGATTACTATATAATGTGTGATGTACATGGAGAATGTAGAGCGTTCTGCAGAGCCAGACTATCCTGGTTGAGACTCTTTCATAGAGCTGACCAGTTGTTATTTTTTATTAATTCAAACATCACTTTTTAACATGGTATCAAAGTGTCAGGGCTGAGGAACTTGTATGTTGAGTGAAGGGCGCGCCTGAGGCAAAATTGTTGCATCGTTTGGAGGGCTAATCGTGCTAATCCAAATGTGACACTTGCTTTCATTTTATTTTGGACAACCGTCGCTAGATAATATTGGATAGTCGCGATGACCTTCACAAATCCGTGGTGCTAAATCGTGTCAACTGTGCAAACAACAACAAAAAACGGGTTGCGTGAAGGCTAAGAGAAGGTTTGTCTTGGCGGTGGCTACCGAGAGAAGGCTGCGTGGAGGCCGAGGTCTACCGAGATAAGGTTGCGACGACCCTATAGGTGGAGAGGACATGTAGACTGCAAGGGATCAGCCAATGCAAGAGGCTGTTGAAAATACCAGAAATCAGACTTGCGAAGATGATCGATTTCTTTCTTTGACATAGATCTGGGGTAAATCTAACATATATATTTTTTTTTACCTGTCAAATTTTTTCATCACCAAGATGAATAATCAAATGATTGAAGCATACTTGAATGAGAATAACAAGCTCGATGGCTCCAATTACGCGAATTGGAAATTCAAGATGCAGACTCTGCTAGAAGTGTAGAGTGCTTAGACGATTGCAAATGGGGATGAGCAGAAGCCAACAGTTGGATCAGCATCGATCCCAGATTGGGAGAAGCGAGGAGGTAAAGCAAGGACACTACTGAAGTGTCAATGAAAGACTGCATCATACCACATATCAGAGAGTGTAAATCAGCAAGAGAAAATTGGGGAATTTTGAAGAATTTGTATGAGATTAAGAATACAAATTGTCTTCTATTCTTGAAGAGCAAGATCTTATCCCTAAAGATGGAGGAGAATGAAACAGTTGTTGCCTTCATAGTGAGGATCAAAGATCTAAAGAACAAATTGGCAAACATTGCTGATACAGTTGCAGACACAGATCTAGTAACCATTACCATGAATGGTGTGACCGATGACTACCAAATGTTTTTCATTGGGATAAATGTGAGAGAAAAAATCCCAAAGTTTGAAGAACTGACAGGAATATTGTTGCAAGAAGAAGAAAGAAGATAGACTCTGAAGCCCCAGAGTGAAAATCTTGTGTTGATGGCGAAAAAGAACTTCTTCAAAGGAAAAGGAAATCCGCAACAGCAAAACGAAGGAAACTCATAAAAAAGACCAAATCAGACTCAAGGTATGCATCCGAATAGAAACAACTCTGAACTTAAATGTTTTTATTTTGGAAAACTTGGTCATATAGCTAAGGAGTACAGGAAGAAGTAATATCATGAACAACAGCAGAAGCAGCAAAAACATCAGTTCATCTCGCGAATGACAATCACGTGCAAAACTTCAAATTGTTTATGGCAGACTTTGATGAGAATGTTGATGCATACATCTGGTATGTAGATTCGGGAGCATCAACACATATGACGGGGAACAAGCAATGGTTCAAAGATTTTAAAGAAATCAACAACGGAGCACAAATCTACCTAGGTGATGATAGAAGTCATCAGATCAAACGGTGTGTAAAATTTTTTGTCATTTTACCTAATGGTACTATAAGACAAATTCATAATGTCATGTATGTGCCCAGTGTAACAAAGAACTTGATTTCTGTATCCATGATTACAGATCAATATCTTAAAGTTGAATGGTTTAAATCTAACTGTTATATTAAAGATCTGTTATATGGCATGAAGACTATTGCTACAAGAATTCGAACAATAGGTCTATACAAATTGGATGACTAGCACTAGTTCGAGCTTTGACAGCAGTGAGTTTGACTACAGAAGAGATGTGGCATCAAAGATTTGGTCATATCAACTATAATGATTTGTTGTTACTTCAGAAAAAGGAAATGGTAAGAGATCTTCCTATGTTAAAACAAGTGTATAATTATTGTGATGCATGTACATTAGGAAAGATGCATAGAGAAGAATTCCCTATTCGAGTAGAGAAGAAATAGAGAGATATACTTGAATTAGTGCACATAGATCTTTGTGGACCCATCCAAACAAAGTCATTAGGAGGTGCACTGTATTTTTTACTGTTTATTGATGACTGCGCAAAGTTTTCTTGGGTATATTTTTTGAGTAAGAAAAGTCACACATTTGAATACTTTAAGCAGTGCAGAAACATGATTGAAAAGCGAATAGGGAAGCATATAAAATTCTTCGCTCCAATCAAGGGGGAGAATACAGGAAGGATGAGATTATCAAGTATTGTAAAGACCATGGGATATTACAGCAATTCACAGTACCCCATACTCCTCAGCAGAATGGAGTAACGGAAAGAAAGAACAGAACATTGGTGGAATGTGCTAAGAGCATGTTGAAAGGTAAGGATCTTTCGAATGGTTTTTGGGTTGAAGCAATGAAACTGCAGTTTATTTGAAAAATAGGAGTCCTTCAAAGAGTCTTGGGTCTAAAACTCCTTATGAAGCATTATATGGATTTAAGCCTGCAGTAAAACATGTAAGAGTGTTTGGGTCTAAAGCATTTGCCCACATTCCAAAGGAAGACAGAAGAAAACTAGATTCAGAAGCCATCAGATGTACCTTTATAAGGTATTGTTCACAATATAAAGCTTATATATTATTTAATCCCTCTACTCACAAGATCTTTGTTAGTAGAGATGTCATATTCCATGCGCAGGATCATGAAGAATCTGATAAGCGCAATGAGGAATGGGATTTTTCGTTCTTGGTGGAAGAAGGAAGGAAAAGAAGGTGATGCAACAATCGAGCTGAGTCCAGCAAAGGAAACTCAGAATAGGTCAGAAGCTACACCAATGCTCAGAAGATCAGGTAGACAGACTCAATTGCCTGCTAGATACAGGGAAAATGCTTTTATAACTAGTATGATGAATGTTGTTGAACCTTCTAGTTATAAGGAAGCAAATGAATGTAGTGAATGGAAAAAAAATATTGAACATGAATATGAATCTATAATCAGGAACAACACTTGGGAGCTGGTTGAACTTCCTAAAGGGAAACAAGCGATAGGTTGTAAATGGTTGTATAAACCAAAGATTAATGCAGATGGAACCATAGATAAATTAAAAGCTAGATTGGTAGCAAAGGGGTATTCACAAAAAGAAGGCATTGACTATGAAGAAACCTTAGCCCCCATAGCTAAACTAAATACCATCAGAATGTTGATTGCTTTAGCTACTAAGAAACATTGGATGATTCACCAACTAGATGTAAAGTCTGCATTTTTAAATGGAGAATTGAAAGAGGAGGTTTATTTAGGGCAACCTGAGGGGTTTGTCTAGAAAGGGAAATAACATTCAGTCCATAGATTAAAGAAAACTCCTTATGGACTAAAGCAAGCACCCAGGTCCTGGTATGAAAAGATTGATTCATTTTTTCTACAACTTGGCTACAACAGAAGTAAAAACAACTCTAATCTGTATACCATGAAAGATGAATAGGGGCGCATAGTGTTGATTTCTTTCTATGTAGATGATTTAATTATTATAGGTGATGTTATTGCTCTAATCAAAGAAATCAAGCAACAAATGTCACATGTATTCGAAATGAAAGACCTTGGTGAATTAAGACACTGTTTGGGTCTTGAGATTTGGAGAGATTTAAGACAAACTTTTATGTCCCAAGGTAAGTATGTCAAAGGTCCACTGGAAAGATTCAGGATGGATCAGTGTAAGGTTGTAGTAATACCATTACAGCAGAACATTAAACTTCAGAGTGAGGATGGATCTAAAGAGGCAGATGCGACACTTTATAGACAGCTGGTTGTGAATTTAATCTACCTAACCACTACTAGACCAGATTTGGCTTATGCAGTCAGTGTGCTAAGTCAATACATGTCTAAGCCACTTGAGAGTCATTGGAATGCAGCAAAATGTGTTTTGAGGTATCTACAAGGTACTGTAGACTATGGTATTATTTATACTGATTCCTCTGATGTTAGATTGACAGGATTTACGGATTCATACTAGGCTGGAAATGTAGACGACCGCGGATCCATAACAGCCTATGCATTCAGCATTAGATCCGGGGTGATTACATGGAGCAACAAGAAACAAAACATAATTTCCTTGTCTTCAGTGGAAGCAGAGTATCAAGCCATGTGCGTGGCAACGTGTGAGGCAGTTTGGTTGCGGAGACTTCTCCAGGATGTCGGGGAAGAACAGAAAGATGCAACAAAAATCAAATGTGACAATCAAAGTTCAATCAAACTTGCTAATAATCCGATGTTTCACAAGAACAGTAAACACATTGATACACAATTCCACTTTGTCGGGGAGAAAGTGCAATCAAAAGAAATCCACATGGTATATTGTAATACATGTGATAATGTTGCAGACATTTTCACTAAACCTGTTGGCAAAATCAAGTTTGAAATGTTTAGGGATATGTTAGGCATATTTGTGAACCCCTTCTCCATTAAGGGGGAGTGTTAGAAATAATGGAGAATACCCTATAATAATGAGAGTTGATTCACAAGACCTCAGGATAGGAATTAGTTTCTATTTATTAGGGTATGGTTCTAACTTCCCTAAGTCTATGATTACTATATAATGTGTGATGTACATGGACAATGTAAAGCGTTCTGCAGAGCCAGACTCTCCTGGTTCAGACTCTCTTTTGTAGAGCTGACTAGTGGGTATTTTTTATTAATTCAAATATCACTTTTTAACATGGTATCAGAGTTTACCACTACTAGACTAGATTTGGCTTATGCAGTCAGTGTGATAAGTCAATACATGTCCAAACCACTTGAGATTCATTGGAATGTAGCGAAATATGTTTTGAGGTATCTATAAGGTATTGTAGACTATGGCATTATTTATACTGATTCCTCTGATGTTAGATTGACAGGATTTACAGATTCAGACTAGGCTGAAAATGTAGACGACTGCAGATCCATAACAGGCTATGCATTCAGCGTTGGATCTGGGGTGATTACATGGAGCAGCGAGAAACATAACACAGTTTCCTTGTCTTCAGCGGAAGCAGAGTATCAAGCCATGTGCGCAGCGATGTGAGGCAGTTTTGTTGCAGAGACTTCTCCAGAATGTCGAGAAAGAACAGAAAGATGCAACAACAATCAAATGCAACAATGAGAGTTCAATCAAACTTGCTAATAATCTGGTGTTTCACAAGAACACTAAACACATTGATACACAATTCCACTTTGTAAGGGAGAAAGTGCAATCAAAAGAAATCCATCTGGTATATTGTAATACATGTGATGATGTTGCAGATATTTTCACTAAGCCTCTTGACTTAGTGAAATCATTAAACAAATTTAAATCATTTCATACACTTTTAAAAATTCCCAAATCACGAATGAAATAAAATAAAATAACTATAATATATTAATAAAATAAAATCACCATAATATATCAATCATGTATTTTTTTAATTCTCTAACCATATTATAATTTACCATAAAAGATTGTCGTAGTCTAACTCGCCGGAAGAATTGCCGAGAAAGTTATGGAAATTCCTGTCATATTTAGAGAAAATCTAGCAAGGATTTTTGTAAATCCAAGTTATAGTTGTTAAACTTCAAAATTTTAGGCGTCCTAGACGTTTTTGATGGCGCTGAATCCATTTCCACCATCAAAAACATGATTCAAACACTGCCTCTACAAAAAATTTTGAATTTTTTTTGCCCAAATTCCTCCATCTCGTTATACCACTCTAACACCTCGTTATACCGCTCTAAAAGACAAACGAGCCGTAAATTGGAGATCGAGTCAACAATTAACCCTCACGTGCATAGATTAGGAAAGTACAACGAGAACGTACAAATTAGTCAATCAAATAGCAATGTTAGTTTAAAAAACTGGACCGTGAGCTAGTCATAAAGCCACGTGTCATCCTTACCTGCCGTAGTTCCTGTAGCCGCTAGGCAACGAAGTCAAATTAACCTGCTAATGTCCTCTTCTACTCTCTCTACGTATAGATACAGCTCTGTCTGTGCGTAAAAGTATATGCGAAGCATACGAGGAATAGGATCCATAGAATATAGAATAATACTGCTCTCGATCTGGTACGAGGGATAATTCGGATTGATTTCGCTGCATACTTATCCAGTGATGGAGTGTAACTGTGTACGTTACGGTTAAGCTCGGGAATTTCTTTTTCGATTTCTATTTTTGCATATTGTTAAGTTTGTCATGCGTAAACTTACATTACGCATACATGTAGATTACAATTATTAACTTGCAATGTCTTTTTCTTTAAGATTAATATGTGATATTTGATCAAACAACGTTTGTAGTTATTATTATGTTAAGATGAAGTGTGTTTTTTTTCCCTTTTCATAAAGATGGTTTAATTTTTTGAATTATAAATAGTTTATTTTATATTTTAAAATTCGTTAAATCTCATTAAGTATGGAAAGTTTTTTTTAATTAAATATTTTATAATGATATATTTATTTTAGGAAAAAACCTAAATGTATAAAAAGGTAATTTATAAAGTATTATGTAAAATACTAAGTTTAAAGTTCAAATCTCTGAGCCAAGTTAATAAAAAAAATACATCTAAAAATTATTTAATATATTATGATATGATAAGTGGCACAACTCTCTCATGTAAGGTGCTTGTGATCATAGCATTTTTATATTATTTTTTAGTATTCATTTCATAAGTTCAATTTGTATTAGTAGTATGTTTTTTTTATATTATTTCATAGATTTAGTTTGTATTAGGGAGAATTTACTTAGCTATCAAGTTTATTGGATTGCATATTCACAATAGTTATAAACTATACAATGTAAACAAGATGGAAATTAACCACACGTTTGAGTTGTTTTTATTGTGGTAATGGGCTTCATTTTTAGAGTTGTTTCTATGGGGAAGAATCGCCCTATTAGAGCTGTCATTCATAAAAGCAGCAACATAATTATTTTGATGTGTTAATCTACTATTCGCGATGCACATGTTGAATAAGGTATTAGATCTGCGTATTGAATAAATGGTGTACACTACTCAAATATCGTGTTTATTTTTGTTGACAATAGTGAACTGCACTAAAAGGTTTAGAGCAGATGAAGTGACGAATGCATCATTGTTCTTGTGTCGGACCTATTGGAGCGGTGCATCATTGTTCTTGTGTCGGACCTATTGGAGCACTGTTATTTCTTGGTAGAACAATACTTAATATATGTGCAAAAATTGTTAATGCATGAAGTAGGGAAAAAACCATTATTTACCAAGGTTGTAAATTAGTGCAGATTGTATATTATTTTGTTATGCTACAAGTTTGTTTTAAGAATAAAAACTTTTTACCATGAAGTTGAAGCCAGTCCTGAAAGGATAAGAGTAGAGTTCTACATAGTGGTTATGTAAGATCCTTGTGTAAAAGTTGTGGAGAACAAGGAGGAGAAAGAAGGCTTGTAATGTTTAACGGATAATTGCATGAAGAGTAATGTAGTATCATAAATATTTTGGAGATGATGCTTCTCGTCCTATGTTATGACCACTGTTGTTGGTTGATTGGTATGTGTGTTTCACCTGCGAATTTAATATATCATTATGTGTTGGGGGAGGTTTCTTAGAAGTATAAATGGTATCGCTCCATGCCAACGATAACCGTGGTAGATATCCAAATTAGTTTTGTAGTTTTTTTGTTCTCTCGAGCTCTGTTATTGAAGGATTCCATGAGGCAACGAAAGATTCTCGTACGACCAACCTATCCTTTCACGACATGGTGGCAATAGTGGAGCGCTATATTTAAGTTATCGAGATAAAAGTTTTTAGCAAATCGTGAGGTAAAACTTAAAAGTGAAATGAAAAGGCCGTCATATTTTGGGTAGCACATTGTGTATATGTTAAGGGTGCTGTAACGGTAGATCATATCTTTACGTTACAATGTTAGATAGAGTTTTTCTTATTGGAGAGTAAAATGGGGAATTAATTCTCAAATCATTGTATGATCTATGGTTCAGTCTATGGTGATCTTGCACTTTAGAGGACTTGGAGGTCAGAGGTGCAAGGTACTCTTCAAAATAGGAGTAAAGCTTAAAAGAAACCACACTTTTGTATTTATATTGAGCCATATATATAAAATACGATTCATAACTCCAAACAAGAAGAAGTGTAGATAGTAAATGGAATAAGTAGAAGGAAGACATGTAGGTGAAGCCACAAAAGATATGTAAGTATTGTTAGTAAATGCAAGTAAATCAAATCCAATCAACGTATTTGATGTTCACTACCAATACTATGTTCTAATTTTAATAAATAGATGATATATGGATGCATGAGTGTTCTGACAATATAAATATATTATATAAAAATGACAATATTTTTTTAAATTCTTATAATAAGAGAAAAATATTTTTTTTTAATTATCTTAGTATGAAAAAAAATTATTAATAAATAAAAAAAAAATCATAAAAATAATAAAATAAAAAATATTATAAAAACTTTCATAATTCTTTAATTAGAAAAATCTAAATAATTTTCATTTCAATTTTAATATATATATATTTTAATTTTTATTTAAATGAGAAATAATTGTATGTTGGTTATGACTTGTGTGGACTTGGAATCGTTGGAAATCAATAAAAGATAAACTAAAATTTAGAGAAATCATCTGGATAAGAAATGAAATTGAGAAGCTTAGTGTGACCGTAATGAAGGAATCATGGAAAAATACAAGTGAATTAATTGTATTAATGGAGGCTATAATGAAATGTTTGTGCCTCGACAAGCAGAACATGCATTAGATCTATTTAAGAGAGCCTTATGCTCTATGCATGTAGAAGAAGATTTTATATGGTGGTGGCATTGAATATGTTTTTAAAGGTTTCGTAATATTTATATTTCAAATCACAATGAAGTATGAAATTTCAAGACAAGGATTACATATTGAAATTGAAGATGCATAGTTTAAAGATATAGTTGAAGATTCCAAGTATGTGAATCAATGTATATGAAAAAAAGGTATAAGTTCATTATCTTTTGTTGATATTTTGAATTTTACATGTAAAATATATTCTTCATTTTGCTAGTTAAGTTTATTTTAACTTGAAAGGTGTGTGTTTTGTTTCCTTTCATTGTTCATTAATGAAGATTTATTAACAAATGTTATGCCATAAGTATTTATTTGTAGGTGCATAGAGTATAGGATTGACTTCAATATATCCCATACCCATAATTTTTTCTTAGATAATTGACAATCACCAAGGTTGGATACTTAGGTGTCTTGGTAGATGGAAATATGTCTATCAAATGTCTAATTGTTCAGTCTTCATATTCAAGTTGATGTTAGGCCCTAGAGTACAATATATTGTTATTCAAACTCTATGGGCACAATGTTCGTTATAGTCAAACTTTGTGGTGTTTGACTTGTTAAGGGGGAGCGTTGGAATTCTTCACTCCTACTTGCCTCATCTAGATTAATAGGTGATATTTTATCATATAAAACTTGTAATTCTTACTCTATTAATCATTGTAATGTAAAATTCTATATTTCAATATGTGGTCGAAATATTCTCTTAACATTTGTTTGTATGTTAAAATAATACATTAATATTAACGTAAATCTTAATTTATAAATATAAATAATTATTTGATAAAATATATCGGTGAACACAAAGTTGATTTTTGGAAACCATATTTCTTACTCTGTTTCTCTATACTCTAAATTTGTATAGTGAAGACCTCTCCAAATCAACCATACATAAAATCAATGAATACATAATATACAAAACATGGATCTTATGGGAAAGGTTTCAAGGTGGGAGCTAATTGTGGAAGGTAAAAACTATGTCTAGGAGAATTCAAGTTTGATCAAGTCTCACAATTTTAACAACATTCCAGACTCGGACAATTTTTTTTCCATTCAATATGTGGATTGATTCCGAATTAAAGCTCAATTTAAATTTGGAAAAATAAATAAATAAATAAGTTGAAAACAATGATTAATTGAATATTTATCCTCAATTTGGAACTTGGTTAAGGCCAAGAGTCATTTTATCCAGAATTACGTGTTCTGGGAGATAAGAGGTAGTTGAACAACACTATTTTAAGAAGACTCTTGACAAAAATTTCCCAAGCTAGCTCACTAGGAGGAATTGATGCATATCAAAGATACCACTATTCGGGTTAGGGCGATTGTGGTAGAGGATTTTTAGGACCTTGGTGATCCGGATTTAAACAGGAATGCAACAAATTACAAATATAACCATAAATACTAAGATGAGGTAGAAATAACAATTCATTTCATTAATATCAAATACTGAAATATGCTTACAAACAGAATGGAAATAAGACTAGCTCGGGCGATGGTAGCTTATCTCTAAGAAGATATGTGGAGGTTACATGCCTCTAAAATGTGTTACAATGAGGCTCAAAGGCTTATTTATTATTGAGAAACAATGGAAAACCATAAACATCCAAAAACCTAACCTTAGGAGATGAAGTGCCAAACTATGGGCCCCTTTTGGGTAAATTGGTACATCAACTTCCCGGGGTCGTAACTTTGGCATACGATCTCTGTTTGACACGCACAATACCTCAACAGAAAGATCTATCTGAGGGCTACAACATTTGAATGAACAACATTGATTTATGAGCCATGTTGGTCCCAGCTTTCCCAAAAAACGTCATTTAGGGCCTCAAAATGGCTTTGGAAGTTCAAGACCCGAAAATCTGCCAAAAATAGTAAATTGTGCTACAATTAAGGAAACTGAAAAACTAAAAGAAACAATGGTGGGGGTCCAAGTAGAATAGGAGGGTGGTGGCCACCAATATACGCCTGAATCAGTTGGGAAAAAACCAGGACGAGTGGAGGATGTGGAAGTAATAAAATGAGTGGAATTAGTTGATGGGTCAACATGAATGCGGCAGCCTTAATCGCATCCATTAGGAGAGTAAAATTATGATGGCCTATGGACACGATCAAATTCAATGGGGATATTAGGTGCAAGTGATGTTCTTTATCAAAGAAGCATATCATCTTCTGGCCAATCATGTTGACCTTCCAAAAGAGACCTTCTCGCAGAAAGTTTCGGTTGCATCACAAAGGCTTTGTTGGACCTTGGCGGTGCTCAATTTGTCAAGAACAGGAGGAAACCATGGAGCACTTGCTCAAAACATCCCCTAGATGGAATCCCTATGTAATAAGGTCCAAACTGTGTTTGAACACCTAGGCAATTCTTGAAACAACCTAAGGGAAACCATGGAGGTGTGGAGACACAACGAGTTCGTAAACCCCATTGTCAACAGAGCTTGGCTTTTGATTCCTAACGTACTCCAATGGAATGTGTGGAAGGACAGGAACAAGATCATGTTCAAAGACAACAAGAGCCCTGAAAATGAGATATGGGACAAAAATCTGTGAAATATTAAAGAAACAGTACTTTCAGAGACTTTGTGAGAAGAAGACTGGAAGGAAGAGGGGTTAGAGGCCTGAATCCTTTGAAATTTGGAGATTACTCAGTATTTGGTGATCCTAGGCCTGGTTAGATAGGTGGAATTGTAGAGGCACTTGCAAAGGTTATTCCCCCTTCCCACTCATGGGTTCGTCAAGCTTAATTTTGATGGAGCATCCAAAGGTAACCTAGGCTCGACGGGCTACGAGGGAATCTTTTGTGACAATTAAGATCGCCCCCTTGGATTTCTTTCAGGCTACTGCGACAACACTACCAATAATGTTGTTGAATTTTTTTCCCTTGCCTGTGGCCTAGCCATTGCGCTGGAAAGAGGATATTGAAAACTCTAGTTGGATGGGGATTATTTGCCAGTGGTCTCTATTTCAAAAAACTTTTGAATGGATCCCTAGTGCAGAAGGTCATTACAAGTTTGAGATTGGATCTCCTAGTTCAGACCATTCAGATCCTGGTGCTCTTAATCCCATATGTCATCACCTCTCATTCATTGCGATCGGGAAACAAAGCAGCATATATGCTCGTGAATTAGGGAAGTCAAATCCTAAACCTCTCAATCTCTTAGGTTTGGCCTCCCACTGATACTACGGACTAAACAAACAATATGGAACATATTATTGAGGTTGATCTAGTGACCTTGATGGGGTTGGAGGAGCATAGGGTACGATGCCTAGCTTCAGGCGAGTGAAATCAATGATATGACACATGCCCGTAGGAAAAGAGGAGGCCACACCAAGTGGCATCTTCAGATCCGAAGAATCGAGAAGGGGAAAGGGTTCTTTATAACTCATCTTTCTAGAGCTTTTGTGGCATTTCGGTCCTTAGCATGGGCGGTTGGGAGATTAGGTACACAAACGTTGAGTATGCACAATCTCTTCACCTATGTGTGCCCGCAACTCTGAGAGGATTTCCTATAAAGGATGTTGGTTGTTCGGCATGTGCTCAGTAGGAGGTTGGAATACTAAGAGTGACAAATTTTGACCCTGGATGTAGCTTCCGCACCAGTGGAGAGAATTTGGTAAGCGAAGGATTACCCTCCTATCAAAATTGATGTTGCTTTTATGCTTTTCATCAATATCTGGTTGCTCTAGATGGTTTCCCTTCTCGAGAGAGTATTGCTATGAGCATAATAAGCTCTGCTTTGGGGACATGGGGTGGCAAAATTAGGAGATCCTCCTCTTCTTCTAGTTTACTTATGGATGTTTATGTTAATTTAAGTCATAGCAAGTGGGTCAGAAGTGGTTGTGGCCACTATGTGTGTTGGGTGTTTTGGGTGGCCATTGTGGGTGTTGGTTAGAACAACATGAAGAGTGGGTGTGGGTGGGGAGCTCCTTTCACTCTATCCACTTGGTGCTGGGAAAATGTGGGAATTATGCACCGCCAGAAGGGGCAGGCCAAGCATGGTATTGGTCCTCGGGGCCAAAATGGGGGATAGACTGACCATGGAGTGAGGAACGACAAAGTGGGAGGGCAAGTGGATGTGGAGGGTGAGGTTGCCCATGTTTGTGCTTAGTCCCTCGGATAGGTAGAGAAACTTCCCACACTGGCCTTCATTGTAGACCAACTCCATAATATTTTGGACAGTCTCGATGTCATTCGCCAGGAGAGGTATGCTGATCGAAATGAAACCATTGCTTATATTAATGATGTTCAATTTAGTCAAGGGGAAATTTTGGAATGCCTTGCTTCTATTTGTCGGAGCCAACACCAAATCATTGAGCGACTTGATGAGCTCGAGGTGCAACTTGCTCACATAGACTTCCATATCCATGAAGATCATGGCCATCCTGCAGCCCAAGGTGCTCTTCATGCACCAAATTCTCCCTAGTGAATGCTATCTGTCGGTTGGTTTTTGGTTTTGCTTGTGTTTTGGGCGATATGGCCCTTTGTTTGTGAAGTTCATGTAAAAAATGACAATATCTTCTTAACTTCAAAACTACTCTCTTGGCTAACAAATCGAGTGAGAGTGAAACTTAGAGAACAGAAAACTTCTACACTATAAAATGTAACTTTTTAATGAACTAATGAAAATCCTTTGATTGACAAATTTTTTTTTGAAGATCTTGATTGTCACCATGAACCTTTGAAAAATAGAAATTAATTCACTATTTTGAGATGTCATTATGTTGACGAGAGTACTTATCTTGTTTAAATGAAACTTCAATAAATCTGAACCGTGACTAAAACTATGAATTCACTATTTTGAGATGTCATTATGTTGACGAGAGTACTTGTCTTGTTTAAATGAAACTTCAGTAAATCTGAACGGTGACTAAAACTATGAAGCCGTGTGATTACGGTCAAAATAATCTCAACAAACATATTTTAAGTTTATAATAAAAAAAAAATGCCAATAACGTGTTCAAACTAGTGATATGAGCATTGGTTGAGTCACGTATTACAATAAGAAAATGCTTAATATCTTTGGTATTATTATCAAACTAGTGACATGAGCTTTGGTTGCGTCACGTATTACAATAAGAACTTGGTCAGTATGTTGGGTATTATTATCCAATGATGAGAGAATCCGAGTCACAAGCTAGTTTATTGTAATGGGAAAGCGGACTCTACTAAAATATTCCTTGTCACATTCAGTACAAAGTTTATAGTGATGCGTGGCATTCCTTAGGGTTCATGTTAACACACGTGAGATTGGTCATGGGTATGGATGGAGAGAGTCCAAGAAGAATAACCATTCAAACGGCCAGTCAACTATGGTATGCGAGGTTTTTTTGAACATAGATGTGACCTAATTAATTTAATAGATAATGTTGGGAATAATAGATAATGGTGGGAATAATGCTTAATTTGTTATGTAAATTGTTGATAAATTAGTCAGCAGATTTTGTGTTCTTTGTGTAAAATTAGGGCTGCAAATTTTGTGTTCTCTGTGTAAAATTAGGGCAGCTAATTATTAGGGTAGTTAGTGCTGGAGATTAGCTTTCACAAGATTGATAATGTCAGTAGATTTGTTTCAAATTAGACACTGGATTGATAATCATATTAGTAATAATTTTACTATATAAAAATGTAGTTCATAGTTTAATTAAAATATGAAATTTACAGCAGCTTTAAGTTCACACCGTGACTGTGTTTTAATTGTTCATTATTTTTTATATGTATTTTTTTTGTAATTATATTGGTTTATCAGCTGGCTTAAAAATAATCATTTCATATTCTACCTATAATGTTGTATCCTTAACTCTAGTATGCGAGTTTAATTTGAAATTACATGTCTCTGAATTAATTTAAAAGATAATCTTGTATCGCTCCTAAGTGCAACAGCTTTTGTTTTCCCAAAATAAAAACATCATTTTTAGTCCCACAGTCAAAACGGGTAACAACTATGGTATTTGATATATGCTCCACACAAATATAATGCTCCCTATTGTTTACTGCTCCTATTCAAGTCCGATGACCACCGGAAAGTGGTTAGGGCGACTAATATCAGGTGCACGGATCCGCCTGTTCATTTTCTTGGCAGGTTTTTAAAAGCTGCCATGTTGGTGGCGATGGGCACGTCAGTTGACTGTAATTTTAGCCTGTTAAGGCCGTATTTCTCTTTAACGGCTTGTAGCGGAACAGTCAAATTTAAAAAGAATGCCGATTGCAGGTCCAATTGGACTCCAAAATTAGAGGACTCCACATAAAATATAGCGGTCTCATGATATTGGCCACCTATTCGATAGGATTTAAGACGATGGTCCCCTGAAATTCCAAAACTAATTTGATGAGAAAGGTATGAATATCCGGATCTGCCTTGGTGGCATAGGGATTTTCATGAAAAAGATATCAGTACGATTTTTCTTTTAAAAATCGTTGGCAAAAATTGACTTTTGAATTGACATGACCCATCCGGTATCCTTGGAATACTCTGCCTTTTCTAACTGCGACGAAACATGGCTAGTGCCGCACAGCGCCTACGATGGTCTTAATGCATTACACCGTGTGGCCGTGACAGTCTGGTTCAATTTTAACAATAATCAATAACTATCCAAATGGGTGGAGGTTCATGTTAACGCACGTGAGTTACTGATGAGTATGGAGTGAGAGAGTCCAACAAGAATAATCATCCAAATGCTAAATGGGTAGTCAACTATATGCGAATCTTATTTGTAAATATGTTTAACAAATATTTTAATAAAAAATATGTGTAGCAGCTTTCGTTTCCCCAAAAAAATTAATTTTTAAAAGCACGGTCAAAACATTTTGAATTTTATATGGTTTTAAGGTAGCTTTTTGAGTTTTATGTGTTTTATTCCTTTAAAAAGTGAATAATTTAACGTAGCGTTTTGATTCCAAACAATAATTTAACACAACGTTTCCATTTGAAACAGCTATTTATTTATTTTTTACTATTTCATGGTAAGTGGAGAGAAAGAGTCAGCGAGAAAATTTGTAATTTAATTAATTAATTAATTTATTTATGTGTAATTTAATTAATTAATTAATTTTTATTTTCCAGTTGAAAGTTAATAAAAAAATAAAAAAATTATATAATTTAAATAATCTCTAATTAAAAAATATAATATAATTTAAAAAATACAAAATAGATTACTAAATTAAAACCAGGCTTAATAGCTAGTGTGAACTTTGAAAGGTATGAAACTATATATATATTCCTACTTGCAAATGAAAATAACGGCAGCAACATTACTTGGTTTATTGAAGTTGGAATTGGTAGCAGACTATCGCATTAAGTAGATGGTTTCTTTAACTTTAGTCATGTCCCCCTCGCAAGGTTAGCCAATGGTCGTCCGTCCGCGCTATTGAATCAGCAATCTCACAACAAATTCTTGAGGAAACGTGCAGTCTATACGTTTCCACGTTTTTTTTGGGTATCCTAATGTTTGCATACATGCTTGTTTTACAAGCATGACCAGAGGTTGCATTGTGTGCAAAACTAAAGAACTAAAAGTAGAGTGGGTCCAGACTCCAAACTCCATGCGATACTATCACGTCTTTGAAGAAGAATATGATTGGTGTACCATGTGGCCGAGTGGCAGTTACCACGAACAGGAGTCGCTTTTTATGGTTCTCTTGTTTCAATGCCTCAAAATTGCATTCAGAATTGAATTATTTTTTGCTCTATTCTCTTGAATCATGCACGGTGAATTGAACAGTTAATGGCATAATTTAATAATATACTTGCTCTCCCTTTGTGTTGAATTAATCCATATATAATGGATTTAAAGGGTAATAAATGCATATATCAACGGATTTCTACTCATGATTTTATCTATATGTTATACAAGTTTCTAGTACGCAGGTATTTCAGATACGTGGGAATTTAGCACGGTTAGAAGTATGGCTCAAATTTACAGGGAACGTCAAGTTGGGCGCAGCAATAACATAATATATTAAAATTTAATATATATTAAAAATTAAAATAAAATAATTTATTTATTTCCATCCAAAACTTGCCAATCAAATTTCATCTTACAAAGAAACATGTAAAAGATTAAACTTTGAAACATTGTCAAAAAAAACAAATCAAAATATTAATCCATCAACAATTTCTCAATAAAAAAATTTTCGAGCAAAGAAACATGCAGAACTCCCAAACCTGAAAAAAGATTGTTATTATTCGATTATTAGGTGATTTCATGCAATGCTATATGTTTAAGTCATTGGTTCAATTCTTCGCCTTTGATGTAACCTCACCAATAATATATATATTACATCTAGTTATAATAGAGATAAGAAAAAATAAAAAATATATATTAATAGTAATTAAAAAAAATAAAACAATAGAATTTAAATCAATGTTATTTTAAGAAGAGTTTGTATAATAAAATTATAAATTTTCAAGTTAATATATATTTTATACTTACATAAATATGAAAATTAAATTAAAAATTGTTTTTTAATAATATTTATATTTCATAATGTCAACTATTTTTTTCTTCAGTGTTCTATCTTTTGTCCATTCAACTTGGACGATAACGATGGTTTTGCCAGTGGCCAACAATTTTCCTAAATTTTTTTGTATTCATCTGCCATCCTGTATATGAGGAGAATGAATAGCTTTCAAATGACAAAGATTAGGATTGGCGAGACGCCTCATCTTCATTTGGATAGAAGGGTTTTCCATGAACAGGTTGTTTCTCTTAATTCGAGACCCATATCCGAATCTAAACCCAACTACATACCCTTCCCTTCGCACACTTCCATCAATTTAAGCAGCACCCAAGTTGGCAATGTCAAATACACCTACATTTGCACTTTTTCATTTCAATGAAGCTCAAGTACTCGTTGAAGCTCCCAACGATTTGGAGTCTTTCCGATCAACTCCCAAACTCCCAGGAGGTAGGGAGCTTCAGGTACGTGCTCTCCAATCCATGGGATTGGTACCGGTGTAACTATGCTTTATTTAGAGTCTCTCCCTATTAGTAGTACATAGCTTGGTAGTAGAAGTTAATTGTGTACAAAAACGCTTAGGATTGTTCAACGAGTTTTACTTATATATATGCATATTACTTTGATTACTTATACCTATGCAATTTTTTTTCAAACTTTATCAGTGAGCCATAGCTCATAAAAAAATGCGGAGAAGTTAACTAGTAGTACAATGGTTAAGCCTCTTCAGTGATTTATAGTTATGTATCTGTATTCTGAAAAGTGTTGATTTGGAATACACATTTTTTTTAATATATTTTTGATATTTTAAATTTTGGCTAATTTCAAAAAGAAAAGTATTGATATAGATAATTATTTTGTTAAATTTAACAATTTTTGAAATAGTTCTATTTGTTAAATTTAACAATTTTTGAAATAGTTCTCATTTTATTATTCAGTGAAATATTTATTTTTAAAGTGTTTTTCATATTTATATTTTTTCAACTTTTCTTTTCAATTAAAAAAAATAAAATAGTCAATATTTTAAAATTAGTATTTTCTATATATTCACAATTAAAAAAAAATCACATAAAAATCAAACTTAAAATCAGAGACTACAAATATTAAACATATAACACCAAAAAATATATTTAAAAAAAACATTAAAAATATATATAAAATAAATAAATATAAATCAAAAATCAAAACAAAAAAATAAAAATTAAAGAAGATAAAAAATGAATAGTTTTTAAGTTTTACTTCTTAGAAAGCTTTTTGGTTTATTTTTCCATCTAATTTATTTACAATCCTATAGGAATTCATTGAAACCACAAATTTCACTAGTAAATTCTTCACAATTAAACCACAATTTTATTAGAAAGCACTTCACAACTTTAAAAAAAACCTACTTATTAAAAAAAAAAAAAAAAAAATTCACATTAAACATTTCAAGATGCAATGAAACATTTATTTCAATAAACACATACCAAATTTTATTTTAAATCATAAAAATATTAGAGTTCAACAAATTTATGTCCTTTCAACAATTTATAAATACTCAAATCGAATAAAATAAAATTAAATCACCATAATATATTAATCATGTATATTAGTACTTCTCTACCTATTTATCATTTACCATAAAAGATTCACGTCTTTGGCTAAACCAGCGTTAAATGGAGATCTGAGTTGACAATCAACCCTCACGTGTATAGATTGTAAAAGTCCAACAAGAACGTCCAAATCGATCAATCAGGTGGTAAGTCATAAACCCACGTGTCATCCTTACTTTGTCGTATTCCTCGTAGCGGCCTTAGCCAACGGAGTCAATTTAATCTACTAATGTCACCTCTAATGAACCCTTCTACTCTCTATATATACATACAGCTCTTTGTCTGTGTAAAAGTATATACGAAGCATAGGAGGGATAGGATACATAGAATATAGAATACAGTTCTTTGTCTGTGTGTAAAATTATATACGCGGAATAGAATCCATAGAATATAGAATACAGTTCTTCATCTGTGTCTAAAAATATATAGAAGCACCCGAGAAATAGGATACACACAATATAGAAAAGTACACGATGGGTAACGTGCTGCTGCGACGGGGAACCGAACGTCGTCGTCGGATAAAGATCATGAAAACCGACGGATCGGTGATGAAGCTAGGGAGTCCTCTCTCTCTGAAGCAAATACTCATCGATTATCCAAATCATGAGATATTTGAGGCACCCACTGGTCCTCCACTTGGGATGGGCAGTTTCCCTCGACCTCTTCCAGAAAGGGCAGGGCTTGTAGCGGCTCATCTCTATTATCTCCTCCCTCTCTTACTCGCAGAGGATGAACTCATCGATTACAACAACAATATGAATAGAGGGTACTTTGCAAGAGATTCTTCTTATCATAGCATTCGGAGTGGTAGTTCCAGTTTGCGGGGAAAGTGTTGTGCAGACATCGGCAGAGATTCAATAAAACGAGGAGGAGATGATGATGTGGTTAATAAGATTAAAGGCTTTCTTCTTCCAAATCCATCGACGGTGCGTGTGAAGGTTCGAGTTAGAAAAGAAGAGTTCGCTTCTCTTGTTGGTGTACATGCACTTAGACTAGCTGTGTTGGTGTACATGCACCTAGATTAGCTCCAGTTAACTTATTGCTTGCATGTGGCACATGTACACATTAACATAAGATAAAACACACTTAGCTTTAGTTAGCTTTAGTTATTGCATGTACAACTAAGCTTAACTTAGTTGCTTTTATGTATTTATTCTAAAACTAATATTGTAGAATCAATTTCATTCTTTTCTCAATTCTTGCTCGCTTCCTTCCTTCTCTTGCAAGCTTGTTTATTGTTTTGCAGATCTAGATTTGTGTATCTCAAAAATCTTACGTGGTATCAGAGCACAGGGATTTGTAATCAATGCACAAGCAATTCTATTTGCAGGTTCAGAAGATTGAAGCAACAACAAAGAATGGAGTTTAAATTGGAGTTTCCACAATCGACAATTCTCACTCCATATAATTATTTTGAATGGAAGCCAAAGATTCAACTTCATCTCAGAAGTAGAGGCTTATTTCGAATAACCATGGAAACGGAAGTTGAACCAACATCGGCAATGGAGAAAACAAGATATTTCAATCGCATGGACAAGGCCTTCGGCATCCTATGTTTATCTATTTCTCCGGAACTGCTATTTCATGTTGAATCATGTTCAACTCCAAATGAAGTATGAAAAATTTTGGAAGAATTGTTTGGAAAACAGGATGAAATGCAAGGTCACATTCTCGAAAATGAGTTAAACTCATTAGATCCGAGAAACTTTGAGAACATTCAAGATTTTTTCACAAGGTATAAAGCCTTGTTGGTTCAGCTGAAAGGATGCGGGATTGACAAATCCAAGCAAGAAAAGCAGTTGATTCTTTACATTTTATCAAAACTTGGTCTAGAGTATGCAGTATTTGTCTCTACATTTCACATAGTCAGATCTGCAACTGCTGCAGATTGGAAGATGCCCTCACTGGATTCTTTTATTCAGTCTTTGATGCATGAGCAAGATAAGCTCATCAAAATGGGCACACTTAAAAATTCCAAAGCGCATGCACTTACTGTGCATGCAAAAGGAAAGGCAAATCCCAAACCCCCTGATGGCTCATCTGGCTCAAAGGAAAGGAAAGGAACGAAAGGGCAATCAACGTGCAATTATTGCCACTATGGTTTTCATCCTGAATCTGCATGCATGAAGAAGACTATAGATCTTATGGCGCAGACACTCCAGCAACACAATCTTGGAGACCACATTCCTGAGAATGCTAAGAAGAAGTCTGGAGAAAAAGCACCAGATCCAAGAGGTAACAGGCATGCTTTGATTGCTCTTCATTCTGCACCACAAGAATGGATCATCGATTCAGGAGCTTCACATCATATGGCTTCTTCAAAGGAATCCTTTTCTTCTCTACATGCATACTCAGGTCCTCCCATTCTCATGGGGGATAATTCTGCAGTTGCAGCAACTAGACAAGGAAGAGTGCAATTCGAAGATGGAAGTTTTGAAAATGTCTTACATATTCCAAGGCTTTCTGTGAATCTTCTCTCAGTGTATCAGATGACACACACAGGCAGCGGAAGGAAAGTGGAATTTACCCCAGATTCCGTGAGCATTTATGACATGCAAAGCAATTTGAAGATTGTATCTGGCAAGGTAAATGATCAATCTCGTCTATATACATTTTCTGATTCTGTTCCTCAATCAGATTCCTGTGATGGAAATCGAGGTCAACAAGTAGTGAAGGGTTCTCTAGTTGTACCCTTCCCCCCAAATCCAATGAGGGTGAATGCCAAGGCTGCTCCACCTCTAAAGCCTTCCCATGATTGGAAAATATTTGGCCAAGAACTCAACAAATCTACCGAAGCTGTTGTCACCAAAGTGGAAGACAGAGATCGTCATTATCAGCGCGTTTTCCGTCCACCTTACACCCATGCTGCTTCCTATGTAACAAATGAACAGAGGATACCTTATTCAACTGTCAATCAGAATGGGTTGCAATCACCGAACTGGAGCCATCCGCAAGCACTCTTAGCTATGGAGCTATCCATGCCCATGCATGCTTATATGATGCATGGATCTGATCCAATTTCTCGGATGGCTGGATGTAAAGATCGTCACAGCAAAGTCCTCACATCAAAAGGAATTCGTGACAGAAGGATCAGGCTGTTTGTCCCCACTGCAATTCAGTTCTATGACCTGCATGACAGGCTAGGGTTTGAGCAGCCTAGTAAGGCGGTGGACTGGTTAATTGACATTTCCAAATCAGCTATAGATGAGCTCCCCGTACTAGACGCAGAAATGGCAGCTTCTGCTTCTGCTGGTAACGTGATTAACTTAATTCGCTCCAATACTTCTCGTGTCAAGCACTGCATTGCATCGCCAACAGAGAGTGCAACTGCGGCTGCTGCATCCGCCTTGAGATTTGGCCCGGGCTCCCTGGAACGCGAATGGACGAGTTCTCGTAAGGCTATGAAGGATTCGGACATGGGATGGAGCAGCAGCAGCACATTAGATGGGAGCATAAAAGAATCAGCGGAACTTTATACATCAAAATCTTTAATGTCGAAGCCGTGTTCTAAGATAGACGCAAGATTTAAAGAAACGGAACGAGCCAAGAAAAAATCGGTGTTCGCCAAAATCTCTGGGCACTTCGTTCCTTTTCAGGGCAGGATAACATAAAGAATGAAGACAATGGCGCGCGATTCTTACTAGCGGAATATCGTTCTATTACTCTATAATAATTTTGTAAGGATTAATTACTTTTCTCTACTTTTGCATTATATTTTGAGGGGGGGTTTTCTTCCCACTGGGTTTTCCCTCTTTCCTCCTTTTTATGCATTGTATATGGGTACCTAAAATGGCCGTGTTGCCGGGACTCATTCATTTTGCATCACACTCACCTAAGTTATGCTTAAGGGGTGGTGTTGGTGTACATGCACTTAGACTAGCTGTGTTGGTGTACATGCACCTAGATTAGCTCCAGTTAACTTATTGCTTGCATGTGGCACATGTACACATTAACATAAGATAAAGCACACTTAGCTTTAGTTAGCTTTAGTTATTGCATGTACAACTAAGCTTAACTTAGTTGCTTTTATGTATTTATTCTAAAACTAATATTGTAGAATCAATTTCATTCTTTTCTCAATTCTTGCTCGCTTCCTTCCTTCTCTTGCAAGCTTGTTTATTGTTTTGCAGATCTAGATCTGTGTATCTCAAAAATCTTACATCTCTTCTTTCAGCCAATAATGTGAACATGGTGATGGAAAATTTATTGGTGCGTACTATGAGTAGGCAATCGGCCTTGTCGCGATGGAAGCCCAATCTGGATACCATCGCCGAACCCCAAAGTCCTCTTGGAGGTTTATAAACATCTTGAGAGGAGCCGAAGCGCTGAGATAGTGTGCAGAATAACTTGTATATACGTATTGAGCATACTGTTGCTGCAATGGTTACAGGATTTGCTTGTATTTAGCTGTCAGATGAATATTATGCAGATGAATTTCGATGTTGTTAATAGTATTTCCATAGGGGACACATATAAAAGACAAACAGTGTCGGTTGTGATAGATAATTGGAAACAGTAGCTCTTTGAAACAAGTCAAAGTTACGTCTGTTGTAGAAGTAGTTTATCAAGGAATGAAATTTTTGTTTGGTAATTTGTTTGGGAGTATTTTACACGTTTCATTTTGTTAAACTTAATGCTATTTTCCTTTTTCGGTTTGCCATAGTTTATGAGCATTAAATGTTAAGTTCAATATAAAACATTTATTAAAAATGTAATTTTAAATTATTAAAAATATAATTTAACTAAAAATAAATTGAATGATTTAAATTACTATTGTTGTCGCCGACGGAGGCCCTGGTTCGATCAAGTTGGAAAGCGTATCCTGAAAATCCGTGATGTAACCAAAGCATGTTGGTCTACATTCCCACGTCCCCAAAAGAGTATTCACGCAAAGGGGACAATGGGGAGTTTTCTAGGTCATTGTAATGCTCTCCACATTGTTACGCATAGCGAAGGTAAGGTCCCTCAATTTACTTCTTTGGTGAGGGGCCAGTCTTCGAGTTCCTCCATTTTCACCCACCCAAGATCTAATAGCTTCTGAAGAATCCCTCCACGCAACCATGGGCATCAATGGCAACACGGTGCACATGTCAAATGCAGGACTGGCGTCTTAGGTGGACATAGAGTAGCGAGAAAGGCAGGGGTAATAACAAATAATACTAGAGTAGAGCTACCTTAAGTAGCAGATCTTCATTCTAGTGGTTTAGTCCACTAAGGGAAGGCCCACACTCCGAGCATCGAGAGGCAAGCCCGGATACGGTTCACTAAAGTAACCACGCTGGTAGCTTGGGTCAGCCTCGTTCCTAGGTGGATAGCAATATATATATATATGGTACCACTAGTCTTGCGACATTAAGCTAAGTCTAAGTTACCTCTAAGCCGTATGGGCCATCCGGTACAGTTAACGATAGGTATAACCTTTGATTGGATTTGAGCGGTATCATTCATTCTCTCGAAAGTTCCCACAATAAATTCTGTTTAAGCACTAACTCCAACTAAATTTAGCTCAAGAAACAGGGATCTATCTCAAGGAACGACAACTCTTCAACATCTTATAAAGCTCTAGTTCAACCTTCTCTTTGATTCTTGGATTTCATCTGTATGACCTCTTTTGAGAGGCTTTGCATTAAGTTTGAAATGATTTTCTCATCTTTTATCCTAAGTTAGCTGGTCATATGGGATATGCATTTGGATCTACCCCTCTTAGGCCATTTCTGTGCATTTTATCACCACTTTACCCATATATTGGTAGGGATGACAGGATTTGAACATGCGACATTTTGTACCCAAAACAAACACGCTACCAAGCTGCGCTACATCGTTATGGTTTGAAATTGGAGAGCGCTGAAGTACCTTTCCTAGGCGAGGGCAAGATTGATTTCATCGTGAAAAAAACTTCACAAAAGACGTCCCAGACGAGAATGAGAGTGAAAGAAAAGTTGAGATCAATCTTTCCCTCCAGGAAGTAGTTATCCAAGTGGCGGTTATCCAGGTAGGGGAAAAGAGTAGTTAGGTGGGCAGGTTTAGAACATCAAATAAAAAAGGGAGTGGTGTAGGGAGGAAGGGAGGATTTCTACCCAAGCATAGAACACCATTTCCTGACCATATCACGCAGTGTCCCGTAAATAGAGATCCTAAAAAGGGTCTAGTCTAAAAGCTAAGTGTGTCCTTAAGTTTAAGTGTGTTGTTTGGGGTAAGGTTCAAGCAAGGCCTGGGAACTAAATGGAACCCTCCCAGAATCGTGTCTTTTAGGATAGGATGGAAATTTTGTCACAAACAACTCTTCAAGTGTTAGGTATTGAAGCAATCAAATTATTAAGGGTTAGGTATTGAAGCAATCAAATTATCGGGATTGATTTCTTTGCACGCCTATCCAATGTAGTGTACTTTCCGGTTGTGCTTGGGAAATTCTTCTTGGATTTGTTATTCTGCTTATCATTAAGTGTTAGGTTTCTTATATCTATTTTTTTTGGTACCACAATGAATACATGTATGTTGGTATTATTATGTCATTGTTGTGTAGTAACATTTAGGATTAGTTCTTATGTATTAGTTTGTTGTGCATTGACATTTAGGTTTTTATCTATTAGTTTGTTTGTATTTGATAAATTTCTCAATTTTTAACATTATTTTTTTATGTTAAATTTTGTGGGACAACAGCGTGTCGCTCTTTAACTCCAGGTTTTAAGGGTGGACATAATCTAAATTGTATGAGTTGTGGCATTAATTATTTACTTGTTAAACCAATATCCTCGTGTTTAACACCACTTCAGAGCTCCACTCAATTTCATCATCACTACAAAACCTAACCTAACATGTTATATAATCTTTATGAAATTAATATTTATTATATAATGTCGAGTTAAATTATATTTAAAAAGAAATAACTATTAATGGTTAAGAGCATGTGTTTCCTCCTAAGAGGTCATAGTTTCAAAACCAAAGGGGGTAGAGTATGTATGCCTTAGCTGATCCAGGAGGATCCATCGATCCAATTGTACAGATGTTCAAAATGTTGTCGTCAGTGTTCATGGGTGTCGTTCAGTGTGGTCGTCACTTCAGTTTAGCTTTGACAGATCGACAATATTGGTTATGATCAGGTTGTTCAGGTAATGTTCGTAGTTATGATTTCATGGCATTCAATAGATGTGATGTTGTGCCTGGCTGTCGACTTATGTTCATCGACAGTTCCGCCAGGATTGGTCGACGACATGTGTTTTATCGTTTGACTTTGCAAGTTTGATGTGTCGACATCAGTGTCGTCAGTGGCATAGATTCATCGTCCGAGTTGTCGTTGTAAAGACAACTGGAGTTGGCGATGTGCGTGGGTTGTCGTCGTGGCAGAGGATAGATATTGTCGTGTCAACGCTCGGCATGGGTTTATTGTCATCATGTGACGAAGTCGTGAACGTCGCATTGTGACAATGATTCACACATGGGTTTTTAAAATAAATCTTAATCATGTATTAAATCCTATGCTAAATCCCTAACCATGTTCTTTAAATCCTATGCTACCCTAAGCCTAAAGTTCTACAAAACCCATTAGAAAACCTAATGCCAAAACCTAGTCCTAAAAACCTATTGCAATAAACATTATAACTCTAATATATACCTCTGAGCCTATTTACCATACAAAATATTACAAATTGCAATATAACATCACCTAACCGTTGTCTTGACCGCTCGGGAACCGCGAGGAGTAACCGGGTTAATGTGACGAGGCATATAAACTATCAGGGTTTCATAAACAGTCCAAACCATTAGCGGAGACCACGTCGAAAACGGTGTCATGTGAGCAGGCAAACGACAAAGGTTACAGTCAGGCCCTAACCGTGACTGTGACCACGTCGGAACTGTAGCCGTGTCGAGGCATGTGATGAGCTATCTATTAAGCCGTCAGGGATTGAGAACCGCGGACCTTAACTGTGCGGGGAAAGCGTAAAAACCGTTAACATGTGAAGACATCTCACCGACCGGAACTGCCACCAAGCTAACTGCCCTACAAACAGTAACTCTAGGTGTTCACATTGATTGTTAATGCCTCTGCCCGGTTAGCTGCCAACTAACAGTTTTGGGCTAACCAAAGTCATTTTATGGGTTTTTATTGTTAAAGTTTGTTTTAATTAATTCAATAACCTTATGACTAAGCCCTAAGGTGGCAATTTGTCATTAATCAAACCCTAACTCAACCTTCAAGTCAGCTTATTCATCCCTAAAGGAATTCAAAGAGGTTTTGATGTATTTATAGGGTTATAAAGGCAGATTTGTTCTTTAAAGACAAAGAGGAGTGTTTTCAGTTTTCATGTGCAAGTTCCAGAGGTTAGAGGCAAATTTTGTTTTCTGAGCTTTGGGAGCATCGAGAGTCATATTTGGACACTGTAAGCAGCGTTGGAAAGTTGGTTCAAAGATCTATCTGATGACGGAGGTCAGAATTACCTATGTGCAAGTTTAGTCTAACTAAATCAATGTGTAATCCACTTCTTCTCTCTTATTCCTAATAAAACGGTCGCCCATCTTGAAAGCGGACCCGGAGATGTAGTCCATCATGGACGAACTTCGTAACCAATATCGTCGTCTGGTATATCTGTGTTTTTGTTGTTTACACTTCCTTTTTGCATCTTTCTTATGGTTTATCAGCTGTCGTAAAGTGTTATACTCTAGCGGTTTTCCTCGTTTTTCGTGCTTTCGGTTTTCATTCAATTCACTAATGGCTAATCAACTCTACATCAGTATTTAATATATGATCATATCAGATCATATAATTTGGTATCATAGCAGGTTTTGGTTTGTAGAGTTTCCATTGAATGTTAACCAAGACTAAGTTGCAACAAGGAGAAGAAATCCTTGAGCAGATCAATCCAGAAATTGGAAAACAACAAGTCATTCGGAAAGCGACCATGTCAGGATTTGATGCAGGTGAAAACACTGAGACTAAGATGAGTGAGGAAAAGTTTCAGCAGGAATTCTTAACTATGCAGCAGATGTTGGGAGAATTGTACGAAGACAAGAAGGCGAGGGATGCAGCATCCTCTTCGAAGGCATCGAAGAAGGAGAAAGGTAAAGGCAAGGATGATAAACCTCCTTCACCTCCATCATCTCCATCATCCTCTTCCTCTTCAGTGCAGCATCTGAAACAGATAAGAAACCTAAGAAATCATCTCTTTTGAAACTTGATGTTAAATTTAAGTTACCTGTTTATGATGGTGAAATGAATCCTGAAAAGTTAGATAATTGGATAACGCAGTTAGAAGTGTATTTTTGTATTCAGAACATTGCTAAAGATAAAACTAAAATTCAGTTAGCTACACTTAGAATGAGGGGAACAACTTTAATCTGGTTGGAAAGCAAAAACTCAGTTAGATGTAAATCAAACAGGAAAAGCTATCTCTTCATGGTCTAAGATTTTGAAAGCTATTAGGAAACAGTTCTATCCTTTAGGATACATGCAGCAAGCTGTTATTGATTGGCAGCATCTGAGGCAAGGTAAAGGGCAGAGTGTTCAGGAGTTTACTCAAGAGTTCAGGAATAAAGCATTGGCTCTTGGTATTTCATTGGATACACGTGAAACTTTGTTAAAATACATCGGCAGTTTACATTCATATTTGCAGCATAATTTATTAATGTTTAATCCTGATGATTTTGACGAGGTGCGTGTTTAGGCCATACATATTGAATCAGGTGGCAGACTATTCAAGTTAACATTGCAGTCATCCAAAGAGATCGGAAACAGAGAATCTAGAGATAGTAAGGGGAACATTTCGAAGAGAAAGAAATCAGTGGTCATTCAGAAGGAAAGACATACCCGTTCTCACTGCCAGAGAATAAGTCATGATGAATCGAAGTGCTGGAAACATCATCCAGAACTTAAGCCCAAAAAGTTCCTGAAGGCAAAGGATGAAAAAAAGGCTAATGTAGAAATCCAGCAAGACCTCGATTAGATTCAAGTGATGAATGGAAAATAACTGCCATGGATACGACAGGTAAAAATTCTGATATTGGTTCAAGTTCGAAATCTAATGTATCTTCTTAAAACATAAGGATAACTGCTAAGCATACAAAGATTGACACAATGTTCAACAATGGATCGCTAGCAAATTTAATATCTGAACATATAGTTAATCAATTGGGATTGGAAAAACAAAATCATCCAAGACCATACCCATTAGGTTGGATTAATCAATCAACTCAGATACATGTCAAAAAGCAGTGTTGATTAAAATTTTAAATTACATCTAAGTACATCGATGAAGTGGAATTAGATGTGGTCCTAGTAGACATTTGTGGAGTTGTCTTATGGAGTCCTTATCTTTATGATAGAGATGTAGTCTTTTACAGAAGAGAACATAAATATAACCTAAAGAGAGAAGGGGTCAAATTTAATGTTAGGGTACATAAAGTCAAATCAAACTTGGATTTAATTGTTTCAAATCAAGTTAAGCAATTTATAAGTTCAAGTAAATATGTACTCATGGTTATTAAGGAACAACATAAAGTTGATTGTTCAAGATGCGAGATTCTGTTTATAGATCAATTGGTTAAGGTGGTTAATTCTTTTCCAAGAAGTCTTATTCATGAACAAGATGAGCAACATGAGATACATTTAATGTCCTACGAACATCTTCTTAAAGACAGAATGAATCTCAATTCATTCATTCAATTGAATTATAGAAGCTATCATGATCAACAGTGTATTGCAGGGAATGGTACATGTGAGTCTAATCAGACACTTGTTTTAGATGGTATGTTTATTTTCAGTTTTAGGGGTGCAGGTCAGTATTGGGGAAAGTCAGTGTAACAATTCTTTGGTATTGCATCATCATTTCATGCTTTTAAAAGTAATGAAGCCTCTCTTCAAGTGGAGAGGAAGTCTATAAGTTTTCATGACAAATAATTTTCAAAAGCAGATCTAAAGTTTCCTTACCAAGGTTTGAAAACTAATGCATTAACTGAAAGTGTTAGTCAATGGAAATATCTGTTAATAGACATAGTGATTCAAGTAAATCAACAATTACTTAGATGCTTTTAGAATCAAACGAAGTTGCAGCAGTCTTTTCATCACAGCTGGATGAGTTATGGGCAGCAAATTCACTTTGTAATTAGTTAATAGGAAAGTAAATCAAGTCAAGTAATTGATACAAAATCAAAATCAAAGGGGTATTTGAATATTCCAGTTATTCCAAAAAGTAGATTGTTAATACCCATCAGATGTATTGAACAAAGTTCTACAAATACTATTTTCAAAGATGTTTGTGAATCACTAACTCATGATTCTTCATGGAAAGAATTCAATTGCCATGTTGATAACAGGTTGTTTTCCCATTGTTGCAAATTGTACATACTGTGGATGGAAGAAACAGGTCATTGAATCAAAATGTATCATGGTCAGCATCATCAGGGTCATCGCATGAAGATTATTGATCGAATGTATTGGTACATCGTCAGGTCAATATGGAAAGAGAGGGCATACTACCCTCATCGACTATTTAATTAGTCAAACTTTTGTGGTCCAAAAGCTTTCAAGTGGAGAGGAATGATCCAGGAGGATCCATCGATCCAACTGTACAGATGTTCAAAGTGTTGTCATCAGTGTTCATGGGTGTCGTTCAGTGTGGTCGTCGCTTCATTTTAGCTTCAACAGATCGACAATATTGGTTATGATCAGGTGGTTTAGGTAATGTTTGTAGTTATGATTTCATGGCATTCAGTAGATGTGGTGTTGTGCCTGGCTATCGACCTATGTTCATCGACAGTTCCGCCAGGATTGGTCGACAACATGTGTTTTGTCGTTCGACTCTGCAGGTTTGATGTGTCGACATCAGTGTCTTCAGTGGCATAGATTCATCGTCTGAGTTGTCATTGCAAAGACAGTTGGAGTTGTCGATGTGCGTGAGTTTTCATCGTGGAAGAGGATCGATATCATCGTGTGTCGATGCTCGGCATGGATTTATTGTTGTCATGTGACAAAGTTGCGAACGTCGCATTGTGACAATGATTCACACATGGTTTTTTAAAATAAATCCTAATCATGTATTAAATCCTACGCTAAATCCCTAACCATGTTCTTCAAATCCTATGCTACCCTAAGCCTAAAGTTCTACAAAACCCATTAGAAAACCTAATGCCAAAACCTAGTCCTAAAAACCTATCACAGTAAACATTATAACTCTAATACATACCTCTCGGCCTATTTACCATACAAAATATTACAAATTGCAATATAACAAAGCCTAACCTCTGTCTTGACCGCGCGGAAACCGCAAGGAGTAACCGGGTTAATGTGACCAGGCATATAAACTATCAGGGTTTCATAAACAGTCCAAACCGTTAGCGAAGACCATGTCGAAAACAGTGTCATGTGAGTAGGTAGGCGACAGAGGTTATAGTCAGGCCCTAACCATGACTATGACCACATCAGAGTAGTAGTCGCGTTGGGGCATGTGATCAACTGTCTGTTAAGCTACCAAGACTTGAGAACTGTGGACCTTAACAGTGCGAGGAAAGCATAAAAACCATTAACATGTGAACACGTCCTGCTGACCGGAACCACCGTTGAGATAACCGCCCTGCAAACAGTAACTCCAGGTGTTCACATTGACTGTTAATGCCTCTGCCCGGTTAGGTACCAGCTAACGTTTTCGGGCTAACCAAAGTCATTTTATGGGTTTTTATTGTTAAAGTTTGTTTTAATTAATTCAATAACGTTATGACTAAGCCGTAAGGATGTAGTTTGTCATTAATCAAACCCTAACTCAACCTTCAAGTAATCTTATTCATCCCTGAAGGAATTCAAGGAGGTTTTGATGTATCTACAGGGTTATAATGGCAGATTTTTTCTTTGAAGACAAAGAGGAGTGTTTTCAGTTTTCATGTGCAGGTTCTAGAGGTTAGAGGCAGATTTTGTTTTCTGAGTTTCAGGAGCATCGAGAGTCAAATTTGGAAACTCTAAGTGGCGTTGGAAAGCTGGTTCAGAGAGGTATCTAATGACAAAGGTTAGAATTTCCTGTGTGCAAGTTCAGTGTGACTAAATCACTGTGTAATCCACTTCTTCTCTCTCATTCCCAATAAAACGATCGCCCACCTTGAAAGCGGACCCGGAGACGTTGTCCATCAGGGACGAACTTTGTAATCAATATCGTTGTCTGGTATATCTGTGTTTTTGCTATTTTCACTTCTGTTTTGCATCTTTCTTATGGTTTATCAATTGTCATAAAGTGTTCTGCTCCAGTAGTTTCCTCGTTTTTCGTGCTTTCGGTTTTCATTCAATTCACTAATGGCTAATCAACTCTACATCAGTATTTAATATATGATCATATTAGATCATTAGCAGTCAAATCGCTACATGGAGGTGGGTCCTTTTCCCACAAACAAGTGGTTCTCATACACCAATTTCATGTCTCACTTGACTGTGACCTTAAAATTAGATAATAATAATAATAATGTTTTAATTTTCCCAAATTTTTAAATAATAAATATTAATATTTTTATTTTATTTTTTATTTATTTCTAAAAAAGGTTCTCAATATTTCCATTTGGAGCTTTTAGGTTCTATAAATACATCCCATCCCTTCTGAATTTCTTACCGGTCAGCATGTGTTGTGGTCCTCATATCAACACTTTCAAATCAATTTTATTTTACATGTAGAGTCTCTCGAGGATTTTACTGTGTTTAATGAAGAATTTTCATAGAATTTTGATAATGTTTGATAGGTTTTTGAAGATTTACTTCCGATAAGATTTTATCTTTTCAAGTATTTTCATTTGGCTTGAAATTTTACACACGGTCGAGCTCAGTAAGGGTTTTTGCACCTTTGGTCTCTTGAGAGGTTTTGAACAATTATGTCTTCCTCGGGATCTTTAGATTTTCATATGTGAAATATGAATCGAGATTGCTTTTGCAAAATTTCCCTAATCTGGTTAAAGTATAGATATTGGAAGTTTTGTTGACTGTACATAATAGTTCAAGTCTTTTGGTGCTTCTCTAGATCTAAAGGATTTGGACACGTCTGAGATCAGTTCATTTTCTTTTATTTTTGTCTATTTCCAGGTTGATTATTATTATGCATGCTACCTTGTAATATTTTCCAACCTTTTGTGGATTCATTTGAAGAATATTTTTTGAAATTTGTGAAAGAAAATTGAAGAATATTTTTTGAAATTTGTCCAACAAAAAATTGAAGAAGGTTTTTTGAAATTTGTCAAAAATTTTTGAAGAAGATTTCCTAAATTGTCATTTTTGAGATTTGTTAGGGTTTTTGTGTATCATCCATCATTTGATGTGAAGATGTTCCCTTCCAAATCTAGTAAAAGTTAGGTCCTTAATGTATGGAAAAGGTAATTGTGTTCTTTATAATCCCTCTTATTAGTTCATTAGTAATAAAATATCTACCATTTGATATGCAGGTCTTGTTCCTTTGCTTTATTAAAGGTTCAAGATGCAGATCTTTGTTAAAACCTTCACTGGAAAGATAATAACTCTTGGATTTGAGAGCTTTGACACCATCGAAAATGTCAAGGCCAAGATCTAGGACAAGGAAGGTATTCCCCAGACCAGCAGAGCCTCATCTTCGCTGGTAAGTAGCTCAAGGATGGTTGAACCCTGGAGGACTACAACATCCAAAAGGAATCTACTCTCCACTTGGTTCTCTGTATGAGGGGAGGCATGAAAATATTTATCAAAACCCTCACTAGAAGGTTCATTACTTTGGAAGTTGAGAGCTCTAAGCTCTGAGACTGTCCACTTGAAGTCAGAGGTCGACCTGTTCTTCTTGAGTCTCCACCTTCCACACTCAGACCGATAGTTACCCGACTTCACCAACAACCGAGAGGATAAATTTTGAAGTAGTTTATTAATTTCGGGAAAGGTCAGTCGTTGTGCAGACATAATATATTTATTTGTTAATCTCATATTCCCAAGTTGAGACACTGAATCCACCCACATTTTTAACTCAACTCACCCAACAACACATTAATGAAGAAGAAAAATATATGTTGACAGTGGGGGAAAGTTGATGACGATGTCGACTTAAGAGTCTTTGTAAACATGCTCAAGCATGCACATCTATTTTTTATTTGTTGCCCCCGCTGGAAAAAAATCGGAGGTCGACTCTGACTATGAAGTCAGAGCTCGACCTTGCCCTAGTTTGTCTTCCACTTCACACACTTCGATTAAATATGACACTCGACTACACCGACCATCGAAACCTGCAAATGGAAACTAAATACAAACTCAACTAGCCTCATATATAAAGTATTCTTCATATATATATATATATATATATATATAATATATATATATATATATCCCCATATTAATTAATAATATTAAACTTCAATTTAACACTTTTTCTTGATGATTAATTAATTATTCCATACTTGAAACCAAGGTAACATAGAAAAAAGGCCTACGCTGGTACTGATCACCGGGCATCTTATTAGGAATAGGAATATATAACAAACAAACAGTTAATCTGCACTTCCAAGAATTGTCCTCTTTGCTGAAATTCATCATTGTAGGTTTCGATTGTTTTTAATTAATGTAAGGATGTTGTTTTTTTCTTTTGAGAAAAAGGTTTCGATTGTTAAAACCCCCTGTTGTCTCCACACTCTATCCATCCAAACATGTTGGTCAAATCCTTCCCACAATTTTTTTTTTTATGCGATTCTCATTCATTTTCACAGATCTAACTTTCCATACTCATTAAAAGAGAACCAAAACGTTTTCGAAAATCTTGTAAAAAGCAGACTTCAAAACCATGCACAACTCCTATGTAATTTATAATTTATGTTATACTTTAAACATATAATTCTATAGCACGAAAAGAAATTTACATTTTCGTACTATTCTTACAAAATAGATCATAAGTTCAGAGAAATCTCAAATAGACAAATCACAAAATGATAAAGTGATTCTTCTCCTATGATTACTGTTGCTCTGCATGGATGTTGATATTGCCAACATGGGTACCGAATGCATCAACCTCTTGGTTAGACACGCTTTGGAACGAAATTTGGGTAATTGGATGGCGCGAGAAGATTCACATGCAATAACAACAGGGAAATGTAGGTGCAAAAAATTATCAGGTGTTGCCCTTTTATGATAAAGTGATTCTTCTCCTATGATTACTGTTGCTCTGCATGGATGTTGATATTGCCAACATGGGTACTGAATGCATCAACCTCTTGGTTAGACATGCTTTGGAACAAAATTTGGGTAATTAGATGGTGTGAAAATATTCACATGCAATAACAGGGAAATTTAGGTGTATATAATTATCAAGTGTTGCCCTTTTATAACTTCTTGTGTGGTACTTGATTCGGATTTTTATCAGTCATACGTGATAATTTTCTTTCTCAATTATAGGAGGTCCTGAATTCTAAATGGATAGAACTTTATCTAATTAGTTGACTATTATTTTCGCGTGACTCCATGCAAACTTAGTCAAGTTCCAAGTGTTGTCGGGGTCAGAATCAATTTCCCTCTTCGCATTGTCTGATGAGACCAGATGTTGAACCTTACTCCGTCGTTTTAAAAACTTCACCACGTTCATGATGTAGTATAAACCAAACTCTTCCATTCGTGGTAGTTTAAGGTAGGCTACTATTGAAGCCCCGAAAATCAGGTCTACAACAAGGAGGATACCCACCCGATCCAGACCTTGAAAGCAACTCCTTTTCTGTTTGGGATGGTGGGTCCGACTGGGGATAATGGGACCAGTTTCCCAATTTGTGTGTGTGATGAGAATTGATATTTCCTTTCTAATGATCTAAGTAAAATGCTTTTAATCGAAGTCTAATTTAATAACATGCAATTGTATTCTAATGAACATAAATATCTAATTCTAAAACTAACCCGGCATTTGACTTTTCAGTTATGCGATCTAAAATAATTTCTAACAACAATTGGTAATAAAGATCATTCAATTGCTACGAGAAAAGAATTCGATAAAAATGAATCGTTCGTATAAAAGGTTATCCAAAACAATTGTGAGAAGCATATCGCATAATAAGCCATTCATACATTAAGCATAAACAGAATAGTCATCACCGTACAAAAGTGCCAAATGATATCTCAAACATTCAAGCCTTCATATATAAATAATTGAACATAAATATCACTTTAACACATAAGCAAAAATCATTAAGAGATAAAAGTACCATTGATAACAAGTTCTACTCATGAGCTTCAGCAATATAGATTTATCTCTTCTTAATTCAACATCTACTAAGAGTACAAAAGTGCATTTTAGTAGTAGACATTAAACACAGATATCAATAAATCTCGTTCCATTCATTCATCAAAACCTCCTTCAAGGGTGTAGAAGTGCATGTTCTGAGGAAATGTTTTTGACAAATTTCAGGACTCTTCTCTAAATGCATGAGAGGGGTTAAAATACTACTAACTAAATACTAAAAATAGTCTATTATAAAAATATAGGAGGAGGTTTAAATGACCGTCCTCATCGAAGGCAAAAATAAATCAAAACTAAAACTAAAATTGAATCTGGAAATTAACTATCTATGTTTATGTTCTCTGAGGTCGCAAGCATGCAACATCAGCTTGAGGAGCGTCGGTTGGCCGACCTCTGATTTTAGTTGCCCTGTGAAAATAGAATCGATAAGTGGCGGCAGAGTTCTTAAGGCATTTGAAAGTCATGCATTGACTGTGCGGTTTAACCAAGTACTTCTAGTAAGAATCCCAATTTAACTCGGTTAACTTCTTGATGGACTCTGCTCTTTCTTCAACCTTTCGTTTCCAGCTTGTCTGCAAATGCTGTGCCTTTGGGAGAAATCCCGGAGCGGTCTCTGATATGAGGTTTGCTCTGTGCAGGTTTTCATTGACACAGTCAATGACATTGTTTGCCGTTGTGGCTGCTTCTTCTGCTGCCTGTTTTTCCTTACTAATCTGTGCATCCCACTTATTAAAGAGAATTTCTTTGTGGGCTTCATTGATTCTGAGTGCTCCTACTTTCCTTCCTTCTTCCGATTCCCGCCAAGCCAAATAATAAAAAAGTCTTTTATCAATTAAATCATAATCATGTCGCAAATCCATGACTTGATTAGTAATTTTGTTGCTCATCTCGCAATAGGAGCTCCATTGCGATATTCTTTGGCATAATGCTTCTTGCGCGTTTTTGGTAGATGATACATAAACTATTAATCTTGTGGAGTGAATGACCCAATGTGTTCTTGGCTCTGAGTCTTGAATTGTATGTCTGATATTTCAGCACTGTCCAGTACCCACTTGACCATGTCTCTGTATGGAGGAATCTTGGGTCTTGCCACTATCCGGTGCAAGAATGAACATGCAAGTTCTGTGATCGATGCCTTAGATGACCTGCGTGAGTCTGTTGTTGCTTTAACCTCCATTACTCTGGGATTTTCTTCTGCGAGTAGATTGTACATGCCTTCCCAAGTAGTTATGCCGACATCTCTGTTACAAGTGTTGTCTGTGTATAAGGGTGTCATTTCTTTGTCCTCAGCAATCGAAGCTTTTCCCTTCTTTCCCATTATGCTCTGAACACTGCTGCGCATATTTTTCTGCTTTCCTCTCCTGCAATTTACAAGTAAGGAAAGAGTAATGATAAGAGATAAGGTGACGGAAAAGCTCTTAATGCCGAAATCATATAAAATATACCACCCTACTTGAAATGACCTTTCGATCAGATCTAAATCTTATCTCATTAATGACCATCAACTAACCCATTAAATTGACATTAATGCGCATAACTTGTTATCGAATTACGAAAAAACTTTATTGAACGATGAGCCCTGCAGATCTGCGATAAAGTGACTTTGCGATTTGTTTCGCAATATTGCAGATCGTTATATCGCTAATCTGTTATGTTAACAAGAATCTATCACCACATGTTTCTGCGAGATGCGATTTGCGAGATGCCCTATCGAATATCTCTGGGTCGGGATATTTTACCTTAAGTGATACTTGCGGCATATGAAAGTTGCGATGCACGATGAGTCTTTACAGCATGCAATTTTGCAATTTCAGTAGTTTGCTTATATGGTGTCCTCCATTACCCTTTGCGATGCGATGCTTTATTATTGAGAAAACTATTTTATTCGAACTTATCATAAAGCTTAAGTCCTTTTGGGTTTTGCGGGTGTTTTCCTAAGTTTATGATAGTATGTTTTATTCAAAAGGGAATATAAGTGCTACTTTTTATTTTTTAGAAGGGTCCCCATTTATTTAGTATTAGTAATAAAACTAAATAAAAAGGGGGGTTGTTGTTGGCCACAACAATTGGTGATTCACTTGGAAGAACCAGTTATCTCTAATTATCTTTTGAATTTTCTAAACTTCCAAAACAGAAAAGTTTTATGGAAAGTCAAACTTTATTATAGAAACATAAAGTGCATCATGATTTCAGCTGTTAATGATAGTTTGTTTCTCCTGTGTTAACTCTGATTATTTACTTCCCAAAGCTAGTCATTGTATTTAAATCAGCCACTACTTGGTTTATAAAGATAAAAACAAAGTCTTCTCTGTAGATTAGTTTTTAAATATGCTCATTTGTCGTAGGTAGAGCCTCTGTTGCCAGCAAGCGTTCATAGCTTCGACAGGGTTACCTGTTACCTAGCAATGATTCTATATCCTACTTGGAGAAATATACGATTTTCAAAGATAAATCCATATCCACACTTATTGCTTTTATTTTCTTTCAATTCTTAAAGAAAAATGTCTTGGTTTGGTAGCCAAATTATGACAGTGCCATTCACTTGATTTATAACTTTGCTGAATAAGTTGGCTCGTGATGAGACCCCTGTCTTTTGATTGCAACAATCTTGAGTCATTGCCCTGTTTTGGTATGCAGTTTTGGCAATGTCAGCAAGTTATAATATCTATGATCATGATAAGTCGGCTCGTGATGAGACCTCTTATTCTTTAAGTTTATAGTGTATCACTGGATTACTCCTTGAAACTTGGAATTCTCTAAATGGGGAGGAAGTCATTGGTTCCTTAAGAATAGCTCTGGACGACAATTATATAGTTTTTTGGAAAGAGTTTTTCTTTAGAGAATCTTCATTTTTGTTATTTGATACTTTTCATTGACTGATATAAAACAAATTCCCACTAAAAATTGCTTTTTTTATCAAAACTAGCAAGGCTGAAACTAGTAACATTTCCAAGCTTATATCATTTGACTGTATCTTTCAATAATAATGATCAATTTTCCAAATCAGTTCTATTGATACAAGTGAAAAAAAAATTCTAAAAGAAACACTAATCTTTTTTCGTGAATTCCAAACGTAACCATTTAAAACTTGTTTTATTATCAAAATTAAAGCTATAAATAATAATTTACAAAAATAGAAGAGGTTATCTTCTAGGGAAAGTAGTTTTTGAGGATATGCCCATTAACAAGCAAAGATTCTCTTTTCCCTGCTAAATCTTGTAACATGGAAGTGGATGGGCCTATGATTTCCACAATTTGGATTGGGCCAAGCCACATTCATTGGAATTTTGTATGTTTGCCTTTTTCTTCGTGAGCCTTATCCCATTTTAAAACTAAATATCCAATTTGAAAGTCCTTTCTAGATACCATGCTTGAATCAAAGGAAGCCTTTATTAATGCTTGATGATGAGCGTGTGTTATTTTAGCCTGTTCTCGTTTCTCTTCTAGCTTAAGGATCTACAGTTGTCTTAGTTGTAAAGATGAAGTTGGTGTTTCGTCAATAAATTGAACTAAGGCCAAAGAGGGAATTACTAGGTGAGTTGGGAGAACCACTTCTTTCCCATAAACTAAATTAAAGGGAGTAGTGCCAATGGAAGCCTTTTGGGTTATTCGGTCTGCCCACAGAGCATACATCAAAGATTTGTGCCAATTTTTATGATTATGGTCAATGGTTCACTTAATGATTCTGATTAAGTTTTTGTTCATTGATTCCGCTAACCTGTTCCCTTGTGGGTAATAATTGGCAGAGTATTTAAGCTTAAAACCTCTTTTAAGTGAAAATTCAATCATAGCATTGCCAGAAAAATATGATGCATTATCAAACATTAAAGCAGAGGGTAAACCAAACCTGGTGATTATGAACTGATCTATGAAATCAATGATGTGCTCAACATTAGTTGTCTTGAGAGGAACTGCTTCTACCCATTTAGTAAAATAATCTGTAGCTGTAAGGATATACCTATGCTATTTAGAAGAGTGAGGAACGATTTCACCTATTATATCCAATCCCCATTGATCGAAGGGTTGATTGATATTGACTGGTTGTAAAGGCAACGACGGTTTCTTTTGTCTTCCAGCAACAGTTTGACAAACTTCACATTTCCTTACATAGCTATGCACATCTTTAAATAGTGTAGGCCAATAGTATCCTGCGCACAAAATTTTATGTGTTGTAGCATCTCAAGCATAATGTCCACCTGCTGGTCCATCATGGAGTTCCTGCAACACCTTTTCAGCTTCAGATTTCTCAAGACATCGAAGGAGAACAAAATCATAATTCATCCTAAAATGCACATCATTTACGAGTTGATATTTCTTAGCCTTTAATCTTAAGGCACTTTTCTTTGTATAATCTAGATTTGAAGGAGCATATCCGTTCTTTTGATAAAATATGATATCGGCATATATTGATTCAATATCATTTAGACTTACCTCATACATTTGTACTTATTGATTCAGAGGTGGTATTTCAGAAATAAGCGATGCTCCAGCCAACATTTTGCAAAAGCCTTGACCTTTTACAATATTCGTTGGCTTAATCTCAGCGTCGTATTCTTGTAAGGAAGTCACCCAATTTGCTCTCTTTTCACCCACGTCTTTCTGTACCAAGAGATTTCTTACTGCTGGAAACGATACTATGATTTTTGTATGGGTTTTAAGAAGAAAGGGTGTGAAGTGCTTGATCGCTTTGAAAACAGCATAAGCTTGTTTCTCAACATCGGAATAATTTAATTCAGCCCCTTGTAGATTTGAACTAAAGAAGGAAATTGGGGCTTCCACCTTGTCTTGATTGGCTTGAGTGAGTATCACAGCATATGATTTATCAGAGGCAAATGTATATAAAATGAAAGGATCGGAAAAATTTGGAGTCGCTAAGGATGGGGCATTTACAATCGCTTACTTAATCAGATTGAATGCTTCATATTCCTCTTGGCCCCATTTGAAGAGTGAATTCTTCTTGATCATTACTTGTAAGGGGGATACAATCCTTAAGAAGTCTGGAACAAATATTTTAACAAAATTAATCTGTCCAAGGAAGGATTGCATGGCTTTCTTGTTCTGAGGCAAGGGTATTTTGGAAATCTCCTTAATTCTATCGGGATCAATGTGGATTCCAGATTTTGACACTATAAATCCAAGAAGTTTTCCTTCATTTAATGCAAAAAAGGACTTTTTTGGATTAAGTGAAATCCCATACTTTTGGCAACGTTGGAAGATCTACTTTAAGTCTCTAAGGTGATTACCACGTTTTTTGGAATATAAATTTATGTCATCCCAGTAAATCACCACTGATTTGTTTACTAATCCCTTAAATGCGATGTCCATGGCCCTTTGAAATGTAGCGCCAGCGTTGATCAGACCAAAAGGCATCTTTTGATATGCGTAAGTACCCCATTTGGTTCTGAACGTGGTCTTCAGTTGATTGTCAGGATGGACCAAAACTTGATTGCAGCCGAAGAAACCATCTAAAAAGAACATTAATTCTGATCCTGCAACTGCTTGCAATATATGTTCCATAGGAGGCAGGGGAAAGTTATCTTTTTGGCAGGCTTTGTTAAGATTTCGAAAGTAAATACAAATTCTAATGTCTTCGTTTTTCTTTCTGATGGGAACCAAGTTAGAAACCCATCTAGAATGTCGAACGAGAAAAACAATTTTGGCTTTCAATAATTTTTTGAGCTCATATTTAATCTGGCTTTCCAAATTAGGATGGATCTTCCTCAGATTTTGCTGGATAGGTTTTTCATCAGTTATCATTGGGATAGTATGCTGAATGATTGAAGTGTCATAAGTCTTAAGGTCATCGTAGTTCTAGGAAAAGACACTTTTGTATTGTTTCAGGAGACGAACATAGGCTAATTTTTCTTCAGGGGCTAGGCCAAGACCTAGGTTGATATTCTGTGGCTTGGTATCCATTCCTAGATTTACTAATTCATAGTTTAGAGTTGAACTCTGAAGTTTTGAATTGGTAGATCTCTTAAATCGGTCTTTCAAATCATATAGGTCTTCCAACTTGACTACAGATTTTGGTATAGCATTATTAGTGCTTTCTTGTTGTAACTGTTTGTCATGTTGGTCCTCATCAATTATCTGATTAGTGTAAGATCCTTCCGATGTTAAGAAACTTACAATATCAGGATCATCATTGAAAATTCTCCAGTTTGTAACATTATCAGGGATCGAGGGCCTAAAGATCAATTCGATTGAGAATCTGTCTGGGCTATAGTCTTCTGAGGGAATGAGCTTGGAAGCTACATTTGCTAGGAGGTCAGTACTAGCATTTTGGAGTCTGGGAATCGGTGAAATATTAAATGCTATAAAATTTTCAGTCAGATCTTGCACTAAAGATTGGTAATGTTTTAAATGACCTGATAGACAATGTATAGTATTTTGTACCTATTTAATAACAATCTCAGAGTCTCTGAATACTTGTAGATACTTGATATCTAATCTGATTGCCTTGTACAATCCTTGGACTAAAGCTTTGTATTCTGCAGTGTTGCTTGTGCAATCAAACTCGAGTCGAAAAGTTAGCATAGTTTTGTTTCCCTCTGGACTAACTAATACACATCCTGCTCCTACTCCATCATTAGACTTAGAACCATCAAAAAATAATTTCCAAAATAAAGATTTATTTACAGGACTATCTATAAAATTAACACATTTAGAACTATCTGTTTGAGAAAAGTTTTCTACTTGAGACAAAACAGAATTTTCTAAGTAAGGCGAAGTATGAGAATTAAAATTTCCTAAGAAAGAGTCAACAGAATAGTTTCCAATTATATTGTTGTTGTATGCTACAGGTTCGTTTTCTCCTTCCAATTCTGTCACTATGTACTTTTGGTGTCTTTCTCGCTCAACCTTTACCTGATTCAGTTTACCATTGTAAGGGAGCCACATATGTGACCAGTCGGTCGCAAAGTATCCATTAAGATTTTCATACCAATCCCTGCTAAAAATTAAGCCATAAAATTTGGGAATGTCTGCAACTAGAATATTAATGACTTGACATACCTTTGGATTAGATGACAACCTTATGGTAACTTGATTTAGTTCACCGATTACTTCAACCTGCAATCGGTCCAGCTGAACTATGCGTACTGTAGATTTTTGAGGTTGGACATTTAAATTTGCACATATTGTTTTAGGTAAGATATTAGATGAAGCTCCTGAATCTACCAAACAGTTATGCAAGTTTTTATTGAAAATTTCATAAGTAAGAAGGAATGGGGGAGTATGAGATCTTGAACTACCTCCAATTAAAGAGATATGGTTCGGATCAACTTTATTAGTCATGTTAGTTTTATGTCTTCCCATCTCATGAGAAGCTTGCGAGATTACAGCCACAGGCAGAGGTGCAACAGGTATTGCGTGTAACTCTTTCAAAAGTAGCTTTTGTTGATGTTTCAATTTGTTCAATTCATGAGAAGTAATGTTAGCCCTAGTCTTCTACATGTCTTCAATGATATTATACTCCATCTCATAAAAAACAATCAGTGTTTTAGATGAAGTTGGTAAATCGGATTGGACTGGGCTTGTTTGAATCGCTTTTGTTGATGATTTCTTACCTGCGACTTTATCTTTAGATACCGAGCTTGCGCTCTTATGTTTAGGACTAGGTTGTGGAGGATCAAGTTGATTTCTACTTCTGGTACTGACTGGGGATGCCTCTTGATCCTCTTCATCTGGGAGGATGAAGTCCCACATTCCCTGTACTTCTACAACTTCATCTTCATTAGTAAGTTCCTCATTAGAAACGTCCTCTTCTTCTTCTTCTGATTCTGCATTTGTTATAGCATTGGGCGGTTTTGAATCAGTTGAAGGATTTTTTATATAAGGCTTGTAGGGATTTTTAGAAGAAGTATCTGCTACTTGTTTGTTAATTTCAACCATTTCGTTAGACATGGTTTTTAAGACTTTCTGCAATCCTTCTAAATCAAATGGGTCTTTTGATTGCTTTTTCTTAGGATCATCTCTAAAAGTAACCTTCTTAGATTTTCATTCATCGACAGTGTTTTTCTTTTCTAAAGCTAAGATACGTTTTTCTACCACTATCGCTTCCTTCATATTATCAACCAATGTTTTTTTGGCAGCCCTATCAACGAAGATCACTATGTTTGATGGTAAAGCAGATATGTACCATTCACTTCGAACTTCTTTGCTAGGCTTGGAAGCGGTAGGAATTTTATTCAAAAGCTTGTTGAAACACGAGTTAAAATCTTTGATAAGTTCTCTCGATTCTGTCTTAAGATTCAATAGATCATTGATTAATGTTGCAGTAGATCTATCATCACCGAACTTAGTCAAGAATTACTCTTGGAAAATATCCCAATTAGTGATGGATCCTGATGGTAGTGAAAAATACCAGGATCTGGCTGATCCTTGTAAAGTGTAAGGGAAGAGCTAGACAAAAACATCTTCATTAGTAACTCCATTTAGATTTATAGATAACATAAACTTGTTTATGTGTTCTTCTTCTAGCATGCCTGCTTCAGGATTAAACTTAGGCAGCCATTTTTCAGGATGGGCCGGTATTTGACTCAAAGGCGCAGGCATTAAGACTGCCCCTAGGTTATTCCATGGGGTTTGGGCCATCGTTGAAATACTAACAGAGGAAAGCGTAGAAGATGTTCCTTGCGGTTGGGAAGATGAGGATATTGCAGTTCCAGATGATTGAGAAGGAGATGTTGAAGTTCCAATAGTCTAGTGGACAACAATTTGAAGTGGAGGGGTGGATGGTTGACTTTGCAATGGAGAAGTCGAGATGGATGATGATGATGAAAGAGTCTCACTATCAGACCCTTTAGGTGACTTCCTTACTCTTTTCCTTTTAGGTAAAGGTAATTCAGTTGGTTCGATACCAAACTTTTCACTCTGCAATCTAGTAAGAGGATGTGAAGGATTGTATTCCGAAGTCACGCTACCTTGAGATATTTCAGAATTTTGCGGTGATATGGAAAATCCTTGAAGTTTATGAATCAAAGACTCAACTTCAGGAGGTTCGAGAGTGGATTTCTCTAAAATGTTCGGGTTTGAGGTAGTGGTTGTTGTTTTATCGACTTCTCGCTCAAGATTTAAATATTCGAAGTGCGAAGGAGAAGTCGGGGGAGATGTTGAGGGCGATTTACTCTCAGAATGGTATTTATATTTGGATTTACTAGCCATTCATAATTCAGGGCCCTCCTTCTAGTGCCAAATATGTTGAAGCCCCGAAAATCAGGCCTACAACAAGGGGGATACGCACCTGGTCCAGACCTTGAAAGCAGCTCCTTTTCCGTTTGGGATGGTGGGTTCGACTGGGGATAATGGGACCAGTTTCCCAATTTTTGCGTGTGTGATGAGAATTGATATTTCCTTTCTAATGATTTCTAAGTAAAATGCTTTTAATCGAAGTCTAATTTAATAACATGCAATTTTATTCTAATGAATAGAAATATCTAATTCTAAAACTAACCCAGGATTTAATTTTTCAGTTATGCGATCTAAAATAATTTCTAATAGCAATTGTTAATAAAGACCATTCAATTGCTACGAGAAAAGAATTCGATAAAAATGAATCGTTTCATATAAAAAGTTAGCCGAAACAATTGTGAGAAGCATATCGCATAATAAGCCATTCATACATTAAGCATAAACAGAATAGTCATCATCGTATAAAAGTGCCAAATGATAACTCAAACATTCAAGCCTTCATATATAAATAACTGAACATAAATATCACATTGACACATAAGCAGAAATCATTAAGAGATAAAAGTACCATTGATAACAAGTTCTACTCATGAGCTTCAGCAATATAGATTTATCTCTTCTTAATTCAACATCTACTAAGAGTACAAAAGTTCATTTCAGTAGCAGACATTAAACACAGATATCAATAAATCTCGTTCCATTCATTCATCAAAACCTCCTTCGAGGGTGAAGAAGTGCATGTTCTGAGGAAATGCTTTTGACAAATTTCAGGACCCTTCTCTAAATGCATGAGAGGGGTTAAAAAACTACTAACTAAATACTAAAAATAGTCTATTACAAAAATATAGGAGGAGTTTTAAATAACCGTCCTCATCTAAGACAAAAATAAATCAAAACTAAAACTAAAAATGAATCTGGAAATTAGCTATCTATCTGTTCTCTGAGGTCGCAAGCATTCAGCATTAGCTTGAGGAGCGTCGGTTGCCCGACCTCCGATTTTAGTTGCCTTGCGAAAACAGAATCGGCAAGTGCTGGAACTATCTTCTCGGCAGAGTTCGTAAGGCATTTGAGAGTCATGCATTGACTGTGCGGTTTAACCAAGTACTGCCAGTAAGAATCCAAATTTAACTTGGTTAACTTCTTGATGGATTCTACTCTTTCTTCAGCCTTTCGTTTCCAGCTTGTCTCCAGATGCTGTGCCTTTGGGAGAAATCCTGGAGCAGTCTTTGATATGAGGATTGCTCTGTGCAGGTTTTCATTGACACAGTTAATGACATTGTTTGCTGCTGTGGCTGCTTCTTCTACTACCTATTCTGCCTTCCTAATCTGTGCATCCCACTTATTAAAGAGCATTTCTTTGTGGGCTTCATTGATTCTAAGCGCGCCTGCTTTCCTTGCTTCTTCCGATTCCTTCCAAGAAAAATGATCATAAATTATTTTATCAATTAAATCATAATCATGTCGCAAATCCACAACTTGATTAGTAATTTTGTCACTCATCTTGCAATAGGAGCTCCATTGCGATATTCTTTGCCATAATTCTTCTTGCATGTTTTTGGTAGATGATACATAAACCGTAAATCTTGTGGAGTGAATGACCCAATGAGTTCTTGGCTCTGAGTCTTGAATTGTCTGTCTGATATATCAACACTGTCTAGTACCCACTTAACCATGTCTGTGTATGGAAGAATCTTGGGTCTTACCGCTATCTGGTGCAAGAATGAACATGCAAGTTCTATCGTTGACGCCTCACACGACCCGTGTGAGTCTGTTGTTGCTTTAACCTCCATTACTCTAGGATTTTCTTCTTCGAGCAGACTGTACATGCCTTCCCAAGTAGTTATGTCGGCATCTCTGTTACAAGTGGTGTCTGTGTATAAGGGTGTCATTTCTTTATCCTCAGCAATTGGAGCTTTTCCCTTCTTTCCCATTACACTATGAACACTGCTATGCATATTTTTCTGCTTTCTGCTCCTGCAATTTACAAGTAAGGAAAGAGTAATGATAAGAGAAAAGGTGATGGGAAAGCTCTTAATGCCGAAATCATATAAAATATACCACCCTACGTGAAATGACATTTCGATCAGATCTAAATCTTATCTCATTAATGACCATCAACTAACCCGTTAAATTGACATTAATGCACATAACTTGGTATCAGATTATGAAAAAGCTTTATTGAACAATGAGCCCTACAAATCTGCGATAAAGCGACTTTGCGATTTGCTTCACAATATCGCAGATCGCAATATCACTAATTCGTTATGTTAACAATCATCTATCACCACATGTTTCTGCGAGATGTGATTTGCGAGATGCCCTATCGCATATCGTTGGGTCGGGATATTTTACCTTAAGTGATACTTGCGGCATATGAAAGTTGCGACACACAATGAGTCTTTACATGCGATCTCGCATCGCGATTTCACAATTTCAGTAGTTTTCTTATATGGTGTCCTCCATTACCCTTTGCGATGCATTGCTTTATTATTGAGAGAATGATTTTATTCGAACTTATCATAAAACTTAAGTCCTTTTGGGTTTTGCGGTTGTTTTCCTAAGTTTATGATAGTATGTTTTATTCAAAGGGGAATATAAGTGCTACTTTTTTATGTTTTAGAAGGGTCCCCATTTATTTAGTATTAGTAAAAAAACTAAATAAAAAGTGGGGTTGTTGCTAGCCACAACAGCTACCAACCAAAATGTGCTCATGGAGCATGAATCTGTCTCTAGATACAACTCTAAATATGGCTATGGCTGAGTTTCACTCTAGGCTATGGTATATAGCTTTGTTATAGGGTGTGGCTCAGACTCGCTTAATTTGATTTTGAATTGGGTAACTAACCATCAATTTCCCCCTGTTAGATACAAGGTGAGAAGATGAATACATCTCCACTGTAATACATGTCAATACCCAAAAAAAAAAATGAGGTATGATCAATATATCTTCTTCGCTATTGAAGACCATTTCCAAGAAGTGATCCATCCAAGGTGAATCCTCTCTCTTACAGTCTTATGTCTAGAGCATATTTCTGAATATTGAGTGTGTTTTCCACAATTCTTACAAGGGTGAAGAACACTGTTTTTTCACATGTCCAACCCAATCACAATGTTGGCATCTGAAAATATGGAATGTTTGTGGAAGAGGAGTAAGATGTGCAATGGGTGAATATGAATTGTCCTAAAGAAACCTAACAATTTGAAACTTGATGGGTTTAAAGTAGTCTAGAATGTGAAAGGATACATCCTTTTCATATCCAAGACCAATTTTGTGCTTGTTGCTCACAAGTTATTCCGAAGGTTTAATGATGGGATTGGGAAGTGAAAGATGAACTTCTACATGTTGATTTGAAACTGCTCCTGAAGTGGTCTCCCTAATATGATTAGGTGTTGGCTACTGATAAGAGTTTATCTCAAACTCAAAAAGTGAATTGTTCTGAACATGAACCAATTATAAATGATGACTCTTTTGATGTAGTTCGTCTTGCTAGAGTTAATATTCAAGTTGCAAAAACCCATTCTTGTCTTGTGCATTTTGCAAACAAATGTGAATATCAGTGAGAGAGGCCTTGTTTATTTTCATTTTGTTGTCAACAACAGAGACTATTAGAGTTTCATTAACTCTAGTAATTCATCAATTTGATCCATTTTGTCAACAAATTAAAGGCAATGGCTTCAACGACCAAAATGAGTAAGGCCAACACCAAGTGAGGGTGCGACAAAGAGGTGTCACAATATGTGACACATATGAGATAATACATTCACCAACATCTAGTTTGTTATTCAACCCTCTAGAAGATAGTTCAAGAATGAAAATTATTCAAATAATACCAATACAAAGTTTGGCACGATAATGTTATTACTTTGCTTCTTAAGGCTTGGCGTAGTAGAATTTTCTTTTGGGAAAAACCCCAACTTCAATGACACTGATGCTTCAACTTGATAAGAAGCGTATGTCCACATTTTCTTCTGTTGGAACCTAAACGAGCATATACACAATTTTCAAGCACATTGACTACACTATCAACATGGAATATGACGACCATTCCATTTCTAGTTTTATTTAACAACCATGAAAAGAGGTGTTAGAAAGTGGCTTGTCACAAGTGCACCAAATATCCACATGTACAATGAATGCAGTCAAATTGACACCATATTTTAGATCAGGAATAATGATCCCTCTGTCAACGCTCCACAGAAATAATCATGTATTGAACTATGTAGGAATACTTGAGACACGTAATGGTTGGAGGGAAAAGCATGCTAGATTTGAAGTTTCTCCTTAATTTCCACTACGTTGAGCACTATGTCTAATGAAGAAGGTTGTGCAATCAATTGATGGTTTGCTTCCCACAAATGCACATTGGTTGCATATGTATATGCATATAACATTAAAAAACAAGTATAAGCATCACACTGATATCATTTTCAACAATTCAGACCCTCGTGGCATTGTAACTCAAAAACATAACCAAAATTTTGGCACAACAGTGAACACACCCAAATAGCATAGAAAACAGGGTTGACATGCTCTAAAGGCCACCACTCTGAAGCCCTCGATCATCAAATTAAAACATCCTAAAGATTTCAAATCAAACATAGACCACATGCCATCGTTCTAGCCGCGAGGAAGTTTCTTTGTATTAAAATATCTTTTGAGGTGGCCTATAGAATATTGAGAATGAGAATATTAACATTGGGGGGTGAGGGGTGTTGTAGTTGTAAAATTACTCAATGTTATAGTATAAGCCTAGTACTGCTTGTGGGAACTCTCTTAAAAGTGACATTTTCTGCAGGTTATCGTAGTTATACAATAACTCTATCACAATATAGTGCAAGTCCTACTGTGACTGCAGGAAATGCATCACACTATGATGATATTTGGGATCTCAATATAAATAAATTAATGTATACATTGTTGGTCAATAGGGTGAAGCATATACAGTATGGTTTTAAGGATCTACATATATTTATGGAATGAAAATAAATACATACTATGACTCGAGTCTAGGTGCAACAACACACATTACATGCATGGAAGAGAATGCCTAAGTCAAGGCTGACCACAAAACAATGGGACTTGTGGGACTCAAAGATTATAACTTGGCTTGATCAATGGATGATTGAAAGTACACCTCTAGGTTTCTTTTCTGTCTCGAATCTACTCCTATTGCTTGGTCTTGCATGAAACAATCAATGATTGCATTATCTATGGAAGAAGCTAGGTATCAAGCTACAGTTCTCATAAGTCAAGAAGCTCTTTGGTCACAACAATTATTGCTTGAGTTTGGCATTCAACAAGATCAACCTACTCTTCTTTGATGTGACAATCATAGTGCAATACATATTTCTAGAAATCCTATGCAGCGTCAAAGGACCAAACATGTTGAGATCCATATGGACTTCATTTGCTAACTTATTCAAGATGGTGTTCTTAGCCTGGAGTATGTATTTACTAAAGAACAAGTAGTAGATATTTTCACAAATTCCATTGCATCACGAAGGTTTCCCATGGTTTTTTCAATTACAAAAAGTGCTTGGAGTGAAGGAAGTTATCCTTGGGTGGTCATCTTCAGTTCTCCTTCCTTCACTTCCTCGTTATCTTTCTTTCTTTCTTTTTTATGCACTCTTTTTTGGGGGCGCATTTTTTCCTATGGGTTTTTCTCTCTTTTTCATCTTATCACTGATTGTACATGGATTCCTAAGTAGGCCTCATTGTCGAGACCCATTCTTTGTTTTCCTTTTATTTCCTTCATATGTTTCATTATAGGGGGATGTTAGAGTCCAATAGAAAAGACTTGGAACTCATAAGCTTATGTGGCATTAATATCTGCTACATTGTAAGTCTTGTCTTCTAACTATTGCTAGAAGCTTCCATTACTCCTATAAATGAGGTTGATGCATAATTCTTTCTCTCAAACAATAAAATAATTTTTTTGTTCTTTGATTTTCTTAATATGTTCTGTAAAAAACTTTTAGCTCTGGTAATCTAATTCGTGTGTATATTTACACTCTTACCATGTTGACGAGATAACTTATCTTGTTTAAATCAAACTTCAATAAATCTGAATCGTGACTAAAACTGTGAAACTTGCAACAACGATGAGAACAATCTCAACTAACATAAGTTATGTTGGGTTATCTCCTTTATCCCTAGTTTCTAGTTTTTTATCCCTTTAAAAAATGAATAATTTAACATTACGTTTTGATTCAAAACAATAATTTAACGCAACGTTTCGATGTGAAAATGGTATATTTATTTATTTTTTACCATTTCATGATAAGTGGTGAGAAAGAGAGAAAAAAATGTTCGTTTAATTAATTAATTAATTTTTATTTTTAATTAAAAATAATAAATATTTATTAAATTTGTAAAAATAAGTTATATATTTTGTATAATTTAAATATTCCTCTCATAAAAATATTTAATATATTTTTTTTTGAAAAATAATATTATTATTAAAATAAACTATAAAATATTGCTAGTTAGACTTGATTGCTAAGGACATAGGTGTTGTAGCACATAATTGAGCATTAATTGAATCTCTTTGTCCATTTATAGGCATCGTCTTCCTCTTGAAGCTCTCCTCTTTCTTCCCTACACTTCTCCTCAGAATCCTCAGAATGGCGTGCCCATTAGGTTATTTTAATGCAATGTTTTGGCATCTTGACTCCTCGTTATGAACGGCACTTTATGTTTTGGCATTCTGAGTCCTGGTTATCCACGGCACTATACATTCTTTGTGGTTTGGATCATACTGTTATGGAAAAAGATCAAACGGTTCGGTTAAATTATAATGTAAATGCTTAGTTTATTAGTGTTATAAAGTAAAAAATTTATTTATCAAAAAAGTTTAACCATGTTCATTATATTTTTATGCAGTTCTTTCTATATTAAAAGTTTTAAATATTTTCATTTTTATAAAAATATCCCATACATAATATTTTCGTTTTTGTTATACGTCTTCATTATGTGCAATTGATTATAGAGTAAGTCTCACGAATCATTTTGTATGATTAGGTAAAAAATAATGAGTATAATAGAGGTTTAAGAATACAATAATTATATATAGATTATTTATCTCAATTGATTAACCAAAAATATGTTTAATAAAAAATTTTCATGTTTGTGAGAATAATTTCTGCAAAATCGCATAAAAAATCATTTGTCGACGCATTTCGAATCAACCAGTGTGGTTCTTATTTTATGATATACTATAATCACTATTTTACTTTGATATATGAACAAATTATTACACTTAATTTATTTACAAATAAAAATTCAATATTAATATAAGATGTAAAAAATTAAATTAGAAAAAAATATTTTTTGATAAATTTTAGAACCATATAAATATAATATCATAATCATTTGATTGGTATATTAATAATTCTTGCTTTTTATTTATGTACAAATAAAAAAATAATATTAATAATTACAAAAAAAATACAAGATATAACATTAAAATCAAAACATTTTTTTAATAAGATTTATAACCAAATAAAATAATATCATAGTCATTATTTTCTATTAACTAGTTCCAAAGACGAATATAATTATCCAATTCAATCTCTTAAGAGAATACATCTCTTTTACGATTTGTTTCTTTTCATCTATTGACTTTAAAAAAAAACAGTTCCTATTAATTTTGTCTAATATCATGAGGCTACATCACTACTTTATTCATAGTTTTCAAAAAAAATTATCTCATTTGCAACCTCATTGTCATGGTAGATTACTAATTTATCATAAATCCATGGCATTGGCCTCAAATGGGGAAAAGAAAGAATTGGAAATTAAATTCCAACTCCTTAACTTTAATAATTAAACATGAAAAAAACAATAAAGTAATTTCCTTAACTTTAATAATTAAGCATGAAAAAAACAATAAAGTCAATAAATTTTTGGAAAATTAACATTCTAACACAGGCTCACTCCCGAGAAAGTAAGATACTAGTAGAAAGGTGAATTTGATAATGATTATATGATTGTAAAATTTAGTAGAACAATGGTATTGTAAAATTACACATTGGTATGACTAAAAATGTCTTAAACAACTAAGTAAAGCCATATGTTCTCAAGTTCTCATTGTGTTCTCCATTTTGTTGTGTGTTTGTTCATGTATCTTTGCACCATAAACTTATATCTCAACAAACTTTAGAAATGAAGAAAGACAAATATGTGACCAAATAACACAACAATGTAATCAAATCTAGAACTAATAACATATATTGGCTAAGCATCCATTTAATAAAAAAAAAAAAAAAATTAATGAATATAATAACATTTTGGTTGGATAGGGGTGGCAAGGTGGTGGGGGTAAAGAGCTCTTCATAATAATCCAATGGAAGGACAATATAAATAAACTAATGTCCCCATATGAATGGTTCAAAATGTGATCCACAACCCTCCTCATGTGACAATTCTTTGATTCCTCCAATATACTGTGACTTCTCTACAACACCTTCCAGGCTCAAGCATCTCTTAGTGTCTTAACAATGACTTCTTTCATAGATTTTCTAGTGTTAACAACCATCTTCTTTCCTTTGTTGACATGTCCATGATGTAACCTTATCATATATATACAATTATCATATACATACAATTTCCATGAGATATAATAATTTTAATTAAAAACAAATTGTTTTATACATGTTTCATATAAAAATAAAATTTCTAAATATGTTTTCTTTTCCAAATGCTTAGTTCTTATAAATAATAATACTTAGTTTTTATTATAGATCCAAGCTCATTTCCCATTCTATCTGCTATCTATATATATTATATAAAAATGATAATATTTCTTTTTGTATTTCTATAATAAGAGAAAAAGTTTTTTTTAAATTATCATAACATATAAAAAATAAAATAAAATAAAAAATAAAAATTAATAAATAAAAAATTAGAAAAAATAATAAAAATAAAAAATATTATAAAAACTTTCATAATTCTTTAATTAAAAAAATCTAAATAATTTTCATTTCAATTTTAATAATTTCTTTTACATGAGAAATAATTGTATGTCTATTTATAAATGATTATGACTTCTATGGACTTGGAATCGTTGGAGATCAATGAAAACGATTTTTTAGTTTTCATCAAAGCATCTCAATAAGAAATGAATTTGAGAAGCTTAGTGTGACAACAATGAAGGAATCATGGAAAAATAGAAGTGAATTAATTGTATTAATGGAGGCTATAATGAAATGTTTGTGCCTAGACCAGCAGAACATGCATTAAATCTATTTAAGAGAGCCTTATGCTCTATGCATGTAGATGAAGATTTTATATGAGGGTGGCATTGAAAATGTTTTTAAAGGTTTAGAAATATTTATATTTCAAATCACAATGAAGTATGAAATTTCAAGACAAGGATTATATAATGAAATTGAAGATGCATAGTTTAAAGATATAGTTGAATATTCCAAGTATGTGAATCAATGTACATGAAAAAAAAAAGGTATATGTTCATTATCTTTTGTTGATATTTTGTAGTTTACATGTAAAATATATTTTTCATTTTGCTAGTTAAGTTTATTTTAACTTGAAATGTGTGTGTTTTGTTTCCTCTTATTGTTCATTAATGAAGATTTATTAACAAATGTTGTGCCATAAGTATTTATTTGTAGCTGCATAGAGTATAGGATTGACTTCAATATATCCCATACCCATCATGTTTTCTTAGATAATTGACAATCACCAAGGTTAGAAACTTTTTTAATTTGACTGTTCTGCTACAAGCCTTTAAAGAAATATGCTTACAAACAGAATGGAAATAAAACTAGCTCGAGTGATGGTAGCTTATCTCTAAGAAGATATGTGGTGGCTACATGCCTCTGAACTGTGTTACAATGAGGCTCAAATGCCTATTTATTATTGAGAAACAATGGAAAACCTTGAACATCCAAAAACCTAACCCTAGGAGATGAAGTGCCAAACTATGGGCCCCGTTTGGGTAAATTGGTACATCAAATTCCCAGGGTCGTAACTTTGGCATACGATCTCTTTTGACGTGCACAATATCTCATTAGAAAGATCTATTTGAGGACTACAACATTTGAATAAACAAAAAATTATATGACCCATGTTGGTCCCAGTTTTCCCAAAAAACATCGTTTAGGGCCTCAAAATGGCTCTAGAAATTCAAGACCCGAAAAACTGCCAAAAATAGTAAATTGTGCTACAAATAAGGAAACTGAAAAGCTAAAAGAAACAATGGTGGGGACCCAAGTGGAATAGGAGGGTGGCCACCAATATATGCCTGAATTAGCTAGGAAAAAACGAGGACGAGTGGAGGATGTGGAAGTAATAAAATGAGTGGAATTAGTTGATGGGTCAACATGAATGGGGTAGCCTCAATGGCATCCTTTAGGAGAGGAAAATTATGATAGCCTAGGGACAAGATCAAATTCAATGGGGATATTAGGTGCAAGGGATGTTCTTTATCAAAGGAGCATATCATCTTCTAGCCAATCATGTTGACCTTCCAAAAGAGACCTTCTCACAGAAACTTTCAGTTGCATCACAAAGGCTTTGTTGGACCTTAGCGGTGCTCAATTTGTCAAGAACAGGAGGAAACCATGGAGCACCTTCTCAACAAATTCCCTAGATGGAATCCCTATGGAATAAGGTCCAAACTTTGTTTGAACACTTAGGTAGTTCTCAAAACAACCTAAGGGAAACCATAGAGGTGTGGAGACACAATCACTTCGTAAACCCCATTGTCAACAAAGCTTGGCTTTTGATTCCTAACGTCCTCCAATGGAATGTGTGGAAGGATAGGAACAAGATCATGTTCAGAGACAACAAGAGCCCTGAAAATGAGATATGGGACAAAAATCTCTGAAATATTTAAGAAATAGTACTTTCAGAGACTTTTTCAGAAGAAGACTGGAAGGCAGAGGGGTTAGAGGCCTGAATCATTTAAAACTTGGCGATTACTCAGTATTTGGTGATCCTGGGCCTGGTTAGATAGGTGGAATTGCAGAGGCACTTGCAAAGGTTATTCAACCTTCCCCCTCATGGGTTCATCAAGCTTAATTTTCATGGAGCATCCAAAAGTAACCTAGGATCGACGGGCTAAGGGAATCTTTTGTGACAATTAAGATCACCCCCTTGGATTTCTTGCAGGCTACTGCGACAACACTACCAATAATGTCGTCGATTTTTTTTCCCTTGCCTGTGGCCTAGCCATTGTGCTGGAAAGAGAATATTGCAAACTCTAGTTGGATGGGGATTCTTTGCCAGTGGTCTCATCTTTCAAAAAACTTCTGAATGGATCCCTAGTGCAGAAGGTCATTAAGAGTTCGAGATTGGATCTCCTAGTTCAGACCATTGAGATCCTGGTGCTCTTAATCCCATATGTCATCACCTCTCATTCGTTGCAATCAGGAAACAAGGTAGCATATATGCTCGTGAATTATGGAAGTTAAATTTAGAACCTCTCAATCTCCTAGGTTTGGCCTCCCACTAACACTACAGACTAGACGAACAATATGGAACATATTATTGAGGTTGATCTGGTGACCTTGATGGGGTTGGAGGAGCATGGGGTACGATGCCTAGCTTCAGGCGAGTGAAACCAGTGATATGACACATGCCCGTAGGCAAAGAGGAGGCCACACCATGTGGCGTCTTCAGATCCGAAGAATCGAGAAGGGGAAGGGTTCTTTATAACTCATCTTTTCAGAGCTTTTGTGGCATTTCGGTCCTTAGCATGGGCGGTTGGGAGATCAGGTACACAAATGTTGAGTATGCACAACCTCTTCACCTATGTGTGCCCGCAACTCTGAGAGGATTTCTTGTAAGGGAAGTTGGCTACTGGGCATGTGCTCAGTAGGAAGTTGGAGTACTAAGAGTGACAAATTTCGACCCTGGATGTAGCTTTTGCACCAGTGGAGAGAATTTGGTAAGCAAAGAATTACCCTCCTATCAGAATTGATGTTGCTTTTATGCTTTTCATCAATATTTGGTTGCGCTAGATGGTTTCCCTTCTCAAGAGAGTGTTGCTCTGAGCCTAATAAGCTCTGCTTTGGGGACATGGGGTGGCAAAATTAGGAGATCCTCCTCTTCTTCTAGTTTACTTATGGATGTTTGTGTTCATTTAAGTCATAGCAGGTGGGTCAAAAGTGGTCGTGGCCGCTATGTGTGTTAGGTGTATTGGGTGGCCATTGTGTGTGTTGGTTAGAACAACAGGATGTGTGGGTGTGGGTGGGGAGCTCCTTTCTCTCTATCAACTTGGTGCTGGGAAAATGTGGGAATTATGCACCACCAGAGGGGGCAGGCCAAGCATGGTATTGGTCATCGAGGCCAACGCGGGGAATAGGCTAACCATGGAGCAAGGAACGACAAAGTGGGAGGGCAAGTGGACGTGGAGGGTGAGGTTGCCCATGTTCGTGCTTAGTCCCCGGGATAGGTAGAGCAACTTCCCACACTGGCCTTCACTGTAGACCAACTCCGTGATATTTTGGACAGTCTCGATGTCATTCTCCAGGAGAGGTATGATGATCGAAATGAAACCATTGCTTATATGAATGATGTTCAATTTAGTCAAGGGGAAATTTTGGAATGCCTTGCTTCTATTTGTCGGAGTGAGGGCCACATCATTGAGCGACTTGATGAGCTCAAGGTACAACTTGCTCACATAGACTTCCATATCCATGAAGATCATGGCCATCCTGTAGCCCAAGGTGCTCTTCATGCACCAAATTCTCCCTCGTGAATGCTTGTGTTTTGGGCGATATGGCTTTTTGTTTGTGAAGTTCATGTAAAAAATGACAATATCTTCTTAGCTTCAATACTATCCTTTGGCAAACAAATCCGGTGAGAGTGAAACTTAGAAAACATAAAAATTCCACACTATAAAATGTAACTTTTTAATAAATTAATGAAAATCCTTTGATTGACAAATTTTATTTTTTTTCCGAAGATCTTGATGGTCACAAGGAACCTTTGAAAAATAGAAATTAATTCATATTGTGAGATGTCATTATGTTGACGAGAGTACTTATCTTGTTTAAATGAAACTTCAATAAATATGAACCGTGACTAAAACTATGAATTCACTATTTTGACATGTCATTATGTTGACGAGAGTTTATCTTGTTTAAATGAAACTTCAATAAATCTGAACCATGACTAAAACTATGAAGCCGTGCGATTACGATCAAAATAACAAACGTGTTCAAAATAATCTTAATAATCTTAAGTTTATAATAAAAAAAGCATGCCAATAACGTGTTCAAACTAGTGATACGAGCATTGGTTGAGTCACGTATTACAATAAGAAAATGCTGAATATGTTTTGGTATTATTATCAAACTAGTGACATGAGCTTTGGTTGTGTCACGTATTACAATAAGAACTTGCTGAATATGTTAGGGTATTATTATCCAATGATGACAGAATCCGAGTCACAAGCTAATTTATTGTAATGGGAAAGCGGACTCTACTAAAACATTCCTTATCACATTCAGTACAAAGTTGATAGTGATGCGTGGCAGTCCTTAGGGTTCAGGTTAACACACGTGAGATTGGTCATGGGTATGGATGGAGAGTCCAAGGAGAATAACCATTCAAACGGGCAATCAACTATGGTATGCGAGATTTAATTGAACATAGATGTCACCAAATTAATTAATAGATAATGTCAGGGAATAATGATTAATTTGTTTTATAAATGGCTCACAAATTACTAGCAGATTTTGTGTTGTTATGTGTGTAAAATTAGGGCAGTAAATTATTAGGGTGGTCCATGTTGGAAATTAGCTTTCACAAGATTGATAGTGTTAGTAGATAATTGATTGATAATCATATTAATAATAATTTTACTATATAAGAATGTAGTTAATGGTTTAATTAAAATATGAGATTTATAGCAGGGTTGAGCTCACTGTGACTGTGTTTTATTTGTTCATTATTTTTTATATGTATTTTTCTTCATAGTTATGTTGGCTTATCAAATGCTTTAAAAATAGTCAATAGTCATTTCATATTCTACAGATAATCTTCTATCCTTAACTCTAGTATGTGAGTTTAATTTGAAATTAGATGTAGCTGAATTAATTTAAAAGATAATCTTGTATCGCTCTGAAGTGTAGTAGCTTTTGTTTTCCCAAAATAAAAACTTCATTTTTGGTCCCACAGTCAAAATGGGTAACAACTATGGTATTTGATATATGCTCCACACAAATATAATGCTCCCTATTGTTTACTTCCTCCTATTCAAGTCCGATGACCATCAGAAAGTCGTTAGGGCGACTAATATCAGGTGCATGGACCCGCATGTTCATTTTCTTGGTAGGTTCTTAAACGCTGCCATGTTGGTGGTGGCGGGCACGTGAGTTGACCATAATTTTAGCCTGTTAAGGCCATATTTCTCTTTAACGGCTTGTAGCGGCACAGTCAAATTAAAAAAGAATAACGATTTCTCTTTTAAAAATCATTGGCAAATAATGACTTTTGAATTGACATGACCCATCCGGTATCCTTGGAATACTCTACCTTTTCTAACTACGACGAACATGGTTGGTGCCGCACAGTGCCTACGATGGTCTGAAGGCATCACAGCGTGTGGCCGTGACAATCTGGCTCAATTTTAACCATAATAACTATCCAAATGGGTGGACGTTCAAGTTAACGCACGTGAGTTACTCATGGGTATGGAGTGAGAGAGTCCAACAAGAATAATCATCCAAATGCTAAATGGGTAGTTAACTATAGTATGTGAATCTTATTTGAAAATATGTTTAAGAAATATTTTAATAAAAAATCTTCTTGTAAGCTTAATAACGATTCTATAATGCGGAATAAAACACTTAAAAGAATCGAAAACTTTAATGCCCAAGAAAAATACCTCCGACCATTGATGTTGCTCACAATCTTTCACTATTTCTCCCTCACATTTTGGCACTAGGTACAACTTCAATTTTTGCTCTTTAAAACCTTGATCTGCTTCTCGACTCTCAATATATGATGTACAATTTACACAGCAGAGACAGAAGAAACAAAAAGGAGGAGCGTTCCAAAATCACACCACGCAAAAAAAGAATAGAGAGACGAGAACACAGTGCGAGAGAGGAGGTTGCGTTGTTTTCTATAGGAGCACGAAATAACTAGAGGCACTGAGGTGAAATGAGAGGAACAAGAACAAATAGGTGACCCAAAATCTCTCATCCGTGTGGCACTTCCAAGCTCTGCTCACTCTAACTTGATGGTGTAAAACTGAAGGGGATTGAGTTAGTGAGCTTGGGGACCAAACAGAAGTATTTATAGCCAAGCTTCCATCAAGCTTTTGATGGCTATGTATCAAGTGTTCCACAGATCATGGTAGAGAAATGCAAAGGGAGTAATGGACCACTCCAGAAGCTCCCAACAAGAAATTAATTAACTGCAGTTGATTTCCGTAATTTAAGGAAATAACTGCAGTTGGTTTCCATAATCTAAGGAAATGACTGCAGTTGGTTTCCAGAAATCACTGCAGTTGGTTTCTAGAAAGTTGTTGGGAGAGGGAGCTTAACATTCTCCCACTTGGTCCATACTTCCAATCTTAATGTCTCATCTTAAAACCCATTGATAATCTGTATTAAGTAATAGATACATGAATCATGGCGATAAGTCCTCTAATGACGAGTATTATCTTCCATGTATTACTATGTATTTATTTCTATCAAAATTTATGTGGCAACAATTTCTTAATGAATAAACCTTATGTTTATTTTTGGTCCTACACAGATGAATTCTCTAAAATCAAATTAAGGTGCACATAAATATGAGAAAACATCACAATAATTAAGAATTTCATTAAAATAACATTGTCCATACAATGAGAAACTACATAATGGAACCAAGTCCCATATTCATTACATGATCCTTGAATTTAAACGGTGGCATGCCCTTAGTCAAAGGATCAACGATCATCAACTCAGTGCTGACGTGCTTAATGACCACTTTATTTTCTTTAACACGTTCTCTTATAGCTAAATACTTAACGTCGATGTGTCTATTTCGACTCCCACTTTTGTTGTTTTTAGCCATAAAAACAGCAGCTGAATTGTCGCAATATATTCTCAATGGCTTAGAGATAGAATCCATAATTCTAAGCCCAGAAATGAAACTCTTAAGCCATACACCATGTTAAGCAACCTCAAAACAGGAGACGAACTCAGCTTCCATAGTGGAAGTGGCAATCAAGGTCTGCTTGGCACTCCTCCATGATACAACTCCACCGGCCATCATAAAAATGTATCCTGATGTTGATTTGCGTGAATCAACACATCCAGCAAAGTCAGAATCTGAGTAGCCAATTACTTCCAAATTGTTCGTCCGTCTATACATAAGCATGTAGTTTTTGGTTCCTTCAAGGTACCTCATTACTTTCTTTGCAGCTCTCCAGTGGTCTAAACTTGGATCACTCTGATATCGTCCCAACATTCCCACAACAAATGCAATTTCGGGCCTTGTGTAGACTTGAGCATGCATTAAGCTTCCGACAACAGAAGCATATGGAATGTTCTTCATTTGTTCCCTTTCAAAGTCGTTCTTTAGGCATTGGTTCAAATTGAACCTATCACCCTTCACAATGGGAACTACACTTGGTGAACAATCCTTCATCCGAAATCTCTCTAAAATTTTATTAATATAGGTTTCCTCAGACAATCCCAAGATGCCTCGAAATCTGTCTCTATAGATCTTAACGCCAGTGACATAAGATGCCTCACCCATATCCTTCATATCGAAATTTTTAGAGAGGAATTGTTTCACCTCATGCAGCAAACCTTTATCATTAGTTGCTAGCAAAATGTCATCCACATATAAAACAAGAAAACAAATTTTACTCCCACTGACTTTTAGGTATATACATTGATCCATAATGTTTTCTACAAAACCGAAAGAAGAAATTACATTATGGAATTTCAAATACCATTGGTGGGATGCTTGTTTTAAACCGTATAAGGACTTTTTGAGCTTGCAAACCAATTGCTCACCATCACTAGAGGGGAATCCTTTAGGTTGTTTCATGTAAACCTCCTCCTCTAGATCTCCATTGAGAAACGCCGTTTTCACATCCATTTGTTGCAACTCCAAGTCAAAATGGGCTACTAATGCCATAATAACACGCAAGGAATCTTTCTTGGATATAGGAGAAAAAGTCTCCGTGTAGTCGATTCCTTCTTTCTGAGTGAATCCCTTAGCAACGAGTCTTGCCTTGTATCTCTCAATGTTGCCCAATGAGTCTTTCTTTGTCTTAAAGACCCATTTACATCCAATGGATTTTGCACCATTAGGCAACTCAACAAGATCCCAGACTTCGTTACTCTTTATAGAATTCATCTCTTCCTTCATGGCATCGTACCATAATTCTAATTCTTTGCAACTCATGGTTTGTGAAAAGGACTCGGGATCATTTTCGGCTCCAATGTTGTAGTTAGATTCTTGTAGATACACAACATAATCATCAGAAATTGTTGATCTCTTTGGTCTAGTAGATCTTCTTAATGTTGTACCATCATCTTCCTGAGAAGTATGTGGTTCAACTTGTTGTTCAAAAGTTCTTTGCAACTCTTTAACTACATGATCTACTTGAATGTCGTCAGCAACTTATGGAACTTCAACAATTGGTTGTTCAACACTAGTTTGTACTTGAAGAGTGCTGTGACAAATAACCAATCATTCAATTCAGGTGGAAGGTTGAAATTCTGAATGATCCTTCTCAGAAACTATGTTCCTGGTTTGATTGCTTCGACTGATCAAGTCATTTTCAAGAAACTTCGCATTTCTTGATTCCACAATCCTAGTGCTATAAGATCTATAAACTTTAGACCTTTCAGCATATCCAATGAAATACCCACTAATGGTCCTTGGGTCCAACTTATTCTCTTGTGGATTATATATCCTTACTTCAGACGGGCATCCCCAAATGCGCATATGTTGTAAAGTCAGTTTCCAACCTTTCCATAATTCAAATGACATTTTAGGAACAACCTTGGTTGGAACTCAGTTTAATATATACACTGTCATCTTAAGTGGTTCAGTCCACAAGGATTTAGGAAGATTGGAGCTGTTAAGCATACTCCGCACCATGTCCAATAATGTTCGGTTTCTTCTTTCTGCTACACCATTCTGGTCGAGTGAACCGGGCATGGTGTATTGGGCAACAATTCCATGCTCTTGAAGAAATTTTGCAAATGGCCCAGGTGCTTGTCCATCTTCTGTGTATCTACCATAATATTTTCCACCTCTATTTGATCTCACGATCTTAATTTGTTTGCCGCATTGTTTCTCTACTTCAGCCTTAAAGATCTTAAAGGCATCTAATGCTTCGTTCTTTTTATGAAGTATGTAGAGATACATATATCGTGAGTAATCATCTATAAAAGAGATGAAGTATCTCTGACCATGTGTGTCCATGTCTGGACTACATATATTAGTATGTATGATCTCTAACATGTCCGAACTCCTATTGGCACCTTTCTTTGACTTGTTGGTCTGCTTTCCTTTTATGTAGTCCACACAAGTCTCAAAATTAGTAAAATCCAGAGTATTAAGTATCCCTTCATTTACCAATCTTTTAATTCTTTCTATGGAGATATGTCCTAATTTCCGGTGCCACAATTTAGAGGAATCTTCATTAATAACACATCTTTTAGTGCTAGTGTGGACATGCATTGAATCATAAGTGGCATTATTTTGTAAATTAATGCAGTAAAAACCATTAGACAAAATACCATTCCCAACATAATTAGATTTATAAAATAAACTAAAGAATGTTTCTAAAAAGTTAAAGGAATATCCAAAAGGTACAAGCCTTGAAACTGAAATCAAGTTTCTAGAAAAACTTGGAACATAAAAGTTCTTTTCTAATTCTAAAACAAAGCCACTACTTAAAGTTAAATAGCATGTTCCTATAGCTTCCACATGCGAGCCCATCTTGTTACCTAATAAGATGCTTTGCTCACTTCCCACTGGCTTTCTTAGGTTTTGTAAAACCTGCAAGGAATTTGAAATGTGAATTGTTGATCCATAATCAATCCACCAGGTGTTAATATTGACATTAGCCATATTAGATTCATAACAAACAAACGAGATTGGATTACCTTTGTCCGCAAGCCATTTCTGAAATTTGGCGCATTCCTTCTTCACGTGTCCCTTCTTTTTATAGAAGAAACACTTGGAATCCTTCTTGATATCGACTTGGGGAGGTACTTTACCTTTCCCTTTCCGATTGGCTTGAGATTTGCCCTTTCCATGCGTTGTCAGCATTGCACTTTCTCCCAGTTCCATCACCAGTCTCTCTTCCTCTTGAACACACATGGTCATGAGTTCATTAATTGACCATTTATCCTTATGTGTGTTGTATGAGATTTTGAAAGGTTCGTATTGGTGTAGAAGGGTGTTCAGGATGTAGTGCACCATGAAGGACTCCGATATTTCAACCTCGAGTTTCTTCAATTGAGCCACATTGTCCCTCATTTGCATGATGTGCTTGCGCACACCTTTCACACTGGTGAGCCTTAGGGATGAGAACTTCATGATTAGGGTGCTTGCTAGTGCCTTGTCTGAAGTGATGAATTGGTCATCAATGGCTTTCAACAAGTCTTGGACCTTTTCATGCTGATCAATGGAACCACGAATACCAGCTGAAATTTTAGTCTTAATGAACATCATGCTTAAGCGATTAGATCGCTCCCATCATTCATAAAGCGTAATGTCCGTTGTAGTGTTGGTATCAGTGAGTGCTGGTGGTTCATCTTTCCTAATAGCATAGTCTATGTCCATCCACCCTAAATGAAGGAGAATTCTCTCCTTCCAAACCTTATAGATATCTCCCTTAAGTTCAGGGATATCATAACGAATTTCAGAGAAATTTGCAGGTTGTACAACTGCATAAAATTAAATATCACATGCTTATGTTAAAATTGAGGCCTAAAAAATAAATTTCATGCTTTTACCAATGTAAACCATGCTTAAAATTGAATCTAATGACATAAAAACTCCTTGTGGGCTAAATTTTCAATTCAAGCAGATTCAATTATTCTTTATGATAGAATTTATCAAATTCTTCACTTAATTCATAATTCTAAAGGGTATATTATGATTATAATTTGATATAAATTCTATCATAGATTTGATCTTTTATGATAAAACTATTAATTCATAATTCCTATGGGTAAGTTATGAATAATTTAATATTTTATCTTAATTAATTATATAAATATAATAAAAATTCTTGTGGGATAAAATTTATTATATTTAGTATAATAAATTACAATTAATGTCTAAATATTCTTTATGTGATCCTAATCAATCATAATATATCATAGTATTTAATTAGAGATGCTGTGGCTATTCTCTAATCAATTAAAAATTATATGGATCACTCATACATTATTTATTATAAATTTCATAAACAAAACTATACACAGTACTTCACATTGCATGCTACATGAAATGGCGTATACACAGTTTAATATGAAGCAATTAAAAATATGGAAAGCAGAAACACTCACCTCAATGACGAAGCACTTAAAATTCACTTATAAGATTATAAACAAATCTTAACCAAAGTCAAAAACAATGTTTCGAGAAAGGAATAAATCAAAATGACATCTTACATAAACTCCATATGCCTGTTTCTTGCAAAAAAAAAAAAGCTTCGGCTGGAAGTAAAGTGTAAAGGTAAGCATGAATATAACCAAAACTGTAAGTGACAAAGTACGAGTAAAAACCACCATTAATATTAGCATTACTGTAAATGACGGCAATAATTCCTCGCAAAATAAAATGAAATTAAAGCAACGCTTCATGCAAATTAAATGTGAGCACAATTATAAATTTGCACAACAATTACACCAAGGCAGAGATAAAATTTGCTCTGATACCAAATGTAAGCTTAATAACAATTCTATAATGCGGAATAAAACACTTAAAAGAATCGAAAACTTTAATGCCCAAGAAAAATACCTCCGGCCATTGATGCTGCTCACAATCTTTCACTATTTCTCCCTCATGTTTTGGCACTGGGTACAGCTTCAACCTTTGCTCATTAAAACCTTGATCTGCTTCTCGGCTCTCAATATACGATATACAATTTACATAGCGAAGATGGAAGAAACAACGAGGAGGAGCGCTCCAAAATGACACCGCGTAAAACAAAAATAGGGAGACGAGAACGCAGTGCGAGAGGGGAGGTTGCGCTGTTTTTCTATAGGAGCGCAAAAATAACTAGAGGCATAGAGGTGAAATGAGAGGCACAAGAACAAACAGGGGACCCAAAATCTCTCATCTGTGTGGCACTTCCAAGCTTTGCTCACTCTAACTTGATGGTGTAAAGCTGAAGGGGATTAAGTTAGTGACCTTGGGGACAAAATAGAAGTATTTATAGCCAAGCTTCCATCAAGTTTTTGATGGCTATGTGTCAAGTGTTCCACAAATCATAGTAGAACACTGCAGAGGGAGTAATGGACAACTCCAGAAGCTCCCAACAAGAAATTAATTAACTGCAATGATTTCTGTAATTTAAAGAAATAACTGCAATTGGTTTCCATAATCTAAAAAAATGACTACAGTTGGTTTCCAAATATCACTACAGTTGGTTTCCAGAAAGCCATTGAAAGAGAGAGCTTAACACTTCTATCACTCCTATGTGTACCAGTTTTCGTTTCCCCAAATCTTCCATCACTCCTATGACCCATCCGGTATCCTTGGAATACTCTGCGTTTTCTAACTGCATTAGATATCTAGTAGCTTTTAATACCATGCATCGATAATGCATGTGGTAATTGATGCGTTTTATTACGGTTTATCTATAGTAGTATGTTTTTTTGTCTATCTATAGTAGTATGTTTTTTGCAATATCTTTTTTTTGTCCAGCATTTCATAGATATCTGTTGACACCTAATCCGAAACGGATGAGGTGAAGCCGGACAGTCATCTAGAAGATGAACTGATCCGTTTCTTGTGTATATAAATAATAGTTATCTAATGTGAAATATTCAGTTGTCTAGCGTTCATCAATAGCTGGAGTTACCCTGGTCTGACATGGTATCAGAGCCCAGGTCCCAAAATAGGTTGTAACTCCTGCCGTGAGCACTGTGCTGCTCTGTCCTGCGCCCCTCTGTCCTGCGCTGCTATGCCTCTGCCTGGCCTGAGACTGCCAGAGACTGCGCATTAATTTTTTTATAAACGTTTGTCTGAGCTGCCCCTCTGACAATGCATCTGTGCATCAGTTTTCCCCTCTGACAACGCATCTGTGCATCGGTTTTCTTGAGTACACTGACAATGGGGACATGGCTCAGCGATAATGCAATGGTGTGACGCTCGGATATTCTTTTCTGTCCCGCGGTGTGCCATATTTCCAATTCTACGTCCACCATCGCCTCCTTCACGAACAGCTGCGGATCAACAGCGAAACTCCCACCGAGGAAGGCCGCCCCTCCACGAATTCATTGTATATGAATCAAGCCTTGTTTTGCCAGATGTGGAGTCGCCCAGAACGACCACCTTACTGCGTTAATATTGAATCCTGAGGTATCGTTTTTGGTGAAAACTGCGGTATTGTTTTGGTGAAACTGCGTTGTTGGTATTGTCTTGTTAATGGTGGTATGCGACTGCGTTTTTTTTTTGCCTACGTATGGTGGTATGCGACTGCGTTTTTTTGCCTATTGTCTTGTTAATGGTGGAATGCGACTGCGTTTTTTTTGCCGACAGTGGTATCGTTTTTAATGTATTTGATGCTGCATTATTTGTAAACTGTGGTAAGAACTGAGGTGCGTAGTGGTTCAGTGTTTGTATCCGTCAGCCCAAAGCAGAATCAATAAGTGGGTTCAAATATTGCAGTGAGTATTGTATCCAGTGCGGTGTGCGTTCTATCCCCATCTAAAAGGCAAGGGATTAGTCATCCCGTGACAACAAAATGACCTAATATTCGAGGCTCTGGTCTAAGTGTGGCATCAGAGCGCTTGAAACCGTGAAACCAGATGTTGGTGCAAGCCCACAAGGGTCGATCTAACTGCACATCAGGTATAAAAGACTGTAAACTTCCAGCAATTCATTGCCAGACACTTGTGGCAACGAAAAGGTGATGTGTGGTATCTGCAATATATTTTTTTTGTAATCTGTGCATCATTTTTAAGATTACGGGATTTGAAAACTGATAGTCAAAGTCATGTGAGCGCCCTCTTTTTTCAAAAGAGTGATATATTGATGTATGTGAAGCAGTGAGCGCCCTCTTTTTTTTTTCAAAACAGTGATATATTGATGTATGTGAAGCAGTGAGCACCCTCTTTTTTTTCAAAACAGTGATATATTGATGTATGTGAAGCAGTGAGCGCCCTTGGTTTTTTTGTTGAGATATTTATATATATAATGCATAAGGCAATCATATTGAGCAGTGATATATATAATGCATAAGGCAATCATATTGAGCAGTGATATATATAATGCATAAGGCAATCATATAAGGATATTTTTACAGAAGTTTTTGGCAGAGATATTTTTTCAGAAGGATTTTTTTTTCTCTCTCAACAGAAGTGTTTTTGGCAGAGATTTTTTTTTACAGAATGCATTCAATCATTTCTATGGTCGGAATAGTTCTCACTGGCAAGGAGAACTATTCTGAATGGTCCCGGATGGTAAAACACACCCTTATCTACAATGAACTGTGGAAAGGAGTGTGTGTGGGAGAAGAAGACAGAGACCCTGTGCAGCCCACATCAGACAAAGAACTCGCCATTTGGGAAAACAAGAACAGCAAAGCCTTTGCATTGATCGCAGCATCTGTCAATGAGGAAGTAAGTCGTCATATTTCCTGCTATTCCACTGCCTTTGAAGCTATACAAAAGCTGAAAGAACTCTATGATACACATTCTGCACTTGAAGTTGTTCAGCTCATGATTAAACTCTTCACTCTTGAACTGAAAAATAATGATCCTCTTGCTCTTGCATCTGAAATAAAGTCTATAATGCATGATATAAAATCCACTAAGGTTGAGCTGGATATCTCTCTTATTGCCTTTCTCAAAGCACTCTATCCTACCTACTCCAATTATCTTGAGTCTTTACAAGCAAATGGAAACCTTAAAGATATAACCTTTGACTCTCTTGTGAAAAAGTTTGCTGAAAGAGAGAAAGCCTTTGGAAAGAAAACAGTCCCTGAATCTTCTGAAGAGACTGTTTGCCTTGCTCACAAAGAAAAGCATCCTGCTCAAGATTCTGCAAGAGGAAGAGGTGGACGAAGAGGAAGAGGAAGATACTTCAGAGGCAGGGGGGGCAGACATTCTCAAACAGAAAAGGCAGATCTGCATTGCATTCGCTGCAAACGAAATGGATCACATGATGCTTCTACATGCAAGCTACCATGGGACAAAGTTGAGCAGAGAAGAAATCAGCAGAAAGGTAAAACTGATGACTCAGACAAAGGTAAAGCACCTGAATCTGCACACTATATTGAGGCACAATGTAATATTGGAGTAAATGAAGATTTGTTTAATGCTTCACTTGCTTCTTCGAAAAATGACTGGTTGCTTGATTCAGGAGCAACCTGTCATATGACTCATAGGAGAGATTTCTTTGAAGATTTCACTAACAATGTTGATGGAGCAGTATACTTTGCAGATCAGTCAAAAATCAAGCCATCAGGGCTTGGCACAATCAGGCTTAAACTGCCTGGTCTTCCAGACTTTCTTCTGGATCATGTTCTATATCTCCCACAGCTGAAGAGAAACTTGCTGTCCCTGGTCCACATCCGCCAGCAAGGTCACTCCATTCACATGTTTGATGGCAAGCTTGAGGTAAGAAAGGCATCTGACCACTCACTTGTCATGAGGGGTATAGAAGAAGAAAGACTCCTTAAACTGCAAGGAACCTCTGCTCATGCACAACATTTCTCATATATTTCTCATCATGAAGAATGTACACTTCCATCAAGTTTATTATGGCATGCTAGATTTGGACATTTAAACTATGATAGTCTCCGCTTGTTGAAGAAAAATGGTGTTGCTGGTTTGCCTACAATTCCTAGAAAACATAAACAATGTGATGCTTGCATTCTAGGAAAGCACAGCAAACAGTCTTTTCATGATTCACATTCAAGAGCACATAGGAAGCTTGAACTTATTCATTCAGATTTATGTGGTCCAATGCCTGTTTCTTCTGCAAATGGAAATAAATATATCATGACATTTATTGATGATTACACCAGAATGTGTTGGGTTTACTTATTGAAGAACAAATCTGATGCTTTTCAAACATTCAAGAATTTTCATAAATGGATTGAAAATGATGCACAATCTCATATTGGATCTATTCGCACTGATAATGGAAAAGAATATACATCAAATGAATTTGAACACTATCTTCGCCAACATGGGATTAAACATCAAACAACTGTGCCTTATAATCCTCAACAGAATGGTGTAGCTGAAAGAATGAACAGAACAATTTTGAATATGGTACGATCCATGCTTTTCTTCAAAAATGTAAAGACAATGTTTTGGGCTGATGCTGTTCTATGTGCTGCATATATAAAGAATAGATGTCCATCTAGTGCTATAAGAAACAAGACTCCTTATGAATTGTGGTATGGACATGTTCCTTCGGTAAAACATCTCAGGATATTTGGTTCCACCTGTTATGCTTTAATACCAAAGGTACATAGAAACAAACTTGGTGCTAGAAGTCGTAAGTGTATCTTCCTGGGGTATTCAAACACATCTAAAGCATACCGCCTTTATGATGAAGTAAATAAAAAGTTTGTTTTATCTAGAGATGTCATTTTTCTTGAATCATCCAAATCTGACAGTGTTGTTGAGCGGCAACTTGATCGCTTGGATAGATTCACAAAACCAAAATCATTCCAAGAGTTTGATAATCAGATTCCACATCTTGAAGGGGGGATTCCTATACTAGATCAACATGTGGAATCTTCTTCTGAAGAACAATCTCCCCTGCATGACACTCCAACAACGGATGATGCTTTAAGTGATGTAATTGATAGAATTGGGAGACTCAATCTTGATTCAGACCCAACTCAATCAACAGAACAGCCTGGACCATCTCAGAAAGGTCCCCCAAAGTGGCTGACAAAGACACTTGAAAGTGTTCATCCTGATGAAATTGGAAAAACAGGAACCCGAAATTCAAATCGACAAGATGGAGGTGATGTAGATAACTCTAATTCACCTGTTGATATGGATGTTACTTATGATTGTGAATTGAACTTGTCTACAGATTTTGAACCAACTTCCTTCAAAGAAGCTGCTTCTTATGATGAATGGAAAGAAGCGATGCAGAAGGAGTATGATGCCCTCATAAAGAATGGCACTTGGAAGCTGGTTGATCCTCCATTTGGAACCAAACCAATTGGCTGCAAGTGGGTCTACAAGAACAAGTAAAAAGCTGATGGCTCACTTGACAAGCACAAAGCTAGGCTTGTGGCAAAAGGTTTTGCACAGAAAGAAGGGGTCGATTACGAGGAAACTTTTGCTCCCACAGCAAAATGGGCCACCATCCGGACACTCTTTGCACTAGCTGCTCAGAACGGTTGGAAAGTCCATCAAATGGATGTAAAAACTGCATTCTTGAATGGAGATCTAAAAGAGAATGTTTTTATGTCCCAGCCTGAAGGATTTGCTGTGAAAGGACATGAACACAAAGTATGCAAACTTGTGAAGTCCTTGTATGGCCTCAAACAAGCACCACGAGCCTAGTATGAAAAACTAACTGAGCATCTTCTGAAACTCAACTTCAAACATTTTGATCTTGATGATGCAACTTTATTTGTCAAGAAAGTTGGCAAAACAGTTGTATATCTTGTGGTATATGTAGATGATCTTTTAATGACAGGGAACAATGAAAGCTATATTGCATCCATAAAGAAAGAATTAGGAAAATTTTTTGAAATGACTGATTTGGGCTATGTTCATTACTATCTTGGCATTGAAGTAACCCAACATCCAAAGTCCATATTTCTTTCTCAAAAGAAATACATTGGAGATTTGTTATACAGATTTGGCATGACAGAGTGCAATCCCCTTTCTACTCCAATGGAACAAAACTTGAAGCTCACATCTACTGAAGGAAAGGAATTTGAGGATGCAACAAGGTATAGACAGCTTGTAGGAAGTCTCATCTACCTCACTACTACCAGACCAGACATTTCATTTGCTGTTGGAATCCTCTCCAGGTTTATGCAAAAGCCTTGTGAGGGACATTGGTCTGCTGCAAAAAGAGTTCTAAGGTACTTGAAGGGAACTCAAGACCTTGGAATCAAGTATACACAGGTGGACGACTTCAACTTGATTGGATACTCTGATTCAGACTTCGATGGAGACAAAGAAACTGGGGTATCTACTTCAGGATATGCTATGAGTCTTGGATCAGGAGCTGTCTCCTGGAGATCACGCAAACAATCAGTACCAGCAGATTCCACAACAGAAGCAGAATACGTGGCAGCAGCTGAAGCAACGAAAGAAATTGTGTGGCTCAGGAAAATTCTTGAAGATTTGCAAGTAAAACAAATACAATCTACTCCACTCATGATTGATAACACATCTGCAATAAAGTTGGCCAAAAATCCAAAGTTCCATGATCGTACTAAGCACATCAATACTAAATATCATCTGATCCGACATCATGTTGAGGCCAAAACAATCCATCTCCGTCATTGTTCCACAAACGAACAAATTGCAGACATCTTCACCAAAGCGCTTGGAAGAGAAAAGCTTGAAAGATTCAGAACGATGCTTGGACTCACCAACATCCCTTCAGATTAAGGGGGGGAATGTTGACACCTAATCCGAAACGGATGAGGTGAAGCCGGACAGTCATCTAGAAGATGAACTGATCCGTTTCTTGTGTATATAAATAATAGTTATCTAATGTGAAATATTCAGTTGTCTAGCGTTCATCAATAGCTGGAGTTACCCTGGTCTGACAATATCTAATTTGCATTAGGGAGAGTTTCTTTCACTGCGACGAAACATCGTTCGTGCCGCACAGCGCCTATGGTCCTCAGGGATCACCCTTGTGGCCGTGACAGTCTAGGTCAATTTTAACAATAATCAATAACTATCCAAATGGGTGGAGGTTCATGTTAACGCACCTGAGTTATTCATGGGTATGTAGTGAGAGAGCCCAACAAGAATAATCATCCAAATGCTAAAAGGTAGTCCACTTTAGTATGCGAATCATATTTGAAAATATGTTTAAGAAATATTTTAATTTCAAAAAAATTAATTTTTAGAAGCACGGTCAAAACATTTTGAATTTTATATGGTTTTAATGTAGCTTTTTGACTTTTATGTGTTTTATTCCTTTAAAAAGTGAATTATCTAACGTAGCGTTTGATTCCAAACAATAATTTAACACAACGTTTCCATTTGAAATAGCTATTTATTTATTTTTTACTATTTCATGATAAGTGGAGAGAAAGAGTCAGCGAGAAAATTTGTAATTTAATTAGTTAATTAATTTTTATTTTTAAGTTGAAAGTTAATAAAAAATTTATAAATTTATAAATTTAAATTATATATTTTTATATAATTTAAATAATCTCTAATTAAAACATATAATATAATTTTAAAAACATACAAAATAGATTACTAAATTAAAACCATGCTTAATAGCTAGCGTAAACTTTGAAAGGTATGAAACTATATATATATTCCTACTTGCAAATGAAAATAACGGCAGCAACATTACTTTGGTTTATTGAAGTTGGAATTGGTGGCAGACTATCGAATTAAGTAGATGGTTTCTTTAACTTTATTCATGTCCCCCTCGCAAGGTTAGCCAATGGTCGTCCGTCCGCGCTATTGAATCAGCAATCTCACAACAAATTTTTGAAAGACTGAACCGTGGGTTAGTCATAAACCCATCATAAACCCACGTGTCATCCTTGCTTTGCCGTATTCCTTATAGCCGGCCGGCTTAGGCCTCTCCAATGAATCCTTCTACTCTATATATATATATATATACATACAGTTCACATACAGTTCTTTGTGTGTAAAAGTATATACGAAGCATAGGAGGAATAGGATACATAGAATATAAAAGTATATACGAAGCATAGGAGGAATAGAATATAGAATACAGCTCTTCATCTGTGTGTATAAATATATAGAAGCTGCTGCGACGGGGAATCGAACGTCGTCGTCCGATAAAGATCATGAAAGCCGACGGATCTGTGATGAAGCTACGGAGTCCTCTCTCCGTGAAGCAAATACTCATCGATTATCCAAATCATGAGATATTTGAGGCACCCGCTGGTCCTCCACTTGGGATGGGCAGTTTCCCTCGACCTCTTCCAGAAAGGGCAGGGCTTGTAGCGGCTCATGTCTATTATCTCCTCCCTCTCTTACTCCCAGAGGATGAACTCTTCGATTACCACAACAATATGAATAGAGGGTACTTTGCAAGATATTCTTCTTATCATAGCATTCGGAGTGGTAGTTCCAGTTTGCGGCCAAAGTGTTGTGCAGACAGCGGCAGAGATTCAATAAAGCAAGGAGGAGGAGAAGATGATGTGGTTAATAAGATTAAAGGCGGCGTCAGGATTGTTTCTTCTTCCAAATCCACCGACGGATCGACAGTGCGTGTGAAGGTTCGAGTTAGAAAAGAAGAGCTCGCTTCTCTTCTTTCAGCCAATAATGTGAACATGATCATGGAAAATTTATTGGTACGTCCTGTGAGTAGGCAATCGGCCTTGTCGCGATGGAAGCCCAGTCTGGATACCATCGCCGAACCCCAAAGTCCGCTTGGAGGTTTATAAACATCTTCAGAGGAGCCGGAGCGCTGAGATAGTGTGCAGAATAACTTGTATATACATACTGAGCATACTGTTGCTGCAATGGTTACAGGATTTGCTTGTATTTAGCTGTCAGATGAATATTGTGCATATGAATTTCGATGCTGTTAATAGTATTTGCATAGGGCACACATCTAAAAGACAAACAGTGTCGGTTGTGACAGATAATTGGAAACAGTGGCTCTTTAAAACAAGTCAAAGTTACGTCTGCTGTAGAAGTATTTTATCAAGGAATGAAATTTCTGTTTGGTAATTTGTTTGGGAGTATTTTACACGTTTCTTTTTGTTAAACTTAATGTTATTTTCCTTTTTCGGTTTGCCATAGTGTATGAGCATTAAATTTATATATTTTGAGTGTTTTGATTTGTTAAGTTGAATATAAAACATTTATTAAAAAGTAATTTTAAATTATTCAAAATATAATTTAATTAAAAATAAATTGAATGATTTAAATTACTATTGTTGTTGCCGACGGAAGCCCTGGTTCGATCAAGTTGGAAATCATATCCCGAAAATCCGTGATGAAACCAAAGCATGTTGGTCTACATTCCCACGTCCCCAAAAGAGTTTTCACGCAAAGGGGACAATGGGGGAGTTTTCTAGCTCATTGTAACTGCTCTCCACATTGTTCTCCAGGGTGGAAATTTTGTCACAAACATCTCTTAAGTGTTAGGTATTGAAGCAATCAAATTATTTGGGGTTAGGTACTGAAGCAACCAAATTATTGGGATTGATGTCTTTGCACGCTTTTGCACGCTTATGCAATGAATTACACGGGTTGAAGGGAATATTATGTGATCTATGAAGAAATTCAAGAAAGAATTACATGATTTCTTGTAAATGTTAAAACATTTTAAATAAATAAAATGAAATAGGGTCTCATAATGGCATATTGAGATTCAATGACTATTTAAACTAAGCAAAATTTAATATAAACCTAAGAGAATGTCTTAAACAACTAAGTGAAGCCATATGTTCTCAAGTCCTCATTGTGTTCTCCATTTTGTTGTGTGTTTTTTCATGTATGTCTATCTCAACAAACTTTAGAAATGAGGAAAGACAAATATGTGAGTAAATAACACAAAAATGTAATCAAATATAGAACTAATAACATATATTGGCTACACATCCATTTAATATAAAAATTTAAATGAATATAATGAAATTTTGGTTGGATGGGGGTGGCAAGGTGGTGGGGTAAAGAGTTGTTCATATTAATCTAATGGAAGGACAATATAAATAAACTAATGTCACCATATGAATGGTTCAAAATGTGATCCATAATTCTTTGATTCTTCCAATAAGCTATGACTTCTCTACTACACCTTCCAGGCTCAAGCATCTCTTTCTTCGCTCTCCGATGCTTTGGGCAATTAGTGTCTTAATAATGACCTTTTTCCTATATTTTTTAGTGTTAAAAACCATCTTCTTTCATTTGTGCACATGTCCATCATATCTTTTTTTCCAACGAAAAAGGTGTAATTTTATTATTTAAAACAAAATCACATGTTACATTTTACTGTGAACCAAGCATCATCAAGTCAAAGGACCGATGATAAGCAGAGATATGCAAAAAAAACAAACTAGAATACAATAAGGAGAAAAACTAGTTTTTCTCCCCTTTTTTTTCCACCCTACGTAATTCTCCTTGAGATGGCGAATCAGAGACAAGTGCAAGTTGAAAACTAGGTTCAGGCCTTGCATTGTCCTTGTCTGAGTCCGAGTTGTCTATTGAGTGGGTACGTTTATATCCACTAGTATCCATATCTTCCAGGTTGTTCGCTGTTTTTTCCTGTTTGTCTTGCATTCCATTGAGGTCCTGGGGGACTTCCCCATGATTTTCGGGTTCCTTTGTTGTCTGATTGTTCCCATTTTGTATAGTTTCCTCCACATCTTCCTCTTCCTCGTCATCCTCTCCGGGTGGAGGGAAGTTCCATCCTTTGGGTTGTTTCGCATTTCTCTTCTTTCTGTCAGCGTCTTTCTTGCCTTCTGGGCACATATTTTGTAGATGCCCTATTTGTTTACAAATTCGACATCTGAAGGGTGTGTTCTCATAGTGTAGTGTCTAAGTCCAGTGCATCTGCTTATGGATCAGTTGTATGCGCTCCAGTAATCCTTTGCTAAGATCTACTTCAACACATATTCGGACATGTGTGAATATCTTTTCTTCCAGTCTTTGGGTTGTTGAAACATAATTTCAACTGCAAATCCATTAAACGGCAACCGTAAAACCATTTCAGGAAAACCGCCAGGTTTATCGCACCGCTTTTCATGAGCAAGTGGTATTCTCTCAAACGCCTCCGATACTGTATACCTTTCGATGCGTGTCCACAATACTTTTTCCAAAACCACTTTTCATCGGGACGTAACGTTCGTTTGGTTTGGGCGAGCGATAATCGTTTGATTGAAGTGAAGACTATCCACCGTCCGATTAAGCCAAAGTTGATGTACAGGCCTGCAACAAGGATTTGCGTGAAGTTTTGGGTTTGACCGCCGTTTATCTCAGTAAAGTAATTAATGAAAATTTATTGTGGTTGCAGATTGTAGGGAAAGTATTTTAATTATATTGTTTTTAATTTTATTCACAGGCGTAGTTTTGTTTTTACTGTACAAGTAAAAACATATGTTATGTTATGCTTTTTTTGTTGTTCACGACATATGAAAAAAATATACACACAGCAGTGTGATGGTAAGTTGTTCGTTGAGCAAACGAACATATGGAATACGCAGTAGCATGAAGGGTTTTCTTTTAATGAATATACGAAATGGGAATGCGCAGCAGTGCTAGTGTGAATTTTGTTTTATTGATTGAAATGTAATGTGAAGAACGCAGCAAGAAATATGTAAGAATTTTTTTTGCAGTGAATGTAAGAAATTTTTACACACAGTAGTGTGAAAATTTTCAAGAGAGGGACAGAGTAATTTTTTTTTTATGTGGAACTGGAAGTTCTTGGTGAATCCCTCTGTGTGAGGAAGAAGTTTGTATCAGGCATTTTATTAAAGAATACAAGTTTTGTTTGTATGTGGAAACTCTGTCTGCTTAGAAATTTTTTTTATGCTTCCCTGTGTTAAGATCCTGAGAAACAAAGCATCATTCTCTGTTCAGTCTTTTGTTTGAAATTACCAGAAATTTCCAACATGGTATCAGAGCTTGTCCAGGCTCTTTGAAGGTGTCAAAGAAGTTGAAGGAAGGATTTTTTGGTGCAACAGCTTCTCCAGCAGAGTGAAGACACAGTCAAGAAAGGATCCAGGTATTTCTCAAAGTTTTTTTTGTGTTGCTGCTAAAGAAACAGTCAGTTATTCTAAATACACAGTCAAATAATTGAAGCACAGTTAAGAGTGCAAGAATGGCTGGAACCAGCACTAGCTTGGGTATTTTTAATACTCAGCTCCCACAGTTTAATGGGAAAAACTATGACTATTGGGCAATAACCATGAGAGCCCTGTTTGCTTCTCAAGATTTATGGGAACTTGTTGAATATGGGTTTGAAGAACGAGGAGATGAAGATGAGTTTAATAGATTAACTCAGGCAAAGAAAGATTTGTTGAAGAGCAATAAGAAGAAGGATCCAAAGGCCCTCGTATTCTTATATCAAGCAGTGCATGAGAGTGTGTTTCCAAGGATAGCGGCAGCCAAGACATCCAAAGAAGCATGGAAAACTCTCAAGAAAGCCTATCATGGTATGGAGAAAGTGAAGACAACAAAACTACAGTTACTGAGGAGAGATTTTGAGAACCTGTGCATGAAGGAGTTAGATAATATTGACTCATTATTCACACATGTGATTGGTCTGGTCACACAAATAAGGTCTCATGGAGAAACCCTTAAAGAAAGGAGGATTGTGGAGAAACTATTGAGGGTCCTACCCTCAAAGTTCGATGTGATTGTCACCACCATAGAAGAGACAAAGGATCTCACAAACTTTTCAATTGATGAACTACATGCATCACTGATAACACATGAGCAGAGGTTGAGTAGAAATGAAAACTCATCTCTAGAGCAAGCCTTCAATACCCAGATGTCCTTTGGAAGAGGAAGAGGTCAAGGCAGAGGAAACAAGAGAGGAAGAGGCAGAAGCCAAAATAGAGGTGGAAGGAACACTCCAGCAAATGCTCAAGGAAGAGGCAGCAATCCAAATCAGAACCAAGGCCAAGGCAGCAGTCAACAAAGTGGACAAAATCATGCTCAAGGACAAAGGTATGAAAAATCCAATGTCCAATGTTATTATTGTAAAAAATATGGGCATTATGCAAATGAATGTAGGAAGAAGCAACATGATATGAATAATAGATCTAGTGCAAATATCACTAGAGAAAATATCAGCCAAGATAATGTGCTTTTATCTTGTAACATGACTGAAATAAACAGTGATGATATATGGTTTCTAGACTCCGGTTACAGTAACCATATGACAGGAAACATAGCCTTGTTTTCCAATTTAAATCAGAGTGTGAAGTCATAAGTCACACTTGGGACTGATAGTAAAATTTCTGTTATGGGAAAAGGAGAAGTAAAAATATTTACAAAGAAAGGTGAAAAGAAAACCATAACAGATGTCTATTATGTTCCTGGAATGAAGTGTAACCTCTTAAGTATTGGACAGCTTGTTCAAAAGGGGTACAATGTTTTCTTTGTGAATGATGTATGCACCATCATGGATAGAGCACCCAGCAAACGATGTATTGTTGAAGTGAAGATGACGAGGAACCGGATGTTCCCTCCCAGAATAAGGGCATATTTGAAAAACAAAGAAGTAATTGCAGCAGTTATCCAAGAGGCTTTCCAAAGCGTACCAAAGGATGAAAATTGGTTGTGGCACTTTAGATTTGGACATCTCAACTTTGGAGGTCTTAATTTGTTGAGTAGAAAATGAATGGTAAGAGGATTACCATTGATAAAGAAACCGGACAGCCTTTGTGAAGGTTGTATCTTGGGGAAACAACACAGAGAACGTTTTCCATCAGGGAAAAGCATAAGGGCAAAGGAACCCTTAGAGATTGTCCACTCAGACTTATGTGGACCGATGCAAACTCCATCACTAGCAGGCAGCCAATATTTTCTAACATTCATTGATGATTTCACCAGAAAGACTTGGGTTTATTTCCTGAAGAACAAAAGTGAAGTGTTTGAAAATTTTCAAAATTTCAAAGCACTTGTAGAAAACCAAAGCAGACTGCATATCAAAGTTTTAAGAACTGATAGAGGAGGTGAGTATATTTCCAAAGAATTTCTGCGTTTTTGTAGAGAAAATGGAATTCATAAGCAGTTTACAGCTTGGTACACCCCGCAACAAAATGGAGTTGCTGAAAGGAAGAATAGGACAATCATGGACATGGCGAGGAGTATGGTAAAGGCAAAGCATTTTCCAAATGATTATTGGGCTGAAGCTATACATTGTGCAGCGTATATTTTGAATAGATGCCCTACAAAAGCAGTCATGAACAGAGTGCCGGAAGAAGCATGGAGTGGGAGAAAGCAAGGAGTCACCCACATGAAATTTTTTGGATGTGTGGCTTATGCACACATTCTAGATCAGCTAAGGAAGAAGTTTGACAGCAAAGGGGAGAAATATATTTTCATTGGATACAGTGAGGAATCCAAAGCTTACAGGTTGTATATCCCATCTACCAAGAAGTTTTTTGTGAGCAGAGATGTTCAATACATTGAGGAGGAAGCTTGGGATAGAAGCATAGAGAAAATAGTGAATGTTAAAAACTGTTTGTCTCATGATAAAGATGATGAGGAGATGGCTGAAATACATCCCCAAATATCAGCGCCAACACAAGGATAGCAAGAGACACCCTTGAGGAGAAATGAAAGTGCTTCTCCAAGCACACCACAAGGAGGAAATTCAAGTGCTTCTTCAAGCACTTGCACACCAAATGAAAGAGGTAAGAAGTTCAGAAATTTAAGTGACATTTATGATGAAGGTATGAATTCTTTGTTTGCTTTATATTGTCATGTTGATGACCCTATTCATTTCGAAGATGCAATTAAGGATAAGAAATGGATAGAAGCTATGGATGAGGAGATCAATGCCATAGAAAGAAACAAGACATGGGATTTGGTTGAACTACCAAAAGGAAAAGAAGTCATTGGAGTCAAATGGGTCTACAAGACCAAGAGTAATGTTGAAGGCAAAATAGAAAGACATAAGGCAAGACTTGTTGTCAAAGGATATAAGCAGCGGTATGGGAGAGACTATGAGGAAACTTTTGCACCAGTTGCAAGAATGGAAACCGTGAGAGCAGTGCTGTCCATAGCAATACAAAACAAGGGGAAAGTTTACCAAATGGACGTGAAGTCAGCATTCCTAAATGGAGTGTTAAAGGAAGAGGTCTACATTGAACAACCTCTAGGCTATGAAAAGAAAGGCCAAGAACACAAAGTGTGCAGATTGAAGAAAGCTCTTTATGGGCTGAAGCAAGCACCAAGAGCATGGTACAGTAGGATAGATTTCTATCTACTGGAAAATGGATTTGAAAAGTGTGAGGGAGAACCCACCCTCTACATCAAAGAGGAGGATGGTAAATTACTAATTGTTGTGTTGTATGTTGATGATGTTATTTTCACAGGTAATGATGATTGCCTTATTGAAAATTTCAAAACAGTCATGAAAGAAGAATTTGAGATGACTGACATGGGTTTGTTGAGATACTTCTTAGGAATAGAAGTAGATCAAAATGAAAATGGGATTTTTATCTCACAAGCAAAATATGTTAATGAAGTGTTGGAGAGATTCAATATGTAGGACAGCAAGGCAGCAATCACTCCCACAGTGATGGGATTAAAACTCAGCGAAGAGCATAGCAGCAAGGATTTTGATCCTAGCTTGTATAAGAGCATAGTTGGCAGCCTAATGTATTTGACTGCAACTAGGCCGGATATAATGTATGCTGTTAGTTTAATTTCTAGATTCATGGATAGGCCAAAAGAAGCACATTGGCAGGCAGCAAAAAGAATTCTGAGGTATGTTAAAGGTACTAAAAGGTTTGACATTTTATATACTGTCTCAGAATGTTCAGATTTAATTGGATACACTGACAGCAATTGGGTTGGAAGTATAGATGATTGGAAAATCACATCCGGTTATGTTTTTCACATGGGTTCAGGAGCCATTTCATGGGCTTCTAAAAAACAACCTATTGTAGCATTATCTACAGCAGAGGCTGAATATGTGGCAGCTACTGCAACAGCATGTCAAGCAGTTTGGATGAGAAGAATGTTAAGGAGCTTAGGCCAATAGCAGGCAAAAGGAACGATGATTTTTTGTGACAATAGCTCAGCTATTGCATTATCCAAGAATTCGGTGTTTCATAAGAGAACGAAACACATTGACACAAGGTTTCATTACATCAGGGAATTGGTAAGCAATGGAGAAATTGTTTTAAAACATTGCAGAACTCAAGAGCAGGTTGCAGACATTCTAACCAAGCCATTGGAACAGAAAAGTTTTGAATTTTTGAGGAAATGTCTGGGTATGACTGATAACCCAACAGTTTAAATTAAAGGGGAGTGTTGAAATATAATTTCAACTGCAGCTCCATTAAATGGGGACAGTAAAACCATTTCAGGAAAACCGTCAGGCTTATTGCACCGCTTTTCATGAGCAAGTGGTATTCTCTCAAATGCCTCCGATACTGTACACCTTTCGACGCGTGTCCACAGTACTTTTTCCAAAACCACTTTTCATCGGGACGTAACGTTTGTTTGGTTTGGGCGAGCGATAACCATTTGATTGAAGTGAAGACTGTCCACTGTCTGATTAAGCCAAAGTTGACGTACAGGCCTGCAACAAGGATTTGCGTGAAGTTTTGGGTTTGACCACCGTTTATCTCAGTAAATTAATTAATGAAAATTTATTGTGGTCGCAGATTGTAGGTAAAGTATTTTAATTATATTGTTTTTAATTTTATTCACAGGTGTAGTTTTCTTTTTACTGTACAAGTAAAAACATATGTTATGTTATGTTTTTTTTTGTTGTTCACGACATATGAAAAAAATATACACACAACAGTGTGATGGTAAGTTGTTTGTTGAGCAAACGAGCATATGGAATACGCAGTAGCATGAAGGGATTTTTTTTAATGAATATATGAAATGGGAATGCACAGCAGCACTAGTGTGAATTTTGTTTTATTGATTGAAATGTAATGTGAAGAACGCAGCAGGACATATGTAAGAAGTTTTTACACACAGTAGTGTAAAAATTTTCAAGAGAGGGACAGAGTAAATTTTTTTTTGTGTGGAACTGGAAGTTCTTAGTGAATCCCTCTATGTGAGGAAGAAGTTTGCATTAGGCATTTTATTAATGAATACAAGTTTTGTTTGTATGTGGAAAACTCTGTCTGCTAAGAATTTGTTTTTATGCTTCCCTGTGTTAAGATCTTGAGAAACAGAACATCATTCTTTGTTCAGTCTTTTGTTTGAAACTACCAAAAATTTCCAACATGGGTATCCTTCTTGATATATTTTCTAATAATATTCTCGGGACATGTCCATCATTTCGCCTTATTATATACATATTTCGATGAAATATAATAATTTCAATTAAAAAAAATTGTTTTATACTTCTTTGATATAAAAATAAGATTTCTAAATATGCATTTCTCTTCAAAATGCTTGGTTCTTGTAATGATAATATTTGGTCTTTATTATAGATCCACAGTCATTTCATATTCTATTACGATCTAAACTTTCAATAAAACAAACCAATATAAATAACTATACATATAACTCTTTCACATATCATTGACAACATTCCCTAAAATAATCTCAAAACTATTTCATATTACTACGATTAAACATTTACTCCAATACACTAACTTACCACATTTTATTTTAAATTATAAAAACATTACCATTAAACAAATTTAAATCCTTTCGAACACTTTTAAAAATCCCCAAATCACAAATGAAATAAAATAGAATAACTATAATATATTAATAAAATAAAATCACCATAATATATCAAACATGATATAATATATGTATCATGTATAAATATTTTGGAGATGATGCTTCTCGTCCTATGTTATGACCACTATTGTTGGTTGATTGGTATGTGTGTTTCACCTGCGAATTTAATATATCATTATGTGTTGGGGGAGGTTTCTTAGAAGTAAAATGGTATCGCCCCATGCCAACGATACCCGTGGTAGATATCCAAATTTTGATCGAAGAGACTCCTTTGATCAAATTAGTTTTGTAGTTTTGCGTTCTCTCCAACTCTGTTATTGAAGGGATCCATGAGGTAACGTAAGATTCTCGTACGACCAACCTATCCTTGCACGACATGGTGGCAATATTGGAGGGCAATTCCTATTTCATGGCTTATTGAATAGTTAATGCAGCCTGACATGCAGGTCATTTAACTTTCGTTCTTTCAGTGAAAGCATGTCCATCGAGATAGTAGTCTTGACTGAAAGGGCGAAAGTTAAATGGCCTGCATGTCAGGCCGCATTAACTATTCAATAGGCCATGAAATAGAAATTGCCATATTGGAGCGGTATATCTATCGCGACGGATAAGGAATTACCAGATTTAAGTTATCGAGATAAAAGTTTTTAGCAAATCTTGAGGTAAAACTTAAAAGTGAAATGATCTTCAGTCTATGGTGATCTTGCACTTTAGAGGACTTGGAGGTCAGAGGTGCAAGGTACTCTTCAAAATAGGAGTAGAGGTTCAACATGCCGGGAACAACAACAATCATGGAAATTAAAAGAAACCACACTTTTGTATTTATATTGAGCGATATATATATTATACGATTCATAACTCCAAACAAAGAGAAGTGTAGATAGTAAATGCAAGTAAGTGGAACAAGTAGAAGGAAGAGATGTAGGTGAACCCACAAAAGATATGCAAGTATTGTTAATACATCCAAGTAAATTAGATCCAATCAAGGTATTTGAACTTCACTACCAATGCTAAGTTCTAATTTCAATAAATAGATGATATATGCACGGCTGAATGTCATGATAATATAAATATATTATATAAAAATGATAATAATTTTTCTTGTATTCTTATAATACGAGAATTTTTTTTTTTTTTAATTATCATGGCATAAAAAAATTTATTAATAAAAGGAAAAATCATAAAAATAATAAAAATATAAAATATTATAAAATTTTTCAAAATTCTTTAATTAAAAAAATCTAAATAATTTTCATTTTAATTTTAATAAATATTTTTTTTTTATTTGCATAAGAAATAATTGTATGCTTAATTATAAATGGTTATGACTATTATGGCCTTGGAATCGTTGGAGATCAATAAAAGATAAACTAAAATTTAGAAAAATAATTTTTTTAGTTTTCATCAAAGCATTTGGATAAGAAATGAAATTAAAAGGTTAGTGTGTGGAAATGAAATTAAAAGGTTAGTGTGACCACAATGAAAGAACCATGGAAAAACACAAGTGATTTTATTGTATTAATGGAGGCTATAATGAAATGTGTGTGCCTAGACAAGGAGAACATGCATTGAATCTATTTAGGAGATCCTTATGCTCTATGCATGTAGATGAAGATTTTATATGAGGGTGGCATTGAAAATGTTTTCAAAGGTTTAGTAATATTTACATTTCAAATAACAATGAAGTATGAAATTTTAAGACAAGGATTACACAATGAAATTGAAGATGCATAGTTTAAAGATGTATATGAAGATTCCAAGTATATGAATCAATGTAGATGGAAAAAAAGGTATATGTTCATTATCTTTTGTTGATATTTTGTAGCCTACATGTAAAACATATTCTTCATTTTTCTATTTAAGTTTATTTTAACTTGAAAGTTGTGTGTTTTGTTTCCTCTCATTGTTCATTAATGAAGATTTATTAACAAATGTTGTGCCATAAATATTTTTTTGTAAGTGCATAGAGTATAGGATTGACTTAAATATATCCCATACCCATAATTTTTTCTTAGATAATTGACAATTACCAAGGTTGGATACTTAGGTTGGATACTTAGGGCCTCAAAATGACTCCGGAAGCTCGAGACCCGAAAAACTGCCAAAAATAGTAGATTGTGCTACAAATAAGGAAACTCAAAAACGAAAAGAAACAATGGTGGGGGTCCAAGTGGAATAGGTTGGTGGCCACCAATCACCTGGGAAAAAACTGGACCAGTGGAGTATGTGGAAGAAATCAATTGAGTGGAATTAGTTGATGGGTCAACATGAATGGGGCAGCCTCAATGACATCCCTTAGGAGAGGAAAATTATGATGGCCTAGGGACACAACCAAATTCGATGGGGATATTAGGTGCAAGGGATGTTCTTTATCAAAGAAGGATATCATCTTCTCGCCAATCATGTTGACCTTCCAAAAGAGACCTTCTCGCAGAAAGTTTCGGTTGCATCACAAAGGCTTTGTTGGACCTTGGAGGTGCTCAATTTGTCAAGAACAGGAGGAAACCATGGAGCACCTGTTCAACACATCCCCTAGATGGAATCCCTATGTAATAAGGTCCAAACTTTGTTTGAACACCTAGGCAGTTCTTGAAACAACCTAAGGGAAACCATGGAGGTGTGGAGACACAACCACTTCGTAAACCCCATTGTCAACAGAGCTTGGCTTTTGATTCCTAACGTCCTCCAATGGAATGTGTGGAAGGATAGGAACAAGATCATGTTCAAAGACAACAAGAGCCCTGAAAATGAGATATGGGACAAAAATCTTTGAAATATTAAAGAAACAGTACTTTCAGAGACTTTGTGAGAAGAAGACTGGAAAGAAGAGGGGTTAGAGGCCCGAATCCTTTGAAATTTGGAGATTACTTAGTATTTGGTGATCCTAGACCTGGTTAGATAGGTGGAATTTCAGAGGCACTTGCAAAGGTTATTCACACTTCCCACTCATGGGTTCGTCAAGCTTAATTTTGATGGAGCATCCAAAGGTAACCTAGGCTTGACGGGCTACGAGGGAATCTTTTGTGACAATTAAGATTGCCCCCTTGGATTTCTTGTAAGCTACTACGACAACACTACCAATAATGTTGTTGAAATTTTTGCCCTTGCTCGTGGCCTGGCCATTGCGCTGGAAAGAGGATATTGCAAAGTCTAGTTGGATGGGGATTATTTGCCAGTGGTCTCATATTTCAAAAAACTTCTGAATGGATCCCTAGTGCAGAAGGTCATTACGAGTTTGAGATTGGATCTCCTAGTTCAGACCATTGAGATCCTGGTGCTCTTAATCTCATATGTCATCACCTCTCATTCATTGCGATCAGGAAACAAAGCAGCATATATGCTCGTGAATTAGGGAAGTCAAATCCTGAACCTCTCAATCTCCTAGGTTTGGCCTCCCACTGATACTACAGACTAGACGAACAATATGGAACATATTATTGAGGTTGATCTAGTGACCTTGATGGGGTTGGAGGAGCATGGGGTACGATGCCTAGCTTCAGGCGAGTGGAATCAATGATATAACACATGCCCGTAGGCAAAGAGGAGGCCACACCAAGTGGCATCTTCAGATCCGAACAATCAAGAAGGGAAAAGGGTTCTTTATAACTCATCTTTCCATAGCTTTTGTGGCATTTCAGTCCTTAGTATGGGCGGTTGGGAGATCAGGTACACAAACGTTGAGTATGCACAATCTCTTCACCTATGTGTGCCTGCAACTCTGAGAGGATTTCCTATAAAGGATGTTGGTTGTTCAGCATGTGCTCAGTAGAAGGTTGGAGTACTAAGAGTAACAAATTTTGACCCTAGATGTAGCTTCCGCACCAATGGAGAGAATGTGGTAAGTGAAGGATTACCCTCCTATCAAAATTGATGTTGCTTTTATGCTTTTCATCAATATCTGCTTGCTCTAGATGGTTTCCCTTCTCGAGAGAGTGTTGCTATGAGCTTAATAAGCTCTGCTTTGGGCACATGGGGTGGCAAAATTAGGATATCCTCCTCTTCTTTTAGTTTACTTATGGATGTTTATGTTAATTTAAGTCATAGCAGGTGGGTTGGAAGTGGTCGTGGCCACTATGTGTGTTGGGTGTGTTGGGTGGCCATTATGTGTGTTGGTTAGAACAACAGGAAGAGTGGGTGTGTGGGGAGCTCCTTTCTCTCTATCCATTTGGTGCTGGGAAAATGTGGGAATTATGCACTGCCAGAAGGGGCAAGCCAAGCATGGTATTGGTCCTCGGGGCCAAAATGGGGGACACACTGACCATGCAGTGAGGAACGACAAAGTGGGAGGGCAAGTGGATGTGGAGGGTGAGGTTGCCCATGTTTGTGCTTAGTCCCTCGGATAGGTAGAGCAACTTCCCACACTGGCCTTCATTGTAGACCAACTCCATGATATTTTGGACAGTCTCGATGTCATTCGCTAGGAGAGGTATGATGATCGAAATGAAACCATTGCTTATATTAATGATGTTCAATTTAGTCAAGGGGAAATTTTGGAATGCCTTGCTTCTATTTGTCGGAGCCAGCGCCAAATCATTGAGCGACTTGATGAGCTCGAGGTGCAACTTGCTCACATAGACTTCCATATCCATGAAGATCGTGGCCATCCTGCAGCCCAAGGTGCTCTTCATGCACCAAATTCTCCGTGGTGAATGCTATGTTTTGGGCGATATGGCTTTTTGTTTGTGAAGTTCATGTAAAAAATGACAATATCTTCTTAACTTCAATTCTACTCTCTTGGCTAACAAATCGAGTCATAGTGAAACTTGGAGAACAAAAAACTTCTACACTATAAAATGTAACTTTTTAATGAATTAATGAAAATCCTTTGATCGACAAATTTTTTTTTTGAAGATCTTGATTGTCACCGTGCACCTTTGAAAAATAGAAATTAATTCACTATTTTGAGATGTCATTATGTTGACGAGAGTACTTATCTTGTTTAAATGAAACTTCAATAAATCTGAACCGTGACTAAAACTGTGAAGCCTTGCGATTACGATCAAAATACTCTCAACAAACATATTTTATGTTTATAATTAAAAAAATGCCAATAACGTGTTCAAACTAGTGATATGAGCATTGGTTGAGTCACGTATTACAATAACAAAATGCTGAATATGTTTGGTATTATTATCAAACTAGTGACATGAGCTTTGGTTGCGTCACGGATTACACTAAGAATCCGTATGTTTGGTATTATTATCCAATGATGAGAGAATCCGAGTCACAAGCTAGTTTATTGTAATGGGAAAGCGGACTCTACTAAAATATTCGTGGTCACATTCAGTACAAAGTTGATAGTGATGCGTGGCATTCCTTAGGTTCATGTTAACACACTTGAGATTGGTCATGGGTATGGATGGAGAGTGTCCAAGAAGAATAACCATTCAAATGGGCAGTCAACTATGGTATGCGAGTTTTTTTTTAACATAGATGTGACCTAATTAATTTAATAGATAATGTTGGGAATAATAGATAATGGTAGGAATAATGCTTAATTTGTTATGTAAATTGTTGATAAATTAGTCAGCAGATTTTGTGTTCTCTGTGTAAAATTAGGGTAGTAAATTTTATGTTTTTTTGTGTAAAATTAGGGCAGCAAATTATTAGAGTAGTTAGTGCTGGAGATTAGCTTTCACAAGATTGATAGTGTTAGTAGATAATCATATTAGTAATAATCTTACTATATAAAAATGTAGTTAATGGTTTAATTAAAATATAAGATTTACAGCAGCTTTAAGTTCACACAGAAGTTCACACAGTGACTGTGTTTTAATTGTTCATTGTTTTTTATATGTATTTTTTTTTGTAATTATATTGGTTTATAATCATTTCATATTCTACCTATAATGTTGTATCCTTAACTCTAGTATGCGAGTTTAATTTGAAATTAGATGTCTCTGAATTAATTTAAAAGACAATCTTGTATCGCTCCTAAGTGCAGCAGCTTTTGTTTTCCCAAAATAAAAACTTCATTTTTAGTCCCACAGTCAAAACGGGTAACAACTATGGCATTTGATATATGCTCCACACAAATATAACGCTCCCTATTGTTTACTTGCTCCTATTCAAGTCCGATGACCACCGGAAACTCGTTAGGGCAACTAATATCAGGTGCACGGATCCGCCTGTTCATTTTCTTGGCAGGTTTTTAAAAGCTGCCATGTTGGTGGCGACGGGCACCTCAGTTGACTGTAATCTTAGCCTGTTAAGGCCGTATTTCTCTTTAACGGCTTGTAGCGGAACAGTCAAATTAAAAAAGAATGCCGATTGCAGGTCCAATTGGACTCCAAAAGTAGAGGACTCCACATAAAATATAGCGGTCTCATGATATTGGCCACCTATTCGATAGGATTTAAGACGATGGTCCCCTGAAATTCCAAACCTAATTTGATGAGAAAGTTATGAATATCCGGATCTACCTTGGTGGCATAAGAATTTTCATGAAAAAGATATCACTACGATTTTTCTTTTAAAAATCGTTGGCAAATAATGACTTTTGAATTGACATGACCCATCCGGTATCCTTGGAATACTCTGCCTTTTCTAACTGCGACGAAACATGGTTACACCGTGTGGCCGTGACAGTCTGGTTCAATTTTAACTATAATAACTATCCAAATGGGTGGAGGTTCATGTTAACGCACGTGACTTACTCATGAGTATGGAGTGTGTTAAACTCACATGGACAGCGAAACAGATGGAAAGATAAATCAGTGAGTGCATATTTTTATTAAGATAAGATACACATTTATAGTACAATAGGTGACTCTTGGGATTCAGATCCCAAGGTCTCTTGGACTGCTTTGTCCATTCAACTTCCACGCTAACCCTTTAGGATTAGGTGTCCAACATTCCCCCCCTTAATCCGAAGGGTTATGTATGAGTCCAAGAAGAGAGCTGTAATACAAAATGTGCAAAAAATGCATGGCAGCACTAGGCTAAATGTGCTCTATGAAATGTTGGTAAAAAAGGGCGGTGGTTTAAGGATGACCACCAACACTGGAACGCTTAGTGCAGTTCCCGGAACTCTTCCAAAACTGGCAAGAAACTGAAGTTTTCTGCTAGAGGAAGTGTTCTCAATCTGTGATGGTTTAAGGATGACCAACAACTCTGGAATGCTTAATGCAATTCCTGGAACTCTTCCAAAACTGGCAAGAAGCTGCTGTCTTCTGCTAGAGGAAGTGTTCTCAATCTGTCATGGTTTAAGGATGACCAACAACTCTGGAACTCTTCCAAAACTGGCAAGAAGCTGGAGTCTTCTGCTAGAGGAAGTGTTCTCAATCTGTGTTCACGGGCATCTTTGTCTCTGGCTGCAACTCTGAAACTGGTGTGGCAGGTTGTGGCTCAGGCTCGCTTGATGTGACTTTGAAGCTTGTAGATGACCATCATTTTCCCCCCTGTCATGTACAAGGTGAGAAGATGGAGAAAACTCAACTGCAACACTGTTCAATACTCTAGAACAAGTTCTAACATGTGTTTGGAATATCTTCTTGGCTGTTGATGCCCATTGCCAAGAAGCGATCCATCCAAGATGAATCTTCGTTCTTGCAGGACGTTTGTTTTTGAAGCATCTGTGTGAAGAATGGTTGGTTTTATGACAGTGCTCACATGGATGAAGATCAAAACAGTGATCTTTCAGATGGCCAACTCGATCACAGTGTTGGCATTTCACGATCTGTTGTTTTTGTTGTTGCTGTGGAAGAGGGGTAGAATCTGGAACAGCTGGAGCTGATCTGTCATGAGGAGCAGGTGAACTGTCATAAATAAATCCAACACTTTGAAACTGAATGGGCTTTGAGTAGTCTAGAATATGAAAGGACAAGTCCTTGTCATATCCAAGACCAATTCTGTGCTTGTTGTGGACAAGCTGTTCCCAAGGTCTGATGATGGGCTTGGGAAGTGCAGACTGAACCTCTGCATCTGCATGTAACTTTGCTGCTTTATTGAATGAACTGTAACATTATTGACTTGCTGTTTATGGGAGTCTGCTTCATTGTTCTGAACAGAAACAGGTTCAGAATGATGACTCCACTGGTGTAATTCTTCCTGCTGTAGCTTTGTTTCAAGCTGCAAAAACTCAATATTCTCACGTGCAGTTTGCAGAGAGGTTTGGATGTCAAAGAGAGTTTCTTTGTTAACTTTGACCATCTCATCAACAGTGGAATGAATTAGGATATTCAATAACTTTAATGCATCTTCAAGTCTGGCCATTTTTCTTCAATGTCACTTAAAAAACACAACTGAGGCAACAACAACAGTATCAAATTAAACAGACATGCATGTAAACGAAATCTTCTTCGCTGGGAAAGACGAATTGAAGTCTGTCATATATTCCACCACTCGCTCCAAAAGTCCAGTGGTTCACGTTATACGGCAGAAAATGTTTCTTAATGCAAAAAATTCCATGCCCATCACAAAATATCGTGTGGACCGAAGAGAAAATAACAATAAAAGTACAACAAAAATGCTGGAAGGCCACGACGACCCAAGACAAAATTACAGTGAAAATACAATAGTGGCCCACAAAATAGGCGTGTTCATCACGAGAATCTGCCTTATAAAAAATGGGGTTAGCCTAGCATTTTGCATTGAAGGGATCACCTTTACCAAATCAATCTGAAAGGATGATGTTTTAGCACAACGCCTGACTTGTTCTGTATACGTTACTCACAGCATCTTCTGCACATCATAACTGCCGTTGAGGGAATCCATTGCAAACAATCATTTCTCACAATGATGCATCGATGAACAAATTTCGTTGATTTCTAAGTATATTTATTACTCCACTACGGTAAAATGTTTTTGTAGTTTCCAGCCTCGTTCTCCTGGACTGAAATTGAAGGTAAAGAGCTCGAAATGATCATAGACAGTGACGATATAAAACCATGCACATGTAAACTCTGTAAACACTATCTGCCTTCAGAGGCATAGCATGCCAAACTGTTTCTTATTGATGTTCAACACTAGACTGACTTTTGACACCTCTGTCAAAAACAAAGCTGAAGACGAGATAAAAGCAGCAATTTGATTGTCTCGCACCACAAAACCTAAGAATCAACAGTGGTGCTTCAGTAGCATGTATTGTATTTAACTAAATGTACAGAGGGCTGTGAAAATGTAAGACGTGCAGCAGGATCGCCGAAAAAGTGGCAAATTAGTGATATGGGCATTTCAATCTGCATGAGCAATTCTGGCCTTGTATCGATCTCAGATTTAAACCAGAACACCTTTATCTCCAACACACGACTTTTACCGAAATTACCAACGCATAACCATGCACCAAACACCATTCAAAACTGCGCGCACTGAATGAACCGATGCCATAAAAAAACGCAGTCACCATTACAAGACAACAACCGATGCCGAGAGCAGAAATATGATACCATAAAAAACGCAGTCAATCATTACAGGCTTCAATACATCAAACGCAGTCTTCTTGCGTTGCTTCAAACAGCCAGTCTTCAATACATTAAACGCATTCAACCATTACACAGTCAATAAAGAAACGCAGTTCCACGGTGAAACAAGAAAATGGGTTTCACTGGAGATGCTCTTTTAATATGTGGCTGTGGTCGCACTGATTTTCAGGGAGGAACAACTTTACAAATCTGTGCACTCAAGGATTTTGACATTGCCAAAGGACACATTCTTGATGTTGTTGCAAAGGCTGGTTTCAATCAATCCGCACTTCAACTTTCTTATAAATAAATCCTCTCACCCAACGAAAGAAGTAACCGCGGTTATGATGCTACAAATGTCACCATTTATGGTCTCAATCGACCCGTCTTATATGTCAATACAAGCTTACGAAGGCGCCAAAATTCAACTCTGTCTCCACCTTACAGAAATACACAAAATACCAACGCTGTAGAAATTACCCATGGAGATTGCGGACATGGACATTCAAAATGTTTTGAGTTCCTTTGACTGGCGGCATTTTGAATTACTTTGACTATCGTATAGAGACATGCTCCCTTGAAATCTCTCGAAAGAAACCGCAAACAACCTTCCAGACTTCGTAGAAATGCTGGGACACTCACTCTTCCCTGGTCGTGGAGACTCCAGTTGCATCCTCTATGAATTAAACTACCAACACAAGAATATAGAACGAAACAACCAATTCTATTCATGCATTCATGGCCTTTCAAAACGTATAGAGAGCCACGAAGGGAAATTGTCACACACTTCCACTGCGCATAGGCCACCACGCTTCCACTTCAATGTATGATTGTGTGGTATAATCGGCATGGCAGGATACCACTCGTATTAACTGTGTGGTATTAGCAGTGTTCTATATGTCATATAGAAAATAGAGGAGCGGTGTCAAATTGGACATGAAGGGAGGGAGAAGTGGTAGTCCACAATAGTCACAGAGCCATGAGAACTATGTCACCAAGAGAGCGTATGTATTGAGCAACTGTGTAATCATATATAAAACTGTTGAGAAGAAGGTTCAAGGCATCAGATGAAAACAGACTCCAAGCAGAATATAACAGGCTTATGGAGGGATTAGCTCAAGGCTTGGATTTTCCTATCTCAGACGCATGGATTGTTAATCCTCTTCTACCGTATGATATAGTAAAATAATTTGTTACCATTCGTTAGCTCTGAGACCATACATTACCAGGCGTTTCAATTCAGCACTGGCGCTACTGCTATCAGTTACGTTACCAGGCGTTTCAATTCAGCACTGGCGCTACTGCTATCAGTGCAACTCCTCCAACTGAGCCAGCGATTATACTGGTAGTCTTCAGAAAAAGAGTCTTCAGGCAGCGTGCGTTTCACTCAGCAGTGTTTCAGGCAGCGTTACCGTTTCAGCTCTGACATCATTTGGTATGCAGCTTCAGAAGAGCAGGGCGCAGGTACAGCGCAGGGATGGCAGAATTAATGGAGCGTTACAGAAGACTAGGCCAGCTCTAGTCAGCACTATTCAAGGCAACTCAGATCAGTTGCTCAGGGAAAACAGGCCACTCATCATGGCTCTGATACCATGTTAAACTCACATGGACAGCGAAACAGATGGAAAGATAAATCAGTGAGTGCATATTTTTATTAAGATAAGATACACATTTATAGTACAATAGGTGACTCTTGGGATTCAGATCCCAAGGTCTCTTGGACTGCTTTGTCCATTCAACTTCCACGCTAACCCTTTAGGATTAGGTGTCCAACAGAGTGAGAGAGTCCAACAAGAATAATCATCCAAATGCTAAATGGGTAGTCAACTATACTATGCGAATCTTATTTGTAAATATGTTTAACAAATATTTTAATAAAAAATATGTGTAGCAGCTTTCGTTTCCCCAAAAAAATTAAATTTTAGAAGCACGGTCAAAACATTTTGAATTTTATGTGGTTTTAAGGTAGTTTTTTTACTTTTATGTGTTTTATTCCTCTAAAAAGTGAATAATTTAACGTAGCGTTTTGATTCCAAACAATAATTTAACACAACGTTTCCATCTGAAACAGCTATTTATTTATTTTTAACTATTTCATGATAAGTGGAGAGAAAGAGTCAGCGAGAAAATTTGTAATTTAATTAATTAATTCTTATTTTCAAGTTGAAAGTTAATAAAAAATAAAAACAAATTCTTGAGGAAACGTGCAGTCTATACGTTTCCACGTTTTTTTTGGTATCCTAATGTTTGCATACATGCTTGTTTTACAAGCATGACCAGAGGTTGCATTGTCTGCAAAACTAAAAAACTAAAAGTAGAGTGGGTCCAGACTCCAAACTCCATGCGATACTACCACGTCTGTGAAGAAGAATATGATTGGTGTACCATGTGGCCCTGTGGCAGTTACCACGAACAGTTCGGACGCGAGTCGCTTTTTATGGTTCTCTTGTTTAGACCTGAGGAGACAAAAGAGGCACTTTCAATGCCTCAAAATTGCATTCAGAATTGAATTATTTTTTGCTCTATTGTCTTGAATCATGCACACTTCCATAAGTTTAAGCAGCACTTAAGTTGGCAATGTCAATCATCTTCATTTGGATAGATCTTCTTAGTTCCAGACCCATATCCAAATCTAAACCCAACCACATACTTTTTCTTTCCCTTCGCACACTTCCATCAGTTTAAGTAGCATCCAAGTTGGCAATGTCAAATACACCTACATTTGCACTTGTTCATTGCAATGAAGCTCAAGTACGCGTTGAAACTCCCAACAATTTTGGAGTCTTTCCGATCAACTCCCAATCTCCCAGGAACTGGGGAGCTTCAAGTACGTGCTCTCCAATCCCAGGCAGCGGTACCCGTGTAACTATGCTATTTAGAGTGTAACTATGCTTTATTTACAGTCTCTCCCTCTTCGTAGTACATAGCTTGATAGTAGAAGTTAATTGTGTACAACAAGGCTTAGGCTTGTTCAATGACTTCTAGTTATATATGTGCATATAACTATTTATATCTATGCAATTTTTTTTTATTCAGTGAAATATTTATTTTTAAAGTGTTTTTCATATTTATATTTTTTAGTTTTTCTTTTTAATTTATAAAAAAAAATCAATATTTTAAAATTAGTATTTTCTATATATTCACAATTTAAAAAAATCACATAAAAATCAAACTTAAAATCAGATAGTACAAATATTATACATATAACACCAAAAAATATATTTAAAAAAAACAGTAAAAATATATATAAAATAAATAAATATAAAACAAAAATCAAAACAAAAAAATAAAAAATTAAAGAAGATAAAAAATGAGTAGTTTTTAAGTGTTACTTCTTGGAAAGCTTTCTAGTTTATTGTCCCATCTAATTTATTTACAATCCTATAGGAATTCATTGAAATCACAAATTTCACTAGTAAATTCTTCACAATTAAACCACAATTTTATTAGAAAACACTTCACAACTTAAAAAAAATACTTTAAAAACAATTAAAAAAATAAAAATAAAAATAAAAATTAAATTTTCACATTAAACATAATGAAACATTTATTTCAATAAACAAATACCAAATTTTATTTTAAATCATAAAAATATTAGAGTTCAACCAATTTATGTCTTTCAACAATTTAAAAATACCCAAATCGAATAAAATAATATTAAATCACCCAAATATATTAATCATGTATATTAGTACTTCTCTACCTATATTATCATTTACCATAAAAGACTCACGTCTTTGGCTATAAACCAGCGTTAAATGGAGATCCGAGTTGGCAATCAACCCTCACGTGTATAGATTGTAAAAGTCCAACCAGAACGTCCAAATCGATCAATCAGGTGGTAAGTCATAAACCCACGTGTCATCCTTACTTTGCCGTATTCCTTGTAGCGGCCTTAGGCAACGGAGTCAATTTAATCTACTAATGTCACCTCTAATGAACCCTTCTACTCTCTATATATACATACAGCTCTTTGTCTGTGTAAAAGTATATACGAAGCATAGGAGGAATAGGATACACAGAATATAGAATACAGTTCTTTGTCTGTGTGTAAAATTATATACGCGGAATAGAATCCATAGAATATAGAACACAGCTCTTCATCTGTGTGTAAAAATATATAGAAGCACGCGAGGAATAGGATACACAGAATATAGAAAAGTACAGGATGGGTAACGTGCTGCTGCGACGGGGAATCGAACGTCGTCGTCGGATAAAGATCATGAAAGCCGACGGATCGGTGATGAAGCTACGGAGTCCTCTCTCTGTGAAGCAAATACTCATCGATTATCCAAATCATGAGATATTTGAGGCACCCACTGGTCCTCCACTTGGGATGGGCAGTTTCCCTCGACCTCTTCCAGAAAGGGCAGGGCTTGTAGCGGCTCATGTCTATTATCTCCTCCCTCTCTTACTCCCAGAGGATGAACTCATCGATTACAACAACAATATGAATAGAGGGTACTTTGCAAAAGATTCTTCTTATCATCGTATTCGGAGTGGTAGTTCCAGTTTGCGGGGAAAGTGTTGTGCAGACAGCGGCAGAGATTTAATAAAACGAGGAGGAGATGATGATGTGGTTAATAAGATTAAAGGTGGCGTCAGGATTGTTTCTTCTTCCAAATCCACCGACGGATCGACGGTGCGTGTGAAGGTTCGAGTTAGAAAAGAAGAGCTCGCTTCTCTTCTTTCAGCCAATAATGTGAACATGGTCATGCAAAATTTATTGGTGCGTCCTGTGAGTAGGCAATCGGCCTTGTCGCGATGGAAGCCCAGTCTGGATACCATCGCCGAACCCCAAAGTCCGCTTGGAGGTTTATAAACATCTTGAGAGGAGCCGGAGCGCTGAGATAGCGTGCAGAATAACTTGTATATACGTACTGAGCATACTGTTGCTGCAATGCTTACACGATTTGCTTGTATTTAGCTGTCAGATGAATATTATGCAGATGAATTTCGATGCTGTTAATAGTATTTCCATAGGGGACACATCTAAAAGACAAACAGTGTCGGTTGTGACAGATAATTGGAAACAGTAGCTCTTTGAAACAAGTCAAAGTTACGTCTGTTGTAGAAGTAGTTTATCAAGGAATGAAATTTTTGTTTGGTAATTTGTTTGGGAGTATTTTACACGTTTCTTTTTGTTAAACTTAATGCTATTTTCCTTTTTCGGTTTGCCATAGTTTATGAGCATTAAATGTTAAGTTCAATATAAAACATTTATTAAGAATCTAATTTTAAATTATTAAAAATATAATTTAACTAAAAATAAATTGAATGATTTAAATTACTATTGTTGTCGCCGACGGAGGCCCTGGTTCGATCAAGTTGGAAAGCGTATCCCGAAAATCCGTGATGTAACCAACATGCATCAAGTTGGAAAGCGTATCCCGAAAATCCGTGATGTAACCAAAGCATGTTGGTCTACATTCCCACGTCCCCAAAAGAGTATTCACGCAAAGGGGACAATGGGGGGGTTTTCTAGGTCATTGTAATGCTCTCCACATTGTTACGCATAGCGAAGGTAAGGTCCCTCAATTTACTTCTTTGGTGAGGGGCCGGTCTTCCAGTTCCTCCATTTTCACCCACCCAAGATCTAATAGCTTTTGAAGAATCCCTCCACGCAACCATGGGCATCAAAGGCAACACGGTGCACATGTCAAATGCAGGACTGGAGTCTCAGGTGGACATAGAGCAGCGAGAAAGGCAGGGGTAATAACAAATAATACTAGAGTAGAGCTACCTTAAGAAGCAGATCTTCGTTCTAGTGGTTTAGTCCACTCAGGGAAGGCCTACACTCCGAGCATCGAGAGGCAAGCCCGGATACGGTTCACTAAAGTAACCACGCTGGTAGCATGGGTCAGCCTCGTTCCTAGGTGGATAGCAATAAATATATATATATATGTATGGTACCACTAGTCTTGCGACATTAAGCTGAGTCTAAGTTACCTCTAAGCCGTATGGGCCATCTGGTACATTTAAAGATAGGTATAACCTTTGATTGGATTTGAGCGGTATCATTTATTCTCTCGAAAGTTCCCACAATAAATTCCGTTTAAGCACTAACTCCAACTAAACTTAGCTAAAGCAACAAGAATCTATCTCAAGGAACAACAACTCTTCAACATCTTATAAAGCTCTAATTCAACCTTCTCTTTGATTCTTGGATTTCATCTGTATGACCTCTTTTGAGAGGCTTTGCATTAAGTTTCAAATGATTTTCTCATATTTTATCCTAAGCTAACTGGTCATATGGGATATGCATTTGGATCTGCCCCTCTTAGGCCATTTTTGTGCATTTTATCACCACTTTACCCATACATTGGTAGGGATGACAGGATTTGAACCTGTGACATTTTGTACCCAAAACAAACATGCTACCAAGCTGCGCTACATCGCTATGGTTCGAAATTGGAGAGAGCCGAAGTACCTTTCCTAGGCGAGGGCAAGATTGATTTCATCGTGAAAAAAACTTCACAAAATACGTCCCAGAAGAGAACGAGAGTGAAAGAAGAATTGAGATCAATCTTTCCCTCTAGGAAGTAGTTATCCAAGTCACGGTTATCTAGGTAGGGGAAAAGAGTAGTTAGGTGGGCGGGTTTAGAACATCAAATCAAAAAGGGAGTGGTGTAGGGAGGAAGGGAGGAGTTCTACCCAAGCATAGAACACCATTTCTTGACCATATCACGCAGTGTACCATAAATAGAGATCCTAAAAAGGGTCTAATCTAAAAGCTAAGTGTGTAGTTAAGTTTAAGTGGGCTGTTTGGGGTAAGGTTCAAGCAAGGCCTGGGAACTAAATTGAACCCTCCGAGAATCGTGTCTTTTAGGATAGGATGGATATTTTGTCACAAACATCTCTTCAAGTGTTAGGTATTGAAGCAATCAAATTATCGGGATTGATTTCTTTGCACGCCTATCCAATGGAGTGTACTTTCCGGTTGTGCTTGGGAAATTCTTCTTTGATTTGTTATTTTTGCTTATCATTAAGTATTAAGTTTCTTATATCTATTTTTTTTTGGTACCACAGTGAATACATGTATGTTGGTATTATTATGTCATTGTTGTGTAGTAACGTTTAGGATTAGTTCTTATGTATTAGTTTGTTGTGCATTGACATTTAGATTTTTATCTATTAGTTCGTTTGTATTTGATAAATTTCTCAATTTTTAACATTTTTTTTTTATGTTAAATTTCGTGGGACGACAACGTGTCGCTCTTTCACTCCACGTTTTAAGGGTGGACATAATCTAAATTGTATGAGTTGTGGCATGAATTATTTACTTGATAAACCAATATCCTCATGTTTAACACCACTTCAGAGCTCCACTCAATTTCATCATCACTACAAAACCTAACCTAACATGTTATATAATCTTTATAAAAATAATTTTTTATTATATAATGTCGAGTTAAATTATATTTAAAAAGCAATAACTATTAATGGTTAAGAGCATGTGTTTCCTCCTAAGAGGTCATAGCTTCAAAACCAAAAGGGGTAGAGTATGTATGCCTTAGCTGATCCAGGAGGATGCATCGATCCAATTGTAGAGATGTTCAAAGTGTCGTCGTCAGTGTTCATGGGTGTCATTTAGTGTGTTCGTCACTTCAATTCAACTTCGACATATTGACAGTATTAGTTATAATCAGGTTGTTCAGGTAATGTTCGTAGTTATGATTTCATGGCATTCAATAGATGTGGTGTTGTGCCTGGCTGTCGACTTATGTTCATCGACAGTTCCGCCAAGATTGGTCGACGACATGTGTTTTGTCGTTCAACTCTGCAGGTTTGATGTGTCGACATCAGTGTCGTTAGTGGCATAGATTCATCGTCTGAGTTGTTGTTGCAAAGACAACTGGAGTTGGTGATGTGCGTGGGTTGTCGTCGTGGCAGAGGATCGATATTGTCATGTGTCAACAGTCGACATGGGTTTATTATCATCATGTGACGAAGTCATGAACGTCACATTGTGACAATGATTCACACATGGGTTTTTAAAATAAATCCTAATCATGTATTAAATCCTATGCTAAATCCCTAACCATGTTCTTTAAATCCTATGCTACCCTAAGCCTAAAGTTCTACAAAACCCATTAGAAAACCTAATGCCAAAACCTAGTCCTAAAATCCTATCGCAATAAGCATTATAACTCTAATACATACCTCTCGGCCTATTTACCATACAAAATATTACAAATTACAATATAACAGTGCCTAACCGTTGTCTTGACCGAGCGGGAACCGCGAGGAGTAACCGGGTTAATGTGACGAGGCATATAAAGTATCAGGGTTTCATAAACAGTCCAAACCATTAGCGGAGACCACGTTGGAAATGGTGTCATGTGAGCAGGCAAACGGCGGAGGTTACAATCAAGCCCTAACCGTGACTGTGACCACATCAGAACTGTATCCGTGTCGAGGCATGTGATCAGTTGTCTATTAAGCCGTCAAGGCTTGAGAATCGTGGACCTTAACCGCGTGGGGAAAGCATAAAAACCGTTAACATGTGAACACATCCAGCCGACCGGAACTGCCACCAAGATAACCGCCCTGCAAATAGTAACTCCAGGTGTCCACATTGATTGTTAATGCCTCTGGCCGGTTAGCTGCCAGCTAACAGTTTCGGGCTAACCAAAGTCATTTTATGGGTTTTTATTGTTAAAGTTTGTTTTAATTAATTCAATAACCTTATGACTAAGCCCTAAGGTGGCAATTTGTCATTAATCAAACCCTAACTCAACCTTCAAGTCAGCTTATTCATCCCTGAAGGAATTCAAGGAGGTTTTGATGTATTTATAGGGTTATAAGGGCAGATTTGTTCTTTGAAGACAAAGAGGAGTGTTTTCCGTTTTCATGTGCAGGTTCTAGAGGTTAGAGGCAAATTTTGTTTTCTGTGTTTCGGGAGCATCGGGAGTCGGATTTGGAAACTGTAAGCGACGTTGGAAAGCTGGTTTAGAGAGCTATCTGATGACAGAGGTTAGAATTACCTATGTGCAAGTTTAGTCTTACTAAATCACTGTGTAATCCACTTCTTCTCTCTCATTCCTAATAAAATGGTCGCCCATCTTGAAAGCGGACCCGAAGACGTAGTCCATCAGGGACGAACTCCGTAATCAATATCGTTGTCTGGTATATCTGTTTTTTTGTTGTTTACTCTTCTGTTTTGCATCTTTCTTATGGTTTATCAGCTATCGTAAAGTGTTCTGCTCTAGCAGTTTTCCTCGTTTTTCGTGCTTTCGATTTTCATTCAATTCACTAATGGCTAATCAACTCTACATCAATATTTAATATATGATCACATCAGATCATATAATTTGGTTTCAGAGCAGGTTTTGGTTTGTAGAGTTGCCATTGAATGTTAACCAAGTCTAAGTCGCAACAAGGAGAAGGAATCCTTGAGCAGATCAATCCAGAAATTAGAAAACGACGAGTCATTCGAAAAGCGACCATGTCAGTATCTGATGCAAGTGAAAACACTGAGACTAAGATGAGTGAGGAAAAGTTTCAATAGGAATTCTTAACTATGAAGCAGATGTTGGGAGAATTGTACGAAGACAAGAAGGCGAGAGATGCAGCATCCTCTTCGAAGGCATCGAAGAAGGACAAAGGTAAAGGCAAGGATGATAAACCTCCTTCACCTCCATCATCTCCATCATCCTCTTCTTCTTCTTCTTCTTCCAGTGCAGCATCTGAAATAGATAAGAAACCTAAGAAATCATCTCTTTTGAAACTTGATGTTAAATTTGAGTTACCTGTTTATGATGGTGAAATGAATCCTGAAAAGTTAGATAATTGGATAAAGAAGTTAGAAGTGTATTGTCGTATTCAGAACATTGCTAAAGATAAAAGTAAAATTTAGTTAGCTACACTTAGAATGAGGGGAACAACTTTAATCTGGTGGGAAAGCAAAAACTCAGTTAGATGTAAATCAAACAGGAAAAGTTATCTCTTCAGGGTCTAAGTTTTTGAAAGCTCTTAGGAAACAGTTCTATCCTTTAGGATACATGCAGCAAGCTGTTATTGATTGGCAGCATCTAAGGCAAGGTAAAGGGTAGAGTGTTCAGGAGTTTACTCAAGAGTTCAGGAAGAAAGCATTGGCTCTTGGTATTTCATGGGATACACGTGAAACTTTGTTAAAATACATCGGCAGTTTACATTCATATTTGCAGCATACTTTATTGATGTTTAATCCTGATGATTTTGACGAGGTGTGTGTTCAGGCCATACATATTGAATCAGGTGGCAGACCATTCAAGTTATCATTGCAGTCATCCAAAGAGATGGGAAACAGAGAATCTAGAGACAGTAAGGGGAACATTTTGAAGAGAAATAAATCAACGGTCATTCAAAAGGAAAGACATACCTGTTCTCACTGCCAGAGAATCAGTCATGATGAATCGAAGTGCTGGAAACTTCATCCAGAACTTAAGCCCAAAAAGTTCCTTAAGGCAAAGGATGAAAAGAAGGATAATGTATAAATCCAGAAAGACCTCGGTTAGATTCAGGTGATGAACGGAAAATAACCACCATGGCTACGACAGGTAAAAATTCTGATATTGGTTCAAGTTCGAAATCTAATATATCTTCTTAAAACATAAGGATAACTGCTAAGCATACAAATATTGACACAATGTTCGACAATGGATCGCAAGCAAATTTAATATCTGAACATATAGTTAATCAATTGGGATTGGAAACACGGAATCATCCAAGACCATACCCATTAGGTTGGATTAATAAATCAACTCAGATACATGTCACAAAGCAGTGTCGGTTAAAATTTTAAATTACATCTAACTACATCGATGAAGTAGAATTAGATGTGGTCCTAGTAGACATTTGTGGAGTTGTCTTAGGGAGTCCTTATCTTTATGATAGAGATGTTGTCTTTTACAAAAGAGAACATAAATATCACCTAAAGAAAGAAGGGGTCGAATTTATTGTTAGGGTACATAAAGTCAAATCAAACTTGGATTTAATTGTTTCAAATCAAGTTAAGCTGTTTATAAGTTCAAGTAAATATTTACTCATGGTTATTAAGGAACAACATAAAGTTGATTGTTCAAGATGCGAGATTCAGTTTATAGATCAATTAGTTAAGGTGGTAAATTCTTTTCCAAGAAGTCTTATTCATGAACAGGATGAGCAACATGAGATACATTTAATGTCCGACGAACATCTTCTTAAAGGCAGAATGAATCTCAATTCATTCATTCAACTGAATTATAGAAGCTATCATGATTAGCAGTGTATTGCAAGGAATGGTACATATGAGTCTAATTAGAGACTTGTTTTAGATGGTATGTTTATTTTTAGTTTCAGGGGTGCAGGTCAGTGTTGGGGAAGTCAGTGTTACATTTCTTTGGTATTGCATCATCATTTCATGCTTTTAAAAGTAATGAAGCCTCTCTTCAAGTGGAGAGGAAGTCTATAAGTTTTCATGACAAAGCATTTTCAAAAGCAGATCTAAAGTTTCCTTACCAAGGTTTGAAAACTAATGTGTTAACTGAAAGTGTTAGTCAATGGAAATATCCGTTAATAGACATAGCGATTCAAGTAAATCAACAATTACTTAGATTCTTTTAGAATCAAACGAAGTTGCAGCAGTATTTTCATCACAGCTGGATGAGTTATGGGTAGCAAATTCACTTGGTAATTAGTCAATAGGAAAGTAAATCAAGTCAAGTAAGTGATACAAAATCAAAATCAAAGGGGTCTTTGAATATTTTAGTTATTCCAGAAAGTAGATTGTTAATACCCATCAGATGTATTGAACAAAGTTAGACAAATATTGTTTTCAAAGATGTTTATGAATTTAACTCATGATTCTTCGTGGAAAGAATTCAATTTCCATGTTGATTACAGGTTGTTTTCCCATCGTTGCAAATTGAACATACTGTGGATGGAAGAAACAGGTCACCGAATCAAAATGTATCGTGGTCAGCATCATTAGGGTCATCGCATGCAGATGATTGATCGAATGTATTGGTACATCGTCAGGTCAATATGGAAAAAGAGGGAGTACTACCCTCATCGACTATTTAATTAGTCAAACTTTTGTGGTCCAAAAGCTTTCAAGTGGAGAGGAATGATCCAGGAGGATCCATCGATCCAATTGTACAGATGTTCAAAGTGTCATCATTAGTGTTCATGGGTGTCGTTCAATGTGGTCGTCGCTTCAGTTCAGCTTCGACAGATCGACAGTATTGGTTATGATCAGGTTGTTTAGGTAATGTTCGTAGTTATGATTTCATGGCATTTAGTAGATGTGGTGTTATGCCTAGATATCGACTTATGTTCATCGACAGTTCCACCAGGATTTGTCGACGACATGTGTTTTGTCGTTCGACTTTGCAGGTTTGATGTGTCGACATCAGTGTCATTAGTGGCATAGATTCATCGTTCGAGTTGTCGTTGCAAAGACAGCTGGAGTTGGCGATGTGCGTGGGTTGTCATCGTGGCAGAGGATCGATATCATTGTGTGTCGACACTTGGCATAGGTTTATTGTCGTCATGTGACAAAGTCGCGAACATCGCATTGTGACAATGATTCACACATGGGTTTTTAAAATAAATCCTAATCATGTATTAAATCCTATGCTAAATCCCTAACCATGTTCTTCAAATCCTATGCTACCCTAAGCCTAAAGTTCTACAAAACCCATTAGAGAACCTAATGCCAAAACCTAGTCCTAAAAACATATCGCAGTAAACATTATACCACTAATACATACCTCTCGGCCTATTTACCATACAAAATATTACAAATTTCAATATAACAGCGCCTAACCACTGTCTTGACCATGCATATAAACTATTGGGGTTTCATAAACAGTCCAAACCGTTAGCGAAGACCACGTCGAAAACAATGTCATGTGAGCAGGCTGACGACGGAGGTTACAGTCAGGCCCTAACCCTGATTGTGACCACATCAGAATAGTAGTCGCGTTGGGGCCTGTGATCAACTGTTTGTTAAGCTGTCAGGGCTTGAGAACCGCGGACCTTAATAGCGCGGGGAAAGCATAAAAACCGTTAACATGTGAACACATCCCGCTGACCGGAACCACCGCTGAGATAACCGCCATGCAAATAGTAACTCCAGGTGTTCACATTGATTGTTAATGCCTCCGCCCGTTTAGCTACCAGCTAACAGTTTCGGGCTAACCAAAGTCATTTTATGGGTTTTTATTGTTAAAGTTTGTTTTAATTAATTCAATAACCTTATGACTAAGCCCTAAGGTGGCAGTTTTTCATTAATCAAACCATAACTCAACCTTAAAGTCATCTTATTCATCCCTGAAGGAATTCAAGGAGGTTTTGATGTATTTATAGGGTTATAAAGGAAGATTTGTTCTTTGAAGACAAAGAGGAGTGTTTTCAATTTTCATGTGCAGGTTCTGGAGGTTAGAGGCAGATTTTGTTTTCTGTGTTTCGGGAGCATCGGGAGTTGAATTTGGAAACCGTAAGCGACGTTGGAAAGATGGTTCAAAGAGGTATCTGATGAAAGAGGTTAGAATTTCCTGTGTGCAAGTTCAGTCTGACTAAATCACTGTGTAATCCACTTCTTCTCTCTCATTCCTAATAAAACGGTCGCCCATGTTGAAAGCGGACCCGGAGACGTAGTCCATTAGGGACGAACTCTGTAATCAATTATCGTTGTCTCGTATATCTATGTTTTCGTTGTTTGCACTTCTGTTTTGCATCTTTCTTATGGTTTATCAACTGTCGTAAAGTGTTCTGCTCCAGCAGTTTCCTCGTTTTTCGTGCTTTCGGTTTTCATTCAATTCACTAATGGCTAATAAACTCTACATTAGTATTTAATATATGATCATATTAGATCATTTGCAGTCAAATCGCTACATGGAGGTGGGTCCCTTTTCCCACAAACAAGTGGTTCTCATACACCAATTTCATATCTCCCTTGACTGTGACCTTAAAATTAGATAATAATAATAATGTTTTAATTTTCCCAAATTTTTAAATAATAAATATTAATATTTTCATATTTTTTATTTATTTATTTATAAAAAAGGTTCTCAATATTTCCATTTGGAGCTTTTAGGTTCTATAAATACATCCCATCCCTTCTGAATTTCTTACCAGTCAGCATGTGTTGTGGTCCTCATATCAACACTTTCAAATCAATTTCATTTTACATGTAGGGTGTCTCGAGGATTTTACTTTGTTTAATGAAGAATTTTCATAGAATTTTGATAATTTTTGACGGGTTTTTGAAGATTTACTACCCATAAGATTTTATCTTTTCAAGTATTTTTGTTTGGCTTGAAATTTTACACACGGTTGAGCTTTGTAAGGGTTTTTGCACCTTTGGTCTCTTGAGAGGTTTTGAACAATTATGTGTTCCTCGGGATCTTTAGATTTTCATATGTATAATATGAATCGAGATTGATTTTGCAAAACTTCCCTAATCTGGTTAAAGTATAGATATTGGAAGTTTTGCTGACTGTACATAATAGTTCAAGTCTTTCGGTGCTTCTCTAGATCTAAAGGATTTGGACACGTCTGAGATCTATTCGTTTTCTTTTATTTTTGTCTATTTCCAGGTTGATTATTATTATGCATGCTACCTTGTAATATTTTCCAGCCTTTTGTGGCTTCATTTGAAGAATATTTTTTGAAATTTGTGAAAGAAAATTGAAGAAGATTTTTTGAAATTTGCCAAAAAAAAAATTGAAGAAGGTTTTTTGAAATTTATCAAAATTTTTTGAAGAAGATTTTCCTAAAGTGTCATTTTTGAGATCTGTTAGGGTTTTTGTGTATCATCCATCATTTGATGTGAAGATGGTTCCTTCCAAATCTAGTAAAAGTTAGGTCCTTAATGTCTGGAAAAGGTAATTGTGTTCTTTATAATCCCTCTTATTAGTTCATCAGTAATAAAATATCTGCCATTTGATATGCAGGTCTTGTTCCTTGGCTTTATTAAAGGTTCAAGATGCAGATCTTTGTTAAAACCTTCACTGGAAAGATAATCACTCTTGGATTTGAGAGCTTTTACACCATCGACAATGTCAAGGCCAAGTTTTAGGACAAGGAAGGTATTCCCCAGACCAGCAGAGCCTCATCTTCGCTGGTAAGTAGCTCGAGGATGGTTGAACCCTGGAGGACTACAACATCCAAAAGGAATCTACTCTCCACTTGGTTCTCTGTTTGAGGGGAGGCATGCAAATATTTATCAAAACCCTCACTAGAAAGTTCATTACTTTGGAAGTTGAGAGCTCTAAGCTCTGATACTGCCCACTTTAATCAGAGGTTGACCTATCCTTCTTGAGTCTCCACCTTACACACTCAGACCGATAGTTACCCGACTTCACCAGCAACCGAGAGGCTAAATTTTGAAGTAGTTTATTAATTTTAGGAAAGGTCAGTCGTTGTGCATACGCAACATATTTATTTGTTAATCTCATCTTCCCAAGTTGAGACATTGAATCCACCCACATTTTTTACTCAACTAACCCAATAGCACATTAATGAAGAAGAAAAATATATGTTGACAGTGGGGGAACATTGATGACGATGTCGGCTTAAGAGTATTTGTAAACATGCTCAAACATGCACATCTATTTTTTATTTGTGGCCCCCGCTGGAAACAAATCGGAGGTCGACTTTGACTATGAAGTCAGAGCTCGACCTTGCCCTACTCTGTTTTCCACTTCACACACTTCGATTACATATGACACTCGACTACACTGACCATCGAAACCTGCAAATGGAAACTAAATACAAACTCAACTAGCCTCATATATATATATATATATATGAAAATTATATATTTCCCATATTAATTAATAATATTAAACTACAATTTAAAACTTTTTTTTGATGATTAAGTAATTATTCCATACTTGAAACCAAGGTAACATAGAAAAAAGGTCTACGCTGGTACTAATCACTGAGCATCTATTTTGGGGTATGAAATTTTATTAACGTACACATAATGTTATGGTATCTAGAACTTTGAAATTTAATTGATGTTAAGAGGAGACCATAACATTGTCATATTTTTCCACAAATAAAATACCAAAAATAGATACCATTCTTAAGATTCTTATTAGGAATAGGAATAGATAACAAACAAATAGTTAATCTGCACTTCCAAGAATGGTCCTCTTTGTTGAAATTCATCATTGTAGGTTTCAATTGTTTTAATTAATGGAAGGATGTTGTTTTTTTCTTTTCAGAAAAAGGTTTCGATTGTTAAAACCCCCTGTTGTCTCCACACTCTATCCATCCATACATGTTGGTCAAATCCTTCCCACAAAATATTTTTTTATGCGATTCTCATTCATTTTCATAGATCTAACTTTCCATACCGATTAAAAGAGAACCAAAACGTTTTCTATAATCTTGTAAAAAGCAGACTTCAAAACCATGCACAAATCCTATGTAATTTATAATTTATGTTATACTTTAAACATATAATTCTATAGCACGAAAAATAAATTTACATTTTCGTACTCTTCTTACAAAATAGATCATAATTTCAGAGAAATCTCAAATAGACAAATCACAAAATGATAAATTGATTCTTCTCCTACGATTACTGTTGCTCTGCATGGATGTTGATATTGCCAACATGGGTACCGAATGCATCAAACTCTTGGTTAGACACGCTTTGGAATGAAATTTGGGTAATTCTATGGCGCGAGAAGATTCACGTGCAATAACATGGAAATGTAGGTGCAAAGAATTATCAAGTGTTTCCCTTTTATGATAAAGTGATTCTTCTCCTATGATTACTGTTGCTCTACATGGATGTTGATATTGCCAACATGGGTACCGAATGCATAAACTTGGTTAGACATGCTTTGGAACAAAATTTGGGTAATTAGATGGTGTGAAAAGATTCACATGCAATAACAGGGAAATTTAGGTGTATATAATTATCAAGTGTTGCCCTTTTATAGCTTCTTGTGCAGTACTTGATTTGGATTTTTATCAATCATACGTGACAATTTTATTTCTCAATTATAGGAGGTCCTGAATTCTAAATGGATAGAACTTTATCTAATTAGTTGACTATTATTTTGGCATGACTCCATGCAAACTTAGTCAAGTTCCAAGTGTTGTCGGGGTCAGAATCAATTTCCCTCTTCGCATTGTCTGATGAGACCAGATGTTAAACCTTACTCTGTCGTTTTAGAAACTTCACCAAGTTCATGATGTAGTATAAACCAAATTCTTCTATCGGTGGTGGTTTAAGGTAGGCTACTATTGAAGCCCTGAAAATCGGGTCTACAACAAGGAGGATACCCACCCGGTCCAGACCTTGAAAGCAACTCCTTTTCTGTTTGGGATGGTGGGTTCGACTGGGGATAATGGGACTAGTTTCCCAATTTGTGTGCGTGTGATGAGAATTGATATTTCATTTCTAATGATTTCTACGTAAAATGCTTTTAATCTAAGTCTAATTTAATAACATGCAATTGTATTCTAATGAACATAAATATCTAATTCTAAAACTAACCCGGGATTTAACTTTTCAGTTATGCGATCTAAAATAATTTCTAACAGCAATTGGTAAGAAAGATCATTCAATTGCTAAGAGAAAAGAATTCGATAAAAATGAATCATTTCGTATAAAAAGTTAGCTGAAACAATTGTGAGAAGCATATCACATAATAATCCATTCATACATTAAGCATAAACAAAATAGTCATCACCATACAAAAGTGCCAAATGATAACTCAAACATTCAAGCCTTCATATATAAATAACTGAACATAAATATCACTTTAACACATAAGCAAAAATCATTAAGAGATAAAAGTACCATTGATAACAAGTTCTACTCAGGAGCTTCAGCAATATAGATTTATCTCTTCTTAATTCAACATCTACTAAGAGTACGAAAGTGCATTTAATAGCGGACATTAAACACATATATCAATAAATCTCATTCCATTCATTCATCAAAACCTCCTCCGAGGGTGCAGAAGTGCATGTTCTGAGGAAATGTTTTTGACAAATTTTAGGACCCTTCTCTAAATGCATGAGATGGGTTAAAATACTACTAACTAAATACTAAAAATAGTCTATTATAAAAAGATAGGAGGAGGTTTAAATGACCGTCCTCATCGAAGGCAAAATAAATCAAAACTAAAACTAAAATTGAATCTGGAAATTAACTATCTATGTGTCTGTTCTTTGAGGTCGCAAGCATGCAGCATCGGCTTGAGGAGCGTTGGTTGGCCGACCTCCGATTTTAGTTGCTCTGCGAAAATAGAATCGGAAAGTGCTAGCGCTATCTTCTCGGCAGAGTTCGTAAGGCATTTGAGAGTCATGCATTGACTGTGCGGTTTAACCAAGTACTGCCAGTAAGAATCCCAATTTAACTAGGTTAACTTCTTGATGGACTCTGCTCTTTCTTCAGCCTTTTGTTTCCAGCTTGTCTGCAGATGTTGTGCCTTTGGGAGAAATCCTGGAGCGGTCTCTGATATGAGGTTTTCTCTGTGCAGGTTTTCATTGACACAATCAATGACATTGTTTTCCGTTGTGGCTGCTTCTTCTGCTGCTTGTTTTGCCTTACTAATCTGTGCATCCCACTTATTAAAGAGCATTTCTTTGTGGGCTTCATTGATTTTGAGTGCTCTTACTTTCCTTCCTTCTTCCGATTCCTGCCAAGCCAAATAATGAGAAATTCTTTTATCAATTAAATCATAATCATGTCGCAAATCCATGACTTGATTAGTAATTTTGTCGCTCATCTCGCAATAGGAGCTCCATTGCGATATTCTTTGGCATAATGCTTCTTGCGCATTTTTGGTAGATGATACATAAACCATTAATCTTGTGGAGTGAATGACCCAATGAGTTCTTGGCTCTGCGTCTTGAATTGTCTGTCTGATATATCAGCACTGTCTAGTACCCACTTAACCATGTCTGTGTATGGAAGAATCTTGGGTCTTGCCGCTATCTGATGCAAGAATGAACATGCAAGTTCTATGATCGATGCCTTAGACGATCCGCGTGAGTCTGTTGTTGCTTTAACCTCCATTACTCTGGGATTTTCTTCTTTGAGTAGATTGTACATGCCTTCCCAAGTAGTTATGCCGGCATCTCTGTTACAGGTGTTGTCTGTGTATAAGGGTGTCATTTCTTTGTCCTCAGCAATCAAAGCTTTTTCCTTCTTTCCCATCACGCTCTGAACACTGCTGCGCATATTTTTCTGCTTTCCACTCCTGCAATTTACAAGTAAGGAAAGAGTAATGATAAGAGATAAGGTGATAGGAAAGCTCTTAATGCCAAAATCATATAAAATATACCACCCTACGTGAAACTACCTTTCGATCAAATCTAAATCTTATCTCATTAATGACCATCAACTAACCCATTATATTGACATTAATGCGCATAACTTGGTATCGGATCACGAAAAAAATTTATTGAATGATGAGCCTTGCAGATCTGTGAAAAAGCAACTTTGCGATTTGTTTCGCAATATTGCAGATTGCTATATCGCTAATCCATTATGTTAACAATTATCTATCACCACATGTTTCTGCGAGATGCCCTATCGCATATCACTGGGTCAGGATATTTTACCTTAAGTGATACTTGCGACATATGAAAGCTGCGATGCGCGATGAGTCTTTACAGCGTGTGATCTCGCATCGCAATTTCGCAATTTCAGTAGTTTGCTTATATGGTGTCCTCCATTACCCTTTGCGATGCGATGCTTTATTATTGAGAGAACGATTTTATTCGAACTTATCATAAAACTTAAGTCCTTTTGGGTTTTGCGGGTGTTTTCCTAAGTTTATGATAGTATGTTTTATTCAAAGGGGAATATAAGTGCTACTTTTTATTTTTTAGAAGGGTCCCCATTTATTTAGTATTAGTAATAAAACTAAATAAAAAGGGGGGTTGCTGCTGGCCACAACAATTGGTGATTCACTTGGAAGAACTAGTTATCTTTGATTATCTTTTGAATTTTCTAAACTTCCAAAACAGAAAAGTTTTATGGAAAATCAAACTTTATTATAGAAACATAAAGTGCATCATGATTTCAGCTGTTAATGATAGTTTGTTTCTCCTGTGTTAACTCTGATTATTTACTTCCCAAAGCTAGTCATTGTATTTACATCAGCCACTACTTGGTTTATAAAGATAAAAACAAAGTCTTCTCTGTAGATCAGTTTTTAAATATGCTCATTTGTCTTAGGTAGAGCCTCTGCTACCAAAAGGCGTTCATAGCCTCGACAGGGTTACGTGTTACCCAACAATGATCTCGTTTCCTACTTGGAGAAATGTACAATTTTCAAAGATAAATCCATATCCACACTTATTGCTTTTATTTTCTTTTAATTCTTAAAGAACAATGTCTTGGTTTGGTAGCCAAATTATGACAGTGCCATTCACTTGATTTATAACTTTGCTGAATAAGTTGGCTCATGATGAGACCCCTTGTCTTTTGATTGCAACAATCTTGAGTCATTTCCTTGTTTTGGTATGCAGTTTTGGCAATGTCAGCAAGTTATATTATCTATGATCATGATAAGTCGGCTTGTGATGAGACCTCTTATTCTTTAAGTTTATAGTGTATCACTGGATTACTCCTTGAAGCTTATAATTCTCTAAGTGTGGAGGGAGTCATTGGTTCCTTAAGAATAGCTCTGGACGACAATTATAGAGTTTTTTGGAAAGAGATGTTCTACAGAGAATCTTCGTTTTTGTTATTTGATACTTTTCATTGACTGATATAAAACAAATTCCCACTAAAGGTTTCTTTTTTATCAAAACTAGCAAGGCTGAAACTAGTAACATTTCCAGGCTTATATCATTTGACTGTATCCTTCAATAATAATGATCAATTTTCCATATCAGTTCTATTTATATAAGCGAAAAACAAAATCTAAAAGAAACACTAGTTTTTTTCGTAAATTCCAAACGTAACCATTTACAACTTGTTTTATTATCAAAATTAAAGCTATAAATAATACTTTACAAAAATAGAAGAGGTTATCTTCTATGGAAAGTATTTTTTGAGGATATGCCCATTAACAGGTAAAGATTATCTTTTACCTGCTAAATCTTGTAACATGAAAGTGGATGGGCCTATGATTTCCACAATTTGGAATGGGCCAAGCCACATTTGTTGGAATTTCGTATGTTTGCCTTTTTCTTCGTGAGCCTTATCCCATTTTAAAACTAAATCTCCAATTTGAAAGTCCTTTCTAGATACCATGCTTGAATCAAAGGAAGCCTTTACTATTGCTTGATGATGAGCGTGTGTTATTTTAGCCTGTTCTCGTTTCTCTTCTAGCTTAAGGATCTGCAGTTCTCTTAGTTGTAAAGATGAAGTTGGTGTTTCGTCAATAAATTGAACTAAGGCCAAAGAGGGAATTACTAGGTGAGTTGGGAGAACCACTTCTTTCCCATAAACTAAATTAAAGGGAGAAGTGCCAATGGAAGCCTTTTGGGTTATTCGGTCTGCCCACAAAGTGTACATCAAATATTTGTGCCAATTTTTATGATTCTGATAAATGGATCACTTAATGATTCTGATTAAGTTTCTATTCATTGATTCGGCCAACCCATTCGCTTGTGGGTAATAATTGGCAGAGTATTTAAGCTTAAAGCCTCTTTTAAGTGCAAATTCAATCATAGCATTGCCAGAAAAATATGATGCATTATCAAACATTAAAGCAGAGGGTGAACCAAACCTGGTGATTATGAACTGATCTATGAAATCAATGATGTGTTCAACATTAGTTGTCTTGAGAGGAACTGCTTCTACCCATTTAGTAAAATAATATGTAGTTGTAAGGATATACCTATGATGTTTAGAAGAGTGAGGAACAATCTCACCTATTATATCCAATCCCCATTGATCGAATGGTTGATCGATATTGACTGGTTGTAAAGGCAACGACAATTTTTTTTGTTTTCCAGCAGCAGTTTGACAAACTTGACATTTCCTTACATAGCTATGCGCATCTTTAAATAGTGTAGGCCAATAGTATCCTGTGCACAAAATTTTATGTGTTGTAGCATCTCCAGCATAATGTCCACCTACTGGTCCATCATGGAGTTCCTGCAACACCTTTTCAGCTTCAGATTTCTCCAGACATTGAAGGAGAACATAATCATAATTCATCCTAAAATGTACATCATTTACGAGTTGATATTGCTTAGCCTTCAATCTTAGGGCACTTTTCTTTGTATAATCTAGATTTGAAGGAGCATATCTATTCTTTAGATAAAATATGATATCAGCATATATTGATTCAATATCATTTAGGCTTACCTCATACATTTGTACTTCTTGATTCAGAGGTGGTATTTCAGAAATAAGCGATGCTATAGCCAACATTTTGCAAAAGCCTTGACCTTTTACAATATTTGATGGCTTAATCTCAGGGTCGTATTCTTGTAAGGAAGTCACCCAATTTGCTCCCTTTTCACCCACGTCTTTCTGTACCAAGAGATTTCTTACTACTGGAAACGATACTATGACTTTTGTATGGGTTTTAAGAAGAAAGGGTCTGAAGTGCTTGATCGCTTTGAAAACAGCATAAGCTTGTTTCTCAACGTCAAAATAATTTAATTCAGCCCCTTGTAGATTTGAACTAAAGAAGGAAATTGGGGCTTCCGCCTTGTCTTGATTGGCTTGAGTGAGTATCACAGCATATGATTTATCAAAGGCAAATGTATATAAAATGAAAGGATCAGAAAAATTTGGAGTCGCTAAGGATGGGGCATTTACAATCGCTTGCTTAATCAGATTGAACGCTTCATATTCCTCTTGGCCCCATTTGAAGAGTGAATTCTTCTTGATCATTGCTTGTAAGGGAGATACAATCCTTGAGAAGTCTGGAACAAATCTTTTAACAAAATTAATCTGTCCAAGGAAGGATTGCATGGCTTTCTTGTTATGAGGCAAGGGTATTTCGGAAATCTCCTTAATTCTATCGGGATCAATGTGGATTTTGGATTTTGACACTATAAATCCAAGAAGTTTTCCTTCATTTAATGCAAAAAATGACTTTTTTGGATTAAGTGAAATCCCATACCTTTGGCAACGTTGGAAGATCTGCTTTAAGTCTCTAAGGTGATTACCACGTTTTTTAGAATATACAGTTATGTCATCCAAGTAAATCACAACTGATTTGTTTACTAATCCCTTAAATGCGATGTCCATGGCCCTTTGAAATGTAGCACCAAGGTTGATCAGACAAAAAGGCATCTTTTGATATGCGTAAGTACCCCATTTGGTTTTGAACATGGTCTTCAGTTGATCTTCAAGATGGACCAAAACTTGATTGTAGCCGGAGAAACCATCTAAAAAGGACATTAATTATGATCCTGAAACTGCTTGCAATATTTGTTCCATAGGAGGCAGGGGAAAGTTATCCTTTTGGTAGGCTTTGTTAATATTTCGGAAGTCAATACAAATTCTAATGTCTCCGTTTTTCTTTCTGATGGGAACCAAGTTGGAAACCCATCTAGAATGTCGAACGGGAAAAATAATTTTGGCTTTCAATAATTTCTTGACCTCATATTTAATCTGGCTTTCCAGATTAGGATGGATCTTCCTCAGATTTTGTTGGATAGGTTTTTCATCAGTTATCATTGGGATAGTATGCTGAATGATTGAAGTGTCATAAGTCTTAAGGTCATCGTAGTTCTAGGCAAAGACACTTTTGTGTTGTTTCAGGAGACGAACATAGGCTAATTTTTCTTCAGGGGCTAGGCCAAGACCTAGGTTGATATTCTATGGCTTGGTATCCATTCCTAGATTTACTAATTCATAATTTAGAGTTGAACTCTGAAGTTTTGAATTGGTAGATCTCTTAAATCGGTCTTTCAAGTCATATAGGTCTTCCAACTTGACTACGTATTTTGGTATAGCATTATTAGTGCTTTATTGTTGCAACTGTTTGTAATGTTGGTCCTCATCAATTATCTGATTAGTGTAAGATCCTTCCGATGTCATGAAACTTACAATATCAGGATCATCGTTGAAAATTCTCCAGTTTGTAAGATTATCAGGGATCGAGGGCCTAAAGATCAATTCGATTGAGAATCTGTCTGGCTATAGTCTTCTGAGTGAATGAGCTTGGAAGCTACGTTTGCCAGGGAGGTCAGCACTAGCATTTTGGAGTCTGGGAATCGGTGAAATATTAAATGCTATAAAATATTTAGTCAGATCTTGCACTAAAGATTGGTAATATTTTAAATGACCTGATAGACAATGTATAGTATTTTGTACCTATTTAATAACAATGTCAGAGTCTCTGAAGACTTGTAGATACTTGATATCTAATCTGATTGCTTGTACAATCCTTGGACTAAAGCTTCGTATTCTGCAGTGTTGTTTGTGCAATCAAACTCGAGTCGAAAAGTTAGCATAGTTTTGTTTCCCTCTGTACTAACTAATACACATCCTGCTTCTACTCCATCATTAGACTTAGAACCATCAAAAAATAATTTCCAAAATAAAGATTTATTTACAAGACTATCTATAAAATTAACACATTTAGAACTATCTGTTTGAGAAAAAATTTCTACTTGAGACAAAACTGAATGTTCTAAGTAAGGGGAAGTATGAGCACTAAAATTTGCTAAGAAAGAGTCAACAGAATAGTTGCTAATTATATTGTTGTTGTATGCTACAGGTTCGTTTTCTCCTTCCAATTTCGTCACTATGTATTTTTGGTGTCTTTCTCACTCAACCTTTATCTGATTCTGTTTACCTTTGTAAGGGAGCCACATATGTGACCAGTCGGTCGCAAAGTATCCATAAAGATTTTCATACCAATTCCTACTAAGAATTAAGCCATAAAATTCGGGAATGTCTGCAACTAGAATATCAATGACTTGACATACCTTTGGATTAGATGACAGCCTTATGGTAACTTGATTTAGTTCACCGATTACTTCAACCTGCAATCGGTCCAGCTGAACTATGCGTACTGCAGATTTTTGAGGTTGGACGTTTAACTTTGCACATATTGTTTTAGGTAAGATATTAGATGAAGCTCCTGAATCTACCAAACAATTATGCAAGTTTTTATTGAAAATTTCATAAGTAAGAAGGAATGGGGGAGTATGAGATCTTGACCTACCTCCAATTAAAGAGATATCGTTCGGATCAACTTTATTAGTCATATTAGTTGGAGGTCTTCCCATCTCATGAGAAGCTTGCGAGATTACAGCGACAGGCAGAGGTGCAACATGTATTGCGTGTAACTCTTTCAAAAGTAGCTTTTGTTGATGTTTCAATTTGCTCAATTCATGAAAAGTAATGTTAGCCCTAGTCTTCTTCATGTCTTCAACGATATTATACTCCATCTCATCAAAAACAATCAGTGTTTTAGATGGAGTTGGTGAATCGGATTGGACTGGGCTTGTTTTAGTCGCTTTTGGTGATGATTTCTTACCTGCGACTTTATCTTTAGATATCGAGCTTACGCTCTTCTGTTTAGGACTAGGCTGTGGAGGATCGAGTTGATTTCTACTTCTGGTACTGACTGGTGATGCCTCTTCATCCTCTTCATCTGGGAGGATGAAGTCCCACATTCCCTGTACTTCTACAACTTCATCTTCATTAGTAGGTTCCTCGTTAGAAACTTCCTCTTCTTCTTCTTTTGATTCTGCATTTGTTATAGCGTTGGGCGGTTTTGAATCAGTTGAAGGATTTTTTCTATAAGGCTTGTAGGGATTTTTAGAAGAAGTCTCTGCTACTTGTTTCTTAATGTCAACCATTTCGTTAGACATTGCTTTTAAGACTTTCTGCAATCATTATAAATCAAATGGGTCTTTTGATTGCTTTTTCTTAGGATCATCTCTAAAAGTAACCTTCTTAGATTTTCATTCATCGACAACATTTTTCTTTTCTAAAGGTAAGATACGTTTTTCTACCGCTATCACTTCCTTCATATTATCAACCAATGTTGTTTTGGCAGCCCTATCAACGAAGATCGCTATGTTTGATGGTAAAGCATATATGTACCATTCACTTCGAACTTCTTCGCTAGGCTTGGAAGCGGTAGGAATTTTATTCAAAAGCTTGTTGAAACACGAGTTAAAATCTTTGATAGGTTCTCTCAATTCAGTCTTAAGATTCGATAGATTATTGATCAATGTTGCAATAGATCTATCATCACCGAACTTAGTCAAGAATTACTCTTGGAAAATATCCCAACTAGTGATGGATCCTGATGGTAATGAAAAATACCAGGATCCGACTGCTCCTTGTAAAGTGTAAGGGAAGAGCTAGACAACAACATCTTCATTAGTAACTCCATTTAGATTTATAGATAACATAAAGTTGTTTATGTGTTCTTTTGCTAGCATGCCTGCTTCAGGATTAAACTTAGGCAGCCATTTTTCAAGATGGGTCGGTATTTGACTCAAAGGCGCAGGCATTAAGACTGACCCTAGGTTATTCCATGGGGTTTGGGCCATCGTTGAACTACTAATAGAGGAAAGTGCAGAAGATGTTCCTTGCGGTTGGGAAGATGAGGATATTGCAGTTACAGATGATTGAGAAGTAGATGTTGAAGTTCCAGTAGTCTGGTGGACAACAATTTGAAGTGGAGGGGTGGATGGTTGACTTTGCAATGGAGAAGTCGAGATGGATGATGATGATGAAAGAGTCTCACTATCAGCCCTTTATGTGACTTCCTTACTCTTTTCCTTTTAGGTAGAGGTAATTCAGTTGGTTCGATAGCAAACTTTTCACTCTGCAATCTAGTAAGAGGATGCAAAGGATTGTATTGCAAAGTCACGCTACCTTGAGATATTTCAGAATTTTGCGGTGATATGGAAAATTCTTGAAGTTTATGAATCAAAGACTCACCTTCAGGAGGTTCAATAGTGGATTTCTTTGAAATGTTCAGGTTTTAGGCAGTGGTTGTTGTTTTATCGACTTCTCACTCAAGATTTAAAGATTCGAAGTGCGAAGGAGAAGTCGGGGGAGATGTTGAGGGCAATTTACTCTCAGAATGGTATTTAGATTTGGATTTACTAGCCATTCATAGTTCGTGGCCCTCCTTCTAGCGCCAAATATGTTGAAGCCCCAAAAATCAGGCCTACAACAAGGGGGATACGCACCCGGTCTAAACCTTGAAAGCAGCTCCTTTTCCGTTTGGGATGGTGGGTTCGACTGGGGATAATGGGACCAGTTTCCCAATTTGTGTGTGTGTGATGAGAATTGATATTTCCTTTCTAATGATTTCTAAGTAAAATGCTTTTAGTCTAAGTCTAATTTAATAACATGCAATTGTATTCTAATGAACAAAAATATCTAATTCTAAAATTAACTCGGGATTTAATTTTTCAGTTATGTGATCTAAAATAATTTCTAACAACAATTGTTAATAAAGATCATTCAATTTCCACGAGAAAATAATTCGATAAAAATGAATCTTTTGAATCATTGACCGGAGAATCCATAGTTTTAACATTTTTGTACCAACGTTTCATATAAAAAGTTAGCCGAATAATAAGCCATTCATACATTAAGCATAAACAGAATAGTCATCACCGTACAAAAGTGCCAAATGATAACTCAAAAATTCAAGCCTTCATATATAAATTACTGAACATAAATATCACTTTAACACATAAGCAGAAATAATTAAGAGATAAAAGTACCATTGAAAACAAGTTCTACTCATGAGCTTTAGCAATATAGATTTATCTCTTCTTAATTCAACATCTACTAAGAGTACAAAAGTGCATATCAGTAGCAGACATTAAACACAGATATCAATAAATCTCATTCCATTCATTCATCAAAACCTCCTCCGAGGGTGCAGAAGTGTGTGTTCTGAGGAATTTTTTTTGACAAATTTTAGGACCCTTCTCTAAATGCATGAGAGGGGTTAAAATACTACTAACTAAATACTAAAAGCAGTCTTTTACAAAAATATAGGAGGAGGTTTAAATAATCGTCCTCATCTAAGACAGAAATAAATCAAAGCTAAAACTAAAACTGAATCTGGAAATTAGCTATCTATCTGTTCTCTGAGGTCGCAAGCATTCAGCATCAGCTTGAGGAGCGTCGGTTTCCCGACCTTCGATTTTAGTTGCCTTGCGAAAACAGAATCGGCAAGTGCTGGCGCTATCTTCTCGGCAGAGTTCGTAAGGCATTTGAGAGTCATGCATTTTGTTTCCAGCTTGTCTGCAGATGCTGTGCCTCTTGAAGAAATCCCGAAGTGGTCTCTGATATGAGGTTTGCTCTGTGCAGGTTTTCATTGACACAGTCAATGGCATTGTTTGATGTTGTGGCTGCTTCTTCTGCTACCTGTTCTGCCTTCCTAATATGTGCATCCCACTTATTAAAGAGCATTTCTTTGTGGGCTTCATTGATTCTGAGCGCACTTGCTTTCCTTCCTTCTTCTGATTCCTGCCAAGGAAAATAATCATAAGTTCTTTTATCAATTAAATCATAATCATGTCGCAAATCCATGACTTGATTAGTAATTTTGTTGCTCATCTCGTAATAGGAGCTCCATTGCGATATTCTTTGGCATAATGCTTATTTAGTGCTTTTGGTAGATGATACATAAACAGTAAATCTTGTGGAGTGAATGACCCAATGAGTTCTTGGCTTTGAGTCTTGAATTGTCTGTCTGATATATCAGCACTGTCCAGTACCCACTTGACCATGTCTGTGTATGGAAGAATCTTGGGTCTTGCCGCTATTCAGTGAAAGAATGAACATGCAAGTTCTGTGATCGATGCCTCAGACGACCCACGTGAGTCTGTTGTTGCTTTAACCTCCATTACTCTAGGATTTTCTTCTTCGAGCAGACTGTACATGCCTTCCCAAGTAGTTATGTCGGCATCTCTGTTATAGGTGGTGTCTGTGTATAAGGGCGTCATTTCTTTGTCCTCAGCAATTGGAGCTTTTCCCTTCTTTCCCATTACGCTTTGAACACTGCTGTGCATATTTTTCTGCTTTCCGCTCCTGCAATTTACAAGTAAGGAAAGAGTAATGATAAGAGATAAGGTGATGGGAAAGCTCTTAATGCCGAAATCATATAAAATATACCACCCTACGTGAAATGGCGTTTCGATCAGATCTAAATATTATGTCATTAATGACCATCAACTAACCCATTAAATTGACATTAATGCACATAACTTGCTATCAGATTACGAAAAAACTTTATTGAACGATGAGCCCTGCAGATATACGATAAAGCGACTTTGTGATTTGCTTTGCAATATTGCAGATCGCAATATCGCTAATTCGTTATGTTAACAATCATCTATCACCACATGTTTCTGCGAGATGCGATTTTCGAGATGCCCTATCGCGTATCGCTGGGTCGGGATATTTTACCTTAAGTTATACTTACGACATATGAAAGTTGCGATGCAAGATGAGTCTTTACATGCGATCTCACATCACGATTTCACAATTTTAGTAGTTTGCTCATATGGTGTCCTCCATTACCCTTTGCGATGAGTTGCTTTATTATTGAGAGAACGATTTTATTCGAACTTATCATAAAACTTAAGTCCTTTTGGGTTTTGCGGGTGTTTTCCTAAGTTTATGATAGTATGTTTTATTCAAAGGGGGATATAAGTGCTACTTTTTATGTTTTATAAGGGTCCCTATTTATTTAGTATTAGTAATAAAACTAAGTAAAAAGTGGGGTTGTTACTGGCCACAACAGCTACCAACTAAAATATGCTCATGGAGCATGAATCTGTCTCTAGATACAACTCTAAATATGGCTATGGCTGAGTTTTGCTCTAGGATATGGTAGATAGCTTTGTTATAGGGTGTGGCTCCAACTCGCTTAATTTGATTTTAAATCTGGTAACTGACCATCAATTTCCCCAGTTAGATACAAGGTGAGAAGATGAATACATCTCCACTGTAATACATGTCAATACCCAATAAAAAGAATGAGGTATGATCAATATATCTTCTTCGCTATTGAAGACCATTTCCAAGAAGTGATCCATCCAAGGTGAATCCTTTCTCTTACAGGCTTATGTCTAGAGCATCTTTCTGAATAATGAGTGTGTTTTCCACAATTCTTACAAGGGTGAAGAACACTGTTTTTTCACATGTCCAACCCAATGACAATGTTGGCATCTGAAAATATGGAATTTTTGTGGAAGAGGAGTAAGATGTGCAATGGGTGAATATGAATTGTCCTAAAGAAACCTAACACTTTGAAACTTGATGGGTTTAAAGTAGTCTAGAATGTGAAAGGATACATCCTTTTCATATCCAACACCAATTTTGTGCTTGTTGCTCACAAGTTATTCTGAAGGGTTAATGATGGCATTGGGTAGTGAAAGATGAACTTCTACACGTTGATTTGAAACTGCTCCTGAATTGGTCTCACTAATATGATTAGGTGTTGGCTACTGATAAGAGTTTATCTCAAACTCAAAAAGTGAATTGTTCTGAACATGAACCAATTAAAAATGATGACTCTTTTGATGTAGTTCATATTGCTAGAGTTAATATTCAAGTTGCAAAAACCCATTCTTGTCTTGTGCATTTTGCAAACAAATGTGAATATCAGCAGAGAGGCCTTGTTGATTTTCATTGTGTTTTCAACAACAGAGACTATTAGAGTTTCATTAACTCTAGTAACTCATCAATTTGATCCATTTTGTCAACAAATTAAAGGCAATGGCTTCAACGACCAAAATGAGTAAGGCCAACACCAAGTGAGGGTGCAGACAAAGAGGTGTCACAATATGTGACACATATGAGATAATACATTCACCAACATCTAGTTTGTTATTCAACCCTCTAGAAGATAGTTCAGGAATGAAAATTATTCAAATAATACCAATACAAAGTTTGGCATGATAATGTTATTACTTTGCTTCTTAAGGCTTGGCGTAGTAGAATTTTCTTTTGGGAAAAACCCAAACTTCAATGACACTGATGCTTCAACTTGATAAGAAGTGTATGTCCACATTTTCTTCTGTTGGAACCTAAATGAGCATACACACAATTTTCAAGCACATTGACTACACTATCAACATGGAATATGACGGCCATCCCATTTCTGGTTTTCTTTAACAACCATGAAAAGAGGTGTTAGAAAGTGGTTTGTCACAAGTGCACCAAATATCCACATGTGCAATGAATGCAGTCAAATTGACACCATATTTTAAATAAGGAATAATGATCCCTCTGTCAACACTCCATAGAAATAATCATGTATTGAACTATGTAGGAATACTTGAGACATGTAATGGTTGGAGGGAAAAGCATGCTAGATTTGAAGTTTCTCCTTAATTTCCACTACATTGAGCACTATGTCTAATGAAGAAGGTTGTGCAATCAATTGATGGTTTGCTTCCCACAAATGCACATTGGTTGCATATGTATATGCATATAACATTAAAAAACAAGTATAAGCATCTCACTGATATCATTTTCAACAATTCAGACCCTCATGGCATTGTAACTCAAAAACATAACCAAAATTATGTTAAGATATCTTTTGAGGTGGCCTATAGAATAGTGAGAATGAGAATATTAACATTGGGGGGTGAGGGGTGTTGTAGTTGTAAAATTACTCAATGCTATAGTATAAGCCTAGTACTACTAGTGGGAACTCTCTTAAAAGTGACATTTTCTGTAGGTTATCATAGTTATACAATAGCTCTATCACAATATAGTGCAAGTCCTACTGTGACTGCAGGAAATGCATCACACTATGATGATATTTGGGATCTCAATATAAATAAATTAATGTATACATTGTTGGTCAATAAGGTGAAGAATATACAGTATGGTTTTAAGGACCTACATATATTTATGGAATGAAAATAAATACATACCATGACTCGAGTCTAGGTGCAACAACACACATTACATGCATGGAAGAGAATGCCTAAGTCAAGGATAACCACAAAACAATGGGACTTGTGGGATTCAAAGATTATAACTTGTCTTGATCAATGGATGATTGAAAGTACACCTCTAGGTTTCTTTTCTGCCTTGAATCTACTCCTATTGCTTGGTCTTGCATGAAACAATCAATGATTGCATTATCTATGAAGAAGCTAGGTATCAAGCTACAGTTCTCATAAGTCAAGAAGCTCTTTGGTCACAATAATTATTTCTTGAGTTTGGCATTCAACAAGATAAACCTACTCTTCTTTGATGTGACAATCATAGTGCAATACATATTTCTAGAAATCCTATGCAGCGTCAAAGGACCAAACATGTTGAGATCCATATGGACTTCATTTGCTAACTTATTGAAGATGGTGTTCTTAGCGTGGAGTATGTATTTACTAAAGAAAAAGTAGTAGATATTTTCACAAATTCCATTGGATCACCATGGTTTCCCATGGTTTTTTCAATTACAAAAAGTGCTTGGAGTGAAGGAAGTTATCCTTGGGTGGTCATCTTGAGTTCTCCTTTACTTCCTCATTATCTTTCTTTCTTTCTTTTTTATGCACTCTTTTTTGGGGGCGAATTTTTTTCTACGGGTTTTTCTCTCTTTTTCATTTTATCATTGATTGTATATGGATTCTTTAGTAGGCCTCATTATCAAAACCCATTCTTTGTTTTCCTTTTATTTCTTTCATATGTTTCATTATAGGGGGATATTAGAGTCCCAATAAAAAAGACTTGGAACTCATAAGCTTATGTGACATTAGTATCTGCTACATTGTAAGTCTTATCTTCTAACTATTGCCAGAAGCTTCCATTGCTCCTATAAATGAGGTTGATGCATAATTACTCCTCTCAAACAATAAAATAATTTTTTTGTTGTTCTATTTTCTTAATATGTTTTGTAAAAAACTTTTAGATCGTATAATCTAATTCGTGTGTATATCTACACTCTTACCATGTTGACGAGATAACTTATCTGGTTTAAATGAAACTTCAATAAATCTGAACCGTGACTAAAACTATGAAACTTGCAACCACGATGAGAATAATCTCAACTAACATAAGTTAAGTTGTGTTATCTCAACAAAGTTAGGTTGTGTTCAACGTAGTGACAAGAGCGATGGTTGGGTAACATATTACAATAAAACGATGTTTTACATTATTGTGTAATGATGAGAGAATCCGAGTCACAAACTCCTTTATGGGAAAGCGGACTCTACTAAATGATTCCTTATCTCATTCACTACAAAGTTGATAGTGATGCGTGACAATGGACTCAAATTGATCTTCAATTTTGGAGGTTCATCTCAACGCACGTGAGATTAGTCATGGGTGGGTATGGAGTGAGAGAGTTGGTTACGCACGTGAGCTTAGTATGGGTATGGAGTGAGAGAGTTTGTTAACGCACGTGAGAGAGTCCAATAAGAATAACCATCCAAATGGGCAGTCAACTCTAGTATGCGGGTTTTATTTGAAAATATATTTTTAAGAAATATTTTATTAAAAACCCTTCTATCACTACCCTGTGTAGCAGCTTTCCTTTCCCAAAAAATTATTTTTTAGGCTTATGGTCAAAATATTTTAACTTTATGTGTTTTATCCCTTTAAAAAAATGAATAATTTAACATTACGTTTTGATTCGAAACAATAATTTAACGCAACGTTTCGATGTGAAAATGGTATATTTATTTATTTTTGACCATTTCATGATAAGTGGTAATTTTGTATAATGAGGTAATTTTGTATAATTTAAATATTTCATTATGAAAATATATAATATAATTTTTTTATGAAAAATAATATTATTACTAAAATAAACTATAAAATATTGCTAGTTGGACTTGATTGCTAAGGACATAGATGTTGTAGCACATAATTGAGCATTAATCGAATGTCTTTGCCCATTTATAGGCATCGTCTTCCTCATGAAGCTCTCCTCTTTCTTCCCTACACTTCTCCTCAGAATGGCGTGCCCATTAGGTTATTTTAATGCAATGTTTTGGTACTATACATTCTTTGGGGTTTGGTTAAATTATAATATAAATGCTTAGTTTATTAGTGTTATAAAGTAAAAAAAATATTTATCAAAAAAGTTTAAGCATGTTCATTATATTTTTATGTAGTTCTTTCTATTTTAAAAGTTTTAAATATTTTCAATTTTTTTAAATATCTAATATATACTATTTTCGTTTTTGCTAGACGTCTTCATTATGTGCAATTGACTAAAGACTAAGGTTCACTAATCATTTTGTATGATTAGGTAAAAAATAATGAGTATAATATATGTTTCAGAATACAGTAATTATATATAGATTATTTATCTTAATTGATTAACCAAAAATATATTTAATAAAACTTTTCCATCTTATTTTTATGATATATTATAATTATTATTTTACTTTGATATATGAATAAATTATTACACTTAATTTATTTACAATTAAAAATTCAATATTAATATAAGATGTAAAAAATTTTATATATATTCCTACTTGCAAATGAAAATAACGGCAGCAACATTACTTGGTTTATTGAAGTTGGAATTGGTGGCAGACTATCGAATTAAGTAGATGGTTTCTTTAACTTTATTCATGTCCCCCTCGCAAGGTTAGCCAATGGTCGTCCGTCCGCGCTATTGAATCAGCAATCTCACAACAAATTCTTGAGGAAACGTGCAGTCTATACGTTTCCACGTTTTTTTTGCCATCCTAATGTTTGCATAACAAGCATGACCAGAGGTTGCATTGTGTGCAAAACTAACAAACTAAAAGTAGAGTGGGTCCAGACTCCAAACTCCATGCGAATCTGTGAAGAAGAATATGATTGGTGTACCATGTGGCCCTGTGGCAGTTACCACGAACAGTTCGGACGCGAGTCGCTTTTTATGGTTCTCTTGTTTAGACCTGAGGAGACAAAAGAGGCACTTTCAATGCCTCAAAATTGCATTCAGAATTGAATTATTTTTTGCTCTATTGTCTTGAATCATGCACGGTGAATTGAACAGTTAATGGCATAATTTAATAATATACTTGCTCTCCCTTTGTGTTGAATTAATCCATATATAATGGATTTAAAGGGTAATAAATCCATATATTAACGGATTTCTGCTCATGATTTTATCTCTATGTTGTACAGTTTCCAGTACGCAGGTATTTTTGATACGTGGGAATATAGCACGGTTAGAAGTATGGCCTAAATTTACAGGAAACGTCAAGTTGGGAGCGGAAATAACATAATATATTAAAATTTAATATATATTAAAAATAAAAATAAAATAATTTATTTATTTCCATCCAAAACTTGCTAATCAAATTTCATCTTGCAAAGAAACATGTAAAAGATTGAACTTTGAAACATTGCCAAAAAAACAAATCAAAATATTAATCCATCAACAATTTCTCAATAAAATTCTTTCCGATCAAAGAAAAATGCAGAACTCCCAAACCGGAAAAGAGACTGTTATTATTAGGTGATTTCATGCAACGCTATACCTTAAGTCATTGGTTCAATTCTTCGCCCTTGATGTAACCTCACCAATATTATATATATTACATCTAATTATAATAGAGATAAGAAAAAATAAAATATATATTAATAGTAATTAAAAAAAAATAAAACAATAGAATTTAAATCAATGTTATTTTAAAAAGAGTTTGTATAATAAAATTATAAATTCCAAGTTAATATATATTTTATACTTAAATAAATATAAAAATTAAATTAAAAATTGTTTTTTAATAATATTTATATTTCATAATTTCAACTATTTTTTTCTTGAGTGTTCTATCTTTTGTCCATTCAACTTGGGCGATAACGCTGGTTTTGTTAGTGACCAACAATCTTCCTAAAAAAATTTATATTCATCTGCCATCCGTGTATATGAGGAGAATGAATATCTTTCCAATGACAAAGATTAGGATTGGCGAGACGCCTCATCTTCATTTGGATAGATTCTCTTAGTTCTAGACCCATATCCAAATCTAAACCCAACGACATACCCTTCCCTTCGCACACTTCCATCAGTTTAAGCAGCACCCAAGTTGGCAATGTCAAATACACCTACATTTTCACTTGCTCATTGCAATGAAGCTCAAGTACCCGTTGAAGCTCCCAACGATTTTGGAGTCTTTCCGATCAACTCCCAAGCTCCCAGGAGCTGGGGAGCTTCAAGTACGTGCTCTCCAATCCGCCGGAGCGGTACCCGTGTAACTATGCTTTATTTAGAGTCTCTCCCTTTTCGTAGTACATAGCTTGGTAGTAGAAGTTAATTGTGTACAACAAAGCTTAGGCTTGTTCAACGACTTCTAGTTATATATGTGCATATTATTTTGATTATTTATATCTATGCAATTTTTTTCCAAACTTTATCAGTGAGCCATAGCTCATAAAAAAATGCCAAGAAGTTAACTGGTAGTACAACGGTGATTTATAGTTATGCATTTGCATATTATTTTGAAAAGTGTTGATTTGGAATACACATTTTTTTTTTTTGAAAAGTGTTGATTTGGAATACACATTTTTTTTTTAAATATTTTTGATATTTTAAATTTTGGTTGATTTCAAAAAGGAAAGTATTGATATAGATAATTATTTTTTAAATTTAACCATTTTTTAAATAGTTCTCATTTTCTTATTCAGTGAAATATTTATTTTTAAAGTGTTTTTCATATTTATATTTTTCACTTTTTCTTTTTAATTTAAAAAAAAATTCAATATTTTAAAATTATTATTTTCTATATATTCACAATTAAAAAAAAATCACATAAAAATCAAACTTAAAATCAAATAGTACAAATATTAAACATATAACACAAAAAATATATTTCAAAAATTATATAAAATAAATAAATATAAATAAAAAATCAAAACAAAAAAATAAAAAATTAAAGAAGATAAAAAATAAGTAGTTTTTAAGTGTTACTTCTTGTAAAGCTTTCTGGTTTATTGTCCCATCTAATTTATTTACAATCCTATAGGAATTCATTGAAATCACAAATTTCACTAGTAAATTCTTCACAATTAAAGCACAATTTTATTAGAAAGCACTTCACAACTTAAAAAAACTACTTAAAAAACAATAAAAAAAAAAAAAAAAAAATTAGAATTAAATTTTCACATTAAACATTTCAAGATGCAATGAAACATTTATTTCAATAAACAAATACCAAATTTTATTTTAGATCATAAAAATATTAGAGTTCAACAAATTTATGTCCTTTCAACAATTTATAAATACCCAAATCTAATAAAATAAAATTAAATCACCATAATATATTAATCATGTATATTAGTACTTCTCTACCTATATTATCATTTACCATAATGTTGAAATCTAATTTCAAATTGCCACGTTATCATTTCAGAAAACTACATGTTTTTTCCTTGCGATGTGATCTAATCACAGATCACAAATCGCATGCATGCCCACTACCTCCATCTGTTCACTTGATTTCTACGTTTGCGGTGTTGCGATGCGATCCGATCGCCATATCGCAGATCACATCCATATGTGTCAAGCCTTCCCTGTTTTGCACCGAATGCGATTTTGGCGATGTGATCAAATCGCAAATCGCATAACTCAATTGTTGAAGTACAAGCCTGCAACATGAAATTGACGTGGAGTAAAAGTTTCATTTTGACCGCCAGTTTTTCAGTAAAAGTAATTAATGGAATTTACAGCGGTTGGTAGAATGTTGGTATAGCATAGAAGTATGTAATGTTTTTGAGTTTTTTTTTGTTAAGAGTAGTGTGAAGAATGCAGCAAAAACACACAATAGTGTAAATGTAATCTCCTCTCAGTAATGCACAACAATGCGAAACAAAACCAGAACAGAGCAATTTTTTTTGTTTGAATGTTCTTGGTGTAATCCCTCAGGCAGAGGAAGAATACTTTTGTAACAGCAGTTGTCTTTGATTAATGAATACAAAGCTTTTGTGGGTGGGTAATACTCTGTTCTCAGAAAATAATTTGTTTATGCCTTCCCTGTGTTAAAGATCCTGTGAAAAACAGAGTATTGTTCTCTGTTCAGTTTATTTGTTTTGGAATTTAGCAGAAAAGTACCAACAGTGGTATCAGAGCTTGTCCAGGCTCTTTGAAGGTGTCAAAGAAGCTAAAGGAAGGATTTGTTGCTGGAGAAGCTCAGCAGAGTGAAGACACAGTCAAGAAAGGATCTAGGTATTTCTCAAAGTTTTTTTTGTGTTGCTGTTGAAGAAACAGTCAGTGATTTTAAATACACAGTCAAATATTTGAAGCACAGCTGAGAGTGCAAGGAATGGCTGGCTCCAGCACCAGCACTAGCATGGGTATTTTTAATACTCAGCTCCCACAGTTTAATGGGAAAAACTATGACTATTGGGCAATAACCATGAGAGCCATGTTTGCCTCACAAGATTTATGGGAACTTGTTGAATATGGGTTTGAAGAACCAGGAGACCAAGATGAGTTTAATAGATTAACTCAGGCAGAGAAATTTTTTTTGAAGAGCAATAAGAAGAAGGATTAAAAAGCCCTTGTATTTTTGTATCAAGCAGTGCATGAGAGTGTGTTTCCAAGGATAGCAGCAGCCAAGACATCCAAAGAAGCATGGAAAACTCTCAAGACAGCCTATCAAGGCATGGAGAAAGTGAAGACAGCAAAACTACAGTTGCTGAGGAGAGATTTTGAAAACCTGTGCATGAAGGAGTCAGATAATATTGACTCATTCTTCACACAAGTGATTGGTCTGGTCACACAGATAAAGTCTCATGGAGAGATTCTTAAAGAAAGGAGGATTATGGAGAAACTATTGAGGGTCCTACCCTGAAAGTTCGATGTGATTGTCACTACCATAGAAGAGACAAAGGATCTCACAAACTTTTCAGTTGATGAACTTCATGCATCACTGATAACACATGAGCAGAGGTTGAGTAGAAATGAAAAATCATCTCTAGAACAAGCCTTCAAGACCCAGATGTCCTTTGGAAGAGGAAGAGGTCAAGGCAAAGGAAACAAGAGAGGAAGAGGCAGAAGCCAAAACAGAGGTGGAAGGAACAGTCCATCAAATGCTCAAGGAAGAGGCAGCAATCCAAATCAGAACCAAGGCCAAGGCAATAGCCAACAAAGTGGACAACATCATGCTCAAGGACAAAGGTATGAAAAATCCAATGTCCAATGTTATTATTGTAAAAAATATGGGCATTATGCAAATGAATGTAGGAAGAAACAACATGATATGAACAATAGATCTAGTGCAAATATCACCGGAGAAAATATCAGCCAAGATAATGTGCTTTTAGCTTGTAACATGGCTGAATCAAACAATGATGATATATGGTTTCTAGACTCCGGTTGCAGCAACCATATGACAGGAAACATAGCCATGTTTTCTGCTTTAGATCAGAGCGTGAAGTCACAAGTCACACTTGGGACTGATAGTAAAATTTCTGTTATGGGAAAAGGAGAAGTAAATATTCTAACAAGGAAAGGTGAAAAGAAAACCATAACAGATGTCTATTATGTTCTTGGAATGAGATGTAACCTCTTAAGTATTGGACAACTTGTTCAAAAGGGTTACAATGTTTTCTTTGTGAATGATGTATGCACCATCATTGATAGAGCACCCAGCAAATGATGTATTGCTGAAGTGAAGATGACGAGGAACAGGATGTTCCCTCTCAAAATGAAATCAAATTTGAAAAACAAAGAAATAATTGCAGCAGTTACCCAAGAGGCTTTCCAAATCGTACCAAAGGATGAAAATTGGTTGTGGCACTTGAGATTTGGACATCTCAACTTTGGAGGTCTTAACTTGTTGAGTAGAAAAGAAATGGTAAGAGGATTACCATTGATAGAGAAACCAGACAGCCTTTGTGAAGGTTGTATCTTGGGGAAACAACATAGAGAAAATTTTCCATCAGGGAAAAGCATAAGAGCAAAGGCACCCTTAGAGATTGTCCACTCAGATTTATTTGGACCAATGCAAACTCCATCACTAGCAGGCAGCCAATATCTTCTAACATTCTTTGATGATTTTACTAGAAAAACTTGGGTTTATTTCCTGAAGAACAAAAGTGAAGTGCTTGAAAAATTTCGCAATTTCAAAGAACTTGTAGAAAATCAAAGTTAGCTGCATATCAAAGTTTTGAGAACTGATAGAGGAGGTGAGTATATCTCCAAGGAATTCCTACGGTTTTATAGAGAAAATGGAATACACAAACAATTTACCACAAGGTACACTCCACAGCAAAATGGAGTAGCTGAAAGGAAGAATGGGACCATCATGGATATGGCAAGGAGTATGCTAAAGGCAAAGCATTTGCCAAATGATTATTGAGCTGAAGCTGTACACTGTGCTGTATATATTTTGAATAGGTGTCCTACAAAAGCAGTGATGAACAAAGTGCCGGAAGAAGCATGGAGTGGGAGAAAGCAAGGAGTCACCCACATGAAAGTTTTTGGATGTGTGGCCTATGCACACATTCCAGATTAGCTAAGGAGGAAGTTGGACAGCAAAGGGGAGAAATGTATTTTCATTGGATACAGTGAGGAATCCAAAGCTTACAGGTTGTATATCCCATCTACCAAGAATTTTTTTGTGAGCAGAGATGTTCAATTCATTGAGGAGGAAGCTTGGGATGGAAGCATAGAGAAAACAGTGAATGTTAAAAACTGTTTGTCTCATGATGAAGATGATGAGGAGATGACTGAAATACATCCGCAAACAACAGTGCCAACACAAGGACAGCAAGAGACACCCTTGAGGAGAAATGAAAGCGCTTCTCCAAGCACACCACAAGGAGGAAATTCAAGTGCTTCTTCAAGAACTTGCACACCAAATGAAAGAGGTAAGAAATTCAGAAATTTAAGTGACGTTTATGATGAAGGTATGAATTCTTTGTTTGCTTTATATTGTCATGTTGATGACCCTATTCATTTCGAATATGAAATTAAGGATAGGAAATGGATAGAAGCTATGGATGAAGAGATCAATGCCACAGAAAGAAACAAGACATGGGATTTGGTCGAACTACCAAAAGGAAAAGAAATCATTGGAGTCAAATGGGTTTACAAGACCAAGAGTAATGCTGGTTGTCAAGGGATACAAGCAGCAGTATGGGAGAGACTATGAGGAAACTTTTGCACCGGTTGCAATAACGGAAACTGTGAGAGCAGTGCTGTCCATAGTAGCACAAAACAAGTGGAAAGTTTACCAAATGGACGTGAAGTCAGCATTCCTAAATGGAGTGTTAAAGGAAGAGGTCTACATTGAACAACCTCTAGGCTATGAAAAGAAAGGCCAAGAACACAAAGTGTGCAGATTGAAGAAAGCTCTTTATGGGCGGAAGCAAGCACCAAGAGCATGGTACAGTAGGATAGATTCCTATCTACTGGAAAAAGGATTTGAAAAGTGTGAGGTAGAACCCACCCTCTACATCAATGAAAAAGATGGTAAAATATTGATTGTTGTATTATATGTTGATGATGTTATTTTCACAGGTAATGATGTTTATCTTATTGAAAACTTCAAAACAGCCATGAAAGAAGAATTTGAAATGACTGACTTGGGTTTGCTGAGATACTTCTTAGGAATAGAAATAGATCAAAATGAAAATGGGATTTTTATCTCACAAGAAAAATATGTAAATGAAGTGTTGGAAAGAATTAATATGCAGGACAACAAGGCAGCAATCACTCCCACAGTGATGGGATTAAAATTCAGCAAAGAGGACAGCAGCAAGGATTTTGATCCTAGTTTGTACAAGAGTATAGTTGGCAATCTTATGTATTTGACTGCAACTAGGCCAGATATAATGTTTGCTGTTAGTTTGATTTCCAGATTCATGGAGAGGCCAAAAGAAGCACATTGGCAGGCATCAAAAAGGATTCTGAGGTATGTTAAAGGTACAAAAGGGTTTGGCATTTTATATACTATCTCAGAATGTTCAGATTTAATTGGATACACTGATAGTGATTGGGCTGGAAGTTTAGATGATCAGAAAAGCACATCCGGTTATGTTTTCACATGGGTTCAGGAGCCATCTCATGGGCCTCTAAAAAACAGCCTATTGTAGCATTGTCTACAGCAGAGGTAGAATATGTGGCAGCTACAGCAGCAGCATGTCAAGCAGTTTGGATGAGAAGGATGTTAAGGAGCTTATCCCAAGAGCAAGTAAAAGGAACTATGATCTTTTGTGACAATAGTTCTGCTATTGCATTATCCAAGAATTCTGTGTTTCATAAGAGAACGAAACACATTGACACAAAGTTTCATTACATCAGGGAATTGGTAAGCAATGGATAAATTGTTTTAAAACATTGCAAGACTCAAGAACAGGTTGCAGACATTCTGACCAAGCCATTGGGACAGAAAAGTTTTGAGTTTTTGAGGAAATGTCTGGGTATGACTGATAACCCAACAGTTGAAATTAAAGGGGAGTGTTGAAATCTAATTTCAAACTGCCGCGTTATCATTTCAGAAAACTACATGTTTTTTCCTTGCGATGCGATCTAATCACAGATCGCAAATCGCATGCATGCCCACTACCTCCGTCTGTTCACTTGATTTCTGCGATTGCGATGTTGCGATGCGATCCGATCGCCATATCGCAGATCGCACCCATATGTGTCAAGCCTCCCCCTGTTTTGCACCGAATGCGATTTCACGATGCGATCAAATCGCAAATCACATAATTCAATGGTTGAAGTACAAGCCTGCAACATGAAATTGACGTGGAGTAAAAGTTTCATTTTGACCGCCAGTTTTTCAGTAAAAGTAATTAATGGAATTTACAGCGGTTGGTAGAATGTTGGTAAATGTTTTTAATTTTAATGTTTTTTTATTTTACGGGAGTATAGCATAGAAGTATGTAATGTTTTTGAGTTTTTTTTTGTTAAGAGTAGTGTGAAGAATGCAGAAAAAACACATAGTAGTGTAAATGTAATTCATCTCAGTAATGCACAGCAATGCGAAACAAAACCAGAGCAGAGCAATTTTTTTTGTTTGAATGTTCTTGTTGTAATCCCTCAGGCATAGGAAGAATACTTTTTTAACAACAGTTGTCTTTGATTAATGAATACAAAGCTTTTGTGGGTGTGTAATACTCTGTTCTCAGAAAATAATTTGTTTATAGCTTCCTTGTGTTAAAGATCCTATGAAAAACAGAGTATTTTTCTCTGTTTAGTTTATTTGTTTTGGAATTTAGCATAAAAGTACCAACACATAAAAGATTCACGTCTTTGGCTAAACCAGCGTTAAATGGAGATCCGAGTTGACAATCAACCCTCACGTGTATAGATTGTAAAAGTCCAACAAGAATGTCCAAATCGATCAATCAGGTGGTAAGTCATAAACCCACGTGTCATCCTTACTTTTTCATATTCCTTGTAGCGGCCTTAGGCAATGGAGTCAATTTAATCTACTAATGTCACCTCTAATGAACCCTTCTACTCTCTATATATACATACAGCTCTTTGTCTGTGTAAAAGTATATACGAAGCATAGGAGGAATAGGATACATGGAATATAGAATACAGTTCTTTGTCTGTGTGTAAAATTATATACGCGGAATAGAATCCATAGAATATAGAATACAACTCTTCATCTGTGTGTAAAAATATATAGAAGCACGGGAGGAATAGGATACACACAATATAAAAAATTACAGGATGGGTAATGTGCTGCTATGACGGGGAATCGATCGTTGTCTTCGGATAAAGATCATGAAAGCCGACGGATCGGTGATGAAACTACGGAGTCCTCTCTCTGTGAAGCAAATACTCATCGATTATCCAAATCATGAGATATTTGAGGCACCCACTGGTCCTCCACTTGGGATGGGCAGTTTCCCTCGACCTCTTCCAGAAAGGGCAAGGCTTGTAGCGGCTCATGTCTATTATCTCCTCCCTCCCTTACTTCCAGAGGATGAAGTCATCGATTACAACAACAATATGAATAGAGGGTACTTTGCAAGAGATTCTTCTTATCATAGCATTCAGAGTGGTAGTTCCAGTTTGCGGAGAAAGTGTTGTGCAGACAATGGCAAAGATTCAATAAAACGAGGAGGAGATGATGATGTGGTTAATAAGATTAAAGGCGGCGTCAGGATTGTTTCTTCTTCCAAATCCACCGACGGATCGACGATGCGTGTGAAGGTTCGAGTTAGAAAAGAAGAGCTCGCTTCTCTTCTTTCAGCCAATAATGTGAACATGGTGATGGAAAATTTATTGGTGCATCCTCATGTGGGTAGGCAGTCAGCCTTGTTGCGATGGAAGCCCAGTCTGGATACCATCGCCGAACCCCAAAGTCCGCTTGGAGGTTTATAAAAATCTTGAGAGGAGCCGGAGCGCTGAGATAGTGTGCAAAATAACTTGTATACACGTACTGAGCATACTGTTGCTGCAATGGTTACAAGATTTGATTGTATTTAGTTGTCAGATGAATACTATGCAGATGAATTTCGATGTTGTTAATAGTATTTCCATAAGGGACACATCTAAAAGACAAACAGTGTCGGTCGTGACAGATAATTGGAAACAGTAGCTCTTTGAAAAAAGTCAAAGTTACATCTGTTGTAGAAGTAGTTTACAAAGGAATGAAATTTCTATTTGGTAATTTGTTTGGGAGTATTTTGCACGTTTCTTTTTGTTAAACTTAATGCTATTTTCCTTTTTCGGTTTGCCATAGTTTATGAGCATTAAATGTTAAGTTCAATATAAAAAATTTATTAAAAATGTAAGTTTAAATTATTAGAAAAATAATTTAACTAAAAATAAATTGAATTATTTAAATTACTATTGTTTTCGCCGACGGAGGCCGTGGTTTGATCAAGTTGGAAAGCGTATCCCAAAAATCCATGATGTAACCAAAGCATGTTGGTCTACATTCCCACGTCCCCAAAAGAGTATTCACGCAAAGGGGACAATGGGGGAGTTTTCTAGGTCATTGTAATGCTCTCCACATTGTTACGCATAGCGAAGGTAACGTCCCTCAATTTACTTCTTTGGTGAGGGGCCGGTCTTCGAGTTCCTCCATTTTCACCCACCCAAGATCTAATAACTTCTGAAGAATCCCTCCACGCAACCATGGGCATCAATGGCAACACGATGCACATGTCAAATGCAGGAATGGAGTCTCAAGTGGACATAGAGCAGCGAGAAAGGCAGGGGTAATAACAAATAATACTAGAGTAGAGCTATCTTAAGTAGCATATCTTCATTCTAGTGGTTTATCCACTAAGGGAAGGCCTACACTCCGAGCATCGAGAGGCAAGCCCGGATATGGTTCACTAAAGTAACCACGTTGTAGCATGGGTCAGCCTCGTTCCTAGGTGGATAGCAATATATATATATATATATATATATATATATATATATATATATATATATATATATATATATATATATATATATATATATATATATATATATATATATATATATATATGGTACCACTAATCTTGCGACATTAAGCTAATTCTAATTTACCTCTAAGCCGTATGGGCCATCTGGTACAGTTAACGATAGGTATAACCTTTGGTTGGATTTGAGCGGTATCATTCATTCTCTCGAAAGTTCCCACAATAAATTCCGTTTAAGCACTAACTCCAACTAAACTTAGCTCAAGCAACAGGGATCTATCTCAAGGAACAACAACTCTTCAACATCTTATAAAGCTCTAGTTCAACCTTCTCTTTGATTCTTGGATTTCATCTGTATGACCTCTTTTGAGAGGCTTTGCATTAGGTTTCAAAGTATTATCTCATCTTTTATCCTAAGCTAGCTGGTCATATGGGATATGCATTTGGATCTGCCTTTCTTAGGCCATTTCTGTGCATTTTATCGCCACTTTACCCATACATTGGTAGGGATGACAGGATTTGAACCTGCGACATTTTGTACCCAAAACAAACACGCTACCAAGCTGTGCTACATCGCTATGGTTCGAAATTGGAGAGAGTTGAAGTACCTTTCCTAGGCGAGGGAAAGATTGATTTCATCATGAAAAAAACTTCACAAAGACGTTGCAGACAAGAATGAGAGTGAAAGAAGACTTGAGATCAATATTTCCCTCCAAGAAGTAGTTATCCAAGTGGCAGTTATCCAGGTAGGGGAAAAGAGTAGTTAGGTGGGCGGGTTTAGAACATCAAATCAAAAAGGGAGTGGTGTAGGGAGGAAGGGAGGAGTTCTACCCAAGCATAGAACACCATTTCCTGACCATATCAAGCAGTGTCCCGTAAATAGAGATCCTAAAAAGGGTCTAATCTAAAAGCTAAGTGTGTCCTTAAGTTTAAGTGGGCTATTTGGGGTAAGGTTCAAGCAAGGCCTGGGAACTAAATGGAACCCTCCCAGAATCGTGTCTTTTAGGATAGGATGGAAATTTTTTCACAAACATCTCTTCAAGTGTTAGGTATTGAAGCAATCAAATTATTTAGGGTTAGGTATTGAAGCAATCAAATTATCGAGATTGATTTCTTTGCACGCCTATCCAATGGAGTGTACTTTCTAGTTGCACTGGGGAAATTCTTCTTTGATTTGTTATTTTTGCTTATCATTAAGTATTAAGTTTCTTATATCTATTTTTTTTTGGTACCACAATGAATACATGTATGTTGGTATTATTATGTCATTGTTGTGTAGTAACATTTAGGATTAGTTCTTATGTATTAGTTTGTTGTGCATTGACATTTAGGTTTTTATCTATTAGTTTGTTTGTATTTGATAAATTTCTCAATTTTTAACATTATTTTTTTATGTTAAATTTTGTGGGATGACAGCGTGTTGCTCTTTCACTCTAGGTTTTAAGGGTGGACGTAATCTAAATTGTATGAGTTGTGGCATTAATTATTTACTTGTTAAACCAATATCCTCGTGTTTAACACCACTTCAGAGCTCCACTCAGTTTCATCATCACTACAAAACCTAACCTAACAAGTTATATAATCTTTATAAAATTAATTTTTTATTATATAATGTCGAGTTAAATTATATTTAAAAAGAAATAACTATTAATTGTTAAGAGCATGTGTTTCCTCCTAAGAGGTCATAGCTTCAAAACTAAACGGGGTAGATTATGTATGCCTTAGCTGATCCAGGAGGATCCATCGATCCAATTGTACACATGTTCAAAGTGTCGTGGCGAGTGTTCATGGGTGTTGTTCAGATTGGTCATCACTTCAGTTCAGCTTCGACAGATCGACAATATTCGTTATGATCAGGTTGTTCAGGTAATGTTCATAGTTATGATTTCATGGCATTCAATGGATGTGGTGTTGTGCCTGGCTGTCGACTTATGTTCATCAACAGTTCCGCCAGGATTGGTCGATGACATGTGTTTTGTCATTTGACTCTGTAGGTTTGATGTGTTGACATCAGTCTTCAGTGGCATAGATTCATCGTCCGAGCTGTCGTTGCAAAGACAACTGGAGTTGGCGATGTGCGTGGGTTGTCGTCGTGGCAGAGGATCGATATTTTCGTGTGTCAACGCTCGACATGGGTTTATTATCGTCATGTGACGAAGTCGTGAACGTCGTATTGTGACAATGATTCACACATGGGTTTTTAAAATAAATCCTAATCATGTATTAAATCCTATGCTAAATCCCTAACCATGTTCTTTAAATCCTATGCTACCCTAAGCCTAAAGTTTTACAAAACCCATTAGAAAACCTAATGCCAAAACCTAGTCCTAAAAACCTATCGCAATAAACATTATAACTCTATACATACCTCTTAGCCTATTTACCGTAAAAAATATTACAAATTGAAATATAACAACGCCTAATCGTTGTCTTGACCGCGCGGGAACTGCGAGGAGTAACCGGGTTAATGTGATGAGGCATATAAACTATCAGGGTTTCATAAACAGTCCAAACCATTAGCGGAGACCACGTCGAAAACGTTGTCATGTGAGCAGGCAGACGACAGAGGTTACAGTTAGGCCCTAACTGTGACTGTGACCACATCGGAACTGTATCCGTGTCGGGGCATGTGATCAACTGTCTATTAAGCTGTCAGGGCTTGAGAACCGCGCGAGGAAAGCATAAAAACCGTTAACATGTGAACACATCCCGCCGACCAGAACTGCCACCAAGATAACCGCCTTGCAAACAGTAACTCCAGGTGTTCACATTGATTGTTAATGCCTCCGCCCGGTTAGTTGCCAGCTAATGGTTTCGGGCTAACCAAAGTCATTTTATGGATTTTTATTGTTAAAGTTTGTTTTAATTAATTCAAGAACATTATGACTAAGCCCTAAGGTTTCAGTTTGTCATTAATCAAACCCTAACTCAACCTTCAAGTCAGCTTATTCATCCCCAAAGGAATTCAAGGAGGTTTTGATGTATTTACAGGGTTATAAAGGCAGATTTGTTCTTTGAAGACAAAGAGGAGTGTTTTTAGTTTTCATGTGCAGGTTCTGGAGGTTAGAGGCAGATTTTGTTTTCTGAGTTTCGGGAGCATCGAGAGTTGAATTTGGAAACTGTAAGCACCATTGGAAAGCTGGTTCAGAGAGCTATCTGATGACATAGGTTAGAATTACCTGTGTGCAAGTTTAGTCTAACTAAATCACTGTGTAATCCACTTCTTCTCTCTCATTCCTAATAAAACGGTCGCCCATCTTGAAAGTGGACCCGGAGACGTAGTCCATCATGGACAAACTCTGTAATCAATATCGTTGTATGGTATATCTGTGGTTTCGTTGTTTACACTTCTGTTTTGCATTTTTCTTATGGTTTATTAGCTATCATAAAGTGTTTTGCTCTAGCAGTTCTCCTCGTTTTTCATGCTTTCGGTTTTCATTCAATTCACTAATGGCTAATCAACTCTACATCAGAATTTAATATATGATCATATCATATCATATAATTTGGTATCAAAGTAGGTTTTGGTTTGTAGAGTCTCCATTGAATGTTAACCAAGTCTAAGTCGCAATAAGGAGAAGGAATCCTTGAGTAGATCAATCCAGAAATTGGAAAACGACGAGTCATTCGAAAAGCGACCATGTCAGGATTTGACGCAGGTGAAAACACTGAGACTAAGATGAGTGAGGAAAAGTTTCAGCAGGAATTCTTAACTATGCAGCAGATGTTGGGAGAATTGTACGAAGACAAGAAGGCGAGAGATGCAGCATCCTCTTCGAAGGCATCGAAGAAAGACAAAGGTAAAGGCAAGGATGATAAACCTCCTTCACCTCCATCATCTTTATCATCCTCTTCTTCTTCTTCTTCTTCCAGTGCAGCATCTGAAACAAATAAGAAACCTAAGAAATCATCTCTTTTGAAACTTGATGTTAAATTTGAGTTACCTGTTTATGATGGTGAAATGAATCCCGAAAAGTTAGATAATTGGATAAAGCAGTTAGAAGTGTATTGTCATATTCAGAACATTGCTAAAGATAAAACTAAAATTCAGTTAGCTACACTTAGAATGAGGGGAACATATTTAATTTGGTGGGAAAGAAAAAAATCAGTTAGATGTAAATCAAACAGGAAAATTTATCTCTTCATGGTCTAAGTTTTTGAAAGCTCTTAGGAAACAATTCTATCCTTTAGGATACATGCAGCAAGCTGTTATTGATTGGCAGCATCTAAGGCAAGGTAAATGGCAGAGTGTTCAAGAGTTTACTCAAGAGTTCAGGAAGAAAGCATTGGCTCTTGGTATTTCATTGGATACACGTGAAACTTTGTTAAAATACATCGGCAGTTTACATTCATATTTGTAGCATACTTTATTAATGTTTAATCCTGATGATTTTGACGAGGTGTGTGTTTAGGCCATACATATTGAATCAGGTGGCAGACCATTCAAGTTATCATTGCAGTCATCCAAAGAGATGGGAAACAGAGAATCTAGAGACAGTAAGGGGAACATTTCGAAGAGAAAGAAATCAGCGGTCATTCAGAAGGAAAGACATACCTGTTCTCACTGCCAGAGAATCAGTCATGATGAATCGAAGTGCTAGAAACTTCATCCAGAACTTAAGCCCAAAAATTTCCTTAAGGCGAAGGATGAAAAGAAGGCTAATGTAGAAATCCAGCAAGACCTCGGTTAGATTCAGGTGATGAATGGAAAATAATCACCATGGCTACGACAGGTAAAAATTATGATATTGGTTCAAGCTCGAAATCTAATGTATCTTCTTAAAACATAAGGATAACTCCTAAGCATACAAATATTGACACAATGTTCGACAGTGGATCACAAGAAAATTTAATATCTGAACATATAGTTAATCAATTGGGATTGGAAACACGAAATCATCCAAGACCATACCCATTAGGTTGGATTAATAAATCAACTCAGATACATGTCACAAAGCAGTGTCGGTTAAAATTTTAAATTACATCTAAGTACATCGATGAAGTGGAATTAGATGTGGTCCTAGTAGACATTTGTGGAGTTGTCTTAGGGAGTCCTTATCTTTATGATAGAGATGCAGTTTTTAACAAAAGAGAACATAAATATCACCTAAAGAAAGAAGGGGTCGAATTTATTGTTAGGGTACATAAAGTCAAACCAAACTTGGATTTAATTGTTTCAAATCAAGTTAAGCATTTTATAAGTTCAAGTAAATATTTACTCATGGTTATTAAGGAACAACATAAATTTGATTGTTCAAGATGCGAGATTCAGTTTATAGAACAATTGGTTAAGGTGGTTAATTCTTTTCCAAGAAGTCTTATTCATGAACGGGATGAGCAACATGAGATACATTTAATGTCCTACGAAGATCTTCTTAAAGATAGAATGAATCTCAATTCATTCATTCAACTGAATTATAGAAGCTATCATCATCAGCAGTGTATTGCAGGGAATGGTACATGTGAGTCTAATTAGAGACTTGTTTCAGATGGTATGTTTATTTTCAGTTTCAGGGGTGCAGGTCAGTATTGGGGAAAGTCAGTGTTACATTTCTTTGGTATTGCATCATCATTTCATGCTTTTAAAAGTAATGAAGCCTCTCTTCAAGTGGAGAGGAAGTCTATAAGTTTTCATGACAAAGCATTTTCAAAAGCAGATCTAAAATTTCCTTACCAAGGTTTGAAAACTAATGCAATAACTGAAAGTGTCAGTCAATGGAAATATCCGTTAATAGACATAGTGATTCAAGTAAATCAACAATTACTTAGATGCTTTTAGAATCAAACTAAGTTGCAGAAGTCTTTTCATCACAGCTGGATGAGTTATGGGCAGCAAATTCACTTGGTAATTAGTCAATAGGAAAGTAAATCAAGTCAAGTAATTGATACAAAATCAAAATCAAAGGGGTCTTTGAATATTTCAATTATTACGGAAAGTAGATTGTTAATACCCATCAAATGTATTGAACAAAGTTCTACAAATACTATTTTCAAAGATGTTTCTGAATCACTAACTCATGATTCTTCTTGGAAAGAATTCAATTGCCATGTTGATAATAGGTTGTTTTCCCATCGTTGCAAATTATACATACTGTGGATGGAAGAAACAGGTCATCGAATCAAAATGTATCATGGTCAGCATCATCAAGGTCATCGCATGCAGATGATTGATCAAATGTATTGGTACATCGTCAGGTCAATATGGAAAGAGAGGGAGTACTACCCTCATCGACTATTTAATTAGTCAAACTTTTGTGGTCCAAAAGCTTTCAAGTGGAGAGGAATGATCCAGGAGGATCCATCGATCCAATTGTACAGATGTTCAAAGTGTCGTCATCAGTGTTCATGGGTGTCGTTCAGTGTGGTCGTCGCTTCAGTTCAGCTTCGACAGATCGACAGTATTGGTTATGATGAGGTTGTTTAGGTAATGTTCGTAGTTATGATTTCAGGGCATTCAGTAGATGTGGTGTTGTGCCTGGCTATCGACTTATGTTCATCGATAGTTCCCCCAGGATTGGTCGATGACATGTGTTTTGTTGTTCGACTCTGCAGGTTTGATGTGTCGACATCAGTGTCGTCAGTGGCATAGATTCATCATCTAAGTTGTCATTGCATAGATAGCTGGAGTTGGCGATGCTTGTGGGTTGTCATTGTGGCAGAGGATCGATATCATCGTGTGTCAACGCTCGACATGGGTTTATTGTTGTCATGTGACAAAGTCACGAACGTCGCATTGTGACAATGATTCACACATGGGTTTTTAAAATAAATCTTAATCATGTATTAAATCCTTTGCTAAATCCCTAACCATGTTCTTCAAATCCTATGCTACCCTAAGCCTTAAGTTCTACAAAACCCATTAGAAAACCCAATGCCAAAACCTAGTCCTAAAAACCTATTGCAGTAAACATTATAACTCTAATACATACCTATCGGCCTATTTACCATACAAAATAATACAAATTGCAATATAACAGCGCCTAACCACTGTCTTAACCACGCAGAAATTGCGAGGAGTAACCAGGTTAATGTGACCAAGCATATAAATTATCGGGGTTTCATAAACAGTCCAAACCGTTAGTGAAGACCACGTTGAAAACAGTGTCATGTGAGTAGGCAGACGATGGAGGTTACAGTCAGTCCCTAACCATGATTGTGACCACATCGGAACAGTAGTCGCGTTGGGGCATGTGATCAATTGTCTGTTAAGATGTCAGGGCTTGAGAACCGCAGACCTTAACAACACGGGGAAAGCGTAAAAACCGTTAACATGTGAACACGTCCCGCTGACGGAACCACCTCTGAGATAACTGCCCTGCAAACAGTAACTCCAGGTGTTCACATTGATTGTTAATGCCTCCACCCGGTTGGCTACCAGCTAACGGCTTCGGGTTAACCAAAGTCATTTTATGGGTTTTTATTGTTAAAGTTTGTTTTAATTAATTCAATAACCTTATGACTGAGCCCTAAGGTGGAAGTTTGTCATTAATCAAACCCTAACTCAACCTTCAAGTCATCTTATTCATCTCTGAAGGAATTCAAGGAGGTTTTGATGTATTTACAGGGTTATAAAGGCAGATTTGTTCTTTGAAGACAAAGAGGAGTGTTTTCAGTTTTCATGTGCAGGTTCTGGAGGTTAGAGGCAGATTTTGTTCTCTGCGTTTCAGGAGCATCGGGAGTCAGATTTGGAAACCGTAAGCGGTGTTGGAAAGCTGGTTTAGAGAGGTATCTGATGACAGAGGTCAGAATTTCCTGTGTGCAAGTTCAGACTGACTAAATCAATGTGTAATCCACTTCTCTCTCATTCCCAAAAAAACGGTCGCCCATCTTGAAAGCAGACCTGGAGACGTAGTCCATCAGGGACGAACTCTGTAATCAATATCGTTGCCTGGTATATCTGTGTTTTTGTTGTTTTCACTTCTGTTTTGCATGTTTCTTATGGTTTATCAACTGTCGTAAAGTGTTCTGCTCCAGCAGTTTCCTTGTTTTTCGTTCTTTCGGTTTTCATTCAATTCACTAATGGCTAATCAACTCTACATCAGTATTTAATATATGATCATATTAGATCATTAACAGTCAAATCGCTACACGAAGGTGGGTCCCTTTTCCCACAAACAAGTGGTTCTCATACACCAATTTCATGTCTCATTTGACTGTGACCTTAAAATTATATAATAATAATAATGTTTTAATTTTCCCAAATTTTTAAATAATAAATATTTTTATTTTTATTTTTTTATTTATAAAAAAGGTTCTCAATATTTCCATTTGGAGCTTTTAGGTTCTATAAATACATCCCATCCCTTCTAAATTTCTTACCAGTTAGCATGTGTTGTGGTCCTCATATCAACACTTTCAAATCAATTTTATTTTACATGTAGGGTCTCTTGAGGATTTTACTGTGTTTAATGAAGAATTTTCATAGAATTTTGATAATGTCTGACGGGTTTTTGAATATTTACTGCCCATAAGATTTTATCTTTCCAAGTATTTTCGTTTGGCTTGAAATTTTACACACATTCGAGCTTTGTAAGGGATTTTTCACCTTTGGTCTCTTGAGAGGTTTTGAACAATTATGTCTTCCTCGGGATCTTTAGATTTTCATATGTGAAATATGAATCGAGATTGCTTTTGCAAAATTTCCCTAATCTGGTTTAAGTATAGATATTGGAAGTTTTGTTGACTGTACATAATAGTTCAAGTCTTTCGGTGCTTCTCTAGATCTAAAGGATTTGGACACGTCTGAGATCTGTTCGTTTTATTTTATTTTTGTCTATTTCCAGGTTGATTATTATTATGCATGCTACCTTGTAATATTTTCCAGCCTTTTTTGGCTTCATTTGAAGAATATTTTTTGAAATTTGTGAAAGAAAATTGAAGAAGGTTTTTTGAAATTTGTCAAAAAATTTTGAAGAAGATTTCCTAAAGTGTCATTTTTGAGATCTGTTAGGGTTTTTGTGTATCATCCATCATTTGATGTGAAGATGTTTCCTTCCAAATCTAGTAAAAGTTAGGTCCTTAATGTTTGGAAAAGGTAATTGTGTTCTTTATAATCCCTCTTATTAGTTCATCAGTAATAAAATATCTGCCATTTGATATGCAGGTCTTGTTCCTTGGCTTTATTAAAGGTTCAAGATGCAAATTTTTGTTAAAAACTTCACTGGAAAGATAATCACTCTTGGATTTGATAGCTTTGACACCATCGACAATGTCAAGGCCGAGATTTAGGACAAGGAAGGTATTCCCCATACTAGCAGAGCCTCATCTTCGCTGGTAAGTAGCTCGAGAATGGTTGAACCCTGGAGGACTACAACATCCAAAAGGAATCTACTCTCCACTTGGTTCTTTGTTTGAGGGGAGGCATGCAAATATTTATCAAAACCCTCACTAGAAAGTTCATTACTTTGGAAGTTGAGAGCTCTAAGATCTGATACTGCCCACTTGAAATCAGAGGTCGACCTGTCCTTCTTGAGTCTCCACCTTACACACTCAGACCGATAGTTACCCGACTTCACCAACAACCGAGAGGCTAAATTTTGAAGTAGTTTATTAATTTCGGGAAAGGTCAGTCATTGTGCAGACGTAATATATTTATTTGTTAATCTCATCTTCCCAAGTTGAGACACTGAATCCACCCACATTTTTAACTCAACTCCCCAACAGCACATTAATGAAGAAGAAAAATATATGTTGACAGTGGGGGAACGTTGATGACGATGTCGGCTTAAGAGTCTTTGTAAACATGCTCAAGCATGCACATCTATTTTTTATTTTTGGCCCCTGCTGGAAACAAATCGGAGGTCGACTCCGACAATGAAGTCAGAGCTCGACCTTGCCCTACTTTGTCTTCCACTTCACATACTTCGATTACATATGACACTCGACTACACCGACCATCGAAACCTGCAAATGAAAACTAAATACAAACTCAACTAGTCTCATATATATCTTCATATATATATATATATATGAAAATTATATATTTTCCCATATTAATTAATAATATTAAACTACAATTTAAAACTTTTTTTTGATGATTAAGTAATTATTCCATATTTGAAACCAAGGTAACATAGAAAAAAGACCTACGCTGGTACTGATCACCGGGCATCTATTTTGGGGGACGAAATTTTATTAACATACACATAATGTTATGGTATCTAGAACTTTGAAATTTAAATGATGTTATGAGGAGACCATAACTTTATCATATTTTTCCACAAAGAAAATACCAAAAACAGATACCATTTTTAAGATTCTTATTAGGAATAGGAATAGATAACAAACAAACAGTTAATCTTCACTTCCAAGAATTGTCCTCTTTGCTGAAATTCATCATTGTAGGTTTCGATTGTTTTTAATTAATGTAAGGATGTTGTTTTTTCCTTTTGAGAAAAAGGTTTCGACTGTTAAAACCCCCTGTTGTCTCCACACTCTATCCATCCATACATGTTGGTCAAATCCTTCCCACAAAATAATTTTTTATGCGATTCTCATTCATTTTCAAAGATCTAACTTTCCATACCGATTAAAAGAGAACCAAAACGTTTTCTAAAATCTTGTAAAAAGCAGACTTCAAAACCATGCACAACTCCTATGTAATTTATAATTTATGTTATACTTTAAACATATAATTCTATAGCATGAAAAAGAAATTTACATTTTTGTACTATTCTTACAAAATAGATCATAATTTTAGAGAAATCTCAAATAGACAAATCACAAAATGATAAAGTGATTCTTCTCCTATGATTACTGTTGCTCTGCATGGATGTTGATATTGCCAACATGGGTATCGAGTGCATCAACCTCTTGGTTAGACATGCTTTGGAATGAAATTTGGGTAATTAGATGGCGCGAGAAGATTCACATGCAATAATAGGGAAATGTAGGTGCAAAGAATTATCAGGTGTTGCCCTTTTATGATAAAGTGATTCTCCTCCTATGATTATTGTTACTCTGCATGGATGTTGATATTGCCAACATGGGTACCAAATGCATCAACCTCTTGGTTAGACATGCTTTGGAACAAAATTTGGGTAATGAGATGGTGTGAAAAGATTCACATGCAATAACAGGGAAATTTAGGTGTATATAATTATCAAGTGTTTCCCTTTTATAGCTTCTTGTGTGGTACTTGATTTGGATTTTTATTAGTCATACGTGAATATTTTCTTTCTCAATTATAGGAGGTCCTGAATTCTAAATGGATAGAACTTTATCTGATTAGTTGACTATTATTTTGGTGTGACTCCATGCAAACTTAGTCAAGTTCCAAGTGTTGTTGGGGTCAGAATCAATTGCCCTCTTCGCATTGTCTGATGAGACCAGATGTTGAACCTTACTTTGTCGTTTTATAAACTTCACCAAGTTCATAATGTAGTATAAACCAAATTCTTCTATCGGTGGTGGTTTAAGATAGGCTACTATTGAAGCCCCGAAAATTGGGTCTACAACAAGGAGGATACCCACGAGGTCCAGACCTTGGAAGCAGCTCCTTTTTTGTTTGGGATGGTGAGTCCGACTGGGGATAATGGGACCAGTTTCCCAATTTGTGTGTGTGTGATGAGAATTGATATTTCTTTTCTAATGATTTCTAAGTAAAATGCTTTTAATCTAAGTCTAATTTAATAACATGCAATTGTATTCTAATGAACATAAATATCTAATTCTAAAACTAACCCGGGATTTAACTTTTCAGTTATGCGATCTAAAATAATTTCTAACAGCAATTGGTAATAAAGATCATTCAATTGCTACAAGAAAAGAATTCGATAAAAATGAATCGTTTCGTATAAAAAGTTAGCCGAAACAATTGTGAGAAGCATATTGCATAATAAGAAATTCATACATTAAGCATAAACAGAATAGTCATCACCGTATAAAAGTTCCAAATGATAACTCAAACATTCAAGCCTTCATATATAAATAACTGAATTTAAATATCACTTTAACACATAAGAAAAAACAAGTTCTACTCATGAGCTTCAGCAATATAGATTTATCTCTTCTTAATTCAACATCTACTAAGAGTACAAAAGTGCATTTTAGTAGCAGACATTAAACATAGATATCAATAAATCGCGTTCCATTCATTCATCAAAACCTCCTTCGAGGGTGCAGAAGTGCATGTTCTTTCAGGACCCTTCTCTAAATGCATGAGAGGGGTTAAAATACTACTAACTAAATACTAAAAATAGTCTACTACAAAAATATAGGAGGAGGCTTAAATGACCGTCCTCATCAAAGGCAAAAATAAATCAAAACTGAAACTAAAACTGAATCTGGAAATTAACTATCTATGTGTCTATTCTCTGAGGTCACAAGCATGCAGCATCGGCTTGAGGAGCGTCGGTTGGCCGACCTCTGATTTTAGTTGCCCTGTGAAAATAGAATCGGCAAGTGCTGGTGCTATCTTCTCGGTAGAGTACGTAAGGCATTTGAGAGTCATGCATTGGCTGTGCGGTTTAACCAAGTATTTCCAGTAAGAATCCCAATTTAACTTGGTTAAATTCTTGATGGACTCTACTCTTTCTTCAGCCTTTTGTTTCCAGCTTGTCTGCAAATGCTGTGCCTTTGGGAGAAATCCCGGAGCAGTCTCCGATATGAGGCTTTCTCTGTGCAGGTTTTCATTGACACAGTCAATGACATTGTTTTCCGTTGTGGTTGCATCCCACCTATTAAAGAGCATTTCTTTGTGGGCTTCATTGATTCTAAGTGCTCCTACTTTCCTTCCTTCTTCCGATTCCTGCCAAGCCAAATAATCAGAAATTCTTTTATCAATTAAATCATAATCATGTCGCAAATCCATGACTTGATTAGTAATTTTGTCGCTCATCTTGCAATAGGAGCTCCATTGCGATATTCTTTGGCATAATGCTTCTTGCGCGTTTTTGTAGATGATACATAAACTATTAATCTTGTGGAGTGAATGACCCAATGAGTTCTTGGCTCTAAGTCTTGAATTGTCTGTCTGATATATCAGCACTGTCCAATACCCACTTGACCATGTCTGTGTATGGAAGAATCTTGGGTCTTGTCGCTATCCGGTGCAAGAATGAACATGCAAGTTCTGTGATCGATGCCTTAGACGACCTGAGTGAGTCTGTTGTTGCTTTAACCTCCATTACTCTGGGATTTTCTTCTTCGAGTAGATTGTACATGCCTTCCCAAGTAGTTATGACGGCATCTCTGTTATAGGTGTTGTCTGTGTATAAGGGTGTCATTTCTTTGTCCTCAGCAATCGAAGCTTTTCCCTTCTTTCCCATTACACTCTGAACACTGCTGTGCATATTTTTCTGCTTTCCGCTCCTGCAATTTACAAGTAAGGAAAGAGTAATGATAAGAGATAAGGTGACGGGAAAGCTCTTAATTCCAAAATCATATAAAATATACCACCCTACGTGAAAGGACCTTTCGATAAGATCTAAATCTTATCTAATTAATGACCATCAACTAACCCATTAAATTGACATTAATGCGCATAACCTGGTATCGGATTACGAAAAAACTTTATTGAACGATGAGCCCTGCAGATCTGCGATAAAGCGACTTTGCGATTTGTTTCGCAATATTGCAGATCTCTATATCGCTAATACGTTATGTTAACAATCATCTATCACCACATGTTTCTACGAGATGCGATTTGCGATATGCCCTATCACATATCGTTGGGTCGGGATATTTTACCTTAAGTGATACTTGCAGCATATGAAAGTTGCGATGCACGATGAGTCTTTACAGCATGCGATCTAGCATCGCAATTTCAAAATTTCAGTAGTTTGCTTATATGGTGTCGTCCATTACGCTTTGCGATGCGATGCTTTATTATTGAGAGAACGATTTATTCGAACTTATCATAAAACTTAAGTCCTTTTGGGTTTTGCGGGTGTTTTCCTAAGTTTATGATAGTATGTTTTATTCAAAGGGGAATATAAGTGCTACATTTTATTTTTTAGAAGGGTCCCCATTTATTTAGTATTAGTAATAAAACTAAATAAAAGGGGGGGTTGTTGCTAGCCACAACAATTGGCGATTCACTTGGAAGAACCAGTTATCTCTGATTATCTTTTGAATTTTCTAAACTTCCAAAACAGAAACGTTTTATGGAAAATCAAACTTTATTATAGAAACATAAAGTGCGTCATGATTTTAGCTGTTAATGATAGTTTGTATTTCCTGTGTTAACTCTGATTATTTACTTCCCAAAGCTAATCATTGTATTTACATCAGCCACTACTTGGTTTATAATGATAAAAACAAAGTCTTCTCTGTAGATCAGTTTTTAAATATGCTCATTTGTTGCAGGTAGAGCCTCTGCTGCCAGCAGGCATTCATAGCCTCGACGGGGTTACCTATTACCCAACAATGATCCTGTATCCTACTTGGAGAAATATATGATTTTCAAAGATAAATCCATATCCACACTTATTGCTTTTATTTTCTTTTATTTCTTAAATAACAATGTCTTGGTTTGGTATCCAAATTATGACAGTGCCATTCACTTGATTTATAACTTTGCTGAATAAGTTGGCTCGTGATGAGATCCCTTGTCTTTTGATTGCAACAATCTTGAGTCGTTGCCCTGTTTTGGTATGCAATTTTGGCAATGTCAACAAGTTATAATATCTATGATCATGATAAGTCGGCTCGTGATGAGACCTATTATTCTTTAATTTTATAATGTATCACTGGATTACTCCTTGAAGCTTGTAATTCTCTAAGTGGGGAGGAAGTCATTGGTTCCTTAAGAATAGCTCTGGATGACAATTATAGAATTTTTTGGAAAGAGCTTTTCTACAGAGAATCTTCATTTTTGTTATTTGATACTTTTCATTGACTAATATAAAACAAATTCCCACTAAAGGTTGCTTTTTTATCAAAACTAGCAAGGCTGAAACTACTAACATTCCCAGGCTTATATCATTTGACTATATCTTTCAATAATAATGATCAATTTTCCAAATCAGTTCTATTTATACAAGTGAAAAACAAAATCTAAAAGAAACACTAGTCTTTTTCATGAATTCCAAACGTAACCATTTACAACTTGTTTTATTATCAAAATTAAAGCTATAAATAATAATTTACAAAAATAGAAGAGGTTATCTTCTAGGGAAAGTAGTTTTTGAGGATATGCCCATTAACAGGTAAAGATTATCTTTTCCCTACTAAATCTTGTAACATGAAAGTGGATGGGCCTATGATTTCCACAATTTGGATTGGGCCAAGCCACATTCGTTAGAATTTCGTATGTTTGCCTTTTTCTTCGTGAGCCTTATCCCATTTTAAAACTAAATCTCCAATTTGAAAGTCCTTTCTAGATACCATGGTTGAATCAAAGGAAGCCTTTACTAATGCTTGATGATGAGCGTGTGTTATTTTAGCATGTTCTCATTTCTCTTCTAGCTTAAGGATTTGCAGTTGTCTTAGTTGTAAAGATGAAGTTGGTGTTTCATCAATAAATTGAACTAAGGCCAAAGAGGGAATTACTAGGTGAGTTGGGAGAACCACTTCTTTCCCATCAACTAAATTAAAGGGAGTAGTGCCAATGGAAGCCTTTTGGGTTATTTGGTCTACCCACAGAGCATACATCAAAGATTTGTGCCAATTTTTATGATTCTGATCAATGGTTCACTTAATGATTCTGATTAAGTTTTTATTCATTGATTCGGCCAACTCGTTCCCTTGTGGGTAATAATTGGCAGAGTGTTTAAGCTTAAAACCTCTTTTAAGTGCAAATTCAATCATAGCATTGCTAGAAAAATATGATGCATTATCAAACATTAAAGTAGAGGGTAAACCAAACCTGATGATTATGAACTGATCTACGAAATCAATGATGTGCTCAGCATTAGATGTCTTGAGAGGAACTGCTTCTACCCATTTAGTAAAATAATCTGTAGCTGTAAGGATATACCTATGTTGTTTAGAAGAGTGAGAAACGATCTCACCTATTATATCCAATCGCCATTGATCGAAGGGTTGATTGATATTGACTAGTTGTAAAGGCAACAACGGTTTCTTTTGTCTTCCAGCAGCAGTTTGACAAACTTGACATTTCCTTACATAGCTATGTGCATATTTAAATAGTGTAGGCCAATAGTATCCTGCACGCAAAATTTTATGTGTTGTAGCATCTCTAGCATAATGTCCACCTGGTGGTCCATCATGGAGTTCTTGCAACACCATTTCAGCTTCAGATTTATCAAGACATCGAAGGATAACAGAATCATAATTCATCCTAAAATGTACATCATTTACGAGTTGATATTGCTTAGCCTTCAATCTTAGGGCACTTTTCTTTGTATAATGTAGATTTGAAGGAGCATATCTGTTATTTAGATAAAATATGATATCAGCATATATTGATTCAATATCATTTAGGCTTACCTCATACATTTGTACTTTTTGATTCAGAGGTGGTATTTCATAAATAAGTGATGCTCCAACCAACATTTTGCAAAAGCCTTGACCTTTTACAATATTTGCTGGCTTAATCTCAGCGTCGTATTCTTGTAAGGAAGTCACCCAATTTGCTCCCTTTTCACCCACGTCTTTCTGTACCAAGAGATTTCTTATTGCTGGAAACGATACTCTAATTTTTGTATGGGTTTTAAGAAGAAAGGGTCTGAAGTGCTTGATCGCTTTGAAAACAGCATAAGCTTGTTTCTCAACGTCAAAATAATTTAATTCAGCCCCTTGTAGATTTGAACTAAAGAAGGCAATTGGGGCTTCCGCCTTGTCTTGAATGGCTTGAGTGAGGATCACAACATATGATTTATTAGAGGCAAATGTATATAAAATGAAAGGATCGGATAAATTTGGAGTCGCTAAGAATGGGGCATTTACAATCGCTGCTTAATCAGATTGAATGCTTCATATTCCTCTTGGCCCCATTTGAAGAGTGAATTCTTCTTGGTTATTACTTGTAAGGGAGATACAATCCTTAAGAAGTCTGGAACAAATCTTTTAACAAAATTAATCTGTCCAAGGAAGGATTGCATGGCTTTCTTGTTATGAGGGAAGGGTATTTTGGAAATCTCCTTAATTCTATCGGGATCAATGTGGATTCCAAATTTTGACACTATAAATCCAAGAAGTTTTCCTTCATTTAATGCAAAAAAGGACTTTTTTGGATTAAGTGAAATCCCATACCTTTGGCAACGTTGGAAGATCTGCTTTAAGTCTCTAAGGTGATTACCACGTTTTTTAGAATATACAGTTATGTCATCCAAGTAAATCACCACTGATTTGTTTACTAATCCCTTAAATGCGATGTCCATGGCCCTTTGAAATGTAGCACCAGCATTGATCAGACCAAAAGGCATCTTTTGATATGCGTAAGTACCCCATTTGGTTCTGAACGTGGTCTTCAGTTGATCGTCAGGGTGGACCAAAACTTGATTGTAGCTAGAGAAACCATCTAAAAAGGACATTAATTCTGATCCTGCAACTGCTTGCAATATTTATTCCGTAGGAGGCAGGGGAAAGTTATCCTTTTGGCAGGCTTTGTTAAGATTACGAAAGTCAATACAAATTCTAATGTCTCCGTTTTTCTTTTTGATGGGAACCAAGTTGGAAATCCATCTAGAATGTCGAACGAGAAAAATAATTTTGGCTTTCAATAATTTGTTGAGCTCATATTTAATCTGGCTTTCCAGATTAGGATGGATCTTCCTCAGATTTTGCTGGATAGGTTTTTCATCAGTTATCATTGGGATAGTATGCTGAATGATTGAAGTGTCTTAAGTCTTAAGGTCATCGTAGTTCTAGGCAAAGACACTTTTGTATTGTTTCAGGAGACGAACATAGGCTAATTTTTCTTCAGGGGCTAGGCCAAGACCTAGGTTGATATTCTATGGCTTGGTATCCATTCCTAGATTTTCTAATTCATAATTTAGAGTTGAACTCTGAATTTTTCAATTGGTAGATCTCTTAAATCGGTCTTTCAAGTCATATAGGTCTTCCAAGTTGACTACAGATTTTGGTATAACATTATTAGTGCTTTCTTGTTGTAACTGTTTGTCATGTTGGTCCTCATCAATTATCTGATTAGTGTAAGATCCTTCCGATGTCAAGAAACTTACAATATCAGGATCATCGTTGAAAATTCTCCAGTTTGTAACATTATCAGGGATCGAGGGCCTAAAGACCAATTCGATTGAGAATCTGTTTGGGCTATAGTCTTCTGAGGGAATGAGCTTGGAAGCTACATTTTCCAGGGAGGTTAGCACTAGCATTTTGGAGTCTGGGAATCGGTAAAATATTAAATGCTATACAATTTTCAGTCAGATCTTGCACTAAAGATTGGTAATGTTTTAAATGACCTGATAGAAAATGTATAGTATTTTGTACCTATTTAATAACAATCTTAGAGTCTCTAAAGACTTGTAGATACTTGATATCTAATCTTATTGCCTTGTACAATCCTTAGACTAAAGTTTCATATTCTGCAGTGTTTTTTGTGCAATCAAACTCGAGTCGAAAAGTTAGATAGTTTTGTTTCCCTCTAGACTAACTAATACACATCCTGCTCCTACTCCATCATTAGACTTAGAAACATCAAAAAATAATTTCCAAAATAAAGATTTATTTACAGGACTATCTATAAAATTAACACATTTAGAACTATCTGTTTGAGAAAAGTTTTCTACTTGAGACAAAATAGAATGTTCTAAGTAAGGCGAAGTATGAGCATTAAAATTTCCTAAGAAAGAGTCAACAGAATAGTTGCCAATTATATTGTTGTTGTATGCTACAGGTTCATTTTCTCCTTCCAATTCTGTCACTATGTATTTTTGGTGTCTTTCTCGCTCAACCTTTATCTGATTCGGTTTACCATTGTAAGGGAGCCACATATGTGACCAGTCGATCGCAAAGTATCCATGAAGCTTTTCAGACCAATCCCTACTAAGAATTAAGCCATAAAATTCGGGAATGTCTGCAACTAGAATATCAATGACTTGACATACCTTTGGATTAGATGACAACCTTATGGTAACTTGATTCAGTTCACCGATTACTTCAACCTGCAATCGGTCCAGCTGAACTATGCGTATTGCAGATTTTTGAGGTTGGACGTTTAACTTTGCACATATTGTTTTAGGTAAGATATTAGATGAAGCTCTTGAATCTACCAAACAATTATGCAAGTTTTTATTGAAAATTTCATAAGTAGGAAGGAATGGGGGAGTATAAGATCTTGAACTACCTCCAATTAAAGAGATATCGTTTGGATCAACTTTATTAGTCATGTTAGTTGGATGTCTTCCCATATCATGAGAAGCTTGCGAGATTACAACGACAGGTAGAGGTGCAATAGGTATTGTGTGTAACTCTTTCAAAAGTAGCTTTTGTTGATGTTTCAATTTGTTCAATTCATGAAAAGTAATGTTAGCCTTAGTCTTCTTCACGTCTTCAACGATATTATACTCCATCTCATCAGAAACAACCAATGTTTTAGATGGAGATGGTGAATCGGATTGGACTCGGCTTGTTTGAGTCGCTTTTGGTGATGATTTCTTACCTGCGACTTTATCTTTAGATACTGAGCTTGCGCTCTTCTGTTTAGGACTAGGTTGTGGAGGATCGAGTTGATTTCTACTTCTGGTACTGACTGGTGATGCCTCTTGATCCTCTTCGTCTGGGAGGATGAAGTCCCACATTCCCTGTACTTCTACAACTTCATCTTCATCAGTATGTTTCTCGTTAGAAAATTCCTCCTCTTCTTCTTCTGATTCTGGATTTGTTATAGCATTGGGCGGTTTTGAATCAGTTGAAGGATTTTTTATATAAGGCTTGTAGGGCTTTTTAGAAGAAGTCTCTGCTACTTGTTTCTTAATGTCAACCATTTCGTAAGACATGGTTTTTAATACTTTCTGCAATCCTTCTAAATCAAATCGGTCTTTTGATTGCTTTTTCTTAGGATCATCTCTAAAAGTAAGCTTCTTAGATTTTCATTCATCGACAACGTTTTTATTTTCTAAAGCTAAGATACGTTTTTCTACCGCTATCGCTTCCTTCATATTATCAACCAATGTTGTTTTGGCAGCCCTATCAACGAAGATCGCTATGTTTGATGGTAAAGCAGATATGTACCATTCACTTCGAACTTATTTGCTAGGCTTGGAAGTGGTAGGAATTTTATTCAAAAGCTTGGTTAAACACGAGTTAAAATCTTTGATAGGTTCTCTCGATTCAGTCTTAAGATTCGATAGATCATTGATCAATGTTGTAGTAGATCTATCATCACTGAACTTAGTCAATAATTACTCTTGGAAAATATCCCAACTAGTGATGGATCCTGATGGTAATGAAAAATACCAGGATCCGACTGCTCCTTGTAAAGTGTAAGGGTAGAGCCAGACAACAACATCTTCATTAGTAACTCCATTTAGATTTATAGATAACATAAAGTTGTTTATGTGTTCTTCTGCTAGCATGCTTGCTTCAGGATTAAACTTAGGCAGCCATTTTTTAGGATGGGCCGGTATTTGACTCAAAGGTGCAGGCATTAAGACTACCCCTAGGTTATTCCATGGGGTTTGGTCCATCGTTGAGCTACTAACAGAGGAAAGCGCAGAAGATGTTCCTTGTGGTTGGGAAGATGAGGATATTGCAGTTCCAGATGATTGAGAAGCAGATGTTGAAGTTCCAGTAGTCTGGCGGACAACAATTTGAAGTGGAGGGGTGGATGGTTGACTTTGCAATGGAGAAGCCGAGATGGATGATGATGATGAAAGAGTCTCACTATCAGACCCTTTAGGTGACTTCCTTACTCTTTTCCTTTTAGGTAAAGATAATTCAGTTGGTTCGATACCAAACTTTTCACTCTGCAATCTAGTAAGAGGATGCGAAGGATTGTATTGCGAAGTCACGCTACCTTGAGATATTTCAGAATTTTGCGGTGATATGGAAAATCCTTGAAGTTTATGAATCAAAGGCTCAAATTCAGGAGGTTCGATAGTGGATTTCTCTGAAATGTTCAGGTTTGAGGCAGTGGTTGTTGTTTTATCGACTTCTCGCTCAAGATTTAAATATTCGAAGTGTGAAGGAGAAGTCGGGGGAGATGCTGAGGGCGATTTACTCTTAGAATGGTATTTAGATTTGGATTTACTAGCCATTCGTAGTTCGGGGCCCTCCTTCTAGTGCCAAATATGTTGAAGCCCCAAAAATCAGGCCTACAACAAGGGGGATATGCACCCAGTCCAGACCTTGAAAGCAGCTCCTTTTCTGTTTGGGATGGTGGGTCCGACTGGGGATAATGGGACCAATTTCCCAATTTGTGCGTGTGTGATGAGAATTGATATTTCCTTTCTAATGATTTCTAAGTAAAATGCTTTTAATATAAGTCTAATTTAATAACATGCAATTGTATTCTAATGAACATAAATATCTAATTCTAAAACTAACCCGGGATTTAATTTTTCAGTTATGCGATCTAAAATAATTTCTAACAGCAATTGTTAATAAAGATCATTCAATTGCTACGAGAAAATAATTCGATAAAAATGAATCGTTTCATATAAAAATTTAGCCAAAACAATTGTGAGAAGCATATCGCATAATAATCCATTCATACATTAAGCATAAACAGAATAGTCATCACCGTACAAAAGTGCCAAATGATAACTCAAACATTCAAGCCTTCATATATAAATAACTGAACATAAATATCACTTTAACACATAAGCAGAAATCATTAAGAGATAAAATTACCATTGATAACAAGTTCTACTCATGAGCTTTAGCAATATAGATTTATCTCTTCTTAATTCAACATCTACTAAAAGTACAAAAGTGCATTTCAGTAGCAGACATTAAACACAGATATCAATAAATCTCATTCCATTCATTCATCAAAACCTCCTCCGAGGGTGCAAAAGTGCATGTTCTGAGGAAATGTTTTTGACAAATTTCAGGACCCTTCTCTAAATGCATGAGAGGTGTTAAAATACTACTAACTAAATACTAAAAACAGACTATTACAAAAATATAGGAGGAGGTTTAAATAACCGTCCTCATCTAAGACAAAAATAGATCAAAAATAAAACTAAAACTGAATCTGGAAATTAGCTATCTATCTGTTCTCTGAGGTCGCAAGCATTCAACATTAGCTTGAGGAGCGTCGGTTGCCCGACCTCCGATTTTAGTTGCCTTGTGAAAACAGAATCGACAAGTGCTGGCGCTATCTTCTTGGCAGAGTTCGTAAGACATTTGAGAGTCATGCATTGACTGTGCGGTTTAACCAAGTACTGCCAGTAAGAATCCCAATTTAACTTGGTTAACTTCTTGGTGGACTCTACTTTTTCTTCAGCCCTTTGTTTCCAGCTTGTTTGCAGATGTTGTGCCTTTGGGAGAAATCCCCGAGCGGTCTCTAATATGAGGTTTTCTCTGTGCAGGTTTTCATTGACACAGTCAATGACATTGCTTGCTGCTGTGGCTGCTTCTTCTACTACCTATTCTGTCTTCCTAATCTGTGCATCCCACTTATTAAAGAGCATTTCTTTGTGGGCTTCATTGATTCTGAGCACACCTGCTTTCCTTTCTTCTTCTGATTCCTGCCAAGAAAAATAATCATAAATTCTTTTATCAATTAAATCATAATCATGTCGCTCATCTCACAATAGGAGCTCCATTGCGATATTCTTTGGCATAATGCTTCTTGCATGTTTTTGGTAGATGATACATAAACCGTAAATCTTGTGGAGTGAATGACCCAATGAGTTCTTGGCTATAAGTCTTGAATTGTCTGTCTGATATATCAGCATTGTCTAGTACCCACTTAGCCATGTCTGTGTATGGAAGAATCTTGGGTCTTGTCGCTATCCGGTGCAAGAATGAACATGCAAGTTCTATGATTGACGCCTCAAACGACCCACGCAAGTCTGTTGTTGCTTTAACCTCCATTATTCCAGGATTTTCTTCTTCGAGCAGACTGTACATGCCTTCCCAAGTAGTTATGTCAGCATCTCTGTTACAGGTGGTGTCTTGTCGCTATCCGGTGCAAGAATGAACATGCAAGTTCTATGATCGATGCCTCAAACAACCCATGCGAGTCTGTTGTTGCTTTAACCTCCATTATTCCAGGGTTTTCTTCTTCAAGCAGACTGCACACACCTTCCCAAGTAGTTATGTCGGCATCTCTGTTACAGGTGGTGTCTATGTATAAGGGCGTCTTTTCTTTGTCCTCAACAATTGGAGCTTTTCCCCTCTTTCCCATTACGCTCTAAACACTGTTGTGCATATTTTTCTGCTTTCTGCTCCTGCAATTTACAAGTAAGGAAAGAGTAATGATAAGAGAAAAGGTGATGGGAAATCTCTTAATTCCGAAAACATATAAAATATACCACCCTACGTGAAATGATATTTCGATCAGATCTAAATCTTATCTCATTAATGACCATCAACTAACCCATTAAATTGACATTAATGCACATAACTTGGTATCGGATTATGAAAAAACTTTATTGAACGATGAGTCCTGCAGATCTGCGATAAAGCGACTTTGCGATTTGCTTCGCAATATCGCTAATTCGTTATGTTAACAATCATCTATCACCACATGTTTCTGCGAGATGTGATTTGCGAGATGCCCTATCGCATATCGCTGGGTCGGGATATTATACCTTAAGTGATACTTGCGGCATATGAAAGTTGCGACACACGATGAGTCTTTACATGCGATCTCGCATCGCGATTTCACAATTTCACTAGTTTGCTTATATGGTGTCCTCCATTACCCTTTGCGATGCGTTGCTTTATTATTGAGAGAACGATTTTATTCGAACTTATCATAAAACTCAAGTCCTTTTAGGTTTTGCGGGTGTTTTCCTAAGTTTATGATAGTATGTTTTATTCAAAGGGGAATATAAGTGCTACTTTTTATGTTTTAGAAGGGTCCCCATTTATTTAGTATTAGTAATAAAACTAAATAAAAAGTGGGGTTGTTTCTAGCCACAACAACTACCAACCAAAATATGCTCATGGAGCATGAATCTGTCTCTAGATACAACTCTAAATATGGCTATGGTTGAGTCTCGCTCTAGGCTATGGTAGATAGCTTTGTTATAGGGTGTGGCTCAAACTCGCTTAATTTGATTTTGAATTTGGTAACTGACCATCAATTTCCCCCTGTTAGATACAAGGTGAGAAGATGAATACATCTCCACTGTAATACATGTCAATACCCAACAAAAAAAATGAGGTGTGATCGATATATCTTCTTCGCTATTGAAGACCATTTCCAAGAAGTGATCCATCCAAGGTGAATCCTTTCTCTTAAAGTCTTATGTCTAGAGCATCTTTCTGAATAATGAGTGTGTTTTCCACAATTCTTACAAGGGTGAAGAACACGGTTTTTTCACATGTCCAACCCAATCACAATGTTGGCATCTGAAAATATGGAATGTTTGTGGAAGAGGAGTAAGATGTGCAATGGGTGAATATTAATTGTCCTAAAGAAACCTAACACTTTGAAACTTGATGGGTTTAAAGTAGTCTAGAATGTGAAAGGATACATCCTTTTCATATCCAAGACCAATTTTGTGCTTGTTGCTCACAAGTTATTCTGAAGGTTTAATGATGGGATTGGGAAGTGAAAGATGAACTTCCACATGTTGATTTGAAATTGCTCCTGAAGTGGTCTCCCTAATATGATTAGGTGTTGGCTACTGATAAGAGTTTATCTCAAACTCAAAAAGTGAATTGTTCTGAACATGAACCAATTAAAAATGATGACTCTTTTGATGTAGTTCATCTTGCTAGAGTTAATATTCAAGTTGCAAAAACCCATTCTTGTCTTGTGCATTTTGCAAAAAAATGTGAATATCAGTGAGAGAGGCCTTGTTGATTTTCATTGTGTTGTCAACAACAGAGACTATTAGAGTTTCATTAACTCTAGTAACTCATAAATTTGATCCATTTTGTCAACAAATTAAAGGCAATGGCTTCAACGACCAAAATGAGTAAGGCCAACACCAAGTGAGGGTGCAGACAAAGAGGTGTCACAATATGTGACACATATGAGATAATACATTCACCAACATCTAGTTTGTTATTCAACCCTATAGAAGATAGTTCAAGAATGAAAATTATTCAAATAATACCAATACAAAGTTTGGCACGATAATGTTATTACTTTGCTTCTTAAGGCTTGGTGTAGTAGAATTTTCTTTTGGGAAAAACCCCAACTTCAATGACATTGATGGTTCAACTTGATAAGAAGTGTATGTCCACATTTTCTTCTGTTGGAACCTAAACGAGCATATACACAATTTTCAAGCAAATTGACTACACTATCAACGTGGAATATGATGGCCATCCCATTTCTGGTTTTCTTTAACAACCATGAAAAGAGGTGTTAGAAAGTGGTATGTCACAAGTGCACCAAATATCCACATGTGCAATGAATGCAGTCAAATTGACACCATATTTTAGATCATGAATAATGATCCCTCTGTCAACACTCCACATAAATAATCATGTATTGAACTATGTAGGAATACTTGAGACACGTAATGGTTGGAGGGAAAAGCATGCTAGATTTGAAGTTTCTCCTTAATTTCCACTACGTTGAGCACTATGTCTAATGAAGAAGTTTGTGCAATCAATTGATGGTTTGCTTCCCACAAATGCACATTGGTTGTATAAAAAACAAGCATAAGCATCACACTGATATCATTTTCAACAATTCAGACCCTCGTGGCATTGTAACTCAAAAACATAACCAAAATTTCAGCACAATAGTGAACACACCCAAATAGCATAGAAAACAGGGTTGACCTGCTCTAAAGGCGACCACTCTGAAGCCCTCGATCATCAAATTAAAACATCCTAAAGATTTCAAATCAAACATAGGCCACATGTCATCGTTCTAGCCGCGAGGAAGTTTCTTTGTGTTAAAATATCTTTTTAGGTGGCCTATAGAATAGTGAGAATGAGAATATTAACGTTGGGGGTGAGGGGTGTTGTAGTTATAAAATTACTCAATGTTATAGTATAAGCCTAGTACTGCTAGTGGGAACTCTCTTAAAAGTGACATTTTCTGTAGGTTATCATAGTTATACAATAGCTCTATCACATTATAGTGCAAGTCCTACTGTGACTGCAGGAAATGCATCACATTGTGATGATATTTGGGATCTCAATATAAATAAATTAATGTATACATTGTTGGTCAATAGGGTGAAGAATATACAGTATGGTTTTAAGGACCTACATATATTTATGGAATGAAAATAAATACATACTATGACTCGAGTCTAGGTGCAACAACACACATTACATGGATGGAAGAGAATGCCTAAGTCAAGGCTGACCACAAAACAATGGGACTTGTGGGATTCAAAGATTATAACTTGGCTTGACCAATGGATGATTGAAAGTACACCTCTAGGTTTCTTTTCTGTCTTGAATCTACTCCTATTGCTTGGTCTTGCATGAAACAATCAATGATTGCATTATCTATGGAAGAAGCTAGGTATCAAGCTATAGTTCCCATAAGTCAAGAAGCTCTTTGGTCACAACAATTATTGCTTGAGTTTGGCATTCAACAAGATCAACCTACTCTTCTTTGATGTGACAATCATAGTGCAATACATATTTCTGGAAATCCTATGCAGCGTCAAAGGACCAAACATGTTGAGATCCATATGGACTTTATTTTCTAACTTATTCAAGATGGTGTTCTTAGCCTCGAGTATGTATTTACTAAACAACAAGTAGTAGATATTTTCACAAATTCCATTGCATCACCAAGGCTTCCCATGGTTTTTTCAATTACAAAAAGTGCTTGGAGTGAAGGAAGTTATCCTTGGGTGGTCATCTTCAATTCTCCGTCCTTCACTTCCTCGTTATCTTTCTTTCTTTCTTTTTTATGCACTCTTTTTTGGGGGTGATTTTTTTCCTGCGGGTTTTTCTCTATTTTTCATCTTATCACTGATTGTACATGGATTCCTAAGTAGGCCTCATTGTCGAGACCCATTCTTTGTTTTCCTTTTATTTCCTTCATATGTTTCATTATAGGGGGATGTTAGAGTCCCGATAAAAAAGACTTGGAACTCATAAGTTTATGCGGCATTAGTATCTGCTACATTGTAAGTCTTATCTTCTAACTATTGCCAGAAGCTTCCATTGCTCCTATAAATGAGGTTGATGCATAATTATTTCTCTCAAACAATAAAATAATTTTTTTGTTCTTCAATTTTCTTAATATGTTTTGTAAAAAACTTTTAGATCTGGTAATCTAATTCGTGTGTATATTTACACTCTTACCATGTTGACGAGATAACTTATCTTGTTTAAATGAAACTTCAATAAATCTGAAGCGTGACTAAAACTGTGAAACTTGCAACAACGATGAGAACAATCTCAACTAACATAAGTTAAGTTGTGTTATTGGGTAACATATTACAATAAAACGATGTTTTACATTATTGTGCAATGATGAGAGAATCCGAGTTACAAACTCCTTTATGGTAATGGGAAAGCAGAATCTACTAAATGATTCCTTGTCTCATTGACTACAAAGTTGATAGTGATGTGTGACAATGGAGTCAAATTGACCTTCAATTTTGGAGGTTCATCTCAATGCACGTGAGATTAGTGATGGGTATGGAGTGAGAGAGTTTGTTAACGCACGTGAGGTTAGTATGGGTATGGCGTGAGAGAGTCCAACAAGAATAACCATCCAAATGGGCAGTCAACTCAGTATGCGAGTTTTATTTGAAAATAGATTTTTAAGAAATATTTTATTAAAAATTCTTCTATCACTCCCATTTGTAGCAGCTTTCCTTTTCCCAAAAAAAAATTTTTAGGCTTATGGTCAAAATATTTTAACTTTATTTGTTTGTAGGTAGCTTTTCTATTTTTTTATCCCTTTAAAAAATGAATAATTTAACATTACGTTTTGATTCGAAACAATAATTTAACGCAACGTTTTGATGTGAAAATGATATATTTATTTATTTTTTACCATTTCATGATACGTGGTGAGAAAGAGAGAAAAAAAATGTAGTTTAATTAATTAATTTTTATTTTTAATTAAAAATAATAAATATTTATTAAATTTGTAAAAATAAGTTATATATTTTGTATAATTTAAATATTCCTATCATGAAAATATATAATATAATTTTTTTTATGAAAAATAATATTATTACTAAAATAAACCATAAAATATTGCTAGTTGGACTTGATTGCTAAGGACATAGGTGTTGTAGCACATAATTGAGCATTAATTGAATCTCTTTGTCCATTTATAGGCATCGTCTTCCTCTTGAAGCTCCCCTCTTTCTTCCCTATACTCTTCCCTTGGTAAAATCTCAAAATGGCGCGCACATCCCCGTACATAATGAAATTAAAGATGCATAGTTTAAAGATATAGTTGAAGATTCCAAGTATGTGAATCAATGTACATGAAAAAAGAAAGGTATATGTTCATTATGTTTTGTTGATATTTTGTAGTTTACATGTAAAATATATTTTTCATTTTGTTAGTTAAGTTTATTTTAACTTGAAAGGTGTGTGTTTTGTTTCCTCTTATTGTTCATTAATGAAGATTTATTAACAAATGTTGTGCCATAAGTATTTATTTGTAGGTGCATAGAGTATAGGATTGACTTCAATATATCCCATACCCATAATGTTTTCTTAGATAATTGACAATCACCAAGGTTGGATACTTTTTTAATTTGACTGTTCTGCTACAAGCCATTAAAGAAATATGCTTACAAACAGAATGGAAATAAAGCTAGCTCGAGCGATGGTAGCTTATCTCTAAGAAGATATGTGGCGGCTACATGCCTCTGAACTGTGTTACAATGAGGCTCAAAGGCCTATTTATTATTGAGAAACAATGGAAAACCTAAACATCTGATGCGGGAGCATCCAACTCAAAAGGGAAATTATTGTAAATAATAGACATAGGGTCATGCATTAGTTTCCTAAATTCCAAGTTAAGTAGATATTTTCAAAATAAATAAAACTAGGAGAGCTTTTAGGCATAAAAGGGATGGATGTGGACCAGAAAGCTTTTCTATTTTAGAATAGGAAAAAGACAGAATAAAGCAAAAAAAAAAAAAAAAAAAAGATGCTTTTGCCATATGTATGCATTGCATGAGCTTTAGTTGAGTGATTTTTAGATCATGCTAAGTTAATAAATTAGGGAGCCTCAAAGGCATTGAAGGCAAGAAGGGTGAAGATTGAGTGAGTGAGAAGGAAGTATTCTCCTTTAGAGCCTTCGGGCAGTTTGTAAAAGGCCATCAGCATCGAATATCTGGCCAAAGATAAGTTTGTAAGTAGTCTCATTTTGTGTTATGTAAACAATGTTTCAGACATATATATATATATTATTGATTGAATGAGAAAGGCGTGAAATTGGTACTGACTGGATTGTTCCTTGAGTTCACTGGTTTTATGTATGGATAGAGGTTCAGTTAAATCCTGAAATGAATGGTTCTTATTTAAGGCGCAGTTGCTGTGTGTATTGATTATAGAAATCGATCCCATAACCATTATCCACCATTCGCAAAGCACACCATTTGCGAAGCACACCTCTTGTGGCCCTAACGGATCTGCGTTTGCCGAAGTTATAATTCCGTCGGAAGTTACTTCGTCAGGGCTTCCGTTCATTTAGCAGTAAGCAAGGAATTGTACTGAGGCTTTGAATGGAGACAATGATTAACTCCATCGAAACTGAACATCAACAGTTCGTTCAACCAGCTTGAATTCCGGTTGACATAAGTGACAAATGATAAAGAGCTGCGGCGGAATTGCATCGACTTTAAGTTGCAGCAAGCAGTGATATACATAAACGCCGTATGTTGTATACTGTCCGGAAGTAATCAAAGAACAGCGAGCTATATGTGAGCTTTGTCGGTGATAAAGCGGGTGGTATATAATCAAACTTTCAATTGAATTGAATGTGTCGCTGTAGCTTATTAAAACTTCACCATATATTTATATTGTTTATCTCCAGTTTAAAGACGAGAGTAGATATCTCTGTTGTCGGCGTATTGTGTGCATAACCATTGAAAATCCCTTAATTATATACTGCTGTGTGGGTAATTACCGAGGAGGCGACATTGGGAAAGAAGGTTCTATAAACCTGTTATGCCGGTGCTTGATTATAAGACATGACTGTTGTATATACATGGCCTCGTTTGCGTAAGGAGGAGGCGTAGTAATCGTGGCATAGAACTGTATGCGGTTTGAGAATGTGCGCTATATGATATAGCGTATACATCTATTATGCTGTGAATCCACCTAGCATAAAAATGGAAGAACGCTGTATTGTTATGCTGCATGCGTATCGCTATTCTTTTAACATTAAATGCATATGTGGCATCGTTCTTAATGTACCACTGGTTTCTGGTCAAGGGAAATTGTTTTAAATCCAACGAAGCTAGACAAAGTTCTGGAGAAGAGGAAGATCCTGGTAGAAGTGGCCTGGGAGCGACCTGGGCTGCATCAGGTGGTATCAGAGCTAGAATGCTCAGCTGAAGATATTTGTTTCTTTTTGAGAATTGAAGTGTGATGAATGATTTTTAAATCTGATATGCAAACTCCACAGGTAAACAGGATTGCAGAAGAAGGAGGACAAGATCATGTAAGATCTTAAGAGGTGAGATTATTTTTCTGATTTGAAATTTGTAATTGAAGTTTATGGTTGCAGAGAAGTGGCAGTGAACCTGAAGAATCCAATAAGGAATTGGATAAAGAGGACAACTGAAGTGTTCTCAGGAGAGAGAAGGAGATTGCAGAAGCCTAGAGGGAGCAAAGGTGTTGCTCAGTAGAAGGTTTCAGACAAAGGACCGTGCTTACCAAAAGACTAAGTAAGGAGAACTTAGTGAGGTAAGATTGCAGCTAGGAGGACTAGCTGTTGCAGAGGCTTGTTGCAAAGAAGATCAACAGAGGTTGAAGAAAGTTGCAGATGAGAGAAGCTTACAGGAGCAGTAGAGGATGCTCGAAAGGTTCCAGCAGACGACCAATGATTACCAACAGACCAGATCCGGAGGGAAGGATTGGTGAGGTAAGTGGCAGCAAGAGAGGTTGTTGTGGTAGAGGCTTCATGAAACTCATAGGTGAGGAACTCATGGCGAAGGAGAAGATGACTACTGATAGTCATAGCAGAGGTTCAGGAAAAAGCCACGGTAGAGGACATAAGAAAGAGGATGCCAAGGTAAATAGCAAGAAGATGAGTCCAGAGGAAGTTGAAGTGGAAGAATACATTTGTGAACCAGAACAAGGAGAATTTCTGGGAGATAGTGAAGATGAAGGCTTGAGGACTGAAACTTCAAGTAAGACCAAAGGGTCATATGGTTTTAAATCTAACAATTTGTGGATGTTTGCAGGTGAAAGACAATTAGCTGATGGGATGACTGCAGGAGTTCGAGAAAGAGAGATTGCAGTAATGAAGGTACAATTGCAGGTACTGGAAGAATGGCTACAAGAGCATAAAGATCAAAATGGAAAATGGATCTTTCCACTGAAGGGAAAGAGAGTGATTTGGCGACAGTTGCAGAGGAGGTTGAAGCAAATTGTGATTGCCTTGTTGAAAAAGGGACTTAGAGTTCTTGCGCCAGAGTTGGAGTTTGAAATTCCCGCATGCGGATGTATTAAAAGGAAAATGTTGAAGAAAGCAGTCAAGACTGAAAAGTCTTGTGATTTAAAAACTAATAAGTTGTGCATGTTTGCAGGTACAGAACAGGAAGATAAACAAGCTTTAGAGTTTGTGCAAGAAGAATTGAACCTGAAAGTTGTTCAGATAGATAATGAGTTAGCAAGATCTCAGAAGCAGATGGGGAAAGAGTCTAATCAAGATGTTGATGCAGGAAGAGAAGGACCAACTGATGATTGGCCAAACACTAGTGGAGTTTTTACTGAGGAGGATGTACAACCTTGTGCAACTGTTACAGAACAAGAGGAAGTTCGTATGAATACAAGTGATGATGAGATGCTTCAGAAATGCTACAGAGAAATTGCATTGTTGGAATATTGGTTGGAGAATCCAAATTATGGCAAGGAGATTGCAGCAGATGAAAGAGTTCAGTACAGTGCACGAGAGTAGAAGGATATCCTGGAGATAGATGATAAGAAGGCGAGACTAGCCGAAAGTCTCATGGTGAATGTGAATCAGCATACTGATGTGCTGGCAGAAAAGATGGGAAGAAACTCAGAGCAGCATACTGAAGTGTTGCCAGAGAAAGCTGAAGAAAAAGTTGCAGATGAAATTGCAGATAAAATTGCAGGTGACAAGCAAACGAATGTTGCAGAGGGACAGGAAGTTTGGGAGGCAGCAACATTCATAGAAACAGCTAGAGCAACATGTAGAGCGACACTAGCAGCAGAAGAGGCACTGATGCCTTATATTTTTTATTCTAACAATTGTTTTGTGAATACAAGTCTTACTGAAGAAGCTGGAGAAAATCTGCTAGACAAAGAAATTGAAATGATGAGGCGGATGATGATGAAGGAATTCCGGAAGAGACCAGCAACAGTGAAACAAAAGAGAAGCAGCAAGAGGAAGACAGCAGAAGATTGCAAGAGTACAGCTAGTGGAGCAAAGCAGCATAAAGTATGGAGACCTGGAGAAGGACAACAAACACAAGCAGCGGCAAATGCAAAGTTACAGTACAAGATATGGGATCCAGGCAAACATGGAGCTGAACACATGATCAGGAGATCATGAAAAATTTCTACCTTGGGAGTATGATGTGGGAGCATCCAACTCAAAAGGGAAATTATTGTAAATAATAGACATAGGGTCATGCATTAGTTTCCTAAATTCCAAGTTAAGTAGATATTCTCAAAATAAATAAAAATAGGAGAGCTTTTAGGCATAAAAGGGATGGATGTGGACCAGAAAGCTTTTCTATTTTAGAATAGGAAAAAGACAGAATAAAGCAAAAAAAAAAAAAAAAAGATGCTTTTGCCATATGTATGCATTGCATGAGCTTTAGTTGAGTGATTTTTAGATCATGCTAAGTTAATAAATTAGGGAGCCTCAAAGGCATTGAAGGCAAGAAGGGTGAAGATTGAGTGAGTGAGAAGGAAGTATTCTCCTTTAGAGCCTTCGGGCAGTTGTAAAAGGCCATCAACATCGAATATCTGGCCAAAGATAAGTTTGTAAGTAGTCTCCTTTTGTGTTATGTAAACAATGTTTCAGACATATATATATATTATTGATTGAATGAGAAAGGCGTGAAATTGGTACTGACTGGATTGTTCCTTGAGTTCATTGGTTTTATGTATGGATAGAGGTTTAGTTAAATCCTGAAATGAATGGTTCTTATTGAAGGCACAGTTGCTGTGTGTATTGATTATAGAAATCAATCCCATAACCATTATCCACCATTCGCAAAGCACACCATTCGCGAAGCACACCTCTTGTGGCCCTAACGGATCTGCGTTTGCCGAAGTTATAATTCCGTCGGAAGTTACTTCGTCAGGGCTTCCATTCATTTAGCAGTAAGCAAGGAATTGTACTGAGGCTTTGAATGGAGACAATGATTAACTCCATCAAAACTGAACATCAACAGTTCGTTCAACCAGCTTGAATTCCGGTTGACATAAGTGACAAATGATAAAGAGCTGCGGCGGAATTGCATCGACTTTAAGTTGCAGCAAGCAGTGATATACATAAACGTTGTATGTTGTATACTGTCCGGAAGTAATCAAAGAACAGCGAGCTATATGTGAGCTTTGTCAGTGATAAAGCGGGTGGTATATAATCAAACTTTCAATTGAATTGAATGTGTCACTGTAGCTTATTAAAACTTCACCATATATTTATATTGTTTATCTCCAGTTTAAAGATGAGAGTAGATATCTCTGTTGTCGGCGTATTGTGTGCATAACCATTGAAAATCCCTTAATTATATACCGCTGTGTGGGTAATTACCGAGGAGGCGACATTGGGAAAGAAGGTTCTATAAACCTATTATGTCGGTGCTTGATTATAAGACATGATTGTTGTATATACATGGCCTCGTTTGCGTAAGGAGGAGGCGTAGTAATCGTGGCATAGAACTGTATGCGGTTTGAGAATGTGCGCTATATGATATAGCGTATACATCTATTATGCGGTGAATTCGCCTAGCATAAAAAATGGAAGAACGCTGTATTGTTATGCTGCATGCGTATCGCTATTCTTTTAACATTAAATGCATATGTGGCATCGTTCTTAATGTACCACTGGTTTCTGGTCAAGGGAAATTGTTTTAAATCCAACGCAGCTAGACAAAGTTCTGGAGAAGAGGAAGATCCTGGTAGAAGTGGCCTGGGAGCGGCCTGGGCTGCATCAACATCCAAAAACCTAACCCTAGGAGATGAAGCGCCAAACTATGGGCCCCGTTTGGGTAAATTGGTACATCAAATTCCCAGGGTCGTAACTTTGGCATACGATCTCTTTTGACGTGCACAATATCTCATTAGAAAGATCTATTCGAGGACTACAACATTTGAATAAACAAAAAATTATATGACCCATGTTGGTCCCAGTTTTCCCAAAAAACGTCGTTTAGGGCCTCAAAACGGCTCTAGAAGTTCAAGACCCAAAAAACTGCCAAAAATAGTAAATTGTGCTACAAATAAGGAAACTGAAAGCTAAAAGAAACAATGGTGGAGGCCCAAGTGGAATAGGCAGGTGGCCACCAATATATTCATGAATCAGCTGGGAAAAAATGAGTATGAGTGGAGGATGTGGAAGTAATAAAATGAGTGGAATTAGTTGATGGGTCAACATGAATGGGGTAGCCTCAATGACATCCTTTAGGAGAGGAAAATTATGAAGCCTAGGGACAAGATCAAATTCAATGGGGATATTAGGTGCAAGGGATGTTCTTTATCAAAGGAGCATATCGTCTTCTGGCCAATCATGTTGACCTTCCAAAAGAGACCTTCTCGCAGAAAGTTTCAGTTGCATCACAAAGGCTTTGTTGGACCTTAGCGGTGCTCAATTTGTCAAGAACAGGAGGAAACCATGGATCACCTTCTCAACACATTCCCTAGATGGAATCCCTATGGAATAAGGTCCAAACTTTGTTTGAACACTTAGGTAGTTCTCGAAACAACCTAAGGGAAACCATAGAGGTTTGGAGACACAATCACTTCGTAAACCCCATTGTCAACAGAGCTTGGCTTTTGATTCCTAATGTCCTCCAATGGAATGTGTGGAAGGATAGGAACAAGATCATGTTCAGAGACAACAAGAGCCCTGAAAATGAGATATGGGACAAAAATCTCTGAAATATTTAAGAAACAATACTTTCAGAGACTTTGTCAGACGAAGACTGGAAGGCAGAGGGGTTAGAGGCCTGAATCATTTAAAACTTGGCGATTACTCAGTATTTGGTGCTCTGTGGCCTGGTTAGATAGGTGGAATTGCAGAGGCACTTGCAAAGGTTATTCAACCTTCCCACTCATGGGTTCGTCAAGCTTAATTTTGATGGAGCATCCAAAGGTAACCTAGGATCGACGGGCTACGAGGGAATCTTTTGTGACAATTAAGATCACCCCCTTGGATTTCTTGCAGGCTACTGCGACAACACTACCAATAATGTTGTTGATTTTTTTTCCCTTGCTCATGACCTGGACATTGCACTGGAAAGAGAATATTGCAAACTCTAGTTGGATGGGCATTCTTTGCCAGTGGTCTCATCTTTCAAAAAACTTCTGAATGGATCCTTAGTGCAGAAGGTCATTAAGAGTTCAAGATTGGATCTCCTAGTTCAGACCATTGAGATCTTGGTGCTCTTAATCCCATATGTCATCACCTCTCATTCATTGCAATCGGGAAACAAAGTAGCATATATGCTCGTGAATTACGAAAGTCAAATCCTGAACCTCTCAATCTCCTAGGTTTGGCCTCCCACTAACACTACAGACTAGACGAACAATATGGAACATATTATTGAGGTTGATCTGGTGACCTTGATGGGGTTGGAGGAGCATGGGGTACGACGCCTAGCTTCAGGCGAGTGAAACCAGTGATATGACACATGCCCGTAGGCAAAGAGGAGGCCACACCATGTGGCGTCTTCAGATCTGAAGAATCTAGAAGGGGAAGGGTTCTTTATAACTCATCTTTCCAGAGCTTTTGTTGCATTTCGGTCCTTAACATGGGCGATTGGGAGATCAGGTACACAAACGTTGAGTATGCACAACCTCTTCACCTATGTTTGCCCGCAACTCTGAGAGGATTTATGATGCATGAGCATAGACTCAGAAAAATACCTTGTATTTATTAAAACTAAGGGGTCTCATGTTTTTAAGAAATTATTAATTTTATGTAAATATTTATGAGATTTTGAGAGGATTGGTAAGTGTTTCCAAACAACTGAAAACATGAGAGGAATTAGCCTTTGAGATAATTAAGAATTAATGATGAAGCCTAAGTTAGATTTAGTTTCAAGATTTTAGGGATAAAATCTAGATTGTAGGGGTGTTGAGATATTTGAGGACTTTGTTGAGTGATTAAAGGGATTTGAACCTAAATTGGTTTAATTCAATTTGCATAAATTTATGAACCTAAAAGGCAAATGAGGGTAGATAGGATAGAATACAGAGGAGAAAGTGAAGCTTGGACAGCCAAAGCTTGAAAGCCTCCGGGCAATTGTAAGGCCGTTAATGTTGAATATCCGGCAAATGCAAAGTCTGTAAGTATTTTTATTATTAATGTGAAAAGTGTTCTCAGAGTTGTGTGGTTCGATTTCTAGAGTGGTGTATATTTTCTGTAACTGAGTTTAAATTGAGAATGCACATTTTATAGAATCTGGTGGTGAAATCGTTGCTTGAGTTTAATGCCATGAAATGAGTCAAATCTTACAGAGTAATGGAAAATCGTTCTGAATAATCGATGCTGGAATAGTTGGTAGTGGGAGAAAATATTGAGACCGACCTTCAGCTAGAATTTGACATTGGATCTACAGCATTGAAATCGATCTACAGCATTGAAGCAGCTGGAAATCGATCTACAGCATTGGTCAAGATAGTTGAGTTTGTGTTCTCAGCGCATGGAATGTGAATGAAACGCTTGAGATTCTGTGTAAAGTATAGGAGGAAGGGAATTCGGATCCACGCAATAAGGGAATCCATCAAAAGAAGAGGAATTTCGACAAGTGAGGGGAAAATTGCAGTTTTACAATTAGCTTCTCTGTCGGATTCATAGTTGTGGAGTAGAGGGTTTCAAGGAGGATTCTACAAATATGAAGGTGCTTCAACACTCTGCAGGGGCGATCTCACACTGGGATGTTCTTTCGTCGCTGTAAAGAGAAGAAGAAACCCGAGAACAGGTTCTCCCTTCCGTTATATCATTTGTAAAGAGAAGAAGAAAGACGAGAACAGGTGTATTGGGTCCGGACCTCTGATTCTTGTAATTGTTCAAACCTTCCAACGCATAGCCAGGACCGAGGCAGCTGGAACAACCGATATAACTGTTTATATATCGGACTTCGGGCAGCAACAGGCTTACCCATAGATATATATTAGCCAGGACTAGCATACAAGCCTCGGTTGCCTTCTGAACGGAGACAGATGACGAGTTTGGAATTGGAAGCGAAATATTATAACCAGTGACATTTGTATCCTTGAGCCATCGTTTCAAAGGAATGATAAAGAGCGTGGCGGAATTGCGACTTGATACCTGCATCGACTTTAAATTACAGTCAACCGAGATCTATATGTTAGTGGGGTTCGGTCTTCATATGCCTGTTATAACTGCCGAGGAAGCTATATTCGGTCGAGTGTATTCTCCATCCATAAACCATAAGTGTTATATTTATGTATAGCCTCCGTTGCAGTGCGATATGAATTGGATATAATTCATCCGAATTGGATTTAATATGCACATATGGGCATGCCTGCGGCTAGGGTAAGACTCCATTTATAATATTGTGTTAATTAAACTCTGAGGTAAGGCGCACCCTTTTAAATTGTGCTCAGCCAATATATTTTGAGATTGATTATGGAATATATGATGCGGATATCATGGAAATTGTTTATGGAAATTGTTGCGTGAAGGATCTGTTTGAAACAATGTCAAGCTGAAATCATGGGCACATTGGTTTCATTAACTTTTGATTATTTAAAAGTGAGTCGTGAGATTGCAGTGTGTGGGTAAGCTGAAGAGTTTCCGCATAAATTGTTGACAAGTTGGAAGTGGATGTTTTGATGCATGATTGTGAGGAATCCTGGGTATGTGCAGGGTTGGTCCTGCACCAAATTTTTGGGTATTGAGTGTGACTTTGCCAGGTATTAAGATTTAGATTTGGGAAAATACTGAGATGCATTCTATATGCATCGGTTTGTGTGATTCTGGGTTTGGCGGGTTTATCTCGCTATCATTTTTGGTATCAGAGCTTGGCTCTGTTGAGTTGAAAATTGTTTATTTTGAAAACTGAAATTTATTTTTGACTGTATGATGAATGATGATGAAGATCAGAGTTTTAAATTTGATATGCAAGCTACACAAATGCAGTGAACAGGATGGCAGAAGTAAATGGAGATAAGATCGTGCAAGATCTTAAAGGTGAGATGTTTTTTTTTTTATTTGAAATTTATGATTGATGATTATGGTTGTAGAGAAGATGATGGCATTGAACCTGGCATTCAGCTAAAGGCTGAATAAGGAGGACAATTGTAGTGTCCTGAAGAAGAAGGTGAGTTGAAGAGATAGCCTGGAGAGAGAAGAGAGAGTGCTTGAAAGGTTCCAGAGGCAGTGAACCAAGTACTTACCAAAAGACTGAGTGAGGAGAGCTTGGTGAGGTAAGTGGCGGCAAGACAGGAGAGCTTGTTGCAGAGGCTAGTGCAACTCATGGCAAGTGAGAATATGATCATTGAGGATCAAAGAAGTGGTTCAGAGGAATGCCACAACAATGAGATGACTGCAGAAGTCAGAGAAAGAGAGATTGCAGTAATGAAAGTGCAATTGCAGGTACTAGAGGAATGGCTGCAAGAGGAGGAAAACCAGAATAGAGGATGGATCTTTCCACTGAAGGGAAAGAAAGTGAAGTGGCAGAGGCTACAACAGAAAAGAGATCGACAGATAAACATGCAGTTAACAGAAGAGCTGAGAAAGCTCGAGCAGATAATGGATGTACAATTGAGACGTGAAGAACTCAGGGCAGCTGAGTTGGAAGAGGAGGTTTCCATTGATGAAACAAAAGAGGAGATCATTGATGATTTCTTGAACTATTGGACGGATCCAGATCAGCTGGATAATGTGAACTCTTGTGTTTTTATAGCTGACAGTTGTGATGTGATTACAGGTTTTGTTGAAGAGGAAGTTCATGTGAATGAAGAAGATGATCAGCTGGAAGAGCTGGTATATGAACCGACGGTTAAGGTTGTTGAAACTTGTAGTTTTCAAACTGACAAGTTGTATATGAATGCAGGGACTGTAAGTGATGGTGATGTTATGCTTCAGCAATGTCACAGAGAAATTGCATTGCTAGAATATTTGTTGAATAATTCGGAGTATGACAGAGAAATGGCAGAAGAAAGAGTTCAGTACAGTGAACGAGTGCAAAAAGATATCATGGAAGCAGATGAGAAAGACTGGTGGACAGTCTTGAGAATTCTACAGAGGATTCTTTGGGCAAAGAGAATCAACATAGTGGTGTGCTGATAGTGGAGGAGAATTCAGAACAGCATACTGAAGTGATGGCAAAGGAGGACAAGGCACTGATGCCTTCTGATTTTTATTCTAACAAGTGTTTTGTGAATGCAGGTATTGTTGCAGAACATTTGACTCAATTGAGAAGTCAAATGAAGGAAGAAGAAGTTTTCTATTCTAGAAAACAAGAGGGCATGGATGATTGGGTGGCAGTGAAGACTGAACAAGTCAGAACAGAAACAAGCAAAGAAGTAAGAAGACAACAAGTGACAGTACAGATAGAAAAAGTAAAAACTAAGCAAGCCATCTTAGCTCAGCAGGCAGAAAAAAATTAGCAGCTTGAAGAATTATTGGACAAGGAAATTGAATTAATCAGAAGAATCATGTTGAAAATGTCTCAGAGGAAGACATCAGCAAGGAAGAGACGCAGCAGATGCAGCAGCAAAATGAAAACAGAGACAGATTGTGAAAGTGCAGCAAGTGGAGCAAGACAGCATAAAGTGTGGGATCCAGGCGGACAAAGATTTAAAACGCATGATCTGGAGATCATGATCATCTTCTACCTTGGGAGTCTGATGCAGGAGCATAGACTCGGAAAAATACCTTGTATTTATTAAAACTAAGGGGTCTCATGTTTTTAAGAAATTATTAATTTTATGTAAATATTTATGAGATTTTGAGAGGATTTGTAAGTGTTTCCAAACAACTGAAAACATGAGAGGAATTAGCCTTGAGATAATTAAGAATTAATGATGAAGCCTAAGTTAGATTTAGTTTCAAGATTTTAGGGATAAAATCTAGATTGTAGGGGTGTTGAGATATTTGAGGACTTTGTTGAGTGATTAAAGGGATTTGAACCTAAATTGGTTTAATTCAATTTGCATAAATTTATGAGCCTAAAAGGCAAATTGGGGTAGATAGGATAGAATACAGAGGAGAAAGTGAAGCTTGGACAGCCAAAGCTTGAAAGCCTCCGGGCAATTGTAAGGCCGTTAATGTTGAATATCCGGCAAATGCAAAGTCTGTAAGTATTTTTATTATTAATGTGAAAAGTGTTCTTAGAGTTGTGTGGTTCGATTTCTAGAGTGGTGTATATTTTCTGTAACTGAGGTTAAATTGAGAATGCACATTTTATAGAATCTGGTGGTGAAATCGTTGCTTGAGTTTAATGCCATAAAATGAGTCAAATCTTACAGAGTAATGGAAAATCGTTCTGAATAATCGATGCTGGAATAGTTGGTAGTGGGAGCAAATATTGAGACCAACCTTCAGCGAGAATTTGACATTGGATCTATAGCATTGAAATCGATCTACAGCATTGAAGCATCTGAAAATCGATCTACAGCATTTGGTCAAGATAGTTGAGTTTGTGTTCTCAGCGCATGGAATGTGAATGAAACGCTTGAGATTCTGTGTAAAGTATAGGAGGAAGGGAATTCGGATCCACGCAATAAGGGAATCCATCAAAAGGAGAGGAATTTCGACAAGTGAGGGGAAAATTGCAGTTTTACAATTAGCTTCTCTGTCGGATTCATAGTTGTGGAGTAGAGGGTTTCAAGGAGGATTCTACAAATATGAAGGTGCTTCAACACTCTGCAGGGGCGATCTCACACTGGGATATTCTTTCGTCGCTGTAAAGAGAAGAAGAAACCCGAGAACAGGTTCTCCCTTCCGTTATATCATTTGTAAAGAGAAGAAGAAACATGAGAACAGGTGTATTGGGTCTGGACCTCTGATTCTTGTAATTGTTCAAACCTTCCAACGCATAGCCAGGACCGAGGCAGCTGGAACAACCGATATAACTGTTTATATATCAGACTTCGGGCAGCAACAGGCTTACCCATAGATATATATTAGCCAGGACCAGCATACAAGCCTCGGTTGCCTTCCGGACGGAGACAGAGGACGAGTTTGGAATTGGAAGCGAAATATTATAACCAGTGACATTTGTATCCCTGAGCCATCGTTTCAAAGGAATGATAAAGAGCGCGACGGAATTGCGACTTGATACCTGCATCGACTTTAAATTACAGTCAACCGAGATCTATATGTTAGTGGGGTTCGGTCTTCATATGCCTGTTATAACTGCCGAGGAAGCTATATTCGGTTGAGTGTATTCTCCATCCATAAACCATAAGTGTTATATTTATGTATAGCCTCCGTTGCAGTGCGATATGAATTGGATATAATTCATCCGAATTGGATTTAATATGCACATATGGGCATGCCTGCGGCCAGGGTAAGACTCCATTTATAATATTGTGTTAATTAAACTCTGAGGTAAGGCGCACCCTTTTAAATTGTGCTCAGCCAATATATTTTGAGATTGATTATGGAATATATGATGCGGATATCATGGAAATTGTTTATGGAAATTGTTGCGTGAAGGATCTGTTTGAAACAATGTCAAGCTGAAATCATGGGCGCATTGTTTTCATTAACTTTTGATTATTTAAAAGTGAGTCGTGAGATTGCGGTGTGTGGGTAAGCTGAAGAGTTTCCGCATAAATTGTTGACAAGTTGGAAGTGGATGTTTTGATGCATGATTGTGAGGAATCCTGGGTATGTGCAGGGTTGGTCCTGCACCAAATTTTTGGGTATTGAGTGTGACTTTGCCAGGTATTAAGATTTAGATTTGGGAAAATACTGAGATGCATTCTATATGCATTGGTTTGTGTGATTCTGGGTTTGGCGGGTTTATCTCGCTATCATTTTTGGTATCAGAGCTTGGCTCTGTTGAGTTGAAAATTGTTTATTTTGAAAACTGAAATTTATTTTTGACTGTATGATGAATGATGATGAAGATCAGAGTTTTAAATTTGATATGCAAGCTACACAAATGCAGTGAACAGGATGGCAGAAGTAAATGGAGATAAGATCGTGCAAGATCTTAAAGGTGAGATGTTTTTTTTTTGATTTGAAATTTATGATTGAGGATTATGGTTGCAGAGAAGACGATGGCATTGAACCTGGCATTCAGCTAAAGGCTGAATAAGGAGGACAATTGTAGTGTCCTGAAGAAGAAGGTGAGTTGAAGAGATAGCCTGAAGAGAGCAGAGAGAGTGCTCGAAAGGTTCCAGAGGCAGTGAACCAAGTACTTACCAAAAGACTGAGTGAGGAGAGCTTGGTGAGGTAAGTGGCGGCAAAACAGGAGAGCTTGTTGCAGAGGCTAGTGCAACTCATGGCAACTGAGAATATGATCATGGAGGATCAAAGAAGTGGTTCAGAGGAATGCCACAACAATGAGATGACTACAGAAGTCAGAGAAAGAGAGATTGCAGTAATGAAAGTGCAATTGCAGGTACTAGAGGAATGGCTGCAAGAGCAGGAAAACCAGAATAGAGGATGGATCTTTCCACTGAAGGGAAAGAAAGTGAAGTGGCAGAGACTACAACAGAAAAGAGATCGACAGATAAACATGAAGTTAACAGAAGAGCTGAGAAATCTCGAGCAGATAATGGATGTACAATTGAGACGTGAAGAACTCAGGGCAGCTGAGTTGGAAGAGGAGGTTTCCATTGATGAAACAGAGGAGGAGATCATTGATGATTTCTTGAACTATTGGGCAGATCCAGATCAGCTGGATAATGTGAACTCTTGTGTTTTTATAGCTGACAGTTGTGATGTGATTACAAGTTTTGTTGAAGAGGAAGTTCATGTGAATGAAGAAGATGATCAGCTGGAAGAGCTGGTATATGAACCGACGGTTAAGGTTGTTGAAACTTGTAGTTTTCAAACTGACAAGTTGTATATGAATGCAGGGACTGTAAGTGATGGTGATGTTATGCTTCAGCAATGTCACAGAGAAATTTCATTGCTAGAATATTTGTTGAATAATTCGGAGTATGACAGAGAAATGGCAGAAGAAAGAGTTCAGTACAGTGAACGAGTGCAAAAAGGTATCATGGAAGCAGATGATTTGGGAGAAAGACTGGTTGACAGTCTTGAGAATTCTACAGAGGATTCTTTGGGCAAAGAGAATCAGCATAGTGGTGCGCTGATAGTGGAGGAGAATTCAGAACAGCTTACTGAAGTGCTGGCAAAGGAGGACAAGGCACTGATGCCTTCTGATTTTTATTCTAACAAGTGTTTTGTGAATGCGGGTATTGTTGCAGAACATTTGACTCAATTGAGAAGTCAAATGAAGGAAGAAGAAGTTTTCTGTTCTAGAAAACAAGAGGGCATGGATGATTGGGTGGCAGTGAAGACTGAACAAGTCAGAACAGAAACAAGCAAAGAAGTAAGAAGACAGCAAGTGACAGTACAGATCGAAAAAGTAAAAACTAAGCAAGCCGTCTTAGCTCAGCAGGCAGAAAAAAATCAGCAGCTTGAAGATTTATTGGACAAGGAAATTGAATTAATCAGAAGAATCATGTTGAAAATTGAATTTAACCTATTAATGTCCGCTCCAATGAATCCTTCTACTCTATATATATACATACAGTTCTTTGTGTGTAAAAGTATATACGAAGAATAGGAGGAATAGGATACATAGAATATAAAAGTATATACGAAGCATAGGAGGAATAGAATATATAGAATATAGAATACAACTCTTCATCTGTGTGTATAAATATATAGAAGCACACGAGCAATAGGATACACAATATAGAAAAGTACAGCATGGGTAACGTGCTGCTGTGACGGGGAATCGAACGTCATCGTCGGATAAAGATCATGAAAGCCTATGGATCGGTGATGAAGCTACGGAGTCCTCTCTCTGTGAAGCAAATACTCATCGATTATCCAAATCATGAGATATTTGAGGCACCCGCTGGTCCTCCACTTGGGATGGGCAGTTTCCCTCGACCTCTTCCAGAAAGGGCAAGGCTTGTAGCGGCTCATGTCTATTATCTCCTCCCTCTCTTACTCCCAGAGGATGAACTCATCGATTACAAGAACAATATGAATAGAGGGTACTTTGCAAGAGATTCTTCTTATCATAGCATTCGCAGTGGTAGTTCCAGTTTGGGGCCAAAGTGTTGTGCAGACAGCGGCAGAGATTCAATAAAAGAAGGAGGAGAAGATGATGTGGTTAATAAGATTAAAGGCGGCGTCAGGATTGTTTCTTCTTCCAAATCCACGGACGGATCGACGGTGCGTGTGAAGGTTCGAGTTAGAAAAGAAGAGCTCGCTTCTCTTCTTTCAGCCAATAATGTGAACATGGTCATGGAAAATTTATTGGTACGTCCTGTGAGTAGGAAATCGGCCTTGTCGCGATGGAAGCCCAGTCTGGATACCATCGCCGAACCCCAAAGTCCGCTTGGAGTTTTATAAACATCTTCAGAGGAGCCGGAGCACTGAGATAGTGTGCAGAATAACTTGTATATACGTACTGAGCATACTGTTGCTGCAATGGTTATAGGATTTGCTTGTATTTGGCTGTCAGATGAATATTGTGCATATGAATTTCGATGCTGTTAATAGTATTTCCATAAAGGACACATCTAAAAGACAAACAGTGTCGGTTGTGACAGATAATTGGAAACAAGTCAAAGTTACGTCTGCTGTAGAAGTATTTTATCAAGGAATGAAATTTCTGTTTGGTAATTTGTTTCGGAGTATTTTACACGTTTCTCTTTGTTAAAATTAATGTTATTTTCCTTTTTGGTTTGCCATAGTGTATGAGCATTAAATTTTATATATTTTGAGTGTTTTGATTTGTTAAGTTGAATATAAAACATTTATTAAAAAAGTAATTTTAAATTATTCAAAATATAATTTAATTAAAAATAAATTGAATGATTTAAATTACTATTGTTGTTGCCTACGGAGGCCCTGGTTCGATCAAGTTGGAAATCATATCCCGAAAATCCGTGATGAAACCAAACCATTTTGGTCTACATTCCCACGTTCACAAAAGAGGGTTATGAGTATTCACGCAAAAGGGACAATGGGGGAGTTTTCTAGCTCATTGTAACTGCTCGCCACATTGTTCTACAGGGTGGAAATTTTGTCACAAACATCTCTTAAGTGTTAGGTATTGAAGCAATCAAATTATTTGGGGTTAGGTATTGAAGCAACCAAATTATTGGGATTGATTTCTTTGCACGCTTATCTAATGGAGTGTACTTTCCGGTTGCGTTTGGGAAATTCTTCTTTGATGTGTTATTTTTGCTTCTCATTAAGTATTAAGTTTCTTATATCTATTTTTTTGTACCACAATGAATACATGTATGTTAGTATTATTATGTCATTGTTGTGTAGTGACATTTCGGATCAGTTCTTATGTATATGTAGTAGTTTGTTGTGCATTGACATTTAGGATAGGTTTTTATTTATTAGTTTGTTTGTATTTGATAAATTTCTCAATTTTATATAGCGAACATTATTTATTTATTTTTTATGTTAAATTTCGTGCGACCACAGCGCGCCGCGCCTTCGCTCTGGGTTTTAAGGGTGGATGTAATCTAAATTGTATGAGTTGTGGCATTAATTATTTACTTGTTAAACCAATATCCTCGTCTTTAACACCACTTTAGAGCTCCACTCAATTTTATCATCACTAAAAAACCTAACTCAACATGTTATATAATCTTTATACAATTATTTTTTTATTATATAATGTCGCGTTAAATTATGTTTAAAAAGCAATAACTATTAATGGTTAAGAGCATGTGTTTCCTCCTAAGAGGTCATAGGTTCAAAACCAAAGGGGGGTAGTGTAGAATATTAAATAAAATCAACACACATGAAAAATACCAAAGACATAGAAATCGTAGAAAAGGCCCCAACCTTATTGTATTCCTCTCTCATAATGTAATGCACAAATAATGATAATAGTACAAATAAATACATGAAGAAGTTTCCCTCAAGATAATACGTCTATCTTGAACACTATGGTTTAGAAAATATATCAACCGAACACTAGTCTAGGAGCCTAACTAGTTGGAGAGAATCTCTCAACCAAGTAAGCCTAAACTGACTCTTAACCATGAGGAAAAAACTCAATCTAGAAAGGTAGGATCAAATCCAACTTTCTTGATTTTAATTAATTTAATTGTTTTGGACTTATAATTGTTTTCATCACAAGAGAGTGAGGCTAACATTTCCCCCCCCCCCCCCCCCCCCTCAATGATAAGTCCAAAATAAGAAGCAAGAACCATCGTCCAAGTTCTCATGCAGAAACTCTTGATCCTCAAAAACATTGCCTAAAAAACCGCCAAAGGTGGATGTTGAAAAAACTCTAATCAGAAGAGAACATGAGTCAGCTGCAAGTCTGAGTCATCTCTGAAATTTTTCTGACAACTCTATCACGTGCCAAGCTACAAAAAGATCCATCTGTCCTTTGCTTGCAATTAGAATTCTTTGTCCACTGACAAAATATTGAGAACGCCCACTGGCTACTTTGATGTTGACTGCCCACTGGCTGCTTTGATGTGGATGATGCCCACTGGCTGATTTTTTGATGATGCCCGCTGATAGATTTGAATATGTTGTCAATATTTTCAGTCTGATAACCATTCTTAATTCCATTATCATTTCCCCCCTTTGTCAGCTGAAAGGAGAGACAATCATCGACATTTGATTTCTGAACTCCCCCCTTCAGGTGTACTAGAGTTGCATTGTTGTACTCCCTCTTTCAGGTGCATAGCATCTTCAATCGACTATTGGCTGCAATAGTTGAGATTTAATTCTATTGTAAAACTTATATAATCATTTTATTGTTAACGACCATTCCCAAAGGTCAATCCATGCATAATTGATCTTTAATTTGACAAGTTGGTGTTGTTTGCAGCATTTCTCTGATGAGTGATTATGCTTGCCACAATGGTGACAAGGATGGAGATCAAAACATTGATCTTCCATGTGACCTTTTCTTTGACAATGTTTGCATGTAGGTTTGTCTTCCACTTTCTCATGGCTTGTTGATGTTATTTGATCAAGAAATCCTACACTGATGAACTTGATCGGCTCAGAATAATCTGGGATATACAAGTTGTTTTCATATTTTTCATATCCTAATCCTTGTCGATTTTTGTTACTTTGGAGTTCTTCTCACAACTTGATGATTGGTTTGGAAGAAGCAAGTTCAATTTGATCATGACAACTTCTACACTTGAAGTTGTTTGAATGAGTGACTTGGAATCAACATCTTTATCTTCATCTATATGGTTGAAAGACTTGGAAACATCACTCTTCTGTTGCAACTCATCTCTTTGAAGTTGTGACTCCAGTTGAAGGAACTCAATTGTTTCATGTGCTTGTTGTAGATTTATTGAAATATCAACAAGAGTTTCTTTGCTGACTTGTACCATGTCTTCAGCAGTTGAGAGGATCAAATTGTTAAGAATCTGTAATAATTGAATGCTTTTCGCCATGTGAACTCGCATGCTTGATGCTTGCTTCAACCAGTTTCAGGCTCGCTTGATGTTGTGAACTTTGCACTTGCTTGAACTCATTCTCTTGATTGATCAAAAGAAGGATGTCAAATACTATCGAAAATGCACCCAAGAGAAACACTTACAATGATTTTAACGACTCATTTAAAAATAATGGATTCACTTGGTTTAATTGATTCCCTATCAACTCAAAGCTTGGGTGTCAGTTTCAACCGAGAATGCACCTTTACAATTCAAGTCAATTTGACTTTGATTACAATCCAACTTATTAATTATGATTTGCAAGTTACAGTTTTGCATTGAGCTTATTAAAAAAAATGATGCAAGTGCATTTTCCAAAAAATTGTTGTTGAATTGATGCAAATGTTGTTGATGTAGATGACAGCTTCATTAATTTGATTGGATGTTGATGTAGAATTGTCTTTGACAACTTGATTATGTATTGTTGTTTCTTGATTGCTTGTAGTTTGATTTATTACTTAAGCTTGAATGGAATTGATTATGTGCATGCATTGCCTTAATTTGTTGTGTACTTTATGTGTACCATATTAGAAAGATAGTGTCAAAACTAGACACAAAGCATGCACAATCAATCACTACACAAGGTGTACCTAAGATCCCCTTATTCAATTTCAAACGGATCTAGGACACTTCAACACCACAAAAATATGTCTTTGAATTTGATAATGATTCTATGGATTGTAAAATTTCATAGAACAATGGTATTGTAAAATTATTGATGACTGAATTACACATGTGTTGAAGGGAATATTATGTGATCTATGAAGAAATTCAAGAAAGAATTACATGATTTCTTGTAAATGTTAAAACATTTTAAATAATTAAAATGAAATAGGGTCTCATAATGGCATATTGAGATTCAATGACTATTTAAACTAAGCAAAATTTAATATAAACCTAAGAGAATGTCTTAAACAACTAAGTGAAGCCATGTGTTCTCAAGTCCTCATTGTGTTCTCCATTTTGTTGTGTGTTTTTTCATGTATGTCTATCTCAACAAACTTTAGAAATGAGGAAAGACAAATATGTGAGTAAATAACACAAAAATGTAATCAAATATAGAACTAATAACATATACTGGCTAAACATCCATTTAATATAAAAATTTAAATGAATATAATGACATTTTGGTTGGATGGGGGTGGCAAGGTGGTGGGGTAAAGAGTTGTTCATATTAATCTAATGGAAGGAAAATATAAATAAACTAATGTCACCATATGAATGGTTCAAAATGTGATCCACAATTCTTTGATTCTTCCAATAAGCTATGACTTCTCTACTACACCTTCCAGGCTCAAGCATCTCTTTCTTCACTCTCCAATTCCTTGGGCGATTAGTGTCTTATTAATGACCTTTTTCCTAGATTTTTTAGTGTTAACAACCATCTTCTTTCATTTGTGCACATGTCCATCATATCTTTTTTTCCAACGAAAAAGGTGTAATTTTATTAGTTAAAACAAAATCACATGTTACATTTTACTATGAACCAAGCATCGTCAAGTCAAAGGACTGATGATAAGCGGAGATATGCAAAAAAAACAAACTAGAATACAATAAGGAGAAAAACTAGGCTTTTCTCCCCTTTTTTTTTCCACCCTACGTAATTCTCCTTGAGATGGCGAATTAGAGACAAGTGCAAGTTGAAAACTAGGTTCAGGCCTTGCATTGTCCTTGTCTGAGTCCGAGTTGTCTATTGATTGGGTATGTTTATATCCACTGGTATCCATATCTTCCAGGTTGTTTGTTGTTTTTTCCTGTTTATCTTGCATTCCATTGAGGTCCTGGGGGACTTCCCCATGATTTTCAGGTTCCTTTGTTGTCTGATTGTTCCCATTTTGTATAGTTTCCTCCACATCTTCCTCTTCCTCGTTGTCCTCTCCGGGTGGAGGGAAGTTCCATCCTTTGGGTTGTTTCTCATTTCTCTTCTTTATGTCGATGTCTTTCTTGCCTTCTGGGCACATATTTTGTAGATGCCCTGTTTGTTTACAAATTCGACATCTGAAGGTTGCGTTCTCATAGTCTAGTGTCTGAGTCCAGTGCATCTGCTTATGGATCAGTTGTATGTGCTCCGGTAATCCTTTGCTAAGATCTACTTCAACACATATTCGGACATGTGTGAATATCCTTTCTTCCAATCTTTGGGTTTCCTTCTTGATATATTTTCCAATAATATTCCCGGGACATGTCCATCATATCGCCTTATTGTTGGAATTCAGAGGCACAGCAATATTAATTAAACACACAGCAGAATAAATCAAGCACATAAACACAGCTTTTAGCGTGGTTCACCCAACCAATCTGGGCTACGTCCACCAAACATAGGCATCAGGAATTTATTAATCAAATTGGAGATTACATAATGAAAACCTCATAAAGCTCTCACCCCTCTCAGCAAACCATCCGAATGGTTGCCTGTTATATAGCATAAAAAATCTAACAGCCTCATTAACTCCCTCACATCAAATATAGGAGGCATTAACTCCCTCCCAACAACCTGGAGTTAATCTAGGACCTGAATTCTATTGTTGTCATCAGCTGAGATTTTTCCTATTTTGCTACAAACAGAAAATCTCAACAATCTCCACCTTGACAACAATTCGCCTGATGCCCTGTTATTATTATTTTATCTTTTCTGCAAGCCAAGAGAAGCCAAATACCAGCGTAGCTTCTCTAACAAAACTGGTTTCGTGAACATGTCTGCACAGTTTTCCTTTGTATGCACCTTTTCAAGAGAAACTCCCCTTTCAGTGATAACCTATCTTACAAAATGGTACTTAATTGGAATATGCTTTGATTTGCTATGATAGGCCGGATTCTTAGCCAAATGTATTGCACTTTGACTATCACAAAGTAACCTGATGTTGTCCTGTAACCTACCAAACTCACCAAGCAAACCTTTCAACCAAACCGCCTCTTTGCAAGCATGAGAAGCAGCAATGTATTCTGCTTCAGTAGTGGACAAAGCAACAATGTTCTGTAGCTTTGACATCCAGCTGATAGCTCCACCTGCAAGAGTAAAGACGTACCCTGAAGTTGACCTTCTCTTATCCAAATCACCTGCAAAATCGGAATCAACATATCCGCAAACAAATTCACTACTCTTATTGTAAGAAATACAATAACTACTTGTGCCTCTCAAGTACCGAAGCACCCATTTTACTGCTGACCAGTGCTCTTTACCCGGATTTGCCATGTACCTGCTGACAACCCCAACTGCATGAGAAATATCTGGTCGCGTACATACCATCGCATACATCAAACATCCTACTACATTGGCATACGGAATTCGAGACATATAATCCTTTTCTTCATCTGTATTAGGACATAAACTCGAAGAAATCTTAAAATGGGAAGCTAAAGGGACTGAAACAGGCTTCACATTATTCATACCAAACCTCAAAAGTATTTTCTCAACATACTTGTGTTGTGATAGCCATAGCTTACCATTGCCCCTGTCTCTGAAAATCTCCATGCCCAAAATCTGTCTTGCCGCTCCTAGATCTTTCATATCAAACGTCCTTGCCATCTGAGTCTTCAACCTATTGATTTCTTCAATGCTTTTTCTTGCTAAAAGCATATCATCAACATATAACACTAAGATAATGAACATGCCATTATTTAAATGCTTAAAGTAAACACAATGATCATATTCACTTCTTACATATTTCTGACTCAACAAGAAAGAATCAAACTTCTTATACCACTGCCAAGGTGACTGCTTCAGGCCATATAATGACTTCTTGAGCCTGCAGACAAATTTCTCATTGCGATGGTGAAAAAACCCTTCCGGTTGTTCCATATAAATTTCCTCATCTAAATCACCATGTAGAAATGCAGTCTTAACATCTAACTGCTGCAACTCTAAATCAAGCAAAGCCACTAATGATAACACAAGTCTAATTGAAACAATTTTAACCACTGGTGAAAATATCTCATGAAAGTCTATGCCAGCTTTCTGAGAAAACCCTTTTGCAACCAGTCTCGCTTTGTACCTGTCTTCCGTATCATTCACACCCCGTTTCACCTTGAACACCCACTTGCATCCCAAAGTTTTCCTGCCTTTGGGAAGTTCAACCAGATCCCATGTGCCATTCTTACCTAAGGCCATCATTTCTTCCTTCATGGCTGCTTTCCATTTGTCACTATTTGAACCTTTTACAGCTTCCTGATAACACAAAGGTTCATCATCATTAGCGATCAAAGCAAATGAAGTAACATGATCATCATACCTTCTCGGAGGGCGTTTGATCCTTGTAGACCTCCTTAAGAATGTTTCTGGTGCTTCCACAATTGGCTGTCTATCATCTGTAGGAACTTCTTCATGATCGCCATCTGAGACCTGTTCATGACCTCCATCTGAACCTTGTTCAAAATCTGATTTTGAAACCTGTTCATGACTAGAATCTGAACTATGGTCGTTATGACTATCATTAGAAATGCTGTCAAACTGAATATGCTGGAAATCAGATACATCATCTTGTTTCAATCTACTATTTACATCTAACTGTACAAGAGAGGATTCATCAAAATTTACATCTCTGTTGATGATGATTTTGCGGGTAGTAGGATCCCACAATCTAAATCCCTTTGTTCCATCACCATACCCAAAAAAGACATACCTTTTTGATTTCGGATCTAATTTAGTTCGCTGATGTTTAGGCACTAGAGCATATGCATCACAACCAAACACTCTGAGTTTAGAATAGTCACAAGGGTGTCCTTTCCATACCTCTTGCGGAATCTTGCAGCCTATTGCCGTTGATGGAGATCGATTTATCACATAACAAGTTGTTGCCACTGCTTCCGTCCACAACTCCTTTTGCAACCCGGCGTTACTCAGCATACACCTTGCTCTCTCTAGAATAGTCCTGTTCATGCGTTCAGCAACTCCATTTTGCTGAGGAGTATAAACCGTGGTCTTATGCCTCTCGATCCCTGCATCCTTGCAATAGCTGTCAAACTCCTTGGAGGAAAACTCACCACCATTGTCAGTTCTTAAACATTTTATAGTTCTACCAGTGCTGTTTTCTACCAATGCTCTAAACTGCTTGAAAACTGTAAAAACATCAGACTTCCGTTTCAACATGTAGACCCAGACCTTCCTAGAAAAGTCATCAATGAATGATACAAAATATGACGAGCCACCATATGACGTTGTAGGGGCTGGACCCCAAACATCTGAATGGATATAATCAAGTATGCCTTTACTAGTATGCTTGCCTGTTTTAAACTTTTGTTTACTTTGTTTACCAAACAGACAATTGTTGTGGGGAAAAATGCCTATGCAGGACGATCCTATCCACCTAAGGTGTGACAGTGCCTTAGCAACAAACGAGTACAGCTATACTGGTTTCTTCCTTTATGAAATGTGAAAGAAGAGAGATAAATAGACTTACCGGTGTCTTCCGTTTGTCCCTCGATCTAATCTCCCTTCTCTTTGGGTGTTCACAGCTACTTGCCTTCTTGCTTATCCAGCTACAACTTCCTGCAAGATCACAAGAGAACAGCTACTTGTGACAAGAGAACAACTACTTGAGACAAGAGAAGAACACTACACAAAGACAGATATTCACATTCATAACTGATTTAGGATTAGAAATAAACCAAATACACTAATACATTCATACATCAAAATACATCAGCATATAGGAGAAACCAAGATAGCTTTATTGATGAATAACAAGGTTCAGGAAGAGATACAACCCAGAGGGCTCCAATCCAGCATCTCCTTCCCAGCAAATGGAATTCCTATCTTTAGCCCCTTCAAAGCATTAAGCACCCAATGATTCCAGTCTCAAAACAACAGCAATTCTTTGCAATAATAAAATTCCAGCCTCTAGATCTCATGGAGGAGAGATCCATATATAGATGTTTGGAGAGAGGATGAGTCAGCTTGAGATCTGACTAGTGTCCTCTCCCTCTATCAGTTCTTGAGTCCACTTGGAGGTTCTTGCTTCCACTTGGAGATTTGGAACCTCTTACTCATCACCAGTCGAATTCCCTGAGGCAAGTGTCATTTTGGAAGCTTCCTGGGTTCTGACACCTTGAGGAATGAGTCTGCCACTTGTCCAATCTCGCTCAGCGTAGGTAGCCAGTGTTGGAGTTGACATTCAGCGCAGGTAGCCAGTGGATCCATTGACATTCAGCGCAGATGGTCAGTGGAGCAGCTGACATGATCCTGAATTGACTTGTTTTTGAGCAGTTTCAGGTGGAGAACTTTTGTGAATTGCTGTGGTTTCTTAGCCTTGTTCCTCTAGGGGTAGGAACAAAATGTTTAGGGACTTTGGATCCCTTAGATTATGGACATTTCATGCTCAATGCTGTAAGGCACAAAAATGTCTATAACAACAATGTTTACAGAAATCCAATTTTCCAGATCTTAGATTAGGAAGTAACTTTCGGTCAGCCAAAATTTTCAATCCTCTTTCACTCATATGCCCCAATCTTTGATGCCATAAGTGAATGGAACTACTTTCATGTTCAGACACAGACACATGATCTGACCCAGTTCTACCTTCTAACTGAAATAGATTTCCTACTTTCTTAGCTTTCATAACTAGTAAGATGCCTTTGTAATTTTTCATTACTCCACCTTGAATTACAGTTTTATATCCATTTGAATCAAGTGCTCCTAATGAAATCAAATTTTTCCTTAAATCTGGTACATGCCTCACATCTGTTAGTATTTTTGTTGTCCCATCAAACATTTGCAGTTGTATGCTCCCAATTCCCACAATATCACATGTTACATCATTACCCATGTACACAACACCATCATCAATTGATTTATATGTTTTAAACCAATCTTTATGAATACACATGTGGTTAGATGCCCCGGAATCTAACAACCAATGTTGATCATGTTTTGAAACATTAACAGACAATACCTCATCACTCATACCTGAACCAGATACTGAACCTGTATCTGTGGTGTTGGCTTCCTTCTTTTCTGTCGAAGAGCCTTCTTTAGCAGCCTGCTTTCGCTTCCAGCAATCCTTTTTCAGATGTCCAGCCTTGCCACAATGCCAGCACTTCACCTTTGGCTTCTTTCCTTTGGACTTTGAGCGAGAGTCGCTATGCTTTCCCCCGGAGTGTCTCTCTCATGAGCGACCTCTGGCCATCATTACCTCTGATGTAGAGGTGTCTGCATTCGACCTCTTCCTCGTCTCCTCAGCCAACAAGGCTCCAACAACATCGTCAAACTCAAGAATTTATGATGTACTAAAACTTATGGAAGTAACAAAGTGATCCCAGGATTCAGGCAAAGAACATAATAGAGTTATTGCCTTATCCTCTGAATCAAATTTCACATCTAGACTGTCTAATTGCACCAGTAAGGTATTAAAAACATTCAGGTGATCAACAATTGAGGTACCTTCTTTCATCCGCAAACCGTAAAGCTGCCATTTCAGGAGAATCCGATTTGTCAAAGATTTCGTCATATAGAGCTTCTCAAGCTTCGACCACAAGCCTGCGGTGGTTTTCTCTGACACAATGTTGAACAGAACATCGTCCGCCAGACATAACCGAATTGCGCTCAGAGCTCTATCGTCCATCTCATCCCATTCATCCTCCGTCATGGAAGGAGGTCTTTTGTTTTTCCCCAATAGTGCTTTCGCCACACCTTGTTGAACCAGCAGATCGTGCATCTTTACCTTCCAGATCTCAAAATTATTCTTGCCATTAAATTTCTCAATTTCAAACCGGGCACTTTGAGTTTTCGCCATTTTGTATCAAAAAAAACACAATAATCTCCAATACCAATGTTTAAATACTAACAATTTAAAAAACCAAACTGCCTATGCCTCAAAAAAAATATCTTCCGTTTGCACTTCACACAAAAAATTTTTGCCTATGCCTTTGTTTTGACACAACAAAAAACACTGACTTATTTCTGTGCAGAATTCCGTGCCAGCATAAAATAATACCTCAGGGCAGCAGATAAACACCCTCAGCAGTATATTCCCACCAGCGAAAACAGCATTTAAAGACCACATCCAAAATAAAAAATTGTTCAAATCTATCCACGCCGGTTTCAAAACATATCCATGTTGTTTTTAATCCATATACCCACGCAGGTTTTTGAATGTAAATACGCACCGTTTTCAAAACATATCCATGCTGTTTTTAAACAACATATATCCATGCTGTTTCAATACATATACACGCTGTTTTAAAAAAAAACATACATCCGCACCGTTTTAACTATGAATCAACGCTTGTTTGAAATATATATACCCACGCATGGTATATATCCACGCTATTTGAACACATAGCCACGCAGATTTCTATCCACACCGATTGTAAATATATATATCCACACCGATTGTAAATATATATAGCCACGCCGTTTTACAAAACCATATACACGCAGCAATCTATATTTCACAAGTAAGTTACCTGCACCAGATTGGTTTACAAATCCACCACGCACCAGCACGGCTTTAATGTAGCTAGCGCTCCACGATGAACTCAATGGAAGCCTTGCTCCACCGTTCAGGATGGCTCTCAACGCACTGCAGGCACCAAGAACGTAATACACAGCTCCACGCTTTTGTGCTCCACCTTCAGCACGCTCCACCTCCAATATGCAAGTCCAATCTTGCCTCCAACATGCTCTGATACCAATTGTTGGAATTCAGAGGCACAACAATATTAATTAAACACACAGCAGAATAAATCAAGCACATAAACACAGTTTTTAACGTGGTTCACCCAACCAATCTGGGCTACGTCCACCAAACATAGGCATCAGGAATTTATTAATCAAATTGGAGATTACATAATGAAAACTTCATAAAGCTCTCACCCCTCTCAGCAAACCATCCGAATGGTTGCCTGTTATATAGCATAGAAAATCTAACAGCCTCATTAACTCCCTCACATCAAATATAGGAGGCATTAACTCCCTCCCAACAACCTGGAGTCAATCTAAGACCTGAATTCTATTGTTGTCATCAGCTGAGATTTTTCCTATTTTGCTACAAACAGAAAATCTCAACACTTATTATATACATACAATTTTAATGAAATATAATAATTTCAATTAAAAAAAATATGTTTTATACTTCTTTAATATAAAAATAAGATTTATAAATATGCATTTCTTTTCAAAATACTTGGTTCTTGTGAATGATAATATTTGGTCTTTATTATACATCCACACTCATTTCATATTCTATCTACAATCTAAACTTTCAATAAAACAAACAAATATAAATAACTATACATATAACTCTTTCATATATCATGGACAACATTCCCTAAAATAATCTCAAAACTATTTCATATTACTACGATTAAACATTTACTCCAATACACTAACTTACCACATTTTATTTTAAATTATAAAAACATTACCATTAAACAAATTTAAATCCTTTCGAAAACTTAAAAATCCCCAAATCACAAATGAAATAAAATAGAATAACTATAATATATTAATAAAATAAAATCACCATAATATATCAATCGTGATATAATATATGTATCATGTATAAATATTTTGGAGATGATGCTTCTCGTCCTATGTTATGACCACTGTTGTTGGTTGATTGGTATGTGTGTTTCAACTGCGAATTTAATACATCATTATGTGTTGGGGGAGGTTTCTTAGAAGTATAAACGGTATCGCTCCATGCCAACGATACCCGTGGTAGATATCCAAATTTTGATCAAAGAGACTCCTGTGGTTCTCTAGAGCTCTGTTATTGAAGGAATCCACGAGACAACGAAAGATTCTCGTACGACCAACCTATCCTTGCACGACATGGTGACAATATTGGAGTGGTATATCTATCGCGACGGATAAGGAATTACCGGATTTAAGTTATCGAGATAAAAGTTTTTAGCAGATCGTGAGGTAAAACTTAAAAGTGAAATGATCTTCAGTGTACGGTGATCTTGCACTTTACAGGACTTGGAGGTCAGAGGTGCAAGGTACTCTTCAAAATAGGAGTAGAGGTTCAACGTGCCGGGAACAACAACAATCATGGAAATTAAAAGAAACCACACTTTTGTACTTATATTGAGCTATATATACCTATTATACTATTCATAATTCCAAACAAAGAGAAGTGTAGATAGTAAATGCAAGTACGTGGAACAAGCAGAAGGAAGAGATGTAGGTGAACCCACAAAAGATATGCAAGTATTGTTAATACATCCAAGTAAATCAGATCCAATCAAGGTATTTGAACTTCACTACCAATACTAAGTTCTAATTTCAATAAATAGATGATATATGCACGGATGAGTGTCATGACAATATAAATATATTATATAAAAATGATAATATTTTTTCTTGTATTCTTATAATAAGAGAAAAAGTTTTTTTTTTTAATTATCATGGCATAAATTTTTTTTATTAATAAATGAAAAAATCATAAAAATATAAAATATTATAAAAAACTTTCAAAATTCTTTAATTAAAAAAATCTAAACAATTTTCATTTTAATTTTAATAAATTATTATTTTATTTTTTTATTTGCATGAGAAATAATTGTATGCTTATTTATAAATGGTTATGACTTCTATGGCCTTGGAATCGTTGGAGATCAATAAAAGATAAACTAAAATTTAGAAAAATATTTTTTTATTTTTCATCAAAGCATGTGGATAAGAAATGAAATTAAAAGCTTAGTGTGACCCAATGAAGGAACCATGGAAAAACACAAGTGATTTTATTGTATTAATGGAGGCTATAATGAAATGTTTGTGCCTAGACAAGGAGAACATGCATTGAATTTATTTAAGAGAGCCTTATGCTCTATGCATGTAGATGAAGATTTTATATGAGGGTGGCATTGAAAATGTTTTCAAAGGTTTAATAATATTTACATTTCAAATAACAATGAAGTATGAAATTTTAAGACAAGGATTACACAATGAAATTGAAGATGCATAGTTTAAAGATATATATGAAGATTCCAAGTATGTGAATCAATGTAGATGGAAAAAAAGGTATATGTTCATTATATTTTGTTGATATTTTGTAGCCTACATGTAAAACATATTCTTCATTTTTCTATTTAAGTTTATTTTAACTTGAAAGGTGTGTGTTTTGTTTCCTCTCATTGTTCATTAATGAAGATTTATTAACAAATGTTGTGCCATAAATATTTACTTGTAGATGCACAGAGTATAGGATTGACTTAAATATATCCCATACCCATAATTTTTTCTTAGATAATTGACAATCACCAAGGTTGGATACTTAGGGCCTCAAAACGACTCTGGAAGTTCAAGACCCAAAAAACTGCCAAAAATAGTAAATTGTGCTACAAATAAGGAAACTCAAAAACGAAAAGAAACAATGGTGGGGGTCCAAGTGGAATAGGTTGGTGGCCACCAATATATGCTTGGATCACCTGGGAAAAAACTAGACCAGTGGAGTATGTGGAAGAAATAAATTGAGTGGAATTAGTTGATGGGTCAACATGAATGGGGCAGCCTCATTGACATCCCTTAGGAGAGGAAAATTATGATGGCCTAGGGACACGATAAAATTCGATGGGGATATTAGGTGCAAGGGATGTTCTTTATCAAAGAAGGATATCATCTTCTCGCCAATCATGTTGACCTTCCAAAAGAGACCTTCTCGCAGAAAGTTTTGGTAGAATCACAAAGGCGTTGTTGGACCTTATCGATGCTCAATTTGTCAAGAACAGGAGGAAACCATGGAGCACCTACTCAACACATCCCCTAGATGGAATCCCTATGGAATAAGGTCCAAACTTTGTTTGAACAACTAGGCAGTTCTCGAAACAACCTAAGGGAAACCATGGAGGTGTGGAGACACAACCACTTCGTAAACCCCATTGTCAACAGAGCTTGGCTTTTGATCCCTAACCTCCTCCAATGGAATGTGTGGAAGGATAGGAACAAGATCATGTTAAGAGGCAACAAGAGCCCTGAAAATGAGATATGGGACAAAAATCTTTGAAATATTAAAGAAACAGTACTTTTAGAGACTTTGTGAGAAGAAGACTGGAAGATAGAGGGGTTAGAGGCTTGAATCCTTTGAAATCTGGAGATTACTCAAGATTTGGTGATCTTGGGCCTAGTTAGATAGGTGGAGTTGCAAAGGCACTTGCAAAGGTTATTCACCCTTCCCAATCATGGGTTCATCAAGCTTAATTTTGATGGAGCATCCAAAGGTAACCTAAGCTCGACGGGCTACGAGGGAATTTTTTGTGACAATTAAGATTGCCCCCTTGGATTTCTTGCAGGCTACTGCGACAACACTACCAATAATGTCGTTGATTTTTTTGCCCTTGCTCGTGGCCTGGCCATTGCGCCGGAAAGGGGATATTGCAGACACTAGTTGGATGGGGATTCTTTGTCAGTGGTCTCATATTTCAAAAAACTTCTGAATGGATGCCTAGTGCAGAAGGTCATTAAGAGTTCAAGATTGGATCTCCTAGTTCAGACCATTCAGATCCTAGTGCTCTTAATCCCATATTTAATCACCTCTCATTCGTTGCAATTGGGAAATAGAACATCATATATGCTCGTGAATTAGGGAAGTCAAATCCTGAACCTCTCAATCTCCTAGGTTTGGCCTCCCACTGACACTACAGATTAGACGAATGATGTGGAACATATTATTGAGGTTGATCTAGTGAACCTGATGGGGTTGGCGGAGCATGGGGTACGATGCCTAGCTTCAGGTGAGTGAAATCATTGATATGACACATGCTCGTAGGGAAAGAGGAGGCCACACCAAGTGGCGTCTTTAGATTCGAAGAATCGAGAAGGGGAAAGGGTTCTTTATAACTCATCTTTCCAGAGCTTTTTGTGGCATTTCAGTCCTTAGCATGGGCGGTTGGGAGATCAGGGACACAAACGCTGAGTATGCACAAGCTCTTCACCTATGTGTGCCTAAAACTCTGAGAGTATTTCCTATAAGGGAAGTTGGTTGCTGGGCATGTGCTCAGTGGGAGGTTGGAGTACTAAGAGTGACAAATTTCGACCCTGGATGTAGCTTCCGCACGAGTGGAGAGAATTTGGTAAGCGAAGAATTACCCTCCTATCAGAATTGATTTTGGTTTTATGATTTTCATCAGTATTTGGTTGCTCTGGATGGTTTCCCTTCTCAAGGGAGTGTTGCTCTGAGCCTAATAAGCTTTGCTGCGGGGACATGGGGTGGAAAAATTGGGAGATCCTCCTCTTCTTCTAGTTTACTTATGGATGTTTGTGTTAATTTAAGTCATAGCAAGTGGGTTGGAAGTGGTCGTGGCCACTATGTGTGTTGGGTGTGTTTGGTGGCCATTGTGTATGTTGGTTAGAACAACAGGAAGAGTGGGTGTGGGTGCGGAGCTCCTTCCTCTCTATCCACTTGGTGCTAGGAAAATGTGGGAATTATGCACCGCCAGAGGGGGTGGGCCAGGCATGGTATTGGTCCTCGGGGCCAACACGAGGAACATACTGACCATGGAGTGAGGAATGACAAAGTGGGAGGGCAAGTGATTGTGGAGGGTGAGGTTGCCCATGTTCGTGCTTAATCCCCGGGACAAGTAGAGCAACTTCCCACACTAGCCTTCACTGTAGACCAACTGCGTGATATTTTGGACAGTCTTGATGTCATTCACCAGCAGAGCTATGATGATCATAATGAAACCATTGCTTATATTAATGATGTTAAATTTAGTCAAGGGGAAATTATGGAATGCCTTGCTTCTATTTGTTGGAGCCATCGCCCAATTATTGAGCGACTTGATGAGTTCGAGGTGCAACTTGCTCACATAGAAGTCCATATCCATGATGACCGTAGCCATCCTGCATCCCAAGGTGCTCTTCACGTTGTGAAATCTATCAAGATCATATATATGAAAACATAAACAAAACTAATGAACAAAAATAAGAGAATTATGATTCTTAGTGCATGAGTTGAACTCTTATTGGAATCTCATATCAATATAGGAGAAATGAATACATTATTATATATCTGACATATTTCTAATTTGAATATCCATTATCTGACTAATCTACTATCCCTAATAATTTGTTGAATGATTATTAACTATATCTATTAATTTGTTGTCCTAATTTTGATAACTCAGAACACAAAATTTGCTGGCTAATTTGCCAGCAATTACATAAATCAGTTTAAGCATTATCCTCAACACTCCCCCTTAACGCTTAATGAGTTGATTCCAAGCATATCCCTCATGTATTCGAACTTCCCTTTAGGTAGTGCGTTAGTAAATATATCTCCAAGGTGTTCATTTGTTGTATAAAAATTTATTTCCATTTCTCCTCTTGCCACATATTCTCTTATGAAATGATATTTGATATAAACGTGTTTGGTGCGATTATGAAACATTGGATTTTTAGTTATGGCAATGGTAGACAAGTTATCACAGTAAATAGTTCTGGCATATTTTGGTTCTTGTTTTAGATCTAACAATACTTTCTTCAACCAAATTGCTTCACATGTTGTTGCTTCTACTGCAATATACTCTGCCTCTGTAGAAGACAATGAAATAGTTGGTTTCTTCTTTGAAAGCCATAATATTTCACCTGATCCAAGGTTAAATACATAATCTAAAGTGCTTTTTCTATCATCAAAAGATCCATTCCAATCATTGTCTATATAACCAACCAACCCAAAAATATTTGATGAAGTATACCAAATTGCATAATTTCTTTTTCCACAGACATACCTCAAAATTATTTTACTACTCCAAAATGAATCGTACTTGGACTTTGCATGAATCTGGAAATCAAGCCTACTGCATGCAAAATATCAGGCCTAGTCATAGTAAGATACAAAAGGCTTCCTACCAGACTCCTATAGAATTGAGCATCTACCTTTTTAGCTCCATCTTCTATAGAATGTTTTTCATTTGTATTCATGGGTGTGCTCATGAGTTTACAATTTCCCATTTTCCATTTTATAAGAAGATTTGAAACATATTTTTCTTGTGAGATAAAAATTCCATCATTCTTCTGTCTCACTTCTATGCTAAGAAAATAATGGAGCAAACCCAAATCAGTGATTTCAAATTCAGTCATCATAGCCTCCCTGAACTCTTCCACTAACAAATTACTTGAATATGTGTATATCAAGTCATCTACATATAAGAACACAATTATTATATCATTACCATTTGACTTGATATATAATGTTTGTTCATTTTCACTTCTATTAAACCCCTTTTTTCAAAAAGTAAGTGTCAATTCTACTATAACATGATCTTGGAGCTTGTTTAAGCCCATAAAGAGCCTTTTTTAGTTTGTAGACTTTGCGATCATTTCCTCCTTCTTCATATCTTTGGCACTGGTGAACATATACATCTTCTTTCAACTCACCATTTAGAAAGGTTGATTTAACATCAAATTGATAAACTAACCATTTATATTGTGTTGTCAATGCCAAAACAATTATGATTGTATCAAATCTTGCAACAGGAGCATATGTTGTAGTCAATACCTGGTTTTTGAGCATATCCCTTTGTTACTAACCTTGCTTTGTGCCTTTGTATTGATCCATCAGTTGCATGCTTGGTTTTATACAACCATTTCACCCCAATGACTTCTTTTTCAGTAGGAGGATCCACAAGCTCCCATGTTTCATTCTTTTTAATCACTGCCATCTCTTCATCCATTGCTTTGCACCAAACCAACTCTTTTACTGCATCTTCAAAACATCCTGGCTCTGCTTCAATCTGAGACATCAAAGCAAAATTATTATAGCCATAAATTTCATTTAAAGATTTTGTCTTTTTCAGAGGAGGACTTGGACTTGAAACAGGACTTGAAGTAGTAGAAGATGATGGAGTAGATGTGGCCTCTGAAGTATTTTGATTACTGGATGGATTTGCAGAAACAAGAGATTCATCTTCTTGTATAACAATACTTCGATTTTGTTGTTGCACATCATGATTCCACTGCCATTCTTCTTTCTCATCATGACTAATCATTAGTTTTTTAGTTTTTGTATTGTACAATCTATAGCCTTTGGTTTCTTCACAATATCCAATAAAAAGGCATTTCACACTTTTATCATCAAGCTTTCTTCTCTTTTCAGTAGGAACATCAGCATAGGCAATGCAACCAAAGACTCTTAAATGAGAAATATTGGGTTTTCTTCCACACCATGCTTCATAACGGGTAATATTTTTCACACTTCTTGTTGGGCATCTATTGAGAAAATAAACAGATGTAGCTACAGCTTCAGCCCAAAAAAAGTTTGGAAGGTTTTTACCTTTCATCATGCTCCTAGCCATCTCAACAATTGTTCTATTCTTACATTCAACAATGCCATTATGTTGGGGAGTATAACTAGCTATCAATTTCCTTTCAATGCCATTCATTTTACAATAAGAATCAAACTTATTAGAAGTGAATTATCCCCCTCTATCTGTGCGTAATGTTTTCATACAATAACCACTTTCCTTTTCCACAAGAGCTTTAAATTGTTGAAATATGACAAATGCATCAAATTTGTATTTAGTGAAATATACCCATGTTCTTCTACTAAAATCATCCACAAAAATAACGAAATAATTATTTTTGTTGAGAGACAAGGTTTGCATAGGACCGCATATATCTGCATGCACTATTTCCAATGGTTTACTTTCTCTCCATGATTTTCCTACTGGAAATGAATCTCTATGTTGCTTACCAAGAATAAACCCTTCACAGACTTTATTAGTAGAACCAATAAGTGGTAACCCTTTGACCATTTGTTTGTTATATAACAATTTCAAGCCTTTCATATTTAAATGTCCATACCTTATGTTCCATAGCTAGGAACTCTCATCATAAGAAACATTTAATGTTGTACTTGCTTCACAAGGGAGATTGAAAGCAACAATTCTGTTTTGCAGCCTATTAGTCTTAGCAATAAATTTACTGTGATCATCTTTATCATAGATTATGCATTGTTTGTCCTTGAAAATAATTAAATATCCCTTTTCCAAGAGCTTCCCCACACTCAACAAATTATGTGCTAGACCAGGAACATATAAAACATCATTAATGTGCTTTGGTTTTCCTTGTCTTGTCTTCACAGCAATTGTTCCCTTACCTTTAGCTTCAACTGGCTTCTCATCTCCCAATAGTACAACAGATTTTGTAGATTCATCTATCTCTACAAATCCATCATTCTTTTCTGTCATGTGATTACTGCAACCACTCTCCATAAGCCACACCTCCTTGGAAACATTATTAGTTGAATCAGAAGCCAAGAATAACATGCCAACCTATTCTTTTTCTTCAGAAATATTAACTTGTTGTTTTTGTTTTTTCCAACAATTTCTTTCATAATGGCCAAATATTTTACAATAAAAACACTGAACTTGGGATTTATTAAATATTTTACCTCCATCACTATCATCATTACCTCTTCCTTTGTTGTATGCATAAAAAAATCTTCCTCGACCTCTACCTCCTCTGTATGTTTTTCCTCTTCCTCTTCCTCTTTCAAAAGTGTTCTGGCTTTCCTCATGAGAGGAACCACTTTTGTCTTTGAAAATATTCCTCTTGCTTTTTAAGCTTGCTCAATAGATTTTTTAGAAGATCATTTGATTCTTTGCTCATGAGATTGAAGAGACCCCATTTACTCATTCACAAACAAGTTAGATCCTTAGACTCCCTAATAGCAACAACAACCCCATCAAATTTTGCAAGCAAACTTCTTGAAATCTTCTCAACATTTTTTTGATCTTTTAAATCTTCTCCATAAGACCTAATTTCATTCATTGTACCCATAACTCTAGTGAGAAAATCTTGAATAGATTCATAGTTTTGCATGCACAAGGTTTCAATTCTCTTCTTAATGACTGCAACTTAACAATTTTTACCTTATCACTTCCTTGATATGCTTGCTGCAAAGCATCCCATGCCTCCTTTGATTTTGTTGCTCCAACTAGTCTTGGAAAAATAGAATCATGCACTCCTTGTTGGATTAGGAAGAGAGCCTTTGAATATTTCTTGCGATTTTCCTTTACCTGCATTCTTTGGTCTTGAGTCCTGCAGGAAAGTGTTTGAGCATATGGTTCTGTATAGCCATTATCTATGAAATCCCACAAATCTTGTGAGAGAAATAATGTTTTCATCTTAATGCTCCAAAAACCAAAGTTCTCTGCTATTTGTGGCTGAGAAATATTCATATTGTTGGCCATTGCTACTAACCTCTAAGCACTCCCACCAATAACTTGAATCTGCACAAGCTTCAAAAAATTATGAAAACTCTTGCTAATGGATTTCAAAAACTTTTGAAACCTTCTGCCAACAACACACACATTATATATAAATCATTTTTCTTAACCTAGCTCTAATACCATGTTAAATCTAGTAAGAGCATACATATGAAAACATAAACAAAACTAATGAACAAAAATAAGAGAATTCTAATTCTCAATCCATGAGCTAAACTCTCATTGGAATCTCATATCAATATAGGAGCAATGAATACATTATTATATAGCTGACATATTTCTAATTTGGTTATCCATTATCTCACTAATCTATTGTCCATAATAATTTGTTGAATGATCACTGACTACATATATCAATTTGCTGTCCTAATTTTGATAGTTGAGAACACAAAATTTGCTGGCTAATTTGTCAGCAATTACATAACTCAATTTAAGTATTATCCTCAACACACCAAATTCTCCCTGCTATCTTCCGGTTGTTTTTTGGTTTTTCTTGTGTTTTAGGCGATATGGCTTTTTGTTTGTGGAGTTCATGTAAAAAATGACAATATCTTCTTAGCTTCAATACTACTCTCCTGGCTAACAAATCCGATCAGAGTAAAACTTGAGAATAGAGAACTTCCCCAATATAAAATGTAATTTTTTAATGAATTAATGAAAATCCTTTGATTGACAAACAAATTTGAAGATCTTCATCATCACAAGGAACCTTTGAAAAATGGAAATTAATTCACTATTTTGAGATGTCATTATGTTGACTAGATTACTTATCTTGTTTAAATGAAGCTTCAATAAATCTGAACCGTGACTAATGTTGGACAACTAATCCTCTAAGGGTGGTGTGGAAGTTGAATAGTCTAAGGAAGTCCAGGAGACCTTAGAATATGAAACCAAAGGTCATATGCACGTACTATAAATGTACACCATTTGTTAATAATACACACAAAATCATGCTTATCATTCATCTTTTGTTGCTGCCATGTATGTGTCTAACATGGTATCAGAGCTGCAGGCATATTCCCGCCCTGCTTAAATTTGAGCCACTGGTTTTTGTAGTCTTTCTTTACCTATCAATTTTGCTGCATTTCTAGTCATCTTTCTACCCCGCCTATTTTATTGCTACGTGACTCTGACATTATATCCATCAATTTTATGCTACTAGTGCTACACTTGTGAATGTCATCTCAACTAAACTCAAGTTGAGTTCTCTGCGCCACTCTGATTGATAACATAGCTGAATAGTTTTGGGGAGTTGCAGAGCGATTTGGTGGTTGCTACAAAAGAAGCTTTCATAATGCCTATACTCTGCCATACCATATAATGCCTCTGTTGTAACGTATTGCTTGATCATTGGATTTCTTGGGATGCGCACCAACATTCAGGCAACATCTCTGAAATAAATATTTTCCAAAAAAAGCCACACCGCCATTCATTAACATGTAGATGATCCGTGTGTATTGGCTCCATTTGCATCGCTCCTCCTCCTGGAAAGGAGCTTTGTAACTTCGCCCCTCATCTCTAATTTTATTGCCATTACAACTGCAATCTTTACACTCCAGGAATAGCCAGCGCATGAGGCATGAGGCTGTTCAATTGAAATCATAACATAAAAGTTTATGAAAAAGCAATGTGTGCACTCGTTGTATAGATATATGCTTCCCTCACTTCAATCTGTCTGCATATTGTTTCGGGTGTGAGACTACCATTTCAATACACCAGTTTTCTCGCTTGCACAAATGCTGCCCCAATTGCCATTGATTGGGTAAAAAATACAGAGTTCCCCAGAGACCTATTTCATGAAACTGGTTATGCCGAAGGTGTTATTTTAATGGGAGGTTCCTCTAGAGCCCTTTGTCATCTTTACAGAACCTATGAGTGAGTGAGTGCACATATCTGTGTTTCTTGGACTCCCTGTGGTTGTTATGATTGATGGATCCACCTGTTGCAACAACCACTGTATGGTCTCCCCATCGGATTTATGCTTGAGTTCTTTACTTAGCTGAAATATTCTAGCTGCATAAGCCGCTGGCATTCTAGGATTAGAACCTGGATTTCTAGGATTCAAACCGGCTAAAGGTGCAAAAGGCGACTCTGCAGGAGGAATGCCCATGCTTGTTGTCAGTGGATTTACTGTTGGATAAGGACCGAGAGATGGAAGAGCACCCGCAGGACTCGAATCTAGAGGAGCAGCGACGGGAGGGTTAACAGGAACATCCATGCTAGTTGGAGCTCCAACCCGTATCCCTCCAGCTGCACACTGGGTGAGTCTGTCAGTCTTTTAAGAAAGTCGGAGCACAGAGAAAGGTTGTTAATTGAATTCGTACAACCTGTGGAGTCGGTGGTGTCTGCGCCAACACATTGAGGCCCATTATGAGCTCCAAGACCAGGAAGAAAACAGAAATTAAAGGCCTTCCCACCATTGTAAAAGAACAAGTTACTCTATTACGATGAAGAAGATAAAGATAACTGTACTGCAATGTGGGTTTTCAGAAGGAGATTAAATAGATTTCAGAGGTAAGGATTTCTGAAACTCTTAAAATGATCTTTGAAAATGAAATTCTGAACAAAATTTCTCTAAATTGACGTTCACCAACCATGGATGTTTGTACACGTCTGTGACGTTTGTTAAAAGTGTGAAGTGGCTATGGAGATGATATCATTTTGGCAAAATCCATAACGATCAATCAGTGTGCCTCGCATCCTCAGTGCGCCTTGAATGCATTGACTTAACTTATATATTACTGGTAAAATAATCCTGTTGTTCAAGATTGATTAGGGATAGTTGAAGATCCTCTACGTAGTTTCCATAGTGTCTATTGTCATTGAAGAGGGAGATCCAATGGGATTGGAGACTGAAAGGCTCTTATTCACAACAAGGAAAACTATTTTAAGAACATTCAAATGAATTGAAGCTAGCTTATGACACATGCTTTAGCATGCACAGTAAGGGGTTGATTTCTCTCATAGGAATTGGTTAAAGGCATATGTTGTTTGGTATAATACAACCATCATGCAGAGATAGCTGATTTAAGGATTATATGGTAGATTTTTTGATAATTTAGTACTTGTATATTTGTAGAGGAGTCCAAAGATTATAGCATGAGAGTTATGTAATGCTGCTATAATGACCACAAGCATGGATGTGTGAATCAGTATAAAACGTTAAATCGTTCTTCGCCAGTTCCTATCGTTGTAATGTTGTGGGGACATGTCAATAAAAATGTAAAACTGGTGTCATGCTACAAGACACCTCTTTCCTAGTTCTTGTTGTCTGACACATTGATGTGCATAGATCCATCTTAATCCGAGGACAAACCTCTCACAGTTCCTATAGCAACTTGTTTGGAGTGCCAAGTTGGGTTCAAACAGCCCCAAATTAGCCCATTCAATCTTTGTCCATTGGGATAAATTACCAGGTGTATTCTCTGCATTAGTATTGTAAAAGTTTGGCATTGCTCTTTGTGCTGGTTTGAAACACTGAAGGTTGTGAACTGAGTTTTATTTATTTTAGATTATTGTTGATGAATTGATTTGACCTATTGAAGTTTAAAAATGACAAAAATTGGAAATTTATTAGAGCTAGTAAGAACACTAATTATGTCCACTACTGAAAGCACAATTAACATTAGCAAGGAAACTATTTTTGACATTCAAACTTGCTTGCAACATACACAAGAGAAGATTGATTTTTTGTAGCTTGAATCTTAGCTTCAGTAAGATGAGTTACAATAGCATAAGCATCATAACATCCATCAACAGTCAGCAAGTGGTCAAATCAGTAACATTGAGACAAACTCCCATTAGCAACAAATCAATAATGTTGATCTAGTACCATATGAAGCAGTCGTTGTACATTCAGATGCAGAAATTCATTTTGCACTTCCCAAGTCGGTCATCAGACCTTGGGAAAAGCTTGTCCACAACAAGCACAGAACAATTCTTGGATATGATAAGGAGGTTTCCTTTTATATTCCAGATTACTCAAAGCCCATTCAATTTCAGAGTGCTGGATTCCTTCATGATAGTTCACCTTTAGTTGTTCCAGATTCTGCTCCTCTTCCACAACAACAATAACAAATTGTGAAATTCCAACACTGTGACCGAGTTGGCCATTTGAAAGATCACTATTTTGATCTTCATCCATGTAAGCATTATTATAAAACTAGTCATTTTTCAAACAAATGATTCAGAAACAAACCTCCTACAAGCACAAAGGGTATCAACAGCCAAGAAAATATTTCAGTCATATGTCTGAACTTGTTCTAGAGTATTGAATAGTCTTGCAGTTGAGTTTTCTCCATCATCTCACCTTGTATCTGATAGGGGGGGAAATGATGGTCATATACAAGCTTCAAAGCCACATCAAGCTAGCCTAAGCCACAACCTACCATACCAGATTCAGACTTGTAGCCAGAGACAGATTCTCTTGAACATGCCTTCAATCAGTGATGCCTCTTCAAAGAATTGGGGACACTTCCTCTAGCAGAAGACTTCAGCTTCTTGCGAGTTTTGGAAGAGTTACAGGAATTGCATTAAGCATTCTAGAGTTGTTGGTCATCCTTAAACCATCACAGGTTGAGACCTCCCTTTTCAAGTTGAGGTTCTCCCTTTTATGCGAGGTGAGACCTCCCTTTCAAGGTTGAAGGTTTCCCTCTTCAAAACATTAGGAAAACTTCCTCTAGCAAAAGACCTCAGCTTCATGCCATGATTGGAAGATTTCTAGGAACTGCACTCAATATTGGTGGTCATCCTTAAACCACCACCCTTTATGCCAACGTTTCAGAGAGCACATTCAGCTTAGTTCTACCATGCATTTTTGCACATTTTATATTAAAGCTCTCTTCTTGGACTCATACATAACCCTTCGGATTAAGGGGGGAATGTTGGACACATAATCCTTTAAGGGTTGGTGTGGAAACTGAATAGTCTAAAAGAGTCAAAAGACTTTAGAATACGAAACCAAAAGTCATATGCATGTACTATAGATATACATCATTTTTTAATAATACACAAGCTCATGCTTATCATTCAACTTTTGCTACCATGTATGTGTCTAACAACTAAACCTGTGAAGCCATGTATGTGTCTAACAACTAAAACTATGAAGCCGTGCGATTACGATCAAAATACTCTCAACAAACATATTTTTACACCGTAAGGCGTTTCCATTTGAAATCAACTCTCCTCTTAACTTACGTGTACATTTATGAGCCCTTTGATTTAAGTGTTAGACGGTCAAAACAATCTTAGCCATCCAATTGATTCGAGCGGTATACGATGCGACCCCGCAGATAGCACATAGACGGTTGCCCTCGCTAGATGCTACTCGCTCGGCGATACTATATTCCACGACCCGATCTGTGAATATCGACTTCAGTAGGTAGAAGGAAAAGAATCAAGATGCCGAGGGGAACTCTGGAGGTGCTGCTCGTCAACGCCTAGGGGCTGCAAAACACTGCCGAGGGGCTGCAAAACACTGATTTCCTCTATCATCCGAGCCAATCTCTTGCGTTTTAGGTGATCTGATAAATCTTTGGATTCGGATATTGTTAAAGAGACCGCTGAATTATGTGTGCTGGTGTATGTTCAGTTGGATCTTTGATTTAATTTTTCTCTAATGTGGCTGTGGTTGCAGGTAACATGGATCCCTATGTCATTATCCAGTGCCGAACTCAGCAAGAGAAGAGCAGCGTTGCGTCCGGTGAGTATGCATATTGATTTGACATTTCAATTCATGGCTGATCGTCCGTCAACAACATGTCTCTCAAATCAGCCTCCACGGACAGCAATCTGGGCACAACCAAGGAGCTTAGGGATTTAACACTTGAAACATAATTCAGGTTAAAATTGGGGATTTAGTTTCAATAGTAAACAATACTGCAACCAGATCAGACCCAATTAGAACTGAATAATACAGCTAAACTGAATTATTCACAAATTTTCAAAATTTTTGGCCTGTATTGCAACCAGATCAGATCCAATTAGAACTGAATAATACAGCACTGAATTATTCACAAATTTTCAAATTTTTTGGCCTGTCTCAGCCAAAAATGTTAGCTATGCTTTAAAGTTTAACCCAAGCAGGATAACTATACCAGCAAACCTTGTTAAGCAATTACCCTTTTGATAAGCCTTCTCCATGGATACCTTTGACCACCCAGGCTTGTAGGGCACCTACCTTACCCGAGAAGAAACAATTAGGATGAGTAGGTTAATGATAACAGAAACCCTCATTAAGTGATCACCCTTTCAACTAGTTGATACAAATCTAATCGGGCCAAGCCTTATAGAAAGAGCAACATAACCGTTTATCTTCTGTGCTATTACACATGATCAGTTAATGATGTGGAAGTAAGTCATTGTAAAACATTTGGTTAACTGCAACTCCCATTCTGTACAGACTGTGTTTTTGATGGTTGATATAATAATATTTCTCTAGATTGTGTTGGTTGTTGATTTCAGACAGGAGTTGTTTATTTCCAGGGATGCAGTCTAGTCTTCCTTTCTTATTTCGTCATTAGGTTCTGTGAGTTGCATCTTTTATAGTTGGGGACTTTAATTAGTACAGGAAGGATAATGCTGCTCAGATGACAAGAAAATAAGCAAACAGCAAAATATGCTTACCAGGATGACCTGTGTAAAATGGCCACAATACAGATTCCATAGTGAATCCACATTGTCAAAATACTATTGCAGGACCACTCTATTTCAGAATTTGTACTTTGCAGGCCTGGAATACACTTCCGCCACATTTGCTACTGCAACGACAAATCTCATTCCTGTTGTCACATTTGTGATGGCCACAACATTTAGGTACTCATCTGTTTTTATATATCCCAATTCCATACAGAGAAACAAAATTGCAATTTGTCTCTCCAAGATTAGTTTTCTCAGATTCATGAAAGCAATCCAGACAATCAAAGTATAAAGATAATGATTCTTGGTAGTTACAGTGCAATGCTGTCTGGTTTGATTAACATGGGTTGTGCAGAATAGAGAAAGTTGATATTAGGAACAAATATGGCCAAGCAAAAGTTGTAGGCACCATTGTGTGTGTGGGTGGTGCAATGCTGATGACCTTCTACAAAGGCCCTGTTCTCGTGGGGCTTAGTGGGGTTCTTCATAACACATGGATACTGGGGGCCTTAATGCTGTTTGCCAGCTGTTTGTTTTGGTCTGGGTGGCTTACATTTCAGGTACTTATAATTTTCTTCATGCTTGCACACCGTAAGAGGCAATCATCTTTTCAGTATTGGAAACATCACATATGTGTATTTTTGTGTTGTTCTTGTTTTGAATATAGGCTCCAGTTGTTCAGAAATATCCAGCTGAATTTTCATTAACAGCTATAATGATGGTGCAAGGAACTGTACAATGTGCTTTGGTGGCTTTATGTTTTGAACCAAAGGCATCTGCTTGGAAGCTAAAGTGGGACTTACAGCTTTTTAGCATCGTCTACTCTGTTAGCATCTGATATATCTTTGTTTTGTTAAAATGTTTTCTTTCATGAATTAGTTTATGGATTTCTAGTTTGTTGAGCTTAACTAGATTGCAGATTGTAATTTTTATAAATATATTTAGTCTTATTCATTTAAATTTGAGATATTCTCAGAATTTACCATTCAAATAAAAATAACCCAGCTTTATGTTTCTAAACATGGTGCAGGGAATACTCTGTTTTGCATTTGCATTCTTTGTACAAACTTATTGTATCCGTCTAAAGGGACCTATCTTTGCTGCAATGTTCAATCCAACGTCAACAATATTGGTTGCAATATTAGAACCCCTGATCCTTCATGTCAAATATCGTCTGGGAAGGTCAGATCTCTCATATTACTGCAGCCATGTCTTTTCCAAGTTCTTGGGTTGAGCCGCTTTACTAATAACTTCTGCATATTTTGCAGTTTGTTGGGAACCATTTTTATCATCGCAGGATTGTATAGTGTACTATGGGGTAAGGCAAATGATGGTGACAACTTCGTGGGAAACACAGAAACGCGGAAGGCTGCAGATGGATCCAATAACAACATCAGTGATTGCAACATTGGCATTAAGGAACCACTATTAGAAAAATGAGGCGACAGAAATTTCTGATTAGTCTATTTTACAGAATCTGGTCACAAATCTCCAGGGTAACCTGACAAAGTTTCAAGACCGCCTACATGGGAATCCCAGTAGTGTAAACATGTTACCATTTGGATTCTTGTTGGTGATATTTTTATGATTTTTTCCGGTGAAGCATAGCCACTAATTGTTCATCAGTCACATTGTAGAATTGATGTGTAAAGTGGTTGTTTATTGTTCACATTGTAGAATCGAAGTGTAAAGGGTTGTTCACTGTTTGCATGGGAGAGTTTAAGTGTAAAATGGCTTTTAAGGATAATGCTGCTCAGATGACAAGAAAATAAGCAAACAGCAAAATATGCTTACCAGGATGACCTGTGTAAAATGGCCACAATACAGATTCCATAGTGAATCCACATTGTCAAAATACTATTGCAGGACCACTCTATTTCAGAATTTGTACTTTGCAGGCCTGGAATACACTTCCGCCACATTTGCTACTGCAACGACAAATCTCATTCCTGTTGTCACATTTGTGATGGCCACAACATTTAGGTACTCATCTGTTTTTATATATCCCAATTCCATACAGAAGCAAAATTGCAATTTGTCTCTCCAAGATTAGTTTTCTCAGATTCATGAAAGCAATCCAGACAATCAAAGTATAAAGATAATGATTCTTGGTAGTTACAGTGCAATGAAGTCTGGTTTGATTAACATGGGTTGTGCAGAATAGAGAAAGTTGATATTAGGAACAAATATGGCCAAGCAAAAGTTGTAGGCACCATTGTGTGTGTGGGTGGTGCAATGCTGATGACCTTCTACAAAGGCCCTGTTCTCGTGGGGCTTAGTGGGGTTCTTCATAACACATGGATACTGGGGGCCTTAATGCTGTTTGCCAACTGTTTGTTTTGGTCTGGGTGGCTTACATTTCAGGTACTTATAATTTTCTTCATGCTTGCACACCGTAAGAGGCAATCATCTTTTCAGTATTGGAAACATCACATATGTGTATTTTTGTGTTGTTCTTGTTTTGAATACAGGCTCCAGTTGTTCAGAAATATCCAGCTGAATTTTCATTAACAGCTATAATGATGGTGCAAGGAACTGTACAATGTGCTTTGGTGGCTTTATGTTTTGAACCAAAGGCATCTGCTTGGAAGCTAAAGTGGGACATACAACTTTTTAGCATCGTCTACTCTGTTAGCATCTGATCTATCTTTGTTTTGTTAAAATGTTTTCTTTCATGAATTAGTTTATGGATTTCTAGTTTGTTGAGCTTAACTAGATTGCAGATTGTAATTTTTATAAATATATTTAGTCTTATTCATTTAAATTTGAGATATTCTCAGAATTTACCATTCAAATAAAAATAACCCAGCTTTATGTTTCTAAACATGGTGCAGGGAATACTCTGTTTTGCATTTGCATTCTTTGTACAAACTTATTGTATCCGTCTAAAGGGACCTATCTTTGCTGCAATGTTCAATCCAACGTCAACAATATTGGTTGCAATATTAGAACCCCTGATCCTTCATGTCAAATATCGTCTGGGAAGGTCAGATCTCTCATATTACTGCAGCCATGTCTTTTCCAAGTTCTTGGGTTGAGCCGCTTTACTAATAACTTCTGCATATTTTGCAGTTTGTTGGGAACCATTTTTATCATCGCAGGATTGTATAGTGTACTATGGGGTAAGGCAAATGATGGTGACAACTTCATGGGAAACACAAAAACGCGGAAGGCTGCAGATGGATCCAATAACAACATCAGTGATTGCAACATTGGCATTAAGGAACCACTATTAGAAAAATGAGGCGACAGAAATTTCTGATTAGTCTATTTTACAGAATCTGGTCACAAATCTCCAGGGTAACCTAACAAAGTTTCAAGACCGCCTACATGGGAATCCCAGTAGTGTAAACATGTTACCATTTGGATTCTTGTTGGTGATATTTTTATGATTTTTTCCGGTGAAGCATAGCCACTAATTGTTCATCAGTCACATTGTAGAATTGATGTGTAAAGTGGTTGTTTATTGTTCACATTGTAGAATCGAAGTGTAAAGGGTTGTTCACTGTTTGCATGGGAGAGTTTAAGTGTAAAATGGCTTTTAAGGTATATATATTTTTTTTTTAATTGTGGTTAAAGTTTGTTGATTTTTAATTACTTTGGGACTTATGGTATTTTTAACTAATGTTTTAGGGAAAGTTTAAGTGTAAAGGTTGTTTAGTGTTTATGGTAGAGTTTAACTGTAAAGTGGGTTTTAACGCATCTTTTTTAATTGTGGTCAAACTTTGTTGACTCAAGTATTTGTGAGTCTTTGCAATTTTAATTAAAGTTTTCTAGAAACTGTTGAATATTCTAAGTTTTTTGTAAATTCAAAAATAATTTCCTAATTTTCTGGAAATTTTATTTCTAATTTTTTTTGGATGAGTGGGCTTTGATGTAACATAATTCCTTTGGTAGAGGGCATTTTAATTTCGATATTTGTGAGTGTTTGACAAATGATTTAAAAAAAAAGACAAATTTTGTGAGTGGTCTTGCGTCTCATAAGGCTTAATAAGTTCGTCAAGAATGTGACAGAGTTCTAATGAAGGCAAAACCTCCCAAGCCCAGTTTATCCAAAAATGAATTCCAAGCCATTATGTGTTTTAATGATAACCCTGACGTCCTTGTCCTTAAGGCTGATAAAGGTAATGCGACCTTCATCATGAACTCTTCTGACTATAAATCTAAGTTATTTGATCTTCTTCATTCTACTTCCTATAAAATCCTGCCCAAAAACCCCATCAATTCCATTACCCATCTTGTCACTAAAGTCCTTAAATTTTCTTCTATAGATCCCTCCATCCAACAACGCTTTTTCCTCATACACGCAAACTCAGAGAAATCTATGGGCTACCAAAGATCCACAAACAGGGGGTTCCCTTTAGGCCCATTTTTAGTGCCTTCAGAGCTCCTACCCATGATCTTGGCTAGTTCCTAGCCTCTAAGCTTCAACAATTCATTGGATTCTTGCATTTTTTTAAGCCATGAATGAGCTTCATCAACCATGGCTGCTCTTACCAGGCCAGACATTAATGCATTGTAGGAATACACATCATGGATACATCCCTGACTTTGCATTTCTTCAAACAGTATAATGGCTGCATCAATACGCCCTGCTTTACCAAGGTGTTTAATCATCACTGCATAGAGCCTTGAGCTGGAAGGAGTGCTGTTTTCTTTCATTTCCTTAAATAATTCCACTGCCGCATCATAACGGCGTGCCTTACCAAGTGCATAAATCAAACTACAATAGGCAGCAGGGCAAGGCAGAAAGCCCTTCTCGTCCATCTCTTCAAGAAGCATCAATGCCTTTTCCAATCTGTTCGCCTTGCATAAACCAGCAATTAGAATGGAATATGTAAATGAACTTGGAGCAATGCCTTTTCCTTTCATTCTCTCAAACCAATGCAACGCCTCCGATGGATTGTTAGATTTTAAAAGAGCTTCCATGACGCTGTTATATGTTGTTGGGATCACGATTGCCATTACACCAAAACCCGCAGGTGTTAGTAAACGGACGCATTGCCAGAGATAACGGATCCTCGAGAGGCGGTTAGTCCATGTCACGAAACACACGGGGAGTGCTGGATTATCCAATGCCCAACAATCTCCCCCCCAAGCGCGAGCCGGGCGTGATTCGAACTCGAGACCTTTGGCTCTGATACCATGTCAGGCCAGGGAAAACGCTTCTATGCGTTCAATACCAAAAAAAACGACTCCTCACCAAAAAAACGCAATCAATTATTCATGATCTGAGGGCGCAGTCTCAGAGGCGCTCAGAACAGAGTGCGCAGTCTCCAGAGGCGCTCAGGACAGAGGTTTCATGAGGCAGCAGAAACCTGGCAGAGGAGTTACAACTATTTTAGGGACTGGGACCTGGGCTCTGATACCATGTCAGGCCAGGGTAACTCCAGCAATTAATGAGCGCAAGACAGAACTAGTGATTTTATTCATTAGACAAATATTATTTATACATATACAAAACGGATCAGTTCATCTTCTAGATGACTGTCCAGCTTCACCTCATCCGTTTCGGATTAGGTGTCAAAACTGACGCATCGCCAGAGTTAACGGATCCTCGAGAGGCGATTAGTCCATGTCACAAAACACACTGGGAGTGCTGGATTATCCAATGCCCAACAATCTCCCCCCCAAGCGCGAGCCGGGCGTGATTCGAACTCGAGACCTTTGGCTCTGATACCACTTGTTGGGATCACGATTGCCATTAAACCAAAACCCGCAGGTGTTAGTAAACGGACGCATCGCCAGAGTTAACGGATCCTCGAGAGGTGGTTAGTCCATGTCACGAAACACACGGGGAGTGCTGGATTATCCAATGCCCAACATATGTTACCACAATAGGATTGCATCCTACAGTTTCCATCTGTCCAAATAGCTTCAGAGCATCATCAAGTAGGCCTGCATCACCCATGATATCGATCAGTTTGTTGAACATGACCACATCGGGAGAGCAACCATCTTTCTGCATATCTTGAAATATTCTGTATGCCTCTTGGACTCTCCCTGCTTTGCCTAGCCCATTTATTACTTCAGTGTATGTAAACACATTCGGTGTACAACGTGTATCCTTCATTTCCTGGAACAACTTCAAGGCCTCTATGCATCTGTTTGATTTAAACAAACTTCCAACCAGGATCGTATAGATCTTCGCACTAGGTTGCAGACCATTCTCCTTCATTTTTTCAAAAGGCTTAATCGCAGAGTCCACATCTCCAAGTTTCCCAAAGTTGGAGATGAGCATAGTATAAGTTACCGTATCGGGAAAACATTTCCCTTCATTGAACATTTCACTGTAAAGCTCTTGCACCTTATCATGACAATTTGCCTTCATCAGCACACTAAACATGCAATTATAAGCATAAACATTGGGTTTGCACTTCTCTGTCTTGATGAGATAAAATATGGAAAGGGCCTTTTCCACCATCTTTATCTTGCCTAGTATCCTAATAATTTCAGACAATATGCTAGGATTCATGCTACAGTCACTTTTCACCATCTTTTGCACTGTCTGCCACATTTCCCCCACTAGTCCCGCCTGCGCTAAGCAACGGATAAGGGGCATATATGTGGTGGAATCATGCTTGAAATTCTTTTTCTTGGCAGCCCACTTGAAAAACTGTAACTTTACACCAATTTCTACATCAAGCTCAAAACCTCCCTAACCAATCTGTGATCCACCTTCAGCAGTAGGACTTCTATGGCCTTTTCAGCATCAGGTCCCCACTTGAAAATCTTCAGGATTTTCAAAAACCTCTCATCTAGGTCCCTGGCTGAAGGGTTTTTTCTGTTCATTCTGGCCATTGCTGATTGGCGATCCCCAGACCTAGTTTTAAGAGATGGATCTCTAAACATCTCCACTATCTCATCTTGGCTAGGGGCATCATTGCTATTGTTGGATGCCCCATCTAAGTTTAAACTTTAAAGTTAAATACTTTTCTAGAATTTCATGGATCCATGAATATGGTAGGTTTTGAGTAGATTCAAGATCCATGAATATTGTAGAATATGAGAATCTTAGAAAGATTACAAATAAGATTAAGGTGAAACAGGTCAAACAAATTGACCAGGTAGATTTTATCATATTCTCAAATTCTAAAATATTCCCAGAATTTATTATCAAATTAATTTCGATTCCATAAGCCTAACATGTAATTGTGTTGTTTCATATAAATTCCCATCAAATTACTTCAATTCTATGAACTTAAATATGTTTTTTCATATTATGGTCATTGGAAATTGCAGGAAGAAGAAGATTGCTGTGAGGAAATGGAGGAGGTCGGAGGGTGGAAAGAAAGCTCCTACTGACCATTCCTTTCAATTGTTATGTTCAGTACGTCACATAACATAGAAAACCTTCAAAGAAATCGAATGTACTATCGCATCGAACACAAGAAATTTTGAAATAGTGTTTATTGGGAGTATATCATTCTGAAATAATGTTTATTGTGAATATATCTGCATCTTTCCTCGACTATGACTCTCTTTTAGTGTCGCATCTAACACATAAATTCTGAAATATGTTTATCTGGAGTGTATCCACATCGTTCCTGGACTATGACTCTTTTCGTGTGGTTTGATGTTTATATTTTCTAGCAATCATTGAAACTCTTCATGGAAACATTGTGATTTCTCTAGAGACTATACATAATGGATTTCTGCACTTTATGCCTTACGGCGTTTTCTTTGCAACATCTGGTGCAAATGCTAGTAAGTTTATAATAAAAAAGGATGCCAATAACGTGTTCAAACTAGTGATATGAGCATTGGAAAGTCACGTATTACAATAAGAAAATGGTTAATTTGTTTGGTGTTATTATCAAACTAGTGACATGAGCTTTGGTTGCCTCACGTATTACAATAAGAACTTGCTGAGTATGTTGGGTATTATTATCCAATGATGAGAGAATCCAAGTCACAAGCTAGTTTATTGTAATGGCAAAGCGGACTCTACTAAAATATTCATTGTCACATTCAATACAAAGTTGATAGTGATGCGTGGCATTCCTTAGGGTTCGTTAACGCACGTGAGATTGGTCACGGGTATGGAAGGAGAGAGTCCAAGAAGAATAACCATTCAAACGGGCAGTCAACTATGGTATGCGAGTTTTATTTGAACATAGATGTCACCGAATTAATTTAATAGATAATCTTGTATCCTTAACTCTAGTATGCGAGGTTAATTTGAAATTAGATGTCTCTGAATTAATTTAAAAGATAATCTTGTATCGCTCCTACGTGGAGTAGCTTTTGTTTTCCCAAAAAAATCTTCATTTTTAGTCCCACAGTCAAAATGGGTAACAACTATGGTATTTGATATATGCTCCACACAAATATAATGCTCCCTATTATTTACTTGCTCCTATTCAAATCCGATAACCACTGGAAAGTCGTTAGGGCGACTAATATCAGGTGCATGGACCCGCCTTCAACCTGTTCATTTTCTTGGCAGGTTTCTAAAAGCTGCCATGTTGGGGGCTGCGGGCACGTTAGTTGATTCTAGTTTTAGCCTATTAAGGCCATAATTCTCTTTAATGGCTTGTATCAGTCAAATTAAAAAAGAATGCCGATTGCCCGTCGAATTGGACTCCAAAATTAGAGGACTCCACTTCAAACACGGCTCCACATAAAATATAGCGCTCTCGTGATATTTGCCACCTATTCGATCGGATTTAAGACGATGCTCCCCCGAAATTCCAAACCTAAGTTGATGAGAAAGGTATGAATATCCGGATCTACTTTGTTGGTATTTTCATGAAAGAGATATCAGTACTATTTTTCTTTTAGAAATCATTTGCAAATAATGACTTTTGAGTTGACATGACCCATCCTGTATCCTTGGAATACTCTGCCTTTTCTAACTGCGACGAAACATGGTTGGTGCCGCACAGCGCCTACGATTGACCGTGTGGCCGTGACAGTCTAGTTCAATTTTAACAATAATAACTATCCAAATGGGAGGTTCATGTTAACGCACGTGACTTACTCATGGTTATTGAGTGAGAGAGTCCAACAAGCATAATCATCCAAATGCTAAATGGGTAGTCAACTATAGCATGCGAATCTTATTTGAAAATAGGTTTAAGAAATATTTTAATAAAAAATCTTCTATCACTCCTATGTGTGGCAGCTTTCGTTTCCCCAAAAATATTAAATTTTTAGAGGCACGATCAAAACATTTTGAATTTTATATGGTTTTAAGGTAACCTTTTGACTTTTATGTGTTTTCTTCCCTTGAAAAATGAATAATTTAACGTAGCGTTTTGATTCCAAACAATAATTTAACACAGCGTTTCCATTTGAAATTAGCTATTTATTTATTTTTGACTATTTCATAATAAGCGGAGAGAAAGAGTCAGCGAGAAAATAGGTAATTTAATTAATTAATTTATTTTTATTTTTAAGTTGAAAGCTAATAAAAAAATTAACAAATTTAAATTACATATTTTTATATAATTTAAATAATCTCTAATTAAAACATATAATATATATTTTTAAAATACAAAGGAGATTAAAACAAGGCTTGATAGTTAGCGTAAACTTTAAAAGGTATGAAACTATATATAGTAGTCAGGTTGGGCGAAGGATTCTGCCTACTTGCAAATGAAAATAACCGCAGCAACATTACCTGGTTTCTTCAAGTTGGAATTGGTGGCAGACTATCGAATTGAGTACATTGTTGCTTTAACTTTATTCAATGCCCCCTCGCAAGGTTTGCCAATGGTCGTCCGTCAACGCTATTGGATCAGCAATCTCACAACAAATTCTTGAGGAAACGTGCAGTCTATACGTTCCCACGTTTTTTTTTGGCATCCTAATGTTTGGATACACGGTAGTTTTACAAGCATGACCAGAGGTTGCATTGTGTGCAAACCTAAAAATCAAAAGGAGAGTAGGTCCAGACTCCATGCTATACCATCATGTCTCTGAAGAAGAATGTGATTGGTGTACCATGTGGCCCTGTGGTAGTTACCACGACCAGCGCGGTGCACAGCACCCACAGACGGATTCGGACGCCAGTCGCTTTTTATAGTTCTCTTGACTATACCAGAGGAGACAAAAGAGGCACTACCACTGCCTCAAAATTGCATTCGGAATTGAATTATTTTTTGCTCTATTGTCTTGAATCAGGAACAGTTAATGGCATAATTTAATAATATACTTGCTCTCTCTTCGTGTTGAATTAATCTATATATAATGGATTTAAATTGTAATAAATCCATATATTAACGGATTTCTGCCAATGACTTTATTTAGAGTCTCTCCCTGTTCGTAGTACATACGAACATAGCTTGGCAGTAGAAGTTAACTGTGTAGCAGCAACGCTTAGTCTTGTTCAACGAGTTCGAGTTAGATATGTGCATATTATTTTGATTATTTCTATCTATTCAATTTTTTTTCAAACTTTATCAGTCAGCCATAAGTCATAAAAAATGCCGAAACGTTTTTTTTCAAAAGGGTGCGATCTTCATATATTAAATGAATTACATAATAGTTGCGTCATCTGACGGTAACTTATCGTGTCTCATCTGAGATTGGAACCCACGTTGGGAGGTTATTATTAAACCCTCCCAACCACGTAGCATAATATCCATTGACAAAAAAATGCCAAGAGTTTATTCAAATTTTTTTCAAACTTTATCAGTCAGCCATAGGTCATAAAAATTGCCAAGACGTTAACTGGGTAGTACAACGGTTAGGCTTGTTCTGCGATTTATAGTTATGTATCTGTATAGTATTTTGAAAAATGTTTATTTAGAATTTACATTTTTCTAAACATATTTTTCATATTATAAATTTTGGTAAAAGTGTTGATATAAATAAATAAATAAGAGAAAAAATTAGTAATTTTTAACATAGTTATCAAGTTCGGCCGTATCACCCTGGAAAATTCGGAAATACGGCTCGGTTCAAGTGAAAATTCGTTAATTCGTATTTGGTCCGGGGTCATGTGAATAATAAATTTAATATTGTTATTTTTGTAAAAAATTATAATAACTGGTTAATTGTATATGGAAAATTATGGAATTTGATAAAAAAAATAATTGTAAATATAAAATTTCATATTTAAGAAAAAAGTTTTATATTAAAAAATTATAATTGTGGTTTAATTATGTGAAGTTTTTTGTTGATAAAAAATTTAATATTTAAAAAATTGAAATTTTTACATTAAAATGTATATAGAGAGTAAATTGTATATTACAAAATTTGTATTTATAAAAAATAATTAGTTTCATATTAAAATATGGGAGAAAATAGTAAGTTTATAGTTATTAAAATAATAAATTCATGTAACAAATATTATTATTATTAAATTCCTATATATAAATATTTGTAAGATATATAATTTCTATATAAAATGGAAATTTCTATATTAAAAATACATAAACAGTAAATTGCATAATATAAAATTTGTATTTGTGAAAAACCATTAATGTCGTCTTCAAATATGGTAGAAAATAGTAAGTTTATAGTTACTAAAATAATAAATTCATGTAACAAAGGTCATTAAATTCTTATTTACAAATATTTGTAAGATATATACTTTCTATATAAAATGGAAATTTTTATATTAAAAGGTATATAAACAGTGAATTGTATGTTAGAAAATTTGCATTTTTGAAAAACAATCAGTGTCATATTGAAATATGGTAGAAAATAGTAAGTTTATAGTTACTAAAATAATAAATTACAACAAAGATTACTAATCTTTAATTTGGAATTTTTTCCATATTAAATTTTATACATGTTTTTTTTCAAATTTGGTAACTATGTTTTGTACACTCCAAAATGAAAAACCATGAAGTAATGTGTCACATACCCCGGTAACCTCGCATGTAAAAGCAGGGAGTTAGAATTTTTTTATACAAATTACCCACAAGTAATTATCCAATTCACAACTCCACAATTCATCATTAACCATTAGATAAAATGTTCATTAGTACATCAAGTAAATTGCAATAGAAGACAGTAAGTTGCATAACCATTTGCATAACCATTAACCACCACTGTGGTAGTGTGATAACATAAACTGTTTCATGAATGCTTGCATCCATTGCATGATTTCCTTCACCATATTAATTAATCTCATACTTGGACATTATGGTTATGCCATCAAACAAAGAACCATCAACATCAAAGATTTATCATCATCAAACTGACACAAAAGGCAATCACACCATTGGACACTAATATACCCTGGAAACCCCGTAGGGTGAAAAACAGCAAACGTTTAATCTTATTATTAAATGCTCGTGAGGGATTTCACCCTTACTCAATGGCTTATAAGGGATTCCATCCCTTAGCCGTTGTTATAAAATCATTACAATGAATTATCATTAAGTTGTCACATAACTAGCTAAAAGCTAATACAGTTTTCATGTAATCTTTTACTTACATACCGCCACATACAACACTCCTTGTGGCAAGATTCTTCTAGCAATGTACGATCCCACAACTTATACTCATCTGCATGGACCATTGATCCTCTCCCTGCCACAACATTAAACATCACTTTTTTTTGGCTCCAACCGTCATTGCTTCCTGTCAATGTTATCATCAAGCAGCTTTGGCAACAAGATTAGATACCATATTAATCAATCAATAATCAACCTCTAAAAGAGATCTTTTAACATCTACTCTTATGCATGCAAGCATGACATACTATTTAACTAGTACATACACCCAAGTAAATATTGTTTGACCTCCACAATGCTTATTTACACTAATGTGTAATTCCCTTTAGGAGTTCTAACTCATTAGTTCTACTACATGTATAACACATTTGTTATATCTTCATACATGCAATAAACTCTTATTTCTATGCTTAACACATGTTCTTTTCACATAGTTATTTTTCGAGAACTCAACATAGTCTCTCTATCAAACAAAGAACATAACTCCATATCACAATGACTATTCCTTGCTCATACGATTGCTTATCATATTAGCCCTTGTTTAATGCAAGCAACACGTATTCCCTTCACTAGAATACTACCATCATTTCATACAACAACCCACATACCTCTTTCTTAAAGGAAGTCATTATAATTTCATTTCTCTATCTTCCTATATGAAGGAGTCTCAAGCTTCCCTTTCGAGAAATTATTAAAGATATCCATCTTTATGCATAAAAATCAAAATACAAAAACAAGGTTAACTTACCCTTTTTGCATCAAAATCAAGAAGTCAACACAACTCATCTAGCACGACAATCTTCCAAGAAATTATATTTTTCAAGAAAGTTAACATGACCACTTTCTCTATATACACACAAAATCATATTTCCAAAATTACAATAGCTACCCTTATGAGCATGCAACATGTGTTCTTCCTAACACATTTATTTTCACTTCAATACACATAGTCTTTTCATGAAATAGGTATGGATTCTTGTTCTTGCATGAACACTATTCATGAAACAAGTATGGATTCTTGCTCTTCCATGAACACTATTCATGTGTGTCTTTTAAGGAAAGAATCTCTATTTTTGTTTTCCAAAAAGTGGCTTATAAAGTTACTATTTCCGTACATGAAAAATGCTTTCTTTTTCTAAAAAAACACTATATTTATGTTTATAAAACATACGTTTTTCTTCAAGAAGATTAAAATGATTATCGAACTGCCAAGAAACACATCATATCGCAATTTCCATCATATCGCAATTGGTGGAGGTTCATGTTAACGCACGTGAGTTACTCATGGGTATGGACGGAGAGAGTCCAACAGAATAATCATCCAAATGCTAAATGGGTAGTCAACTATAGTATGCGAATCATATTTGAAAATATGTTTAACAAATATTTTAATTTCGTTTCGCCAAAAAAAAAAATTTCAGAAGCACGGTCAAAACATTTTGAATTTTATATGGTTTTAAGGTAGCTTTTTGACTTTTATGTATTTTATTCCTTTAAAAAATGAATAATATTAATTTTCAGAAGCACGGTCAAAACATTTTGAATTTTATATCGTTTTAAGGTAGCTTTTTGACTTTTATGTGTTTTATTCCTTTAAAAAATGAATAATTTAACGTAGCTTTTTGATTCCAAACAATAATTTAACACAACGTTTCGATTTGAAATAGCTATTTATTTATTTTTTATTTTTTTAAGATAAGTGGTGAGAAAGAGTCATGCAGAAAATTTGTAATTTATTTAATTAATTAATTTTTATTCGAAAGTAAATAAAAAGTTATTAAATTTATAAAATTAAATTATATATTTTTTATAATTTAAATAATCTTTAATTAAAACCTATAATATAATTTTAAAAGAATAAAAAAAAATTACTAAATTAAAACAAGGTTTAATCGCTAACATCCTCTCGCTTTGAGATAGCTATTTATTTGTTTTTGACTATTTTATTATGAGTAGCGAGAAAGAGTCATGGAAAAAAATTGTAATTTAATTGATTTATTAATTTATTTTTATTTAAAGGTAAATAAAAAATTATTAAATTTAAATTATATATTTTTATATAATAATCTATAATTAAAACATATAATATAATTTCAATAAATACAAAGAAAATTACTAAATTGAAACCAGGCTTAATAACTAACATGAACTTTGAAGGGTAGGAACTATATATAATATTTAGGTTGGGCCAAGGATTTGCATGGCAAGGATTCTGCCTACTTGCAAATGAAAATAAGCGCAGCAACATTACTTCGTATCTTCAAGTTTGAATGGTGGCAGATTAGGCGATGCCTATTTCTAACACTATAGAATATTTATTACGCCTGATATGCGCCGGAGATAGTTCTTTATAACACGTCGTTTTATTTTCCTCTAATCATCCGTGCCGGGCAGGTATTATAAAGAGCTATCTCCAGCATGTCAGGGCGTAATAAATATTCTATAGTGTTGGAAATAAGATTCCCCATCGAATTGGGTCCATTCTATACTATACTGTCTTTGAACAAGAATGTGATTGGTGTACCATGTGGCCCTGTGGCAGTTAACACGAACAGCTCGGTGCACAGTACCCACTGTTTCGGACACCAGTCGCTTTTTGTACTTCTCTTGATTAGACCAGACGAGACACAAGAGGCACTGATTACATTCAGAATTGAATTATTTTTTGCTCTATTGTCAAGAATAGGCGCGGTGAATTGAACAGTTAATGGCATAATTTAATAATATACTTGCTCTCTCTTCGTGTTGAATTAATCCATACATTATGGATTTAAATGGTAATAAATCTATATATTAATGGATTTTTGCTAATGACTTTATTTAGAGTGTCTCCTGGTTCATAGTACATAGCTTGGTAGTAGAAGTTAACGGTGTAGCAGCAACGTTTAGGCTGGTTCAACAACTTATAATTATATATGAGCATTTTATTTTGATTATTTCTATCTATTTATCAGTCAGCCCTATTGAATTTTATCAGTCAGCCCTATTGAATTTTATTGGTTAGTACAAAGCTGAGCCTTGTTCAGTGATTTATAGTTTCTGCATATTATTTTAACATAGAATGCAATGAAGTGAGAATAATTGTACCAAGTTCTTATTTTTGTTCAGGTAGAATAAAATCATTTTATTTTGAAAAGTGTTGATTTAAAATATAAATATTTTTTAAACATATTTTTGACATTTTAAAGTTTCTTATGAAGTACGAATATTTTTTTCCTTTTATTAAATGTAGATAATTCGATTTTCTTCTTCCTTTAGATATTTAGTTTCAGGTTTATGTTTTTCAGTTTTTCTTTTCAATTTAAAAATATAAAATATTAATTCACATAAAAAACAAACTTAAAATGAGATAGTAAAAATATTAAACATATAACAAGTATATATATAATGCTCTCAAAAAAATATAAAATATAAAATAAAATAAGTAAAAAATGAAAAAATTGAGTAGTTTTTAAGTGTGATTTTTTGGAAAGCTTTTGAGTTTATTTTCCCATGTAATTTGTTTACAATTTTGCAGGGATTCATTGAAATCACAAGTTTGACACGTAAACCATTCACAAAACCATTCACAAAGATTTTTGAGGTGATTAATCCATATATACAATTAAAAAAATAATTTAAACATACAAATGAAGATTTAGCACACATGAAGATTTAGCACAATATTTTTTTTAAGTGAAATTCAGACTAGAAATCAACCTGAATTTCAAAACTTCGCACTTAAAAACTACTCAAAAAAAAGACAATTAAACATTTATTTCAATAAACAAATACAAATTTTATTTTAAATCATAAAAACATTAGAGTTAAAAACGTTAATGTCCTCTAAACGATTTATAAATACCCCACTCGAATGAAAAAAAATTAAATCACCGTAATATATTAATATACTATATTAGTACTTGTCTTCCTATATTATTATTATGATAAAAGATTCGCGTCTTTAGCTAAACCAGCGTAAATAAAATGGAGATCCGAGTCAACAATCAACCCTCACGTGGATAGATTGGAAAAGTCCAACAAGACCGTCCAAATCGATCAATAAGGTAGCTTTATTTTAAAAGTCTGGACGTTGAATTAGTCATAAACCCACGTGTCATCCTTAGTTGCCGTATTCGTTGTAGCTGCCTTTTAGGTAACGGAGTCAAATTAACCTACTAATGTCCTCTTCTACTCCCTCTATAAATACATAAAGCTCTTTGTCTCTGTGAAATTATATATAATCATACGAGGAATGGGATACATAGAATATAGAATAGAGAATACAGCTCTTTGTCTGTGTGTAAAAATTATATAGAAGCACAACAGCAATAGATACACAGAATCTAGAAAAGTAGAGGATGGGTAACGTACTGCTGCGAGGAGGGATCGATCGCCGTCGTCGGGTAAAGATAATGAAAGCCGACGGTTCGGTGATGAAGCTACGGAGTCCTCTCTCTGTGAAGGAAATACTCATCGATTACCCAAATCATGAGATGTTTGAGGCACCCGCTGGTCCTCCACTTGGGATGGGCAGTTTCACTCGACCTCTTCCAGAAAGGGCTGGGCTTGTATGTGGTCATCTCTATTATCTCATCCCCTCCCCGCAGGATGAACTCATCAATTACAACAACAATGTCAATGGAGGGCAGTTTGCAAGAGCTTCTGCTTATGATAGCATTCGGAGCTGTAGTTCCAGTTTGCAGCCAAAGTGTTGTGCAGACAGCGGCAGAGATTCAATAAAACAAGGAGTTGATGATGTGGTTAATAAGATTAACAGAGGCGGCGTCAGGATCGTTTCTTCTTCCAAATCCACCGACGGATCGACGGTGCGTGTGAAGGTTCGAGTTAGAAAAGAAGAGCTCGCTTCTCTTCTTTCAGCCAATACTGTGAACATGGTAATAGAAAATATAATGGTGCGTCCCTTAATCCAACATGTTACCTCGCAATCGGCCTTGTCGCGATGGAAGCCCAGTCTGGATACCATTGCCGAACCCCAGAGTCCGCTTGGAGGTTTATAAACATCTTGAGAGGAGCCGGAGCGCTGAGATAGTGTGCAAAATCACTTGTATATACGTACTGAGCATACTGTTGCTGCAATGCTTACACGATTTGCTTGTATTTAGCGTCGGATGAATTTCGATGCTGTTAATAGTATTTCCATAGGGCACACATCTAAAAGACAACCAGTGTCGGTTGTGACAGATAATTGGAAACAGTAGCTCTTTGGCACAAGTCAAAGTTACGTCTGCTGTAGAAGTAGTTTATGAAGGAATGAATGAAACTTTTGTTTGGTAACTTGTTTGGGAGTATTTTACACGTTTGTTTTTGTTAAACTTCATGCTACTTTCCTTTCATTGTTTATGAGTATTAAATTTTATATTATTTTGAGTGTTTTGATTTGTTAAGTTAAATGTAAAACATTTACTAAAAATGTAATTTTAATGATTAAAAATATAGTTTAATTAAAAATAAATTTAATGATTTAAATTACTATCGTTGTTGCCTAGTGAGGCCTGATTCGATAAGTTGGAAAGCATATTCCGAAAATCCATGATGAAGCCAAAGCAGGTTGGTCTATATTCCCACGTCCCCAAAAGTGGGTTATGAGAGTACTCACGCAAAAGGGAACCTGGGCAGTTTTCTAGCCCTTTGTACTTGCTATCCACATTGTTCAACATGGTGAAAGTTATCTCATAAATATTTTTTCAAGTCTTACGTATAAAAATGGGAGTTGAAATATATAATTTGAAATTAGTAGCTCACCGGTTAGCAAGTTGTATTTGGAGACTCTCTAAGTAGCGAACGCTCGATCCAATTAATCATAAAATCAGAAATATATAAGTTTACATTTGTATTTGGAGACTCTCCAAGCAGCGAACATTGTATCTAATTAATCATAAAATCAGAAATATATAAGTTTACATCAATTTAGGGAGATTAGAACTGACCCCTAGAAAATATGAATTAATCCTAATCTAGGACATATGTACAACTAGAAAACAAACTCTCTCCATTAATACAATATTCTCCATTATTTTCAACTCTCCCCCTTAATGGAGAAAGGGTTCACCTGTACTCCTAACATCTCCCTAAACATTTCAAATTTAATCCTCCCAAGGGGCTTGGTAAAAATATTTGCTGCATTATCACAAGTATTACAATATTTAATAAAAAATTCTTTAGCCTGAACTTTCTCTCTAACAAAGTGAAACTGAGTATCAATATGTTTTGTGTTTTTGTGAAACACAGGGTTGTTTGCGAGCTTGATTGAGCTTTGGTTGTCACATCTGATTACTCTAGTGTCTTTTTGTTCTTCTTGAGCATCATGGAGAAGTCTTCTCAACCAAATTGCCTCACACGTGGTTGCACACACTGCTTGATACTTTGCTTCTGCAAAAGATAAGGATACAACACTTTACTACTTGCTGCTCCAAGCAATTACCCCGGACTAGATATTGAAAGCATAACCTGTTATGGACCTGTTATGGAGTTTCCTGCCCAACATGAATATGAAAAACATGTGAAATTAACATTAGAAGAATCAGTGTACTTAATACCAAAATCAATGGTTCCTTGAAGGTGTCTTAAGGCACCTTTCGTTGCCACCTAGTGGCTCTCAAGAGGTTTTACATGAATTAACTTAACACACTAACTGAAAATGCTAAGTCAAGTCTAGTTGTAGTCAAATAAATCATACTCCCAACTAGTTCTCTATACAATGTGGCATCCACCTGTTTAGAATCACCATCAATCCAAAGTTTAAGATTCTGCTATAAAGGCATAGAGGTAGCTTTGCACTGTTTCATTTTGAACTTTTTCATTAATCCTCTGACATACTTTCCTTGAGTGAGAAAAGTATCGCCAGAGTCCCTCCAAACTTCTAGCCCCAAACAATAATGTAATTCTCCGAGGTCTTTTATTTCAAAAACTTGTGACATCTGCACTTTGATTTCTTTAATCAATTCATCAAAATTTCAAGTGATAATTAGATCATCTACATATAAAGAAATCAAACAATTTTCCCCTTTTCATCAAACAAGTATACAAATTTGGGTCGTTTTTGTTGAAAATGCATCAGATAATGCAGCAGATATCTACCAGACTTCCCAAAGGTAAACTTGAGCAAGTGGACACATGAAAAGGTTGTACCTTGGGAAAGTACACCAAGTCTTCCTTTCATGATCGAGATAGTCGAGCTGAAGCAATCATGGAGCGAGTTCATACTAATGTGAGTGGACCATTCTCGACAGCATCCAACGTGAAACAAAGGTATTATATGATTTTCATTAATGACTTTTCTTGTAAATGCTGGATCTATTTCATGCAGAAGAAGGATCAAACCTTCTCAAAGTTTTGTGAGTTCAAATATTTGGTTGAGAAATAATCAGGAAAGAATATCAGGGCCTTAAGAAGCGACAATGGTGGAGAGTATGTCTCTCAAGTTTAAGGACTTCTGTGCAGCAGAAGGAATTAAAAGAGAGTTGATGGCACCCCATAACCCACAACAGAATGGGGTGGCCGAAAGGAAGAACAGAACAATTGTGGGGGCAGCTCGGGTGACGCTGCATGACCAAGGCCTACCACTTCATTTGTTGGCTGAGGCATGCAACACAGCGGTCTATTTGCATAATATAAGCCCGCATCACATACTTGGGATGTAGACACCAGAGGAAGCTTTCTCCGGGAAGAGACCAGATGTGAGTCACTTCAGGATCTTTGGCTCATCGGTTTATTACCATGTGACCAAAGATGCCCGGAAGAAACTTGAGCCAACAGTTGAGTTGGGGATACTTGTTGGGTACACTGATACACCCAACAAATACCGAGTGTATTTGCCTACCAGTCAGATGACAGTGGTTTGCAGATATCTTAAGTTTGATGAGTAGAAGGCCATGTGAGTTTCCCTTGAGAGGGAGCTCCAACTACAGACTGTGGAGGAACTTTTGGTTCGTAAGGAGGAGGAGCCTTAGACTAATGTGGAGCAGTCGCATACAGAGGTTCTGGGAGTGGAGACATCCACTCAAGCAGAGTCTTCCATAGATGAGAGAAAGCATATGAGAGAAGCTGACAGATTGTTGTCAGATGAGAGAGAATGTGGGAGAACCATCTTCTCAATGCAGACAACGGAGGTCACCTGATAGGTACACTAGATACATGGCCCTTGTTGGGGAATGTGTTGAGACCGAGCCATCTTCCTTTGAGGAAGCAACGCAACAGCTGATTTGGGTTGATGCTATGGTGGAGGAGTATGACTCCATAGTTCGGAACAATGTTTGGGATGTAGTTTCAAGACCAGAGAATAAGTGAGTTGTGAGTTCCCCTTGGCTTTACAAGGTATAACAAGCTGCTAATGGTAGTGTGGAGAAACATAAGGCAAGATTTGTTGCCCGTGGTTTCTCACAGGTCGAGGGGATCGACTATGATGAGACTTTTGCTCCTGTAGCAAGGTACTCATCTGTCAGATCGATGTTGGCATTATGAGCACAGATGGGTTGGAAGATCCATCAGATGGATGTGAAGACTGCATTCCTCAATGGAAAGATTGAGGAAGAGGTGTACATAGAGTAGCCAGAAGGCTTTGAGACCTTCGATCGTGAGTCGCATGTGTGCCGACTCAAGAGAGCTTTGTATGGGCTCAAGAAAACACTTCGTACTTGGTACACCAGGATTGACAACTACTTCATCAGGTTGGGTTTCACAAAGAGTGAAGCGGATGCAAACTTGTTCCACATCATGGTGAAAGGTAAGCAATTGATCATTGTTCTGTATGTTGATGATCTGATATTGACAGGTGATGATCAGTTGATCATGTCTTGCAAGGAGGACCTTACAAGAGAATTTGAGATGAAAGACATGGGTTTCATGCACTACTTTCTAAGCATGGAAGTGTGGCAGAAGGATGGGGAGTTGTTTGTGTCTTAAGGCAAGTATGCCAATGAGATACTTAGGAGATTCCACATGGAGAAGTGCAAGCCCATGAAGACTCCTCTAGCTGGTAACTGGAGGAAGGAGGTTGCTACTTCAAGAGAAGTAGTAGAAGCTACTGTGTATCGGCGGCTTGTGGGTTCACTGATGTATTTAGTGAACACACGACCAGATTTGTGCTATGCGATGAACCAACTGAGTAAAGCTATGGTTCAACCTACCAAGCTATTTTGGAAGGCAACGAAGCATGTTTTGAGATACCTCAAAGGCACATCTCAGTATGGTCAGAGGGAGTGAAGCTACAGGGCTTCACAGATGCGGATTGGGCAGGGATTCCATTAGATCGAAAGAGCACATCAGGAGGAATTTTCAACCTTGGTTCAGCTTCAGTTTCTTGGTACAATAGGAAATAGAGGTCAGTTGCACTCAACTTAGCAGAGGCTGAATACATGGTTGCAAGTTAAGTAGAATGTAAGGCCATTTGGATGCGGAAAATTATAGTTGGTTTGTTTGATTAGAGGATGGATCCAACTGTGATCTATTGTGATAATCAGAGTTGTATCAAACTCTCTGAGAATCCAGTATTTCATGACAGGTCCAAGCATATCGACATTCGATATCATCATCTCAGAGACTGTGTGGTGAGGAGGATCATGTTGTTGCAGTATATTTCAACCGAGGAGCAAGATGCTGACATTTTGACTAAGGCATTGTGAAAGTGTAAATTCGAGTTCCATAGAGACAGGATCGGGGTGGCAGATAATCCCTTTCTTGTTGAGAGGGAGTGTTGAAAATAGCAACAAGAAATGCTAAAAATAGAAATGTTAAAATTAGCATTGCTATATATAGCATTTCAGGATATATTCCAATTTTAATTTGTCCTTGAATTAAAATTGAGAATTAAAATTCGAATTTAGTCTCACTGGCTGTTTGAAAAATAATTAATTAATTCATACTCAGTCAATTAGTTGGAGAAATTCAAACATGAAGTCTTTGTGAAGACATGAAACAATTATCCCTTTGATTGAGGAAGTTAGCCCTTAATTAAGGAGACAAGGATGAGTTGTATTTGAGTTGTAATTAGTTAGCTTTGTTAACTGAGTTAAGTCCAGTTAGATTAGTTCCAGATAGTTTGTGGAACTAATTGTGAGTTCAGTCAGTTAATGCATGCATGCATGAAACTAGCATACTCTAGATAACTGAATGTTCTCTCATGAATAACTCATGCATGTCAGTTCAGACAAAGACCCAGTTGAGATTAAAAGCAGGGACAACGTACTATTAGTTGCAAGAATTTTCCTATAAGAAAATATCTTGCATGCAAAAGGAATTCATTCCTTGAGATTTGTGTAGTTTTACAGTGTGTTGGAGCAGTGTGTGAGATCAGTGTCACACAAGGTTACAACAGGAGCACCCAGGGAAAAAACCACAAGGAAATAGGAGGCTTGGAGGATAGAGGGAAAGGCATATGAGTTGTCTGGTCTGTCTATCAGCAGTGACATGGATTGTACTGAGAGCTGGATAGTTGTGAGAGCTAAAGCTTTGTGTAATCCTGAGATATTTCGACTTGTATGATAATACAGATAGCGGGGTTTTTAGCTGAGGCTTTCCCCAGAGTATTCTTCTGTGTTTCATGTGTGATTGATTCTTCTTCTATGTTATATGTGTTTTGTTTGATCTTGCTCAGAATTGATTAAGCTTCCGCAAGTTTGATAATAGAAGTAGATCAAGTATTTTGCTTTAGTACATTGCATTATCAGGTGATCTACAATGAAAATTTCTACAATTTTTGCTCCTCTTATAGCTATGCTGCAAGAAAAAGGAGTCAATTTTTTCATACCATGACCTGGGTGCCCAATTCAATCCATATAATGCCTTCTTTAATTTGAATACTAAATGTTCATGCCCCTATTTGATAAACCCTTCAATTTGTTTTAAATATACCTCTTCTTTCAATTCTCCATTTAGAAAAGCATATGTCACATCTAGCAGGTGTAGACTCCAATGATGCTTTGTAGCTAAAGCTATTAACATTCTAATAATGTTTAACTTAGTTACAGGAGAAAAGGTCTCCTCATAATCAGTTCCTTCTTTCCGTGAGTAACCTTTAGCTACCGACCTAGCTTTATATTTGTCTGCACTACCATCTACTTTGAACTTAAGTTTATATAACCGTTTACAACCTATAGGTTCTTTCCCTTATGGAAATTCAACTAAATCAGAGGTTTTTTTTAATTATTGACTCATATTCTTCTGTCCTGACTTCCCTTCATTTATCATACTGTCTTGCTTCATTATAATTTGAGGGTTCAAAAACATTTAAAATAATGGTTATAAGGGCATGATCTCTATACCTTCTTGGTAATTGAGTCTACCTACCTGATCTCCTCGGTAGCAGACTTGCCTCAAATTTGTCTTGCTCACTCCTTAGTGGACTTGGATTTCTGAATGTACCCGCATCACTTGATTCTTCTTTGTGCTACACATGGCTGTCTTTAATTTCCTCATTGTTATTTTCAATCAGCAAAGGCATGTGCCACTCCTCATAGCATTTGTCTTTGTTCCCTTCATCAACATACTCATGGAATATAACATCTCTACTCATAAACACCTTGTGAGTAGATGGATTAAACAATTTTTATGCTTTAAACTCATAACAATACCCTACAAATATGCATTTTATGGCCTTAGCATCCAATTTCTTCCTATCCTCCATAGGAATACACGCAAAAGATTTCGAACCAAATACTCTTAAATGAATAACTACATTCTTAAAACCATATAAAGCCTCGAATGGAGTCTTAAGATCAAGGCTCTTTGTTGGACTCCTATTCTTTAAATAGACTGCAATATTAATAGCTTCTGCCCAAAATCCATTAGATAGGTTCTTACCTTTCAACATGCTGCGTGCACACTCCACTAGAGTTTTGTTCTTCCTCTTTGCAACCCTGTTTTTTTGTGGAGTGTGGGGTACTGTAAACTGTTGAATTATTCCATGATCCCTGCAATATTTGATGAAGTTTCCAAGCTTGTATTCTCCCCCTTGATCTGAGCGGAGAATTTTGATGACCTTCCCTGTCTGTTTTTCAACCATACTTCTAAATTCTTTAAAATATTCAAAAGTATGACTTTTCTTTTTGATAAAATATACCCAGGTATATCTTGTGCAATCATCAACAAATAATAAAAAATAATATGCTCCTCCTAATGACCTTGTCTGCATTGGTCCACATATATCAGTGTGCACAAGTTCAAGGATATATCTCTTTATTTTATTTAAACTTGAGAGAAATTCATCCCTGTGCATATTTCCAACTGAACATCCTTCACAATCAACATGTGCATTTTTAAAAACAGGAAATCCATTAACCATACCTTGTTTTTGTAGCAACAATAAGTCATGAAGATTGATGTGTCTGAATATTTGATGCCAAAGATTCTTTGTTGTCATCATTGTTGAAGTCAAAGCTTGGTGTGGCACGCTTGTAACATTTAACTTGTACAGGCCTCCAACTTGTATTACAAATGCAACCTATTTCTGTTTATCTAGCAAATTGTTTATGACACAATAGGTTTTAAAAAAATCTACCTTCAAGTTCTGATATGAAATCATAGAGACAGAGATAAAATTATTTTTAATGCCTGGTACATACATCACATTCTGGATGTGCCTGATATTGCCATCAGGTAATATCACAGGAATGTCTCCATACACTTTAATCTAGTAGGCCCTGTGTTTCCGGGAAAACCAGTGTCCTTTCGATCTGCTAGTCCCACTAAGATTGGTAGTTATCTTAGAAACAAACAATCAAAGAAATTTGTGATTTCGTTTATGTATGATAGATAAGAGAGAAGCAAAGGGGACCAACCTGGATCTTCCACTTCACTCCTTGCTTGATTTCTCTCTCCCTTTATAGAGCTTGCAACTTCTCTCCTACTTGTCCCGCTTCAGAGAATACCTGTAGAGACAAAGTAACAAAACACCGTCAAAGCATCTTGATCTATAATATAATAAACAATGCAGAATCAGAAATACATTGAACATACAATTGCATTCACAAATAATAAGATTCACAAATACATGATTGTATGGAGGAAAACTCAAAGAACTTTATTAAAATAGAAGGGAGAATTACAACCCAGCAGTATGATCCAGCATCATCCTCCCAGCATCAAAGCCCTCTTCACCTCATGAAAAGCAATATCACCCAAAAATACAATGTCTCTTCTCAAAGATAAACCAACAACACTTCCTTACAAATTACAAAATTCCAGCCTCTAGATCTCTCAGATGAGGGATCCATTTATAGATGTCTGCAAGGGTGTGAGTCAGCTCTGGGTTTTTGATTAGTGTCATTCCACTCATAGTTCTTGGTTCCACTAGGAGATTTCATTGAGCTCTTACTCATCCCTGGGAAAATTCTGAGAGGCAAGTGTCATAGGAGAAGTTTCTAGAAGATTCCATGAGCATCCACTTAGAAAACTGTCTCATCCATTTGCCCATTCTCGCTCATCACACCCCACAGAAGGCCTCTTTAGTATGCATCACACCTGGCTAGTGTAGTAGTCAGTATGCATCGCACCTTGACAGTGGAGCAGTCAGTATGGTCCAGTTTTGGCCAGTCCTGAGTGGTTTTTCAGGTGGAACTTCTGGGGAATGATGTAATCAATTGACCATGATCCTTTAGGGTATGAAACAACACTTTTAGGGGTTAAAAAGCCCTTGATTTATCGACATATAAGATTGGGGTTGTAGTGCCCAAATATGTCTATAACAGTTGCCCCATAAAGGATGAAGTCGTAAATATTTTGATGTCGGGTGAAATGCTTTATCATGAGGATCCGAGGTATTCGAATTGGAAGGTGACCTGTATAAGATACAACACAATACATTGTCATCATATTTTTTTTCATGATCTAGCTGAGGCGGGCATTCCCATGCTCAGATTTATAAATTCATTTTCATGTAAATAGGATATATAATCGTCTATAATTGCAGACTGGTGATTCTTTATATGTAGAGTCATCATCCCTTAGCTTGGATGATCATCTGTGCAGCTTCTATGTACATTTGATGTCTTTATATTCCTAAATATATCGCAGCCCGAGTGGATGAAACTAGATCCGGGGTCTTGAAACTCGTTCAATATTCGCCCGATGTACAAGTCGATCCATGTGAAAAGATGTTCTAAAGTCAAACATGGAAAGACATCACCTGATTACTAGCCAATGATGTAAGCTATTAACAGGCGCGAGAGGAATCACCGATAATGATAATGACCCTCAAGGTACTATAGTACAATTCACGTGGTGTGAATATATGATCCGATGTCGAACACCACGCAAAATCTTTCGGTCGAAGGTCATTGATGCAAACCTGTCGCCGGAAGTGAGAAACTTGCCACTGAGGCATGCAAGCTTCAAAGTACTGAAAGGGTTGTTTCTAAGTCAAATTCTTGGATACTGAGCTGATGTCGACAAGAAGTGACCCGTCGTAGGAGGGCCTTGATGTATCCCACATTTACGACACGAAATGAAGCAAATGATTTTCTGAAGGTTAAAACGATTTGATGATACAAGGTTCAGGAATGGTCGTCATGAAAAATGGAGCGTGAAGGTATTGCAGTGGATGAGGCATTGGCTAGATGGTGAATTCTCTGAATGAAATCTCTTGAACATATCGGCGACACTGATATGGATTGGTAGCATTAACCCCAAAAGATGGATGGTATGGATGACCAATGGTAATATGACCAGTGACTGGAATAACCCAACCCGACTCAATCATGGTGATGGAGTGAAAGTGTCATGTTCAAGAGCGACCTGCTACCAATAAAGTACTTCAAGTTTTCTTCCCTTTTTCCCCAGTCATTGTTGACTAGTACCTCTTTATTTTTGTCAAGCTTGAGGAAAATATCATATGCTTGTTCTATAATTTGCCCTTCGGGGAAAATTGTCGCTATGTTTTAGCGAGTCTAGCGACAGTGAAACTCATTCTTGTCTAGATGGACAAGTTTGTCGCTATTGTTTTAACGAGCTTAACGACAAAGACAACTTGGTCCTTTTCATGTTTAGAGAGTTTGAAAAGGGATGAAAAGGAAACTCCAGTAGTTCTTTTTCGTATCATAATCCCTTGAGTCTGAAAAAGATTAAAATAATACAAAAGGGATGACTTTTCCGATCACTTTAGCGAGCCGAAAAAGACAAGCACTCGATCTTTTTGTGGGATAATCCCTCAGGTCCAAAAAGATTAAAATACAAGAGGGATGGCACTTCCAATCACTTTAGCGAGCTGGAGAGGCCAATTGCTCGACAATCTTTTCATATTTAGCGAGTCCACAAAGAGTTTAAAGTAGACTCATTTTTTGAGGAAAGAGTGGCGTTTATGGTGGTGACTGGTTCGGGTAATCTTGGAACTTCTCAAAACATGGTGGTGTGAAGAGGGTAGCTAACAAGACCACTCATCGCAACTATTCCTCAAAATGGTAAACAATCAAGTGGAAGCGTATGATCGGCCAAACGGATGGAGGTGATGGAAGGAACACAACCAAGGCTCAAAAGGATGATATAATGGCAATCAAAAAGGTTAACTACCAAAGGTGGGTTCATTTTTTAATGAGATTGAACTCTGGGGGAACATATGCTCATTGGCGGGTTTATTTTTTAACGAGCTTGAACCTTGCGGAAACATTTCACATTGGCAGGTTTATTTTTTAATGAGCTTGAACCTTGCGGAAACATTGCTCATGATAGTGGTCAAAGATGTCTCTCATTGGTAGGTTCATTTTGTAGTGAGCTTGAACTCTACGAGAACATATGCTCATTGCCTTTTTATGTAAGCTAGAGATGACCAAACTACAAAGCTAAGAACACTAGAAAGCTAAGGAACTACTAAGGTTAGGTAGGATGGTTTTGTCTTTCATCTAGATAAAACCCTTCCTTTGGTCCGTCTGGTGTGCAGACATTTCCGGACCAACTGCCTAACCTAAGAAGTTAAAACTAAAAAGCTAAAAAATCTAAAAAGCTAAGAAATGAAATTGGTCGATTTTTGCTTGCATAAAAAGGTTTGCATGCCCCCAGGCATCGAGAAAAGGAGAGTCTCTAGGTCACCATATGGAAGTCACTGCGGTTAAGCAGGATTGTTTCATCTGCGGTTAGACAAAAACACTTCCTTGGCTTTGTCCACATAGTGGACAAAAGTGAATGGTGTTTCAGACCAATCACATAACCTACGAGGAAATGGTGTTTCAGACCAATCACATAACCTACAAGGAAAAGGTTGTTTCAGACCGATCGCATAACCTAGAAGGAAATGGTGTTTCAGACCAATCACATAACCTACAAGGAAACGGCTGTTTCAGACTGATCACATAACCTACAAGGAAATCTAACTTTTCAGCTGGGTTCATCTGCCGGAGAGGACCAGGGTGCATGCCCCCTAAGCTTCATTACATTCATTGGACTACTTGCAGCAATCAGGTGGATGGAATGAAGGTTGAAGAGATATTCTCGACGCAAAGAGACCATTTAGGGATGATGCTTGACTTGGAGTTGTGTTTGAACTAGGAAATTAAAATTGGTCGATGAGCTGTAGCATTTTTCCCTCATGCGAAAAACACATCACTCGAAAGAGTGTGGAAACAATAGCTTCCATGCTATATATATAGTCACGTCCAAGAATTAGATTGTAATCTAATGGTCCTTGGACTACCATCATGTTCAAGTGAACAGTTTTCCTTTTCAAAGTTATGAGCAACTTTAGAAGGATCCCTAACGGTTGACTGGTTCCTTTGTTAAAGCCTAACAAATGTTGTGTAACAGGTGCAAGCAATGGTGAACCAAGCGCTTTCCAAGCAGTTGAAGAAAGGATACTCACTGAAGCCCCTTCATCTATGATTGTGCCAGACACGATAATTTTGTAAACTTGTACTATGATTCGGAATGGTACATTAGATGGAAGGTGGGGTCATGCTAGTTGATTCCAATCAAAGGAAACGACTAGACTGCTTGGAGGGGGTACCAGATAAACGGCTGGATGAAACCCTTGAACTGGGGAATTTTCCTCCTGTAGGAAAGGAACGTGCGGATTGCCCACAAGTTCATCAGACTCCGTATTAACAAAAAGAATTTGAATGGTATCGTTCTCATTCTGTTTGGAAATTGTATCATCTGAAGGTGGACCTTCTGAAGGCAAGACTGGGTCCACTGCCATCTCAACTTGTTGACTTTGGTCCGATATGGACTCTAAAGATTCACTTTCAATGATAGGTGTTTCGACCGTCAGTTGAGTCATGTCAATCAGATTTTCAACTAGTAAAGGACTTGGGGAGAGCTTCCTGTATCCTGGCAGAAGTCGCTACGGCGAAGCAGGATGGTTATCCAAGACTCTTTTGGCTTCGTCCAGAAAAGGACAACGGTGAACAGCATGATCACCTTCACATAACCTACATGGAAATCTGACCTTTCCTTTTTTTCCATTGACTTCACTATTACTAGTTGATGGTGCGCTGTCAACATGATCACCAGAGGTTGGTGACACCTGACGGTGCGAATGGGGAGACCATTCTCTCAAGATCCGAGGGATGCATGGACATTCTCGATGAAGGTGGTCTCCCTTGCAAATTATGCATGGAGATTTGTGTTTGGAGAGTTCAATGTGCGGATTTTCACCAGTTTCTACATGGTTGCCCCCTTGCTTAACTGACTTCTTCTTCTTCTCCTTCCCTTTCTTCTTCTTCTCAGCCACTTGGTCACTAGCATCGCTATTTTCACTAAGCAAATAGGAAGAAGGGGAGGGAGACACAAATGAAGTAGAAGGAAAAGGGTCAACTTCCGTATCAACTGGTTTGTGATTCGATTGATGAGGAATCATGGTATTTTGAACGATAGAGGTTGAGAAAAGCCATACTGGCAGACCAATTGTGATTCCTAGAAGGGACAATGTGGTGATATACGAAACACCGATATTTCCCCAAGAAGAAAATGGACTAGGATTCCCCTCAAGAGGGATTCCTTGATTGGTGGACTCCATTATTTCAACCTAAGATCAACGAAGGAACAGGGATGTTATTTCAGATTAAATAAATTTTAATGATGCTTTGACACAACTTTGATTTTTCAATTTTTAAGAGTCGAGAAAAAGTTAAAGATGACTCTACTCCCCTTCGATTTTTAATGAGCTTGAAGTGACAAGTGCTAAGATGGACCTTTTCTTTTAAGGAGTAAAAAAGGAACGAAAGTGACTACTCTGGAAATCTAGACAAAGGGATTACCAAACCAATCACAAAACTGCAATATACACCTTGGTGGTAAATTAAAGAGAAATTACCAAGGACTTATGTACGACAGTCAATCTTCCCGAATGCTATGTTCAGTGCATTGCGATCGATAGGGCGGCAGACATGGCTTCCTATGGATAAAGGATGTCAGCCTATTTTGGTCTCCCAATATATACTCGACGGTACAGGGAGCACAAGTCTGTGCTAGCACTTGTTGTATCAAAGAGGAGGAATCACCCAACCTTCGATGAAAACGATCGTTACTAGATTTTATGAGGCCGGAACACGTCTCTAGCCTAGACCTCTAGATGTGTTGCGTTAGGTTCCAAAGCATTGCTAAGTTCATTGAAATTTATTTTAGAGTTGATATTGTTTAGAAGTTTGTCTTTCAAGGTTCACCGCGTGATGTAGATGTAAAATTCCTAAATATGCAATCTAAAATGATAAACAATCATTGTTTTTTTTTAGCAATGAAAATCATAGCTACTAAGGAAAGAAGATTACGATTCTTTCAAACAAAGAGCAGAGAGCACACACTAAATGAACTTTTCCTAAATCATTTTTCACACACAGTCTAAATTCAAATGCAAATGCATGTATTTTTTTTTCGTTCCCTTTAATGTGAAGAATGCCAAAAAAGGAAAACTAAGTATAGATCTAAAATATTTTCCTCAAAGCGACGTTTTGACAATTTATTTTCAAAATGAAAGAAAGACTAAACGACACTTTTCGATTTCGAATAGAAAACTGCTTTTGACACTTCAAATATTAACAATTCAAATCAAATACAATGACAAAAGTACAATCAACTATCTAGAGGAGGAAGACTTTACGACACTCTTCTTTTTGACTCAAAATGACAGTTACGACACTTTTTGCATCAAAACGACAGTTCGATTAAGCTACTTTTGACAAAGGATCGTAAATGATGGACAAATACATAAAAACATTTACTAATCCTAATCAATGGAGGCTGAACTATGTAAAGGAAGGAGGCTTCAGCAATGAGATACTGATCATAAGCAGCAAAACAACTGAATAGAGCTGAAAACAAGGAGAAAAAACCCAAATTTCAAAGAGAGAAATAGTATTACTCAGTCATCGCACCTGTGCTTCACAGAAACAGGGATGCATCTCACCTGCTACACATGGGAGGTGCGATGCATACTGGCTTCTAGTGATAGACAGTGTGATGGGCCAAGGAGTGAAACTGAGGTGGGTTTTTGCTCAAATTTGCAGCTGAGTTCAGTGATTTAGGCTGAGCTATTATGGACAGTAAAGAACAAAGTACAGGGGTATGATCTTAGGAGGTTATTGAGCTACCACAAGGGCGTTTAGAATGCTTGTAAGTCAGATGTTCAGTTCATAAACTAACCTAGAGATTGACTGAAGCAGCATTCATCTACTTTGTAATTGCATAGCAAGAGCAGTTCGAAGGCTATCTGGCTAACTTCAGGCTCCATCTATAGTTTATAAAGCAAACAACAATAACAAACAAACGAAATATTTGCTCCCCACTTGAGTCACCATTTTGTTTCTGGGAAAACTAGTGTCTTTTCGATCTTCTAGTCCCATTAAGATTGGTAGCTATCTTAGAAACAAACAATCAAAGCAATTTGTGTTTTCCTTTATGTATGATAGATAAGAGAGAAGCAAAGGGGACCAACTTGGATCTTCTGCTTGACTCCTTGCTTGATTTCTCTCTCCCTTGATAGAGCTTGCAACTTCTCTCCTACTTGTCCTGCTTCAGAGAATACGTGTAGAGACAAAGTAACAAAACACCATCAAAGCATCTCGATCCATAATATCATAAATAATGTAGAATAAAAAATACATTGAACATACAATTGCATTCACAAATAACAAGATTCACAAATACATGATTGTATGGAGGAAAACTCAAAGAAATTTATTAAAATAGAAGGGAGAATTACAACCCAGTAGTCTGATCCAGCATCATCCTCCCAACATCAAAGCCCTCTTCACCTTATGAAAAGAAAGATCACCCAACAATACAATGCCTCTTCTCAAAGATAAACCAACAACACTTCCTTACAAATTACAAAATTCCAGCCTCTAGATCTCTCAGATGAGGGATCCAATTATAGATGTCTGCAAGGGTGTGAGTCAGCTCTGGGTTTTTTATTAGTGTCATTCCGCTCATAGTTCTCGGTTCCACTTGGAGTTTTCATCTCTTACTCATCCCTGGGCGAATTCTGAGAGGCAAGTGTCATAGGAGAAGTTTCTAGAAGATTCCATGAGCATCCACTTAGCAAACTGTCTCAACCATTTGTCCATTCTCGCTCATCACACCCCACAGAAGGCCTCTTCAGTATGCATTGCACATGGCTAGTGTAGCAGTCAGTATGCACCTTGACAGTGGAGCAGTTAGTATGGTCTAGTTTTGGCCAGTTCTGAGTGGTTTTTCAGGTGGAACTTCTGTGGAATGATGTAATCAGTTCACCATGATCCTTTAGGGTATGAAACAACACTTTTAGGGGTTAAAAAGCCCTTGGTTTATCAACATATAAGATTGGGGTTGCAGTGCCCAAATATGTCTATAACACCCTGTCATCACCAAGGTAGATATTAGCACCACTATTGGTTTCTTTAAAACTTTCAAACCAGTGCTTATTACCGGTCATGCGATTGGATGCTCCAGAATCCACAACCCAAGTTTCGACCTCGTCAAGACATGATGATATCCATAACTAATATCTGTCATAAAACCATGCTTATAACCACCATATAAGCAACATAATAACAATGATAGAATAGCCATATCATCACATAATAAAAAACATATTTACACATAATACACAAGAGGAAAAGAGCTCTTATTAACATATGCAAAATACAACCATGCCAGGGACTTCCATGTACCACCCGGTCATAGATTGGGCTAAAGAAAATATTTATTCCAGCCAATCACCACCATGCCATATTCCAAGCATGAATGTGGGACTCACAACAAAACAAATCAAGGCTTCCTCAGGCTTTACCATGTATCTCGCGAAGGAATTCTTAGGCCCAAGAAATAAACATACACTACAATCATGGATTCCTTTAGATCTCTCCACTTAAATTGTGAAGAATTTGTCCATCTCCAACCTCTAGGATTTACTGTGTATCCCCCCATTACCGGTCAAGTGATTACTAGGCCCAACGAGGGTCCACTGTCTATGCTTTACTATGTATATCACCATTATCGGTCAAGGGATTCCTAGGCCCAACGAGAGTATTCACAACTAGCCTTTATCGTGTACACTGCCATTACCAGTCAAAGGATTCCTAGGCATTATGAATTTTTTTTTAGACCACCCCACTCAGTTTCGAAACCATCAAAAAATCCATCTCAACCGAGTAGGAGAATCCCCATCACACTATGGCTATTCAGAAATGCCAAGGCAAGGTTGAAAACCATTGTCACACCTAGAAAAACCCATGCCAAAGGAAATAAGAAAACCAAATAGACACATGCATGTACCATGCACGCCAAACATAGCAAGGAAATCGTACATGCAACTCGATACCTACAAGTAATCCCACTATAGTCGCTTGATCCCAATGTTCCTTGCTTGATGTTGTCTTCCCTTTTCTTTATTGTCCTTCCTTTTCCTTGCTTCCTCCAATGATAGAGTTCTCCAAGAATTCTCTGTGTATGAGAGTATGAGAAAGAGAGAATAGAGAGAGAGCTCCAAAACTGAACTGGAAAAAGATTGTAAATTGATCCTCATAAGTCTTTTCATTAGTGAGGCCTCTATTTCTTCAATTTCCATTATTTTTACTTCATTTTCCTCCTCACATGAAACCTTTGAAGTTTCACCTTCCTTTTATCCTAATTTCCTTTATTTTCATAAATAAATTCCACATAATTCTTCTTTGTCTTTTCAAAGCCTTTTCCATTGCCTTTTGTAATTTCCTTAGCCATAACATGCCAATTGAACACCCACGCTAGGATTTTTTGCCCAATATTTAGTTTGGAATAAGTGTCCCATGACCTTGGTCTTATTTTCGCTTTATTAACTTTCTTACATGGATTTTTAACTTGGGGCTATTACATGGATCACAATCTTCCAACAAAAATATGCGCTCCATTTACTTTAATGCTTTGGCATGGTCAATATTAAGCCTACACCTTCTCCTTTTCAGTCTAGTGTTACTCTTACATCCAATTGCACCTCACCATAGGGGGATCATTCATTATAGTGCCAACTAGTTGGAATTCTACTCTATTTGATACATACCTAACGTGGCATTGATTATGCAATAAGGTTGGTTTATAGATTATCTCAAGATACTCATCAGAGTCACTAGAAAGTAATGAAGAATATTCTAAGATATATTCAAAGCACTTCCAATTTTGACATTCAGTATATAGTCGAACTCCTTAGTGTTAACACTCACTAAAATAAATATTGTAGAATTAAGATCAACGTGAGACTGAATTCTATTCACATGATGTAATATAAATACATGTCACCAACCCTTTGTTTTCATCTTCCAAGAGGTCTCTTGGAATTCTATGACTTTTGGAATTCCTCCACACTAACCCTAACATATTAGTTGTCCGACATCCCCCCCTTTAATTCGAAGGAGTGTATATGAATCCAAGAAGAGAGAAAATACAAAGATGTGTAACAACCAATGGTCGGATTTTATCTCTAAAATATTGGCTCAAGGAATACCAGAAACCAAATGAGTTATAGGAACCCAATGCTTCTATCGATTATGGTTTAAGGAATATCACCTGTTATCCACCTATATCAATAGGTTTCATATTTCATGATTGGTTTCAAAGGTCCAAATATGCTCTGCTTTGATAATGCAAAGATCCCATATTTTTCATAAGGAGACAAGGTATGTATATATCTTGATAAGGATTCAATTTTGATGGATGGTCCAACAGCCTAATCTGGACCATGTCATGTTTTAAATTTTCAGTTGTAGAATAGAGAAAGAAGTTTGTCCAAACAGTTTAATCTTGGCAGACAACTAGCTTAGGTAGAGAAGAAAAGGTTCCCAACAGCTTAATCTGGGACCTTGGAAGAAATAAGGGCAGAAGTAGATAGAGAAACAAAATAAAAAGCCAAGGAAAAGAAAAGGCAAGCAAGGGTCTGCAAGTCCAAGTACACCCTCCAAGAAGAAATAAAAAATGCTAGGCAAGTAGCTGGGTAAGTAGTTGGGGTTGCAGAAATGTTATCTTTACCATTGCAAATGTGTTAACTATGTTTACCAGAGCAAAGTCAATCAGTTGACAAGGTGTTCTTCTTCATCAAGTTGCAACAGAAAGCATGACTAACTTCCCTTTTCCCTTTTTCATGTCATTTACTAACATCCCCTCATCAGCTGAGATTCATGGAAAAATTATGGTTTCATGGTGGTTCTTAATCTTTTTAGAAGCCACATTTCTTGTCTAAAATCTTTTCATTTTGATCTACTCCCTAAACTAAGTGAGTTTCAAGTAAACTTAGTATTTTCTCCCTCCATTCACTCCCCCCATCCATATTAACTCTAACTCTACTATGTAAATCCCCTATATTGCCTTTCCCCTACTAGTATTAACACCATGGTGTATAAACCCCAAATTTTGTATAAATATCCCTCCCCTTGGCATTATAGCCATATGTTCTCTGAAAAGGGATCAAAATGACATCTGGTCACTTTGATGAACCTATGCCATCTCTCTCTCCCTTGCTACAGGTCAATCTACTCATTATACCCCTCATTTGCAGAAAAAATCATGTAAAAACCCATTTTACCCATAAAACCCTGTGAAAATGTGAAAAATGCCCAAAAACCCACTTTTTCCGCCTAAACCAAAGTCGGGCGCGTATATTTGATTTTTCAAAAATATGTTTAAAAAACATTACAAACGCCTAGACCGTGACATTTTCCGCCTGGCGCGTTTTTCAAAAAATATCATATTTTATTTAAACCCGCCCGTCCGTATCCACCGGTCAAATCACTCACCTGTCCGCCGTTGGATCGGGCCCATCAGATCCGACGGCCCACAGCGATATCGGGTCGGACCCGACGTCCCCCCGTTACCACCCGAGAAGATGACGAAGGGGTACGTCAGGCTTGTGCCACGCGTCCCCTTCTCGCTCTCTCGGGTCAGAGTCTGACACTAACCGTGCCGTATTTGAGCCGCCCCGAGAGACCGTGACGGTTACAGCACTTAACCGTAACCGCCACGGCTCTAGCCGCCTGATAGTTGGCCCACCTCAGCGCCACGTCAACTCCACGTCACCTCGCCTATGCCATTTCTTCCGTCCTTTGTCCACCCCTCCGCCAACGTGGCTGCCACCTCATCGTCCCCCATGGATCAATGAGAACCCGCCACGTCACCCGATGACGTCAGCTGACGTCATCCGACTCTGACCCACAAATGACGTCATGCTGACGTCATCACAAAAAGGCGCCAAATTTGGGAAAAAGTCTATATTATGGCCAAAATTTGCGCTTTTACGTTCTTTTCGCTCTATTTTTTCTTGCTCTGTTGCATGCCGTTCGCATCCGATTCCTCGCCAACCTGCTAAAATCAACCAGGCGACCTCAAGAGTACCATTCCTGCCTGCTCATACAACCTCTGTTCACTGTTCTACCAGGTATTTTTCGTCATTTTCCTCCGTACGCCTGCAGTTGTCTATAAAATCTCACAGGAAGCTTAAAAGGACGTTAAACTCATAATTCACCGGTGAATTCCTCTACAGAACCTCTGTTTTCAACCACCACCTCGAAAAACACTAGCTGAGCCTTAAAATTCCCAAGTTTTGTCAAAACAATTGAGAAATGCTCGCGCAATCGTGAGGCAGTAGTTATATCCTTTAAAAACTTGCTACAAGTGACAGAGGGAGGCCTGACAGTATTGCAGCCCCAATTCAAACAAAATTTCACTTGCTCTTGGATTAATTCCCCTCTGATACCCGTAACTCACCTGCATTGTGATAAATCACCCCTGAACTGGTTTGCCTACTTCAAATAGTTCAATTACAGCTTAGAAGACTTAAAAACACCATGGAGACACCAATTGCACTCAATATCAAACCACTGAATGCCCCTCAAAGAGAATTGGAGTGGAAAGCATTAGGAGATGTGGATTACCAGATGATGGAGTGGTTTAGAATGGGTTCTAAATATAACATTCATATGCTCAATGAACTAAAAGCCCAGCACCTCAGTGGAGCTGACATCCTGGGAATTTGGGACTCCAATCTACCCATATATAACCTTCCTCAGGCTATCCCTTTGCCTGAATTCATTTACAGATGTCAGGAGTGCTATGACCCCTGTCAAAGAGCTGTTTTGAGCCCCACTGGCTCAATCCTATTTCAAATTACCCCTGAGAGCATCAATGAGATGCTACACTTCCACACAACAAAGTCATTGGCTCCTCTCTCCATGGAGCACCTAATAAGGAAGGGAACTAAGCTGGCAGATGATCAGATCATCAAAATCAATCAGCTGTTTGTCACACCAACCTCTGAAGCCATCAGAACTCCTCCCATTGGATATGAATACTTAAATGATTTGGGCAAAATGATGGTGGATTTGATCAGTTATGTCCTGGGGTTCAGGGGAGTGGAGGATGTGGATGACAGTATAATGGCAATGCTGTCCATATTTTCACCTGGAAGGGCTCCTGCCATTCACTATGACTATGCCACATATATTGCAGACAGGATCCATGAGCAGCTAATAAATCTGCCAAGGGAAAGATTATTTAGGTATGCCTGATACATCTACCATTTGTTTCTGTTCTACCAATCAGATAGCTTCCCACTCCTCTTGAAGAAAGTGAATGCCCAGGGGAGTCCAAGATCAGTTGTCTTCTGGACATCAGTTTTCCACTGCAGCTCAGTGTCACCATATACATATAATGAGTTTGTAGATTTATTCATTCACCCAGCTTTGACACTATTGTATGGTGTCCCTCCTCCAAGATTGACTGATGATATGAGGAGAGTTCTCCATCTGTCTAAGAAATACAGCATTGGTGATTGGTACTTCTACCAACACCACACAGTGATCAGGATATATGGCTGTGTGTTAAAGCCATATAGATTGCCCAGGTATGTCCCAATGAGACTGTTTGCCTTGGAGTATTTCAGGCAATTCGGAAATGCTGACTGCCATCACTTTGAAAGCAAGAACAAGAAAGTACAGCTGAAGATAAGGAGCCAGCTGGGACCTTTCCTTTACAATAAGAGAGAGGAGAGATGGAAAGAGGCAGACAGAACCCTAGAGGGCCTCAGATTACAAACCAGTTTTTCTTGGGTACCCTATGACCCTAATCACTTCATTTCACTGAGAAGAATCAAATATAAACTAGGAACCTATGCACATGCGAGGCAGCCCGAGATTGAGCAGTATGCTAACACACTGAGATGGGCAGAGGGCACCTTAGAAGAGGAATTTAGTGAAGAAGAGTTGTTAGAAAAGGAAGCCATAAATATTCAAAAGAATGCTGATCTGGAAAATTGTGTACAGGTTCCCCTCACATACAGAAGGCAACTTGGGACAGCAACTTCCTCATCAACAACACAGCAGGCTGCCGAGGATACTACACACAGCAAGGGCAAAGGAAAGCAGGTGGAACAGCCACCTCATTTAACAGAAGAACAGGTAGAAACATTGCTGCAAGAACAACAAGAAGAGATGGAAAAGCAAGCAGAAGGGCTGCAGCAAGAACAGCCAGGGCAGCAAGAGTAGCAGCATCAAGAGCAACAAAGGCAGGAGCAACCTGCCCAGCAAGAAAGGATAGTGGAAAATCCTAAAACCACTGAGCAAATAGTGCCTCCAAGGCAAGATATTACAGCTGAGGCATCAATCCTCCAGACCCCTCAGAGGGAGGATACATTCATCTTTAGGAAAAGAGACAGGGAGACTCCCCCCACAGCATCAACAACTCATGGGGAGAAAAGGCAAAGAATAAACCCCTTCTCTGAAGAAGAAATGCCAATGGGGCATTCATTTGGCATAGTTCCACCTAGCAGGGAAACATCAGCTAGTTCCTTCCAACAGGAACAAGATAGGACATTGGGAGGAGAGGTCAGCTCCTCAAGGCAGCAAAAGGAAGGTGGACTTGGCATTAAGCAACAGTTCATCGAAATCAAAAGGAGAAATGAGCCTATCAGGATACAGCTGTACAATCATCTGCTAAACATGGCTCCTACAAATCAACAAAGGCTCATGTCTGCCTTTGATCTACAAGAAGGCAAAATGATCATGAGTCATTTTATGCCAACAACACTTCAGCCACAATCTGCTTCAGATTATCTCAGGACTAACCTGGAAGTCCTTGCTAAAGACATCCACCCGATGGACAAGATTGAACTACACAAACAAACGGGTGAGATGGTCTACGCTTCATTAGCAGACCAAACCTTAGACAATTACAGGCTACATAATAGCCTTAATAATACAGCTGCCCAGTTGGAATTGGAGAAGGCATCATCCCAGGCAAAAGACAACAGAATAAGGACCTTAGAGGACATTATTATAGAGATTGGGCATGATCCCAAAGATATCAAAGGCATACAAGAGATCCTGAAATTGAGGGATGCAGATTTGGCAGCTTTAAGAAGGAAAATCAAACTCCCAGCCACTATTCACCCTCAGACTGACGATGTAGCCCAACAAAGACATGATGAACGGGCAAACACTCTGCTGGTAACCCTGTACAAGCAGCTGATGCAAACACAGGAAAAGCTAGGAGAGGCAGAAGCAGCACGGGCAGCATTACAGGCCACCTTGGCACAAAGAGAAGAAGGGCAGACTTCCCAACCTCCTCCTGAAACTATCAATCTGGAAGAAGATGCCACTACTATTGCTCCTCCTTCTCAACAAACAAAAGCAACAGCACTGACTACATCAACAGCTTCACCAACAACAGAGCAGACTCATAGTCTGGATATGCAGAAGCTGCAAACTGAAATACAAGTCCTGGAAGCTCAAATGAAAGAGCTCAATGAAGTCAAAGAATCCCTAGCTAGTGTGAATGACAAGTATGATAAAAGCAAAAGAAATGTGGCTGAGAAAGAAAGGGATGTCAAAACTTTAAAGAGAAGAATAACAGAGCTGGAAAAGGAGCTCACACTGGACAAGGTAACTGCTGAATTAAAAACTGTGCTGTGGGCCAATATTGGCCAATCTATTACTGACCAATGGCAGTATATAGAGACCATCCACGAGCAATTAGAGCTCATTCCAAGAGAACGAGCAGAAATTCACAAAGCAAGGGCTACTCTAGGCAGCACGCCTGAAGTAGCAACAAGGATGATCAATGTGCTCAACCACAAAACAAGCAGTCAGTTGGCTGCCATAGGCATATCTAACAGAACTGAGCACATCCAGTCGATCAAAAGGGTTCTCACACTCAAGAATTTGGTACAGACATTAGACAGAAGAACCCAAGACATGCAGACCGAGATAAACAAATTTATGGAGAAGTTTCAGGTGTTGGAAAGCAGAGGGCTCCCTGGTTTACTGAACAACACAGGGAGATTATACACCCATGACCAATATGCCAAAAGGGTCAACACCTTTACCACCAGCCAGATCAATGAAAGGCCCAGCAGCTCAGAGGAAACAGGGCTAGCTACAGGACAGACTATCTACAACAAGGTAGAAAGTCTATTTTTCATAATGAATGAGATCAATCATCTTTTTGATGCAGCTCCCAACTTTTTCAAGTATACAGAAGCAAAAGAGACCATGGGTGCAATCCTAAGGCATCAGTTACCTACTCAAGAATGGTGGACCAATGCCATACAAACTATTTTGTGAACAGAGTGCCATTCAGCAACTTTTTGCTCATATAAAAGGTAAAAACTTCCATACACAGGACAGCTGCAAAGGGATCAGCATACAGTCAAGATTAAAAGCTGAGCCAACTCAGCAGAGATTTCGGCCAAAAGGCAAAATAAAAGCTACAGGTGTCCAGGCCGAGAATCTACAGCAACGCAGCTCCAAGAACGCATTATCACAGCAGTTATGCAGGTCAATCCAACCGACTTAGTAGCCTCCAAAGGCTAAAATATCTTCTGACAAAGCATAAAGACACATTTACTTTATATTCAATGCTGTAATAACTTTCTGATTTTAATATCTTAAGAGTTGGTGAGATTGTTAAATCTGAGATAACTTAGAACTCAGATATTTTTGTAAAGACCGAGAGTATATATTTGCCCCTCACATAAGTTTGAGGGGTTGTTGTTGATTTCTCCTGGAGAATTTACCAGACTGTAATTCTTTCAGAGCTTAATAAAAGTGATGGAATTTCTCGGACTTCTAAAGTGTTGAATGCGTTCTGATGGTAGTTGAATCTGCTGGATTCCTGTGTACTTCAAAATACAATAAGTCTTCTGTGCCTATCTTTGTTGTGTGTCTTCTATATATCACATTTCATGTATGTTTCTAATTCTAACTGTTTGGCAATTAAGAAAAAGAATAACCTTTAGGATTTACTCATGCAGTACCCTGAGTTCAATCTGTGTTGTCAATGAATGTTTTCTTCAGCTACCGTCTTGATAAGTGTAATTCTTAATTGCTGCACTATCAAGAATATTGCTTTCACAGTGATCTTTGCTTTCAGGAATTCGAGTATGCTCCTGTATAAACAAGTATCACCTTCACATCACCAGTTTAATAGAAATTTCTTAATTGCTTTCTGTTGGCTGACCATGCATCATTCACTAAGTTAAAATTGTTTGTTTGTATTACACAACAGGCCCTGCAAATCTGAAAAACATCACCTCTGCATTTCAAAGCTTTATAACCTCCAGACTCCATTGCCCAATGGTCTATTGTCCTTTAAACACTACATTCTGATCCTTGATAGAAATCCCTCAACCAAAATATAAACCAAACCTGAGCATTAATAGCTAGCCTGAAACACCAATAGAACAGTGACAAATTATACAGAGAGAGCCCTCTCTGATTACAGCTTGGCTAGAAGCTGCAATCCAAAGATTGGTTAGTGGTTACCCCGGCCGTATTCCCTTGGGAGTCATAGGGAACAACCTGGGTGTTAACATCACCAACTCTAGAACTATGCTCAAAGTAGTTCCTGAAAGAATTATGAATCTGGCTAGAAGCTAAGGGATTCTGCAAAGCATAAGTGCTCCATGATAATTGTTTAAAGATGAAAACAAACAGATGTAGTAGAAACGAAAGTATTCTATCGATGGTGGTTTAAGGTAGGCCACCAACCAAAATATGCTCATGGAGCATGAATCTATCTCTAGCTACAACTCTAAATATGGTTGTGGCTGACTTTGGCTTTAGGCTCTGGCAACTAGCTTTGGTTTAGGGTGTGGATTAGACTCGCTTGATTTGATTTTGAATATGGTAACAATCCCCCCCCTGTCAGATACAGGGTGAGAAGATGAGTAAATATCCATTGCAATGTGTTTCAATACCCGATAACAAACTATGAGGTATGATTGATATATCTTCTTAGCTATTGAAGACCATTGCCAAGAAGAAATCCATCCAAGGTGAATCTTTTCTCTTACAATTATTATGTCTAGAACATCGTTTTGAATGATGAGTGTGTTCTCCACAATACTTACAAGGGCGAAGAACACTAATCTTTCACATTGCCAACCCAATCACAATGTTGGCATCTAACAATATGAAATGGTTGTGGAAGAGTAGAAAGACGCAGAACAAGTGAAGATGACTTGTCATAAAGAAACCCGACACCTTGAAACTTGGTGGGTTTAAATTAGTCTAGAATGTGAAAGGATAAATCCTTTTCATATCCAAGACCGATTTTGTGCTTGTTGATGACAAACTATTCCTAAGGTCTAATGATGGGCTTGGGAAGTGCAAGATGAACTTCTACATGTTAATTTGAAACTACTCCTGAAGTGGTCTCCTTGATATGATTAGGTGATTGCTACTGATAAGAGTCTGTCTCAAACTCAATAAGTGAATTGTTCTAAATAGAATCAAGTCAAAATGACAACTCTTCTGATGTAGTTCATCTTGCTAAAGTTAAGATTCAAGCTACAAAAACTCAATCTTGTCTTGTGCATTTTGCAAACAAATGTGAATATGAGTGAGAGAGTCCTTATTGATTTTCATTGTGTCATCTATTGATTTTTTATAACATCGAATGTGATCTAGCCATAAAATTTGGTGGAGAGGCTAAGGCACATGAGATCTCAAAGACCCATAAATCATTTGGAGAAATTCCACCCGGATGAAGAGATATTAAAATAATTAATATTTTTAATGCATTCCTAAGTCTAAACTTAGGAAAATAAAAATATTAATTTGTATTAATATAATATGGGTGAGAAAGTTCTAAATAACAAGGATCAAGCCAGATCTAATCTTAGCTGTTGATTAGGGACTTAATCTCGGGCGTTGAATCGTTAATAATAAAAGTATAAGAGGAGGCTTGAGGGTGAGTTGGAGACACACCAAAACACTTGAGAGATCAATCAGTTTGTTTTTTCTGGGGCGAGGTTTTTTGAGAAAATTGACCAAGTGATCTGTTGCAGCGAGGGGCAGTTCAACAGGAGGCCGAAAATACATAGCAAAGAGGCAGTGAATGTGCCAGAGAGACATCACAGAGCTAAGAGGGATGACATAGAGGCAGCCAAGGCTAAAACAGAGGCTAAGGAGGCCAGCGCAGAAGACGTAGAAGCTTGTAAAGCTGACGCATGTAGCGCAGAGGGCTACAGGGATAACACTAGGCTAAAGAGTCCGCACTGAGGAACTTCTGTGGGGAAGTCTAGGATCTAATCAGCTGATACAAAGCTATAGGAGGGTGACGTAGTTCCAGAGAGAAGCTTGGAGCAGATTTCGCTGTCCAGCTGAGGAACAGGCGAAGTCACTATGGGAATCATCATCCGGTTGTTGATCAGTCGGAATATCTGTCTCCGGAGCAAGGTATTTCTGCCAAGGAAAATCTCTGAAAGGTGAGCTTTCTATCATCATAGTTGTATTCAAAAATCTACATAATAATAAAACCCTCATATCTACTACATCGGTTTTCCCACATTGGGTTTTTCCGGGAACAATTGTCCAAAAATAATGGTGTCCCTTGTGTTATTATCTAAGTTATTTTAGTTATTGATCTGTATACGTGTGAAGGCTAAATTTTTGTTTATTTCAATATCTATATTAATAAATAACTTATTAATGGGAAGAACAAGTAGGGGATAATAAACTAGATAATGCAGTAGGGATTTCTGATGTGTCAAACTTAGAAATTTCCACATGGTATCAGAGTTGAGAGGCAGATGCTGAGCCATAGAGGTATTGGAGATCAAAGGAGGACTGAAGACACCAGAAAAAATCTGAAAATTCGTAGTAGAAGCAGTTTTCTTGAGAGACAACATTGTTTTAGAGCAGAAGAAGTGAGAGAAGAGGTGATGCAGAGCCTGCGTCAGCAGTTCAAGCAAAGGGAAGAGCCAACACAGAGGTAGAGTGAGGCAAAAGAGGCTCATGGACAGCCACATAATCTTGCTCAGCTAGGTAGGATTGATGCAGTTGGTTGGAGAAGCAGCTTCAGACTTTGTCGGGATTGCACAGAGCCTAAAAGGCTCAGTTTCTTTAGTTGCCGAGGCTTAGGGAGCTGTGGGAAGATTATGATTTGAGGATCTGGTGGGACGTTGTTTCTGACGATACAAAAAAGTGTCGAAGGAGACAAAACAAAGGTAGAGAGAATCACTACCTCGACGGATTTCGAGCCAAGGAATCCATATCCAAGTTGTAGTTGCAAGGAGGATTGGAGAGGATAAGTTCAACAACTAGCTACAGGATTTCCAGGAGGGAAATCAAGAATCAGAGGGAGATTTAAAAGAGGGGAGTCGAGACTTAGAGGGAGTCCAGAAGAGGAGCTGAAATGGCAGTGAATGGATTGAGGGATCAGGACAGATTGGACGAGGCTTCTAATTTTGTCATATAGAAGGCCAGGATCATAGCAATCCTTGATATACATCACATCAAGGACTATTCCTTGAAAACATTTTTTGTCCCAGTTGATCCTAATGCAAATGAGAAGTATGAGGAGGTCATGGCAAAGGTAAAATGCATGATCCTAGATGGGGTCAATGATCATGTAATACCACATATTTCTAAGAAGTCAACATCAAGGGAGATGTGGGAGACCCAACCCACCTTATACCAGGGCTCTTCTGTGCAATGGAAGATGCTATTTGAGAATCAGCTGAGGTCATATTAGATGCATAAGGGAGAGCAGATAAATCCATTCCTTCTCAGGTTGCAAGGAATTCACGACCAACTTATTTCCGTGGGGTCTACACCGGATCGAAATTTTATGGTCAAGATTTCTCTGATTGCAGTCTCTGAGGACTGGGAGACATTTGTCCAAAGCATTTTGGGCATAGTGACTCTACCCAGTTGGGAGGAGATGTGGGGAGCTCTTCAACAAGAAGAGATCAGAAGAATGATCAAGGTGGGGAGTAGTGGTAAGGGAGTTCGAGTCAAGAAAGAGGAGGAGGAGGATGTGGCTCTAGCATCTGCAAGACAATAAGGGAAGAGGAAGAAGAAGGATATCTCCAAGGTCAAGTGCTTCAGTTGTGGGGAGGTGGGTCATTATGTGTCCTAGTGTCTAAGGAAGAAAGGCAAGGGAGAAGATTTCTATTGCTCTAGCTAAGGCGGAGAAAGAGGTCGATACTGATGATGATTGTGCCATGAATGTTCATGCACCTCTAGAAAAGAGGTGGGGTGACATCAAGTTGTAGTCTGGAAGACTACATGCTAGGGGCAGGATCCTTTAGGTGACCAAACTCTTGGATCACATCTGGCTATAGGAGCACTTAATGACAGTCGCATGATGACAGGTGTTGGGTGGAGCAAAGTGTGGTGGAGCAACAAGGCATGGCTAGAGTGCAGAAGTCTGTGGCAGCACAGTAGAGGTTGCAGTGGTGAGAAAGGCACATAGGTGTTTGCAACAGCGCAGTGGCAGTGGAGGAAGCACAGGATTGCAACAAAGGTAACATCAGCATCACGAGGCTTCCAAACTGACTAGGATGTTAGTGTTTAGGTGGATTTAGTTACTCACTGCTTGGTAATTGAGTTGCAGTGCAACAATTAGCAATGGCAGCATTTTGAGAGGGAATTGCAGTATAGATGTAGCAGTGTTAGTGGCAGTGTCATGGGTAGTAGTACAGGAAGAAGTAGTGTAGAGGGTGTGAGGCAATATGCCTAACATCAGCACAGAGGACCAATGCAAAAGATTAGTGTGATGTTTCTATGATGAAGCATTACTAGATCACATTCCTTTGCTAAGAGGGAGTGTTGATTTTTGGTAGCATCAAATGTGCTCTAGCCATAAAATTTGGTGGAGAGGCTAAGGCATATGAGATCTCCAAGACCCATAAATCCTTTGGATAAATTCCACCCAGATGAAGAGATATTAAAATAATTAATATTTTTAATGGATTCCTAAGTCTAAACTTAGGAAAATAAAAATATTAATGTGTATTAATATAATATGAGTGAGAAAGTTCTAAATAACGCGGATCTAGCTAGATCTAATATTACTCGTTGATTAGGGATTTAATCTCGGGTGTTGAATCTTCAACAAGAAAAGTATAAGACGAGACTTGAGGGTCAGTTAGAGACACTTAAGAGATCAATCAATTTGATTTTTCTGGGGTGAGGTTTGCTAAGAAAATCAAGCAAGTGATCTGTTGTAGTGAGGGGCAGTTTGGCAGGAGGTCGAGAATACATAGCAGAGAGGAAGTGAAAGTGTCAGAGAGATAATGCAGAGCCAAGGAGGGCTGTCACAGAGGCAGCCAAGACTGATGCAAAGGCTAAGGAGGCCAACGCAGAAGATGTAGCAAGCCATAAATCTGATGCAGAGGTTGACACAGGCAGTGCAGAGGGCTGCAAGGTTGATGCTAGGCTGAAGAGGCTGCGCCGAGGAACTTCTGCGGGGAAGATTGGGAGCTAATTAGCTGACGCAGAGCCATAGGAGGGTGACACAGTTCCAGAGAGAAGCTTGGAGTAACTTTCGCTATCCAGTTGACGAATAGGCGAAGTCACTGTGGGAATCATCATCTGGTTTCTTATCAGCTGAAATATCTCTCTCTGAAGCAAGGTATTTCTGCCAAGGAAAATATCTGAAGGGTGAGGCATTTATGGCACCCTAGTTTTATTTAGAAATCTGCATAATAATAAAACCCTCATATCTGCTGCATCGATTTTCCTGCATTGGGTTTTTCCAAATAACAATGTCCCTTGTGTTATTGTCTCAGTTATTTCAGTTGTTGATCTGTATATGTGTGAAGGCTACATTTGTGTTTATTTCAGTATTTATATTAATAAATAACTTGTTAATGGGAAGAATAAGTAGGACATAATAAACCAAATAATGCAGTAGGGATTTCTGATGTGTCAGACTTAGAAATCTCCACACAACAACAAAGAGTATTAGAGTGTTTAGTAACTCTAGTAACTCATCAATTTGAGCCATTTTGTCAACAAATTAAAGCTGTCAGCTTCAACGACCAAAATAAGTAAGGCCAATAGAAAATGAGAGTGCAGACAAAGAGGTGTCATGAATATTTGACACATATGAGATAATACATTCACCAACATCTAGTTTTCTATTCAACCCTCTCGAAGATAGTGCATGAATACAAATTATTCAAATAATACCAATACAAAGTCTAGCATGATAATGTTATTCCTTTGTTTCTTCAGGCTTCGCCTAGTAGAAGTTTCCTTTGGGAAAAACCTCGAATTCAATGACATTGATACTTGAAGTTGATAAGAAGCGTATATCTACATTTTGTTTTGATGGAACCTAAATGAGCACATATACAGTTTCCAAGCGCATTGACTACACTATCAGCATGGAATACGATGACCAACCCATTTCTGGTATTCTTTAGAAACCACGAAAAAGGTGTTGGAAAGTGGTTTGTCATAAGTGCACCAAGTATTCACATGCACAATGAATGCAGTCAAATCGATATCATATTTTATATTCGGAATAGTGTTCCCTTTGTCAACACTCCAAAGAAATAATCATGTATTGAACTATGTAGGAATAATTGAGACGCGTAATTGTTGGAGGGAGAATAATTTTGAAATTGGATCTTCTCCTTAATTTCAACTACACTGAGTACTATTTCCAATGAAGAAGTTTGTGCAATCAACTGAAAATTTGGTTCCCACAAATGGACATTGGTTGCATATGTACATGCATATAACATTAAAATACAAAGATAAGAATCACACTGATATCATGTTCAACAATCCATACCTTAGTGGCATTGTAACTCGACAACATAACCAAAATGTCGACACAATAGTGAACGCACCAAAATAGCTACCAGATAGGGCCAACTTCCTCTGGCCACCACTTTGAACCCCTCAATCATCAAATAAAAACATCCCAAATATTTCACATCAAACATAGGCTACATGCCATCTATCAAGCCGCAAGGAAGTTTCTTTATGCTAAAATATCTCTTGAGGTGGCCTATAGAATAGTTGGAATAAGACGATTAACATTGAGGGGTGAGGGGTTGTTGCAGTTGTAAAATTACTCAAGGTCATAGTATAAGTATGGTCCTGCTAGTGGGAACTCTCTTCAAATTGACATTCTTTTAGGTTATCGTAGTTATACAACAACTCTATCGGAGTATAATGTAAGTCCTACTATGACTGCAGGTAATTCATCACACTGTAATGATATTTGGGATCTTAGTATAAAGAAATTAATGTATAAATTGTTGGTTAATAGGGTGAAGAATATATAGTATGGTTTCAAGGACCTACAAATATTTCTAGAATGCAAATAAATACATACTATAACTCGAGTCTATGTGCAACAACACACATTACATGCATATGAGAGAATGCCTAAGTTAAGGCTGACCACAAAACAATGGTACTTGTGGGATTCAGAGATTGTAACTGGGCTCAATCAGTGGATGATTGAAAGTACACCTTTGGGTTTATTTTCTCATTAATTTGAGGGTCAAGAGCTCTGAGCTCTGATACTACCCACTTGAGGTCAAAGGTCGACCTGTCCTTCTTGAGTCTCCACCTTACACACTTAGACCGATAGTTACCCGAATTCACCAACAACCGAGAGGCCAAATTTTGAAGTAGTTTATTAATTTCAGAAAGGTCATCCATTGTGCAGATGTAATATATTTATTTGTTAATCTCATCTTCCCAAGTTGAGACACTGAATCCACTCACATTTTTAACTCAACTCACCCAACATGAAATTAATGAAGAAAAAAAAACAGATGTTGATAGTGGGGGAACATTGATGACGATGTTAGCTTAAGAGTCTTTGTAAACATGCTCAAGCATACACATCTATTTTTTATTTGTGGCCCCCATTTGAAACAAATCAAAGGTTGGTTCTGACTATAAAGTCAGATCTCAACCTTGCCCTCTTTTGTCTTCCACTTCACACACTTCGATTACATATGACACTCGACTACACCAACCATCGAAACTCGACACCGCAAATGGAAACTAAATACAAACTCAACCAGCCTCATATATAAAGTATTCTTCATATATATATATATATATATATGAAAATTATATATTTTTTTATGGTTAAGTAATTATTCCATACATGAAACGAAGGTAACAGAAAAAAGTCCTACGTTGGTACTGATCACCGAGCATCTATTTTTGGTGACGAAATTTTATTAACATACACATAATGATATGGTATCTAGAAATTTGAAATTTCATTGATGTTATGAGGAGACCATAACTTTATCATATTTTTCCACAAAGAAAATACCAAAAACAAGTACCATTCTTAAGATTCTTATTAGGAATAGGAATAGATAACAAACCAAGAGTTAATCTACACTTCCAAGAATTGTCCTCTTTGTTGAAATTCATCATTGTAGGTTTCGATTGTTTTTAATTAATAGAAGGATGTTGTTTTTTTCTTTTGAGAAAAAAGGTTTCGATTTTTAAAACCCCATGTTGTCTCCACACTCTATCCATCTGGGCACATTGGTCAAATCCTTCCCACAAAATTTTTTTTTACACGATTCTCGTTCATTTTCACAGATCTATCTGTCCATACTATTAGGTCCCTATAATACTAGTGATTACCCCATTACTATTGTAGTTGTATCCCTTATTAATTTTTTTGTGCCCCATAGAATCCCTCTATTGTTATTTTTGTGCCTTTATATTACTATTGTTAGGTCGGCTGGGTTATATTGTGACTCCTTAGACTCCTATATATAGAAAGGAGGTTTTTTCATTTGAATCATCAAAGAATCATTCATTTGTGTAATGTAAAGGAGGTTGCCCCCTCGAAGAGGCTGAATTATAAGGCGTTGATCTATATTTTCTATCTTTTTGTGAGTTGGTTTCATAACATTTGGTATCAGAGCTTTGGATTCTAGGGTTTTGCTGCTCCAAATAGGTTATCGTGAAATTTTTGCGATAACTTTTTTTCTGCGACGTTTCAGAAGCGAAAAAAAAACCCATTTGAGACGAAATCACACTAAACCTTAGGTCAAAATTTCAGAGCTTTTCGCGCTATATTTATGGAGATATGATTTGAGGAAGTTGGTCTTTTTGTAGACTCCTGAATTACATGCCAAACAGGTGACCTGGGAAAATCGTCATAACTTTCTCTCTGAGCATCAAATTGAAATTTCGTAAGAAGGTATAGAAATAGGACAGACTGTAGTTTCTTGTATATATTTTTCATAGCCAAAGGTCGAAATAGTGACACATGGTATGTCGTACAAGTTTGCTCTACTGAAATAGTCTATAATCAGGTCACTGTGGGAGATTTGGCATAACTCTTCCCTGGAGAATCCAATTTGGATTAGACTAATGGCATTGGAAAGAGGACACAGAGGGGTACTGTAGGTCGCAATTTCAGAACTGGATGATCTGAAATTACAGAGATACATCAGATTCAATATCAAGCTCCTACAAAGTGAAAAAAGGTGTGTAGTTTTTTTAAAATTTTTGCATAAGCTTGGTTTGAAAAATTAGTTTGAAGGAATTCAAAGGGCATAGTAAAGAATTATTATCGGTAATTGATGCCCCGAGGAAAGAAAATGAAAACACCTAGTAAGCAACCTGAAATCTCTAGCATGACTCATGAAGAAGAGGAAGAAATGCAACATGATATATCAAAATTACGAGACCAAGTGCAACAAGTGTCACTGGCACAAAAAGTAACAGAATCTAAGATGGATGGTTTAAAGAAAGATGTAGAAGCTAAAATGGATGGTTTAAAGAAAGGCGTAGAAGCTAAGATGGATTGTTTAAAGAAAGGCGTAGAAGCTAATATGAATTACGTGGAAGCTAAGATGGATGATTTGAAGATAGATTTGAAGACAAATTTGAAGACAAGCATGGAAGATTTGAAGACAGGCATAGAAGATTTGAAGACAGATTTGAAGACAAATTTGAGAAAGTTTCTACAAGAAATGCTTACTAATGGTGAAAGGGTAGTAAAGGAAACTCATGATGAGAACAAAAGAAATGTTAATCATGATTTCATAGACTCTAATGTTGGATCAAAGACCCACCATATTCCAAAAATCGATATAAGGAAGTTTGATGGCAAGGATCCCGCAACATTGATATTACAGATGGAGCAATTTTTTGATCTCAATAATGTGCAAAACACACAAAAGGTACGTATTGCAACTTTATATTTGGAACCAAATCAGTTTGTATGGTATCAATGGCTTTGCTCTCGTAAACAAATTATCACTTGGGCAATTTTTATGGAAGAATTGACAGCACATTATGAGGATACAAAAAGCAACACTTTTTTTACCCAATTGATAAGTCTCAAACAAAAGGGTTTAATAATGGAGCACATTGAGGAGTTCCAAAAATTGAACATAAGGGTAAAAAATATTCCATAGGAGCATAGGATTGATGTGTTCATAGGGACTTTAAAGGATAATATCCAACATGATGTTCGCCTTTGGGAACCTGATTCATTAGAGAAGGCATTTAGGTTAGCAAGAAAAATGGAAAGCAAAATTATGGCAACCAGGAAGCATACCAATCACAACTATAAAGATGGAAGTGTTGTTGCCCCTAGCCTGCCACAACCTATAAGGTTGACACCACAAGAATTGGAAGAAAAAAGAGCAAAAGGGCTTTGTTACAGTTGTGATAGCAAATACACTAAAGGTCATAAGTGTGCTGATAAGAAATTATTCTACATAGATTGTGAAGAGGAAGAAGAAAAGGAGCAAGAAAGGTCAAAAGAAGAGGATATACTCCAGGAACAAAGCCTAGATAAAGAATAAATGAATCCGGCCATATCTTGTAATGCATTGGCTGGAATTACCACTCCTCAAACCATCAAGATAGAAGGACAAATCAAGAAGAAAAAGGTAATAGTGTTGATTGATTCAGGAAGTACCCACAATTTTATTCATTGTAAGATAGAAAAAGAATTGAATTGCTTCCTATATGCAGCACCAGAGTGTCAAGTGATGGTTGCAAATGGAGGAACGATAAATTGCTCTAGAAAGTGCCATAATATCAAGCTATCCATGGGAGAATATGTATTGACTAGCCCAATGCTTTCCATTCCAATGGGAGGTGTTGATGTTGTACTAGGAGTCCAATGGCTACAATCCTTGGGTACAATAGCTTTTAATTTTCAAGAACTTTTCATGAAATTTTCTGCGGAAGGAAAGGAAGTTGAATTAAGGGGTATTGCAGGGAAACCAGGAAAGATAATCAACTCTAACAGTATGACAAAGCTTCTAAAAAAGGAACAAAGAGGTGAAATTGCACAATTATGTTCGATAGATGTTTCCACATCGAAATCATCTATTTCTCCAGATCTCCAAAAAGTCTTGGACAATCATTCTAAGGTATTTGAGACTCCCAAAGGTCTCCCACCTATTTGTGATCATGATCATGCTATTCATCTGATTCCAAGAAGTGTTCCTCCAAACATCAGACCGTACAGATATCCCTATGCCCAAAAGAGTGAAATTGAATGTATGGTTGCAGAAATGCTAGAGGTTGGTATAATTCAACCTAGTCAAAGTTTTTTCTCTGCTCTAGTAGTATTGGTGCACAAGAAGGATGGATCATGGCGCATGTGTCCGGATTATAGGGAGCTCAACAAGCTCACTATTAAAGATAAGTTTCCCATTCCTGTCATTGATGAATTACTGGATGAATTGCATGGATGAATTTACTTCACCAAGTTGGATCTTCGTTCAGGATATCATCAGATCAGAATGAAGACTGAAGACATTCCAAAAATAGCATTTAGAAATCATGAGGGTCATTATGAATTTTTGGTCATGCCTTTTGGCCTTACCAATGCACCTTCTACATTTCAAGGTTTGATGAATTCCATTTTCAAACCCTTCCTTAGAAATTTTGTGTTAGTATTTTTTGATGATATATTAATCTACAACAAGTCTTGGAAGGATCATGTTGAACATGTTGACAGGGTGCTACAACTATTGGAGGAGAAACAATTATATGCAAAAAGATCCAAATGTTTCTTTGGAGTACAAGAGGTGGAATATCTGGGTCATATTGTATCTCATGAAGGAGTTAAGGTAGACCCTAGAAGCAACAAAGGCCTTCAAACATCTTAAAGAGGCAATGTGCCAAGCACTAGTCTTAGTTACACCGAACTTCACAAAAGCCTTTATTGTGGAATGTGATGCTTCAGGAATTGGAATTGGTGTTGTTTTAATGCAACATGAAAGACCCATTGCTTTTGAAAGTCATCCAATCATGGGAAAGTTTTTACACAAAGCTATTTATGAGAAGGAAATGTTGGCAATACTACATGCACTTAAGAAATGGCGACCCTACCTAATGGGAAGACACTTCAAGGTAAAAACGGATCATGATAGCCTTAAATACTTTTTAGAACAAAGATTATCCTCTGAAGAGCAACAAAAGTGGGTAACAAAGATGTTGGGTTATGACTTTGAAATCATCTACAAAAAAGGGAAGCAAAATGTGGTGGCATATGCACTCTCAAGAAAGGATGAGGATGTGGAAGCATTGTTGTGCGCCATTTCTATTATCCAACTAGATTGGATAAACGAAGCAAGGGAGGAATGGAAGAATGATGAAGAAGTGTGGGCACTTATTCGAAAGTTACAACAAGATTCTAGTACATCTGATACATTTAGCTGGAAAAATGATTCGTTATGGTACAAAGATCGCTTATACCTCTGTAACAATTCCCAACTCTGACAACATTTTTATTAGAAGTTGTTTTGTTATTTTTTTCTCTTTTTTGAAATGAATGCCTAGAAAAGGTAAGGGTTCAAAGCCCACAATGAATACATGTATGTTGGTATTATTATGTCATTTTTGTGTAGTGATATTTAGGATTGGTTTTAATGTATTAGTTTGTTTGTAAGCAATAAAATTGTTAGAAATTGTAATTATTCTTGTTTGTGGAGTTGGCTAAACATAGAGAGAGTTAACCGAGTGATTGGGTGATTTGAGTGTTGAATCAAATCGAGGTAAGTGATAGACGGTTTTTAAGCTTGATTCCAGTACTATTAGAACCTTGTTCTTAAGAGGACTTACTGATAATGCTAGAAATAATTTAAAACAAAAATAGAAAAACCGAATCTAATGATGCTATGATTATTGAACTAGAAAATAAAATGGAAAACATGAAAATTGATATAATGAATATTGTTACCAAACAGTTGGACTCTTTAAAATTTCAGCAAAAACTCATGAAGGAATAAGAGTCATTAAGTATTTTTTGTCCTATATGTAGAGACAATCATCCTCCTAAAGTGTGTCCTCTTAATTTGAAAGAAACTAATCAGTGTGCTATTTGTGCTGAAGACCATGTCACAGAAAAATGTCCCTCTATACCAGGACTTAAAGTTGTATTTACAGGGGGACAACCTGAAGCTAAATACTTGTATGCTATGGGAGCAAAAAGAAGTTGGCCTCAGGTAAGTGCAGGTATGGCTCCTGAATTTTCTCCACACTATTATGGTTATAATTCACATGCATATTCTTATCCTAACACTAATTAGCAGTGGCAGTATGGGAATCAATATCAGCATGGGAAACCTTCTCAACCATGGCAACAAGGTTGGAGAGGGCCAACTCATTCTCCATATTCCTACCAGCCACCCATGCAATCATATCCATCTACACATACACCTTATTCAATGCCTCAACTTCCGAGTCAGTCTACTCCACCATTACCTTTACCTCCACCTTTTCGACCTCCTCAGTTGCCTGCTCAACCTATGCCCAATCCTAACAATAATAAAGCAGTGCAAATGATCTATGTAACAAACCCACCTTTATTCGAGTACCAGTCTATTCCAGTTGGGGTTCATGATATTCAATTAAGATCGGGAAGGACTGTAACATCAGAAAATCAGAAGCAACCTAGAGTGATTATTGAAGAGAAAGGAGAAGAGGAAACTCTTAATTATTCTATAAAAGCTGTCACTAAGCAACCCTTACCCTCTGAATCCTTGCCATCTTCTTCCAACCAGCCTCCCTTCCCAAAGAGGCTAGTAATGGAAAGAAGTGAGCCTATTTCTGAGACTAGCTCGGCATCAAAGCTTCGGAATCTTTTTATTAAGATACCTCTGCTCCAAGCCATCAATGAGATCCCTATTTGTACCAAGATTATTAAGGAACTCTGTCTCAAGAAACCCAAGAGGAAGAGATTTGAACCCCAAACCATTCAATTTGTTGGTAGGGTTGCAGAGTTGATGACGGGATGTGTGTCTATGGAAAAATATACTGATCCTGGAAACCCTGTTGTCTCAGTTCAGATTGGTAATGTCCTTGTCTCTAATGTTCTTATAGACCTAGGGGCAGCCATTAATGTCATGACTAAGAAAACGATGGATCAAGTTCGGTTATCTCGTCTTTTCCCTACTCCCACTATGCTTGAATTAGTAGATAGATCTAAAATTAAGCAAGAAGGAGTATTGGACGATGTGATCATCTCATTAGATTCTTGGGAATATCGTGTTGATTTCATTGTGCTTCAGCCAAAGAACCTAGTAGGAGGACATCTCTTGATCTTGGGTTGACCATGGCTTGCTACAGCCGATGCATATATTGAATGTCGCTCTGGTGATATGTATATTTCGCATGGAGATTCTAGGAAGAAAGTTACCTTATACCCCCATGCCAGATCCATTCAGGACCTTCGAGATACTTTATGGTTGGATCAGAGCAGTGATGAGGAGACTCAGCCCATTTCCCTTATCCATCAGTATACTGGGTCTTCACAAGAAGATGAGATTCAAGATTTCCTGAATAATCTAGACACTATGCCTAATTTTGAGCTATTGAGCTAGATTTTCAGCCTAGATTTTCAAGATAATCATGATTCTCATTCTTCTGTACCACTGCATTTGACCACCCCTTTGAGTACTCCTGAGCCTAATACTACTCTTGTTGAGATTAGCCCCGGTAAATCATTGTATATTAGTTCAGATTTGGACTCATCTCAGCAAGAGCAACTTGTGAATTTATTGCAAAACCATCTTAATGCCTTTGCATGGGGCTATGAAGATATGAATGGTATTCCTCCTGAAACTTGTACAAATCATATCTATATTCAGGAAAGAACCCGACCTGTCCGATAACCCCAAAGGCGAATGAATCCAGCTCTAAGAGATATTGTGAAGGAAGAAGTACAGAAACTCTTGGACGCTGGTTTTATCTATCCTATTTCCAACAATCAGTGGGTCTCTCCATTAGTGCTAGTACCTAAGAAAGATGGAAGATGGTGTATTTGTATTGATTATCGAGAATTAAACAAAGCCACTCTCAAAGATTATTTCCCTCTCCCTTTCATTGACCAGGTGCTTGATACCCTTGCAGGAAAGAAACATTTTTCCTTTTTGGATGGCATCAGTGGTTATAACCAGAAACAAATTGCACTCGAAGATCAGGATAAAACTACTTTTACATGTACATGGGGTACATTTGCTTATAGAGTGCTTCCCTTTGGTTTATGTAATGCCCTGGCTACCTTTCAAAGGGTAGTCCTGGCCATTTTTGCTGATCTAGAATTTGTAGAAATTTATATGTATGACTTTTCTGTGTTTGGTGATTCTTTTCAGGAAGCTCTCAGAAATCTGGAAAAAGTAATTCTTCGTTGTCAGGAAGCCCATCTCGCCTTGAGTGACAAGAAATGTAGATTAATGTGCAAAGCGGGAGTGGTACTTGGCCATTTGATTTCTGGTAAAGGTATCCAGGTTGATCCAGCAAAGATTGAAATCATTCTGCATCTTCCTGCACCAAAAACTCAAAGGGAAGTAAGAGGTTTTTTAGGACATGCTGGCTATTATAGGAGATTCATTGAAAATTTTTCTAAGATAGCTGCCCCTCTTTTCCGACTTCTAGCTAAGAATAGTGAATTTTCTTGGACCACAACTTGCCAACAGTCTTTTGAAACATTAAAGGAAAAGTTATTACATGCACCAGTTTTGAGAGGTCCTAACTAGCCTCTGGCTTTTCACATTTCCTCTAATGCTTCAGATTTGGCTATTGGCACAGCTTTAGGACAAGAGGAAAATAAACAATCCTATGCTATTTATTATATTAGTAAGAATTTGTCTTCCGCTAAATTAAATTATACAGTTACAGAGAAAGAGCTTTTAGCTGTAATTTTTGCAATTAATAAGTTTAGGCACTATATTATAGGATATGAAGTATTTGTACATACTGATCATTCCGTGATCAAATATTTGATGAACAAACCATTAACTAGCGGTAGAGTGACTAGGTGGTTACTATTGTTGCAGGAATTTAATATTACTATTGTTGATAGACCAGGAAAATCTAATGTTGTAGCAGATTTTATTTCTAGATTAGATAATCCTGGTGAAGCAACTCCTGTTAATGATGTTTTTCCGGATGAACATCTTTTTGCTATGTCAACAGAGTTCTCGTGGTTTGCTGAAATTGCTAATTACTTGGTTACTGGGAAAACACCACCCCACTTGTCCGCTCGTGAAAAGCGGAGTATTGTTCAGAAAAGTGTTGCATATTCTTGGATTCAAGGAGATCTCTTTTACACTGGTCCAGATATGATTATCCGTAGGTGTGTAAGAGAGGAGGAAGCGTTTAACATATTGAAATTTGTTCATGATGAACCTTGTGGAGGCCACTTCGCTGATAAGCAGACTACATATAAAGTATTGCGTGCTGGTTACTTTTGGCCTTCCTTGTTTAAGGATGCCAAATAGTATGTCAGGCATTGTGATAGCTGTCAGCGAATGGGCCAGCCTAATCAAACCAATGAAATGCCTTTATGCCCCCAAGTTATGATTGAGCCATTTGAAAAATGGGCTATTGATTTTATAGGGCCAATAAATCCAACATCATTAAGTAAAAAGCATATCTTGGTTTGTACAGATTTTGTTACGAAATGGGTAGAAGCTAAAGCTATTTCTTTTGCTATAGAAAAAGTTGTTGTTGATTTTCTTTTTACTGAAATCTTTACTAGATTTGGTGTGCCTAGAGAAATTGTTTCTGACAATGGTCTGCAGTTTATTTCTAATCTGGTACAGGGTGTGATGGAGCAATACAAGATCCAGCACAGGAAATCCACGTCGTATCACTCGCAAGCAAATGGCCAGGTGGAATCCATGAATAAAGTGATCGAGTCCATTCTAACAAAGACAATAAATATTCATCAGAAGCACTGGGCTGAAAGATTACCAGAGGCTTTGTGGGCATACAGAACCACTTGGAGAAATAGCACAGGACATACACCATATGAGCTGGTATATGGCAAATAGGTTCTGTTACCAATTGACCTCCAGATCAAAACTTTCAGAACTGCGGTTCAGTTAGGACTAGATCTCTCTGAGCCACAACAACAATGTCTTCTCCAATTAAATGAGTTAGATGAATTTCGTAGGGATGTTGTTCAATAGAACATACTAATTCAGCAACAACACAAAAGGTCGCATGACAAGTCTATTCAGAAAAAACAATTCCAACCAGGTGATTGGGTGCTCCTTTATGATTCTAGATTTATAATATTTAAAGGGAAATTCCATACACGTTGGATGGGACCTTATGAAGTGATATGAGTATTTGAGAATGGAGCAATAGAAGTTAAAACTATTGATGGAAAAAATTTAGTATTCTTGGTAAATGGACACAGGTTAAAGAAGTATTTTCAGCATGGAAAATTTTAGGGGCGAATGTTCGCCCTTTGGTGAAATTAAAGGGTTTTAAATTTTTAGTGGGTGAATATTTTGTATCATAGTACATTTTTACAAATCGCCTCAAATAGCCCACCTTATTTTAAGGGAGAGGGTAAAAAAGGTAAATTTAGCCCTTGAAATTAGGAGTTACAACCTTCCATTCGCCCTAATTTTCAAGAATAGGTTTTATTTAAGTGAATCCTATGGGCCAAATACCATATTTATAAAAGAGGTATGGTAAATTAATAAAAATATAAATAAATGAGAGTTATGGTAAATAAATAAAACATTTTTTATATTTACTCCATAAGTCACCTTATATACATGCAAAGGTGTAAACAAATAAAAATAAAAATAAAGTGGAGGTATGGTAAATAAATAAACCATTTTTTATACTTACTCAAAAGGTATAGTAAATAAATAAACTAGACGTATGGTAAATAAATAAATCCTCTTTTTATATTTAGTACATAACCCTCTTTCTATTTATGAAGGCTCAAAAAAGAGGTTTTATTTAAGTGAATCATATGGGCCAAATACTATATTTGTAAAAGAGGTATGGTAAATTATAAAAATATAAATAAACGAGAGGTATGGTAAACAAATAAAACAATTTTTTATATTTACTCCATAAGTCACCTTATATTTACGAACACTCAAAAAATGTGTTATATTTAGGTGAAACCTATGGGCAAAATACTATGGCCCAAATACCATGGGCTAGATTATTATTAATACCATGCAAAAAAGCATTATTAACCCTAATATTAGTATTAATAAAAATAAAAATGGCACATGGTATTGACCCATGGTATTCACGTGGAATGTAGCCTATTTAAATGGGGGAATTAAACCAGCATAGATCCATATTTACTCTGGATCTACTAAACCCCAAGGGGTATCAAATATCGTGATATGCAAACTAGCATAGAGTGAAAAAATATTTGATCCCTCTCGGGGCTTGGTGGATCAAGAGTAAAAATGGATATTGTAATTTAATGTATGTTAAACATTTTAACTTGGTTAAAATAAAAAATAAAATAAAAATCAATTATTAATTTTATTAATTTTTATAAATTACTAATAGTAATTTTTAAGCTCCAGGTTTATGATAACCCATGGTATTGACCCATGGTAATACCAGGGTATCCATGTGAGCATAGACTATTTAAAGGGGAAATTCTATCATCTTAGATCCATCTTAATTCTGGGTCTACCAAGTGCTCAGAGGGATAAATAGATTTCATCCCCCTAAGAGTGGTAGATGTGGAGTTAAGATGGATATAGGTTGGTTTTTATGATAATGAAGATATTAAATAGACTTAGGAAATTATATTGTAAAAACATCTTAAGGTGAATGGTTAAATCTACATTTAGTCACTTCACAAAATTTAGTAAAAAATACCAATATCTCCATTAATATTGGTTTTTAACTTTTTCTGATTTAACAAAAAAAATTAAAAACAATGAAACCTTATCACTCTTTCCGCATCACCCTCGCAGAAGATTTCTCACCATTTTTCAAACATTCTCAATATGATATCTTCATGAAAAAGTTTAGGTACTGATGTTGGATTAGTTGTTTGAAAAATAAGTTGGTTTGTACAACCTTTCATCTTCTGTGCTATTCTTAGTTTGTCCTAATGATCTGTAGGGGTTGGAGCCACTGCACCATATTTTCCTAAAAGGTGGAGATTGTTCACCAAAAAGGAAATTAATCTACATGTTACAACACTGTTAAAAAATGTGAGACCTATGAGGGTAGTGAATTATACTAATAAGCAATTTAGATTGGGAGAGACATAATTAAATTTTATTATTTAATTGAAGATTTCCAATTAAAATAATAATAAATCTACATTTATATATTCATATATTGATTGGAAGGATTCTCACAATGGTCACTTCTTTCAATTAGATCCCCTTCAAGCCCTTGGGATACCTAATACTTTCTTATCTAATATAGTTGGGGCTTGCTACTTGTTGGCGTGTTGGGATAAACAAATTTGATGTGTTTTTTTTTTTTATCTCGTAGTTGGAGTCTATGGAATAAGAAAGAAATTTGATAACTTGAAAAAAGTGGTAGCTTGACAAAAGTTGTAGAGAAAAGATTAATCTCTCCTACCTCGACAGAACTCGTTGTCAATATCAACATCTACAAGAACTTTGTTTTGGAATATTATCAAAACTAATAGAAGGAGATGAAAGAGTGTATTGTAAGAACCTTGACAAACACGACCACTGAAACTTGGAACATTGTTTGTAGGAAGAGAAAATTATGTTTCTTTTTCCAAACATGTATGTTAGTATATAACAATTTAATGAATATGTTTTCTTATTATCATATATGGTTTCATACTTTAACAAAACATTCGCCAAGACTTCACAATGTTTTATTGTTCAGTAAAATATTTGCCAAGATCTTACAAGATTTTATAATTCAATGAAAGATTCTCCATCACTGTACAAGATAATATAATCTGGTGAGAGATTCGCCAAAAAAATTATATATACATATTATATTATTGATAAAATCACCTCCCATTTTTCCTATGAATCATGGGGATTAGCCCATTTATTATACATATAAATTTAGGGTGGTTCTTAAAATTTTCCCTGATTTTCAGCCACCTACCAGGAAAGATTTTACACAACAAGTCCAACAGCAATTCGGAACGATAGTGGTGAATGGTAATACCAACCTTTTGAAAACATGAATTCTTCTTCTTCTTAAAAATAAAAAATAAAAATAAAAAGAAAAAAGAAAAAAAGTAAAGAAAAAAATATTTTCCTATAATTATGAAATTCAGTTCATTGACATGATTGCAGAAGGATCAACCTGAAAACCATCTTGCTGGCAGGAAGATAAAAAATTTCTAATAAAAAGAAAATGTTGCTTAATCTTTAGATATGCTAGCGACTACCAAGTAAAAGCAGGTTCAATAGAGCCAACCTTTATACAATTGGGGTAATTAGCATGGATATTTTTACTCAAGTAACGCTTCATTTTCGCTGCAGTTATTTTTTCTTGCACCAGTGGAGGCAGACCTTCTAGAAAAATTTCTTCCTTTCTTTATATTCCACTTTCATAATATTCCCTCAGTTTTCTTCTTCAATCCCAGAATGATCAACCTTCCCACATTCTTCTAAATTTACCCTGTCCGCTTCGAAAAAAATCCCACTTACCCTTGAAATTTTTTCCCTATCCCACTTCTGTTTATTCCCTCTTTTGGTACTATTCCTGGAATCCCTGTAACAGAATTCCTTCCCATTCTGAAATTTTCGTTTTCCCACTTCTTTATTCCCTCATGAATTCATTGCAGGATCTTGCGCACAAAGAGAAAAAGGATATGCTCTGAAGCTTCAAGAAAGGGCGAAGCAAATTTCCAGTATAAGTTGAGGAAGTCATGTGGAAGTCCAGCCTGTATTTTATTTAAATTCTCTATTTGTAGATATCATGCTTGCACTAGTGCAAGCATGTTGTCCTATATGATAAAGCAAGTAGAATGTTACCAGCAGAATAGCATAATTTAAGCAGTGCAAACAGATCAGTGCAAGCATGCACCTTGTCAGAAACATAGTACAAGTTATTCTTTTCATAGCATATGGCATAGGAAAGTGGTCATCATGAAAATTTATATGAAGTGCTTTCACTTAGCCGACAAGTACTTGTGCTATCATACTAACTAGGAGAAAATTATTTAAAGTACAAGGTGTTTTTAAATTAGAAATCATGATCATTTGTAATGAATGCTAAGTTCTTTTTTCAATTATGAAGGAATGCAGAAGTGTTTAACCGTTGCTTGGACATAATTACCCCTCTCCACCATAATCCTAGATGTCCTTCACTCATAATGATTACCTCACCTAGCTGTTAAAACGCCGCCGCAAGTACCAATCCGACCTGATCTCAAAGATGTCGTGCATCTACGACGAATGAACAGGTGATAAGATGGAAAGGATGGTGGACAGTTGGATCCTTATTTATAAGAACCAATTCTCCCAGTGTTGCATGTAAAATTTTCGACTGGTCATAGCCATTAAGCAACGATGCCTCCTGTTCGAAATAAACCGTCGTCTCTCACTAGGGTAGAACAGACTGCCGAGTCTTGTAATAGTCTTGCACTATTGCGAGACTCGTGCTTTCTTCAGTTCTTGCAGAAGTTTGATGGGCACGACAAAGAAGTGGCTTTACAGTTTGCTAGAAGTTTAAAAAACAGCTGAGTAAAAATTGGGCCTCTCAAATTTAAAGTCACAGAAGAATTTATAGCAGCAGCGACAGGCTTGGAAAATACTGGTGAGAAGTGGTTTAAAAATCAGAAACTAGAAAGGAAGCGATGGCAGCATTTTTTCGTCAACAAGAAGATAGAGGTAGACTGGAAGGTAGGAGTTCCGTGCAGTGCCCTGTTGGGACAATGGAAAGACCTCCTTTTCATCCTACAAAAGTTTGTAACCTGTGAGGGAAGATACACCCACACTTTGGTATATCATTTTAGGATGTTGTAGCATTTCAAAGCGGCCGACACATCTGGTGGAAGATGAATTTCCCCTATTTTCTGCTAAAGAGCTTGGAAAAAATGATCAACGGTGTGCAGGACAGACGGGCAGACTAGGCCGATATGAAGTTATATCATCACAGCTTGATAAAAATTATGGTCCTGAAATAGCTAGAAGTTAAAGGCATGACATGGGAGGCGCTATTAAAACAGCTGCATAAAGAGACAGTTGTTGGAAAGGAGACAGAGGACCCGCCAGCACAAGCAAGGGCTCGTGTAAAAATGAAAAAGGGAGTCCTTCTTGCACCAATGCGAAAAGGAAACGATCGGAAAAATCAATAGAAGAAAAGGCCCCATCTTCAAATAAGAAGATAGCTAGCGCACATGCTGAAGAGACTCCTTCTATGCCACCAATACAGGCACAGACCCCCGAAAATGAAAACCTATCAGTCCTTGCGACGCAACAAAATTTGGAAAGGTTGAAGATGATTCTTTGTTGGCCGATTTCATTAAAAAGCCCCGGAAAAAGAATAAAGTATCTGATGCAGGCAAAGAACCACAATCCCCATAGGGCATTAGATCCCCTCCTACATTAGTATGAGAAGAAGCACCAGTACGAGAAGAAGAACTGGAAAAAGAAGCAGAAGAAGAAGACGCAGAAGAAGAAGCAGAAGAAGAAGAAGCAGGAGGAGAAGAATCCGAAGAAGAAGAGGCGGAACCCGAAGAAGAAGAAGCAAAAGAAGAAGAAGCAGGAGGAGAAGAATCCGAAGAAGAAGAGGCAGAACTCGAAGAAGAAGAAGCAAAAGAAGGAGAGGTAGGAGAAGAAGAACCAAAAGAAGAAGAACTAGAGGAGGAATAACCAGAAGAAGAGGGACCAGAGGAAGAAGAATTTCCTGGTGTAATCATGAGGGATATTAACGTCCCTGAGGAAGACACATCGCCTGTCGAAACAGAAAAATAAAAAGATTTGGTAACTCCTGCTGCTTGGGTAGTTGAACTAGAGCTTCAAGTGAAGAACTTAGAACAGCTTGTAGCTAAAGCACAGGAGGATAAAGAACATAGTAGAAGAGAATTGACGGTGGAGATCGAGAAAAAGAAAAGAGAAGTCAAAGTCTGGAAGTACCGAGCTGTGCAATGTTTCAAGTGACTTAAAAAGGTGACAAAGAAACTAAAGAACATCAGAAATAAGAAGTTTGAAACATTGCAGGCTGATGACAGTTTGCCAGAGCAGGATTGAGCTGGAATACTCAAATTTTTGAAGTTTTTTGTAGAGGTAAAGAGTTGTGTGAGAACACACAACAGTTTAGGGATGGGAGGATGTTAGCCCCCTAATTTGCTCTCTTTTTTCCATTTTCCCTTTCCTAAATCATAACCATTTATCATTGTCTTACCTCTCTTATACACCCTCATCTTGCACTAGTCCAAGAATGGTGACATATTTCGTATGCACTTTATTTTTTATATCTTTAACTTAACTTAGCATTAGTTAATTATTTATTACATTATTTCTTGCTTATAATCACTCTTTGTAACTTATCGGTATCTCTAATGTTTATTTGGTAGTCAAGTACTTACCGTGACCGCTGATCCTAGTGCAGGATCGGATCATGCACCGATGCCAGCACAACAAATCCTTGCAGCAGATCCAAAACTCCTTGATCACCGCCTCGTTTTGAGCAGCTTTAGCCACGACAGCAAGATATATCTAAAGGTAGTTGAGCTCCAGCCACGACAGCAAGGTTAATCCAAAGGCATCCAAGCTCGAATTTATGAAGAACGAATAGCTGGAGATTGGCTACGACCAGTTTTGTTGAACTGTCTAATTTTGAAGGCCGAAAAGCTAAATTCTGCATTTGGTTATGTAATTGGTTAAATGATCTTTTTGGCCTTCGGCCAAAGGTCTATATAATGAAGAATGTAAACAGGACGAGATAGTTTTTGATAGAAGTTTGTATAGAACAAAGGCACAGCTAGGGAGGCGGTAACATGTTGTATTTTGTTATCGCCCGAATCTGAGCTGGACTATGTATTTGCGCATGTATTTTCCTCTGTGAATTAATAGAAAGGGAGCTCTACCTCATGTTTTATAAATTGCATTTCTGTGTTTGAAAGCTGATGAATTGATTAAAGGACTGAGCATCGTTTCTATTTGAAAGGGAAATGCGCTAGTTGGCTAGGGCCCAACCAACCCAACACGTTTACCCTATTTCGTGTTTCTTGTAATTTGTGTTTATGTTGTTAAGTGTGATTTAATTTCAAGAACATGCATTCATGTCTAAGTGAAAGTCGATCCGTTGTGTGAAGTAGCTAGATTTCCTTTTTCCTGCACCTAATTTCGGATTGGTTTTCCCGCCTGGTCCAAGCAGGAGAAATAAACCTGCACCAGTGCACGTTGGTGTGCTATTCCTTTTTTGCGGTTTTGTTTGATTGGTTTTCCTGCCTAGTCCAAGCAGGAGAAATAAACTTGCACTAGTGCATGTTGGTGTGCTATTCCTTTTCTGCAATTCTGTTTGGTTGGTTTTCCCCGCTTGGTCCAAGTAGGAGAAACGAACCTGCACCAGTGCATGCTGGTGTGATGCAACAAGCCTTTCTAGTTTACTTCCCGCAATTTTCTTTCTTTCATTAGACGCTTTATGACAGGATAAATGTATATGTATTTTTTCTTTATTTCTACACTGTATCAAAATCGGAAACATTCATTTTTATGTGTGCAATTTGATTTCACAGTATCATAGCATTTGCAGTAACTAAGCACTTATTTTAAGAATTAAATTCCAAGTGCAAGAAGCTATGATCTGGTGCAAGAACTAGCTTCTTGCCATGGGATCTGAGTGCTTTGAACCTAAAAAAGTTCAAGCCCTTGCAGGAAGTAAAACGCCTTTAGTAAAGACACCATTTACACCCTCTGCTTAAATCTCTGTTCCTGCACTAGTGCAAGCACACTGCGATAGTGCAGGACAGATTAGTGCAGGAAGGAAATCTCTAAAGGAGTAGGTTTAAAGGGCCCATCTGATGAGACCGCTAAGTGTCTTTGCAAAAAAAAAACACACACTCAGTAGTTAATCAATAGTTAGCTAGAGTGGTTGCCCTTTTATTTCTAAATCCCTTTTGCAAATGCATTCTTTCTTGTTCCAATATTAGAATATTTTGATGATTCAAGTTGCATTTTTCTCTTTTTAGTTTGATTCTGCAACCTTTCCTTTAAAGAAAGTAGGGATTTATATTAGAAATATTCATACCATCTCTGGCATTGTCTGTGCTTCGTCTCTAAGTTTACGAATCCCCCGGGTTGAAAATTTAAGTGTTGAGGAGTTTGCTTAAGTGTAATTCCCGCACCCAATAATGAGCAGTAATATGAACTAGATCGAGTCAACAATCAATCGTCATGTCGAGTTATCGAAAAAGCCCAAGACAAACGTCCAAATTGATTAATATGGTAGAATGGGAGATTTTTTTTTTAAATTGGACCAATAATTAGTCATAAACATACATGTCATTCTTGTTCATTGTATTCTGTATAGAAGTGATGTAGGAGCATTGGCTCTCAAAGATCAAGCTCGAAGTATCTAGTCTGACCTAAAGGTCTAGACATTAGCCAAGAAGGGGCCATTGTAAAATTTCATCTAAAACAATCTTTATTTCTTAGTAAGCATAGATAGTGAATCTATTTAGTAGTTCATTTAAAATTAATGCTAGCTTAGCCATTATTAGTTTTAAATTAGGCAAGCAGATTAAGTTAGGATTAGTGAGGAACTAGTTTGAAGAAATTGTTGAGCAACTGAAAAGTAATTGAGGAATAGTTCCTCAACTGTAAAGAAACTGCTAATAATGTATTGAAAAGGAAGAAAGAGAGAGGTGGGAGAGGTGAGACAGAGAGAGTGAGAGAGAGTTAGATTTTTAGTTGTGTTTGTAAGCCTATGGGAAAATGATGATTAGAGACCACTAATTAGAAGATCAGGCCAAGAAGAGACAGAGAGTCTCATCATGTAATTGTTTATTGATATCTGTATAAGCACAGAAATTCAATTCTAAATTATATAAGTGTGTGTTGAGTATCGAACGATGAGTGAGGAGTGAATCAGAGTATTCTGTATAGCATATGTGTGCAGGCGGAGTTCAGCAAACACACAGAGGGAAGCATGATGAAGAGGATCATAACAGAGTGTCGAATCCATTAGAAGGATCAAAGACGAATCTTAGGAGAAAGTGCGCAGTGGAAAAGCCGAGGGACCAGAACTTTGAAGAAACCCGAAGCCACAGTGAAACGCTGAAGAAATAGCGTAAAAACATAAGTAATTGGAATAACAGAGAAGTGAAGTATCCATGCACAGTAGTTGTCGGATCGGGAAGATCAACGGCTAGGATTATGTTGCGGGGGTGTAAAAATTGGGATCGTATTGCAATATTTCAAAGGGAGGAAGTGAAGTGGGATTGCGACATGCGATGTATAGCCGGACCCGAAACCCTTATTGAATGTGACCTACAACCCATCGAGTCCGAAATACATGTCAGATCGGAGATGTGATAGATCGGAGGCATCAATGATCAGGGATCAGAGGAGGAGTCGTGCAGCGGAAGCTTCGATATGGAAAGGCGGACCTAACGATCTTTATGAACGTGGGTGTAAAATAATTTACGTCTGGCCTTATGTGTTTCGAGTTGGGATTTCATGCATTTTCCTTTGTATTCGATAAAATGATGTGCGAGTCTTTTAAGGCTTAAGTGGTGTTAAACGATTCTGGCAGTCGCATATCAGAGTCAGAGGGGTGATCGAGCATACATGTGGTACGACAACAGTAACTTGCGATGAGCGATTGCGATAAAGGTAATTCTCCGAAAATGTGCAAAGTCTTATGAAGGGCGGAGAAAGGTATGCTTGTGCATGTTTTTACATGTATTTTCTTCTAAGAGAATTACAATGCATTAAAGCGTCGATAAAAGGGTTTCTTCCAATTATAACCCAAAGTTATAAAGTGGTTTTGGATATATGTATGGCATGGGAACTAACAAAGGTTTGTGAGGATTTAAAGAATCCCAATAGTGAAAGGAATGAAGGATTAGAGTATATGGTCAGCTTAATAAATGTTTCCATATAATTTCTAATGAAAGGGGCCTTAACCTATTTTTGATTATAATGAATCTTTGACTGGAAGGTCATATAATTCCTGGGTAAAAATGGTTTATGCATGGTTTATATGGATACTGTGGGTAAAGCAGGGGTAACCCTGCGTCAATTGGTATCAGAGCAGTTAAAGCTTTTTTAGGAAACTTAGAAGGTTATGTTTTTTTGAAGAAAGAAGACAGACAGGAGGTCTGTATAGGAAAAGAAATCAGATTATAAAGCTGAAAAGGTAGAGGAAAATGCAGAAACGAAATTTAGATAGTAAAATCTAACAAAGCGATGGTTGATTTCTTGGGAAGAATGAAGATGCATTTGAATGTTAAAGAGTGGAAGCAGACTTACTTATGAAATCATGCAGGTAGTGTTTTATGTTAACTCTGGTTTGAATTTTACAGGTTAGCGATAGATTAAAGATTGATAGCAGCTGAAAAACAAGGAGAGGTGTATGTGTTCTAAGGAACAAAGTGAATGAAAGACTCTGAAAAAAAAAGTAGCAGTGAACCTGAAGAATCCAATTGAAGGTTGGACAGAGAGGATAAGAGTATTCTCAAAAGGGAACTGAGAAGCAAGCTTTTTAAAGCTTAGGAATGGTCTTCGTTTTAAATATCATTGATATGCAAGTAACAACAATTAGTGAAGCATCACAGCAAGAAGATCACAACATTAAGAGCAGTGATGAAGAAATCTAGTAAGGGTTTCTAAGAGAGTATGGCCAAAACCTACTATTTCAGTTGTGATTGAAATACAAGAGGACAATTTTGTTCTCTAAGGTGCAGATGAGTTGAAGCCTAGAAGGAGCAGATAGAAGTGCTCAAAGAAGGTTACAGAGATAGAGAACCAAGTACTTGCCAAAAGACCAAGTACAGAGGAAAGCTTGGAGAGGTAAGTTGCAACAAGGAGGACTTGTTGTTGTGGAGACTTTAGTGCAGCTCATAGTGAATGAATGAGGAACTCATAGAGAGAGGAGAAGAAGATGGCTACTGATAGTCATAGTAGAGGTTCTGAGGAAGGCCATAGTAGAAGAAAAGCGAGGAAAGAAGATGCCAAGGCAGATGGCATATGGAAGCAGTTGACTAATGAAGAATATGAGAGGGAGAAGGCTGATATAAGAGTCCATCTTGAAGTACTGATGGAACTGTTACAGAGGAAAGAGAAAGACCAAAGGTATGGTTATATAATAAGAAAGAAGGTAAAATGGCATAGGCTACAAAAGAAGAGAGAGCAGCAGGTGAATACTAAGTTAATAGAGGAGCTTAGGAAGCTTGAGCAGATAATGGCTATTCAATTGAGGTCAGAGAAGCTTAAAGGAGGTGAACTACAATAAAACAAAGTTGTTGGAGAAGAACAACTTCCTTGTGAACTTGAAGATGGAGAAATGATATCCAAAACATCAGTTGAGGCTATTGAACCTTATGCTTTTGAAATTAACAATTTGTGTATGTTTGCAGATGTAATACATGATAATGGATGATCTTTGGGTATTGTCAAAGAGGAGGAAAAGGAGAGACAGAATTTGAATTCTATTTTAAAGAAGAAGGATGAGACAGTTAGGTCTCATGAGGAAGCTTATACACAGTTGGAGGAAAATATTGCCTTTCAGCATACTGCTAAAGTTGTAAACAGAGGAAGTTTGGCTTATATGAGTTTGGAGTAAGCAGAAGAGAAAAAATATGTCAAGCATACAAATTTAACACTTGAAGAAGCTAACAGAGAGATTTTATTGTTAGAAAATCTGTTAAGAGAGTCTGAGTCAAGCCATGAATTGAGACCTCAGGTAAATGATTTAAGTTTTAGTAATTTTGATGAAGAAATGAGGTTTTTTGAAGAATGCATAGGTAGAGATGTGAATGAGGAAGATTTAGTCAGCCCAGAAGGACAGATGAAAGTGTCACGTAATAGTGACAAAGAGAAGAATAGAAATGTATAGGAGGATGGGACAAATATGTCTCATGCTAAAGAAGAATCAGTCTTAGAACTGAAGGATACTGAATTTACTACCAGGATTAGTCAAGGAGCTGAAGGACAACTATGGAATGTTGTCAAGGAAAAGGAGGAGATTTATTTTGGAATTGATAAGCAGCATAGTGATGAGGTGTTTGAAAGGAATCAGGTAGAAAGTGAATTGTTGAACTATTTGCTGGAATCATCTGAGCATGAGAAAGGAATTGCAGACATTGACAGAAGAATGTCTCAAGTTTTGACTAAGACACAAGCAGATACTAGTTTTCTAAACTATGTGATGTTAACTAATATACAGAGTAATGTGAGTGAATATGTTACTGCAGTCAGGAAATTGGAGAGTAGTTTACTTTTTGAAAGTAAATTTGCAAACAAGGAGCAGCAATTGGATATTGTAGAGGAAGATAACTTCAAGGATACTCAGGAAGTTTGGGTGGCAGCAATATCTACAACAGTATATGGAGAAATCTCAAGAATAATAACAGAAGTTGAAGCAGAAAAAGATGAAGGAAGTAATCAACAGTTTAAAAATGAAAGGAAAACATGTAGTGAGATGCAGTGGCACAATAATAAAATCAATATTTGTTATCAACAGAGGATTGAACTGCAAGAGGCCATAGATGAACTATGGGATTTGATGCGAGTACCTAAGAAAAGCTACAGCAGAGCCAAGCAAGTAATCCATTGTAAAGTTGGATGGAGGGTGAAGAATGTTGAAGGTAAAGAAAGCGGAGCACTACAGCATAAGGTGTGGAAGCCTGGAAGGTTACAACCAAAGAGAGATGAAGACAATGAAGCTTATGGACAACAACAAACAAAAGTTTGGGACCCTGGAGGTTTTCCATTTAACTTATGAAGGCACATGATCAGGAGATCATGAATGTTTTCAACTTTGGGAGTCTGATGCAGGAGCATTGGCTCTCAAAGATCAAGCTCGAAGTATCTAGTCGAACCTAAAGGTCTAGACGTTAGCCAAGAAGGGGCCATTGTAAAATTTCATGTAAAACAATCTTTATTTCTTAGCAAGCGTAGATAGGGAATATATTTAGTGGTTCATTTAAAATTAAGGCTAGCTCAACCATTATTAGTTTTAAATTAGGCAAGCAGATCAAGTTAGGATTAGTTAGGAACTAGTTTGAAGAAACTGTTGAGCAACTGAAAAGTAACTGAGGAACAGTTCCTCAACTGTAAAGAAACTGCTAATAATGTATTGAAAAGGAAAAAAGAGAGAGGTGGGAGAGGTGAGAGAGAGAGAGAGAGAGTTACATTTTTAGTTGTGTTTGTAAGCCTATGGGAAGATGATGATCAGAGGCCACTAATTAGAAGATTAGGCCGACAAGAGACAAAGAGTCTCATCATGTAATTGTTTATTGATATGTGTATAAGCACAAAGATTCAATTCTAAATTATATAAGTGTGTGTTGAGTAAACAACGGTGAGTGAGGAGTGAATCAGAGTATTATGTATAGCATATGTGTGCAGGCGGAGTTCAGCAAACACATAGAGGGAAGCATGATGAAGAGGATCATAATGGAGTGTCGAATCCATTAGAAGGATCAAAGACAAATCTTAGGATAAAGTGCACAGTGAAAAAGCCGAGGGACCATAACTTTGAAGAAACCCAAAGCCACAGTGAAACGCTGAAGAAATAGCGTAAAAACATAAGTAATTGGAATAGCAGAGAAGTGAAGTATCCATGCACAGTAGTCGTCGGATCAGGAATATCAACAGCCAGGATTAAGTCACCAGGGGTGTAACTATTGGGATCACATCGAAATCTTTCAAAGGGAGGAAGCGAAGTGCGATTGCAACATGCAATTTATAACCGAGCCCGAAACCCTTATCGAATGTGACCTAGAACCCATCGGGTCCGAAATACATGTCAAATCAGAGATGCGATAGACCGGAGGCATCGACGATCAGGAATCGGAGGAGGAGCCGCGCAGCGGAAGCTTCGATATGGAAAGGCAGACTCGATGATATTTATGAATGCAGGTGTAACATAATTGATGTTCGGCCTTATGTGTTTCGGGTCGGGATTTCATGTATTTTCCTTTGTATTCGGTAAAATGTTGTGCCGAGTCTTTTAAGGCTTAAGTGGTGTTAAACGATTCCGATAGTCACATATCGGAGTCAGAGGGGTGATAGAGCATACATGTGGTACGACCACGGTAACTTGCGATGAGCGATTGCGATAAAGGTAATTCTCGGAAAATGTGCAAAGGCTTATGAAGGGTGGAGAAAGGTATGTTTGTGAATGTTTTTACGTGTATTTTCTTATAAGAGAATTACAATGGATTAAAGTGCCGATAGAAGGGTTTTTCCAATTATAACCCAAAGTTATAAAGTGGTTTTGGATATATTTGTGGCATGGGGACTAAGAAAGGTTTGTGAGGATTTAAAGATTCCCAATAGTGAAAGGAATGGAGGATTAGACTATATGGTCAGCTTAATAAATGTTTCCATATAAGTTCTAATGAAAGAGGCCTTAACCTATTTTTGATTATAATGAATCTTTGACCGGAAGGTCATATAATTCCTGGGAAGAAATGGTTTATGCATGGTTTATATGCATACTGTGGGTAAAGCAGGGGTAACCCTGCGTCAAGAAGCCTTGGCCACCAATTCAAATTAACCTCTGAATGCCCTCTCTAATTAACCCTTCTATTCTCTCTCTAAAGATACATACAACTCTTCGTCTGTGTATAACATAATATACAGAGCATACGAGGAATATGATGCATAGAATATAGAATACAACTCTTGATATCTGTGTATAAAAATATTTCCAGACGACAGTCATCTAAAACAATGTCAGTTGTCGATTTTGACAAATTCGAAGTTACAGAAAAAATCAGCAAAAGGTACTCCTAATAGGACAAATTTCAAAAATCCTTATAGGAATCTATTTCAAAGAAAACATGTTCCCCCAAATGAAGGCCTTACTATTGAATGCTTATAACTACATAGAGGAGGTTGAAAATTATATTGATGAAAATGATAATCAACCACCCTCTACCATGTGTAATTTTTCAGACATACTATTTCAAGATGATCCTGATTCAATCATTACCAACCAACACCAATACAACACACGCAACAAAATCATGCATGCAAATCAAGACTCTCCTCCCAATAAGGTGAAGAACTCTAAAAAGCAGCCATGGAATACTCATAAAATTATTGTTAAATTTGTAGTACAATCCATTCGAAGAATGGAAGAAACAAAAAGCTAAAATCTCACTATTTGAGCTGCTTAAAATGCCTTTGATACAATATAAAGTTCAACAAAATTTTGCTAGAAATTATGGTAAAAATAAAGCTATCCCTAATGGAAATGTAGAGAGTTTTGAAAAGTCTTCATCTAATCATGTGCATATTTTGAAACGTCCTTTAGAACGTTCTCGTCCAGGCGAGGACACCACCTCTTTTTTCTTACATTCGAGATCTTTAACCATAATGTTCATAATTGCATGATAGATTCAAGAGCCTCCTCTAATGTCATGCCTCTCTTTATTTGCAATAAATTGAATACACAAATGAGACAATATGCAGTAAAAATTGTGCAACTTGATAGGACAAATGTAAAAGTTGTAGGAAAACTCACTGATGTGTTGATTAGACTAACTGCAAATCATAGAGTTCACCAAACGATTGACATAGTTATTGACGATTGACATAGTTATTGCATACATACTCGAATTATATGGTTTCTATCAGACTAACTGCATATCATAGAGTTCACCAAACGATTGACATAGTTATTGCATAGATACTCAAATTATATGGTTTATTTCTAAGACGGGATTGGATGCAACATCTAAAAGGGTATATGGATACAAAATTAACTCATTTGTGATTATCCTGGAAAGGGGAATCCAATAAAACTATAGTCAATAGAGAAAAATATATAAAAACATGTTGTTACGAATATTGATGATCCAAATTAACCAAGTATGTTTAATGTATCTTTAAATATTGATTTATTTTTTAAAAACTTTGCTGCTGAAACATTTTGTTATTAATATTGATGGTCCAAATTAACCAAGTATGTTTAATGTATCTTTAAATATTGATTTATTTTTTAAAAACTTTGTTGCTGAAATTTCTCCTTCTCACATGTTGTTATTAATATTGATGGTCCAAATTAACCAAGTACGTTTAAGTATCTTTAAATATTGATTTATTTTTTTAAAACTTTGCTGCTGGAATTTCTCCTTTCTCTAATAGTGCGCAACAATCTGAAATTTTTACTATTAATAAATTAGTGATAGCTGATAATAAATTTTTTGAGGTTAATTCTAATCCAAAAAATGAAATTTGGTCTTTTTATTTTGATGGATCGGAATCAAAAGAAGGTGCAAGTGTAGGTTGTCTAGTTTTAGATCCAAAAGGTAATGAAATTTTTATTGCTTGTAGATTAGATTTTGAGTGCACTAACAATATTGCAAAATATGAGGAGTTCATATAGGGACTCAAAAAATCTCTAGATCTTGTAATCTAGTGATTAAAGGTTTACAGTGATTCTAAAATAAACATTAAGCAGATGAGAAATATTATACATTATGTTTCATCCCACTTGAGAAATTACCAGATAAAGGTATGGGATCTAATTTCAAAATTCTCAATATTTAATATTGTTTCTATACCTAGATCTCTTAATCAAGAAGCTATTTTTCTAGCAAATGTAGCGTCTAGATTAATTCCTGCTAAAGGATTTAAACCTATTTCTTTTTCTATTGACTTATTATTTAGACCTTCAATACCTAATAATGTCACTAATGAGTGTGTCTTTGATCATGATCAACATATACTTGAGTTCCTACACTCTGAAGAGAATTTCCATGATACTTTGATAAATGAATTGACACATGAAAAGAATCTTTGCAACTTCTCTGAGATTTAGAGCCAATGATTAGTGGATGAGTTGGTTAATCTGGCAAACCCTATCCCTAGACCTATTATTAGGCTTGAGAAATTTTATGACTTGTAGGATATATTCTAAAATGTGGTTAATTATAAAACTAATAGTTCAACCATAGAGTACGAAGTCATAAACTTGGGAACTAAAAAGAATCCTCAAAATGTAAACTTGGGAAATAATTGTACCCCTTAGGAAAAGTTAGATTTTATACACTTGTTTAAAGTATATAAAGACATGTTCACCTGGAACTATGATGAATGTTATGAAACCAGCTCAAGAAAAGATAGAAAAGATAGATCAACGCCTTAGAATTTAGCCTTTTCGAGGGGGCAACCTCCTTTACATTACATAAATGAACAATTCTTGGATAATTCAAATGACAAAACCTCCTTTCTATATATAGGAGTCTAAGGAGTCACAATATAACCCGGCCGACCTAATAATAATAATATAAAGCCACAAAAATAACAATAGAGGGATTCAATGGGGCACAATAATAACAATATGGGGATAATAGGGGCACAACAATATTAATAAGGGATGCAACTACAATAGTAATGGGGTATTCACTAGTATTATAGGGACACAACATGCCCCTCTCCTTCAAAAAAGTGTTGTCCTCAATGCTTGAGTAGTTCTGGATGCTTCTGTATAAAATTCTCATCCTCCCATGTGGAATCTTCAGCGGATAAGTTCTTCCACTTGATAAGATACTCTGAAATTGATCGATTTCGTAGCTATCGAGTTCTTGTTTCTGTGACTGCTTCCGGTTCCAATATAATTTTTCCTTCCTCGTCAAGTTCTGGCAATATTGTTTGAACTGGGAGCTTGTCGCCTATAACCTTCTTTAAACATGAAACATGGAAAATTGGGTGCAATTGAGAAGCTGCAGGAAGCTCCAATTTGTATGCCATAGTACTAATCTTTTGCAACACCTTGTATGGACCATAATACTTTGGTGATAATTTATTATCCTTCTTAGCTTGCTTGAGGGACATTTGCTTATATGGTTGTAGCCATAGGAATACCCAATCACCTACATCAAAACTTATTTCGTTGCGATGTTGATCTGCCCGTTGTTTCATTCTATTCTATGCCAACACGAGGTTATCCTTTAAGAGTTGGAGGACTTGTTGTTGATGTTCGATGTGATGTTCCACTGCTTGAACTTTAGAATTTTCTCTTAAATATGAAGTAATGGATGGTGGTTGATATCCATAAAGTGCCATAAATGGGGTCATTTTTGTTGCTGTATGGAAGGAAGTGTTATACCACCATTCAGCCAGAGGCAACCATTTGACCCATTGTGTCTGTTTATCAGATACAAAGCAACGAAGATATCCTTCCAAACATTTTTTTACTATCTCAATTTGCCCATCAGATTGAGGATGATAAGATGAGCTATGAGCTAACTGAGTACCAAGACAAGAAAATAATTCTGTCCAAAAATTTCCAGTGAAAATGGGATCTCTGTCACTTACAATAATCTTTGGGTTTCCATGTAGCTTTTGAATTGTTTCCATAAAAGTAGTAGAAACTGTACTGGCTTTAAATGGATGTGATAATGCACAAAAGTGTGCATACTTGGTAAGTCTGTCAACTACCACCATGATGACACTCTTTCCCTCAGACTTGGGTAAACCTGTGATAAAATCCATTGAAACCTCCTCCCAATGTTGGCTTGGAATGGATAAAGGTTGTAATAGACTCAGTGTCTTAATTGTTTCAACTTTATTTTGTTGGCAAACCAAACATTCTGCCACAAATTTTTGAATATCCAATTTAAGGCCATCCCAAAAAAATTCCTTCTTAACCCTGTGGTAAGTTTTTAAAAATCCTGAGTGCCCTCCTAAGGGAGAAGTGTGCAATTCCATAAGAATCTTTTGTTTTAGTTGGGAATTCTTACATAGGTATAAGCGATCTTTGTACCATAAATAATCATTTTTCCAGCTAAATGTATCAGACATACTGGAATCTTGTTGTAACTTTCGAATAAGTGCCCACACTTCTTTGTCATTCTTCCATTCCTCCCTTGCTTCATTTATCCAATCTGGTTGGATAATAGAAATGGCGCACAACAATGCTTCCACATCCTCATCCTTTCTTGAGAGTGCATCTGCCACCACATTTTGCTTCCCTTTTTTGTAGATGATTTCAAAGTCATAACCCAACATCTTTGTGACCCACTTTTGTTGCTCTTCAGAGGATAATCTTTGTTCTAAAAAGTATTTAAGGCTATCATGATATGTTTTTACCTTGAAGTGTCTTCCCATTAGGTAGGGTCGCCATTTCTTAAGTGCATGGAGTATTGCCAACATTTCCTTCTCATAAATAGCTTTGTGTAAAAACTTTCCCTTGATTGGACGACTTTCAAAAGCAATGGGTCTTTCATCTTGCATTAAAATAGCACCAATTCCATTTCCTGAAGCATCACATTCCACAATAAAGGTTTTTGTGAAGTCCGGTGTAGCTAAGACCGGTGCTTGGCACATTGCCTCTTTAAGATGTTCGAAGGCCTTTGTTGCTTCTGGAGTCCATGAAAATGCATCTTTCTTCAATAATGTTGTTAGAGGTGCTGCTATTCTCCCATAATTCTTAACAAACTTGCGATAATACCCTGTCAACCCGAGAAATCCTCGCAGATGCTTTATGGATGTGGGGATTTTCCATTCCTTAATGGCTTTAATTTTGCTAGGGTCTACCTTAACTCCTTCATGAGATACAATATGACCCAGATATTCCACCTCTTGTACTCCAAAGAAACATTTGGATCTTTTTGCATATAATTGTTTCTCCTCCAATAGTTGTAGCACCCTGTCAACATGTTCAACATGATCCTTCCAAGACTTGTTGTAGATTAGTATATCATCAAAAAATACTAACACAAATTTTCTAAGGAATGGTTTGAAAATGGAATTCATCAAACCTTGAAATGTTGAAGGTGCATTGGTAAGGCCAAAAGGCATGACCAAAAATTCATAATGACCCTCATGAGTTCTAAATGTTGTTTTCGGAATGTCTTCTGTCTTCATTCTGATTTGATGATATCCTGAACGAAGATCCAACTTGTGAAGTAAATTGATCCATGCAATTCATCCAGTAATTCATCAATGACAGGAATGGGAAACTTATCTTTAATAGTGAGCTTGTTGAGCTCCCTATAATCTGGACACATGTGCCATGATCCATCCTTCTTGTGCACCAATACTACTGGAGCAGAGAAAGAACTTTGACTCGGTTGAATTATACCAGCCTCTAGCATTTCTGCAACCATACGTTCAATTTCACTCTTTTGGGCATAGGGATATCTGTACGGCCTGATGTTTGGAGGAACACTTCCTGGAATCAGATGAATAGCATGATCATGATCACGAATAGGTGGGAGACCTTTGGGAGTCTCAAATACCTTGGAATGATTGTCCAAGACTTTTTGGAGATCTGGAGAAATAGATGATTCCAATGTGGAAACATCTAGCGAACATAATTGTGCAATTACACCCTTTGTTCCTTTTTTAGAAGCTTTGTCATACCGTTAGAGCTAATTATCTTTCCTGGTTTCCTTGCAATACCCCTTAATTCAACTTCCTTTCCTTCCACAGAAAATTTCATGAAAAGTTCTTGAAAATTAAAAGCTATTGTACCCAAGGATTGTAGCCATTGGACTCCTAGTACAACATCAGCACCTCCCATTGGAATGGAAAGCATTGGGCTAGTCAATACATATTCTCCCATGGATAGCTTGATATTATGGCACTTTCTAGAGCAATTTATTGTTCCTCCATTTGCAACCATCACTTGACACTCTGGTGCTGGATATAAGAAGCAATTCAATTCTTTTGCTACCTTACAATGAATAAAATTGTGGGTACTTCTTGAATCAATCAACACTATTACCTTTTTCTTCTTGATTTGTCCTTCTATCTTGATGGTTTGAGGAGTGGTAATTCCCGCCAATGCATTACAAGATATGGTCGGATTCATTTCTTCTTTATCTAGGCTTTGTTCCTGGAGTATATCCTCTTCTTTTGACCTTCTTGCTCCTTTTCTTCTTCCTCTTCACAATCTATGTAGAATAATTTCTTCTCAGCACACTTATGACCTTTAATGTATTTGCTATCACAACAGTAACAAAGCCCTTTTGCTCTTTTTTCTTCCAATTTTTGTGGTGTCAACCTTATAGGTTGTGGAAGACTAGGGGCAACAACACTTCCATCTTTATAGTTGTGAGTGGTATGCTTCCTGGTTGCCATAATTTTGCTTTCCATTTTTCTTGCTAACCTGAATGCCTTCTCTAATGAATCAGGTTCCCAAAGGTAAACATCATGTTGGATATTATCCTTTAAAGTCCCTATGAACACATCAATCCTATGCTCCTCTGGAATATTTTTTACGCTTATGTTCAATTTTTGGAACTCCTCAATGTGCTCCATTATTGAACCCTTTTGTTTGAGACTTATCAATTGGCTAAAAAAAGTGTTTCTTTTTGTATCCTCATAATGTGCTGTCAATTCTTCGGTAAAAATTGCCCAAGTGATAATTTGTTTACGAGAGCAAAGCCATTGATACCATACAAAATGATTTGGTTCCAAATATAAAGTTGCAATATGTACCTTTTGTGTGTTTTGCACATTATTTAGATCGAAAAATTGCTCCATTTGTAATATCCATGTTGCGGGATCCTTGCCATCAAACTTCCGCGTATTGATTTTTGGAATATGGTGGGTCTTCGATCCAACATTAGAGTCTATGAAATCATGATTAACATTTCTTTTGTTCGCATCATGAGTTTCCTTTACTACCTTTTCAGCATTAGTAAGTATTTCTTGTAGAAAATTTGTCAAATCTGTCTTCAAATCTACTATGTTTGTCTTCAAATCTGTCTTCAAATCTATATTCAAATTGTCCATCTTAGGTTCCACGCCCTTTATCTTAGATTCCACGCCATTTATCTTACCTTCTGTTAGCTTTTGTGAGAGTGACATTTGTTGCACTTGTTCTTGTAATTTTGATATATCATGTAGCATTTCTTCCTCTTCTTCATGAGTCATGCTAGAGATTTCAGGTTTCTTACTAGGTGTTTGCATTTTCTTTCCTCGGGGCATCAGTTACCAATAATAATGCTCTACTATTCCCTTTGAATTCCTTCAAAATAAATTTTCAAACCAATCTTCAGCAAAAATTTAAAAGAATCTACACACCTTTTTTTCACTTTGTAGGAGCTCGATATTGCCTCTTATGTATCTCTGTACTTTCAGATAATCCAGTTCTGAAATTGCTACCTGCAGTAGCCCTTTGTGTCCTCTTTCCAATGCCACCATTCTGATCCAATTTTGATTCTCCAAGGAAGAGTTATGCGAAATCTCCCACAGTGACCTGATTATAGACTAGTTCAGTAGAGCAAATTTGTACGATGTACCATGAGTCACTGTTTCGACCTTTGGCTCTGAAAATTATATACAATAAACTACAGTCCGTCCTATTTCTATACCTTCTTACGAAATTTCAATCCGATGCTCAGAGAGAAATTCATGGCGATTCTCCCCAGGTCACCTGTTTGGAATGTAATTCAGGAGTCTGCAAAAAGACCAACTTCCTCAGATCATATCTCCGAAAATATAGCACGAAAATCTCTGAAATTCGGACCTGAGGTTCAACACGATTTCTTCTCAAATGGGTTTTTTTTTTTAAGTTATAGCGAAAATTCCACGATAACCTATTTGGAGCAGCGAAACCTTATAATCCAAAGCTCTGATACGAAATTTTATGAAACCGGCTCAAGAAAAGATAAAAAAGATAGATCAATGCCTTAGAATTCAGCCTCTTCAAGGGGGGCAACCACCTTTACATTACATAAATGAACAATTCTTGGATGATTCAAATGACAAAACATCCTTTCTATATATAGGAGTCTAAAGAGTCACAATATAACCCAACCGACCTAACAATAATAATATAAAGCCACAAAAATAACAATAGAGGGACTCTATGGGGCACAGTAATAACAATATGGGGATAATAGGGGCACAACAATATTAATAAGGGATGCAACTACAATAGTAATGGGGTAATCACTAGTATTATAGGGACCCAACAATGAAATTAAATTTTTTGATCCCAACATCATGCAACATAACACCAAGCCTTTAGAACCAAAATTAAGGAGAATCCACCCCAACTTAGAACTAGCTGTCAAGGGTGAGTTGAGTAAAGTTTTAGCAACTAAAATTATCTTCAATGTTTTACATATGCAATGGGTTTTGAATTTATTCCTAGTGAGAAAGAAGAATAGAGACATGCATCACTTTGTACACTTCAAAAACTTAAATAAAGCTTCTGACAAAGACAACTATAATACCTCCCATGGAGGAAATCCTTCAATGGGTTTCACGATATGATATGTTGTCTCTCTTAGATGGATTCTCAGGTTATAACCAAATCTTGGTGGCTCCCTTTGACCAACTCAAAAATTCCTTTAGAACTCCATGGGGAACATTTACCTACAGAAAGGTGCCCTTCGACTTGATTAATGTTGGGGTAACTTTCCAATGGGAAATGGGAATTACTTTTTAGGGGCTTATAAATGAATTTGTTGTCATATACATTGATGATATAGTTGATTATTCTAATCAAAGATCTAACCATATGTCACATCTTAAAACCCTGTTTGAACAATGCAATAAATTTGGCATATCTTTCAATCCCAAAAAGTCTACCTTTGCAGTCATTGAAGGAAAATTGTTAGGGTGTATTGTGCCTAAAGATGATATAATTATTGACCCAAAAAGAATACATTCCATTGATAATTTTTCACCTCTAATTTCTAAAAATCCCATGCAATCTTTCCTTGGGAAAATCAATTTTGTCAGAATGTTCATCCCCAGTTTTTCTCAAATAGTTGAGCTACCTCAAGATCTAGTTAAAAATAATTCCAATTATAAGTAGATAGACTAGGAAAAAAAACTTTTGGTATTATAAAACAAGCCATTTCTGAGGCCCCTGTTTTAAGTAGCCCAAATTTTTCTATAGATTTCATACATGATACCTTTGCTTCTAATTATGTTTACGTTGTTGTCCTTACACATAAAATAGAGCCTTATGGTGAAATTCCAATTGAATTTATGACCTCCGCCTTCAAGGGAGATGAATTAAATTACCCAGTAGTAGATAAACATGTCTTTGTTGTCTTTAAGGTAGTAAAGCATTTCAGGTCATACCTGCTGAAATCTAAAACAAAGGTAATTTCTCTTTATCCAAAAGTAAGAAAATTGCTTGTGTAGAAGGAGTTAATGACAACCATCCAAGAGTATGCCTTGGGATCAAACCTACTCAATTAGTGAAAGGTCAAGGTCTTTGCAAACTAGTTGTTTAGTCTATTAACCTTCCCAACCAGGATCCTTGTTCTGATAACGAAGTATCTGTGATGCAAAATGAAGTTTTGTGTGTGCCATATGGTTCTAATTCTTGGTATTATGATATTAGATTTTACTTGTTGAATGATCGAATATCACCACATCTTGAAGCTAAAAAAAGAAGAGTATTAAGGCTTAAGTCGGCTCCCTATCAGCTAATCAAGAATGTTTTGTTTTGAAAGAATTAAAATGAGGTATTTCTTCATTGTATGGAACAAGGTGATTGCTAGAAGGTACTCCATGAATTTCGTTCTGGTTCTGCTGGTGGTCATTTTGGTGGAGGCGCCACTTCTCACGAACTGTTAAGGGTTGGGTATTATTAGCCCACCTTATTTAAATATGGTCATATGCTAGTACGAAGATGTGAAACTTGCTAAAAGACTGCTGGTAGGATTAAAAAACCAGACTTTCCCCTTCAACCGATTATTGTTGAAGCTCCCTTCCAATAGTGGGGCTTAGATATTATTGGTCCTACAAATCCTCCTTCCTCTCAGCAACATGAGTATATCTTAACAACTACCAATTACTTTACGACATGAGTAATGAAAAGCCTCTTTAAGTTTTCAATTCCAAATAAGTAATTGCATTTTTAGATTATAACATTTTCACTCATTTTGGAGTCCCATAATCATTAGTGTTTGATAATATGTATTATTTTTCTTCTCATGAATTACATGCTTACACCTTAGATAAAGGGATGTACTGCCCTTAATGGAATGGTCTTGTTGAGTTCTCAAACAAGAATCTGCTAAAAATCCTTAAAATAAAAGCTTTTGAGCATCACAAAAACTAGCACATTGCCCTCTTTAATTGATTACGATATGATCGGGTAATCCCCAAAGCTACATTTGGGAATTCTCCCTTTTTCCTTGTCTATGGTAGTGAATCGAGCTTGCCTCCTAATACTTTCCTACCTTCTTTGCAATTGTCTCAACAAGTATAGGAACTCAAATGCTTTGCTATGAAAAACATGATAGATGCCTTGCCTAACCTGGAAGAACAAAGAGAGAATTCAAAACAAGAATTGCATCAACATCACCGGGTTGTAAGATGTTGGTTTGATTACATATCTTCTTTGAATAGAAATATCAAGGTAGGTGACTTGGTTCTTAAGTAGGACAAGGCCCATGAGGAAAAAGTGGAGCATTCCAGGTTTCAAGGGCTATGGCTAGGGCCATTCATTGTTACAAAAAATATTGACCCCAATACTTTTCATCTACAAATTATGGAAGGTCGGTCTGAACCCCTTCCGATTAATGGGCAACTTTTGAAGAAGTCTATTTTCTAAATCCCTTTGGGGAAACTTTTGAAGAAGTGTATTTTCTGAATCCCTTTGGGGCAACTTTGAAGAAGTATATTTCCTGAATCCCTTTGGGGTTCTCTTATTTTTGTAAATATGCTTTTAAAGGTTTACTTCCTTTGTAAATACCATGTTGCATATAATCTGTGTATATTTCCTCAGTTCTCTAAATTGATAAGTGATGCACACCAAGGGTCTCCTTCAGATGGGGTTGACTAAAAAACACAACAAATAAACACTCAACAACAAATTTACAATTTTAATCATTTTTTAACCAAATTTTAAATAAAATTAATTAAAAATGTATGTGGAAAAATCCAAAATTTAAATTTAAATTATATTTTCAACTTTTTTTTTAAATGATTTTTTTTCAAATTCAATACAATAAAAAAAATTAACTACAATTAAAATTTACTCTATATATCCAATAAAAATAACAATTTAATTTTTAGTTGAGATATTATTTATTTATGAGTTGAGATTTGCATAGTTAGTCAAAAATCATTCTACACAATTCACATCTGAAAGATTCTAACATTTTTTTTCTTTTATTTGAAAACTCCACAATTATGAGTACTTGAGCAAGAGGTCATTTGGGATGGGTGACCTAACATTTTTTTCTTTTATTTGAAAACTCCACAGTTAAGTGCGCTTGAGCCAGAGGCTATCTGGGATGGGTAGTAAGGTGCAAGCCCCGTAAGTGATGATTGATGCTATGTGATTCATTTCACTAGTTTCAATCCCACTTCTTTACCCCTAAGTGGACTATTAAAAAATCATGAGAAATTAGTCAATTACAACTATCTCTCATGGAAATGGTCTTAACGCAGTTGAATCCCAAAATGATATCTAATATTTTTTTTTCTTTATTAATGATTTCATACAAAAAGTGAATCAAAATGAATTTGGTTTTCTTTGCTATTTTTTCATCTTGTTTGAAAATAAATTTAATTTCATAAATAATCTTCTATCACTCCTACGTTGTAACAACTTTTGATTCAAATAAAATTATGTTAATAACAACCATAAATAAAATTATATTATTTGTTTCATGGTCACACATTTTGACTCGTCTGTGATTTTTATAATTTTAAGGTATTTTATCTGTTATAAAATTAAAAAATAATTGTTTAATTAAAATTGATTAAATAGCATAATTTTAATTATTTCATCATCATATATTTTATATTTTATTTAATATTAATATTAATTTCAATACAAACACAACTTAATTAAAAATAAAATAATATAACTGAATATTATTTAAATATATATATATATATATATATATATATATCCTTAAATATTTTAAAATATAACTTTTATTTAGTTTGGTTTTTTTGCAAGTTTAGTTGCTTCATAATTGATAAGAGGAAGCGATGGACAAAATATAAATCATGGTCGTGAAGTTCTTCATTAAGGGGAAAGAAACCTTACTCCCACAAAAGATCTTCACGTGTAAGACCCCATTCAACAATATAATTTCCCAGAAATTTTTAAATAAGCTATTAAATAAATAAATAAAAATCTTACTATTACAAAATATCTTCACGTGTAAGATTGAAGCCAAGTCAATTTTCCACACGTGGACAAATCGAGAAAATCCAACCAGATCATCAATGGTACGGGAGTAGCTTTATTTAGCGATTAGTTATAATCGTAGGCGGCGTTGTCTGAGGAGCGTTAATTTTCAGCGGATTGTTAAAAATCGTTGGAATTAAAAAAAAAAAAAAAAAATCTTACAATAAGAGTGTTTGAATATTATTTTTATAGTGAAAATGGACTTAGCATTATCAACAAATTTTGGGAATTTAAATTTTTGAAGATTTACCTTGATAATGAGTATTTTTGATAATTTTGGTCAAATTTTATCAAAAACTTGCAAAAATTTTTATTGTTTTCCGGGAACGTTTACACTTGGTTAGACTACACTATTGTATAAGTTGTTACCTACTGAGGCATCAATTTCGCCTAGATGACTAAAAATAGTTAGAATCAAACTTTTTTTCAAAATTTCTGACAATATGAATGCTTGAATTATGTTATTAATGGTGGAAATGGATTCAATACTCTCGGAAAACCCTGGGGCACCCTGACACCCATAATCTTGAAGCTTGACCGTTGTAACCCACATTTCCAACATTACTATCACGGTGGAATTGTTCTTTGTTAGCTCAAATCTTTATGTAAGTGTGGTTGGTTTGTTTGATTCAATAGATTTATACCTATATTATTCATTTTTTCCATAGTCACTTTTATTTATGGTCTTCTTAATGTTCTGTGGTTTGATTCTTTAATTTTTGGAAGATAGCACGTTATTGTTGAGTGGTTTGGACCCATGAATGAACAATAAAAATATTGGAATTTCTTTTTATCTTTGTTAGTTCAATTTTAATTATTTTTAATTGGTCATATATTTTTTCATTGATTTGTTTCCTAAGGGTGATATTCATATGGACATTAGTTACATTCGAATTCCTATGAATTGTGTCCAAGAATTCAGATTGTAAACAATGTTATTTTTTTAATATGAGTTGGATTAACATATGTCCTGTAGTAGTTTCTAATGTGTATTTAGATTTTGTTATTTATTTATTGGTTTTATTTATAAATGGATAATTGAAACATCATTTAATCTATGGAAATCATTACATTCAACTTTCCTATACACTAGTTAGTATTAGCTAGTTAAGTCTTTAATCTTGCATTTGATGATAATTTTTTATTTGTAATTACTCAGAACAAGTCTAGTTTGATCTTTCTCTGTTTGGAAAATTTAAAAGATTACATGTTTGTAGTTTTCATCTTTTATCTTTATATCATCAAGAAGAACTGCATGCATTTCATAGATTTATAATTGTATTAATAGTTTAGAATTAGTAATATGTTTGAATTTGACCACTTAGCATAATATGCATTCATTGTTACTTATTATCTCTAGTTAAAGTGTTTTTCAATGCTTATTCTTTTTGTAATATATTTTTGTATATTTTGTATCATATCCTATACTAATTTATAACATATTTAATTGATCAATTAATTATTAGAATAGGTAAATTAACACAAACAAGAGCTTTAGATTAGTTGTAGGATAGTAATTAGATTAGTTGTAGGATAGTAATACAGTAACCCCCTATCTTTTCCATCAAAAGAGGAAGAGGTGAAAGGGAACCTTAAAACCCATGGAAAGTGACCATCCCAAATAGCTTGGACTATTTAAAGAGCTCCCGTCTGGTTCACTTCATCTTTGTTGACAAAGGTCATAAAACCCACAACCTCAAACTTCTAGGCTTAGACACCTCCTCCACTATACAATCCCTCCAACAATCCATCTTCCCAAGGCTTTAATGTGCAAAGAGACTACCAACTTAATACTAGATATTACCAACTTATTGTGGGAGATCTCCTAACCTGTGGAATTCTAAGTTTCACAATCTAAATTTTCAATCAACCAAATAAATGTAAGCATTCATGCATGTAATCATTTTATTTTAACATTTACAATGTCTCTAAAATAATAACATTTACAATATTCCTAAAATAATATCGAAATTATAACAGACTGAATAATTTAATTTTAAGAATATATCACATAAATTTAACTAAATATTACTTTCCTAAACATTTCTTGTTACACATAAAGCTTTATTCCAATAAGCTAAAAACCAAATTTTGTTTTGAAACTTAAAAAGCATTACACTTGAATAATTTTTTTTTTTTTTTAACATGAAATCATCCAATAAAAATCAAAACTACTATAATATGATAATTATATTATACGTATCTATTCCAAACATTTCCTGTTACACCTAAAACTTTATTCCAATAAAATAAATACCAATTTTTGTTTTGAACCTCAAAAAGCATTACACTTAAATAAATTTAATCTCTTTTAACATGAAATCATCCAATAAAAATAAAAACTACTATAATATGGTAACTATATTATGCATGTCTATTCCAAACATTTCCTGTTACACCTAAACCTTTATTCCAATAAGCTAAATACCAAATTTTATTTTTAACCTTAAAAAACATTACATTGGAATAAATTTAATTCTTTTTTAACATGAAATCATCCAACAAAAATAAAAACTACTATAATATGATAATTATATTATGTCTTTCTATTCCAGACATTTCTTGTTACCCCTAAACCTTCATTCCAATAAGCTAAACACCAAATTTTGTTTTGAACCTTAAAAAGCATTAAACTTAAATAAATTTAATTCTTTTTTAAAATGAAATCATCCAACAAAAATAAAAAGCACCATAATATGATAATTATATTATGGGTGTCTATTCCAAACATTTCTTGTTACACCTAAACCTTTATTCCAATAAGCTAAATACCAAATTTTGTTTTGAATCTTAAAAATCATTACACTTAAATAAATTTAATTCTTTTTTAAATGAAATCATCCAATAAAAATAAAAGCTACTATAATATGACAACTATAGTATGTGTGTCTATTCCAAACATTTCATGTTACACTTAAATATTTATTCCAATAAGCTAAATACCAAATTTTGCCTTTAACCTTAAAAAGTATTACACTTAAATAAATTTAATTCTTTTTTAAAATGAAATCATCCAATAAAAATAAAAAGTACCATAATATGATAATTATATTATGCGTGTCTATTCCAAACATTTCTTGTTACACCTAAACCTTTATTCCAATAAGCCAAATACCAAATTTTGTTTTGAACCTTAAAAAGCATTACACTTAAATAAATTTAATTCTTTTTTAATATGAAATCATCCAATAAAAAAAAAACTACTATAATATGATAATTATATTATGCGTGTCTATTCCATCATATCTATTTTGGAATATAGTTTCTACAATTAGTAAAATTATTATTATTTGAATTATATATATATATATATATATATATATATATATATATATATATATATATATATATATATGTGTGTGTTTTTTTAAAGTGGGGATACAAATAACCTCTCTAATTATCGGACAATTATGATCAACCCTCTCCTAGCCAAGTTATATGGTATTATTTTGGAAAAGAAGTTGAGCATATGGCTTGAAAGTGAAGGTAAGCGGGTTAAAGGCCAAGCGGGTTTTAGAAGACAATACTCAACAACAGGCCACCTCGTTACGCTTAGGATCATTGTGGAGGAATGTCGTAATGATAAATCCAATCTCTTATGTTGCTTTGTGGACTTTAGAAATGCTTTCGATACGGTTCCTAGAAACAACCTATGGAATAGATTAGAAGAGTTAAAGGTTGCTTTTGAGTTGAGAGCTATCTCTATAAGGTTATATGAGAATGCAATTGCCAAGTTAAAGAGTAATGAGGGGTGGTCGAAAGATATTAAGTGTAATATCGGAGTTAAACAAGGTTGCCCCCTCTCCCCTACCCTATTTGGCATTTACATTGACAAGCTAGAAGGTTGTTTAGAGGAAGTAGGATGTGCTGGCATGATCTTAGCTAGGATAGTCATCATCCTTCTTCTCTATGCTGATGATATCATTATTCTCACAAGGTGCCCATCTGATCTTGATAAGAAACTTAGACTTCTTAAGGATTTATGCTCTACCATGGGTATGATTGTTAATATTGACGAAACAAAAGTTATGATTATCAAATCCAAGAAGGACACTTATGCTAATTTTATGTATGACAATAGTAACTTGGAGGAAGTGTCTTCCTACATGTACATAGGAATTGATATTCATCACAAGCTCAACTGGAACTATAGCATTGAGAAAAGGATTAATGGGGGGTTGGAAAGCTTATTTTGGTCTTGAAAATAACTGTAAAACGAAAAACCTCATAATGTGGGATACAAAGAAGTTCCTCTTTGAAACTTTAGTCACTCCGGTTATCTTATATGGATGTGAGGTTTGGGGTTGTAGCATCTATAGAGAATCCTGGAGAAATATTGAGCAAATCCATAAGCATTTTATAACGTATAACCTCAAAATTAAAAGCAACACACCCTATCCTATTCTCCTTATAGAAGTGGGTCTTTCCCCTCACGAGAGCCTAGCTATGACTAGGCTTCTGTTGTACAAGCACAAACTCAATAACATAGGAGACCATAGACTTCCTAAACTAGCTTTAAATTCTAGCCAAAACCACCTAAGGCTCAAGCGAGGCTGGTATAAAGACACGAGGGCCTAGTTAAACCATTGGGAGATCGACGAGAATGTTGCATTGCAAAACATTAATAACATTAAAAATATTGTTACTTCTAAGTTCAAAGAAAAAATGTGGTGTGAGAAATATTTAGTAGCTAAAAGAAAATTAAGATATTATAAGGAGGTCATCAACCCCACACTAGAAGATCAAAAGTATCGCTCTGTTTTAACTAGCTCAAAGAAGAAAATTAATATAGCCAAGATTAGAACGAACTCTCATGAGCTCCATAGTGAAATGGGTTGTTGGGCAGTTCCTAAAACACCATGGATGGAAAGGTTCTGCCATCTCTGTGAGAATACGAACATCCAGGATGAAAATCACTTCCTCTTAGAGTGCCCCACTTACAACCACATTAGATCTTAGTGTCAAAATCTCTGTTGCAATACTGACCTTCCTAGCCTTTTACGATGTCAAAATTATAGTGAGCTTGAAGTCTTCTCTCCAAACCTTTTGAGCATAGGAATAAAATCTTAAATCAAACTAAATAATTCGTTTCTTTAGGTCGGATAAACCAAAATTTGGTCTTAGTGGACGTTAACCATCATCATCATCATCATATGGAGTGTATTAATAAATTTAATTCTTTTTTAACATAAAATCAATCAATAAAAATAAAAATTACTATAAAATGATAATTATATTATGCGTGTCTATTCCATCAAGTCTAGTTTAATAAAATTATTATTATTATTATTTAAATTGAGTCTATGCCTTGAAAGAGTTTAAAGATAACCTCCCCACTAAGATGCAACTCTCATTAACATGACCATATATATTTATACTTAATCATATAAATTATCTTGAAATATATTGTAGTATATATTTTTTTCCTTATATTAAATAAAAAATATATATCTATTTTTTTTTTCATATATATATAATTCATACTAATAACAATATAACTCATGATCTTATAAAATTTCAAAATATAAAATATTTTATAGTAAAATCTTAACTATATTATAAAATAAAATAAATTACATAATTCAAATTACGCAATTCCATAATTCAATGAAATTTTGGTTTAAAATTCTGAAAAGACAGTAATTCAATTCACAACTAATGCATGACTAAAATTCGATTCCTATAGTACCTGCAGCCCCGAAGGAGCTGGAACTAATAAGATCGCTCTTAATCTCTACTATTAGACCTATTAACCTTTACACTCTGTAAAATAAAGTTTCACAACCAAAATTCCATCTTACCATAAAATATTCTTCCAGTCTTTGTTAGCCGAGTCTTGAGACTGATCTGTAAGATAGAGATCCAGTCAACAATCGACTACACGTGGAGTTGGATACGGGGATAAATTAAGTCCAACATGAACGTCCAAATTGATCAATCTCGCAGCATAGGAGCTTTATTTTAAATTATTAGACCAGGAATTAGTCATAAACTCACGTGTCATCCTTATTATCAGACCAGGAATTAGTCAGAAACTCTCCTTATTCACTGTATTCACCAAATCAACCCTTCATTTCTCTCTATATATACATACAGGTCTTCATCTGCGTAGGAGGAATAAGATAGAATGAATATAGAATACAGCTAATGCAGCTCTTGATCTGTCTGTAAAAATAAATTCAAGCATACCAAGAATAGGATACACAGGATATACAAAAGAGCAGGATGGGTAACGTGCTGCTGCGAAGAGGAGTGGATGGTCATCGTCGGCTAAAGGTCATGAAAACCGACGGATCGGTGATCAAGCTGCGGGGTCCTCTCTGTGTGAAGGAAATACTCATCGATCATCCAAACCATGGGATATTCGAGGCGCCCGTTGGTCGCCCACCACTTGGGATGGGCAGTTTCAGTCGACCACTTCCAGGAAGGACAGGGTTTGTAGGCGGTCATATCTATTATCTCATTCCTCTTGCAGTCCTAGAGGATGAACTCGTCGATTACAACAACGATATGAATAGAGGGCACTTTGCAAGAGCTTCTTCCAGTTTGCGGGCAAAGTGTTGTGCAGACAGCGGCAGAGATTCAATAAAACAAGGAGTTGATGATGTGATTAATAACATTAAAGACGGTGTCAGGATCGTTTCTTCTTCCTACTCCACAGACGGATCAGGGGTGCGGGTAAAGCTTCGAGTTAGAAAAGAAGAGTTGGCTTCACTTCTTTCAGGCAATAATGTCAATATGGTGATGGAAAATGTAATGGTGCGTCCCTTAATCCAACATGTGACTACGCAATCGGCCTTGTCGCGGTGGAAGCCTAGTCTGGATACCATCACCGAACCCCACAGTCCAGTTGGCGATTTATAAACATCTTGAGAGGAGCAGTCTGCAGCATAACTTGTATATTCTTACGGAGCATACTATTGCTGGAATGCCCACAGGGTTTGCTTGTATATATGCTGCAAATGGAATTCAACATTGTAACAGTATTTCCATACCGCACCCATGTAAAATACAAACAGTGTCGCTTGCGACAGCCCATTGAAAACTGTAGCTCCTTGACACAAATTCGAAGTTACCGTTGGTGTAGAAGTAGTTTTTGGTGGAATGAAATTTTTGTTTTCAACTTTGTTTGGATGTATTTTACATATTTGTTTATGAGTATGTGTTTTACAAATTTGTTCGGTATAGTTTGTAAGTATTAAATTTTATACTATTTAAAGTCGTTTAGGGGTTTGTTTTACTGAAGTTAAAAATAAAAGTAGCGTTGATTCTATTGCTTTTGAAAATAAATGTTCAATATTTTTTTGAGTGGATGATAGGTGAAGCTTTTCCTGGAAATTTAGGATTGGAATTCTTTGACTCTCTAAGAAAGATTCAGTAATATATATTTTACACTTCTTCAAAAATATGGGATAAAAAAAATGAATTAGGAAAAAGATTCTGAAACATTAACCTCTCATGTTTTAAGATTTTATAAATACCTTCTCTCTATAATAATTTAAAAATAATGTATCAAATATTTTAATATCACATAATAGGTCTAAATGCCAAAGTGAAATCTAATAATATCAGTGACAAAATTTGAAAGGTAAACAATAAAATTCTGAATATCAAAAATTAGCTTTCAATGATCTCTGCGTACCAGAAATTTAATCTATGCAGCCCTAAATAATATTAAAACCACTTATATACATTGACACCATCTAGCTATCTCATCTTAATTTATTCAATAATAAAAGTCCTAAATAATATTAAAACCACTCGTAGACATTGACCCGTCTAGCTATCTAATCTTAATTTATTCAATAATAACAGGAATAGGAACCAACAAACTGGCCATCATTGAAAATTGATTTCACTAATCAAATCCAGCCCCAATACTCACTGCTCACCGTTTTAAATAAAAATATTAATTTCCTTTTTTAATATTTTAAATACCTAAACAAAGCTCAGTTAATAAAACATTTGTAGTAGGTTTTAAACTGATAACTTCAACAACGCCATGGCATGAGATCGTCCTTTCTGTTATAAATGATATCGTAACCTGTGCTACAAATTATTATTGCAACTTGAGATAACGGTTGAGCGAGTTATATGGTATACGATAATAGCGTAATTAGTAATATCTTTTTAATAAAAGCTAGCTTATTGATACCTCCAGCATTGTTCCTATCTACATCACAGGATGTAGAAAATATGCAGAGATCTAGCAATGAGATGCAATTTATCATAATAGTGTATTTAGTAATATTTGAAAGAGAGAATTAAAGGTGAGCTAAATTTAAAATGTTTGTGGAATGACTTGTTCTGAGGTTTAATTAAATTTAACGCAGTTTTGATTAAATCTAATCTTTCGGATTTTTATTTGAGTGTATTTTCAACTTATAAGGATTTTTATTGTTTAAGCAGATTCTCAGATATGCTCGATCTTCTCTTCATATTAGGTGTTCTCCAAGTTTTTGTTTTCAGCTTGTAGTGTTTTGTGGATTTTGTATTTGTATAAAGGTGATTTTATTAGTGCAGTATGCCAAGGATATGGACAGCATAAAACTTGATGTTTAGATTATATGTGATGTTTTTTTTTCTTTAGACGGACTTATAAGGTCATATCTCATAAACATATGCATATGTACTTTATTGTGACCCTTTATATTCCTTGTATAATATAGTAGTTTTGATATAAGTAATTATTATTGACTACATCCCACATCATATATAATTATATATAAATGTTATGTTAATAAAAAATTCATAAAATTAATAAATAATTAATTAAAAAGAAATATTATTTCACATACCAAATTAACATAATAATTATCTCCTAATTTAAATAAATTCATGTCTTAAAATAACTCTAATAAATTATATTAAACATATCCATTTAGATTACTCTAATAAATTATATGAAGAATATTCATTTAGATTAATTAATTTAACTTAATCATAAAACATAAGTGTTTTTTATACGGTTATTATAAAATGAAGTTTTTAAGGATCTATTATGATTTAAGAGATTTGAGTACAACCCTTATCATAAATAATCATATATAATTATATATATAAATGTTATGTTAATAAGAAATCATAAAATTAATAAATAATCAATTAAAAAGAAATATTATTTCACGTACCAAATTAACAATAAATAATTATCAACTAATTTAATTAAATTCATCTCTTAAATAACTCTAATAAATTATATTAATAATATTCACTTAGATTACCCTAATAAATTATATTAATAATATTCACTTAGATTATTTAATCTAACTTAATCATTAAACATAAGTGTTTGTTATACATTTATTATAAAATGGAGTTTTTAAGGATCTATTATGATTTAATAGATTTGACTACAACCCTTATCATAAATAATTATTAATAAATAATCAAATAAAAAGAAATATTATTCACATGTCAAATTAACATAAATAATTATCTCATAGTTTAATTAATTTATATCTTAATAAATCCTCATATATTATATTAAGAATCATAATTAAAATTCTACGAGTTGACTTCAAAACATTCCCCATATCTATCAATTTATATATTCTTGCATTTTCCTTGCCGTAATCCACACAAATATTCTGGAGAACCCTAATCCATCGGAAATCTTCTCAAGAATTTGGACGAAATCTTCTCAAGAATCTGGGCATTCCCTTGAAGACGTACTCACATAAAAGTCCGAAACATTGGGTTTAATAAAAATTCACAGGTTATTCCACAAACATTTTAGTAATATTTTTTTATATATATATAAAATTTAATTGATTGATATACATTTTGATGAGATTATGCCTTTTTTAATTGAAATTATATTATTAAATATATAAATAAATTCAATATTCATAATTTTTTTTACAACATTCTAATTTTATAAACTACACAAGTTTAATTTACAATTTTAACTAATTATTACTACATTTCAAATAAAATTAATTAGACATCATACACCATAAAAACCAAAACATATACAATTAACCAAAAATCGTACAAATTAAGAAAAAACAAAATATATATCAAAATTAAACTACATTTATAATGTCGTTCAACATTTCCGTGCTGATCGTTTTGGATTGATAGTGATTGGGTGTAATGAACCTGTCTACATGAAATAAACTTACCAAATATTTTTTTTTTTCCATTTATATCAATCCCTGTTCAACCTCATACGTGCTTATTAAATATTACATGTTAATCTTACTAATATTCCTAATACTACATACAACATTCTAGAAATATCAAAGGGTATTGTTTTGCGTTATCGAAAAATCTTTCCGGTGGATAGCTTATTTGTGATGTCTTTATTGTTGGTGTTGTCTACTATTAACATCTAGCTTTGGAATTTAATGACCACCAGCTCTGTCACGTGATGGGGTATGGTCAGAGTACACTTTGACTTCGCACCCTCGGGCTTCTCCCCTCATCGACGGTGTGGATGTATGGATGCCCATCCGAGGGCTGTGCTGGTTCGATGTACTCCACCCTTGGTTATCTGGTAGCGTGGAGTCACCCATACCATTTGAACAAGGCTTGCTTTGGCTCTGTCTGTTCTCCTTGGCGCTGAATCATCCAGAACTCCTTCGCGTCGAATGAATCTAGATGGACCATGGATATCGCTGAGCTCCAGACTTTATTCGACCTGGTTATTAGAGCATTCATCTTCTGGTGAGAGTTTAACCATGCAATTTCTTCAACTCATCGAATTTTTCCTCCTTTCAGGTTATCTTTAGTTTTTGTCCACATCTCTGATAGATTTTATTTGCTTGTCTTTGTTTAATTATTGAAGGGTCATGATACCGGCCTCCAGAAATCACCTGAGAATTCTGGATGATGCTCCCTAGGTCCTACCTCTTCTGTGTTGTCTAACAGGTAAGTTTCATGGAATAATTCTCCTGATGGTTATCGATTTTTGGATCTATTGAAAGATTTCCCATTCTGGTTGTTGAAAGGAAAGGGTTCTTCCATTTTATTTTAAAATGGCCCTCTGGCCCAAGTCTTTATGACTCCTATTTCGTTTATTGTATCAGATTTATGGCGAATTCTATACGCCAGTCAGGGTTACTCTACTCTTTTCAGGGTTTATGAAATTTTGCTCTCAAAATTTTCCTCAGGACCATAGCCCTGGTTATCCTGGCGCATTGTTAAATTTGACATGCCCTCGGGCTTGCTTTTAATTTGCTATTACGCTGTGTATTACATTTATTTAAAAAGAGGACTGTTCTGGTTATAAACCCTGGGTTGAATCCCTGTGGCTTACTACAGTTTTATTTATTAGCTAAGCACAATTTCGTATATTCATTTTCCAGTTTTCTGTTAAGGTCCTTGAGACCTGAGTATATGTTAAGTTTTTAAATGCATGCCAATTTTTCTCGAGCGTTGCGGCTCCTCTTTATGCATTAATGTTCTAACCCCTTCAGGGTTCCTTCGGTTATAAAAATTCCTATGGTTATACTGTGTAATTATATGCTCAGTTTTTTATTCCATGGAACGCTATTGTATGTACTACGTGTTTTTCATGAGATTCTGGGTAAGCAATCTCAGCCACAATTAGAATGGTTTAAACTTTAGCAGGTCTTGATGATTATTGGCATTTGCTTTCGGGTCTAGCCCTATGATGCTACTAAACTTTTGTGCGTACAACATTTACATTTTCTCTTAAGCTTAAATCCGCTCCTCAGAGCTCTACTTATGTTATTATCTAATTTTATCATGAATGCTTCGCCTTCGCATGTTTATAAAGCTACAAGTTTCACTCTGATGTCAATGTTATTTAGCTACATGGTTTGCGTCGCTATCATATATTAATATTGCTGCACGCATGTAGGGAAAGAAGGGTTCTGGATGTGGATTCATTATGCATGCGTAAAACTGTTTTGCCTCTCAACATATTCTTTAAAATAATTCATAAATGTCTCTCTGTTGATTGTGCTCTGAGGGGATTGAATCTACTCTCTAGATTTTCCTGCATTTCTTTGTGTCCAGGCATAATTAAGGAAAGGGCTCCTAAACAGTCATACCGTTAATTATTATATGGATTCTTGTATACTACATGGATAGTCTTTGCTAAGTCTGAGTCTGCTATAATTTTCTTGATCTTTTTGCATTTAATTCAAGGATAATTTTTCCTACAGACTTTTGTTGCAGTGATTTCCATTTCTTAAATAAGAAGAAAAATAACTCTTCTCAGACTACCAACTCTTACATTTGTATAGATAATTCATAAGAGGACACCCATCTCTCCTCTTGTATTTCTTCTACGATTCACTGTAGAGAAAAACCTTCCACATCTCTTTTAACAGAAATATGATACATTACAAAGTTCACACAACAGTTTTTGCTCATGCTCTTTTAATTTTCTTGACTCGTAAGCTATCACTTTCCATTCTTGCACTAACACACCTCCTACCCCTTCCTTACTTGTGTCCGTGCATACCACATAATCTTTACTAGGATCGACTATGCTTAGAATGGGTGCGGTGGTAAGTAGATGTTTAAGTTGTTCGAAACTTTTTTGACATTCAGGGGTCCACCTAAAGGTTCTTCCCTTTTTCTGTAAGGAAGTGATTGGATAAGCTACTCTCGAAAATCCTTCTACAAACCGTCTGTAATAACCTACTAGCCCCATGAAGGATCTGATGTCTGCCACATCCTTTGGTACCGGCCATTCCATTATGGTCCTTATCTTTTCGGGATCCACTGCGATCCATTATTTAGTGATTATATGCCCCAAATATTGTATTTGTTCCTTAAAGAATTCACATTTGTTGAACTTAGTGTATAATTGGTGTTCTCAGAGGGTTTGCAATACTAATCTGAGGTGCTCCTAGTGCTCCTCCATAGTTCGAGAATATATCAGTATATCATCAATAAAAATCAGCACAAACTTATCCAAATACTGATGAAATATGTTGTTCATTAGACACATAAAGGTTGCAGGGATGTTGGTTAACCCAAAGGGTAACACCACAAACTCATAATGGCCATATCGTGTTCTAAAAGTTGTTTTAGCTATGTCTTCCTCTTTAATCCTGATTTGGTGATACCCTGATCGCAAATCAATCTTTGAGAATATTGTTGCTCCTTTTACTTGATCAAACAGTTCATCAATACGGGGTAGAGGATACTTATTTTGATCGTCAATTTATTGAATTGGCGATAATCCATACACATGTGACGAGTCCCGTATTTCTTCTTAACAAACAACACTGAGGCTCCCCATGGTGACACACTGGGGCGAATGTAGTTTTTGTCTAACAGCTCCTATAATTGCATTTTTAACTCTGTCAATTCTGGTGTGCTCATTCTATAGGGTGCTCGAGACACTGGGGCTACTCCTCGCACCAATTCGATGGTAAAATCTATGTTTCTCTTGGGTGGCAGTCCGGGAATCTCTTCCGGAAACACATCAGCAAATTCTTGTATCACAGGAATGTTCTCCAATGTGGCTGTTTTATTTTTCAAGTTGGCATAACCCACTTGGATGGCATAAATCTGACATCCTTTCCTAATGCATTTTGCTAACTGTGAGGTGGTTATTTGCTGAATCTGCACTAGCCGCTTAATTCCCTGCATCTCTTGCTTTGTTCCAAGCTCATCTTTATAACAGATAGTCTTAGTTTTACAGTTAATTATGGACCAGTGTTTTTCTAACCAGTCCATACCAATCAGTACATCATACGAACCAAGGGGAAGCACATTTAAATATGTTGTCACTGGCTGTCTTGCTATCTTTAAAGGGCAGTTATTAACCTTAGCAAGCACTTGTCTCTTTGCCCTTGTTGCCAGTTGTACTAGCCAAGGGTCCTTAAATTTAACAGGTTGCAATTTACAATGCTCCACAACCATAGGACTAATATAACTTAACATAGCTCCAGGATCAATTAAAATAGTTACAACAAGATCTAAGAGTTTACCTTCAAATTCCACCATGGTCGGCTCATACTCTGCTTGACGATCTTCCAGGGTAGCATTAATCTTTGGTAAACTCTGTCCTACATCGCCAACTGTAGATGCTTCATAGATCTGGGAAACATGTTCGGTTCCTTTTTGTTGAGGGCAGTTTTTTACGTAATGAGGTCCACCACAGCCCCAACATTGCACTGGAGGCCTTGTTGTCCCTTCGTTGTCTATTTTTCCAGGTTTTTCACTGGTTCTGGACTTAATGGGGGGCTTTAATCAGAGCGGATTCTTCTGTATGTTTTTGTTGTTTTGCCCCTTGGAGAATCCTTTGTTACCACCACCTCAATTACCTTTAGTATTTCTAGCCAGTTTGCTGCTTTTCTTATCAACCCATTTCTTACCCAAGATTTCTCCCTTCTGCTTGCTTTTCTGGTAGCAAATTCGGGCTTTACGTATGGCCTCGTCCATCGTCTTTGGGTTGTCAAACTCAATTCTTTCCCTCATGTTCAAAGGTAAACTACTGACGAACCTCTGTACTTTAGCCTTTTCCTCTCAGATATAAGGCACATAACGGAGCAATGAAGTAAAATGAGTGATAAATTCATCCATAGTTTGTTGTCCCAGTCGCAGGTCATGGAATTCTCTTGCTTTTTCATCATAGAAACGTTCGGTCAGGTATCTTTCCTTAAAGTATTTTTGAAATTTTTCCCAAGTTATATTCTGTTCACTTACTCCTCTTACCATCTTAACTTCTTCCCACCATAGGGTGGCTTTTCCCTGTAATTGGAGAATGGATAACCATGCCTTGAGGTTGTGATCATATTCATATAGCTGGAAATATTTGTTCATATTAATCAACCACGCCTCGGCTGCTTCCTCTTGTTCTCCGTCAAAGTGTGGCGGTTTGATCTTATGGAACTCCCCTTGCAACTCTATCCGTTGCCTTTTTTATGTCTGTTGCTCGGAAGCATTATCAGATCGTTCCTCCTCCCTTCCTTCTGACTCTTCTGGTTCTGTGTGGTGATTCTGCTCCTCTGACACCCTTTGCTACTCAGTGCTGGGATTCAGCGGTTGCTGATTCTGCTTGTCAGATAGGCTCTTTATGATCCTCTCCTGCTCCATGGTTAACCTCGCGTTATCCTCCTGCAATTGGGCCATTTCATTTTTCAACTCCTGTACTGTCTCTAAAATTGCGAGATTTGCATTGCGAGCCTCCTCTCTAAGCTGTACCCATAATTTGGTGTTATTTTCAGCACCGGGTGCAGGTCCCTGACCCACCACAAACCTACGTGATGCACTATCTGCTCTTCTCATATTGTCGGTCCTCTGTTTTCCTGTACTTAACATAAGAAAAGTAACAGAAAAAGAGTCAACGCATTAACTGTTTTTCTTTAACTGCTCAATAGAGATGAAAATAAAATGTATGCACTTTATCCGTTTCATTTCCCGGAGGCCACATTTTTTGAAACCTTGCTCTGATACCACTTGTAATGAACCCGTCTACATGAAATAAACTTACCAAATTTTTTTTTTTTTACATTTATATCAATCCCTGTTCAACCTCATACGTGCTTATTAAATATTACATGTTAACCTTACTAATTTTCCTAATACTACATACGACATTATGGAAATATCAAAGGGTATTGTTTTGCGTTGTCGGAAAATCTTTCCGGTGGATAGCTTATTTGGTGATGTCTTTATTGTTGGCGTTGTCTACTATTAACATCTGGCTTTGGAATTTAATGACCACCGGCTCTGTCACATGATGGGGTATGGTCAGAGTACACTCTGACTTTGCACCCCTCGGGCATCTCCCCTCATCGACGATGTGGATGTATGGATGCCCATCCGAGGGCTGTGTTTGTTCGATGTACTCCACCCTTGGTTATCTGGTAGCGTGGAGTCACTCATACCATTTGCACAAGGCTTGCTTTGGCTCTGTCTCTTCTCCTTGGCGCTGAATCATCCAGAACTCCTTCGTGTCGAATGAATCCAGATGGACCATGGATACCGCCGAGCTTCGGACTATATTTGACCTAGTTATTACAACATTCATCTTCTGGTGAGAGTTTAACCATGCAATTTCTTCAACTCATTGAATTTTTCCTCCTTTCAGGTTATCTTTAGTTTTTGTCCACATCTCTGATAGTTCTCTTGCTTGTCTTTGTTTAATGATTGAAGGGTCATGATGTCGGCCTCCAGAAATCACCCGAGGATTCTGGACGATGCTCCCCAGGTCCTACCTCTTCTATGCTGGCTAATGGGTAAGTTTCATGGAATACTTCTCCTGATGGTTATCGATTTCTGGATCTATTGAAAGATTTCCCATTCTGGTTGTTGAAAGGAAAGGGTCCTTCCATTGTAGTTTAAATGGCCGTCCAACCCAAGTATTTATGACCCCTATTTCGTTTATTGTATCAGATTGATGGCGAATTATATATGCCAGTCAAGGTTACTCTTCTCTTTTCAGGGTTTATGAAATTTTGCTCTCAGAATTTTCCTCAAGACCGTAGCCCTGGTTATCCTGGCACATTGTTGAATTTGACATGCCCTTGGGCTTGCTCTTTAATTTGCTATTATGTTGTGTATTACATTTAATTAAAAAGATGATTGTTCTGGGTATAAACCCTGGGTTGAATCCCATTCTCGCTTATTTCAGTTTTATTTACTAGCTAAGCATAATTTCATATCTTCATTCTCCAGTTTTCTGTTAAGGTCCTTGAGACCTGAGTATAAGTTAAGTTTTAATTGCATGCCAATTCTGCTTGTGCGTTGCAGCTCCTCTTTATGCATTAATGTTCTAACCCCTCCAGGGTTTCTTGGGTTATAAAAATTCCTATGGTAATACTTTGTAATTATATGCTCAGTTTTTGATTCCATGGAACGCTATTGTATGTACTACGTGTTTTTCATGAGATTCTGGGTAAGCAACCTCCAGCACAGTTAAAATGGTTTAAACTTTAGCAGGTGTTGATGATTCTTGGCATTTGCTTTCGGGTCTTTCCCTATGATGCTACTAAACTTTTGTGCGTACAACATTTACATTTTCTCTTAAGCTTAAGTCCGCTCCTCAGAGCTCTATTTGTGTTATTATCTAATTTTATCATGAATGCTTTGCCTTTGTATGTTTATAGAGCTACAAGTTTCGCTCTGGTATCAATGTTATATAGCTACATGATTTGCGTCGCTATCATATATTAATATAGCTGCATGCATGTAGGGAAAGAAAGGGTTCTGGATTTGGATTCGTTATGCTTGCGGAAATTGTTTTGCCACTCAGCATATTCTTTAAAATCTTTCATAAATGTCTCTCCGTTGGTTGTGCTCCGAGGGTTTGAATCTACTCTCTAGATTTTCCTGCATTTCTTTGTGTTCAGGCATAATTAAGGAAAGAGCTCCTAAACGGTCATTCCGTTAATTATTATATGGATTCTTGTCTACTACATGGACAGTCTTTGCTAATTCTGAGTCTGCTATAATTTTCTTGAGCTTTCTACATTTAATTTATGGATAATTTTTCCTACAGACTTCTGTTGTAGTGATTTCCATTTCTTAAATAAGAAGAAAAATAACTCTTCTCAGACTACCAACTCTTACATTTGTATAGATAATTCATAACAGGACACCCATCTCTCCTCTCGTATTTCTTCTACGATTCACTGTAGTGAAAAACCTTCCACATCTCTTTTAACAGAAATATGATACATTATAAAGTTCACACAGCAGTTTTCCCTCAAAGGTTTCTTTACGTACCTGGTTCTTCAGCTGGTAAAGATCTTCTTGAAGGCTCACCCGAACTTGGGGCTTCTGCTGCCTCTCAACCGCCCGACCATGAGATTCGTCTTTCAGGACCAGAATCTCCCCCCTTGCTTACTTGCTAGACAACAGTCTTCCACAAGTTACTTGCACAATGTGCAGGGCTATCTGATCATCACCAGACTTAGCCTTCTCTCATTTTCTTTTTTTTCTCTGCCTGTCCCTACAGCACAGATTTTCCTCCCCTCCCCTCCTTTTCTCTAGAAACTCTTCCAGTTAGGGGAGGTAGTTAGGGTTGCCCTCACAGCAACTATCTTTTTTCCTCAAGAGGAAAACTTCCTCCTTGAGAAGTTACCAACTTTTAAAGAAAACATTTCTTATCTCTCATAATAATAACAAATATTATTAAATTTCAAACAGATAATAATAGCAGATTCAGTTTATATTTACCACAGTAACCAAATATTTACATTTTTTCCCGGGGCATTACATTGGGTGCTTTCTTAAGACACCCCTTGATATTAAGTTACATGTTCTTGCAATACATAAATGACATCCACATTCCCAGTCTTCAGATAAACAAGACAGCGAGGAATTTTCTACCTCTATGTAAATGACCTCTGTTGTGTACATAGTGGAAATGAAATAGACAGCGAGGAGTTTTCTAGCGCTATGTAAACAACCTCTGTCGTGTACATAGTGGAAATGAAATAAAGAACGTCCCTTGAAGTGTTAGGTTTATGGGTATGATCAAAGTAATCAGATTATTGGGATTCACTTCGCTGCACACTTTCAAAATGATGGGAACGTATGTTTCGGTTATGCTCAGGAACTTCTTTGTCGATTTTCCATTTTTTCCCATCATTAATTTTGCCCTATGTAAAAATGCATTTAGTGTCAAATTACGTACATGTATGTGGTTGCAACTATAAATTCTTTTTAGGTTGCAGTTTTCTGATGTTGAAATGGGTGAAGTTTCGGTGAATCAAGTGTGGTTTCGGTGATTAGTTTGCACTGGTTTTTGATGCGAGTTGTTTTTAGTGCAATTTTTTAGAAAAAAGTTTGGTGGGTTTTTCCAGTCTAATTTCCCTAAAATCCGACAGGGATTTATTGAAATTACAAGCTTGATGGGTAACCCCTACATAATCGAAGCACCCTAGGGGTTTTTGAGGGTGCTAAATTTTTGAGTGCGCTAAATCCATATATACAGTGAAAAAAACAATTTAAATAACACTAATCAAAATTTACCTCAAATTTTTCCGCGGGATTCGAAAGTCCAAAAATTCGCACTAAAGAGAACTCCTTTATGATAGTCTAAAAAATCGCACTAAAGACAACTTTATGATATGGGGAAGTTCGCATTGCGGAATTTCCCGCACTTGATTCACTACTTCCACGATCGGCCTCTTTGGATCTCATAGATATATAATACGACCCGGCCAAATGTTGTTGTGATATTAATCTTATTGTCTGCTAAGTGTTATAGTTGGTTCAGTTTTACTTCAGTTTAGTCGATTTTCACTCCAGTTATTTAATATTGATATTTTCTATGTATTCTATTTAACTATTTTGAATATTGAAAAAAACAACCTCTGCTCCACTATTTTTCTTCATTTTTTTTTCTAGTATCAGAACTTTAAGTCGCAAGAGACTCCACAAAAAGTTATGCTTCAAACATTTTTGGGCTGGCCTAAAAAAGCAATGTGTGTGAGAGGGAGAGCAAAAGGTGCGAAATCAATACATCGATTATACAACTGTCAAGAGAGCCAATTGAAAACCAATTACGGCACTTTCGCATCTCAACCAACCAAGAAGAAACTGCCCAAAATTGACACAACCATGCCCTGAAGGAGTGCGTAAAATTGCCCATAAAAACCCATCGGAGCTACGCAAATCACAAATATTTTTTGGAGCATAACACGTTTTATCAAGGGCTCACCTAACTCAAAATTTCAAAGGTGCATAAGTCGTTTTATCAAGGTGCAAAACAACAAACGAATTTCAAAGTCTAAAAGCTTTAATGTTTCAAAGGCTACACGTTTTTTGGATTCAAAGGCTTCACATTTTATTTAAAGTTTTATAAACGGCAAAACCCAAAACGATTTTATTTGATTCATGAATTATTGGGTTTTGAAGAATTCATGAAATATTACGTTTTATAGGGAAGTACAAGGTTTTCCATGGGATGCTCTTTTTTTTCCTTTTTCTTTTTTAAGGAAAGCATAAGATTTTCAAAATGGGTTTTGTCATTCTCAATTTTTTTTTTAATTTAAAATTACTATATTAAAAAAGGGGTGTTTTATTTTTTAATATATATTTTTTTTTAAGTCTTGAAAATGGGATAGTAAAAATGCTCACACATTCACATTAAAAAATATATTTTTTTGAGTGTTTTTTACAGATCTCAATTTTTCTTGATAAAAATTATGAGTTTTGGTCTTTAAGAATAAAGACGTTTCTACAAGTCCGAGTGTGTTGGGATACACTTCAAAACACCTGTGTAGAGCCAACCCAAGAAGCATGGCCATCTATGACCAATAATTAGAGGAATGCGGCTATTGAACTCAAAAAGAAAGAGCACGGAGCCAAATGTTGGATACATAACTCAGTCGATGACTCTACCTTTGACAAGATAACCTGCACATCAATAACAAAGGAAGCTTGGGATATTTTGAAAATTGTGTATCAAGGTAATGATATAGTGAAGACTCTTAAATTGCAGACATTAAGAGCTCAGTTTGAAACTCTGAAGATGAGTGACACAGAGAATGTGGATTAGTTTATGACTAGAGTCATGGGAATAGTCAATTAGATCAAACTCATTGGTGAAACCATTATAGATCAAAAGATTGTTGAAAAATTCCTGCAAAGCTTGCCTAAGAAATATGACATGGTTGTAACAACCATTTTCGAATCCAAAGACTTTACAACTTTCTTAGCAGAACAATTGATTGGATCACAATTGGCACACAAAACACGACTCAACTTGGCAGAAGATTCCATGGAACAATCTTTCAAATAACAACTCTCTCTTGGTAGAGGGAGAAGCAGAAGATAAAGAGGCAACAACAAGCGAGGTAGAGGTAGATCATAACATCATCATGCAGCAGAGCAATGGAGACCTCCACAAACCCAAACATAGAGAAGCAGAACATGGAGCAAATCTAACGTTCAATGTTATTACTACAAGAAATCTGGGCATTATGAACATGAATGAAAAATAAAGCACTTAGATCAACAAAGAGGTAGTGTCCACCTCTCCAACAATGAAGGAGAATCCTTTGAGACAATGTTTCTCTCTTGCCATCTATCTAAAGACACTCATAGTAAGGACCTTTGGTTGTTGGATAGTGGTTGCAACAATCATATGACATGTAACAAAAATGCACTTTCTTAACTTGATGCTTCCATAACATCATAAATTACTCTTGGAGATCATTCTTGTATTAAAGTTGAAGGAAAATGTATTGTCCCTATTCTTACCAAACAAAATGAGTAGAAATACATACATGATGTTTATTATGTTCTACATCTGAAGTTTAACCTCATAAGTGTAGATCAATTAATGGAACATGGTTAAGATGTAATATTCCAAGGTAACACATGTTATATCTATGACAAACCTCCAAATAGAATAATGATAGAAAAGGTTAAAAAAAACAAGAATAGGATGTTTCCTTTGACTCTTAGAAGTCGAAGTCTTTCCCAGTCTCTTACCCACAATGTGTCAAGAATAGATGAGTCTGAGCTATGACTTTATAGGTATGGACACATCCCATTCAAGAGTTTAAGTCTGCTTTAGAAACATTTAATGGTCATTGGTCTCCCTGTTATGAATGAAAAAAATTGTAATTGTAAAATTTGTGTTCTAGCCAAGCACAAAAGAGATAACTTTCCCACATCTTCCTCTAGAGCAAAAGAGCCTTTAGATCTAGTCCATGCAAATATATGTGGCCCAATGTAGACACATTCCATTGGTGGTAGTCTTTATTTTCTTACCTTCATTGATGATTATAGCAAGAAGATATGGTTGTATTTTCTCAAAAATAAATCAGATACATTCTCAATGTTCAAAGAATTCAAAGTAGAAGCATGAAAGTAGAGTGGAAAACCTTTAAAAGTCCTTAGGTCAGATAGAGGCGGAGAATACAGTTCCGGCGAGTTCAAATCTTTTTGCCAACAACAAGGAATCCTAATGAAGAACACAACAAGATATACTCCTTAGCGGAATGGAGTAGCAGAAGGAAAAGTTATTCAATCATGAACATGTCCAGATGTATGCTTCGTGAGAAGAAATTGTCAAATGACTATTGGTATGAAGTTGTTTTAACAGTTGTATGTTCTCAACAGATCTCCAACAACCAGTCTCCAAGATATAGTACCTCAAAAAGCATGGGATGGTAAAAAGGTAAATGTATCTCACTTTAAATATTTTGGATCAGTAGCTTTTGCACATATTGTTGAGCAACTAAGAAAGAAGCTTGATGATAGAAGTGAAAGATGTATTTTCATAGGCTATAGTGATCAGTCAAAGGCCTATAGACTTTACAATCTAGTTACCAAGAATTTTGTTTTAAGCATATTGTTTTACATTAGAATACGTCTATTGTGGGCCTTGCCCAAGTTGGATTGTAAACTCCGAAATATAAACAAAATCTGACCACTAATATGCCATAAGAACATCACAATAATATTGTCAAAAATATTACTCAGACTAAGAGAGAAAACATAGCAAAACAAAGGGAGATAGACAAAGTACAAAAATTCTGGAAAAACTGAAGTTCTGAAAATGGCAGAAAGAGATAGGAATGTCTCTCGTTTAGATCTCAAAATAGCCTTGGCCACAAATGATACCATCGACTCTATATTCATAAACCATATGACCATTGGAGAGAGCCACACCGCACTTGGAAAGCGTGTCTGCCTCTAGGTTTTGTTCCCGGTATACATGCTGAAATGACACATAAGGTAAGGAAGACTTCAAGTCTCGGATTCGTTGCATCCAATTACATGGAGGAGGGACATCCAAATCACTCCTACCATGTATCCACTGAATTATAGAGAGGGATTCGCCAATTTTCTCAGCCTTCTCAATGCTTATCCAAGAGACACGCTGAAGAGCACCCCATAAATAAATCATCTATGCCTTGCAATTCTCTCCAAACCCACCAAACCAAAAAAAATGATATAGAGAAGAGGGATCGATACAAAGATATACACCACACCCACATCTTCCCATTAAAGATGGTTGTCAAAGTAACATATGGGGAATATACCATCCAAATCAACCAAAGTGACTCATCGAGAGGGAGACCTAGGATGCCATGGACCAATTTCATTGAATTATGCGACAATCTTGAGGTCCACCATCTTGATATGTGGGACTTTACCCTAAAAAATGAGGTTGTTCCTAGCTCGCCAAATCCCCCAAAATGTATAAAATGGGACATCCCTGTAAGGCCTAGCATGTTGGGCCCATGATATTAGAGAATCTGTAATAGAAAATATTTCACAAGTGACATTTACTCTAAGGAGATCAGAGACCTCCTCCCAAATAACACGCGAAAAAAGGACATTTCACAAAGAGGTCACAGTAGTCCTCCCCATCTAATTTGCAAAGAATGCATATACCACGACTAATAAATCCCACTTCTTTTTCCCCTATCAGCATTACCCAATGCAATGAGTGCTAAGTGCATAATTCAATACCATGAGAAATTGGTAATTTCGACTAATGCTCAAGGGATATGGGTCATGCATTAATACCATATTGTATGTAATAATAATAACCAAAATGATATTTCATATGTTGTATTATGAAAGATGGCCAAATATTTAAATAAAGAGTCAAGGAAACTCTAAATGAATAGTTCACAAAGCACAATACTTTTAATATTTCGAAAATTTTAATTATTAATCTTTGAAATGTATGAAAAATAACAATATTGTTAATTTATATATTATTTAATTTTAAGAAAAGACAAAAAAAATCACCTTTTTCACCTTTAGAAATGATTTTTTTCTTCGTCTAAAGGAATAAAACTTATCATAATGAAATGGTCAATTATACCATGAATTATATCATAATTGATTTAATTATGAATTAATATTAGGGTTTTATTTGTACGTTAAGGTTTAAGGTGCAGAGCTAGAAATATACAATTTTATATGTGAATTAGGGATGGATTTGTATTTGTATATATGCTTACAGTTTTAATATATACAATCATATATGTGCATTAGCCATGGATTTATATTTTTATATCTGCTTGTAGCTTACCTTAGTTAGGCAAAGTAAGCAGAGTATAATTTTTTTAAATATTTATTATTTTAACATGATTTTGATATAAAAGGTTATTACAGTTATAAATAAATAATTTTGAATTAAATAGGTATAAAAGTATTTTTCAATTTAGAAACTTCACAACTTTGGTAATAAAAATGACATTTTTTATTAAAGGTAGGAGTTATTTAGAAATATTAAAAAAATGTTGCCACACAATGTTTATTTTAGTGTAAAAATAAATTTAAATTGACTTTTTAAGTACCATGTTGAATATAATCTTTGTATATTTTGATAAGTGATGCATACCAAGCCTCTTCTTCACATGGGGTTGACTAAAAAACACAACAAATAAACACTCAACAACAAATTTACAATTTTAATCATTTTTTAACCAAATTTTAAATACAATTAATTAAAAATGTATGTGGAAAAATCCAAAATTTAAATTTAAATTATATTTTAAACTATATTTTATTACGATTTTTATTCAAATTCAATACAATAAAAACAATTAACTACAATTAAAATTTACTATATATATCCAATAAAAGTAACAATTTATTTTTTAGTTGAGATTGATTTAAAAACATTATTTATTTATGAGTGGAGATTTGCATAGTTATTCATATTGTCAAAAATCTTTTTACACAACTCACATCCAAAAAATTTTGACATTTTTTTTTTTCTAATGTTTCATACAAAAAGTGAATCAAATGAATTTGGTTTTCTTTGCTATTTTTTCATCTTGTTTGAAAATAGATTTAATCTAATAAAAAATATGCTATCACTCTTAGTGTGGCAGCGTTTGATTCAAATAAAATTATGTTAATAACAACAATAAAGAAAATTATATTATTAGTCTCATGGTCACACATTTTGACTCGTCTGTGATTTTTATAATTTTAAGGTGTTTTATTCGTTATAAAATAAAATAATAATGATTTAATTAAAATTGGTTAAATAGCATATTTTTAATTATTTCATCATCATGTTGGAAGGGCAGAGGAAACAAAATAAAAATTCACACATAAAACACGAGTTGCTGCTCTTCTATTGATCACACAAAACACGATGCTTACAATGAAACCAGTGAAGGGTATTTAGCATTTTCCAAATAACTACTTGCCTAAAATATCTTAACATGCATTCACATGCAACCACACACTAAAAGTCATCTATCACTTAACTTGACTTGACTCAACACTCAAATACTCAATCACTCAGTTAACTGACTCTTTATGTTTAGCTAACTCCACATGCGGGAGTAATTACAATTTCTAACACTCCCCCTTAATTACGACCGTATGACTCAACATGACTGCACTATCACATAAACATGACTGCTAGTCTATGTCTTCGCTTGGCTTACAATGACTCAAGAATTTTGCATTTTATTTTTCTCTGCTTCCAGATTCTATATCCTCGAAATTGCTTCATTCTATGTTGAAATTTCTTTCTGTAGGCTTTATTCACTTGCTGCTGCTGCAATTTTTCTTTGACTTGTTTTGAACTTGTTCTGAAAAACAATTGGATCATGTCTTCTACACCTTCCTCTTCAAATATTCGTTCAACTATGGATTGATGCCATAACATTACATCTTCAAACTGTCTTCTTTGCTTTGCTTCTTGCGCTTCATATTCCTGACTTCCTTTTTTCCATATTTCTTGATAGAAGAATCTTATATTTTCTTGACTCCATTGCTGAAAAATGGTTTCAATGCATTCATCTTTGTCTTCAGAAACATCCATATCATTCTTTTCACTTTCATCATCAGGTATTGTTGTTTTTTTCCTGTAATCTGCACACTCAACATCATTATTCACCATTTCATTCAATTCCTTTATTCCAATTACTGCTTTAAGACTCACATCAATTTGTTCTATTGGTTTCTGAATCCATTCTTCAATGACTTTCAAATCTTCATCAAATTTATTAACAACCTTGCTTTCAACTTCTGCTCCCATGCTATTTTGAACACTGCATATTAAAAAACAATGTTAAAAACATCTTTAATATGACTCTCTTCAGTGAGAGCTTCCTGCTCTACATTCCCTTCTTTTCAACTGTATGGAGATTGTCTTCCATTGTTATGTTGTTAGCGGATATTCTCATTAGAAACTCTTCAATCACATTATCATGTTCTTGATCATCAACTGCTACTAGATGACATACTTCTTCATGAGAATTTCCAACTACTTCATATCTTGCTACTACAGTGGCAACATCAATCTTCAATGTTTCATCAAACATTGTGCTTACCATATTGGCACAATCAAGCCCTGTTTCAAAAAAGAAACCACACATATCATCAACATAATGTCCAGCCACACTATGGTGGGTTATCCAAACATGCATGTTCTCATTGTCAATTTCTTTAACAAATTCAACTTCACCAAATCCATTAGTTGTGTCTGGATTCACCAATTCACATCTAACTTTGCAGTCATCATGCACATGTGTCTCATCACAGTGGGATTGACCATCATCTGTATCATCCATATCACAGTGGATTCCTTGAGCATTTATATGTTCTTGCTCTGCTTCACACACAGAGGCTTCAACTTCTCTCTCTACAATATTTGTTGCATCTTCTTCATCCATATGCATGCTTGCATAATGGGTTTCAATTTTATGGTCTTGACAACCATCATCCACTTTTGAGTGGGGTTCTCCAAGCTCTGTTTTCCTCTCAGAGTCTTTCTCATATACTCTCAAATCTGCGACTGACTTCTTTTCTTGTGACATAACCTGATGTTGCATGTCACTCCCCCTTGCACCAAACTCTCCTTTCAGGATCTTCCATGCTTCCTTGGAAGTTCTAACTTTTGCTACCTTGCACAAACACTTCTCATCCAATGCTTGTTTTATAAAATTCAATGCTAAAACATCACATACTTCATCATATGGGTTATTAGACCCATACTCAATTAAGTCTTTAGCTCTAAGAAAAGTTAACATCTTAATAACCCAATGATCAAATATTTACCTGCAAACATAGGAGGTGGTAGCAGATCAAAGCTACACCAATCACCCATTTCTTCTTTGTCTTCTGCTAGACTTCTCAATTCCTCGACTGCAGCTTGAACCTCTCTAACCATGGCAACAATCTCTACCTCTTTTTTTCGATTAATTTTCTTAGTCTTCTTTAGTTGTGCTTTGCGACCCATCACTGTTGTCATTCCTTTTCTTATAGCTACTTTTCTCATTGCGTGAGGCTGTCTTCCATATTGCCCCTGAAAAAAATATAATTTTCAATATGCGCCCCATAAAGCACAATCTTCATCCAAAACACTATCATACTTGACAAAAAAAACAAAAAAATTTACACATTACCAGACTTTTGCATAGCCCTAAATTCTCTTCCCAATAAAAACCCTTTTTCCTTTTTTAATTCTTTAAAAAAATCTCTCCTAATTTAAAAAAAAATAAATTAAAAAAATCCCAATTATTTTTTTTATAAACATTTCTACGATGCACCATACACCTTTTAATAAAAAGGTTTTATCACCCGACTTTCTACTCTTAATAAATCTTTTTCGAAATAATCCTTTTCAAAAGAAATTCAAAAGAGGCCTTCTAATAATGTCATAAGCCCTTTCTCACACATGCTTTTCCATTCTTCATAAAATTTTTCAAACCATTTTAAAAAACCCTTTTTAATATGCATCATCATAAGTTATAACACTTTCGAATAATCTTTTGAAGCGGAGCTTTAACTCTTACCTTTTCACGCTCATGTCTCACAACCAGGCAAGGGTTGTTCACGGCAGATGCGGCTGCCAAATTTCACGGCTAACTTGTTCAGAAAAACGGGTTTATAAACGCTCAACAAACTCCGAGGTTTTGACCCTTTAATATTTCTCAAACTTTAATATCTCATATTTTAACTTGCGTCTGTGTGGATACCTGTCTCATCCACTTAGGCCTCTCACTCTGTTTAAAAAAACCATTGGCTTAGAGGCGGTGCTACAAATCGACTTAAATACCGCGACTCCGCGACTCCAGTGTTGACTCACAACGTTGGCTACGACCCCTTCCCAATAACACCGGCGGCTTTACTGGCATATGCTCATTCACGCACGGGACAGCGGAAACAACTTTAGCTTTCGATTTTCAATGGTGACTTAGCGCTCACACGGTGTTGTTAGGCAAGCTGCCATTGCAGATTTCTTTTTAGATCTTTCAGCTCTGATACCAATTCGTTGGGTTGGAAGGCATAGGAAATAAAACTGAAATTCACACATAAAGTATGAGTTGTTTTTTTCTATTGATCACACAAAACATGATGCGTGCAATGAACCTCATATCTTTTCTTAATTAGCTATTTGCATAAAATATCGTGGCATGCATCCACATGCACCACACACTAAAAATCATTTATCACTTGACTCAATCACTCAAATACTCAATCATTGAATTAACTGACTCTCTATATTTAACTAATTAGAGTTAACTAGAGTAATTACAATTTCTAACATGTTATATATTTTATTTTAAAATATAACTTTAGGTTTTTTGCAAGTTTAGTTGCTTCATAATTGATGAGAGGAAGCCATGGACAAAATATAAATAATGGTAGTGAAGTTCTTCATTAAAGGGGGAGAAACCTTACTCCCACAAAAAAACTATCTTCACGTGTAAGACCCAGTCAACAATCCCATTTCCCACACGTGATAAATTGAGAGAAATTTTAAAGTAAGTTATTAAATAAATAAATAAAAATTTAACGAGGTGGAGGAGTTGTCCGGAAAGTTATGGAAATTCTGGTTATATTTAGATAAAATCTGGCAAGGATATTTGTAAATCCAAGTTATAGTTGTTCAAAATTTTAAGTGTCCTAGACGTTTTTGATGGTGCTGAATCCATTTCCACCATCAAAAACACAAACACCACCTCTACCAGATTTTTGGAATTTTTTAATCGGAATTCCGACTACTTTTAGTCATCCAGACAATTCCTCCACCTCAATTCCTCCTCCTCGTTAGACCACTCCATTATCTTCACGTGTAAAATTAAAGCCAGAGTCAATTTTCTACACGTGGATAAATCGAGAAAGTCCAACCAGATCATCAATGGTCCGGGAGTAGCTTTATTTATCGATTAGTGATAATCGTTGAAGGCGTTGACTAAGGAGCATTAACTTTGTGTGGATTGTTAAACATTGTTGGAATTTGGTTATTTAAAACAAAAATTTACAATAAGAGTGTTTAAATATAAATTTGTGTGGATTGTTAAAAATGGTTGGAATTTGGTTATTTAAAACAAAAATTTATAATAAGAGTGTTTAAATATTATTTTTATAGTGAAAATAGATTTAGTATTTTTAACAATTTTTGGGGCACATAAATTTTTGAAGATTTACCGCTGTAATGAGCATTTTTTAAATTTTTTTTAAAATTTTGGTCAAATTCCAGCAAAGATTTGTGAAATTTTCCATAGGGACTGTTTACACTTGGTTAGACTACACTATTTATAAGGTGTTACAATCAAACTTTTTTCGAAATGTCTGACAATATGAGTGTTTGAATTATGTTATTTATGGTGGAAATACACCCATAATCTTGAAGCTTGACCATTGTAACCCACATTTCCAACATCACTATCACGATAGAATTGTTTTTTGTTAACTGAAATCTTTATATAAGTGTGGTTGGTTTGGTTTGATTCAATAGATTTATACATTCATTTTTTCCATAGTCACTTTTATTTATGGTCTTCTTAATGTTTCGTGGTTTGATTCTTGAATGTTCGGACAATAGCATGTTATTATGAAATGGCTTGGACCCATGAATGAACAATAAAAATATTGACATTTTTTTTGTTTTTGTTAGTTCAATTGTAATTATTTATAGTAGTTTCTAATGTGTATTTATATTTTATTTATTTACTGTTTGATTCATAAATGGATAATTGAAACATCATTTAATCTATCGAAACCGTTATATTCATCTTTCCACTTTATTTCAACCAAAAACTATAGACTAGTTAGTATTAGTTAGCTAAGCCTTTAGTCTTGCATTTGATGATAATTTTTTATTTGTAATTTCTAAAAACAAGTCTAGTTTGATCTTTTTGGAAAATTTGAAGGCTTACATGTTTGTAGTTTTCATCTTTTATCTTTATATCATCCAGAAGAATTGTGGGCATTTCATAGATTTATAATTGCATTAAAAGTTTAGAATTAGTAATATGTTTGAATTTGACCACTTAGCATAATATTCCTTCATTGTTGCATGTTATCGCTAGTTAAAGTGTTTTTCAATGCTTATTATTTTTGTAATATATTTTTGTATATTTTGTATCATATCCTATACTAATTTGTAACATATTTTATTGATCAATTAATTATTAGAATTGGTAAATTAACACAAACAATAGTTTTAGATTAGCTGTAGGATAGTAATACAATAAACCCCTATATTTTCCTTCAAAAGACAAAGAGATGAAAGGCGAGCATAACCTTAAAACCCATCGAGAGGGACCATCCCATACAACTTGGACTGTTTAAAGAGCTCCGGTCTGGGTCACTTCGTCTTTGTTGACAAAGGTCATAAAGCCCACATCTGCAAACTTCTAGGCTTAGACACCACCTCCACTATACAATCCCTCCAACAATCCATCTTCCCAAGGCTTTAATGTGCAAAGAGACTACCAACTTAGTACTAGATATTACCAACTTATTGTGGGAGATCTACTAACTTGTGGCATTCTAAGTTTCACAATATAAATTTTCAATCAACCAAATAAATGTAAGCATTCATGCATGTAATCATTTTATTTTAACATTTACAATGTCTCTAAAATAATAACCTTTACAATATCCCTAAAATAATCTGGAAATTGTAACAAACTGAATAATTTAATTTTAAGAATATATCACATAAATATAACTAAATATTATTTTTCTAAACATTTCCTGTTACACCTAAACCTTTATTCCAATAAGCTAAACACCAAAAAAAAAATTGAACCTTAAAAAGCATTACACTTAAAAATTTAATTCTTTTTTAACATGAAATCATCCGATAAAAATAAAAACTACTATTATATTATGCTCCACAAGTCTAGTTTGAAATAGAGTTTTCAGACTTTTATTCCAACATATCTACTTTGGAATATGATTTCTACAATTAATAGAATTATTATTATTTGAAAATTATATATATATAGAGAGAGAGAGAGTGTATTTCAGTGGGTTGAGTGGGTTTAATAAGCTCCCACCCAAGATCAACTCTCATTGACATGACTATGTATATTTATCCTGAACTATATGGATTATCTTAAAATATGTTGTACTATCTATCTCTTGCTTGTAAATATATATCAATTGAGTCTATCCCTCGAGAGGGTTTAAGGATAACCTCCCTCCTAAAGTGCAAGTCTCATTAACATGACCATATACATTTATACTTAATCATATAGATTATCTTGAAATATATTATATTATATATTTTTTTTATTAAAAAAAAAAAATCTATTTTTTCATAAATATATATATATATAACTCATGATCTTATAAAATTTCAAAATATAAAATATTTTATAATAAAATCTTAATTATATTATAAAATAAAATAAATTACATAATTCAAGTAAATTACACAATTCCATAATTCTATGAAATTTTGGTTGAAAATTCTGAAAAGACAGTAATTTCAATTCACAACTAATGCATGACTAAAGTTCGATTCCTATAGTACCTGCGGCGCCCAAGGAGCTGGGACTAATAAGATAGCTCTTAATCTCTACTATTAGACCTATTAACCTTTACACACTATAAAATAAAGTTTCACTACCAAAATTCCATCTTACCATAAAATATTCTTTTCGAGTCTTTGGTAGCCGAGTCTTGAGACTGATCTGTAAGATAGAGATCCAGTCAACAATCGTCTACACGTGGAGTTGGTCACGTGGATATATTAAGTCCAACATGAACGTCCAAATTGATCAATCAGGCCGCATAGGAGCTTTATTTTAAATTATTAGACCAGGAATTAGTCATAAACTCACGTGTCATCCTTATTCACTGTATTCCGTATAGCAGCCTTGGCAACCAAATCAAATTGACATCCTAATCAACCCTTCTATTCTCTCTATATATACATACAGCTCTTCATCTGCGTCTAAATGTATATACAAAGCATACGAGGAATAAGATAGAACGAATATAGAATACAGCTCTTGATCTCGCTGTAAAAATAAATTCAAGCATACCAAGAATAGGATACACAGGATATACAAAAGAGCAGGATGGGTAACGTGCTGCTGCGAAGAAGAGTGGATGGTCGTCGTCGGATAAAGATCATGAAAACTGACGGATCGGTGATGAAGCCGCGGGGTCCTCTCTGTGTGAAGGAAATACTCATCGATCATCCAAACCATGGGATATCCGAGGCGCCCGTTGGTCGCTCACTTGGGATGGGCAGTTTCAGTCGACCACTTCCAGGAAGGACAAGGCTTGTAGGCGGTCATATCTATTATCTCATTCCTCTTGCGGTCCCAGAGGATGAACTCGTCGATTACAACAACGATATGAATAGAGGGCACTTTGCAAGAGCTTCTTCTTATGATAGCATTCGGAGCGATAGTTCCAGTTTGAGGCCAAAGTCTTGTGTAGACAGTGGCAGAGATTCAATAAAACAAGGGATTGATGATACGATTAATAACATTAAAGACGGCGTCAGGATCGTTTCTTCTTCCTACTCCACAGACGGATCAAGGGTGCGGGTAAAGCTTCGAGTTAGAAAAGAAGAGTTGGCTTCACTTCTTTCAGGCAATAATATCAATGTGGTGATGGAAAATGTAATGGTGCGTCCCTTAATCCAACATGTGACTACGCAATCGGCCTTGTCGCGGTGGAAGCCTAGTCTGGATACCATCACTGAACCCCACAGTCCAGTTGGAGATTTATAAAAATCTTGAGAGGAGCAGTCTGCAGCATAACTTGTATATTCTTACGGAGCATACTATTGCTGGAATGCCCACAGGGTTTGCTTGTGTATATCTATCAGATTAATATCCTGCAAATGGAATTCAACATTGTAAACAGTATTTCCATACCGCACCCATGTAAAAGACAAACAGTGTCTGTTGCGACAGCCCATTGAAAACTGTAGCTCCTTGACACAAATTCGAAGTTACAGTTGGTGTAAAAGTAGTTTTTCGTGAATGAAATTTTTGTTTTCAACTTTGTTTGGATGTATTTTACGTATTTGTTTATGAGTATGTGTTTTACAAATTTGTTTAACTTTATTGTCATTATAGTTTGTAAGTATTAAATTGTATACTATTTAAAGTCGTGAATCCCTTCAAGAGGAAGATGCTTTTTAGCATACATTGGTGAATCCCTCTGTCATGAAGAAGGTGCTCTTCAGCACAGTGTCAGGTGAATCCCTCTGTTAAGAGGAAGACTATTTTGTTGTTGTGGAACTGCATTACAAGCAGTGTTGGTGAATCCCTCTATGTGATGAAGATATTTTTGTAACAACAGTGTTGGTGAATCCCTCTATGTGAGGAAGTGTTTGGGTATGTTTGAATGCCCAGCGGTTGAAATTAAAGGGGAGTGTTGGAATATTAATTCCAACTGCAGGCGTTGTGGACAGCGACTGCAAAATCGTGGACAGCGACGGCAGGCCAAATCCGCCATCAACTCAGCCAGCACGCTGCACCCAAAACCGCCGGAGCCAAATCAGCAAAACCACCAGAGCATTTCGGACCGCCTTTTGGTGTGGAGTGGTTTCCGTATAATCGACTCCGATACAATGTAATGCAGCCACGTGGTCCTCTGCATACGTCAGCAGAACTGACTTTTCGGACGCTAACGTTCAGCATGAAGTGGGCTCCCGATATTCTTGTCCACCGTCCGATGCAGTTCAACGATCTCCGCCGTCCATCAGAGAAACCTGCATTCGAGCCAGCATTAAATCCCTTGCGTGGAGTAAACTCAAACATTTGTTTGACCACCAGTTCCGTCTGCAAAAGAATTAAATTGAATTAAACCTGGTCGTAGGAAGTTGGTAAAGTATTTAAGTTCTTTTTATACGGCATATATTATTTTAACATAAAAAATGTGTTATATCTTTTTTATGTATGGCATACACATTGAAAAAGGTTAAGCCTTTTGTTGGCGTTGACCATTCTGAAACAAAGCTATTCAGCACATGCACGGGTGAATAAAAAAAATAGAACGAAGATTGAAATGTAGTTTTTACTGCAGCGAAGAACGTGTGTTGATTTTTTTAAAGTGACTTGAGGTGTGCACAGCAGTGCATAGGAGAAGAGTGCAGTGGGTGAATAAAAAAAATGAAGACGACCATTTGCGAGAGGCAAGATGTATAACGCACAACAGTGCGTAGAAAAAGAAGGAGAGTTTTTTTTGTATGACTTCGTATTTTATTTTTGTGATATCGCACAGCAGTGCGAACCAAAAGTAAACCAGGTTGAAATGTAAATTGTTTTTGATGTTGTCCAAACGAAGCGAAGCAGACATATAATGTTTTTGAGCTGCATATGTAAATTTATTTTACAGCAGTATATGTAAAATGTTTTTCACAGTAGTGAATGTAAAAAGGGCTTTTACAGCAGTAAAAGAAAAAGAGATTTTTACACACCAGCAGTGTAAAATCTCAGGAAGAGACAGAGTTTTATTTTGTTGACTGAATGTATTTTTTTTTTGGTAAATCCCTCTGACTGAAAGAGGATGAATATGCATCAGGCATTTATGTTTAAAGAATAGAAATCTTTTTCTGGGTATGTAATACTCTGTTCTCAGTGATTTTGTCTAAAACTTCCCTGTGCAAAAAGGATCCTGTGGAGAGAAGGAAAAAGAGCATTGCCTCTGTGTGTTCAGTTTGTTTGTTTTTGGGATTTTACTAGAAAAATCCCCACAGTGGTATCAAAGCAAGCTTAGGCTCTTTGAAGGTGTTCAAGAAGCTGAAGAAAGGAGTTCTGTTGTAGCAGTAAATCTTCTCCAGCAGTGTGAAGACTCAGCAAAAGGATTCAGGTATTTCTCAGATTAATTTTCTGTGTTGCTGTTGAAGAAACAGTGAGTCATTTTAAAAACACAGTCAGGTAATTTGAAGCATAGTTAAGAATGGAAAGGTCAAAGAAAAAAGTCTCCAAACCTTCTAAGGTTGTGTCTCCCTCTTCTATTAAAATAGAAAACAATCTATTTGAAAGCATTCTATTTGAGGTTCCAAGGTTCGATGGGAACTTTGATATATGGGAAATAAAAATGAGGGCTTTCTTAAAGTCTGAAGGGATTGAAATTTGGGAATCAGTGATTGATGATAGCAAGATGGATAAAGAATCCAAGGAGTACAATGCAAAAGTAGCAAAGACAATCTGGGATGGACTGCCTGATTCTGTGAAGAAGAATCTAGGAAAATATTCATCAGCAAAGGATATATAGGACAGACTTCATGACCTTCATGCAAAGGGAGCACTGACCATGACCATCAGTCAAGAAGGAAATTTTGAACCCATCATAGAAGCTGAATGTGAGAAGGTTGACCTCATCAAACTTCAAGTAAAAGAAAGGGATGAAGAGCTTGCCAAGCTTAAGAAGGAACTTGATCAAAGCAAAAGGAAGCATCATGAAGAAGTCATCTCCATGACAAATCAGTTGAATAAAGCAAAGAAGCAGGAAGATGCCTTGTTAAGTCAACTTGAACAAAGGCACAAGAGAGTGAATAAACTTGTAGAAGAGATTGGACAATACAAGGTAGAGGTCTCCTCCCTTAAGTCTGAACTACAAGAAGCTAGGAAGAAGGCACAAGAAGCTGAGAAGAAAATGGAGACCAGTCAAGCAAAGAATGAAGAAATCTCCAAAATGAAGTCAGATATCATTGCTCTTAAAATAGTAGCAGCTGAAGCTACTCGTAGCAAAGAAGAAACTGAGGAACAACTTGCAAAGAAGAATAATGAGTGTGAAAGATTGGAAGAAGAAATTGTTCTCCTTAGGAAAAAGGTTGAAGGGATGAACAAAATCATGAAGATCTCTCAAGCCTTGGATGACATGCTCAGCTATCACAGATCTCCATCTGATAAATCAACACTTGGGTATGTAGGTGAACCCTCAAACAAGAATGAAGATGCTTTAAGTAAAGGAGATGCGAAGAAGGCAGAAAGAAATTGTGATGCTCCTAGTTCCAGCAAAGGCAAGGAGAAAGATCAAGGCTACAATAGAAGAAATCCTACTCCGAGTAGAAAATCAGCTCCAAGAAGAAATGTAGCTGATGTCAAAGAGGTAAGAGGCAATGGTTATCATCAAAGGATCTCAAGGCAGCAAGGCTTCAGAAGTACATCAAGGAAACCTCCATCTCACAGGTACCAAAGTTTTGGCTATTGTTACTCTTGTTCAAACTTTGGTCATATGGCAAAAGACTGTAGAGCATTTCATAGAAATAGATGTTGTAGTCCCCGACAACCTCCAGGAAACAATTTTACAAGAAGAAATCATGAATTCTTATTCATGAACAATGTTGAATGCTTCAAGTGTCATAACATTGGGCATATGGCACGTGATTGTAACTTAACATGGGCTCTTACACAAGCTAGACCCATGCAAAAGAAGAAAGTTACACAAGTATGGAGAAGGAAGGAAATACAGTCTGAAAGCCTCCTTGAGCTTCCTAGTTGATCTAAGTTTCTTTTAAGAAAACTTTGCTGAAAGAAAACAATGCATACAGTTAGGGGGAGCCTGTAATTATTGATCATTATTGTTGAACTGTTTTAACAATCATTCTTTGATGAAGATCTTGTTATAGGGGAGAGATATGGAATTAAATCTGCCATAAAAGCAGAGAAGAAAAGTCTGCAGGGCATGGAGACTGCGTGGAGGATGTATTGCAGCGCAACAGAGCGCAAATGAAATCTTTTTGTTAATCCCTCCGAAATGTAATATGCAGCAGTGTTGAAAAGTGTAATTTTTTTTATCACATATGCAATGCAATATGCACAGAAGTGCGGAGAAGAACAGGGGCAGCGTGGAAACTTTTGTGTGTGGAGCACATGGATTAGAATGCACAGCAGCATAGAAATTTTTTTTGTGGAGCACATGCATTGAAATGCATAGCAATTGAATTTTTTTATGTAATGTGAGAGAATATACTCACAGCAGAGTGAGTGTAATACACAGCAGATGGAAATGTTTTGTATTGGCAATGAAAACGCAAAGCAGTGAGAGGAAAATGAGAAGAGGGCAAAACGCAGCAGAGCGTAAATGCCCAGTGTTTGAGAATGCAATGAAATTTTTCACACAGCAATGAAAAGGGTAATGTAAGTCTTGTTTTTGTTGTTGGAGAATATGTAGTAAAAACACACAGCAGTGTGAATATGAAAAATGCAGCAGCATGAAGTTTTTTTTGTTTTTGTTGATGAAACGAAATGTAATGGGCAGCAGCACATGTAAAAGAAATTTTTCTTTACAACAGTAAATGAAAGTGCAGTGAGTGTGTTGTTCATTGAACCGAAATCCAATATATGCACAGCAGTGCATTGTGTAAATAAAAAAAATGAAGACGAAGATTGTGTGAAGCAAGGGTGTAAAAAGGAACAGGGGCAGCCCGTGTTAATTTTTTTTGTGTGGAGAATGAAGCGCAACAGCGTGAGGATGATTCCTTTTATATGCAAGTAACGCAGTGTAATGAGTGAAACGAAAAGGGTAGCGAATGAAGAAAATAGAATGAGATGCATAGAAGTGCAGTGAGGGTAACGGACACAGCAGTGTGAGAAATTTTTACGCACAACAGTGCAAATTGCAGAGGCAAGCCAGCAGCGAACAATCAAGGGGAGATGCACAGCAGTGCATAGAATATATGTGTTGATAGTGGTGAAATGCAGCAGCGTAGATAAAATCCAAACTTTTTTTTGGTATTGTATTTGAAGCAAAGTATATAACGCACAGGAGTGCGAGAAGAGAGGAAGTGAAGTTCTTTGGTGAATCCCTCTGTCAAGAGGAAGGTGTTTTTCAGCACAGTGTCATGGTGAATCCCTCTGTCAAGAGGAAGATGCTTTTTAGCATACATTGGTGAATCCCTCTGTCATGAGGAAGGTGCTCTTCAGCACAGTCTCAGGTGAATCCCTCTGTTAAGAGGAAGACTATTTTGTTGTTTATGGAACTGCATCAGAAGCAGTGTTGGTGAATCCCTCTATGTGAGGAAGATATTTTTGTAACAGCAGTGTTGGTGAATCCCTCTATGTGAGGAAGTGTTTGGGTATGTTTGAATGCCCAGCAGTTGAAATTAAAGGGGAGTGTTGGAATATTAATTCCAACTGCAGACGTTGTGGACAGCGACTGCAAAATCGTGGACAGTGACGGCAGGCCAAATCCACATCAACTCATCCAGCATGCTGCACCCAAAACCGTCGGAGCCAAATCAGCAAAACCACCAGAGCATTTCGGACCGCCTTTTGGTGTGGAGTGGTTTCCGTATAATCGACTCCGATACATGTAATGCAGCCACGTGGTCCTCTGCATACGTCAACAGACTTGACTTTTCGGACGCTAACGTTCAGCATGAAGTGGGCTCCCGATATTCTTGTCCACCGTCCGATGCAGTTCAACGATCTCCGCCGTCCATCAGAGAAACCTGCATTCGAGCCAGCATTAAATCCCTTGCGTGGAGTAAACTCAAACATTTGTTTGACCACCAGTTTTGTCTGCAAAAGAATTAAATTGAATTAAACCTGGTTGTAGGAAGTTGGTAAAGTATTTAAGTTCTTTTTATACGGCATATATTATTTTAACATAAAAAATGTGTTATATCTTTTTTATGTATGGCATACACATTGAAAAAGGTTAATCTTTTTGTTGGCATTGACCATTCTGAAACAAAGCTATTCAGCACATGCACGGGTGATTAAAAAAAATGGAACGAAGATTGGAATGTAGATTTTACTGCAGCGAAGAACGTGTGTTGATTTTTGTAAAGTGACTTGAGGTGTGCACAGCAGTGCATAGGAGAAGAGTGCAGTGGGTGAATAAAAAAATGAAGACGACCATTTGCGAGAGGCAAGATGTATAATGCACAGCAGTGCGTAGAAAAAGAAAGAGAGTTTTTTTTTGTATGATTTCGTATTTTATTTTTGTGATATCGCACAGCAGTGCGAACCAAAAGTAAACCAGGTTGAAATGTAAATTGTTTTTGATGTTGTCCAAACGAAGCGAAGCAGACATATAATGTTTTTGAGCTGCATATGTAAATTTATTTTACAGCAGTATATGTAAATGTTTTTCACAGTAGTGAATGTAAAAAGGGCTTTTACAGCAGTAAAAGAAAAAGATATTTTTACACACCAGCAATGTAAAATCTCAGGAAGAGACAGAGTTTTATTTTGTTGACTGAATGTATTTTTTTTTGTAAATCCTCTGACTAAAAGAGGATGAATATGTATCAGGCATTTATGTTTAATGAATAGAAATCTTTTTCTGGGTATCTAATACTCTGTTCTCAGTCATTTTATCTGAAACTTCCCTGTGCAAAAAGGATCATGTGGAGAGAAGGAAACAAAGCATTGCCTCTGCGTGTTCAGTTTGTTTGTTTTTGGGATTTTACCAGAAAAATCCCCAACATTTGTTTGAGTATGTGTTTTACAAATTTGTTAAACTTTATTGTCATTATAGTTTGTAAGTATTAAATTGTATACTATTTAAAGTCGTTTTGGGGTTTGTTTTACTGAAGTTAAAAATAAAAGTAGCGTTGATTTTATTTCTTTTGAAAATAACTGTTAAATATTTTTTTGAGTGGATGATAGGTGAAGTTTTTCCTAGAAATTTAGGATTGGAATTCTTTGATTCTCTAAAATTTAACATGAGAGATTCAGTAATATATATTTACACTTCAAAAATATGTAAAAAAAAATAAGAAAAAGATAAAATTGAATAAGGAAAAATATTCTGAAACATTAACCTCTCATTTTTAAAGATTTTATAAATACCTACTCTCTATAATAATTTTAAAATGATGCCAAATAAAATGTATCAAATATTTTAATATCACATAATAGGTGTAAATGCCAAAGTGAAATCTAATAATATCAGTAACAAAATTTGAAAAAGTAAAGAATAAGATTCTGAATATCAAAAATAAACTTTCAATGATCTCTGCGTACCAGAAATTTAATCTATGCAGGCCTAAATAATATTAAAACCACTTATAGACATATTGACACCAGCTATCTAATCTTAATTTATTCAATAATAAAAGGCCTAAATAATATTAAAACCACTCGTAGACATTGACCCGTCTAGCTATCTAATCTTAATTTATTCAATAATAGCAGGAATAGGAAACAACAAACTGGCCATCATTGAAAATTGATCTCATTAATCAAATGCAGCACCAATACTCACTGCTCACCGTTTTAAATAAAAATATTAATTTCCTTTTTAATTATTTTAAATACCTAAATAAAGCTTAGTTAATAAAACATTTATAGTAGGTTTTAAACTGATAAATTCAACAACGACATGGCATGAGATCGTCCTTTCTGTTACAAATGATATCGTAACTTGTGTTACAAATTATTATTGCAACTTGAGATAACGATTGACATTGAGGGAACCCATAGTCATTAAGCTCTCGTGCCAACCGTCTTAGGCAACTCTCTCCGAGCAATGAAGAATCAGAGATCACACAGTTAAACATATAAAACACCGAACTTATCTTCATTTGATGGCTTGATCAGATTTTTGTACACAGCAAGGAAACTTTTGGAGTTCGGTGGGGCGGTGGCTTCTCCAGGTAGCTATCCATTTGTCAATGCATCCGCCGAATTCTAGAAGAAGCTATCCAGCACTCGAGACATCTTCTGAATCCTCTAGAGGTGTCTAGCAACTGCATTAATGGCAGTGGTTGGAATTACCGTTGTTTTCCAACACTCCCCCTTAATTCCAACCATATAACAAATATACTATAGCACAATATAAAAGACACTGTAAACATACTCTTAATTGTCATGCCTGCTGGTCTAAGTCTCAGTCTCAACTAGGCTTACATTATAGTCTTGATTTTCTACAACACATAACTTACTTCTACAAAACTCAATATTTGCCTTCCCAAGAGGCTTAGTGAATATGTCAACTATATTCTCATTTGTATTACAGTACATTAGAGAAATTTATTTTGATTGAACCTTTTCTCTTACAAAATGATAATGTGTGTCTTGTCACATGTGATCACTGTAGGTTCTTGTGGACCTTCACCAACATCTTCAAGTATTCTTCTGAACCATATAGCCTCACAGGTGCCACTACATAATGCTTTATATTCTACTTCAGTTGATGACAAGGAAACTGTTGCTTGTTTCTTACTCCTCCATGATATAGCTCCCGATCCTATGTTGAAGACGTATCCAATGGTGGATTTCCAGTCATCTGGATTTCCAGCCCTGTCAGAAACGGAATGACCTGTCAATTCAACATTACAAGCATTAGTATATTCAATACCAAAATTGATAGTTTCCTTTAAGTATTGAAGGACCCTTTTTGCAGCTATCCAATGGCTTTCATGAGGCTTAGCCATGAATTGACTAAGTATGCTTACTGCATAACCAATGTCTGGTCTGGTGGTAGTGAGATAATTCAGACTTCCCACTAATTGTCGATACAATGTTCCATTCACCTCTTTTGTTCCATCATCACTTCTTAATTTGATATTTTGTTCCAATGGAGTACTCACTGCTTTACATCCATTCATATGAAATCTTTTTAGTACTTCATTTGTATATTTACTTTGTGTGATTAAGGTTCTTCCATCATTTCTCCATACTTCAAGACCTAGACAATAATGCATCTCACCAAGATCCTTCATCTCAAATTTCTGTGATAACTTTATTTTTATATCTGTAATCAATTTATCAGTGCTACCTGTTATTATTAGATCATCAACATATATAGAAATTAATGCTATATCCCCATTTCTGTCTGTCTTGACAAACAAATTAGGATCATTTTTACTCTTTTTAAATCCTAGCTGAAAGAAGAATTTGTCAATTTTTTCATACCAATAACTGGGGGCTTGTTTTAGTCCATATAAGGCCTTCTTTAACTTGCATACAAGATGTTCTTGACCTTTATTTACAAATCCTTCTGGTTGAACAAGATAAATCTCTTCTTTTAAGTCACCATTTAGAAAAGATGACTTTACATCTAATTGATGTAGCTTCCAATCATATTTAGTTGCCAATGCTATCATTATTCTGATTCTATTCATTTTTGCAACCAGAGCAAAGGTATCTTCATAATCTATTCCTTCTTTTTGTGAATAACCTTTTGCAACCAATCTTGCCTTATACTTGTCTATGCTACCATCTGCATTAAATTTTGTCTTGTACAACCATTTTGATCCTATAGGGACTTTATTTTCAGGTAATTCTATTAATTCCCAAGTTTCATTTTTCATTATAGAGTCATATTATTTTTTCATAGCTTCCATCCATTCTTTATGATTTTTGGCTTGTTCATAATTTAAGGGCTCAAAAACAGTCATTACTTGAGACATTAAAGCATAATATTTATACCTGATGGGGGCTTGAATCTGTCGTGTTGACCTTCTTAGAGGTTCATTACTTTGTGGAGTACCTTCTTCTTTTCTTCTCTATGGAGTGCCTTCATTTCTTTGTGGACTTTGATTCCTTGATGTGTCTTTTGGAATGTCCATGTGTTCTTGTTCTTGAGTTGATTCCACAACTTCTTCTTCTTCCTTAAAGCTTTCATAAGAAGACTGCCATGTATTATGTTCATCTTCTTTTATTTGTTTATCTACATGTTCATAAAATATAACATCTCTACTTGCAAATACCTTGTGAGTACTTGGCTCATATAGTTTATATGTTTTTTGATCAGTGCATTATCCAATAAAAATACATTTGATGGCTTTGGCATCTAACTTTCTCCTATCATCTTTAGGAATATGAGCAAAGGCCTTGCATCCAAATATCCTTTTTTTTTTTTCCTCTGGAAAAATCATAATCATTCATTATGATTGAAAAATTACATGTTGTAGATGCCCCTTGGCATACGCTGTAAATAGATTTCAATAAAGGTGCTCCAAAATATACATATATCCTTTCAAACCACGCGAGGTGTATGGATTTCAAGAAATAAACATGTTATAGCAAAAATATTTATGTACGAGAGGGGAAAAGTCAGACTTTTTGCCCTTTCTTCTTCTCAACCTTTCTCCAAACCCCCTGTGACTCTGTGGGAGTTATGAATGCTAATGCAGTTTCAGCCACAGGTTGTCGATTATCTTTATCAGAATCTGATGTGTGTTGGCATTTATTTCTGTCCATATGTTGGGTCCCTATAATACTAGTGATTACCCCATTACTATTGTAGTTATACCCCTTATTTATATTGTTGTGCCCCTATTACCCCTATATTGTTATTTCTGTGCCCCATAGAATCCCTCTATTGTTATTTTTGTGACTTTATATTATTATTGTTAGGTCGGCTGGATTATATTGTGACTCCCTAGACTCCTATACATAGAAAGGAGGTTTTTTCATTTGTATCATCCAAGAATTGTTCATTTATGTAATGTAAAGGAGGTTGCCCCCTCGAAGAGGCTGAATTCTAAGGCGTTGATCTATCTTTTCTATCTTTTCTTGAGCTGGTTTCATAACATTTCGTATCAGAGCTTTGGATTCTAGGGTTTCGCTGCTCCAAACAGGTCATCGTGGCATTTTCGCTATACCTTTTGTCCTCTGACGTTTCAGAAGTCGCAAAAAAAACCCATTTGAGAAGAAACCGCGTTGAACCTTCGGTCCAAATTTCAGAGCTTTTCACCCGATATTTGCGGAGATATGATCTGAGGAAGTTGGTCTTTTTGCCGACTCCTGAATTACATTCAAAACAGGTGACCTGGGGAAAATCGTCATAACTTTCTCTCTGGGATCGGATTGAAATTTCGTAAGAAGTTACAGAAAAAGGAAGGACTGTAGTTTCTTGTGTGTGTGTTTCAGATTCAAAGGTTGAAACAGTGACTCGTGGCACGTCGTACAAGTTCGCTCTACTGAACTAGTCTAGAAACAGGTCACTGTGGGAGATTTCACATAACTCTTCCTTGGAGAATCCAATTTGGCTCAGACTTGTGGCATTGGAAAGAGGACGCGGAAGGCTACTACAGGTAGCAATTTTAGAATTGGATGATCCGAAATTACAAAGATACATCAGATTCAATATCAGGCTTCTATAAAGTGAAAAAAGGTGTGTAGTTTTTTTTTAATTTTTGTGTAAGCTTGGTTTAATGGAATTCAAAGGGCATAGTAAATCATTATTATCGATAACTGATGCCCCGAGGAAGGAAAATGCAAACACCTAGTAAGGAACCTGAAAGCTCTAGCATGACCCATGAAGAAGAGGAAGAAATGCTACATGATATATCAAAATTACAAGAACAAGTGCAACAAATGTCACGCTCACAAAAGCTAACAGAAGCTAAGATAAGTGGCGTGGAATCTAAGATAAATGGCGTGGAATCTAAGATAAAGAGCATGGAAGCTAAGATGGATGATTTGAAGACAGATTTGAAGAGAGACATGGCAGATTTGAAGATAGTTATGAAGACAGACATGGAAGAATTGAAGAAGTTGCTACAAGAAAGGGTCACTAATGGTGAAAAGGTAGTAAAGGAAACTCATGATGAGAACAAAAGAAATGTTAATCATGATTCCATAGACGCTAATGTTGGATCGAAGAATCACCATATTCCAAAAATCGATATGAGGAAGTTTGATGGCAAGGATCCCGCCACATGGAATTTACAGATGGAGCAATTCTTCGATCTCAATAATGTGCAAAACGCACAAAAGGTACGTATGGCAACTGTATATTTGGAACCAAATCAGTTTGTATGGTATCAATGGCTTTGCTCTCGTAAACAATTTATCACTTGGGCAATTTTTACGGAAGAATTGATAGCACATTATGAAGATACAAAAAGCAACACTTTTTTTAGCCAATTGATAAGTCTCAAACAAAAGGGTTTAGTAATGGAGCACATTGAGGAGTTCCAAAAATTGAACATAAGGGTAAAAGATATTCCAGAGGAGCATAGGATTGATGTGTTCATAGGGTCTTTAAAGGATAATATCCAACATGATGTTCGCCTTTGGGAACCTGATTCATTAGAGAAGGCATTCAGGTTAGCAAGAAAAATGGAAAGCAAAATTATGGCAACCAGGAAGCATACCACTCACAACTATAAAGACGGATGTGTTGTTGCCCCTAGTCTTCCACAACCTATAAGGTTGACACCACAACAATTGGAAGAAAAAAGAGCAAAAGGGCTTTGTTACAGTTGTGATAGCAAATACACTAAAGGTCATAAGTGTGCTGAGAAGAAATTATTCTACATAGATTGTGAAGAGGAAGAAGAAAATGAGCAAGAAAGGTCAAAAGAAGAAGATATACTTCAAGAACAAAGCCTAGATGAAGAACAAATAAATCCGACCATATCTTGTAATGCATTGGCGGGAATTACCACTCCTCAAACCATCAAGATAGAAGGACAAATCAAGAAGAAAAAGGTAATAGTGTTGATTGATTCAGGAAGCACCCACAATTTTATTCATTGTAGGGTAGCAAAAGAATTGAATTTCTTCCTATATCCAGCACCAGAGTTTCAAGTGATGATTGCAAATGGAGGAACAATAAATTGCTCTGGAAAGTGCCATAATATCAAGCTATCCATGGGAGAATATGTATTGACTAGCCCAATGCTTTCCATTCCAATGGGAGGTGCGGATGTTGTACTAGGAGTCCAATGGCTACAATCCTTGGGTACAATAGCTTTTAATTTTCAAGAACTTTTCATCAAATTTTCTACGGAAGGAAAGGAAGTTGAATTAAGGGGTATTGCAGGGAAACCAGGAAAGATAATCAGCTCTCATGGTATGACAAAGCTTCTAAAAAAGGAGCAAAGAGGTGTAATTGCACAATTATGCTCGCTAGATGTTTCCACATTGGAATCATCTATTTCTCCAGATCTCCAAAAAGTCTTGGACAATCATTCCAAGGTATTTGAGACTCCCAAGGGTCTCCCACCTATGCGTGATCATGATCATGCTATTCATCTGATTCCAGGAAGTGTTCCTCCAAACATCAGGCCGTACAGATATCCCTATGTCCAAAAAAGTGAAATTGAACATATGGTTGCAGAAATGCTAGAGGCTGGTATAATTCAACCGAGTCAAAGTTCTTTCTCAGCTCCAGTAGGATTGGTGCACAAGAAGGATGGATCATGGCGCATGTGTCCGGATTATAGGGAGCTCAGCAAGCTCACTATTAAAGATAAGTTCCCCATTCCTGTTATTGATGAATTACTCGATGAATTGCACGGATCAATTTACTTCACCAAGTTGGATCTTCGTTCGGGATATCATCAAATCAGAATGAAGGTTGAAGACATTCCGAAAACGACATTTAGAACTCATGAGGGTCATTATGAATTTTTGGTCATGCCTTTTCGCCTTACCAATGCACCTTCAACATTTCAAGGTTTGATGAATTCAATTTTCAAACCATTCCTTAGAAAATTTGTGTTAGTATTTTTTGATGATATACTAATCTACAGCAAGTCTTGGAAGGATCATGTTGAACATGTTGACAGGGTGCTACAACTATTGGAGGAGAAACAATTATATGCAAAAAGATCCAAATGTTTCTTTGGAGTCCAAGAGGTGGAATATTTGGGTCATATTGTATCTCATGAAGGAGTTAAGGTAGACCCTAGCAAAATTAAAGCCATTAAGGAATGGAAAATCCCCACATCCATAAAGCATCTGCGAGGATTTCTTGGGTTGACAGGGTATTATCGCAAGTTTGTTAAGAATTATGGGAGAATAGCAGCACCTCTAACAACATTATTGAAGAAAGATTCATTTTCATGGACTCCGGAAGCAACAAAGGCCTTTGAACATCTTAAAGAGGCAATGTGCGAAGCACCGGTCTTAGCTACACTGGAATTCACAAAAACCTTTATTGTGGAATGTGATGCTTCAGGAAATGGAATTGGTGCTGTTCTGATGCAAGATGAAAGACCCATTGCTTTTGAAAGTCGTCCAATCAAGGGAAAGTTTTTAAGCAAAGCTATTTATGAGAAGGAAATGTTGGCAATACTCCATGCACTTAAGAAATGGCGGCCCTACCTAATGGGAAGACACTTCAAGGTAAAAACGGATCATGATAGCCTTAAATACTTTTTAGAACAAAGATTATCCTCTGAAGAGCAACAAAAGTGGGTCACAAAGATGTTGGGTTATGACTTTGAAATGATCTACAAAAAAGGGAAGCAAAATGTGGTGGCAGATGCACTCTCAATAAATGATGAGGATGTGGAAGCATTGTTGTGTGCCATTTCTATTATCCAACCAGATTGGATAAACGAAGCAAGGGAGGAATGGAAGAATGACGAAGAAGTGTGGGCACTTATTCGAAAGCTACAACAAGATTCTAGTATTTCTGATACATTTAGCTGGAAAAATGATTCGTTATGGTACAAAGATCGCTTATACCTCTGTAAGAATTCCCAACTAAAACAAAAGATTCTTGATTGTGGGGAAAACTCCACAGTTAAGCGCGCTTGAGCCAGAGGAGTTCTGGGATGGGTGACCTCCTGGGAAGTCCTGGTTACCGGGTGCAAGCCCCGGAAGTGATGATTGATGCTATGTGATTCGTTCTCCACATTTCACTAGTTTCAATCCCACTTCTTCACCCCTGTGAGCATCACCCGATGCAATGAGTGCTAAGTGAACTATTCAAAAATCATGAGAAATTAGTCAGTTACGACTACCTCTCATGGAAATGGTCATACGTTTGAATGACTTACTTAACGCAGTTGAATCCCAAAAATGATATCTAATATAATGCACTGCGTAAATCCCCCATACTTAAATTCAAAAAGAGTCAAGGGATCTCTACTTGAATGGTTCATGAGGCACAATACTTGCTAAGGTTTTGCAAATGGGGTAGCAAGCTAAGTGGGCTTGATTGTGGGGAAAACTCCACAGTTAAGCGCGCTTGAGCCAGAGGAGTTCTGGGATGGGTGACCTCTTGGGAAGTCCTGGTTACCGGGTGCAAGCCCCGGAAGTGATGATTGATGCTATGTGATTCGTTCTCCACATTTCACTAGTTTCAATCCCACTTCTTCACCCCTGTGAGCATCACCCGATGCAATGAGTGCTAAGTGAACTATTCAAAAATCATGAGAAATTAGTCAGTTACGACTACCTCTCATGGAAATGGTCATACATTTGAATGACTTACTTAACGCAGTTGAATCCCAAAAATGATATCTAATATAATGCACTGCGTAAATCCCCCATACTTAAATTCAAAAAGAGTCAAGGGATCTCTACTTGAATGGTTCATGAGGCACAATACTTGCTAAGGTTTTGCAAATGGGGTAGCAAGCTAAGTGGGCTTGATTGTGGGGAAAACTCCACAGTTAAGCGCGCTTGAGCCAGAGGAGTTCTGGGATGGGTGACCTCCTGGGAAGTCCTGGTTACCGGGTGCAAGCCCCGGAAGTGATGATTGATGCTATGTGATTCGTTCTCCACATTTCACTAGTTTCAATCCCACTTCTTCACCCCTGTGAGCATCACCCGATGCAATGAGTGCTAAGTGAACTATTCAAAAATCATGAGAAATTAGTCAGTTACGACTACCTCTCATGGAAATGGTCATACGTTTGAATGACTTACTTAACGCAGTTGAATCCCAAAAATGATATCTAATATAATGCACTGTGTAAATCCCCCATACTTAAAAAGATTCTTATGGAATTTATCCTCAGTAGAATGGAGTAGCAGAAGGAAAAGTTAGTCAATCATGAACATGTCCCGATGTGTGCTTCGTGAGAAGAAATTGTCAAATGACTATTGGGATGAAGTTGTTTTAACAGTAGTGTATGTTCTCAATAGATCTCCAACAACCAATCTCCAAGATATAGTACCTCAGAAAGCATGGGATGGTAGAAAGGTAAATGTATCTCACTTTAAATATTTTGGATCAATAGCTTTTGCACATATTGCTAAGCAACTAAGAAAGAAGCTTGATGATAGAAGTGAAAGATGTATTTTCATAGGCTATAGTGATCAGTCAAAGGCATATAGACTTTACATTCTAGTTACCAAAAATTTTGTTTTAAGCAGATTGTTTTACATTAGCATATGTCTATTGTGGGCCTTGCCCAAGCTGGATTGTAAACTCTGGAATATAAAGAAAAACTGACCACTGATATGCCATTAAAACATCACAATAATATTGTCAAAAATATTACTCAGACTAAGAGAGAAAACATAACAAAACAAAGGGAGATAGACAGAGTACAAAAATTCTGGAAAAACTGAAGTTCTGAAAATGCCAGAAAGAGATCGGAATGTCTCTCCTTCAGATCTCAAAATAGCCTTGACCACAAATGATACCATTGACTCTATATTCATAAACCATATGATCATTGGAGAGAGCCACACCGCACTTGGAAAGAGTGTCTGCCTCTAGGTTTTGTTCCCGGTATACATGCTGAAATGACACATAAGGTAAGGAAGACTTCAAGTCTCGGATTCGTTGCATCCAATTACATGGAGGAGGGACATCCAAATCACTCCTACCATGTATCCACTAAATTATAGAGAGGGAGTCGCCAATTTTCTCAGCCTTCTCAATGCTTATCCAAGAGACACATTGAAGAGCACCCCATAAATAAATCATATATGCCTTGCAATTCTCTCCAAAGCCACCAAACCAAAAAAATTGATATAGAGAAGAGGGATCGATACAAATATATACACCACACCCACATCTTCCCCCTAAAGATGACCGTCAAAGTAACATATGGGGAATATACCATCCAGATCAACCAAAGTGACTCATTGAGAGGGAGACTTAGGATGCCATGCACCAATTTCATTGAATTATGCGACAATATTGAGGACCACCATATTGATATGTGGGACTTTACCCTTGAAAATGAGGTTGTTCCTAGCTCACCAAATCCCCCAAATTGTATAAAATGGGACATCCCTGTAATGCCTAGCATGTTGGGCCCATGATATTAGACAATTTGTAATAGAAAATATTTCACAAGTGACATTTACTCTAAGGAGATTGGAAACCTCCTCCCAAATAGCACTGAAAAAATGACATTTCACAAAAAGGTCTCAGTAGTCCTCCCCATCTAGTTTGCAAAGAATGCATCTACCACGACTAATAAATCCCACTTATTTTTCCCCTATCAGCATTACCCAATGCAATGAGTGCTAAGCGTACAATTCAATATCATGAGAAATTGGTAATTTTGACTAATGCTCAGGGGATATGGGTCATGCATTAATACCATATTGTATGTAATAATAATAACCAAAACGATATTTCATATGTTGTATTATGAAAGATGGCCAAATATTTAAATAAAGAGTCAAGGGAACTCTAAATGAATAGCTCACAAAGCATAATACTTTTAGTATTTCGAAATTTTTAATTTTTAATATTTGAAATATATGAAAAATAACAATATCGTTAATTTATATATTATTTAATTTTAAGAAAAAACAAAACAAAAAAAATTACCTTTTTCACTTTTAGAAATGAATTTTTTCTCATCTAAAATAATAAAACTTATCATAACGAAATGGCCAATTATACCATGAATTATATCATAATTGATTTAATTATGAATTAATATTAGGGTTTTATCTGTATGTTAAGGGTTAAGGTGCAGAGCTAGAAATATACAATTTTATATGTGAATTTGGGATGGATTTATATTTTTATATATGCTTATAGTTTTAATATATACAATCCTATATGTGAATTAGTGATGGATTTATATTTTTATATCTTCTTACAATTTTAATATGTACAATCCTATATGTGAATTAGCCATGGATTTATATTTTTATATCTGCTTGTAGCTTACCTTAGTTAGGCAAACTAAGCCGAGCATAATTTTTTTAAATATTTATTATTTTAGCATGATTTTGATATAAAAGTTTATTATAGTTATGAATAAATAATTTTGAATTAAATAGGTATAAAAGTATTTTTCAATTTAGAAACTTCACAAATTTGGTAATAAAAATGACATATTTTGTTAAAGGTATGAGTTATTTAGAAATATTAAAAAAATGTTACCACACAATATTTATTTCAGTTTAAAAATAAATTTAAATTGACTTTTTAAGTACCATGTTGCATATAATCTTTGTATATTTTGATAAGTGATGCACACCAAGCTTCTCCTTCACATGGGGTTAACTAAAAACATAACAAATAAACACTCAACAACAAATTTATAATTTTAATCATTTTTTAACCAAATTTTAAATAAAATTAATTAAAAATGTATGTGGAAAAATCCAAAATTTAAATTTAAATTATATTTTCAATTGTATTTTTAAATGATTTTTATTCAAATTCAATACAATAAAAACAATTAACTACAATGAAAATTTACTATATATATCCAATAAAAATAACAATTTATTTTTTAGTTGAGATTGATTTAAAAACATTATTTATTTATGAGTGGAGATTTGCATAGTTATTCATATTGTCAAAAATCTTTTTACACAATTCACATCCGAAAGATTTTGACATTTTTTTTTAATGATTTCATACAAAAAGTGAATCAAATGAATTTGGTTTTCTTTGCTATTTTTTCATCTTGTTTGAAAATAGATTTAATTTAATAAACAATATTCTATCACTCTTACAAATGATTTCATACAAAAAGTGAATCAAATGAATTTGGTTTTCTTTGCTATTTTTTCATCTTGTTTGAAAATAGATTTAATTTAATAAAAAAATCTGCTATCACTCTTACGTGTAGCAGCGTTTGATTCAAATAAAATTATGCTAATAACAACAATAAAGAAAATAATATTATTAGTCTCACGGTCACACATTTTCACTCGTCTGTGATTTTTATAATTTTAAGGTGTTTTATTCGTTATAAAATAAAATAATAATGATTTAATTAAAATTGATTAAATGCATATTTTTAATTAGTTCATCATCATGTTGGAAGGGCAGAGGAAACAAAATAGAAATTCACACATAAAACACGAGTTGCTGCTCTTTTATTGATCACATAAAACATGGTGCTTACAATGAACCCGGTGAAGGGTATTTATCATTTTCCAACTAGCTACTTGCCTAAAATATCTTAAAGTGCACTCACATGCAACCACACACTAAATGTCATCTATCACTTAGCATGACTTGACTCAACACTCAAATACTCAATCACTCAGTTAACTGACTCTCTACGTTTAGCTAACTCCACATGTGGGAGTAATTACAATTTCTAACACTCCCCTCAACATGACTGCACTATCACATAAATATGACTGCTGGTCTATGTCTTAGCTAGGCTTACAATGACTCAAGAGTTTTGCATTTTATTTTTCTCTGCTTCCAGATTCTATATCCTCGAAATTGCTTCATTCTCTAAATTTTATTTCTGCAGGCTTTATTCACTTGTTGCTGCTGCAATTTTTCTTTGACTTGTTTTGAACTTGTTCTGAAAAACAATTGGATCATGTCTTCTACACCTTCCTCTTCAAATATTCGTTCAACTATGGATTGATGCCATAACATTGCATCTTCAAACTGTCTTCTTAGCTTTGCTTCTTACGCTTCATATTCCTGACTTTCTTTTTTCCATATTTCTTGATAGAAGAATCTTATATTTTCTTGACTCCATTGCTGAAAAATGGTTTCAATGCATTAATCTTTGTCTTCAGAAACATCCATATCATTCTTTTCACTTTCATCATCAGGTACTATTATTTTTTTCCTGTAATCTGCACACTCAAGATCATTATTCACCATTTCATTCAATTCCTTTATTCCAATTACTTCTTTAAGACTCACATCAATTTGTTCTATTGGTTTCTGAATCCATTCTTCAATGAGCTTCAAATCTTCATCAAATTTATTAACAACCTTGCTTTCAACTTCTGCTCCCATGCTATTTTGAACACCTGCATATTAAAAAACAATGTTAAAAACATATTTAATATGACTCTCTTCAGTGAGATCTTCCTGCTCTACATCTCCCTTCTTCTAAACTATATGGAGATTGTCTTCCATTGTTATGTTGTTAGTGGATATTCTCATAAAAACCTCTTCAATCACATTATAATAACATTATCATGTTCTTGATCATCAACTGCTACTAGATGACATACTTCTCCATGAGAAATTCCAACTACTTCATATCGTGCTACTACAGTGGCAACGTCAATATTCAATGTTTCATCAAACATTTTGCTTACCATATTGGCCCAATCAATCCCTATTTCAAAAAAGAAACCACAAATATCATCAACATAATGTTCAGCCAAACTATGGTGGGTTATCCAAGCATGCATGTTCTCATTGTCAATTTCTTTAACAAATTCAACTTCACCAAATCCATTAGCTGTGTTTGGATTCACCAATTCACATCTAACTTTGCAGTCATCATCCACATGTGTCTCATCACAGTGGGATTCACCATCATCTGTATCATCCATATTACAGTGGATTCCTTGAGCATTTATATGTTCTTGCTCTACTTCACACACAGAGGCTTCAACTTCTCTCTCTGCAATATTTGTTGCATCTTCTTCATCCATATGCATGCTTGCATAATGGGTTTCAATTTTATGGTCTTGACAACCATCATCCACTTTTGAGTGGGGTTCTCCAAGCTCTGTTTTTCTCTCAGAGTCTTTCTCATATACTCTCAGATCTGCGACTGACTTCTTTGCTTGTGACATAACCTGATGTTGCATGTCACTCCCCCTTGCACCAAACTCTTATTTTAGGATCTTCCATGCTTCCTTGGAAGTTGTAGCTTTTGCTACCTTGCACAAACACTTCTCATCCAATGCTTGTTTTATAAAATTCAATGCTAAAACATCACATACTGCGTCATATGGGTTATTAGACCCATACTCAATTAACTCTTTAGCTCTAAGAAAAGTTAACATCTTGATAACCCAATGATCAAATATTTACCTGTAAACATAGGAGGCGGTAGCATATCAAAGCTACACCAATCACCCATTTCTTCTTTGTCTTCTGCTAGACTTCTCAGTTCCTCGACTGCAGCCTGAACCTCTCTAACTATGGCAACAATCTCTACCTCTTATTTTCGATTCATTTTCTTAGTCTTCTTTAGTTGCGCTTTGCAAACCATCACTGTTGTCATTCCTTTTCTTATAGCTACTTTTCTCATTGCATGAGGCTGTCTTCCATATTGCCCCTGGAAAAAAAGTTATGATTTTCAATATGTGCCCCATAAAGCACAATATTCATCCAAAACACTATCATGCTTGACAAAAGAACAAAAAAAATTACAGATGAACAGACTTTTGCATAGCCCTAAATTCTCTTGCCAATAAAAAGCTTTTTTCCTTTTTTTATTCTTTTAAAAAAATCTCTCCTAATTTTTTTTTTTTTTTTTTTTTAAATCCCAATTATCTTTTTTATAAACATTTATACCCTGCACCATACGCCATATGCCATACACCTTTTAATAAAAATATTTTATCACCGAACTTTCTACTCTTAATAAATCTTTTTCGAAATAATCCTTTTCAAAAAGAAATTCAAAAAAGGCCTTCTAATAATGTCATAAGCCCTTTCTCACACATGTTTTTGTAAGATTTTTGAGATACACAGATAGATCTAGATCTGCAAAACAATAACAAGCTTGCAAGAGAAGGAAGGAAGCGAGCAAGAATTGAGAAAAGAATGAAAGTGATTCTACAATATTAGTTTTAGAATAAATACACAAAAGCAACTAAGTTAAGCTTAGTTGTACATGCAATAACTAAAGCTAACTAAAGCTAAGTGTGCTTTATCTTATGCTAATGTGTGCATGTGCCACATGAAAGCAATAAGTTAACTGGAGCTAATCTAGGTGCATGTACACCAACACAGCTAGTCTAAGTGCATGTACACCAACACCCCTCCTTAAGCATAACTTAGGTGAGTGTGATGCAAAATGAATGAGTCCCGGCAACACGGCCATTTTAGGTACCCATATACAATGCATAAAAAGGAGGAAAGAGGGAAAACCCAGTGGGAAGAAAACCCCCCCTCAAAATATAATGCAAAAGTAGAGAAAAGACAACTGCTAGACAGTTGTGTCCTTCACCCTGAGACGATCTCGCACTTTTCATCGTTTGGGTTTATGGGGCTCTCTCTGTCCAGGATGTAGAACACGGATTTGACTGTATCAGATCCTTTAGCGATGTCGCTGCTCATACTCCCTGCGTCTGCTATCACTTTCTCGGTGCTCATCAGCATGAAGAAAGTTTGAAAAAGAGCTTTGAAGGTGATTTCTCCTTTGAAAACAAGGTGCCCTCCATACCAAAAATCCAGAGCCGTACGGCATGTTGTCAAACATTGAGAAATTCCCAGAACTATTCCTGCAAATAAAGATTCTTTGAGATTGTCTCTCTGAGGGCCTTCTTGAGTCTTTTCGAAGAGACGGAGAATCTTGTCCTGTGAAGAGAAAGCACTAATAGTACCATGATTAGTGACAGCCTCTACCGCGAGTTGACTACCCTGATCTTGAGCTTTTTGAGCTTTCAGGGACATGGTCTTGAGCATAACCTTTTTGGTGTAATAACATAATATTACCAGAGGTTGCGCTGCAATTATTACAATTGCAAGAAGCCATGCTATAATCAAACCCAACGTGAACGCGACTGCCACAGCCGACACAGTTTGTACAAGTAATGACATACGATCTTCGACCAGAGATCTCACCACATTAGCCTCTGTTGCGAGTATGGAGCACACAGTTCCATTGGAATTCTCGTCCTTGTCGAACCAACCAACCTCGAATGTAAGAATCTTGGATAGCATCCGCTCTCGAATCCTTTTCGTGAGATATTCTCCCATTGCTCCGAAATAGTAATGCTGCAATGCATTTACTGCGATCGACATTACTCCCAAGACCACGAAAATGAAAGAGTAATCTTTGATTTTGGATTTGATCTCCTCATGGTCCTTGAGGAAAAATACGGATATCATGGCCCCAAAGAAAAAGGCATAAACAGGATGAACTGCCCCAAAACCCAGGGCTCCCAAACAGCCTAATATGCCTTCCTTCCACTCCGAAGCATTCAAAAGAAACAGTCGACGGAATGAAGGGGCGGAAGGAGCCTTATCTTCGTGCACCACTTCTTGATGGCCTGATGCGGATGTGTTTGAACTGGATCTACTATGTAAGCCAGAGCTCTTCACTCTCAAATACCAGGCTCGAATATTGTCGCCTTTGGCTCTCTCATCTGACTTGTTTGCTGCGGCCTGTTGCAGTTGCACCAAAGTAGCGTATGCTCTGTTGGGTCTACATATCAGATCTTCATGCGGGCCTGTCTGTTGAATGTCTTGCAGAGAAATTGTATCGATATGCATGGCGGGTGGCTTTTCCGCATGATTAATGGAATCGGCAGATCCTTCATAGAAGTCGCTCTTTTGCTTAATTTGGCCAGAGGCCACCACTTGTGGCTGCAACTGTTGCCCGAGGAAATTAAGATGCGGCGTGACCATGTGAATAGACAGTTGCGACTCTGATAAAGCCCTTTCTGCGTCCCAAGGTACAAAAGAATCTCCTGTAGCTGCAGGGAGCCATGGTAGAGTACCGGCAGCTTCGGTAGATTTGTTGAGTTCTTGGCCAAATATTTTTCAATCATGGGAAGGCTTGAGAGGTGGAGCAGCCTTGGCATTCACCCTCATTGGATTTGGGGGAAAGGGTACAACTAGAGAACCATTCACTGCTTGTTGACCTCGATTTCCATCACAGGAATCTGATTGAGGAACAAAATCAGAAAATGTATACAGATGAGATTGATCATTTACCTTGCCAGATGCAATCTTCAAATTGGTTTGCATGTCATAAATGCTCACGGAATCTGGGGTAAATTCCACTTTCCTTCCACTGCCTGTGTGTGTCATCTGATACACTGAGAGAAGATTCACAGAAAGCCTTGGAATATGCAAGACATTTTCAAAACTTCCATCTTCGAATTGCACTCTTCCTTGTCCAGTTGCTGCGACTGCAGAATTATCCCCCATGAGAATGGGAGGACCTGAGCATGCATGTAGAGAAGAAAAGGATTTCTTTGAAGAAGCCATATGATGTGAAGCTCCTGAATCGATGATCCATTCTTGTGGTGCAGAATGAAGAGCAATCAAAGCATGCCCGTTACCTCTTGGATCTGGTGCTTTTTCTCCAGACTTCTTCTTAGCATTCTCAAGAATGTGGTCTCCAAGATTGTGTTCCTGGAGTGTCTGTGCCATAAGATCTATAGTCTTCTTCATGCATGCAGATTCAGGATGAAAACCACGGTGGCAATAATTGCACATTGATTGCCCTTTCGTTCCTTTCCTTTCCTTTGAGCCAGATGATCCATCAGGGGGTTTGGGATTTGCCTTTCCTTTTGCATGCACAGTAAGTGCATGCGCTTTGGAATTTTTAAGTGTGCCCATTTTGATGAGCTTATCTTGCTCATGCATCAAAGACTGAATAAAAGAATCCAGTGAGGGCATCTTCCAATCTGCACCAGTTGCAGATCTGACTGTGTGGAATGTAGAGACGAATACTGCATACTCTGGACCAAGTTTTGATAAAATGGAAAGAATCAACTGCTTTTCTTGCTTGGATTTGTCGATCCCGCATCCTTTCAGCTGCACCAACAAGGCTTTATACCTTGTGAAAAAATCTTGAATGATCTCAAAGTTTCTCGGATCTAATGAGTTTAACTCATTTTCGAGAATGTGACCTTGCATTTCATCCTGTTTTCCAAACAATTCTTCCAAAATTTTCCATACTTCATTTGGAGTTGAACATGATTCAACATGAAATAGCAGTTCCGGAGAAATAGATAAACATAGGATGTCGAAGGCCTCGTCCATGCGATTGAAATATCTTGTTTTCTCCACTGTCGATGTTGGTTCAACTTCCGTTCCCATGGTTATTAGAAATAAGCCTCTACTTCTGAGATGAAGTTGAATCTTTGGCTTCCATTCGAAATAATTATATGGAGTGAGAATTGCCGATTGTGGAAACTCCAATTTAGACTCCATTCTTTGTTGTTGCTTCAATCTTCTGAACCTGCAAATAAAATTGCTTGTGCACTGATTACAAATCCCCGTGCTCCGATACCATGTAATATTTTTGAGATACACAAATAGATCTAGATCTGCAAAACAATAACAAGCTTGCAAGAGAAGGAAGGAAGCGAGCAAGAATTGAGAAAAGAATAAAAGTGATTCTACAATATTAGTTTTAGAATAAATACACAAAAGCAACTAAGTTAAGCTTAGTTGTACATGCAATAACTAAAGCTAACTAAAGCTAAGTGTGCTTTATCTTATGCTAATATGTGTATGTGCCACATGCAAGCAATAAGTTAACTGGAGCTAATCTAGATGCATGTACACCAACACAGCTAGTCTAAGTGCATGTACACCAACAGTTTTTCCCTTCTTCATAAAATTTTTCAAACCCTTTTTAATATACATTCATCATAAATTATAACACTTTCGAATAATCTTTTGAAGCGGAGCTTTAACTCTTACCTTTTCACGCTCATGTTGTTCACGGCAGCTGCGGCTGCCAAATTTCACGGCAACTTGTTCAGAAAAATGGGTTTATAAATGCTCAACAAACTCCAAGGTTTTTACCCTTTAATATATCTCGAACTTTAATATCTCATATTTTAACTTGCGTCTGTGTGGATACCTGGCTCATCTGCTTAGGCCTCTCACTCTGTTTAAAAAACCCATTGGCTTAGAGGCGGTGCTACAAATCAACTTAAATATTGTGACTCCGTGACTCCAGTGTTGACTCACAACGTTGGCTACGACCCCTTCTCAATATCACCAGCGGCTTTACTGGCCTATGCTCCTCCACGCACGGGACGGTGGAAACAACTTTAGCTTTCGATTTTCAATGGTGACTTAGCGCTCACACGGTGTTATTAGGCAAGTTGCCATTGGAGATTTTTTTAAGATATTTTAGCCCTCATACCAATTTGTCGGGTTGAAAGAGTAGAGGAAATAAATAGAAATTCACACATAAAATACAAGCTCCTTCTTTTCTATTGATCACACAAAACATGATGCTTGCAATGAACCCCGTATCTTTTTCCAACTAGCTACTCACATAAACTATCTTGGCATGCATCCACATGCGACCACACATTAAAAATCATTTATCGCTTCACTTGACTCAATCACTCAATTAACTGACTCTCTATATTTAGCTAACTAGAATTAGCTAGAGTAATTACAATTTCTAACCTATTATATATTTTATTTTTTTAATATTAATATTAATTTCAATAAAAACACAATTTAATTAAAAATAAAATAATTTAACGAAATATTATTTTAAAATATATTTATTTTTTTATTTTAATTCCTTAAATATTTTAAAATATAACTTTAGGTTTTTTGCAAGTTTAGTTGCTTCATGATTGATGAGAGGAAGCCATGGACAAAATATAAATAATGGTAGTGAAGTTCTTCATTAAAGGGGGAGAAACCTTACTCCCACAAAAAAAATATCTTCACGTGTAAGACCCAGTCAACAATCCCATTTACCACACGTGATAAATGGAGAGAAATTTTAAAATAAGTTATTAAATAAATAAATAAAAATCTTATTATTATTTTTCGCACAGTGTAACGAGGTGACCAGGTGGAGGAGTTGTCTAGAAAGTTATGGAAATTCTGGTTATATTTAGAAAAAATCTGGCAAGGATTTTTGTAAATCCAAGTTATAGTTGTTCAAAATTTTAGGTGTCCTAGACGTTTTGGATGGTGCTGAATCCATTTCCACCATCAAAAACACAAACACCACCTCTACCAGATTTTTTGAATTTTTTTATCAAAATTCCGTTTACTTTTAATCATTGAGGCAATTCCTCCACCTCGTTAGACCACTCCATTATCTTCACGTGTAAAATTAAAGCCAGAGTCAATTTTCCACACGTGGATAAATCGAGAAAGTCCAACCAGATCATCAATGGTCCGGGAGTAGCTTTATTTATCGATTAGTGATAATCGTTGAAGGCGTTCACTAAGGAGCATTAACTTTGGGTGGATTGTTAAAAATTGTTGGAATTTGGTTATTTAAAACAAAAATTTACAATGAGAGTGTTTAAATATTATTTTTATAATGAAAATATATTTAGTATTTTTAACAAATTTTGGGCCACATAAATTTTCGAAGATTTACTGTAATAATGAGCATTTTTAAAAATTTTGGTCAAATTCCATCAAAAATTTGTGAAATTTTCCATAGGGACTGTTTACACTTGGTTAGACTACATTATTTATAAGGTGTTACAATCAAATTTTTTTTCAAAATGCCTGACAATATGAGTGTTTGAATTATGTTATTTATGGTGGAAATACACCCATAATTTTGAAGCTTGATCGTTGTAACCCACATTTCCAACATTATATCACGATGGAATTGTCTTTTGTTAACTGAAATCTTTATATAAGTGTGGTTGGTTTGGTTTGATTCAATAGATTTATACATATATTATTCATTTTTTCCATAATCACTTTTATTTATGGTCTTCTTAATGTTTCTTGGTTTGATTCTTGAATGTTCGGACAATAGCATGTTATTATGAAATGGCTTGGACCCATGAATGAACAATAAAAATATTGACATTTTTTTTGTTTTTGTTAGTTCAATTGTAATTATTTATAGTAGTTTCTAATGTGTATTTATATTTTATTTATTTACTGTTTGATTCATAAATGGATAATTGAAACATCATTTAATCTATCGAAACCGTTATATTCATCTTTCCACTTTATTTCAACCGAAAACTATAGACTAGTTAGTATTAGTTAGGTAAGCCTTTAGTCTTGCATTTGATGATAATTTTTTATTTGTAATTTCTAAAAACAAGTCTAGTTTGATCTTTTTGGAAAATTTGAAGGCTTACATGTTTGTAGTTTTCATCTTTTATCTTTATATCATCCAGAAGAATTGTGGGCATTTCATAGATTTATAATTGCATTAAAAGTTTAGAATTAGTAATATGTTTGAATTTGACCACTTAGCATAATATTCCTTCATTGTTGCATGTTATCGCTAGTTAAAGTGTTTTTCGATGCTTATTATTTTTGTAATATATTTTTGTATATTTTGTATCATATCCTATACTAATTTGTAACATATTTTATTGATCAATTAATTATCAGAATAGGTAAATTAACACAAACAATAGTTTTAGATTATTTTCCTTCAAAAGACAAAGAGATGAAAGGCGAGCAGAACCTTAAAACCCATCGAGAGGGACTATCCCATACAACTTGGACTGTTTAAAGAGCTCCCGTCTGGGTCACTTCGTCTTTGTTGACAAAGGTCATAAAGCCCACATCTGCAAACTTCTAGGCTTAGACACCACCTCCACTATACAATCCCTCCAACAATCCATCTTCCCAAGGCTTTAATGTGCAAAGAGACTACCAACTTAGTACTAGATATTACCAACTTATTGTGGGAGATCTACTAACTTGTGGCATTCTAAGTTTCACAATCTAAATTTTCAATCAACCAAATAAATGTAAGCATTCATGCATGTAATCATTTTATTTTAACATTTACAATGTCTCTAAAATAATAACCTTTAAAATATCCCTAAAATAATCTGGAAATTGTAACAAACTGAATAATTTAATTTTAAGAATATATCACATAAATATAACTAAATATTATTTTTCTAAACATTTCCTGTTACACCTAAACCTTTATTCCAATAAGCTAAACACCAAAAAAAAAATTGAACCTTAAAAAGCATTACACTTAAAAATTTAATTCTTTTTTAACATGAAATCATCCGATAAAAATAAAAACTACTATTATATTATGCTCCACAAGTCTAGTTTGAAATAGAGTTTTCAGACTTTTATTCCAACATATCTACTTTGGAATATGATTTCTACAATTAATAGAATTATTATTATTTGAAAATTATATATATATAGAGAGAGAGAGAGTGTATTTCAGTGGGTTGAGTGGGTTTAATAAGCTCCCACCCAAGATCAACTCTCATTGACATGACTATGTATATTTATCCTGAACTATATGGATTATCTTAAAATATGTTGTACTATCTATCTCTTGCTTGTAAATATATATCAATTGAGTCTATCCCTCGAGAGGGTTTAAGGATAACCTCCCTCCTAAAGTGCAAGTCTCATTAACATGACCATATACATTTATACTTAATCATATAGATTATCTTGAAATATATTATATTATATATTTTTTTTATTAAAAAAAAAAAATCTATTTTTTCATAAATATATATATATATATAACTCATGATCTTATAAAATTTCAAAATATAAAATATTTTATAATAAAATCTTAATTATATTATAAAATAAAATAAATTACATAATTCAAGTAAATTACACAATTCCATAATTCTATGAAATTTTGGTTGAAAATTCTGAAAAGACAGTAATTTCAATTCACAACTAATGCATGACTAAAGTTCGATTCCTATAGTACCTGCGGCGCCCAAGGAGCTGGGACTAATAAGATAGCTCTTAATCTCTACTATTAGACCTATTAACCTTTACACACTATAAAATAAAGTTTCACTACCAAAATTCCATCTTACCATAAAATATTCTTTTCGAGTCTTTGGTAGCCGAGTCTTGAGACTGATCTGTAAGATAGAGATCCAGTCAACAATCGTCTACACGTGGAGTTGGTCACGTGGATATATTAAGTCCAACATGAACGTCCAAATTGATCAATCAGGCCGCATAGGAGCTTTATTTTAAATTATTAGACCAGGAATTAGTCATAAACTCACGTGTCATCCTTATTCACTGTATTCCGTATAGCAGCCTTGGCAACCAAATCAAATTGACATCCTAATCAACCCTTCTATTCTCTCTATATATACATACAGCTCTTCATCTGCGTCTAAATGTATATACAAAGCATACGAGGAATAAGATAGAACGAATATAGAATACAGCTCTTGATCTCGCTGTAAAAATAAATTCAAGCATACCAAGAATAGGATACACAGGATATACAAAAGAGCAGGATGGGTAACGTGCTGCTGCGAAGAAGAGTGGATGGTCGTCGTCGGATAAAGATCATGAAAACTGACGGATCGGTGATGAAGCCGCGGGGTCCTCTCTGTGTGAAGGAAATACTCATCGATCATCCAAACCATGGGATATCCGAGGCGCCCGTTGGTCGCTCACTTGGGATGGGCAGTTTCAGTCGACCACTTCCAGGAAGGACAAGGCTTGTAGGCGGTCATATCTATTATCTCATTCCTCTTGCGGTCCCAGAGGATGAACTCGTCGATTACAACAACGATATGAATAGAGGGCACTTTGCAAGAGCTTCTTCTTATGATAGCATTCGGAGCGATAGTTCCAGTTTGAGGCCAAAGTCTTGTGTAGACAGTGGCAGAGATTCAATAAAACAAGGGATTGATGATACGATTAATAACATTAAAGACGGCGTCAGGATCGTTTCTTCTTCCTACTCCACAGACGGATCAAGGGTGCGGGTAAAGCTTCGAGTTAGAAAAGAAGAGTTGGCTTCACTTCTTTCAGGCAATAATATCAATGTGGTGATGGAAAATGTAATGGTGCGTCCCTTAATCCAACATGTGACTACGCAATCGGCCTTGTCGCGGTGGAAGCCTAGTCTGGATACCATCACTGAACCCCACAGTCCAGTTGGAGATTTATAAAAATCTTGAGAGGAGCAGTCTGCAGCATAACTTGTATATTCTTACGGAGCATACTATTGCTGGAATGCCCACAGGGTTTGCTTGTGTATATCTATCAGATTAATATCCTGCAAATGGAATTCAACATTGTAAACAGTATTTCCATACCGCACCCATGTAAAAGACAAACAGTGTCGGTTGCGACAGCCCATTGAAAACTGTAGCTCCTTGACACAAATTCGAAGTTACAGTTGGTGTAAAAGTTAGTATGTGTTTTACAAATTTGTTAAACTTTATTGTCATTATAGTTTGTAAGTATTAAATTGTATACTATTTAAAGTCGTTTTGGGGTTTGTTTTACTGAAGTTAAAAATAAAAGTAGCGTTGATTTTATTGCTTTTGAAAATAACTGTTAAATATTTTTTTGAGTGGATGATAGGTGAAGTTTTTCCTAGAAATTTAGGATTGGAATTCTTTGACTCTCTAAAATTTAACATGAGAGATTCAGTAATATATATTTTACACTTCAAAAATATGTAAAGAAAAAAAAAGAAAAAGATAAAATTGAATAAGGAAAAATATTCTGAAACATTAACCTCTCATTTTTAAAGATTTTATAAATACCTACTCTCTATAATAATTTTAAAATAATGCCAAATAAAATGTATCAAATATTTTAATATCACATAATAGGTCTAAATGCCAAAGTGAAATCTAATAATATCAGTAACAAAATTTGAAAAAGTAAAGAATAAGATTCTGAATATCAAAAATAAACTTTCAATGATCTCTGCGTACCAGAAATTTAATCTATGCAGGCCTAAATAATATTAAAACCACTTATAGACATTGACACCAGCTATCTAATCTTAATTTATTCAATAATAAAAGGCCTAAATAATATTAAAACCACTCGTAGACATTGACCCGTCTAGCTATCTAATCTTAATTTATTCAATAATACCAGGAATAGGAAACAACAAACTGGCCATCATTGAAAATTGATCTCATTAATCAAATCCAGCACCAATACTCACTGCTCACCGTTTTAAATAAAAATATTAATTTCCTTTTTAATTATTTTAAATACCTAAATAAAGCTCAGTTAATAAAACATTTATAGTAGGTTTTAAACTGATAACTTGAACAACGACATGGCATGAGATCGTCCTTTCTGTTACAAATGATATCGTAACTTGTGTTACGAATTATTATTGCAACTTGAGATAACGATTGACATTGAGGGAACCCATAGTCATTAAGCTCTCGTGCCAACCGTCTTAGGCAACTCTCTCCGAGCAATGAAGAATCAGAGATCATACAGTGAAACATATAAAACACTGAACTTGTCTTCATTTGATGGCTTGAACAGATTTTTGTACACAGCAAGGAAACTTTTGGAGTTCAGTGGGGCGGTGGCTTCTCCAGGAAGCTATCCATTTGTCAATGCATCCACTGAATTCTAGAAGAAGCTATTCAGCACTCAAGACATCTTCTGAATCCTCTAGAGGTGTCTAGCAACTGCATTAATGGCGGTGGTTGGAATTACCGTTGTTTTCCAACACTCCCCCTTAATTCCAACCATATAACAAATATACTATAGCACAATATACAAGACACTGTAAACATACTCTTAATTGTCAAGCCTGCTGGTCTAAGTCTCAGTGTCAGCTAGGCTTACATTATAGTCTTGATTTTCTACAACACATAACTGAATTCTACAAAACTCAAATTTTGCCTTCCCAAGAGGCTTAGTGAATATGTCAACTATATTCTCATTTGTATTACAGTACATTAGAGAAATTTCTTTTGATTGAACATTTTCTCTTACAAAATGATATTGTGTGTTTATATGTTTTGACCTTGCATGACATACAGGATTGTTCCCCAGTTTGATGGTGCTTTGATTGTCACATCAGGTTCTTCTGGACCTTCACCAACATCTTCAAGTATTCTTCTGAACCATATAGCCTCACAGGTGCCACTACATAATGCCTTATATTCTGCTTCAGTTGATGACAAGGAAACTGTTGTTTGTTTCTTACTCCTCCATGATATAGCTCCCGATCCTATGTTGTTGAAGATGTATCTAATGGTGGATTTCCTGTCATCTAGATTTCCAACCCTGTCAGAATCGGAATGACTTGTCAATTCAACATTACAAGCATTAGTATATTCAATACCAAAATTGATAGTTCCCTTTAAGTATTGAATGACCCTTTTTGCAGCTATCCAATGGCTCTCATGAGGCTTAGCCATGAATTGACTAAGTATGCTTACTGCATAACCATTGTCTGGTATGGTGATAGTGAGATAATTCAGACTTCCCACTAATTGTCGATACAATGTTCCATTCACCTCTTTTGTTCCATCATCACTTCTTAATTTGATATTTTGTTCCAATGGAGTACTCACTGCTTTACATCCATTCATATGAAATCTTTTTAGTACTTCATTTGCATATTTGATTTGTGTGATTAAGGTTCTTCCATCATTTCTCCATACTTCAAGACCTAGACAATAATGCATCTCACCAAGATCCTTCATCTCAAATTTCTGTGATAACTTTATTTTTATATCTGTAATCAATTTATCAGCACTACCTGTTATTATTAGATCATCAACATATATAGAAATTAATGCTATATCCCCATTTCTGTCTGTCTTGACAAACAAATTAGGATCATTTTTACTCTTCTTAAATCCTAGCTGAAAGAAGAATTTGTCGATTTTTTCATACCAATATCTGGGGGCTTGTTTTAGTCCATATAAGGCCTTCTTTAACTTGCATACAAGATGTTCTTGACCTTTCTTTACAAATCCTTCTAGTTGAACAAGATAAATCTCTTCTTTTAAGTCACCATTTAGAAAAGATGACTTTACATCTAATTGGTGTAGCTTCCAATCATATTTAGTTGCCAATGCTATCATTATTTTGATTCTATTCATTTTTGCAACTGGAGCAAAGGTATCTTCATAATCTATTCCTTCTTTTTGTGAATAACCTTTTGCAACCAATCTTGCCTTATACTTGTCTATGCTACCATCTGCATTAAATTTTGTCTTGTACAACCATTTTGATCTATAGGGACTTTATTTTCAGGTAATTCTATTAATTCCCAAGTTTCATTTTTCATTATAGAGTCATATTATTTTTTCATAGCTTCCATCCATTCTTTATGATTTTTGGCTTGTTCATAATTTAAGGGCTCAAAAATAGTCATTACTTGAGACATTAAAGCATAATATTTATACCTGATGGGGACTTGAATATGTCGTGTTGACCTTCTTAGAGGTTCATTACTTTGTGGAGTACCTTCTTCTTTTCTTCTCTATGGAGTGCCTTCATTTCTTTGTGAACTTTTATTCCTTGATGTGTCTTTTGGAATGTCCATGTGTTCTTGTTCTTGAGTTGATTCCACAACTTCTTCTTCTTCCTTAAAGCGTTCATAAGAAGACTACCATGTATTATGTTCATCTTCTTTTATTTGTTTATCTACATGTTCATGAAATATAACATCTCTACTTGCAAATACCTTGTGAGTACTTGGCTCATATAGTTTATATGTTTTTTGATCAGTGAATTATCCAATAAAAATACATTTGATGGCTTTGGCATCTAACTTTCTCCTATCATCTTTAGGAATATGAGCAAAGGCCTTGCATCCAAATATCCTTTTTTTTTCCTCTGGAAAAATTGTAATCTTTCATTATAATTGAAAAATTACATGTTGTAGATGCCCCTTGGCATACACTATAAACAGATTTCAATAAAGGTGCTCCAAAAGATACATATATCCTTTCACACCACGCGAGGTGTATGGATTTCAAGAAATAAACATGTTATAGCAAAAATATTTATGTACAGGTGGGGAAAAGTCAGACTTTTCACCCTTTCTTCTTCTCAACCTTTCTCCAAACCCCCTGTGACTCTATGGGAGTTATGAGTGCTAATGCAGTTTCAACCATAGGTTGTGGATTATCTTTATCAGAATCTGATGTGTGTTGGCATTTATTTATTTCCATATCCATTTATGATCTTCTTGCCAGTGATGTGCCTATATCTTCCTGTGGATCTGTATCTTCTGCGGCTGGTTCTTTATTCATCTGTTTGTTCTCATTTGGGTTGGCGTAATCCATCTCTTCTTCCTCCTCGTCATCCGGGGAGGTGGTGGAAATTGCCATCCCTTTGCTTGTTTTTCCGTTTTCTTCTTTCTGCGGTTGTCTTTTTTTACTGTTGGGCACGTGCTTTGTAGGTGTCCTGTTTGTCTGCAGATTCAACATCTGAATGTAGTGTTTTCATAATCTAGTACCTGTGTCTAGCTGCTTTGTCTATGCTTCAGCTGAACTTGGTATGGAAAACCTTTGTTGAGGTCTACTTCCACACATATTCCTGAAAAAGTATATATTCTTTCCTCCACTCGTTGGGTGTCCATTTTAATGTAACGACCAATAGTATTTCCAATTCGAGTGAGTACTTGTTGATTCCAGAGATGTATTGGGAGGTTGTGTAGCCGCACCTGAATTGGTGTCTTAGAGACAACCATTGTGTTTGCATCAAAATATGGGAACCATGGTGTGATGAAGAGTCCAGTGGATCCCCAGAACCAAGGTCCTTCCTGCATTACTATGTCTCTGTCTATTGCTGATAGAAATTTCACTATGAAAAAAAACCTTGGAGCAGAGATGTATTTCATAGTGTGTGGTCCAGTTCATGAAGATCCAAAGAAAAATATCAGATGGTTTGGGCCAAAAGCAGTTAAATCTGCATACTATTGCTTGTCTTTCATATATGGCAAATTGCTCATCTATTTCTGGTGTATCTATGTTGTATTCTGGAGTGTGGTTCAGCTGTTCCACAATGTATGGCCTTGCGTCCATACCTGTTTGATTCGGTGCTGCTCCTTCTGTGTTTTTCCCTTGTAGGACATTTTTGAAGGAAATGCTGCCTGGTTTTTTCCCGATTGAACCAGTACCACTTCCTCCCGCCCTGTCTGGATTTGTATTATTGTTGGTTGCACCCCCTCTCAACCTCAGATTGAGGATGATTGTTGACAGAGGTGCGATTCTGTATTCCCAAAGGTATTTTGTGTCTTGTAACACTCTGCCCCCTTGTATTAGGTTTTGTGTCCTGATGGGGTAACCCAACTGTTGCATTATAATCTCCTGCATTTTCTTGACAGTATCTGTCTCTTTTACCCAAATTATTTTCGATTTTCCTTCTGGGTTTTTTACAAAAACTTGGAATCTGTGATCACTTACCAAGTTTCCAGATCTTGTTTTTAGCAGATCTAAGCCTGTGATTCTGTTCTGCACATTTTGTTCACATCGGCACGGCTTATTCATTGAGTGGGCTTCCGGATCTGACCAGAAAGAGGGTCGTTCTGCAGCGAAAAGATCTGGATCTAAAAACCCAAGACTCGTTCTGTACTCAATGCTGCGGAGCGATGGATATGATGCCCAATCGGGGCTCAATGGCAGATGGATGTCAAGATCTGCATCATAATCATACAGATCAGTGTTCTGATAAACAATATACTGAAATCTTTCTTCGTACCTTTGGTAGAATCGACGATTTTTCGTCCTGAGGGCTCCATTGCTGCTAGAGACAGCACCCTCACCAAGCATGGTCTCGAAGGCAACTACGTCCTTTGAGCAGACTGTCAAAAGGCCGATCCGTAAGCATTTCATAAGCTCATTCAAACCGTTTATGCCGAGCAGGGGTTTACTAGCTGTCTTCGCCGCCTGAGGGAGACCCGTATACAACAGATCTGGCCAAATTCGCACCTCCATTTTCCTTACAAACCCTGTCTGCTACAGATAACATATTAACCTTACTCTCGGCGCAGCGAGGATGACCAAAGCAGATCACGGATTCAGTTTTCTGGTTTATGGAATCTCCAGAGGTTTGACCGACACGAGTAGGTGCCATTGCTATCGCAACTACCTCTTCTTCTTCTTATATCAAGATAATACCATGCTACATCCAAATATCCTTAAATGACTAACTTTAGGATTAAAACCATACAATGCTTCAAATGGTGTTTTGTGCTCAAAATACTTAGTAGGGCTTCTATTTTTAAGATATGCAGCTGTATTAATGGCTTCAGCCCAAAAGCTATTAGAAAGTCCTTTACTTTTTAACATACTTTGAGCACATTCAACTAATGTTATATTCTTTCTTTCAGCTACTCCATTTTGTTGAGGTGTATGTGGCATTGGAAATTGTTGCATAATTCCATTTTTTTTGCAATATTTGATAGAAGATCCTGAAGTGTATTCACCACCTTTATCTAATCGAAGAATTTTAATGCTCTTTCCTGTTTGCTTTTCAACCATACTCTTGAATTATTTAAAGTATTCAAACACGTTACTTTGTTCCTTATAAAGTACATCCAGGTGTATCTAGTGCTATCATCAATAAATATAAGAAAGTAATATGCTCCACCAAGTGACTTAGTTTGCATTGGACCACATACATCAATATGCACTAGTTCAAGTATTTTACGTTTTCTTCTATTTTCATGCATAGGAAATTCTTCCCTATGTTGTTTTCCTAGTGCACATCGTTCACATTCAAAGTGTTCTCCCTTAATATTGGAAGTCCTTTTACCATCAATTTCTTTTGTAGTAACATTAGGTCATTATGATTTAAGTGTCCATACCTTTGATGCCAAAGTTCTATAGTTGACATGCCTGTTGATGCCAAAGCTTGATGCCCATTCTTCATTACATCCAACTTGTATAAGCGTCCAACTCTCGTTCCTTTTGCAACAACCTTGTAGTTGTCATGCACATCCTTTACCAGAAAATGTGATTTCACAAATTCAACTTTTAAATGTTGATCTGTGATAGTAGAGACTGAAATTAAGTTTTTCTTTAATCCTCGAACATACACCACATTTTGAATTTGTTTTTCTTGTCCATTAGGCATCATAACACTTATATTACCATATCCTTTAATTTCATGTGATCTATTATCTCCTAAATAGATGTGTCCACCATTATTAATCTCATGATAAGTATCAAACCAATCTCTTTTGCATGACATATGGATTGATGCACCAGAATCTATAAACCAAGAATTATCATCATCAGTTTCTGCTGATAAAGCAACATTGGACACAAACAATTTAAGATTGCTAACATCTTGACTAATTGCTTCATCTCTATCAACATAATTTCTTGAATGCCTTCTTTGTTTAAATTGATCAGACCTCATTTTCATGCAATTCTTAGCAAAACGACCAGGTTTTCCAAAGTAATAACACACATCATCTCTACTTGATTTGGCATTTGTTCTTGGTAAAGGGGTACTTTGAAATGATTTTACCTGTGGATTTTTTCCTTTATTTTTCTCCCACTATTTGCCTTTGAAGGACTTCTTCCTTTTGGCCATCAATGCCAAATCTGAATTGGGAGATTTTTGTTTAAGGCTTCTTCTCCGCTCTTCTTCCTGCATAAGTATTCGTGCCAACTCATCAAAAGTAGGAGCCTTCTCTCTAGCTAAAAGACCAGTTATAAACATTTGATATTCAATAAGCATTCCACTTAATGTCACAGTAACCAAGTCTGTACTAGATATTGATTCACCAATGTCACCTAATTTATCCTTTAGATCTTTAATTCTAGAAATGAAATCACTAACACTTTCATATTCTTCCATCTTAATTGAAAGAAGCTTACTCTTAAAATACAATATTCGATTTGTAGTCTTCATCTCATACAAATTTTTGAGAGTGTCCCATGTATCCATGAATGTTTTGCATTCTCTAATGTGTGGAATAATGTTGTCCTTAATCGTCATCCACAAAAGCACCTTTACTTTGTTTTCCTCTCGCTCCCAATCTTGAATTGCAACATCTGTGGCTTGAGGGGACATTGGCTTAACTTCAGCTCCAGACTCAATCGCCCATGTATTGTTTCCTTCCATCAAAGTCTGCAACTTAAACTTCCAATTTGCATAATTTTCACCATCTAACTTGTTAGAGTCAGATAAATAAGATTCTGCCAATATATTAGCCATTGTCAATAAGCTTCTGAATCCTTAAGTACCAACTACCAAGATACAAATTTTTCACAACTTCAATAATTAATTTCCTTAATAATAACAACCCTCTTTCCTTTTTTTTATTATATATCACCAATAATAACACCCTTTTTTTTTAAGAATCAAGATAAGTACTTTTGCATAAAATTAACTGCAGGTTTAAATGAACTACAAAAACATGATTCCATTCCTCAACCGTATTCAATTAATCCCTCCTAAATCTCAACAAATATAACCTAAACTTCAGTCTATAATTATAAATCGTTGTAATAGCTCAGTTCATCGAATATTTCTATCTCTCCATCACTGAGTTCTGGAATGACTGAACGGAACTGCAAGCAACATTACAAAAAAAATTACAGCCTTGAATTCTTAAACAGCTGCCCAATGCATAATCTTAAAACACATAATTCAACAACATAGAACTGAAATAAATGGATCAAAACCCTCCTATTAAAATTAACTGCATTGACTCTTCACTACCAAACTCAGAACTTCAAATGGGCAGTTGTCCTTCCCGACAGCCATTGTTGTTGCAGAAGCAGCTCAGCAAACAGCTACACCTTTACAAGGATTCACAAAAGCAGGAAGGAAATAGCATACGCATCAATACTTCAACAAGAGATACGTGTTACCTCCAGACAAAAATACCTAGCACTACGCTCCGCAGCAGTCTTCACACCACACAACTCTCCAAGACCGCACTCTCCACCACAGCGGCTGCTGCAACGCTCCTCCAACTCAGACTCAGCTTCGGTCTCACACGTCTCCTCACACAGCTCACCTGAGCTCGTTCTTCTCACACCTCACACCTGCTCTGATACCAAATCAGAGATCACATAGTTAAACATATAAAACACCGAACTTGTCTTCATTTGATGGCTTGAACATGTTTTTATACACAGCAAGGAAACTTCTGGAGTTCAGTGGGGCGGTGGCTTCTCCAGGAAGCTATCCATTTGTCAATGCATCCGCCGAATTATAGAAGAAGCTATCCAGCAATCGAGACATCTGTTGAATCCTCTAGAGGTGTCTAGCTACTGCATTAATGGCGGTGGTTGGAATTACCATTGTTTTCCAACATGAAGAACCTCCATCCTTGCTCCTTTGTGCATCTGGATGTAGAAAATATATAGAGATCTAGCAATGATATGCAATTTATCCTCGTTGCCAATGAAGTTGGAAAGTATATGATGAAAATCAATGAACAAACCCAAGCATGTTTGTGTATATTGTTTCAGAGTGAGTTATATGATATACGATAACAGTGTAATTAGTAATATCTTTTTTATAAAAGTTAACTTATTGATACCTCCAGCATTGTTCCTATCTACATCACAGGATGTAGAAAATATGTAGAGATCTAGCAACGAGATGCAATTTATTGTCGTCACCAATGAAGTTGGAAAGTATAGGTTTAAGTTATATGGTACATCATAATAGTGTAATTTAGTAATATTTGAAAGAGAGAATTAAAGGTGAGCTAAATTTAAAATGTTTGTGGAATGACTTGTTTTGAGGTTTAATTAAATTTAACAAAGTTTTGATTAAATCTAATCTTTCTGACTTCTATTTGAGTGCATTTTCAACTCATAAGGATTTTACATTATTGATTAAAGATAAAAGTTATTAGAAAATAGTCTAAATGAAAAGATTAAGATAAAACATAGTAGTTTTGATATAAGTAATTATTAGCCTACATCATACATAATTATATATAAATGTTATGTTAATAAAAAATCATAAAATTAATAAGTCGCCGGTCCGAGAGGATGATCAGCCACACTGGGACTTAGACACGGCCCAGACTCCTACGGGAGGCAGCAGTGGGGAATTTTCCGCAATGGGCGAAAGCCTGACGGAGAAATGCCGCGTGAAGGCAGAAGGCCCACGGGTCATGAACTTCTTTTCTCGGAGAAGAAAAAATGACAGTATCTGAGGAATAAGCATCGGCTAACTCTGTGCCAGCAGCCACGGTAAGACAGAGGATGCAAGCGTTATCAGGAATGATTGGGCGTAAAGCGTCTGTAGGTGGCTTTTCAAGTCCGCCGTCAAATCCCAGGGCTCAACCCTAGACAGGCAGTGGAAACTACCAAGCTGGAGTACGGTAGGGGTAGAGGGAATTTTCGGTGGAGCGATGAAATGCGTTGAGATCGGAAAGAAGACCAATTAAAAAGAAATATTATTTCACATACCAAATTAACATAATAATTATCTCCTAATTTAATTAAATTCATGTTTTAAATAACCCTAATAAATTATATTAAAAATATCCACTTAAATTACCCTAATAAATTATATGAAGAATATTCATTTAGATGAATTAATTTAAATTAATCATTAAACATCAATGTTTTTTATAAGGTTATTATAAAATGAAGTTTTTAAGGATCTAATATGATTTAAGAGATTTGAGTACAACCCTTATCATAAATAATCATATATAATTATATATAAATGTTATGTTTTTTTTGCTAAAGCAAGAGACTATCCTTCTATTTCATTATCCAAAATGTAAAGTTACAACATTTACAAAAAGCATTTACGCTTCAAGGACTCAGGAAAATTCCAGTCATTCTGACCTAGAAATGCCCTTCCCCTTAGCAAAAAAACAAAGCTAACCTCTCAAATAAATCCTTAGGTTAGACATAATGATCTTTGACTAAATTTAAAATTCTGATAACCCCTTACTACCATATCTTGAAAGTCTTGATAGTACTGGTGGCCCCACAAAACTGCACACCCAATCCTGACCATCGATTCGTTCTGCGAAATCAGACGGCTCAGAAAAATATCGCATCGCCCAGCTGATCGATTGATAATGCGCGATGGAAGGTGGTATTTCTGACCACCCCTTGCCACATGTTGGGAGCCCAGTGGAATCACTCCCCAAATCCCAATACCTCTTACCAAGCCAAAGCCAAGCGATCACCCTGAAACAACTTTGAGCTTGGTTTTCTGCTTCGAATGAGGAATGTAGGTAAATAGCTGCCGCTGGAAAGAGCCAATCACCATACTCGCGTGAGCTCGCTTCAAAACTAGTCTCTAAGACTACCGCTGACTGTAAATAGGCCCCAGTGTTGCGATCCGAAGGAAGAAGGAGATATGACAACTCACACCCAGGTATAAAGTAACTGGTCTGAGCTTGCCTTTCTTCAAGGAACCAACTGAAGTACAATGATTGTACGTACTTAGAAACCTTCATTCATATCTTTTACTCTGGCCCAATATCTAAAAATATCTTTTTCCTCTGTCGCTTGTTCATGGCAGAGAGCTTTTAATCTGCTTTGAGGTGTCTCCTGCCACTTCAGCTCAATTCTGCATTCTGAATTAATCACTCCTTGATTAGCCAGTGTATCCGCTAGTTTATTGGCTTTTCTTCGAACATGGTTGAAACTAAGAGTTCGAAGACTTAGGAGATTATTTTGAATTCTCTGATACACTTGAATTAGCCTCCAGTGATTTGAGACTTTCTCTGGTGTTGTTCCATAATTGATTCTTTTGACCACATTAATGGAGATTTATGAATATGCTTCAAGTATGACATTCGAGTTATGATTCAGTTTCAAAAGCTCTAAACATTGTTCCAAAGCCATTAATTCAGCCATATTGTTAGTGGCTTTCCCTAAATGGCAGTGGAAAACAAAGATGATGTTTCCTTCTTCGTCTCTTACCACTCCACCATAACCAGCTGTTCCAGGGTTGCCTTTTGAAGCACCATCAATATTGCATTTCAGATAACCTTTCGGTGGAGGATGCCAGAAATCCTTATCCGTTTCTAAATCTTTTTCCTTTCTGCATTGACCATGGGGAATTATCTCATGCATACCCAGTTGCATGAGAGTTCTCAACTCATACTCAGTGAGAGGATTCTTGGGATGATTGCGGACAGTGGTGCTAACTGTCTCCTTAATTTGTGTCAAGATCAGATCCAATAGGCGAAGAGGAATAGTTCTTTCCTCCTTGAAAATTCTTTTATTCCTTTCTTTCCAAACATTCTAGAGAATGAAGCTTGGCGTAAAGGCCCAAGCTAAATTAAGGAGCTCATTCTCCGAAAAGTTTCTTCTCCACTTGCTTAGGGTGTTAATTATACTTTCTTTATCTCTGTCTATCTGTTGAAAAATGGTGGCAAAAGAATCCCACAACCAGGTGGTGAATGTGTAGCTGTTGAGAATGTGCTCTATTGTTTCCTCTTGGGCTTCACATAGCTGGAATCTAGAAGGCCCAATAACACCCCTTTTTCGAATATTGTCCCAAGTTAATATTTTCTTGTGATGAACTAACCACATGAATAGCTTGATCTTCATCCACCCTTGATGGCTCCAAAGTTGCTGCCAGGATTTTTGCCGGAATGCAGGAATCAAGGTTCAGGATGATTCTTTTTGCTTCCTTAAGATTGAAGGTACCTTCCTTATTGAGGCCCCATCTTAACTAATCTTGTCCCTCTGTTACCAAGATTTTCCTTAGTTTTAATATACTCATGAGTGCTTCTGTCTTTATTTTTATGGGATTGTCATCTCTGCAGTCTATGCTTCTCCAATTTCTCCACTGTCCAGAGTTGCGAGGAAGATTCTAGAAATATTTAACTTTGACTAATCCTTGGGAATCTGTTTCTTTCTTGAGGCTTATAAAGTCCTCTCTTAACAACATTGGTTCTTGTTTCCATTTATCTTCCTAGAAGAGAGCTAGATCTCCTCCTCTAATTTCCCAAAAGCTATATTTTTATACTTGGCTTCTATTTTCCCAGGCTTTATTCCATATGTAAGAGCCTCTTATGTTTCCCGAAATTCTTATAAGATCTCTTGTTTGCCAGGAGCTTGCATATTTTTCTTTCCAGATCTTAGCCCATTGAGCTTCTGGTTCCTTAACCCATCTCCACCAGAGCTTGGCTCCCAAAACTTTACTCAGAATCTCCTGATCATCTAAGCCTAGGCCTCCATGACTCTTGGGTTTGCAGATTTTTTCCCAAGAAACCAGAGCCCACTTCTTCCTTGTTTCCTCCTTTCCCCAAAGGAAATCTCTCTGGATATTCCTGAATTGCTACAACACACCTTTGGGGCTAGGAGGGCTGATAAAAGGAACACAGGGATTGATTGCAGAACGGCCTTGATCAGAATCAACCTACCAACTAGGTTCAACGATCTGATAGTCCATTTTTTGACTTTGTCTTGCATCTTGTTGAGCACCGGTTCCCAAATACTTTTGTGCAATGGTCTGTCTGTGAGGGGAATTCCCAAATACTTTGAAGGGAGGGAATCCCTTTGAAAGCCCAGAATTCTGGAGATATTTCGCTGAATAGCAATGTTAGTATTAAATAAAAATATCTTAGATTTGGAGAGATTAACTTCCATACCTGTAGCCAAGGAAAAATCAACTAGGATTTGTTTGTAAGCCAAGGCTTCTTTGACTGTAGGAATTCCTTGCAGCATGGTGTTATCCACAAATTATAGGTGAGTCATTGCCTGACCATTCTTCGTTAATTGAAGGCCCTTAATCTCACCCAATGCTTTGGCTTGTTTAATGGACCTGCCCAGTCCTTCCATCATGATGATAAAGAGAAAGGGAGAGAGAGGGTCTCCCTGCCTTAGGCCTCTAGAAGGAGTGAATATCTCTAAGGGCGAACCATTCACCAAAATTGAAAAGCTCGAAGAAGTAACTAGAACCATAACCCATCTGACCCAGTTGTGATCAAACCCAAAAGCAGTAAGGACCTTCTTGACATAGATCCAATTCACCTTGTCATACGCTTTGGCTATATCTAATTGCATGATCATACCAGCCTGCCTCTTACTGGTTAGCAAGTGAACTACTTCATGGGCTTGAATAATGTTATTAAGGATTTGTCTACCTTCCACATACCCAGATTATTCCCCCGAAATTAAAGAAGGAAGTAGAGGTTTGAGTCTACTAGCCAAAACCTTGGAAATAATTTTGTAAACCACATTGCATAAAGCAATGGATTTGTACTTATCAGCAGTCAGGGCTGAATCCTGTTTGGGGATCATGGAGATGAAGGAGTTGTTGAGGGCTTTTAGAATAACTTTTCTTCTTCTGGAGTCCTCCACCACATTCAGAATATCCTGTTTGACAATGTTCCAGCAGGCCTTAAAAAAGTCTACATTGAAACCATCTGGTCCTGGAGCTTTGCTATTCTGCATGTCTTTAATAACTTCACTGACTTCTTCTTCAGTTATTGGTTTGTTCAGGTTAAAATTTTCCTCTCTAGACACCAGCTTGGGGATATTTTTTGTAATTTCTTTGATGCATTGCTCTCTGTTTAGATTGTTTTCCTCAGTGATGCCTCTGAAATGCTGTACCAACATTGTTTCGATATCCTTATGAGAGGTCTGAAGTTCCCCATTTTCATTCAATATCGAAGAGATTCTATTGTGAGCTCTATTGGCCATGGTGGATCTATGGAAAATCTGGTATTACGTTCACCTTTTTTTAGCCATTGAACTCGAGACTTTTGTCTCAAAAACATTTCCTCTTGTTTGCATAATTTCTCCCATTCTTGATGGTGTTTATCAGCTTGTTCACTTTTAACTTTATCAAAACCATTAGTAATCAGTGCTTGATTGAGTTCGTAAATTTTGATTTCCACTAATTTTTTATCCACAAAAATGTTACCAAACTCCTTCTTGTTCCATTCTTTGAGCCTTAGTTTAATGTGCTTGAGTCTTTTATGAAGGAGAAACATTTTAGTGCCCTAGATCTGCAAATCTTCGGGCCACCATTTTTCAATATTTCTAATGAAATTTGGGTGGGTGAGCTAGATATTCTCAAATCTAAAGGGTCTATTCCTGGGAGTATCGATCCCCTTGATTTCTAATTGAATCGGCCAGTGATCAGAGCCTCCAAAGGGGAGAAAACTAGCTGTCATTTCTTCGTTTGTGAGCATAAGCTCCTCTGATATAAAAAATCTATCTAACTTGGAGGTGACCTGTGCCTCCCCTCCTCTTTTATTGTTCCACGTGAAACGGCCATTGTGCGTTTCAGAGTCCACCAGTTTCATATCATTTGTGAAGGTTTGGAATGCTATGGAATCTTTACTTAGCAGTCTAGTACCTCCTTTTTTTTCCGAAAGAGATTTAATCATGTTAAAATCGCCTCCCATGACCCAAGGAATTTCTTCATGCCTGCTTCTAAGACCAACCAAGGATTCCAAAAACCTGAGTTTTTCATCTATTCTTTGAGGCCCATAAATGTTTGTGATCAGGAAGGTGTCTGAAACCCCTACTAGTTGAAAAATTACTGATAAGTAATTTCTTGATGCCTCCGCATCTATTATGCTAACTTTTTGTGGGTCCCATAGAGTTAGGATGCCCCCCGTTGTGTTCTTTGCTTTAAATTCTAGAAACTCAAATCTATTAAGCCATTTACTATGAATCTGTTTTAATTTCTGAATAGAGCATTTTGTTTCCTGAATGAAGATTATGTTCGGCATTGCTAGTCTCATTCTATTACTTAGCATTCTTTGTTTTCTTTTACTACCTAGATCTCTAATGTTCCAAGATATGAACTTCATAATTAAAGATTTGTAAAGGAGTAACTGGTTAGGTCTTTCATCTTACCCGAATCTATCATTAGCTTTCCACACTCCATCAAGAGCTCATTTTGATTTTTCCTGCCCCTCTTCTTTCCTGGATTTCTAGTCACTAATCCTGGAGTTGATTTCATAGTTTTCACACCTCTTTGCTCTTGCTTGTGAATGTTTTTACCTTTATCCAACCCTCTTTCCTGAGCTTTCCATAAAAACAACTGTTGTATTCTGTTGCATTCTTCTTGAGGCAGTGAGTCTATTCCTCCCTTGGTTCCCTGCATCAAGAATCCTTCTAGATCCAGGTTTTCCTTATCAAGAATTTCCAGTAGTTCCTAATCTTCCAGATCTATTTCACTTTGGGTCATTTCTTGGTTCATTTCCATTTCTGTTTCACTCATCATCTTCTCTTTTTGATAACCCGTATCTTGAGAATGTTTGTTGTCCTCTTCCTTCTCCGTTTCATTGGGACCTTCCTCCTAAGATTGGTTTTCTCTCGTGATTTCTTCATTCTCTTCCAGCACTTGAAACTTGTTCTGAATGACCTTCTGCACCTCCTTGTGTTGTTGCTTTGGCCCACTTTTTCCCCCTTTTCCTTTACTTGCCACTTTCTGAAAGCTTTCAGTCTCCTTCATTGTATTAGGTTTCCCTTTGTTATCTGCTTTACCAAGAGGGCAGTCTCTGAATAAATGTCCATGCTAATGGGATCTACGGCGTTGGCATTATGTTTCTGGTATGGCTATATGTTACAGATGTTGTACTTGATGGCAACTCCCGTGGCAAGAATCTCATTTTATTGAAAAATTAAGAAGGACGCAGGAAATCAGTTCAGAAGGTGCGTACCCACAGGTACACCATGCAGGGACCGCGTCCAGAGACGCAGGTCAGCCGTTCAGGAGGTGTGTCCACCCAATGCACATATTTCAAGGCAGAGAAAAGCACACGTGGGGGTTTCTTGTGATTTACTCTTGGTATCTAGCCGACGGTATTGTGTTATTAAGGTGTCGGCTCGTGGTATTGTTCCATGATTTGAGGAAGAGCTTGCCTATATAAAGCAAAGGAGATCATTTGGCTTGAAGGTGTCTTGGGTTGAATATCTTATTGGGCTAGATTTGGTCTAGATATAAAGAAGGCGAATCTACAAAAGGACTGAGATCTCTTTGGCGCATGATCAGATCTGTAGATCTGACTGTTTGGGTTACTCTTAAAGTCTTGAAATCATTCATACCCGAAGGTACGCAGGTGCAGTGAAAGGCAAGTGCGCCGGGACGCAGTGCAGTAGAACGAGACCTGCGTGGGGACGCAGGGCAGAGTAATATTCTGGTGCGTCTGGGACGCAGTACAGAAACAGGCGCACTGCGTGGGGACGCAGAGCGGAATAAGGTTCAAGTGCGTCCCTGCAGTAAAAAGATGCGGCGCGATAGTATCTCTGGGTGCGTCCCTGCAGAAACAGGACGCGGCGCGATAGTGTTTTTGGGTGCGTCCCTGCAGTAAAAGGACACAGTGCAGTTGAAGGAACAGTGCGTGGGCACGCAGCGAAGCGGAAGGATACCTGCGGGTGTACGCACGAAAGCAGAAGGTGAATTGCGTCGCGACGCAGGCCACAGAAGGGAAAACTGCGTCTCTGTCTTAAGATGTTCTGTTGACTGTATTTCTCTGTTGATAAGGTGTTCTGGGTTAATTCTGTTATTACTGATCTGATAACTGTAGTAGACAGTAACTGTTATGTACTTGATGATCATTTGATGCTTTATGAAAAGAAGTAGGGGGTTGTAGCTCGCTTCCAGGAGAGACTGGAAAACGAGAGTGAGAGAGAGTTGCAGCTCTCTGCAGGTTGCAGCCTACGTACTGGTAAAGGACTGCACCAGTACAAAATCATTGTAAAAGGAGTTTCTAATTTTGAAAGAAGATAGAGACATATTGCAGCAGGTGGTTTTCACCCACATTGGGTTTCCACCTTACATCTTGTGTTCTTTGGTGTGACTATTTGTTTTCTTGTTCATACTCATTATTTTTATGGTACTGACATGCAAAAATAATTCAAAGATCAAATAAGGAAGATTTATTAAAAGAATTTAGATAATACTGATTCACCCCCCCTCTCAGTATTATTCTCAACAATTGGTATCAGAGCAGGTCCTTCAGAGAAGCTTGATCGCTTGAAGGTAGATCGTTCATCATGAGCAACTACGAGAGAGAAGCATCAATCAGGCCACCGGTTTTTGATGGGACAAACTTCAACTATTGGAAGGTAAGAGTTACTGCATATCTTCAATCTCTTGGTATAGAAGTTTGGGACATTGTCGAAACAGGCTACGCTTTTCCTTCAGCTACTCCTACAGATGCAGCTGAGAAGAAGAAGTATGAAACAAATGCGAAAGCAGTCAGTACTCTATTAGGATGTATATCCCAAACAGAATTCATGAAGGTAATGCACTACAAATCCGCAAAAGAGATATGGGACAAAATTGTCACGAGCTATGAAGGAGATGAACAGGTAAAGCGTGCTAAACTTCAAACTCTCAGGATTCAGTATGAGACTCTCAGGATGTATAATGATGAAAGTGTGGCTAATTATTTTCTTCGGGTAGATGAGATTGTTAATTGTATGAAAAATTTGGGTGAAGAAATAAAAGAGGCTATAGTAGTTGAAAAGGTTCTAAGATCATTGTCCCCCAAGTTTGAATCTAAAGTGTCTGCAATAGAAGAAAAGGAAAATCTCCGAATTCTCACTATGTCTCAGCTACATGGAATTCTAACTGCTTATGAAATGAGAAAGGGAGGTCCATCAGACAGAAGGGAAGCTGCTTTCAAGGCATCAGGCAAAGAAGATTATTATGAAGCAAGCCATGTTCCAGAAGAAGAGGAAGAAGAATCAAATTTTGTCAGAAATCTTCAAAGGGGTTCTGGAAGGTTCAGAGGTAAGCTACCTTTTAAATGCTTCGCTTGTGGAAGAGTAGGTCATTATGCTGCAAAATGTCCTTATAAGGATAAAGGAAAGGAACCTGCTAGATGGAACAAGAAACAAGGTGCAAATAAGAAAAGCTACTACACCCATGAAGATAGTGATGGTTTATCAAACAGTGATGAAGATGAACAAGGTAATAAATATAAGTTGTTAATGGCATTTGAAGATGATGATTATATGGATGTTGTAGATGTGGATAACCTTTATGATGAAATTACTAGACTCAAGAGATGTATAGAAGAAAAGAATGTGATCATTGATACTCTACAATTTCAAATTGATGAAAAGGAAAAACACCTTGAAAAACTAGAAGGTGAAATTGTTGGTCTTAGAAAAGAGATTGAGAAAAAAAAAGCTATTAATCTTAAGTTTGTCAAAGGATCTGAAACTTTGGATGAGATTATCAATGTGCAGCGGTCTCCTCTAAACAAGACAGGTCTGGGTTATAATGGAGAAACCTCTCAAGCATCCACCTCAAAAAGTTATCTTGATGCGGCAAGAAGAAATGAGCAAAAGAACAATGAAGATCATCAGGTAAAGCAGGGATGTATTACAAACAGAAACTATCAGGGGCAATCCATCTTAAGGGTGAACAAAAGCTACAACCAGCCACAGGTAAAATCTTCTCAGTTTGGTTCAAGAATAGATGAAAATAGAAATTACAATCAGTTGGCTGGTAGATTCAATAACCGCAGAAGCTTCTTCAATGGACAATGCTTTTCTTGCCATAACTTTGGTCACAAAGCAGCTCAATGTGTTGCATATAAAACAATCATGACTAGGGAAGCTCAAAAACAAAGAAGTATGACAGGGATTACAAAAAGGACCTATAACAACTTTTCGGTTCTTGAAAATGAAGTTGAATGTTCTATTTGCAATAATTTTGGTCATGAAGACTCTGAATGCAGGAGCAGGTTTCAGCAGAAAAAGGAACAAGAGCAGAAAAAGGAACAAGCCTCAAGCACCAAAACATGGAGAATAAAGGAACCTCAAACAGAAAGATGTGGGATAGCATTTTATGCAGAGGGACAGGAAAATCTATGGTACATTGACAGTGGATGTTCGAAGCATATGACAGGTGATAAAGAAAAACTTGAGTCTTATTCTACTTTAGAAAAGGGAAAGAAAGTCTCTTTTGGAAATGATACTCCTGCAACTATAAAAGGAAAAGGCATTGCTCAGTTAAAAGAAAAGGTCAAGGCTGGAAATGTTTTGTATGTTGATGGATTGAAGCATAATCTTCTAAGTGTCAGCCAGATGTGTGATCAAAGAACCGAGGTTATATTCAGATCAAATGGATGTCTTGTTCGTGATCTTGATACAGGTAAAACAGTGCTCAAAGGCAAAAGAACTCCAAATAATCTGTACATATTTGAAGAAGGACAACAACAATGCTATCTGAGCAAGGATGAAGAGCACTGGTTATGGCATCGAAGGTTGGGACATCTAAGCTTCTCACAAATAAGGAAAGCATGCAAATATCAGGCAGTTCGCGATCTTCCAGATATCAAAATTCCTGACAACACCATATGCAAATCATGTCAGTTTGGAAAACAAACCAGAACTAACTTTCCAGAGAAAGAAGGATCAGCTAGCATGCCTCTTGAGCTAGTACATACAGATACATGCGGTCCCTTCAGAAAAAGGAACACCTCGAGGAGAAGAATACTTGATATTATTCATTGACGATTTCTCCAGGTTTGTCTGGTTAGGACTTATGAAGCACAAAGATGAAGCATTCGAAAAATTCAAATCTTTCAAAGCCTTGGTTGAAAATGAATCAGGTCACAAAATTAAGTGCCTCAGATCCGACAGAGGTGGGGAATTTACTTCAAATGAATTTTTCGATTTCTGTGAAGAACATGGGATAAGAAGAGAATTCTCTACAGTAAGAACTCCTCAGCAAAATGGAGTTGTGGAAAGAATGAACAGAACAATCCAACAAATGGCTCGTGCTATGCTTGATGAATCAGGAACTCCCGCAACTTTCTGGGGTGAAGCTGCACATGCTGCGGTTATTATTCTCAACAAAACAAATGTCCGGGTGAACAGCACTCAAACTCCTCATGAGCTCTGGAGTGGTAAAACTCCTTCAGTAAAGCACTTCAAAATCTTTGGGAGCAAATGCTATATCAAGAATACTGATGAGCAGCTTGGCAAACTTGAACCTAGAGCAGATGAAGGCATTCTTCTTGGTTACTCTCCATATAGCAAAGCATACAAATGCTACAATAAAAGACTTGGCAGAATTGTTGACAGCATTGATGTAGTGGTTGATGAGAAGGGATACATTCCTAGGCAAGTACATCGTGAAGACATCGAAGAAGATGAAGGCTACCCTCAAAGAAAGAATGATGAAGAAGAAGAACCTCAAGAAGAACCAGAGGAGCAAACAAGAATAGAAGAAAAGACTCCATCCAGATATGTTCAGAAGAACCATCCAGAATCTCAGATTATGGGACAGAAAGAAGCAGGTGTACAAACTAGAAGAACAGTTGCAGAAGCTTCAAGCTATTTGGCATTACTCTCCTCAACGGAACCACAAAATGTGAAAGAAGCATGCAAAGATGAATGTTGGGTGAAAGCAATGGATGAAGAACTTGAGCAGATCGAAAAGAACAACACTTGGGAGCTGGTTCCTAGACCAAAAGATAAGAATGTTATCGGGACAAAATGGGTCTTCAAAAACAAATTGAATGAAAATGGAGAAGTAATTAGAAACAAAGCCAGACTTGTTTGTAAAGGGTATGCGCAGCAAGAAGGAATAGACTTTGAAGAAACCTTTGCTCCTGTTGCAAGACTTGAGGCCATCCGAATGTTTCTTGCTCTCTCAAGTTTTCAAAACTTCAAAGTATTTCAAATGGACGTGAAATCAGCCTTTCTGAATGGAGACTTGGAAGAAGAAGTGTACATTGAACAGCCAGATGGGTTCATTCTTGGAAATGATCCAAATCTTGTATGCAAATTGAAAAAGGCTCTCTATGGTCTCAAACAAGCTCCAAGGGCTTGGTACTACCGTTTGGACAAATATCTTCATCAACAAGGTTTTTCAAAAGGATCAGCAGATAGCAATCTTTATATAAAAGTTGAAAATGACAAATTGCTAATACTTGTTGTGTATGTAGATGACATTATTTTTGGGAGCAATGAAGAAGCTATGAGTCAAAACTTTGCCTCGGTCATGCAGAAAGAATTTGAAATGTCTTTGCTAGGAGAACTGACATATTTCCTTGGTTTGCAAATCCAACAAAAAGAAGGAGGAATCTTTTTATCTCAAACCAAGTATCTCAAACAGATTTTGAAGAAATATGGTATGGAAGATGCAAAACCAGTATGTACACCCATGGTCACAGGATGTAGCCTCAGTGCAAATGATGAATCTGCAGCAGTACATCAACCAACCTACAGATCTATGATTGGAAGTTTACTTTATTTGACAGGTACCCGACCGGATATCATGCATGCAGTTGGAATAGTTGGAAGATTTCAGGCAAATCCGAAGGAGACTCATCTTCAGGCAGTGAAGAGAATTTTCAAATATCTTCAAGGGACTCAAAATTATGGCTTATGGTATCCTAGAGATACAGATCTTACACTTCATGCTTATACAGATGCAGATTGGGCCGGAAGCGTGGATGACAGGAAAAGCACAAGTGGTGGTGCGTTCTTTATGGGTCCCAGACTGGTATCTTGGTTCAGCAAGAAACAAAGTTCAATTGCCTTGTCTACAGCTGAAGCGGAATATGTTGCTGCTGCATCTTGTTGCACCCAACTCCTTTGGATGATGCAGACTTTGCAGGATTTTCAAATCACTTGTACACCACCAATCCCCATCTTATGTGACAACACAAGTGCAATCAGCATCTCAAAGAATCCTGTTATGCATTCAAAAACCAAGCACATACCAATCAAGTACCATTTTCTCCGGGAACAAGTACTTGAACAGAAGGTCAAGTTGGAGTATGTTCCTTCTAAGGAATAAGTTGCGGATATTCTCACCAAACCATTGCCCAGGGACACTTTTGAATACCTCAGGCAAAAGCTGGGGGTTGTTGATGCATCATCTTATTGTTGAACCTCTTTTTCTGATTGATGGTACAGGTTCAGGGGGAGCACATAATGCATTGTTGGCATTATGGAGGATGGTTAGAAGGAGATCTTGGAAATGGCTGCAATATGTCTCTATCTCTTTTATGGTGGATTATGGTTCTTTGTTGCAGATCTGGTTCGTATTCAGGGGGAGCATGTTCCTAGGGGGAGCATACCCCTTTGCCCTTGATGTCAAAGGGGGAGAATGACGCTGAAGTTTGTGAGGTTGCCATCAAGTCCAAAGGGGGAGATTGTTGGCATTATGTTTCTGGTATGGCTATATGTTATAGATGTTGTACTTGATGGCAACTCCCGTGGCAAGGCTCTCATTTTATTGAAAAATTAAGAAGGACGCAGGAAATCAGTTCAGAAGGTGCGTACCCACAGGTACACCATGCAGGGACCGCGTCCAGAGACGCAGGTCAGCCGTTCAGGAGGTGCGTCCACCCAGTGCACATATTTCAAGGCAGAGAAAAGCACACGTGGGGGTTTCTTGTGATTTACTCTTGGTATCTAGCCAACGGTATTGTGTTATTAAGGTGTCAGCTCGTGGTATTGTTCCATGATTTGAGGAAGAGCTTGCCTATATAAAGCAAAGGAGATCATTTGGCTTGAAGGTGTCTTGGGTTGAATATCTTATTGGGCTAGATCTGGTCTAGATCTAAAGAAGGCGAATCTACAAAAGGACTGAGATCTCTTTGGCGCATGATCAGATCTGTAGATCTAACTGTTTGGGTTACTCTTAAAGTCTTGAAATCATTCATACCCGAAGGTACGCAGGTGCAGTGAAAGGCAAGTGCGCCGGGACGCAGTGGAGTAGAACGAGACCTGCGTGGGGACGCAGGGCAGAGTAATATTCTGGTGCGTCTGGGACGCAGTACAGAAATAGGCACACTGCGTGGGGACGCAGAGCGGAATAAGGTTCAGGTGCGTCCCTGCAGTAAAAAGATGCGGCGCGATAGTATCTCTTGGTGCGTCCCTGCAGCAACAGGACGCGGCGCGATAGTGTTTTTGGGTGCGTCCCTCCAGCAAAAGGACGCAGTGCAGTTGAAGGAACAGTGCGTGGGCACGCAGCGAAGCGGAAGGATACCTGCGGGTGTACGCAGGAAAGTAGAAGGTGAATTGCGTCGCGACGCAGGCCACAGAAGGGAAAACTGCGTCTCTGTCTTAAGATGTTCTGTTGACTGTATTTCTCTGTTGATAAGGTGTTCTGGGTTAATTCTGTTATTGCTGATCTGATAACTGTAGTAGACAGTAACTGTTATGTACTTGATGATCATTTGATGCTTTATGAAAAGAAGTAGGGGGTTGTAGCTCCCTTCCAGGAGAGACTGGAAAACGAGAGTGAGAGAGAGTTGCAGCTCTCTGCAGGTTGCAGCCTGCGTACTGGTAAAGGACTGCACCAGTACAAAATCATTGTAAAAGGAGTTTCTAATTTTGAAAGAAGATAGAGACATATTGCAGCAGGTGGTTTTCACCCACATTGGGTTTCCACCTTACATCTTGTGTTCTTTGGTGTGACTATTTGTTTTTTTGTTCATACTCATTATTTTTATGGTACTGACATGCAAAAATAATTCAAAGATCAAATAAGGAAGATTTATTAAAAGAATTTAGATAATACTGATTCACCCCCCCCCCTCTCAGTATTATTTCAACAATTGGTATCAGAGCAGGTCCTTCAGAGAAGCTTGATCGCTTGAAGGTAGATCGTTCATCATGAGCAACTACGAGAGAGAAGCATCAATCAGGCCACCGGTTTTTGATGGGACAAACTTCAACTATTGGAAGGTAAGAGTTACTGCATATCTTCAATCTCTTGGTACAGAAGTTTGGGACATTGTAGAAACAGGCTACGCTTTTCCTTCAGCTACTCCTACAGATGCAGCTGAGAAGAAGAAGTATGAAACAAATGAGAAAGCAGTCAGTACTCTATTAGGATGTATATCACAAACAGAATTCATGAAGGTAATGCACTACAAATCCGCAAAAGAGATATGGGACAAAATTGTCACGAGCTATGAAGGAGATGAACAGGTAAAGCGTGCTAAACTTCAAACTCTCAGGATTCAATATGAGACTCTCAAGATGTATAATGATGAAAGTGTGGCTAATTATTTTCTTCGGGTAGATGAGATTGTTAATTGTATGAAAAATTTGGGTGAAGAAATAAAAGAGGCTATAGTAGTTGAAAATGTTCTAAGATCATTGTCCCCCAAGTTTGAATCCAAAGTGTCTGCAATAGAAGAAAAGGAAAATCTCTGAATTCTCACTATGTCTCAGTACATGGAATTCTAACTGCTTATGAAATGAGAAAGGGAGGTCCATCAGACAGAAGGGAAGCTGCTTTCAAGGCATCAGGCAAAGAAGATTATTATGAAGCAAGCCATGTTCTAGAAGAAGAGGAAGAAGAATCAAATTTTGTCAGAAATCTTCAAAGGGGTTCTGGAAGGTTCAGAGGTAAGCTACCTTTTAAATGCTTCGCTTGTGGAAGAGTAGGTCGTTATGCTGCAAAATGTCCTTATAAGGATAAAGGAAAGGAACCTGCTAGATGGAACAAGAAACAAGGTGCAAATAAGAAAAGCTACTACACCCATGAAGATAGTGATGGTTTATCAAACAGTGATGAAGATGAACAAGGTAATAAATATAAGTTGTTAATGGCATTTGAAGATGATGATTATATGGATGTTGTAGATGTGGATAACCTTTATGATGAAATTACTAGACTCAAGAGATGTATAGAAGAAAAGAATGTGATCATTGATACTCTACAATTTCAAATTGATGAAAAGGAAAAACACCTTGAGAAACTAGAAGGTGAAATTGTTGGTCTTAGAAAAGAGATTGAGAAAAAAAAAGCTATTAATCTTAAGTTTGTCAAAGGATCTGAAACTTTGGATGAGATTATCAATGTGCAGCGGTCTCCTCTAAACAAGACAGGTCTGGGTTATAATGGAGAAACCTCTCAAGCATCCACCTCAAAAAGTTATCTTGATGCGGCAAGAAGAAATGAGCAAAAGAACAATGAAGATCATCAGGTAAAGCAGGGATGTATTACAAACAGAAACTATCAGGGGCAATCCATCTTAAGGGTGAACAAAAGCTACAACCAGCCACAGGTAAAATCTTCTCAGTTTGGTTCAAGAATAGATGAAAATAGAAATTACAATCAGTTGGCTGGTAGATTCAATAACCGCAGAAGCTTCTTCAATGGACAATGCTTTTCTTGCCATAACTTTGGTCACAAAGCAGCTCAATGTGTTGCATATAAAACAATCATGACTAGGGAAGCTCAAAAACAAAGAAGTATGACAGGGATTACAAAAAGGACCTATAACAACTTTTCGGTTCTTGAAAATGAAGTTGAATGTTCTATTTGCAATAATTTTGGTCATGAAGACTCTGAATGCAGGAGCAGGTTTCAGCAGAAAAAGGAACAAGAGCAGAAAAAGGAACAAGCCTCAAGCACCAAAACATGGAGAATAAAGGAACCTCAAACGGAAAGATGTGGGATAGCATTTTATGCAGAGGGACAGGAAAATCTATGGTACATTGACAGTGGATGTTCGAAGCATATGACAGGTGATAAAGAAAAACTTGAGTCTTATTCTACTTTAGAAAAGGGAAAGAAAGTCTCTTTTGGAAATGATACTCCTGCAACTATAAAAGGAAAAGGCATTGCTCAGTTAAAAGAAAAGGTCAAGGCTGGAAATGTTTTGTATGTTGATGGATTGAAGCATAATCTTCTAAGTGTCAGCCAGATGTGTGATCAAAGAACCGAGGTTATATTCAGATCAAATGGATGTCTTGTTCGTGATCTTGATACAGGTAAAACAGTGCTCAAAGGCAAAAGAACTCCAAATAATCTGTACATATTTGAAGAAGGACAACAACAATGCTATCTGAGCAAGGATGAAGAGCACTGGTTATGGCATCGAAGGTTGGGACATCTAAGCTTCTCACAAATAAGGAAAGCATGGAAATATCAGGCAGTTCGTGATCTTCCAGATATCAAAATTCTTGACAACACCATATGAAAATCATGTCAGTTTGGAAAACAAACCCGAACTAACTTTCAAGAGAAAGAAGGATCAGCTAGCATGCCTCTTGAGCTAGTACATACAGATACATGCGGTCCCTTCAGAAAAAGGACACCTCGAGGAGAAGAATACTTGATATTATTCATTGACGATTTCTCCAGGTTTGTCTGGTTAGGACTTATGAAGCACAAAGATGAAGCATTCGAAAAATTCAAATCTTTCAAAGCCTTGGTTGAAAATGAATCAGGTCACAAAATTAAGTGCCTCAGATCCGACAGAGGTGGGGAATTTACTTCAAATGAATTTTTCGATTTTTGTGAAGAACATGGGATAAGAAGAGAATTCTCTACAGCAAGAACTCCCCAGCAAAATGGAGTTGTGGAGAGAATGAACAGAACAATCCAACAAATGGCTCGTGCTATGCTTGATGAATCAGGAACTCCTGCAACTTTCTGGGGTGAAGCTGCACATGCTGCGGTTATTATTCTCAACAAAACAAATGTCCGGGTGAACAACACTCAAACTCCTCATGAGCTCTGGAGTGGTAAAACTCCTTCAGTAAAGCACTTCAAAATCTTTGGGAGCAAATGCTATATCAAGAATACTGATGAGCAGCTTGGCAAACTTGAACCTAGAGCAGATGAAGGCATTCTTCTTGGTTACTCTCCATATAGCAAAGCATACAAATGCTACAATAAAAGACTTGGCAGAATTGTTGACAGCATTGATGTAGTGGTTGATGAGAAGGGATACATTCCTAGGCAAGTTCATCGTGAAGACATCGAAGAAGATGAAGGCTACCCTCAAAGACAGAATGATGAAGAAGAAGAACCTCAAGAAGAACCTCAAGAAGAACCAGAGGAGCAAACAAGAATAGAAGAAAAGACTCCATCCAGATATGTTCAGAAGAACCATCCAGAATCTCAGATTATGGGACAGAAAGAAGCAGGTGTACAAACTAGAAGAACAGTTGCAGAAGCTTCAAGCTATTTGGCATTACTCTCCTCAACTGAACCACAAAATGTGAAAGAAGCATGCAAAGATGAATGTTGGGTGAAAGCAATGGATGAAGAACTTGAGCAGATCGAAAAGAACAACACTTGGGAGCTGGTTCCTAGACCAAAAGATAAGAATGTTATCGAGACAAAATGGGTCTTCAAAAACAAATTGAATGAAAATGGAGAAGTAATTAGAAACAAAGCCAGACTTGTTTGTAAAGGATATGCGCAGCAAGAAGGGATAGACTTTGAAGAAACCTTTGCTCCTGTTGCAAGACTTGAGGCCATCCGAATGTTTCTTGCTCTCTCAAGTTTTCAAAACTTCAAAGTATTTCAAATGGACGTGAAATCAGCCTTTCTAAATGGAGACTTGGAAGAAGAAGTGTACATTGAACAGCCAGATGGGTTCATTCTTGGAAATGATCCAAATCTTGTATGCAGATTGAAAAAGGCTCTCTATGGTCTCAAACAAGCTCCAAGGGCTTGGTACTACCGTTTGGACAAATATCTTCATCAACAAGGTTTTTCAAAAGGATCAGCAGATAGCAATCTTTATATAAAAGTTGAAAATGACAAATTGCTAATACTTGTTGTGTATGTAGATGACATTATTTTTGGGAGCAATGAAGAAGCTATGAGTCAAAACTTTGCCTCGGTCATGCAGAAAGAATTTGAAATGTCTTTGCTAGGAGAACTAACATATTTCCTTGGTTTGCAAATCCAACAAAAAGAAGGAGGAATCTTTTTATCTCAAACCAAGTATCTCAAACAGATTTTGAAGAAATATGGTATGGAAGATGCAAAACAAGTATGTACACCCATGGTCACAGGATGTAGCCTCAGTGCAAATGATGAATCTGCAGCAGTACATCAACCAACCTACAGATCTATGATTGGAAGTTTACTTTATTTGACAGGTACCCGATCTGATATCATGCATGCAGTTGGAATAGTTGGAAGATTTCAGGCAAATCCGAAGGAGACTCATCTTCAGGTAGTGAAGAGAATTTTCAAATATCTTCAAGGGAATCAAAATTATGGCCTATGGTATCCTAGAGATACAGATCTTACACTTCATGCTTATACAGATGCAGATTGGGCCGGAAGCATGGATGACTGGAAAAGCACAAGTGGTGGTGCATTCTTTATGGGTTCCAGACTGGTATCTTGGTTCAGCAAGAAACAGAGTTCAATTGCCTTGTCTACAGCTGAAGCGGAATATGTTGTTGCTGCATCTTGTTGCACCCAACTCCTTTGGATGATGCAGACTTTGCAGGATTTTCAAATCACTTGTACACCACCAATCCCCATCTTATGTGACAACACAAGTGCAATCAGCATCTCAAAGAATCCTGTTATGCATTCAAAAACCAAGCACATACCAATCAAGTACCATTTTCTCCGGGAACAAGTACTTGAACAGAAGGTCAAGTTGGAGTATGTTCCTTCTAAGGAACAAGTTGCGGATATTCTCACCAAACCATTACCCAGGGACACTTTTGAATACCTCAGGCAAAAGCTGGGGGTTGTTGATGCATCATCTTATTGTTGAACCTCTTTTTCTGATTGATGGTACAGGTTCAGGGGGAGCACATAATGCATTGTTGGCATTATGGAGGATGGTTAGAAGGAGATCTTGGAAATGGCTGCAATATGTCTCTATCTCTTTCATGGTGGATTATGGTTCTTTGTTGCAGATCTGGTTCGTATTCAGGGGGAGCATGTTCCTAGGGGGAGCATACCCCTTTGCCCTTGATGTCAAAGGGGGAGAATGACGCTGAAGTTTGTGAGGTTGCCATCAAGTCCAAAGGGGGAGATTGTTGGCATTATGTTTCTGGTATGGCTATATGTTACAGATGTTGTACTTGATGGCAACTCCCGTGGAAAGGCTCTCATTTTATTGAAAAATTAAGAAGGACGCAGGAAATCAGTTCAGAAGGTGCGTACCCACAGGTACACCATGCAGGGACCGCGTCCAGAGACGCAGGTCAGCCGTTCAGGAGGTGCGTCCACCCAGTGCACATATTTCAAGGCAGAGAAAAGCACACGTGGGGGTTTCTTGTGATTTACTCTTGGTATCTAGCCGACGGTATTGTGTTATTAAGGTGTCGGCTCGTGGTATTGTTCCATGATTTGAGGAAGATCTTGCCTATATAAAGCAAAGGAGATCATTTGGCTTGAAGGTGTCTTGGGTTGAATATCTTATTGGGCTAGATCTGGTCTAGATCTAAAGAAGGCGAATCTACAAAAGGACTGAGATCTCTTTGGCGCATGATCAGATCTGTAGATCTGACTGTTTGGGTTACTCTTAAAGTCTTGAAATCATTCATACCCGAAGGTACGCAGGTGCAGTGAATGGCAAGTGCGCCGGGACGTAGTGGAGTAGAACGAGACCTGCGTGGGGAAGCAGGGCAGAGTAATATTCTGGTGCGTCTGGGACACAGTACAAAAACAGGCGCACTGTGTGGGGATGCAGAGCGGAATAAGGTTCAGGTGCGTCCCTGCAGTAAAAAGACGCGGCGCGATAGTATCTCTGGGTGTGTCCCTACAGCAACAGGACGCGGCACGATAGTGTTTTTGGGTGCGTCCCTGCAGTAAAAGGATGCAGTGCAGTTGAAGGAACAGTGCGTGGGCACGCAGCGAAGCGGAAGGATACCTGCGGGTGTACGCAGGAAAGCAGAAGGTGAATTGCGTCGCGACGCAGGCCATAGAAGGGAAAACTGCGTCTCTGTCTTAAGATGTTCTGTTGACTGTATTTCTCTGTTGATAAGGTGTTCTGGGTTAATTCTGTTATTGCTGATCTGATAACTGTAGTAGACAGTAACTGTTATGTACTTGATGATCATTTGATGCTTTATGAAAAGAAGTAGGGGGTTGTAGCTCCCTTCCAGGAGAGACTGGAAAACGAGAGTGAGAGAGAGTTGCAGCTCTCTGCAGGTTACAGCCTGCGTACTGGTAAAGGACTGCACCAGTACAAAATCATTGTAAAAGGAGTTTCTAATTTTGAAAGAAGATAGAGACATATTGCAACAGGTGGTTTTCACCCACATTGGGTTTCCACCTTACATCTTGTGTTCTTTGGTGTGACTATTTGTTTTCTTGTTCATACTCATTATTTTTATGGTACTGACATGCAGAAATAATTCAAAGATCAAATAAGGAAGATTTATTAAAAGAATTTAGATAATACTGATTCACCCCCCCCTCTCAGTATTATTCTCAACAATCTGAATGGGATATGCTCGTAGTCCACAACCTGCACCCACTCTTCATCAAAAACTTCCAAGATAACTTCATCTGGAAGAGCTCCTGATAGATCCATTTCCACACATATCCTTGCAAAGGAGGTATATTTTCCTCTTCTTGTGGCTTCAGAAGCTTTGATAAAACGTCCTAGTTTATTGCCAATGGTAGCTAGCGATTATGTTTGCCAATAATCCAAAGGTAGAGAATAGAGCTTTACCCAAACAGGAATAGATGAAAAGGTTTCCCGCTCTCGGACAAAGCTCATCTTCCAAGGCCTCATATAGAGACCGGCTGCTGCATAAAAGTAGGGTCCTCCTTCGAATATTCTGTCTTTATCTTTGATGTTTGAGAACACCACTGTGAAGAATCCCTTTGACCCAAGATGTAGGTCAATTCTTCCTTTGGGTTTCCAGTGGTATTTGATCCACATCTGTAAAGCTTTTTCAGTGGGCCAGAGTCCCATGAATTTATAGATAATGGCGTAGGTCCCCATGTGTTCCCTGTGCGTCTGCAGAGCAGGATTATTTAATATTATCCTAGGAGTGGTTTCTGCTTTTGGTTTGTAGGGTCCCTTTTGTTTTTTGTCTCTTGCACCCCAACCTTTGTCTTCTTCCTCCTTTTCCTTTGTGCTACTGTTTTCCTTGGTCTTGTTCCCATCAGTTTCCTTTTCATTATCCTTGTTTGTGCCTTCCGCAAAACCTTTGCTGCTCATGATCAGTGTCTTGCCTCTCCTAGCTGTTGTGTCTTTGTAGGAGTGAGTCGAGCTCCCTCCTCTTACGCCCTCCATTAGAAACGATCTTCCACACCTCTATGAAACCCTGGGTAATCTCTTCTGCTCTCGTTCCATTCTTTGTATCTCTACTTCATATCCTATATAAATTTTATGTTAATAAGAAATCATAAAATTAATAAATAATCAATTAAAAAAATATTATTTCACATACCAAATTAACATAAAATAATTATCCCCTAATTTAATTAAATTCATCTCTTAAATAACCCTAATAAATTATATTAGGAATATTCACTTAGATTACCTAAATAAATTATATTAATAATATTCACTTAGACTATTTAATTTAACTTAATCATTAAACATAAGTGTTTGTTATACATTTATTATAAAATGAAGTTGTTAAGGATCTATTATGATTTAAGAGATTTGACTACAACCCTTATCGTAAATAATTAAATAAAAAGAAATATTATTCACATATAAAATTAACATAAATAATTATCTCATAATTTAATTAATTTATATCTTAATAAACCCTCATAAATTATATTAAGAATCATAATTAAAATTCTACGAGCTGACTTCAAAACATTCCCCATAGCTATCATTTTAAATATTCTTGCATTTTCCTTGGGAGTGGTCTATAATGCGACTTTTTGAAGATTCCGGTGATGGAATCCGGCGGAAGAAATTAAGGTCAAATCTTGATTTCTTGCAGTTAAAATGGTTTTTTAACTGCATATTTGGATTCAGCACCTTGAAAAACCCCTGGGACGCTTTCATTGTGCAGAAACTAGCTATCAAACTTGCGATTCCAATAAATTCCTGCCGGATTTCGACCGGAAAAATACGCCGGAAAGGCTTTCAAAAAGTCGCGTTATAGACTACTGCTTTTCCTTTGCTGTAATCCACACGAATCTTCTTGAGAACCCTAATCCACCCGAAATCTTCTCAAGAATCTGGGCAAAATCTTCTTAAGAATCTGAGCATAGCCATGAAGATGTACTCGCATAAAATTCTAAAAAATTGACTTATTCCACAAACATTTTAGTAATATTTGTTTTTTATAGAAACTAATTCATTGATATACATTTTGATGAGATTATGTTTTTTTTTAATTGAAATTATATTATTAAATATATAAATAAATTCAATATTCATAATTTTTTTTACAACATTCTAATTTTATAAACTACACAAGTTTAATTTACAATTTTAACTAATTATTATTACATTTCAAATAAAATTAATTAAACATTATATACCCTAAAAACCAAAATATATACAATTAACCAAAAATGGTACAAATTAAGAAAAAACAAAATATATATCAAAATTAAACTACATTTATAATGTTGTTCAACATTTCAGTAGGGGTCGTTTTGGATTGATAGTGATTGGGTGCTTTGTTAAGACATTCATTGATGTTAAGTTAAATGTTCTTGCCGTACATAAACGACCTCCACCATAAACGACCTCACCTTCCGAGTCTTCAGATAAACAAGACAGCAAAGATTTTTCTAGCTCTATGTAAACGACATCTGTCGTGTACATAGTGGAAATGAAATAGACGAGGAGTTTTCTAGCTCTATGCAAACGACCTTTGTCGTGCACATAGTGGAAATGAAATAATGAACATCCCTTGAAGTGTTAGGTTTATGGGTATGAGAAAAGTAATCAGATTATTGGGATTCACTTTGCTGCACACTTTCCCAATGATGGGAACTATGTTTCAGTTATGCTCAGGAACTTCTTTGTCAATTTTCAATTTTGTCCCATCGTTAATTTTGCCCTATGTAAAAATGCATTTAGTGTCAAATTACGTACATGTATGCACTTGCAACTATAAACTCTTTTTGGGTTGCAGTTTTCTGATGTTGAAATGGCTGCGGTTTCGGTGAATCAAGTGTGGTTTCAGTGATTAGTATGCACTGGTTTTTGATGCGAGTTGTTTTTAGTGCTATTTTTTAGAAAAAAAAATTGGTGGGTTTTTCCAGTCTAATTTCTCTAAAATCCCGCAGGGATTTATTGAAATTACAAGATTGATGGGTAACCCCTACATAATCGAAGCGCCCTAGGGGTTTTTAGGGGTGCTAAATTTTTGAAGGTGCCGAATCCATATATACAGTAAAAAAAACAATTTAAATAACACCAATCAAAATTTACCTCAAATTTTTCCGCGGGGTTCGGCATCGGAAAGTCCAAAAAATCACCCTAAAGACAACTCCTTTATGATAGTGTAAAAATTCGCACTAAAGACAACTCCTTTGTCAGAGTAAGCATAGCAGAAAATGAAATAAATCACACATGCACAACAGAAATCATAAGACAGCAAGTTTAACGTGGTTCACCCAACCAATCTGGGCTACGTCCACCAAACAGAGGCATCGGCAATCTTATTATTCAACAGGAGATTACAACAACATAATTTCTCACACCCTCTCAGCATAAATATCCTCTATGGGCTTACATATTTATAGCTGGGAGTAGAAAACTGAATCATAAATTCTCTCACAACAAATATAGGATGCAATAACTCCTCCTGAGGAATAAATGGAGTTAATTTAGCAACAAAACCTATTGTTTTCACATTCATGAGATTTTTTCCAAATTTAATTAACAAAAAATCTCAACAATCTCCACCTTGACAACAATTAGCCTGATACCCTGTTCCTTTATTATTTTATCTTTTCTACAAGCCAAGAGAAGCCAGACACCAACATAGCTTCTCTAACAAAACTAGTTTCGTGAACATGTTTGCACAATTTTCGTTTGTATGCACTTTTTCAAGAGAGACTCCCCTTTCAGTGATAACCTGTCTTACAAAATGGTACTTGATAGGTATATGCTTTGATTTACTATGATAGGCCGGATTCTTAGCCAAATGAATTGCACTTTGACTATCACAAAATAACTTGATGTTGTCCTATAACCTACCAAACTCACCAAACAAACCTTTCAACCAAATCGCTTCTTTGCAAGCATGTGAAGCAGCTATGTATTCTGCTTTAGTAATGGATAAAGCAACAATGTTCTGTAGCTTTGACATCTAGCTTATAGCTCCACCTGCAAGAGTAAAGACATACCCTGATGTTGACCTTCTCTTATCCAAATCACCTGCAAAATCGGAATCAACATATCCGTAAACAAATTCACTACTTCTGTTATAAGTGATACAATAATCACTTGTGCCTCTCAAATATCGAAGCACCCATTTCACTGTTGACCAGTGTTCTTTTCCTGGATTTGCCATATACCTGCTGACAACCCCAACTGCATGTGAAATATCTGGTCGAGTACAAACCATCGTATACATCAAACAACCTACTACATTGGCATATGGAATTCAAGACATATATTCTTTTTCTTCATTTGTATTAGGACATAAACTAGAACAAAGCTTAAAATGGGAAGCTAAAGGGACTGAAACAGGCTCCACATTGTTCATACCAAACCTCAAGAGTATTTTCTCAATATACTTCTGTTTTGATAGCCACAGCTTACCATTGCTCTTGTCTTTGAAAAACTCCATGCTCAAAATTTGTCTTGCTGCTCCTAGATCTTTCATATCAAATGTCCTAGCCATCTGAGCCTTTAACCTGTTGATCTCTATTATGCATTTTCTTGCTAAAAGCATATCGTCAACATACAACACTAAGATAATGAACATGCCATTACTTAATTTTTTAAAGTAAACACAATGATCGTATTCACTTCTTATATAATTTTGACTCATCATGAAAGAATCAAATTTCTTGTACCATTGTCGAGGCGACTGCTTCAGACCATACAATGATTTCTTGAGCCTGCAGACAAATTTCTTGTTGCGATTTTGAACAAACCTTTCCGGTTGTTCCATGTAAATCTCCTCATCTAAATCTCCATGTAAAAATGTAGTTTTAACATCTAGTTGTTGTAATTCTAAATCAAGTAAAGCAACTAATACTAATACAATTCGAATTGAAACAATTTTTACAACTGGTGAAAATATCTCATGAAAATCAATGCCTGCTTTCTGAGAAAAACCTTTTGCGACCAGCCTTGTTTTGTACCTGTCCTCTGTATCATCAACACCCCTTTTCAATTTGTAAACCCATTTACATCCCACAGTTTTCCTGTCTTTAAGAAGTTCTACCAGATCCCATGTGCCATTATTGACTAATGCCATCATCTCATCCTTCATAGCTTCTTTCCACTTTTCACTTTTAGAACCTTCTACAGCTTCCTAATAGCACAAAGGTTCATCATCATTAGCGGTTAAAGAAACTGAAGTAACATAATCATCATGCCTTTTAGGAGGACGTTTCATTCTTGTGGACCTCCTTAAAGATATTTCTGGTACTTCCACAATTTGTTGATTATTATCTGTAGGAACTTCTTCATGATCTGCATCTGAAACATGTTCATGATCTACATCTGAAACTTGTTCATGATCTACATCTGAAACTTGTTCATCTTGACTATCATCAGTATTTGAACTGGTTTCAAACTGAATGTGTTGATGCTTAGATACATTATCCTGTTTCAACTTATCATCTAAATCTAGATGTTCAAGTGAAGATTCATTAAATTTAACATCTCTGTTAATGATGATCTTGTGAGTAGTAGGATCCCACAATCTATATCCCTTAGTCCCATCACCATATCCAACAAAGGTATATCTTTTTGATTTAGGATCTAATTTAGAACATTGATGTTTCGGAACTAGAGCATATGCATCACAACCAAAAATTTTAAGTTTATAATAATCACAAGGATGACCTTTCCATACCTATTGAGGAATTTTGCATCCTATTGTAGTTGATGGTGATCGATTTATCAAATAGCAAGCTGTAGAAACCGCTTCTGTTCACAATTCCTTCTACAAATTGGCGTTACTAAGAATACTTCTTGCTCTCTCTAAAAGAGTCACGTTCATGCATTCAACAAATCCATTTTGCTGAGGAGTATATACAGTGGTTTTATGTCTTTTGATCCCAGCGTCCTTACAATAATTATCGAATTCCTTTGAAGTAAACTCACCACCATTGTCAGTTCTTAAACATTTAATGGTTCTTCCAGTGATGTTTTCAACTAATACTATAAAATGTTTGAAAACTGCGAATACATCAGGCTTCTTCTTGAACATGTAAACCCACACTTTTCTAGAGAAATCATATATAAAAGATACAAAATATGAGGATCCTCCATATGAGGTTGTAGGAGATGGACCCCAAACATCAGAATGGATATAATCAAGGATTCCCTTACTAGTATGTTTTCCAGTTTTAAATTTCTGCTTGCTTTGTTTCCCAAATAGACAATGTTTACAGAAATCTAACTTAACAGACTTTAAATTAGGAAGTAACTTACGATCAGATAAAATCTTTAAACCTCTTTCGCTCATATGGCCCAACCTTTGATGCCATGAATGAATAGAATTACTGTCGTTTTCAGATACTGTAGAAGCATGATCTGACTCTGTTCTTCCTTCCAACTGAAAAATATTTCCAACCTTCTTTGCTTTCATTACTAGTAAAATTCCTTTATAAACTTTCATTACTCCATGTTGAATAAAGGTTTTATATCCATTAGTGTCTAGTACTCCTAGTGAAATGAGGTTTTTTCTTAGTTCAGGTACATGTCTTACATCAGTTAGAATTTTATTTGTCCCATGAAACATTTTAATCTGGATACTACCAATTCCCACAATGTTACATGTGACATCACTTCCCATGTAAACTACTCCATCATTGATTGATTTATAAGTTTTAAACCATTCTCTATGAATGCACATGTGATTTGATGCACCAGAATCTAACAGCCAATGTTGATCATGATTATACAAATTAACTGATAACACTTCATCACTCATACCTGAAATGGATGCCGAACCTGTATTTGTCGTGTTTGCTTCTTTCTTCTCTGTCGAAGAGTCTTCTTTGGATGTTTGTTGTCTCTTCCAATAGTCCTTCTTCAAATGTCCCAATTTGCCACAAAACTAACACTTTACCTTACTCTTCTTCCCTTTCGATTTTGAACACGAGTTGTTGTGCTTATTGAAGCGTCTCTCTTTAGAATGTCCTCTGACCATCATTGCTTCTGATGTAGAGGTTTCTGAATTTGACCTCTTCCTTGTTTCTTCGGACAATAGAGCTCCAACAACATCATCAAATTCAAGAGTTTCTGATGAACTAAGACTTATAGAAGTAACAAAATGATCCCATGACTCGGGCAATGAGCATAATAAATTTATAGCTTTATCTTCTGATTCAAATTTTACTTCTATACTTTCTAACTGCACCAGGAGAGTATTAAAGGTATTCAAATGATCAGTAACAGATGTACCTTCCTTCATGCACAAACTGTACAATTGTCACTTCAGAAGAATCCTATTGGTTAAGGATTTTGTCATGTACAGCTTTTCAAGCTTTGTCCACAAACCAGCAGCAGTTTTTTCTGACATGATGTTAAACAAAACATCATCCACCAAACACAGTCGAATGTCGCTCAGTGCTCTTTCATCCAGGTCACTCCATTCATCATCTGTCATGGTGTAAGGCTATTTGGCTTTTCCCAACAATGCCTTCGCCATGCCTTGCTGCACAAGTAGATCATACATCTTCACTTTCCAGATCTCGAAGTTGTTTTTGCCATTGAACTTCTTGATCTCAAATCGAGCACTTTGAGTTTTTGCCATGTTGTGTCACACAAAATCTCCAATTGAAACTTTTAACAAATGAAGTTTTTATTTAAAAAAACTGCCCTTCATCAATAAAATGCCTTTGCCTTATAATATAATGCCTCTGCCTTATCATGTCATGGCATATTACAATTTAAAAAACAAAATATGATATAAATATAATATCATATATAATACAAATCATTTCTTTTGGTTTGTAAAAAAAAAGCATTTCATAACAACTTTATAAAAACTTCCAATCGACCTTTTGATTTCATGTACAAAGGCGACCATTTGAAATCGTTTCAACAGCGGTAGTTTAATAATCGGTGTCAACAGAACGACATTTAATAATCGATGTTAAACAGTTCAACGACATTTCAATAATTGATGTCAAAGGAAATACGTGAAGACACTGTGCAGCTCACCTTTGACCGCTGCAGATTCACCATTGAACGTTGCAAATCAAACAGCTTCCACGTTTATTAGCTCAAAATACAAGCGTGGATAGAAACTCGAGGTGGTTTATCTTCCAGCTCTCGGCTGCTTTAACCTCCAGCGCATTGCTGCGTTATTATTCCACTTCATGCAGCGATTTGCAGCAGCTCACAACGCAGTGGCATTCAATCTCAAATTGGTGAAAGCCTACGGAACTCAATCGCTCTGTTCCTGTGCTTCCCTTCGTCGTCCTTGTTTTTTACCACACGCAATGCCCACCTCCCCTTCCAGCTCCCGGCTTTGATACCAATTGTCAGAGTAAGCATAGCAGAAAATGAAATAAATCACACATGCACAACAGAAATCATAAGACAACAAGTTTAATGTGGTTCACCCAACCAATCTGGGCTACGTCCACCAAACAGAGGCATCGACAATCTTATTACTCAACAGGAGATTACAACAACATAATTTCTCACACCCTCTCAGCACAAATATCCTCTACGGGCTTACATTTTTATAGCTGGGAGTAGAAAACTGAATCATAAATTCTCTCACAACGAATATAGGATGCAATAACTCCTCCTGAGGAATAAATGGAGTTAATTTAGCAACAAAACCTATTGTTTTCACATTCATGAGATTTTTTCCAAATTTAATTAACAGAAAATCTCAACATCCTTTATGATATGAAGAAGTTGGAATTTTCCGCACTTGATTCACATACTTCCACGATCGGCCTCTTTGGATCTCATAGTGTTAGGCCCCTATACTACTAGTGTAACCCCCTTATTGTTATTAGTACAACCCACTTATTATATTGATGTACCCATGTAGTGCCCATATTGTTACTAATGTGCCCCATAGAAACCCACTATTGTTATTATTGTGCCCTTACATTATTATTGTTATGTCGGCTCTAATTATGTTATGACCCCTTAGACTCCTATATATAGAAAGGAGGTCTTTTCATTTGTATCATCCAAGAATTGTTCATTTATGTAATGTAAAGGAGGTTGCCCCCTCGAAGAGGCTAAATTCTAAGGCGTTGATCTATCTTTTCTATCTTTTCTTGAGCTGGTTTCATATCTTGGCCAGAGAAAAAAGTGCGAAATCAATACATCAATTATGTAACTGTCCAATTGAAAACCAATTACGTCACTATCGCATCTCAACCAACCAAGAAGAAACTACCCATAATTGACACAACCGTGCGTTGAAGGAGTGCGTAAAATTGCCCATAAAAACCCATCGGAGCTACGCAAAACACATTTTTTTTTTTTTGAGCATAACACGTTTTATCAAGGGCTCGCCTAAGTCAAAATTTCAAAGGTGCATAAGTCGTTTTAGCAAGGTACAAAACAACAAACGAATTTCAAAGTCTAAAAGCTTTAATGTTTCAAAGGCTACACGTTTTTTGAATTCAAAGGCTTCCCATTTTATTTAAAGTTTTATAAATGACAAAACCCAGAACGTTTTTATTTGATTCATGAATTATTGGGTTTTGAAGGATTCATGAAATATTACGTTTTATAGGCAAGTACCAAGGTTTTCCAGGGTATGCTCCTCTTTTTTTTTTTAAGGAAAGCATAAGATTTTCAAAATGGGTTAGGCAAGTACAAGGTTTTTCATGGTATGCTCCTTTTTTCTTTTTTTTAAGGAAAGCATAAGATTTTTAAAATGGGCTTGTTATTTTCCAAGCTTTGTTTTTTTGTTTTTGTTTGTTTGTTTGTTTTATTTTTTTAATTTAAAATTATTGTATAAAAAAGGGGTGTTTTATTTTTTTATTGAAGATATTTTTTTTAAGTCTTGAAAATGGGATAGTAAAAATGCACATGCATTTGCATTAATTTTTTTTTTAAAGTGTTTTTTACAGATCTCGATTTTTCTTGATAAAAATTATGAGTTTTAGTCTTTAAGAATAAAGATGTTTCTACAAGTCCAAGTGTGTTGGGATACACATCAAAACACCTATGTAGAGCCAACCCAAGAAGCATGGTCGTCTATGACCAATTATTAGAGGAATGCGGCTATTGAACTCAAAATGAAAGAGCACGGAGCCAAATGTTGGATATATAACTCAGTCGATGACTCTACCTTTGACAAGATAATCTGCACATCAACAACAAAAGAAGCTTGGGATATTTTGAAAATTGTGTATCAAGGTAATGATATAGTGAAGACTCTTAAATTGCAGACGTTAAGAGGTTAGTTTGAAACTCTGAAGATGAGTGACACAGAGAATGTGGATTAGTTTATGACTAGAGTCATGGGAATAGTCAATTAGATCAAACTCATTGGTGAAACCATTATAGATCAAAAGATTGTTGAAAAATTCCTGCAAAGCCTGCCTAAGAAATATGACATGGTTGAAACGACCATTTTGGAATCCAAAGATTTTACAACTTTCTTAGCAGAACAATTGACTGAATCACAATTGGCACACGAAACAAGACTCAACTTAGCAGAAAATTCCATGGAACAATCTTTCAAAGAACAACTCTCTCTTGGTAGAGTCAGAGGCAGAAGATATAGACGCAACAACAAGCGAGGTAGAGGTAGATCATAACATCATCATGCAGCAGAGCAATGGAGACCTCCACAAACCCAAACACAAAGAAGCAGAACATGGAGAAAATCTTATATTCAATGTTATTACTGTAAGAAATTTGGGCATTCTGAATATGAATGCAAAATAAAACACTTAGATCAACAAAGAGGTAGTGTCCACCTCTCCAACAATGAAGGAGAATCCTTTGAGACAATGTTTCTCTCTTGCCATCTATCTGAAGACACTCATAGTAAGGACCTTTGGTTGTTGGATAGTGGTTGCAAAAATCATATGACATGTAACAAAAATATGCTTTCTTAACTTGATGCTTCCATAACATCATGAATTACTCTTGGAGATCATTCTTGTATTAAAGCTGAAGGAAAACGTATTGTCCCTATTCTTACCAAACAAAATGAGTGGAAATACATACGTGATGTTTATTGTGTTCTACATCTAAAGCTTAACCTCATAAGTGTAGGTCAATAAATGGAACATGGTTATGATGTAATATTCCATGGTAACACATGTTATATCTATGACAAACCTCCAAATAGAAGAATGATAGAAAAGGTTAAAAAAAACAAGAATAGGATGTTTCTTTTGACTCTTAGAAGTCGAAATCTTTCCCAGTCTTTTTCCCACAATGTGTCAAGAATAGATGAGTCTCAGCTATGACTTTATAGGTATGGAAACATCTCATTCAAGAGTCTAAGTTGCTTTAGAAACATTCACTGGTCATTGGTCTCCCTGTTATGAATGAAAAAGATTATAATTGTGAAATTTTTGTTCTAGCCAAGCACAAAAGAGATAACTTTCCCACATCTTCCTCAAGAGCAAAAGAGCCTTCAGATCTAGTCCATGTGGCCCAATGCAGACACATTCCATTGGTGGTAGTCTTTATTTTCTTACCTTCATTGATGATTATAGCAAGAAGATATGCGTGTATTTTCTCAAAAATAGATCAGATACATTCTCAATGTTCAAAGAATTCAAAGCAAAAGCATAAAAGTGAAAGATGTATTTTTGTAGGCTCTGGTGATAAGTCAAAGGCCTATAGACTTTACAATCTAGTTACCAAGAATTTTTTTTTAAGCAGAGATGTTAAATAATTTGAAAATAATTCTTGGTCTGATCATGTTGATGAAGCTTCAAATCAACCTTTTTATCCACCAAAACTACTAAGGTTGTAGGTTCAGGAAGAGCCATACCATTTTGAAAATAGTACATCTTGAAGCAGTGAATCCAACAATGATTCAACATCTTCAGAAGGCAATCAGAAAATAAGAAGTAGCAGAGAAATATATGAGCAAGAGCATGAGTTTGACTAGTAGAATATCTTTGCATTTATTTCATTTCAACCAACCTATTTGGAAGAAGAAGTTAAAGAAAAACATTGGGTTGATGTAGTGAACCAAGAAATTACTTCCATAGAGAAGAACTAGACTTGGGAATTAGTTCATATCCTAAGAGACAAAACCAAAATTGGTGTAAAATGGGTATATAAGAGCAAACTGAATGAAAAAAGGAGAAATTGAGAAACATAAGGTAAGGTTGGTTGGAAAATAATTCTCACAACAGTTTGGTGTTGACTATGGTGAAACCTTTGATCCAATAGCAAGGTTAAAGACTGTTATAACCATTTTATCCACAACAACTCAACACAAATGGAAGGTCTATCAACTTGATGTAAAATCTACTTTCTTAAATGGTATATTCTAGGAAGAAGTGTATTTAGGGAAGCCTCATGGTTTTGAAGTTCCAGGACAGGAGAATAAGGTATACATATTAAAGAAAGCTTTGTATGGTTTGAAACAAGCTCTAAGAGCTTGGTACAGTCACATTGACACCTATCTCATCAAAAGTTGTTTTTGTAGAAGCAACAATGAGCTAACTTTGTATACCAAATCCTGTGAAGGTGAAATTCTTATTGTGTGCCTTTATGTAGATGATATTCTTTATATAGGAAATATGATGTTAGAAGACTTCAAAGTAGCAATGCAAAACAATTTTGATATGAATGAACTAGGGGTCATCAAATACTTCTTAGGCATTGAAATTCACCAATTGGTCAATGGAATTTTTGTTAGTCAACAAAAATATGCCACTGATATCATCCAAAAGTTCGGAATGAGAAATTGCAAACCTATTGATACAAAAATTGCTCAAGGCACCAAGCTGAGAAAAGAAGATGTAGCACCACCAATTGATCCCACATTATATAAAAGTCTATTTTGTAGTTTGTTGTATCTCACTGCAACTAGACCTAATATCATGTTTGCAGCAAGTTTTGTCTCTAGGTTTATGCAGTCACCTAATATTTCTCATTAGAAGGTTTAAAAAGGGATCTTAAGGTATATTGAAAGGACCATACACTATGGTTTGTTCTACATACATTCTGAAAATTGTTCACTTTTAGGTTATACAGACAACGATTCTGCAGGAATTTTAGATGGTGGCAAAAGCACCTCAGTGTATGCTTTTCATCTTGGAATCAATTTGATTTCATGGGCATCCAAGAAACAGTGAATCGTTTCAATATCTTCTGCAGAGGTAGAATATGCAACAACAAATTCAACAACTTCTTAAGCAGTGTGGTTGAGAAGATTACTGAAAGATATTTCAAATATTCAGAAGGAGCCAACTCCTATTTACTATGATAACTATTCAACAATTTCTTTATAAAAAAAATCATGTTTTCCACAAAAAGAGCAAGCACATTGACACATGTTTTCATTTCATCTGTGAGCTTGTCAATGATGGGGACATAATACTTTATTTTTTTGGTTCCAAAGATCAGCTTGCAGATATTTTCACAAAGCCATTAGGAAAAAATGTATTTGAATTTCAAAGAGAGAAATTAGGCATTGTAAGTGCCTCTACTTGTAAAAGTTGAGAATAGGAGAGGATGTTGAGATATTAATCTCAATGTCTACTAGGTGTCATCACATTTGATTATTTTGTCTGCTAGGTGTCATAGTCAATTCAATTTTACTTCAGTTTAGTCGAGTTTCACTCCAGTCATTTATTGTTGATGTTTTCCATGTATTCTATTTAGCTATTTTGAATATTGAGAAGAACAAACTTTGCTCCATGATTTCTCTTCATTATTTTTCAAATGTGAGTCCCTATTGGATTTCTCTGATATCACTCTACATATCTAGTGAGCAATGATGGATTTGTGGAAGAAACATTAATTGATGAAAATAGGGAGTCCACGAAAACGAATAAAACCCTGAAAATTGCATTATTTTTGCAAAGTAGGTTAATTTCATATTTTATAAATATTTTATATTTTATTTTTTATGTTTTTATTAATATATTTCTTTCTTAAGTAGATGATAATCACTCTACATCTCTAGTCAGCGTTGGTGGATCTGTGGAAGCAACATTTATTGATGAAAATAGGAAGTCCATGCAAAATAATAACACATGAAAATTTCCTTCTTTTTGCAAAATATGGCTAATTTCATATTTTATAAAGTATTATTGTTTTTATTAATATCTAACTTCCTTAAGTAGATTATAAGTTTGATAGAAATCATTTTTAATTGTGAAAGTATGTCGACTCCTAAAGCAACATCCATTATAGTATCAATGGCCTAAATCTGCATTGATGTATTTGTAGCAGTGGGGGAGTATTGTTAAACAAAATTTAATTAGATATATAATGAAAACAAACAATAAAATTTGAATATATAAAGAATGTAAAAATGGTTAAAATAATAATCTCCTACATGAAACTCTTCTCCCATTTTCTTATAGTAAGTCATCTTGTATTTGGTACATGTATGAGGCTCACTCGAGCCTTCATGTGGCCTCTCCTGGTCAAACTGTGCTACAAATTCTAATGGTCCAACCCTTCTCACAACATCAATTGTTAGTGGCTCCTAGTGGGAAAATGCTACTAAGATACCATGTTCCACAAAGGTGAAAGTCAATGTGGCTATTGTCGTGGGTGTCAATAATTCTATCCATTACTATAGCGTGTTGGGTAGGAGGTTAGAACCTAGTGTTGGGTTGAACCTAGCATTTTGTATATCATATGAAAACCCACTACTCACCCCATGGAATTCTCCCTTGTCAAAGTAGTTAACATGGAGTTCCAGCCCAAAATATGCGCATAAATTCCTCAAAAGATATAGAAGTACCTCCCTATTATTATAAGCAGGTGTATCAAATACCATGAACCACCTATCCATCCAATGGTATCAAAATGGTTGGTCACTGCATCAATGCATACAAATTCATTTTTTGTTGACTCACAAAGGGGGTTGTTTCTTGGGTCCGTAGAACAACAAAATTGGAAACTAAATTCAATTATATATTAAGAATTGATATCAAAGAATGTACATAATGTAAATATAAATACAACAAGAAAACTATTGATTCAGTTTCCATGTTTTCTTGGACTCCAATAACTACTGACCATAACACACACTAACCCAAAACATAACTTGAGGATTAAGTGTCTAACATTCCCCTCTTAATCTGAAGGGATGTATCAAAGTCTAAGAGTGAGAGATAAAAATGCAAAAAATCATCTCAGCCAAGAGTTGATTGTCTCTCAGAAATGGTTTTTAAGGATGACCACAAACCAAGGATGGTGGTTTTTAAGAGAAAACCACAAATGATACCAAAAATGTGGGACAAATCAAGGTCTCAACCAACAACAACTTTGGAACCTTCATAGCAGTTCTCAGAACAACCAAAAATGTGGTTTTAAGGTGACCATTAACTCTTGAACTATTAATGTAGTTCCTCGAAAAATTCTAAATATATAATTGCTTGTTTACAAAAAACTCATTCAACAAAAATGGAAGTATCTCTAGCTACAACTCTATCCCTAACTCGTATAGGTTGTGGCTCAGGCTCACCTTTTTAGAAGAAAAAAATAGAAACATGTCTTCATTAGAAGTGAAGATTATTTTACATTAGCATACGTCTATTGTGGGCCTTGCCCAAGATGGATTGTAAACTCTAGAATATAAATAAACACTGACCACTGATATGCCATCAGAACATCACAAAAATATTGTCAAAAATATTACTCACACTGAGAGAGAAAACATAAGAAAACTGAAGTTAAAATGGAAGAATGATATCGGAATGTGTCTCCTTCAGACCTGAAAATATCCTTGGCCACAAATGATACCATTGACTCTATATTCATAAAACATATGACCATTGGAGAGAGCCACATCGTGCTTGGAAAGAGTGTCTGCCTCTAGGTTTTGTTCTCGGTATACATGCTGAAATGACACATTAGGTAAGGAAGACATCAAGTCTTGGATTCGTTGCATCCAATTACGTAGAGGAGGGACATCCAAATCACTCCCACCATGTATCCACTAAATTATAGAGAGGAAATCACCAATCTTCTCAGCCTTCTCAATGCTTATCCAAGAGACCCATTGAAGGGCACCCCATAAATAAATCATCTATGCCTTGCAATTCTCTCCAAACCCACCAAACAAAAAAAAATGATTTAGAGAAGAGGGATCAATACGAAGATATACACCACAGCCACATCTTCCCCCTGAAGATGCATCGTCAAAGTAACATATGGGGAATATACCATCCAAATCAACCAAAGTGACTGATCAAGAAGGAGCCTTAGGATGCCATGGACCAATTTCATTTAAGTATGAGACAATATTGAGGGCCACCATCTTGATATATGGGACTTTACCCTCAAAATTGAGGTTGTTCTTAGCTCGCCAAATCCCCCAAAATGTATAAAATGGGACAACCCTGTAAGGCATAGCATGTTGGGCCCATGATATGAGACAATTTGTAATAGAAAATACTTCACAAGTGACATTTACTCTAAGGAGATGGAAAACCTCCTCCCAAATAGCACTAGAAAAAGGACATTTCGAAAAAAGGTGATAGTAGTCTTCCCCATGCGATTTGCAAATAATGCATCTACCAGGACTGATAAATCCCAATTTTATCAGCCTATCCCAAGTGAAAATGTTTTTGTGGATGCTTAATGGGACAAGGCATTTTAATTTCAAAGGGACATGCGAACTCCACATATGTTCAGTCCAGTCAGCATAAGGAAGGGGAGTGATGAATGAATATATGAGTGTATATGCTTCCTTGGCACAAATCCTCCCATTCACTATGTGATTGTTCCATACAAGTTGATCCCTACGTTGTGACAGTGTGATGCCCGCTTGGCAGAGTAGGTTCCGATAGCTTTCCCACTCCTCTTCAAAGAGATGAGGAATACCAAGATGCCATGCATGGGGCCATACCGGGGCGGATAGCGGGGTATAGTCCCCCATCCACATGCTGGCCAAAGTATCAATCCCCTGCTTATTTAGGAAATGAATCAAAGGGGCTGAGAGAATATGGCATCCAGATACACCCTTAATGGCATCCCTTCCAATTAAAATATTTTGTCCATTCCCCACTAGCCAACGAAGGTTACTGCATAACCATGGGATCGCCTTCTTGAGGCTTCGCCATATGATAGAGGAACGGGCATTCGAGGGTGCCCCTGCTCTAACCCATTCCTCCATGTTATGTTGGAAGATGTATTTACCAAAACAAATATTTTCCATATGCCATCTTAATTGAATACCCTCCATAAGTTTATTGCCAAAAGATCTATCTTGAACCTTCTGGAATCCAAAATGCCCCATCCACCCAAATATGTCAGCTTAGAGATCTCAGATAGCCTTATAAGATGTATCTTGCTAGAGCTACCAGAACCAGACCAAAGAAATTTTGAGATGAGGGCGTCGATCTTGTGTATGATTGCTTGTGGGATGTGAAAGAGGTGCATCCAATATATAAGAATACCTTGTAAAACAACCTTAATCATTATGACCCGACCTCCAAGGGAAAGCCACTTATGTTCCCAACAGTGAAGTTTCTTTTCAAATTTTGAAAGCAACCAATCCCAATCCTGATTTTTGTGCTTATATGCTTTTAAAAAGCATCCCAAATACTTAAAGTCAATGTGTAGGGGGTGAATTCTCACTCCAAATAACGCTACAATATTTTGGATATTTTCTGAGTCAACCTCATCTGTGATAATCTCTGATTTGCTGTTGTTGATGTGAAGACCAAAGGCTTTTCCAAAATGATCAAAAACTTGGTGGAAAGATGTCCATTCCTCTACATTTGTTATCCCTTCACAGAGGACATCATCCACAAATAATATATGGGACATTGTGCAATTGCTGGCAAACTTACAACACATAATAAGACCGAACTCCATCTTGGCTTCTAAACCTCTATTGAATGCATCCATTACAAGTGTGAAGAGTAAGGGAGACAACGCACAACCTTTACGAAGCCCCCTATGTATCTTGAAGAATGGAGTGGGTTCACCGTTGATAAGGACTGCCATTGAAGTTGTGGAGAAGCATGCCTTAATCCATTGAACATGCCTATGTGCAAAGCCAATTTTATATAAAATCATGATCAGAAATTCCCAATCCACGCAATCATATGCCCAATTGAGATCAATTTTCAGTATACATGCTTTTAATTTTCTGGATTTTATCGAGTGCATGCACTCTTAAGCAATAGCAACAACATCCTGGATTCTTCTGTTAGACAAAAAGCCAAATTTCTCCAACGAGATATGAGGAGACAAAATTTGTTTGATTCTATTAGCTAGCAGTTTGGATATCATATTTTATATAGAGTTACATAATGAAATGGGTTTGAATTCATGAAATGAAATAGATTTAGATTTTTTGGGGATTAATGTTAGAAAAGTAGAATTGAATGCACCTAGAATTTTCCCATAAATTCTAACAGTTTTCTCCATTCTGACCAGCTTAGAACCTATCAGCTCAAAGAAGTGCAAGAATATGTCAATAGGCCATCCATCAGGCCCGGGACTCTTGTCCTTGGCCATTTCCTTAAGAGTTTGATGCAGCTCCTCACTCGAGATTGGATCATCCATCATAGTTGCATTCTCCTCACTTACCATCTGTGGGAATAAATTGACCAGCTCCATTTTTTCTTCCATGTGATCACCCTCTACTTCCTTGAAATGATTGTTGAAATGTTTCAAAGCTTCTTTTTTTATTCCTTCAACTATGGAGAGAATGATCCCTTCGCCATTTTTTATTGTCCATATAGTATTATTTTGTTTCTTTTTAGATGCCACCCGATGGAAAATTTTGGTATTCTTGTCTCCAATTTTTATCCATACCAGCCTGCTTCTTTGACGTCATTCCTCCTCTTGTAGTTTGAGAATTTTCTCTTTTCTCATTACCAAGTTTAATATAGATTTCTGTTGATGGTCAGAGAAATAACCAGGAGCTATTGGGTCCATTAGGCTAGCAATTTCACTTTCAATATCCAACAGTTCCTGATTATACTGCTTTTTGTGTTTCCTCAACCATTCCCTTACCTATGTTTTCATTCTCTTAAGCTTGAAATGAATCTGTTGTATAGGATCATAAATATGTAATGGAATTGGTAGGGACCAGTTCATGTTGACCAATTCTTGGAAATCAGGCTCATTTAACCAAACAGGGTTAAATTTAAATGGAAACTTGGTTGGTTCCTAATTGGCCTGCCATTATAGTATTATTGCTTCATGGTTCGATACCTCAGAGAAGAAGTTCCAAGACTGTAATTTCTTCATCCTCTGGCACCATAATGAATCCACAAAAAATCTATCAATTCTTTTTGCTATGCCCTCCTCTCCAATGTGCCCATTACGCCAAGTCGGGCAAAGAGGAAAGGGGACAATGTCTATAAGAGATTTGTGGTCAAAGAGCTCCTTGAAATAGTCCGCCAAGGGATCCAGGATTACTTTCTGACCCCAAAATTCCTTCTCACCAGTAGTAAAATTTAAATCCCTGACAATTATAATTGGGCCAGTTGAATCTACCTACTCCCAAAAGGCCTTCCGATTATTGTATGGTGCATATATATTCAAAATACAGAATTTGTGGGTGATACCCAGACCATATCTTGACAATAAAATCCCTGCACATGACTGATAGGCCTGGAAAGAAACTACAGAGGGATCCCATAATGATGCTTGTCCCCCTGAGTTTCCACTTATAGCACATGCACACCATGAAGGGAAAATTTTGAGGAGAATATCTAAAGCTTTATCTTTCGATATCATTGTTTCTTGAAGAAGAAAAATAGATGGATTTTTTGATTTGATGTTGTGTTTTAGGGATCTTATTGTTTGGGAAGATCCCAACCCTCTAATGTTCAACGACATAATTCTCATTGGGAAGAGTTTGTCGCGGGAAACATTGCTCTAAGGTCCCAGAGGGTAGTGAATATAGGGGAGTCAAAAGATGTAGTTGAAGGGCCAGGATCAATGGCCAGCTGTAGTGTCTCTTCCAACACTTCTGAGAATCGAGAATTTAATTCAGACTCCAATTCTTCGCTTGGTGTAATCTTCCTGTATTTTGTTATCCTTTTCCTTCTATTGCTAGGTTCAACTCTGTCCCTTCCCCTGTCATCTACCAACTCCATGTTATGGAATATATTTTTCCTTACTATTATAGGTTCAAGCTCAAGTCTTGGATCTTCTGCGAGGGCTAATAATTCCATATCAGTCGAGATTGGAGATGAGGAATTTTCCTGCTCCATTTTGTTGCATATCAGAGATAGTAATGAGTGTTTGTTGGCTTTCTTGGCCGATTTATCACTAGCAATGCCTTTCCTCTTTGTTGGAGTTCGAGTGGCCATATGTTTGGATTTTTCACTTACTTGATTTATTCCTTTGTCAACATTTGGCTCCAAATATACACCATGTTCCACCCTTATCTTGATTTTGAGATTTGTTTCCACAATAGGGTAACTATTAGAAGCAAAATTTGTAGATATTAGAGGTATGAATTCTTGTATCTCAATGTTGTGTCGGCCAACAGGTAGCCTCTGTTTAGGATTGAGTTTCTTTATTAGCCCCCTCCTTCCTCTAAATCTGAAGGGGAATTTGGCCAACAAGTCACTATTTTGATGACATTCCAAACATCTTAAGGCTATTCCCCAGTAATCAACTTGTTGACGATAGAGAAAGTATCCCAATAGATGTCAATTGTCGTTGGTAATCCACCTGCAAGGTTCACCTCCATCAGGAACCATGCTACTTTCTTGTCAAGCAACCCCATACACCCTTCATCTACATAATACAATTTACCTATTTTACTGGAAATTTCTTGAATTTCCCCCTTTGTCCATAGTTCTATAGGAAGGCCTGACAGTTTGGCCAAAATAATTTTCCTCTTGGGAACCTCTGTCACTGGATCGAACCCAACTTTCCAATTCTAAAGAACCAGAAATCATTTTCTTTTGACTGATCCGAACTTAAACAGGAATGCAACAAACTATAGATATAACCATAAATACAGAGATGTAGTAGAAATAACACTTCATTTCATTAATATCAAATACTGAAATATGATTACAAATAGAATGGAAACAAGACTAGCTCGGGCGATGGTAGAATATCTTTGAGAAGATATGTGGCAACTATATGCCTCTGAACTGTGTTGCAATGAGGCTCAAGGGCATATTTATTATTTAAAAACATGATAAAACCCTAAACAACTAAAACCCTAACTTCAAGAGATGTAACACTAAGAGTTGGTGGGCCCCGTTGGGGTTATTTAGGTAGCCAACTTCCCAAGGTCATAACTTGGATATATTATCTATGTTTGGCGCGTACGATACCTTGTTGGAAAGGTCTCTCGGAGTATTACAGGATTTTCCACAAGCCCCTTCCTATTGTATGGTCCTGCAATGGACTTAGTAAAAGACCGTTTAGGGGGTCAAAACTACTTTGGAAGGTCAAGACCCATAAAACGACTAAAAATAGTAAATGATGAAATAAATAAGGAAACAAATGAAACCAACTGGAGGTCTAAGTGGAATAGGTGGGTGACCACCAATATCCGCCTGGATCATTCCTCCCCCCTTAGGAAGAAATGGTACGCATTGCGTGCAAAGCCTCCATGAGATGAGGAAATTTTTGTTGAACCTGGTCCACGGTGAGCCACTTGCCTTGATGCAGGAGTTGGCCATATTCGACAACCCGATATAGTTGGACCTTCTATTGGCAAGTGTTCTTAACCTGTTTCCATAATCTGATTAGTTGTGCCCTATTCCATGTAGTCTGGGTTTAAATTTGTTGGTGTGACTTGTTCTGCAGTGTTTGATGTGTCAAGTAATGGTGGGAAGTATGGTCGACGACGGTCCACATTGAACGCTGGGTGCATGCCAAGGAATGTATAACATCCCTGGTGAAAATTCCATGTAAAAATATATAAATACAGCGGATGATGGGACAAATATTCCTAGATGAATGGTGGGTAGTACATCCTAGTGGGTGTTCATTTCATTGTTTATGGCTAAGGAAATTGGAAAAGGCAATGACTAAGGCATTAAAGAGGAAAAAATGTATTTTTTCACATTTATTTATGAAAATAATTGAAATTAGGAGAAAAGGAAGGTGAAAGGTCATAAGTTTCATGTGAGGAGGAAATTGAAGGAAAATAATGGAAAATGAAGAAAATAGAGGCCTCATTAATAAAAAGGCTTTCAAGGATTAGTTGGCAAGCTTGGTCAAGGAAGACTTGGTCAGTTCAGTGTTGGAGCTCACTTTCATTATTCTCTCTCTCTCTCTCTCTCTCTCTCTCATACTCTTGGATACTTAGAGCTTTCTTGGAGCACTCTTGGAGGGTGTGGCATACTTGGATTCTTGGAGCCAGAAGGCATCGACATTATCAACTACATCAAATTTTCTTGCAGGTACCAAGTTGCATGTATGATTTCTTCACTAGTTTTGGAATGCATGGTATATGCATGTGGTTTTCTAGTTACAATCTGTCATTTATTAGGTAAACGTGACTCAGGATGGAGTCAAATTTGACCAGGTTAAAACAGTAATGGTTTTGGGGCACATGGTATTATGCACCCATGGTTTTCTTCCTATGGTATTGCATGTAAAGCAGCCTATAAAAGGTTGGGAAGACTTCATTGTAATGTAGGGCCTAAAGGTGAGTGGTGAAGGCTCACTTGGCCATCTTGGCTAGGATTTTCGCCAAGGATAATGAGATCTCATTGGGTTGGTTTTTTCCCATGATTTGGGGTTTTCCTAGATAAAAATGCATGTTTATGTGTTTATGATTGTTGCTGGTTCCTTTTATATTTTTTTCCTCTCGATAATTATTTATGTTTTGCAATAAATCCATAACAATTGGTATCATAGCCAGATTGGATTATTTGATCTCGATCAAGAAGGAATTTATTGGATCCTTTTACATGGTAAAAGGATTACAGTAACAGAGTGGTGTTGGTCGAAGAGTTGGTGGAAGAAAATTGGTGGCAGGTTTGTCAGATCGCATTGTGTAAGACAATTTCCATGTTTTGGGTAAATTCACGATGCCTTATTGTAGAGATGGCATTGTGCTCAGTGCCTTTGTTCAGGCGATAAATCAGGGCCAAATGCCATGATATTGGCAAATGTGGCTTTGTGGATTAATACCATCTGTGTAGGCACTTTAGATCAAGATCTCTCAACGCTTATGTTTTTTGAAAGGAGATCGAGATCTGACAAAGACATTCATGCAATGTGGATTGTGAAGCCATATTGAAATGTTGCATGTGACCAGCATAAAATGTCAGGCTGATCGATGCAGTAATAATGTGGCAATTTTTTGAGAGAGCTAAGATGTTGAATGCACCTAAATCAATTAAAGGAAGAGGAGTAGATCGTATTATTTGGCCTGTTTTAGAAGGGAAGGATGACTCCAGATATGCAAATGGCAGTGAAGGTAGTGAAGTCCATGGACATCGAAGAGTTGATAGTGCACGAGACAAATCTGTTGCCTGTGGCGGCGAAGGTTGTGGACGTCGAAGAGTTGGTGATGAAGGATAGCTTTGGTTTTATGCCCGATGAGATTTATTCCTTAGATGCGTTTAGGCGATTGGTGGATAAGTTTAAGGAGAAGTGTTTTAGATTAGCAAGGGCATGCCATGCAGATATTGAACAACACTTTTGGGAGATTGTGGATGGATCGACTGGTGATGTAGAAGTTATGTATCGGAGGTGGACATGTGCAAGATATTCAATGTTGTCAAGTGCCACAATGGTTTCGAGAGGGTTGTGGAGGAGAATAAATGGGAGAGGTGATGAAGATCCTCAACCTTAATGTCGTCAGTTCTACACAAACAAATTCTTTGTTGTGTTAAATTTATGTCGAAATTTAATCAAGGGATCCTCTGGAACTGTCCAAATCGAAGTGCAAATTTGGAAGAATCCACTAATGGTTACTTGTGGATTTGTCAAATATGGTGTATTGTGCAAAGCAGAGAGTTTATAGGACTTAAGTTTGAGTTTAACTAGTGGTAATTCGTGAAATGTTGTTTTGAAGAACTTGCCCACTTTCGAAAATGTGTGGATCGAACAACTACTATGAATGGATCACATGACCTTGAAGTCATATTTTCGGTTGTAGGCTCATGGATCAAGAAATAGAGAAGTTGCAAAGGAACTCAGAAACCCTAGATTGTGCATAGTTATGGAGATCATGATGTTTAGAGGCAAATAGGATATATGCATGTGGATTAATTAATTGATGAATCGTGTACCTGAAAAGAACACCTAGACAAATTGGAGGTTATAGCAGCTAGTGACCCATGTAATCTGGTAGATGGTTTCTTTTTATATGGAAATTGATTTCATATGTACAAAGACAACAACAAAGGTAAACAAAAATTATTATGGAGTCAATTCTATTGCATGTAAATGGGCATATGGTTGTAAGACTTGGTAAGGCATGCGTACCCCTATGTAATTACCAGTAAAGTCTGGGTTAGACCTAGGTAACAGGAGGGATGTCGGGTTAACATTACCATGGGTAAAAAATTTTAAGGGGGTAAGGGCTAGAGAGAGTGGGGTTTTCTCACTTAGCAGGTTTGGCTGGAGTTAGTCAAGGAACCCAAGTCAAGTTTAAGGGGGGAATTGTTATGTAAACTTGACTCGGGATAGAGTCAAATTTGACCAGGTTAAAACAGTAATGGTTTTGGGACACATGGTATTGTGTACCCATGGTTTCTTGCCTATGGTATTGCATTTAAAGGAGCCTATAAAACACTAGGAAGACTTCATTGTAATGTAGGGTCTAGAGGTGAGTGGTGAAGGCTCACTTGGCAATCTTGGCAAGGATTTTCACCAAGGATAATGAGATCTCATTGGGTTGGGTTTTTCCCAGATAAACATGTGTTTTCATGTTATTATGATTGTTGTTGGTTACTTTCATATTTTTTTCCTCTTGGTAATTATTTATGTTTTGCAATAAATCCCTAACATCATTGGCATGGAGGATTGACTGTATCGATAGTGGATTGCCTAGCCTTGCCATTTCCTGGATAGCCATGGTGATTGTGGGTTTACTTTCATGGTTTTTTTTTGTTTTTTTCTCATGTTTCCTTAGCTTAGATTAAGTTATTAGTCCTCGAATCCTTAGTTCAACAAACACTCTAGAAGCCCTATAGCAGCTTGGGTTGAGTTACTAGTCTTGGAAGCCCTGGTTGGACAAACACTTTGGAAGCCCTTGGTGGGTTGAGTTACTAGTCCTGGAAGCCTTGGTTGAAAAAATGCTCTGGAAGCCCTTTATAAGTGGTGGGTTAAGTTACTAGTTCTGAAAGCCTTGGTTGGACAAATGCTCTAGAAGCCCTAAAAGGCTTGGATGGAGACCAATCTGATGATGGTTTTGTGATGTCCGACCATGAGATGGAGTCACCATTTGATGGGTTGAGGTGGATGGCCTGTGTAAGCCCTGGATGAGTTTTGATTGATGTATTCTATGAGATCCCACACTTATTCTTGGAATATGGCACGGGGTTGAATGATTGAAGAGAGATTTGGCTCATCCATTCTATGGTTAGGTGGAACGTGGTAGTCCCATCTCCAGTTGGTTTATTGCATTCATTAATGAGAAACTCATTCCCTTGATTTTCATTTGAAAATGTACTGATGTATATATGGATTTTGATGGCTGATATGGTCATGGTATATTGATTCCTATTATGTTGGTTATATGTACATTTTGTGACAACAACTATGTATCGCTCTTAGCATGTTTTTACTTGTACATGAATGGATAATGTGTCTATAACCTAATAGATGATAATGCAACAAATGGAATGAGGAAACAATGGTTCATAGTGATTTTTAGATAAGTATGAGATCCCTACACTTAATTATGTTGTTTAACCTCTATGTTACATGTCGATGATATGTTAGTAGGGGTGTGGTTGAGGTCTTGTTGGGTTTATTTATTTTACTTCATTATTTCCGTTCACTTTTCTTGATTTCAAGATATCATTCCATTCTTGGCAGTGGCCTAGGCTCTGGGCCTAAAAAAGTGTCTTAAATCTGTGGGTCACTAGCACAAAACTGGCAAGATTGGTCCACAGTCGCTGGCATGCATGCCTATGAGAGTGAATTTGGGTTCTTGGTTGCTACCTTGCCCATAACATGAGAGTGACTATGGCCTAAGAGTTCCAGAACAACAGTGAGATTGAGGGACAGCTGTCACCGTGGCTGACTTGTCTCCTGAGGGTTTTGTTGATGAGGTTGGATGACTGTAAGTGTTGTTCTGTCAATTCCACTTCCTTTAATAAGGTCACATAGGAGGTTGAATCTGATCATAGTATCCTCTCATCTCATGTTTACCCGGTTGTCATGGTTACTTTGGGTAGGCCTGGGAGGAGGGTGTTAGAGAGTGGTATCAGAGCAGGTTGCACTCTCTTTGGGTCACATCTCATACCACAGAGTGGTATTAGAGCATGATTCAACTCTCAGACTAGATGGGTTGGATGTGTTAGTCATGCATGCATGTGAGTTTCATGTGTGTCTCCTACTCTTATATACTTGTTGCATTTGCTTGATGATTGATTAAGGTTGTAATATATTTTTTATGGATAATTTGATATTGATTTTGTGAAATGTATTTTTCATGAGTATGTGACTCCCTGCATATGGATTATATGTCTCTTACATGTTGATTATATGTCGCCTACTCACATCCTTGTATGCTAGGATAAATTATTGTAGGTTTGATTACATGTATCAGTCTTATAGGTCGATTACAAGAATTGATTGCTTATACTCGAGTACATGTGTCTATGTGTATGTGTAGTTGATTTTTCATTGCTTATGCATGTTGATGGTTGCATGTGGAAATGTGTACAATGGAGTAGTAGTTTTCATCATGCATGAGGTCATGGTTTGTGTGGTTGATATTGTCATGCAGTGGTGACTGGGCTCTAGCTAGAAGGATGTGTATATGGTTTTGTACTCATATGTAGTCATTATGTATGTATGGTATTGGTTACAGTTATGCATGAATAGTAGGTCAAGAATGCCTTGTGAAGTCATGGTATGCAATTTAGGTCATCATGGTGTTATTGGTATGTTACGACGCTAATGTGTTGAATGAGGTAAAGCAAGGGATGTAAATCATCAAAGTGAAGTTGCAACAATGAACCTCGAGGTGAGAGCATGTCATCAAACAGGTTTATATTTTGGGCATGCAGGTATGTAGGTTAAGGATTGTTATATGCATTAGGGTTATATACATTATGTTATGTAGATGTTTTTGACGTTATATACATGATAGGTGATAGTTGATTAGTGTAGTCATATACACATGTGTCAGATAGTCATGAATGTTAGTAACCTGTGGTTGTATGCATTGCTATTGTTGGTTAGGTTAGATAGCTTGATGATTATGTTATATGATATGTTGTTGATGAGTATGTTACAGGTTTTTTTTTTTTTTCTATATGACAGTTAGCTTGACGATTAGGTTTTATGTTGTTGATGAGCATGATATATAGTTTATTGTTGTTATGTGTTATTAACTTGATGATTATGGTTATTCCATTGAGATCTTTATGTTGTAATTTGGATTGGTCATATACGTGATGGTTATGTTCATTTTATTGAAGATCTTGATGTTATATGTATCACACTAAGTTGGATTGGCCTATGCAGATGGTTATGGTTGCGATATTCAGGTATGAGCCAACATTTTTGTGATATGGTGTCATACTAGCCTAGATGGATCGTACATATATGGTTGTTATGCATGAATGGAAACTGCTTATGAGATTATGACATGAAGATGTTAGTTAGTTACTATTATGGATATCATGATTTATGTTTTGAGTTGATATGTTGTGAAGTTGTATTGTGCTAACCTAGCTTTATTGTGTAGACAAGATAGCCCCCCTGATATACATTAAGGTATGAGTTTTCTTATGTCGTATATTTGATGCTTGGTTGTTTGATTATGACATCTATTTGGTGTTTGAGCGTTTGGTGCAAGCTAGTTGATTTATTTAACATGGTATGTTTGAAAGTTGGTTGAAGTTTGATGAGTTTCATAGTATGAGTTTGTGTTCCAATGATCTCTCTTTAAGATGGTTTTACTAACACATATGTCTTGAGACAATTGATATGTACTTGAGTGCAGTAGATGATAGTTTTAGCATTATATCTAATGACTATGAGCTGACTATGGATTATGACATGATTTTTTGTAAAAGTTGATTTCAAAATTGATAGATATGATTGTCTTGATATTTGGAACATGTGGTTGACATGTATGAGGAGTTGCAGGAAACGTGCTTGGTATTAGTGTGATGAGGTAATAATTGATGTGTTTATATAACTAACAGTTGGGTGACATGACAGTATATAGTAAGACTCCGTTGCAGCAGGGTAAAGGTAAAGGAAACGAATTGGGCAGGAATTCCTTTGGCTATGTTTGGAAACCCTAATTCAAAAGGAATGAGTTCTTTTCATACAGGAAGTCTTCTTAACCCTAATTTTTTTAAATTATGTGGATATGTGCTAGATTCATGAACATGTACTTGACATGTATATTAGCTACTGATATGTACTAGATTCATGAACATGTACTTGACAGGTATATTAGCTAGTCTTTAATTACTAGTGGATTTTTCAAAGGATTGGAGTCCCTTGAGAGATGCTGTGGATGTGTTCAATTGAAAGTAATGTGATTGTGACAACGAGATAAGGTAAATGATGTATTGTTATGTTTTTTCATACACTGATAGTTATGTGTTTATGGTAATATGATGCAGGGGACTCCATGGCAAAGAGAGGTTGCCATGAAAGCTTGAAGAAGGCACTGGTTGAGTTTCCTTGGGAACCATGGGGATTGAGTCATGGTGTCTGTTTTTAGTCTTTTACTTTTTGTCTTTTGCAATTTTTGCGCCTGATTTGCAATTTTGATTGTGTCTGGTCCATAACTATGCCACTTTGTTTGTGATGACATATTTTTGTTGTTTTCCATGGTTTTCTTCTTGTTTTCTTTTTGGTCTTTCCTTTATTGTTTTGAGAGTCTTCAGAATTGGTTGGGAAAAGAGAAAATTAATGGAGCTCAAAGAGATTCGTGTGGTACCCAATAGGTAATGTAAGACACAGATGAATCTTGGTGTATGAGTAAGCACAACGACGGGTAAGCCTATGACAGTTAATTGGTCTGGTTGGGTCCATTGGTGTAAATGGACGATGGCATGATAGTTAGAGAAGGGTAACCAAAAAAGGTAAAGTAAATGGACCTGAGATGTCGGATGGCTTAACTAAGTGGGGAACAATGGTTCTCAATGTTGTGCATGAATAAAGGGAGTTCTCTTAACCTTGACCTTATAATATCTGGCAGTTTTGTTGTGATCATGATTATTTTATGCTAATATTTATATGTACATATGAATGTATGTATGACATTGAATGATGAGATAATTATTATTTCATGATGTATGTATGTGTACATGCATCTATGTCACTCTCTGAAAGGGTGATCAGGAATCATTCTTGTGGGGGAATGATTGCTTACACAAGCAAATGACATAAAGAGGTTCATGGTCTATGAGGAATCAAGTGGGAAGAGTAGTCATGCCAAACATATTAGGTCAATATCATGTGAATATGAATCTATATGGTATGCTTGTATTATGCTTATGCTTATGTTATAGATAGGTTATACCGAGGGATACATCAACAAAGTGAAAGAAGTGTGGTCTACGACATGTTGGGACAAGCATGGATAGGACACTGGAAGCAAGGTTGCGTGGTAAAGAGTCAGTGTGGTTTTGGATGTGTGGTACGAATGTTGTGCATATGCCATATTGTTGTACTTGTTGCACTTGTGATGTTGTGTGCATGCAGTGTGGTGTATATTTAGTGTGTGTACATCTTGATTATGTAATGTTATGTACATGGTGTAGTACAGATAGTGTTGTATGAATGTTTCTTATTTAGTGTTGGGTATAGATGGTGCTATGTGCATGTTGGATATGCGGTATTGTGTGCATATTGTACTCTATGCATGATGCATATGCGGTGTTGTGTGCATATGGTGTTGTGTGCATGTGGTGTTGTGTACATGTGTACAAGTGGCATTGTGTGTAGTTGGTTTTGTGTACATGTCTTGCATGTGGCACTGTGTACATGTGGTGTTGCATACATGTTGTGTGTGTGGTACCGTATACATGTGGTATTGTCTACACGTTGTATAGTGGTGTAGTGCACAGATGGTGTTGTGTACACATTGTGCAGGTGGTGTCGTGTACATGTGATGCTATGCACACGTTGTGTAGGTTGTGCTTGGTACATGTGGTATTGGTGTATGTGTGGGATTGGGTGCATGTCATACATGTTGTGTTGCGGGCATGCGGTACTATGCATGTGCATTGTGTAGTCATGGTAACATGACATATGCATTCATTGTGTTGCACTCTAGACACGTATTTTTGTTATGTTGTACATCAGGTGTAGGTGCATGTATTGTGTTGTACACTGGATGTAGGCATATGTATTTTGATGTGTTGTACACTGGATGTTTGCTGGTTGTGGCAACCGATCCAGTGTTTGTACAAAAGAACAAAGGAAGAAGTAAGGATCGATGAAGGATAATTATCGGTATTGTATTTCAATTTTACTATGCATATGATTTATGATTTTGTTTATGATGATTACATGTGATCTATGATTCTGGTTTATGATGGTTACATGTGATTTATGATTTTGATCTATGATGGTTATGTTTTGAGCTAACCTAATGTGATGTTTTTATAAATGATGCTACTTTGACTTATTGTGATAGGAAGTAAAGAGGATCGCAAATGTACCTTATTGATGAGCTACCAATGAGGTATGATTTGAAGTTATTTCAATTTATTTTGAATCTAATGGAAGTTATGTGCCTGGTAAAGGAAGCATGGAAATGCATATTTGGGTGGTTAAAATCAACTGTAAGAATTAGCAACAACAGTGAAAAGAATTGGAATATGTAGCAGTATGTTGGGAAAATAACTTCAGGAATAGGGCCATTGTGGGACACGGGTACCCAATTATGCCCATTGATTTTCAAGAGCTTGTTGTGACTGGTATGATGGTTTTGAGGCAGGTATATGCCTTGGTTTTTGTATCTTCTAATGTGAGGAAGCCTTGCCAAAGATGGACTGCTGGAGATGGCGATGCTAGTAGAACTTGGAAGGTGAGTGACTGCACGGAAGGGTTGACTGGATTGCCCAAGGGACTGTAAAGCAGAGAAGGGAAGGTTGGGGATGGATTTTTTTTGGTCATGAGCATTTCCAGATGGAATCAGATGTACATTGGGAGTTCTCCTTGGAAAAATGAGTCGGTAACTGTTCACTTAGATTAAAAGTGGTGTAGGATTGCAACACTAGACATTGGATGTATCTTTGACTGTGGCAGTAGATTATGGAATTCCTGGGAAGTAGGTGAATCTTGTTACTACTTTGAGGGTGGAGGTGCGAGCCTCTGTATTTTGTTGTTGATTCATACGGGCATCGTATCCTCTTATTTGTTGGTTTAGCAGATGTGTCTATGTGTCTATGTTGTCATGTTGTCATGATGTTTTGTTTTAGCATATTTTCATTGTAAATACTACAACGAGCTATGTTATAAAGCTCCATTGATAGTATGTTTTGTTTTCAATAGTCTTGTTGGTTATAGGTCTCATTGAACACTGAGGAGGGTGTTCCCCCAAGGGGGAGGGTTTTGTAACAACCCTAGTGAAAATTCCATGTAAAAATATATAAATACCATGGATGATGGGACACATATTCCAAGCTAAATGATGTGCAAGACATCCCAGTGGGTTTTCATTTGGTTGTTTATGGCTAAGGAAATTGGTAGAGGCAATGGCTAAGGAATTAAAGAGGCAAAAAAGGTATTTTGGCACATTTATTTATGAAAATAATGGAAATTAGGAGAAAAGGAAGGTGAAAGGTCATAGGTTGCATGTGAGGAGGAAATTGAAGGAAAATAATGGAAAATGAAGAAAATATAGGCCTCATTAATAAAAAGGCTTATGAGGATCAGTTGGCAAGCTTGGTCAGGGAAGACTTGCTCAGTTCAGTGTTGGATCTCTCTCTCATTATTCTCTCTCTCTCTCTCTCTCTCTCTCTCTCTCTCTCTCATCCTCTTGGATACTTAGAGCTTTCTTGGAGCACTCTTAGAGGGTGTGGCATACTTGGATTATTGGAGAAAGAAGGAAAAGGAAGAGCATGAAAGCACAAGAAGGCATCAATATCAATAGCTACATCATATTTGTTTTCAGGTACTGAGTTGCATGTATAATTTATTCACTAGGTTTGGGATGCATGCAATATGCATGTGGTTTCTTGGTTGTGATCTGTCATTGGCATGGAGGATTGCCTGGATCGACAGTGGATTGCCTAGCCTTGCTATTTCCTGGATATCCATGGTGATTGTGGGTTTACTTTCATGGTTTTGTTTTTGGTTGGTTCTCATGTTTCCTTAGCTTTGGTTGAGTTATTAGTCATGTAATCCTTGGTCGAACAAATGCTCTAGAAGCCCTGTAACATCTTGGGTTGAGTTACTAGTCCTGGAGTCCTTGGTTGGAAAAATGCTTTGGAAGCCCTTGGTGGGTTGAGTTACTAGTCCTAGAAGCCTTGGTTGGAAAAATTCTCTGGAAGCCCTATATAAGCTGTGGGTTGAGTTACTAGTTCAAGAAGCCTTGATTGGAGAAACGCTTTGGAAGCCCTGGAAGGCTTGGATGGAGACTAATCTCATGATGTTTTTCTGATGTCTGACCGTGGGTGGAATAACTGTTTGATGGGTTGAGGTGGATGGCCTATGGAAGCCCTGGATGAGTTTTGGCTGATGTGTTCTATGAGATTCCACATTTATGCTTGGAATATGGCACAGGGGTGAATGCCTGAAGAGGGATTTGCCTCAGCCATTCTACAGTTAGGTGGAATGTGGTAGTCCCATATTCGGTTGTTTTATTGCATTCATTAATGAGAAATTAATTCCCTTGATTTTCATGTGAAAATGTACTGATGCATATATCGATTTTGATGGCTGATATGTTCATGATATTTTTGTTCCTATTATGCTGGTTATATGTACATTTTGTGGCAGTAGCTATTTATGGCTCTCAACATGTTTTTACTTGTACATGAATGGATATGTGTCTATGACCTAATAGATGATAATGAAGCAAATGGCATGAGGGAACAATTTTTCATAGTGATTCTCAGATAGGTATGAGATCCCTACACTTAATTTGGTTGTTTACACCTTAGGTTAGATGTTGATGATATGTTTGACGAAATGCCTCTCATGGCAACTAGGGGTCTAGTTGAGATCTTGTTGGGCTTACTATGTTTGCTTCATTTTTTCCCTATACATTTCTTGATTTCAAGCTATCATTTCATTTTGGGCAGTGGCCTAGGCTCTGGGCCTAAAAAAGTGGCTTAAATCTTGGGGTCGCTGGCACAGAACTGGAAAGATTGGTCCACAGTCGCTAGCATGCAGGCCTATGAGAGCGACTTTTGGTTTCTAGTCAGTCCCTTTTCTATAGGATGAGAGCGATTATGGCCTAAGAGGTCCAGAACAAGAGTGGGACCCAGGGACAGGCTATCATAGTGGCTAACTTGTCTCTTAAGGGTTTTGTTGATGAGGTTGGATGAATATATGTGATGTTCCGCCGATTCCACTTCCTTAAGGTCACATAGGAGGTAAAATTTGATCATACTAGCCTCTCATATCATGTTTAACCTGTTGGCATGATTACTTTAGGTAGGTCTGGGAGGTGGGTGTTGAGAAATGGAAACAAAAAATTCCAGTTTAATTTTTCTTGAATTAAACTAAGAATTAAAATTGAATTCTATTCTCATAACAACTTGTAAATAGTTAATTAAGTTTAATTAACTTAATTAGCTTAGGAATTTCGAGTCAGAAGTATTTATGTAGTCATGTATATGTTCTTCCTAAGATTTAGGGGTCCAGTATGAGTTTAAATTGAGTTGGAAATTAGATCACTCAGTTTACTGATTTAAGTTTAGTTAAATTAGTTCTAAATTGTTTTTGGAACTAATAGAGGACTAACAGTCAGTTGGTGCACTAATGCATCCACTAGTGCTACTCTAGTTAACTACAGATACCTCCTGATGTGCTCTTCTTGTCTGATGGACTCCCTTCTTAATATACATCAGTTAATCCTTGAAGCTTCATTCCCTCTATGCATCTATACCATAATCCATAAAGACAAGTTTCCCTGGGGTATCTCAACAAAGTTTTGTGAAATTTTGATATTTTTTCTGCATGAAAAATATCCAGCTTTTACGAGAATAGTCATCAACAAATATAACATAATACCTGTGTTTGGTCGTGGATGTTGTTGAGAATGGTCCACACACATCTGAATGGACTCGCTCTAGAATAGCCTCTTCTCAACTGTCTCTATCATGAAAGGAAGACTTGGTGTATTTTCCCAAAGTACACCCCTTGCATGTATCAACTTTCTCAAGCGTACCTTTGGGAAGACTAGTAGAGATCTGTTGCAATATCTTCAAAGCCCCATGATGCAAGTGGACCAATCGCCTATGCCACAACTTACCAACGTCTTAGATTTCCACCCTTTCGACTTTTTTTCTCAAAGAATCACACTCCTCTACCTCTAGCTTATAAAGATTATTCACCTGAATCCCTATCTTCTTTACTTGACCTATGGCTATGTGTCAAAGGAATGCCTTTCCTTTAGAGAATATCATAGCATAGCCTCTATCTTCAAGCATGGAAACAGATGCCAAGTTCTCCTTCAGCCTGGTCACGTACATAACATTCTTCAAGTTGAGTGGATCCCCATGCTCCCTCTGAAAAGTAATTGTGCCCAATATAGTAACATTATACTTCCCATCATCACCCACCTCAATATGCATCTGGATTGAAGCTCCAGTGTCTAACTACCATACACTTCCCATCATTGATGACACCATGAATGCAATGAGGGAAAAGTCCAATTTGAATTGAGATTCCAAAGCCTCGCCTGCCACTCCTCATGAGGGCTTCTTCTTGGACTTCTTGAGTGGACAAGCAAAATGGCCCAACTCATGAAAATGAAAGCACTTAAATTTCGTCACGTGTTTCTTCTTGCCTCCATGATAAGAATCCGATTTGGAATGGGAAGCTTTCCCTTTCCCCTTCTTCCCCTTAATATCTAAGATGCAGTTCTCTTCATCATCAGTATTTGATGAAGATCCATCCTTGGTGTTCCTCCTGATCTCCTCCTGCATCAAATATAACCACAGTCATTCCCAATCTAGCAGATTCTCCCAACCATTGACAGAGTCGTGATAACTATGCCAACTCTTTGAGAGTCCTAGAAGAGGAAGACTCACCATATCATCCTCGTTAACCGTTATTCCAACACTTCCAAGTTCATCACGACATTGAGTGAACTTGGTCAAGTATTTTGGAATAGTCTCGCCTTTCTCCATTTTGATTTTTCGAAGTTTGTCCTTTAGTGCCAATTTCCTTTGGTTACTATTGTTTGGATACAAGTCTGACAATGCTTTCCACATAGCATACGGAGTTTCCTTTCCATGGAGATTTGAGACAATGTGGTCTAGAACTCCCTCAAGGATTATCCACCTCACCTTTGCCACACACTTCTTCCATTCAGCCAAATTCTATGCATTTGATGCTACTAGATTAGGAATTTCTTGATCAATGAATTCCTTCAAGCCATTATCCTCTAGCACAACCTCCATTCTATACCTCTAGGCTATAAAATTTGAGCTGCCTTCCAAGGCATACTCGAGCTGCAAACCGTAGAACACCATCTGTCGATCCTGAAGTATGCATTAAAAATTCAAATTTTACCTGTAACCAAAAACTTAAAACTTCAAAATATCATCTAGTATACTATTCTCAACTCTGATACCATGTAGAAAAAGTATCAAACTTTCACAAAGTTTTGTGAGTTTAAATAATTAGTGGAGAAAGAGTCAGGCAAGAAGGTTAAAGCTCTACAGAGTGATAACGGTGGTGAGTATGTCTCAAATGAGTTTAAGAACTTCTGTATAGTGGAAGGGATTAAATGGGAGTTGACGACACCCCATAAACCTCAACAGAATGGGGTGGTTGAGAGGAAGAACAAAAGCATAGTAGGGGCAGCAAGGGCGATGTTGCATGATCAGGGCCTACCACTACACTTATGGGCTGAGGCATGCAACACAACGATTTATGTTCAAAACCATAGCCCACATCAGATACTTGAGATGAAGACACCATATGAGGCTTATTTCAGTAAGAAGCTAGATGTTGGTCACTTCAGGATTTTTTGGTCATCGATATATATTTCCATGTGACCAAAGATGCACAGAAGAAGCTTGAGCCGACAATAGAGTTGGGGATATTTGTGGGGTACACTGATACACCTCACAACTATTGGGTGTACTTGTCGACCATTAGGATTACAATGGTTCACAGGGATATTATATTCGATGAGGAGAAGGCCATGTGAGTTTCCCTTGAGAGGGAGCTTTAGCTACATAAGGATGAGGAGTTTTTATCTCCTAAGGTTGAGGAGCCTCAGGTTGATGTGGAGCAGCCACATGCAGAGGATCCGGGAGTGGAGACATCCACTCAGGCAGAATCTTCCATAGAGGGAAGAAAGTGCACCAGAGAGGCTGATAGATTGTTTGATGATGCACAGAAGAATTTGGGAGCACCCACTTCTCAGTGTAGGCAGAGGAGGTCACCTGAGAGGTACACTGGATACATGGATCTTATGGGAAAATTTGTTGTGACAAAGCCTTCTTCCCTTAAGGAAGCAGTGTAGCAGTTGGTTTGTGATGAAAAGGAGTCTTGGATATTACCCAAAATCCCCTTTTCAAATAAAAATCGGCCCTTGACCTATGGTAACAACCTACAGGCTTTATCGGAAGCGCTTAAGGCTTTAAGCCTTTTATGACCATGGACATATAAGGAATCAAAGCCACCTTTTTATCGGTGCTCTTAATCACCCATCGGAAGCCACCACCCGAGCTTTGCAATTTTCGGCAAGTCCGATATCGATCGTCACCACCATAAACATTATACCGCGGACCCGATGACCCCGATGAGGTTGCGGACCCGATCTACAATTCACCACAGTTGATATTTCTATCGCATCCGCCTCCACCCAATAGTATTTCGTTGGCGATCGGTGATCGTTCGATGCGTTATACACATATATGCATCCGCCGATATAGAACCGGACCCGACTTGGGAATTCAACCCGATATATAAAATATCGCATCCACTTTCATTTCTAAGGTTTCTGATGTGATAGCGTTCCGCAGATATAGAACCAGACCCGACTTGGGAATTCAACCCGATATATAAAATATCGCGTCCGCTTTCATTTTTAAGGTTTCCGGTGTGATATCGCTCTGCTGTCGCCGATATGCCGATGCGATGATGTTACCCGGACCCGATAAGTTCAAAGGCAAACTTAATATCATTTCAAGTCCACCCAGTGCTCTGCTAAAGGTTTCGGCGTCAATTCTCTATGTTAATGGCTTCTCCGCTCTTGGACTCTAATTAACCCAGATTGGCTTTAAACACAAGATTGATTACGGTTATGAATAAACGCACAGACAGATCGAATTCCATGAACTTTAAAAAGGTAATTTAAACACACAAGACCTCCACAGACCGCATTAACAAAATGCTGCACAAAGCACTGTAATTGTTTATAAATAAAACACAGAGTCTGGGCCTTTGGCCAGATTACACCATAAAATGACCTTTGTTGCACAAATACAGTCCACAACACACTTTGAGCTCTCGCTCCACTCCAAAACCTCACACTCTTCTCCCGCCTCATCACATTTGTCCTCTTTTTTAACTCAATAATTTCTCTAACAATCTCTAGCAACAATATTCTATTTTTAAGAGATATAACAGCAATCGTCTATCTCTTAGCTCTCATGCACACCTAAGCTAACAAATATTATCCCTAATCTAAATAAAACAATGCCTTATTTATTACAATAACTAACAATTTGAGAAGTCATCCTTCTCGGTAATAGTCAATGAAATTTACTGTGATTAGCCACAACATGTGGACAATCCTCCACATTTCTGGCTAATGTCGATGCTCCTACATCAGACTCCCGGGGAAGAAAAGATTTGTCCTTCAAACCTTCAGGACTCACTCCATATTTCTGTAGTTCAGCTGTTGTCAACCAACTCGAATCTTCCACTGGTTTCTCCTTCCACTTGACTAGATATTGGAAATATGTCTGCCCTCTAGTTTTCTTAGATACTCTTCGGTCTAAAATAGCTTCAACTTCTTTTTGAGATGCTTTTGGTACTTGTTCCTCCCAATCCACAGTTTGAATTTCATCACCTGTGACTTCTTTCTGCAACTCTGTTTCTGCCTCTCTGAATGGATACAAGTCTGCAATATTAAAAATGGGGGATATTCCGATCCCTTCTGGTAGCTCAATCTCATATGCATTAGCTGAAAATTTCCTTTTGATTTTACAGGGTCCTATTTTCTTCAGTTTCAGTTTATTATAAGTCCTTGTAGGAAATCTCTCCTTCCTCAAATATGCCATGACTAAATCTCCTACTTGAAATTCCTTTTCTCTCCTTTTCAGATCTGCTCTCTGTTTATATCTTCTGCTGCTTTCCTATAATTTATCTTTGACTTCTTCTTGTAGCTTTTGCATTTGTTCAGCAAAATCTTCAGCACTTGCACTTCTGGCTTCCTGTTTTCCCAAATCTCTGAGCTCATATACTCCTCTCGGATGCATTCCAAAGACAATCTAGAATGGACTCATTCCTGTGCTTTGGTTTGGTGTATCATTGTAAGAGAATTCAGCTTGAGCTAATTCCAAATCCCACTGTTTGGGATTCTGATGAACCAGAGTTCTTAATATATTTCCCAAGCTTCTGTTCACAACTTCAGTTTGCCCATCGGTCTGAGGATGGTAGGCTGAACTAGAACTAAGTTTAGTTCCCAGCTTCTTCCAAAGTGTTCTCCAGAAATGCCCTACAAATTTTGTATCCCGATCTGATACAATGCTCACAGGTAAACCATGCAATCTTACAATCTCATAAAAGAACAAATTGGCTATGTGTGTGGCATCGCTAGTCTTCTTACAAGTAATAAAATGGGCCATTTTTGAAAATCTGTCTACAACAACATATATAGAATCATTTCCTCTCCGAGTTTTTGGTAAACCCAGGACAAATTCCATACTCACTGCATCCCATGGTCGATCTGGTATGGGAAATGGCTGATATAGACCTGTATTTTGACTCCTTCCTTTCGCATACTGACATACCTTGCATTTCTCAACAAACTTTTTAACATCAGTTTGCATTTTAGGCCAATAATAAAAAGCATTCACCTGAGTGAAAGTTTTGTCTTGTCCAAAATGACCAGACAATCCTCCACTGTGCTTTTCTTTAATGATGTTTTCTCTCATTGAACATTTAGGAATGCATAATTTGTTGCTCTTAAATAACAGGCCTCCTTGAATAAGGTAGTCCATCCATTGACTTCTGTTATGGCTCATTGGATTCTGTACTGTCGTGTAGATATCCCTAAAATCCTCATCATCATGATACATTTCTATCATCTCATCAAAACCTACAACACCCACTTTGAATTCTTGCAAAAGAAAACTTACCCTGCTCAACGCATCTGCCACTTTATTAGACTTACCGCTTTTGTGCTTTATCACAAAAGTGAAACTTTGTAGAAATTCTATCCACTTGGCATGCTTCTGATTTAACTATGGTTGATTATTAATGAGCTGCAAAGCATGATTATCTGAATATAAAATGAATTCCTTTGGCAGTAAGTAATGCCTCCACTTTTTCAACGCCTGCACAATAGCGTAGAATTCTTTGTCATATGAGGAATATCTCCTTTCACATCATTTAATTTCTCGCTGAAATACGCTATCGGTCTTTGCTCTTGGCTCAACACCGCCCTAATTGCTTCTCCACTTGCATCAGTTTCCACTTGAAAGACTTTCTCGAAATTTGGCAATGCTAGAATAGGCTTTTCTGTTATCTTTCTTTTCAACAAATTAAAATTCCTGTCGGCTTCTTCTGTCCATTGAAATGGCTGATTGACCTCCCTGATTGTCTCAAGGATTGGTGCACAAACTTGACTGAACCCTTTTATAAACTTCCTGTAAAAACTAGCAAGTCCATGGAAACTTCTTACCTCGAATACACTCCTGGGGTAGGCTAGTTTCTGATTGCTTGTACCTTTTTCGGATCCATTTTTAAACCTTCTCTGGAAATCACAAACCCCAAATATACCAGGTCCTCTTTCATGAAACTACATTTCTTCAAGTTAATTAGTAGTTTTTCCTTCTGCAGTGTTTTCAAGACTAACTTCAAATGTTCCAAATGTTCCTCTTTACTTTTGCTGAAAACCAGAATATCATCAAGGTAAACAACAACAAATTTACCTGTATATTCTTTCAGGACCTCATTCATTAGTCTCATGAATGTGCTGGGCGCATTAGTGAGCCCAAAAGGCATCACTAACCACTCATACAGTCCACTATTTCTTTTGAACGTTGTCTTCCATTCATCGCCTTCCCGAATTCTAATCTGATGATACCCGCTTTTTAAATATATCTTTGTAAAATACCCGGATCCACTTAAACAGTCCATTAAATCATCCATTCTGGGCAAAGGAAATCTATACCTGACTGTTATGTTATTGATAGCTCTGGAATCAGTGCACATGCGCCATTCTCCTCCCTTTTTCGGACTAAGCACCGTTGGCACAACACACGGACTCAGACTTTCTCGGATCAGTCCCTTGTCCATTAACTCTTGAACCTGTCTTGCAACCTCTGCATTTTCCTGAGGAGTTAATCTATATGCAGCTTTATTAGGTAGACTTGCTCCTGGTATTAAGTCGATATGGTGACTTATACTCCTAATCGGTGGTAATTCATTTGGCAATTCATCCACAATGATATCCATGTAACTATTTAACACAGATTGAATTTCTTCAAGCAAATCATTTAAATTAGTGGAGGTTAAAATTACCTTTGGCCTTCCTACGATAGCGAAATGCACCTACTCGCTTTTATCAACCTCTTGTAGCAGTTCCTTGCCACTCATCAACATAATAGTATTTTCAGGCAGCTCTTTGTCAACATCATTTTTTACTGGCAGCAACGTATGTTTAACTCCGTCCTTCTCTATAGTATATGTATTCCTTCTCCCATCATGAATCGCCTTCCTGTCAAATTGCCACGGTCTTCCCAATAACACATGACATACATCCATGGGCATTATGTCACATAAGATCACGTCTTTGTATGTGCCGATCTGCATTTCCACATTACACTGCTCTGTCACAATGACTTGATGACCCTTCTGTAGCCAAGATACTTTGTAAGGTGCAGGATGCGCTTTCCTTGTTAATCCGAGCTTTTCCACCATCTCTGTAGACACAAGATTGTCAGTACTCCGGCTATCAATTATAACCTTACAAAACTTACCCTTTGACTTGCACGTAGTCCTAAACAAGTTCTTCCTTTGCGCAGGTTCTCCAATCTCCTTTTCTGATCTTAACAAAGTTCTTCTAAGAAGCAATGCTTCACCTTCTTTCGGTGGTTCTTCTACAAGTCGAGGTGGTTCCGGCTCCGCCTCAGCCACATTTGCACCCCTCTGGCTTGCTGACTTGTTACGAGGACAGTCTTGTGACATATGTCCCCATTCTCCACAGGTATAACACCTAACATCTCTTCCTCGCGCTCTTCCTCTGGGCGCGAATCTCCCTCTACTAGATTCACCCATCTGTGGTGATCTACTGCTTGAACTCCCTGTGTCAATTTGATGTTGTGTTCCTCTAGATCGGCCAGCTCCTCTACCTCTTGCTGAGATCTTTCCTCTGTTCCTTTGACTTTTTTTTCTTAATATCTTCTCTTCTGCCTTCAATCCTGCTTGATAGGCATCCTCAACAGTTTTCAGACTTAACAGACCAATCTCATCTTGGATCTCATACCTTAGCCCATTAACATATCTAGCTACTTTTTCCAAATCATCCTCTACATGCCCTGTTCTGATACTTAATCTGTAAAATTCTTCAGTATATTCTTTAACAGACATTCCTTTTTGCTTCAGATTTTGCATCTGCTTAAAAAGATTCAAATGATAATCTTTCGGAAAAAACTTGGCTTTCAGTTTACTTACCATTTTATCCCATTGCTTGATCTTAGATTTCCCCTTTCTCGTTCTTGATGTCTATACCTCGTCCCACCAGATGGCTGCATGACCTTTCAATCTAGTTACTGCAAATTTTACCTTCTTGTTCTCTTCAACCTCTTCATAATCGAAGTACTGATCTATGGATCTGATCCAATCCATGAGCTCCTCGGCATTCAGACTCCCTTCATACATAGGAATCTCCATTTTAGGTTTGCCTCCAACCTTTGCCAGCATCTTCAGGATTTTGATATTTTCATTCTCTTCTTCTGCTTCCACATCTGTATCAGATTCTTCTGCAGGACTCTCAGCTCCCTCGTCAGGCGCTCTTCTTTGGGCTGTCTCCATTGCCTCCATTCGTGCATGCAAACTCCGCACTTCTTCTATCAAAACTACATTTGGTTCTGGTCTCCCTCGACCAATTCCTCTCCTTGGTGGCATCTTTACTGTAAACACTATCTCTTCTGCTCTGATACCAAAATGATGAAAAGGAGTCTTGGATATTACCCAAAATCCCCTTTTCAAATAAAAATCGGCCCTTGACCTGTGGTAACAACCTACAGGCTTTATCGGAAGCGCTTAAGGCTTTAAGCCTTTTATGACCATGGACATATGAGGAATCAAAGCCACCTTTTTATCGGTGCTCTTAATCACCCATCGGAAGCCACCACCCGAGCTTTGCAATTTTCGGCAAGTCCGATATCGGCCGTCACCACCATAAACATTATACCGCGGACCCGATGACCCTGATGAGGTTGCGGACCCGATCTACAATTCACCACAGTTGATATTTCTATCGCATCTGCCTCCGTCCAATAGTATTTCGTCGGCGATCGGCGATCGCTCGATGCGCTATACACATATATGCATCCGCCGATATAGAACCGGACTCGACTTGGGAATTCAACTTGATATATAAAATATTGCGTCCACTTTCATTTCTAAGGTTTCCAATGCGATAGCGTTCCACCGATATAGAACTGGACCCGACTTGGGAATTCAACCCGATATATAAAATATCGCATCCGCTTTCATTTTTAAGGTTTCCAGTGCGATATCGCTCCGCTGTCACCGATATGCCGATGCGATGATGTTACCCGAACCCGATAAGTTCAAAGGCAAACTTAATATTATTTCAAGTCTTCCCAGTGCTCTGCTAAAGGTTTCGGCGTCGATTCTCTATGTTAATGGCTTCTCCGCTCTCGGACTCTAGTTAACCCAGATTGGCTTTAAACACAAGATTGCTTACGGTTATGAATAAACGCACAGACAGATCGAATTGCATGAACTTTAAAAAGGTAATTTAAACACACAAGACCTCCACAGACCGCATTAACAAAACGCTGCACAAAGCACTGTAATTGTTTATAAATAAAACACAGAGTCTGGGCCTTTGGCCAGATTACACCATAAAATGACCTTTGTTGCCCAAATACAGTCCACAACACACTTTGAGCTCTCGCTCCACTCCAAAACCTCACACTCTTCTCTCCCCTCATCACATTTGTCCTCTTTTTTAACTCAATAATTTCTCTAACAATCTCTAGCAACAATATTCTATTTTTAAGAGATCTAACAACAATCGTCTATCTCTTAGCTCTCATGCACACCTAAGCTAACAAATATTATCCCTAATCTAAATAAAACAATGCCTTATTTATTACAATAACTAACAATTTGAGAAGTCATCCTTCTCGGTAATAGTCGATGAAATTTACTGTGATTAGCCAGAACATGTGGACAATCCTCCACATTGCTGGCTAATGTCGATGCTCCTGCATCAGTTTGGGTTGTTGCCATGGTGGAGGAGTATGAATCCATACTCTGTAACAGTGTTTGGCATGTGATCCTGAGACTAGATGACAAGTCAGTGGTGAGCTCCCGTTGGCTTTACAAGGTAAAGAAAGTTGCAGATGGTAGTGTGGAGAAGCATAAGGCTAGATTTGTGGCTGTGGCTTTTCATAGGTAGAGGGGATTGACTATGATGAGACATTTTCTCTTGTTGCAAGGTACTCGTCAATTAGATCTATATTGGCACTATCATCGTAGATGGGTTAGAAGATACATCAGATGGATGTGAGGATAGCCTTCCTTAATGGAATGATTGAGGAAGAGGTGTACATAGAGCACCCTGAAGGTTTTGAAACCTTTAACCATGAGTCGCATGTGTGTCAGATTAAGAGAGCCTTGTATGGGCTAAAGAAAGCACCCCATGCATGGTACACTAGGATAGATAGCTACTTCACCTGGTTGGGCTTCATGAAGAGTGAAGTGGATGCGAACTAGTACCACATAGTGTTGGAATGTAAACTGTTGATCATTGTACTTTATGTTGATGTTCTATTACTGACAGGTGATGATTATTTGATCAAGTATTGCATGGAGGATCTTGCAAGATAGTTTGAGATGAAGGACATGGGGCTCATGCATTACTTTCTTGGCATGGAGGTATGGCAAGGAGATGGGGAGTTGTTTGTGTCTTAGGACAAGTATGACAATGAGATACTCAAGAGATTCTGCATGGAGACTAGCAAACCCATGGAGACTCCTTTAGCAGGTAATTGGAGGAAGGAGGATATTGTTGGGACACTAATTTGTCATTATTAGTATCACTTTTTAACATCTGTTTCATCCATTTCTACCATTCTTTATCATGTTATTTATCATAATCTATCATATAATTCAATTTTATATTTATTTATGCTCTTGTGAGTAAATAATGCTTGTTCTCATTTATTTTTAATAAATTGATGATTATTATGCATGATTTTGCCAATGGTGGTTTATTAATGAATTTGTTATAAAATCACTCACTATTTTAGCCTCGAAGATCTTTTCCAGATTGTAAATTTGATCTCCATCTCATAATTAAATATTCCAACTCAAAAAATCATTGGAATAAGAAGTGACAATTTTTCATTGGACGTTTCAGACAAATGAAGGAGAATGTTGAAAATTCGAAACATGGGTTTTGTCCAAAACGTACTAGATTAGACATGCAATGAGAAGTTTTCCAAAATTCGGTTTGGATTGAGAGAGATGTAAGGTTCTTCAAAGGTGATTTTCTCAGATTTGTTGTTGCAACCATTTTCCAAATTCTTCCAATTGCAATACCAAATTCAACTTGTTCTTGCTAAATGTTGATGGAAAGATCTTTCAGATATCATCTTTCTGATCAATTTGTTTTGTACAATCCAAATTTGTAATGGAAATCAGTTTGTAATCAACTTTTTTGTAACCTCCCTTTGCTCTATGTGTATTTAAATGAAAACAGAGATCAAAGAGGAGGGGGATAATGGAAGGATAATTAGGAGACAGGAGATGGACAATTCGTAGATAGGATGTAGGAGAAGAGATAAGAGATGAGAGATGGGAGATGAATAATTTTTAATTTGAGGCCAAGCTAAGAGCTTCATTATGTTGTAAGTATTTCTCTCATATATTGTAATGAATGAAGCTATCCATTGAGTTCTACATCTGTTATTTGTAATCTGATTTGAATTATTTCTCAAGGTGGAACTGAGTCTTGGGTAGTTGGGTCCACTACCTTGGATGAGGTACTACCTTGAAAATCTACAGTAGTTTAGTTGTGTGCTTGTCTCTTTGAATTTTAATCGTTGTTCTTTAAAGTAAATTTCCATTTTCAAGTAATTTGTTAGTTTTTGCATTTTCCAGATTTTCCATTTCCTGCAATTTCTAGATTTCATTTAATTTGCTGTTGTATATTATCATTTGAATTATGTTGGGTGCAATAGATTAAATTTTGAATTCAACAATGTGTGGTTCAATTTAGAAATGATTCAAGTTGTGTGATTAACATATTTGTTTTTCGTGTCATTTACCTTCTTATTTTTAATTTTAGTTTTATTATTCAAGTCTTACATTTTATTTCTTATTGAATGAGCTTGATAGTATAGAACACAATCATATAAAACCAGTGTTAGCTGTTGGTATTGTTATGCATATATTTTTCCGATTGCCTTGAAATAAAAAGACGCTCCTTGGGCTGATAATTAATGTCTAGGTGATTAAGTGTTTTATTTATTTATTAAGTAATTAATTTTACCCAACATATACTACTTCAGGGGAAGTAGTGGAATCTACTGTTTACAGGTAGCTTGTGTGTTCACTCATGTACTTGGTGAACACATGACTGGATATGTGCTATGTAGTTAACCAGATTAGTCAAGCGTTGGTTAGGCCTACCATGAAATATTGGAAGGCGGGAAAACATGTGTTGAGATACCTTAGGGGCACTTCTCAGTATGGATTACGGTACATAAAGATACTAGAGGGATTGAAGCTTGAAGGCTTCATTGATCCAGATTGTGCAGGGATTCCATCCGACAAGAAGAGCACATCAGGAGGTATCTTCAGTATTGGGTGAGCGATAGTTTCTTGGTACAACAGGACACGGAGATCAGTTGCACTCATTTTGACAGAGGCAGAGTACAAGGCTGTGAGTCAGGCATCATGTGAGGCCATCTGGATGAGGAAGATCCTAGTTGGTTTGTTTGGTTAGTAGATGGATCCAACTGTGATTTACTGCGATAATCAGAGTTGTATCAAACTCTCTAAAAATCCATTTTTTCATGATCGGTCCAAGCATATTCATATCCGATATCATCATCTCAGAGATTGTGTATTGAGACGGATTATGTTGTTAGAGTACATTCCCATGGAGGAGCAAGATGTTGACATTTTGACAAAGGCATTGTCAAGATGTAAATTCATGTTTCACAGAGATAAGATTGGGGTAGCAAATAATCCCTTTCTTGTTGAGAGGGAGTGCTGAGTAATGGCAACAAGAAATTCCAGTTTAATTTGTCCTAAAATTAAATTGAGAGTTAAAATAAAATTCTATTCTCATATCAACTTATAAATAGTTAATTAAGTTTAATTAACTTAATTAGCTTAGGAATTTCGAGTTGGAATTCTTTCTGTAGTGTTGTATATGTTCTCCATATGTTTTAGGGGTCTAGTATGACTTTAAATTGAGTTGGAAATTAGATAACTCAGTTTACTGAGTTAAGTTCAGTTAAATTAGTGCTAAATTGTTTTTGGAACTAATAGAGGACTAACAGTCAATTGGTGCGCTAATTCATCCACTAGTGCTACTCTAGTTAAATGGATATTCCCTCATGAGAAACTCATGCATGTTAGTCCAGAGAAAGACCCGGTTGAGACTAGAGTGCAGGGACAGTGTACTATCAATTGTATTATTTACTGGAGTGTAAATATCATGCATGCATCAAAGATTGATCCTATGTTTAGATTTCATAGTTTTAGAAGCATGAATTCCCTTTAAATACAGGCGAGTCATCCTAGGAATTACGCAATATATTAGGTTGGATAGATGTTGAATAGGCTATGGATTTGGCTTGAGCTAGCTTTTCAACTGAGAGAGTTGAGCATACTTGTGCGGAATTGTTCTAGTGAGAACAAGCTTTGTATCTCACTCATATTTATGGTATATGCAATATAAGTAGCGGGCTTTTGAGCAGTGGATTTCCCCAGATACATCTTGTGTTATGTGTCATTGATTTATCTTCTTCTTGTTCATATTGTTTTTATCGATCTATTGGCTTCCACTGGTAGAAAGTACAAGTATATTCTTATCTTGTGCTTTAGTACATTGCATGAGCTTGTGAAACTATAATATTTTCTACAATGGGTGTTACAGAATGGGGGAATGTTGAGCTCAAAATAATTGTCTCCCACAACATTGGTAATGATGTAAGGACCATATCAGAGTGGTCTGAGCTTCCGATGGGCTCCAGTAAGGTGTTCTTTCTACAAATGAAACCAAACATTATCCCCCACCTGAAACTTCTTTGGCACCCTATGTTTATCATGTCGCTGCTTGTACTTGGAATTTGACTTCTCCAGGATGTTGTGAACCTGCTGGCGGATGTGTTGAATGCATTTAATAAATCTGGTCACTCTATCAACCTTGGACAATACATGTGTGCATTTTTTCTGTGTAGTAACGTGACACATGGCAACATCAATCAGACACAATGGTTGAAATCCTAGACCCACTTGTAAGGGACTGCAACCAATCGAGCTATGGAGAGATCTATTATAACTATGTTGCACATATGTAAGACTTTCATCTGAGGTTCGAGGATGCTTCGAGTTGTACATGCGGAGTATGTGCACTATCATCCTATTGGAAACCTTTGTCTGGCCATTAGTTTGGGATGGAAGGCAGCCGACTAGGGACCAGCTGAGACAGTCTGCAACATGATTGGTGCTTCCCTTTTTGTATTTAATGTTAAAGTGGAATTGTTGCAGATATGTAGACCACTTCTGATGGTGATCATTTTGCAACTTCCCCTGTGTCTGTATAAATTGAAGATGTTGGTGATCGGTGTGGATGACCATCTCCTTCCCCAGAATGTAGTACTTCCATTATTGGCAAGCCCGCACGATGGAATACATCTCTTTATCATAGGTGGGGTACTTTCAAATTGTATCAGAAAGTGTCTCACTATGATAGGCCACTGGATTCTCATGTTGGGTGAGGACTACACCAATAGCATAGTCTGAGGCATCTGTCTCAATTTCAAATGGTTGTTGCAGGTTTGGCAGTGTGAGTACCGGTGCAGAGCAGAGGCAGTGCTTCAACTCAACGAATGCCTTCTGTTGGGACTCAAACCAAGAAAACTTTTCTTTCGCCCCACCCTTAGTAATTTGACTCAAAGGCCAAGTAATATGGGAGAATCCCAACATGAACCTCTGATAAAAATTTGCAAGGCCCAAAAAGTTGCGAAGCTCCGTTAGAGTGGTCAGGGCTGGCCAATCCCGAATGACTTGAATCTTAGTCAAGTCCACATGCATGCCACGCTCATCTATGATGTAACCCAAGTATTGAACCTCCCTCATGCAAAAGGTGCATTTCTCCATGTTGGCACACAGTTTGTGCTACCGGAGGGTTTGAAGTACTTGCCGAATGTGTTGCAAGTGTTCTTCCCAACTCTTTCAGAAGATGAGGATGTCGTCCAGATAAACCACCACAAATGATTTGGTGAAGGGCCGCAAGATGTCATCTGTTAGCGTCATAAAAGTAGCATGGGCATTTTTCAACCCGAAGGGCATAACCAAGCATTTAAAATGCCTTCCTTGGATTTAAAGGTGGTATTCCATACATCGATGGGCTCTATTGGAACCTGGTGATAACCAGACTTCAGATTGATCTTGACGAAATAATTGGCCCCTTTGATTTGGTCCAACTGGTCATCAATCTGTGGGATTGGATACCTGTTCCTGGTAGTGATTTTGTTTAATGCCTGATAATCAATGCAGAGTTTCCATGTCCCATCCTTCTTCTGTACAAGTACAATCGGGCTCCCACAAGGAGAGGAACTTGGTCGGATGTGCCCTTTTTGCAACAACTACTAGATTTTCTTCTTCATCTCTTCATTTTCTAGAATGAAGTGGAGATATATCGGCCCATTGGGTAGAGGTTCTCTGAGAGTTAGATCGATCAAATTCTTGACCTAACAATGTAAGGGTACCCATGTGGGTGAGGAGAAGATGTCCTTGCATTCTTCCATGACCATATCCACCTGCTTGTGCTGCTTGGAGGAACCCTTCCCGGGGGTCGTGGATGTGGCTACGACCTTCCCCTTACTTTGAGAGTGAATCAGAAAGAAAAAAATTCCCAGCCTCAGAGATGACCTTATGGCATTGCTTGGCAGAGATCAAGGAGATGGCGGTAGGCGGGGCTACCTCCGGTATCCTGTAGAACTTACTACCCAAAGAAGTAATAACAGAGTGCATTCTAGACTCATATACAACATGCGCTTCCATAAGTATGGTTGTCCTAATAATACATCAAAAGCTTCAAGAGGAGAAACATCACACAATACCTCATCCGTCAAGGGCTTAATGATGTAGGGAAGGCGACACTACTGGCAGATGCAAAGATCTTGTCCTTGGTGAAGCCACCTAATGGTGTACGACAGTGGATGTGATGTAGTCAATAGGCCCAACTACTTCACAACCTCTGCTGAAATGAGGTTATTTTAGCTCCCGCTGTTGACAATGAACTATATGGTAGAACCCTTCACCCACATCTATGAGTGGAATAGGCATTACCCTTCTTCTGGATCTTCAAGCTTGATCTTCTAGATCTTGGTGGCAGCCACAGTGGCACTGGGATCCGCGTAAATGATCTGCTTCCCTTTGTCATTCCCCCTGTCAGGTTTTGACTAAGATTCAGAACATGTGTTTGACTCGGAAGCCTTCATCTCGACCACTAGTGGTTGCTTGTCCCGACACTCACTTGTGTTGTGAGTAGAGCTCTTATGGAACTCACACTAGTTTCATGTGTCCTTCTTTGTCTTCATGGTGTTATTCTCTGCTTGTGTTTTTTGTGGGTTATCTTGGGTCTCCTTGCCTTGGCTTTTCCCTTTGTTTTACGGTTTGGGGGCGCCTTTCCCTTACTTCAGATTTTCAGATCCAAAGTCTCACTTTTTCTGTTTAAACTTCTTCTCAATCTTGACAGTGTACCGATATACCATGCCGAGTGAGGAGATGTCCAGGAACTCCATCTCATCCTAGATGTACTTGTGTAATAAGTCACGGTGCTTGAGTACCAAATGTTTCTCAGAATCCTTGATACCTAACTTCGTGCGAAGGGTATGGAAAACATAGGTAAACTTCGGCAGATCCTGGTCTCTTCCCTGCCATAGCTTGGTCCACTTTATGTATTTATCCTCATATCTCCCAACAGGGTAGTATTGCTCCTTGATGGAATCCCAACATGAATTCCAATTCGGTGTGACTGAAAACAATGAGGATGTACCTTCATCTTTCTTCTCACAGTAGGTTTCCCACCAACAATTGACGTGAGGGGAAGCTTTGAGAAGTGCAAAAGTAATATTTTATCAACTGGAAAAAGCATGGAAAAGAAATATCCTTCTAGCATATTTAACCATTTATCTACAACGTCTGCAACTATTTGACCTTCAAATATGGGGATGTCAAAGTTAACTTGTACCTTAAAGGATGTGGCACTTCCAGAGTAGCTGTTGGAAGTAGATGTGTCGCCTTTGGGCAGCCGCTGAAGGATCTGGGCAAAGTAGTCCATTATCATGTTCCTTTGTCACTCTAGAGCTTTTTCGAGCAAGATTTTGAAAGTATATCCTTACCCCTCGTCTTTCTTCCCTTCTGCCATGGGAGTCTGGAGGGATTTGTGAGGTTGGTCTTGTAAATTTTTGACTAGTTCGAGCCCTAAATCCTTATATGTTGACCTCGTTGGGGACATCCAAAGAAAAACAGAGAAAGACCAGACCGCTTTGATACCACTGATTTGAACTTAAATATGAATGCAAAAAATTATAGTTATAAATATAAATACAAAGATGGAGAAGAAATAACACTTCATTTCATTAATATCAAATACTGAAATATGCTCACAAACAAAATGGAAACAAGACTAGCTCGGGTGATGGTAGATTATCTCTGAGAATAGATGTGGCAAATACATGCCTCTGAACTATGTTACAATGAGCCTCAAGGGCCTATTTATTATTTAAAAACATGAGAAAACCCTAAACAACCAAAACACTAACCCCAGAAGATGTAACACCAAGAGTTTGTGGGCCCCGTTGGGGTTAGTTAGGCAAACAACTTCCTGGGGTCATAACTTGGTCATATTATCTCCGTTTGGAGCGTACGATACCTTGTTGGAAAGGTCTCTTCGAGTACCACATAATTTGTTGTAGGCCCTTACCTATGACCATGGGCCTGCAGTGAACCACAAAAAAACGTCGTTTAGGGGGTCAAAACCGCTCTGTAAGTTCAGGACCCGAAAAGCTACTTAAAATAGTAAATGCTAAAATAAACAACGAAACAAATGAAACTGACTAGAGGTCTAAGTGGAATAGGTGGGTGGCCACCAATATCCACCTAGATCATTGACCCAGGGAAATTCAAGGATCTTTGTTGTATCTTCTTCTTTGCAAAAATGAAATCTGAAATGACCATTTACCATAACACTAAATTTGGGTCTATATCCCAGAAGGGAAGACTAGATTTTTAGAATCCACTCCTTCATCTAAACCCCATTCATCACGATGAACTCCCATCACCCTACCAACATCCTTTTTCTTAGACGGACCACATTTTCCCAGTAAAGGTCGACTCCTAATATTAATTTTTGAACTTCCCCCATTGCTTTGATAGGCTTCTTGCCCTTGTCTCTGCCTCTGGCATTCTGATAGTGGAAATTTTGTGGAGGGAGATCTGAATTTATGTTCAAATTCTCGGAAAGGAGGATTCCTTTGTCTAATCAGTTATCAGTATTGTCTTTGAATTTTCATTCCCACTTTCTCTTAATCACTTCACAACATTCCCCTGTTTTGGCTTATACTTATGACCTCACATGGTTGAATCTTGTTCGGTCACCATCGTAGCTTTGATTGAGTTGTCCACATCAAAATCCATTTCACCAAATGGTGATTGACTCTCCATTTAGTGTAAAGGTCTATTGATAGGTACAATCAAAGTGGATTTATCTAGATTTGGTTGGTGGAGCTCCCTATAAACAACGTTTGATGGACGATCCTCTAATCCGATTTGATGCAGACGGACTCGAAAATATGATCAAGCGAGGGTATGGATGTCTATCCTTGATCTAAGGAATGCCAAACTTTGTATTATATGAAATCATAGAGTTATCTACATATAGAGAACACAGGAAAATAACCAGTTATTAGGCTCAACCTAACATCGGAATTATATAGTCAACTCCTTCAAAGGAATCTCATTGGGCCATTGATATGCCAACCCATATGGCGAAATTTCTCAGCAAGTGATTGGAACACCTAGAGGGTGGGGAGTAGAAAGGTATATCCCAATTGGTTGGGCCCTCGAAGTCCACACCTACACCATTCTATGTCACCATCTACAATCTTATTTTAATTGGTCGATTAGACCAAGGATCCCACCAAACTTCTGCAGTTATTGAATGCCACCTGTATAAAGATCCAGAGGGGACAAGCTCCAAGGAGTCAACCCACCAGCTGTCAATCACCCACTCCTTTGATTGAGTAAATATTTACTGAGGAGGACAGAATAATCTTATGGTCGATCCAACTAAGATGGGCTTCAGATTTGATTAGCCCTAGGATCAGAGAGGAAGGGTACTTTCACTCTATATTTTAATTGTTATGATATTCCTCCATTGTGGATATCTATGATCTTGTCTTATCAGCATCAATTTGATATCTTTTGACAAAACTCTTTACCAGTGCCACTGTAAATGAAACTGCATTGCAAAATTCAAATTTATCTACTCCACCAACCAATCTTTATTATGTATGGAAGCCATGGAAATGGAAACCAGCAATTATTTGCAATATAAAAATGAAAAATTGGTTGTAAAAATAGTCCATATAATTCCACTTGTGATATGTTATCATAGATCTTAAATATTTTTTTTTAAAACATATATCCTGAAGCCAACAACACCATATTTGACAGCACCAAAAACTGCATTTCATCCACTTATCTGCAACTCTATATTTAAAATTGCCAGTACTCTGTTCTTCAATTTTCTCACCCTCCTGCTTTTCTTCTAAGAATTGTTTTAGTGTTTTAGTTGGTTGCATGTCTAACAATTCACATGTTCCATAAAATATTTGTCTGGAAGATTCATCTATGAGTGGAGCCAACTTTACCAATAACTCAGAAAAACAGTTCGACAAGCTACAAGAGTTCAATAGTCTCTTTAATTACCACTAGCTTAAATCTCAATGATTTCAGTGATTGTATAAATCTCTAGTCATTTTATGCAAAATTATGATAGTGGCAATAACCAAAGCTTCCAGCCATATACATTCGACTGTTTCATTGTTGTCCATCAGAATCAGTTGGGTGACTTACCTCCTTTCAAGTAGGTTTTGTTTGAAGAACCTTCAACGACTTACTCCTGCATGATATGCCATTTCACTACTTGATAGTCATTTCTCATTCTGATAGTACCCACATTCAGCTTATCTCTCTGAGCTAGAGACGGTTTCACAGATTCATACTGGTTTACTTACAGATGAATTTTATGCTCTAGTCATTAATACAACACAATAAGTTTGCTTTAGTCCCCAAGCCTCCCTTACCCTTAAATTCCTTGGCCATGCCTGAAATTCATCTATTGTCCCATGCTTAAACCTACTATCCCACTGCCAGTGAGTGATGCCTTAGTCAAAATTCTCTAGACTAGTCTCCCCTCCTCCCTACACTACGAATTTGCCTTCTGGGGGTACAAAACATTGACGCTAATTGGTAAGAATACAGTTAGTAGTGGTTTCTCCTACCACTATTGTTATGTTTCCAACAAGTTCATTGTAATCAGGTTGAGTTTTTTGACTAGGATGTAATGAGCGGAATAATTGAGAGTTTTGATGGCCGCTTCAAACACCTTCATGCAGAATCCTGTGACTTAGGATCACTTGAAAAATCTTCGAACCTATAATAAACCATTAATTCCATCAATTCCCCCATTGTCAGATATAGGGTGAGAAGGTGAAGTACTCTTTAGATTCACTACAAGGTTGGTCAATACTCTTGAACATATCTTGTGGTATGACCTTTCAATCTTCTTGGCAATTTTAGACCAATCCCAAGAAGCAATCCATCCAAAATTAACTCTCTCTCTTGCAACAATCTTCTTTCTAGAACATATGTTTGAATGGTGATTGTGTTTTCCACAATGGTCACATGGGTGAAGATCAAAACACTGATTTTTCACATGTCCAACTCTATTCCAATGTTGGCATTGATCAATTTGTTCTAGAACAACGCCATCCAAAAATCCAGCACTACAAAATTATATAGGTTTATAAAAATCAGGAACATGAAAAGATACATCCAATATATCCTTATTATAACCCAAACCAGTTCTTTTTTTTTTGCATACAGTTTCTTCCTACGTTTTTATAAAGGTTTTGGGAACGGAAGGTTTCACATTTGTATGCAAATGAATCTTGTATACCCTTTCTTGAACATGACTTTCTGTTGCATCCAAATTTTCTCCTCAGTGGATTCATTGTTGTATGACTACTGTTTGGAATTAGGACCATCTTGCTGTACTTGAGACTCAATCTGGAGAAATTCAACTGTCTCCAATGCATCATGCAAACGAACTCTAATATCAACAAGACTTAATTTGCTGATATTTACAGCTTTATGAACTGTGGAACTAATGAGATTATTTAATATACCTAATACATTTTTAATTGGAGCCATTTTATCAATCTCGGGTGTCGGATTCATCCGAAGTACACCTGTTTTACAAAGTAATTTCAATTTTAACAAATTGAATGGTAAAAGGCACAAATCACAACATGTAATGTCACCTTCAAAAATTTTGGGCCAAAATCTCATGCGTAGGAGAAGCAACAATCTCCATTGAGTAATAAATTAGTTTATGATCATAATTCAAGAAAAATCAAAAGATCATCGAATCCGGTACTTCTTTTTAACTTGTCGTTCGACTAAGTGTTTTCTATGGAAGTACAACAAAAATGATCTCTACATGGCTAGCCGTCTTCACCAAAATCACTGCTTCTCCTTTAAGATTAACAATTCAGTATTATTTTAATTTTTTTTACGACAGGCCTGAATAAATTCACGCTAAGAAAAGAAACATTAGGTTCAAGTGCATGGTAGAAATATTTGTTGGGCAGTCAATTACCAATAAGCTATAATAGTAGCTAGTTAAGTGCAGAAAAGACAAGAAGATAATTATACGACTTCAAGTCCTTCTTTATGGGATTAAGAATTAATAAAATCATAATCCTTTCTCAAGAACAATATAGTGCAAGATACCCAATATACTTGAGCATCATAAATTAATAGCACTGAGTGGTATTGTAGCATCATACGTTCCTATGACATCAAGAGAGAAAAGTTGTGTCACCTTTCACCATTCAAATCCAACAACCACAAACCGCACATAAAACTTAGACAACATAAGATTCATAAACGACGATTTCTTGGATTTTTCTAGGTTGTTTCTCAAAAGGTAACCACCCACCTCTTTGTACATTGTAACAAAGGACTCTGGTCAATCTTCAAATTCAATTTTTTGTCTACTTGTAATTACAGTAGCTTGGCCTTCAATTTCAACATCAAGTAACAGGGCAGAAGCAGGTTTCTATAGTTTTGGAGAATCGTACACAATTGTACAATATTTTCTTTGGTTTTCATGCAAATAATTGCAATAGGAATATTTGGAGTAAAGAAACTTCTCTTTGCTTTTGGCTGGGTAATACTGATGACTATGATTACTCTTCAGAGAACCATGAAAACATTGGTTACATTCTTCAACGTTGTTGAAACTTAACTTCTATCTAGATCAACTAAATTAACCAATTCTGAATAAAGAGAGAGAGAAATAAGAACCTGAGCATTATTTCTTGCCTACACAACTTATCAGTGTTGGAGGACTCGATAGATCAACTTGAGGATTTGTAGAGTATGCAGAAGGTGAAACAGATAAAACTTTCAGCACTAGGTTGTTTATAGGATTTAAAGAATGAGCAATCCCTCGAAAAAGCACGAGAGCCTCGATATTTTCCTACCAAAATAACTTTGGAATCGATTACATAGTCACTCACAATCAAAGTATGATCACTATCACTTTTCAAAACAACAAAGTTGTTGTGATCAATAACCAAAGAACCCAGGTCTTCATCAAAATTAACCCCGCAATTAACAACAATATCATGAATGATATTAGAGGTGGTAGTGTCAACAAAAAGAATCAAATCATGTATGGAATCAAAAAAGTCCAAAATTGCAGATAAATCCAAGGAGCTTTCTTCACCAATTCAAGGAGCATAAAGAAGGAAAGAAGATGCGACATGATTCATTGGGAGCACCGGATCAGACAAAGATTTTGTTTGGTATTATGAATAAATTTCTTTGAGAGTATTCTAACTTATCTCACCAGGAATTTGATAACAACTGCAAAAATATCATCATAAAAAAACTTGTATTGGAAATAGATCTAGTATATTTTTTCTACTAATCTATTGTCAACTCCCACCTCAATTTCCAAAGTAGATTTGTGACGTGGTTCCACAATTCTGGTCTACTACCAATAGAATGGCAAAAGGATAAGGCAATATCCAATTTGAATGATTTTAGAACATCCAAATAAGGTCAATTAAAGGCAATTTTTCAAATAGGAGAACCCTTTAGTGACCGCAACAACGTTTAAACACAATTTTCCATATAACTTTATCAATACCTTATCTTTGGCTTCGAATATAGAGAAACCCTTCGACCCAACCCATGTTAAACACTATATGCTTTCACTTATGAGAAAACCAATCTATGAATCTAGATCAGGCTGGAAATACCCAATTGAAATGAGGTTTCCAATAAGTTGAGATCATATTGAAAAGGAAAAACTTAGGAGAAGAAAAATCACTTACAGTCTTGATGACAAAACAAATCTCAAGCACCTACTCCCACAACTTTAAAAAACTCATTTTCGGTATTTCTTGTCATTTTTATGCACCACCATTCGATGCTTACAAGAAAAACTCCTTAATAGGTCCAAAGCCTCATGTGTAGACAAGTCGAAACTATATTGACAGAACAAAACCAATTTGATATGAGCTTGCACAACATATGGGGATTCTTTGTGTATGAAAATAAATGATCAACTGCAAAGATTGATGAGATGGACAACAACAACTAACAGGCTTCCACCAACCATAAATACATGGACTCTCCTAGCATAACATCGAAACCAATGACTCTTATTAATAGAAATATCTTAAGATTTGAATTTGAACTCGAGCCCTAACACTTGTGTCCTCTGGCCTCACGCACGAGACACTAGTGCTCAAACAATTTCTGCACTCCAACAATGACAAGATTTTCAAAATTGTACCATACACCGTACATCAACTCTCAAATCCATTGATGAAGCATTGAAACATTTGAGAAAGGACTGCCCAATGTTTTGGATGGCCACAAAACTAGTGGCTCAATCTAGAAGACAAAGCAGATTAACCTTGGCTTTGATACCACTATAAGACAACAAAATTAGAAACTAAATTCAACTATATATTAAGAATTGATCTCAAAGAGTAATGTACATAATTTACATATAAACAAAACAAAAAAAAATTTGATTACGTTTCTAGGTTTTCTTGGACTCCAATAAGTACTCACCATAACACACACTAACCCAAAACATAACCCAAGGATTATATGCCTAACAAGTTCAAAGAACAAAGATCTTGTTTAATAATGCTAAAGTCTCTAATTTGCTCTGTATTTAGACATGTTCTATAATGTTCATACATCATATCCTTATAATCAGAAATATTAGTTAACTGGCCTTGGGCATTGGAGATGGATAATACAATTGAGCTTAGTGAACTTGCAAGAGATAACTATGATGAATCTTCAGCGTTTTGGAGATCTTATCAGTGATCTTAAAATAACCAAGGATGCATCAAGTTCATCATTTGTATTTCTTTGTTGTTAGTTAGGGTTCAATTGCTCTAAATTGTTCATTGGTGATGACAAGTTTGGGTTTTGACTAGGTTCCGTAGTAACCAATTCCTGTGCAATTCAATATAGTGATTGTGTTTAGAGTATTATTTATGCATTTTCTCATTTCAAACGAAATTTGAAAAATTCAAATAAAATCCATTATAACTCATATTGGAATCCAAAAATGATGTATGGTGTTGAATTTCAATGTAGAGAGAAAGAATCAACATTTTTGCTCTATACTCTTAAAAATGCATAGCTTTGTCTCAAAATAATAAAAAGTAGGGCCATGTGCGCATAAAAATTAGTTGCACCAAGAACATGTGCACTTTCCTAAGAAGATGTATGTGCTTTTGAACCATGAGGAATTAGCATCCTTGCTTATGTCATGGTTAGCAACTCGAGCCTTAATGTGCTTAGATGCCCAAAAACTTCTGGGCATTCCTATAAACATGCATGAATTTGTGATAGCCCCATTGCCACTTCTAAATCCATCATCTTTGTACAAAGGCCAATATGATAAATCATTTGATATAATTTAAAACTCTCAAAATAGTTTGAACTATTCCATTTCTCTACCATAAATATTCTTTACAAAAGCCTCTCGATAATAAATGTAAACAAAAATGGATGCACAGATACAAAGGGAAATAGTGCATTGGAAACGTTTTGGAAATAGTGCATTTGAACTATTCCGTTTCTCTACCACAAATATTATTTACAAAAGCCTCTCCATAATAAATGTAAAAAAAATGGATGCACATATAAAAAGGGAAATAGTGGATTGGAAAGGTTTTGGAAATAATGATTAATTGGCCATTTTGATAAACATTTTGGAAATGCTAAATTAATTTAGGAATTTGAATTAGCATAAAACTTTATTAATAGGGAAAATTTTAGGGATTAATATTAGTAGATAGACTAATTTTCTATACTTTTTCCAACAACAAATTAGCAAATTTCTATTTTTTAAAATGATTCCCATGTTTTATAAGATCAAATTATTTTATCAAAAAAAATTACTAATGTTTCCTAAGATCAAATTATTTTATCAAAAAAAATTACTAATATTTCCTAAGATCAAATTATTTTATCAAAAAAAATTACTAATGTTTCTTAAGATAAAATTATTTTATCCAAAAAATTCCTTTTTTGGAAAAATATAACTAAACATTTTACAATTTACACAATTTACACATTCTATACCCATAAAATTCTGAAAAATGTCAAACTTTTAGATAATTTTTCAATCTTAAAATTTTATTTTGAATTGAATAATCTTAATCAACATTATTTTGATTTGAATAACCTCAATCAATTGGGCATACTCTCTTCAAACGGGTGACAAGAGCTACAAGAAGAAAATATGGACCATGTTTTGCATTATTATATAATGATGAGATCTTCTAGGTCAAAAACTTGTTATGGGTAATGGGAAAGCCGGCTCTAATTAAAAGATTCCTTAGGTCATTCACTACAAAGAGTTCAATTTTCAAGGTTCATGTTAACGCACGTGAGCTTGGTCATGAGCCTCTACCACCACCACGAATAATCATCCAAATGGGTAGTCAATTATAGTATGCGAGTCTTATTTGAAAATAGATTTAATTTAACATATAATCTTCTATCACTCCAACGTGTCGCAGCTTTTGATTCAAATAAAATTATGTTAATAACAATAATAAAGAAAACATTTTGACTGGTTTGTGATTTTATTTAATCTTAAGGTGTTTTATTCGTTATAAAATAAAATAATGGTTTAATTAAAATTGATGAAATAATATATAATTTTTAAATAATTTCATCGTTATATATATTTATTTATTGTGAAATGAATTGTTTTTCATTTAATATTAACATTAATTTCAATTCATACACAATTTAATTAAAATAAAATAATTCAACCAAATAATATTTTAAAATATATTTATTTTTTATTTTAATTCCTTAAATATTTTAAACTATAACTTTAGTTTGGTTTAGTTGTTTTTTTTCATTTTAATTTTTTTAAATAATTTAAAATATAACTTTTGATTGGTGTAGTTTTTTATTTCACTGCAATTTTTTAGTTTAGTTGCTTCATAATTGAGAGAGGAAGCGATGGACAAAATATAGATAATTGTAGTGAAGTTCTTCATTAAGGAGAAAGAAACCTTACTTCCACCAAAGATCTTTACGAACAATTTCCTATATGTGGGTAAATCGCGAGAAATTTTTAAATAAGGAAAAAAATTCTTGCTATTACAAAGATCTACGTGTAAGATTGAATCGAGTCAATTTTCCACACGTGGACAAATCGAGAAAGTGCAACGAGAGCATCAATAGTTGGGGAGTAGCTTTATTTGAAAAAGGATGATCGATCCCTTATAATGGTATAAGGTGGTGCCGAGGGAGGTGTTAATTAATTTTGTGTGGATGGTTAAAAATGGTTGGAATTTTGTCATTTTTTCAAAAAAAATCTGATAGTGGGAGTGTTTGAATACTATTTTTGATATTGAAAGATTCAGCATTATATCAAAAGATTCAGCATTATCAACAACTTATGGGGTACCGAAATCTTGAAGCTTGACCATTAGTGCGTTTCCAAAAGTTTTTGCCAAATTTTATAAAAAAAAGACAGAATTTCCATTGTTTTCCGATAAAAGTTTACCCTTGCTTAGACTACATTATTGTCTTCCAGTAATATTTTAAAATATATTTATTTTTTATTTTAATTCCTTAAATATTTTAAACTATAACTTTAGTTTGGTTTAGGTTTTTTTTTTCATTTTTTTTTAAAATAATTTAAAATATAACTTTTGATTGGTTTAGTTTTTTATTTCACTGCAATTTTTTAGTTTAGTTGCTTCATAATTGAGAGTGGAAGCGATGGACAAAATATAGATGATTGTAGCGAAGTTCTTCATTAAGGAGAAAGAAACCTTCCACCAAAGATCTTTACGAACAATTTCCTATATGTGGATAAATCGAGAGAAATTTTTAAATAAGGAAAAAAAAAATCTTGCTATTACAAAGATCCACGTGTAAGATTGAATCGAGTCAATTTTCCACACGTGGACAAATCGAGAAAGTCCAACGAGAGCATCAATAGTTGGGGAGTAGCTTTATTTGAAAAAGGATGATCGATCCCTTATACCATTATAAGGTGGTGCCGAGGGAGGTGTTAATTAATTTTGTGTGGATGGTTAAAAATGGTTGGAATCTCGTCATTTTTAAAAAAAAAATCTGATAGTGGGAGTGTTTGAATACTATTTTTGATATTGAAAGATTCAGCATTATATCAAAAGATTCAGCATTATCAACAACTTATGGGGTACGAAATCTTGAAGCTTGACCATTAGTGCGTTTCCAAAAGTTTTTGCCAAATTTTATAAAAAAAAGACAGAATTTCCATTGTTTTCCGGTAAAAGTTTACCCTTGCTTAGACTACATTATTTAATAAAGTGTTATCCACTAAGGCATCGATTTCGTATAGATAGTCAAAATTTGTCAAAATCCAATATTTTTTTTTCAAAAAGAATGGCAATATGAGTGCATGAATTATGTGAAAGTTTACCCTTGCTTAGACTACATTATTGTATAAGGTGTTATCCACCGAGGCATCAATTTCGCATAGATAGTCAAAATTTGTCAAAATCTAATCTTTTTTTTCAAAAAGAATGACAATATGAGTGCATGAATTATATTTTTTATGGTGGAAATAGACTTAACACTATCTGAAACCTGTGGGGCACCCATAATCTTGAAGTGTGATAGTTGTAACCTACATTTCCAAAAATTTCTGCCAGATTTTAACAAAAATCTGTTGAATTTCCATTGTTTTATGGGCAAAATTTAAACCTTGTTAGACTATGCTATTGTATAAGGTGAGGTTAGAATTATCACCTTAATTTTGCCCAAAAATGGATTCAGCATTATCAAAAACTTCTGGACACCCAAAATCTTGAAGAATCTTGAAGCTTGAGAGCTTTAACCCAGATTATTAGAAAATTTTACCAGATTTTATTAAAAAGGTGCAAAATTTTCGATTGTTTTCCAAGCAAAATTTACATCTCATTAACTTAAGCTATTATATAAAATTAAGTAAGAAAGTAAAATTCTATTAAATCTTATTTATTTATTGAGCATTATTATAATAAATTAATATTTATATTTTGGATATAATAATTATTGGAGTTTTTTCAAACATAAAACATAAAATAGTTAAACAATGTTATTTTTTTTAAATTGAACGTAGGTAGGAGGAGGCAACCATGTAAATTAGAACAATTGTATTAACAACTATGATAATCAAATCAAATTAGTATTTAAATAATCTTATAACCATATATATATATGGAATTTGAAAGATAATTTTTTCTACCATAAGACTATCAAATATGGTTCAAAATTCATATTCATTATGTTAGGATATTCCAACACATAAGAAATAGTTAAGTATAACTTGGTCTAGTGTAGAGCTAGGTAAAGTGTGTTTCTTTACTATGTACTTTTGTAACTTACAATCTAACGGTCACGATATGTTTTAGACATGAAGTGAACCGACGTTTCATTCTCTCCTTGGTATTACCGACACTTGATCTGTGGCTTAACACCCAATTGGTCCATGATCTCTATTTAAAGAGCATGGAGGGTCATTTGTGAGGTGACCATTCATGAGAGAAGTTTATGTAAATTTTCTTTCTTTTATTAATAAATTTCTTGAAGTGGCCGCGTTGGCTTAGGCCGTGGATTGTTTCCCTCTTTGACGGTTTTAACCACGTCAAGAATACTGGTGTATTGATCTAAGGAAGTTACCCTATAAATTCCTACATGGTATCAGAGCTATTTGAGGGTCACATCTATTGGTGATCCAAATCTATAGCCAGTACAACTACATCTGACTGTCGTTTCCTAGATCTATTGTTTCTGACTACTTTCGGGCCTAGAGAACTACTCTATTGTGTTAGGAGCATCTGTTCCAGTGAGGAACCCCTTTCGTTTCATGCGAAAAGGTTTCTGATAGCCTTAGGTACATCATTTTTAAGATCTGGAGGTATACAATGTTTATTTACAGTTTTAGTTATTTATCTCTCTATTTATTTCGATTTATTTAGCTCTATGTTTTTTATTACCCGATCTATACTTTTCATTTCTGTATATGCTCTTTGCCTTGTGACTTTGTGTGATCTGGGCAGATCAGAAACATAAAGGAATGATTTTTCTCATGCGTATGCTCTTTTCCACTGCCCCTTAGTGTAATCTCGGAAAATCAGAAACATTGAGGAAAATATTTAGTTTCCAGCGAAATCTAACTTCAAGCCTTAAAGTGGTTTTTTTTTGCATTTCTGTGTTGGGTTGTGTGGTTTTTGTTTTTGTAGGGAAAATTGGTTTTTTCAAGTAAGCACATGCCCCAAAGCTTAAGTGACTAAAAAATAAAAAAGAACCCCTTCCTCTTTTCCAAAAATTACTAACCTTTTAAACTAGTTCACTTCGTCCAAAGTTACTTTGTGAGAACACATGTAACTTATGTTTTAAAGTTACTTTATGTAAAAGTGTTCTCACCCATTATAAAAAGTGGGTCACTTATAATTCTAAAGTCTATTTATCTTTTATTTAAGTTACAATTTAGTGGGTAGCTCATAAAGTACCATTGTAAAAGTGACTTTCACTTATTTACAAATGTGGGTCACATAAAATCATTTTTTTAAATGAGATAATTAGATTAAATTTGGAAAGGGGGGGCAAGAGAATTTTTTAAAATATAACATTATCATTCACTTCTGCACATTCACGCACTTCATTAGCATCTTCAACAACTTTTATTTAGAAAGCCATAACTTTTTCATCTGGAAGTTGTTTTTAGAGCCGTTTTTTTATTAGCCTAATTTTTTAGATCTTTCCATTGGAACATTTAGTTTCAACATCTAAAGCTTCAGTTTATGTTAATATGGAAAGACCATGCCAAGTTATTCTTGACAACACCAACTACTTCCAATGGGTGTCCTACATGGAGGATTTACTTAGAAGTAAAGGTCTTTATAGAATAGATTTAGGCCAAGAGTCTAAAACCAAAGATGAAAATAAGAAAGCCAAATGGAAAAATATGAAATATCAAGAATGTGGGTTGATAGGGATGTCTATTTCTCAAGACCTTATTTTCCATATCGCAGAACTTGATACCCCTAATGAAGCAATGAAACAACTCAATAAAGCTTTTGGAATTAAAAATGAAATTACAACACATCAACTCGAAAATGAGTTGCTTACGTTGGACACCAATAATGCTTCTTCCATTCAAGATTTTTTGTCCAAGTTCAAGACCCTTAGACTTCTCTTGGAAGGTGTTAAGGTTAAGAAAGAAGATGGTAGCCTTATCTATTCCATTCTTACTAAGTTGGGACCTGTTATCACCCCAAGAAACTCTCCTAGATTGTAGCTTGGAGATGCTTGGGAACATTACAAATTCAACTTATTGTTGCAATGGATGAATGGAAGGAATCATGCTTGTTCAAGCCAGATAACCACTTCTACTATGATTAACTCTAGACATGCGTGAATACCCCCAAACTACAAGGCTTTAGACCACCAATTACTCACAGTTCATAGATTGGGTGAATATGGAGAATACTGACCACACCAACAGATGCACAAGACCTTGTGATGGCTGGTTGCAACCAGTAAAGAGGTCTACAGATCTAATTCCCTAGTGTACAGACAAGATGACATCTCTCTGTCACTAATTGAAAAGAAACCTGAATAACACATTCATTAATACATGCAAGATTTTAACATAGAGGTAGGATGATAGCTCCTCTAATGCTAAACATCAAGAGTTCGGGAAAACTGCATATCAGGCACAACCTAGAGCAGAATAGAAATGGAAAGTGAGCAATTAACAACAAAAGAAGCTTGTATTAGCTGAAAATGAAGGCGAGACACTACAAGTGTCAAAGTAGTTACAATCTCCAGTAGTTGAACCTTACATCAAAACAACAACCATCAACCCTGATTACATCTTGTTTCTGGGTATATATAGAGTTTCATCACAAAGGCACTCGGCCATTCTAGGTACGGAGGGGTCGTAATTAACCACCAACCACTTTAACTACCTATAGGAACTTCTGAGTGCGATTGCTTGCTATAGTTGATGGATATGATCTTTTCCTACACTTTGTTGTCCTCTCGGGTGGGTCGAGTGTCATGCAGAATGAAATTCCGTAACTATTCAATTCCTTCACCTGCTCGGGCCCTGTCTTTTTCTTTCTTAGCCATATTGTCTGTTGAATGCGGTGGTTGAGGAGCAAATGCATCGAGTACAAGTAAACAGGTCACCTTCGTCCTTTCGGGTGCATGGAATGGTTAAGGTACGTGGACTGCACAGTGGGTGGAATATTTGGATGGCAGAGCGAGACAGACCATTAGATTGGGCGGATCAACGACGGGGATTGCTTGGCAAGGAGTATCGGGAGATATGGAAGTGGAGTGGGCATGAGCCGTTGGATCTCACGTGGAAAATCCAACGGTCATCGGGAGGAGGAGAGGTGTGGGAGTTAACGGGCGGGGATGGAGGATGGGTAGTACGTGGTATTGGCCACACCGCCATTGAGGGTTGGGCGGTAAACGTACAAGGGAGAGCGATCCCACTCGGAGCATGACGCATGGCAGCGGAAACTGCTCTCCATCGCGCGTTAACGAGTTGTCACTTCGCGGGTGCGGGAAGAGCGAACGCCATCTGATAGTGGTGGAGATGATCAGATGGTGGGGATTTAAATCACACGGATTTCATCGGATGTGACAGGGAAACACTGGATCTGGGGTGATGGAGAGTGACGGTTGAAGTCACGGCAGTGGGAATTTGCGAAGGCACGCAGTTATATGGGGTATAGGTTTTAGCACTTGGGGCTTTGAGAAGTAAGTGTTTATCTGGAGTTTTGGAGGAAAAACAGAGGCAACGGGGTTATGAGAGAGTTAGCGAAGTGAGGGAGAAGGAGGAATATGACTGGTGCGAGTTCTATTCTGAACATGGACAATACGGCTAAGCTTGCATTTGATTCTCAAAATGTCAAAATATATGGCAAAGCTAACATTGGCTCCTTCTGGGGATGAGATCCTCCCTGTGAGGTCTCAAGAACCGCAGATCATTTCTTTTCCTGTGAAAACCAAATTAGCAAAATTTCCTAGTGTTCCATAGGGCATGGAGTCTAAATGGGCCTACAATAAAACTGATAAAATAACATATTTACAACCTTAAGGCCAAAAGACCTTAAGCAACATAAATTTTTGAAAACTACCCATTAATTGGGCCATCAAAAACTATCTTCCCTCCCATACTCTATAGTATGAAGGTATTGTTCCCTTGGATCTAAGAAATGATAAAAGGCCTTGTCTAGAAAGTGTCAAACTTCCCATGGTTGCCTTTCTTCTCTTTCAATGCATCCCACTTCAGAACCAAATCTCCAACCTGAAAATTATCTGTTTTGGCCCTTCTGTCAAAAGCTTCCTTGATCTTCTTCTGATGTGCCACAGATCTTTCAACCAACTGTTCTCTGATTTGATGTACCTCTATTATATCAGTGATCCTTTTTTCCATGTATTCTTCCTCATTCTTCTCTTCTTGTGGGAACTTTGCCACAGGGATAGTCAACTGTATTGGGAATACATCTTCAGTGCCATATACCAACTTGAATGGAGAATTCCCTGTGGATCTCTTGGTGGTTACTCTGTCAGCCCAAAGCGCATATTTGAGCTTAGAATCCTAGTTCTTTTTGTTATCTTCCAACAGCTTTCTAATTATCCTTATCAAACTCTTGTTGGAAGATTCTGCTAGACCATTGCCTTGAGGGTAATATGAGGTGGAATGAACCAACTTAATGCCCATTGAGTCACACATGTCCACCAATTCTTTTGCCTTGAAGGATGTTGCATTGTTTGTGATCAATTTATGTGGACAACCAAATCTGGCGAAGATATTCTCTGTCAAGAACCTCATGACCACATTATGATCAACCTTTTTGGTAGGGATGTCCTCTATCCATTTAGTGAAGTAATCTGTGGCTACTAAGATCCATCTATGCTGGCCACTGGAATGTGGATTGATTTCTCCAATGAAATCCAAGCCCCATTGCTGAAAAGGGCCACTAGCATGTATGGGTTTTAAGGGCAGGTACTTCAATTGTTGCTTCCCTTTAAATCTTTGGCAACTATCACATGATTTAACAAATGAAAAGACATTAGAAAATAAGGTGGGCCAAAAGTACCTAGCTCTGAGGATTTTGTGAGCTGTAGTTTTCCAATAATGATGCCCTCCACATATGCTGGAATGGAACTACTGCACCACTTCTATGGATTGTTCTTTGTCTAGACACCTCAAAAGAATCCTAGAGGGGTCCCTCTAGTAGAGCATATTTTCATGAATGCAATATTTGGCTGACCTGAGCTTAATAGTTCTGGCTTGGCTTGAACTAAGGCCTGGAGGAATTTCAAGCTTCAACAAAAATTGAGCTATTGCAGAGTACCAATTACAAGAATCTAAATTTTCTGCCAATGACTGATTTTTCCCAAGTTCAGCTGCTTCTTCTTCTGTCTGACCATTCTCTGAAATCGTGCTCATGAGATTTATGTCCAACATTCTACAATTTTCTTCTACCATCAGTTTGGCAAGGCCCTGACCTCTGACCAGTTTGGTGGGCTTCAATTTTATGTTAAATTCAATAAGATTCACAATCCAATTAGCCCTTCTTCCATCAGCATCAGGCTGTGTTAGGACATCCCTCGCTGAAGAAGAGGGTACATATGCAATTCTCTTGGAATCCAGAATGTAAATTGTGAATGCTTTCAGGGACTTGATAAGAGCATATGCCTATTTCTAAATGATATCATACTTCAACTCAGCATCCCTTAATTTTTTGCTAAAAAATGCCACTGGATGTTATGAGCCTTCTTCATCTACTTGCAATAAAACTACTGCAAGGGTCTCATCAGAGGCAAATGAAAATATATAGAACTCCTTGCTGTAATATGGACTTCTTAAAGTGGGAGCTTCCATAATAGCTTTCTTAATGGACTCAAATGATCTTCTTGTTGCATCAGTCCTTTTGATCTCCGACCCCTTTCTCAACATGGAGGTAATATGCTTTACAAGTTCTGCGAAACTTGGGATAAACCTCCTTACCAAATTTATCTTGCCCAGAAAGGACTGCATGTCTTTCTTTGATATTAGGATAGACAAGGTCTGTATTTCTCTTACTCTTTGTGGGTAAATTTTGACACCTGCAGCAGAAACAACATTTCCTAACAGCTTTCCCTCTTCTAAAGCAAACTGTGACTTTTTAGGATTGACTGAAATCCCAAACAATCTGCACTTCAGGAACACTTTCTTCAAATGCTGTAAATGGCCATGATAGCTACTGGAGTACACGGTTATATCATCTAAGTAGATAAGGACAAACTTATCCTTCTCTACCACAAATGCTATATCCATAGCTCTCTGAAAGGTGGCTCCAGCATTCATCAACCCAAAAGGCATCTTGGAATACATAAAAGTGCCCCAAGGAGTGGTGAATGCAGTCTTCTCTTGGTCATCTGGATGTACAACAACCTGATTATACCCTGAAAATCCATCCAGGAAAGACATCACTTTGGCCCCTGAGACCTTCTGCAGCAAATGTTCCATCTTGGGTAGAGGATAATTGTCTTTCTTAGAACATTTGTTTAAGTTTCTGAAATCAACACAGAGCCTGATTTCTCCACTTTTCTTCCTCACCACTACCAAATTGGCTACCCATTTTGAATATCTGAGAGGGACTATGATTTTGGCAGCCAGTAACTTCTTGATTTCTTTTTCAATCAGTGGGAGAAGCAAAGGATTTATTGGTCTCAGCTTCTGCTTGAAAGGGATGGTGTCTTTCTCTAAATGAATTTTATGTTGGTTGATCTTTTTGTCATATGATTTTGGTTCACTATATTCCCAGGCAAAGACATTAGCAAATTGCTTCATTAAATTGCAATATTCAGCACTTTGGGCAGTAGATAGATGAGTGGACAGATTTATATATATTGGTTGTCCTAGACTCCCTATATTATGCTTACAGACTGCAGATTGGTCTTCTTTTTGGGCAGCCTTATAAGGCACATCATTTTGGTCAAACAAATTTTCTAATGGAACCATACCCTGAGGTATATGATTGATGGGCAGTTGGACAATGCTATCTTTACCAATTCTGTTTCTAAGCTGGGATTGGGGATTTTCTTCCAAGGCTTCATTTTCTTGGTCAATTTTAATTTCAGAGAATTCATCAATGACTTGCAGGAACTTATTTATTTCATCATCATCTTCAAAAAATTTCCAATGTTGGACATTATCAGGCAAGGATGGTCTGTATTTCATTTGAACTTCATAAACTAGTCTGGGAGGCGTGGGAGGGATAAACATGCTAGCAGACATAGCAAGGGAATTGGCAAGCTGATTTTTTACTCTAGGGATATATGAGATACAAAAATTATCAAAAGAATCTTTGAGTCTCCATACCTCATCTCGGTATGCTTTCAGCCTTGGGTGCGTTGCTTGAAATGTTTTGTTTACTTACTGAATGATAAGATCAGCATCTCCAAACACCTTTATGTTCCTAATTACTCTGTCTTTAGCTGCATTGAGGCCCAATATTAGAGCCTCATACTCTGCTATATTGTTCATGACTTGGAAAGTCAGCTTAAAAGACAAATGTGTGCTTTCTTGTTTTATAGATATTAGCACCACCCCTGCTCCTGCAGTCTCCCTCGAACATGCTCCATCAAAGAACATCTCCCAAACCAAACTTCCTTGCTATTCCTCGGCCTGGACTACTAGTTTCTTGATCTGCGTTGAAGTCTTCTGGGATTCTTCAATTTGGAGAATACAAGCTCCAAAGTTAGTGTCCACAACATATATGGGATGATTAGAATGGTTCTTCTCATCACTAATGATGTAGGCTAGCTGTGCTTCTCTGTACAATCTCTTGCTCTCCCCTCCAAAAACTGGGACAGTGGCATAAGATAAGTCATTCTGTAATGTCCCACCTAGTCTCTTAATCCACCCTCTGGACAACAACATTCCAAACTTGGGAGGGACATCTGCTACCACAATATCCATGATCATGCTCTTCATGGGCAACTGAGTTAGGGTAATGGCCAAGTCTTCGATTAATCCTAGGCATTTTACCTTTGTTGAATCAAATGAGAATAAGTCATGATATGGTCTAGTGATATCAAGGCCCAACTCTTCCATGATAGCTTCAGGCATCAAATTGTGGTTGGCCCCTATGTCTAGCAGGAAATTGTGGAGGATTTTGTCATGAATGGTCAAGGAGACATAAAAATATGGGGAGCTATTATCAATAGGTTCAATCATTGGGCTAAGCACAACTGCAGGCTTATCATCTTGCAAATTGACGTAGTCAGTGGGGCTTTGTGAGGCTTTCTGCTCAAGAGCATCAAGGATAGGCTTTCTAAAAACTTCACTCTTTGCTAATTCTATCAGAGGTACAAATATTTTTAACTTCTGGACTTCTGACTCAAAACTAAAAGGCGAAGGGGACTTATCAGAACCTCTTACCTCTTGAGCTGGTGCTTTGAGGATGACTGGATTAGCTGCTGGTCTTTTCTATCTAATATTTCGTTGCTCTGTTGGGACAACAGCTCTTTGGGCAAGATTCTCCTTGACATTGTTTGCTTTTGACCTCAAATTATATCTTTCCTTATTAGAACAGCCTCTCGTTCCCACTCTTGACTGGTTTGGTCTTGGAGAAATAATTCTTCGTATGCGGCCAATGTAAAAAAGGTAGCACTTCCTTTATCTTCCATGCAATGGATTTCATCCTCTTCTTCAACTTGCTCCTCTTCCATGACTACGTTCTGGAAAGGAGCTTTAACCTTGGGTTCTTCATGGGCCTATTTACCCCTCTAAATGATTTTCACTTGTTCATTTGCTCTTCTGAATGGATTTGGATTTCTTGGAGAAAATGTGTTTGGAAGCCTTGCTTTTCCAGAGCTCTGTTCAACTTTCAGCTTAGATATCTCAGTAGCCAGTAACTCTATCATTTTAGCCATGTTATCTAATTTGGGTTCTGAAGATGAAGCAGAGGAAGAAGAAGCCTCACCTCTCTACCTCCTTCTATCAACATGACTTTTAAACTTTTCTGCAGCCATGATATTAGATTCTACCTCTAGAGCTGTGTCCTGCATTTCAGCTAGTATAGTGGCACATCTTCTTTCTCTCAAAAGTAGGCAGAAATCAGAGTCAAAAGCATTAGCATACGTGAGTTTGGTAGAGGTGGGGGTAGGCTTCACTTTAGCTGGTATCTTACTATACATACGGTTAAATCTTTTATTAAAATCAGGCAGTGATTCCCCATTCTCCCTCTTTAGGTTTCCAAACTCTGTATGGTAATAGAGCAGATCTTTCCTATCCCCCCATTGCTTCGGGAATGCATCATCCAATGCTTCAATGTCTACTATGAACCTATGGGGCAATTCTCTGAACCACTTTTTAGCCTCTCCATCAAGGCTTTGGACAAACACTCTCATCCACACATCATCTTCACTGATATCTAGGTCATTAGCATAGCTATAAAAAGATTCAAGGTGTTCTTCAGCTATCACTCCCTCTGTACCAGTGAATTTGGGCATATATTTCTAATATTCTCCTATAGGCATGGCATTCAAAGGAACAAGCAAGACCAGGGGTCCATACCTAGTAGCTATGATTCTTTCCATCTTCGTGGGAGCTTGCTGACCTGCCATGACTGGGAGGGGTTAGAGAATACTGGCAGTTTGAACAGTAGAAAGTAACGAAATAGATGACAGAGACAAAGGAGTATGATGGACTATATGGGAGGCTTTCTTTAGAATGAGATCCAAAGGGGAACTGAATGAACAAGGAGCTTTATGAATCTCTGAAGGTATTTCTTCACTAACAATGCTAGGCTCTAGATATTTAAACTATATATTCTCAACTACAATCTTCTCTTTCAGAGATACATAAGATTTCTTAGGCTTACCTGATCCTGATGGTCCTTTCTGTAATGTTTTCCTCTGCTTAGAAATCTTCTCAGGGTCAGGCACTGGGTCAACTGGTATTTCTGAGGATTTCTCTGGGTATGCCTCACAAACTGAGCCAGAACTGTAATGTGGAGTCGCCAAAGGTTGGTTCTCCAGTAGAGTCGCCAGATAGATGATTAAAACCAGAAATGTGTCCAGAATTTGTCTATCATCAAAGCTAGATCTATGTCGTTCTCCCAGGGAAGCCGAGCTTCAATCTCCTCTCCTCGGCAATGGCACCGATTAATGTTATCACCCCAAGAAACTCTCCTAGGTTGTAGCTCAGAGATGTTCGGGAACATTACAAATTCAATTTATTGTTTCGAATGGATGAATGGAAGGAATGATGACTGTTCAAGCCAGATAACCACTTCTACTATGCTTAACACCAGACATGCGTGAACACCCCCAGACTACAAGGATTCAGACCACCAATCACTCACAGTTTAGAGATTGGGTGAATATGGAGAATATTGACCACACCAGCAGATGCAAAAGACCTTGTGATGGTTGGTTACAACCAGTAAAGAGTTCTGCAAATCTAATTCCCTAGTGTACAGATAGGATGGCAACTCTCTGTCATTAAGTGAAAAGAAACCTGAATAACAGATTCACTAATACATGCAAGATTTTAACGCAGAGGTAGGATAACAGCTCCTCTAATGCTAAACATCAAGAGTTCAGGAAAATTGCATATCAAGCACAACCTAGAACAGAATAGAAATGGAAAGTGAGAAATTAATAGCAAAAGAAGCTTGTATTAGCTGAAAATGAAGACGAGACGCTGCAAGTGTCAAAGTAGTTACAGTCTCCAGAAGTTGAACCTTACATCAAAACAACAACTATCAACACTGATTACATCTTGTTTCTGGGTATATATAGAGTTTCATCACAGAGGCACTCAACCATTCTAGGTGCGGAGGAGTCGTAATTAACCACCAACCGCTTTAACTGCTTGGAGGAACTTCTGAGTGCGATTTCTCGCTGTAGTTGATGGATGTGATCTTTTCTTGCACTCTGTTGTCCTATCGAGTGGGTGGAGTGTCGTGCAGAATGAAATTTCGTAACTATTCAATGCCTTCACCTGCTCAAGCCCTGTCCTTTTCTTTCTCAGCCATACTGTTTGTTGAAGGCGGCGGTTGAGGAGCAAATGCACCGGGTACAGGTAAACAGGTCACCTTCGTCCTTTCGGGCGCATGGAATGGTTAAGGTACGTGGACTGCACAGTGGGTGGAATAGTCGAACGACGGAGTGAGACTGGCTGTTAGATTGGGAAGATCAATGGCGGGGATTGCTTGGCAAGGAGTACCGAGAAATATGGACGCGAAGTGGGCGTGGACTGTTGGATCTTGGGTGGCAGATCCAACAGTCATCGGAGGAGGAGACGTGTGGGAGTTAACGGGCGGGGATGGAGGACGGGCGGTAAGTGGTATTGCCCACACCACCATTGAGGTTTGGGCGGTAAATGTACAAGGGAGAGCGATCCCACTCAGAGCGTGATGCGTGGCAGTGGAAACCGCTCTCCATCGCATGTTAACAGGCTGTCACTTTGTGGGCGCGCGAAGAACAAACCTCGTCCGATCACGGCAGAGATGATCGGATGGTGGGGATTTAAATCACATGGAGTTCATCGGATGTGACAGGGAAACGCTGGATCGGGGGTGACAGAGAGCGATGGTTGAAGTCACAGCAGTGGGAATTTTCAAAGGTGCACAATTATATGGGTTATAGGTTTTAGCGCTTGGGGCTTTGAGAAGTAAGTGTTTACTCGGGTTTCTGAAGGAAAAACAGAGGCAGCGGGGTTATGAGAGAGTTAGCGTAGTGAGGGAGAAGGAGGAAGATGACTGGTGTGAGTTCTCTTCGTAACATGGACAATACGGCTAAGCTTGCATTTGATTCTCAAAATGTCAAAATATATGGCAGAGCTAACATGACCAACCTACTCTGTGTTTGTGTCCACCTTCCATTCTACTAGAGAAGCCTTTATTTCTCAAGGACAACACTACAAGTCCCCCTCTTTTGATGCCTTTTGTGATTCTTTAATAAGAGAACAAGAAAATCTCTTACATCTTGGTCTTCTTAATCTTGGAAACTATTCTAAGAAAGCCTTAGCCGCCCAGCAACAACCAAGTTCAAAGAATCCTAAGAAGCAACATCCTAAAAAGAATGGTCCTAAACCAACCAAGGGTCCTAAGCACTTTCAATCTTAAAATGAAAAATCAATTCAAAAAAATGACAAGGCAAATAAAAACAAATGAAAGAAGACTCATAGAAATTGCAACTTTTGTAATCGAGATGGCCACTTAGAATCCAAATGCTTTAAGAAGATGGAAGCCTTGGAAGCAGTAATGAAGAAGCATAACATCCATTTGGAGCACTCTTCAACTTCAACTTCATCTTCAGGAATAACACTTTCTGCATGTGGTTGTCAAGCATCTCGATTTGGTTATGCACTAAATGTATCTTCTTCTCATTCTCATGAGTGGCTCATTGATTCTGGAGCTTATTATCACATGGCCAAAAATAAAGCCATGTTCTCTTCCTTAAATGATTGTAACACCAAAAATATATATGTTGGTGATGATATATCTCTTAGTGTTGTAGGGACTGGAAATATTCATCTAGCCAATGGTCAATTTAATGATGTATTATGTGTTCCAAACTTATCTTGCAACCTTTTATCTATATATTAGATAACTCATTCAGGTGAAGGTAAAACTTTTGAATTTTCACTTCACAATGTTGTATTTAAGGACCTAGGAGATCCTACACAGATTTTAGCTACTAGAATTGTTGATGATTCTACAAGGTTGTATAAGTTCAACAACTTTGGGTCATCAACTCTTCCCTCGGTATTTGTTGCTCATAATGATGAAGTGAGAAAAATCTGGCATGAGCGATTTGGCCACTTAAACTATCACTTCCTTCAAAATCTATGTAAAGAAAATATGGTGACAAGTATTCCTATGGTATCTTGCAGAGATGGTGTTTGTTCTGGATTTCTACTCGAAAAACATCATCGAGATAGTTTTGAAAAATGTACCTCTTAGCATGCCTCAGCCCCTTTACAGCTTGTGCATAGTGATTTATGTGGTCCACTTCTAGTTGTTTCATTCTTTGTCTACAAGAATTTCTTAACATTCATTGATGATTTCTCCAAACACACTTGGGTATACTTCTTAAAACTCAAGAGTGAAGTATTTAACATGTACTTGGCCTTTAAGGAATTTGTTGAGAAACAATCTGGACATCAAATTCTTAAGCTAAGGTCTGATAATGGTGAATAATATGTTAGCAGAAAATTCATCAATTTCTGCATTGATCATGGAATTGAAATGCAACATACTTTGCCATATACTCCATAACAAAATGGTGTAGCAAAAAGGAAGAATTGCACCTTAAAGGAAATGGCTAATTTTATTCTTTAATCTAAAGAACTTGGTCTCAATTTTTGGGTAGAAGCAATTAACTGTGAAAATTACATAGTAAATCGCACTCCTACTAAGGTTTTAAATAATATCACTCCAAAAGAAGCATGGAGCTCAATTAAACCAGATGTAAGTCACTTTCGTGTTTTTGGAAGTGAAGCATGGGCCCATCTTCCCAATGAGAAACATAAAGCCTTAGAACCTAAGAGTGAAAAATTTATTTTTGTTGGATATTCTCAAGATGTCAAAGGATATAAACTTCTCTCACCTAAATCCAAAAATTTTCATTAGAAGAAATGTAAAGTTTGCTAAAAATATATCGGCCTACGAGCGTAGCTCGTCGAATGTGCCACCTCTCTCTATACTTTCTACTTCTAAAAATATTTCTTCTTCAGATTATGAAAGCGAGGATGAAAATCCTCCCCCACCTTCTCAGGATCCTCCTTCAGCTCCTCAGCTTCCAAAATGGGTCTATGCTACTCAGGATGCAGTAGGTGCTCTTGCAGGTTATCTTACAAATCAGCAACGTACATGTTCACAGTTTGATAGAGACACTTCTTTACTGGCTCAAGCTTCAACGAATTATGATCCTGACACCTTTGTAGAAGCTTCAAGCCATCCAAATTGGACGTAGCTATGAATGAAGAATATTGTTCATTATTGGAAAATGATCCATGGGATCTTGTTCCTCTTCCAAATGGAAGAAAACTCGTTAGATGTAAATGGTTTACAGAAACAAGTTTGGTGATCCGAATTGGATCCATGGGAAATTATCAAAGTTCTATCACTGTATCAAATCATGACAGACTTAAAAAAATTTGTGAACAAAGAGCTATCAGGAAGACCTCTAGACAGTGGTAGTCTGTAGTCAGCGAGGAACGATGAGGACCTTGGTCAAAGCGCGCTAACCGAGGCCCATGTAGACCGCGTAGGATGCAAACTGGCAAATAGGAAGCTCAAATCAGAAAACGGAGGTCGTTTTTGATGGGCAATTAGCTGGGAAAAACCCCTCGAGAAGGAAAAGCCCCGAGCACTTGGTCGCATGGGAAGCTGGGAAACCATAGGGAAAGCGCTAAAGAGAAAGGCGGGTCTCACGCTCCAAAAACCAGTAGAATATCGGAGGCACTTTCAGCGATAAGTGGATTTGGAAAAAAATGAACAATTCCACACATTGCATGACACGTGTCCAGCATATCAGAGAGAAAACCACTCTCATCACGGGCTAACAGTCGAGCAAGTCAACCACGCGATAAGAGTGAACACCGTAGGATCTGGGGGCTCCAGATATAACGACGAAGATTGCAGCCAATGGGGAACCAGATTTGACGAGAGAAAATAAACCACGACACATAAAGGTTTGAAGTCTAATTGGACCGCTGAGTTGGTGGATGAATCATTTCACAACGTAACTGAAATACCAAAGCGTTTGAGGAAGAGTTGGCGCAGTTCATGAGAGGACAAGTGGCTACTTCCCTGTGAGACGTTACATAGTGGCGATGATGCAAAGGCAGGGAATCCCAAGTGAACCGCAGTAGGCGATCTAAAGGGGCGAAAGAGGAAGTGAATAGTAAAGGACATCTTGACTTTAAGCCATGAACAGACAAGGAAATAAAACAGGCGAGCACTGTAAGAGAGAAGAAAAATAGTGAGATAGAGAGATAGAACAGAGAATAAGGAAGAAGTAGAAAATAGAGAGCTGAGCTAACCTGTAGAGAAAGTTAGCATCGAGCAGATAGAAGGCTTGAGAGATTCGAGCAATCCCTGAGAGGATATCTGTCGAAAACTGAGTACCAAATTGGACTCACCCCATTCAAGACCAATTGAGGTCGAGACTTGGTAAGGAAGAGTCTGTGCACTCTAGTGGCTTGGGGAATCCAAGAACCACCCTACCAAGCATTATCTGTTTCAGGAGACTCAAATTGAGCTCCGCATTGTAAAAACTCTGCTTTAAAGACACAATAAGAAAAGGCCACCACTGAAAGTTGGACTGGAGACGTAGCCCTAGAGGATAGGGTGAACTCCTTATTAATTTGTTGTGTTCTTGCATTTGCTTACTCTATTTCTCTTACTGTTTTCCATTTTCTAGTGTCTGTGTATTTTGCAATATGATCGATCCATTACCTAAGATAACATAGACACACACCAACACATGAGTTTGTAATACCTTCATTCATTAATTAATTTACTGAGGTCGCTCACGAGTGATTTTCAGATCAAGTGGTATCAGAGCCTTAGGCTGTCAAGGTTAGGCAAGCTTGTGTTGGTTGTAGCTGTTGAATGCTAACTAGATCAAAGCTCAAATTAGGAGAATGAGAGTTGGTCGAAACTAATCCTGAAATTGGGAGAGTCTATCCTCGAAAGACAATGTTAGAGGAAGGTTCTATGGGGTCAGACCCTCAATTCATAGATAGTTTCCTAGCCATAAAGTCCATGGTAGAGGAAATGTATAGGGACTTTAGAAAACACAAGGATGAAGATTCATTAGGCTCCAAACAGGACAAAGGAGAAGATGAGTCTCAGTTCCAGGACCACTCAAAAGGCAAAGGGAAAGAAGAAAGCTTTCTCACACCTCCTAATAGCCCTAAACATAGAAAGAAGGCATCTTTGATTAAACTAGATGTCAAATTTGATTTACCTATATTGATTGAGAGTTGAATGCAGAAAAGATAGACAATTGGATTAGACAAATTGATGTTTATTGTAGAGTGCAGAATATGGATTCAGACAAGAGAAAGATTCAGCTGGCAAGCCTACGCCTTGGAGGCACTGCCTTGGTTTGGTGGGAAGGCAGGACCCAAGCTGACAAGAAGAGACATGGTAAGACTATCTCTGTCTGCAGTGAATTTGTTTCTGCAATCAAAAAACAGTTCTATCCATTGGGCTACATGCAACAAGCCATGATGAGCTGGCAAACTCTTCGAGAGTTGAAAGGGAAAAGTGTGCAAGGGTACACTCAAGAATTCAGAAAGAGAGCATTGATTCTAGGAATCTCATTAGACTCACCTGAGACTCTGTTGAAGTACATTGGTGGTCTACACTGCTACATGAGGCACACTATCCTCATGTTTAATCCCACTAGTATAGATGAGGTATTTGTACAAGCTACTCATCTAGAAGCTAGAGGAAAGAATGGAAATCTAGAAGTTGGGGGATCATCCCAACCCACTGCAGGCAAGAATAAGGAGAAAAGAAAGTAGAAATGGAAAGCAAGGAAGGCTAACACTGCACAGAAGAGCAAGTCTTCATGCGCCCACTGTAAGAAGGATGGGCATGATGATGAGCACTGTTGGATTCTGCATCCAGTGCTGAGACCTAAGAATTTCAAGGGAAAGAAGAAGAAGACTGCTACAGCTATTCAGAAAGATTTGGGGTCAGACTCGGGAGATGAAACAACTATTGCAGCCATAGATATAAAAGGTTGTCTACTTTAGAAAACGCAGAAATCAAGAAGTAGGTGCAGGAGTTGCTCAAGAAGGGGTTCATTAGACCTAGCACATCACCATGTGGGTCACCAATCATTTTGGTGAGAAAGAAAGATGGCTCGTGGATAATGTGCATTGATTACCGAGCACTGAATAAGATAACAATAAAAAACCGTTATCCCCTTCCTCGCATAGATGATCTTTTAGATCAGTTGAAAGAATCTGTTTATTTTTCCAAGCTAGACTTGCACATTGGATACCTTCAGGTCAGAGTTGCAGAACAAGATGCATGGAAGACTGCTTTCAAAACAAAGCAGGGATTGTATGAGTGGTTGGTTATGCCTTTTGGCTTAACTAATGCTCTTGCTACTTTCATGAGATTAATGAATATGTACTCAGACCTTTTCTTGATGATTTTGATATTATGTATATGGATGAAATTCTGATATTTAGCAAAACATGGGAAAAACAATTAAAGCATGTTAAGCAGACACTAGATGTTTTGAAAAGAGAAAAAATTCATGTTAAACTCTCAAAATGTGAATTTGGTAAAACATCTCTGAATTATTTGGGTCATATAGTAGGGGGTGGTGAATTGAATATAGATCTATCTAAGGTGGCAGTCATTGTAAACTGGCCTAAACCCAAATCTGCTACAAAAGTTAGAAGCTTCTTAGGAGTAGCACAATATTGGAGAACGTTCATTTCTAAATTTTACTTAATTGCAACTCCCTTACATGCTTTAACAGGATTGAACAAGGTGTTTCAGTTGGGAGGAAAACATCAGAAAGCCTTCGACACCTTGAAAGAAAAGATTAGTATAGCACCTGTACTAGCACTGCCTGATCTTCAAAGACCATTTGAGATCCAAACGGAGGCCAGTGACTATGCCATGGGAGCAGTGTTGACACAGCATGGTAAACCCATATGTTATCATTCTAAGATATTTAATTCTGTAGCAGTTAACGATCCTACATATGATAAAGAATTGTATGCATTAGTACAGAGTGTGAAAAAGTGGAAACATGACTTAATGGGCAAAGAGACAGTAATACATACTGATCATCAACCACTTCAATATCTACACTCCCAAACTAAGTTGCAGCAATCAAGGCACTATAGATGGATGGGTTTTCTACAACAGTTTCATTTAGTCATCAGATATAAAAAGGGCATACACAATAAAGTTGCAGATATGTTATCTAGACCCATTATAAATGCATCTACTATACTTAAGCATAATTCTGTGTTACATGAGAGTTACATTGAACAATATGCTCAAGATATAGACTTTAAAGATGTATATGCAACTTTAAGTCAAGGAAAACGAGTAAAAGAATTGGATTATCATGTAAAACACCGAATCTTATATCATTGTGGGAGGTTATGCATTCCACAAACTGAAAGAGTAAAGATAATTCAAGAAGCACACACTTCTCTAATATCAGGTCACTTTGGGCTAAGTAAAACAGTTGCACAACTGCAAAGATTTTGTTATTGGCCAAAAATGAATGAGACAGTTTCTAGATATGTAAGAGGGTGTACTATGTTTGCAAAAAAGCAAGCCGAACAATAGAAAACTAGGCTTGTACACTCCATTACTAGTTCCTTCTCACCCTTGGGAAAGTTTTTCCATGGATTTTGTTGGAGGACTGCCTAAATCTAGAAAAGGTCATGATTATCTATATGTTGTTGTGGATAATTTCAGAAAAATGTGTATTTTGATACCTTGTAATAAACAGATTACAGTTGAACAAACTGAAAAACTATTTTTTGAATATGTAAGGGTTCATTTTGGATTACCCACTTCCATTGTATCTGATCGAGACACCCAATTTGTGGGGAAGTTTTGGTCAATTCTGTGGGAAATGATGGACACCAAATTGAAGAAAAACACAACTTTTCATCCACAAACTGATGGCCAGACAGAAGTAGTCAACAAGACAGTGATCCAGTTGCTTAGGGGATATTGCAACAAGCATCCTAAGCTTTGGGATGAACATTTATGGTATGTGCAACATGCTTACAACAGAGAAAAACATTCTTCTACACAGAGATCTCCTTTTGATACCTGTTTTGGGTTCACCCCAAGGTCTCCTTTGGATTTTGTCTTTGATAAAGACACCACAGTTGAGGGACACAGTGATGTGGACAAGGCAGCTAGTTCATTGAGAAGATCCAAGATATCCACCAGGCAATACAGGAACAGCTGGAAAAGAGCCAAGCCAAATACAAGGCAAGGCATGACAAGCATCGGATGGAGCATAGTTTCCAAGTTGGTGACCAAGTATGGCTGTATATCAGCAAGGACAAGATGCAAGGTGAAGGTAAAAAGCTAAAGCCTATCAGGTATGGGCCTTTCAAGATACTTGAGAAGATTGGTGAGAATGCTTTTTGCCTTGATCTACCAACTTACATTCACATCTACTCAGTCGTAAATGAAAATTTCTTGAGATTGTTTGAACCTTCACTAATTGAAGATCCCAAAGAGTGGAGTCAATTGCCTTCTATTGATGACCTACTACCTGAATATCTTAATGAATTGCAGGAAGACACAATTCTGGACAGGAAGGTGAGGAAGACGCACAGGGGAGATGTTGAGTACCTCAGAATTGGGCTCAACGGTTCAAAGCCAAGCAGCGCAAAGTGGATAGAGATTGGACAAGTGATACAATTGTACCCTCACTTAGTCAATGCTTGAAAACCAACCTTTGGTGGTCCAATTTTTTTTTTCAGTGGGAAGGCCATGATCCGAATTGGATCCATGGGAAATTATCAAAGTTCTATGATCGTATCAAATCAGGACAAACTGCAAAAATATGTGAAAAAAGAGCTATAAGGAAGACCTCTGGATAGTGGCAGTTTACAGCCAGCAAGTAACGATGAGGACCTTGGACAAAGCACGCTGAACGAGGCCCATGGAGACCGTGCAGGATGTAAACTGGCAAATAGGAAGCTCAGATCAGAAAACGGAGGCTGTTTCTGATGCATCGCTAGGCAGAACACCTCGAGAAGGAAAAGCCCCGAGTGCTTAGTCCCATGGGAAGCCGGGAAACCCTAGGAAAAGTGCTAAAGTGAAAAGCGGGTCCCGCGCTCCAAAAATTGGTAGAATATCGGAGGAACTTTGGGTGGTAAGCGGATTTGGAAAAAAATGAGCGATTCCACACATTGCACTACACGTGTCCGGCGGATGAGAGAGAAAATCGCTCTCATCGTGGGCTAACAGTCAAGCAAGTCAACCGTGCGATAAGAGCGAACACCATAGGATCTGGAGGCTCCAGATCTAACGGCGGAGATTGCGCCCGATGGGGAACTGGATTCGACGGGAGAAAATAAACCATGACACATAAAGGTTTGAAGTTCGATTGGACCGCTGAGTTGGCGGATGAATCATTTCACAACGTAACCAAAATACCGAACCGTTTGAGGAAGAGCTGGCGCAGTTCGTGAGAGGACAAGTGGCTACTTCCCTGTGAGATGTTACACAGTGGCGATGACGCAGAGGCAGGGAATCCCAAGCGAACAGCAGCAGGCGATTCGAAGGGGTGGAAGAGGAAGTGAACAGTCAAGGATGTCTTGGCTTTAAGCCATGAACAGAAAAAGAAATAAAACAGGCGAGCACTATAAGAGAGAAGAAAAATAGTGAGACAGAGAGACAAAACAGAGAATAAGCAAGAAGCAGAAAACAGAGAGCCGAGCTAACCTGCAGAGTAAGGTAGCATTGAGTAGACAGAAGGCTTGAGAGATTCGAGCAATCCCTGAGAGGATATCTGTCGGGAACTGAGTACCAAATTGGACTCACCCCATTCAAGACCAGTTGAGGTCGAGACTTGGTAAGGAAGAGCTTGTGCACTCTAGTGGCTTGGGGAATCCAGGAACCACCTTACCAAGCATTATATGTTTCGGGAGACTCAAATTGAGCTCCGCATTGTAAAAACTCTGCTTTAAAGGCACAATAAGAAAAGTCCACCACTGAAATCTGGACCGGAGACATAGCCCTGGAGGATAGGGTGAACTCCTTATTAATTTGTTGTGTTCTTGCATTTTCTTACTATGTTTCTCTTACTTTTTTCCATTCTCCAGTGTCCGTGTATTTTGAAATCTGATCTATCCATTGCCTAAGATAACATAAACACACACCAACACATGATTCTGTAATACCTTCATTAATTAATTAATTAACTGAGGTCACTCATGAGTGATTTTAAAATCATTTGGACCAGATGGAAAAGTTGATAAACATAAAGCTCATCTTGTTGCTAAGGGTTTTTCACAAGTTGAAGGCATTTACTATACTGAAACCTTCTCCCTTGTTGCCAAAATGAACTCTATTCCCCTTGTTCTTTCCCTTGTTGCCTCTTTCAAATGGGAAGTCCATCATATGGATGTTAAATCTGCCTTCTTGCATGGGGACTTGCATGAAGAAATCTATATGGAACAACCTCCTGGCTTTATACAAACAAACTCCAGCCTTGTATGCCGGCTTAAGAAATCCCTTTATGGTCTCAAGCAAGCCCCTCGGGCTTTGTGTGCCAAAATGGATAGATTTCTTTTAGATACTGGATTTTCTAGGTGTCATTCTGACAATATTGTCTACACCAAGAAAGTGGGTAAGTCTCTTATCATTCTTATTCTTTATGTTAATGATCTTATCCTTACTGGTAGTGATCCCAACCTTATAAACAATGTGAACTCTAGCCTTAAAAAAGCAGTTTGAAATGAAAGACTTAGGACACTTGCATTATTTTCTTGGTCTTCAAGTCTTGCAATCCAAGGAAGTTATTTCCCTATCCTAGTCCAAGTATGCCTGTGATCTTCTACACCATTTTCACATGGAAGACTGTAAGCCAGCCCCTTCTCATTTTCAGTCTGGAGCCAAACTTTCAGTCACCTGTACTTCCCCTGAAGTTGATGCTACCTTATACCGTCAGCTTGTGGGAAAACTTGTGTATCTAACCCATACCTGTCTTGACCATTCCTTTGATGTTGGCCTTATTGCTCGGTTTATGCAAAAAGCACATGAAATTCACTGGAAAGAAGCTAAAAGAATACTTCATTATGTTCGAGGTATAGTTCAATTTGAGATTCATTGTAGTGTCGAAGCATCTCCTTTATTGGTTGGTTTCACTAATTCTGATTGGGTTGGTGACCCTGATGATTGGAAGTCTACTGCAGGTTATGTCTTCACTCTTGGTTCTAGACCTATTACATGGGCTTGCAAGAAAAAAAGTGCGATTTATCTTTCTTCAGTAGAAGCAGAGTGTCGTGGCACTGTAGAAGCCAGTAAGGAAGCCCTGTGGCTTTGTTAGATCATGTAAGAGTTTGGCTTTCAGCAGCAACATTGGACTACACTTTGGTGTGATAATCAAAGTTCCTTTCAACTATGCAAAGATTCAGTCCAACATCAGCACAACAAACACATTGACCTACACATGCACTTCATCAGAAAGCTCATTCATGACCATGTTTGTGAAGTGCAATATTGCTCAACTGATGATCAAGTTGTAAACATCTTCACAAAGGCTCTCACAAAGGCAAAGTTTACTAAAGTTCGATTTATGGTTGGAGTTCAGTAAGTTGTCACTAAGGGGGGATAGCATCTAATGCCTCCTTCCTTCTCCTATTATGTCATATTTGTAAATCCTTCAATCCTATCCCAAGTTGTTCTTAAGGGGGGATGTTAGGATATTCCGACACATAAGAAATATTTAAGTATAACTTGGTCTAGTGTAGAGTTAGGTAAAGTATGTTTCTTTACTATGTACTTTTGTAACTTACAATGTGACGGTCACGATATGTTCTAGACATGAAGTGATCCGACGGTTCATTCTCTCCTCGGTATTACCAACACTTGATCCATGGCTTAACACCCGATTGGTCCATGATCTCTATTTAAAGAGCATGGAGGGTCATTTGTAAGGTGACCGTTCATGAGAGAAGATTATGTAAATTTTCTTTATTTTATTAATAAATTTCCTGAAGTGGTCGCGTGGGCTCAGGCCATGGAACTTTTCCCTCTTTAAGGGTTTTAACCACGTCAAGAATATCAGTGTATTGATCTGTGATTTGTTTGTGAGCAGTGTCATTTGGTGTTCTATCTAAGGAACTTACCGTGTAAATTCCTACACATTATCAATATTTTTTTTAGTTATAGAATGAATAAGAAAGCTCGGAAAGTCATCAAATTTATTTTAAATTCCAATCTAATTAATTAATAATTTCAATTCTAATTAATTAATAACTCTAATTTAAATTTATTTTACTCTTTCTTGTATAAAAATATAATAATAAATAATCAAATTAATTTAAATTAATATTAATAATAAAAAATAATTAATAATTAAATTACTTTAAAATAATATTAATTTTAGATTTTAGATTTTTGTGATGTATAATGATAATGAGATTGTCTTTCTAATTAATCAAATCATTGAAATTAGGTTGACATTTGGAACTATTTAACCATTTAATGTGGTTAATCCTCAAGACAAAGGTGAAAAAACCAATCTTTTCAAAAATTTAAATAGCAGAGACATATTCGGGTTTAGAATTAGCCATTATCAATTAAATGTTAGGAATTAGCCAAAAAATGATATTATTATTATTATTTATTTATTATTTTTTTAGATATTAAATTAATATTAAATTAAATTAACTTAAAATAGATTAAATTAATAATTTATTATAAAATAAGAATTATTCGTTGGGTAAACTAAATGTTAAGAAATAGTTATTGAAGGAATATTTATATATTTATTCTTATATTATTATTATTATTTTAATTTTGTTAAATTAAACCAAATAATAATAATAATAATTTTTTCTAGAAAAATAAGTTTAATAATATTATTAAATATTAAACTATTAGAAAATAATTATTTAAGAAAGCCAAAGAAGATTTAATATATAATTATACACACACACACACACACACACACACATATACATATAATAAAATAATAAAATAAAAGGCAATCAAGAAGAGAGGACATGAATACAGCGCTTGCTTCATTTCCAACCACCGTCCTTGTTGAGATTGATTGCATGCTTCTCAATCTCAATGGCCTCTCTTAGCTTCCTATGATGGAAGTGATCAACCCTTGCGATGACCCGGGAATCCTCAATGCAGACATGGTGCTTAGATTTCACTGCATGTTCAGTTAAAGCTGGGGAACAAGAATGATTGTTCTTAATGTATGTTGCATGTTCTTGGATTCTTTGGTTAATGGAGTGACCAATTTCACCAATGTAAGGAATCCCACAAGAACAAGGAATTGAGTAGACCCCTTTCATGTCTTTAGGGTTGACCAAGTCTTTAACAAATCTAAGAGAATTTATGATGGTATTAATGGGCTTGAAGATAGCAGAAATATTATTCTTCTTAAGAATATGAGTAATCTTATCAGTGGTCCCCTGGATAAAGGGAAGTTGCACATTGGAAATTTGATCATCACGAGCAGGTTTAACTCTTGATTCTTTATTGGCTCTTTGAAACGCTCTGAGGCCTTGTTGCCTGCTATAGCCATTATTTTCAAAAACTTTTAGAAGATGATATTTTTCTTCTTCCAAGTGATTCTCATCAGAAATCCTAAGAGCACGGGTGGCAAGAGTGTTAAGAACTCCTAATTTTTGTGTCAGAAAATGATGAGAACTAGCATGAAGATATTGTTCCGTGTGAGTTTTTTTTCAAAACACTTGGTGAGAAATGAAACCATCATTCATTCTAGATATGAGAATATCAAGGAAACGAAGAAACCCATTAACCTCAACTTCCATCATGAATTTGATGGAATTAGATTGGGAATTAAGATGGTTGAGAAACAAATCTAATTTCGTGTGACCATGGGGCCAACCAATGCAAGTATCATAAAAAAACCTCTTCCATCGCTTAGGGAAAAATTGAGCACATGCCAAAGTTTTGGTCTCAAAATCTTCCATGAATCAATTGGCAACTATAGGGGAAAGATGAGAACCCATAGTTACCCCACAATTTTGTTCAAAGTACTCACCTTGGAAGCTAAAAAAAGTGGACGTAAGGCAAAGTCCAACCAATTTGGTTGTGTCATTATCAATGATCTAATTAATGACCTCGATGGCCTCCTGAATAGGGATTTTTGTATAAAGGGAAGCAACGTCAAAGCTTACTAACAAATTCCCTAGGTCAAGCCTTATATCTTTCAAATTTTTGACACTAGTACAAAATGACTAATTAGTTACTAAAAAACAACTGAAATTTGCATATAAACAACCATTTTTCAGTCGGTGACCAATAGTAGCTAATTTACAGTATCTTATAATGCGACCAAATTTTATTCATTTTTAGCTTAGTCATTAATTGGTTTCCTCAATTTTACCATCTAGTAGTATATCTAGTTATAAAGTTGGTCATTAATTTTTCATTGGTTTAGTCATTAATTGTCACAATTAATGACCAAATATATAACAAAATATATTACTATATGAATCCTCGAGAAAACCAATCAATGACCAAAATGTTGGTTGATCTGGATTTAAACAGGGACACAACAAAATATAGATATAACCATATACACAAAGATGTAGTGGAAATAATACTCCATTTCATTAATGTAAAATACTGAAATATGCTTACAAACAAAAATGGAAATAAACCACCTAGGGCGATGGTAGCTTGTCTCTGAGAAGAGATGTGGTGGCTACATGCCTCTGAACTGTATTACAATGAGGCTCGAAGGCCTATTTATTGTTGAGAAACAATGGAAAACCCTAAACACCCAAAAACCTAACCCTAAAAGATGAAACGCCAAATTGTGGGCCCTGTTTGGGTAAATTGGTACATCAACTTCCCGGGGTCGTAACTTTGGCATATGATCTCCGTTTGATGCACACAGTATCTTGTTCGAAAGATCTATCTGAGAAATACAACTTTGGGAAGAGAAACATCAGACAATGGACCCATATTGCTCCCAGTTTTCTCAAAAAATGTCGTTTAGGGCCTTAAAATAGCTTTAGAAGTTCAAGACCCGAAAAACTGCTAAAAATAGTAAACTGTGGTACAATTAAGGAAACTGAAAAGCTGAAAGAAACAATGGTGGGGGTCCAAGTGGACTTGTTAGGTGGCCACCAATATCCACCTAGATCATTCCTCCCCCTTTAGGAAGCAATGGTCCCCATTGCGTTGAGTTCCTCCATGAGATGAGGAAACTTTTGCTGAACTTTGTCCCTGGTGAACCACTTGCCCTAGTGAAGGTGTTGGCCTGTTTTGACAACTCGATACAATTAGATATTCTGCTGGTGAGTGTGCTTGATCTATGTGTCCATGATCCGATCAATTGCAACTTGTTCCATGCAATTTGGATTTAAATCTGTGGGTGTGAGTTGTTCTGCAATGTCGGATGTGTTTAGTAATGGTGGAAAGTATGGCCAAAGGCAGTCCACATTGAACACTAGGTGCAGGCCAAGGAATGGGGGAATGCTGAGCTCAAATGCATCGTCTCCCACAGCCTTGGTAATGGTGTAAGGACCATATCGTAGTGGTTTGAGTTTCTCATAGGCTCTGGTAAGGCGTTCCTTTTGAAAATGCAACTAGACTTTGTCGCCCACCTGAAACGTGCGTGGCACCCGATGTTGATCATGTCGCTGCTTGTACTTGGAATTTGATTTCTCCAGAATGTCATGGACCTATTGGCGAATATGTTGGATGTGCTTAATGAAGTTGTTTTCCTTATTTGTTTTGGACTGGACATGAGTCAAATCTATGTGAGTAGTTGCAGTTGGCATCGCCACATCAATGGGACATAGTGGCTGGAATCCCAAGCCCACTTGAAAATGGTTGTGGTGAGTTGAGCTGTGGAGAGCCCGGTTATAGCTGTGTTGAACATAGGGGAGGCTCTCGTCCCATGTGCATGGATGCTTTGAGTTGTACATGCATAGAATGTGTACGATCATCCTGTTGACAACCTCTCTCTGGCCATTAGTTTGAGGATGGAAGGCTGTGGACTTAGTGAGTTTGGTGTCAAGCATCAACCAGAGACTGGACCAAAATTTACTGAGGAACCTGCTGTCCCAATCTGAGATGATAGACTGTGGGATCCCAAAGTGTACCCTCACTCATTCAAAGAAGAGTTTAGCAGTGGCTTCTGCTGTGATATTCTTCTTGCAAGCAGCCATAATGGCCATCTTTAAGAACCTGTCAAAGACCACAAAAAAATTTGTTTCCATGCTTAGTGGAAGGAAGACCTGACATGTAATCCATGGAGATGGATTCCCAAGGTTGACTAGAGGTAGGCAGCGGGGTATAGAGGCCTTGCTTCTTGATGGTCGGTTTGGCAATGGTGCAGGAAGTGCATGATCTGATGTACTTCCTGACATCATGTCGAAGATTCGGCCAATAGGAATACTTTTGTAGTACTGCCACTATTTTCTTGACCTCGAAATTTCCAGCAGCTCAACTGTAGTGTGCTTCCCAAATCATCTTGGCACGCTCACTTGAAGGAACACAAAGGTGACCCATATGGCATAACCGAGCATCCTGGAGATGAAAATATGGAACATGCTAACCCTCCAAGAGTGTCTGTATGTGTGGCCGAATTTTGGGTCGCTTTTGTAGAGAAGTGGCCAATCAGAAGTCTCATGCCCACAAGAGTCGAGCATAGTGGTTAACACCATGATCGGTGGTCAACTAAGGCAATCTGCAAAATTATTGGTGCTACGCTTCTTATACCTGATATTCAAATGGAACTGTTGTAGGTATGTGGACCACTTCTGATGGCGATCATTCTGTAATTTCCCTTGGGTTTGTATGAACTGCAGGGGTCAGTGGTCTGTGTGGATGACTGTTTCCTTCCCCAAAATGTAATGCTTCCATTGTCGGCAGGCCTACACAGTGGAATACATCTATTTGTCATAAGTCAGATACTTCTAGACTGTGTCCGAAAGTGTCTCACTGTGATATGCCACTGGATGCCCATGTTGAGTAAGGACTGCCCCAATAGCATAGTTAGAGGCATTTGTCTCGACTTCAAATGGTTGTTGCAAGTCTGGTAATGCGAGCATGGGTGTCGTGTAGAGGCGATCTTTCAACTCTGTGAATGGCCTCTGTTGGGATTCAGACCAAAATAATTTTGTTTTCGCTCCTCCCTTGGTGACTTAACTCAAGGGTCAAGTGATATGAGAAAATCCCAACACGAACCTGTGGTAGAAGTTGGCAAGAACTAGAAAGCTGCGGAGCTCTGTCAGAGTGGTTGGAGATGGCCAATCTCGAATGAATTGGATCTTGGATGGATCCACATGAACCCCCTGTTCATCAATAATGTATCCCAGATACTGAACGTGGGTCATGCCAAAAGTGCATTTCTCCAAATTGGCACATAACTTGTGTTGTCGCGGTGTTTGGGGAACCTGTCAGATGTGGTGGAGGTGCTCTTCCCAACTCTGGCTAAAGATCAGGATGCCATCTAAGTATATAACTACAAATGAGTTGGTGAATGGCTGCAAGATGTCATCCATTAGCCTCATGAAGGTTGAAGGAGCATTTGTCAATCCGAAAGGCATCACCAACCATTCAAACAGGTCCTCCTTGGCTTTGTAGGCAGTCTTCTAGACATCGGAGGGCTCGATTGGTACCTGGTGATATCCTGACTTCAAATCGATCTTGCTAAAATATTTTCCCCCCTTCAATTGGTCCAAGAGGTCATCAATTCGTGGGATCGGGTACCTATTACGGACAGTGACATTGTTCAACACCCGATAGTCAATACAGAGTCTCCAAGTCCCATCCTTCTTCTGTACCAACATGATCGGGCTCCCACAGGGTGATGAACTTGGAAGGATGTGACCTTTTGCAACATCTCCTAAATTTGCCTCTTGATTTCATCATTCTCCAGAATGGAGCGCCGATAGATTGGTCCATTGGGCAGCGATGCACCTGGGGTCAGATCGATGGAGTGCTTGACCTGATAGTGCAGAGGAACCCCTGCGAGGGAGGTGAAGATGTCCTCATACTCCTCCATGACCTTGTCCATTTGTAGTTGTCGTGCGAAGGGGCCCTGCCTCGAGGTCGTGGCCACCGTCTTCTTATTTCCTTCAGGGCGTATCATCAGGAAAACAAATTTCCCAGTTTTGAAAACAAGCTTACTGCATTGTTTTTTAGTAATCAAAGAGATGGCGATAGGCGATGCTACCTCCGGTATGCTGTACAACTTAGTTCCCAAAGTAACAATAATAGCACGGGGCTTTGATTCATACACAACATGTTGCTTCCACAAGTATGGTTGTCCTAGTAATACATCACAAACTTCAAGGGGGTCAATGTCACATAATACCTCATCTGTGAAGGTCTTGATGTTGTATGGAAGGCGACACTACTGGCTCATGCAAAGATCCCATCCTTGGTGAAGCCACCTCATGGTGTACGGTTGTGGTTGGTAAGCCCAACAGCTTCACGACCTCTACCGAAATGAGGTTCTTTTGGCTCCCGCTGTCAATAATGAACTGTAGCGGGGATCCCTTTACCCACATCTGGGAGTGGAAGAGACGCTCCTCCTCCTTTGGATCTCCGGGTTCCTCCTTCTGGATCTTCATGGTGGCAACGGTGGCGTTGGGCTCCACATCGATAATCTACTTCCCTTTGTCATTCCCCTTGTTGGTTCTGACTCAGAGTCGAAACCTGTATCCAACTCTGAAACCTTTAGCTTAGCCACCAGTGACTGCTTGGCCTGAAACTCACTTGTGTTGTGAGTGGAGCTCTTATGGAACTCACACCACTTTCTCGTGTCCTTTTTTAGCTTTGCGGCGTTGTTCTTTGCTTGCAACTTTGGCGGGTTGTCTTGGGCTGCCCCACCTTGGCTTTGTCCTTTGTTTTGCGGTTTGGGGGCACCTTTTCCTTGCTTCGGATTCACAGGTCCAAAGTCTCACTTCTTCTGTTTAAACTTTTTCTCCACCCTGATGGCATATCGATATGCAGTGTTGAGCAAGGAGATGTTCAGGAATTCTGTTTCTTCCTGGATGTACTTGTGTAGGTAGCCACGGTATTTGAGTACCAAATGCTGCTCCGATCCTTGATACCCAACTTTTTGCGAAGGGTATGGAAAATATTGGTGAACTCTGGCACGTCTTGGTCCCTTCCCTACTGCAGCGTGGCCCACATTATGTATTGATCCTCATAGCTTCCGACAAGGTAGTACTACTCCTTGATGGCATCCTAGAATGAATTCCAAGTGGGTGCGATTGAAAATAGTGAGCCTATACTTTCATCCTTATGCTTACAGTAGGTTTCCCACTAGTCCTTAACGTCGGGGGCTGCTTTGAGAAGAGTGAAAATAATATTTTTCCGACTGGAAAAATCATGAACAAAAAAATAACCCTCTAGCATATTTAACCATTTATCGATGGCATCTGCGTCTATCTGACCCTCGAATATAAGGATTTCAAAATTAACTTGTACCTTAAATGGTGTGGCATTTCCAGGTAGCTGTTGGAAGTCGATGCATCACCCTTGGGTAGCTGCTGAAGGATCTGGGCAAAGTTGTACATCATCACGTTCCTTTGTCGCTTGAGGGCTTCTTCGAGCAAGATTTTGATAGGATCTCCTACCCCGTCGTCTTTCTTTTTATCCGCCATAGTAGCCCGTCAGGATTTGAGAGGCTGGTCTTGCAAAGGTTCAACCAGTTCAAGCCCTAACTCCTAATATCTCGACCTCGTTGGGGACATGCAAAGAAAAACATAGAAAAAAACAGACTGCTTTGATACCACTGAACCGGATTTAAACAGGAACGCAACAAAATACAGATATAACCATATACAGAAAGATGCAATGGAAATAATACTTAATTCCATTAATATAAAACACTGAAATATTATTACAAACAAAAATGGAAATAAACCAGCTAGGGCAATGGTAGCTTATCTCTAAGAAGATATGTGGCAGCTACATGCCTCTGAACTATATTACAATGAGGCTTGAAGGCCTATTTATTATTTAGAAACAATGGAAAACCCTAAACATCCAAAAACCTAACCTTAGAAGATGAAACACCAAATTGTGGGCCCCGTTTGGGTAAATTGGTACATCAAATTCCCAGGGTCGTAACTTTGGCATACGATCTTTGTTTGATGTGCAAAGTATCTCGTTAGAAATATCTATCCAAGAACTACAACTTTGGGAAGAGCAGCATCAGACAATGGACCCGTGTTGCTCCCAGTTTTCCCAAAAAACGTCGTTTAGGGCCTTAAAACGGCTTTAGAAGTTCAGGACCCGAAAAACTACTAAAAATAGTAAACTGTGCTACAATTAAGGAAACTGAAAAGCTGAAAGAAACAATGGTGGGGGTCCAAGTGGACTTGGTAGGTGGCCACCAATATCCACCTGGATCATTGGTCGTGTTATAAGATACTGTAAATTAGCTACTAATAGTCATATATATGGAAATTTTAGTCATCATTTAAAACCTATTAATGACCAAAGAAATATGACTAAATTTTAGTCATGTTATAAGATGCTGTAAATTAGCTACTAATAGTCATATATATGCAAAATTTAGTCATCATTTAGTAACAAAAATTTTATCATTTGCAGTAGACATTTATCTTTTTTTGGTATTTTCATATTCATTATATAAATGACTGATTTAGTAGTTTCTATTAATTTCATTTATTCATGTTCATCATTAATTAATATAAGCTACTAATTTAGTAGTTTAATATTGATTTTATTTGTTTATTATTAATCACCATAAATTAATTAGTATGATTTTGCGACTAAATTTTAAGAAAATGTCATACAATGTGCATGTTTATCTAATATGATAACGCAAAGTTACATATGTTAATTACAAGAGTAAATAATATCAAGTGCAAGTAAAAATAATTTCATCCATATAAATTGTATTACATAAAATATCAAGTATTACAATATGAGTTTCCAACTGAATATGGGTTGGACTACAATTAACACATGAAATATTGTTTTATCATTTCAAAAAATTATCACTGTGTTGCCAAAGCATTGCAAGTGAAATCACCAGCTCTGAAGGCTTGACCATTAGTCTCTATGAGTGTGTCTTATGCAAGATATTTTCTCTAAGGGTATTACTAGACAAATTCTCTTCTCTCTCTCATTTTTCATTTGTCGCTCGAGTGTTATTGTTCTTATCTTTCTTTAATTGTTTCTTCTTTCCATCAATATTGAGTTCCTCTCCTAAAAATGAAAGAAGATACAATGCAGAGTATAAGACATGAAAGACGATGAATAATTGAATATAAAATAAAGTAGACACATCATACTTCTCACATCTAATTGTATCAAAAACAAAGAGTATACACAATGACATGTAGTGACATGTCGGTGTCTATTTGACTCAATGATATGCTTAATTTTTTAACTCATTCCAATCCTACCATAATGAAATTAAGAGAGACAAGGACTCAAGAAAGACTATCAATAAATGAAATTAGATACTTTAGAATGAAACTCAATTGTACCTTAATGTAACGATAAGTATTTGCATCTTCCTAGTCACCGATGAGCATCAAATCACACTGTGAAAAATTACTTGCATTATGATAATTTGGTTGCACCTGCACTAATCCTCTGTAGTAGTCCCTTGACTTTCCTATAGATATAATTTTAGAATCCTACTCTTGCAATTCTTCCCTATATGGATCATCTTTGCCCCCCGCTATTGATAGTTATTTTTCAAGGCAACATAATAGAACTCTCCAATTGCATCATTTCCTTTCAAAACAATGATTGAGTATTTCCAGGTGATTGTTGAACTAGTATTTACTCAGGTCCATGAAATCATTGATTTGTCTCCATCGCAAAAACCTCTTTTCATAATAAAATTATAAATCCCACATCTACATTCCTCGTGCCCGACATACCAATTCTTTAAAGTGGAATACTTTATCATTGCTTGGTGGAATGGAGATGATTGGTGTCATAAAATTATATAGTTCATCCTTCAATATATGTCAGAAAACTCCTCTCACCTCACAGAACTCTTCCCATCTACAAAAATAAGAGTCCTCTCAAAATGCCTGGTCTCCATCTCATTCATCCTGAAATAAGTGGATATTTCCATGGGTAAAAAAGTGTGCTTGGAGATTCAATAGAAGGAGCTATCACAAAAAAAATAAAAATACAATGCAACATAATAGTTATCATCAGGAGCAACAACGCTGCCAAGCTACCTCCTAACTAGATAAAGATACTCTTGAATTACCTCTTATAACGAACAAAATATAACCTAAACTACCTATAGAGTCTACCTATCCATGGTAGCAATGAAAACACTGTCGAAAACAACATCTACAACGACATTGGTTAATATTTTCTTCTACTCAAGGGCATGCCCAACTTTTGAAAAGTATCAAGCAGGTTAGGGTCCACCTCATCCAGGCTCCTCTTCTTCTTCTACTCTCTCTATTTAGGTTCAGAATAATACCAAAGGTCTTTGAAATTGATGGGTGGGTAAACGTTATCATACCATTGATTTCTTCCATTTTTAATCATTGTCTGTAAGAATTGAATCTAAATTGCAAAAGTCGTTCAAGTTCCTTCTTTTTAGCTTAAATTAACCTAAGATTTGGAGAGTTTTAAGGTTTAATGGATCCAAGTATATTCTACTTAAGATATAATAACATGGTTTAAAACTGTAGGCATTGAGATTAGAATCTAAGGATGAAACATAAAATATTTTATGTTCATGATTAGAAGAAATTTTAATTTCATGTAACAAAGTTTGAGGAAGGTCTAGAATTTGCATCCTGCTAGAAAATTTTCTTGCATCACTTGAGCCCTTTTAATTTGGGCATGGTAGAGTCCATTACACAACCAATTAACCACTAAAAAAAGGTGAAAAGAAAAAATAAAATTTCATGCATTTTGACCCTAGAAGCATTAAGGAGGAGCGAACTGATGTGTACAATAAGGACATGCAAAATGCTTACTTGTGCATTGTCTATCATAATAATTAGACCCTTTATACAATAAGGACATGCAAAATGCTTACATGTGCATTGTATTTTGATGAATTGTTGGCGGCAATGAAGATCTGCATTATCATAATCATTAAACTCTCAACTCTAGATAAAATTTATGATTTGATCATATAAACCCTCAAAATTATTTACCCATAAGAACAAAAATCATCTTTACTAAAAATGAAGAACAGAGTCCAAATTCATACCCATGTACAAATTACCAAAATATCATAATCATTAAACCCTCAACTCTAAATAAAATTTATGCTTTGATCATATAAACTCTCGAAATTATTTACCCATAAGAACAAAAGTCCTCTTTAGTAAAAAGGAAGAATAGAGTCCAAATTCATACCCATGTACAAATTACCAAAATATCCATGCCCAATGACATTGACCTTATCATAATCATTAAACCCTCAACTCTAGATAAAATTTTCCATGAAAATATAGACAAGGCATAGAAAAATAAAGTGCTACTTGTAATTAGTGAATATTTTATTTGAACACAATGCCAAACTGGAAATAAAAAAGAAAAGAAATATTATAATAGAAAAAATAAAAGAAATATTTATAATATAAAATAAAATATATAAATTGCAATTGGGTTAAATGATTTATTTTTAATAAGAATTTGTTATTTTCTAGTAAGATGTTAAATTAAAAAGAAGGTTAAATTAAAAAGAAGAAGAAGAAGTTAAAAATAATATTGGGATGAGTGTAAACATTTAAATATGACCTCAACTATTAATAAAAAGTTAAATTAATAAAAATAATAAAATTTAATTTGTTATATTTTGATTTTGTTATTAACTTGTGAATAGGCTTTGTTACAATACCATGGGTTAGTCAATAAATCAATAGTGATTTACCTGGATGATATAACAGTGTACTCCAAAAAACGAAGCGACCATCTCAAAGATTTGAAGCAAATATTTCAAAGATGTTTAAGGTATGGGATTTCGCTTAACCCAAAGAAATCTTTCTTTGCATTAAGCGAAGGGAAATTGCTCGGATTCATAGTGTCGAAATCTGGTATTCACATAGAACCCGACAGAATCAAGGAAATTTCCGAAATATCCATACCCCATAACAAGAAAGCCATGCAATCTTTCCTTGGACAGATCAATTTTGTGAAAAGGTTTGTCCCTGATTTTTCACGCATTATTTCTCCCTTACAAAATATGATAAAAAAGAATTCAAATTTCAAATGGGGTCTAGATGAGCACGAAGCATTCAACTTGATCAAACAAGCTATCATTAATGCTCCATCTTTGGCCACCCCAAATTTTTCAGAATCTTTTATCTTATACACTTTTGCCTCAGAGAAATCTTATGCCGCGATTTTGACCCAAGCAAATCAAGAAAAAGCGGAAGCTCCAATCGCATTCTTTAGCTCGAACTTACAAGGTGCTGAACTTAATTATTCAGACGTAGAGAAACAGGCGTATGTCGTTTTCAAAGCAATCAAATATTTCAGACCTTTCTTGCTTAAAGCCCACACTAAAGTCGTAGTACCGTTTCCAGCGGTAAGAAACCTTTTGGTACAGAAAGATGTGGGCGAAAAGAGAGCTAATTGGATTACCGCTTTACAAGAATATGATCTTGAGATCAAACCAGCAAACATCGTAAGAGGTCAAGGCTTCTGCAAAATGTTAGCTGGAGCATCGCAGATTTCTGAGAACTCATCTGAAGAGGTACAAACGTATGAGGTAAGCCTAAACGACGCAGAATCATCATATGCTGACATCATTTATTTTCTTAAGAACGGGTATGCTCCATCACGTCTGGATCACACTAAGAAAAGAGCTCTGAGATTAAAAGCTAAACAATACCAGCTCATAAATGATGTCCTGTTTAAAAGGAATTACGATTCTGTGCTTCTTAGGTGTCTTGAGAAAACTGAAGCCGAAAAGGTTTTGCAGGAACTCCACGATGGACCAGCAGGTGGACACTATGCTGGAGAGACTACTGCGCATAAGATCTTACGTGCAGGATATTATTGGCCCACGTTGTTCAAAGACTCTTACAATTACGTAAGGAAATGCCAAATCTGCCAGACTGCTGCAGGGAAACAAAGGAAATCGTCCATGCCGCTACAACCGGTCAACATCGAGCAACCATTCAGCCAATGGGGCTTGGACATAATAGGTGAGATCGTTCCTCACTCTTCTAAGCAGCATAGGTATATCCTCACGGCAACTGATTATTTTACTAAATGGGTAGAAGCAGTTCCTCTCAAAACAGTCAATTCTGAAAACATTATTGAGTTCATAGATCAATTTATCATTACTAGGTTTGGATTGCCAACGGCCTTAATGTTTGATAATGCTTCATATTTTTCTGGAAATGTTATGACTGAGTTTGCGCTTAAAAGAGGGTTCAAACTGAAATATTCTGCCAACTACTATCCGCAAGGTAATGGATTGGCTGAATCAACAAACAAGAACCTAATCAGGATTATCAAAAGAACAGTCGACCAAAACCAAAAGAATTGGCACAAAGCGCTGGTAAATGCTTTATGGGCTGATAGAATCACAAAGAAAGCTTCAATCGGCACTTCTCCCTTTAATTTAGTTTATGGGAAAGAAGTGGTTCTTCCGACTCACCTAGTCATTCCCTCTTTGTCTTTAGTGCAATATATCGATGAAGTATCTACTTCCTCTTTACAATTAAGACAAATGGAGATAATCAAATTAGAAGAACAAAGAGAACAAGCTAGGAAAACCCATGCTCATCACCAAGCGCTAATAAAATCCTCTTTTGACTCAGCCATCATAACCAGAAAGAACTTTCAGATGGGTGATTTAGTTTTGAAATGGGATAAGGCTCATGAAGAAAAGGGCAAACATACGAAATTTCAGAAGCTGTGGCTTGGCCCTTTTCAGATTGTAGAAGTCGTAGGTTCGTCTACATTTGTGTTGCAGGATTTGGCAGGGAGAAGAGATTCTTTACCTGTCAATGGATAGATTCTTAAATTATATTTTCCATAGAAGAGAATTCTTCTAATTTTTGTAGGTTAGTCTTAGTTTTTATTTTGTTTTGTTTTTATCCTTTATGAATAAAACCGGTTGTAAATGATCATTTAGAAGGATTCATGAAAGAGCACGCCAATTCTCTATCAGATTTTGATTTCGCTTGTACAAATAGCAAAATTTTTGAAAAATATGAATTTTATTATTGACAAATAGAGTTAACTTCACCCTGATTACGATATTAGTTTCAACCTCAAAAAACTTTGACAAAAGCAACCTTTGGTAAAGAATTGTTTTGTATCAGCACAATGAAAGGTATCATCAATAATAAAATAAATATTCTCTGCGAAACTGCTGTTTTCAAAAACTCTATTATTGTCGTCCAGAGCTTTCTTAAGGAAAAACAATGACTTCCTCCCTGCTAAAAGGAGATCGCAGCATTCAGAGAAACAATCCAAAGCAAACACTATATCTCAAAGAATAAGAGGTCTCATCACGAGCCGGCTTATCATGATTACAGATATTATAACTTGCTGACTTTGCCAATACTGTATATCAAAACAGGGCAACGACTTAAGATTGTTGCAATCAAAAGACAAGAGGTCTCATCACGAGCCGGCTTGTTCAGCAAAAGTGTAAATCAAGTGAATGATTGTGTCATAATTTGGCCACCAAACCAAGACATCGTTCTTTAGAGAATAAAAAAGGAAAAAGAGTCAAAAAGGATTTTTTTTTTCTATGGAATGTTGCGAGTAACCTCAAGCAGGAAAAAGGATCATTGCTGGATAACATGGTAACCCTGTCGAGGCTATGGACACTTGCGGGCAGCAGAGGCTCTACCTATGACAAATGAGTATACTTTTAAGCCAGTACGCGAAGAAGACCTTATTTTATCTTTAATAAAAACCGAGTAATGTCTGGTGTGAACGCAAGAAAAGCCTGAGGAAGCAAACAATTGGAATATAAAAGGGGTTGAGACAAAGTATCGTTGACAGGGTGAGGGGTAATCTACTCTATCTGTCCATAACAAAATTTAGACATGTGAAAATTTTGTTGTTTCGGAAGTGAACGGTCAATAGAAAAGCAGAGATAACTGGTTCTTCACAGTGAATCGCCATTGTTGTGGTCACCAACAACCCCCCTTCTTTGTTTGATATTAGCAATAACATCAAGCAAAGGGGGACCCTTAACCAAAAATCCAAAAAATATTTTGTTAAGAAATCTTTTGTATTTAACTCCCTAAGAGCTATATCGCGTCGCAAAGGTAGAGAGAAGCGTTTTCCCAAAAGCACATAAATACGCTGCGCAGGAGCGACGCGAAACCCATCGCATCGCATGCATCAAAAGCGCTCAAAAAGGGAAAACCTAAGGAACCGCGACGGCCGACATGCGACGTCGCACGTCGCAGCATCACATAAGCAGCACAAGGTGATAAAATGAAAAATCTGCGATCTGCGATCTGCGATCTTGCGATGTGCGATCCTACAAAAATTGCGATCTGCGATCTGCGATTTGCGACAAGCGAGACTATTAATTGCTGCGATGGCACTTATTTACATCGCAATCTTCGACGCTGCGATGCCAATCGCAGAAACCATTCATCGCAAACATTCCTCGGCATGATCTGTAAGCCCAAAATTGGGCGCGCACCTTACGGGAAATTAATGATTGTACGCCTGTGTATCCAAAGATGATTGTGTTGCGTTTTTCGAAGAGTCAAGCCATAATGGATGTCATGATTATGCATTCATTAGAACTTAATGCTTTCATGTCAATCTTTTCTTCGTGTCTCTTTTCATTTGCGTGAACTATAAGGCAGCAACTAATATAAATCTATATGCAGGAAACATCTAAGGAAAAGCGCCAGAACTAGAAGAACAGAGAGGAGATGACTTCGAAAATGGATACCGCATGCAGCTGGACCGTGGATTCCAGAGTATCACTCAAAAAATACTGATGGAAATAGACTATCCAGGACTCAGAGTCAAAGGCGCACAAAAGCAAAGCGTTTACGAAAGATCCTGAAGTCCAAATTGGGTAAAGCAAAAAGAAAAACGCTTAAGGGGAAAGACGTCTTCGAAAAGCCTGGAACAAAGAACGGAAACACGTTTCAATTCAGAAAATTGTTCAGGCAACAAAGTCCCCAACTCATTGAGTCATTCGCACGGCCGGAAACCGAAATAGCAACAGCACAATCAGTTTGAAAGAAATCTGAGTTGTACTAAGTATACACGCCGTGAAGACACTCCTCCAGAAGAAGACTTTCAAAAATATCTTCTAGTTTGTCAGAAAGAGGTGCCAGCTCTTGTTATTTCTAATTTTCAAGCTCGAACAAAAGGAAAGGACAATCAACTGACTCTTTCAGGATGAACAGCGCATCGCTTACAACACTAAGGAGCAGATACAGAAATGGTTAGAAATTAGATTCAGTTTTTAGAAATAAATTTGTTTTTAGTAAAAGGGCGGTCATTTGACGTCGTTCCCTAAATTTGTGTAATTAAGATTAGTCGGTTAGTAGTATTTAACCCTTCTCATGGCATTTGGAGAAGGGTCCAGAAATTTGTCAAAAAACTTGTCCTCAGAACATGCACTTTTGCACCCTCGGAGGGGGTTTTTGATGAATGGATGGATCGAGATTTATTTATGTTTGCATTTTAATGTCTGCTACTGATGTTGCACTTCTGTAATCTTAGTAGATGTTAGAATTAAGTAGAGATAAATCGTTATTGCTTGAAGTTTGTGAGTGAAAATCAGTCATAAATGGTACTTTTATCTCTTGATTAATTTCTGCTCATATTCTTAGAGTGATATACAACTGATTTATTTATATGTTAATGTATGAATGTCTGGATTACCATTTGGCACTTTTGTACGGTGGAATCATTTGTTTGTGCTTGACATATGAATAACTGATTATGCGATATGCTGTTCACAACTGTTTTGCCTAAATTCTTATGCAGAATGGTTCATCTTAATTGATTTATATTCTTATGATAGCTGAATGATCTTTATTACCAGCTGTTGTATGAAATCTTTTTAGATCGCATAATGAAAGAATTTTACCCCGGGTTAGTATAGATTAGATGTGTTGTTTTTGCTAGATTACAGTAGCATAGAATTAGTTTAGAGTTTAGAATTAAATTAGCTTAGAAATAATTCCAGATTTAGCATCATCATATTCTACACACACACACCATTTAGATTGGGAAGCTGGTCCCATTATCCCCAGTCGGACCCGCCACACCAAACGGGCACAGAGCCGCCAACGAGGTTCCCGACCGGGTGGGTATCCCCCTTGTTGTTGACCCGATTTCGGGGCCCTCAACATATTTGGCGCTAGAAGGAGGGCCTGAACTATGAATGGCACCTAAAGCAATATCTAAATACCATTCTGAGAGTAATACACCCTCAACAACTCCCTCGACTTCTCGGTTAAACCCGAAATTTGAAGTCGCTCGAGTATCCACCGCTGCTACATACTCGAATACATCAGACCAATCTATCATTGAACCCCCTGAAATTCAAACTTTGATTCGTAAACTCCAGGGATTCTCTATTTTTAACCAGAGGTCTGATAAATCCAAAAGCAGCGTGACTTCGCAGTACAACCCTGCTCACCCTCTGACCAGATTGAAGAGTGAAAAATTTGGTATTCAACCAAGTGAAATCCCTCTCCCTACTAGGAAAAGAGCAAGGAAAGCACCACCAGAGTCTGACAGTAAGACTCTTTCATCCACTTCGTCCATTTCAACTCCCTCACCGCGAAGTCAACCGCCCACATCTTCATTCCAACTCACTCACCCATCTTCCACGATCCTTCCTCTTCAAACATCAAAGATCTTAATATCTTCATCTTCTCAGCATCAGGGATCATCTTCTGCACTTTCAATAACTAGCAACTCAACGATGGCCCAGTCTCCATGGAACAATCCTGGGGCGGTGTTAATGCCTCCACCCCTGAGCCCAATACCAGCCCATCCTGAGAAATGGCTACCTAAATTCAATCCAGAAGCAGGCATGCTGGCCGAAGAACATATCAATAATTTCATGCTTTCTGTTAATCTCAACGGAGTTACTAACGAAGACGCTGTTGTCCGGCTTTTCCCCTATACAATGCAAGGAACAGCCGGGTCATGGTACTTTTCGTTACCCTCCGGATCCATCACAAGTTGGGACATTTTTCAAAGTCAATTCCTTACCAAGTTCGGTGATGATAGATCCACGACGACATTGATCAATGACCTATCTAATCTTAAGGCTGAGGCTAGAGAACCCATTAAAGATTTTAACTTACGGTTCAATAAGATCCTCAACAAAATCCCCGCTGCTTCACAACCCAGCGAGGAAGTAAGATGTGAATGGTACATCACTGCTTTACCTTCAAACTTGGCTATCTTCGTAGATAGGGCAAACAAGACCACCTTAGTTGACAACTTGACAGAGGCGTTAGCAGTGGAAAAACGCGTGGTAGCCCTAGAAAAGAGATCCGCTTTAGAAGAACGCAAATCTAAGAAAATCTCTTTCAAAGAAGACACCAAGAAGAAGCAAACGAAAGATCCTTTCGATTTGGAAGGATTACAAAAAGTGTTGAAGGCCATGTCCAATGAGATGATTGACATTAAGAAACAAGTAGCAGAGACTTCTTCGAAAAAGCCCTATAGAACTTTTAAAAGAAATTCTCCCATGGAGGTAAAACCACCCAGTGCTGTCTCAAACGTTGAATCTGAAGATGAAGAAGAAGAAGAGAATGCCACTGAAGGGCAGACCGACGATGAAGAAGTTGTGGAACTACAAGGAATGTGGGACTTCATCCTCCCACAAGAAGAAGATCAAGAAGCATTTCCTGTTAGCACAAGAAGCAAAAATCAACTTGATCCTCCCCAAACTACCCCTAAACAGAAGGGCGCAAGCCCTGTCACAAAAGATAAGGTCGCAACAAAGAAGACAACTGCTAAAGTGACCCAGCTTAGCCCAGTCCAATCAGATCAAGCACCTCCATCAAGAACACTGATAGTGTCGGATGAAATGGAGTATAACATCATTGATGACATGAAGAAGACTAGGGCTAATATTACTCTTTATGAATTGAGCAAATTGAAACATCAACAGAAAATAATGATGAAAGAATTACATGCTGTGCCTACTACATCTTTACCTACAGCTGTAGCTTCCCACAATATGGGAAGACCTCCAACCAACGTGATCAATAAGATTGATCCAAATGACATCGCCTTGATTGGAGGAAGATCAAGATCTCATACTCCTCCTTTTCTTCTCACCTATGAAATCTTCAATAAAAATGTGCACAATTGCTTGGTCGATTCTGGTGCTTCAACGAATATTTTACCCAGGTCAATATGTGCCAAATTGAATGTTCAACCTCAAAAATCCGCAGTACGTATAGTTCAACTTGATCGATCCCAAGTCAAAGTGATTGGTGAACTTAATCAAGTGACCATAAGATTGTCGTCTAACCCAAAAGTGTGTCAGGTTATCGACATTCTAGTAGCTGATATCCCTGAATTCTATGGTTTGATTCTTAGCAGGGATTGGTCGGAGAAACTCCACGGATATTTCTCAACCGACTGGTCGCACATGTGGTTACCATACAATGGTAAACCAAATCAGATAAAGGTTGAACGAGAGTTGCACCAAAAATACATAGTGACAGAATTGGAAGGAGAAAATGAAGCCATAACTTACAATAGTAGCATTGTAGGCAATTACTCGGTGGATTCTTTCCTCGGCAATTTCAATGCTCATATTTCACCTTACTTAGAGAATTCAGTTTTATCCCAAGTTGAAAATTTCTCCCAAACTGATGACTCAAAATGTTTTAGTTTTTTAGATAATTCTGTAAATACATCTTTGTTTTGGAAATTATATTTTGACGGCTCTAAATCCAATGAGGGAGCAGGAGCGGGATGCGTTCTGATTAGCCCAGACGGGAACAAGACTATGCTCACATGCAGACTTGAGTTCGATTGCACGAACAATACAGCGGAGTACGAAGCCTTGGTCCAAGGCCTATACAAAGCAATCGGATTGAACGTTAAGTATCTTCAAGTCTTTGGAGATTCTGAGATCGTCGTAAAACAGGTACGTAACACCATACATTGCCTGTCAAGTCATTTAAAGCACTATCAATCTTTAGTTCAAGATCTCACTGCACATTTCATAGCATTCAACATCTCGTCAATTCCAAGAATTCAAAACGCGAGCGCAGACCTGTTAGCTAATGTAGCCTCTAGACTTATTCCCTCTGAAGATTTTAGTCCTGATAGGTTTTCGATAGAATTAATCTTTAGACCATCCATCCCTGACAACATCACCAATTGGAGAGTATTCAACGACGATCCTGACATCGTAAATTTCCTTACTTCTGAAGGATCCTACTCAAATCAAATAATTGACGAAGACCATCATGATCACCAAATACAACAAAATGGCACTGACAATGCTATACCGAAATCAGTGGTCAAGTTAGAAGATTTATATGATTTGAAAAGTCGGTTTAAAAGGTCCGCCAATGCTAAACTCTACAGTTCTACTTTGAACTATGAATTAGTAAACCTAGGTACCGATCAGAAGCCACAAAACGTTAACCTAGGCCACGGCCTAGCCCCTGAAGAGAAATCAGCATATATCCGTCTTCTGAGACAATACAAAAACGTTTTTGCCTGGAATTACGATGAGCTAAAAACATACAACACTTCTATCATTCAACACGTTATCCCTATGATTGACAATGAAAAACCTGTCCAGCAGAAGCTCAGGAAAATACACCCTAACTTAGAAAATCAAATAAAAACTGAGCTAAATAAGTTGTTGAGAGCCAGAATAATTTTCCCCGTCAGACATTCCAAATGGGTATCCAATATGGTGCCCGTTAGGAAGAAAAACGGAGACATTAGAATCTGTATCGATTTCCGAAATCTCAACAAAGCCTGTCAGAAAGATAACTTTCCCCTCCCACCTATGGAGCAAATATTACAGGCAGTAGCAGGCTCAGAATTAATGTCTTTCCTGGATGGATTTTCAGGATACAATCAAGTACTGGTGCATCCCGATGATCAGTTAAAGACTACGTTCCGAACCAAATGGGGCACTTATGCATATCGGAAGATGCCATTTGGTCTGATCAATGCCGGAGCTACCTTTCAGAGAGCCATGGACATCGCGTTTAAAGGGTTAGTCAATAAATCAGTAGTGATTTACCTGGATGATATAACAGTGTACTCCAAAAAACGAAGTGACCATCTCAAAGATTTGAAGCAAATATTTGAAAGATGTTTAAGGTATGGGATTTCGCTTAACCCAAAGAAATCTTTCTTTGCATTAAGCGAAGGGAAATTGCTCAGATTCATAGTGTCGAAATTTGGTATTCACATAGAACCCGACAGAATCAAGGAAATTTCCGAAAAATCCATACCCCATAACAAGAAAGCCATGCAATCTTTCCTTGGACAGATCAATTTTGTGAAAAGGTTTGTCCCTAATTTTTCACGCATTATTTCTCCCTTAAAAAATATGATAAAAAAGAATTCAAATTTCAAATGGGGTCTAGATGAGCACGAAGCATTCAACTTGATCAAACAAGCTATCATTAATTCTCCATCTTTGGCCACCCCAAATTTTTCAGAATCTTTTATCTTATACACTTTTGCCTCAGAGAAATCTTATGCCGCGATTTTGACCCAAGCAAATCAAGAAAAAGCGGAAGCTCCAATCGCATTCTTTAGCTCGAACTTACAAGGTGCTGAACTTAATTATTCAGACGTAGAGAAACAGGCGTATGCCGTTTTCAAAGCGATCAAATATTTCAGACCTTTCTTGCTTAAAGCCCACACTAAAGTCGTAGTACCGTTTCCAGCGGTAAGAAACCTTTTGGTACAGAAAGATGTGGGTGAAAAGAGAGCTAATTGGATTACCGCTTTACAAGAATATGATCTTGAGATCAAACCAGCAAACATTGTAAGAGGTCAAGGCTTCTGCAAAATGTTAGCTGGAGCATTGCAGATTTCTGAGAACTCATCTGAAGAGGTACATACATATGAGGTAAGCCTAAACGACGCAGAATCATCATATGCTGACATCATTTATTTTCTTAAGAACGGGTATGCTCCATCACGTCTGGATCACACTAAGAAAAGAGCTCTGAGATTAAAAGCTAAACAATACCAGCTCATAAATGATGTCCTGTTTAAAAGGAATTACGATTCTGTGCTTCTTAGGTGTCTCGAGAAAACTGAAGTCGAAAAGGTTTTGCAGGAACTCCACGATGGACCAGCAGGTGGACACTATGCTGGAGAGACTACTGCGCATAAGATCTTACGTGCAAGATATTATTGGCCCACGCTGTTCAAAGACTCTTACAATTACGTAAGGAAATGCCAAATCTGCCAGACTGCTGCAGGGAAACAAAGGAAATCGTCCATGTCGCTACAACCAGTCAACATCGAGCAACCATTCAGCCAATGGGGCTTGGACATAATAGGTGAGATCGTTCCTGACTCTTCTAAGTAGCATAGGTATATCCTCACGACAACTGATTATTTTACTAAATGGGTAGAAGCAGTTCCTCTCAAAACAGTCAATTCTGAAAACATTATTGAGTTCATAGATCAATTTATCATTACTAGGTTTGGATTTCCAACGGCCTTAATGTTTGATAATGCTTCATATTTTTCTGGAAATGTTATGACTGAGTTTGCGCTTAAAAGAGGGTTCAAACTGAAATATTCTGCCAACTACTATCCGCAAGGTAATGGATTGGCTGAATCAACAAACAAGAACCTAATCAGGATTATCAAAAGAACAGTCGACCAAAACCAAAAGAATTGGCACAAAGCACTGGTAAATGCTTTATGGGCTGATAGAATCACAAAGAAAGCTTCAATCGGCACTTCTCCCTTTAATTTAGTTTATGGGAAAGAAGTGGTTCTTCCGACTCACCTAGTCATTCCCTCTTTGTCTTTAGTGCAATATATCGATGAAGTATCTACTTCCTCTTTACAATTAAGACAAATGGAGATAATCAAATTAGAAGAACAAAGAGAACAAGCTAGGAAAACCCATGCTCATCACCAAGCGCTAATAAAATCCTCTTTTGACTCAGCCATCATAACCAGAAAGAACTTTCAGATGGGTGATTTAGTTTTGAAATGGGATAAGGCTCATGAAGAAAAGGGCAAACATACGAAATTTCAGAAGCTGTGGCTTGGCCCTTTTCAGATTGTAGAAGTCGTAGGCCCGTCTACATTTGTGTTGCAGGATTTGGCAGGGAGAAGAGATTCTTTACCTGTCAATGGACAGATTCTTAAATTATATTTTCCATAGAAGAGAATTCTTCTAATTTTTGTAGGTTAGTCTTAGTTTTTATTTTGTTTTGTTTTTCTCCTTTATGAATAAAACCGGTTGTAAATGATCATTTAGAAGGATTCATGAAAGAGCACGCCAATTCTCTATCAGATTTTGATTTCGCTTGTACAAATAGCAAAATTTTTGAAAAATCTGAATTTTATTATTGACAAATAGAGTTAACTTCACCCTGATTACGATATTAGTTTCAACCTCAAAAAACTTTGACAAAAGCAACCTTTGGTAAAGAATTGTTTTGTATCAGCACAATGAAAGGTATCATCAATAATAAAATAAATATTCTCTGCGAAACTGTTGTTTTCAAAAACTCTATTATTGTCGTCCAGAGCTTTCTTAAGGAAAAACAATGACTTCCTCCCTGCTAAAAGGAGATCACAGCATTCAGAGAAACAATCCAAAGCAAACACTATATCTCAAAGAATAAGAGGTCTCATCACGAGCCGGCTTATCATGATCACAGATATTATAACTTGCTGACTTTGCCAATACTGTCTATCAAAACAGGGCAACGACTTAAGATTGTTGCAATCAAAAGACAAGAGGTCTCATCACGAGCCGGCTTGTTCAACAAAAGTGTAAATCAAGTGAATGACTGTGTCATAATTTGGCCACCAAACCAAGACATCGTTCTTTAGAGAATAAAAAAGGAAAAAGTGTCAAAAAGGATTTTTTTTCTCTGGAATGTTGCGAGTAACCTCAAGCAGGAAAAAGGATCATTGCTGGATAACATGGTAACCCTGTCGAGGCTATGGACGCTTGCGGGCAGCAGAGGCTCTACCTACGACAAATGAGTATACTTTTAAGCCAGTACGCGAAGAAGACCTTATTTTATCTTTAATAAAAACCGAGTAATGTCTGGTGTGAACGCAAGAAAAAGCCTGAGGAAGCAAACAATTGGAATATAAAAGGGGTTGAGACAAAGTATCGTTGACAGGGTGAGGGGTAATCTACTCTATCTGTCCATAACAAAATTTAGACATGTGAAAATTTTGTTGTTTCGGAAGTGAACGGTCAATAGAAAAGCAGAGATAACTGGTTCTTCACAGTGAATCGCCATTGTTGTGGTCACCAACAACCCCCCTTCTTTGTTTGATATTAGCAATAACATCAAGCAAAGGGGGACCCTTAACCAAAAATCCAAAAAATATTTTGTTAAGAAATCTTTTGTATTTAACTCCCTAAGAGCTATATCGCGTCGCAAAGGTAGAGAGAAGCGTTTTCCCAAAAGCACATAAATACGCTGCGCAGGAGCGACGCGAAACCCATCACAATGCATGCATCAAAATTGCTCAAAAAGGGAAAACCTAAGGAACCGCGACGGCCGACATGTGACGTCGCACGTCGCAGCATCACATAAGCAGCACAAGGTGATAAAATGAAAAATCTGCGATCTGCGATCTTGCGATGTGCGATCCTACAAAAATTGCGATCTGCGATCTGCGATTTGCGACAAGCGAGACTATTAATTGCTGCGATGGCACTTATTTACATCGCAATCTTCGACGCTGCGATGCCAATCGCAGAAACCATTCATCGCAAACATTCCTCGGCATGATCTGTAAGCCCAAAATTGGGCGCGCACCTTACGGGAAATTAATGATTGTACGCCTGTGTATCCAAAGATGATTGTGTTGCGTTTTTCGAAGAGTCAAGCCATAATGGATGTCATGATTATGCATTCATTAGAACTTAATGCTTTCATGTCAATATTTTCTTCGTGTCTCTTTTCATTTGCGTGAACTATAAGGCAGCAACTAATATAAATCTATATGCAGGAAACATCTAAGGAAAAGCGCCAGAACTAGAAGAACAGAGAGGAGATGACTTCGCAAATGGATACCGCATGCAGCAGGACCGCGGATTCCAGAGTATCACTCAACAAATACTGATGGAAATAGACTATCCAGGACTCAGAGTCAAAGGCGCACAAAAGCAAAGCGTTTACGAAAGATCCTGAAGTCCAAATTGGGTAAAGCAAAAAGAAAAACGCTTAAGGGGAAAGACGTCTCCGAAAAGCCTGGAACAAAGAACGGAAACAAGTTTCAATTCAGAAAATTGTTCAGGCAACAAAGTCCCCAACTCATTGAGTCATTCGCATGGCCGGAAACCGAAATAGCAACAGCACAATCAGTTTGAAAGAAATCTGAGTTGTACTAAGTATACACGCCGTGAAGACACTCCTCCAGAAGAAGACTTTCAAAAATATCTTCTAGTTTGTCAGAAAGAGGTGCCAGCTCTTGTTATTTCTAATTTTCAAGCTCGAACAAAAGGAAAGGACAATCAGCCGACTCTTTCAGGACGAACAACGCATCGCTTACAGCACTAAGGAGCAGATACAGAAATGGTTAGAAATTAGATTCAGTTTTTAGAAATAAATTTGTTTTTAGTAAAAGGGCGGTCATTTGACGCCATTCCCTAAATTTGTGTAATTAAGATTAGTCGGTTAGTAGTATTTAACCCTTCTCATGGAATTTGGAGAAGGGTCCGGAAATTTGTCAAAAAACTTGTCCTCAGAACATGCACTTTTGCACCCTCGGAGGGGGTTTTTGATGAATGGACAGATCAAGATTTATTTATGTTTGCATTTTAATGTCTGCTACTGATGTTGCACTTCTGTACTCTTAGTAGATGTTAGAATTAAGTAGAGATAAATCGTTATTGCTTGAAGTTTGTGAGTGAAAATCAGTGATAAATGGTACTTTTATCTCTTGATTAGTTTCTGCTCATATACTTAGAGTGATATACAGCTGATTTATTTATATGTTAATGTATGAATGTCTGGATTACCATTTGGCACTTTTGTACGGTGGAATCATTTGTTTGTGCTTGACATATGAATAACTGATTATGCGATATGTTGTTCACAACTGTTTTGCCTAACTTCTTATGCAGAATGGTTCATCTTAATTGATTTATATTCTTATGATAGTTGAATGATCTTTATTACCAGCTGTTGTATGAAATCTTTTTAGATCGCATAATGAAAGAATTTTACCCCGGGTTAGTATAGATTAGATGTGTTGTTTTTGCTAGATTACAGTAGCATAGAATTAGTTTAGAGTTTAGAATTAAATTAGCTTAGAAATAATTCCAGATTTAGCATCATCATATTCTACACACACACACCATTTAGATTGGGAAGCTGGTCCCATTATCCCCAGTCGGACCCGCCACACCAAACGGGCACGGAGCCGCCAACCAGGTTCCCGACCGGGTGGGTATCCCCCTTGTTGTTGACCCGATTTCGGGGCCCTCAACACAATACTACAATTCCAAAAACATAACTTATTTCACAACCAAGATATTTTACAACAATATGACAAGATTTCTTAATCGTGGATATTCACCCCCACATTACAGTAGATATTATTAACTTGTAAAAAATAGCCTTTGTTACAATACCATGGATGATCAATACCACATGCCCAAAAAACATAAATTATTTCACAATAAAATATTTTATAACAGTATGACAAGATTGTTAACCATGGATATTCACCCTCACTTTACCATGGATATTAACTTGTAAATCCACTTTGATACAAAACCATGGGCCAATACAAGGGCTTATCAATGTCATACGTCAAAAAATCAAAAGTTATGTCATAGTAAAAATATTTTATTTTAATAATGTCACATGTCAAAAAACCATAACTTATTTCATAGTAAAAATATTTTATTTTAATTTAATTTTACAACATTTTTTTAATTGAATCTAAAAGGGAAAATGTTACAATTTGAGATATATCTAAACCCTCTATCCTCACGACTACTAAAAATATTCCATAGAAATTAAATTAAGGATTTAATAAAATTAAATATTCCATAGAAATTAAATTAAGGATTTAATAAAATTAAGTTAAGATGGATCTATGCGGGTTCTTTATATATATATATATATATAGAATCGACATAGATCCATATTAGGTAAGGATCCCAGGGATGAGAGTGAGAAAATTGACTAATTATAATAGATTAAATATAATGCATGATTTTTTTTAAAGTTTTTCATTATTTTATTTTCTTTGACATGATTGATCCAAAATATAGGTTTAATATTTTACAATCAATACCATGGGCCAATACCATGGCTTATCAATACTACAAGTCCAAAAACCATAACTTATTTCACAACTAAAATATTTTACAACAATATGACAAGATTCTTAACTGTGGATATTCACCCCCACATTACGGTAGATATTATTAACCTCTAAAAAATAGACTTTGTTACAATACCATGGGTCAATACCATGGATTATCAATACCACATGCCCAAAAAAACATAAATTATTTCACAATCAAAATATTTTATAACAATACCACATGCCCAAAAAACATAAATTATTTCACAATCAAATATTTTATAACAATATGACAAGATTGTTAACCATGGATATTCACCCTCACTTTACCATGGATATTAACTTGTAAATCCGCTTTGTTACAATACCATGGGCCAATACCATGGCTTATCAATACTACATGCCAAAAAAGTTGAAAAAACCATAACTTATTTTATAGTAAAAATGTTTTACTTTAATTTAATTTTACAACATTTTTTTAATTGAATCTAAAAGGGAAAATGTTACAATCTGAGATATATCTAAAACCTCTATCCTCATGACTTCTAAAAATATTCCCATAGAAATTAAAATAAGGTTTTAATAAAATTAAGCTAAGATGGATCTATTCCAGTTATATATATATATATATATATATATATATAGAACCATCCTTCATAGCTAAGGATCCAAAAGCAAATTGACTAATTATAATAGATTAAATATAGTGCATGATTTTAATTTTTTTTTTTATTATTTTATTTTCTTTGACATGATTGATCCAAAAAATAGGTTTAATATTTTACAACCAATTAAGTTTTTCTAATTTAGATAATTTCTTAAACACAATACAATGTCATTAAATTTAAAAGAGAGTTGGGGAGGGGGTGGAGAGAGGGAGTGAGACGGTGAAAAAGTTGGAGGATAGAGAGAAAGAGAGAGTGATGGGGGGGAGAGAGAGTGAGGTGGGAGAGAGGGAGCGAGAGGAAGGACAAGAGAGGAGAGAGAGAGAGATGGAGTTGGAGTGGGGGAGAGAGGGAGGAAAGAACAAAGACATAGAGAGATAGAGGTGGAGAGAGGGAGGAGTGAGAAGGGACATATGGAGAGAGAGAGGAGTGAAAAGGGAGAGATGGAGAGAGAGAGGAGTGAAAAGGGAGAGATGGAGAGAGAGTGAGGGAGAGAGGAGAGGAGGGAAGAGAAAGAAGAGGAGAGGATAGAGATAGGGAGAGAAGGGGAAGGGAGAGAGATGGAGAAGGACAGGGAGGGGGTGAGATAGTGATAGAGTTGGACAGGAGAGAGAGAGAGAGAGGGAGAGTGATTTGGGGGGGGAGAGATAGAGGGAGGTGGGAAATAAGGGATAAAGAGGAAGGAAGATAGATATGAGGAGAGAGAGATGAAATTGGAGGGGGTAGGAGAGGGAGGGAACAAGAAAAACATAGAGGGAGAAAAGTGGAGAGAGAGAGGGGGTGACAAGGGAGTCATGGAGAGAGAGTGAGGGAGAGAGGAGAGCGGAAGGGAATAGAGAGAAGGGGAAGAGAGGGAGAGAGTGTGTGTGTATGTTTTGGAGGTGAGATAGAGAGGGGGAATAACAAAGAGACACAAATACAAATATAGATATTATTTAGTATTATATAACCAACCTAAATCCATATTAACCCTATAACCATCAAGTGCTGAGAGGGATCCAATCTCTCGAGGTGAAAACATTTCCTCAAGTTTTTCACTAGAAAAAAAGGTTTGCACCTTGAGAGATTGGACCCCTCTCAACACTTAATAGATCTGGGGTTAAGATGGATGTAGGTCGGTTAATATGAAATTGAAGTATTTTTTATTTGATATTATACTCTTAAAATTTAAAATTTCCCTTTCAATTAATTTCAAATTAGAACTAGATCCAATTAGATTCAATGAATAGATTTTTAAAAAATACGTAAAAAAATATATTAAAAAAGATATTTTTAAAATTACAAATTATTAGAGATGCATAGTGAAATGTTGGCTCACCTATACACCATGTGAGGATGAAGAAATGTTTAAGGAAGGATAACCCTTCAACCAATCTTTAACAACCTTTAAATCCCCTATCACTTGTAAGTTTAGATTGTTTGATACAATTAAGATGACTAACATAAAAAACTAATTCATATTATTGTAGTACTTGTTAGGTAGTTATATTTTTGTTCTTAGACTAAATTAGTCATTTATGTTAGTCATTTTTAGTTGTATTACTTATTAGCTAGTCACATATTTTGACCCATGACTAAATTAGTGATTTATGTTAGTCGTTTTTAGTTCGGTCACTTAGGATTTCTCATTTTTGGTAGTATTTCACTAGGTAAAGTTGTGGTGGCTAACCTTTTTAGTCACCTAGTCACTAATTGCTCATTTTCTACTAGTGTGAAGAAGGAAGCAAAGTCTTTAACAAAGGATTCTGTACGACCAACAAGAGGTTTGAGTTTCTGAGCCATGAATTTAGCAAGAAGATAAGTGGGCCCACCTATTATGTTAGTGTTAGGTCTCAGGGGGATCCTAGTCTTATGAATCTTCGGAAGACCGTAAATTCTGGGGGTAAGAGGATTGCTTTCAATAAGATTTTGCCTAAGAATATTAAGAGCATTATTAGATTTTATGGCTTGTGTGACCTATTTTGAATCTTTTTAATGGGATTCTTATTTAGTTTAATGTAATTACAACTGTTATAAATATGGTCAATCATTTTGTTAACATAGTCAGCTTTATCTAAAATAACAACGACCCCACCTTTATCAACTTTTAGGACGACAATGTCAGGGTTATCCCTTAAGGATTTAAGGGAAAGAAACTCATTTTTGCTAATTTTTCTTTTATGAGGCTTAGATTTCCTAAGCACAATAGTGTTGTTTTGCCTAATAATTTCTTTAACTTTATTAGGAATATCTCTAATTTCATTTTCAATGTTACAAATAATGTCACTAATGAGGATCTTTTTAGGGGCAAGAGAAAAAAATAACCCCTTTATCTAAGAGGCGTGAAACAAGAGGATCTAAATATATATTTGAAAGATTAATATCATTTAAAAAAAACATTGGGAAGATTTGTTATTATTATTATTTAAAATACATTTATTATTATTAGAAAAGATGTTATTATATTATTATTATTGGAAATCTTATTAGTTAAATTATTATTCTTAATATTGTTATTATTAAAACAACCATTATTAGTCAAAAAATTATTATTATTATTATTATTATTATTATTATTATTATTAACAATGTTATGGTTGTTATTATTATTACATTTGTTGGAACTACTATTTTTATAATAATTATTGATTAAACTATAATCATTAATGGTAATATTTAGGAAGGAATTATTATCAAGGGACGGGGGGAATTTGACAAGGGACCATAGGCGTGAAGACAAGGCTCGGTTGAAGCATCAATGGGGAAGAGATAATTTAGGCCGGCTGAGGAGTTACTTGGAGGGTCAAAGGAAGAAGGAGCGGTAGCGAAAAATGGACCAGAAACTTCATTAATAGTAATGACAGGAGTTGGAGGAGGTTTTGACCAGTTGAGAGGTTGAGGATATAGAATTAAAAAGTTCAGGGATGACAGGCACAGAAGATAGGGAATAATTGTCGAAGAGGGGGCAGTGCATTGGAAGGAGATGGAGGGGATCTGAAAGGAGAGGAGCATCAAATAAAAGTGTGGATGAAGATGAAGCAAAGGATGTTGGAGAATGAGGACGGTTTTGTTGATCGAGCTAAGAAGAGACCTCAGATGTACTGGTAGCAATCAATGAATTTTCGAAATCATTATTGACATGATAATCAGGATCTGCATTAGGGGAGCCAAAAACATTACTGGAATGAGAGGAATCAAGTTCAATGCTTGAACTAAATTCAAAAGGTACGAGCTGGGAAGACGTTGCAGATTGATGAAATGAGAATGACGAGATCAACTTAGAATTTTGGCTACAAATATAGGAATTGAGTGGACAAATCTGGTCATGTCTAATCTGGTTCATTGTTAGAGAAGATGAGGCCGAGTCATAGGAGAAGTGAGAGCCAACGGCTTATAACCTTCTGAATTTGGTAGATTGTTTCTTTTTTGAAAACTCTTCTAGACGTAGAGCTTTCGTAGTGGAACAACTATTGATCACTCCCCAAAGAATGCAAGAGATGTCATTTGCCAGATCCAAATGAAAGGGATAATAATTTATGAGATAAAAATTGCAGATCCTTCCTTACCCTCCAAATTTTGGATTTAATTAAAGTTAAATTTGTTTTAAGAAAAATATGCTTGTTTTTAGAATGGTTTAGACGATGATTAATATGAGTGAAAACCGGAATCACAAATGTATCTCTACAACATTTCAGAAAAGTAAGATCTGTTCTTTGAAACTCGTAGACGAGCTCGTTCAAACTGACTAACTTTATCATCCAATTCCCTTCTGTGTAGCGTTATAATGCTAGATCTTAGACTTTTTTGATCCATATTGATAATGAGATTTCCTTTCAGATTAATCACATCATTGAGATTTGTTCAATGTTTCGAACCCTCTAATGTGGTCCTCCTCCAGGAAAAAGGTGAAAAATAAATCTTTCCAAACATTTAAATAGCAGAGATGCATTCAGGTCTAGAATTAGCCTTTTTATGTAAGGTTCTAAAGTTAAAAGATTTTATGTAATTTATAGCTTTCTAATATATATATATATATATATAACTTTAAATAATTAAATATTAAAAAGAAAATAAAAAATACATATTTAAAAAAATTAAATCTCTACATAGTTTTACTTTGAGAGAAAAGTGAATGTGATAGTGATTGGTTGGATATTATGTTACCAAATTTTTTTTTGTTTGAGTTTAGGTATATATATTTGAATTGATTATATATATAAATATATATTCTATAAATTACTATAAATTACTAATGTTATTAGTTTGCTATTTATTTGTCCATGGGGCATATAATAGTCATAACATGGTTTTCTATGGTGTAAAAGGTTACTTGTTTGAAACAACAAAAATCTAGTTATGGTAAGGGGTGGTGCGGCCCATGCCAGGTGCGACACTCGGGTGATTTTGACAGTTTATATACCCCTAGGTCACGGCTATTCAAGCCATAGAAAATGTGTGCTCAAACTCATATCACCTAACAAACAAAAAACAATGTGGCATTCACTTGGTATTACGGTGGTCAATAAGGTATGTCAGTGTTATGAAACCAGCTCAAGAAAAGATAGAAAAGATAGATCAACGCCTTAGAATTCAGCCTCTTCGAGGGGGCAACCTCCTTTACATTACATAAATGAACAATTCTTGGATGATTCAAATGACAAAACCTCCTTTCTATATATAGGAGTCTAAGGAGTCACAATATAATCCAGCCGACCTAACAATAATAATATAAAGCCACAAAAATAACAATAGAGGGATTCTATGGGGCACAGTAATAACAATATGGGGGCAATAGGGGCACAACAATATTAATAAGGGGTATAACTACAATAGTAATGGGGTAATCACTAGTATTATAGGGACCCAACATGCCCCTCTCCTTCAAAAAAGTGTTGTCCTCAACGCTTGAGTAGTTCTGGATACTTCTGCATAAAATTCTCATCCTCCCATGTGGAATCTTCAGCGGATAAGTTCTTCCACTTGATAAGATACTCTGAAATTGATCGATTTCGTAGCTGTCGAGTTCTTGTTTCTGTGACTGCTTCCGGTTCCAATATAATTTTTCCTTCCTCGTCAAGTTCTGGCAATATTGTTTGAACTGGGAGCTTGTCGCCTATAACCTTCTTTAAACATGAAACATGGAAAACTGGGTGCAATCGAGAAGCTGCAGGAAGCTCCAATTTGTATGCCATAGTACCAATCTTTTGCAACACCTTGTACGGACCATAATACTTTGGTGATAATTTATTATCCTTCTTAGCTTGCTTGAGGGACATTTGCTTATATGGTTGTAGCCGTAGGAATACCCAATCACCTACATCAAAACTTCTTTCACTGCGATGTTGATCTGCCTGTTGTTTCATTCTATTCTGTGCCAACACGAGGTTATCCTTTAAGAGTTGGAGGACTTGTTGTTGATGTTCGATGTGATGTTCCACTGCCTGAACCTTAGAATTTTCTCTTAAATATGATGTGATGGATGGTGGTTGATACCCATAAAGTGCCATAAATGGGGTCATTTTTGTTGCTGTATGGAAGGAAGTGTTATACCACCATTCAGCCAGAGGCAACCATTTGACCCATTGTGTCTGTTTATCAGATACAAAGCAACGAAGATATCCTTCCAAACATTTGTTTACTATCTCAGTTTGCCCATCAGATTGAGGATGATAAGATGAGCTATGAGCTAACTGAGTACCAAGACAAGAAAATAATTCTGTCCAAAAATTTCCAGTGAAAATGGGATCTCTGTCACTTACAATAATCTTTGGGTTTCCATGTAGCTTTTGAATTGTTTCCATAAATGCAGTAGAAACTGTACTGGCTTTAAATGGATGTGATAATGCACAAAAGTGTGCATACTTGGTAAGTCTGTCAACTACCACCATGATGACACTCTTTCCCTCAGACTTGGGTAAACCTGTGATAAAATCCATTGAAACCTCCTCCCAACGTTGGCTTGGAATGGATAAAGGTTGTAATAGACCCGGTGTCTTAATTGTTTCAACTTTATTTTGTTGGCAAACCAAACATTCCGCCACAAACTTTTGAATATCTGATTTAAGGCCATCCCAAAAAAATTCCTTCTTAACCCTGTGGTAAGTTTTTAAAAATCCTGAGTGCCCTCCTAAGGGAGAAGTGTGCAATTCCATAAGAATCTTTTGTTTTAGCTGGGAATTCTTACAGAGGTATAAGCGATCTTTGTACCATAACGAATCATTTTGCCAGCTAAATGTATCAGACGTACTGGAATCTTGTTGTAACTTTCGAATAAGTGCCCACACTTCTTCGTCATTCTTCCATTCCTCCCTTGCTTCGTTTATCCAATCTGGTTGGATAATAGAAATGGCGCACAACAATGCTTCCACATCCTCATCCTTTCTTGAGAGTGCATCTGCCACCACATTTTGCTTCCCTTTTTTGTAGATGATTTCAAAGTCATAACCCAACATCTTTGTGACCCACTTTTGTTGCTCTTCAGAGGATAATCTTTGTTCTAAAAAGTATTTAAGGCTATCATGATCCGTTTTTACCTTGAAGTGTCTTCCCATTAGGTAGGGTCGCCATTTCTTAAGTGCATGGAGTATTGCCAACATTTCCTTCTCATAAATAGCTTTGCTTAAAAACTTTCCCTTGATTGGACGACTTTCAAAAGCAATGGGTCTTTCATCTTGCATTAGAACAACACCAATTCCATTTCCTGAAGCATCACATTCCACAATAAAGGTTTTTGTGAAGTCCGGTGTAGCTAAGACCGGTGCTTGGCACATTGCCTCTTTAAGATGTTCAAAGGCCTTTGTTGCTTCCGGAGTCCATGAAAATGCATCTTTCTTCAATAATGTTGTTAGAGGTGCTGCTATTCTCCCATAATTCTTAACAAACTTGCGATAATACCCTGTCAACCCAAGAAATCCTCGCAGATGCTTTATGGATGTGGGGATTTTCCATTCCTTAATGGCTTTAATTTTGCTAGGGTCTACCTTAACTCCTTCATGAGATACAATATGACCCAAATATTCCACCTCCTGGACTCCAAAGAAACATTTGGATCTTTTTGCATATAATTGTTTCTCCTCCAATAGTTGTAGCACCCTGTCAACATGTTCAACATGATCCTTCCAAGACTTGTTGTAGATTAGTATATCATCAAAAAATACTAACACAAATTTTCTAAGGAATGGTTTGAAAATTGAATTCATCAAACCTTGAAATGTTGAAGGTGCATTGGTAAGGCCAAAAGGCATGACCAAAAATTCATAATGACCCTCATGAGTTCTAAATGTTGTTTTCGGAATGTCTTCAATCTTCATTCTGATTTGATGATATCCTGAACGAAGATCCAACTTGGTGAAGTAAATTGATCCATGCAATTCATCCAGTAATTCATCAATGACAGGAATGGGGAACTTATCTTTAATAGTGAGCTTGTTGAGCTCCCTATAATCCGGACACATGCGCCATGATCCATCCTTCTTGTGCACCAATACTACTGGAGCAGAGAAAGAACTTTGACTCGGTTGAATTATACCAGCCTCTAGCATTTCTGCAACCATACGTTCAATTTCACTCTTTTGGACATAGGGATATCTGTACGGCCTGATGTTTGGAGGAACACTTCCTGGAATCAGATGAATAGCATGATCATGATCACGCATAGGTGGGAGACCTTTGGGAGTCTCAAATACCTTGGAATGATTGTCCAAGACTTTTTGGAGATCTGGAGAAATAGATGATTCCAATGTGGAAACATCTAGCGAACATAATTGTGCAATTACACCTCTTTGCTCCTTTTTAGAAGCTTTGTCATACCATTAGAGCTGATTATCTTTCCTGGTTTCCCTGCAATACCCCTTAATTCAACTTCCTTTCCTTCCGTAGAAAATTTGATGAAAAGTTCTTGAAAATTAAAAGCTATTGTACCCAAGGATTGTAGCCATTGGACTCCTAGTACAACATCAGCACCTCCCATTGGAATGGAAAGCATTGGGCTAGTCAATACATATTCTCCCATGGATAGCTTGATATTATGGCACTTTCCAGAGCAATTTATTGTTCCTCCATTTGCAATCATCACTTGACACTCTGGTGCTGGATATAGGAAGCAATTCAATTCTTTTGCTACCTTACAATGAATAAAATTGTGGGTGCTTCCTGAATCAATCAACACTATTACCTTTTTCTTCTTGATTTGTCCTTCTATCTTGATGGTTTGAGGAGTGGTAATTCCCGCCAATGCATTACAAGATATGGTCGGATTTATTTGTTCTTCATCTAGGCTTTGTTCCTGGAGTATATCCTCTTCTTTTGACCTTTCTTGCTCCTTTTCTTCTTCCTCTTCACAATCTATGTAGAATAATTTCTTCTCAGCACACTTATGACCTTTAGTGTATTTGCTATCACAACTGTAACAAAGCCCTTTTGCTCTTTTTTCTTCCAATTGTTGTGGTGTCAACCTTATAGGTTGTGGAAGACTAGGGGCAACAACACTTCCGTCTTTATAGTTGTGAGTGGTATGCTTCCTGGTTGCCATAATTTTGCTTTCCATTTTTCTTGCTAACCTGAATGCCTTCTCTAATGAATCAGGTTCCCAAAGGCGAACATCATGTTGGATATTATCCTTTAAAGACCCTATGAACACATCAATCCTATGCTCCTCTGGAATATCTTTTACCCTTATGTTCAATTTTTGGAACTCCTCAATGTGCTCCATTATTGAACCCTTTTGTTTGAGACTTATCAATTGGCTAAAAAAAGTGTTGCTTTTTGTATCCTCATAATGTGCTATCAATTCTTCCGTAAAAATTGCCCAAGTGATAAATTGTTTACAAGAACAAAGCCATTGATACCATACAAACTGATTTGGTTCCAAATATAAAGTTGCCATACGTACCTTTTGTGTGTCTTGCACATTATTGAGATCGAAGAATTGCTCCATCTGTAATATCCATGTGGCAGGATCCTTGCCATCAAACTTCCTCATATCAATTTTTGGAATATGGTGAGTCTTTGATCCAACATTAAGTCTATGGAATCATGATTAACATTTCTTTTGTTCTCATCATGAGTTTCCTTTAGTACCCTTTCACCCTTAGTGACCATTTCTTGTAGCAACTTATTCATATTTATCTTCAATTCGTTCATGTCTTTCTTCATATCTATCTTCAAATCATCCATCTTAGCTTCCACGTCAATCATCTTAGCTTATATTCTTTTCTTTAAATAGTCCATCTTAGCTTCTCAACCTTTCTTTAAACCATCCATCTTAGATTTTGTTCCTTTTTGTGCAAGGGACAGTTGTTGCACTTGGTCTTGTAATTTTGATATATCATGTTGCATTTCTTCCTCTTCTTCATGAGTCATGCTAGAGCTTTCAGGTTCCTTACTAGGTGTTTGCATTTTCTTTCCTCGGGGCATCAGTTACCGATAATAATGCTCTACTATGCCCTTTGAATTCCTTCAAAATAAATTTCAAACCAAGCTTAAGCAAAAATTTAAGAAAATCTACACACCTTTTTTCACTTTGTAGGAGCTCGATATTGCCTCTGATGTATCTCTGTACTTTCCAATCATCTAGTTCTGAATTTGTGACCTGTAGTAGCCCTCTGTGTCCTCTTTCCAATGCCACAAGTCTGACCCAAATTGGATTCTCCAAGGAAGAGTTATGTGAAATCTCCCACAGTGACTTGTTTATAGACTAGTTCAGTAGAGCGAACTTGTACGACGTGCCACGAGTCACTGTTTCGACCTTTGGATCTAAAACATGAATACAAAAAACTACAGTCCGTCCTCTTTCTGTACCTTCTTACGAAATTTCAATCCGATCCCCAGAGAGAAAGTTATGACGATTTTCCCCAGGTCACCTGTTTTGAATGTAATTCAGGAGTCTGCAAAAAGACCAACTTCCTCAGATCATATCTCCGCAAATATCACGCGAAAAGCTCTGAAATTCGGACCCAAGGTTCAGCGCGATTTCTTCTCAAATGGGTTTTTTTTGTGACTTCTGAAACGTCACAGAAAAAATTTATAGCGAAAATGCCACGATGACCTGTTTGGAGCAGCGAAACCCTAGAATCCAAAGCTCTGATACCAAATGTTATGAAACCAGCTCAAGAAAAGATAGAAAAGATAGATCAACGCCTTAGAATTCAGCCTCTTCGAGGGGCAACCTCCTTTACATTACATAAATGAACAATTCTTGGATGATTCAAATGACAAAACCTCCTTTCTATATATAGGAGTCTAAGGAGTCACAATATAATCCAGCTGACCTAACAATAATAATATAAAGCCACAAAAATAACAATAGAGGGATTCTATGGGGCACAGTAATAACAATATGGGGGCAATAGGGCCACAAAAATATTAATAAGGGGTATAACTACAATAGTAATGGGGTAATCACTAGTATTATAGGGACCCAACAGTCAGTTTTTCGGAGCATAACTTTTGCATATAAGCTTTAATTAACATGATTTTCACACCATTGGAAATGTCTTAGTTTGTTGACCTTCATCAAGGAGTTGGGAGCGATTCTCACAATATGTTATCCCAAAAAATGCAGTTAATGCCTCAAAGTGGCTCTAAAATCCTCTAGTCCCCATATCTCCAAATTAGCACTTGTTACTCAAATGTGTCATACATGTTAATTCTTCCAATTTTCCCACCCAAAAAGTACAAATATAGATGGAAATCTATCAAAAAGTCCCAAACAGATGGAAAATCGTATCATGATCCATTTTAGATCATACCCCCCCATTTAGTGAGCCTTTTGGTCCCCAAAATATTTTACTACATGAGGTGAGGGAAATTTGCTTCTTCCTTCTCACTGGAGTACTCTTTTTTCTTGCTTGGAAGTTGTTCTTTCAACCTAATCTACCAAAGGTCATGCTACCCCTACCTGGTACTTATGGAATCCTCTATAAAATTGTATATTGTGTCAATTATGCTCAAACTTCTACTACTAATTCATCTATGATAGGTAGAACATGTTCTTTTTTCTGATCCATCATGGAAGGATCATAGATTTGAAAGTTTCCACACTCGCTATAGAATAAATGCACATGTATGGTTGTAGACTAAGTCTTTGGTATTATCACCAACCTTTTTCAATACCTCAAAAGGGTCGCAAACCCTTGGTATTCTTACTAAGACATTGTAATTTGTCCTTATTTAGTTGTAACCAAACTTGTCTCCCACTTTGATGATTTATTATTTCTATGTTGATCATGTTAACCATTTTCCTTTTTGATTTTTTCAATGTCTCCTATACTTGCAAATGTATCTATTTAATATTTTCAACAAATTTATTTTGTTTTAGTTGTTATACCATGATGTATTCCCTCACTCACCATTCATATCCATATACAACATATAAGGATAAAGGTGGAAAATATCCAAAGAAAGTTTCAAAATGGGACTTACTAGTAGAGGTATGGGACTACTTTTTTATGAGAGTGTGAGATATTGTTCATATTTTCATCCTTAGTCTTTGGATGCTTTTGATTGTAACCCATCAATATCTAGACCATTTTCTAGTTGGATAATTTTGTTTCCTTATTTATCTATTTATGTAATTTTATAATTCTCTTCAAATTAGTGTCCATATTTTCTAAAAGTGTAGTCCAAAATCAGTTAAGAAATATGCTCCCAAAGTGTATCCAAAGTTGTTCAAAGAACATGTTTATTGCTTCTTATCCTTTAATGGTATTTTCATGAGGCGTGAGAATGAACATGTTGCTAAACCAATCAACTACCATAGATGAATAGTCATGTACATTCTCAGTTGTTGTAAAACCACCTACAAAATCTATGAAATGTTTTTCTCAAGGTCAAGTGGGTATTGCGAAGGGTGGGTATATACCTTGCTTTCTATTACAAGAATTGTTGATACAATAAATTATGCATCCTCTAATATATTGAGCTAAATCCTATTTCATGTTGGGAATGTTGCCAAAAAATATAGCAAGCCTTGACGAGGGGTTATCTACAAGCAAAGGACTAGGCTAAGTGACAACAATGAGGTATGACCCATTGTTATAGCCACTACCCCCTGCTCTTTTTGTAGTTTTTACCAATGAGAGGCTTCCTTTTATATAGGTCACATATGAGACATATTATAGGTTCTAAGGGTTAAGGTGACACTAGAGGCTACTAGAGGATTACTCTTCTTAAGTACAAGACTCAACTAAGGGAAATAAGGCAATTCACATCCTCTAGAAAATCCAAATTAGCTCATACTATACCTAGGGTTTGAGAAATAACAATGAAAATGGAATATCCTAAATTCAATATGTCAAGAAAATGTTTCCTAGCAATTAATATTAGAAATCCAATGGAATATGAAACCCTCAAAAAGTCCTCATGTTGAAGCTTAGAAAAATTAGGATTTCCTAGAGAAAACAAACTCACCTAGGGTAAGAGAGTTAGGGCATGAAATGGAAGGATTAGCCACCAAAGAAGTCTTGTTTTGAGGCAACCAAGTATAATATTTATGTTGAATCTTTCCACTACTCAAAATACTTCCTCTACGAAAATTCACATTAAGCCCTAGTTAGGTCACTTATCCTTAAGACGGTTGAATTTCAGAAAGAGAGCAAAAATCAAATTTCTCGATAAAGTGATAGTTGATCACCAAATTGAAAAAGCTAGTGCCCAGTCCTTGGGTTAATGGAGTCTAGCATATGATATATTGGCTAAATATTGCAAATGATTAAGGATGTTTTAATGTCTTAGCAAAAAACCATAAATATTACCTTTGTGAGAGATCAAGGCACAATCAAGGTAAATTGGGAGAGCTAATGCAAAAGTTCACCAAGGAGATATCCATTCAAATTTCATTCATGAGTAATGAATACAATGATGATATCGAGATTCTACACAAATGATCTTAATTAAGTAACGCACAATAACAAAACCTTATATTATCAATTCATTCCATACAATAGACAATAAAATAAAAAAATTATCAAATTCAAGGCTCACTAACAAGTCAAAATTCATAAACAATCCTTTCATTGATCCAATAAAACTTCTTCAATGCCAAGAAAATAACTCCAATAGAAATATTTCTCCATAGAATCATATCTCTCCAATAGATAAGAAGGCTGAAATTCTCAAGGAGGTTGAAATAGTCACAAGTGATGATGATTAGAAATGAATTATCCTCTCCTCTACTTATATAAGGAGGACAAGAGATAATTAGCATAAAAGCATATAGAAAAAAAATAGATTACACCACAACCTTGGGTTACAAGCCATCCCACTAGCTTCAATAATAAATTCCCTAATTAGCCTATATGTGTGAGTTGCTAGCTCTTTAGGGATGATTTCATGCTAAGAATGAGCTCCAAATATCGTGTCCAAGTGATATGAGGCTTCCAATATTTTGTAGAATCATGTAAAAAATAATTTTTGAGGGTTAGCCCTCAAATTCACCTCAATGGTTCTTGTGTGGTCCCAAGATCCTGTTGGGGCACCAAAAAGTGGTCTCCAACTACTCAAAGTGGCCTTATCTGCTCCAACAGTGAAGGCTTCTCAAGTTAAACTATCCCTCCTTAGTCTTTGGAGGTGAAACCATCCTCACTTAGGCCTTGGATCAACTTCCATCCATCAATTTATGCTAAGGGAGCCCTGGAGGCATGTTGGGTCTAGGTGTGTCATCCTAAAGAATGATCAAATTTGGTGCAAAGGCATCCAAATTAATAGGTGGAGGAGGTGTCCTAGAATATGCGTCATATTTTGTTACTACTAGGAGGCCTAGGAGGACCAAGAGCCTCAATGCTTAACCTATTTGTGGCAGTATACTTCTCTAATGGACTAATTACTTGTGGAGAAGGTTCCCTATACGTTGGCTGATGAACCAATTGACAATCGCAATACAAATTCTACTGAAAGAAACCATTAATTAGGGACTAAAATCATTATTGCATTTAAGTGAAGAAAGTTTAATTCCATGGGTTATTTAATACTTCAAATAAGGATCCCCTTCCACAATCAGGGCCTTCGACTAGCAACGATGTTCTCTCCCTAAGTAGGAGTGGCTAAAGGCCAACCCTATTAGGTGTTTCCAACCCCTAAGGTGAAGTAACATTTCGTCGATGCACCCTTTAATTGATAGGTGTTAGTGAATAAAAATGATGGTAATGGAGGGGATAAGACTTCATGGCCAGGTTCCATAGTCCAAGGGACTAACTGATGGAGATACCCACATCTTGAGTGTATAGATGTGAGGAGGGATCATTTGTGGATGCATGAGTCACTAACTCAACTTTTTCTTTTACACCCCCCTTATGCAACTTTTAGTTTTTATTTATTTTTCTTTGTATTACTCCTCATATATCAAGGGTTAAATCTTTCTTTGAATGATGTGGTATTTTTACTACCCCTTAATGATGAGTCAATTTTTTACTCATTGGGCTTGGGACCTGCAAGGGTTCCCTCTTTTGATGTAATGGAGAAACATGTACTCAGGAACTGAATAATGAGCATAATGAGTGAGGTAGAGCACATGTAATGTTTTTTTCCACGTGCTACTTCTTATTTCCCTATCCATCTCTTGCATTTTGATATTCTTTCTTTTAAGTTTTTAATGGCCACGATATGTTCTTTCTATTTCTTTTAGTTGCATCATCCTCCTAGGGAAAAGTTTCTAGGCCCTACCCAAGTATGTGGCCATATGGTTGCTAAATCCCAAATAACTAATGACATGTTGAACCCAAAGAATGGAGGTGAGATATATGTTTGTAATGTAATATAGAAAGTTTTAAGTATGACATAAGGAAGATGGAACTACACTATGTCAATCAAGATTTCTCAAGTAGTGCCCCTTGTTGTAGGTTTTAACCCTGTACAGAAATTACCTACAAATTAATTCTTAATACAAAAAAAATATATTATAGTGAGAACATAAAACAAATGTACACAAAGATTTTCCCATGGATCCCCAAACTAGGACTATTAGATTGATTTTTTGTTATATTACTTTCAATGTTACAATACATATATATACATGGTGAAGCATTTATAAACCCTAATCAATTAACCCTGGATTAGAATATAACCGTAGTTCCCTTAATGATGACAATAAAATACCTTGGGCATAAAACCTTCATGCCCAAAACCTTGTGCAAAATCCATGCACAAAACAATGGGTAGGTATGCCCAACAACTTTGGTTCTAACACTTGCATACCCATTAGGCCATTAGGGGAAGTACCATTGGACTAGTACCGAATATTAATCCCATATTTAAGGTGAGAGAACATGAACATAGCCCATACTTCTTCCATATCTCCTCATGATTCATACCAAATGCCCAAACGCAATCAATCATAAGCACTTGATTGTAAGATGACCAAATTATCTTTCAATTGGAATATCACCTTCATCAATGTTCTCATGTTGGATGGGCGAGAAGCATATCACTACTACAAGTGGTGGAGATATATGGTGTATGATAAGCTAGTGATGGTTGTCAAGGACTATTGGTTGCATAACTAATTGGCTGGCTATCATGAATAGGAGAATTTTTTTCTCCTATACGGTTACCAATTTTGGTGGGTGACATCTTGGTCCAACTCAGGGACATTGTTGGGTTGTGTTATATTATTTCCATGTAGTTAAAATGGGGTTTGAAGGGCACCCATAACCCCACTTTATGGGGTCCAGGGCAGCGCCCCATAAAATTTTGGTTTTGGACCCTATGTAAGGTTTGGCGGACCCACCTATGGTTTTGTGCATGATTTTTGCACATGTTTTTTTGATGCGATGGTTTTCGGTCCATGGTATTGGATGCGATGGTTTTTGGTCCATGGTATTGGATGCTTCGGCATGTATAAATATGTATTGTAACATTGAAAGGAAAATAATGAAAACTCAAGCTGGTAGTACCGGTTTTGGGATCCAGGGGAAAATATCTGTGTATATGTGTTTTATGTGTTCTGCTCTCGCATTATTTATTTTCTGTGTTTTAGAATTCGTATGTAGGTAATTTCTGTACGGGGTTAAAACTTACATTTGGTATCAGAGCATATTTGGCTTCAAGGGTACACCTTTATTGCTGAGTGGTTTCACTCAGGCCTGTGGTAGACCCTGTTCAGTGGAGATTTGTGAGATCGATTCTGGTGGTGAAAGAAGATGGCGAGCAGTGGAAAGATAGATATCAAGAAATTTAATGGTCAGAGTTTTGAGTTGTGGAAACTCAAGATGGAGGATCTGTTGGTAGATAAAGACCATTGGATCGCGGTAGATCCGGGTACTAAACCAACAAGAGTGTCCGATGAAGAATGGAAGAAGTTGGATTGGAAGGCAAAGAGAACAATACGATTGTGTATCTCAGATTCAGTATTGTTGAATGTATCAGGGGAAGCTACAACAAAGGCTTTGTGGGACAAGTTAGGGATTTTGTACCAATCTAAGTCTTTGGTGAATAAATTGTTCCTACGAAAAAAGCTGTATAACCTGAGGAAGAAATATGGAGACTTGGTGACAGAGCATCTGAATGCATTTAATACTGTGGTAAGTCAGTTAGCATCTGTTGATATTAAAATTTCAGATGAAGATAAGTGCATTAGTTTTTTGTGTTCTCTACCAGATTCGTGGGATAGTCTGGTTATTGCAATAGGTAGCAATGCAACTGCCTTACAGTTTGATGAAATAGTCTCAGCCTTGCTGATGGAGGTGATGAGATGGAAAAATATGGAGAGCCAAAATGCCTTGTCTGTACGAGGACTGTCCCATAACAGAAACAAAAATAAGTCATCGAGTGGGAGATCTAAATCTCCAGGAAAACCTGTAAAGGTGGTGTGCTGGAAATGCGGAAAGGAAGGCCACTTCAAAAGGGACTGTAAATCTAAATCTCCTAACAAAGGAAAGGGATCTGATGAGTCTCCTTCTGCAGAGGCGAAAACCACCTCAAATGAAGGTGGGGATGTGTACTTGGCTTCTTCAATTACACATGTAGATCATGAGGCATGGTTGATTGACTCAGGGGCATCCTTTCACTTCACTCCCCATAGAGAGTGGTTCTGCGAGTATGAGAAATATGATAGTGGTGATGTCTTCTTGAGGGATGACAAGAAGGCTAGAATCTTTGGTCGCGGAAAAGTAAAGTTGAAGTTGCAAGGTGGAAGGATTAGAACACTTCCAGGTGTTCTACATATTCCTGCATTAGCCAGAAATATGTTTTCTATTAGCAAGTTGGATGACGCAGGTGTAAAGTGTTCGAGAAGGATACCTGCAAGATGGTTCGGGGAGCACTGGTATTGATGCAGGGAATTTGGATTGGAACTTTGTACAAGCTGCAAGGTAGCACTGTTATTTATGGGTGCAATAGTTCTGTGGTTCCTAAAAGTGGAACAGAAAATGTAGTGGTCTCTAGAGAGAAGACCATGCTGTGGCACCAAAGGCTTGGACATATTGGAGAAAAGGGCCTTCATATATTTCATGGTAAAGGTATGGTAGAAGGTATGAGCAATAGATCTCTGGATTTTGATTTCTGTGAAAATTGTGTATATGGGAAGCAGAATCGAGTGAGTTTCCCCTCTGGTAGTAAGAGGGCGAAACATTAGAACTTCTGCATAGTGATGTGTTTGGACCTGTGAAGGTCCCATCACTAGGTAAGTCTGTGTACTATGTATCATTTATAGATGACTTCTCAAGGAATACGTGGATATATTTCCTTAAGAATAAATCTAAAGCCTTTGACAGGTTTAAAGAATTTAAGGCTCTGGTGGAAAACCAGACTGAGAAGAAGATAAAGGTGTTGAGGATAGATAATGGTGGAGAGTTTTGTAGTAAGGAATTTGAAGAATTCTGCAAGAAATGTTGTATATCACGACAGAAGACTACTCCATATACACCTCAGCAAAATGGAGTTGCAGAAAGAATGAAAAAGAAATTGATGGAAAGGGCAAGAAGCATGCTCAGTGGTGTTGGGTTAGGACAGGAATTCTGGGTAGAGGCAGTGGATACTACATGTTACCTGGTCAACAGGTCACCTTCATCAATGTTGGAGGATAAGACTCCACAAGAGGTATGGACTGGTAAGAAACCCTCTCTTTCACATCTGAGGGTATTTGGATGTGATGCATATGTACATGTTCCAAAGGAGAAAAGAACAAAGTTGGATAGTAAATCTGAAAAGTGCATCTTTCTTAGGTATAAGGATGGTTTAAAGGGTTATAAGCTTTGGAACCCAGTAACAAGGAAGTTTATGTACAGTCGAGATGTGGTGTTCAGATAGGCGAAAGATGTTATTAAACATGAAGTCCAACCAAAGGAACCTGAGAAGATAGAGTTTGAGCTAAAGGAGGAAGAATCAGACTCTACAGTAGAGGAAGAGTCAGAAGATGAAAAGCCACAAACTCTGGCTATGAGAAGATCAGTTCAAGAAAGAAGGTAGCCAGAAAGGTATAGTCCATCTTCTTTCTGTTCAAATTTTTCTTTGTCTGTTATTGATGATGATCCCAGAACTGTGAAGGAAGCAGTGGATTCAAAGGATGGAAAACTCTGGAAAGAGGCCATGATTGATGAAATGGCATCTTTGCACAAAAATGAGGCTTGGGATCTAGTGGAGTTGTCGGCTGGGAGGAAACCCATTGGCAACAAATGGGTGTTCAAAAAGAAGACAAATGCAAAAGCAAAAGTGGAGAAATACAAAGCTCGGTTGGTAGCAAAAGGTTATTCCCAGGTGTCGGGAATTGAATTTGGTGATACTTTTTCTCCTGTTGCCAAGGTAACCTCTATTAGATTACTTTTATCTGTTGCTGCTGCTTTTGATTTTGAGGTAGAATAGATGGATGTGAAGACAACATTTCTTCATGGGGATTCGGAAGAGGAGATCTACATGAAGCAACCTGAAGGCTTTGCGGTGAAGGGTAAGAAAGAACTGGTATGTAAGTTAAAGAAGTATCTATATGGGTTAAAACAGTCACCAAGGATGTGGTATCAAAAATTTGATACATTTATACGGGGACTTGGCTTCACCAGAAGAAAAGCATATCACTGTGTGTATTTTAAATTAATTGGTGACCGTGTTATTTATCTAGTCTTGTATGTGGATGATATGTTGTTGGTTGGAAATGACAAAGAAGTTATCCAGGATTTGAAGACCCAATTGTCCTCCAAATTCGACATGAAAGATCTTGGTGCTGCAAACAATATTTTGGGCATGGAAATTAAAAGAGATTGGGAAAAGAGGAAGCTCTGGTTAAACCAGAGGAAGTATGTCGAGACAATATTGCAAAGGTTTAATATGCAGGATAGTAAACTGGTGAAGGTTCCTATTCTTGTAGGTGTGAGGTTATCTGTTGAACAATGTCCCAAGACATAAGAAGAGGAAGAGGGCATGTCTCGTGCTCCATATGCAAGTGCAATCGGTAGCCTGATGTATGCAATGGTCTGTACTAGATCAGACATTGCACATGCAGTGGGAGTATTGAGCAGGTTTATGTCAAAACCAGGAAAGGAGGATTGGACAACAGTGAAGCGGGTTTTCAGGGATTTGTGTGTCACTAGTGATTATGGTTTGTGCTACCAAGGAAGACCAAGATTGGAAAGAGTGTTGGATATTTGTGGCTTTTTTTATGCAGACTGGGCTGGAGATCTGGATCAGAGAAGATCTACAAGTGGGTATGTGTTTAACCTATTTGGAGGTGCAGTCAATTGGATAAGTAAGAAACAATCTGTAGTGGCACTATCAACTACAGAGGCCGAATACATGGTAGCCACTCATGCAAGCAAGGAAGCAGTTTGGTTGCAGAGATTGTGTTCAAGTATGGGGTTAGTACATGAAGCTATAAGGATAGACTGTGACAGCCAAAGTGCAATTTTCTTGGCAAAGAACCCTGCATATCATTCAAAGACAAAGCACATTGATGTTCAGTATCACTTTGTGAGGGATATGATAGAAGAAAAAAAGGTGTTGCTGGTAAAGGTGGACACTTTGAAGAATACTGTAGATGCATTGACAAAATCTGTGAGCTCTAAGAAGTTCTCTTGGTGTAGAGAAACAATGGGCATTTTAGGGCTGGGAAAATGACTAAGCTCTCTTGTGGCCCCTTGTGGGAAGAAAACATCAAGTGGGAGAATGTTGGGTTGTGTTATATTCTTTCCATGTAGTTAACAGGGGGTTTGAAGGGCACCCGTAACCCCACTTTATGGGGTCCGGGGCAGCGCCCCAGAAAATTTTGGTTTTGGACCCTATGTAAGGTTGGGAGGACCCACCTATGGTTTGTGCATGATTTTTGCACATGTTTTTTTTGGACGCGATGATTTTCGGTCCATGGTATTGGACGTGAGGGTTTCCGGTCCATGGTATTGGATGCCTCAGCATGTATAAATATGTATTGTAACATTGAAAGGAAATAATGAAAAATCAAGCTGGTAGTCCCGGTTTTGGGATACAGGGGAAAATCTCTGTGTATATGTGTTTTATGTGTTCTACTCTCACATTATTTATTTTATGTGTTTTATAAATAGTATGCAGGTAATTTCTGTTCGGGGTTAAAACCTACAGACATGGGCTCACTATAGAGCAAATGATACATATGCTCAAAAATGGAGTTGATGAGATCTCTAATACTCCCTAGGCTCATAGACCTATAAAATTCAAATTGTAATCAACTTATTGGGAACATGTGTAATGGGTTTAGGGTATCACCCATGTTTCTATATGGATATAATAAATTATGTACACAAAATAAAATATTTTCTAACTGCAACATATTCTAGCATGAAACTTGATATGAATGATGATTTAATGCTCACAAAACATGCAATGTAGCTAAACTACTACATTATTGTTGGGTCTCCAAAATATCATTCATCTCACCCTCTTTTCTTTCACTTCAGAATTTTCCATATTCTACAGCTCTATTACTATGCACTAAGATCATCTTCATAATTAAATATGGGTTTAAACACATTATTTTCCAATACATTTATTTCGGTATTTTGAGTGAATTTATGGTTAAATATTAGAAAAGTAACATGTACTCATATATAAAATTTGGATGAGTTTTGTAAGATTTGGGATCATTGGTCAAACACATTTCGTGGAGAAATATCATGGAAGTTTTCATAAGTGTCTCATATCAAAGCTAGGAAACGTTTGTGAGAGGATATGATGTCAACACATGGTTGTAACCACATGAAATATTTGTGGATCTAGGAGAGATTTGCGGATCTACATTTATGAATTAGTTATCTTAGTTTTTGTATAAATAGGAGTGCCTTCTCCTCTCAAAAGGTTTGAAAAGTTTCGGACCTATGCTCATGCTTCAACGTAGAGTTTTGGATGTTAAGGATTGACATTATGCTTCTGATTGATGTAATGAATACCATTCTAGTCAACTTTGATATGTTTGTACCTTCATATGGTGTTTTATCAAGATTTTTATCAACTTTCCACCTCTCATTCACTTTGGGATGGCCACCTAAGGAGTATGGTATGTATTCTACTGTTTTATTTATTTTTAGTTTTTTATGTTCATTTTAAGTCTTTTGATTATATGCATTGTTTATATTCTTTCATGTTCATTCGATTTCTGTTCTTTTGTGGGTTAAGTGTTATTTCTATCAGTTCATAGATTCATTGCTTTTCTATTCGTTTGATAGATACTCATGAAAAAATCTAACTTGATAATTCACATATTAGTAATTTCAATTGATCTCTCACTGCTTTCAGAATAGGTTGTCTTTAAATTTCATAGATTAAGAATTCAATGCTTTCTTAATATAGGATTTTCTGCTTTCTAGATTAAATTTACTTTCAAGTCTTTACTTTCCAGTCATTAGAATAGATTTACTTTCCCGTTGGTAAGATAGATTTACTTTCATGTCATTAGAATGGATTTATTTTCATTTCAATCGAGTAAGTTTACTTTCATGTCAATTTTCATATTTATTTTATAGATTAAAATATTTCTTTCCATATTCTGAAATTGATACTTTTGAAAAAGAAAGTGTGTGTATACTCATTTTAGACATTTTTCATGAATATGTTTTATTTCAGTTTCATCATTGATTTTGAAGGTCCACTAGGACGTCTTTGACTCACAGCCTAAGTGTTTTTAGTTATCCTCTCATTGTTACTAGGGGAAATAAAAGGAAATGTTCTGTCTTCAACATGATTAGATAACCGAGGCTTCGCATAAAGAACAAATGGTGTCCCATCAGAGTTGGGAATGACAACATATGACATATACATTTGTAATTTTCTAGGTCCCATTGGTGAAAAACCATTTTCTTGATAATAGCATGCCCTAGGCATCTATCACATCAATAACTACAATATCCAATTAATACAATAATGTATTTTTTAGTGGCCAATGATGCCTTCATATCTTTAATGATACCATGCATAGGAACAAACTTAGGTTCAAAACTACACACATTCTTATATGGCCTAGTGATGTTCATTTATAATTGATGCATGACCTTCAAGGACATGAAATTAGGAGAGGCACTTGAATCAAGCATGTTATTGTGAAGGATGAGGTTATTAAGCACTAGTGACAACAAGAAGGGCTCACAACCCCCATTTTTCTTATCAAAACACATATTTTGCAGGATAACAGGAAAGTCATTAGGCTCATATTAAAACGAAAAAACCTTCCTAATTTTCTTCCTTTGTGAAGTAATATTAACCATCTCTATAAGGGGGACTTTCACATTCACCTTGTCCAAAACATTACTCATGTCAACATCCAATGCAATATCATTATTCTTGGGTTTTTACTTAGGTTTATTTTGAGGTTGCACTTGGGAATTGTCCTTCCCTTGAGATGGATTACTTGAACTAGCACTTGCTTGGGATTGATTATTAGTCCTTCTATAATATTGAAAACCTTTAAACCTTCCACTATTTTCAAATGTTAGCACAGGATCAATTTGAACACTATTGGTAGAATTGTGGACTAGGTTGGGCTCCAGGTGGAAGTAGGTGTCCCCAAGCAAGATATTGAAAGGAGCACTATCATTTACTATATTCAAGTGATCAGGATTTTCCTCCTCCTATTCTTGATTATAAAGACTATATTCCTGGGAGTGAGGCTCCTCAGAAGTTTTGACCCAAGGGGACTCTCCTTGTCCAACCAATTTGATTGGGGCAAGGGTGTTTGGAACACTTTGTTGAGTGGCACAGGCATCCTCAATAATATTTATATTTAAGGACGTGTCCTTATGAATTGAGCTTTAGGAGGAAAGCTAGGTCGAGATTTATTTTCCCTCTCTAACATGGATAATTTATTCATGAGTATTTTTTGATATTATATCAACTCACTAATGGGATTACTAAAATTTTGAGAAAATTCTTGTATGAAAAAATCAAGCTAAGAGTCATACTTGATCTTAGGATCAATCCTAACCCTAGGATAGTTAAATAGATCAATTCTTGAAGCATTCAAATTCTTCTCAACTTCAATAATGATCTTCTTAGCCTCTTCTAAGTCCTTGGGTTTCTTGTCCCTAAGGGAATCACTCATTTGATTTCCATGGAGATATCTATTGTATCTATCAATAATAGCATCATCAAAAAGAATAAACCTTTAAGGTATCTCTCGAAGGAGGTTATCAAATATTTGAGTGAATTCCTCCGCATTTTCTTTCTCACTATTTGTCATTGCATGGAATCTTTCAAGGAGAAGACCTTTATCTAATGTTGAATCCCATATTTCTTTTAAAGCATCATGAAAGGTATATGTTACAGATCCATTTGGGCACATCACTCTCATCATTTAGATCAGTACTTTTAAGGCTCATCAAAGCCTAATTCAGTTGCTACATGCCCTAGAGAAGTCAACACTTTGAATGCTTCCTTCCGTGAGAGTTTCTTGGCCTGAATCCCTCCAGAAATGCCTCCTTGAGGGACCAACACAGCCTTGGTCAGGGTTAAGTGCGCTTCAATGCAGGTAGGCCCATGTTAGGGTGCATTTCAGAGCACCTAGGCCCACTTTGACCTGCGCTGGGCGAGATTGAGCGAAATCTAGATAGGGTTCTAGGAATATTCTTATCTTCTGGAGCATTCTAGAAGATTCCCACACTTATTATCTCCTATGAGCTCGAAATTGGATAGGGAATCATTTAAGTAATCTCCTATCCTCTCATCCCTTCCTCCATGGAAACTAACTCTAAGTTTGGAAGGCCATTCAATACCCTCATTTATGATGAAACCTCCTCCATTTTCCTATAAATTGAGCACTCATATAAGTGATCAGGGGCTGGACTTTGAGAATTTGTAAGGAGATACTGTTGATGTGAAGTTTGAGATTGTAATCAAGTATAGTTATGCTGCCAGAGTGTTGTGCTTTTAATATGATGTTGGTTGGAATGCAAGCTGGAAGTGTAGAAATTCTGCAAATTCTCTACAAATCTCGCTCTGAGTCCTATGTAGAAAATATAACTGTAGATTAACCTGATAATGCAATATAACCAAAGAAAAATACTATAACCTACTTCTACTATCAATTTGTGGAAGCTTAAATATGGAGAAGAATCGAGCTGAACACATATAACCAAAAGAAGAAGAATCAATGCACAATATACATGAAAATACTTTGGGTAAGCCTCAGCTAAAAAAAACCCACTATTTGTATTATCATACAAGATGGAAATACATAAGAATTATACAAAGCCTTAGCTCTCATAGCTAGCCAGATCTCAGTACAATCCTCACATATGCTCACAGGAAATCCTAGCTTCTCACAAGCCTTCTCCTCTGCCCTCCAATCTCCTATTTCCTTGCATTGTTGCTAGTGGATGATTCTCACCTCACCAAGTGGAACACTGCTCTAACACACTATTAGAATTGTACAATCCTCAAGGAACCTTACCTTGATTGCATGAATGAGTTTCTTTTATAGGAAAATACATGCAACTGATAGTACACTTTCCTTGACATTTAGCTCAACTGGGTCTTTTTTAGAATAGACATGCATGAGTTTCTGATGAGGGAATCTTCAGTCAACTAGAGAACACTAGTTGAGTGCATGCATGCATCAACTGACTGTTAACTCTTTATTAGTTCCTCAAACAGTTTGGAACTAATTTAAATGGACTTAACTCAGTAAACTGAGCTAACTAATTACAACGCAAATATAACTCAATCTTGTCTAATTAATTTAAGGCTTATCTCCTAATTTAAGGGATAACTCTTGCATGACTTTAGAAAGACTTCTAACTTGAATTTATCCAACTAATTAATCCATAATGAATGAATTAATTATTTCCAAGTAGCTGGTGAGACTAGATTCGATTTTAATTCACAATTTTAATTCAAGGACAAATTAAAATTGGAATATTTTGGATTCTATTTTTATCATTTCTTGTTGCTATTTTCAACACTCCCTCTCAACAAGAAAGGAATTCAACTCGATCCCGATCATGAACCTTTGGAATGTTATGCATGCAACACTTCTCTAGTGTTGTTGCTCCAGCAACTCCAGAAACAGAAAAAACATCCAACCTGAATCAGTATGATGCATCTGTCATCAAAGTCTCTGACTGTTATTGCCTTTGTCAACTGAAAACTTTGCGCTTCTGCTGACTCTGCCTTTCTACACTGTTTTCAATCCTTCTCTGTGCTCTTTAGTATCTGATTGCTCTAGCCTCTGTCACTTTTATCTCTGACTGCATAAATCCCACTGATTCCTCCCGCTATTATGTACTTTGGGCTCTCGTAGCAGGGTACGATCCATGAGATAAAACCTCTCAATGGACCCTACCCAATTTCAGCCTTCATGGGACTATCACTTCACATTGCCCCACCTCACACTTGGAGGTATGGCTACATGTGATTGCTCTGCCCACTTGGATCGAAATTCCCCCATAATGGAGGTATCTGCATGAGTGGATCTCTTCATTCAGTCTCCTCTCTACTTCTCAAAGTGTGGCTCCTCCACAATTTTCTGAGACTTCTTCTGGGACTGCATGTTGAGAGGTAATTTACTCTCCCTCTCAACCACCAAGTCTCTAACATTTTCCTTTCTCCTCAAGGCTTTGCATGCATCTTGAAACTCAAGAGCATATAGGTTCTTAACTTGTGAACCGATCAGTTCCACCTGTCTCGTGGTGATGTGTCTAAGGAATGCCTTTCCTTTGCTGAAGACAACATCATAGCCTTATTACTCGAACATCGCGATTGATACCAAGATATTCTTTAGTCCAGGCACATACTTCACATCTGTGAAGGTGATAGGAGCTCCATGCTCCCTCTGAAAAGAAACCGTGCCCACTCCTGAAACACTATACCTTCCGTCGTCACTCATCTCTATGTGCATCGTGAGGTCTTTCTCCTCCAAGGTACTGAATAAAATTTTATCGCCAATCATGTGGAATGAGGCTCCACTGTCAAGATAATAAAGACAACCCATCGTCAATGACACCATGCATGCGATGAGGGTAAATCCCATTTCGAACTGAGAGGCCAATGCCTCACCTTCCGATCCTTCCGAGGATCCCTTCTTGGACTTATTCAATAGGAAATTAGTTGCATAATGTCCCATATCCATTGAAGTATGATATGAATACGATTTTCACCTACAACCCCAAACTTCAAACTTTCAAATTCTCTTCTACGTATGTTGTTCATAGCTCTGATAAACTTGGCTTTGATACCATGTAGAAATTCTACAAATTCTCTACAAATCTCGCTCTGAGTCCTATGTAGAAAATATGGTTGTAGATTAACCTGATAATGCAATATAACTAAAGAAAAATACTATAACCTACTTCTACAGTCAATTTGCGGAAGCTTAAAGATCGAGAAGAATCGAGCTGGACACATATAACTAGAAGAAGAAGAAGAATCAATGCACAATACACATGAAAATACTTTGGGGAAAGCCTCAGCTAAAAAAACCCCACTATCTGTATTATCATACAAGGTGGAAATACATAAGAACTATAAAAATCCTTAGCTCTCATAGCTAGTTAGCTCTCAGTACAATCCTTGCAAATGCTCACAGGAAATCTTGGCTTCTCACAAGCCTTCTCCTCTACCCTCCAAGCTCCTATTTCCTTGCGCTGCTCCTAGTGGATGATTCTCACCTCACCAAGTGGAACACTACTCTAACACATTGTCATAACTGCGCAATCCTCAAGGAACCTTACCTTGACTGCATGCATAAGTTTCCTTTATAGGAAAACACATGCAATTGATATTACACTTTCCTTGACATTTAGCTCAACTAGGTCTTTCTTAGAATAGACATGCATGAGTTTTTGATGAGGGAATCTTGAGTTAACTAGAGAACACTAGTTGAGTGCATGCATGCATCAACTGATTGTTAACTCTCTATTAGTTCCTCAAACAATTTGGAACTAATTTAACTGGACTTAACTCGGTAAATTGAGCTAACTAATTACAACTCAAATATAACTCAATCTTATCTCCTTAATTTAAGGGATAACTCTTGCACGACTTCAGAAAGACTTCTAACTTGAATTTCTCCAACTAATTAATCCATAATGAATTAATTAATTATTTCCAAGTAGCTGGTGAGACTAAATTCGATTTTAGTTCACAATTTTAATTCAAGGACAAATTAAAATTGGAATATTCTGGATTCTATTTTTATCATTTCTTGTTGCTATTTTCAACAGGAAGAGTGACAATGGATCAGACCTCATGGTTGTAATTCTTCCTTCTACTTAATAAAGTTGTTTAAACATTTTCCCATTTTCTTGTCTTTATGTATGATGATTATTTTGTAAATTCTTTCGATTCCATTTTCTTATAGTAGACAAATCTCTTGCTTTGATTGGTTTTCGTCCTCTGTTTATGATTGCAGGTACTTGTCAAGTGGATTAAGTTCGAGAAGGAGTGACGAGAGCCATACAAAGGATACAAAGGGAAAGCAAAAGATAACAAGTAGGTCCCTTGTCTTATTTATCTTCTATAGAAAAAGGTTAAGCACTTTAAATATGTTGTTCTAGGTGTAGCTACCAACCTAGGGAAATTGTATTTATCCGTAGATGCAAAATTTCACATAACAGTATCCCAATTAGGAATGTTACCTTGAGGCAAGCTAAGATACCAATATTGAGAATTCCCATCAAATTTGAGTGCAAATGACATCATGACAATATCTTCCTCCATTATAGTCCTAGCACTCATTTCCCAATAGAAAGCATGTATGTGCTTTTCAACAGTGATAGCATCCGTGTCATTGAATCTAGGTATCCATTTATGATATTTTCCAGGTAAAGGATGAGGAGCATTAGGGTGGGTACTCAAATCCAAACTTTGATTGAAGGCATAAATAATCCATGGTCTATCAATATTTATGGTAGGGGTGGTATTATTGTCAAAGCTATTCCTAACCATAGGGATATCAAGATTAATGGAAGGAGTGTTAACCTTAGGAGTCTTCTTTGTAGTTCTTCTCTTTGTTGGGGCTATCATTTTCTTGGAAGAACTCCTATAGGATTGAGTAGGGTTTGATTGAGGAGTCACCATAAGAGGATCTATTTTGTCATTAGAGATATTATCTTCAAAAATATGAAGCCAAACTTCAAGATACATGGAGGTTGACTCAAATCCTCCTCTACAGTAGACTACCTAACAACAATGAGGTGTGGTTCACTATCACCACAACCACGACCCCTCCTCTTTATGGACTTTCACTAATGGGAGGCTTGTAATTATATAGGCCAACTATGAGAGATATTCTAGGTTCTAAATGTTCAGGTTAAACTAGAGGCTACTTGAGGATGACTCTTTTTAATTAGAAGGCTCAACTAAGGGAAATAAGGAAATTTGCATCCTCAAGAAAGGGTTAATTAAGGCATGCTAGACCCATGGTTTCGAGAAATAACAAGAAAAATGGAATATCCTAAGGTCAATATGCCAGGAAAAGGTTTCCAAACAATAAATATTAGAAATATAATCACATATGAAACCTTTAAAAGGTACTCAAGTTGAAGCTTAGTAAAACTAGGGTTTATTAACAAAAAATCACCTAGGGAAAGAGAATTAGGGCTTAAAATGGGATGATTAGCCACAAAAGAAGGTTGATTTGAGGCAATCAAGTATGATCTAGATTTTGAATCCTTCCACTACCAAAAATACTTCCTCTAAGACAATTCGCACTAAGCCCTAGATAGGCCTCTTATATGTAAGAGGGTTGAATTAAGGAAAGAGAGCAGAATTCAAATTTGTGGATAAAATAATACATGATAACCAAATTGATAGGGTGAGTTCCTAGTATTTGGGTTGGTGGAGTCTATGGGTGTGACAAATTGGCTAAAGCTTGCAAAGGAGTATTGATGTTTTTATTCCCTACACAAATCCCCAACTATTACCTTTGTGAGGGATCAAGGTCACTTGGGAGAGCTAATGAAAAAAAATCACCAAGGAGATTAACGCTCATCTTCCATTCATGATTAATACATATAATATTATATACAATCAATATTCAATAAGGAATGATAAAAAATCTCTAAATCATCAACTCATTCCATACATTAGACAATAAGATAAAAATATTATCAAACTCAAGGCTCACTTACATGAACAAATGCATGAAAAATCCTTTAATTGATCCAATATAACTTCTTCAATGCCAAGAAAGTATCTCCAATAGAGAAATTTCTCCATAGAATCACATCTCTCCAATAGACAAGAATGTTGAAATCCTTAAGGAGGATGAAATAGTCACAAGGGATGATGATTAGAAGTGAATGAACCTCTCTATTTATATGAGGAGGACAAGAGCTAATTATCCTAAAATCCCCTAGAAAATAGTTTTATTACAACACAAACTTGGGTTACAATCCAAACCATTAGCTTCAACAATATATTCCCTAATTATCCCACATGTGTGAGTTGTTGGCTCTCTAGGGTTAACATAATGCTAAGAATGAGCTCCAAATTCCATGTGCATGTTATATGAGGTGCCAAAGATGATGTAGAAGCACGTAAAAATTAATCATTTAGGTTTGTCCATTACAATTCACGTCAATGGATCATGTGTGGTCCTAAGATCCACCAAGGGCACCACAAAGTTGTCTCGATGGGTCTCTAGCTCCTCAAAGCGGCCTTCTATACTCCAATGTTGAGAACTTCTTAGGTGAAACTAGCCCTCCCTAGTCTCTTGTAATACCCCTAGGAAAATCACTACATGACTTATTTAATTTAATTTTGGACTGTAGGAATTAAATTTCATCTAATGAATAATATGAATTAAATATTATTTCTTAATTAGGAGATTGTGTTAAATGGTTAACACTCTCATGAAAAATTTAGAGGATAACATGAGACATTAACCCGTAATTGTTAGGTAAAATGGTTGGAGCTGGGTGTGCCTACAGAGGCAAAAATAGAAGCAAAAGAAATCATCCGTGTGTCATTTTTTTTCTTCTGGGAGATAAAGAGAAGAAAAAGACAAAGTGACATACCACACACACACACACACATATATGGATAGAGATAAATTACTGTAGAAATAACTTTAAATTTGTAGTTGCTAATGAAATCATACTTAAATCAATAGACATAAATTTCTTTTATTAAATTCCACGGAAGGAAAACTAACAATACAAACACATGCAATCATTCAATCACAATGAACACAATTTTTACTGGGGAACCCAATGAGAAAAAACCCTCCTCTATTTGTATTATATCAAATGATAACAATGATATATTACAATGAATGCTTCACTGATTGAAGCTCAATATGCACTGCAATACTAATCTCCTCCCAAGTCTGCTCTAGAAAATACTTAGCCAAAATAGGCCTCCTGCTTCTTCCTATTTCCTTGCACAATTCCTTCTCCTAAATAATAGGGAAGTTCCCATTTCCTTGCACAAATCGAAGAGAATTAGCTCACCTGCATGCCAAAAACTCTATAAACGCACTATTATACAATAATGATTATAATTGGGCCTTTTTCGTTCACTTCACTAGGAAATTCGAATTGCATTGACGGTTAGGGATATTTTTAGTATATTGACTAGTTAACTGATAAATTAGTTAGTTAACAATATTTACAACTACTCAGTTGAACTCATACTGACTCTATTCTAGACTAGAGCTTATATAATTGACTTCACTAAAGATAACACCTCTAGATAGCTAAATCTTAGCCACCAACTTGCACACAACTCTACCTCTAGCCCTCAAACTTGAATTGACTGACTTAACTAAGTGATTTAACCATGTCACTCCTACTAACTACCTATCAACTCATCTTGCTAAAGTGGAAATTCAAATTTCTCTATTTTTCTAAGGCACAAGCCAAATGAAGTTTTTTATTGCTACAATTTAACTCTTCATCTTAGCAAGAAAAGGGTTTTTAACAACCCCAATCATGCTCCTATGGAACTCGAAACTGCGTCTTGAAAATTCTTTGTCAAGATATCTGCATCCTGCTCCTCTGTAGGAATAAAATGTAACATAAAATCCTCCTCTGCACATAATCTCTCATATTATGGTTCATAATGTCTATATGCTTGGGCCTTTCATGAAACAATGGATTTTTAGAGAGTTTTATACAGCTCTAATTGTCATATTGGATCAATGTAGGATCCATCCCCTAACTGAAAAGACCAACCTAGATCTTCCTCATCCAAATAGCCTCGCAAGTTGCTTGATTAATAGCTATATACTTAGTATTTGCTAAGTTGAGTGCTACAGATCTTTGTTTCCTATTATACCAAGAAAATCTTGTTGACCCAACACTAAAGACTGCTCCCAATGTGCTCTTCCTATCTGATGGACTCCTTGCCCAATATGTATCTGTGAAGCCTTGGAGCTTCACTCCATTAGCCTTCCTGTACCATAAACCAATTTTTTTTGTGCCTATAAGGTATCTTAGAACATCTTATGTTGCTTTCCAGTGAAGATTGGTAGGATCCATCATGAACTTACTAAGTTGGTTCACTGCAAAAAAATTATTAGGACTTGTGTTCACCAAGTACATCAAGGACCCCACCAATTGTCTGTAGATAGTGCCATCTACTGCCTCTCTTGTAGAAGAATCCTCTTTCCTCCAATTAGTACCTATAGTAGTGCATCAAACCCATATCCTTCATCTCGAACTCTCATGCAAGGTCCTCCTAGCAAGACTAGATCAACATGTCATCTCCTGTCAGTATCAAATCATCCATGTAGAGAACTAAGATGAGAAGACTACCATCTACCATAATGTAGTAGACATTTACATCTAATTCACTCTTAGTGAAGCCCAATCCACTGAGATAAGAATATATGTTAGTATACGAAGCACGAGGTACCTCCTTGACAACATTGAGGGCTCTCTTGAGCCTACACATATGTGTCTCCCTGCTAAAGGTCTCAAAACCCTCAGTCTGGTTAATGTAAATCTCTTCCTCAACCACTCCATTTGGGAAGGTAGTTTTAACTTCCATTTGGTGGATCCTCCACCCAAAATCTGTTGTCAATTCCGGTATGGTCCCGATAGATGAGTATATTTCCATAAGGAAAAATTTCTCCTCATAATTAATCCCGTCCACCTATGAGAAGCCTTTGGCCAAAAATCTAGCCTTGTACTTCTCAACATTGCCATTAGCTACAAGTTTCATCTTATAGATCTTCCCTCAGGTCTATGCAAAACCTCCCAAGCATCATTATTCATGATGGATTCATACTCCTCCACCATGGGATCTACCCACACCTACTAGGAAACAACCTATTCAAAAGAAGATGGCTCAAAATAATTAAACTCTGACATGAGTGCCATATATTTGGTGTATCTTTCTAGTGATCTCCTCTATCTTTGCAAGGAGCTAGGAGATCGAACTTTCTCCTGAGCTTCTTGCATAAACCTATCAACCATATTTGTCCTCTTCCTCCCTCATCTGGAATAGTTTGTGTGAGTTGGTGCCTCCACTCGTTTTTTGTACTTGCTCTTCCACATGTGGCTGCTCCACATCATCCTCCTAGAATGTCCTCTTGTCTTTGAGTAATATTTGACTTTGTGGATCTGATTGCGACTCCTCCTTTGGTGGTATTCTAAAATCTCACTCTAGAGAAATCCTTGTGGATTTCTCCTCATCAAATCTCACATCCCTCCTCATAGAATTCATCCTAACTGAAGGCATGTACACCCGGTAAATATGTGGTGTCTCATAATAGCCCACCAAGATCCCCCTCTCTACAATGGGCTCTAAATTTTTCTTGTTATCTTTGGAGAAATGACAACAGACTATGGATCCAAAAATGAAAATGTTGGATACATCTGGCTTCCTCCAAGTGAAAGTCTCTACAGGTGTAATCATTCCAAGAATTTTGTGGGGGATCCTATTATGCAAGTAAAAAATTGTATTTCAAGCTTCTACCCACAAGGATAGTGGTAATCCCTGGTCATGCAACTTTTCTATAGAAGCTCCTACACTATTTCATTTATTCCTCTCTCCGACCCCATTTTATTGTGGGTTGTTGGGTCAACTCCCTTCTAATACCCTCCTTGGCACATAATTATTCGAAGGCATTACACACATACTCTCGTCCATTGTCACTACACAACAATTTAATTTTCTTTCTAGTCTCGTTTTCAACTAAGGATTTAAATTCAACAAACTTTGAATAAACCTCACATTTCTTCTTCATAAAATAGATCCAAAATTAGAATGGAAAATCATTAATGAAGATCACATAATACCTATGCTTTGAAGTTGAGACAGTGGAAAATGGTCCATGCACATCTAAGTGAACTCGCTCCAAGATGGCTCCAACTCTGCTATCTCATCGCCAGAAGGAGGATTTGACATATTTTTCAAGAGTGAATCCCTTGCAAACATCATATTGATCAAGGGTGCATTTTGGAAATCCAATGGTGATATGTTGCATCATTTTCAAATCTCCATGGTGTAGGTGTCCCATGAACCTATGCTAGAGCTCTCCAACATCTCGTCCCTGAACATGTTCTACCTTTCTACTCAATGAAAATCATGCATCCACCTCTATCTTGCTGATATTTTTAAGCCAAACACCAATTTGTTTTACTTGTCTAGTAGCAACATGCTTCAAATAAGCCTTCGCTTTACTGAACACCACACCATAACCTTTGACATCAAGTACAACTACAGAAACCAAAATTTTTCTTCAAACCAGGCACATACGTTACATTGTTTAGTTGAAGATGGGAGACTAAATCCATTTTAAAGGTGATAGTATCAATCCCTTTGGTACTATACCTTCCATCATCTCCAAGCTCTATGTGTAATTCTAGGTCCTTCTCCTCTAGGATGTTGAAGACCTCCTTATTTATTATCATATGAAATGAAGCACCAGAGTCTTTGTACCATGAACTACCTCAAAAAATACTTTCCATGCAAGAAATGAGGGTGAAACCCAACATGAATTGTGATGTGAGAGCATCTCCTTCTATTCTTGTCGCAGGTTTCTTACTGGATTTTGTCTGTGGACACTTGGTTGTATAGTGTCCATAATCATGGGATTGAAAGTGTTTAATTTTACTGATGTATTTCTTCTTGCCATGGTTCTGGATGGATTCTTCCTTTCCTTGGTCCTTCTTTCCTTTTCCATCTAAGGCAAAGTTTTCTTCCTCATCAATTCTGGATGAGACTCCATCTCTAATGTTTCTTCTAATATCCTCCTGCACTAAGCTAGACCAAAGCCTCTCCCAATCCAGGAGACTTTATCTTCCATTAACTGAATCCTAATAGTTGTGTCAGGACTTTGGAAGACTAAGGAATGTTAACATCACAAGTTCAGATGGTGGCACTGTCTCACCAACTCCTCCAAGTTCATCTGTCTCACGAGTGAATCTGGATAGGTACTGAACAATAGTTTCATTTTTATTCATTTTATTGTTCCTTAGCTTATCTCTCAATTCCATATTCTTAGCATCACTGCTTCTTTTGAACAGGTCTTTCCACATTGCAAAAGAAAGACTCCTTTTAATGAAAATTCAAAACCACATGGGCTCTGACACCCTCAAGGATAATCCTCCTGGATTTTGCAACACCTTTAATCCACTATGCCAGTGGTTGTGCCTATGATGCTACTAGTTTTGGGATATTTGTTTTTGTGTATTCTAATACTCCATTTCCATCCAACACAACTTCCATTATGTCCTTCCAAGCATAGAAATTCAAATTTCCCTCCAATGCATACTCAAGCCTCAATCCATTGAAAGACATTGTTCCTGCACTAAAGAAATACTTGCACCATGGATTTGTTATTCAAAATTTGTTTTAGAGATGATCAAGAACTTGGTTTCTATGTAGTTTTCAATAGCTCTGATACCATTTAGAAATAATTTAAAATTTATAGTTGCTAATGAAATCAATAGACACAAAGTTCTTCTACTAAATTCTACGGAAGGAAAACTGACAATAGAAAGACATGCAATCATTCAATCACAATGAACACAATTTTTACCAGGGAACCCAATTGGGAAAAACCCCTCCTATATTTGTATTATATCATATGAGAAAAATGATCTATTACAATGACTAATGCAATGCTTAAAGTTCAATCTGCACTGCAATATTGATCTTCTCCTGAGTCTGCTCTAGCAAATACTTAACCAAATTAGGTCTCCTACTTCCTCCTATTTCCTTGCACAAGTCCAAGAGAATTATCTCACATGCATGCCAAAAACTTTGTACACTCGCTAGTATACAATAATGATTAAAATTGTCCCTTTTTCCTCCACTTCACTAGGTAATTTGAATTATGTGCATGACTAGGGCTATTTTTAGTAAATTGACTAGTTAACTGAGAGATCAATGAGTTAGAACCAATTACATATACTCAACTGAAATCATATTGACTCTCTTCAAGACTAGAGCTTAGATAGCTAAATTTCACTAAAGATAACACCTTTAGATAACTAAATCATAACCACTAACTTGAACACATGTCTACTTCTAGCCCTCAAAATCAAATTGACTGAATTAACTGAGTGATTTGGTCATGTCACTCCTGCTAACTTCCTGGCAACTCATTTTGTTGAATTGGAAATTTGAAATTATCCATTTGACTAAGAGGCAAGTCAAGTGAAGTATTTTCTTTCTACAATTTAACAAGGTATGGGGGTAGACTAAGTATGTATAAATTATCATCCACCTTCTCCAATACCTCCAAAAGGCCATATTACAGAGCCTTAATCCTTTTGGTTGGACCTTGTAGTATTTACTTATTTAGTTGTATCCAGATTTTTTCTACCACTTTGATGTTTTCTTAATTCTATATTGATCACGACAACCCTTTTCCTTTTCATAAGATCTATTCAATGTCTCATATACTTGGAAATGTATATGTTCAATCTTTTCAACAACTTTCTTTACTTTCAATTCTTCTCCTATCATGTAATTCCTCACTCATCCTTGCTATGTATATACAACATCGAAGAGAAAAGGTATAAAATACCCAAAGAAAGTTTCAAAAAGGAGATATTCTAATAGAATTACGGACAAATTTGTTAGAAGAGTGTTGAATATAGATAATATTTTCATCCCAAGACTTTTGATGGTTTTGATTGTAGCACCTGAAAACCCAAATCAATGTCATTTTTGAATACTTATGTTTGCTCATTTGTTTATGGATAAAATTCTATAAATCTCTTCAAATTAATGTCCATCCTTTCCGAAAGTGTAGTCCCAAAGGAATTAAGAAATGTGGCATCCCTATTTGAGATGATGATCCTTGATATCTCAATCTGTACATGGACCTTTTCAAAGAAGATGTTTGTTGTTTCTTTTCCTTCAATGGTCTTTTTAAGAACGCATAAGAGTGGAAATATTAGCGAACCTATCAACTACCAAAACTAAATAGTCATGTCCCTTCCAAGTTTCTAGAAAACCACCCATAAAATCTATGGAAATTCTTTCTCAAGCTTAAGTGGGTATATATAAGGGGTGGTATAAAGCTTATTTTTTATTATTGGTCTTATTGCTATAATAAATTATGCACCCTCTAAAATATTGAGTTACATCTTTCATTCTAGGCCAAAACACATACCTTCAATTTAGGCAACTATTTTCCCAACACCAAAATGTTTTGCGGCCTTGGAGGAGTTAGCTTCCTTAATAGGCTACAATACTTCACCTTTAGGAACATAGACCTTGTCTAACTTGTAGAGAAACACATTTAGAGATGATAATAAACCATACCATCACCTTATTCCACATGAATTTTACCATGTAACTGTTGAAACACCTTCTTAAAGTCATAATCTTCTATTTAGAAAAATAATCCCTCTTTGTATGCATCATGGGTAAAAGGTTCCATGTGCATAAAAGTTATTAAAGATGTCATCATAGATTTGCTTGGCCTCGACAACATATCTACCAATGTATTAGTGTTTCCCATTATATATTTAAGGGCAAATATCAAGTTGGTGTAAAAAATCAATCAAATCGTAATGTATAATTTCTTGAAGCTTATTACGGGTCTACAAATACTGTAGAAATTACCAATTAGCGTGGATAATGTTTTCCTTACATTTAATAGTGCTTCCACTTCTTAACAACTTAAACTAGCACATTGGGGTTTTTATCATATGCATGGTCGTTGACAACTCCCCTATGAAACATTTATGAATAATAACATACTAGCTTACCTCCTTGCACCAAAACCAATACTAAAACATATTAACTTGTATCTATCTAAACTTCACAATGCTTATGTAAGTTAGGAAATGCAAGGATTGGTGCTTGAGTAATATTCCATTTTAGCTTATTAAAAGATTTCCACTTATTCTTCCCCACATAAAACTATTACCACTAGTTCTTATGATAGGGAGTGGCACAACTACCACTTAAAATTATGTTAGGAGCTTCCATAAGTATTGTCCTACTCCAACAAAGCTCCTAACATCAATTAAATATGTAGAAATTTACCACTTAAGGATGGATTCCAACTTCATTGGATCTATCACAAGTTCCTCTCCATCAATCACATACCATAAATACATCAATGGCTACTAAGAAAACTCATATTTCTTAAGGTTAGAAAACAATTAGTGATTTTTTATTGTCTTTAACACCTACATGAAATATGAGATACTATCTTCCCTGGTAGATCTATAAACCAATATTTCATCCAAATTCACTATTAAAAATGAATCTAAATAGTGCCACAATACATCATTCATTAATAACATAAATGCAGCTAGTGCATTATATAAACTAAAATACATGACCAACCATTCACACAAACTTTTCCTTGTCTTAAAAGAATTTTTCTAGGTGTCTTATGTTCTAATGAATAACAAGTGGTATCTAGATTTGAAATTCAACTTGGTCAAATAATTGGCATGTTACACCTAATATAATAAAATCATGGATTTAATGTAGAGGGTATTGATTGTAAGTAAATAGTATGGATTCTTGAATGTTATCTTGTTAAAATCATTCTAGGTGATACACATTAGCCAAGTCTCATATTTCTTACGTATTATGATGATAATTGACCCACAACATGAATTCTTTGTCAAATTACTCCCTATTGTAGGAATTTTTGCATCTATTTCTTCACTTAATTTGCTTCCAAAATTGACTTCTTGTACAACCCAATATTTGGTAATGGGATTCGAGCAAAAATTATATTTGGTGCTCCACTTTTCTCTTAGGTGGTAACCCTTTAGCCTCTTGCAACACTCCTATGTGTGCTTAGAAAAACTCATTAATTTTTTATTGTTTATCTCTTTTGTACATCCCTTCAATAATGTCTTCAATCCTATTGATTCCTCCCTTAGCAAATTTTCTCTTAAGAAAATAAATGCATAGCTTTTACTAGAATCGATCAATTTTTTGGCTTGATTAACACTTACTAGATAGATATTTGAGTTTCCTTTGTGTTTATTGAAGTTGTAAGACATGCCACCTTTGATTACATAGTATTGGTTTTCTCTTTTCATGAATATCACATCCCTCGTGTACATGTAGGAACTTCCAAACACTACTCCACACACATTAATGGGTATTAAATATAACTCAACTTCATCAGTAAAATATAGACTTATAGCAAACTTGATCTTATATTACTCAGTCACATTGATCTTTGCATCCTTCCTCACCCATCCCAATGGATATGGGCTCAGATGATCATGAAACTCCATCCCAATTTTATTAAATAGATCATATTCTATGAGGGTTTCCTGTGAACTATAATCAAATAGGCCATCTACTGTTGGGTCCCTATAATACTAGTGATTACCCCATTACTATTGTAGTTATACCCCTTATTTATATTGTTGTGCCCCCATTGCCCCCATATTGTTATTAATGTGCCCATAGAATCCCTCTATTGTTATTTTTGTGGCTTTATATTATTATTGTTAGGTCGGCTGGATTATATTGTGACTCCTTAGACTCCTATATATAGAAAGGAGGTTTTGTCATTTGTATCATCCAAGAATTGTTCATTTATGTAATGTAAAGGAGGTTGACCCCTCGAAGAGGTTGAATTCTAAGGCGTTGATCTATCTTTTCTATCTTTTCTTGAGCTGGTTTCATAACATTTGGTATCAGAGCTTTGGATTCTAGGGTTTCACTGCTCCAAACAGGTCATCGTGGCATTTTCACTATAACGTTTTTTCTGTGACGTTTCAGAATTCGCAAGAAAAACCCATTTGAGAAGAAATCATGCTGAATCTTGGTTCCGAATTTCAGAGCTTTTCGCGCGACATTTTTGGAGATATGATCTGAGGAAGTTGGTCTTTTTGCAGACTCCGGATTTACACTCAAAACAGGTGACCTGGGGAAAATCGTCGTAACTTTCTTTCTGAGCATGAGATTGAAATTTTGTAAGAAGGTACAGAAAGAGGATGGACTGTAGTTTTCTTTTATATATCTTCAAAGTCAAAGGTTGAAACAGAGACACGTGGCACTTCATACAAGTTCACTCTACTGAACTAGTCTATAATCAGGTCATTGCGGGAGATTGTGCATAACTCTTTCTTGGATAATGCAATTTACATTAGACTAGTGGCATTGGAAAGAGGACATAGAAGGCTACTACAAGTCACAATTTCAGAACTGGATGATTCGAAATTACAGAGATACATCAGATTCAATATCAGGCTTCTACAAAGTAAAAAAAGGTGTGTAGTTTTTTTTTTTAATTTTTGCATAAGCTTGGTTTGAAGGAATTCAAAGGGCATAGTAAAGCATTATTATCGGTAACTGATGCCCCGAGGAAAGAAAATGCAAACACCTAGTAAGGAACCTGAAAGCTCTAGCATGACTCATGAAGAAGAGGAAGAAATGCTACATGATATATCAAAATTACAAGAACAAGTGCAACAAATGTCACGCTCACAAAAGATAACAGATGCTAAGATAAATGGCGTGGAATCTAAGATAAAGGGCATGGAAGCTAAGATGGATGATCTGAAGACATATTTGAGGACTGATTTGAAGACAGACATGGCAGATTTGAAGACAAATTTGACAAAGTTTCTACAAGAAATACTTACTAATGGTGAAAAGGTTGTAAAGGAAACTCATGATGTGAACAAAAGAAATGTTAATCATGATTCCATAGACTCTAATGTTGGATCGAAGACCCACCATATTCCAAAAATCGATATGAGGAAGTTTGATGGCAAGGATCCCGCCACATGGATATTACAGATGGAGCAATTCTTCGATCTCAATAATGTGCAAAACACACAAAAGGTACGTATGGCAACTTTATATTTGGAACCAAATCAGTTTGTATGGTATCAATGGCTTTGCTCTCGTAAACAATTTATCACTTGGGCAATTTTTACGGAAGAATTGATAGCACATTATGAGGATACAAAAAGCAACACTTTTTTTAGCCAATTGATAAGTCTCAAACAAAAGGGTTCAATAATGGAGCACATTGAGGAGTTCCAAAAATTGAACATAAGGGTAAAAGATATTCCAGAGGAGCATAGGATTGATGTGTTCATAGGGTCTTTAAAGGATAATATCCAACATGATGTTCGCCTTTGGGAACCTGATTCATTAGAGAAGGCATTCAGGTTAGCAAGAAAAATGGAAAGCAAAATTATGGCAACCAGGAAGCATACCACTCACAACTATAAAGACGGAAGTGTTGTTGCCCCTAGTCTTCCACAACCTATAAGGTTGACACCACAACAATTGGAAGAAAAAAGAGCAAAAGGGCTTTGTTACAGTTGTGATAGCAAATACACTAAAGGTCATAAGTGTGCTGAGAAGAAATTATTCTACATAGATTGTGAAGAGGAAGAAGAAAAGGAGCAAGAAAGGTCAAAAGAAGAGGATATACTCCAGGAACAAAGCCTAGATGAAGAACAAATAAATCCGACCATATCTTGTAATGCATTGGCGGGAATTACCACTCCTCAAACCATCAAGATAGAAGGACAAATCAAGAAGAAAAAGGTAATAGTGTTGATTGATTCAGGAAGCACCCACAATTTTATTCATTGTAGGGTAGCAAAAGAATTGAATTGCTTCCTATATCCAGCACCAGAGTGTCAAGTGATGATTGCAAATGGAGGAACATTAAATTGCTGGAAAGTGCCATAATATCAAGCTATCCATGGGATAATATGTATTGACTAGCCCAATGCTTTCCATTCCAATGGGAGGTGCTGATGTTGTACTAGGAGTCCAATGGCTACAATCCTTGGGTACAATAGCTTTTAATTTTCAAGAACTTTTCATCAAATTTTCTACGGAAGGAAAGGAAGTTGAATTAAGGGGTATTGCAGGGAAACCAGGAAAGATAATCAGCTCTAATGGTATGACAAAGCTTCTAAAAAAGGAGCAAAGAGGTGTAATTGCACAATTATGTTCGCTAGATGTTTCCACATTGGAATCATCTATTTCTCCAGATCTCCAAAAAGTCCTGGACAATCATTCCAAGGTATTTGAGACTCCCAAAGGTCTCCCACCTATGCGTGATCATGATCATGCTATTCATCTGATTCCAGGAAGTGTTCCTCCAAACATCAGGCCGTACAGATATCCCTATGTCCAAAAAAGTGAAATTGAACGTAAGGTTGCAGAAATGTTAAAGATAAGTTCCCCATTCCTGTCATTGATGAATTACTGGATGAATTGCATGGATCAATTTACTTCACCAAGTTGGATCTTCGTTCAGGATATCATCAAATCAGAATGAAGATTGAAGACATTCCGAAAACGACATTTAGAACTCATGAGGGTCATTATGAATTTTTGGTCATGCCTTTTGGCCTTACCAATGCACCTTCAACATTTCAAGGTTTGATGAATTCAATTTTCAAACCATTCCTTAGAAAATTTGTGTTAGTATTTTTTGATGATATACTAATCTACAACAAGTCTTGGAAGGATCATGTTGAACATGTTGACAGGGTGCTACAACTATTGGAGGAGAAACAATTATATGCAAAAAGATCCAAATGTTTCTTTGGAGTCCAGGAGGTGGAATATTTGGGTCATATTGTATCTCATGAAGGAGTTAAGGTAGACCCTAGCAAAATTAAAGCCATTAAGGAATGGAAAATCCCCACATCCATAAAGCATCTGCGAGGATTTCTTGGGTTGACAGGGTATTATCGCAAGTTTGTTAAGAATTATGGGAGAATAGCAGCACCTCTAACAACATTATTGAAGAAAGATGCATTTTCATGGACTCCGGAAGCAACAAAGGCCTTTGAACATCTTAAAGAGGCAATGTGCCAAGCACCGGTCTTAGCTACACCGGACTTCACAAAAACCTTTATTGTGGAATGTGATGCTTCAGGAAATGGAATTGGTGCTGTTCTAATGCAAGATGAAAGACCCATTGCTTTTGAAAGTCGTCCAATCAAGGGAAAGTTTTTAAGCAAAGCTATTTATGAGAAGGAAATGTTGGCAATACTCCATGCACTTAAGAAATGGCGACCCTACCTAATGGGAAGACACTTCAAGGTAAAAACGGATCATGATAGCCTTAAATACTTTTTAGAACAAAGATTATCCTCTGAAGAGCAACAAAAGTGGGTCACAAAGATGTTGGGTTATGACTTTGAAATCATCTACAAAAAAGGGAAGCAAAATGTGGTGGCAGATGCACTCTCAAGAAAGGATGAGGATGTGGAAGCATTGTTGTGTGCCATTTCTATTATCCAACCAGATTGGATAAACGAAGCAAGGGAGGAATGGAAGAATGACGAAGAAGTGTGGGCACTTATTCGAAAGCTACAACAAGATTCCAGTATGTCTGATACATTTAGCTGGAAAAATGATTCGTTATGGTACAAAGATCGCTTATACCTCTGTAAGAATTCCCAGCTAAAACAAAAGATTCTTATGGAATTGCACACTTCTCCCTTAGGAGGGCACTCAGGATTTTTAAAAACTTACCACAGGGTTAAGAAGGAATTTTTTTGGGATGGCCTTAAATCAGATATTCAAAAGTTTGTGGCAGAATGTTTGGTTTGCCAACAAAATAAAGTTGAAACAATTAAGACACCGGGTCTATTACAACCTTTATCCATTCCAAGCCAACGTTGGGAGGAGGTTTCAATGGATTTTATCACAGGTTTACCCAAGTCTGAGGGAAAGAGTGTCATCATGGTGGTAGTTGACAGACTTACCAAGTATGCACACTTTTGTGCATTATCACATCCATTTAAAGCCAGTACAGTTTCTACTGCATTTATGGAAACAATTCAAAAGCTACATGGAAACCCAAAGATTATTGTAAGTGACAGAGATCCCATTTTCACTGGAAATTTTTGGACATAATTATTTTCTTGTCTTGGTACTCAGTTAGCTCATAGCTCATCTTATCATCCTCAATCTGATGGGCAAACTGAGATAGTAAACAAATGTTTGGAAGGATATCTTCGTTGCTTTGTATCTGATAAACAGACACAATGGGTCAAATGGTTGCCTCTGGCTGAATGGTGGTATAACACTTCCTTCCATACAGCAACAAAAATGACCCCATTTATGGCACTTTATGGGTATCAACCACCATCCATCACATCATATTTAAGAGAAAATTCTAAGGTTCAGGCAGTGGAACATCACATCGAACATCAACAACAAGTCCTCCAACTCTTAAAGGATAACCTCGTGTTGGCACAGAATAGAATGAAACAACAGGCAGATCAACATCGCAGTGAAAGAAGTTTTGATGTAGGTGATTGGGTATTCCTACGGCTACAACCATATAAGAAATGTCCCTCAAGCAAGCTAAGAAGGATAATAAATTATCACCAAAGTATTATGGTCCGTACAAGGTGTTGCAAAAGATTGGTACTATGGCATACAAATTGGAGCTTCCTGCAGCTTCTCGATTGCACCCAGTTTTCCATGTTTCATGTTTAAAGAAGGTTATAGGCAACAAGCTCCCAGTTCAAACAATATTGCCAGAACTTGACGAGGAAGGAAAAATTATATTGGAACCGGAAGCAGTCACAGAAACAAGAACTCGACAGCTACGAAATCGATCAATTTCAGAGTATCTTATCAAGTGGAAGAACTTATCCGCTGAAGATTCCACATGGGAGGATGAGAATTTTATGCAGAAGTATCCAGAACTACTCAAGCGTTGAGGACAACACTTTTTTGAAGGAGAGGGGCATGTTGGGTCCCTATAATACTAGTGATTACCCCATTACTATTGTAGTTATACCCCTTATTTATATTGTTGTGCCCCCATTGCCCCCATATTGTTATTAATGTGCCCATAGAATCCCTCTATTGTTATTTTTGTTGCTTTATATTATTATTGTTAGGTCGGCTGGATTATATTGTGACTCCTTAGACTCCTATATATAGAAAGGAGGTTTTGTCATTTGTATCATCCAAGAATTGTTCATTTATGTAATGTAAAGGAGGTTGCCCCCTCGAAGAGGCTGAATTCTAAGGCGTTGATCTATCTTTTCTATCTTTCCTTGAGCTGGTTTCATAACATCTACTTTGGTCTTTTTGACTTGAATCTTAACATGGAAGAGTTTTGTCATCTCCTTCTCCTTTTTCTAATGAATTCTACTTTGATTCACCTCCTTTTGCACTGAAGTGTAGATAATATTTTCATCCACATCTAAATTAGTATCTACTTGGCTTCCTAAATCCACACCTAATAGTTTCTTCTTCTTGGCATCCTTCTTATGATTATTTGGATTCAACTATGGATGTAGCTTCTAATACTTATCTTTGGTGTGACCATCAACATAGTAATGGTTATAGTGGCTAATTAGATCCTTGTGCTAATGTTTATTAGATATCACTTTCTGTTCTTTTACTTTCCATTTCTTCTTCCCCTCCTTGAAAACATCTTGGTGCTATTTTTGTTAGAACCATTTGAAAATCCTTTCTTGCAGGGTATGTTCTCCAAGTATGTTTCTTGCACATAAGCCTCATTACTGGTCCCGAGTTTGAGTAGGATCACTTTATTTCACAAATGACTATGAAAACACCTAAAATACTTGAGGGATATGATTGTGTTCTTGGTAGAGATACCTAACATGATCACCATCTTCCTAAATTTAGTGGTGTACTCTTACACGTTATCCTTTTCTCTACTTGAACTAATGCCAATAGATCGATTAATCTTATACATACCTAATAGTGTAGAATTGGTACATGATTAGGGATTTAAAATCCTCCCACTTAGTTATTGATGGATTGTTATGAAATCATCTCAAAAAATAGAAGAAGAGATCGAAATAAGCCTCTTCAAGGGGGCAACCTCCTTTACATTATGCTAATGAACAATTCCAGGATGACTCAAATGACCTAACATGGATTATCATTCAACTTAAGTGCCTCTATGTGGATTTCCCATTAGGTTAAAGCATGGGTATTTAGTTTTAGTTATGAAAATGAAACTATCTACTTTTCATTTATATTATGGATGTTGAAAAACACTTCTAACCATTTCACCAAATGATTTTGTTGTCGCTACAACAAACACCCTCCAAAATTTTGTGTACTCTGGAATTTTGTAGCCTACTGTGGATCTTGCATTTGGTCATTCTGTAGTCACTTCTTGCTCAAATGATGCATTTTGAGCTCCCTTCTTGGATCAGAAGTGTTGAAGTCACTTGCTCACACATGCTCAGTCCGCAACAAGTTCATGAGCGCATTCTTTTACACAAGCTTGAAAAAGCATAGCATGGTCCATCAAGACTGTGCATGTGAAATTTTCAACCCATGTCAGCAGCCAGTGCACACTGACATCGATAATCTTTCACCTTGTTTGAGATCGTACCTCTATTTTGGTGTGTTTCTCCAACTGTCGCTTTTTCGCACTTTTACCATCGAAATTGTTATTTTTATGTCTAATATTTTCACTTTCGCTTTCTTTCCCTTTAATTAGTTTCATTTTCATGTTATCTTCACCCTAGCATGTATGGTTTTCACTGTCATTCACATATCGCAAGTGTTGTTCGCACTTTTGTTTTCATATAGAAAGTGTCATCTTTTGGCGTAGGAATTACTGCTCCTCATGTATAGTGGAGTGTTGGTTTGTTTCAAGCGGAAACCTTTGTGATAATGAGTTGTTCTTATCATGTAGCCATCTTTCGCACTCATTCCCAAAGTCTCACGCATTGTCGCACAAGTGTCGCCATTGTTGTCGCAATGTTTACATTTAGTTTTGCACTTGTCATGAGTTTTCGCACTAAGGTTTTTTTCATGTGTTTTTGATGATCTATGTTGTGTCATCAAGTTTCTAAGTGTGTGATCACAGTCAAGTTCTATCACTTCTCACATCAGTTTCACAAATCCACTGCTTAGTCAAATTTCATAAAATTCCAAGAAACTTAGCCTCATCCGGCCTTCCTAAGTTGCACATTGCACAGTTCCATCCCTCAAGATGCAACCTTGCCTCTTGACACCGCGCAATGCGCAGTTCCTTCTTTGCAGGACTATGCACTGCATAGTTTCAGTGCTCAAGCCCAAACCTTGGACTCCAAAATTGTGCAATTCAACCCTCCATCCTGGTTGCAACTACACACTGCGTAATCTCTGAACTCAAGCTCAAACCATGAGCTCTTGAAATGTGCAACTGCAAAATTACCAGGCCTTCTTTTCCTCCCATAACTGTGCAGTTGGATGAAACAATGCAAAACTACTCAACCTAGCTCACTGGCCCCCAAAATTGCACAAATTCTCTCTCGTGCCCAGCCATAACTGCGCATTACATAGTCTCAAGGCCCGGGTCTCATCCTTGAGCTCCCAAATTGCATAATTGCATAATCACCTAATCTCCTCTATCTTCTAGAACTGCACAGTTGGTTGAATCAGTACCCAACCCCTTAGTCTTCCTCACTGAACTCCCTAGCTACGCAATCTTCTTATTTAGTCCAACCTAAAATATGAATTTTGCAGTCTCAAGGCTCAAGCCTGACCCTTGAATCTTTGAGTTGCGCAAATGTACTGTCACTAAGCCTCTCCCTTGGGCTACGACCTAGTTCCATATTAGTTAGTGGATCATCATGCAACATCTTAGTTTAGGGGTTTATCATATTGATGTTGTCTTGTCATGATTGGATTGAAGATGTAGTAACTCTATCATGTTATGGAAAGATGATGAAGGACATGGAGAATGAGAACATGCTAGAAGACACTTAAGGAGATGATGGGATAAGATGATCATCAAACAAGAAGACAGATCAATGAATTACAACAGAAGACCAAAAATCAGGACCACTTGAAGACTCCATCTGATTCACAACCCATTGAAGGGTATAAATGAAGAAGAAATCACATCTCCCATAAAGGTGAATCATTGGACACATCTCTTATTGAAGACATATACCAAGGAGCAGCAACAATAGCTTATGGACACATCTCTATGTTAGCAATGTCATGTCATGAGTTTTCCTATGCGACATCATTATTATGGACCATGTAAATTCTTACTCAAAATGTATTGTAAAGTGGAAGTACAAAGGACACATATTGAATGTGAAGAGTCATGTAAATTCCAAAAGTCATGGGAAGTCAAACAGTCATGAGGGTAGTCAAAGAGTCACATAGAAGGTGAAGAATCATCTCTTGGTTATATATACACCCTCAAAGAGTCACATAGAAGGTGAAGAATCATCTCTTGGTTATATATACACCCTCATTGTATGAGAAAAGGAATTTTTCACCTTGGCTCTTCCCGCAAGGCATTAGAGAGACACACTAGTTCTTTTGGGGAGCAAGGGGTGGCTCCAACACTCCACTATTGGATCTAGTGGTGTTCATTGTATTCATGTGTCCATGAACTTTTACTTAATATATTAAGCTTGATGGCCAACATATTCTTCATGCATGGATTATGACTATTTTTAATAATGTTCTATGAATGTTTGTAGTTCATGTTTGTTTTCAGTTTTGCTAAAGTAGTTGAACTATTTCAATTATTTTAGTGCTTATCATATTGAGAATGTGTTATGATGGTTGTTATTACTGTCACATCTTTGTGACTAATCCACTATATGTTAGACATACCTTCTTGATAAAGTTGGTTACATGACCGTCACATCTTTATGGACTATTCCGCTGGATGTTAGACAGATTCTTCTTGTTCGTGTGTGTTTCTGCTGGAGTGGTACTATTACCTCTCTCTTAAAGGCTCACCATTCTTCCCCTCCGTAGTAGACAAACCTTGACACACCTACGATCAAACACTCATCGGGCACACTCACTTCCCTTTCAAAAGTACATGTGTATCACTCTCTCTAACTGACAGTTAGACCCAAGGAAAATCTATAAAAATATATGGTGAGCGGGACGATACTCGATATGGGGTCCTATTCCAAACAATGTGAGCTCTAATTAGGACTTCACATTGGGGAGACCCCCTTGGTTGACATATTTTCAGCACTATCAACAAAATGGCACTAGAAGGAGGGTTGAAAAATAGGCTATGCCCATTGAGTGTGCTTTTAATCTCCTATCCAAAATGGCTCTTCCCCAAATCATAATCCTGGGATGTTTTTCTAAAGAACTTAAGCTTACCATCCTTGTAGAATTTTTCCATAACCTATCCAAATTTAAGTTTGATGGCGATGGTGAATTGAATATTCTTAAAAATTTCTTTCAAGTTATTTGTTTTTTCCTTTCTAATGGAATACATTGCAAGGATGTTATGGCTAGATTGTTCACCCTCACATTTGAAGGTTGTGTTAAGAGATGGTATCATACATTACCTATTTCTTCGATCCATTCATAAATCATTTGACAGGTATTATTACTGAGATGTTCTTAAAATAATTAATCAACTAAGAATGAAGCCTAATGAATCAATTGAGGATTTATCTGATCGTTTCCTTCACCTTTGATATGAATTTCTTGAAGAAAATATGGATTGGGATTTCTTTAAATAAAAGTTCAAATGTTTGGTTCATATCTCTATGCATGGTGAACCCAAACCACCTGATGTTTGTGCTTCCCCTACTCTTGTAAACCATGAGACACCCTTAATTTTAGAGGAGGAACCTACTATTCCTTTTGTTCCTTGTCCACATCCTTTTCCAGTTTCGATGAAGGAACCTCCTTGCGATGATAATGAAATTAAGAGATATGCTAATAAACTTCCTAATCCATCTCTTGATTCTTATTTCGCTTGTCATCACTTAGATTCAATGGAGGAAATCCCAAAATGGCCCATGAAGCCATGGTGAATACTAACTCCTCCATTCCATAATATGATGTTATATAGTCTCGAATCTGATCTGAAATTTTTTTATCCTCTATCATCTACATTCCATGAATCTTTGTACCATGATATTCTTGATCAATCTTCTCCACCATCTAGTTTTTCACACTCTTGATTTTTGAGTTGTTGGTTCAAATTGCGATCAGATAAAAGGCACACACATTACATAGGTAGAGGAGCATGAATGTGAAGATTCTTTCAACTTTCTTCTATTTTTGAAAATCCTCCATGTCAAAACAATGTGCTTCCATTCTTAGATGATTCTTAATATGCTAATCTTGGTAGTGAATCAAATGCAATCAATTCTTTCAATCAACCTGTAACCTTGAGCAACAATAATTTCAGTGATGATGACTTTGTTGATGTATGCGATCACGAATTCCCAAGTGCATCATTTGATCTTTCAGTTTGTCATGAAGACATAAATTTAGATCTAGAATATGATTCGGTCAAAGAAGATGTAGGCTTACCGAAATTTCCTCTTCATATCACTATATCTTGTGCTCTATCATTTTTGGTGCATCTACCAGTGACAAAGATACTCCATGCTCCTCAAGTTTTTCATCCGATGAGTTAACTTCTCAATTGACACAAGGTGGTGAAATTATCCATGATGAAAATGAAAACAATAAAATCATTGAGTAATCTTTCCATCCCTCATCATCTTTTCTCTTGCATGAATACAACTCTCCAAACCAGGTTCCTCGTGAAATTTCATTGATTCATACACTTCAGATTTGCGATTAGATGAATCCTTCAACTTGAGTAATATGGTTGTTGAAGTTGAAAAATCTGGTCAAATAAGTGACAAAGATGCTTACCGTCTGGTGGGCAGTGGTCTTATTGAAATAAATGGTAGTATCTATCCTCACACCATGCACAATCTCGTTCAATCTTCAGGATGTGATTTTACAATCCTTGAAAGTTACGAGACTTTTCAACAGGGAAAATTTTAAGAACCCCCCCTAAATTTATAAATATAATAAATGGGCAAATCTCCATGGTATATAGGAAAAATGGAAGGCGATTTTATCAATAATATAATACGAATATTTTACTCAATTATAAAATCTTGTAAGATCTTGGCGAGTCTTTCACTAAATAATAAAACTTTGTAAAGTCCTAGTGAATCTTAGGATAGGCTACATGCTGGTTTAATTCCCCCATTTAAATAGGCTACATTCCAGGTGAATACCATGGGTCAATACCATGTGCCATTTTGGTGAATACCATGGGTCAATACCATGTGCCATTTTTGTTTTTATTAATTCTAATATTAGGTTTAATAATGGTTTTTTGCATAGTATTAATAACAATCTAGTCCATGGTATTTGTCCCATAGTATTTTGGCCATAGGTTTCACCTAAATATAACCCATTTTTTTAGTGTTCGTAAATATAAGGTGACTTATGGAGTAAATATAAAAAAAAAATTGTTTGTTTACCATACCTCTCGTTTATTTATATTTTTATTAATTTACCATACCTCTTTTACAAATATGGTATTTGGCCCATAGGATTCACTTAAATAAAACCTCTTTCTTGAGCCTTCATAAATAGAACGAGGGTTATGGACTAAATATAAAAAAAGGTTTTATTTATTTACGATACATCTAGTTTATTTATATTTTTATTTATTTACCATACCTTTTGAGTAAGTATAAAAAGACGTTTTATTTATTTACCATACCTCCACTTTACTTATATTTTTATTTGTTTACACCCTTACATGTATATAAGGTGACTTATGGAGTAAATATAAAAAGCGTTTTATTTATTTACCATACCTCCACTTTACTTATATTTTTATTTGTTTACACCCTTACATGTATATAAGGTGACTTATGGAGTAAATATAAAAAATGTTTTATTTATTTACCATACCTCTCATTTATTTATATTTTTATTAATTTATCATACCTCTTTTATAAAAATGGTATTTGGCCCATAGGATTCACTTAAATAAAACCTGTTCTTGAAAATGGGCGAATGGATTCACTTAAATAAAACCTATTCTTGAAAATGGGCGAATGGAAGGTTGTAAGTCCTAATTTCAAGGGCTAAATTTACCTTTTTTACCCTCTCCCTTAAAATAAGGTGGGCTATTTGAGGTGATTTGTAAAAATGTACTATGATACAAAATATTCGCCCACTAAAAATTTAAAACCCCTTAATTTCGCCAAAGGGCGAACATTCGCCCCTAAAATTATCCTTGCTTTTCAAGAAGTCGAGGCACTTCAACTTCCATTGATGGCTATCTTAGGGTCTCAAAACTCTTGTAAGTCCCCTGTAATAAGTCATATATGGTTTCTTTAACACAATCCTTCTCTTTGCATGGTTTCACTAAATGTAAATCTCTTTCTGAAAGATATTTTCTATTTTAGATGTAATATCTCAGAATTTTGAGATTTGGTTTCTGATCGGATTCAAGAATCTTCTTCAATTGATCTATCTGCATTCAAATCTCTTTCATCAAACTCGGGTTTGGAATGCGTATCTCTCATAAAGTCATGGAATTGCGAAGTTGATCATTTTGAATACTATCTTTGGCCAAAGGAGTCATGCCTATTAGATTCATCTCTTAAAAATTAGCTCCCAATTTTTCTTGTGAATGTTATATTGAAAATCTTTCCCTTCATCGCACCTAAAATCCTCTTTAATGATAATGAATGCACAAGTTATTGCATGAATCAAATTATTCTCCATTTACTATGTCCTGGCAGGTCTCATGTGTTTCATGTGTTGACATCCATTTAAAATTATTTTGCTGATTACAATGCTTGTACAGTTTGTCCCTAGTTACAGGAAAATGGTTTGTAACATTCAGCCCGTGAGGAAGTTTTTTTGATTGTGTAGATCATTCACAGATTTGTTCAAATTTATTTATCTTTGTTAATTACAAACTAGGAATATGATGCTTTAATCAACCCACCTAATTATTATTCTGTCTCTGATGATTGCCATTCAACTTATCATTTTCCCTCTAGCACATCGAATGACAATTGTTTTACATCCTTTGATATTTATGGTTCAACATTTCACTATTCGAATGTTTATCGAGTATTTGAGGAACTTCATCCTTCACTGACAGTTATTTCAAGTCCTCACTGCCTTGGCATGCTTACTAAGTATGATTATGTATATTTTCCCTCAAAATACTCTCTTCTCATCGTGATCTCATGCCTCTAATTGAAAATTCATCTTTCCAAATATTTCAAGGTTTTCAAGAGGATTATCATGAATTTTACAATCCAACCGCTGAATGGTTGGAACAATCTTACCTAGCAAGCTCTATCACAAATAACAAGTTTTGATCTTTCCTTTTTCTTGCTAAGGAGTTTGGTATAGATGGAGACACATCCATGAGAAGCTTCCGAGGTTTGTTCAATGATGGTTCTCATCGAAAGGGTAAGAATGGGAATTGGTTAAAAGTATTAACTATGACATATCTTTCTGCTGGCAAGAAAGACCTTCAGGTTTTTGTGAAAGTCATAAAAGCTCTTATATTTTCCATTGCACATTATTTTATATTTGTTTTAATCGATCGCATACTTGTGATTGCAGGTCGGGAACAATTACGATGGATACATTGTAAATTCCATTAATGTGACCCAAATACTCTAGCTAGTTAGGTTAGGAGTAGGTCTAGTTGAATTTTAGTTTATCGACACATTCATCCTGCATTCATTTCCTATAGTTTGTCTTGTGTTTTCTGGTTCTGGTATCACCTCATGTTTTGCTTTAGCCACTTTTTGTGTTTTCTTCTGGTTTTGTTTCCTTGTTGTGTGTTGTATTTCCTTTTTTTTGTGACACCTTGCATGAATATGCCTTGTTGGCTCAAAAGGGAATGTGGGAAAATAGAAAAGGACTTTGTGACACTGCAACATTTGGCTAACTCTCTATCCTTCTTCCTTACATTGGTTACATCTTTTGGTCGATGATTTTCCGACGGAAAATATGATCCATGAATTAAGAAATCCTTGTGTCAAACCATGACCTCAATATCTATTCTAGAAACCTCATGCCTACACTTGGGTTTTTATGTTTCAGTGTTTTCATGTCGATCCAATCAAGTAGAGAAGGACAAGGGGAAAATCAAATGAGAGAACTGATATGAGAGGTCTTATATATGCTACTCTGAAGGGACAAAACTTCTCTTATTCTCAATAAGTCTAGATCCCTCTTCCACCCATGAAATAAATAAGTGTCGATGTAGATTCGTTTTAAAAATAATAAATAAAGGTGAAAGAAGAGAAAGGTTTCCTACACAGAGAGGTGAAGAAAGCAACTCTGTCGAGGTACTATCTAGTCCTATTGGAAATGGATCAATCTTTGTGTCCCTAAAGTGACCCCATCACGGTAATGTCTAAGCTTGGTGGCAACGAAGCAACACCATAAATGAAAAATTATACTCAAAAAATATCAAGCTCGCGAACTTCATTATCCTATCTTGATTCAAAACATTGTGTGATCACTAATCTTATGTTTGTTTTTAACTGAGTAAAGGAATGAAGGGGATTGTTTATGCATGGGGTAAGTGGGGAATCCATGGTAATCTCAAAGATGAATCAATACCTCCAAAAGAACTAGAATTTGCACAAAATAATTGACCAAGGTAGAGAATATAGAGATCTACAAGTGTGTCACCAAGTGTTGTCGTTGCGACAAACACCCTCCAAAATTTTGTGTACACTTGAATTTTGGAGCCTACTATGGATCTTGTGATTGGTCATTCCGTAGTCACGTCGTGGTCAGTTAATGCTTTTTGAGCTCCTGTCTTAGATTTGAAGTGTCGAAGTCACTTTCTCACACATGCTAAGTCTAGAACAAGTTCATGAGCACATTATTTTACACAGGCTTGAACAAGCATAGCACGATCCATCAAGACTGTGCCTATGCAATTTTCAACCCATTTCAGCAATAAGTGTGTGCTGGCATCGACAATCCTTCATCTTGTTTGTGATCGTACCTCTATTTTGTTTAGTTTCTCCAAATGTCGCTTTTGTGCAAGTTTTATTTTTATGTTTACGACTTTCGCTTTCACTTTATTTCCCTCTAATTAGTGTCTTTTTCATGTTATCTTCACCTTGGAATGTGTGTTTTTCACCATTGCTCACATATCGAAAGCGTCGTTTGCACTTTTGTTTTCATATAGCAAGTGTCATATTTTGGCGTGGGAATCATTTCTCATCATGTAAAGTGGAGTTTTGGTTTCTTTAAAGGGGAAATATTCGTGATAATGAGTTGTTCTTATCATGTAGGCATGTTTCACACTCATTTCCAAAGTTTTAGTCATTGTCGCACAAGTGACATCATTGTCATCGCAAAGTGTATCTTTAGTGTCACACTTATCGTAATTTGTCACAAAGGTTGTCACATTAAGGGAAGTATGTGTTCATGTGTTTTAGATGATATATGTTGTGACGTTAAGTGCCTAAGTGTGTGATCACAGTCAAGTCCTATCATTGTCCACATCAGTTTGGCCGAACCAACACTCAGTGAAATTTCAGAAAATTCCAAGCAACTTAGCCTCTTCTAGACTTCTTGAAGTGTGCATTGCGTAGTCCCATCCACTGCAATCTTACCTCTTGACACTATGAAATTCATAGTTCCTTCCTCCTAGGATTTTGCACTGCATAGTTTCAGTGCTTAAACCTTGGCCTCCAAAATTATGCAATTTAGCCCTCTAGCCTAGCCCTAATTGCGCACTGTGAAATCTCTAAACTCAAGCTAGAACCCTGAGCTCTTGAACTATGTAACTTCACAATTCTCGGGCATTCTTTTCCTCCTAGAACTGCACAATTAGCTAAAACGGTGCAAAACCCCCCAGCTTGACTCATTGACTCCCAAAACTGCACAATTTCTCTCTCCTTCCTAGCCAGAACTGTGCATTGCACAATATCAAGGCTCGGGCCTCAACCTTGAGCTCTTGAGCTATGCAATTCCCCAATCACCCAGTCTCCTGTCTTCTAGAACTGCACAGTTGGCTGAATCAATGCCCAACCCCTTAGTCTTCCTCACTAAGCTCCCAAACTACACAATTTTCTTCCTCAGTCTAGCTTGAACTGTGCATGGCATAGTATCAAGGCTCAATTGTGACCCTTAACTACCTAAGCTACACAAATTCACAGTCACTGAGCCTCTCCCTTATCTTACCCCACATTTTTGGCTCAGTCAGTGGATCATCATGAAACATCTTAGACTAGGGGTTTATTAGATTGATACCATCATTTCATGAGTGGATTGTAGATGCAGGAACTCTATCATGCTATGGAAAGATAATGAATAAGGATATGGAGAAGGAGGACATGCTATAAGACACTTAAGGAGGTGAGGAGATAGGATGAGCATCAAACAAGAAGGCTGAGGAACAATGGATTACAATGGAAGACCAAATACTAGGACCGCATGAAGACTCCATCTGATTCACAACCCCTTGGAGGGTAGATATGAAGAACAAATCATATCTCTCATGAATATGAAGTATTGGACACATATCTTATTGAATATATATACCAAGGAGAAACACCAGTAGCTTGGCATTGCCATGTCCTCAAGCAGTCTATTCTTTGTTGACTATTCTGCTGGATGTTAGATGGATTCTTCTTGTTCATGTGTGTTTCTACTAGAGTGGTATTATTACCTCTCTCTTAGCGGCTCATCTTTCATCCCCTCTGCAATCGAAGAACCTCGACACACCTACGATCGAACACTCACCAGGCACACTCACTTTCCTTTCGAAAGTACATGTGTGGCCACAAAAAATCTATAAGAATATATGGCAATAAGGTCGATACTCTAGATGGGGCTCCTATTCCAAATGGTGTGATGGCTAATTGGGACTTCACATCGGGGAGACCCCCTTGGTTGACATATTTCCAGCATCATCAATAGATTCAACTTAGTATATAAATCTCATCTTGATAGGGATTGATATCCACTTTCGCTTACATTTTGAACAAGGGTTGTGAAGGAGTGATCACACTAGAACTTTCCATTCTCCTTTTTGGGCTCTTTTCTTGACTCATTTTATGGGTCTTGACTATATATTGATTTCTCGTTTAATCTATATTTTGGGTTAAAGCCACCAACCTCCATGAAAGGTCCAAAATTGTCACTAGAGCACCATAAGGAAGGCCATGTTGTGAGAGATATTTGTGACTTTATCTTCTAACCTCTTATATTGCACCTTTATGGTTTTTATGGATAAACTCATCCAATTTTTCTAGGGTTCTATGATATCCTTTGATCCAAGTGGATGTTGGTGGCCACCCACCTATCCCATTTGGACCCCTACAACTGTCTTTTTCAGTTTTTCTGTTTCCTTAATTATAGCACAGTTTACTATTTTTAGCTGTTTTTCGGGTCCTAAACTTTCGGAGCCGTTTTGAGGCCCTAAACGACGTTTTTTGGGAAATCTTCTGCCAGCGATTTTTCTAATAAAAATCGTCTTTTCCGTCGTAGTCCTCGGAGAGATCTTTCCAACGGGCTATCATGTGCGTCAAACGGAGATAATACGACCAATTCGTGACCCCGGGAAGTTGGCTGTCCAACTCACCCCAAAACGGGGCCCACAATTTGGCGTTTCATCTTCTAGGGTTAGGTTTTGGAATGTGAAGGGTTTTCCATTGTTTCTCAACAATAAATAGGCCTTCGAGCCTCATTGTAACATAGTTCGGAAATAGTTCAGAGGCATGTAGCCGACACATCTCTTCTCAGAGATAAGCTACCATCGCCCTAGCTGGGTTATTTATATTTGTAAGCATATTTCAGTATTCTCCATTAATGAAATGAAGTATTATTTCCGCTGCATCTCTGTTTTTATGGTTATCCCATCTCTGTATTTATGGTTATCTCTGTAATCTATTGCGTTCCTGCTTAAATCCAGATCAGTGGTATCAGAGCGGTCTGCTTTTTCTCTATTTTTCTTTGCATGTCCCCAACGAGGTCGAGATATAAGGAGTTAGGGTTTGAATTGGTCGAACCTTTGCAAGACCAGCCTCGCAAATCTCGATGACCTCCCATGGCGGATGAGAAGAAAGACGAGGGGGCAGGAGATCCTATCAGAATCTTCCTTGAAGAAGCCCTCGAGCAGCAAAGGAACGCGATGATGGATATCTTTGCGCAGATCCTTCAGCGGCTACCCAGAGGCGATGCATCAACTTCCAACAGCTACTCTGGAAACGCCCCACCATTTAAGGTACAGGTTAATTTTGAAATCCCCATCTTCGAGGGTCAAATAGACATAGATTCCGTAGATAAATGGTTAAATTTGCTAGACGGGTATTTTTCTGTTCATGAATTTTCAACTCGGGAAAAGATTATTTTCGCTCTTCTCAAAGCAGCCCCCCACGTCAAGGACTAGTGGGAAACATACTGCGAGCAGAAGGATGAAAGTACAGGCTCACTGTTTTCAGCCGCCCCCACTTGGAATGACTTCCGGGATGCCATCAAGGAGCAGTACTCCTTGTCAAAAGCTATGAGGACAAATACATCAAATGGACCACACTGTGGCAGGGACAAGACCAAGATGTACCAGAGTTCACAAATATTTTTCATACCCTTCGCACACAGTTGGGTATCAAAGATTCTGAGCTGCATCTCGTACTCAAATACCATGGCTGCCTACACAGATACATCCAGGAAGAGATGGAGTTCTTGAACATCTCCTCACTCGGGACAGCATACCGATACGCTGTCAAAATCGAGCAAAAGTTCAAACAAAAGAAGCGAGAATTTGGATCTGCAAATCCAAAGCCAAAAGGACAAAGCCAAGGCGGGGTGGCCCAAGACAACCCGTCGAAGCCGCAAGAAAAGAACAACACCACGAAGCCGAAGAAGGACACAGGAAAGTGGTGTGAGTTCCACAAGAGTCCCACTCATAACACAAGTGAGTTTCGGACCAAGCAGTCGCTGGTGGCTGAGTTGAAGGCTTCCGAATCAAATGCATGTTCCGACTCTGAGTCAAAACCTGACAAGGGGAATGACAAAGGGAAGCAGATCGTTGATGCGGATCCCAGCGCCACTGTTGCTACTGCCAAGATCCAGAAAAATGAGCCCAAAGATCCAGAGGAGGGGGAACGTCTTTTCCACTCACAGATGTGGGTGAAGGGTTCGCCGCTGCAATTCATTGTCGACAGTGGTAGCCAAAAGAACCTCATTTCAACAGAGGTCGTGAAGCGGTTGGGCCTACCAACTACACCACACCCACAGCCGTACAGTATCGGTTGGCTTCACGAAGGACGAGATCTCAAAGTTCGCCAGCAGTGCCGCCTTCCCTACAGCATCAAGCCCTTGACAGACGAGGTATTATGTGATGTTACACCTCTGGATGTTTGTGATGTACTATTAAGCCAGCCATACTTGTGGAGGCGACATGCTGTGTATGAGTCAAGGCCTCGCGTTGTCATCATTTCTTTGGATAATTCATTATACAGGATACCGGAGGTAGCCCCACCTACCGCCACCTCTTTGATCACTGCTAAGAAAGGCAGCAAGCTCATCTCACAGACTAGGAAATTTATTTTCTGTCTGGTTCGCTCCCAAAGTAAGGGGAAGATCGTTGCTACATCCATGACCCCCGCGAAGGGTTCCTCCACACAGCAGCAGCAACAGAGGGATACAGTCGTGACAGAACACAGGAACAACTTCTCCTTACCCGGAGGGGTACCACACAAGTTTCAGGTGGGCGATAAAGTTTGGTTACATTTGTAGAGGGAGCACCTTACCAGAACCCATCAGAAACTCAGACCACTTCGACATGGTCCTTACACCAGTAACAAGGCTACGGGAAACAATGCTTTGAAACACAGCATTCCTCCATCCCTTCGCTTGCACCGAGTGTTCAATGTGGACCATCGCCGACCATGCTCCCCACCATTTCTGGACACATCAGAGATTGCAGAACAGCTCACCAGAGACCCAGCTCACCAGAAGCTTCCTCATCTCAGGGAGGAACTCAACGCAATGGGGACCATTGCTTCCTAAGGGGGGAGGAATGATCCAAGTGGATGTTGGTGGCCACCCACCTATCCCATTTGGACCCCCACAACTGTCTCTTTCAGTTTTTCTGTTTCCTTAATTATAGCACAGTTTACTATTTTTAGCAGTTTTTCGGGTCCTAAACTTCCGGAGCCGTTTTGAGGCCCTAAACGACGTTTTTTTGGGAAATCTTCTGCCAGCAATTTTTCTGATAAAAATCACCTTTTTCGTCGTAGTCCTCGGAGAGATCTTTCCAACGGGCTATCATGCGCGTCAAACGGAGATAATATGACCAATTCGCGACCCCGGGAAGTTGGTTGTCCAACTCACCCCAAAACGGGGCCCACAATTTGGCGTTTCATTTTCTAGGGTTAGGTTTTGGAATGTGAAGGGTTTTCCATTGTTTCTGAACAATAAATAGGCCTTCGAGCCTCATTGTAACACAGTTCGGAAATAGTTCAGAGGCATGTAGCCGACACATCTCTTCTCAGAGATAAGCTACCATCGCCCTAGCTGGGTTATTTCTATTTGTAAGCATATTTCAGTATTCTCCATTAATGAAATGAAGTATTATTTCCACTGCATCTCTGTTTTTATGGTTATCGCATCTCTGTATTTATGGTTATCTCTGTAATCTATTGCGTTCCTGCTTAAATCTGGATCATCCTTCTTAAGTCATCTTTTGGGTCTTGCAACTTCACAAAAATACCCCAAAGTTGCTTGGGTATAATACCAACATGATTTGAAATTATCATAGGTATTCGAGTAGAGTATTTTGACAAGATAGATATTGTAATATTCTAAAATCTTAAATTATTAAAACTATTTCTTTAGACCCTAGATTTACAAATTGAGTGTTTGAATTTATGAAATCACTGAAATAGAAATGAAAGAATAATAAAATAAGAATAACTTTCACACAATGAACACAAAATCAATATATATCTTAGGAATGTTGATAAAGAAGAAAACTCAAGCTCTTATCTCTTGTATTTTGTTATTATATGAAAATATAAAGAAAGTGAAACTCGCTATGGAGTTGTCTACGACACTATAGCCCAACTGGCTACTAAAAAATCTACTTCTTCCTTTTTTATGCGCTCAAATCCCACTCCTAGATGCGTTTTTTGACAATGAAACAAGTGCAATGCTAAAGAAGTTTAATTTCCCTTTCTAGTGGCCCAAAATTTAACATAGCTTAGGGCATTCAAGATTAGGGATTTTCATCCTTAACCCTCAATTAGTGTTAGGAATTTTGTCCTTTTAGAATCTTCTTAAAATTTCACACATTTCTATCACACATGTGTATAACAATGTCAGGGGGTTGGGAGCTATATTTTCAAAGTTTTGACCCCAAACATTGTTGTTTGATGCCTCAAAATGAATTTCGAGGGTTTTGAACCCACGCTATCCAAATCAGGACCTACCACTAAAATGGGTCTTATAAGTCAATTCTTCCAAATTTTTCACTTAGAAAGTACTAATATAGATGGAAAATTACTAGAAAGCACCAACATAGATGAAAAATTATATAATGAATCATTGTAGTTCATACCTTCCCATTAAGGATACCTTTAATTATCACATACCCAATCCCTCTATGCCTAATCAAAGGTTATGTGGTACTATTTTTTATTTTATTTTTTATTTTTTATTTTTATTTTTTACCGTTACCAATACAACAATCAATTTTGATATCAATTTGTAGTGCAATATTCATATCAAAAATCAAATATAGATTCTAGAATTTCTATTGTTTACAATAATACATAAATAGTATTTTCTTAAGGTAAACCATTTCCAAAAATACAACAATATAGTTGACATTAAAACTCATAAATGCACAATTATAATATGATAACACTCATCAACTAGACTCCACTCAAGCACAAATATGGAATATGATAATCAAATGAACCCTACATTCAAATATTATCTAAATTCATTGTTATCTTAAATAACATCTATAATAGTTCTATAACAATTGCTACATGGGATGATGAAGGAACACTATTTTGATAAATCTTAACTATATTTTAAGATATAATTTCAATATCCTTGTTTTTTTGTGGTGGTTGTGTCCATATAAATATAAGGTTTTTATAACCAAAAAGAATCATATTTACCTAATTCATATAATTTGAGTTAAAAGAAAATCAAATTTTATCATTATAAAAGGTGATACTATAACAATCTTATAGGTCACCTATAAGAACATTTTATAGCTCTAATAAAAAAGTGCATATTTAAGTAATATCTAGGTCTCCAGTATTTTTGGTGGATACATTCATTAAGTTATAAAGTTTATCTCTATCAAAAATATCATCTACCTAAATCATGTATTTTGACTTATAATGAAATCAAATCTATAAGTATTTTATTATTAGAAATTTTTCATATTTAAAAATGATTAGCTTAACATCCAAGAGGAAATAATTTCTTGTTTGAGAAGCCAATAAAAAATTGTATGACATTCTATAACATATCAATAATTGAAATAAGTGGGTAACCTAATAGTATCACCATCTATTTAAACCATAATATAAGAGTATCATTCCCAGGTGATTACCTAAATAGAATGTACTTTTTTTCAACTAACTACCATGATCATACTTTCACAAAATAAAAGGTATCATAATAAGATAATCAACATTCTATTCTATTAGATATTAAATGTATTAAACCTTGTTAATTCTTTGCTAGGACTATAACAATAAACAATTGTCGAAATAAATTTTTTTTATTGACAACTACATTCTTTCCAATATAGCTCGTGAAAGATGTTTTGGTAATGTATAATGATGCTAAAGCATTCTCACATTTAAAAGTATTTTTTTATTTTTATTTTTTATGAATGATTTTACTTATTTATCACATAAAACCATAAAAAATATATATTATAAATCATGTAAATATGATTCAATTAATTTTCCAACACAATTATAATACATATATGAGATTATAAAATAATCCAACAAACCAAATATGACTAAGTGTTCTTCTACTCAACCATAGGAAAACTTGCACTTTCTTTGTCTAGTTGTCTATCTACAAGTTGCCATCACCTAGCCAGGGCATGATACCATAAGGGTGAAAATTAGTAGCACTCGAAGTTCTAGAAATCAAAATGACCACTATCTCATTGGTATAAGATTCAAGAGGTTATAGGGTTTCTAAAACCTCACGCGCTCCCTTGTTTCCTTGCATAGCACTTAGAGTGAGAACCTTTTTTGCTATGTAGTCCTTTGGCTACTCCCCTCTGTTGTGCTTGCCATGCTAACCCAATCATTGCATTCAATTGCAACCCTTCCACTGTGCAATCCTAGAAATTTTTCCAGGTTTAAATAGTCCTATTATCATAGGATAATGCAGGCTTATAATTGCACACAAGTAATATGGTTTTTTCCATATGCTCTCTTCTCTTCTCTTCTTTGTCCACCTCCAAACAATGTCTTCTCCTCTCCATTTGAATTTATTTATTCCCCATTAGCTGAAAGATTAGTTAACCATATTATTCTACAATAGTTTAAAGAAGTTCAATTTGCCTCTTCCCTAATATGCTCACTTTCTACACTCAGGTTCCCCTTCTCTATTATACAATCCCTCATACTATTATACAATCCCTCATATGATCTAGCTTTCTAAGGCTTTTATATGTAACGAAAGTTAGCACTAGACATCTACAAATTGCATATAACTTTTTTTGTATTCATAAAGGTCCAATATCCCAACAATAACTTTTTTTCTTGGGCTTTCCAACTTCAACAACCATCATCTTTCTTTCCTTTGTGGACATGTCCATCATCTCACCTATATCATATATATACAATTTCCATAAAATATCATCATACTAATTCAATCAAAAACTTTTTGTTTTAAACATGTTATATACAAAAAAAAAATTCGACAAAATACAGTAGTACCCACTCTTAATTATGACCCACACTCATTTTCATATTTAATACTATTTTATTGGCTATGTGAACTTTTAATCAGCCAAATAATTGTGAATATTAATATAAATAATCCTTTCGTTATAAATAATTTACAACATTCCCAAAACAATCTCAAAATTATAACAAACTTAACAATTGAATCACTCTAATAATATAACAGATAAATTGAAATAAAACTTTCACTCGTTATATAAACATTACAACTTTTCCAAACATTTAGCCGAGGAAACAAAAGACCAAAATTTATTTTGAATAAAAAATTTTAGCCTTCAATTTTTTTTTATTTTTTTTCTACGCTTTAACAAATCCCAATAAAGTATTTTGGACACTGAATCATCCCTTTATGGTGTTGTCTATAATGTAATTTTTTGGAGATTATGGTGACGGAATCCAGCGGAAAAAATTGAGGTTAATTCTTGATTTTTATTTAAAATGGTTTTTTAACTGCATAATTGGATTCAGCACCGTGAAAAACTTCTGAGACGCTTTGGTTGTGCAAAAACTAACTATCAAACTTAGATTCCAATAAATTACTACCTGATTTTGACCAGAAAAACCCACCCGAAAAACTTCCAAAAAATCACATTATAGAAAGCTCTCTTTATTACCCCTCTACATAAACAACCGTACTGTTATAAATGTTTCACTGCCCAAATTATAGACTACTGTAAAATTCTTTACGTCTTTGGGAAACCGAGTTCCGTACGATGAAGATTGAGCCAACAGTCAACCACACGTGGAGTTGGTCACGTGGATAGATTGAAAAAGTCCAACAAGAACGTCCAAATTGATCAATCTGGTAGCATGGTAGATTTACTTTAAATTCTTGGACCACGAATTAGTCAAAAACCTACGTGTCATCCTTACTTGCCGTATTCTTTATATCAGCCTTGGCAACCGAGTCAAATTAACCTTCTAATGTCCTCTCTAATCAACCCTTCGATTCTTTCTGTATATATATAGATACAGCTCTTCATCTGTGTGTAAAATATATGCAAAGCATACGAGGAATATAGAAAAGCTCTCGATCTCTGTGTAAAAATATATTCCAGCATACGAGGAACAGGATACATAGAATATAGAAGAGAGCAAGATGGGTAACATGCTACTGCGAGGAGTTGTTCACCCTCACGGTCGTCGGATAAAGATCATGAAAGCCGACGGATCGGTGATGAAACTGCGGAGTCCTGTTTGTGTGAAGGAAATACTCATCGATTATCCAGACCATGAGATATTTGAGGCACCCTCTGGTCCTCCACTTCGGATCCGCAATTTCACTCGCCCTCTTCCTGAGAGGACGGAACTTGTACGTGGTCATCTCTATTATCTCATTCCTCTCCCACACCCACAAGATGAACTCATCGATTACAACAACAATATCAATGGAGGGCACTTTGCAAGAGATTCTTCTTATGATAGCATTCGGAGCGGTAGTTCCAGTTTGCGGCCAAAGTGTTGTGCAGACAGCGGCAGAGATTCAATAAAAGAACAAGGAGGAGGAGATGATGATGTGGTTAATAAGATTAATAGAGGCGGCGTCAGGATCGTTTCTTCTTCCAAATCCGCCGACGGATCGACGGTGCGTGTGAAGGTTCGAGTTAGAAAAGAAGAGCTCGCTTCTCTTCTTTCAGCCAATAATGTGAACATGGTGATGGAAAATGTATTGGTGCGTCCTTTAATCCAACATGTGACAAAGCAATCAACCTTGTCGCGATGGAAACCAAGGCTGGACACCATCGTCGAACCCCAAAGTCCGCTCGGAGATTTATATACCTCTTGGGAGGAACCAGCCCGGTGAGATAGCGTGCAGCATAACTCGTATATACTTACTGTGCATACTGCTGCTGGAATGGCTACAGGGTTTGGTTGTATTTATCTATCAGATTGACATTGTTCAGATGAAGTTCAGTGTTTGTAAGACCGTTTCCACACGGCACTCACCTAAAAGATCAAAACAGTGTCGGTTGTGACAGACAATTGGAAACCGTCTCTCTTTGAATGAAATTTTTGTTTCGAGTTTTGGAAGTATTTTACACATTTGTTTATATGTGTTTTACAAATTTGTTAAACTTTGTATTTTTTTTTTTTAATATATTATTACTATATTATTATCTAATTTCAAGGTTGGTAATATATTATTACTATATTATTATTTAATTTTAAGGTTTCAGTTAAGCTAGACAGCTAGACACCACATTCGCGTATGGGACTTTTTGTTTGTGACAAGGGACCCACAGCTTCACAGTGATTTGATTACTAAGTCTAAAAAGACATTCTACCCCTGATTTTGAATAGATAACCTCTTAAAAAAACACATACTCTTAACCATTATAACCATTAAGCCCAATTAAATTATATATATTAAACCCACTCACTATATATAATTTTGTGTTCTAATATTATTTTTAATTAAATTTAATGTTAAATTATTAAATTGAATATCTTAATTTAAAATAAAATTAATATTTAAGATATTTATTATAATATGATTTTATAATATTAATAAGTAAAATCATTTTTATTAAAATTTAAATTAAAAATTAAAAATTTCACTTTCTATTAATTTAAATACTTCAATAAAGTTCAGTTAATAAAACATTTATCCTATGGCATGAGATGGTCCCTTGTGCTAGAAATGAGATAGTCCCTTTGTTATAAATTATTGCAACTTAAGATCAGGGTCTACATTGACGGAACCCAGATTAATTGAGCTCTCGTTGCCAACACTGCAACATTCCCACGAGGTGTTAGGTATATTGGTATGGGCTAAGTAATCACGTTACTGTCATTGACTTCAGTAATGGACACTTTGCCAGTGACGAATATGAGTATGTAAGAATATTATATATATATATATATATATATATATATATATATATTTGTTTTATTATTCATCGTTAATATTTATTAATTTGTTTTAATTAAAATAATATTTAAAATTTAACTCTAAGTCTATATTTTTGATATTTAAAAAGTGTACAATAAATTCATTCTTATATTGTACAATAAATTAATTTTTTTTTATTAATGCAATTTGTATAACTCTCTCACACATATGTTGTCTACGATAGCTGGGGTTTTCCACCTTCCATAAGTGCCTCACGCACATGTTATATGCTATTCGTCGTAGTTGAGGTTGCCTCCATTGAGCTCATGTGTACTGGAACAGAGGTTTGATCAACACAGCATCAAACTTCCTTCTCGTTATGAAATGTCAAATTTCACTAACAAGGCGTTTACAGCAACCTGCATTGAAGGATGTAGTGCATTGCACTTCACTGGATGGGTTATATCAGTGCAATTGTTAGAAGGAATTGTTAGAAGGATAGAAGAGAGAGATTTTGCACAATACAAATCTCACACTATATTATTATTCATTACAACAATTACATATATAGGAAATTACACACTCACTTGGACACCTCTAGATAATGAATCCAACTCATTACATAAGAATCAACAGCTTCTAGATTGATGCCTAGGGACTCACAATGACAACTACACATGACATGAAAGCATTACTTCCAACACCCTCCTTTAATGCTTACATGAAAAACACATATTACAACAACAAAAATAATTTGTCTCACTGGGCTTCATCAACGCCCACATCCACTCGGGAATCTCACAAACTCCGCTCTTTCACCACCACATCTTCGAGCTGTTACTTGACCTCCATTTAAAACGTAACCACCTCTGACCATCATTGATGAACTTTGCAGGATCAACAATATTGACAACTCAGCTCGCCGGGGATTCCGCGATAAGAGCTGTCAAGTAATGAGCCATCATATGGACCAACCACCATCTTTAGGATATTTCGCTTTCGACTATTAGTGAGTTGATAGGATGGAGGTCTGGATGCTGAATGTGCTCAAGAGTTGATCAAACAACTTGACCTTACACAAGAATTGATATTTCAGACACTGAGACTTCCAATTTAAGAACCATCAATCCTTTAAAAAACACACAACACCAAAGCAATCTCACATTTTTTTTAATACTACACGTAACAATAATAAAATTGCAACTTTAGCTCACCCCACAACTTGAACATAATATCATAAAACTTGAAGTTGACAGAGAAATCTCTACGATTTCTAGAGCAACACAGACTTCCGCAGCCATAAGATATTCGTGAGATGCGATATTCACTTTACACATGTTTTCCACATGAAATGGCTGAAGAAATACTCTTATAGCCCATTGCAATAGAATTTATTTCCAACCAAAGTTGCCCGAGCACTTTCCTCTTCACGTAGCAGATCCGAGAGAACCCCCGAGGGACCCATCTCCAAGCCCGCAACAGATCCACTCAGAACAACAACACTCATATTTGTATAAAGTTTGATTGCACTTAGAAGATTATGCTCAATCGTGACACGATCCAACACAATTGACTTCTCTGATAGGAGTGATTTCTGATGGGGTTTGAGTTCTTCAGCGAATGCATGGATGGTTGAGGTTAATACTATGAAGTAATCGCTATTAGCAATCACTGGACTGATTCACCATTATGGAAGCACGGTGCAGGACTGATCGACTGGCAAAAGCAGTGGATCTCCTCCTTATAAAATAACCAGCCCCCATTTGGAGTCTTTCTGGGTCGGCCAACCCCATTCTTTCTCCTCTTCTTCAGCTGCTTTGGTGTATCAACATTTCCCTTCCTCTTCCTACAATTTTCATCTTCCAGGACCAAAATGCCACGCACATCGTCGATGTCGACCTCCTCTGCGTCCCCATCCTCGTATCTGATCTTGTAAAGCCCGTAACCTCTGAATTTCTTCTGCATGGTCTTCCCCCTTTCATTTTTCAACAAGCCCAATGCTTATGATCATTGTCGAAAACCCTGCAAATTATTTCCCTGATCCACGTAGTTCGATGCTTTGATTTTATGGCCAGTTACAGATCCATCACTTTATGGTTCGATTTCAAACTTGCATTCGTATTTGACTTTTCCAAATGCACAACATGGCCTTCTCTCACACCTATCCACGATCCACCCCAAAATCAGTCACAATAGGGCAAATTTGATGTGAAGAAGTCGTTTTCCAGCATCTTGTGTCATTGGCCAACCAATTTGATTCACACCAAAAATTGAAAAGAAAAATTCTCCACAACTTTGTTTCCAAGCAAACAGATCACAACACCTAAGCACCACGAAACACATGATACACATATTCACAAACATAAGCTCTCACACATTAAAAAAATAATACATCTATATTAATATGTACAGAAACAATAATATGGAGACTCTCTCACATCTTTCTTGCCTCCTGTGAAGGAGTCAGGCTAGATCTAGCTCTGATACCATGTTAGAAAAATAGAACAGAGAGTGATTTTGCACAATACAAATCTCACACTATATTATTATTCATTACAACACTTACATATATAGGAAATTACACACTGACTTCGACACCTCTAGATAATGACTCCAACTCATTACATAAGAATCAACAGCTTTTAAACTGATGCCTAAAAACTCACAATAACAACTACACATGACATAGAAACATTACTTCCAACATCAAAAAGTAAATAACTTCATGAATTTACTTCATGAATTTAAAATAACATATTACGATTGCAAAGTAAATAACTTCATGAATTTAAAATAACATATTACCGTTGCAACACGTACTACAACTACAAGGATATTTATTACTAGGACATTGTTAAACTCCATTTACCAAATCAAATCATGTTACTAGGACATTGTTAAACTCCATTTACCAAATCAAATCATGTCACAACATATTCATGATGATGAAGCGAATGGATTTCAATACGGATCGGATCGGATCAGGGCGGCGGAGGCCTACATGTTGTTGAAAAGGCAAAGACGAGAAATACAAAAATTATCTCTTTTATTTCTCTTTATATACTGAGCATTGTTTATATATATAATACAACATATTCATCGTCTTAAAAAATTTAATGGAAAAACAGAGGAGTCAAAACACAAAACACATTAGTTACAGCGTTTTTATTGATTACACAAAAATAATAAGTCAATATGCATACACTCTAAATTTAACTTTTCCTAAAATATAATTTTTGAAAATTTAACTTTTCCTAAATTATAATTTAACTTGAACTCACTTGAATTGACTCAATTAAATGACTCCTAAATTTAGCTAAATCTTCCATAGGTGAGTAATCACTGTCACATACCCATATAGAATGCCTATATAATAAATAAATAAAATAACAATTTTTAAAAGTGAAATATAAGTTGGTCATTATAATTTCTACATTTTTAACACCGCAGAAAGCATCAATGTAATTTTAATTTCTTTTAATGGAATTGTTTGTTGAACTCCACGATTTAGGGAAAATTTTAAGGATGCCAGTTTATCTTAAAGTTTAGCAACCTTGGTAAATCTTACTAGTCCCTAATATCCAAATTTTAAAATGTTTGATGATAATTTTGTAAAAATATTTAGATTTCTAATTATTTTATATTAGACAATATATAATATTAGCGATTTTTAAGGTAAAATAATTTTATACTATAAAATTTTGGCGAATTCATTTTTAGAAAAATGGAAATTGGGGAATGTTTTGTTTGGAAAAAGCATAAAATATTAGCCCATCTGCGAATATTAGCCCCTAAAATTTTCCATGATTTGTACTTGCTATGACTTATAACCATTTGAGTTATTTAATTTTTATATACAACTCAAGCCCTTTAATTTTTGAGCTTTAAACCTTATAAATGAAATATCGTATGAATCACTACGACGACATTCAATGCTATCCTATCCTAACTGGGTGGTTGGCTACCCTAGACCTGGTGTACATTAATATGGAGTCTTTAATGTGCATACCAGCTGGCCACCCTAGTCTCGGAAGGTGTTCCACATCTACGGTCAACCTGCAATCTTCAGATCGAACGGTGAATAGGAAATCCCAATCTATGTTTCTCCGCGGCATGATTTCTTTGGCATTTTCACATCTCCGGCGAAGTAAACTTGTTCTAGTACAGAATGTTGAATTCCTTTGCATAGGTAGGTTGTCGTCATGTTATTACCCCTTTAACTTCTTCGTGTTGAGGGTTTCCTCCGTTACGTTTGCGAAATTTTTGTGTTGAAGAGGTTGCCCCTTTTTTTACAGGTTTGTCTGTCTGCCCGGCTTCCTACCCTGGTGATGGTAGATAATCAACGATTCTCTTCCAGGTATGAAGCTTGTGTTCGGTTACATTTGCAAATTGATACCTCTGTTAGCATATACAAGTTGATATTCCCTTTTTCTAGTTCTAAAATTTCATGTTTTCCTTGCCTAGGTATCACCAGAGGGTTTCTTCGCCTTTCCTCATTTGGAATGGATTTAGAGTTCCGAAACTGCTGCTCAGCTTGTTGAACCCTGAGGTCTTCATTTCAAAGAGAATATTGGGTAATGCAATGGCCAAGCCGTGTATGTTTACCAAGGGTTAAATTCTAGATGAGGGCTTTGCCAAATTCTTCAGTCGTTTTGAAAACTCCGACTGTAATCATTCTAAGTCAGTTCTCTTTATGTTATTAAACAACCTCTGGTTGTGTTAATTGTTGTCGACTTTAGTCCATACTTTCAGAGATGAATATTTTGGTTTTGTAAGCTAGGAATTATTGGGTTTTACGGCTGGCTAGGTCTTGGGTTTTTATTTTTAACTAGAGCTTGCCAAGAGTTCTTGCGGAACTACCCATAACTGTTAAGCTTTGTGAGAGCGCCCTTCTATGGTGAAACCCTTAATTAATGAATGGACTGTTGCTTTCTTTATCATATCGCTTCGGATGGCATCGTTAATTTGCGTCTTCTGTGTATAAACATTGTCGAGAGCTTAAGTTTAGTTTCATGATTTAGTCTGGTTGTTAATCAGTGGTTTTGTAATTTATGCTGAGTAGAGCTACAAATTACTTTATGTATGTTGAAATACAATGCATAGATTTGGCTCTTATCTTTTCTGTGTTAAGTCCGTAGACTGTTTCCATACTATTTTTGTTCCTCATAGATTTGTTTTTATGTTTAAGTTTAAGTGATGATTTGGTATAAGATTTGTTTGATCTTGCGGTATTACTCGCACATTGAAAATCTATCTCCTTTTTCCCTAGAGAGACAAATGTCTAAGTTGTTCTTTTCTTTTGTTTGCAATATAAGCTTTCAGCCACTACCCTAGCTACAGAGATATATGTTTGTTCTTAGTTTGTTCTCTGAGACTATAAATCTTTTCTTGAAGCAGAGTAGTAGAATTATATTCCTTTATTATAAGAGAGTAACTATCTTTTAATTTAGCATAATAAACCTTTCAATTCAGAAGATTGTATCACTTGTTTAGCTTCAGAATATACTTATTTGATTATCGCTAAAACTCATGTCGCCTGTTTGATACTGATCTGGAATTTATCCAGGACAAAGAATTAAAGGTATTACAGACTCATGTGCATGGATGTGCCTATGTTACTTTATGCAATGGATCGATAAGATTGCAAAATACATAGACACTGAGGCAGTTAGAGAAAACATAACAGGAAAACATGTAAACACAACAAGTTTAATAAGGAGTTCACCCAATGCTCCTGGGCTACGTCTCCTGGTCCAGCTTTCAGTGGTGGCCTCTCTATTATGTTTTCAAAGCAGAGTTTCTTTACAACAGTGATCCCAATTTGAATCTCACTAAACAGATATGAATCGGTAGGATTGGAGTACACAGACTCTCCTTACTGGTAATTGACCTCTACTAGTCACAGTAGTATGAGCCCAACCTGAAACTCATACATGACAGGCCTATGCCGAGGAGTTCGCTTGAACCTCTCAAGCTTTCTCTGGAGTGCACAGACTCTCTGAATCTCTCTGGCTTTGTCTAGCTCGATGCTACCTTTAGGTCAGCTCGGCTTCTTCTCTCTATTCTCTGCTCTTAGCTTTCTCCGTCTAACTAACTCCTCTCTGTGTGCACGTCCTTTGCTTCTGTCAGTTTATGGCTTTAAAGCTATTATGCTTTCCGTCAATATGTTTCCGCTTCCCGACATTCTGGTTTTCCTGCCTCTGTCCATTTGAACTCCCCTATTCTGTGTCATCATCACTGTGTAATTTGCTTCACAAGGAGGTGGCCACCTATTCTGCAACGGGTGAGTGTGTCAGGCTCCTTGGACACATTTGAACGGTCGTTATTTCCGTTTTCTCTAAGATACCCGCGAAACATGAAACTTCTGCCAACCCATGGTCCACGTCGGACTTCAAATCCCATGTAATCTTGCTTTATCTTTGTCAAATCCGGTCATTTATTGGGATGCACCTCCGCCATTGATCTGGGCTCCCCAGATCCTACGGTTGTTGTTCATATCGAGTGCGTAAGTAGCATGATGTTTACCCGTCTGATGTGAGCGGTTTTATCTCTCTTCTGTCAGACGCATGTCACTCAATGTGTGGCATTGGGCGGGACTTGGTCGAAACTGCTTATTGCCTTGAGGCCTTCCGATATCCTACCAGTTTTGTGGAATCCACGGACCCGAATTAATTACTTTTGCGCATTCCATAGCCATTTCAGGTCTGGGCACTTCAGGGCTTTCCTTCATTGAGGGGGACGCCTTGCGATACGCCATTAGCGTGTATCAGAAACCACCCCCGTTTCTTGAATCAGCCTCTGGTTTTGCCAATTTGCGCCAGCACGCGTTACCATGGGCCAACGATCTGCGCGCTCGACCGAGGGTCCTCGTTGCTCCACGGTGATCATAATTGCAACTGTCACTTGGATTCCTTCTAATGGTCCGATCTTTCTAAGACTTGAATCTGTTTGGCATAATTTGAACGAGTCTATGAAAACTTAGATAGTGTGTAGGACCCAATTCAGATCACGGTCTTCCCACTGAAAAAGCTTTTGGACCACCAAAAGTTTATTTTTAAGCATCAATCAAGTGAGGGTATTGATTCCTCGCTTGCCCAATTTCTATCCATTTCGCACTGCTTAGTTTTGAACCTTTGAGACCAATCCTGAAGTTCTCAACATCCCCTCTGCATGTAGTTCTCAACTTCCTGTCCAGAACTGTATCTTTCTGCAATTCATTAAGATATTCAGGCAACAGATCATCAATAGAAGGCAATTGACTCTGCTTTTCGGGATCTTCAATTAATTAAGGTTCAAATAATCTCAGGTTGTCTACATTAACAACTGAGTAGATGTGCATGTAAGCTGGTAAATCAAGGCGAAAAGCATTCTCACCAATTTTCTCAAGTATCTTGAAAGGTCCATACCTTATTGGCTTCAGCTTCTTACCTTCACCTTGCATTCTGTCTTTGCTGATATACAGCCAGACTTGATCACCAACTTGGAAACTATGCTCCATCCGATGCTCATCATGCCTTTCCTTGTACTTGGCTTGGCTCTTTTCTAGTTGTTCCTATAGTGCCTGGTGAATCTCTTGGATTTGTTTGATGAACTTGGTTGCCTTGTCCACATCACTGTGTCCATCAACCACTATGTCTTTACCAAAGACAAAATCCAAGGAAGACCTTGGTGTGAAACCAAAACAGGTCTCAAAAGGAGATCCTTGTAGAAGAATGTTTAGCTCGGTTGTAAGCGTGCTGCACATAACATAAGTGTTCATCCCAAAGCCTAGGATGCTTGCTACAATAGCTTCTGAGCAACTGGATCATTGTCTTATTGACTACTTCCATTTTCCCATCTGTTTGCGGATGAAAAGTTGTGCTCTTCTTCAGCGTGGTGTCCATCAATTCCCACAAACTTGACCAAAATTTCCCAACAAATTGGGTATCTCGATCAGATATAATGGAAGTGGATAATCCAAAATGAACCCATACATGTTGAAAGAATAACTTTGCAGTTCGTTCAGCTGTAATCTGTTTATTACAAGGTATTAAAGTACACAGTTTGCTAAACCTATCCACAACAACATATAAATAGTCATGACCTTTCCTAGATTTAGGCAGTCCAACAAAGTCCATGGAAACACTTTCCCAAGGATGAGAAGGAACTGGTAGTGGAGTGTACAAGCCTAGTTTTCTATTGCTGGGCTTGCTTTTAGCACACATGGTACACCCTCTTACATATCTAGAAATTGTCTCATTCATTTTTGGCCAATAACAAAATCTTTGCAGCTGTGCAACTGTTTTACTTACACCAAAGTGACCTAATATTAGAGAAGTGTGTGCCTCTCGAATTATCTTTACTCTTTCAGTTTGTGGAATGCATAGCTTCCCAAAATGATACAAGAGCTGGTCCTTAACATGATAATCCAATTCTTCTACTTGTTTGCCATGACTTAAAGTTGCATATACATCCTTAAAATCTATATCTTGAGCATACTGTTCAATGTAGCTTTCATGCAATACTGAATTATGCTCAAGTATAGTGGATGCATGTATGATTGGTTTGGACAACATATCTGCAACTTTATTGTGTATGCCTTTTTTATACCTAATGACTAGATGAAACTGTTGTAGAAAACCCATCCATCTATAATGTCTTGATTGTTGCAACTTAGTTTGGGAGAGTAAATATTGAAGTGGTTGATGATCAGTATGTATAACTGTCTCTTTTCCCATTAAGTAATGTTTCCACTTTTTCACACTCTGTACTAATGCATACAATTCTTTATCATGTGTGGGATAGTTAACTACTGCAGAATTAAATGTCTCAGAATGATAACATATGGGTTTACCGTGCTGCATCAACACTGCTCCCATGGCATAGTCACTGGCATCCGTTTCAATCTCAAATGGTCTTTGAAGATCGGGCAGTGCTAGTACTGGTGTTATACTAATATTTTCTTTCAAGGTGTCGAAGGCTTTCTGTTGTTTGCCTCCCCACTGAAACACCTTGTTCAATCCTGTTAAAGCATATAAGGGAGCTGCAATTAAGGAAAAGTTAGAAATAAGCTTTCTCCAATACTGTGCTGCTCCTAAGAAGCTTCTAACTTTTGTAGCAAATTTGGGTTTAGGCCAGTTTACAATGACTACAACCTTAGAGGGATCTATCTTAAATTCACCACCACCTACAATATGACCCAAATAATTCAAAGATGTTTTGCCAAATTCACATTTTGAGAGCTTAACATAAATATTTTCTTTCTTCAAAACATCTAGAGTCTGCTTAACATGCTTTAAATGTTCTCCCCATGTTTTACTGAATATAAGAATGTCATCCAAATATACAATGAAAAAATCATCAAGAAAAGGTCTGAGTACATCATTCATTACTCATGAAAGTAGTAGGAGCATTAGTTAAGCCAAAAGGCATAACCAGCCACTCATACAATCCTTGCTTTGTTTTGAAAACAGTCTTCCATGCATCTTGCTCTGCAACTCTGACCTGATGATAGCCACTATGCAAGTCTAACTTGGAAAAATAAACAGCTTCCTTTAATTGATCCAATAGATCATCTATGCGAGGAAGGGGATAACGATTTTTGATCGTTATCTTATTCAGTGCTCGGTAATCAATGCACATTCTCCATGAGCCATCTTTCTTTCTCACCAAGACAATTGGAGACCCACATGTGATGTGCTAGGTCTGATGAACCCCTTCTCGAGTAGTTCCTGTACTTGCTTCTTGATTTCTGCATTCTCTAAAGTGGACAACCTGTGCATTCCGATGTTAGGCAATAGAGCATCTTGCTGCAAATTAATATCATGTACTATTTCCTTTTTGGGTGGCAGACCTTTAGGATCTTGAAACAGTATATCATATTCTGAAAAAACGTTTTCTAAATCAGCTTGCTATTTAGCATCACATCCCTCAAATACATTGGTTTTATCAGGTTTCTTTTCCTTTACAACCATCAATAAAATATTTTTGCATGAATTTACAATTCTTTTCATCTACCCTGAGTTTATGAGAGTATAATTATTCTTGAGTTTATGAGCTCTTACAATATATTCGATTCCATCTTTAACGAGTTGATACTTGTTCTTAGCTCTATAGAAAATATCTTTTCTATCATACAAGTAAGGACTTCCAAAAATAATTCCACATATATCCAAAGGAACTATATCTAACTCAACCTCATCTACAAATGCTAACCCAAAAGAAAACCTAAGTTTACATTGTCTAGTCACTTGTAGCTGTGCTTTATCACATAACCAACCTAATGGAGATGGCTTTTTGTGAGGTGTGGTTAGTAATCCCAACTTCTTTACAATTGCTTCAGAAATTAAATTTACTTGTGAGCCACTATGAAACAAAGTATCAATCTTTTGATTCTTGGAAATAACTCGAATATGAAAAAGCTCATGTCTTTTCCTTTCATTTTCTTCATTATCACTAGATTGTGCAGAATTACTAGTAGATGCTTCAGAATTTTTACCTTTTATACCTGTGGCTGTGATTGTTGTTTCATCTCCTGAGTTTGACACTAAATCCTTTTGAATAGCTGCAACAGTCTTCTTCTTCTTGCCCTCAAATTTCTTGGATCTCAGCTCCTGATGCAGGATCTAGCAGTGTTCATCATCATACCCATCCTTCTTACAGTGAGTGCATGAAGACTTGGTATTTTGTACAGTATTGGCCTTCCTCTCTTTCCATTTCTGTTTTCTCTTTTCCTTGCTTTTACTTGCAGTGGGTTTTGATGATCCCCCAACTTCTGGGTTCACATTCTTTCCTCTAGCCTCTAGATGTGTAGCTTGAATAGATACCTCATCTATGCTAGTGGGATTAAGCATGAGAATAGTGTGCCTTAAGTAGCTGTGTAGACCACCTATATACTTCAGCAGAGTTTCAGGTGAGTCTAAAGAAATTCCTAGAATCAAAGCTCTTTTCCTAAATTCTTGAGTGTAACTTTGTACACTTTGCCCTTTTAATTGGCGAAGAGTTTTCCAGCTCATCATGGCTTGCTGCATATAGGCTAGTGGATAGAATTGCTTTTTAATTGTAGAAACAAATTCACTCCAGATAGAAAGAATTTTACCATGTTTCTTCATGTCAGCTTGTGTCTTGCCTTCCCACCATACCAAGGCAGTGCCTCCAAGGCATAAGCTAACCAACTGAATCTTACTCTTGTCTGAATCGATGCTCTGCACTCTGCAATAAACATCAATCTGTCTAATCCAATTATCCAGCTTCTCTGCATTCAACTCTCCATCATATATCGGTAAATCAAATTTAACATCTAATTTAATCAAAGATGTTTTCTTTTCGTTTTCAGGGCTACTAGGAGGTGTGGGAAGTTTTTCTTCTTACGCTTTGCCTTTAGAGTGGTCATGGAGGAGAGATTCTTCTTCTCCTTTATCTTGTTTGGAGTTTGATGAATCTTCAGCTCTACCTTTCTATTGTGGCCACCAACAACCCCCCTCCTTATTTAGTATTAGCAATAACACTAGGTAAGTGGGGACCCTTAGTAAAAAATTCAAAAAATTCAATTAAAACTCATGTATTATACTCCTTAAGAAAATATCGCATCGTGCAAAGAAGATAGGACATTTCCTTGTGAGTAAAATGATAAATTGCGAGAGTGCGCCGCGAAATCCATCGCATCGCATGCATTAAGAAATGCCCATAAACGAAAACCTTAAGAAATTGCCGATGGCCGATATGCGACATCGCATATCGCAACATCGCATAAAATAGCACATAACTATTTAACGAATTGTAACAATCTGCGATCTTGCGATAATGCGATACTGCGATCGGCAATCTTGCGATCACGCGAAACAACAATCTGCGATTCTGCGATAAACGTGATCGGTCAACCCTGCGATAACACATCTTGATGAAAACGTGATAACGCGATGATGCGATGCTGCGATGCGAATCGCAGAGATCATCCATCACAGATTTTCCCCGGCTCAACATTCAAGAAAAATTGAATATGCACGTGAATGAAAATTAATGAATGTACGCCAAGTATTAATGAAAGACAGTTTTGTGTTTTTCAAAGAGTTAGTTCACGTCAAGTGGCATGTTTTTGTACATCCGTAGAGCTCAGAGCTTTCTTGTCAATTTTTATTATCATTACTCTCTCCTTATGTGTGAACTGCAGGAATGAAAAACAGAAACAATATGAAGCAATGTGCAGGAAGCGATTAAGAAAAAAGGGTAAAGCTCCAATGCTCAGAAGAAGTGAAGAAATGCCCTCATGAACGGATACCGCATGCAACAGAGCCGCGAATTCCAGAGCACTGCTGAGCTATCCATTACAGATCTATCAGTCAGAGCCATGGTTCAATGAATAGTTGAACAATGCTGATGTCAACAGACGATTTAACGCTCAAGGTTAAAAGCTCATGAAAGCAGTATGTTTGAAAAATTTTAAAGCTTATACCTGGTGAAGGAAAAGGCGCTAAAGGCAAAAAAAAAACGCACCAGAAAGGCCCGGATCAAAGAACGGAGGCAGTTTTCGATGCGCGATTAGCGCATCGCTAAGAAAATTGCTCAAAAAGCAAATTCCCTAACTGCTTAGTCACTCGTAAGCCCGGAAACGCAAGAAAGCAAAGGCAGAGGCAATTTGAGGGTTAACCAAGTGGAATTTGGGTTATTACTGAACCTACACTGTAAATCCACATAGCTAGAGATGATTCTCAAGTATATCTGCTATTTTGCTGGAAAAAATGGTGCCAGTGCTTGCCATTTCTGTTTGCTTAGCTCAACCAAAAGCAGAAGACAGTCAGCCGACTCTACCTAGGCAAATATTGAATGCTCGCAACATTAAGGAGCAAATGCAGAAATAGTTAGATGTTACATTTAATTTTTAGAAATAATTTCGCTTAGAAAAAGGGCGATCATTTAAACTGTATCCTGAATCTGTGTAATTAAGCTATTTAGTTAGTAGTATTTAAACCCTTCTCATGCATTTAGAGAAGGGTCCAGAAATTTATCAAAAACTTGTCCTCAGAACATGCACTTTTGCACCCTCAGAGGAGGTTTTGGTGAATGAATGGACTAAGATTTGTTGATGTTTGCATTTGATATCTGCTACTGATGTTGCACTTCTGTACTCTTAGTAGATGTTAGAGCAAGGAGAAATAAATCATTGTTGCTTGAAGCTTATGAGTAGGACAAGTCATAAATGGTACTTTTATCTCTTGACCATTTCTGCTTATATGTTAAAGTGATATACAATTTTTAGTTGTTTATATGTTATTGCATGAATGCTTGAGTTACCATTTGGAACTTTTGTACGGTGGTAGCTATTTATTTATGTTTAATGTATGAATAGCTTATTATGCGATATGCTGTTCACAACTGTTTTGCCTAACTTTTTATGCGAAATAGTTCATCTTAATTGATTTCCTTTCTTATAATCGCTGAATGATCTTTATTACCAGTTGTTATTTGAAATCTCTTTAGATCGCATAATAGAAGAATTACATCCTGGGTTAGTATAGATTAGATGTGCTGTTTTTATTAGATTACCATAGTATAGGATTAGATTAAAGTTTGAATTAGAATAGCTTAGATAGTTACTGTTAGATCAACAACATCCAATTCTACGCACACACACACCCATAGATTGGGAAACTGGTCCCATTATCCCCAGTCGGACCCGCTATACCAAATGGATAAGGAGCTGCCAACCAAGGTCCGGACCGGGAGGGTATCCCCCTTGTTGTCGACCCAATTTTCGGGGCTTCAACATATTTGGCGCTAGAAGGAGGGCATGAACTATGAATGGCAAGTAAATCAAAATCTGAATACCATTCTGAGAGTAAATCGCCCTCATCATCTCCCCCGACTTCCCCATTACATTTAAATCTAGAGTCAGAAGTCGCTCGAGTATCAACCGCTGCTACACACCCTGATATTTCAGACCAATCTACCATTGAACCTCCTGAAGTTGAATCCCTGATTCACAAACTTCAGCGATTTTCCATCTCCCCTCAGAGGTCTGATAAATCTCAAGGCAACGTGACTTCACAGTACAACCCTGCTCATCCCCTAACCAGGCTAAAGAGTGAAAAGTTTGGCGTTCAGCCAACCGAATTACCTCTTCCCACCAGGAAAAGAGCAAGGAAATCATCGCAAGAGTCTGACAGTGAGACTCTTTCATCTACATCATCCATCTCAACTACTTCACTACGAAGTCAACCATCCACACCTCCACTCCAGATCATCGTCCATCCGTCCACTGGAACCCCCACAACCCCTCTTCAATCATCTACGATCATAATATCCTCATCCTCCCAGCCCCAGGGATCATCTTCTGCACTTTCCTCTGTTAGCAGTTCAACAATGGCCCAGTCTCCATGGAACAACCCTGGGGCAGTCTTAATGCCTGCACCCTTGAGTCAAATGCCAGCCCATCCTGAGAAATGGCTGCCCAAATTTAATCCCGAGGCAGGCATGCTAGCAGAAGAGCACATAAATAACTTCATGCTTTCCATTAATCTCAATGGGGTTACTAATCAAGATGTTGTTGTTCGGCTTTTTCCCTATACAATGCAAGGGACAGCCGGGTCATGGTACTTTTCATTACCCTCCGGATCCATCACAAGTTGGGACATCTTCTAGGACCAATTCCTTACCAAGTTTGGTGATGACAGATCAACGACAACATTAATCAATGACCTATCCAATCTTAAAGCCGAAGCTAGAGAGCCTATTAAGGATTTCAATTTATGGTTCAACAAAATTTTCAACAAAATTCCTACTGCTTCTCAGCCCAACGAAGAAGTACGATGTGAATGGTATATTACCGCTCTGCCATCAAACATAGCCATCTTTGTGGACATGGCAAATAAAACAACCTTAGATGAAAACATGAAAGAGTCGATAGCAGTAGAAAAACGAATAATAGCCCTGGAAAAGAGATCCGCGATAGAGGAACGTAAGTCCAAAAAATTCACCTTCAAGGAAGACTCCAAGAAGAAACAAGCAAAAGATCTTTTTGATTTATAAGGATTGCAGAAAGTTCTAAAGACCATGTCCAATGAGATGGTCGACGTAAAAAAGCAAGTAGCGGAAACTTCTTCGAAAAAGCCCTACAAAGCTTTTAAAAGAGGTCCTTCAACGGATGCAAAGCCACCCAATGCCATTTCAAATGTTGAATCTGAGGAAGAGGAAGAGGAAATCGCCACTGAAGGGCAGACCAATGATGAAGAAGTTGTGGAATTACAAGGAATGTGGGATTTCATCCTCCCACAAGAGGAAGATCAAGAAGTATTTCCAGTTAGCACACGAAGTAAAAATCAGCTTGATCCTCCCCAAACCACCCCTAAACACAAGAGCACAGGCTCTGCAACGAAAGATAAAGTCTCAACAAAGAAAACGACATCCAAAGCGACTCAAACTATCCCAGTCCAAGCAGATGAAACGACTCCATCAAAAACACTGATAGCGTCGGATGAAATGGAGTACAATATTATTGATGACATGAAAAAGACTAGGGCTAATATCACCCTTTACGAACTAAGCAAGTTGAAACATCAACAGAAGATAATGATGAAAGAATTACATGTCGTGCCAGTTGCACCTTTGCCTGCTGCTGTACTTTCTCAAGCTTCCCATAACATGGGAAGACCTCCAACTAACGCGATCAGTAAGATTGATCCAAATGACATCACCTTGATTGGAGGAAGATCAAGATCTCACACTCCCCCGTTTCTCCTCACTTATGAAATCTTCAATTAAAATGTGCACAATTGTTTGGTAGATTCCGGTGCTTCATCGAATATTTTACCCAAATCTATATGTGCCAAATTAAATGTTCAACCACAGAAATCTACAGTGCGCATAGGTCAGCTCGATTGATCTCAAGTCGAAGTGATTGGCGAGCTAAATCAAGTAACCATAGGATTGTCATCCAACCAAAGGTATGTTAGGTTATTGACATTCTAGTTGCTGACATCTCAGAATTCTATGGCTTAATTCTTAGCAGGGATTGGTCAGAGAAACTCCATGGATACTTCGCAACTGATTGGTCGCACATGTGGCTTCCCTACAACAGTAAACCGAATCAAATAAAAGTTGAACGAGAACTACACTAGAAGTACATAGTAACGAAGTTAGAGGGAGAAAATGAACCGGTAGCATATAACAGCAGTATCATTGGCAATTACTCAGTAGATTCCTTCCTCCGCAATTTCAATGCTCATGCGTCACATTATTTAGAAAATTCCGTTTTGTCCCAAGTTGAAAATTTTTCTCAAACTGATAGTTCGAAATGTATTAATTTTTTAGATAAACCTGTAAATACATCTTTGTTTTGGAAATTACTTTTTGATGGTTCTAGATCTAACGAAGGAGCAGGAGCAGGGTGCGTTCTGATTAGTCCAGAAGGATAAAAGATCATGCTCACATGCAGACTCAAATTTGATTGCACAAACAATACAGCAGAATACGAGGCTTTGGTTCAAGGCCTGTACAAGGCAATCGGGTTAGAGGTCAAGTATCTTCAAGTCTTTGGAGACTCTGAGATTGTGGTTAAGCAGGTACGTAACACTATACATTGCTTATTAGGTCACTTAAAACAATATCAATCTTTAGTACAAGATCTGACTGAGCATTTCATAGCGTTTAATATTTCTTCAATCCCCAGACTCCAAAACGCAAGTGCAAACCTTTTGGCTAACGTAGCTTCTAAGCTTATTCCCTCCAAAGATTTTAGTCCAGATAGATTCTCAATAGAATTAATCTTTAGACCATCCATTCCTGACAACATCGCAAATTGGAGAGTATTCAATGATGATCCTGATATCGTAAATTTCCTCACATCTGAAGGATCCTACTCCAATCAAATAATTGATGAAGACCAGCACGATCGACAATTGCAACAAAATAGCACTAATAATGCTATATCGAAATCGGTGGTCAAGTTAGAAGACTTATACGATTTGAAAGATCGGTTTAAGAGGTATACCAATTCAAAACTCTACAGTTCAACCTTGAACTACGAATTAGTAAACCTAGGGACCGATACTAAACCACAAAACATTAATCTAGGCCTCGACCTAGCCCCTGAAGAGAAACTAGCATATATTCATCTTTTGAGACACTATAAAAATGTTTTTTCCTGGAATTATGATGAGCTGAAAAACATATGACACTTCTATCATCCAGCATACTATTCCTATGATTGATAACGAAAAACCTGTCCAACAAAAGCTGAGAAAGATCCACCCCAATTTAGAAAATCAGATAAAGACCGAGCTCAACAAGTTACTGAAAGCCAAGATAATCATTCCTGTCAGACATTCCAAATGGGTCTCCAATATGGTACCCGTTAGAAAGAAAAATGGAGATATTAGGATTTGCATTGACTTTCGGAATCTTAACAAAGCCTGTCAAAAAGACAATTTTCCTCTTCCACCTATGGAGCAAATACTGCAGGCAGTGGCAGGCTCGGAACTAATGTCTTTCTTGGATGGATTTTCAGGATACAATCAAGTGTTGGTACATCCTGATGATCAGTTGAAAACCACGTTAAGAACCAAATGGGGCACATATGCATATCGGAAGATTCCATTTGGTTTGATTAATGCTGGTGCCATATTTCAGAGAGCCATGGACATCGCATTCAAAGGTTTAGTCAATAAATCTGTAGTAATTTATTTGGATGATATAACAGTGTACTCGAAGAAGCGAAGCGACCATCTCAAAGACCTGAAACAAATCTTTCAATGGTGTTTAAGGTATGGAATTTCACTTAACCCCAAGAAATATTTTTTCACATTAAGTGAAGGGAAACTTCTAGGATTCATAGTGTCAAAGTCCGGTATTCACATTGATTCCCACAGAATCAAAGAAATTTCTGAAATATCCCTACCTCATAACAAAAAAATCCATGCAATCTTTCCTTGGTCAAATCAATTTTGTAAAGAGATTCGTTCCAGATTTTTCGCGAATCTCCTTTGCAAACCATGATTAAAAAGAATTCAAATTTTAAATGGGGTCAAGATGAACATGAAGCATTCAACCTGATCAAGCAAGCTATTATTAATGCTCAATCTTTAGCAACCCCGAATTTTTCAGAATCTTTTATTTTATACACATTTGCCTCAGATAAATCATATGCCGCGATACTAACTCAAGCGAATCAAGAAAAAGCGGAAGCTCCAATTGCGTTTTTTAGCTCAAATTTACAAGGTGTTGAACTCAATTATTCAGAGGTGGAGAAACAAGCTTATGCTGTTTTCAAAGCGGTCAAATACTTCAGACCTTTCTTACTTAAAACCCATACTAAGATCATAGTACCATTTCCAGCGGTAAGGAATCTTCTAGTACAGAAGGATGTGGGTGAGAAAATGGCCAATTGGGTTACTGCCTTACAGGAATACGACCTTGAGATCAAACCAACAGAAATTGTAAGAGGTCAAGGCTTCTGCAAAATGCTGGCCGGAGCATCGCAAATTTCTGAAATTCCATCTGAAGAGGTACAAATGGGTGAGGTAAGCCTAAATGATGCAGAATCATTATATGCTGGTATCATTTATTATCTTAAGAATGGGTATGCTCCTTCACACCTTGATCATACTAAGAAAAGAGCTCTAAGATTGAAAGCTAAACAATATCAGCTCATAAATGATATTCTTTTCAGAAAAAATTATGATTATGTTCTTCTTAGGTGTCTTGAGAAAACTGAAGCTGAAAAAGTTTTGCAGGAACTCCACGATGGGCCAGTAGGCGGACACTATGTTGGAGATGCTACAGCACATAAAATCTTACACGCAGGATATTACTGGCCCACACTGTTCAAAGACTCACATAGTTACGTGAGATGTCAAGTCTGCCAAACTACTGCTGGAAGACAAAAGAAGCCGTCCTTGCCACTACAGCTGGTAAACATCGAGCAACCTTTCAGTTAGTGGGGCTTAGACATAATAGGTGAGATCGTTCCTCACTCTTCTGAGCAGCATAGATACATCCTCACGACAATAGAGTATTTCACAAAATGGGTAGAAGCAGTTCCGCTCAAGACAACTAATTCTGAAAATATTATTGAGTTCATAGATCAATTTATAATCACTAGGTCTGGATTGCCATCTGCTTTAATGTTTGATAATGCATCATACTTTTCTGGAAATGCAATGACTGAATTTGCACTTAAAAGGGGATTCAAACTTAAATATTCGACCAATTACTATCCCCAAGGTAATGGTTTAGCTAAGTCAACAAATAAAAACCTAATCAGGATTATTAAAAGAACAGTTGACCAGAATCAAAAGAATTTGCACAAAGCTTTGGCATATGCTTTATGGGCAGATAGGATAACGCAAAAAGCTTCAATCGGCACTTCTCCCTTTAATTTAGTTTATGGGAAAGAAGTGGTTCTTCCAACTCACTTAGCCATTCCCTCTTTGTCTTTAATACAATACATTGATGAAGTACCCACTTCCTCCTTACAGCTGAGACAATTGGAAATAATTAAATTAGAAGAACAACGAGAACAAGCTAAGAAAACGCATGCTCATCATCAAGCGCTAGTAAAATCCTATTTTGATTCAAATATAATGACCAGAAAAGATTTTCAGATGGGAGATTTAGTTTTAAAGTGGGATAAGGCTCATGAAGCAAAGGGCAAACATAAAAAATTTCAAAGGATGTGGCTTGGCCCTTTTCAGATTGTTGAAGTCATAGGTCCATCAACATTTGTGTTACAGGATTTAGCAAGTAGGAGGGATCCTTTGCCTGTTAATGGCCAAATTCTCAAGAAATATTTTCCATAGAAGATTATTCTTCTATTTTTGTAGAATAGTTTTTTCTTTTCATAATAAAACCAGTTGTGAGTGGTTACATTAGGTATTTACAAAAAAGACATCAATTCTCTTTCAGATTTTGAGCTTTTCGCTTGTATAAATAGAAAATCTTTTGGAAACTTGATCTTTATTATTGATAGATACAGTTAAAAACTTTAGCCTAGATATGATACAAGTTTCAACTTCAAGGAATTTGATGAAAGCAACCTTTAGTGAAGAAATTGTTTTATATCAGCACAATGAAAGGTATCAATAACAAAATGAAGATTCTCTGTAGAACAGCTGTTTCCAAAAAATCTATTATTGTCATCCAGAGCTATCTTAAGGAAACAATGACTTCCTCCCTGCTAAGGAAAATCGCAGCTTTCAGAGGGATAATCCAAGGATACACTATATCTTGAAGAATAAGAGGTCTCATCATGAGCCGGCTTATCATGATCACAGATATCATAACTTGCTGACTTTGCCAATACTGTCTACCACAACAGGGCAATGACTCAAGATTGTTGCAATCAAAAGACAAGGGGTCTCATCACGAGCCAGCTTGTTCAGCAAAGTTATGAATCAAGTGAGTGACTGTGTCATAATTTGGCTACCAAACCAAGACATTGTTCTTTAAGAATAAAAAAGAAAATCAAAGCAATAAGTGTAAATATGGATTTTTCTTTGAAAGTTGTAGGTCACCTTAAGTAGGATTCAGGATCATTGCTGGGTAACAGGTAACCCTATCGAGGCTATAAATGCCTGCTGGCAGTAGAGGCTCTACCTCCGACAAATGAGCATATTTAAAACTGGTTTACAAAGGAGACTTTATTTTATCTATACAAGACCAAATAAAGCTGATGTAAATACAAGGACTAGCCTAAGGAAGCAAATAATTAGAATGAAAAGAGGTTGAAACAAAATATCATTGACAGTTTAAAGCATAATGTACTCTATCTGTCCATAACAAAGTTTAATTTTCTGAAAATTTTTCTGTTTTGGAAGTTTGAAAAATTCAATAGGAAAACAGAGATAACTGGTTCTTCCAAGTGAATCGCCAATTGTTGTGGCCACCAACCCCCCTCCTTATTTAGTATTAGCAATAACACTAGGTAAGTGGGGACCCTTAGTAAAAAATTCAAAAAATTCAATTAAAACTCATGTATTATACTCCTTAAGAAAATATCGCATCGCGCGAAGAAGATAGGACATTTCCTTGTGAGTAAAATGATAAATTGCGAGAGTGCGACGTGAAATCCATCGCATCGCATGCATTAAGAAACGCTCATAAACGAAAACCTTAAGAAATCACTGATGGCCGATATGCGACATCGCATATCGCAACATCGCATAAAACAGCACATAACTATTTAACGAATTGTAACAATCTGCGATCTTGCGATAACGCGATACTGCGATCGGCGATCTTGCGATCGCGCGAAACAACAATCTGCGATTCTGCGATAAACGTGATCGGTCAACCCTGCGATAACACATCTTGATGAAAACGTGATAACGCGATGATGCGATGCTGCGATGCGAATCGCAGAGATCGTCCATCGCAGATTTTCCCCGGTTCAACATTCAAGAAAAATTGAATATGCGCGTGAATGAAAATTAATGAATGTACGCCAAGTGTTAATGAAAGACAGTTTTGTGTTTTTCGAAGAGTTAGTTCACATCAGGTGCCATGTTTTTGTACATCCGTAGAGCTCAGAGCTTTCTTTTCAATTTTTATTATCATTACTCTCTCCTTATGTGTGAACTGCAGGAATGAAAAACAGAAACAATATGAAGCAATGTGCAGGAAGCGATTAAGGAAAAAGGGTAAAGCTCCAATGCTCGGAAGCAGTGAAGAAATACCCTCATGAACGGATACCGCATGCAACAGAGCCGCAAATTCCAAAGCACTGCTGAGCTATCCATTACAGATCTATCAGTCAGAACCATGGTTCAATGAATAGTTGAACAATGCTGATATCAACAGACGATTTAACGATCAAGGTTAGAAGCTCACGAAAGCAGTATGTTTGCAAAATTTTAAAGCTTATACCCAGTCAAGAAAAAGGCGCTAAAGGCAAAAAAAAATAAACGCACCAGAAAGGCCCGGATCAAAGAACGGAGGCAGTTTTCGATGCGCGATTACCGTATCGCTGAGAAAATTGCTAAAAAAGCAAAGTCCCTAACTGCTTAGTCACTCGTAAGCCCGGAAACGCAAGAAAGCAAAGGAAGAGGAAATTTGAGGGTTAACCAAGTGGAATTTGGGTTATTACTGAACATACACAGTAAATCCACATAGCCAGAGATGATTCTCAATTATATCTGCTATTTTTCTGGAAAAAATGGTGCCAGCGCTTGCCATTTCTGTTTGCTTAGCTCAACCAAAAGCGGAAGACAGTTAGCCGACTCTACCCAGGCAAATATTGAATGCTCGCAACATTAAGGAGCAAATGCAAAAATAGTTAGATATTAGATTTAATTTTTAGAAATAATTTCGCTTAGAAAAAGGGAGGTCATTTAAACCGTATCCTGAATCTATGTAATTAAGTTATTTAGTTAGTAGTATTTAAACCCTTCTCATGCATTTAGAGAAGGGTCCAGAAATTTATCAAAAACTTGTCCTTAGAACATGCACTTTTGCACCCTCAGAGGAGGTTTTGGTGAATGAATGGACCAAGATTTGTTGATGTTTGCATTTGATATTTGCTACTGATGTTGCACTTCTGTACTCTTAGTAGATGTTAGAGCAAGGAGAAATAAATCATTGTTGCTTGAAGCTTATGAGTAGGACCAATTATAAATGGTACTTTTATCTCTTGACCATTTCTGCTTATATGTTAAAGTGATATATAGTTTTTAGTTGTTTATATGTTATTGCATGAATGCTTGAGTTACCATTTGGCACTTTTGTACGGTGGTAGCTATTTATTTATGTTTAATGTATGAATAGCTTATTATGTGATACGTTGTTCACAACTGTTTTGCCTAACTTTTTATGCGAAATAGTTCATTTTAATTGCTTTCCTTTCTTATAATCGCTGAATGATCTTTATTACCAGTTGTTATTTGAAATCTCTTTAGATCACATAATAGAAGAATTACATACCGAGTTAGCATAGATTAGATGTGCTATTTTTATTAGATTACCATAGTATAGAATTAGATTAAAGTTTGAATTAGAATAGCTTAGATATTTACTATTAGATCAGCAACATCCAATTCTACACACACACACCCATAGATTGGGAAACTGGTCCCATTATCCCCAGTCGGACCCGCTATACCAAATAGAGAAGGAGCTGCCAACCAAGGTCCGGACCGGGCCGGTATCCCCCTTGTTGTCGACCCGATTTTCAGGGCTTCAACATATTTGGCGCTAGAAGGAGGGCATGAACTATGAATGGCAAGTAAATCAAAATCTGAATACCATTCTGAGAGTAAATCGCCCTCATCATCTCCCCCGACTTCCCCATTACATTTAAATCTAGAGTCAGAAGTCGCTCGAGTATCAACCGCTGCTACACACCCTGATATTTCAGACCAATCTACCATTGAACCTCCTGAAGTTGAATCCCTGATTCACAAACTTCAGCGATTTTCCATCTCCCCTCAGAGGTCTGATAAATCTCAAGGCAGCATGACTTCGCAGTACAACCCTGCTCATCCCCTGACCAGGCTAAAGAGTGAAAAGTTTGGCATTCATCCAACCGAATTACCTCTTCCCACCAGGAAAAGAGCAAGGAAATCACCGCAAGAGTCTGACAGTGAGACTCTTTCATCTACATCATCCATCTCAACTACTTCACCGTGAAGTCAACCATCCACACCTCCACTCCAGATCATCGTCCATCCATCCACTGGAACCCCCACAACCCCTCTTCAATCATCTACGATCATAGTATCCTCATCCTCCCAGCCACAGGGATCATCTTCTGCACTTTCCTCTGTTAGCAGTTCAACGATGGCCCAGTCTCCATGGAACAACCCTGGGGCAGTCTTAATGCCTGCACCCTTGAGTCAAATACCGGCCCATTCTGAGAAATGGCTGCCCAAATTCAATCCCGAGGTAGGCATGCTAGCAGAAGAGCACATAAATAACTTCATGCTTTCCATTAATCTCAATGGGATTACTAATGAAGATGCTATTGTTCGGCTTTTTCCCTATACACTGCAAGGGACAGCCAGGTCATGGTACTTTTCATTACCCTTCGGATCAATCACAAGTTGGGACATCTTCCAAGACCAATTCCTTACCAGGTTTGGTGATGACAGATCAACGACAACATTAATCAATGACCTATCCAATCTTAAAGCCGAAGCTAGAGAGCCTATTAAGGATTTCAATTTACGGTTCAACAAAATTTTCAACAAAATACCTACTGCTTCTCAGCCCAGCGAAGAAGTACGATGTGAATGGTATATTACCGCTCTGCCATCAAACATAGCCATCTTCGTGGACAGGGCAAATAAAACAACCTTAGATGAAAACATGAAAGAGGCGATAGCAGTAGAAAAACGAATAATAGCCTTGGAAAAGAGATCCGCGATAGAGGAACATAAGTCCAAAAAGGTCACCTTCAAGGAAGACTCCAAGAAGAAACAAGCAAAAGATCCTTTTGATTTAGAAGGATTGCAGAAAGTTCTAAAGACCATGTCCAATGAGATGGTCGACATAAAAAAGCAAGTAGCGGAAACTTCTTCGAAAAAGCCCTACAAAGCTTTTAAAAGAGGTCCTTCAACGGATGCAAAGCCACCTAATGCCATTTCAAATGCTGAATCCGAGGAAGAGGAAGAGGAAATCGCCACTGAAGGGCAGACCGATGATGAAGAAGTTGTGGAATTACAAGGAATGTGGGATTTCATCCTCCCACAAGAGGAAGATCAAGAAGTACTTCTACATGATGAATATCGGGAGGACAAGAAGCACGAGAGTTAACCACCCGATGAGGGTGGTTTTCTCTCACCTCTCACTGCAACGTGTCACATGAAGAGCGGAATCGGGGGCCAACCTCAAAAAACCAGAAACCATTCGGACCCTGCCCAATATACCACTTGTGGTTTTGAATCGGTTGTTTCGCAGAAAAGCAAACATGCTCTTTCGCCACTTGATGTCCGTCAGTCTAGTCCAGCGGGCAGTTCTTGAGCCATTCCAGTCCACCCAGATTCTCTGTCAAACACCAACTAAGTAGTATGAAAATGGATGACCAAACCTATGGTACTATCCGAGTCCGTCTTTTCAACATTCAAACAAAAGTGCTCCGAGCTTTGGAAAACGGCCAAACCAAAAAGGGTCAGACAGTTTAGGGTTCTCCATCCTCCCGCCTGTCTCCTGAATCCCTTCGATCCATCCTGTTAGTCCATAGTTCCATATCTTGGGTCACCTGACAAAGACAATCCTCCCACAATTTGCCTATAGGTAACGAATCCCAAGCATACCTGGAATCCCTGTCCCTATTGGTGACTCCTTCGTTCGCCAACCGATCCGCTAACATGTTAGCTTTCCTTTTCACATGAACAAATATGACAGTTTTAAGGGTTTGTAGGTGGGAGTAGATACGGTGAAAAACCTGCAAAAGCTTCCAATGCTTCGACACTTTATCTAGAGAGGTTCCATTGCATATTTTCTTGGCCGCTCTAATAATCAATTTCGAATCTGCTTCAATTATAACATTGTGTGAATTTGAATCCACCAGGATTTCCAAGCATTGCTCTAATTCCATGAGCTTAGCCATGTTATTAGTGGCCTTCCCCAAGTGGCCATGGAAGATTTTCTTTATTTGCCCCTGATCATCTCTTATGGCACCCCCAAAGCCCACTAATCCTAGGTTGCCCTTAGATGCTCCATCAATATTAACCTTTAAGAAACCATAAGGAGGGGGCTTCCAAATGTTAACACTTATATTATTAGGCTCACTTCCTTTATTATGCCAAAAGGACTAATGGACTGAAGACCCAAGTGAAGTATAATACTCTCCTCTTGGGGCAGAGGAGGATCCTTAGGAAGAGTCCTCAACAAGCTTCTTACTGTGTCTTTGAGCTACCTTAGAATTTGATCAACTATGTGTTGGGGCTGGCTTTTTTTGTTTTTGAAGAGTCGACTGTTGCGCTCGTTCCAAACATTCCAGATGACAAAGCCTAGAACCGGAATCCAGGCTTTATTAATAATCTCATTCCCTGAGAAATTCTTCCTCCAATTCTTGAAAGTGTTAGATATGCTGAGACTATCCCTATCAGTTTGTCTAAAGATTGAGGCCACCCAGTCCCACACCTTGGAAGTGAAAGGACAGAGGTTGAGAAGGTGTTCAATCGTCTCCTCATGTGAGCCATAGAGGTAACATTTGGAAGGACCAATGAAGCCTTTCTTTAGGAGATTATCCCAAGTTAAGATCTTCCTTTGATGCACTAGCCAGATAAATAACTTTATTTTCATCCAGTGGGGGCTTTGCCATAGTTTCTTCCAGACTTGATCAGGATTCACAAAGTTAAATCCTGTAACTTCCTGTTTGGCCTCTTTGAGGTTAAAGTTACCTTCGGTGTTCTTTCCCCATCTTAATTGGTTAGGTGAGGAGGAAACCAGAATCCTTCTATGCTCTAGATCCTGGGTGAGAGCATCTACCTTGGCCTTCAGTGGACTCTCATCACTGTATCTTAGAACCTTCCAATTCCTCCATTTTCCATTATTCCTTCCCTGGTCCCAGAAGTCTTTTACCAAAAACAGACCTTTGTTATCTGTGTCACTTTTGAGATCTGCTAATTCATCCCTATAAGGGTTGGGTTCATGTTGCTAGTTTTCCTCCAAAAATCGAGCAAGGTCCCCTGCTCGGATTTCCCAAAAACAGTGTTGCTGAACAATACTTTTATTTTCCTAGGCAAGGTTCCAAATATGTGAGCCCCTGATTTGTCCTGACATTCTAATGTGATCCTTCTCCTGCCAATACTTGGCATACTTTTGTTTCCAAAACTTGGCCTAGGGGGCATTCGACTCCTTGATCTATCTCCACCAAAGCTTGGCTCCCGAAACTTTGCTGAGGGTCTCAGGATCATAAAGCCCCAAGCCACCATGGCTTTTGGGCTTGCAGAGCTTGTCCCAGGCTACTAAAGCTCACTTCTTTTTTTCTTCCCCTCTGCCTCACAGAAATTCCCTTTGTATACTTCTTATCTGCTACTTAATGCCTTGAGGAGCAAGAAGAGCTGAAAACGTGAAATTGGGAATGGCCTGCAAGACCGCCTGTGTGAGCACAAGGCGCCCTACCAAATTTAGTGACCTTCATGTCCATTTTCTGACCTTGTCTTGAAGTTTATTTAATATTGGCTCCCACACTTTCTTGCTTAGAGGTTTGTCAGTAAGAGGAATGCCAAGATATTTGGAGGGTAACTGCTCCCTTGAAATCCAAGAATTCTCGTAATGTTTCTCTGAATAGCAATATTAGTGTTAAAGAAAAATACTTTGGACTTGTTAAGGCTTACCTCAGTGCCTGCTACCATAGCAAAGTCATTTAAGATGTTTTTTGTTGCTCTGGTTTCCCTGACTGTGGGTATGCCCTGCAACATTGTATCATCCACAAATTGTTGATGAGTGTTTGCCACTCCATCCAAGGTGAATTTGATGCCCTGGATTCATCATTCCATTTTTACCCTTTTGATCGCTCTACTCAGCCCTACCATCATGAGGAAAAAGAGGAACGGTGAGAGAAAATCTCCCTGTCTGTGTCCTCTGGAGGGTGTGAAGGTTCTTGATGGAGCTCCATTAAGCAGAATGGAAAAACTGGTCATAGTGACTAGTGCCATAACCCATCTTATCCAATTTTGGTCAAAGCCATATGCTTTTAGAATTTCTCTTATGTAAGACCAGCTTAGCTTTTCATAGGCTTTTGCTAGGTCCAACTGAATGATCATACCTACTTGTTTGTTTCTTTTCAGAGAGTACCACTTCATGGGCTTGGATGTTATTGTTGAGGATTTGTATTCCTTCCACATAGCCTGTCTGCTCCTCCGAGATGAGAGAAGGTAGAAGGGGCTTGAGTCTATTGGCTATTACTTTGGAAATAATTTTATACACCACATTACATAAGGCTATGGGTCGAAAACCATCCGAAGTCATGGCATTTTCCTGTTTTGGGATCAGAGCTATGAAGGAAGCATTAAGAGCCTTCATAACCTTTTTGGACTTTCTTGAGTCTTCCACAACCTCGAGGATGTCCTGTTTGACTGTTTTCCAACAGGTTTTGAAGAAGTCTACATTGAATCCATTCGGGCCTGGTGCTTTTCTGAATTTCATTGATTGCTTCACTAACCTCCTCTTCCGACACTGGCCTGTTAAGATTGTGGTTGTCCTCTTTGGTAACTAGCTGAGGGATAAACTAAGTGAAATGGTCAATGAACTTAGATCTATCCTCCAATGGCTCCTTTGCAATATTGAAGAAGTGTTGAGCAAGGACCGATTCCATATCATTGCAAGAGACAAGCTCAATCCTTTGAGAGTCTTTGATCTTTGTGATTTTGTTGTGAGTCCTGTGAACCATAGTGGATTTGTGAAAGAACTTTGTGTTTCTTTCTCCCTCTCTAATCCATTGTATCCTTGATTTATGCCTCCAGAAAATTTCCTCTTGTAAGCATCGGTCTTCCCATTCTTCCTACAAAGAGTCAGTTAGTTTTTGCCGCTCTTCGGTGAAGCCATCTGTGATGTTGATCTGATTGATCTCTTGGAGTTTCTTCTCAGTTTCTCTTTTGGCTTTGAAGATATCACAAAATTCCTTTTTGTTCCAAGCTTTAAGTCTGGATTTGATATGTTTAATTTTCTGTTGGAGCATGAACATTTTAGTGCCTTGAATGTTTAACTCCTTTCTCCACCATTTATCAATGTTACTAGTGAATTTAGGGTGTGAGAGCCAAGAATTTTCAAACCGGAAAGGTTTGTTTCTCAGTGTGCCCATAAAGGTGGCTTCCAGCTCTATCAGCGAGTGATCCGATCCTCCAAAGGGCAGAATGGAAGTTGTCATGGCGGGGCATGTGAGAAGGAGGTCCTCTAAAATAATAAATCTATCAAGTTTGGATGCAACTTGAGAAGCTCCTCCCCTCTTGTTGTTCCATGTGAAGGTTCCATTTATTGTTTCAGTGTCCACTAGTCCCATGTTCATAATGAAGTTCTAGAAGGCCATGGAGTCTCTGCCTAGTTGTCTAGTACCTCCTTTTTTCTCTGAAAGAGATCTTATCATGTTGAAATCTCCTGCAACGATCCAAGGCATAGTGGGATGTCTTGCTCTTAGATCCTCCAGTGAGGTGAGAAGCTTGAGTTTGTCTGCTTGCTTTTGAGGTCCATAAACATTTGTGATCATGTATATCTCCTTATCACCTACAGGTTGACATACCAAGGATTCCAAATTTCTGTGGATCCCACAGTGTGAGACCCCCCCCCCCCCCCTGCCGAGTTATTTGCCTTAACCTCTAGATACTCATACTTGATTAACCACTTATTATGAATTTCTCTTATCTTATCCATCGAACATTTTGTCTCCTGAATAAAAACCATATCTAGTTTTTCTTCTTTCATTCTGTTACTGAGATTTCTTTGTTTCCTTCTATTTCCTATGCCTCTAATATTCCAGGTTGTGAGCTTCATTAAAATTTTTTTGTAAAGGAATAAATGGTGAGATATTTCTTCTTACCCGAGTTAATCAATAGTTTCCCACATTCGTTCAGCATCTCATTCTATCTTTTTCTTCCTCTTTTCCTTCCTGAGCTCTTTGGAGACTGTGCCTGTGAATTCTTCATCATTTTGACCCCACTTGGTTCCTGGGTTTCATGATTTCTTTTGACTCCAACTCCCTTCGATTGTGACCTCCATAGAAAGAGTTTTTGTACTTTGTCATAATCCTCTTTCGGCAAGAAGTCCACTCCTATGTTCTTTCCTTGTTCCATAAATTTCTCTAGATCTATATTTTCCCTATCTAGAATCTCCTGTAGTTCATGGTCCTCCGTTCCCACTTCACATGGAGTCATCTCATGGTCCCTACTGATCTCCATGCAACTTGGTAGATCATCCTTTTGCTGGTTGTTTACTGTGATGCCCTCCATTTCAGCTTCCTCATCCTGCTCCTTGGTTATATTTTCCATGTCCTGGAATGTATCCTTGTTCCCCTATTCTTCCTTTAGGATCTTGAAACTGTTGTGTCTTGTATGTCTGTCCTCATTTATATTCTTGTGTGGACATTTACCCCCTTTCCCTTTGCCCCCAACCTTGGTGAAACCCTTGTGATCTCTATCCACAGTAGTTTTCCCACTACCTTCCATATTGATTGTTGGGCAGTCTCTGAATAGATGCCCATGTTCATGGCATTTGCGGCACCTAAATGGGATGTGCTCATAGTCCACAGTCTACACCCATTCTTCATCATACACTTCTAAAATTATCACTTCCGGAAGGGCTCTAGATAAGTCCATTTCCACACATATTCATGCGAAGGAGGTATATTTTCCTTTCAGAGTTGCCTCCGAGATCTTTAGAAAATGCCCCAACTTGTTACCTATTGTTTTCAAGGATTCTGGTAGCCAATAATCCAGAGGAAGGGAGTAAAGTCTGATCCAAACCGGTATCGATGTGAATGTTTCACGTTCTGAGACAAAGTTCATCATCCATGGCCGCATGTAGAGTCCTGCCACAACATAGAAATATGGCCCCCCTTCGAACACTCTATCTTTGTCCTCTAGGCTTGTGAACACCACTGTGAAGAAGCCCTTAGAACCTAGATGTAGATGTATTTCCCCCTTTGGCTTCCAATGGCTCCTTATCCAGACGTGTAACGCCCTCTCCGTCGGCCATAACCCCATGAACTTACATATGATCGCATGTTCCATCATATGATCCCTATGCGCTTGTATCACCAGATCACTCAATATGACCCGGGGAATAATGCTCGACTTGGGTTTGCAGACCCCAGTTTTCCTTATTTTTTCGCTGTTGCTTCCATTCTCCTTTTCTTTACTTGTTTCCTGTTGATCCCCTTCCTGATCCTGAAGTTTGCTTCTTCCAATTGCTCCTAGGCTTGCTTCTTTCCTCTAATACCTTCTCCAGAGGTTTTTTGAAATGCTTCTTTCCTGCTTCCTTACCTTCTTTTGTAACTACCTCACTGTAGGAGGGAGCAACACTCCCCTCTATGCGTCCCGCCATGGTACCCTGAATCAAAACCCTAGCACCAACTCCAACCCTAGCTCAAGTTCCACCCCCACGGTAATTAAATATTTTCAATTACTAGGGACATCACAATTACAATTTCTAACCCACTTAAAAATAAATAAATTAGAGACAATCGATCCATGAAAGACTGGTAAAGAATGAAGAAAACCTTATGAAAAGCTAATATGAGCCAATGATGGCAATCAAATTTGCAATACTCAAAGGAATTATGTTGGTTAGTGTTTTCTCCAAAGTCAAGCTCCCTTCCTAAGCTCATAAAATATTGTTCCCTAGAACATCACAACATTTTGCAATGAATTTTTATGTGGGAGAGGCCACTTGCAAAACACATATGTTTTTGTTGTTGTGCTTTGCTCAAAATGAGAAATTTTGTGATGACTAGTCAAATATACAGGGAGGAAAGATTAAGATTGAAATAGATGGAAGGAGGAATGATATAGACATGCAAACCAAATAATGAAATAGATAGATGTTTAAGGAAAAGAAAAAATTCAATCTAATTTAAAAATTATAAAGCTAAAATGAGCAAGATCGCAAGATTAGAGTTTGAAATAAATTGCAACGTGTGGTATAGATGGTACCATAGATGGTAAATCTCTAGCCTCCATTCATTTGTTTCTTAAATGAAATTGAAATTCCGAAAGGCCAGCATATTGGTGAATTATAGCATATTATATTAATTTATCAATGATATAGAAATCCATATAACTATGTTGAAAATATTAATCCCAACCACCGCATTAAACACTCTAAAGGCATTTAATGATTTTTGGTAAATACAACACCTCCAAGTTAAATCAATTATTATGTAAAATCACCCATATTATGTATTAATGATTTGCTCTGTCATGTATTAATGTCAAAATGTATGTTAGGATAAATATGAATGTAAAAGCCATTTGCAAGTTAGAGAGGAGAGAGAGGGTGAAAGTGTGAGAGGTAAAGAGAAAATCGTGGAGCGAATTTTGGTGGGCACCTAAAAACAACAGTTATTATGTTTTACTCTGTTAGCGCCTGAAAACAACAGTTATTATGTTTTACTATGTTACTCCGCAAATAAATCGCAGTAAGAGCTTTTTTGTTTTACTTGGAACAACAACCTCCAATTTATAATGTGAATGCATTTTACTATGTTTTGAAATATAATCAAAAGCATGTTATGTTGTGATGTGGTCTTAAACTTTCACAAGTAGATTTACCACAACCATTTTCTTTTACTCTATTTTTTTGCCATGAGTTATGTGTTTTAATTAATATAATCAAAAGTATGTTATGTTGTGATGTGGTCTTAAACTTTCACAAGTAGATTTACCACAACCATTTTCTTTTACTTTTTTTTTTCTTTTGTGAGTTATGTGTTTTAATTAATCCTCTGTGTAGATGCGATTTTAAAATTTGTTAGTGTAAAAACAAGTGTTTTTACTAGCAATTACAAAAATGTTTTGAGGGCAGAATTTTGAAGTGTATTTACCAGCAAGTAGAAAGTTTTTTGTTTTTTGTTTTTTTTTGTTTTTTTCACTTAGAAATGGTTTGTTAGTGTACAAACAAGGGTTTTGAGGGCATAATTTTGAAGTGTATTTACACAACAGGTAGAAAGGTTTTTTTTCACTCAGAATGGAAAAATCAAACACAAGCTTGACTAATTCTCAAATACCTCAATTTAAGGGGAAAAATTGTGATAATTGGGCTATTACAATGAAGGCCATATTTTTTTCTCAAGACATTTGGGAGTCGGTGGAGAATGGTTTTCAAGAACTAGTAGATGCAACAACATACAATGCCTTCTCTCAAGGAGAAAGGGATTTGTTGAGGGACAACAGGAAGAAGGATGTAAAATCCCTCTTCTACATTTTTCAAGCAATTCATGAAAGTATTTTCCGAAGGGTTGTAGCAGCAATGAAGTCCAAGCAAGCATGGGACACCCTCTAGAGAGCCTACCAAGGCATGGTAAAAGTTAAGAGAGAAAAAATGAAAATGTTGAAAAGAGATTTTGAAACACTTTGTATGAAAGAGTATGAGAATGTGGACTCATTTTTTACACATGTAATTGTGTTGGTTACTCAAATCAGGTCTCATGGTGAGACAATTGAGGAAAGGAGAATAGTTGAGAAAGTTTTGAGAAGTCTTCCAGTAAGGTTTGATGCCATTGTTGTGGCCATAGAAGAGACAAATGATCTCTCACAGTTCTTAGTGGATGAGCTTCATGCATCATTGATTTCTCATGAACATAGACTGAATAGAGCAACAAGCTCCTCATTGGAGCATGCCTTCAAGACACAAGTCTCATTTGGTCAAAGGTTGAGGCAAAGGAAGATCATATGCTAGAGGAAGAGGAAGAAGCCCACACAGAGGTGGAAGAAACAACCCTTCAAGCTCACATGGAAGGGGCAGTAATCAAAATACAAGTCAAGGCTGAAAGCAGGTGGGTTGTTAGGAAGCTTTGATTCGATGGCTGGTGCGGTTTATGCTTAGAAAGGCTTACTTGGGTTCCCAGGGAGTAGGAAAGGAATGAGAAATGATTGAAATGAAAGGTATCGATTAAATAATCAAAATAGGGGTTGTCCAACTCAAGGATGGGGGAATAAGAATACGTCGTTCCGTGCCATGCCATTCAGCAATTGGGGGAGTAAGGCGGTACACCTAACCATGGTTGACCTACCAATGGCTCATGCAATCTGACTGTCTATAGAAGATAAGAGGATGGAGGGAGGGAGCTAGGCAGGCCTTGGTCCTATCAATCGATGAGCCCATCCCAGGTGCTTTTATGAAAATGAGAATGTGTTTTCGGGGGTGTGCCACAACCTTAAACTCCTGAAAAGCACTGCCATATTATTTTCCTCCTAAAAATATCCTGCTAGGGAGGGATACTATACTTCGCTTGACCTGGAGAGCCTGCGAGGCATGTCACCAGCTTTCTTGCTGACTATCTCTTTGGCTTGCCTTACTCGATTACTTGCCTGACTATCTCTTTGGTGCTTAGCCCCAGATTCAAGATTCGTCTACACCGGATGAGGCGAGCTAATTAAGTGTATATAGCTAGGGTGGCTTAGCCAGTTCAACCAGCGATAGCTGTTGCAGTCAGGATAGGTAGGCCAGTTATTATATCCGCTATAATCCTGGTAAATCAGTGCAGCATGATTCATTTGAGTAGGAGAAAACATCCAAAAGATATAGTAGAACACGAGGCAGTTAGTATGATCAAGTAGTCCATGCTCTAACGTAGATGACGATGATAGCTCTAGCACAAGGTCAAGAAGTAGGTTCAATCCCAAGATCAGTTGGGCTTACTGGGTTTGGATGCTCAGGTGGGCTACTTGGTTGGGATGCTCGGTTACCCACCCACGCATCACATGTGCCTACGCCAATCGGAACACAAATTGGAGCACCTATCTCTATAAGAGACATATAATATATCTCATTCATGACCGGAATAAATGAATTTGAGGGGAAGAAATAGAAACTTACGCCCCTTAATAATAATAACTAGCCCCCACCCATAATAAGTCATCTTCTTTCTCGTGCATAACTCAATACCACTCGAAAACGACTATATATGTCATTCACACACCAATTCTAATCTGAACCTCCCTAACTAAAGGCAGGCCCTCCGCTGGATCCAATAATCAATAGGGCTTTCCTCCCGAATAACCGTGGCGTGGAAATGAATGTAGAAAGAAGCAATATGACATTAGTAAAAACCAAGTGTAAATTTCATAAAAGAGATTCATAACCATGATAGCATGTTTCAACTTGTAATGTAGCACAAAAAAAACAAAGTGATATATGGTATCTAGATTCAGGGTATGGCAACCACATGTCAAGGAACATAGAAATGTTTTCCAATCTAGATGAAAGTGTGAAATCTGAAGTGACATTAGGGACTGATAGAAAAGTCTCTGTCATGGGAAAAGAAAGATTTAATATCCTAACAAAGAAGGGGGAGAAAAAGCACATCTCATATTTTTACTTTGGCCCTGGTTTGAAGCATAACCTCACAAGCATTGGACAACTCATGCAAAAGGGCTACAATGTCTTTTTCAAAAATGATGAGTGCACAATTTTGGATAAACCTCCAAGTAGACAGCTGATTGCAAAAGTTAAGATGACAAACAAAAAAATGTTTCCCCTAAAGATAAGATTAGATTTGAAAGAAGAAGGTGCACAAGCACAACTATCAATGAACTCATAAGAGGATGGAATAAAATATGCAGTTGTTACACAAGTAAACTATCAAGCAGAGGTCAAAGATAAAAATTGGTTATGGCATTTGAGATTTGGACATCTCAACTTTGGAGGTTTGAATTTGTTGCATAGGAAAGGTATGGTGAAGGGGTTGCCACTCATAGAAAAGTCAGACAACCTAAGTGAAGGATGTATCTTGGGCAAGTAACATAAAGAGACATTTCCAATAGGAAAGTCAATAAGGGAAAAGGCACCTCTGGAGATTGTCCACTCATATTTATGTGGACCAATGCAAACACCATCAATTGGTGGCAACCACTATTTATTGACCTTCATAGATGACTACACAAGGAAGACATGGGTTTATCTCCTAAAACAGAAAAGTGAAGTGTTTGAACGCTTTTGCTAATACAAGGCTCTTGTTGAGAAGCAAAGTGGACACTACATCAAATTCTTGAGGACTAACAGAGGTGAGGAATACATCTCAAATGAATTCCTTCGATTTTGCAGGGAGCATGGAATTCACAAACAATTTACAACAAGGTATACATGTCAGCAAAATGGTGTCGCGGAAAGGAAGAATAGGACCATTATGGAAATGGCAAGGAGTATGTTGAAGGAAAATAATTTGCCAAATGATTATTGGGTTGAAGCTGTTGCTTGTGCAACATATATCATTAATAGGTGTCCAACCAAAAGTGTCAGGGATGTGATTCCTGAAGAGGCATGGAGTGGAAGAAAGCATAGTGTCACTCACATGAGAGTCTTTGGATGTGTGGCATATGCACATGTCTCGGATGAGTTGAGGAAGAAGTTGGACAACAAGGGGGAGAAATGCATATTTTTTGGATATAATGATGAATCCAAGGCATACAAGCTCTACAATCCATCAACCAAAAAGGTCATAATCAGCAGAGATGTGCAGTTCATAGAAGAGGAAGCATGGGATGTAAGTTTAGAGAAGACAGTCAATGTCAAAGCATGTATACCACATGGGGACAAAGAGGAATTAACAGCAACAAGAAATTCCTCAAAAGTGACTCCCTCTACTACTATTCAAGTGCAACAAAGCAAGTAGAAAGTAACACCATCAAAAAATAATAGGACAATGTCACGCAGTCAAGGAATTGCTTCTCCAAGCACGCCACAAAGTGCAACACCAAGTGACATGTCAAGTCCATCTTTAGCAAGCACAAGAAGACCAGAATTCAGAAATTTAAATGAGATTTATGAGAAAGATGAAGTTGATAGTAGCGTTGTTCTAAATTCCTTATTTGTATTATTTTTTTATGTAGATGACCCATTCCATTTTGAGGATGCAGTCAAAGAAGAAAAATGGGTTGCGACAATGGAGGAAGAAATAGAAGCAATAGAAAAGAATGATACATGGGAATTAGTGAACGTTCCGCAAGGAAAAGATGTCATTGGAGTGAAGTGGGTCTATAAGACCAAGAGCAACGTTGACGGAAAGATTGAAAGGCACAAAGCAAGGCTAGTTGTCAAAGGATACAAGCAGCAACATGGAAGAGATTATGCAGAGATGTTTGCGCCAGTCGCGAGGATGGAGATAATGCATACAGTTGTGGCGATTTCCACGCAACATAAATGGAAAGTGTATCAAATGGATGTAAAATAAACATTCTTGAATGGAGTGCTGAAAGAGGAAGTGTATGTTGTGCAACCACCTGGTTATGAGGTAGAAGGCCAAGAAGACAAAATTTATAGGTTGAGGAAAGCTCTTTATGGGCTGAAGTAAGCACTGCATGAGTGGTATAGCAGAATAGATGCTTACTTGTTGGACAATGGTTTCGACAAATGTGACGGTGAACCTACTCTCTACATCAGAGAGAGTGATGGTAAGATTCTTATTGTTGTCTTATATACAGATGATTTGATTTTTTTAGGCAGTGATGATTTCCTCATCGTTGATTTCAAAGAAGTCATGAAAAGTGAATTTGAAATGACTGACTTGGGGTTGTTAAGGTGTTTTTTGGGCATAGAAGTGAAGCAAACAAAAAATGGCATTTTTATTTCTCAAGCAAAGTATGTGGCAAACATTTTGGAGAGGTTTAATATGCAGAACAGCAAGCCCGCACCAACTCCAACTGTCATGGGGTTGAATTTAAGCAAAGAAGATTGCAGCAACAATGTCAATCCGACATTATTCAAAAGTATGATAGGCAGCTTGATTTATTTAACCGCCGCTAGGCTAGATATAATGTATGTAGTGAGTTTGGTGTCGAGGTTCACGGAGACACCCAAGGAAAGACATTGGCAAGCAGCGAAAAGGATTCTAATGTATGTCAATGGGACAAAACAGTATGGTATTTTGTACTCCGCAACAGATAATTTCAGGTTGGTTGGTTACACTAACAGTGATTGGGCAGGAAGTGTCGATGACAGAAAGAGCATGTCAGGATATGTTTTTCATTTAGGTTCTAGAGCCATTTCATGGGCCTCCAAGAAGCAACCAATAGTGTCACTATCCATAGCAGAAAATGAATATGTCGCCACAACAGCAGTGGCGTGTCAAGAAGTTTGGATGAGAAAGATGTTGAGAGATCTTCGCCATGACGAAGAGGGAACGACAACTATTTTCTGGGACAACACCTCAGCAATTGCATTGTCAAATAATTATGTCTTTCACAAGAGGAACAAACATATCGATGCTAAATATCATTTTATTAGAGATTTGATTAACAATTATGAAACTGTGTTGCAGCACTACAGGTCACAGGAACAATTTGCTGATATTTTCACAAAGCCATTGGCACATGAATGTTTTTTTATCTCAAAGACTGTTTGGGAATTGTCAATGGAAACAGTTGTGATTAAGGGGGAGTGTTGGTAATATTAATCCCAACCATTGCGTTAAACACTCTGACAACAACCATACTTGTCAGAATTATTTTTTTAGGTTGCGATTTTGTTTGCAGGTGGAAGGACTAAAGTCTGAGCAAAAATACATTGCTGACCATTCCGCAACACAGCAGAGAGTTTAAGGCATTTAATGATTTTTGGTAAATACATATGGGCAAGCATTCACTCCACGACAGTTGCCCACATTGCACAATATTTAATGATTTTTGGTAAATACATGTGAGCAAGCATTCAATCCTCGACAATTGCCCACACTCCACAACCCCTGCAAGTTCAGAACACCAATTATTATATAAAATCACCCATACTATGTATTAACGATTTTCTTTGTCATTTATTAATTTCAAAAATGTATGTTAGGATAAATATGAATGTAAAATTCATTTGCAAGTTAGAGAGTGAGAGAAAGGGTGAAAGTCTCAGAGATAAAGAGAAAATCGTGGAGAAAATTTTGGTGGGCACATGAAAACAACTGGTTACTTTGCAACCTTGGTGAAGGGTAAGTCGGAGTAAGATCTTTCTTGTTTTACTTGGAGCAACAACCTCCAATTTATCATGTGAATGTATTTTCCTATGTTTTGAAATATAATCAAAAGTATGTTATGTTGCGATGTGGTCTTAAACTTTCACAAGTAGATTTACCGCAACATTTTGCTTTTACTCTATTTTTTGCCGTGAGTTTTGTGTTTTAATTAAGCCTCCGTGTAGTTGCGATTTCCTTGCCTCAACTTAAGACTTGCCATTTCCTTTTGTGTTTTAATTAAGCCTCTGTGCAGTTGCAATTTCCTTGCCTCAACTTAAGATTTGCCATTTCCTTGTCGTGAGTTTTGTGTTTTAATTAAGTCTCCATGTAGGTGTAGTTGGGATTTCCTTGCCTCAACTGAAGACTTGCATTGCCGCAATTGATTTTTAAGCCAAACTCCCCTCCTCTACCTCTGTGAAATTTTCCTAACAAAATTCAAGTTTGTTGATTTCTAGCGAGACTCCTCTCCTCTACCCTGTGAAATTTTTCTAACTAACTACAAATTCGTGTAAAAGCACGCATGATTGGTCATGGGTATGGAGTAAACTGCCCTAAGATTTGTCATAGGTACAGAGTGAGAGAGAGACCCAGAAGAATAACCAACCATCCAAATGTGTAGTCAACTATAGTAAACAAGTTTTATTTGAAAATAGACATGTATGAAATATTTTGATATATAATCTTCCATCGCTCCTATGTCCCGTAGATTGAAATAAACAACCATTTTAGTTCCCTTGTCAAAACATTTTCACTTGTGTTTTAGACAATCTTGTAGTATTTTATTTTTGAAAAACAACTATCCAACTATGAATTAGGTGTTTATTTATTTATTTTGATATTTGAGGATTGGTGAGAAGAAGTTACTCATAATATATATATATATATATATATATATATATATAATTTTGTGTTTGGAGTATGTTTTAATGTTGTTTTGATTTGGTTAAGAGTTTTTATTAGATTAACAGTCTAAGACTAAAAGATATTTGGTAAGAATGGAAATTGAGCTTTACAGATTACTAACCTAATAATTTTAACCTAATAATTTTAAGTAGCATAATTTTCTTTAAATAACAATAATGGTTTGACTTGCTTTATGTTTTTATGGATAGTAATAATAATAACTTAAACCACTTAAACCGTCGATGATTTCCCACTATTTAAAAACCATATATAACTTAAACAAAATATATAGTTGTATGTCACTGTAAATAAGCAAAAAGAACTAAAAAAAGAATCTTGAATACCACAAACGATCATCACGTCTCGGGTAACTGATTTTTGAGAAAGATACGTAAGATGGAGATCGAGTCGACAATCAATTTTCTGTAGTAGAGTTTGTCACGTGGATAAATCGAGAAAGTCCAACCAGAGCATCAAGAATTGGGGAGTTTTAGAGCACGGCCCACCCAGAATGCGATGCTGGTCACAGATTCTGTCATGGTGCAATCGGCTGCGAGTAGTTGGTCGTTAAGTCGACTACGAGTAGTTGGTGAGAGAAGGATATTTATTTGAAGGAGGAGGACCGTCAATTAGTCATATTTGTGTAAAGCCTTCATATATTCGCAGCCCTGGCATTCAAGGACAAATTAGTATTTAGGTCAGCTGCCTTTTCTAACCCTTTTATTGACATTGAAATTAGTTTAAATTAATATTAATTTTAATCAATGATTAACCATCAAAATTATTTTAAATTATTATTATTTTATATAATTATTTTAAATTATTATTATTTTATATAATTTATAGTTATTTTTAAAAGTAATTATTAATTTTTGTTAAGAGATAAAAAATTTATTTCACTCAAAATATTATATAAATTCTTTAAATCAAACTTATTTTTATGTTAATATAAATTCTTTAAATCAAACTTATTTTTATGTTAATTTTAAATTATAAGTAAAGAAAAAGTTTTAAATTTTTAAAAAATATTTTAATACACTATTTAAATAATATTTGAATATCTATGTTAATTTATTTATTTCAATATCAATTTTATATATATTTTATATAAAGAGAAAATGTTAATTATAATAATAAAAAAATTAAAAGTAAGAAAATCCAAGTATTTCTGGATGAGAGTGATAAAAGAGATATGTAATTTAATTAATTTTTAATATAAAATTAATATGTAGCATTAAATAATAATAATAATAATAATAATAATAATAAATACTTTTAAGTTAATTTGTTTAAAATTTAACAAAATTGTCAAAATTACAAATTTAATCTATGGAGTTTACATAATACAATCTCCAAAGGATATTTTCAAGAGCTTGAATTCATTTATACATTTAAAAATTTACACAATCCAAGTGCCATATTTTCAAGGTTTTAACACAATATAGTTTAAAGTATATATATCACTATATAATTTTACTTGGATAAAAAGTGAATGCAAAAGTGCTTAATGTCCTATCATATTATCAAAATTGTATTCGTTTAGATTTAGTTATACAATCATACTAAAATAAACAAGTCTATATCTATCTTAACTTTGAGTCTACCAAGCACCCACAAGTATAAAATCTCTTTTCACTTTAAAAGAGTTTTAGATTTATGTAATTTGACCATAATTATCCTTTTGTCTTGACCAATGCTAAGAAGAAAATGAACATTACAATGATTAGAACTAATTCTCGTGAGCTTCGGAGTGAAACGGGCATTGGTCTATTCCCAAAACACCTTGGGACGAAACAATCTGCCCCTTTTCTATACTTGAAGATGAAAAACACTTTCTCTTGGAATGCCTCCTTTTCCAAACATTTGTCACAATACCAACCTTCATGACATGTACATTTGTCACACTACCAACCTTCGTGTTAAGTCAACCAAACTACAATGATCTCGAAACACTTATCTCTTTTTTTTATCATAAACATAAAAGATCAAATAACCTTAGTTAATCTCTCACCTTCTTAAGTCTGACAAACCATATTTGTCTTCGTGCATGTTAACGATCATCACCATCATCATTTTATTTCTTTTCTATTTTTATTTTTATTTTTATGTAAATAAAAATGAGTCAAAATGTTAAACAAGGCATTACATTACAACATCTATGCCACACCTTTCAACATAAAATTTAATTATATTTTTTATTTTTATTAACTATAACATATATAAGTTTTTGGTTGTTTTTAAATTTTTGAGATTAATTTGTGATTTGAGAGAATATTATTTAAAAATATTTAAGATGTCAAAATCCCTTGCGAATAGTGGGGCCTAAGCCACATCAACTAGTACTCATAGTTGGATTTGTGTATATGAAGTGTCAAACCTAAAACCTTAGAGCATCCTATTACCAATGGTTCTACAACTAGTGAGCACATAATTTAAAAATTTTAATTTGCAATGTTTAAAATTAAATTTAAAAAAAATGTCAAAAATATTTCTAATTAATTTTGTATATAGGTTCAGATCCAAATGGAGCAGGAGGGGTTATCCTTTACCCCAATGAACGAATGCATATTTAATTTGCATGGGGTCTCAACGTCGCGACAATAAACAAAGAAGAATATTTTTCTCTTTGGTTGATACAAATTCTCTCAATTACCAGAATTAACCAAGATGTTTTCTTCCATGATGTATTCAAAATTGCATCAAAAAGAGTATGAAAAACCACATGTGAAAAAAACTTGAACGAGGAAACATAAAGGAGATCATAAGACAATGCACACAACAAAATTTGATAATGGAGTTCGTCCAGTGTGGACTACGTCTCTGAAACCTCGGTCAAGAGTTAGGAGGCTGCTTCATTTATCTCTGTAAAGAAATGATGAGTACATGGAAAAGTCTCTGTCAACACAAAGATGAAACTCTTATCTAGAGTGACATGTTTCTGCAAATAGATGTTCTCCTATAAAGAACTCTCACTCACAAGATGTTCTCCTTTAGCATGACAAAGGAATGATCTCTCACAAAGTGGCATAAATGGACTCACACATAAGTGACATAAAATGGACCACTTGAATCTACTAATCAGATTCAAGTCATACTCATCATTACTACATTCATCTTAAAATTCAGAGACTAATGGTTGTAAACACAACTACTTTCTCGAAAAAAACAAAGTGTCCAAATGCATCAATTGATATACATCACATTCTGATGATGGCCTAAAGACTGGCTTCTTAAACGAATAAACAAGCAACACCATCATGTTCCTCGAGAAAAATTGTGAAATTTGAGTATAAAGTTGACCCTATTCTAAAACTGTCAAATCTAGGCCTCCAGGGAATATAAAATATTCCTTACAGATTCTTGCATCAAGGTTCCACCCTGAGGTTCCATTGATCAATGTTTTTCCTACAGAAAATTGGCTACTCATATCAGAAAACCATTTGCACCATTAGATTTCTAGCGAAATTCTGAGCAATCTGAGTATAAAGTTGACATATTCTAACATTGTCAAACTTTAGCTCCCATGGAATCTCAAAGATTCCTCACATATTCTCTGCGTTAGGGTTTTGCTGGTCCAAGTTTCGCTAGTTCAAGGTTACATTGACGCATCATGGTTCCACTATTATCATTGTTCCGCCACCTGGTGTTGGCTTCCACTCGCCTTTCCCCCATAGAGTTTAAGGTCGAGTTCTTATATGTTTTGGGGGTATTGTTTATAAAGATTCACCCATTGGGTGGTCTGTAACCGACAGACAAATTTGGTGGGGAAGGTCCGGCTTCCAACCTCGCAACCTCCCAAAATATATTTTTTTGCTTTATGTGCCATTTGGCAGGCTCTATTGGGATTTCTTTGTTAACAGTTTGGCGGTGTTACATTTAAGGGTCTTCATTGGGCGGGCCGGTCAGTGAACCCATGCCGACCCTTTTAATATAATGTGTCCATTACAACGGCAGGGCTTGGGCCATAGAGAGAGAGAAAGAGAGAGAGATTATATATGGGGTGTTGGGTGTGCTGAGTTTTGACTGCCCAATATCCCACTTATATATTTTATTTATATATTTATTTAATTTTATTTTAAAAATGAACTAGACAAACCGTCCCCAAAATTTTGTAAGGGTCATTGACAAAATTAAACAGGTGACAAATTTACTAGTTATGGTTGCCATGAAGTACCAAATTGTCACTCGGCTATTTACTGCCAAATTTAGCAGGTTTCGCTAGATTTATCTAGGCTACCAAGTTTAATTGTGCTCCAAAGTTCGCTGGTAAGAAAAGTCCTCATCCTTTTGACTTGAACTTTGAATGCTAATAACCTGCACATACGAAGTCAGATTTGAGTGTCATCTACGTCGTTGGGATCAGGATGATGAGTTCTCTGTTCTAACCCTAGTTTCGACGAAATCCAAAGTCTTTGATTTTTGAGCCTCTCCAGAGCCACCTGGATCATCGGAAAGGTCTTGAGCTAGACATAATGTGACAAATATGAAATATCACACTCATTGAAGATTCAATGTTGGTGGTTAAGCAAGTAAAGAAAGGTTATGGATTTCATCTCCATAAACCTCTCATCAATACTCCAATGTTTCACTCTTCAGATTCAATAATTTGAGGCGATTGACTTCTTTAATATATATCAAGATATGAACTTTGGTCGATGTAGAGGAAAGTCAAGCAACTTTATTAGAGCAAGGAATTTTGAAAATAAGGAATGAATCTGTTATTCATTCCTTTTTTCCATGAATATAAGCATTAGAGTTTTTGTGCCCATTGCCTTTGTCAGTAAGGATGGTGGTGTTTTGGTTCAATGCGGCGATGACAGATAATTCTAGTGATACACTCCTGGCAAGCAAGCAATCATGAATATATTAGGAATGAAATTACCTTGGATTTTAGGTGGCGACATAAGGACCCAAAAAAGCAAGCCATATAGAAGTTGAAAGGAGGGACAATTAAAGCCTAGTGAAGGTTTCTCTTAAGATATAGAGATAATTCCTATGACATCTTTCTCCATATCCGGATTTGTTCACGTGGTGAGTTAAAGAGGATTGACCAAGACAACTCCATGGATTTGGAGGAGAAGAGAATTAATTCCCAAGGTCCATCACCAAGAAAGTAGCAGTGGAGTGTGAATCTCTGCATTTATAATTTTGAGGAAAATGGGATGGAAGGTGGCATGTAGACACTAGAGATTATGGAGAGAATTAATCTTGTAATCTAGAGATTTATTCATAGCTTAGATCTTTGGGATTTCATGATGGTGGATAATGTCTCGCAGCCTCAATATGTTGAGGAGGCTCACACTTGAATGAATGATATGTTGGAGAAATCAAGTGGTTTCTGTGGAGAAAATTTTGGATGCAATGAAGCATTGGGACTAGAGGAATGTGTTAAAGGAACTCGAAGCACATGTTGACGTGGTGACACTGGAGAAGAAATATGAGCTCCTATAATTGAATTTTGAAAACATGAAGCTCATGTTGGAAAGTGATAAGGACGAGATGGAAAGATGACTTAAAAAGTTGGAATATGATAAATGGAAGGTGGGTGCCAGATGTTAGGATAACTTGGAACTCCATGTAGGACACTCGAGGAAGCGAGCATGATGCACATTGGACCTGGGAATGAAATAAGAGGACAATGAAGTCTAAGGCATGTAAATCAATAACGAAAGGTGGAGCTCAACTCCCTAATTATGTGGCTCTTCCCCTTTCATTCTGTCAATGTACTACAGCTATGTGCTTTTGTTAGGGGTATCTTATAGGTTTTATAGCATAAGTTTTATTAGATCTGAAGTTAAGAGTTTATATAGATGTAAGAAGTTTAATTTTTGGACATGCTTAATTTTTCAAGGCCTAACACTCATTACATTTTGTATGGGTTCTTGACCTGATTCTAGTTTTTTATTTTAATATAAGAACCCCCTACTTGTTCCTTTAAAAAAATATGCTTACAGGTGTGTTTAGTTTAGAATAGGGCTTCTAAATTTTTATTTTAATTAAAAATAATTATTACGTGGATGCTTGTGATTTAATCTCCATATAATATTATACAATATTTTTATTAGTATTCATAAATCAAAGGTTGACATATATTTTGAAGGTAGTTATGTCTTTTCTTCCTTTTTAATTAAATTGATTAATTAAAAAATGTCATATGAACATGTTTTATGGTTTTTTGAGAATGTGGTATCAGTAAGCCATGGTATTGACCCATGGTATTGTAACAAAGTCTATTTATAGGTAAAGAATCTCCATGGTATAGTAAGGATGAATCCCCATGATTAATAATCCTGTTACATGATTTTTAAAATGTATATATGTTTAAGTCAAATATCAATTCTGTTTATAATTAATAATAATAATTTAAAATAAAGTTATAATTTAATTGAATTTTATGATTTTTTTATAATATTGGCAATGTGAGATCTATCATGAGTTAAGTATTTTGACTCAAAAAATGGAAAACCAATATGAAGTAGGTTTGCAGGTCACTGGTGAGACAATCACTCACACGGGAGACTGCACCACACATAGATTTCACTAGTACAAAAAAGGCCTTTAGGGGTGGTTTGGCTTGCGGAGGTATTTCCAAAACCACCTCTAAAAGTTATTTTAGGGATTTAGAGGGAGTTTTTGAAACCCATTCCCCCCTCGAAAGTCATGAAAATTTGAACTTTTGGGTGGGGGGTTTAAATCACTACCCCTAAATATATTTTTCATGGTAGGTTATTGGCAAAACCCCCCTAAACGTCATGAAAATTGAACCTTTTTTTTGTGGATGGGGGTTTTAAATGAAAACCCCTAATTATGTTTTTCATGGTGGTTTTTTGACATCCCCCAGTAAATGTCATGAGAATTTAACTTTTGGATGTTGTTTTTGAACCCCACCCTCCCAAAAAAGAAGTCATGAGAATTGAATATTGAGAGGTGGTCATTTAAGAACTACCTCTAAACTTTAATTCTCATGACTTTTTTTTTTAATTTTTTTTTTGGGGGGAGGAGGGTGCTAATGAGCCTCGCTATTGCAACAAGAATGCTGCAACTCCCAAGGCTACTGACTTTAATTATCAACCCGGAGTTCGTACAAACTTAAGAGGTATCGAAACTATATGTGCGACATACAATGTGTCCTTCCTTTGCTATCATGATGTAATGAAGTGCATGTACTGAAGCCAAATCCTAAACTAATTGCAGAAAATGAAATTTTTGAAATGAAACCTTAACCTATTGAGAGAAAGAGAGTACAAGGAAAGAGACCGAAATCAAATGCTAAAACACACCATTTTCTAACTAACTTCTAAGAGGCTTTGCTTCAAAATAATGCTAAGTTAACATGTATGAAATCCTACTGTCCTAAGCATGCGGATTCAAACCATCAAACCTTCTACTACTGTGCATGAATAAAATAAATTTGTTTTTCTTTTTGTCTTTTTTCATTTGAGGGTGTGAAAGCTAATCTCTTTTGGTGCTATGGCAGGTGGCTTGGAGATGATGGTGATTGGTTAGAAGGCTTAGGAGACAAGTAGGGACCATTTTCTAGCTTCCTAGAGGATTTTTCCTCAATTCAGCCTCAAATAGTCTTTCCTACAAGATGCTACAGTGATTTCCTACAGGATCCCCTGATTTCCTACAAGATGTACAAATTTACTATAATTCATCGAATGACAAAGAAAATCAAATCCAAATTGGATTGGAAAATTTTGGTATTAACTATGATGTATTAGGTCGCAATTCCAAGTGGAATCACTCAAAAATACCTCTGTTAACACATTCTAAAAAAAAAAAAAAAAACATTACTAGTCGAAAATCTAGAAATTCGAGAACTAGTGAGTTAGTAAATCTAAAAATTGCCTAACAAATCAAGTGCAAATGAAATGGGGTAATTTTTTTTATGAACTAGAATAACTTTGTGATCTAATGCAAGTGGAATTGAGTCGATTGAAGCTCGTTAGCATGCTCTAAAAAATAGCAGAAATTTACTGTTCTTTGCTAAAAAGGAGGTCCAACAATCTAGATTTGGGAATAAGAAGACTAATCCAAGAAACTCAATGATTATTATGAACTTCCAAAGATTTTCCAAGGATGAAATATTGCTTTTGATCCTGCAAAATAACTTACATCAACCATTTAACTCGATCCTAAAAGAAGAAATTATTAATACAAAATGCAGAAATAGAAAGAAATAAAAACTAGAGATGCATGTGAATAAGCAATGAAAAGAAAGAAAGAAAATGATACAAAAGGGCTCTGAGGTTCCTAGGATGGTCAAGCCCAAGGAAACTCAGATACCCATGGAGGAGAACAATATTTAGAAGTTTAACATCACACCAATCTTCATTATTTTCATCAATAGAATTACATCCCTGCAAGAAAATACAATGGAGCTGCAAGAATACAAGCTCTCTCCACAATAATAGTGATGAAAATCTATCTCTAGAGGCAAATTCGACTGGGTACTTATAAAAAATGATGAGGAATCATTCCCCATGAATGGAGAAAGCTTTCCCCACCAAAATCCCTTGATTAATGAATCTAGTCCCCAATACTAGGAATTTGTATTAAATGGCAGGGAACACATTCTTAGATTTTCTCAATCATTCCCTAGAGGAAAATTCGACTTGGTACTTATACAAAATGATTAAGAATCATTTCCCATGAAAGGAGGAAGCTTTCCCCATTGAAATCCCTTGATTAGTGGATCTTCTTCCTTGATTAGTGGAACACATTCCTAGATTTTCTCAATCATTGGAGTTCCACAATTTGTGTCATAATTCCATAATATCTTGTTAAATTATTATTTATGATTGATCCTCCAGTAGTAGGAAACAAGTCCCTAAATTATCTCCTCCTCCAACTCTTCATAATCTGCCCAATATTCTCATAATATTCCACAAAATATAAATAATATTAGGCACAAATATTCAATTATTCATAAACCTTCCTAATGAATATATTAAAGTTAAAAATAAATTACCTAATACAAAAGATAGGTTTAATGTGCTGAAGGATGGTCATAGGCCTTAATTTATGTTTTAAATTAGAGGCATGTGCATTAATTTATGTCTAATTTATAGGCCCATCATACCCCCCACTGAAAGTGTTGCTCATCCTCTGAGCAACTTAGTGACCTAAGTGTGCCTCATCCATGGCCCTGGTGGTCTCTCTCTTGTGCATTAAGAATCTTGGCTGTAATATCTACAAGGACAAGCCCAAAAACATATTTGTTCAAAGAAAAATCAATGTTTCTTGAGACCATTAGATTTCTTTTTTTCCCTTAGTCAAGATGAGTTCTTGAATATTTTTTTTAGTTTGCCAAGCTCTTCCACACCCTTACCAACCATCTGCTACCTTGTTCCTCCATTTAGACACCTCTAAAACCTTCAAACTGTCTTTAGATGAGAATTAGGACATCATGTAGTAATTCCTGTCAAAACTACAGGAAACACTATTAAAACTACAGGATACTAGTTTTGAGCATAAATGATAGTCCGAGGTTAGGGAAGGCCCTTACTTGACTTCCATGCCTTTCTCCCATTTTTATAACATCTTTTAGGCCTTGGAAAAAATCTAGAAAGAGATTAGAGACCTTTTGGAAACCCTCTTTTTATCACTACAGTTTGAGTTTTGTTTTCATGGTGAATGCCACATTTCCTTTTGTATCCTTCTTCTTCTCTTTTGTGGCATAGGTGACTGCCTAATTGCCTTGGATTTCTCTGAAAAAGCTTTGCCATCTTTGGGTTTAGCATAATTTGTTCATTTCTTCCTTCTTGTAGCAACATTCTACCTTCCTGTAGTAGTCATTCCTCCTCTTTCAGGGTCTTCTAACTATATGAGAGTCTTCTTCCCTTTCTTGTTGTTTTCTGATGACTCCTTTGTTTGTGTAGGTACCTGTGGTTGAAGATGGTGGTGGTGCTGCTGCTTTGGAGCTCCTTCTGCTCTTGGATCATCATGTTGGAGGCTTGCTGTTGTTATGATTTGTATTCTGTGGGATAGGTTGCTATAGGATTTCCTACAGGATGTCCTATAGCTGCTTCTCCCTCGGAACTCTTAATCATACACTTTTCTGAGATGGTGACATGGATGGAGAGAAAGACTAGGAGTGTGGAGAACAAGGAATACTCAGGTGATGCTCTCTATTCCTCCTTGTTTCCCTTCTTTTTGAAGACTGATTTTTTTTTTTTTGAAACTGATTTTGTTTTTAAGGGTGAATGTAGGGGTGATGATGGTGGACAAGATATGGTGATGGAATGATGAAGGGGGTGCATTTTATTGGCATAGCAAGTCATTTATTTTCCTTAGGACTGCCTCTTGTAGGATTTTTGGGTCACTGTAATTCGATCCTGTAGGTTTTCAGGGGATCCTGCAGAAAACACAGTCCCTTTGTAAACTGAAGTAAATGAGCAGAAAAAATGATAGAAATGGTGGAGGAATGAATGGTAATGAGTGGTAAAATAAAAATATTTGTGACAGGGGTCTCTTTGTGATCCTCCTTTGCTCTTTTACCATCCTTCTCGCTGACCTGCAAATGGAAATTTCATGAAAATGGAGAAGATTGATTCAGGAGCATCAAGACCATTTTTCCATTTGTAAATATGTGATTAGAGGGGGTGTGACAATTCTTAATATTTTATTAATTAATTTGTTATTTTTAATAAAATAGGAGAAAGTGAGGATTTTGTAAATATTCTTTTAAGGAATATGAGAGGAAATAGAGTTAGAATTAATGAGGGAGCCTAAGTTGGAATTAGTTTCTAAGTCTTAGGGATGAGAATCTATCTTTTGAGGGATGTTGAGAGATTTAGGGATTTGTTGAGATACTAAGGGGATTGAGCATTTAATTAGTTAAGTATGTAAATAGGAATGGTTTTCTTGGAGAAAGAGATAGAATAGGAGTGAGGAGTGAGTGTGGGTAGAGTGAACAAGGTTCTCCTTGGGAGCCTTGGCAGTTTGTAATAGGCCATAGATCTGCATATCAGGCCATGAATGTGAAGTTTTGTGTGTATACTTTGTTTTATGTAAATATAAATATGTTGAATTCGAATAGTATGGATATGTTTGCGTATATCTGATTGTAAGATTCTAAGTGATAATGGTTTTTGTTTTCCCTATGCGCAATTATGCATGCGCTCTGCTGTCCGGGTTGTATATTCATAGACGGAATCTGTAGGCATGTTATATAATTTGCACATATATGCAGTGGCGCACAGATATGCATGTTATGAAATGTTAAAATCGCACGGTGGTTTCCTTTGAAGATGTGGCGCAGAGAGTTGAACCTTCGTTTGACAAAGATTAATGACTAACCAGGTGTGAACGCATTAATGACTGAAGGCTTAATCATTCCGGTTGGGAATCCGATCAGTGGAGCTTCAAGATTATATCCGCGGCGAGAGGTCCGGAATATTGGAAATGTATATGTTAATCAGGACGGAAGATAAGTGGATATACACAACACTTAATCCTTTAAGAGCTGCACCTGTGTACACAGTAGCGCATCGGCCATCTGAAGTTGAGGACGGGAACAGCCTGCGAACTCTGGTTGCGTAGAAGGTTGAGGAGCGGATATAAATGTATCCAATTCCGGTGCGACTTATATATGACTGCATATTATGATGTGTAACTAGCGCTGGTTGATAACTGTCAGGCATATCAACTAAAAGACGTGAACATCATGGTGGGATGGCGTAGGTTATTTGACTGTGCATCCTGAATTTGAGTTCATGATAATCCTTTGTTTTGACAACATTGTGGATATCGGTTTCCACGCATGATAAACTCGGTTCCAAAGAATTGCTGCGAATATGTGAAAGGGCCGAGGTATTACAGACCGCGCATTAGTTCCAGAGTGGGAGCTGCTCGTTGATTCGACCAGCGTGAATAGTGACTGGCCACATGTCCATTGAAGATTCAATTAAGAACTGCGATTTATGCGTGGACCAGAACTTTATGAGCCGAGGTATATATGTATGGTTGTTATTCAATTTGGAATCCACTTGACTTTCATATAGCGCCGAGAGTAAATGTTATGCATGTTCAGCATTTGTAGATTGAATGCCAGGTGTATGTGAATATTTTGCTGTTCAAGTCTAATTAATGATGGATACGCGTATATACACGGCGGTCTCCCTTAGAAGCGCGGTGGCCTAACAAATAAATCCACACATAGATATCACAGAGTCCGTTGACCAATGAGTTGGAGCCGGCGTGATATTAGTTTGAATTGATATGATATGTATTTGTTTATGCTTCCGATAGTGCAATTGAAAAGCGGATATATAAAGTTATATGATCACATATACTAGCCGAGAAGAGCATAAAGCGGTTCAACAGTTAAACAAGGCGAATGTATGTAGTATAGCTGCGCCATGTCAAGATGACCAAGAGGATAGACTGCGGAAGTGTGAAAGGTGAGTTCAGGAATTTGGGAACGACTTGATGTAAGTTACCTGCTGTGGATGTGCGTAAGTGAATACTTTGAAAATTCGTCATTTATATGTGCCTGCTGTATGTTTAATTGACGAAGAAGCTGTCTTGGCGTGGAAAGATTCTATAAACCTGTTATGCTTGCACTTTATTTACAAAACCGTGACTGTTAAATGCATATAATCTGTGGCAAAACCATACACACACAGCGTCATTTCGAAAGTGGGAGTTGCGCTCATTGCATCGACCGACGGGAAAGTGGAAGTGGGCTGAAGACAAGGAGATAGCTATATGAGCTTTGTCCGTGGCGGAATTCGATCTATGACTGTCGCAGTGACTAAAGGTAAGGGCACAGTCCAGCAAATATATACATATGAGATTGTTTATTGATATGGAAGATTTTATGCGAATTGTGTGAAATGGCTGGAACTGTATGACAGAGGCATGGTAAGCCGATACATGGTATATGTATGGTGCCATCTTTTATTTAAAATTAAAGACGAGATAAAGCCAGAGTCAGATTGGTTTCTTTTAAGAATGGTGTAAAGAGCGCGTGTTAACCAAGCTTTTATATGTTTGGTTGTCAGAGATCCTGGTAGGAGTGGCCTGGGAGTGGCCTGGGTCATCATTTTTTGGTATCAGAGCTGGAATAGCTCTGTTTGAAGGAGGAAGTTTTTTTTTATTATTAATTGCATGTGATAAGATCAGATTTTGAGACTGATGAATGTTGCAGCACAGAGATGCCGTGCAGGTGGGAGATGAAGCGAGATCAATGGGATCTTGAAGGTGAGATGTTTTTTTTCTGATTTGAAATTTGTGATGAGAGTTTATGGTTGCAGAGAAGACGATGGCATTGAACCTGGCATTCAGCTAAAGGCTGGATAAGGAGGACAATTGCAGTGTCCTGAAGAAGAACGTGAGTTGAAGAGACAACGTAGAGAGTGAGCAGAGGAGAGTGCTCAAAGAGGTTCCAGAGGCAGTGAACCAATACTTACCAAAAGACTGAGTGAAGAGAGCTTGGTGAGGTAAGTGACAACAGAAGAGATTGCTGTCGTAGAGGCTAGTGCAACTCATGGCAAGTGAGAAGATGATCATGGAGGATCACCGAAGAGGTTCAGAGGAATGCCGCAGCGATGAGATGACTACAGAAGTCAGAGAAAGAGAGATTGCAGTGATGAAAGTGCAATTGCAGGTACTAGAGGAATGGTTGCAAGAGCAGGAAAACCAGAATAGAGGATGGATCTTTCCACTGAAGGGAAAGAAAGTGAAGTGGCAGAGGCTACAACAGAAAAGAGATCGACAGATAAACATGCAATTAACAGAAGAGCTGAGAAAGCTCGAGCAGATGATGGATGTACAATTGAGACGTGAAGAACTCAGAGCAGCTGAGTTGGAAGAGGAGGAGGAGATCATTGATGATTTCTTGAACTATTGGGCAGATCCAGATCAGCTGGATAATGTGAACTCTTGTGTTTTTATAGCTGACAGTTGTGATGTGATTACAGGTTTTGTTGAAGAGGAAGTTCATGTGAATGAAGAAGATGATCAGCTGGAAGAGCTGGTATACGAACCGAAGATTAAAGCTGTTGAGACTTGTAGTTTTCAAACTGACAAGTTGTGTATGCATGCAGGGACTGTAAGTGATGGTGATACTATGCTTCAGCAATGTTACAAAGAAATTGCATTGCTAGAATATTTGTTGGAAAATTCGGAGTATGACAGGGAAATGGCAGAAGAAAGAGTTCAGTACAGTGAACGAGTGCAGAAAGACATCTTAGAAACAGATGGTGTGAGAGAAAGACTGGTTGACAGTCTTGAGAATTCTTCAGAGGATTCTTTGGGCAAAGAGAATCAGCATACTGATGTGCTGGTTGAGATGGAAAATTCAGGACAGCATACTGAAGTGCTGGCAAAGGAGGACAAGGCACTGATGCCTTCTGATTTTTATTCTAACAAGTGTTTTGTGAATGCAGGTATTGTTGCAGAACATTTGACTCAATTGAGAAGTCAAATGAAGGAAGAAGAAGTTTTCTGTTCTAGAAAACAAGAGGGCATGGATGACTGGGTGGCAGTGAAGACTGAACAAGTCAGAACAGAAACAAGCATAGAAGCAAGAAGTCAGCGAGTGACAATACAAACTGAGCAAGCCGTCTTAGCTCAGCACACAGCAAGAAACCAACAGCCGGGAGATTTAATAGACCGTGAGATTGAAAGTATCAGAAGACTGATGACAAAAGAATCCCGGAAGAAACCAGCAGTAGCAAGGAAGAGAAGCAGCAGAAGCAGTAGCAAAATGAAAATAGAGACAGATTGTGAAAGTGCAGCAAGTGGAAAGTTACAACACAAGATATGGGATCCAGGCATACACAGATCCGAACACATGATCAGGCGATCATGTTTAGTTTAACGTTGGGAGTCTGATGCAGGAGCATCAAGACCATTTTTCCATTTGTAAATATGTGATTAGAGGGGGTGTGACAATTCTTAATATTTTATTAATTAATTTGTTATTTTTAATAAAATAGGAGAAAGTGAGGATTTTGTAAATATTCTTTTAAGGAATATGAGAGGAAATAGAGTTAGAATTAATGAGGGAGCCTAAGTTGGAATTAGTTTCTAAGTCTTAGGGATGAGAATCTATCTTTTGAGGGATGTTGAGAGATTTAGGGATTTGTTGAGATACTAAGGGGATTGAGCATTTAATTAGTTAAGTATGTAAATAGGAATGGTTTTCTTGGAGAAAGAGATAGAATAGGAGTGAGGAGTGAGTGTGGGTAGAGTGAGCAAGGTTCTCCTTGGGAGCCTTGGCAGTTTGTAATAGGCCATAGATCTGCATATCAGGCCATGAATGTGAAGTTCTGTGTGTATACTTTGTTTTATGTAAATATAAATATGTTGAATTCGAATAGTATGGATATGTTTGCGTATATCTTATTGTAAGATTCTAAGTGATAATGGGTTTTGTTTTCCCTATGCGCAATTATGCATGCGCTCTGCTGTCCGGGTTGTATATTCATAGACGGAATCTGTAGGCATGTTATATAATTTGCACATATATGCAGTGGCGCACAGATATGCATGTTATGAAATGTTAAAATCGCACGGTGGTTTCCTTTGAAGATGTGGCGCAGAGAGTTGAACCTTCGTTTGACAAAGATTAATGACTAACCAGGTGTGAACGCGTTAATGACTGAAGGCTTAATCATTCCGGTTGGGAATCCGATCAGCGGAGCTTCAAGATTATATCCGCGGCGAGAGGTCCGGAATATTGGAAATGTATATGTTAATCAGGACGGAAGATAAGTGGATATACACATCACTTAATCCTTTAAGAGCTACACCTGTGTACACAGTAGCGCATCGGCCATCTGAAGTTGAGGACGGGAACAGCCTGCGAACTCTGGTTGCGTAGAAGGTTGAGGAGCGGATATAAATGTATCCAATTCCGGTGCGACTTATATATGACTGCATATTATGATGTGTAACTAGCGCTGGTTGATAACTGTCAGGCATATCAACTAAAAGACGTGAACAGCATGGTGGGATGGCGTAGGTTATTTGACTATGCATCCTGAATTTGAGTTCATGATAATCCTTTGTTTTGACAACATTGTGGATATCGGTTTTCACGCATGATAAACTCGGTTCCAAAGAATTGCTGCGAATATGTGAAAGGGCCGAGGTATTACAGACCGCGCATTAGTTCCAGAGTGGGAGCTGCTCGTTGATTCGACCAGCGTGAATAGTGACTGGCCACATGTCCATTGAAGATTCAATTAAGAACTGCGATTTATGCGTGGACCAGAACTTTATGAGCCGAGGTATATATGTATGGTTGTTATTCAATTTGGAATCCGCTTGACTTTCATATAGCGCCGAGAGTAAATGTTATGCATGTTCAGCATTTGTGATTGAATGCCAGGTGTATGTGAATAGTTTGCTGTTCAAGTCTAATTAATGATGGATACGCGTATATACACGGCGATCTCCCTTAGAAGCGCGGTGGCCTAACAAATAAATCCACACATAGATATCACAGAGTCTGTTGATTGATGAGTTGGAGCCGGCGTGATATTAGTTTGAATTGATATGATATGGATTTGTTTATGCTTCCGATAGTGAAATTGAAAAGCGGATATATAAAGTTATATGATCACATATACTGGGCGAGAAGAGCATAAAGCGGTTCAACGGTTAAACAAGGTGAATGTGTGTAGTATAGCTGCGCCATGTCAAGGTGACCGAGAGCATAGACTGCGGAAGCTTGAGAGGTAAGTTCAGGAATTGGGAACGACTTGATGTAAGTTATCTGTTGTGGATGTGCGAAAGTGAATACTTTGAAAATTCGTCATTTATATGTGCCTGCTGTGTGTTTAATTGACGAAGAAGCTGTATTGGCATGGAAAGACTCTATAAACCTGTTATGCTTGCGCTTTATTTACAAAACCGTGACTGTTAAATACATATAATCCGTGGCAAAACCATACACACCCAGAGTCATTTCTAAAGTGGGAGTTGCGCTCCTTGCATCGACCGACGGAAAGTGGAAGTGGGTTGAAGACAAGGAGATAGCTATATGAGCTTTGTCCGTGGCGGAATTCGATCTATGACTGTCGCAGTGACTAAAGGTAAGGGCGCAGTCCAGCAAATATATACATATGAGATTGTTTATTGATATGGAAGATTTTATGCGAATTGTGTGAAATGGCTGGAACTGTATGATAGAGGCATGGTAAGCCGATACATGGTATATTTATGGTGCCATCTTTTATTTAAAATTAAATACGAGATAAAGCCAGAGTCAGATTGGTTTCTTTTAAGAATGGTGTAAAGAGCGCGTGTTAACCAAGCTTTTATATGTTTGGTTGTCAGAGATCCTGGTAGGAGTGGCCTGGGTCATCAAAGATGCTCTCTTTTATTTTCTTTTTCTTTTCAAGAATGAAATGGGATGGATGAATGATGAATAGATAGTGAATATGAAGTGGATGGAGGGCTTGGAGTGTTGTGGTGACCTTTGTCTTTGAAAAAATTTCTTCTTTTAATTGCTGTCCTCATTCCTTGAAATCATCACCCTTCATAATTTGACTTTTCAACATTGCATGAGTGAAGGAGTGAGTTGCAATTAACTAGCTAAAGGCAGTTGAGACTGCTGACCCATCCTTAGCTTATAGAACCTCATCTCTCATGCATTTACAACACATTTTAAACTATAATATGCTGAAGAGAAGAGGTCAAGAATTTTTCATACCAGTACCTACCTGATGGTTGTTGGAGAGACATGCATGTTGCTGCTGAGTTGATGTTGATGTGCAAGTGTTGGATGGTGATGGTGATGATCTTGATGTTGCTACTAAGCTCTGGAGGAGCTTCTTTGACCTCTGGATCTCCTTTAAAATTGCTCACTGCCAATCTTGTAGGTGTTGTTCTATATCCTGTAGGTTTATAGGACAACAACTTGTTTTGTCCATATCTCCCAAATGATAGACTGGATTGAGCTGAAACATTTTGAGCATGTTTCCATCATCATTATGCACCTCCTCATAGAAAAATTTTGGTCAATGGATGCACAGATCTCGAGAAAAACTAAAAGTGGCTAAAGGTCATGGAGGTCGTTTTCTTGGAAACCGTGCACTGAAATTTGCTGAAATTGTTTGGCCATGTTACCATCATCCATATTCATTTCCCCATGAAAAACTTTTTAAATGGATGCACGGATATTGAGAAAATGCAAAAATGGCTGAAGGTGATGGAGGCCAATTTCTTGGAAATCGTGCACTGGAATTTGCTGAAATTTCTTAACCATGTTACCATCATCCATATGCATCTCCCCCTGAAACAACTTGGAAAATAGATGCATGGTTGTCAAGTTATGGAAAACAATATTTTTTCTCTGTGTATTTTTGTATCCTGTAGTAAAACAGAGCATCTTGTAGTTTTTTAAGGACAACAAGGAAAATGAGTGGTAGAAGCTTGATAATGATGGGTGGATGATGAAAATAGCTTAGGGTGATGGATTGGCATGGCCTTGGCCTTGTTGGAGCATTTGAGCGAAGTAGGAGCAAGTCAAAATTTGAATTCTTTTGTCTAGGCTTGACCAATTTTCCTTTTGGTACCAACTTGTTCTTGTTGCTTGCAGATGTTGGAGAGTACATGCATGCATGGAGCAAGAATTCTTTTATTTTTTCTCTTTTTTTTTCTTCTAAGCCTACTAGTTGCCTCAATGAGGTTTTCAACTAGTAGGTCTGCCTAGGTGCCTCAAAGGAGGCTTTCACCTAGGATCCTTTTTTTTTCTCTCTATTTTTTTTTTTTTTTCTTTTTTTCAACCCATTGACCGTCTCATGGAGGTTTTAAATCAATGAGCCAATTTGAGGCACCTCCAAGGAAGTTTTCACCTTAGATTTTTATTTTTTCTCTTATTTTTCATTTGTTTTTGTTTTTTTTTCTTCTACCCTACCCTACTTGAAAAACAAAATCACTTTCAAGTATAAAAATACTTCCAATGGATCCATGTGCACATCGAGATGACAGAAAAAATGATGGGGAGGCTTGAAATGTATGTTTTGACATGTACCTGGATTTCAGAGACCAAATGATTTCACTTTTAAAGGATCAGAATAGTTGAGGAAGAGAGTGATGTTGCAACTTAGTGACTGTCTGGAACCATATTTCAATATAGTTGTGATGTCCTTTGTCCTTTTGTTGATCTCGATCATTCTTCATGTCTTCTTCTACCATGACCTGCAAATCTTCCTCTTTTTGTTGGTTGTTCTCTTGAATACATGGAGGATTTGATGGTAACCATGAGGGAGTTCTCTCGATCTCTAATTTTGATATCTGCTCTTCATCAATCAAAGCCCATGGTTTTGTGGTCTTATTATTTGAATCTTCTTCTTCTGGATGTGGTCCTTCAATGATATCAAGATAATATCTTCTTTGCAATACTCTTCTTGAGCTATGGTGAATACCATTGAGCTCAAGAGGAGATGTTTGGAAGTTTTGAACCTCAAAATGGTAAGTGGGCTGAGCTACTTCAATGTGTGGGTTTGGAAATGGTGGTACAAGTAGTTGAGTGGGAGTGTATATTTGAGATGGATGTGGATGGGGTTTGTTGTGGTTGAGGTGAATGGTAGGTATAACATGGAGTTGGGTATAGAGGCTATTGAGGAAAATAGTGAGGATATTGTGGATGGTCCCGTACGTTCCTTGCCAACCTTGTTGCCAAGATTGGTTTTGGGGTTGAGATGGCCAATGTTTCCAAGGAAAAAGTGTGTTCCAATTACTTTGAGGTGGATGTGCATAAGCTTGAAATTGTGCATTAGGCTCTTGCATCATGTCAGGCTGAATAGGCTGCCATGGTCCTCCTAGAGCTACATAACATAGCTGCATTGGCAATTGAATTGCTCCATTTTCCTCTTGGTAAACTTCCTTCAACCTTGGTAATGATGGAAAATGTTTAACATCATGTGATTCTACAACACAAATATCATCATTTTCTTTTCCTTCATCTTGCATTCTTAACATTTCTACTTGTTTTGTTAGATTGCTAAGAATTTTTGTTTTAAAATTATCAAACGACTTTCCAAGTTTACATTGACTTACCCATCTTGATGCTGATTTACCTACTCTTGCTTTTCCTCTTGATATGTGTTTGCATTTCACAAATTTCCTCAAATGATAATTGATATACATCATCTCTACTCATGAGATTAAGGAGATCAATCCATTCATCCCTAATTGTTCTAAGTAAGAGAGTTTTTAGTGTGTCGGATCCTAAATGATGTAGTTTTCCCCTCTTAACATTATACATGAACCTCTCTATTAGATCCTCAAGGCTCTCATCTTCTCTTTGATTAATTCTAAAGATTTCTTCTTTAAGATCATGATCTTTATATTTTTCTATAAATATCTTTTGCATATCATTCCATGATCTTATTGAATTAGTCCCTAAACTCATGAACCATTTAAGAGCTCTATCCTTCAAAGTTGTGACCGGAAACAATCTCAGTTTTTAAGTTTTTAATAACCATAAGATCTATAAACAATCTCAAATTCAAAGAGAAAGGTTTCCGGATCCTCTGACGTTAGACCATTAAATTTTGGAAGAAAAGGAAGGGATGTTCTTCATGTGCACACTACCATCAGTATCTTGAATGGGAAATCCGAGAGGATCTGTCATCATCTCCATCCATTTCTTCTGCATTCTTTGTGATCTTCTTCTTCTACTTGCAAAAGTGAATGGTGATGTGGCTCTTACCGCACCACATGATCAATTGGGGGGGTGGGTTCGTTTTGGAGATTTTTAGTTGTTGTTATGATTGAATGAAAACACTAATGCAATACACTTTTCTATTTTTGAAATGAAATATGCCCAATGCAATTATTTTTTTGTTTTTGGAAAAAGTAAAAAGAAATTAATCAACTAGGGAAGAAAAAAATGCATACTTTGACACCTCCCCGGCAATGACACCAAAAAGTGATGAGCCTCAGTATTGCAACAAGAATGCTGCAACTCCCAAGGCTACCGACTTTAAGTATCAACCCAGGGTTCGTACAAACTTAAGAGGTATCGACACTATATGTATGGAATACAATGTGTCCTTCCTTTGCTGTCATGATGTAATGGAGTGCATGTACTGAAGCCAAATCCTAAACTAATTGCAGAAAATTAAATGTTGGAAATGGAGCCTTAACCTATGGAGAGAAAGAAAGTACAAGGAAATAGACTAAAATCAAATGCTAAAACACACCATTTTCTCGCTAACTTCTAAGAGGATTTGCTTAAAAATAATATTAAGTTAACATGTATGCAATCCTACTGTCCAAAGTGTGTAGATTCAAACCATCAAACCTTCTACTGCTGTGCATGTAAATGAATAAAATAAATTTGTTTTTCTTTTTGTCTTTTTTCATGTGAGGGTGTGAAAGCTAATCTCTTTTGGTGATGTGGCAAGTGGTTTGGAGATGATGGTGAATGGTCAGAAGGCTTGGGAGACAAGTAGGGACCATTTTCTAGCTTCCTAGAGTATTTTTCCTCAATTCGGCCTCAAACAAGCTTTCCTACAGGATGCTACAGTGATTTCCTACAGGATCCCCTAATTTCCTACAGGATGTACAGATTTACTATAATTCATCGAATGACCAAGAAAATCAAAGGAAAATTGGATGGGACAAATTTTGGTATTAACTATGATTCCAAGTGGAATCACTCAAAAATACCTCTATTAACCAATTTTTAGAAAAAAAAAAAAAAAAACATTACTAGTCAAAAATCTAGAAATTCAAGAACTAGTGAGCTGGTAAATCTAACAATTGCCTCACCAAATCATGTAAAAATGCAATGGGGTAATTTTTTTATGAATTATAATGTTTTTGTGATCTAATGCAATTGGAATTGAGTCGATTGAATCTCATTAGCATGCTCTAAAAAATAGCCTAAATTTACTGTTCTTTGCTAAAAAGGAGGTCCAATAATCTAGATTTGGGAATAAGAAGACTAATCCAAGAAACTCAATGATTATTATGAACTTCCAAAGCATTTAAAATGATGAAATAATGCTTGTGATCCTGCAAAAGAACTTACATCAACTATTTAACTCAATCCTAAAACAAGAAATCATTAATACTAGATGTAGAAATAGAAAGAAATAAAAACTAGAGATGCATGTGAATAAGCAATGAAAAGAAAGAAATAAAATGATAAAAAAGAGCTCTGAGGTTCCTGGGATGGCCAATCCCAAGGAAACTCAGATATCTATGGAGGAGAACAAGATTTAGAAGCTGAACATGACACCGATCTTCATTATTTTCATCAATAGAATTACATCCCTACGAGAAAATACAATGGAGATGCAAGAGTACAATCTCTCTCCACAATAACACTAATTAAAATCTATCTCTAGAGGAAAATTCGACTTGGTACTTATAAAAAACGATTAGGAATCATTCCCCATGAATGGAGGAATCTTTTCCCACCACAATCCTTTCATTAGTGGATCTAGTCCCCAATACTAGGAATTTGCAGTAAATGGCATGGAACACATTCTTAGATTTTCTCAATCATTCCTTAGAGGAAAATTCGACTTGGTACCTATAAAAAATGATTAATAATCATTCCCCATGAATGGAGGAAGCTTTCCCCACCGAAATCCATTGATTAGTGGATCTGCTCCCTTGATTAGTGGAACACATTCGTAGATTTTCTCAACCATTGGAGTTCCATAATTTGTGCCAGAATTCCATAATATATTGTTGAATTATTATTTATTATTGATCCCCCAGTAGTAGGGAACAAGTCCCTAAATTATCTCCTCCTCCAACTCTTCATAATATGCCCAATATTCTCATAATATTCCACAAAAAATAAATAATATTAGGCACAAATATTCAATTATTCATAAACCTTCCTAATGAATATATTAAAGTTAAAAATAAATTATCTAATTCAAAAAGAGAGGTTTAATTTGTTGAAGGATGGTCATAGGCCTTAATTTATGTTTTAAATTAGAGGCATGGGCCTTAATTTATGTCTAATTTAGAGGCCCATCAGGGGGGTTGTCCAAAACCGCCTCCAAAAGTTCAATTCTCGTGACTTTTAAGGGGGGTTGTTATAAAAATCATGACAATGTAACTTTTGGAGGCGCTTTCAGACAACCAACACCCCCCCCCCCCCCCCCCCCACAAAAAAAAAATAAAAAAATAAAAAAATAAAAAAAATAAAAATCCATCAAAATTGAAATTTTATAGGAAGTTGTTAAGTGATCACCTCCAAATGTTCAACTCTCATTACTTTTGGTGGCGGAGGGGGGTCGGGGTATGTCCAAAACTGCCTCTAGATGTTCAATCCTTGTGAATTTTAAGGAGGGTTATTTGAAAACCCCCTTAAAATTCACGATAATGAAACATTTGGAACCGGTTTTGGACAATCCCGCGTCCCCGCTGCCCTCCCAAAAGTGTAAGGATTGAACTTTTAGAGGCAGTTGTTAAATGACTGCCTCTACATGTTCAATTCTCATGACTTTTTAGGGAGGGGGTCTTTTGGTGTATTGAAATTGGTCAGGGGACATAAGTGTAGCATGGATGGGTAGAAATGGGAGGTCCAAACATTTTTTATTGATATCTATAATCCTCACATTAAAGAATGAGAAGGAGGTTTAAGAACTAATGGCATATGGGCTAGGAGGCCTAGATAGAAGGCATTGAGAAAAATTGATAGGGGAACCCCCAATAGTTTTAATAAGGGGATGAGGGTCCCCATTATCACAACCTATAAAACCTTAACCCATAACCACTAAATTCCGTATCCCCTTAACCCCTATGCCATAATGCCTCAACCCCTACACTCATAACTCAAAACACATTAACGGCTTGATCCCTTAAACCCTAAGCCACTAAACCCCTACCCTAGAATCCATGAATCCCTTAAACCCTAACCCCTTATCCTCTTAAACCCTGACCCTTAAATATTAAGCCCTAACTCATAACCCCTTAACCTATTGACATGTAAGTCTCATAACCATTAATCCCTAAGCCCCTAAATACTCTGACCCCTAAGCGCTTGGTACTAAACCCTTAACCATTGAAGCCCTTAACCAATAATCCATTAACAACTAGCCTCTAAACCTCCTAGATCTTAACCCCTTAACCCTCAACCCCCTAACCCCTAAATAACATAAGCTCTAACCCTTTGCCCTTTCCCCTTATCGGTTGAATCCTAAACCCCTTAACTCTTAGAACCCATAGACCTTTCAACCAAACCATAGGTGCTCCAACACTAATCATCTTGGTTAGATTAGGTTTTGATCCACCAATCCCTCCAAATACAATCTCCAAGCACTACTATGGTACTACAAGGAAAAGAGCCACAAGCTCCCCAAATCTAATCTACATTTTTTGGGTAGTCACTTTTCCCCCAAATATCCTGCACATGTTTTCTTTCAAAGGGTGGCGATATTATCTTCTATTGTCCACATATGCAGCTAAGTTCATAGGAATCAACTAAGGTTCATATACATGCACAACCCAATTGTAATTAATGTCCACTCAAAAGCAAAAAGATGATATAAGGTCGTCCCTTTAATTGTCGTCATCCTTTACCACTAGTCCCTTCAAGTCTAAAATATTTCTCAAAGGATATGTCCACAACATGCTCCAAACAACATTTGAATTCCCTTATTTTGCTCCAAATCTATTCAAAATTGACACAAGCAATCGTCAACTACATGAATGGTGCAATATTCAAGCTATCCATATCTAGGTTCATCCCCTTCTAACGCCCTTTTTTGTGCCTTCAATACAAATTGACCAAGGTGATCTTACGATTGGGTCTCCCCTTTGCATCTGGTGAGAATACCACCTTGTTCTTTAGGAAGGCTTACTTCTAAACATAATTACACTAATACTCTTAACATATGTGGGGCTAAAAGATACCTCACGAGGAGAAAACATAGGTCAAACTCAACATTATTGTTAAACATAGCTCAAACATACATAAAAAAATAAATATTCTATACATTTAATTCTTATTTTGTTGGTGGGTTTTGAATCAACTCCACAATTTATTTTTTCCAGCTCCATGGTAGCTTTCCATTCCATAATTCTTCAACATCTACTTTCAATATTCCAAGTTCCTTGTCTTTTTCTATCAATTTCTCTTATGTATCATGCAATTGCAGTTGATGGGGGAATCCCCAATAGTTTTTATAATAGAAATATGGGATCCCTTATCACATTCCATGAGTTGTAATGTATTTAAGCCCTTAATCAAGAGGGCCCAACGGAGTAGTTATATGGGCATGGGACCAAATTTATGGGTTCATAACATTATTGTCTAATTTTAAGGGAAACAATTAAATAAAAAATGATTAACAAAGCTTAAAACCCTAGGGTTATACAATAGTAGGGTTTGGGATGTATCTTTCTATTTGGATTTGAATGTAAATAAATTATCATCTTGGATCTTGTGGGAATTTTATATATTTTAGATCTAAATACTGATGGTTGAATTAATATTAAGTTGGGGGAGTTTGAAATAGAGGAGGGTCTGGTCTATATGATATTGTTGGTAAAGGGGGGCGTGGAGAAGTAAATTAGTGATGTCCTATAGAGAATTATAAGACTTGTGGGTAAGGAAATTATTTAGTATAAACTAACCTCTTGCCATATCACTATCTCATTCTCTGTCAGAAGGGTATGATCTCTAAGCTGGGCTTCCAAAGGACATTCCATACTAACTTACACTGCTCTGATTCATAATAAAAATTGGCATTATGGTCGAATTGTTGGAGTATGGTGTCAGAGTTTTCTCCCATATGTACTAGTGCTTGGAGACTTGATCTCTTTCCTAAATCCATTGAACTTTAGCATGAATATGGGCACCCCTAGTAATGTATTCCTCCTCCTTTTGGAGCATCATTATATTTTAGTTTCTTCCTCTTAGTGAGTGGCATTGTGGAGATATTATTTTAGGCTCCACTTTGATCTCCTTAAGTTGAAGCCTAGTAGTGCTCAACTTCCTCTTTTTCATTGAATCCATCAATCTACTCTAACACCTCAAAAGTTTCACAAATCTACAAGTCATTGCATCCCATTAAATGTTGCATGTCATAGTGACTCGTAAGATAGTTAGTGCCTTACTTTATTGCTTGGAATATGCGGCCCCACCTATAAAGGCCTTGCGAAAATATTCTATATCATGTGCTCTAAATTTTTTAAGTTATGCGACTCATGATGATAAACATTGAGCATGAATAAAGAAAATGTAGAATAAACATCTTTTGGATCGAGAAAAAAGGGTGGACTATATGGGAAAATGGGTTGATCTTGTATCTCCCATTAGCGCATCTATAGGTTGAAGCTCACCAAATAAATAAATACTATCTTGGGTCCCATAGAATAAATCTAATCTCCCTGGACTTATTTTTTTCCGTAATGAAATTTTCATGTAGTGATCGAACCCCCATAATCCATAATTGTATTTTTCCAATTTGAATCCAATACCTATAAAGAATCCTTACACCTACTCCATGCCAATGTCTTAGAGCTAGAAATAACATCATCACATTACCATTCTTGTATTCACTGCATTTTCCCATGTTTAAATCACCCCTAAGAATCCACCCCCGCATCTAGGAAAGGAAACATTCCAATATTGAAGTGCACATCTCTTGGTCTAGGAGTTTGGGGCATAATAGAAAGATAAATCCAAATCACTGGCCTACAACATCAATGTGATTTACATACATATATTATTTTTATTTGTATTACATGATCAACAACAAACTCTAAAGGCTATAAGAAATTGCAAAAACAACACCCCCATTTCCTTAAGAATGATTAATATCCCAAAAAGGCCTATTTCAACAATGATTAATTTGACATCTTAACTTAAAAAAAATAAACATAATCGTCTAAAGAAAGAGAACAAACCTTCCATATATGCATGTTCATCTAGAACCTTTTTCTACTCTGATTTAGGCTTATGGTGAGGGAAATCTCAAATAAGATGGCCCCATGTTGTGTTAGCAAACATGCGTTGGGTAGACTCAAATATCACACTTATTGTTTTATTACTCCATCTATAGTGAAGACAAATATGAATTAAGGGAATTTCTTCTCAAGATCAATGTACACATAGACACATGAATTATTTTCGATGGAATCACAATGGTCATCATGAATTAGAATCTTATTGAACCTTTGGGTAAAGAAATCAACAAAATAGTGAAGATTAGGAAGAAGTCTAGGCAACTCAATTCAATGAGAGAAATATCACTAAGAATTGTCATTAACATTGAAGTATAATCTCCAACATTAAACAATGCTAAAGAAATTTTGATATTCTAAGCTTCAAACTAAAGCACTTTACGAGCATCATAGTCAAAGTTAAACAAAATGCACAAGTAGTTATAATTGAAACCCTAGTGTGAAGTTAGATAGATTCCATTAGCTTCCCAATTCCAAATACACCATTTCTTAAATGTGTTTCTGTCGAGCATTTTGCATAAAAAGAGAAAAATTTCTTATGTCCAATATTTTTCCTTTAGAATTGAAGAAGAGAGCATTAGCTACATAGGATGTTTATCATGCCCTTGACACCTTTTCCACCCACCAAATCACCCATTTATATTTATTCTAAGGACCTTAGGTTATGCTACAATAAAAGAAATTTAATGCACCTACAAAGTTAAATCTTGCATTCTCCATTACTCTAGATACATAAACAGTTGTAATCACCAATTTAGTAAGATTCCTGCAAGGAAAATATGCATATAAGCCTAGTGATGAATTAGCTAGATTTGAACAATATTCATCTCCATTATAATTACAATTTCACATTCATCAAACTCTCAATGTGGAACTTCAATATGGAACTCTCCAAGTTTGGTTTTTATTCAGAACATGCTTCTAAGGCTTTAACATAAAATTAATATCTAAATAGGAATGAAATCTATATCAAATAATTGTAAGGGTGAGAACCACCTGTGGGGGATAAAAATTATCCCACAAGGATTCCCAACTTGATTGAGCCTCACACAATATTGGTGATAAAATCCCCCAGTTCATTAGATCATTCTTCCACTCAACATGAAGACTCACCTAAACCTCAACTCAACCTAATTAGAAAAAATGAAAAAAAAAAAAAAAACCAAAATTAACTATATTGATAAATTATGAAAGATTTTATTTTACATCTTTGATACAAGGCTAAACAACTTTTTGACACAAGGGTAAACAACTTTTAATAGAATGTAGTAATTCTTGTTACCGTAAACATACTATTGAAGGATCCGGAAAGGCATGAGAAATGATCCGCTTTTACCAACTTTTCCAAAATTGTGAACATTATAAAATGGTTCATATTCGGCTTGCAAGAGAAAGTGCTCTATTTTTATTTTATTTATTTTTTAATTCACAAAAAAGAGAAGGCTATTATTTGGAAAGAGAAACCTTTATGGTACGATTTTGAGTTTTACTGGGATTGATCACTGCATCTCTTACCAAAACACCTTCCATTCAAATTTTGTAATCGGAGGGAGGGAAGCACAAGATGAGGATTAATATTGATCTCTTCTGGTAATTTGTTGATGATCGATTGGATTTTACCTATGGCGGTGGTAGTTGAAGGGTTAGTATTTTTTTCCGTTCTACTATTTTTCATAGGTGTGTCTATTTTAGGATCAATGGATGCCACAGGTAGCAGTTTGAACTGTAACAACAACAATGGTCGTTGGAATCCAAACACAGTTAACAATGAAAACCTAATATTCGAAACAAGGCCGAGAGTGGAAACAATCTCTAATTTTGATCAGCTGGGCATCCGTGATGACCTCCTTCAAGGTATTTACCAGTATCGATTTGAGAAACCTTCGTCCATTCAACGGAGAGCAGTGATACCTATCATTAATGGCAGAGATGTTGTTGCACAGGGCCAGTCAAGTACTGAAAAAACCTCCATGATTTCCCTGACCAACTATCAGATAATCGACACCTCCATATGAGAGTAATTTCTACATCTCTCTTTTTATTCATTTATTTTGATTAATTTTGTGGTTATTTCTATTGCTAGAATGAACATTTTAGTGAATAATGTAGGGTTTCGAATATTCCTAAAGGAAAGCAAACAATTGAAGAAGATGATGTTATAACAGTATTTACAAGCTTATAAGCATCCAAAAGACTAGATGTCAATTGTTCATGGGTATCTCTACATGTAAGGAGGTGGTGGGATATTTCGCATAAAGATTTAGCCCGAGTCCATGCAGACTTGGCTGAGGAGACAGAACCAAAAGAGATTCTTGAGAATTTTGGTCACCCACAATGTGGTCATTGCAGGGTTTGCACACCCATGCAAGATAATGTTTTGCAAGATTTTGGTTAAACATTGTATAAAAGACTTTTTTGCATTGCAAAACTAGTTTATGAATACCCCAAACCGAAATAACACCGCTACATCATTTTCTAAGATTTCACGCACCAAAACTTATTTACCCATCCCTCTACAAATGGATTTGAATAGACCACTTATATCCCACAACAGGTTTATGGTTGGAGAAGGTTGTCGCTTTCCCCAATCTCCATTCTCATGACTTGAGGCTCTAGAAGGCTACACCTAGACATGAGATCATCGAGAGTGAGTCTTTGAATTCTTTCCGGAATAAGATTGTCCAAGTTCAATTTATGACTCTATGTTTCCATCGATAAACTAACAGGGTAGTGTGTATCATAGATATTTTGTACCCCAACTATTAGAGTGTTAGTTCCAAAAACTGCTACCTTCACACCAAGTTTTTTTTATAGCTTCACCAATTCGATTGTAGCCTTTTTTGCAACCCTTATTATCAATTTCATGATGCTTGTCTTCATAGAGAAACATCAAGCTATGTATGAGGTATTTAACAACTCAAGTGTGGATAGGTACTTGGCAGTTATCTTGGGACACAAATATAGTAAGAACCTATACTAACGCTGCTTTCACAAGTTCATGTTAAAGCTACCTCACCATGACATTTCACAAGGAGATGAGCGGTAGGTCCTACAAAGCTATCTTAATGATATTTGAGGTGAATTTATGGTTGTTCATTTTCTTTATTTTCCTAGCATGTTGGTGTTTTTGTTCTGCCTCTGGTTTTGAATCTTTGGCTTTTAAAACTTTTACATATGCAGCTTTGATACCGGATGAGATGTAATATTTTTTTTTTGTAGTCACGAAAATTATCTTTGCGGTAGATGTCATTGCCATTAACCTTGTCTGATCAAGGTTTCCTGCTACAATATCACATCAACCATTGTTGTTATTATTATCCTTTTATGATGGTTGATTTCCCAAGAAAGTGTGCACAATATTCTCCAAGCCATTTAGCAGTCCATGTCTTAAGTTATCCGAAAAATATCTATAAATGTTAATTCTTCATGTTGATGACAAGTTTTTGTTAAGTAGGCCTGGTTCTTCGTCATCTTGTGATGGTAGTGGCGACTGCTCATTTGATCCTATCACTAGATGAGGTTAAGGGACCCCAGGTTAGGGGCATCGGGAGTGGTGGGCCTTAGCCCTAGATGTCTTTTGGATGTATGTACCTGGGCAAGCACCCATTATGAGGATGCTACCCTGTTTGATGACTTATTTTTCTAGCATGTTCTGGTAGACGTATATATTTTTTGTACAATATATATATATATATATATATATATATATACATACATACGAGATGGGTATTTTTTGCGGCTCTCATGATGTGCTATGATGTGTATGCGTCTATAAATGTGATGTATTTCTGCATTTATTTGATGAATATGGTGTATACGATTTGTGTATCTCGATGATGGTATGTATGTGATACATGCCAATCTAGGATTTGATTAGACGTGTGGTCAGCTATATGATTTCGATATCTTGGTATATCTGAAAATGTAGTATGATCAAAACCATGAGTTAACCTTTGTGCATGCAAGTATTTCCAAAAATGGCATGGATCACGTAATTTGAAGGCTTTGTTCAAGTGTGAGACAACAAATTGGGAATCAAGGAACACAAGTAGGTTACTCATACCTAGATGGGAGGCATCATCCAAAAGGCCTATGATGACATCGTATTCGGCTTGATTATTGGTGGTGGTCTTGATACATAGCCCATTGTGGTGGAAGGGTGTCAAGTCAGGAGAGTATATGGCCCAGGTTATTGCGGCGAGGTTTTGCAATCATCAAGAAGCACCATCAATGAACCAGTGATGATAGGCTGACAAGTGATCCATTTGCGACATAGGATGAGAGAGTAATTTTATTGTACATCCATGATGTTAAGGTGGTCACAAAAAAAAAGTCATGGTGCATACATGTTTAGGGATAAAAAAAAAAATTAGGTAGAGCCCATTGAAGGGATTTTTGAGGCAAGTCACATCCGTCTCTGCTAAGATATATACCAACTTGAGGAGACAGCGCTTAATAATGTATGGGCCCTTCCATAATGTCTCAAACTTCCCCAGTCCTAAATCTTCTTTGGCAACATCATAGTGAAGGACTAACTCCCCTTCGGTGAATGATCAAGGGGTGATAGTGCGGTCGAAAGAGGCTTTGGTATGTTTTTTGTGTGCTTCATTATGCTGGAGGGACTCTCATTAACTTTTGTCGATGTGTTCTAGTTGCACCAACCTTTTCTCTAAAGGTGTGGTGTCAAAGAGAAGTTCAATGGCCGAGTGTAAGGTAGGGATCTCACACTCGATGAGGATAACAACTTCAACCCCATAGATAAACATAAGGGTGTGAATCTCATGGATGATTTCATCGTGGTGGGTATGCCCATAAGGTTGAAAACACCATGTGGTGCCAATTGGTTTTATGGTTGTTCACCATATGTTGCAACATTGTTTTTAAGAATTTGTTGACAACTTCTACCTGGCTGTTGGATTGAGGGTAGTATGGAGAAGAAAAATCATGAGAGAAACCAAGGTGTTGGGATAACTCTTGAAATATCTCATTCTCAGAGTTTTTTCCATGATCCAAGAGTAAATCCTTGGGAACATCGAACTGTGTTATGACATGGTTAAAGAAAGGTCGTGCAGAAGTGCCAGTGGTGTTATTATATGTGGGCATGGCCTATGTGCATTTGGTGAAGTAATCTATAATGACCACATTGTACTTATGGCCGCCTAAAGATGAAGGGTTGCAAGACATGAAGTTTATGCCCCATTTACAGAAGGGGCATGCTACGATGACCAGGAGTAGGGGAACCGGTGGATCTCATGCCTTATGCACGTATTTTTGGCATCAATCAGATCTCTTGACTACTTGAATGCAATCACAGAATAAGGTGGGCCAAAAATAACTAACATAGAGGATTTTCTGAGCGGTCGCCATCCTTGATAGGTGGTTTCCGCAAGATCCATTGTCGTAATCATTTAAGACCTGCTCAACTTCTTTGAGAGTAAGGCATCGATGAAGGATGGCATCAATCCCTCAATGATAAAGGACATCTGCAATAAGGAGGTAACGGGGGAATTGGTGGCGAATGCACCTCTGATCATCATGGGTGAGCTGACATTTGAACATTTGACTTCGTAGAAAGAGGAGGATGTTGTCGTACCAAGGGTCAGTTGTTGATACAAAGAATAGGTGCTCATCAGGGAAGGCATCATTAGAAGGGGACCCCTAGGTCTCTGTAGTGAGATCTTTGATGAACTCAGTAAGGATAAGTGCCTTCTTTCCCTTGGGGAAGAAAATTGCAGGTCAAATTCTTGTAGAATAACTACCCATTGAGCATATTTGTGGTTCATCATATGACAAGTGAGAAAATATATCATGGTATTGATATTTTATATCACGGTGATGGTCTGTAAGATGATGTAATGTCGAATCTTTTGTACAGAGTGTACCAGGGCTAAGGTGGTCTTTTTAGCTAACTCATACCTCAAGGTAGACCTGGAGAGGTTCTTGTTGGTATAATATATTATGTGCTCTCTATTATCAGGTCCTTCTTGAACTAATACCCCAATAATTACGACGTTAGATGCTGATAGGTAAGGAGTGTAATCATTATTGTGATCAGGGGGGCTAATAAATGGAGCTTGAGATAATGCATATTTTAGGGCATCAAACGATTTTTGTGCCTGCTTATCCCAGTGGAAGGGAATGTCTTGATGAAGGAGGCGCAATAAGCCATGCGCACAAGTGGTGTATTCGAGTACAAAGAGGCATAAGAAGTTGGCCTTACCCTGCAAACTTTGTAACTCCTTTAAATTTTTTGGAGGGGTCACTTGAGAGGGTCAAATCTAATACCTTGTTGGGAAATAATGAATCCCAATAGTATTCCCATGTTGATGCAAAATACATACTTGAGAGGATTCAATCTTAGGTTGTATTGTTGAAATCACTGAAATATTAGGCGAAGGTCCTCCAAATGATCAGTGCGCTTTTTGGATTGTACGGTAAGGTCATCCAAATAGGCAAGATGAGATGAGCCAAATTGTGGAAGATGTATTTCATGGCCTACAGGAAGATGGCACTAGCATATTTAAGGCCAAAGGGCATGACTTAGTAAGCGTATGTGCCCCAGGGGGTTGTGAAGGTTGTTTTATACTAATCCGTATGGTGAATCTGAATCTAATTATACCTAGAGAACCCATCCATGAAGAATAAGGCTTCATGGCTGACACAAGCATCGATAAATTGGTCGATGAATGGTGTAGGGTAATTGTACTTGGGACATGATTTGTTTAGATCTTGAAAATCAATACAAATGTGAATGGTGCCCTATTTTTTCATAATGTGTATAGGGTTGGAAACCCAAGAAGTGTAAGCGATAGGACAAATGAAACCATCTTTATGGAGTTTATCAATTTCCTGCTTGATCACTTTGGCTTTATAAGGGTGGAGCTGACGTTTTTTTTTGGCAAACAGGGTGAGCATCAGGCCATGTGTCAATATGGTGCTCCACGATGGTGGGATTGATCCCTGGTATCTCAGAGTAAGTCCATGCGAAGATATCCCTATATTCTTGAAATAGGGCTTTGTATGTGGTTACCTCTTATGAGGAGCATGTTTCCCCCAATGTGATCTCTTCGACAATGCCAGGTATGTTGGAAATATCAACCTTTATGGTAAGTGAGATATTTGACTTATTCCCTTCCTCGAATGAATCAGGTGTAGGGATGGGATTTTTTAAAAAATCTACCTTTCTTGGTGGTAGGAAATCCTTTAACTCTATGGTGCAAATATCATGGCTTGGTGCATCAAGAGGCACAAAGGATTTTTTAGGCAGGAAGAAAGGGTGGTGATGCATGGCATCCCACATAGACTCGGGCTCTTTCAAGGCCTCAAGAATATCTTCGTCTAAGTGAAGAATATTATCTAATGTTGAATTGGGTTGCATGAGGTCATGAGGGAGGAGTTTGGGATTAGTTGTGCTGGAAGAAAAGTAAGAAAATGATTCGGTAGTTGATTCTATAGAACCAAGCGGAGTTAATGATGTGTATATGGGATGGGTCTACATAGTCCATGATGTTATGACCGCTGTGGTGGGTTTAGCAGTCTCGACACCAAAAAATGATGAGTAGACAACATGAATCATGGTTCCTACAAAAGAGGAAATGAATCATATGTGATTTTTTGTGTCGTCAGCATTAGGTGATAGTATAATCTCTGTAATGGCAGATTCGTGTTGAGTGGGAGTAGGTTCTCACGATAATGTTGGTGTCCTTTGAGCCAACATATCTTCCTCCATTTGACGTTGGTGCTGAATCCTAAGCTATTTAAATGTTTGTAACATAGGACATGTTTTAGAACTATGAGAGTTATTGGTACAAATACTACATGTAGAAATAGTGCTAAAACAACAAATGGTGTGGGTTTCAGTATCACCCATAGTGTGAGATGATGCGTGGTTAGTGTTATCACCTTTTGAAAAGAGAGTTCTAGTTGTACAAAGAGGGAAAAAGAACATAGATGTTTGGAGCTAACCTCTAAGATATAGAAGCACTCAAAGCTAAATTGGACATCCAATGGATAGTGCTCGGAACTAGCTTTCCAACGGATAGTGCTCGGAATTAGCTTTCCAACGGTCTATGGAACTCCCCAAATGGATTGCAGAATAAAAATTTACAGCAAGTTGAAATTTACCCTTGAAAACCAGAAAGCAAAAGAAAATGTTTAAGTTTAATCCTGGATCCCGCAAATCGAAGTTTTCTAAAGCTGAAGCAAGGGAGGTCAAAGAAAACTTGTGATCAGTGATTTCCAATATTGGCAATCAGAAATTGACGATCAAAGGTCCATGGCAGATAGTTTATCAACGATCGGAGGTTGAGGGTGCATCGACAATCAGAAATCGATGATCCCACATATCGGTGAGCCCAAAATCACTGATCACAGCTTCCAGGAATGTGACATATCATGTTAGGGTCCCACCCTAACCCCCTTATTTATGTAATAGGATCGATTCATAGTTCTAGTTAAGTAAAGAGTCAATAAAGCCCATATTAATAATTATAAGTGGTTAACCCGCACTTAATGACGGGACCACAGTTAGTTGCAAAAGGGCCATGGTATTAGATAGATGGTATTAATAAGAACCATGGTATTGCCCCATGGTATTGCATGTATGCATCCTATATAAAGGATAGAGACTCTGTGCGAGGGGCATCGTGTCTTATTTTGTAATCGAGCTCAACTCTATTGGAGGTTGCCCCCTCGAAGAGGCAAGTGAACATTGCTTTCTGAATAATAAAATACTTGCTGTTATTGCTCATTGTTCTATGTTCTGGGTATATTTCTTCGCATATTTGGTATTCTGGTATCATCTTGCAGGTTAATAGCATAACATATCAGCGGGCTCACATATCGGCGATCACACCTCACATCCATGTGACATATCAGTGGGCCCACATATCAGCGATCACACCTTACATCCATGCGAGATATCGGCAATCACAACTGCCCAAATAGATCACAAATCGACAATTGGCGATTTCATCTCGTCACTCTTACGAAATCGTGGGAGGAATATGCCAATAAGTGTAAATCATCAGAAAGGGACGAAAATGATTTGCAAAGGAAATCATCAAAAAACTAGGGGCAGGCGGACCTTTTCTCTCTCCTCCAGGAGGCCATGTGTCGGAATACTATTGATCCCAATGGGGCCATGTGGTGGCTAACGTCATCATAACGTGGTAGTATAGAGGACATGTGGCATGTTGATCTGAAATTTTTATGGGTCCTATGGGGGCATATTCGAGTGACAGGTGTACCCCCTCAGGGAGCGACACATGGAAGTGATGACATCATCAATCAGAAATCAGCCATCGGGAGTAGCAGCACATTGTGCATCACAACGATTTCACCGATTGTGAACATTCGATTAGGGGGAGCTCTGATAAGGGGGTTAGCCAATGGTCATGGGAAGAGTGAATAACCAAGAGCTAAGAAGGACAAGCGATCCCACATATTGGAAATTGCAAGTATCAAAGGGAGAAAATAAAAGGCAATGCTATGAAATTGTCGATTGCGATATCTCGAGTGGGCCCAATCGAAGTTTGGTGGTCACAATCTATAGTGGGCGTAGACTCTCCCTTATCCTTTTTTCAAGTGGGCCAGACCGCATCGTGCATCGGAGATCGCAATGTTGGGGAGGAATCACCAAAGGTGAGCATAAAAAATCACTGATATGCGGGATTCCATGTAACAAAGGAAGAACATCCCCAAAGGGGGGTCCAAATGCCTTAGCGCCTAAGAACTAAGCACCTAGTCATAGCCCTTGGTGACATGAAGCAAAAGGGGCTAAAGTGGATCAAAATGCCCCATCCCGTAAGGACTTTTAATGGGAAATCTCAATGCTATAACTCCGCGATGAGGTAATGTAGAACTTTAAAGACGTGGTGGGTCGGTAGCTGAGGAATTTCAGAGAGAGGAGTTGGATCATTCAAAAATTGGCATGGGATGACCCTGTAATCCCCCTTGTGACATGAAATCGAGGTCGACAATGACAGAGTAAATGAAGACATGGAAGCTCGGGAGGACTTGATGATCCATCATGGTGCTCCATGCAGAGGGAAGATGAAGTACCACGTCATGTGACCTATGCTTCTGTACTATGGCATGAAATTGATAGTTGACGACTCCCCCTTGACTTGGCATGATCCTATCTAGGTCTTGGGGTTCCAAGGTGGGGGCCCTATCAAATTAGGTCTAACTTACGCCACTCTTTCCACTTTTGGAGGCAAAGAAAGGAGGTTGTATAGAGAGTCTAAATTCATAACAACTGTGACCCCAGCTGAAGGTTCTAAGAATTCTCCAGTGTATGGAAAATAATGTGACCTCTCCTACTTGTTCCTAGAAGAAGATGAGAACATATTAGAAGAAACACCAGTACATCTAATGATGAAGTTAGACCACTAGTACACAAATGAAAACAAAGTATGGAAACTATACTTTGACGGAGCGAATTCCAAAGAGGGAAATGGAGCAGGAGCATTGTTGGTATCTCCTGAGGGCAGCTTGATACCCCTCTCATTCAAGCTGGAGTTTGAAGTAAACAACAATGTGGCAGATTTTGAAGAATTTCTCCTTGGGCTACAAACAACAAGGAATATGAATATTGAATGCTTAATTGTGCATGGAGACTCCAAGATGATTGTAAATCAGATCATAAATCAGTGCTAGGATAAACACCCTAGATTGAGGACTTACCGAAATGAAGTATGGGATTTGATTGATAACTTCTTCATGGCCTTTAATATCCAATTTTTGCCTAGATAAGGAAACAGAATGGTTGATTCCCTTGTTGTAGTAGCAAGCAATTTCAAACCCCCTGAAAATCCACTTCTCAGGTACGAAATGGAGATCAGATACAGACCCTCTATACTTGATAATGTCAAGCACTGGCAGGTATTCGAGGATGATGAGCAGGTCAAATGATTTATAGAAGTAGTTGGGGAGTTCGCTAACTCAACCATTGATCAAGGAGAGGAAAATGCGGCAGATCAAGAACCCACTTCGTGGGAAGACATAGTTGTTGGACATAAAATTCTACAACTAAAAGGGAATATCATTCCTTGTGGGCTAGTCCCACTGAAAATATTATTTAACAAGGATGATGTAGCATCCAAACCAATGGCTTCGTAGATGGACGAAAAAGTAGAAGATTGCAATATTGGTTCAGAGGATGAACCCTTGATGGTTAGACTATCAAAAGGAATCCCCTCGCAATATAAACAAAGGTATTTAAATCTCTTCAAAATCTATAAGGATGTTTTTGCTTGGTCTTAATAGGATTTCAAAGCATTTGATACTAACATCATACATCATAACATTCCTTTAAAGAGTGGAATAAAACCATGCAAGAAGAAGCTTAGGTAGATTAATCCAATCTTACTCCTCTCCATTGAAAAAAAAGCGAGAAAAATTCTACAAGCTAAAATCATAGTGCCTTTAAGGTACTCGGAGTGGGTGGCCAACTTAGTCCCAGTCTAGAAAAAGAATGGAGAAATAAGGCTATGTGTAGATTTTCGGAACCTTAACAGGGCATTGTTGAAAGACAACTACCCATTGCCTAAGATGGAGTATATATTGCAAAAGATTGTTGGTTCAATTAGAATGACCATGATGGATGGGTTCTCTTGTTACAACGAAGTGGCATTCCACCTTCATGATTAGAAGAAGACATTTTTCACCACCCCATGGGGAACTTTCATGTATGTTGGGATGCCTTTCATTCTTATTAGTGTAGGGGCCACGTTTCAAAGAGATATGGATATAGCTTTTGTAGGGGAGCAAGACAATTTTGTAGTGGTATATCTGGGCGCTATCACAGTGTTCTCTAGGACCGATGAAGAACACATCCTCCACTTGAAGCTCACCTTTGAGAAATGTAGGAGGTATGGTATTTCTTTCAATCCAAAGAATTCTCAGTTTTCCATGAGTGAGTGGAAGCTACTAGGACACCTATTAGCACAAGAAGGAGTGAAAATCAATCCTAAGTGAGTCGAAGCTATAAGTCACATTCCTCTACCCAGAAATAAGAAAGAGGTCCAAGCCTTTTTGGGTAGAATCAATTTCTTGAGGAGGTTCATACCCAACTATGTAGAAATAGTAAAGGGTATTACACATATGCTAAAAGAGTAAAATGAAGTCAAGTGGATCCCTTCCCCTCGAGATTCTTTTACTAGAATTAAAGAAGCTTTGTCTCAAGCACCGGTACTAGTCAGCCCTGACTACTCAACACCTTTCTATATCTTTTATTTTGCTTCTCCGCATATTATTGCCTCAGTTTTGCTACAGAAGAATAAATATGGTTATTAAAAACCTATCGCCTCTTCAGTCAAGTCCTCAGGGATGTTGAGCTGAAATATAACATCTTGGAGAAACAAGCTTATGCACTTACCAAGGCTTTGAAGGAATTTCCAGTGTATGTGCTACAATCATAAATCATAGCATTTTTCCCAACAACAATGGTCAAGCACATCCTTCTCCAAGGAGACAGTGAAGGAAAAAGGGGTAGGTGGATAGAAAAGATACAGAAATATGAGTTAGACAGAAAGTCTACTAAGCTCATAAAAGGCCACGGCTTGTCCAAGATTTTATCAGAATCTAATTGACAAGCTTTGGGGATAAACCTGGAAATAGAGGAAGGCAGAACAAAAGTTTAGCAAAACAGGATTAAAACATCAGACAAAAAGATCTATGCTAAATATGAGGGATCACCCTAGTGTAAGAATATCATCCATTATCTCTTATTCCTTACGTCCCCACTAGGGCGGGATAAATCTAAGTATAGAACCCTGAGACTGCAAGCTCAAAAGTATATCATATCCAATGGTCAACTCTACTCAGAGGACCTGGTGGGAGTTTTGTTGTTATGTTTGGTAGAAAGCGAAACTCATAAAGTGATTGAGGAATTTCATGGAGTATTTTGTGAAGGTCATCACAGCTGGAAGACCACGACTCACAAAATCCTGAAAGAAGGATTCTTCTAGCCTACACTATTTGGAAATTTTCATTTACAAGTTAGGTCATGTTTAAATTACCAAGTGTTTGCTGAGAGACAAAAACTTTCTCCTCTTCCCTTGATCCCAATGCATGTGGAAGAACCCTTCAAACAATGGGGAATATACTTCATAGGAGAGATAAAACCACCTTCCAGTGGCCAACACAAGTGGATATTAATGGCCACGGATTATTTCACCAAGTGGGTAAAGGTCATCCCAGCCAGAAATTCTACAGACTCAGTGGTAATCAAGTTTATGGAGGAGAACATATTATCTCACTTTGGTTGTCCTATCAAAATTATAACTGACAATGCTCAAGTCTTCAAATCTACAAAATTCCCCAGCTTCAACCTAAAGTTCAATATCATCATTGAGCACTCCACTAACTACTATCCTCAAGGTAACGACTTAGCTGAGTCCTCAAATAAAACTTTGGTGAGAGTGCTAAAGAAGACCATCACTGAGAAGCAAAGGAACTAGGAAATCCAATTGAAGTTTGTCCTCTGGGCTAACCAAGTGACTCCTAAATGATCCACTGGAAAATTTCCTTTCAAGCTAGTGTATGGAAAGGATGCAATCTTCCCAATCCAATTGGAAATGCCAGTGGAAAAGTTATTGCAAGAAGCCGAGGAAGAGCCAAGTGCTTTGACACGAAGGATAAACCAACTGGTCGAACTTCATGAAAATAGAGAATAGTTGGGGTTTAAATTGGTAAATTACCAACAGAAGATGAAGTTCCTATTTAACAAGAAGGCCAAGGATCGACCTCTTCAACCAAGATATTTAGTTCTCTGATGGGACGCCCGACGAGAAGAAAAATGAAAACATGGAAAGTTCGATCCACTTTGGTTTGACCCTTTTAAAATTTCAGAAGCGAAAGGAAATAATACGTACCTACTCGAAAATATTGACGGTGAATTGTTGGAACTACCAGTAAATGGTCAGTTCCTCAAACCCTATTTTTAGAATTAAAGGTACTTGTCTTGCACCCATTGTAAGTACCATTGTGTGTATTGTAATTATTATATGAAATTTCCAATTTCTGTTGAAAATTCCACTTTCACCAAATTATCATTTGTTCAGAAAACACTCCATGCCCAAAAAGAGAAGTTCATAGTCTGCAGGTTTTCGACACATTACAATCCAATGCCTCGTCCCTAGGTGGAGCCAATGTTGTCACCTTTTGACAAGAGAGTTCTAGTTTTACAAAGAGGGCAAAAGAATAGAGATGTTTGGAGCTAGCCTCTAAGACATAGAATTACTCAAAGCTAAATCAGACACCATGCAATGGATAATTCTCATAATTATCTTTCCAATGGTATATGGAACTCCGCGAATGGACTCCAGAATCAAAAGTTAGAGCAGGTTGAAAGTTACCCTTTAAAACTAGAAAGCAAAGGAAAATGTTTAAGTTTAATCCCGAATCTCGCAACTCGAAGTTTTCTAAAGTTGAAGCAGGGGAGGTCAGAGAAAAATTGCGATCAACGATCACTGATATTGGCAATCAGAGGTCCATGACACATATTTTATTGGCAATCGAAGTTCTAAGGAGTGTCAGCAGTCAGAAATTGGTGATCCCACATATCGGTGGGCCCACAAATCGGCTATCACACCTTAAAGGCATGCAACATATCGGCGGGCCCACATATCGATGATCAAACCTCACAACCATGCAACATATAAGTTGTCCCACATATCGACAATCACATATCGTAGCCATGCGACATATCAACGATCAAAACTACCCAAACAGATCGCAAATAAGCAATCGGCGATTTCAACTGGTCACTCTTAGGAAATCACGGGAGAAATATGTTGATAAGTGTAAATCACCAGAAAGGGATGAAAAATTATTTGTAGAGGAAATCAATGAAAAACTAGGGGTAGGCGGACCTTTTCTCTCTTCTCTAAGGGGCCATGTGGTGGTTGATGTCATCATGATGTGGAAGTACGAAGGACACGGCATGCTAATCTGACATTTTCAAGGGTCCTATGGTGGCATATCTGAGTGACATGTGTCCCCCCTGAGGGATCGACACATGGAAGTGATGACATAATGAATCAGCAATTGGCGTTCAAGGGTAGCACCGCATTGTGCATCATAAGGAATTCTCCGATTGGGGGGAACTCTGATAAGGGGGCTATCCAATGGCCACAGGAAGAAAAGGAACCAAGAGCTAATCTGACATTTTCAAGGGTCCTATGGTGGCATATCTGAGTGACATGTGTCCCCCCTCAGGGATTGACACATGGCAGTGATGACATCATGAATCAGCAATTGGCGTTCAAGGGTAGCACTGCATTTTGCATCATAAGGAATTCTCCGATTGGGGGGAGCTCTGATAAGGGGGCTAGCCAATGGTCACAGGAAGAGAAAGAACCAAGAGCTAAGTAGGACAAGTGATCCCGCATACCAACGATCACAAGTATCGAAGGGAGAAAACAAAGGCGATGTAATGAAATTGTCGATTTTGATATCTCGAGTGGGCCTAATTGGCGTTCAACGGTCGCAAGCTATAGTGGGTGCAAACTCTCCCTTATCCTTTTTTCAACTATGCTAGACCACATCACACATCAGAGATCGCAATGTTGGGGACGAGGCACCAAAGGAAAGCATCAAAAATCACCAATATGCGGGATTCCATGTAACAAAGGAAAAATACCCCTAGAGGGGAGTCCTAAGGCCCTAGCGCCCGAGGACTAAGCGCCTAGTCATAGCCCCTCGTCACATGAAGCAAAAGGGGCTAAAAGTGGATCATAATGCCCCGTATTGTAAGAAATTTTAATGGGAAATCCTGATTTGATAACTCCGCGATGAGGTAATGCATAACTTTAAGGGCATGGTGGGTCAGTAGATGAGGTATTTGAGAGAGGAGATGGAGCATTCAAATATTAGCATGGACTGACCCTCTAAGGCCCCTTGTGACATGAAATTTGGGTCCACACTGACAGAGTAAATGAAGACATGGAAGCTCGGGAGCACTTGATGATCTAGCATGGTTCTCCATGTAGAGGGAAGATGAAGTACCGCCTTAGGTAACCTCTACTTTTGTACTATGGCATGAAACTGATAGTTGACCACTCCTAGCTTTGAAGAACGAATTATTCAAGCAGTAAAGGCGGAAGCGATGGGAATTGGCTAAGTGACATAGGTGGGTAGACTATGGGAAAGCAACAACCTAAAATAGAGGCGATCCCATGGATGGGCATGGAGATATTTTGTGGGCTTTTTCATCTGATTGTTGGCTTGTTTTGTTATCCTGTAATGTGTAGCCATTTAATGAAGAAAGTAATATTTTGTACTCATTTTTGGGCCACAGATCCATCCCAGGCTGAGATAGCTGAGGCTTGACTCAGATATTTTTTTGTAATTATTGTTCAATGCTCCCTTCTCCAGATAAATAGTGGGAAGCAACACTTCACACAGGTTCAGAATCCTAAATAAAGAACTACATGTTATTTTCGAGACTGTATGACTTTATGACATGCATCTTTCAAAATATTAAGGAAATGGTGGTGATTCCTCCTTCAAGTACTACAGTATGTTACCCCTCCGTTAAATTCCATTATGTTCATGTTTCCTCTCTGATTTCATGTAATTGTAGCTGCTAGAAATGTTTCATATGTTCTTACAAATTCATTTGTATTGACTCGTTAATGAACGTTCTTGTATGGATCTTTGATGTTATATCTTTAAAATTGCACTCCATGAATCATCGCATCCAATCCTCTTTCATCCATTATGTCTACCTTAAACTCAGATAAGTGTAGAATTCTTGATGTTTCAAGGTCTATGTGATGAGTGTATAATTCTTGACGTTTCAATCTATATGTGACGAGTTATTCTATCTCCTTAGCTTCTCTCATTGTTCTTCCAAATCTTATTAAATTGTAGATCCTCGAACTACTTGACCTCCACTAGTTACATATATCTCTGAGACTTGTATATGTGAACAAGTACCAAAAATACATGGATTATGCCTTTAGATGAATGAACCAACCCATGATGTTTATTATATATATATATATATGTTTGTGTGTGTGTGTGTACAAAAATATATGTGATGTCTCCAACTTCCTGAGAATCATATGAGACACACAAAATCTAGATGTTCTAGGCACTGGTCTAGTAAGAAATCCGAGGTTGTCTCTGGAAGTGACAATAATTAGTGTCATGCGATGGGGAATTTTGGGGCATTTTTTATCTCATGATCTTAGTATCAGTAGAGGTGTATCCCCAATGTTAGTTTGTCTCAATGTTTCTCTCACTGCTAGAAAACGTGGAAGGTATTGGCAATTCCACATATGATGTGCTTGAGAGAAGATTTGATATTGATGGCTTGAGTGTCTAATGTGGTTCATGCAAGTAAGTCGCGTAATATGGACCAATAAGTGAAAGAGGGCTCTAATATTTCCCAATTCCCAACATTTATTTACCATATGGGTGGGTCTGTCGCATGGGGCACACATGTGGAGTGATTTTGAGAATACTGCCTGAGGTCGTTTTGTCTTCCTTCTAGATCCTGATCGATGGTGGTGGGAGGTAACATGTTGATGGGTGCCTAGATGTATCGCAGGCAGTGTTCTTTCCTTGAACACACATAAGGTGGTCCTATATCTATCGTCCCCCATGAGTGTGGTGTTATTCGAGGACTAGGTATGTTTTTGTACTAAAGTTGAGTTCTCATCAATGAAGCGACACATAAAATCCATTGTTTCATGGAATCAGGGAAGGTGTGGGCAACACTGAGTATGATGGTTTCGTGCACAAATGTGGAAACTATGATGTCTGTGCTGAGGTTTTTTGTTATGGACAATGTGCAAGGCAGGGTAATACCTCCTAAATGCCTGTAACTCAGGACATTAGTTAATGAAATGGCCTGACTCGTCACATAAAGCACACAAGGAGGCATCTTGAGGGTTCACTGATTCTGGTTGCCTCCTCGTATTGTGGGAGGTTGGGTGACTATGGGAGTGAGAGCTAAGCATGAAGCCTCTTCCCCATAAACATAAAATATCGTTTCGAATCCATCATCCACCATTGTTGTGGCTGGTATTTATGGAGCCACAGTATTAGCTAGTACTGATGGAGCCACGATATTGGATTGAATGAGTGCACTTAAAGCATATATATATTGAGGAATTTGGGACAATTATGAGTGTAATTCCTTTACTCTATGGATATAGCACATTCATGGTTGGTGAGAAATTCCTTATTACGTGTTGGTGTGGTATTTTCTCCATTAGGTGGAGGTGGGTTCACTGACATTTTTGGGGCATGTAACAAATCTTTTAACTCATATAACTCGCGGCACATATTGGTAGGGTTCCCAAATACTTGACACAAAGCACAGGATGGAGGTAGCCTAGAGGAGGAACGGTTTGAAGCTTCCATCTTCTTTCCTTTTTGCTTATCCCTTTTTCTAGCAATGGTTGGTGTCGATGCAGGCATTTCTTGTTATGGGGTTATATCCTGAGGAGGGGCTATTGGAATGATGGCTATCAAGGTGATACCTAATTTTTTTGACATGGAATAAGGGGCCAAATACAAGACTGATATCACTAGAGCCATATTTGGTAAAGTAATTGTTTCCATGACTTGGTGAGAGATAAAACTAGGTGGAGGGTATAAGAAGGGTTTTTGGGTGATAACATATGGTAAGAAAATAGAATCATCAATTTCAGTGTTGTTGGTATTTGGAACTAGTTCCTAATCTTGAGGGGTGTTTGATGAACTCATGATGCACACTGGGGATCTTGTGGCTGCAAGAGTGTCCTCCAATAAAGGTGGGTCTCTAGGGTATGTACTGAGGAGCATTGACAGTTTAAATTGTGCAGGTCCGAATTTAGGGTAGGTTGTAATCAACTCAAAAGATGATTCGATGAAAGGTAGCATACCCATCAGGGGTAGTTAATGTCTTCTTGTCATAGTATGTGAGTTGGTCAATTGTAACAATTTTCCTGTCACGAGGGAACATCATTATTCTGAATACGGACTATGCCACTACAATCATTACATACATGAAAATTCAGCCAAGAAGGATATTGTAATCCAATTGTGCATGAGGACTTCTATGTCAATGAGCATCATTTTATTGGTAAGTTGTACTGGAACATCTTGGTATAGGCCTATGGGTACAAAAGAGCACCCGTCCTATGCTCTGAGAGTGATGTCCGATGGTTTGAGTTCAGGAGATCTAAGTTTTTGCCAAACTATTTTCGACATAATACATGTGGATGCTCCCTTATTGACTATGCAGCGGTGGATGGTGATAATTCTGACGAAGATCATAATTTGGAAAGCGACGGTTGATGGAAGACATGGAGTAGCTTTATCCAATTCAAAATCCATTAAACAAGAATCAATAGGGTCGATTGATCCTAATGCGAAAAGTAAGGCTTTCCATTGGTTTGGGCATATTTTCAAGACTTCCAATGCTGAAATAGTTGAAGGAGATTGAGCTAAGTCATCAACTATGTTATAGCTCTGAGTAGGCTTTGAGTTCTATCTAGTGAACCATAAAGGTCATTTGACCATCTTTGGGATGGGTTCTATGAGGTATCGAGGGATTGTCAAAGGTCTTGTAGGATCTACAATAGTCGAGGTGGAAGGGTTGGTTTCTGGTGGAGATTCATAATCTCAGTTCTGCATCTGCATGACAACCTCTTCCCTTGCCATGTAAATGTCATGACTTGAGGTATTATGGGAACTTCCTCTAGGATGATTTTGATAGTATTGTTGGGAGGGTTCATGTTGAGTATTTAATACTCCTTGATGGGGGAAAGGATTATGCATTACTTATGTTTGTTGGTTTGGTCCCCCTTTCCCCCCAATATCTCTCATCTTCTTCAACTCAAGGAGTTGTGAGGAATGATGGGTGTAATTATTGTATTCCATGCAAATGGCATAAGCACGATTAGTCCGTAGACTAGGGTTCTTGTTTCTCCTTTGTGGGTTATTATTGGTTTATCCCTAGTTTTGGTTCCAGTTGCGGTTGCCCCCACCTAGTGCTCGAAGGGGTTGTTGCTGATTGTTCACCGCCCCACCCCCCGCCACATGATATCTCTAAATTGGGCTTGTTCTTTCCTTTTTTCTTAGTAGTGTTGAGTGGATTATCCGTGTTTAATTGTTAAAATTATTTCTGCTATTTAGGGAGAGAAGGTTGCAAAAATTAACCCCATTATTTTTTTGTGTTGGTGGGTTATTCTCTTGACGTGGTGGAAAAGGGAAATATTGGTTCCCCTTTCCATGGTTAGTATATGTGATTTGGGAAGTGAAAACTGCTTTCGTGGTCCTAGGTGGGTATGTATTTCCCTGTGTGGGAGAATATTGGCTATCCTTTGTGGGAGGGTATGGGCCCACCTACATAGTAGGGTTCTGCAGAGGGGTAGGCTAACTGGGATAATATCAATTGTTTTGTGGTGGAGGTGTTGCAAGTGTGGTACCAAATGGTAGGCCACTGTATGTATTTACAACATATTGGAAGGTGTTTCTTGGTTGATTTTGGGTTATGGTCCCAATCAACCTATCTGCAAACACTATATTCACATGGTAACTCAAGTTTAAAAGTTTATAAGTGAGGTGCATCTGGAAGGATATGGCAGAGGTATCCAAATTGCGTGTATAACCTCTTCCTTGTTTTGTGGGGAGGACTTTGCCACATCTTTTGATATTTTTGACATGAGAGATCTTAAAAACAGGTCTAGGAGGATTTTTTTCCTCCAAATGAGATTTGCATAAACTAAGACTTTTTCGCCACTCATGGACATGGTCTGATATGTGCATAGTAGATGTTTGTTTGAAATGGGTTAGAAGTTCCGGTCCTGAGTCTTGGTGTACCAGGAGTTGGAGGAACGTAACGAATCTTCTAGATAGGGAATTGAAGTTCCCATGTGACCTAGAGGGTTGGTCTATGTACCATTGTTTTGTGGGCCCTGTGAGGGTAAGTTGAAAGACTCACAGGTGAATAGTATCTTCTATGACATTGTTGGATGAACACCAAAGGTGAAAGGTCATAACATCATTTCCTGGATCTCATCCTTGCTTCCCTTCGAATTTTGGAACATCTGAAGGGACCTTGGTTGGCATTGGAGGCCAATTCAGGCCGTCTGCAATAGGATCATTGGTTAATTGGCTTAAAGCAGGGAGATACAAGGAAGCTAAAAATTGGACTTGCAAGTTGTTCGCCATCAAAAAATGGTTTTGAAAAACTATATGTAAAGGGGTTCCCTGATGAGGATGGTTACCCTAGTGAGAACGGCATGGACTCCTAGGAAGGGAGTTCTATGGGCTCCCCTAAAGGGTAGCATCAGGGGCAACTTGTGGAGTCCTGTGAGGTGTAGTGAAAGGGGTGTTTTGACGAGGAGGGATGCCGATAAAAGTTGCATCGTTAAAGGATGATCCTATAATGATGGTTGTGTGGTGTCTTCTATGCCTAAATGGAAAGATACTTGGCACACCTACTGGTAATGGAGGAAGGTTTTGGAAATGTCTAGAGTGACGAGAGTCGTGGGGTCCCCTATGGTGTCGAGTAGAGTGTGTTTCACTTTGTGTGATGAGGCAAGGAGATAAGTATCAAAGCAAGTAAATCACATACATGAAACAAAGAAAAAAATAAAATGATTACTTTCTAGTTAACTTATGCTATGTGATCAATTAAGCAAAAAAATAGTTTTCAATTTTTTTTTTGCGTATGATAAAAGATCTTATGAAGACCTATTCGTCCTTACCACTCTCAAAATAACTCGACCTTGTAGAGATATCTTCTGATGGGTACTGGGGCAACGTACCAAGAGAAAAGGCGACACTTTCCAGCAGCCGAGGAATCAACCAAGGTAACAGATGACGCTTTATTGTTACCTGCACCTCCAACTACAGGAAAAGGATGTCCTAATTTTGGCCACTAAGATACCTTCATCCCACAGGAGAAATTGGGTCTTTAGCTTCTTGGTAGTAAGTTACCAATACCGAGCACTAGATGGGTCGAGTAGCCCCAAATAGCACTGCACACACTAGAACTAAGATGAACCCCCTCTGAATTAGGTCTCTGACACGCTTAGTTAGTCATTTCCATGGGATGATGAAGGATTTTAAGTACCCTAAAATTCAGCTTCTATGTTTGAAAGGTGTAAAATGACCATGGTGGTTTAGGGGATCCCTACCGCCAATGGTCCTAACCTGAATTATAACTTCTTTTGTGGCACTTATGGCAAAATTTAGTTGTATCAAGTTATGGTTGCTTTTAGGAATCTTTCTTTACTTAGGGTGTCATAATGTAAGTAAAAATAAACTAAGTACAAAAATATCCAGAAATTGGATGCCCTCTTGTACAAATCTTATAGAATTTTAGTGTGTGACGTGTAATGTGTGTGCAAGTGGAAAAGTGTACATACAAAGTGTGATAAGATGAGTATATTTGGTGATCCTTTACAATACCCTCTAATTACACTATGTTTGAATTGTTCCTTGCATGAAAAGAAATATTATGTGGATAATGGGTCACTTACTCTTTTCCTATTACACTATGTTTGCTTAAAGAGAGATGGAAAAATCAAGTGCTTTAAGAAATATTTCATATGTAAGCCCAGGTTCACTGAAAGACACAAGGGAAATAGGTATTACTTACTTTCTGTAGTAACCCTTGGTCCTAGTCCCAAAAACTAATGAAATAAAAATGTGTTGGTTAGTAACAAGATTTGTGGATAATGGGCCACTTACTTCTTTAGTAATTAGGCTATGTGAGTTGTGAAAAATAGAAAAATAAGTTGAAAAAGATATGTGGTTGGATTGTGGCCTCTTTCTTTTCTCCTAATTAAGTTATGTGAAAAATGAAAATAAAAAGCAAAGATAATATAATTACTCTATTAATAGTAATTAGTAAAGAAACTAGGCAATTTGAACTAACTGGAAAAAAATTGCAGAGGTGAAGACAATTCACTAAAGGCTTCCAATCATGCGTGAAAGGAAAATTACAATGGTTTTTTGTGCTCTCTTCAAACCATGTGGATTTTCCTATGTACATATGCATGTACACGTCTATCTGAACAGAAGTTGCATAGAAGACAAAAAAAAATGAAAAATCAAGCTTTCCGGTCGAGAACAAGTCCAGAAGGTCCTGTAAAAGTTATAGAGAGAGGGTGAATGCACCGAGCAGTGACAATGCAAAGAGGAGGTCTTGCAAAGACAATTGTTAGAGTAAAAAAATACCAGGAGAGTTGTGAAATATATGGTAGTTGTTTTAGCATTGAGGTACCAAAAACACCTTCTTAGTAGTAAGTTGTTCCCTATAAAGAAATCACAGATAGAATTAGTTGCTGTTAGTGGAAAAACATGAGTAAAAAAAGAATTGTAAATGAAGTGAAGGTCGAGACATTAACCCACTTGATTTTCTTGGTAGGTAGTGGGGGCATTGGTTGTCCAACGAAGTGGAGGGCCTCACAAGTATGCAAGATCACGAAAATATTTGTACATATGTTAAGATCGTAACAAGTAATGGCTAAAACATTTTGATACATTATCTTGGAGGCTTGCTATTATTTATTAGAACAATCTAATGAAAATTAGGCTTCAGAGATTGCATTGGACTATCCTAAAAGAAAGATAAAATCTTATCTCAACCTCTGCTTATTTTGCTAATGATAAACATGAATGAGTTTTCATCATACATCCATATGTTTGAACAAGGTAAAAGAGGGTTGAGATGGGTTTAAATTTTTATTCTTCTACTATACAATGTGGCTGCCACTAGGCAAGTTTTTGTTTGGATAATATATATAATAGATTAGTCGTTATTTTACTTATGCTCGTAATTAGGTCACAACTGGCTCGTGGATTTGAAATTTGTGATCTAAGGGTATTCTTACCATGCTTCCAATAATGTGATAAGCAGATATATTCATATTTTTAAGTGAAATGGGATACACTTTAAGATCTAAAGCTTTGTGTTATTTTTGAATTTCATTTTCCATTTATGGTGGTATTAAAATATCGTGTAAAACACATTGGTAGGATCTTACATTCTAAGTTGTGCCAAGCCTTATTTTCTTTGGACAAATGTTCATTTTTGTTGTTTCTATTGACTTGTGCATTTGTAACCTAGAACACAAGGGTCCTCTTGCCCAACTTCATGTACTTTGATAACCATAAATATTCATTATTTGAGGTGCAATGGGATCCTCTCTCAGAGATTTGAAGCCATGTGTTTTTTAATTTCATTTTTCATTAAAAGTGTGTTGAAAACCAATTGATTAGACCTTACATTATAGATCGTGCCAAGACTGAATATTTGTATTTAAGAAAATTTCACCTTAGCTTTTTTCATTCACTTCCTGGATCATAAATAATTTGATTTATCTTTGTTTGCAAGTTCAAAAAATCTCTAAAAACATGGGCTATACAATAACCAATAAACATTGAGGATTTTAACTTAGTAAAGTAAAATTTATGTCACATTACAAAACATGTTTAATGTTAAGGGAATAATATCATTAAAGGAAAATTCAAGTCATATTGTTATAAATGTTTGAAGTGAAGGAAAATTCAAGTTATGTTATCATATATATTTGATGCTAATAAAAGAACACCATTAAATTATGAAATCTTAATAAGTTAATAAAATTGAAATTGAGAAGGAAAACAATGATTGAGATAAGAATATCATTAATTGATTCTTAACAAACTTATAACATGGTGATAAAATCAAGGTTTAGTAGAGGAATTTCACTAATTGATTCTTAATAGACTTATAACAAGTTATTAATAAAATCAAAGTTCAATAGGAAAAGAATATTAATAAAGTAATAAAATTTTGAGGAAAACAAATCATTAATGAATAACATAAGTGATTGGGTGTTGGAAAAAACATGGCGTGTGTTGTTATGGTTACGTTGCGATATATATAATACCAGTTCATTGTTGCCCTAATTGTTCTCAACAATGACGCCCTTGTCCACTCTGGTTTTGGGGGCTCATAGGGCTTCTTTAACTAATTTCGATGGTTTTGGTAGGGTTCAATCTGCCTATCTTCAGAAATAGCAGTTGCATTTCTGTGATGCTCCCATGGTGGTTAAAGACTATGGGTGGCCCCACTTTCTAACTATAGTTTTATACATGATTGGGTCAAAGTCGAGACATGGCTTAAAAAATTTCCAGGGAATAATTGATGTCGACTCTAATGAAAGTTTCAAGCCGATGGCCCTAGTGTGGAAGTACACCCTTTCTGGTACTACGCTTTTTCCACCCTTGTTAGCATTTTCTTTCCTTAACATTTTTTTCAAAGGTTTTTCTATATGCTCTCAACCGCTACGAATTTGGGGTATATGATGGGATTACGCCGTCCTTCTTTTTTGCTCTCTAGCCACATACAATCTATTCCACAATACCCTACCTTTGTTGGTATAGTCTAACTTTTGCAGTATTGTGACTGCGTTCGCATAATCTTTTCTACAATCCTTGGTTGTGTTTAATCATGGGGTCTCTCAACTGACTCCATTTTTTTAGACAGAATAATTTGAAGGCATTGTATCATATTTTTATTGAAATCCCTAGTTGGAAGTTCTCAATGTTTTGGGTAAGAGATACATTTTCTATCTCTTCCCTTAGAAATTTTATTCATGGAAACTGGGTCACTACCTTTACTCTTTCCATTTTTTCAATTCGAAGGTAAGGTCCTACATGACACTCTACAAGTTAAAGATTGTTGTATTACTAGAAACTCAGCCATCATTCTGAACTCAAGACTGCAAGGTGATGTTAATGGAGCCAAGGCTTCAAATGGACCCTCTGTAATTTTCAAATAAGTAGTTCAAGGGAAGATCTCCACCCTTACAAATTAGAATCATAACATTCCAAGCCCCTATATTGTATAACAAATTCAGAATGCTCCTTCCATTGAAGTAAATCTCCCTTAGGTATCCTCTATTTTATCTATCCTACAATCTAAAGAAGTCATTTGCATATTTAATGAATTCTAGCCTAAACATGAAGCTTTATTTCAGTGGATTTCATCTATATGGACTCTAAACTATGACATATACTTTTCTCAAAGGGCTTTTTCATAGTTGAATTTGAAACACAAAAAGATATGGATTGTGTTAGGTCCATATACTACTATTTTAGCCCCTTATTGTTATTGTCAATGTAGACCCCTTATTGTTATTTTTGTGCCCATGTAGTCCCCATATTGTTATTATTGTGCCCTATAGTAACCCACTATTTTTATTGTTGTGCCCTTACATTATTATTGCTATGTAGGCTCTGATTATATTGTGACCCCTTCGAATCCTATATAAAGAAAGGAGGTCTTGTAATTTGTATCATCCAAGAACTTTTCATTTATGTAATGTAAAGGAGGTCTCCCCCATGAAGAGGATAATTTTTAACTCACTGATCTATCTATTTGTTAGTTGGTTGCATAACATTTGGTATTAGAGATTTGGATTCTAGGCTTTTGCTTATGCAAATAGGTCATCGTGGAATTTTCTCTATAAAGGTGTTTCTACGAAGGTTAAGATGGTGAAGTTTTTACTATAGAGAGCCAAAATCCTGATGAACGTTGTCTAAAAAAAATCATATCTTTGTTCTTTATAGTCTATAATCGGGTCATCGTGGGAGATTGCACATAACTTTATCTTGAAGAATCAAAATTTGGTCTAACTTGTGGAATTGGAAAGAAGACACAAAGGGCTACCACGTGACTGAATTTTAGACCTCAGAGATCCATATTTATAGAGATACAATAGATTCAATATCGAACTCCTACAAAGCAAGGAAAAGGTGTGTATTTTTTTAAAATTTGTATAAGTTTTGTTTTAAAAATCAGTTTGAAGTGATTCAAGGGGCATAGTGAAGCATAAATACCATTATTTGATTTTAAAATGACTCAAACCAAGAAAATGGAAACACCTATTAAACAACTAGAAAGATCTACTATGATTCCTGAAGAAGAGGAAGCAATGCAACATGATATATCAAAATTAAGAGACCAAGTGCAACAAATTGCGCTTTTGCAAAGAGTAAACAAAAATGAAATGGAAGATAATATGGATGGTTTGAAGAATGGTTTAAAACCAGACATGGAATGTTTTAAGTATGTATTAAAAGTAGACATGGAAGGTTTGAAGGATGGTTTAAAAGCAGACATGGAAAGTTTGAAAGAAGGTTTGACGAAGTTGCTATAAGAAATGTTTCATAATGGCGAAAATTCCTTAGATGAAACTCATGATGAGAACAAAAGAAATGTTAATAATGATTTAATAGAATATAATGTTGGATTGAAGACCCACCATATTCCAATGATCAATATGAGGAAGTCTGATGGGAAGGATCCAGTAACATGGATAATACAGATGGAGAAATATTTTGATCTCCATAATGTGCAACACACACAAAAGGTACACATTACAACTTTATATTTAGAACCAATCAATTTGTATGGTATCGATGGCTTGTTCTCGTAAACCACTTGTCACTTGGTTAATTTTTACGGAGGAAATGATAGCACATTATGAGGATACAAAGAGAAACACCTTCTTTAGCCAATTGATAAATCTAAAACAAAAGGGTTCAATGGTGGAGCACATTGAGGACTTCCAAAAGTTGAATATAAGGGTAAATGATAATGAAGAGGAACATATGATTGATGTTTTCATAGGTACTTTAAAGGATAACATCCAACATGAGGCTTTCCTTTGGGAACCTGATTCATTGGAGAAGGCATTTAGGTTGGAAAGAAAAATTGAAAGAAAAATTATGGCAACAAGGAAGTATACCACTCACAACTATAAAGATGGAAGTTTTGCTACTCCTAGCCTACCACAACCTATAAGGTTGACACCACAATAATTGGAAGGAAAAAGAGAAAAAGGGCTTTGTTACAATTGTGATAGAAAATACCTTAAAGGTCATAACTGTGCTGAGAAGAAATTATTTTACATAGATTGTGAAGAGGAGGAATAAAAGGAACAAGAAATGTCAAAATAAGAGGATATACACTAGGAACCAACCCTAGAGAAAGAAGAAATGAACATGACCATATCTTGTAATGCATTGGAAAGAATTACCACTCCTCAAACTCTCAAAATAGACGGACATATCATGAAGCAAAAGGTAATATTGTTGATTGATTCAGGTAGTACACATAATTTTATTTATTGTAAGATAGCCAAGGAATTGAGTTGCTTCCTATATCTAGCACCAGAGTGTCAAGTGATGGTTACAAATGGAGGAACTATAATTTTCTCTGGAAAGTGCCATAATATCAAGCTAACAATGGGGGAATATGTATTGAATAGTCCAATGCTTTCCATTCCAATGGGTGGTGTTGATGTTGTACTAGGAGTCCAATAGTTATAATCTTTGGGTACTATAGCTTTTAATTTTCAAGAACTTTTCTTGAATTTTTTTTTGGGAAGGAAAGGAAGTTGAATTGATGGGTATCGCATGGAAAGGAAAGGTAATCATCTCTAATGGCATGAAAAATCTTCTAAATAAATAACAATAGAGTGTAATTTCAAAATTATGCTCACTAGATATTCAAACATTGAAATTATCTATTTCTCCAGATCTCCACAAAGTCTTGGACAATCATTCCAAGGTATTTGACACTCCCAAACTCCTCCCACCTATTCATGGTCATGATCATGCTATTCATTTGATTAAAGGAAGTGTTCCTCCAAACATTAGGCCTTACAGATATCCCTATGCCCAAAAGAGTGAAATTGAACCTATGGTTGCAAAAATGTTAAAGGTTGGTATAATTCAACCTAGTCAAAGTTATTTCTCTGCTCTAGTAGTATTGGTGCATAAGAAGGATGGATCAAGGTGCATGTTTCTATATTATAGGGAGCTCAAAAATCTCACTATTAAAGATAAGTTTCTCATTCCTATCATTGATGAATTGTTGGATCAATTACATGGAGCAATTTACTTCACCAAGTTGGATCTTTGTTTAGGATATCATCAAATTATAATGAAGTCTGAGGACATTCTGAAAAAAACATTTAAAACTCATGGGGGGCATTATGAATTTTTGGTCATGCCTTTTGGCCTTACCAATGCACCTTCTACATTTCAAGGTTTGATGAATTCCATTTTCAAACCCTTCCTTAGAAAATTTGTGTTACTATTTTTTGATGATATACTAATATACAACAAGTCTTGGAAGGATCATGTTCAACGTGTTGACAGGGTGCTCAAACTATTGGAGGAGAAACAATTATATGCAAAAAACTCCAAATGTTTCTTTGGAGTATAGGAAGTGGAATGTTTGGGTTATATTGTATCTCATGAGGGCCTTAAGGTAGACCCTAACAAAATTAAATCCATTAAGCAATGGAAAATCCGCACAACCATAAAGCATATTCGAGGATTTCTCAGGTTGACATGGTATCATCGCAAGTTTGTTAAGAATTATGGGAGAGTATCAACACCTCTAACAACATTACTGAAGAAAGAAGCATTTACTTGGACTCCAGAAGCAACTAAGGCCTTTGAACATCTTAAAGAGGCAACGTGCCAAGCAACAGTGTTAGTTAGGCCAGACTTCACAAAAACCTTTATTATAGAATGTGACACCTCAAGAAATGGAATTGGTGTTGTTTTAATGCAAGAAGGAAGACCCATTTCTTTTTAAAGTCACCCAATCAAAGGAAAGTATTTACACAAACCTATTTATGAGAATGAAATGTTGGCAACACTACAAGCACTAAAAGAATGGCAAACTTAACTAATGGGAAGACACTTCAAGGTAAAAACATATCATGATATCCTTCAATACTTTTTGGAAAAAATATTATCTTCAGAAGAGTAGCAAAAATGGGTCGCAAAGATGTTGAGTTATGACTTTGAAATCATCTACAAAAACGGGAAGCAAAATGTTGTTGCAAATGCACTCTCAAGAAATGATGAGGACGTGGAAGGATTTCTTTGTTCCATTTCTATTATCCAATCAGATTGGACAACCAAATCAAGGGATGAATGGAACAATGACGAAGTAATGTGGATGCTCATTCAAAAGTTGTAGCAAGATCCCAGTACATATGATACATTTAGTTAGAGAAATGATTTATTATGGTACAAAGATCACTTATATATTTTTAAGAATTCCCAACTCAAACAAAAGATTATTTTGGAATTGCACACCTCTCCCTTAGGAGAGCACTCAGGATTTTTAAAAACTTACCACATGGTCAAGAAGGAAGTTTTTTGGGAGGGCCTTAAATCTGATATTCAAAATTTGCGGGCGAAATGTTTATTTTTCCAACAAAATAAAGTTGAGGCAATTAAGACCTTAGGTTTGTTACAACCTTTAGCCATTCCAAGTCAATGTTGGGAGGAGGTTTCAATGGATTATATCACAGGTTTACCCAAGTCCAAAGGAAAGAGTGTTATCATGGTGGAGGCTGATAGACTTACCAAGTATTCACATCTTTGTGCATTATCTCATCCATTTAAAGCCACTATAGTTGCTACTTAATTTATGGAAACAATTCAAAATCTACATGGAAACCCAAAGATTATTTTAAGCGACAGAGATCCGATTTTCACTAGAGATTTTTGGACAAAATTATTTTCTTGTATCAGTACTCAATTAGCTCATAACTCATCTTATCATTCTCATTTTGATGGGAAAATTGAGATAGTGAACAAATTTTTGGAAGGATATCTTCATTGCTTTGTATCTGATAAACAAACACAATGAGTCAAGTGTTTACCTCTGGTTGAATGGTGTTATAACACTTCCTTCCATACTATAACAAAAATGACCCTATTTATGACACTTTATGGATATCATCCACCAGCCATCACATCATCTTTAAGAGAAAATTTTAAAGTTCAAGTAGTGGAAGATCACATCGAGAATCAACAACAAGTTCTCCAATTGTTAAAGGATAACCTCACTTTGGCGGAGAATCGAATGAAACAATAGGAAAATCAACATCCCAACGAAATAAGTTTTGATGTAGGTGACTCAGTATTTTTACAACTACAACCATACAAACAAATGTCCCACAAGAAAGCTAGGAAGGATAATAAACTATCACCAAAGTACTATGGTCCTTACAAGGTGCTACAAAAGATTGGTACTATGACATACAAATTGGCACTTCCTGCATCTTCCCGAGTGCACCCAGTTTTCCATGTTTCATGCTTGAAGAAGGTTATAGGTGACAAGCTCCCAGTACAAACAATATTGCCAAAACTTTACAAGGAAGGAAAAATCATATTGGAACCTGAAGCAGTCATGGAAGCAAGAACCCGATAGCTACAAAATCGATCAATTTCAAAGTATCTCACCAAGTGGAAGAACTTACCCAATGAAGATTTCACATGGGAGGTTGAGAATTTTATATAGAAGCATCCAGAACTACTCAAGTGTTGAGGACAACTCTTTTTTAAAGGAGAGGGGCATGTTAGATCCCTATACTACTGCTATCGCTCCTTATTGTTATTGTTAGTGTAGCCCCCATATTGTTATTGGTGTGCCCATGTAGTCCCCATATTGTTATTATTGTGCACCATAACAACCCGTTATTGTTATTGTTGTGTCCTCACATTATTATTGTTATGTAGGATCTGATTATATTGTGACCCCTTAGAGTCCTATATAAAGAAAGGAGGTCTTGTCATTTGTATCATCCAAGAATTGTTCATTTATGTGATGTAAAGGAGGTTTCCCCCTTGAAGAGGATAATTTTTAAGTCATTGATCTATCTATTTGTGAGTTGGTTGCATCACATTATGTTCAAAATGAAGGGTCTTGGTTCTAGGGTAGATATGCATTATTCATCACTCCATGGTTTTTTGAGTTTGATGCCACCACTATGGTGGTCTCAACCATGTCGATTTGGGTGAGGATCCCAAACCTCACCGTTCCTTTCTAGCAAAATAATGTCCTTGAAGAAATAGGAAACACTTCGGGAAAATTCAAGAAAATTGATCTGAGAAGAATAAATAATGAACTGTTCACATTTGCTAGAATATTTGTGGATATTGATCTTAACAAAGGGCTTTCAAATAACATAAATTTGAAACCAAATAACTTCCACTAGTTCCAAGTCTTAGATTATGAGAACACAACATTTTGATGTTGTGTATATTTTCAAACAAGACATTTACATAAATTTTTTCCACAGGCAAAAAAGAATCCAAAGAAAAAGAAGAGGTAGTCTAATAGACCAAAAGGATTGTTGTTTCTAGAACATCATCCTTTAGAGAATAAATAAGAAGATAATATGGAAATTTGACTCGAAAAAGAAGAAGCGAATGTTATGGCCCAAGAAGACAAACTGATTGGTGATGTAAAGAATTTTCCAAGTACAATAACCCTTCTTTAGAAGGGAATGGATCTAGAGGCCTCTCAGACATTGGATGGAAAAGAAGGCACAAAAGAGCTCATGCATCAAAGAACTCAGATTCAAACAAAGATGTCCCTCAAATGGCACATGAATTGGCTTTGGTTCTTATTGAACCAAATTTTGATCGTTAGCATAAACTACAAAAAGAAAAGGTAAAAAAGAAAATACAAATGTTAGTTTCCAATCTTAGCTTTCTCTCCTTTTTTGTTTTTATTTCACTCCTTATGCTCTAGGGTTCATAGTCTTTTCTTGAACCTACTTTGTTGCTTCATTTTATCTTTTGGTCCTACAAGTATTTTATGTCACTATATGCCTACATATTAAATGTGTCTACAAAATGCAATTTTTATATATTAACAAAAATCACATTTATTTTGTGGAAAAAAACATAAATGATTAAATTATAAAGGATTTAAAAAATAAATAAACAAAATATAATATAGAAATGATAAATGACTTATATAAATATATTAAAAAAATACAACTCTCAGAAAATAAAAAATAAAAAAATCAATAAAATTATGATAAAGAAACTATGAATGTCATGAATTAGATTTGTCTTTTATTAATTAAGATTTTACTTCAAAAAAATAATATTTTTTAAAACATTATTCAAATCAGTTGACTTACCATAATTTTGCACGTTGATTAAAATTCCCTTCTATAAATATTATTAAGAATAATTCTTCAAATTATTGTGCTTGCCCTAATTTTGCATCAGAATAAATCACGTTTATATAAATATTTTTAAAACTATTTCTTTGATTGGGAAAAATAGATAATATTGGTTCAACAATAATCTATTATGATTTAGGAGGATATATGTATCTTCTTGCATATCCTTTTATAGGTTAAAGTGATTCTTACTTGTTTTCTTTTACATTAAAAAAAAAATATTGCAAAAGAAATAGTTACATTATATATAATTAAATTAAAGTAAAATTATACAAACTAAAATTAATTATTATTTTAATTAAATAAATATAATAATATTAATTTATAGTTTAATATTAATGTTTATAATTAATATATATATAAAGGATTATTATATAATTATTAATAATGACTCGTAGTTAACCATATTAGTCAAACATAGACAAACATAGTCAAATAAATTCAACCATTATTCAAACATATTCAACCATAATGGTCAATCAAGGTCTCTATGGTGAGTCATTGTTATGTAACCAGCTCACAAAAAGATAGAAAAGATAGATCAATGCCTTAGAAATAAGCCTCTTCAAGGGGGAAACCTCCTTTAGATTACACAAATGAACAATTCTTGGATGATACAAATGACAAGACCTCCTTTCTATATATAGGAGTCTAAGGGGTCATAATTTAATCAGAGCCGACATAACAATAATACTGTAAGGGCAAAATAATAACAATAGTGGACTTCTATGGGGCATAATAATAACAATATGGGACTACATGGGCACAACAATATAATAAGGGGGTTTTACTAATAACAATAAGGGGTTACACTAGTAGTATAGGGACCTAACATGCCCCTCCTTCAAAAAGTGTTGTCCTCCACGTTTGAGTAGTTCCTGGTGCTTTTGTATAAAATTCTTGTCCTCCCAAGTGGAATCTTCAGTGGGTAAGTTCCTCCACTTGATGAGATACTCTGAAATTGATCGATTTCGTAGCTATCGGGTTCTTGTTTCTGTGGCTGCTCCAGGTTCCAAAATGAATTTTCCTCCCTTGTTAAGTTCTAGCAATATTGTTTGAACTCAGATCTTCTGCAACTTTTGAATGAGTGGCCACACTTCTTCTTCCTTCTTCCATTCATCCCTTCCTTTGTTTATCCAATCTGGTTGGATAATAGAAATAGCACAAAACAATGCTTGCACATCCTCATCCTTTCTTGAGAGTGCATCTGCAACAACATTTTGCTTCCCTTTTTTGTAGATCATTTCAAAGTCGTAACCCAACATATTTGTGACCCATTTTTGTTGCTCTTATAAACATAATCTTTGTTCTAAAAAGTATTTAAGACTATCATTATCTGTTTCTACCTTGAAGTGTCTTCCCATTAGGTAGGGTCGCCATTTCTTAAGTGCATGTAGTATTGCCAAAATTTCCTTCTCATAAATATCTTTCTTGAGATGTAGCCATAAAAATACCCAATCGCCTACATCATAACTTCTTTCACTGTGATGTTGATCTACCAATTGTTTCATTTGATTCTGCACCAAAGTGACATTATCCTTTAAAAGTTGGAGAACTTGTCGTTGATGCTCGATGTGATATTTCACTACTTGAATCTTTTTCTTCTTGTTACATCCTTCTATCTTGAGAGTTTGAGTGGTAATTGCTTCCAATGCATTATAAGATATGGTCGGATTCATTTCTTGATGTTTGATGTGATCTTTCACTTCTTGAACATTTTTCTTCTTGATATGTCATTCTATCTTAATAGTTTGTGGAGTGGTAATTCCAGCCAATTCATTACAAGATATGGTTGGATTTATTTCTTCTTTCTCGATGTGATCTTTCACTTCTTGGACCTTTTTATTCTTTATATGTCCTTCTATCTTTAAAGTTTGAGGAGTGGTAATTCTTACCAATGGTTTATAAGATATGGTCAGATTCATTTTTTCTTTCTCAGGGGTTGGTTCCTGGTATATATCCTCTTATTTTGATGTTTCTTGATCCTTTTCTTCCTCCTCTTCATAATCTATGTAAAATAATTTCTTCTCAGCACACTTATGACCTTTAATGTATTTTTTATCACAATTGTAACAAAGCTCTTTTTCGCTTTTTTCTTCCAATTGTTGTGGTGTAACCCTTGTAGGTTGTGGAAGGCTAGGAGAAACAACACTTCCATCTTTATAGTTGTGAGGGGTAGACTTCCTTGTTGCCATAATTTTTCTTTCAACTTTGTAACAAATCCCTTTTGCTATTTTTTCTTCCAATTGTTGTGATGTTGCTCTAAAGAAGGTGTTTCTCTTTGTATCCTCATAATGTGCTATCATTTCTTCCGTGAAAATTGACCACGTAACAAGTTGTTTACGAGAACAAAGCCCTTTATACCATAAAAATTGATCTGGTTCTAAATATGAAGATGCAATACATACCTTTTGTAACAGTGGTACACCATGTAGATCAAAATATTACTCCATCTGTAGTATCCAATTTACCGGATCCTTGCCATCAAACTTCCTCATATCACCTTTTCTTGATTTTAGGAGCTCGATCTTGAAATGACTGTAACTCTATAATTTCAGATCTCCAAGTTCTGAAATTTCTTCCTGTGGTAGCTCTCTATGTCCTCTTTCCAACGCCTCCAGTTTGATTGAATTTGGATTCTTCAAGAAAGAGTTATGCACAATCTCCCAAGATGACCTGATTATATACCTTTTCAGAAGAGCGATCTTGTATGAAGTGCCATGTATCACTGTTTTGACCTTCAAATATGAAAAATATACACAAGAAACTTCAATCCGTCCTCTTTCTGTAACTTCTGATGAAATTTCATTCTGATTCTCAATACAAAAGTTATGATGATTTTCCCCAGGTCACATGTTTGTAATGTAATTCAAGAGTCTGCAAAATTGCCAACTTCCTCAAATCATATCTCCGCAAATATAATGCAACAAGATCTGAAATTTGGACCCGAAGTTCAGAACGATTTCAGCCCAAACGGGTTTTTTATTTAGCTTCTGAAACATCACAGAAAAAACATTATAGCGAAAATTCCATGATGCCCTGTTCGGAGCAGTGAAACCCTAGAATCCAAAGCTCTGATACCAAATGTTATGAAACCAGCTCACAAAAAGATAGAAAAGATAGATCGACGCCTTAGAAATAAGCCTCTTTGAGGGAGAAACCTCCTTTACATTACACAAATGAACAATTCTTGGATGATACAAATGACAAGACCTCCTTTCTATATATAGGAGTCTAAGGGGTCATAATATAATTAGAGCCGACATAACAATAATACCGTAAGGGCACAATAATAACAATAGTAGGCTTCTATGGGGCACAATAATAACAATATGGGCCTACAGGAGAACAACAATATAATAAGGGGGTTGTACTAATAACAATAAGGGGTTACACTAGTAGTATAGGGACCTAACAGTTATGCTCAGCCAAGGTCAACCATCATCAACCATGGTCAACTCAGGTCATCCAACATCAACATGGTTAGAATGGTAAACCAGGTCAACCATGATCAATCATGATCAATCATGGTTAATCATTGTCACTCATTTTCATTAATGCTCCAAGATACACAATCTTATTTAGGCATAGTCAACTATGGTAAGCCTTGGTCAACCATAGTCAACCTCCTTCAAACATATGTATCTCTCTCAACTTATAATACCTTTTTCTCTACCCATTCCTAATGGAAAACTATATGCAACCAAGGTTAGAATGGTCAAACATAGTCAACCAAGGTCTTTATGATTGAATGTGGTTAATCATTATCGAAATGGATAACCATAATCTATCATAGAAAAGTATGGTCAACCATGGCTAAATATATGAAACAATGGGTAGTCATGTTCAACCATGGGAAATGTAGGTCAACCATAGTCAATCCTAATCAACCATAGTCAAAATATGGTCAACCATTGTCATATAATTGTTAACCATATTCAAAACATAGTTAGTGATTTTTAAACATGGTGAACATAGAGAACTATAGTTAATTGTGATCAACCATAGTCAAACAATTGTTGAACATAGTCATTCATAGTCAAAACTTCGTCAGTGACATTTAAAAAGGGTGAACATGGAAAACCATAGTCAACCATGGTTAGTGACTATCGAGATTTAAAAATGTTTAATAATATTAAATTAATATTAACAAAATTAGTCAACCAGGGTCAACCATCATCAACCATGGTCAACTAGGGTCGTCCAACATCAACATGGTTAGAATGGTCAAATAGGTCGACCATGGTCAACCATGGTCAATCATGATCAATCATGGTCAACATTGTCACTCATTATCATTGATGCTCTATGAGACACAATATTAGTTAGTCATAGTCAAACATGGTAAACCTTGGTCAACCATAGTCAACCTCAGTCAAACATATGTATCTTTCTCAACTTAGAAAACCCCTTTCTCTACCCATTCCTAATGGCCAACTACATGCAACCAAGGTTAGAATAGTCAAACACAGTCAACCAAGGTCTGTATGATTGAATGTGGTCAATCATTATCAAAATGGGGAACCATAATCTATCATAGAAAAGTATGGTCAACCATGGCCAAATATGTGAAACAATGGGTAGTCATGTTCAACCATGGTAAATGTAGGTCAACCATAGTCAATCCTAATCAACCATAGTCAAACCATGGTCAACCATTGTCATAAAATTTTTAACCATATTCAAAACATAGTTAGTGATGTTTAAACATGGTGAACATGGACAACTATAGTTAATTGTGGTCAACCATTGTCAAACAAATGTTAAACATAGTCATTCATAGTCAAACATAGTCAGTGATGTTTAAAAAGAGTGAACATGGAAAACCATAGTCAACCATGGCCAGTCACTATCAAGATTTAAAAATGTTTAATAATATCATTATTAATACTAATACAGTTGAGCAGTAATAATAATAATAATAGTTTGACATTGTAATGGTACTAAAATCTATCCAATGTCACAATGTTACATTAGATTGCAATTTTTCCAATGTCAAAATGTGACGTTACAAAATTAGTCAACGAGATTTACTAATGTGGATGACTATACTTAACTATGTTTGATAGTAAACACTATTCAATGTCGGTGAAACATAATCCCTTATTATTGTTATTAATTAATATTAATAGTCAAACATACTCAACCACATTAGTCACATAGTAAAATAAAGTCAACCTTTATAGTCAATGTTTAAATAGTTGATGATAATCTTCAAATTCGGTCAAACATAATCTTCTATTAATATTATTTATTATTATCCATAATCAAACATGTTGTGATGTTGGAATGGCACAAAAATCTATCCACCATCACATTGTGATATTGTCACAATTTTACATTACATTGCAATTTATCCACTGTCACATTGTGATATTTAAAATTTAGTCAACCACATTTACTAATGTGGTTGACTATGTTTGATATTCAGCTCTCTTCAACTTCAGTTAAACATATTTTCTTCTTATTATTATACATTAATATTAATAGTGAAGTATAGTCAACCACATTACTCAATAAAGTCAACCTTCATAGTCATTGTTTAAATTGTTGACCATGATCAAATTTTGTTGCAATGTGACAATCATTGTTGCAATGTTACATTACATTGCAATTTATCCAACTTCATATTGCAATATTACAAAATTAGTCAACCACATTTACTAATGTTGTTGACTATGCCTAATTATGTTTGATAGCCAAGTGTCTTCAACTACGGTCAAACATAGTCATAAATTAATATCATTCATTAATATAAATAATCAAACATACAAAACAACATTAATCAAACAATGTCATGCTCTATAGTTAATTCTTAAATAGTTGACCATAATGAAACTTGATCAACCATATGTTTATCATATTTAACAATAGTCAACTTCATTCACCATATTTTACATTTGGATTTAGAATATGGGGTTTTTAATATTGGGTTTATAGTATATAGGGTTTAATGTATTATGATTTTATATTAGGGTTTATAATATTAGGATTTATAGTATTAAGATTTAATATTGAGTTTATAATATTGGGGTTAGTATAAAGGTTTATAGTATTAAGTTTGATATTAGAGTAATCCAATATTATAAACTCAAAATTATAACCCCTAATATAAGCTCTAGTATTAAATGCTACTATTAAAAACCCTAGTATATAGCTTATAATATTATAAACTCTATATATTAGACTCAATATTACAAACCCTAATATTAAAATCCAATATTATAAACCCTAATATTAAACTCAATATTATAAACCTTAATATAATAAGCTCTAATATTATAAAACCTAATTTTAAAACCCCAATATCAAAAATCTATACTAAAACCCAATATTAAAATTCCAATAATAAGATCTTCATTTTAAAACTCAATATTATAAAACCTAATTACTACTTATATAATTATATAAAATTAATATTAATATTAAATTCCTATTATATGCCTAATAATTATTAATATAGTTGATATACACTTATCAATGTATATTAACTACATTTAATAATATAGTTATGTATGGAGTTAATATACACTTATAGACATACATTAATCACATCAATAAATTTGTGCTAGATAAAAATCCAAATAAAAACTAAGTTATAAATATTAATATTAACTTCTTATTATACACCTACTAATCATTAATATAATTGATATATACCTATCAATATATATTAACCATATTTAATAATATAATTGTAGATATAGTTAATATACACCTATAGACATATATTTACACATACATTAAGCAAATTAATAAAATCTTACTAATTAAAAATCAAGGTAAAAATTAACTTATGGATATCCATATTAATCAATAGCAATTAAACATGCTCCAGATCCTTTCTTGGAACTGTCGGGGCTTCCCATGGAACAAAGGCCCCAAGCTAAGTTTAATTTCAAATGATGTTGATATTATTTTGCTTCTTGAAATTTGGGAGCATGAAGAATCTAAGGTCCCTAACATAGATGGCTTTACGCTATGGTCTACCTGGAACAAACGATCCTCCCCTAGAGGCATTGGGGGAATAGCTTGTTACATTAAGAAGAACATCTCCCCCCATGCTAGGATTTATAAAAACAACCCTCACAACCAATATAGTTGGATAGAGATCAGAGACATTAATAATAAAAAGTCCTACATAGCAATATGTTATTTTCGCCCCATCAATTCTAACTTCTATAAGAAGAAGATTTTAGATAAAACTAACCCTTACAATGGTTTAGAGAATGATATTTCTAGCCTAAGGAATGACGGTAATATCCTTTTAATAGGTGACTTTAATGCTTTAACTTAAAACAACCAAGCTATTATTCTAAGCAATCATTCCAACCCTAATCCTCTTTGGTTAGACGAAGACCTTACTCTAGCTAGTAGGTACAAAAGGAGATCTGAAGACCTCGGGGAAAATTTGTTTGGGTCGGAGCTAGTCAAGCTCTGTAGTGCTCAGGATCTCATAATTCGCAACGGTCTAAAGAAGTGGTCCAATTCCATCAAGATGACCTGCATCCATGGACTTGGTAGCAGCTTGGTAGACTACGTTATTTCCAATCTCCCATTATACAACGAAATAATAAATTTTGACATCTTAAACGACCACGAACCTGACTCTGATCATAGGCCTTTACTTATAACTCTCAATTTTGTCATGCATAGAGTTCCCATAGAAAAGAATACTTACAGCCAAAAGAACTTAATATTTGATAGAAATAAAAATGATCTCTTTCTAAATGAATTAAAAACTAATTTGCTTCCTTTATCTAGTATAGAAAACATAGAAGACCTCTATCATAATTTTACTACAACCCTCTCATATTCTATTAACAAGTTCTCAATTGAAGTTTCAAATAATAAAAGAAATAGCAAAACCAATCCATGGTATGACACAGATTGTAAAAGTGCGAGGAGAGCAATAAAGGAAGCTGTTGATGAATCTCTTAAAATGGACAAGATAAAAATATACAAAGCCCTAACTGAAAGGAAAAAGAGGCAGTACATTCATCAAAAGACAGGAGAATCTCTTACACCTCTCTAAGGTAGCTCCTAAGAAATTTTGGAGGCAAATTCTGACTAGGAAGACTAAAGATAATAATAAAATTGCTCTTCACGATTAGAATTCCTATCTTAAAAAGCTTTATGAATCTCCAAATGCCATGGATAATTTGGAGACCCTGCTCACAACGAAAGAAGTTTTCTCTTTAGAAGACATTAAGTTTGGGGTTAATCGCCTCGCTAATGGAAAAGCTAAGGACATTGAAGGTTACCAGGAGGAAATTTTAAAAATTGGAGGTCATATGCTCATCCCCCACATCCACAAGCTTTTCAATCAACCAGTCAAGCAAGGGTTCCCTAAACCTTGGAATGAGAGCCTCATTATCCCTATTTTTAAAAGTGGGGATACAAATAACCCCTCTAATTATCGGACAATTATGATCAGCCCTCTCTTAGCCAAGTTATATGGTAGTGTTTTGGAAAAGAAGTTAAGCATATGGCTTGAAAGTGAAGGTAAGCGGGCTAAAGGCCAAGCAGGTTTTAGAAGGCATCATTCAACAACAAACCACCTTGTTATGCTTAGGATCATTGCAGAGGAATTTCGTAATGATAATTCCAATTTATTTTGTTTCTTTGTGGAATTTAGAAAGGCTTTCAATACGGTTCCTAGATACAACCTTTGGAATAGATTAGAAGAGCTAAAGGTTCCTCTAGAGTTAAGAGATGCCACTATAAGGTTATACGAGAATGTAATTTCCAAGCTAAAGAGCAATGAGGGGTGGTCGAAAGATATTAAGTGTAACGTCAGAGTTAAACAAGGTTGCCCCCTCTCCCCTACCCTATTTGGCATTTACATCGATAAACTTGAAGGCTATTTAGAGGAAGCAGGATGTGATGGCACGATCTTAGCTGGGATAGTCGTCATCCTTCTTCTCTATGCTGACGATATTGTTCTTTTGGCAAGGTGCCCATCTGATCTTGATAAGCAACTCAGACTTCTTAAGGATTTCTGCTCTGCCATGGTATGACTGTTAACACTGATAAAACAAAAGTTATGATTATCAAATCCAAGAAGGGCACTTATGCTAATTATATGTATGACAATAATAACTTGGAGGAAGTGTATTCATACAAGTACCTAGGAATTGATATTCATCACAAGCTCAACTGGAACCATAGCATTGAGAAAATGATTAATGGGGGGTGGAAAGCTTATTTTGCTCTTGAAAATAATTGTAAAATAGCAAACCTCATAATGTGGGATAAAAAGAAGTTCCTCTTTGAAACTTTAGTCACTCCTTTTATCTTATATGGCTGTGAGGTTTGGGGTTGCAGCATCTCCAGAGAATCATGGAGAAAGATTGAGCAAATCCAGAAGCATTTTATAACTTATAACCTGAAAATTAAAAGTAATACACCCTATCCTATTCTCCTTATAGAAGCAGGTCTTTCCCCTATTGAGAGCCTAGCTATGATTAGGTTTCTGCTGTACAAGCACAAACTCAATAACATAAACGATCATAGACTTCCTAAGCTAGCTTTAAATTCTAGCGAAAACCACCTAAGGCTCAATTGGGGGTGGCATAAAGACACAAGGGCCTGGTTAAACTATTGGGAGATCAACGAGAATGATGCATTGCAAAACATAAATAACATTAAAGATATTGTTACTTCTAAGTTCAAAGAAAAAATGTGGTGTGAGAAAGATTTAGCGGCTAAAAAAAAATTAAGTTATTATAAGAAGGTCATCAACCCCACCCTAGAAGATCAAAAGTATCTCTCTATTTGAACTAGCTCAAAGAAGAAAATTAATATAGCAAAGATTAGAACGAATTCTCATGACCTCCATAGTGAAACAGGTCGTTGGGCAGTTCCTAAAACGCCATGGATGGAAAGGATCTGCTATATATATGTGAGAATAGGAACATCGAGGATGAAAACCACTTCCTCTTAGAGTGCTCCGCGTACAACCACATTAGATCTCAGTTTCACAATTTTTGTTACAATATTGACCTTCCTAGCCTTTTACAATGTCAAAATTATAGTGAGCTCGGGAGGCTTCTCTCCAAGCTTTTTGAGCATAAGAATAAAATCTTAAATCAAAATAAATAATTTGTTTCTTTAGGTCCGATAGACCAATGTTTGGTCCCCCACCACCACCACCACCAGCACTCAAAAATCCAAAAAAAGAACTACTTTAGTTTATGGAATGTGGGCTATACTAAGAAATCCCTTACGTCATTCAATACAAAGTGTGATAGTGACGTCCAACAAGAATATCCAAGCATTCAAATGGGTATTCAAGCATCCAAATGGGTAGTCAACTATAGAATGCCAGTCTTATTTGTAAATTGAAAATAGATGTCTGCGGACGTATTTGAATAAATAATCGTCAATCAATCTTACGTGTCATGACCTTGGATTCAAATAAAGCTACATTATTAGTTGCATTGTCAATTGCTAGTGTTTATAAACAATTTTGTAGCCTTTTATTTTTAAAAACGATTCAGCGTAATGTTTCGAGAGGAATTGAACAACAAAATATACACAGTTGGAACTTGGAAGGGAATTGTAAGGGAAAAAAATTATTGAATACCGCAAACGATCGTGACCTCTGGGCTAACTAACTTTCTTGAAAGATACGTAACATGGAGATGGAGTCGTCAATCATTTTTCCGCACGTTGGGTTTGTATCTATAGAAACAGAGAAAGTCTAATCAGAGGGAGTCAGGGTTGGAATTTGACGGTCATGGGTGTTTTGCACTTCAAATATAGGTTAAAAAATTACAAAATTGTCAAAAATCTGTTTTGAAACTATGAAAATATGTTAGAAATTCTGTAAAACTTCAAATTTGACTGGTTGGTCTTTTTTGAAATTCTAACTTTGATGGGAGTAGTGGGAGTTGTTTTTGATGTGATTCTGAAAATTTTGAAGTGAAATCTTGATTTGTGTTATTTAAACTATTTTTGATTATGTATATGGATTCACTGAAAAATCTCTACAGCATTTCGATTGTATAGGGGTTACCAATCAAATTTATGATTTCTGTGATTTCAATAAATTCTTGTCAAATTTTAGAAAAATTAAACAAAAAAACCAACAAAAAAATTTCCAAAAAAATTTCAAAACACAATTCCTCGATAATTAAAAAGTTTTGGAGCACAGCACTCCTGCAAAGCGGTGCTGGTCATAATGTCGGTCATGGTTCCTCGGCTGGCGAGTGGTTGGTGAGAGGAGGAGCACCGTCGATTAGTAATAATTGTATAAAGGCCTACGTGTCGTCCTTATTTCCATATTGGCAACCTTGGCATTCAAGTCAATTTAACGTTTAAGTCACCTAATTGTAAGATAAACTGATTAGAGATGTACCTTATTGGGATTTGAAATTAGGTGGAGGGTGCCAACCATTGGGTCATCTATTTTCAGGTTGGAATTGGAGAGCAATCTTTTCCTTTAATGTAAATTGCAATTGTTTTTTTTGTTATGAGCAATTTTCTCACTAAATATATATCTTCGTTATTATCTATTTTTTTGTTAAATTATAAAACTCAGCAAGAAAATCATCAAAACTATTATTTCAATTTAATAACAGGAAATTTAACCTGATTAACCCTTCTTAGTAAGTCAATCAAATTAGTTTAAATAATATTACTTTTAGTAAGGAATATACCCATTTAATCAAATTAGTTTAAATAATATTACTTTTAACCATCCATTAGCAATTAAATTATTTTAAATTAATATTAATTTTATATAATTTATAGTTTTTTTTTAAATAATTATTAATTTGTATGGTATTAAAAAGTTTGTTCTACAGTTTAATATTAACCAAAAGTGTAATCTATTTTAAGCTTAATCACGAATTTATATGTATCTTTTTCTTAATATAGAATTATAAAATAAGATATATTCTAAATAAATGAGTAAGGTTGAATAAAGTGAAAAAATGATAAATAATCTATATATATATATATATATATATATATAAAAGTTAGTTTTAAATTAATGGTATTTTTATTATTTTTTTGGATTTTTTTGTTAAATGTGGTGGGAGATGATAGGGTGCTGGGCTCTTTCATTATTTCCAATGTCACATCAATCGAGATTGTGATTAAGGGTAAACTATTATTATTAGCAATTGCAACACATGTTGCAAATGAAACACAATAAGGCAATAGTATAAGGAAAAGTAGCTTTGATGAAAGAAGATGTGATATGTAATGCAATTTAATTGAATATTTAACTTATAAAGTAGTCCACTCCAACCTTTCATTCTCAACCAACCAACCAATAGATTAGTCTTAATATAACTTGATAGTTCTAACACTGTGACTTTTTGTTTCAATCTTGAGATGAAGTGTGGCGATCATCCCATATAATGTGTGTTACGCTGGTTGCAACAATTTGAAATAACAAATGAAACCCATCTAAGTGGAGGGAAAACCATTTGGATGTTATCCAAATAAATGGAAACCCATTTCAATTAAGTTAAAACAAATGACATTGATTTCAATCAAACAAATCGGATTTTTAGTGCAATCCAAAGAAATGAAGGAATATCATTGAAGTTACCTCTCTTTTTGTGAATCACATTAGGCATGAATCCTTTATAGTAATGGGTTTTCTTAGCTCTCTGGCTTGGATCCTCTTTCTACATAGCCCCACAATAATACCATTCTTCTCAATTTTCCAAGCCATCACAAAAGTAGTCAAAAGGCCAGCAGATCAACACCCATTATAAGCATGATCGAGTTCACCCTCGCTGTTAGGTATTTGTCTATTGCAATTAGGTGTTGAGCACTTGAAAACATATTTTGAGCTACAACTATCTCAATAAACCAATAAATTCTCTAGTATATACAAATAACAATTACAAAGATAAAATAAGTTTTAGTTAATGTATAAAAAGATATGACCATCCATCAATTGAGATTTTCTTTGATTAAAGGAAAAAAGACTTAACTTGCCCAACTATCTCATCATAGAACTCTATAAGGAGACTATGGTACCATCCTTCAAATGGATATTCTAGATTCCTTGGGTTCGTTCATCAACTTTATTCTAGTTAGCAAACTAATATAACAATAGATTTCTTGGGTTCTTCATGAACTTTATTCTGGCCAACAAACTAATATAACAATATCTTGTCTTCTAGTACTTGCAAAATAGCAATAGTTTGTCTTCCAAGAAGTAAAAAAAATTATCCTTTAGCACTCACCTAAGTCAAGTGTTTTCCGAGAGGATTGTAATGGATAATTATGATTTTTCACCAAATGAAACATGTCAACTTGAATAACATGGAATGTTTGCTCAAGTTTGCATATGTTTAAAAACATCAATTATTGAAGAGCGCGACGGTGAAAATGGCAGCGGCGTACAGCGGCTAGGGTTAGGCGCAGACCTGCAAACGGCAGGCAGACTGCAGGGGCATAAGCCCACCCCTCTGCGGCAAGCTGCAGAACACAGGCACAGGGAGTTGGCAGTAGCGAAAATGCACCCCCGCCAGGGGGCAGGAGGGGATCCCCCACCAACCAATGAAATGCAACCAGAGAATCAGGACGATTCAAGGAAGGACCAGAATACGAATGAAGAGAATACTGAGGATATGCCGGACAGGCAGAATGAACAAGTTCAGCCAGAGGACCAGAGAGTGAGATCATCCACATGCAAGCCTGTTGCTAAGCACACGCCAACAGTGGAGTTCCCCAGTCACAGAATCAATGCAAGAATACAATATATGAGGGATCATGCCCTCATAGGCAAATTTATAGGCATTTGGCCAAATGAGAAAGCCCTGAGGACATGGATTAATATCAAATGGCACCCGAAAGGACATATATCCCTGCATTTGGGACCAAAAGGCTTTTTTACAGCAGTCTTTAACTGTTTGGAGGATAGAAACAGGGTCTTTGAGAACGGACCTTACTTCTTCAACTCAGCGGGTCTCTTTCTCAGAGAATGGATAGAACGATTCAACCCGGATAAGGAGGATCTGAGCTGGGCACCAGTATGGATCAGGTTATACTCATTGCCATGGGAGTACTGGGAGGAAGAATCGCTTCAGGAGATTGGGAAGGTTCTGGGGGACTTTGTCAAGGTAGCAGAAGAAACTAAGACGAAGAAGTACACCTCCTATGCTCGGATCTGCGTCTACATGGACCTAAAGGAACCCCTGCCTGACAAGGTAAAACTCTCTCATGAGGATGTAGAATGGATCCAGTTAATAGATTATGAACATGTGCCTTTCAGGTGTAGAAAATGCCACGCCTTAGGGCACCTGTTCCGAGATTGCCCGCTAAACACCAAGTCCATGGAACAAGACCAGGACAAGCAAACGACAGATGGATTCACCAAAGTAACAAACCGAAGAAGAGGAAATAAAAAATAGCCATCTCAGAACAGGCAGGTCCCGAAGGATCCCTCAAAGCCTTCAACAAGTAACAGCTTTGCTGTTCTAGCAGAGGAAGCGCATCACGTTCAAGATCCCCTTACATCCAAGCGCACCTCAAATCTGGAAAAGACTGAGGAGCCCAAAGAGCCATCTAAAGGAAAAAATGAGGCACAGGAAGGAAACACCCATAGCACCGAAACGAAAATCTGGAGCCAACCAGAGATGGAAATAGACACAACGGTTTCAGGCTCAGCAAAAGCAAGGGAAGAAGAAGAAAGCTATCAAGAGGCCCAGAATATGGATGAAGATACAGAAACGTTTGATATAGGGGAACTGGACATTCTTGGTCTGGAGCTGGCTTGTAAAACAAGGAACTTCGACAAGATAACTGAAACGCAAGTGGAAAACCTGGCGAAGGTTCTCCACAAAGCCCAGAAGAAATACTCGCTAGGGGTTCAAACAGGTAGTCAATGGGATGGGAAGTTTATTTCAAAAGACAGCAAAAAGCGAGGAAGGAAGTCTACTCTGGAGAGAACCATCAAGGTCGGAGAGGTCCTGGTGGATTCAGGCAGATATGCCCAGCTAACCAGGTATTTTAACATCAATCCCAAACCTTCCCAATGAAATTGATATCTTGGAATATTAGAGGGCTTAATGGCCCGAAGAAAGGTAGACTCCTAAAAAACATGATAATGGAAGAAAAACCAGCAATTCTTTTCCTGCAAGAGACTAAATGTAATCAGATAGTTTTAGAAAAAGTAGCAGCCAAGGCCTGGCCGGCAGGGCAGGTCATAGCGGTGGATGCTCAGGGAGCCTCTGGCGGCCTGGCAATACTCTGGGATGCAAGAATGATACAGTTGGATAATATACATGCAAACAGAAATTTCATCCAAGCCAAGTTTCATCTAATTGGCACAAATATTGATGGGCATATAACAAATGTATATTTTCCACAAGAAATCCAGCAGAAAGCTGATATCCTGGATGCATTAACACAGCTTAATGCAAACCGGACGCATCCGCTATGGATCTCAGGCGGAGACTACAATATGATAGCAACCCTGGAGGAAAAGAAAGGAGGACGATGCAGAATCAACAGAGACGGTACATTACTCAAAGACTTCATTCAAGACAACTGGATGATAGACCTTCCAACAGAAAATGGCCTTTACACCTGGAGTAACAAGAGAATGGAACCGACGCAAGTGGCCTCGCGATTGGATCGCTTCCTAATTTCTGACAATGCAGTGCATTTGGGGGGAGAATTCATAGCCTCAATCCTACCATATTCAGGATCGGACCACTGGCCTATAGCCTTAAACTGGAATAGACCAGGCAAAAGTATAAGGCGGCCATTCAGATTTGAATCTTTCTGGTTATCGCATCCGGACTTCCATGAATTTATAAGGACAACCTGGACAAATTTTAATGCATCGGAGGGGACAAGAATGGCCATGTTCCAAAAGAAGCTGAAGTATCTCAAAGAGGAAATAAAACGATGGAATAAATCCACATTTGGCAATATTTTCAAATCAAAGGAAATCCTCAATCAAAAAATGAAGGACATTCAACAAAGAATAATTTCTAATGGCCGATCTGAGGAGTTGACACAACAGGAACAAGTCATAGAAAAGCAAATACTGGAAAGAGACCTGCAGGAAGAGACCTTGTGGAGGCAGAAGTCGAGGATCAGGTGGCTGAAGGAAGGTGAAAAGAATACAAAATTCTTTCACAAAACAACAGTCCAAAGGCAAATGATCAACCAAATTTCCTATGTTAATAATGAACAAGGAATCAAGATTGAAAGTCATGAAGGAATAGAAACGGAGTTTGTCAACTACTTTAAACATATGAATCAAGAACCAAACATCAACAGATCTGAAGCAATTGATAACATCACCAGGCACATCCCCAGAATAATTACAGAAGACCATAATACTCTTCTTCTCAAACCAATCAGTCTTCAAGAGGTAGAAACAGCGGTGAATCAACTCAAGGCAGGAAAAGCGCCTGGACCAGATGGGTTCACGTCAAATTTCTTTCAGCATTTCTGGGAATTAATTAAATGGGAAGTCTGGCAGGTCGTGGAGGAATCAAGGACTCTCAGATGGATGTATCCGGCCATGAACGCAACATTTCTAGCATTAATCCCCAAATCTTTGGAATCCAATTCTCCAGATAAGTATCGGCCCATTGCCTTATGCAATATCATTTATAAAATTGTCTCTAAGGTTATTGCCCTAAGATTGAAACCCTTGCTGCCCCTTATCATCTCTCCCGAACAATCCGGGTATGTGGAAGGGCGTCAGATCACAGATGGGATCATCCTAACTCATGAAATAATGCATTCACTCAAGCAATTGAAGAAGCCAGGGATGCTACTCAAAATCGAACTATCCAAAGCATTCGATAGTATCAGCTGGGATTATTTGCAAAAAACTCTCCTTGCTTTTGGCTTCGCACCCCCATGGGTCAGATGGGTTAGCAGTCTCATTTCCTCATCTTTGTTTTCCATCCTCATCAATGAGATTCCTTCTCCCACCTTTCGTGATCCGAATGGAAAATGGCATCAACCCATGGTACTTATCCACCCATATTATTCATCGACCCATGGAATTTACCCATGGTATTGTAAATGGCATCTGCCCGTGGTATTGTAAAATCCACCCATGGTATTCATTCACCCATGGAATTTACCCATGGTATTGTAAATGGCATCCGCCCGTGGTATTATAAAATCCACCCATGGTATTCATTCACCCATGGAATTGACCCGTGGTATTGTAACCAAAAAATACTATAAGTAACAAGTCACATTTTGTAAAAGGACAGATGGTCCGCCACGATGTAGCTTTTACAATTATTATCGGTTTTAATAAAAAGTTTCTTTGTGGTTTCTGTTTATTGGGCATTCTCCTTTTTTTTTTCTTCTGGCAATGCAAGTTTTCAGATCTTGGGGATCTCTCCTACCAAGATCCATTTCAATCTTTTAGATCTTGGTGGGCCTCCCCCCAAGATCCGGATCAGTGGTATCAGAGCAGGTTATGATTCCATGGGAATGAGGGTTTGATGCATGTTTCAGTTTCAAATTTTGCAGCAATATTCAAAAAATTTTAGGCATGTGCTACAACCTCCACAGAGCACTTTCTTGGGTCAAGCAGGAAGAATTTTTCTTTTTTCATTTTTTTGCAGGATTTTTTTTGGGCGGCGACTTTGCAGACCAGATCTGAAACATTTGGTACAAAATTTACAAAATCAAATACTAGATCTGGATTCCTCTCGAAAAATCACCCAATTTCAAAAAAAAAATGGGTCAAATCGGAGTCCGGATGTGGGAGATATCGCTGATTTAAAATCAGCTATTTTATCAGAATTTTTGTGACGGCGGAACTGTTGCATCACAAATCTGAGATCTTAGAGTGCCCAGATAAGGATTTCCAGCTCATGGGAAGATGCAAAATGATCCTTCTGCTTCTAAAAACAGGTTATAATAAATATTCCGAGTTATATTGGCCGAGTTATGTCCATTTTAATTCTGGAGCAGCGTTCGGAGTGGGTTTCCATTAGAGACGTGCCCTCCCACCCCACTTCAGTAGGCACCTGCTTCACATTCATCAGTTTCAACATAGCAGCAATCGGCTTGGGTTATTTGGAGATGTGCTCTCCCACCCCAGGCTATGTAGGCACCTGCTACTTCATCAGCAACCAACATCACGGTTGTGGGTCATCCACAAACCCACACTTCATCGAAGTCCATTTGCTAGGCCGTACACTGTTAGTATCACAGTTGGTCACAAGCATTACAGGGTATCTCTATCCTAGGATCTTCGTTCTTCATGGTTATGGGTCATCCACAAACCCACAGTTCATCGAAGTCCATTTGCTAGGCCACACACTGTCAGAATCACAGTTGGTCACAAGCATTACAGGGTATCTCTATCCTCGGATCTTCATTTATCAGGGTTTTGGGTTAACCACGTAAAACCCTTATCTTCAGTGGATCTTCATATTCAACAAAGGCTTTGCAGGAGGGAACTTTACGCAATGGGGACCATTGCGTCTTAAGGAGGGAGGAATGATCCGAATGGAAAATGGCATCAACCCATGGTACTTATCCACCCATATTATTCATCGACCCATGGAATTTACCCATGGTATTGTAAATGGCATCCGCCCGTGGTATTGTAAAATCCACCCATGGTATTCATTCACCCATGGAATTTACCCATGGTATTGTAAATGGCATCCGCCCGTGGTATTATAAAATCCACCCATGGTATTCATTCACCCATGGAATTGACCCGTGGTATTGTAACCAAAAAATACTATAAGTAACAAGTCACATTTTGTAAAAGGACAGATGGTCCGCCACAATGTAGCTTTTACAATTATTATCGGTTTTAATAAAAAGTTTCTTTGTGGTTTCTGTTTATTGGGCATTCTCCTTTTTTTTTTCTTCTGGCAATGCAAGTTTTCAGATCTTGGGGATCTCTCCTACCAAGATCCATTTCAATCTTTTAGATCTTGGGGGCCTCCCCCCAAGATCCGGATCATTTCGTCCTTCCCGGGGCATTAGGCAGGGAGACCCCTTGTCACCCTTTCTGTTTGTTATCCTCGCTGAAGGTCTGGGGCGAAGTATTAAAGCTGCTATTCTTGCGCATAAGCTCAAAGGGATTGCTGTTCACCATCTCCCAGCAGTTTCTCATCAACAATTTGTTGATAATAACATGCTTTTCGGCCACCCATCTGTTCAAGAAGCACGTTCTTTTAAATCCATCCTTGACTCTTTTTCAAAAGCTTCTGGAGCCCTCATCAATAATGCCAAATCCCAAGTCTTTTTCTTTAATACCCCTCCTTATACCCAACGAGCCATAACGCGTATTCTTGGCTTCTCTAAAGCTTCCCTTCCCTCCTCTTATCTAGGAGCTCCTCTTATCGCTTCAGCCCTCAAGCATTCCTCGTGGACAAACCTGCTCGAAAAATTAGAAGCCAGATTGCTCCTTTGGACTTACAGATCGCTCAATATGGCCAGCAGGATTGTGCTGATCAAGGCTGTTTTGCAATCCATGCCACTCTATTTATTCTCCATCTTAGCTGCGCCAAAATGGGTTCTTAAAGCCATCAAGCAATTGCAGCAGAACTTCTTATGGGGCAACTCAGGACCAAATAGAAAATGGGCTCTCATTAGATGGGAAAAGGCTTGTCTTCCTAGATTGGCAGGAGGAATAAGACTCAGACCCAGAACAAAGTAACAAGACTATGGGAGCGAAAATATGGTGGAGGTGGCTTTCAAACTTTAACACCCCCTGGGCATGTCTCTGGACAACAAAATATTCAAGGAACTTACCCCTGGAAGAAAGGATCAGAATGTCGGAAATCAGTAAAGGATCGCTCATATGGAACTCGGCCATTCAACATAGAGATCTCATCCAAAAACATAGCTTTTGGGAGGTGAAAGATGGTCTTACTGCCAGGTTCTGGGAAGATTCATGGCAGCAGCTACCAAATCTCAAAGATAGTATGCAAACTATTTCAGAATGGGAGATAACTCCGCAGGAGAAAATAAGCAATTTCTGGAAAGAACCGACTAACCAAGAGCAGAGAGAGTGGAAGGAAACAAGCATCATATTACCCCGAAGCTCAAATCAAAACCAACTCACTCTCTCCTCAGAGCTAAAAAAACGCAGGATATTAAAGCAAGCAGGAATGGACACATTGAGATGGGGTTATGAGGAGAGGGGTACCTTCACTACAAAGGAAGCCTACAGGATCATCATAAGGGACAGAATGGACAAAGATCAGATATGGAGCAAAATATGGAAACCCCCAATCTGGCCGAAGGTTTCCACCTTTCTGTGGCTTCTCTCATACAATAGAATCCTCACCTGGGACAATCTCAGAAAGCGGGGTTTTTTGGGACCTTCCATCTGCCTCAATTGCAATCAGGAAGAAGAATCAGCCCTACACCTAATGCAGACGTGCCAGATGAGCAGAAAGATATGGGAAAAGGTGGCATTTCGTTGTCAAAAGGAAGGCCGAGTTCTGGGGGACATCAAAGATACAATACGCCAATGGCCTCAAGCGCCATACCAATGTAAGATCCTAAATATCCTATGGCAAACAATACCGGGATTCTTGATGTGGAATATCTGGAAAGAACGGAACCGGAGGATTTTCAAAGGTCAATCAATGACACTGGAGCAGGTATGGCAGGGAATTCATAACAATATCAGTGAAACTCTTTCCACAAAGGGCTGGTCCCAAGACGATTTCCCAAAGCAACCCCAGGAGCTAGCCATCTGGAACAATTGGCAGATAAAGATACAAGCTCAGATTTCGGTCAAGGCTAACCCAGCAAAGCACCTAACCCATAATGTAAAGTGGGTGCCACCACCCATAAACGTGTTCCAACTGAATTTCGATGGCGCTTCGAAAGGCAATCCGGGTCAGACTGGTTATGGAGGCATTATTAGAGACCATCAGGGTAAACCTCACATTACCTTCTTTGGCACAATAGGTTGGAATACCAACAATGCTGCGGAATTGGAAGGTCTATGGAAAGGTCTCACTCTGGCGCAGGAGGGCAATTATCTACCTCTAATTGTGGAAGGGGATTCCCAAATTCTAATAAACATGGCCTTAAAGCTCCAACAGGGTTCCCAAGTACACAAGGTCAGCAGCAGCTGGAGACTGGCATCCAGATTGGAACAAGTTCAACATTGGTTGCAAGAGAACAGAGCTGTTTCCTTCAAGCATATAAAAAGGGAAGGGAACAAGCCAGCTGATTTCCTAGCTAATTTAGGGGTGGACAATGAGAAAGAGCTCTCAGCAGGCCCTCTACATGATACAGTTTCGGCGGATCATCTCTCCACCTTCCAAGCAATATTAGACAGAGACATGCTACCACAGGAAGATTCACGCCCGGATGCGGGTGGCAGCTTGATGATCGCATGAGCTTGTTGCGTTGGGCAGCTGGCGTCATGAGGTGGCTTGCCAGGACGGCTACACTCGGTGGCTCTGCGAAGAATTAATACCTTTAAATGCTGAGGAGACGGCATTGCAGGTGGGAGATGGGTTCAAGCGAGGCGACTTTAAGCGCCCTGTACTCTGATTCGATGGGGATTGTTCAGTATGTATCCAGATTGTTCCAAGCAAAGGTCTATTTAATGGCGCATTTGATCCAGGTTTGGTATGAGCGGTATTTTGTTATGCTGTTTGATGTTAAGGGTGGAAAGGGGCCGATCTCTGGCTTTGTGAGGAGCTGCAGAGGCTTCACCTCTGTCCAGCCTGCGCTCTCTCGGCTCTCGACTGTGAAGGGGATCGGGAGGGCCCATAATTCTGTTCAGGCTTCTATTAAGGTCGTTCTGTGTGGAAGAGTTAAGGCTTTGCGTCCTGACACTCTGCCTTTTACTGTAAAGAGCTCGAGATTTCCCCTGCTCATGGCACCGAGACAAAGAGGAGTCCCGAGAAGAGGAGGTGTTTGGGGGATAAGTAGACGGCAGGAGGCTCAAGCCAGAGCAATTCCGCCGCTGGCCATAGTTGCGCCTCCGTCTTCTCCCTCAGAGGAGTCGGAACCTTTAGAGAGCCAAGTCCATACCTCCCGCTTCACCTTCAGGTGCCGGAGAAATCATTCTCTTGTCTCTCTCCTGATTACTGTAATTGCTACGGAGGAAGAGGAAGATTCTGCCAGCCAGGAGGAGGACGTTGGGGAGCAGGTTCAAACTAGTAATGCCCGGGAGACTGCGGAGGTTGGTAATGTTGAAGAGCCTCCTCCAGACGACGTCAATCCTGTGGAGCCGGTTCTTGGTCTGGACTCGCATCTGCAGCCGGTTCATCCACCGGATTTTCGCCTGGAAGTGACCGAAGATGCTACCATGTCTGACTGGCTTCCTCTCTCGCCAGAAGTAGACAACAATGCGCAAGGTGAGCCTCCGAAGGCTTAATTCTAGTTTCTTCTGCTGTTCAATGGTCATGTTTTGGAGTTTTGGTGGGGTTTCATCTCTTTCCGCGGCGCCCAGTTTTTTGTTATTGGGTAGGGGACCTTTCAGAGTTCGTGGTGTCTCCAGAACTCTGGAAACAATGGTCCCGCTACTCTCCTATGCCACAATGCTACCAGCAGCAAGCCACAAAATACATGCAATGAATCATTGGATAGTCAATTATGCTTACTGCTGTTCTTTTGAAGGGATCTCTTTTGTAAGTCAGGGGGCCACCTGCCACTGCTTCGCCCATGCTCACTTCTATGGACTCTATCTTTGTAATTCAGGTGGCCATGTGCACCTGCTGCGTTCTTCTGACAGGGGGTGGCTTTATGCATCCTCAGAGGCTAGAGCCTCTTTGTAAATATTTTTTCATCTTTTTAATACAATAGCTTAGTCTTTACACAGAAAAAAAAAGTCAAGTGTTTTCCTATTTCATAGCGTAGAGAAATTCAACGAGGGGCTCAACTTGGGAGTCGGGTTTTGTGGAGCAGAGAGTGATGAAGCGAGGACTTGCTATTTTTCTCAAGTAATTCATCTCCTTTTGTCTTCTGTAGTGGTTAGTATGTGGAATGCTCAGTTAGTGTGGTCCAATTGACAATCAGATCAGTTGGAAAAGGGGCCATTTTTTCTCTCGATAGCCTTGGAGGGTGCAATCCCTATTCTTTTGGCTTGGATCCTCTTTCTGCATAGCCCCACAATAAGACCATTCTTCCTACTTTTCCAAGCCATCACAAAAATAGCCAAAAGGATAGCAAATCAACACCCGTTATTAGTAGGACTAGGTTTAACCTTGTTATTAGGTCCTTGTCTATTGCAATTAGTTGCCGAGAACTCGAAAATAGATTTTGAGTTGTAGTTATCTTAACAAACCGATCAATTTTCTAGTATAGACATAACAATTACAAAGATAAAATAAGTCTTACTTAATTTATAAAAATATATTACCATCCATTGATATTTTCTCTGATCAAAGGAAAAATGACTTAACTTTCCCAACTATCTCATCATAGAACTCTAATAAGGAGACTATGGAACCATCATTGAAACTTATATTCTATATTGCTTGGTTTCTTTCATGAACTTTATTTTGTATATGATGATGATGATGATTAATGTCCTCTAAGATCTCTATAATTTATTGGCCATTAAGAAGATAATAGAATAATTGGAATTCTTTAACATTTTATTTTTATACTTAAAAAGAAGTGACATACTGGAAGCTTATTATTTAATATAAACCCTAATTTTAAAACCCCAATATCAAAAATCGATACTAAAACCCAATATTAAAATTCCAAGAGTAATATACAATAGTAAAATCCTAATTTTAAAAATCAATATTATAAAACCTAATTACTACTTATATAATTATATAAAATTAATATTAATATTAAATTCCTATTATACACCTAATAATTATTAATATGTTTGATATACACTTATCAATGTATATTAATCACATTTAATAATATAATTATGTATGTAGTTAATATACACTTATAGACATACATTAATCACATCAATAAATTTGTGCTAATTAAAAATCCAAATAAAAACTAAGTTATAAATATTAATATTAACTTCTTATTATACACCTAATAATCATTAATATAATTGATACACCTATCAATATATATTAACCATATTTAATAATATAATTGTACATATAGTTAATATACACCTATAGACATACATTTACTTTTTTTGCTTAAGCAAGAGACGGTCCTTCTATTAACTTAGGTAAAAAAATATTTTACACATGTTACAACAGACGCACAGAGGCGCAAACTCCCCCATAGGGAGAGTGAAAATACCCAAAGTACCCATAAAACCCTCCATAAATCAAACCGAAACAAGGCCTAGACTGCCTTGGAACCAAAAGCGGGCAAGTGGATCCAAAGTCCGCTCCCCAAAACCCACCTGTGATCTGTCTTCTAACAACCCGGCGGTCAAAATTCAACCCGCACGGAGGCGAAGCCCGCAGAAAAGCCCTTAAGTTGCACGATCAACGCTGACCGTTGATCTTCTCCTTCTGATCCAACGGCTGGTGTCCATATCGCGCGGCTTACAAGCCTGCTAAATACTGCGTGATGAAGGTAGTTTTCCTTTTCGCTACTTTGCCACATGTTGCTTCTTGAGTGGAATCGCTGGCTTTTCATTAAAACTGTCTTTGGTTTAGATGGCACTCGATGAAGGTGGTAAACCATTAGTGGTTTTATCCTTTTAGGCCCACCAACTTGCACACCAAATGGTGGTCATTGATCTTCCCTCTCTGGATCTGACGTCCACAAACCAAATCGGATCACACATCTGCTCGCGGCTTACCCAGCGTTGAAGGTAGTAATCAGTGTTCATCCACCTCCACGCATTTCTTGTTGAATGGCATCACTTGTCCTCAAAGAAAACCTCTCCCGGGTCAGAGGGCGCCTGAAGCCGGTGGTATATCTCGAGCAAATTTTGACCCCAGTAATCTCTTCCTTTGACCTCCCATGCATTGCCCGAGGAGGACATAGCCGGAAGGGTGGCCTCTGTGGCGTTCATCTCCCATGGAATCACTTCTCCTATGATCAGATATTTTCTGCCTCAATTACTGCCATTGTTTCTAGAAGTGCCCTTAGAAACCGACAGTGCATATCCTCTGATAAGCCATCTGTAGTGAACTTATTCATCGTTGTCATGGAGTAAAATTATTTCTCATGGCTTTTCTTGATACTGTTGTCTGTCGCTGAGGGCCCGGGATGAGCATTCCTCCTTCAGCCTATCATCTGTTACCTCCTCCCACCAGCAGCACAAGTCGATATGCTTGTTTTGAACCCCCTCATTGGCAAGCCAGTCTGCAACTTTGTTGGCTTCCCTGCAGACATGCACCAACCTAAGAGTTCTCAGCATTCTTAGGTGTGATTGGATTCTTTGGTAGACTTTCAGAAGTCGACAGTGTACTAAGATTTTCTTTGGTGCAGCGCCAGCATTTATCCGCTTCACTGAATTAATGACTAATTCCGAGTCAACCTCAATGATGACATTGTGAATGTTGTAGTTGATCAGTATTTCCAAGCATAATTCCATCGCCATGAGCTTAGCCATATTGTTGGATGCTTTTCCTATATAACTGTGGAAGATGACTTGTATGTTTCCATCCTCATCCCTCTTGACCCCTCCATAACTTGCTTCTCTCGAATTCCCTTTTGAGGCCCCATCTATGTTAAATTTTAAAAAAACTTGTGAAGGGGGTTGCCAAGAAGCCTTTTCTGTTGAGGTATTCTTGTTGATCTGCATAGAACACTGAGGGAGATTAACCTTGACCTCTAACTTCTCCAGGATTCTGGCCTCTCTTTGTCCTATGGGTTTACCAGTAGCAACACGTCCCAGGATATGAACAATCTCTTTGAGTTGTTTAAGGATTAGCTTTAGGATGCTGCTCACCGGGCTTGCCTTATCCTTGAAAATCCTATTGTTGCGCTCCTTCCAAACATTCCAAATTATGAACCCTGGGGTTAGCGCCCGGTGGAGTTAATGATCTCATTATCCGAAAAAAAATTCCGCCAATTTTTCGAAGTAGCAATGATGTCATTTACATGTCTGTTTGTCTACTTGAAGACTTCTTCAATCCAATTCCAAAGTATTGTAGTGAATGTGCATCTATTTAGGAGATGATTAGTAGTTTCTTCCTGTTGTCCACATAGGTGACACCTTGAGGGGCCAACAAAGCCTCTTTTCCTTAGGTTATCCCATGTCAAAATCTTGCCCTGTTGGACCAGCCACTTGAACAATTTGAATTTCATCCAATGAGGATTATCCCAGAGTTCTTTCCATGTCTTATCAGTGTTTGGAAAGTTAAGCCCTGAATTTATCCTTTTGGCCTCCTTAAGGGTGAAGAGACCTGCCTTGTTCTTTCCCCATCTTAATTGATTGTCGAAGGTTGAGTTTAAGATTTGCCTCTTTTCTAAAATACCTTTAAGGGCTATAGCTTGAGTATGCATCATGCCCATTCCACTGTAATCTGGAAGTTTCCATCTTCTCCATTTCCCATTGTTCCTTGATTGGTCCCAATAGTCACTTACCCTCCTTAATCCTTTGTTGATGGTATCAGTGTGAATGTCTACTAATTCTTCACTTTAGAGATTGTCCTCCTACTGCCAATTATCCTCCCAAAACCAAGCCAGATTTCCATTTATGATCTCCCAAAAACTATGATTTTGGACTAGGGCCTTGTTCTCCCATGCCCTATTCCAAATTGAAGAACCTTTTACTTGTCCTATCATTCTTATGAGGTTCTTCTCCTACCAATCTCTTGCATACTTTTGCTTCCATAGTTTTGCCCAGGGGGCTTGTATTTCCTTTAGCCATCTCCACCAGATTTTGGCTCCAAGAACTCTGTTAAGAATTCTTGGGTCATAAAGACCCAAAAAACCATGGGAATTTGGTTTGCATATCCTGTCCCATGCCACTAGGGCCCATTTCTTCTTTTCTTCACCTTTCCCTGAGAGAAAGTCTCTCTGAATGTTTCTTATATTAGTAATAAAACTAGTTGGTTTCGGAATGGCTGATAGCATATAGATAGGGATACTTTGGAGGATAGCCTTAGTTAGAATCAACCTCCCTACTAGATTTAGGGCTCTATTTGTCCATTTTCTAATCTTATCTTTTAGCTTATTTAGAACAGGCTCCCAGATTTCCTTGTGTAGCGGTTTGTCGGTGAGGGGAACTCCCAGGTATTTCGCGGGCAATGACTCTCTTTGAAATCCCAAAATTCTAGAAAGATTTCTTTGTATTGAAATATCCATATTGAAAAAGAATATCTTTGATTTAGTAAGACTTACCTCTGTGCCTGCTGTCATAGCAAACTCACTAAGAATCTGCTTAAATGCTTTGGCTTCCTTGACAGTGGGTGTGTCTTGAAGCATAGTATCATCCACAAATTGCTGATGTGTCACCGTGTCCCCACCTTGAGTGAGTCTCAGACCCTGAATTCTCCCTTCCTCCTTAGCAGCTCTGATTGCTCTCCCTAACCCTTCCATCATTAGAATGAAAAGGAAAGGAGAAAGAGGATCGCCTTGCTTAAGACCTCTAGAAGGCTTGAAGGTTTTGGAGGGAGAGCCATTGAGAAGAATTGAACAGCTGGCGGTGGTAACTAGCACCATGACCCATTTAATCCAATTGTAATCAAAGCCATAGGCTTTTAATACTGCTCTTATGTACGCCCAGCTAAGTTTGTCATAGGCCTTTGCTATGTCCAGCTGAATTATCATCCCTTCCTGTTTATTGGTAATGAGTGAATGAACCACTTCATGTGCTTGAATTATGTTATTAAGAAATTGTCTTCCCTCCACATAGCCTGTTTGCTCCTCTAACACTGGGGTCAGGAGGAGTGGTTTGAGATGGTTGGCAATTACTTTGGATATTATTTTGTATACCACATTTCATAAAGCTATAGGTATAAATCTGTCTGGAGAGGTGGCCTTTTCCTGTTTGGGGATTAAGGCTATGAAAGATTCATTGAGCGCCTTCAAGACTGTCTTAAATCTTCGAGAGTCCTCCACTACCTCCAGAATATCCTGTTTTACTATCCTCCAACATGTTTTGAAGAAGTCCACATGGAAGCCATCCGGGCTTGGTGCTTTCCCATTGTGCATATCTTTAATGACTTCCTCAATCTCTTCCTCTGTCACTGGTCTATTGAGATTGTGATTAGCTTCTCTAGAAACCAATTTAGGAATGTACTGAGTAAATATTTTCATAAACTGGTATCTATCTTCCGAGGTTTCCTTAGCAATTTTCTGAAAATGTTGGACTAGAACCTTTTCCATTTCTTCATGAGTGTTTCTTTCTCTTCCATGCTGATCTGTAAGTTTCACAATTTTGTTGTTGTTTCTGTGAGCTATGGTGGATCTGTGAAACAATTTGGTGTTTCTCTCCCCTTCCTTAATCCATTGTACTCTGGATTTCTGTCTCCAGAATATTTCCTCTTATAGACATCTGCTATCCCATTCATGCTGGAGTGACCCTGCTATCTCTTTCCTTTCATCTGTATAGCCTTTTGTGATAAGAATATGGTTTATTTCCTTTAGTTTCTTTTCCACATCTCCTTTAGCTTTGAAGATATTGCCAAATTCATTTTTATTCCACTCTTTGAGTTTGCCTTTAATTTGTTTGAGCCTGCAGTGTAGAAGAAACATCTTTGTACCTTGAAGGTGTAGCTCTTCCTTCCACCATTTTTCAATGTTTGTGATTAAATCTGAATGTGTGAGCCAAGCGTTCCCAAACCTGAAGGGGGAGTTCCTTGGTTTACCAAATAGAGAATCTTCCAATTGAATAGGCCAGTGATCTGATCCTCCAAAAGGTAGGATGAGCGCAGTCATGCTACTTCCGATGAGAAGAAGATCCTCTGAAATAATAAATCTGTCTAATTTTGAGGCTACTCGGGTAGGGCCCGCTCTTTTGTTATTCCAAGTGAAGATTCCATTGTTGGTTTCCATATCAACCAATTTCATATTGGTGATGAAGTTCTAGAAGACAACTGAATCCCTACCAAGTTTCCTAGTTCCTCCTTTCTTCTCCGTGAGTGATTTTGTCATGTTAAAATCACCTCCAAGAATCTAGGGTAGAGCTGGGTATCTCTTCTTCATATCCTCCAATGTTGTGAGGAGTCGAAGTTTGTCCTCCATTGGCTGTGGACCATAGACATTGGTGATCATGTAACATTGCCTATCACCCACTGGTTGGAAAATCAGAGAAAGGTGATGTCTGGATGCCTTCGCATCAATCACACCAAATTTATGTGGATCCCATAAAGTGAGAATGCCACCAACAGATTTATTTGCCTTAACTTCAAGGTATTCATATCTATTTAACCATTTGCTATGTTTGTCGCGGATCATCTCCACTGAGCATTTTGTTTCCTGTATGAATACAGGTTTTTCCTCTCTGGTCCCATTACTTAGATTCCTCTGTTTTCTTCTACTCCCTAGTCCTCTAATGTTCCAGGTTGTGATTTTCATTGAGGTGGGGTTTTAAAGGAGTAACTAGAAAGGTCTTTCATCCTTCCTGAGTCAATCATGAGTTTTCCACACTCTAGCAGTAGTTCTTTCTGTCTTTTCCTTCCCCTCCTCTTGCCTAGATTTTTGTTAATTTTCCTGTTATTAATTCTATTGAGGAAGTCCCTTTATTTTCTTGGTTATCATGTCCTCTTTTGACTCCTGCAGCTGTTTGATGTGACTTGTTAACGAATATCTTTTGTACCTTGTCCACATCCTCCTGAGGTATGGAGTTTATTCCCAGGTTTCCTCCGTGTTCTAGAAACTTTTACAGCCCTAGGTTCTCCCTTTCCAGGATCTCTTGTAAGTCTTGGTCCTCTGTACCACTTTCACTTTGAGTCATTTCCTGGTCTTTTTCTATTTCCATGGTACTCAAAGGGTCCGTCGTGTGTTCATTCTGTTCCTGAGTGAACTCCATGCTGGTCTCTTTTCCTTTCCCCCTTGCTGACTGATTCTCTGTACTCTTTTGATCACCTCCATCTACTTCTTTTTCTCCTAAGATCTCAAAATTGTTGTAACTTCTTGTTTTGTTATCATTCTCAGTAGGATTCTTTTGTGTCTTCCTTCCTCCTCCTTTTCCTTTTCCTCCTACTTTGGTGAAACCTGTCTGATCTTTCCCTTTGTTGGTGTTTAGGTATTCCTCCCTTCTATTAAGAGGACAATCTCTAGATAGGTGCCCATGCTCATGACATTTGTGACATCTAAACGGGATATGTTCATAGTCAACTGTTTGAACCCATTCCTCGTCATAGACTTCTAGAATGACCTCATCTGGAAGGGCTCCTGATAGGTCCATCTCCACACAAATATGTGCATAGGAGGTATATTTTCCTCGTAGAGTTGCCTCTGAAATCTTTAAGAAATGACCTAATTTATTGCCTATAGCTTTTAAAGACTCTGGCATCGAGTAATCTAAAGGTAAGGAGTAGAGTTTGATCCATACCGGTACTGAAGTGAAGGTTTCTCGTTCTGGCACAAAGTTCATCGTCCATGGCCGCATATAGAGACCAACAGCTGTAAAGAAGTATGGTCCTCCTTCAAAAATCTTGTCTCTGTCCTCCATGTTCGTGAACACCACTTTAAAAAAACCTTTGGATCCGAGATGTATATTTAACTCCCCCTTTGGTTTCCAGTTGTATTTTATCTAGGTGTACAATGCTTTCTCTGATGGCCAGATTCCCATAAATTTGCATTTAATGACATAGTTTGCCATGTGATCCCTGTGCGCTTGCAGAGCTGGATCATTCAAAATAACTCGAGGTTTAGTTATGGTCTTGGGTTTACAGGGCCCCATCTTGGTTCTGTTCTCTGTACCTTGACCTCTGTCTTCCGCTTTCTCCTCCTGTTGGTCTTCTTCGTGGGTCCCTTGTTTTGCATGGGTTTTGCTGCCTTCCACCTTCTGAGTTTCAGTGTATTTTGTCTTGACCTCCAAAGGTTGTGGAGGCTTGTTCTTATTCCCTCCTCTTCCTCTGTTTGAAACCACATTACTGTAAGACGGAGTGGCGCTCCCTCCTCCCTGTGCCTCCATGGGTACCTGTTACCCTCTGTCACTCTCTTTGTTGAACCCTAGAACCTAGATCGCCAATCGCCTCTTGTGGAGTTCCCGAAAGGTCACAGGTTTCATGGCTGTAGATAGAATATTATCTTCTGCTTCTTCCCTAGAAACATACATTAAGCAAATTAATAAAATTTTACTAACTAAAAATCTAAAAATTAAGTTATGGATATCCATATTAAATTCGTATTATTCACCTAATAATCAAAAATCCAAAAAAGAGCTACTTTAGTTTATGGAATGGGAAAGCGGGCTATACTAAGAGATCCCTTATGCGATAGTGACGTGTGGCATGAGCGTTATATTGACCTTCAATTTTCCTAGTTCACGTAAATGCACGTGAGGGAGGTTGGTCATGCGTATGGAGTAAGAGAGTCCAACAAGAATATCCAAGCATTCAAATGGGTATTCAAGCATCCAAATGGGTAGTCAACTATAGTATGCCAGTCTTATTTGAAAATTGAAAATAGATGTCTGTCACATATTTGAATAAATAATCATCAATCAATCTAACGTGTCATGACCTTGGATTCAAATAAGGCTACATTATTAGTTGCATTGTCAAAACATTTTGACTTGTTAGTGTTTATAAACAATTTTGTAGCCTTTTATTTTTAAAAACGATTCAGCGTAATGTTTCGAAAGGAATTGAACAACAAAATATACATAGTTGGAACTTGGAAGGGAATTGTAAATAAGGAAAAAAAAATATTGAATACCGCAAACGATCGTGACCTCTGGGCTAACTAACTTTCTTGAAAGATACGTAACATGGAGATGGAGTCGGCAATCATTTTCCGCACGTGGGGTTTGTATCTGTAGAAACAGAGAAAGTCTAATCACAGTATTAATAGTGGAAGGAAGGGTTGGAATTTGACGTTCATGGGTGACTTGTCAGGTTAAAAAATTACAAAACGGTTAAAAATCTGTTTTGAAACAATGAAAACAGGTTAGAAACTCTGAAAAACTTCAAATTGGATGGTTTGGTCTTTTTTGAAATTTCAATCTTGGTGAGAGTAGTGGGAGTTGTTTTTCATGTAATTCTGAAAATATTTGAAGTGAAATCTTGATTTGTGTTATTTAAACTATTTTTTTGACTATGTATATGGATGCAGTATTCTGAAAAACCTCTAGAGCACTTCCATTGTGTAGGGGTTACCAATCAAGCATGTGATTTCAATAAATTCCTATCAAATTTTAAAAAAATTAAACCAGAAAAACCTAAAAAAAAATTTTCCAAAAAATCTGACAATTCCTCGATAATTAAAAAGTTTTGGAGCACAGCACTCCTGGAAAGCGGTGCTGGTTATAACGTCGGTCATGGTTCCCTCGGCTGGCGAGTGGTTGGTGAGAGGAGGAGCACCGTCGATTAGTAATAATTGTATAAAGGCCTACGTGTCGTCCTTATTTCCATATTGGCAACCTTGACATTCAAGTCAATTTAACGTTTAAGTCACCTAATTGTAAGATAAACTGGTTAGAGATGTACCTTATTGCGATTTGAAATTAGGTGGAGGTTGCCAACCATGGGGTCATCTATTTCCAGGTTGGAATTGGAGAGCAATCTTTTCCTTTAATGTAAATTGCAACTTTTTTCTGTTGTGAGCAATTTTCTCACTAAATATCTATCTTCGTTATTATCTATTAAGTTTTTGTTAAATTATAGAACTCAGCAAGGAAATCATCAAAACCATTATGTCAATTTAATAACAGGAAATTTAACCTGATTAACCCTTCTTAGTAAGGAAGATACCCATTCAATCAAATTAGTTTAAATAATATTACTTTTAACCATCCATTAGCAATTAAATTATTTTAAATTAATATTAATTTTATATAATTTATAATTTTTTTTTAAATAATTATTAATTTGTATGGTATTAAAAGGTTTGTTCTACCATTCAATATTAACTAAAAGTGTAATCCATTTTAGGCTTAATCACAAATTTATATGTATCTTTTTCTTAATATAGAATTATAAAATAAGATATATTCTAAATAAATGAGTAAGGTCGAATAAAGTGAAAAAACCATAAATAATATATATATATATATATATATATATATGAGTTAGTTTGAAATTAATGGTATTTTTATTATTTTTGTTGGATTTTTTTTGTTAAATGTGGTGGAAGACGATAGAGTGTTGGGCTCTTCCATTATTTCCAATGTCAGATCAACTCAGATTGTGATTAAGGGTAAACTATTATTATTAGCAATTGCAACACATGTTGCAAATGAAAGACAGTAAGGCAATAGTATAAGGAAAAGTAGCATTCATGAAGGAAGATGTGATATGTAATGCAATTTAATTGAATATTTAACTTATAAAGTAGTCCACTCCAACCTTTCATTCTCAACCAACTAACCAACAGATTAGTCTTAATATCACTTGATAGTTCTAACGCTGTGACTTTTTGTTTCAATCTTGAGATGAAGTGTGGCGATCATCCCATATAATGTGTGTTAAGCTGGTTGCAACAATTTGAAAGAACAAATGAAACCCATCTCAGTGGAGGGAAAACCATTTGAATGTTATCCAAATAAATGGAAACCCATTTCAATTAAGTTAAAACAAATGATAATGATTTCAATCAAACAAATCGGATTTTTAGTGCAATCCAAAGAAATGAAGGAATATCATTGAAGTTACCTCTCTTATTGTGAATCACATTAGGCATGAATCCTTTATAGTAATGGGTTTTCTTAGCTCTCTGGCTTGGATCCTCTTTCTGCATAGCCCCACAATAAGACCATTCTTCTTACTTTTCCAAGCCATCACAAAAATAGTCAAAAGGCTAGCAGATCAACACCCATTATAAGCATGATCGAGTTTAGCCTTGCTGTTAGGTATCTGTCTATTGCAATTAGGTGTTGAGCACTTGAAAACATATTTTGAGCTACAACTATCTCAATAAACCAATAAATTATCTAGTATATACAAATAACAATTACAAAGATACAATAAGTCTTAGTTAATGGATAAAACGATATGACCATCCATCCATTGAGATTTTCTTTGATTAAAGGAAAAAAGGCTTATCTTGCCCAACTATCTCATCATAGAACTCTATAAGGAGGCTATGGTACCATACTTTAAATGGATATCCTAGATTCCTTGGGTTCGTTCATCAACTTTATTCTGGTTAGCAAACTAATATAACAATAGATTTCTTAGGTTCTTTCATGAACTTTATTCTAGCCAACAAACTAATATAACAATATCTTGTCTTCTAGTACTTGCAAAATAGCAATAGTTTGTCTTCCAAGAAGTAAAAAAATTATCCTTTAGCACTCACCTAAGTCAAGTGTTTTCCTGTTTCATAGCGCAGAGAAATTCAACGAGGGGCTCAACTTGGGAGTGGGGTTTTGTGGAGCAGAGAGTGATGAAGTGAGGACTTGCTATTTTTCTCGAGTAATTCATCTCCTTTTGTCTTCTGTAGTGGTTAGTGTGTGGAATGCTCGGTTAGTGTGGTCCAATTGACAATCAGAGCAGTTGGAAAAGGGGCCATTTTTTTCTGTCGATAGCCTTGGAGGGTGCACTCCCTATTCTTTTGGCTTGGATCCTCTTTCTGCATAGCCCCACAATAAGACCATTCTTCCTACTTTTCCAAGCCATCACAAAAATAGCCAAAAGGATAGAAAATCAACACCCTTTATTAGTAGGTGTTACACAGTAATTTGTCACTGTCTTCCTACCAGTCTTCCTACTGTGTCATGAGTTCAAATTAATCATGCTCATGCTCTCTAATGTTGCCAAATGACCCACTTTGCCAAAGTTTTACTATCATCGCGACTGTTGTTAAAATAAACGCGCTGATTGGTGCTCCATAACAGACCGAATGCGCTACCAGCGTGGAAGTACAGGTGATTCCCGCACTGGTCGAATTTCATGAGACAACGCATCTGTTATGTATATCTGATCACGCTGATATGACTTTCTTTGTTATTCAGTAGCAATGTCAGCGCACCAGTGCAGTTATGAATCCGCGCTGATCCAGTTTGGGCGAGTTTGTTCTAACAACCGGCCTTCCAGATGACTCCAGACCTGGTTGTTGGCCTTGTAAATGTCGCCCTCCCTTCTTTGGCATGTCTGTTTCGTCATTTGAGCCACCTTCCTTGGAGATAAGCTCATCCTCCCACCATTCATGGAGACTCCTTCTCCTACTTAAGCCTCCACCATTACCGTGAGCTGCTAGTTTTGAATTGGTAGTGCTTGGAGTGTTACTGTTAGTGTGTGGGCTTGATAGGTAGATGGTGTGACAAGTGTGGGATTGCTAGAGAGCTTAAGGAAGGTTGTGAAGTGTTTCTTTCTTGTGTAAACTTGTGTGAGAGAGAGCTTTTGTCTTGGGAGATCTACCTCCAAGGGTGAATGCTTGAGAGACTTGCTGGCTGGACCCTCTTGAGAAGGATTTGACGTCAGAACTATGGTTGTATTCTTCTTTGTTTATTAATAATAGACGACTATCATTATGGTTCCACTCTTAATGTCTTTATGATGATGTTTGAGTTATATCTTTTCTGACTGATATATAGTTACATCTACTGGATTTTATGCTTGTGTTTGTATTGTTCTTTGCATGTGCAAGTGTCCGTGCACGAGGATCGTGAGGATTGTGACCAGCCGGGGCAAAGGGACGGGAGCATCAACTCTTCTACAAGTACTAGCGTTGGAATCCAGGTAGACCTCCATCATTGGTCTTTTACTTGTAATTAGGAACCTGCGTGTTAGTGTTGTTTGATTGTTGCTAGACCTTGTTTGGACTAGTAGGGATCGCCTCTGTCCGCAGAGGGGATTTACCTCCACAACAATTTGGCGACTCCGAGGAAGGAGCCAAACGTAAACCTAAGTATCCTTGTCTTATCTGTGATGAGGATCACTACACTAAAGACTGCCCTAGGTGGTCCGAAGTTAGTCGATTATTGAAAGGTGCTCCTGGGACTCCTGCTGTGCTTAAAGAACCTTTCCCTTCGCGGCAAACTCAAATGGTGGCAGATCCATCACAACCCTCTTCTTCATTCGGCTCTCAAGTATTTATGGCTGGGACGATTCCCGTCCATGTCGCTACTCGAGCAAAAGAATATCCATCTCATGCCAGGAAAGAGCCTGAGGTCCCCTCCAGTGCTCCTCCGTCCAGTTCTAGTCCACTCCACATCGAGAGACCTAGCACTGAGACGACTATCCGACCCCCTCCAAAAGGTGTACTCCAGAAGTCTTCTTACAACCCTAATGCTCGTGCCACCCAGCACTACAACATTGTTGACGACTTAGCTCAGGCCCCGTCTGCTATGTTCGCTCTAGAAGTGCTCCAGAGCTGCCCCTCCCAGAGGAAGTCCTTGCTATCGGCCATCGGTGGCATAGACCCGGCTGACTCAGATATGATTTCTTTTGACCTCGAGGGCCATACGCCGAGACTGCCTCACCAAGTCGCTTTCCTCATACAGGTCATTATCAATACTAAAACGATTCATCGTACAGTCATTGATGAAGGTGCCTCAACTTGCATCATGTCTGTTGCCTGTTGGAAAGCTATTGGTTCTCCGATGCTGAGCCAGTCTCCTACGACATTAGAAGCCTTTGATGGGATAAAGTCCCATCCTTATGGTATCCTCCAATGGTTGCCCATCTCTTTGGAATGGAAGATGGTAGAAGTGGAGGTCGAAGTTGTCGATACTAATCTTACCTACAACCTCCTCCTCGGACGTAGCTGGACATACGCCATACAAGCCGTGGCCTCCTCTCTTTTCCGTGTCATTCGTTTCCCCCATCAAGGGAAGATTGTCACTATGGACCAGCTCTCCTTCTTTGCCTCCTCTTCCGAAGGCAACGTGCCTTTCGTGGAGCATACCTCCAAATCATGTGAGAGTGTGGGAGCCGGACTCTTTAAAGATCCCGCCCTGATGGGTGTCTTTCCCCTTCCACCTCCTAATCTCGCTCCTATTAACATGATTTCCGTGCACTCTGATCCGTGGGCCCTTCCTCCAGCCGATCAGATAGAATCTTGGGGCGATATGATGCCGTTGAGTCCCGCCGAACTCAACTACATCGAAATCGTTGCTGCATTGGCTCCCCCTCCCGAGCCTGCTCCTTCGAGTAGTGTTCCCGACTCGTATGTTCATTTCCCTTGGCTTGGAGATGATGCTACTCCGGATCCATTAAAGGAAATATTTCCTTCCGATGAAGCCATTATAGAGACCATGTCTCTTGAGGAACCTCCTTAGTCTGATTATCACCACCGTTCCTCGTTCCTCCCTATCCATCAGGAAATGATCACCTATCTCGAACGGTTTGCTTCTTGTATCCCATTTCAGCCCCTTGAAACACCTATTCAAATTTATCAAGTGACGTTTGAAGGCAATATGGGAAACATTACGCAGACCCAACCCATCGACATCTCTGTGAAACCAGGGATTGTCGAGCACATTCACATTGGAGTCACTTGCACTCCAGAGGAAGTTCAACTTTACACTGATCTTTTTCGCGAATTTCGTGATGTCTTCGCTTGGTCCTACGAAGAGATGCCCAGCATTGACCCTAGCATAGTGGTGCATGAGATACCTACGTATCCGGGTGCTAAGCCCGTTCGTCAACGCCTACACCCCGTGCACCCCCGAAAGGCTGCAACCATTAAAGCAGAAGTCAAAAAGCTTCTCAAGGTTGGTTTCATTTACCCCATTCCACTTACGGATTGGGTTTCTAATATAGTCCCTGTGAATAAAAAGCAGGGCACCATTCGAGTCTGTGTTGATTACCGTGATATCAACCGCGCCTGTCCTAAGGATAACTTCCCCACACCCTTCATCGATCAGCTCATTGATGAGTGTGCAGGAAGCGAAATCTACTCGTTTATGGACGGTTTTTCTGGGTATAACCAGATCAATATCACGCCCGCTGATCAGCATAGGACGGCCTTCATCTGTCCTTGGGGCACTTTTTCCTACAAGAAGCTCCCTTTCGGTTTGAAGAATGCCGGTGCTACCTTCCAGCGTGTAATGTCCTATGCTTTTCATGACATCCACAACATTTTACAGCCGTATCTGGATGATCTTCCAACTCATTCAGTCAAACGTCAGGACCATCCTTCCCATCTTCGTGAAATCTTTCTCCGCTGTTGACACTACCATATCAGGCTCAATCCTCATAAATGTGTCTTCTGCGTTGAATCAGGCCGACTACTCGGGTTTATCGTCTCCCGAGAGGGCATCCGTCTGGATCCCCTCAAAGTCGAGGCTATTCTGAATCTTCCTCCCCCTGCTTCTTTACAGCAGTTGCAGAGCTTGCAGGGCAAAGCAAATTTCCTAAGACGATTTATTCCGAATTATGCCGAGGTGGCTAAAGGTTTTACATGGTTATTAAAGCGAGACACACCCTTTCATTCGGATGCTATCGCTCAGGAGTCTTTCGAGCATCTCAAGGGTCTCCTTGTTTCTGCTCCATTATTACGACCTCCGAACTACCACCGTGATTATACTCTGTATCTGGCCGCCGCCGATACCACTATCGGCATGGTTCTCGTGCAAGACGATGATGATGGTAATGAGCACGTCATATATTACCTCAGCCGCAACCTCTTGGATACGGAAACTTGATACGCTTACGTCGAGAAGTTGGCATTGGCCGCCATTTGTGCCGAACAACGCTTCCGACATTATATCTTGTTGCGCACCATGACCGTGATTTCTGACTGCAACCCGATGACGTACATTTTGTCACGTCAGTTGCTGGGGGGAAAATACTCAAAGTGGATCCTCATCCTCCAAGAGTTTGACTTGGAATTTACTGCTGCCAAGTCTAAGAATTCCCTGGTCTTTGCTAAGTTACTTTGTTCTTTGCCACCTCCTTCTGCACGTCCTCACTCAGAAGATCATATCCCGGGTGAAACTCTTTTTCTAATCAGCACCCTCGATCCCTGGTACGGGGATATTATTGTCTATTTGCAGATGTCCTCTTTCCGCCCAGCTCTGTCCAAAGATGCTCGGCGGCGGATCCGTTATCAATCTCAACCCTATCGTATCATAGGGGACACCCTGTACCGCCTCGGTGTTGATTCCATTCTCCGCCGATGTCTTACCCTCGAGGAAGCTGAGAGACTCCTGAATGACTGCCACTCTGGCGCCTGTGGTGGCCACATGTCTACATATGCCACAACTAAAAAAATCCTTCGCGCTGGTTACTTTTGGCCCTCCATTTTTAAGGATTGCATTCTTGCTGTCCGCTCATGTCATGCATGCCAGATATACCAGCGGAAGATGCGTGCGCCATCGGCCCCGCTGCACCCTGTAGTGACCGTAAGCCCTTTTGCAAAATGGGGCATTGATTATACAACCTGTAAGCCTCGCTCGACCGGGGGGCATGGGTTTATTATCGTTGCCATCGATTACTTTAGAAAATGGGCCGAGGCGATGCCCACATTAACTGAAGACGGTCATACAACGGCGCAGTTTTTGTTCAATCATGTTATTACGCGGTTTGGAGTTCCATAGGCCATCGTCACAGATCACGGAAAGCATTTTCGTAATCACATGATGATTGAACTGACAACCCAACTAGGCTTACGGCATGATAGTTCGACCCCGTACTATCCTCAGTCCAACGGACAGGTTGAAGCTGTTAACAAGATTTTGGTTACGATGCTTCAACGTACTGTTGACATGCATAAGTCTAATTGGCATCTGATGTTGTTTCCTGCCTTGTGGGCATACCGAACCTCCGTGAAGGATGCCACCGGTTTCACTCCATTTCAACTAGTTTACGGACTGAAGGCTACCCTTCCTATCGAATGTGAAATTCCTTCGTTAAAAATAGTCGTCGAGTTGCTTCCCAACACTACTCCGGTAGAGGAATGGCTTCTTTATCTAGAACGGTTGGACGAGACCCGTTGCCTAGCCTCTCTAGCCATCGAAGCTCAAAAGAAGAGAGTCAAAACTCACTTCGACCATACCATCCATCCTCGTTCCTTTGTTGAGGGAGATCTAGTCCTGCTATACGACCAAGCAAATGACAAGCTGGGGGCAGGCAAACTCGAGCCCATGTGGCTAGGCCCTTATATTGTAAAGAAAGTCTTGCAGAAAGGGGCATATGAGCTAGTTGACTACGAAGGTAATCCTCTTGATAAGCCCCGCAATGGGCTATACTTGAGAAAGTACTATGCATGATTCCATGCACTTCGATTTATACATGCGTGTGTGTTAGCAAGTGTGTGTGTGTGTGTTTTCATGTCTTTGGCTTGGTGTGAAAGCGTGATTTCTCCTTATTGTGTTTTTTGCTTCTTGTGCAGATGTTGGGTACACCTTATATTGGTTTCGCTGGTGGTGCCTGCCGCAGCACTCGCAATTTGTCCTCTGCGGCATGGGTGATCTACGATCCTCACAGTGAGTTGATAGATCTTCAGGGTGTGTGTTTAGGTTGTACTACAAACAATGTCGCTGAATATAGTGCTGTTATTGAATTATTAGCCGAGGCGATTAATCTCAATATTCGTACATTGGTTGTTAACCTAGACTCTCAACTTGTCGTCCATCAGCTCAATGGGCGATATTCTGTCAGAGACCGTCACATTTTAAGGTTATACTTACGTGTTAAATTGTTAGAAAGGAATTTTGACTTTATTACATATCAGCATATTCCACGACGATTAAACACATTATCTGATGCATTGGCTAATCATGTATTAGATAGACATTTGCGTAATTTATAATCAAAACACCATACAAGCAAGCACATAAAAGCACAATAATAAAACATAGGAATATATATATATATATATATATATATATATATATATATATATATATATATATCGTGTGGCACACCAAGGCACTCAAAAAATAAGTGTATATGTCTAGATAAGGCCTGTGTTCTCGGTACATCTGAGACACATGTCTCTCAAAAAACCATCAGTAGGAAATAAAGACCTAGATATCTACTGTGGTGGGTTATGCTCTCTATAATCTGTAGCCGCTCGTGCCACCCGCCTCAAAAGGCGGTGCATCCTAGGTTCTACCCCAACTGTATGGATCTGAAATGATATGGGGACCTCCTCTATCCCCTGGTAATCTGGAATCCCTGACAGTAAGCCCTCGAGGTTCCGTATCACGGTCTCCATCGTATCGACTCCCGGAGGAGCCAGGGCCAGAGCTCCAATGCCCTGTGCATCCCTCCGCGCCTCTGGGGCCAAGCCAAGGGGTCTCGTCGGTCCTACATCTGCATACCATAGCGGTCATCGTTAAGAAATGTACATAAAAAATCAAAAACATTACAAAAATAAAAAATCAGACAAAAGATCAAGTGGCTTACCACCATCATCCTACTGCTCTCCAGCAGGTAGCGGCATGTCTGGGTCTCCACGGAAGTCTATGCCAGCATATGGCCAGTCCTCCACAAAAATAGTCTGCCTATCCAGCCACTCTCGGAAGTACACTCCCCATGCCACTGGTCGACCGCCACCTCCTCGTGGCATGACATGGCCCCATCGTGTGGCCCTCGTCTCTCGGGGGCCTCTAGGTGGATCCACGACCATGTCCTGCAGCTGTAATGCCGGTACCCGCTCCAGCATGAGCGGGACTAAAATCGACCCATAGCCAAACTACTTCGACTCACCACGTCGGCAGTTGGTCAGCTGTCTTTTCATACTGGTTGTTACTGCCGCTGCCCAGTTGAATATGGTAGGATTCAAACATTCGAGAGCCAATTGAAGATGGGCCTTCGAGGCCTCGTGATTTGCCAAAGAACCCGCTGCCCGAGTCACCATGAAAAGTATGGTTCGAAGGACAATGTCCTCCACTGTAGGAATAGCTACTTTCCCACTCCGTGACTTGCGTGCCTGTGGGCACACCTGGGCCATCAACATATCCAAAGTATCACCGCCGGGTCGCTGCCCCTCCAGAATGGGCATCTCACCTCGACGTGATAACCCGATCAAAAAATAGATATCTGTATAGTCAAACTCAATGTCTCGGACTCGGATCACAAATTTCCAATCAGTGGGATTCCAGGCTCTGATCAAGAATTCAAGAAGGTCAGGCTGTGCTCACAGGCGCAGAGTTAGGAAGAATTTGAGCAACCCGCACGCTCGCATTGCATTATGGCACCCAGCATCGGCAAATGCCGCTATGTCCTCATTATCATGAGCTCGCTCTTGCCAAACGAATGCCATTTTACCCTGCATGATCAAAAAAATTCATTAGGGCCCTGTCCATAAAGTTTCGTACGCTCAATTTGTTAAAAAAGTTGCTGTGCGGCGTCAGCGCGACTGTTTTTAAAACAGTCGCGCTGATCATGGCGCCCTTTGATATTTTTCCTGGGTCAGCGCGGAAGTACATCACTCTTCCGCACTGATCCGGGGGTGGTCTGTGTAAATCTTTTTCGATCAGCGCGGACCCGATAAGGAAATCCGCGCTGACCGAGAGCGGATTGAGTTTCAAAAAATCCGCCCAAACCAGCACTTCCCACCGTTGAAATGCAGCTAAAATACTTCAAAATGGAGCGTAGAGGAGGGTGAACCTACCTGGAACAGACTGCAGGATGGTTGATGCGCGTACGGAGTGGAATTCGGCTCGTCAACCTCACAGCTCCAAGACGTCCTCCAAAGCTCCAAATGGTAACAATGGTAAAAAACTTTATTTACCCCCCTATTTATGGTAAAATTTCATAATTAAATATTATTTTTCATAAATGTGGGATTTTTATGATGATTTTTACCATGTGCTTGGTGCCAATATAGTTTTACTATGTTTTTATGCATGTGGTCCATATTATCTCGAACAGGTTTATGCGTGTGGTGTTTCTTGTGCAGATTCTCATGCCGGTGGAATTACGATGGTTCTATACACCCTTGGTCCTGAAACATCGTCTTTAAGCTCTTTTTCGACGTGAAATAAGAAAAGATAGCCGAGTCCCCCTCTCGACTCGTTAAAAGAAACGAGAGGCGGTCGCCTTTAAAGCTCTTTTTTTCGACCGTTTAAACTAAAAAAGATTGCTGGGTTTTTGTCGTTTCGAACTCGTTATTGGCTCAAAAACGACGTGCTTCTAACCACTTTTCTACTTTTTTGGGTCAAAGTCACTACTTACAAAAATTACTCCTCGATCATATTGGTCGGGTGGTTCTTTCAAGCATTGTTTTATATTTTTTCGGGCTCGAGAGACACAACTTTATGAAAAAGGACCCCGCTGGAGTTTACTTTTCTGCTGTCTTTTCAGACTCTATAAATAGGAAAAGACGTCGAGTTCTTCCTTTGTCAGGCTCGTTAAAACTCAATGACATCGGATTCTATCAAAATGACGCCTTCCAAGCATATGCTATCCCCGTCAAGCTTGTCATCAAAAATAATCGGGGTACTCACCAGAAATGGTGGGGAAAATGGAATCATAATCATTGTCGTGTCGGCAGTATGTCGCTCTTGAACATGGCAATTGTCTGCATTCGTGTCTGGGTGGGAACCTCTCGTCTTGTTGTACACTGGCCTCCATGGGTTTGGGTTATCCTGTTTGACTTTTCATCTGCTCATTGAATTGTCACCATGACCCTTGATCATATAATGTCAAATACTGCCAAGTCCACTGTCGTGCCGCCGATATGTTCAAGAGAAGTTGAACTCTACAAGAATGCTCAACCTCCCTCTGATACCTCACACAAAATATCTTATCCTTCTCTGTCTCGTGTCGATGATGTGGGAAACATTATGGCCCACCTTCGATCAAAGTCACTTCCTGTCGACTTCAGCTCATTATCCAGGAAGTTGACTTAGAGACTCCCTTCAGGTACCTTAGAGCCTGCATGCCTCAATGGCAGGTTCTTCGTGTTTGACGCGAGGCTTTCATCATTGGCCTCCGATCGAATGATTCATCGGGTGTTCGATGCCAGCTCATTGATTCACACGCCGTAGATTGTACCCATAGTACCTTGAGGGCCATTTTCATTATTGGTGGTACCTCTCGCGTCTGTTAACAGTTTTCATCATTGTCTGGTAATCAGACGATGTTCATGCATGTTCGACTTCAACTCATATATTCACATGCTTGGACTTGTACTTTGTTCGGGTCGAGATGGAGCGCAGGACCCTGGGTTTTGTCTATTGAAATCCAGGCTGCGATTTTGTGGATTATCATGATCATTACATGACTCATTGATGGATGGCTGCGCCCATGCCTGAGTCTTCATGGATGGCTGCGACCATACCTTTATTATTATCATGGTCTCTTTAGCTGGGTGGCTGCGTCCATACCACAGACCTCCTCCGTATGTCTTTTGGATGGCTGCGCCCATGCCTAGGCTACATGTAATTGATTATCAGAGATATTAGTTGTACATACGTGCAGGTTCTTCCTGGTGGTGTTCCAGTTCAGCCAGTTTCGTAAAGCATTTCACCCCTCCCACTCTCTCAGGCTTCATGCTTTAGGGGGCATCTGTTACACAGTAATTTGTCACTGTCTTCCTACAAGTCTTCCTACTGTGTCATGAGTTCAAATTAATCATGCTCATGCTCTCTAATGTTGCCAAATGACCCACTTTGCCAAAGTTTTACTATCATCGCGACTGTTGTTAAAATAAACGCGCTGATTGGCGCTCCATAACAGACCGAATGCGCTGCCAGCGCGGAAGTACACGTGATTCCCACGCTGGTCAAATTTCATGAGACAGCGCATCTGTTATGTATATCTGATCACACTGATATGACTTTCTTTGTTATTCAGTAGCGATGTCAGCGCACCAGTGCGGTTATGAACCCGCGCTGATCCAGTTTGGGTGAGTTTGTTCTAACAACCGGCCTTCCAGATGACTCCAGACCTGGTTGTTGGCCTTGTAAATGTCGCCCTCCCTTCTCTGGCATGTCTGTTTCATCATTTGAGCCACCTTCCTTGGAGATAAGTTCATCCTCCCACCATTCATGGAGACTCCTTCTCCTACTTAAGCCTCCACCATTGCCGTGAGCTGCTAGTTTGGAATTGGTAGTGCTTGGAGTGTTGCTGTTAGTGTGTGGGCTTGATAGGTAGCTGGTGGGACAAGTGTGGGATTGCTAGAGAGCTTAAGGAAGGTTGTGAAGTGTTTCTTTCTTATGTAAACTTGTGTGAGAGAGAGCTTTTGTCTTGGGAGATCTACCTCCAAGGGTGAATGCTTGAGAGACTTGCTGGCTGGACCCTCTTGAGAAGGATTTGACGTTAGAACTATGGTTTTATTCTTCTTTGTTTATTAATAATAGACGACTATCATTATGGTTCCACTCTTAATGTCTTTGTGATGATGTTTGAGTTATATCTTTTCTGACTGATATATAGTTACATCTACTGGATTTTATGCTTGTGTTTGTATCGTTCTTTGCATGTGCAGGTGTCCGTGCACGAGGATCGTGAGGATTGTGACCAGCTAGGGCAAAGGGACGAGAGCGTCAACTCTTCTACAAGTACTAGCGTTGGAATCCAGGTAGGCCTCCATCATTGGTCTTTTACTTGTAATTAGGAACCTGCGTGTTAGCGTTGTTTGATTGTTGCTAGACCTTGTTTGGACTAGTAGGGATTGCCTCTGTCCGCAGAGGGGATTTACCTCCACAACAGTAGGACTGAGTTCAACCTTGTTGTTAGGTCCCTGTCTATTGTAGTTAGTTGTTGAGAACTTGAAAATAGATTTTGAGTTGTAGTTATCTCAACAAACCGATCAATTTTCCAGTATAGACATAACAATTACAAAGATAAAATAAGTCTTACTTAATTTATAAAAATATATTACCATCCATTGATATTTTCTCTGATCAAAGGAAAAAAGACTTAACTTTCCCAACTATCTCATCATAGAACTCCAATAAGGAGACTATGGAACCATCATTGAAACATATATTCTATATTTCTTGGGTCCTTTCATGAAATTTATTTTGTATATGATGATGATGATGATTAATGTCCTTTAAGATCTCTATAATTTATTGGCCATTAAGAAGATAATAGAATAATTGGAATTCTTTAACATTTTATTTTTATACTTAAAAAGAAGTGACATACCGGATCACCACAGTTTTGATAACTAAAAAAATTATAACAAATATTTAATGTGATAAGTATTTTGAAAATTAAATAGAATATGAGGTTAAGATGGACAATCTAGGAGGTAGTGTTTTTCATTTTCAGCCCTCTTAGGATTGTATAGGTGATAGAGTCTCATCACAAGGCATTTTTTGAATTGACAAATGCCCAATCTCCCTACAAAGCTTATAAGAATTAATCTTTATTTTGACAATAATACTAGTAAAAATCAAAAGGCATTTTTTATTCTCGAAATTAAAGTTTACCACCTCCTCTTAATATACTCATTAAATTGTAATTTCAAATTGTATATAAATACTAAATATTTTTATAACGTATTAATTCATTAAATAAATTATAAATATTAAATGATATATCCCAAAATGAATTTTATGAAATAGAAATCATCATTAACAATATTATTAATATATATTATATACAACTTAAACTACTATAACATTATTAATCCAAAAATAATGTATTAATTTTAATTAAATTTCTAAAATTACATAAATATAACAGGATAGGATCTGAATCCAAGTTGCACCCATAGATTTCTACTCTAGCAACAAAACCGCCGAGGAAAATGTTTTATCTAGTGAGTTTGAAATTATGGTACTAATGTAGTTCAAGTTGTGTGCATGGATATTTGCAAAGCTAATGGATTTTTAGCACCTAATTATATAATTATAATTATTAGAACAAGTGGAAGAAAAGAAATTAAACAACATTCACCTAATATTTGGTTGTAATTACCCAACTTGATATATTTAAAAACCTTTCATTAAGCATGATTAACCTTACCTAGTTGTGAGTTAGTCCCTTATATTCTATTCTATAAAAGGAATTGAAACCCACAAGCAACTCATTACTCTGGGAATCATCATTCAAGAAATATTGAAAACATCAATTCATATTTAAGTACAAAGACATGAGTCAAATTAGTTTGAAAATGTTAGAAAACATAATTTAAAGATTTGCATGCTTTCGTGGCCAAATCTCCTCTATGATTAGAATATGCAGGAAAATGATTCTATTCCAACCGAAATTCACAACCCATATTGCCTTTAATGAAGGGAGAATGCCAACATTTCTAACTACTTTGTCCAAGCCAGCCATGGATGGACAGATGGTGGCATTGAAAAAGTTTTGAAGACAACACCCACCTATATTTCCAGCTACTCTGCCTTGGGCTTCTTGTCAAGCAAGGCATTGATCGTTGGATAAACACAAATTTTGTTACTTTCCAATTTGTGGGGCACAACCCACAGTCCGCCCTTGCTGGCTCGCTCTTACAACATCCTTAAATACGTAGCACCACCCTTAGAAGGTATATGTAGAAGTCTATGGAGAGTGTTAAAGTGGATTGTTGATCCTAGGAGTCCATGAACTTCACAGAATTTGAAGGAGTCCATGTTCAATATTTTTCCTTAGTACTCGTGTGCTCTAGTATTTAACTAATCTGTGTGTGTGTCTAGCTACCATGATTGTTAGTTTCAGGCCAGGCAGTAACTCCATAAGGCAAAAATGATTCGACTATATTATTCCATCAGGTAGGTCTTCGTTATATACATGAGGGAGAGACTGTTTAGTTCGTCTCCCGATGACTGTTCATATTTCCTATTTATCTATTTACATAAATTCACCCAATCACAAGGATTAGGTGTCAACATTCCCCCCTTAATCTGAAGGGATGTTGGTGAGTCCAAGCATCATTCTGAATCGTTCAAGCTTTTTTCTTCCAAGTGCTTTGGTGAAGATGCCTGCAATTTGCTCATTTGTGGAACAATGACGGAGATGGATTGTTTTGGCCTCAACATGATGTCGAATCAGATGATGTTTAGTATTGATGTGCTTTGTTCGATCATGGAACTTTGGGTTGTTGGCCAACTTTATTGCAGAGGTATTGTCAATCATGAGTGGAGTTGATTATACTTGTTTTACCTGCAAATCTTCAAGAATTTTACTGAGCCACACAATTTCTTTGTTGCTTCAGCTGCTGCCACGTATTCTGCCTCTGTTGTGGAATCTGCCGGAACTGATTGTTTGCGTGATCTCCAGGGGACAGCTCCTGATCCAAGACTCATAGCATATCCTGAAGTAGATACCCCAGTTTCTTTGTCTCCATCGAAGTCTGAATCAGAGTATCCAATCAAGCTGAAGTCGTCCACCTGTGTATACTTGATTCCAAAGTCTTAAGTTCCCTTCAAGTACCTTAGAACTCTTTTTGCAGCAGACCAATGTCCCTCACAAGGATTTTTCATAAACCTGGAGAGGATTCCAATAGCAAACGAAATGTCTGGTCTAGTAGTAGTTAGGTAGTTGAGACTTCCTACAAGCTGTCTATACTTTGTTGCATCCTCAAATTATTTTCCTTCAATGGATGTGAGCTTTAAGTTTTGTTCCATTGGAGTAGTAAGAGGATTGCACTCTGTCATGCCAAACCTATTCAACAGATCTCCAATGTATTTCTTTTGAGAAAGAAATATGGACTTTGGATGTTGGCTACTTCAATGCCAAGATAGTAATGAACATAGCCCAAATCAGTCATTTCAAAACTTTTCCCCAATTCCTTCTTTATGGATGCAATGTAGCTTTCATTGATCCCTGTCATCTAAAGATCATCTACATATACCACAAGATATACAACTGTTTTTCCAACTTTCTTGACAAATAAAGTTGCATCATCAAGATCATAATGTTTGAAATTGAGTTTCAGAAGATGCTCAGTTAATTTTTCATACGAAGCTCGCGGTGCTTGTTTGAGGCCATACAAGGACTTCACCAGTTAGCATACTTTATGTTCATCTCCTTTCACAGCAAATCCTTCAGGCTAGGACATAAAAACATTCTCTTTTAGATCTCCATTCAAGAAAGCAGTTTTTACATCCATTTGATGGACTTTCCAACCGTTCTGAGCTGCTAGTGCAAAGAGTTTCCGGATGGTAGCCCATTTTGCTGTGGGGGCAAAAGTTTCCTCATAATTGACCCCTTCCTTCTGTGCAAAACCTTTTGCCACAAGCCTAGCTTTGTGCTTGTCAAGTGAGCCATCAGCTTTATACTTGTTCTTGTAGACCCACTTGCAGCCAATTGGTTTGATTCCTAATGGAGGATCAACCAGCTTCCAAGTGTCGTTCTTTATGAGGGCATCATACTCCTTTTGCATCGCTTCTTTCCATTCATCATGAGAAGCATCTTCTTTGAAGGAAGTTGGTTCAAAATCTGTAGACAAGTTCAATTCACAATCATAAGAAACATCCATATCAACAGGTGAATTAGAGTCATCTACATCACCTCCATTTTGCCGGTTTGAATTTTTGGTTCCTGTCTTTCCAACTTCATCATGATGAACACTTTCAAGTGTCTTTGTCACCCACTTTGAGGGACCTTTTTTAGATGGGCCAGGCTGCTCCGTTGATTAAGTTGCGATTGAATCAAGATTGAGTATCCCAATTCTATCAATTACATCACTTAAAGCATCATCCGTTGTTGGAGTTTCATTTGTGGGAGAGTGTTCTTCAGAAGAAGATTCCACATGTTTATCTAGTATAGGAATCCCCCCTTCAAGATGCAGAATCTAATTATCAAATTCTTGATATGATTTTGCTTTTGCGAATCTATCGAAGCGATCAAGTTGCCGCTCAACAACATTGTCAGTTTTGGATGATTCAAGAAAAATTACAACTGTAGATACAACAAAATTCTTATTTGCTTCATCATAGAGACGGTATGCTTTGGAGGTGTTTGAATACCCCAAGAAGATACACTTACGACTTCTAGCACCAAGTTTGTTTCTATGTACCTTTGGTATCAAGGCATAACAGGTGGAACTAAAGACCCTGAGATGCTTTACCGAAGGAACATGTCCATACCACATTTCATATGGAGTCTTGTTTCTTATAGCATTAGATGGACATCTATTCTTTATATATGCAGCACATAGAACAGCATCAGCCCCAAACATTATCTTTACATTTTTGAAGAAGAGCATGGATCGTACCATATTTAAGATTGTCCTATTCATTCTTTCAGCTACACCGTTCTGTTGGGGATTATAAGGCACGGTTGTTTGATGTTTGATCACATGTTGGCGAAGATAGTTTTCAAATTCATTTGATGTGTATTATTTTCCATTATCAGTGCGAATAGACCGAATATGAGATTGTGCATCATTTTCAATCCATCTATGAAAATTGTTGAATGTTTGAAAAGCATCATATTTGTTCTTCAATAGATAAACCCAACACATTCTGGTGTAGTCATCAACAAATGTCATGATATATTTATTTCCATTTGCAGAAGGAACATGCATGGGACCACATAAATCTGAATGAATGAGTTCAAGTTTTCTATGTGCTCTTGAATGTGAATCATGAAAAGATTGTTTGCTATGCTTTCCTAGAATGAAAGCATCACATTGCTTAAGTTTCCTAGGAATTGCAGGCAAACCAACAACACCATTTTTCTTCAACAAGTGGAGACTGTCATAGTTCAAATGTCCAAATATAGCATGCCATAATAAACTTGATGGAAGTGTACCTTCTTCATGATGAGAATTGTATGAGAAATGTTGTGCATGAGCAGAGGTTCCTTGCATATTGATAAGCCTTTCTTCTTCTATTCCCCTCATGACAAGTGAGTGGTCAGATGCTTTTCTTACCTCAAGCTTGCCATCAAACATATGAATGGAGTGACCTTGCTAGTGGATGTGGACCAAGGAAAACAAGTTTCTCTTGAGCTGTGGGAGATATAGAACATGATGCAGAAGAAAGTCTGGAAGACCAGGTAGTTTAAGCCTGATTGTGCCAAGCCCTGATGGCTTGATTTTTGATTGGTCTGCAAAGTATACTGCTCCATCAACATTGTCAGTGAAATCTTCAAAAAAAGCTTTTCTATGAGTCATGTGGTAGGTTTCTCTTGAATCAAGAAACCTACAATTTTTCCAAGAAGAAAGTGAAGCATTAAATAAATCTTCATTTACTCCAATGTCACATTGTACCATAACATAGTGAGCGGATTCAGGTGCTTTACCTTTGTCTGTATCATCAGTTTTACCTTTCTGTTGGTTTCTTTGCTACTCAATTTTGTCCCATGGTAGCTTGCAGTGCAAATCTGCCTTTTCTCCTTGACAGTCTTTGCCCCCCCTGCCTCTGAAATCTCTTCTACCTCTTGCCCTAGAAGAATCTTGAGCAAGATTATTCTCTCTGTGTGCAAGAAGAGTTGTCTTCTTTTCCAACCCTTCACTTTTTCAACGAACTTCTCCATCATAAAAATTTGAACTGAGCCCAGAAATAATTACAGTATTCGTAGCAAAACACTAATAATAATTTGCTATGACTTTCCAAGAAATGGAATCAACTGCAATCATGCAATATATATTTCACAAAGTATACCATCACCACATATCTTTCTCTATCATTCAGTTGGAAAGCATCGATCTATTTACTACAACTCAAAGGGTCTAGATACTTGTTGTAGTCATAGTTAGGCCATTTAATATATATAGCTAACGTCCAAAGCAGTTAATGCATGGAGAAACGTACAGTTCAATGCATGGAGAAACGTACAGTTCAATGCATGGAGCAGCATACATATGGAATTTAGCAAAAAAAAACTTCAACGTAAATACCAGCTTTATGTGCCAAAACAAACTTCAAAAATCGTTGAGACTAGTGTTATATGTGAAAACAACGTTATATGTCAACCAGCGTTAATACAATGCCAAAACAAACTTCAGAAATCGTTGAGGCCAGCGTTATATGCCAAAACAACGTTATATGTCAACCAATGTTAATACAATGCCAAAACAGTGTTATAATACAAGCGTTTTTGAAAACAAGAGCAGCAGCGTTCTGTAAATACTTAAAATGAAGTAGTTCTCAGTGGCCTAGAAACAGGCTCTTCAACCAGTCTGTCCATGGTGCTGGCGGATCTTCATGTCTCTCGTGCCACTCGTGTTTGTGTTCATCTGAGTCTAGGAACAACCGCTGGCCATGGTCTGGAAAGTCTGGTCTTCCAACAATACATTCGAATGCCCTCTCTCATGGTTGGAACCCGAATTTCTCATTCTCCGCTCGGGGACGGACTTCCTCAGGGAAACTTCCGAAAGAAGAAACAGACTCTTCTTCAGAAGAGGGGAAGAAGGAGGGCCGTGAGAATTGTGGACAGAGAGCTCAGGCCGACAGACAACTTGTTTATCAGTTGTGCATGTAGACTGGAAGAACAGAGAAACGTTTATGCTGTTCAATGATGATAAAAACTTTAGGGAGCCTTAATGAATAGTTGTGACGCCGTTTTGAAGCAGAATCGCAGGCCCTTCAAAAATTTTTAATGCACAATGCTTCACCCAGCTTACTGCCGCTGAGGTATACGCTAAAGGAATGTTAGGACAACGCTTTTATTCCATGACAGGATTATTTCAAGCACAGTTATTGTATGGACAGTCCTGCGTGGAGGCACAATAGTTATCAGATAGGACAGTATGGACAATTCTTTTATGAAAGGTTTATGGACAGTCCAGAGAGCGCAGGTTAAGTAGCGTTTAGACTTGGCAGTGACAGTGCAGGGGGCAGGTCTAAATATATGGAATATGGCAGACAGAGGGCGTAGTAGCAGCAGGAGTAGCTAATTATATGGAGGAGCAGATCAGCTATATGGAGAGCATACAAGGGAGTTACACGGGACATAGGAGCAAAAAAGGAGTTGGCTCTGATACCATGTCAGGCCAGGAAGTAACTCCATAAGGAAAAAATGATTCGACTATATTATTCCATCAGGTAGGTCTTCATTATATACATGAGGGAGAGACTGTTCAGTTCGTCTCCCGATGACTGTTCATATTTCCTATTTATCTATTTACATAAATTCACCCAATCACAAGGATTAGGTGTCAACAGTTAGCTTGGTCTGCAAATTATGCCTTCAGTGTATAACGTAGATTGGTAATTGTTGTGGGGAAAAGTATCCGACTCGGAATGACCCTATCCCTACTCTAAGGGTGATAGTTCCTTAGCAACAACTGAAAGTAAAGCTTTGATATTTTTCCTTTATGAAAGTACAGAGAAGGAAGAGAAGATTGACCAACCGATGTCTTTCGCTTTTGTCGATCCTGTCTTCTCTCTTTGCCTCTTGTTCCCAGCTCCTTGCTCCCTTTGCCGGCCCAGCTACACAAAGATCCTGCAAAAACAAGAGAGGGAAACTACAAGAAACATGTACTCATAACTGATGCATGGATTAGAATGAATCAAATATACAGATAAAAACAATACATCATTGCAATACAAGTATATAGGAGAACATCAAAGCTTTATTGATAGAAGAAAAAGGTTCTGAGAAGGTTACAACCATAAATGGCTCCAATCCAGCAGCACCTCCCCAGCAGCAAGAAATCTCCTCTTCCCCTCTATAAAAGCAATCACCCAATAGCTTTAACTGTAAACCAACAGCACTTCCTTGCTTTGCACAAAATTCCAGCCTCTCTAGACCTCATAGAAGAGCTCTATATATAGGAGATTTGGAGAAAGGATGAGTCAGCTTGAGATTGACCTAAAGCTGCCTTGTGTCCTCTCCCTCTTCAGTTAAACTTCAGTTCTTGAGTTCACTTGGAGATCCTTGCTTCCACATGGAGATCAAGTACCTCTTACTCATCATAGGGCAAATTCCTTGAACCAAGTGTCAGTTTGGAAGCTTCCTGGGCAGTTGACACCTTGCAGAATGACTGTGCCACTTGGCCAATCTCGCCCAGCGCAGGTAGCCTTCATTGGTTTTGACTTTCAGCGCAGGTACAAGGAGGAGCAGTTGACATTCAGCGCAGATGCTCAGTGGAGCAGCTGACATGATCCAAAAATAGCCTGTTTTTGAGTGTTTTCAGGTGGAGAACTGATAGGAAGTGCTGTGGTTTGCTGACCTTGTTCCTCTAGGGGTAAGAACAACATGTTTAGGGACTGAGGATCCCTGTAATTATTGACATTTCATGCTCCATGCTGCGAGGCACAAAAATGTCTATAACAGTTGCCCCCTAAAGTATGAGGTCGTTTATCGGGTGAAATGCTTTATCCAGAGGGTCCGAAGTTCATTCAAGTGCTGAGAGGTGCCCTGTAATACAATACAATACAATATATTATTTTTCATTCTGTTTTCATGATCTAGCTGAGGCGGGCATTCCCATGCTCAGCTTTATAAATACATTTTGGTACATAGAACAGATGATCGTCTGATGGTAGACTGATAATTTTCTGCTGAAATTATCATCCTTTGAATAGGATGATCATCTGCTGCAATGATGTACATGACAAATGCTTTTATATTTCCTGAATATGTATCGCAGCCCGGATGGATGAAACTAGATCCGGGGTCTTCAAACTCGTTCGATCTTCACTCTAAGTACAAGTCGATCCATGTGAGAATTTCGCTGAAGTCGAACATGGAAAGACATCGCTTGATTACCGGTCAATGATGAAAAACCGTTAACAAGCGCGAGAGGAATCACCGATAATGATAATGACCCTCAAGGTACTGCAGTACAATTCACGTGGCGTGAATAAAGGACTTGGCGTCGAACGCCACGCAAAATCTTTTGGTCGAAGGTCATTGATGTATACCTGTCGCCGGAAGTGAGAAACTTGCCATTGAGGCATGCAAGCTTCAAAGTACTGATGGGGTTGTTCCTAGATCAACTTCTTGGATAATGAGCTGAAGTCGACAAGAAGCGATCCGTCAAAGGAGGGCCTTAATGAATCCCACATCAATGACACGGAACGGAGCTAATGATTTTAGTGGAGGTGAAAACAAACTGTGACATATGATTCAGGGTGGCGATCATGAATGGATGAAGGATAATGTATGGCAGTGGATGGGACACGGTTGACACTTTCAGAATGACCTCTCTTGAACATATAACGACACTGATGCGATGGATCGGTAGCATTACCCCAAAATGTGGATGGTTTGGCGAAGACCATGGTGATGAGACCGGTGAATGAAACAACCCAACCCGATGTGGTACGGAAGAAAAGTGTCATGTTCAAGAGCGACTTGCTACCATTAAGCTTTGATGTTCTCCCAATCTTTCCCCAGTCATTTCTGACCAGTACCTCTTTATTTTTGTCAAGCTTGAGGAGGATAACATATGCTTGTTCTATAACCTGCCCTTCGGGCAAGCCCATCGCTATGATTTAACGAGCTTAGCGATAGGGAAACTCGTTCTCGTCTAAAGACAAGTTTGTCGCTATTTAATCATTTTAACGAGTCTAATGACAAGGAAAACTCGGTCCTTTTCATTTTTAGAGAGTCTGAAAAGGTACAGAAAGTTAACTCCATAATTCCTTTTTCGTCATCTAATCCCTTAAGTCCGAAAAAGTATAAAACAATACAGAAGGGATGGGTGTTCGGTACTTTTAACGAGCCGAACAAGACAAGCGCTCGATCTTTTTGTGTAATAATCCCTCAGGTCCAAAAAGATTAAAGTCTAAAAGAGGGATAGCTCTTCCGGTCCCTTTAACGAGCTGGAAGGCCAGAACTCGGCAAACTTTTCATATTTTACAAGTCAAAAAAGAGCTCAAAGATGACTCGTCTTTTGAGGAACGAGTGATAAATAGGGATAGCAACTGATTCCAGGTACAAATTGGAATTTTCCAATCACGGCAGTGTCACAAGGATGGCTAGGTGAAATCACTCTTCGCAGATGTTCCTCAAAATGGGTAAACACACAAATGGAAGTGAATGATCGGCCAAATGATGGTGGAGGTGACGGTGCACAAACACGACCAAGGCTTTTATGGCTGATGAATTTACGATCTCAGAAGGTTATTTACCGGGATAGGTTCTTTTTTTTAGATAAAAATGAGCTTAAACTCTGGAGGGAACATTGCTCACTGCTTTTATTTATTTTTTAACGAGCATGAAGACCGCGTTAAAACTGCTCGGATCTTGCGTTTATTTTTTAACGAGCATGAACCATGTGCTAAAACTGCTCGAAATACCAGTCATAAAATAAGAATGCCTCCTCTAAGGTTCCATTTTTTATAGAGCTTGCGCCTTACCAAAGCTATGCTCCAACTCATCCTTCCTTTATGTAAGTTCAGAAAATGGTTAATCTTAAAACCAGATAAATAACCGCCCCTAGCTTACACTCCAAGAGGTTTGCATGCCCCCAGGTATAGGATAGAATTTCGAGGCTGCCGCTCTTCTCCCCCACTTCTGCTCTTCTTTGGGTGTTCCCAGCTACTTGTCACCTTGCTAATCTAATGTTTAACGATACTAGTCTTCTCGTTATTTTAAGGGGTCTTACGCGGTACTTGTCTTCCCGTCGGCCCAACTTTTAGCGAACAGCTGTTTATGACAAGAGAAGAACACTTTTCAAAGACAAAACATTGGTGTTATTGAAGGAGGCTTGCCTCTTTCTTATTATCCGAAGACGGTTCTATTTGCTGCCGCAAATCAATCTCTTTCTTTGGCGATGTCTATCATTAGGTTACTCAAAGATGGTTACCCTATGTCACAACAATAGAATCTCTTTCTTTGGAGGCTGCCCCTACTTATCCTTCAAAACATTTGTTTTAATGGGTGAGGCTTGCTTTTCCCCAAAGATGGTTACTGCTTGTCGCAATAAGGGAATTCCTACTTGGGCATTGCCCACTTCTTTAGACAAAGGTGAATGACTCTTTTGCCAAACACATAACTTTAACAAAAGAATACTATTCTAGAACAACCCCTCTTCCATCCACGGACGGGGTACGGACTAGTCATATTCTTCTGCGGAAATTCTACCTTATACCCAGGGTTTCTTCTGCCCGAAGCAGACCAGGGTGCATTCCCCCTGGGTTCCAGTCTTTCTTTCCGAATCACTCGCACTCATCGGGAAGGAGGACTGGGGGTGGAGGCATATCTTGAGTGAACAGACCATTTAGGATTGGTATTTGACTATTTGCGATGCGAGATCCCGGAAATGAAAGTTGGTCTACGAGCTTGACCATCCTTCCTTCGTGTGGAAAACACATTACTCTAAAGAGTGAGGAGACTATCGCTCCCATGCAATAAATATAGTCACGTCCAAGGAGTAGGTTATAATCCAAGGGTCCTTGGACGACCATCACGTTCAAATTAACGGTCTTCCCTTTCAATGTAATAGGCACATTGGGGAGGATTCCTAATGGTCGACTGGTTCCTTTATCAAAACCTGAGAGATTTCTTAACTCAGGTAAAAGCGCCGGGGAACCCAGTGCTTTCCAAGCAACAGAGGAAAGGATACTCACAGACGCCCCTTCATCAATGATAGTACCAACCATAATCATTCTATAGATCTGGACAATGATTCTGAATGGTATACTGGCTCGTAACCGGGGTCTGCCTAGTTGATTCCAATCAAAGGATACAACCAGGTTGCTTGGTGGTGGGACCGAATATACGGCCGGGTATGACCCTGATGATGTTCCTTCCTGCGATAAAGGAATGGGCGCATTGCCCTGACGCTCATCAGAGTCGGTGCTAATGAAAAGAACCTGGATGGTGTCATCCTTATTCTCTTCAGTGAGGGTGTCGCATGAAGATGACTCTTCGGCGACGGTGTCATTTGAAGATGAAACTTCTGAAGGTAGAACCGGGTCAACTGCCGTATCGACCTTTGGACTTTCGTCCGGTCTGGATTCAGTAGGTTCATTTTCAGTGACTGACGCTTCAGCCGACCACTTGAGCGGGCCAGCTGTATTTTCAACCAACGAAGGACTTGGCACGAGTTTTTTGTATCCAGGAGGAAGTTTTACCGGTGAAACCGGACGATCTTCCAAAACTCTCTTCGCTTCGTCTAAGAAGGGACAACGGTGGATGGCATGACTACCTTCACACAACTTACAGGGGAATCTTACTCCCCCTTTTTGTCTTGATCCTTCACTTTCGCTGGTTGACGGAAAGCAATCAACCTGATTGTCAGAGGTTGATGCCCCCCAATTGTGCAGACGAGGGGACCAGTCCCTTAGTATCCGTGGAATACAGGGACAATCTCTGTGGAAATGGTCTCCTCTACATATGACACATGGCGATTTAGGCCCGGTCTGTGCAGTGGATGGGTTTTTGTCAGATGTCTTTTGCTTGCCCCCAGTCGCCTTAGGCTCCTTCTTCTTCTTTTCTTTCTTCTTCTTTTCCTTCTTCTCCTTGGGAGGCTGACTTTTGCCGGCTCTACCTTGCGAAGACGAAGGATCGGAGGAAGAACTTTTGGAAGTAGAAGGCTGGTGGGCAGCTCTAGACTGATCTAACTGTTGACTCGATTGATGAGCAACCATGGTGGCCTGAACTACATTGGTTGAGAACAGCCAAACTGGCAGGCCTATTGTCAGTCCTGGAAGTGACAATGTGGCCATATGGGGCGCACCAACTTCTCCCCAAGAGGAGAAAGGACTAGGACTTCCATCTTGTGGACTTCCTTGGTTGGGGCGTTCCATGTTCTCAACTTACAGATCAACGCGGGAATAAGAGGTGATTATGTTCCGTTTAAAATGAATTTTATAACGACGCTTTATTAGACACAACTTTGCTTTTTCATGTTTTAAGAGTCGAGAAAAAGCTAAAGATGACTCTAGTCGCCTTCGATGTATTAACGAGCCCGAAGTGACAAATGCTCGGTTGGACTTTTTCAGTTATAGAGTTTGAAAAAGGCCAAAAGAAACTGCTCTGGAGATCTAGGCAGAGGGTGTGCCAAACCTTTCGCGAAACCACAGAATACGTTTTACGGTACGGGTGGTCGATCTTCGTGAATGCTGTGTTCACTGCATCGCGATCAGTAGGGCGGCCGACACGGCTTCCTAAGGATAAAGGCTTTATTCCTATAGGGGTCTCCCAATATACTCGACGGTACGCGGGAGCACAAGTCCGTATTGATACTTATCGCTTCACCATGGAGGAATCACCCAACCACTCAACGCTAAGATATCACGTTTAACGACGCCGGAACACGTCTCTAGCTTAGACCTCTATGTGTTTGCGTTATGTTTCAATGCGTTGTTTTGTAAATTCAATTCATTTTAATGTTGATCTTGCTTAGCAGTTTGCCTTTAAGGATCACCACGAGATGTATATATACAACTTCCTAAATGCAATCTAAGATGAGAAGCAAAACTTTTCAATCTTTCAACTTTGAAAACCTTAATCTACTGAGGGAAAAGAAAGACATCAACTTTTCACACAGATCATAGAACACACACTAAATGCACTTTTTCCTAAATCAACATGCAAACTGTCAATAATGCACATGCACAATGCAGATATTTCTTTTCTTTATCCTTAATGTTGATGTAAGACAAAAAGGAAACTGTTGTATAACTTTGAATCTAATTTCAAGCGAAAGTAAACAAGCTTGTCCAAAATCAAAAGACACCTTAAGATCGACTTGTTTAGACACTGGAAATGTATAGATTCAAACCACAAAATGAAAAACAAACAAACTCAAACAGCCATGAACAGTAATAAAACTAGCTCTTAAGATCACAAAGACACTTTTACAGTTCAGGATCTAAGAGGCCACAGCTATACTGGTTTGCTTTTCACAATGGGAAACTGTAACTGAAATAAGAAATACTGAAAGAACAATCACAGTTTCATCACACAACTGAGGCGGAATAATGTCAAGGAAAGTTGGTTTACAGCAAGTACAAATGACAAGCAATCAGCAGCAAAATAACAGTGAAAACAGGGCCAAGACTCAGTGGGAAACCTCAGGAAGACATAGCCTAACTGGTTCAGCGCAGGCTCTGGCCTGTCAAACTGACTCTCAGCGCAGTTCCCGAAGGGAGTACCTGCGCTGAAATGCAGACTGCCTTTGGACAGCCTGCACTGAGACACGAGAGTTGCGTTTACAAGGGTTTCTGGGTCATAAAAAGCTCAAAAATTCACTGTTTTTGCTGAAATAAAAAGCTATAGGTCAAGTACAAGCTAAGGGATGATCAAGAGGATGAAAAGCCATCACAAAGAGCACAAGAGTCCTTGTGGATCAGCTCTTCAAATCATAAACTTGCTCAGAAACTGAACCAGAGCAGCTGCCCTCTACTTTGCAATTGAAGGACTCAATTGCAGTTCGATTTGGTGCTCTCCTTGTTTATGAGATGAATAGCAAGAAACACAATAAACCAACAAGATACTAGGTCCCCAGCGGAGTCGCCAGTTTGTTGTGGGGAAAAGTATCCGACTCGGAATGACCCTATCCCTACTCTAAGGGTGATAGTTCCTTAGCAACAACTGAAAGTAAAGCTTTGATATTTTTCCTTTATGAAAGTACAGAGAAGGAAGAGAAGATTGACCAACCGATGTCTTTCGCTTTTGTCGATCCTGTCTTCTCTCTTTGCCTCTTGTTCCCAGCTCCTTGCTCCCTTTGCCGGCCCAGCTACACAAAGATCCTGCAAAAACAAGAGAGGGAAACTACAAGAAACATGTACTCATAACTGATGCATGGATTAGAATGAATCAAATATACAGATAAAAACAATACATCATTGCAATACAAGTATATAGGAGAACATCAAAGCTTTATTGATAGAAGAAAAAGGTTCTGAGAAGGTTACAACCATAAATGGCTCCAATCCAACAGCACCTCCCCAGCAGCAAGAAATCTCCTCTTCCCCTCTATAAAAGCAATCACCCAATAGCTCTAACTGTAAACCAACAGCACTTCCTTGCTTTGCACAAAATTCCAGCCTCTCTAGACCTCATAGAAGAGCTCTATATATAGGAGATTTGGAGAAAGGATGAGTCAGCTTGAGACTGACCTAAAGCTGCCTTGTGTCCTCTCCCTCTTCAGTTAAACTTTAGTTCTTGAGTCCACTTGGAGATCCTTGCTTCCACATGGAGATCAAGTACCTCTTACTCATCATAGGGCGAATTCCTTGAACCAAGTGTCAGTTTGGAAGCTTCCTGGGCAGTTGACACCTTGCAGAATGACTGTGCCACTTGGCCAATCTTGCCCAGCGCAGGTAGCCTTCATTGGTTTTGACTTTCAGCGCAGGTACAAGGAGGAGCAGTTGACATTCAGCGCAGATGCTCAGTGGAGCAGCTGACATGATCCAAAAATAGCCTGTTTTTGAGTGTTTTCAGGTGGAGAACTGATAGGAAGTGTTGTGGTTTGCTGACCTTGTTCCTCTAGGGGTAAGAACAACATGTTTAGGGACTGACGATCCCTGTAATTATTGACATTTCATGCTCCATGCTGCGAGGCACAAAAATGTCTATAACAGTAATTGGTATTTTTCCATCTCCAAAGTTAGGTCGATTGGATTGGTATTTTTAATTTGTTTAGTAGTCCATACTGGTGCTTGGAGCATTGAAATCTTCTGCAGGGTTTCTCCTGCTGCTTGGAGCAGTGAGATCTTCAACAGAGTTTCTGCTACTGCTGAATTTATGCATGTATGTAATTGTGGCTGCTATTGCTAGATGGGTGGTTAATAAGGCCATTGATCGCCATTATTTCACCATTATTTCATTGGTATTATTAACCTCTAACCTAAATATACATATGTGGGTATTTTCTTGGGCTTCTATGCATATCATCTTCTTATGGTTTGGTGTATATTTGATTTATTGTTTGATGAAAAATTCAGGTGTTGGAGGAAGTACTCTACCTATGGGGTTTTCTCCATTGTGTTTTCCCATCGGAGATGAAGCTATAGGGTTAATGGTTATCTTTGCATTAATAACAGCTATGGTGGGAGATGTTTGATGCCGGTCAGGACTCCATCACATTTCGATATTAGACTGCAGAGAGTTTGGCTTCCAATGCTTCATCAACCATGACATCTTAGAGCCTCATTCTATTGGCCATGGGGTAGATATACTGCAATCATAATCCATATGGATAGATATAGTTTATACGAACTTGAAACACAATAATCTTTATCTCCATTGTATATTTCGAGTAATGGGGTAAGATTAGTATATTGCAACCATAGTATATATGAATAGATATAGTTTACATGATGTTGAAACAAAGGGATCCTTATCTCGATGAAAATTTCTATGTTATTTCAAAATTTCATGAATAGGGGCGAGATTAGTATACTTAACCATAGTATATATGGATAGATATAGTTTTTATGAGCTTCAAACAAAGGCATCCTTATCTTGACTGCAATGCCCAAGGTATTTTGAAATTTGACAAACAAGAGTGAGATTGATTCTTTAATATAGGTCATTCTCATGGTTAGAATTGTGGTTTGTTGCTGCTTCAGAGCCAATGAACTCTCTTTATCCGCAATTGCAACCCTCCATATAGTGGCTAGTTAATTATGATTATGGTATGAAGTTGATGTATGAAATGAAGATTGGAGATGGTCTAGTTAATTTTTCATGAGAAAATGCAGGTTGGCATGTAAGGAGATCCATAACGGAAACCGAAATGCAAAGTTGTTATGTATTAGGATATTATTTCATCTTAACTTCATTCAAATACTCTATGGCATTTTATATGAACATTTGGTAACTTTAATTTTTATTCTTGCAGATAACTTTGGAGTCATTTCTTATTATTTTGTCTCGGACACAACTCTTCTACATTTTAGTCATTCGTGGCAGATATTTCTAACAATGGAAGATAAGATATGAACAAATTAATGAATAACATATTATTCATGAGGAAAAGTTGTGTTTGCTTATCCATAGACAATAGCGAAAATACCTAGAGCTTCATTGTTGAGGATCAAACTGTTGTTACAAGATTTCACTCCACCTAAAATGCTGAAATGTAATGTAGGCGAATAAAAGAAGAAATTGGTTGTAATTACCCAACTTGATATATTTAAAAACCTTTCATTAAGCGAGATTAACCTTACCTAGTTGGGAGTTAGTCCCTTCTATTCTATTCTATAAAAGGAATCGAAACCCACAAGCAACTCATTATTCTGGGAATCATCATTCAAGAACTATTAAAAACATCAATTCATATTTAAGTACAAAGACATGATTCAAATTAGTTTGAAAATGTTAGAAAATATAATTTAAAGACTTGCATGCTTCTATGGCCATATCTCCTCTATGATTAGAATACGCAGGAAAATGATTCTATTCCAACCAAAATTCACAACCCAAATTCCCTTTAATGAAGGGAGAACGCCAACATTTCTAACTACTTTGTCCAAGATAGCCATGGATGGACATATGGTGGTGCTGAAAAATTTCTGAAGGTGACATCCACCTATATTTGCAGCTACTCTACCTTGGGCTTCTTGTCAAGCAAGGCATTGATCATTGGATAAACACAAATTTTGTTACTTTCCAATTTGTGGGGCACAACCCACAGTCTGCCCTTGCTGGCTTTCTCTTACAACATCCTTAAATATGTATCACTACCCCGAGAAGATATATGTAGAAGTCTATGGAGAGTGCTAAAGTGGATTGCTGATCCTAGGAGTCCATGAACTTCACGGAATTTGAAGGATTCCATGTTCAAGATTTTTCCTTAGTACTTGTGTGCTCTAGTATTTAACTAATCCATTTGTGTGTCTAGCTACCATTATTGTTATCTTGGTTTGCAAATTATGCCTTGAGTGTATAACGCAGATTGGTAAATGGTATTTTTCCATCTCCAAAGCTAGGTTGATTGGATTGGTATTTCTAATTTGTTTAGTAGTCCATACTGGTGCTTGGAGCATTGAAATCGTTTGCAGGGTTTCTCCTGCTGCTCGGAGCAGTGAAACCTTCAGCAGGGTTTCTGTTACTGCTAAATTTATGCATGTATGTAATTGTGGATGCTATTGATGGATAGGTTGTTAATAAGGCCACTGATCACCATTATTTGACCGTTATTTCATTGGTATTATTAACCTATAACCTAAATATACATATGTGGGTGTTTTCTTGGGCTTCTATGCATATAATCTTCTTGTGGTTTTGTGTATGTTTGATTTATTGTTTGATGAAAACTTCAAGACATGGAGGAAGTACTCTACCTAGGGGGTTTTATCCATTGTTTTTTCCCATTAGAGATGAAGCTATAGATTTAATGGTTATCTTTGCTTTGATAACAGCTGTGGTGGGAGATGGTTGATGCCGGTCAGGACTCCATCACCTCCGATTTTGGACTGCAGAGAGTTTGGCTTCCAATGCTTCATCAACCATGACAGCTTAGATCCTCACTCTATTGGCCATGGGGTAGATATACTGAAACCATAATCTATATGGATAGATATAGTTTATACGAACTTGAAACACAATAATCTTTATCTCCATTGTAGATTTCGAGTAATGGGGTAAGATTAGTATATTGCAACCATTGTATATATGAATAGATATAGTTTACATGAGGTTGAAACAAAGGGATCCTTATCTAGGTGGAAATTTCTACATTATTTCAAAATTTCATGAATAGGGGCAAGATTAGTATACTGCAACCATAGTATATATGGATAGATATAGTTTGTATGAGCTTCAAACAAAGGCATCCTTATCTTGACTGCAATTCCCAAGGTATTCTGAAATTTGACAAACAAGAGTGAGATTGATTCTTTAATATAGGTCATTCTCATGGTTAGAATTGTGGTTCGTTGCTGCTTCAGAGCCAATGAACTCTCTCTATCCTCAATTGCAACCCTCCATATAGTGGCTAGTTAATTATGATTATGGTATGAAATTGATGTATGAAATAAAGGTTGGAGATTTTCTAATTAATTTTTCATGACAAAATGCAAGTTGGCATGTAAGGAGATCCATAACAGCAGCTGAAATGAAAAGTTGGTATGTATTAGGATATTCTTTCATCTTAACTTCATTCAAATACTCTATGGAATTTTATATGAACATTTGTTAACTTTAATTTTTATTCTTGCAGATAACGTTGGAGTCATTTCTTATTATTTTGTCTTAGACACAACTCTTCTACATTTTAGTCATTCATGGCAGATATTTCTGACATTGGAAGATAAGCTATGAACAAATTAATGAATAACATATTATTCATGAGGAAAAGTTTTGTTTGCTTATCCACGGACAATAATGAAAATACCTGGAGCTTCATTGTCGATGATCAGACTGTTGTTACAAGATTTCACTCCACATAAAATGTTGAAATGTAATGTAGAGGCAAGTAAAAGAGGAATTTGGCAGTAATTACCCAACTTGATATATTTAAAAACCTTTCATTAAGCATGATTAACCTTACCTAGTTGTGATTTAGTCCCTTATATTCTATTCTGTAAAAGGAATTGAAACCCACAAGAAACTCATTACTATGGGAATCATGATTCAAGAACTATTGAAAACATCCATTCATATTCAAGTACAAAGACATTATTCAAATTACGAGAGATTTTTGGCGAAAATCACATGAGATACCATTTGTCGACGCGTTTCGAACCAACCAGTGTGGTTCAACGTCAGGACAAGTTGAAGAAACAGAAGCTTGTAGAGTAGTTGAGGCTTCTGTGATCCATATCAAGTTTACGAGAGATTTTTGGCGAAAATCACATGATTTTTGGCGAGAGATTTTCAAATTAGTTTGAAAATGTTAGAAAACATAGTTCAAAGACTTGCATGCTTCTGTGGCCAAATCTCCTCTATGATTAGAATACACAGGAAAATGATTCTATTCCAACCGAAATACACAACTCAAATTGCCTTTAATGAAGGGAGAACGCCAAGATTTCTAACTACTTTGTCCAAGCCAGCCATGGATGGATAGATGGTGGTGCTGAAAAAGTTCTGAACGTGAAATCCACCTATATTTCTAGCTACTCTGCCTTGGGATTCTTCTCAAGCAAGGCATTGATCGTTTGATAAACACAAATTTTGTTACTTTCCGATTTGTGGGGCACAACCCATAGTCTGCCCTTGCTAGCTCACTCTTACAACATCCTTAAATACGTAGTACTACCTAGAGAAGATATATGTAGAAGTCTATGGAGAGCGTTAAAGTGGATTGCGGATCCTAGGAGTTCATGAACTTCATGGAATTTGAAGGAGTCCATGTTCAATATTTTTCCTTAGTACTCTTGTGCTCTAGTATTTAACTAATCCGTGTGTGTGTCTAACTACCATTATTGTTAGCTTGGTCTGCAAATTATGCCTTGAGTGTATAACACAGATTGGTAATTGGTCTTTTTCCATCTCCAAAGTTTGGTCGATTGGATTGGTATTTCTAATTTGTTTAGTAGTCCATATTGGTGCTCGGAGCATTGAAATCTTCTGCAAAGTTTCTCCTGCTGCTCGGAGTAGTGAAATCTTCAGCAGGGTTTGTGCTACTGGTGAATTTATGCATGTATCTAATTGTGGCTGCTATTGCTAGATGGGTTGTTAATAAGGCCACTAATCACCATTATTTCACAATTATTTCATTGGTATTATTAACCTATAGCCTAAATATACATATGTGGGTGTTTTCTTGGTCTTCTATGCATATCATCTTCTTGTGGTTTGGTGTATGTTTGATTTATTGTTTGATGAAAACTTCATCTCTTGGAGGAAGTACTCTACATATGGGGTTTTCTCCTTTGTGTTTTTCCATTGGAGATGAAGCTACAGGGTTAATGGTTATCTTTGCTTTGATAACAGCTATGGTGCGAGATGGTTGATGCCAGCCAGGGCTCCATCACCTTCGATTTTGGACTGTAGAGAGTTTGGCTTCCAATGCTTCATCAACCATGACAGCTTAGAGCCTCACTCTATTGGCCATGGGGTAGATATACTGCAACCATAATCCATATGGATAGATATAGTTTATACGAACTTGAAACACAATAATCTTTATCTCCATTGTAGATTTCGAGTAATGGGGTAAGATTAGTATATTGCAACCATAGTATATATGAATATATATAGTTTACATGAGGTTGAAACAAAGGGATCCTTATCTCGATGGCAATTTCTACGTTATTTCAAAATTTCATGAATGGGGATGAGATTAGTATACTGCAACCATAGTATATATGGATAGATATAGTTTGTATGAGCTTCAAACAAAGGCATCCTTATATTGACTGCAATTCCCAAGGTATTCTGAAATTTGACAAATTAGAGTGAGATTGATTCTTTAATATAAGTCATTCTCGTGGTTAGAATTGTGGTTCGTTGCTACTTCAGAGCCAATGAATTCTCTCTATCCTCAATTGCAACCCTCCATATAGTGGCTATTTAATTATGATTATGGTATGAAATTGAGGTATGAAATGAAGATTGGAGATGGTCTAATTAATTTTTCATGACAAAATGTAGGTTGGCATGTAAGGAGATCCATAATGGCAACCGAAATGCAAAGTTGGTATGTATTAGGATATTATTTCATCTTAACTTCATTCAAATACTCTATGGCATTTTATATGAACAATTGCTAAATTTAATTTTTATTCTTGCAGATAACGTTGGAGTCATTTCTTATTATTTTGTCTCGGACACAACTCTTCTACATTTTAGTAATTCGTGGCAGATATTTCTGACAATGGAAGATGAGCTATGAACAAATTAATGAATAGCATATTATTCATGAGGAAAAGTTTTGTTTTCTTATCCACAGACAATAACGAAAATACCTGGAGCTTCATTGTCGAGGATCAGACTGTTATTACTATTGGCATTATGATACATGTGTTGTCTTTGATGGCAACTCACTCAGATGATAGTTCACTGTGCAGCAGGTCAACAATAAAGGATTACAGACCAGACTCCAAAGAATGAAGAAAGAGAGGTATACGATGGTTCACTTTGTCCAAGATGCATATACACGCGGGTTAACAGAACAAAAGAAGCATATAACGTATACACACACTTTCAGAAGAGGAAAAGCGCGTACATGTTGGAAAACCAAGTTTTTGGTTTGAGGTATTTGGTCCAAGGTATTGACCCTAGCTATTTGGTCCAAGGTATTGGTGCTAAGTGGTTTTGGTCCAAGGTATTGAGGAAGGCCTAAGAGTATATAAGGAGGAGAAGATCATTAGGCCAAGTGTGCAAGCAATAAGATTCTAAGGAGTACTTTTATTTGAAGTATATTTTATGTTGCGAGGTTGTGTTTGGGACTGAATCTGAAATATTTATGTGCACCTTGAGTTCAATGTTGGATAAGGATCATGAGACATGAAATAACTTATTCTTGAATGACCTGATATTGGTTGAGACTAGATCTGATGTTTTGCGCTTGTTTTACTCGATCATAGTTTGTCTGAAGTATGGAATTGCAGCAAATTTCTAAGTCAATATTTGCACATCTGTACGCAGGTTCGTCTCGGCCAAAGTGCATATACACGTAGGTTAAGTTCTTTCAAGTAGCGTATATAAAAGAAAAGATTCATTTTCAGATCAAACTAAACTATCTGATCAAATTTTGTTGTTTTACTACTGTCTATCAATGAAGTCTTCTTAGATCTGAATGTAAAACTGAATACATAAGGAGGATGGCATTTGATTGATTGATTTTATAAGTGAGAAGAAGTGGTATCTATCCCTACCTGTGTAAAGCTCTAAAAGTTGACAGTAGATATTCAATATATTGATAGTCGGTACAAACTTGGTTCAAAAGTTTATGTTTGCAGTAGTTTTAAAGGTATACGCAGGTTCAATTAATGGAAGTAGTGTATACATGCAGTTTGGGTGCAACCAAGTAGCGTATACATTCTAACGCATGATTTTTGAGGTTACATATGGTTTTGAATGATGATGTAGGGTTCCGGGTTCAGTACAATGTTCTGGTGTAAGTGATATGATTGATAAGATTAACTGAATATTGGTTGATGCAGTTTAAGTTTAAAAGCTTTCATGGGTCTAGTGTGAAATTTGATGAAACGTGGCCTTTAGATTGTGGTGTTGTGATCCAGGAGTGTCTAGTCTGAAAATTCATAAAACTTGGTCCCTGGTGGAAGAGTGGAGTTTTCTGTAGGCTGGCACCTACATACTAGTAAACATATTGGCTAGTACAAGAGCTAGGGTGTCGTAGCTCCCTTCAAATAGAAGTTGGAGAACGAGAGAAGGTTGTAATCTTCTGCAGGTATAAGCCTACGTACTGGTATGAGTCTACACCAGTACAATATTGTAAACAGATTTTCTTATTATTAAAAGAAGACAGAGATGACAACAACAAGTGGTTTTTACCCACATTTGGTTTCCACCTTAAATCTTGGTGTTCATGTGTGTTGCCTACATGTGATTCTTTATTCTTCTTTTACTGCACTGTCTAATAAATCTCTGATATACTGGTTTAAGCTTAACACATGATAAATTGGCTAAATCACAAGTTCTCTGCATATACACTAGTTTCTTTAAGCACAGTCGTGTGTGCACGCTAGTTCACTTCACTGAAGTAGTGTACATAAATCTGTTTGCGAAATAAAATTATTGATCTTATAATACTGATTCACCTCCCTCTCAGTATTATTTCCAACAATTGGTATGAGATTAGGTCCTTCAAAAGAAGCTTGATCGCTTGAAGGGAGATCCATCAACATGAATAATCAAGAAAGCATGGGATTCATCAGACCGCCAATCTTCGATTGGAGCAACTTTGTTTATTGGAAAATAAGAACCATAGCTTATCTACAATCGCTTAGAATGGATGTCTGGGAAATTGTGGAAGCAGGATATACATTTCCAACAGCAATTCCGATAGATGCGATAGGTAAAAAGAAATATGAAACCAATGTCAAAGCTGTCAATACTTTACTGGGAAGTCTGTCACAATTAGAGTTTGTCAAATTCATGCAACTCAAATCAGCCAAAGAAATATGGGTCAAAATAGTTCTGAGCTACGAAGGAGGCTCTCAGGTAAAACGTGCTAAGCTTCAAACTCTCAGAATTCAATATGAAACTCTTAAGATGCAAAGTGATGAAAGTATAGCTAGTTACTTCTTACGTATAGATGAGGTTGTTAATTGTATGAAGAATCTGGGTGAAGAAATAAAGGAAGTTACCTTAGTTGAGAAAGTTTTGAGATCCTTGTTTGCTAAATTTGAATCCAAAGTGTTTGCCATAGAAGAAAAATAGGATCTACAGAATATCACTATGACACAGCTTCACAGAATCTTAACTGCCTTCGAGATGAGAAAAGGAGGACCATCAGATATGAGAGAAGCTTCATTTAAAGCTTCAACAAAAGGAAAGGAAGAACACAATGAATCAGGACATATTTCAGAAGAAGAATATGAGGTAAACTTTTTCAAGAAGCTTCAACGGGGTTCTGGAAGGTTTAGAGGTAAGCTACCCTTCAAATGCTTTACTTGTGGCAGAGTCGGTCATTATGCTACCACATTTCCTCATAAAGATAAATATGAAAAAGGAAAGGAATATGCAAAAGAGAATAGAAAACAAGTTGTGAATAAAAGGAGTTCCTATACTCACGAAGATAACGATGATTTATCTAATAGTGATGAAGATGAAACTGGACAAGATTACAAACTTCTCATGGCTTATGATAGCAATGATTTTTGGGATAGTTTAGAATATGATAGTGATGGCTTATCTAATAGTGATGATTATAGACTTCTCATGGCTTATGATGATGATAATTTTTGGGATGCTTTAGAAGAGGAAGACCTTCATGAAGAAATATCTAAACTCAAAATTTGTTTAGAAGAAAAGAATATGATTATAGATACCTTGACATACCAACTTGCTGAAAAGGAAAAACACAATGAAAAACTAGAATGTGAAATTGTGGGTCTAAGAAAGGATCTTGAGAAAATGAAATCTCTCAATCTTAGATTTGCTAAAGGATCAGAAACTTTAAATGAAATTATCAAAGTTCAGTGTTCTCCTCTGATAAAGACAGGTCTTGGATATACTGAAGAAGCATCTCAATCACAGAAGCCATCAACCTCCACCAAAAGCTATCTTGATGCAGCAAATACCAGTGAACAATATGAAAATCATCAACAAAGGCATAAAGCAGATCACTAGGTAAATCATACTCAATTTACTTCAAGGATGAATAGAAGCCACAACCAACCTCAGGAAAATCATACTCAATTTGCTCCAAAGATGAATATCAATAGAAACTACAATCACCTGGTTAATAGATTCGATAGTCGCAGGAACTTCTTTAATGGCCAATGTTTTTCATGTCATAATTTTGGGCACAAAGCTGCTCAATGTGTTGCTTACAAAACCATCATGACTAGAGAAGCACGAAATCAAATGAATGTAACAAGAATCAAGAGAAGTTCCTATAATAACTTTTCTCCTCTTGAAAATGAAATATAATGCTCAATCTCTAACAACTTTGGTCATGAAGAATCTGAATGCAAGAGAAAATTTCAGCAAACATCTCAAAAGGAGAAAATGCCATTAAATCCAAAGATATGGAGAAGGAAAGAATCTCAAACAGAAATATGTGGTATAGCCTTGTATGCAGAAGGACAAGAAAATCAGTGGTACATCAACAGTGGATGCTCAAAACACATGACAGGTGACAAAGAAAAACTTCACTCATATAATGCCTTAGTAAAGGAAAAGAATGTCTTATTTGGAAATGACACTCCTGCTGTCATAAAAGGTAAAGGCTCTATTTTCTTGAAAAAAAGGTTAAACTTGGAAATTTTATGTATGTAGATGGTTTAAAGCATAACCTATTAAGTGTCAGTCAAATGTGTGATCAAGGGAATGAAGTGGTGTTCCAATCAAATAGATGTGTTGTTCGCGAGCTTGATACAAGAGAGACCGTGATCAGAGGTACAAGAACTCCAAACAACTTATACATATTCAAGGGAGGACAACAATAGTGCTATCTAAGCAAAAATGATGAAAACTAGTTGTGGCATAGAAGATTGTGACATCTAAGCTTTTCTCAAATAAGAAAAGCATGTAGACTCAAGGTTGTTTGTGATCTTGCAGATATCAGCATCCCAGAAAATACAATATGAAAAACATGCCAAATCGGTAAGCAAACCAGAGTTCACTTCATGGAAAAAGAAGGGTCAGCTAGTAAGCCTCTTGAACTTGTCCATACTAATCTATGTGGACCATCAAGGAAAAAGTCACCTCGTGGAGAAGAATATTTTATTTTATTCATTGATGATTTTTCCACAATGTGTTGGATAGGTCTTCTAAAGCATAAAGATGAAGCATTTGAAAAGTTCCAAGCCTTCAAAGCTTTGGTTGAAAATGAATCAGATCGAAAAATAAAATGTCTCAGATCTGCTCGAGGAGGGGAATTTACATCGGATGAATTCTTTGACTTTTGTGAACAACATGGAATAAAAAGGCAATTCTCCATCGTAAGGACTCCTCAGCAAAAGGGTGTGGTAGAAAGAATGAACAGAACAATTCAGCAAATGGCTCGAGCTATGCTAGATGAATCTAGAACTCCTGCAACCTTCTGGGGTGAAGCAGCATTTGCTACCATAACTATTCTCAACAAAGCTAATGTTCAGGTAAATAGCTCTCAAACTCCACATGAACTTTGGTATGGCAACACTCCTACTGTAAAATACTTTAAAGTTTTTGGAAGCAAATGTTTTATTAAAAGGACTAATGAAAAACTTGGTAAGTTTGAACCCAGAGTAGATGAAGGTATTCTTCTTGGTTATTCCTCCAGAAGCAAAGGATATAAATGTTATAATAAAAGACTTGGGAAAATTGTTGAAAGCATTGATGTTGTAGTTGATGAAGCATGAAAAAAATCCAAAACAGATAAAATCAACAGAAGATTATGACAATGAAGAAGATGGGGATTATTTTCGCACATCGAATCAAAATGATATTGAAGAAGAAACCAATGAAGCACCTGAAGAAGAGAGAATGGTAGAAGAAAAGACTCCGTCTAGGTATGTTCAGAAAAATCATCTAGAAACTCAAATTTTAGGGGAAAAAGAGGCAGGTGTACAGACAAGAAGAACTATTGCAGGGACCTCAAGCTATCTAGCATTAATATCTTCCATCAAACCTCAAAATGTAAATGAAGCATTCAAAGATGAATGTTGGGTAAAGGCCATGGATGAAGAACTTGAGCAAATTGAAAAGAATGATACTTTGGAATTAGTTCCTAGACATCATGATAAAAATATTGTAGGAACTAAATGGATATTCAAAAACAAGCTGAATGAAAATGGAGAAGTCATTACAAACAAAGGCAGACTTGTTTGTAAAGGATATGGTCAACAAGAAGGTATAGATTTTAAAGAAAATTTTGCACCTGTTTCCAGACCTGAAGCCATAAGGATCTTTCTTGCTCTTTCTAGCTTTCATAAATTCAAAGTATACCAAATGGATGTAAAATCAACCTTCCTTAATGGAGATTTAAAAGAAGTTTATATTGAACAGCCAGAAGGATTCATTCTTGGAAATGATGCAAAACTTGTATGCAGACTTGAAAAGGCTCTCTATGGTCTAAAACAGGCTCCAAGGGCCTAGTATTACCACCTTGACAAATATCTACACCAACAAGGTTTTACAAAAGGTTCAGCAGATAAAAATCTATATACAAAGATTGAAACTGATAAATTGCTAATTATTATTGTTTATGTTGATGATATCATTTTTGGTAGCAATGAAGAAACCATGAGTCAGAATTTTGCTTTAGTAATGTAGCAAGAATTTGAAATGTCCTTGCTTGGTGAACTTACCTATTTTCTTGGTCTACAAGTTCAACAAAATAAAGATGGTATTTTTCTGTCACAAACCAAATATCTCAAACAGATCTTGAAAAGGTACAGAATGGAAGATTCTAAACCTATATGTACCCCAATGGTAACAGGATGTAGTCTCAACTCAAATGATGAATCAGCAGTAGTACATCAACCAACTTACAGATCCATGATTGGTAGTCTGCTTTATCTAACAGGTACCCGACCTGACATCATGCATGCAGTAGGAATAGTTGGAAGATTCCAAGAAAATCCAAAGGAATCACACCTTCAGGCAGTCAAAAGAATTTTCAAATATCTTCAAGGAACTCAGGACTTTGGTTTATGGTATCCTAGAGATGAAGATCTTACTCTTCATGCATATACAGATGCAGATTTGGTTGGAAGTGTTGATGATAGAAAAAACACTAGTGGTGGTGCATTCTATATGGGTTCCAGGTTAGTGTCTTGGTTCAACAGGAAACAAAGTTCAATTTATTTATCTATAGCTAAAGAAAAATATGTGGCTGTTGCATCTTGTTGCACACAACTACTCTGGATGATGCAAACTTTGCAAGACATTCAAATCACATGTACTCCACCTATCTCCATTCTATGTGATAATACAAGTGCCATCAGTATTTCAAAGAATCCAGTCATGCACTCCAAGACCAAGCACATACCCATCAAGTACCATTTTCTACGTGAACAAGTGCTTGAACAAAAGGTCAAATTGGAGTATGTTCCCTCCAAAAAATAGGTTGCTGATATATTCACTAAACCACTGCCTAGAGAAACATTTGAATATCTCAGACAAAAACTGGGAGTAGTTGCTACATCATCCTGCTGTTAAATCCAATATTTTCAGAGAAAGGTTATTATATGTGTGTTTCATGAAGTATAGTTGCGTACACACACAAGTTTCTGTAGGTCAAGGAGCATATATGTTTTTCAGATAGGAAAAATAGCGGTGCAGGCTTTGATATGGGTGCTCTGTCTGATATTGATGATTATTGTCTATCGATATGCTTTGTTCATTAATTTTTATCTGACTAACAAAGATGCCTTGATCATTGAATTATTAACAATGCACATGTAGCATAGGTTTAGGGGGAGCATTAGCCTTCATGTACATTCATCATTGTTGGCATTATGGTTGTTGAGTCCAGCTATGGCTTCAGATATTTATACCATTTGTTGCTTAAGTCATGTAAAAAGTCTAGGGTGTGATATGTCTTCTCATACATTTGAATGAGTCCTCTTGGAACAAATGATGTAATTGGTATCCCCACTTTGCATGGGATGGATGGTGTAATATTTATTATTTTTGTCATGTATAAACTGGTATATCCCCACTTGGTTGGTAGATGGATGTATGTATGAGTCATTGGTGATAGGAAGGTCATACTCACTTAGTTGAGTTATAGAGTCATGTTATTTTGGAGAATATTTTTGCAGACTCTGCATGTGCTCAAGGGGAGCATGGACGGTTTCAGTGCATCTTAGCATGTACAAAGGGGAGCTCAATCAGATAATTCAGCATGTACTCAGGGGGAGCATGGACAACATAATGTATGTCAAAGGGAGACAATATCTTGGTCCTCCCTTTGCCCTTGATGTCAAAGGGGGAGAGTGTCTTGGTGTTGTTTTTTCCGTCAAGTCCAAAGGGGGAGATTGTTGGCATTATGATATAGCTGTTTTCCTTGATGGCAACTCACTCAGATGGCAGTTCATTATGCAACAGGTCAACAACAAAGGATTACAGATCAGACTCCAATGAATGAAGAAAGAGAGGTATACACTGGTTCACTTTGTCCAAGACATGTATACATGCGGTTAACAGAACAAAAGAAGCGTATAATGTATACACGCACTTTCAGAAGAGGAAAAGCATGTACATGTTGGAAAACCAAGTTTTTGGTCTGAGGTATTTGGTCCAAGGTATTGACCCTAGGTATTTGGTCCAAGGTATTGGTCCTAAGTGGTTTTGTTCCAAGGTATTGAGAAAGGCCTAAGAGTATATAAGGAGGAGAAGATCATTAGGCCAAGTGTGCAAGCAATAAGATTCTAAGGAATACTTCTATCTGAAGTATATTTTATGCTATTGGGTTTTGTTTGGGACTGAATCTGAAATCTTCATGTGCACCTTGAGTTCAATGTTGGATTAGGATCATGAGACATGAAATAACTTATTCTTGAATGATCTGATATTGGTTGAGACTAGATCTTATTTTTTGCACATGTTTTACTTGGTCTGGGTTTGTCTGAAGTCTAGAATTACAGCAAAGTTCGAAGTCAATATTTGTAGATCTGTACGTAGGTTCATCTCGGCCAAAGTGCATATACATGCAGGTTCGGTTCTTTCAACTAGCATATATAAAAGAAAAGATTCTTTTTCAGATCTGACTGAACTATTTGATCAAATTTTGTTGTTTTACTGTTGTCTGTCAATGAAGTCTTCTTAGATCTGAATGTAAAACTGAATACATAAGGAGGATGACATTTGATTGATTGATTGTATAAGTGAGAAGAAGTGATCTCTGTCCCTGCCTATGTAAAGCTCTGAAAGTTGACAGTAGATATTCAGTATATTGATAATTGGTACAGACTTGATTCAAAATTTTATGTTTGCAATAGTTTTAAAGGTATATGCAGGTTCAATTAACAGAAGTAGCGTATACACGCAGTTTGGGTGTAGCCAAGTAGCGTATACATTCTAATGCCTAATTTTTGAGGCTACAACTAGTTCTGAATGATGATGCAGGGTTTTGGGTTCAGTACAATGTTCTGGTGTCAATGATCTGATTGATCAGATTAACTGAATATTGGTTGATGCAGTTTAAGTTTAAGAGCTTTGATCGGTCCAATGTGAAATTTGATGAAACGTGGCCTTCAGATTGTGGTGTTGTGATCCAAGAGTATCCAGTCTGAAAATTCATGAAACGTGGTCCCTGGTGGAAGAGTGGAGTTTTCTGTAGGCTGGCACCTACGTACTAGTAAACATATTGGCTAGTACAAGAGTTAGGGGGTTGTAGCTCCCTTCCAGTAGAAGTTGGAGAACGAGAGAAGGTTGTAACCTTCTGCAGGTAGAAGCCTGCGTACTGGTATGAGTCTGCACTAGTACAAGATTGTAAACAAATTTTCTTATTATTAAAATAAGACAGAGATGACAACAACAGGTGGTTTTTACCCACATTGGGTTTCCACCTTAAATCTTGGTGTTCATGTGTGTTGCTTATGTGTGATGCTTTATTCTACTTTTACTGCACTGTCTAATAAATATCTGATATACTGGTTTAAGCTCAACACATGATAAATTGTCTAAATCACAAGTTCTCTGCATATACGCTGGTTTCTTTAAGCACAGTCACATGTACACGCTAGTTCACTTCACTGAAGTAGCGTATATAAATCTATTTGGGAAATAAAATTATTGATCTGATAATACTGATTCACCCTGTTAGAGTCGGTCCTTACAACCCTCTCTCAGAGATCTTTTCGCTTTTGCATATCATTTTTAGATGTCTCGCTTGTTCCACTTCGTTGCATTTCACTAGGGGCATGCCATTGACTGACGAGGGGGTCTGGTTGTCTTGTGTTTCCTCATGTTTGTCCCTGCAGGGTTAGTGAAAAAACAAATTTTCTCAAAAATCACTGAAGTCCATAATCATGCATTCATTGTCATAAAAGTTTTGTTTCGTTAAAAAGTCCTAGAGTCTAGGGTTGTCAGTCCTTTGCATATACATAATACAAGCCTGCAAGCCATGAGGTTGATTTCAAAAGACTCTTATTTAATAGTTTTTTCATAAAGCATTTTAAAACATTTTTAGTCCAAAACTCTGTTTTGGAACTAAAAATTGTTATTGTAAATAACTGTATTTATTTCATTTCAAAAGTTTCAGTGCAAGCCTCTGATCTTCTCCAAAGCCAAAATGCCAGATCCCTACAAAAATCAACAAAATATGATCAGTCCAAACCTCAGAAAAGCATGAGAAAATCAAAAAGCAGTATTGTATTAAAGGACCAAAGGTGAAAAAGTGCCAAACATTACAAAGTGGGTTATTGAACCAATTTAAATCAAATCAGATTTGGTGAGATATTTTGTTTGCATATAAAAGGGAAAACAAGTCCATTTGTTTACAAATTCCCAAGGCGAAATCGTGTTTAAGTGTTTGAAGGCTGAAAACTGTGATTACATACCCGTGGACAGTGTCGGAGGTGTGCGCTACGCATTGGAGGTGTGCGCTACGCACTGAGGTGAGCGCTACGCATTGGGCCTCACTGGCTAGTGTAAAAATACACAGGCGCTACGCACTGAGGTGTGCACTATGCGTTGGGTTCGGGCACTACGCACTCAGTCACAGCACCAAAATTTTTTGTTCATACGGCCAGATCTTATCAAATCGCCTCCAAATCTTGCAAGTAGGTGTTTCTTAGCTGCTCAGTCAATTTGAAATTGTTTGTAGTGTGTTTGAGGGGAAAATGTGATGTATTGGGTGTAAAAAAAAATGAAACCCTAGGCTCATGCCAAAGTCATTCTTTAGGGTTTTAAAGGACATGTGGGTGGCCGGTGAAGATTTTTCCACTCTCCCTTGATGAAACACAGCTCCATACTCATTTGTAAGATTTTCGCCAACATCACAAAGGGTACACTTCATACTTTTGTTCGTTTTCCAAAACTGTCCTTGTGATCAAAACAGTGACTGTTTCATGTCCAATACACTGAAACAGAGTATTATCATTATGGCATAATTCTTATGTGTTTCGGTTAGCTTTTGAGTATGCATTGAAATTGTAATTTCACCACACCTACAACCTACATATTGCAGACAACATACATATTGCAGACATTGTGTTTTTAAAGCCATGTCAGACACAGATTCAGTTTATGAGCAGGAGAATGATAGTGATTCCACAACAGAGGGTAATGTGCCACGGAGGCCTCGCAGAGGTGGCAAAGGTGGAAAGCATCTCAGAGAAGAGCCCACTTCTCTGGTTCAATTGCAGGCTTGCCCGCTTGCAATGGATTGTTTTCGCCATCAGTCATGCTATCACTATTGTGAGCTAATTTCACAAATTCAGCATCATCGTGAATTAGCTTGCTTGTTTGTTCTACATTTACATGATGGCCATGTAAACCTCACCGGAGTTAATTTCATTTTGTCACCAGAGACTATTGCAGAGGCCACTGGGATACCAAATATTGGAGAGCAATGGAATAAGCGTCAGCAGCTAGAGAAATCCTATTATGAGCCATACATCAAACCTGGGTATATGAGGCACTTGAGCAGGGTTTTTCCTTTCCAGTACCTGAATGATCATTTTGCACCTTTGATGAAACTCATCATTCGGTATTTCAGTTGTGAGGGCAGATTCTCCCGTCTTTATGCATACCATGTCCGTTTGTTGATGCATTTTACAAGGGTACGTCTGATGAACATTCCATACTTCATGTTTCGCAACATAGAGAGGATGGTTGTTTTAGTACAAAGGAAGACCCCAGCACAACAGCATAGGAGTATTTATCATTATGCGCTGATCAAGATTGTAGTGGTTCATCAGTTGGCACAACAGGGAATTACTTGGGAGGATTTCATTTCTCGTGACTTTTTCACAGTGCCACAGCCACCTCCCAAGATAGTTCATGATGAGGGAGGGCCTTCACATCAGTTTGACATTCCTGAGACCGAGCATGTCAATGCTCCAGCATATGTGACATATCAGCGAGGCCACAGGGCCTTATTTGCAGCTACACGACGAGTACTATCTCCACATGGTGTGGAAGGGGTCTCGCCTTCTTCTTCAGTACAGGTACAGGTTCAGGATAGAGGCAAGAGGCCAATTTATGAGGAGGTCCATTTAGGTGGTCATGATGTTGATGTTGCATTGGGTGATGTGGATAGGAGCTCTCCTAGCTCGAAGCTGAAAGAGATCATCCAAGAGCAAAAGACTGAGATTGATAGCTTGAATGAGAAGTTGCTGAAGGCAGAATGTCTAATCAAATACTTGGAGCAGCGCAATAAACAGTTAGAGGATGAGCACACACTTATAGAGCTGCGACAAATCCGTGAGGACCGAAGGCTAGCCCGAAAAAGACCTAGTGATTTGACACGTGTTGAGCGGCAATTTTGGCTTGAGAAAGTCAATCGACATCTGGATGAGTTGTTGGCGAAGGCTAATAGAGACAAATACTTGCTTCGTCACATGAAAAATCATTATTGGGCTCGCATGCATGTCGGCAAAGCAAAAATGAAGATTTTGCAAAGGAGGTTGAGCAAAGCACTAAAACGGCGAAAGAGGCTAGATCCACTTCGAGTTTTAGCCGAGGCTTTGCTGGCTAAGCATGACACATGATGGAGGGTCTTTGCTCCGAATTTGAGCGAATTCGGAGAAAATTTTTTCATTTTGAAATTTTTGGTCTCAAAAAACAGTTTTTTCCGCTCTATGGGTAGCGCGTTAGCTTTTGATTGGGACACTTGCTGGAGAAAAACCTTATATTTTTGGGTTTTTCATGGTGAATTATACATGCTCAGTTATTGCCAAGGCATTTTATCAAGTTCTGGATGATCAAAAGGCCTAAAAACACCATGAAAACCACCTTGCTGCCACCTTTTGCAATAGCAGGAAGTACTTCTGGGAGAATGCAATTTTGAGGGGGAAAATGAGCTTCAAATTGGGAAATTAGACTTGGGTTGGAGAGTAGATATCCAGGGCTTTCCAACGAGCTATCATGAGCTCAATTTGGATGTCGGGAAGTACCCCAAAAACAGGCTGAAAGGTGCGCTACGCATAGGGATCAGGGCGCTACGCATTGAGGTTTTTGGTCTAGTTTTCATCCTCCAGCTCAGGAATTCGGCCAGTTTTCACCAGTTTCACTCCTTGATGTGATTTTTGACCCAACATGAGGTAATTTGATGTATTTAAGGTAACATGGCACCTATCTACCTTCTTCTAGATGATTCATTCACAAATTAGCAAGCAATTAATGTAATGAATCAGTTTCCTTCTTTTTAGAGGCAGGTTGTTTTGGTCACCTAGATTCTTGCTCCATGTTTAGAATTTGTTGAAACTGCTCTTAGAAGGAGGAGCTCGACCCCTAGAGGTTAGGGAATGAGGTTAGCTTGATCTATATATGTAAATTTTCAGTCAGTAGCACAGGTTGGACTCTTGGGAAGATTTTGGCACACTATTGTACATATTTTTCATATTTTGGCTAAGGAAAGATCAGAGATTTTGCAGCACCTGTTGGGATTCTTGTGGCTTTCAGCTCTTGATGGTGTTTTTTCTCAGTTATTGTAATTTTATTCATGTTTACATGTATGCCATTCCTTCTTATGCTTCTGAAACTAAATGAATGAGTAAATGAGGTTGAATTCATTGTTCACAGTGCTCTTCCTTTAAAATTTGTTTAGTTTTACATGTTTTCGTCAGTTTGGAGAGGATCCATGTTCTCCTTTGCCCTCTTCAGCTCCTTGTCATTCTGATCCATCCATACACCTGATCAAAGGCATCAAGACTATTGCCTACCTCGCCCCAACTCGATTTCTGCAAAGATCTGACCTCAATCCCCGCACCCAAAATTGGTTTTCCCATTTCTCCAACAAAAAACTCAAAAATCTAAAACAAACTTTCCTATCTCTTTACTAGCCTAAAATAAATATTTATTGTGAGTCATCTCAGCCTCTTTGAAGATCTTTTGCTGAGATAGACCCGGAGAGAGCCCTCTCCTGTCCTCGTAGGGCTAGCTACGAGGTTGAGCTTGGTTTGATGTGGCCTTGAGTTTTGCCTTCCTTAGCCTGAGGCAGATTTGAGTGCTAACACACCCCCCTGTCAGTATTATTTCCAACAGTTACAAGATTTCACTCCGCAAAAAATGTTGAAATGTAATGTAGAGGCGAGTAAAAGAGGAATTTCCCTCAACTGATCACGGCCACACTCCAGAACCCTATTAAACAATGCAACCTTCTCATGGCCTGAATAGAATTAAACAAGAACAACAATTCTTGAAACTCGTGGCATGCTTTTAGGGCTAAGCTAATCCTAAGAACTCCATTGATTCATCAGTTAATCCAATCCTGTAATAATTTATTTCATTAAATTAGATAAGTGAATACCTGCATTAAATCTTTAACTTTTACAATTCACTATTATGCTACTTCATTTCAATTAGTTTGAGTTCATGGCCTGGAAATTCTTACAATATTAGAGATAAGATGTCTCTTGTTCGAGTCACATACTTCCATCATAAATAGACGTGCTGAATGGTCTCAACAAATTTTGCATTTGACATAATTTTGCTTCGGAATTTCCATCAACAAGTTCTTTTGAATTTAGATCCCCTTGATGATGATGTGAAAAATATTCCATTGGTTGAGCCGTCTGTGATTGTTCCTTGATTCTATTATGATGTTCAACTTGTTCCAACAAGGTTAACATCTGTTGGCCAGATACCAGGCTACTCGTCAATGACAGTCAGCTCTAGATCTACAAATACAACGGGGACATGCTTTCGACTCTAGTTTCGCTGAACAAAGTGTTGGAGGCATCGTCTCCACCACCGACGGTCTTCTCGCTGGGAATTTGGCCATCAGGCTGAATGTTGTGCTCGAGACAGTAAAGTTCCCAGCAAGCATTTTCGACCTCAACATTTACACTGTTCATCACTACCGCGAAGCTATGAGTTACTTCTATGTATTATTTACAGTCTCAAAGAACATTAAAACCTGGGACAGTTCGTTAGTTAGTTAAGGAGTTGGGTAACTGACAGGGTGTATCTAAGGGTGGAAAACAATGGAATCGTCTAACATCATATCAGAGGGCCATAAGTAAGAGAGGTAAGATAAGAGGGAGGTTCTTTATAGAGGGAACGCCTTATGGAATAATTACTAATTATTAAAAAAATTAATATATAATTTAAACATATATACATTTTTAAAAACATGGAACAAAACTCTTAACTATGGAAATTTACCCACTTTACCATTGAGATTCTTAATCTCTAAATAGACTTTTATTAAAATATTATGAGCTGAGTAACAAAATTAGACTAGGCATTGTTGTAAATTCCTAAAGCCTTCTTTTTGAAGGAAAACTTCTTTAGGATTCTTATCAAATGAGGGTTTACTACATCTTTATAAACTCCACTATAATCCTAAACCTAAAGCTGTGTGGAGGTGCTTCGAGACCGAGGAACCCTAAATGCTTTGTCTCATATACGGATGTAGGCTCACAAAGGAAAGGCTCCAATCCAACGGATTTTCCCTAGTACAAACTAGGACCATATGTCTTTGAACAAATGAAACAAGTAATTTCCATCAAGGTCAATCTATTAGAGGTAAATCATCTTTTATCTGCTCTTTAATATAGAGCTATGATTTGTAGATTCAATGGTTTTTGGCCTCGATCTCATGTGTTGCACCAGTGGGTCTTTTCAAATTTGACACTCAATTGTGATATTAACCCATGTTCCAAGGGTTTCTTTATTATTCAATTTGATACTTGGGATGATCTAGAAAGAGTAATGAAAGATGAACCCCAGTTCTGGGGAAGATTTGGGCTCTTCATCACACCTTGGTTCTTAGGTTTTGATGCGACAAAAATGGTGGTCTTAATATTTCTAGTTTGGGTGAGATTACCAAACCTACCCCTTACTTTCTAGCACCACAAGATCTTATAGGAAATCGAGAATACTTTAGGAATATTCAAAAATATGGACCTTGAAAGATCAGAGAAAGGTATTTTCACCTTGGTCAGAATATGTGTTTAAATAGACCTTAGTAAAGGTCTACCAGATCATATTCAGTTGAAGTGAAAATATGTAAAGTGGATCCAATTGTTATATTATGAAAATATGGCATTCATATTTCGTATATGTTACCAAATAGGACACCTGCAGAGCACGTGCCCGCAGGGAAAAAAATATGTCAAAAAAAAAGGGCAAACCTGAAAAATAAAAGGATGGAAGACTTATGATCCGTACCTCTTAGAGGAGGAAGAAGAGGAAACCATGGAGAACCTACAAACCAAGTAGAAGAGGGTGTAATAGCTTAATATTGAAATGTAACCCATATGCAGAAGGACACTAAATCAGAAGAAATACAAGTATTATAACAACCGAAAAAGGAGCCACGTAATGAAAATGGGGTCAGGGTATAAAGAAAGCTCATTTTTCAGAGAGCTTAGACTCAGACAAAGAAAATCCACCACAAATATCAAGAAATGAATTCATGATATGCTTTTTTTGAAAGATAAAGAGAATACATAGATTTTCTAGCCTTACAAGCCGAGGTGAAAAAGGGATAAATTTCATGTGAGGTTCTTTCATAGTTGTGGAAGATGTTTCGACTAATGATTCTGCTACAAGAAAAGTAAATTTGCAATGTTCATAATGTACATTTTCTAGATAAATTTCACAAATTTCAATTGAATTTATATTTTTGGAATTTAAATAATTTTTTATATTAGTAAAATGTTAAATTTTTTGTGCTAATTTGAGCAAATTGAAGTGTATTTCTCATTTTTCATGTAGCAAGGTCCAACAAAGTATGCAACATGGGAACTCTTTGGATGAGGAATTAAATTCCATATCCAATGAGTGCTCCTGATTGAATTTTGTGTAAACGGTAGGGAGATAAGTTGAAAATACGAGTTGAAAAAATAGTTTTTTTTATTTTTTATTTTTTAATCTTTTTACTTTTTTACTCCAAAAATGGTGAATCATCCCCCATATTTAACATAATCATCTTGAATCCTATTGGTTCTTATAAATTTGATTTTTGTTGTACATTTTTGTTTTGAGCCCCATTTTAGACCTCAAAATTTCTCATGCATTTGGATTTTTATCATAGGCATGGTTGTTGATGACCCCCCGTATGAAACATTTATGAATGATAGAATACTAGCTTACCTTCTTACACCAAAGCCAATCTTAAAAGAATAAATACGTATCTTTTACTAGATCCGATCAAATTTTTGGCTTGTTTAGCACTTAATAGAGAGATATTTGAGTTTCCTTTGTGTGCATTGAAGATGTAATACATCCCATTTTTTATCACATAGTATCGGTTTGCTCTTTTCATGAATAATGCACCCCTCAGATACATGTAGGAACTTCCAAAAAATACTCTGCACACATTAATAGGCACTACATCTAACTCAACTTCATCAGTAAAGCCTACACTTATAGCAAACTTCATCTTAGATTGTTTAGTGACATTGATCTTTACATCCTTACACACCCATCCAAATAAATATGGGCTTGGATCATCATGAACCTTCAACCCAAGCTTATGAACTAGATCATATGCTATGAGTTTTCCTTTGAACTATAATCAAATAGACCATCTATTATGGCCTTTTTCACTTGGATCTTAACATGGAAGATAATTGTCATCTCCTTCTCTTGTTTGTAAGGAATGCTACTTAGATTCACCTCCTTTTACACTAAAGTGTAGATAATATTTTCATGCACATCTATATTAGTATCTACATAGTTTCCTAAATCCATGCTTAATAGTTTCTTCTTCTTCACATCCTTCTGATGATTATTTGGATTCAACTATGGATGTAGCTTCCAATACTTATATTTGGTGTGACCATCAACATAGTAATGGTTATAGTGGATAATTAGATACTTGTGCTAATGTGTAGTAGCTATCACTTTGTCTTCTTTTACTTTCCAATTCTTCTTCCCCTCCCTGAAAATGTCTTGGTGCCCTTTTTGTTTAGAACCATTTGATAATCCTTTCTTACAAGGTATGTTAGTCAAGTATTTTGCTTGCATATAAGACTCATTAGTGGTCCTAAGTTTGATTAACATCGCTTTCTTCCACAAATTACTATGAAAACCCCTAAAATACTTGAGGTTTATGATTGTGTTCTTGGGAGAGATACCTAACACGATCATCATCTTCCTAAATTTAGTGTTGTACTCTTACACACTCTATCCTTTCCTCTAATTGAACTAATGCCAACAGATCCATTATTGTTATACATACCTGATAGGGTAGAATTGGGACATGATTATGGATTTAAAATCCTCCCACTTAGTTATTGATGGATCATCATTCAACTTAAATGTCTCTATGTGGATTTCCCATTAGGTTAAACCATGGGTCTTTAGTTTTAGTTAAGAAAATGAAATTAACTGCTCTTCTTATATATTATTGGTGTTCAAAAACAATTGTAATCGAAGTTCAAAAAAGTATTCAACTTAGCATATAAATCTCATCTTGATAGGCCCTTGATATCGACTTTCACTTACATTTTGAACAAAGGTTGTGAAGGAGTGATCACACTAGAACTTGTCACTCTCCTTTTTGGGCTCTTTTCTTGACTCATTTTTTGGGTATTCACTACATGTTGATTTATCTTTTAATCTATATTTTGAGTTAAAGCCACCAACCTCCATGAATGATCTGAAATGGGGCACTAAAGGCTTCTTGTCAGCTTACAAGAACCTCTCCCACTCCAAAGCTTAAACAATTTCCAAGATCTATGCTTATGATTGATAATTTGCGGAAATAAGCACTTGAAATAGGTGTATGCTTGTGTTTGCCTTTAACTACTTAATTGCCTTAAGTTTATTTTCTTATGACTGATATATAAACACACATAACAGTAAAATGCAGCAAATAAACAAACACATAAGACAACAATATAATATGGAGTTCACCCTGATATCTTGGGCTACGTCTCCTTGAGCTCTAATCAACTCGACTAGGCTCTTTGGGATTATGGTAATGCTTCTTTTACAAGTTCCACACTCAACTCCATTGGTTTACAATTGAACCTATGGGTTTAGAAATACCATCTTATCCCGCTGGTTGTCCATACTCTGTAGACAAATCTAGGCTTCTCTGGACTAGGTTCCTTCAATCAGCGCTCCAGGCTATCTTGAGCTCCTGGCTTGCACCAACTCCCTCATAATTATTTTACTGTCTCTAGAATTCCTTCTTCTGTCTTCAACACACATCCGACACCAACAACGGCTTGATCATTTGATCTCTTTACTTCTCTGAAACTTCATTACAGCTTCATGTCTTGTAGAAGTCCATTAAGCCCTCTGGCTCTGCAGCTCTGCCTCCAACCTCTGGTGGCTATGCCTCTATCAACACTCTAGCTCTGCCTTCCAACCTATGGTGGCTATGTCGCGATTCTCTGAGCCTCTTCTTCACTCGGCAGTCTGACCCCTCTGGCATACACAGAGTTTTCCCTTTGGATTCCTTAGCATTCCAACAACTCTAGGCTTCTCTGAGCTGTCTCTGTGCACACATTCAGCAACCGAGCCTTCTCTGTCCTCTCTGAGCTTCTTCAATCTCTCTCTCTCTCTCTCTCTCTCTCTCTTGGCACTTGTGCATTCATTGTGCCTTGGCAATGGATTTCCCAGCGTCGCACGAGTTTCCTCTATGCATTACTTTGCCTGGGCTTTCTTGCGGCCTTCCCAGCGGATCCCTATCAATTGTGTTCTCTGTGTATTTGTAACCATTTGGTTACAGTCCTTCATCATGGAAAACCACGCATTTTCACAAAAGAATCAGTGTCCCATTGAAATGAACTGGCAAGTAGAGGAAACCCAACTGTGCGGCCTTCCTCATGCAGAAATCCTACATTCGAACACATAATGCAATACACAGGAAAGCTGATGAAAACCCATCATGGAGCATTTTGCTGGAAGTCAAATAATATAGAATCACCCCTATAATCCTCTCGGGTCTATCATTCTATCGCATATCGCAATCGCATTGCATATGGCCAAAAACCCAATACATGAGAAAATATAAATAAATCCCATAAATCCGGATTTCAAATGATATGAAATCACGCTCATAAACCTATCGGGTCCATGCCCTGATCACAAATCGCAATCACATATGTCAATGACCCTTTATATTGGGGATCCACCGATCGCCAATATCGACGCATCGCATATCACTATTGGCCCCATTGCATCGGCGTATCGCTATCGACCCCCTCGCATCTGTGCTATCACTGGTCGGAACCATCGCATATCACAATCGCAATGGCCCAGGGTCTATACAACTTCCCTTTGGCTATGCCAATCACCGATTCGCCGATTCACCGATCACAATCGCAAATCGCTTGCCCAGGTTCCAATATCGCATGAAGGCCTTCCCCCGATGCGATATATCAGAGATCACTATTGGGGAGTCCTTCTGCCTTTGGTTAAGTCCTCCCTTTGAACCTTTCCGATGCAATTTTCTTTAAGGAGCCCTTAAGTCCACTTTTATAAGAATTTGCCTCCTTTTATAAGGATAATGGGCAAATTTCTTTTTACAATAACTTCTTCATCTGAAGTCTGTTTTAGGCCATTCAAATTGCGTTAGATTCAGAATGAAGAGATCTATGCAATGAGACTATTTCCAAGAGCATGTTTTGAATTTCATTTTCCTATGTGAGGAAGATTTTTAGACTTAGAAGTTTATTACTGGATCCATTTTGGATCACGCCTTCCCACTAAAAAGCTTTTGGACTCCAAAAGACTGATATACTAATTTGAACAGTAAATGAGAGTACCTCACCCTCTTCTTTTAGCCTCCATACACTTGCCTTTCATAGTGCCTTTAAACCAAATTCTTTTAACACTCCCTTCCTGGATGTGCTTGTCCTCCTAGGAAGAACTGTCTTCCTCCTTGACTTCATGCAGAACTCCTGCTGAGAAAGTTACAAAAGGTAGTTTGAGCTTCTCTTCCTTGATCATTGATCCAAGGTGGCTCAAACCAATGTGAAGTTACATCTTCTTCACAAAAATTTGTATTTGTACCTGTTTGGCATATTGTCAACAACAACTGTTAACAACAACAGGATTACAGACAAAACTGGATGGCCTAAACTCTTGCTTCATCAAAAGAAATAGATTTCACATCTTGTGAACACCTCCATGTCTTTACATTTGCATACAAATGATTGACTAGATAACAAGCCAACAAAACATGCCTTTAAAACAATTGACCCTTCAAGTCAAGCATGTAGAAAAAGAATTCTACAGTTCTTTTTCAAAGATGAAACACTTCATCATCATCTCCATCTTGGAGACCAAATCAACTTTTCTCAAGTCAATATTTCATTACATGCATGTTTACAACAAAGCAATCAACCCTTCAAGTTAGTCACACATACATGTTCAAATACAAGGAAATCATCAACATCCATTTGGTCATGCATATCATGCTTATGCATGCATTTCATCCTTCAACTTTCGCTTAAGCACACTATACTTTCGAAGCTGAAATGAAAATAATGTTGCAGCAATAAAGTGAGTCTCTTACTCAACTTTTTCCTTTCACCTTCTTGGTAAAATTCTGCAACTTGCATCTCATTAACAAAGAAATGCAAATAGATGTGATACATTTCTGTTCACATCAAAAGATATGCAACTTTAATTGGATAAGAACTCTAACCATTTCTTACCAATCCATTTCAAAGGTCCTTCCTTTATCTGCACATCAACATCTACATGTGACTCATCTCGAAACACATCATTTATGGAAACTTCCTTTCCGTTCTTGCCATTTTCTCTTTCCACCTTCTTCAAGTTTCATGGAAGCATTGTTGGATTCAGAGTCCAACATTTTGCAGCAATATGTCCTTGCTTATGGAAGTAAGTGCAACACATGTGCATCTTCTTGACAACATGATTTGCCTTGTCTAATGGACCTTTGGCTCTTTGCTTCTTTTCCTTCAAAAGTTTCCTGTATGTGGCCATGCTCTTCCAACATCTAGAAACATTATGGTTATCCAAACCACAAAAGGAACATGCAATTCTTTTCCCATACTTAGATAGAAATTTACCATGCTTTACATAATCAAAAGGAATATGATTAGAACCATATTTATACCTTTCTCTTTCACCTTTATTGCCTTCATGAGGAGGTGAATTGAATGAAGAAGTGGCTCCCTTTGGAACACCATCAATATCTTCACCGCTTTAAGAGTTTCCACAACTCTCTAGTTCAAGTGCATGCTTATGAACATCTTCTTCCCGCAAATGATGTTTCAAGCTATTGCATTCCGCATGAATACAATCTTTACACTTTTGAGGTAGAAGACATGAAATGAAACTCCTTCTTGGAACTGTTTCAATTGTCTTCATGGTAGCTTTGAAACTTTCTCCATAAGATTGTCCATAGCCAAGACCCAAATACTTTGGCCTTTCCTCAACCATTATTGGCTCAACAATACCCTGTGCATGTTTTCCCAATCCTTTTCCTTCATAGCCCATCTTGGACATTAACTTGGACCCTATGCCTCTGGTATGTTTTTCAAAAGAACCAACATAAACATTCTTAGAAAAATCTGAAGACAAACATGAATTGTTTACCTCTGCTTCAAGATGATACTTGACCAAGGCTTCTTTGGCAACAATGAGCTGTGTCTCCAACTCATTCATCCTTTTCAGGTTCATATTTGCAATATGAAGTTGCCTCTCCATTTCTTGCAATTTGTCAAAAAGCAACTGCTTCTCTTCCTTTACGGAATTCAACTGCTCTCTAAGTATTATGCTCTTCCTTCCATCCTCATAGATTTCTCTCACCATATCCATCATGATAAACAAGTCTTGCTTCATGTCTTCATCAAAGAATCATGTGATGAAGGAAGAATTTGAGGACTCACTTGTAGAAGTTGTCATTATGAAAATGAACAAAATAACTTCAAACAAGATTAACAAAGAGCTTATTCAAGCAACCTTTTGCAACAAACCTCTTGTGCTTCAAGGATTGATATGAGTTCCTTTGGGATAAGAAGAATTCCTTCAATCCTTATTCCTTCTTGTCCTCTCCTGGACTTAGCTAATAATAGATTTCCCTGAACCTTTGCAACTCAAACAACAGTCAGTTTACAAACAATCAAATAGAAGAATTTGATTATTTGAACACCTTTCAAGTCAAACAAGCATATAGATTTCTCTGTCAATCAAGCATTCTGATCTGATACCACTTGCATCATGATACAACCTACTTCATGATACAACCTGCTCTGGTATAACTAGCTTTGATACCACCTGATCTGAAATGGGGCACTAAAGGATTTTTGTCAGCTTACAAGAGCCTCTCCCACTCCAAAGCTTAAACAATTTCCAAGATCTATGCTAATGATTGGTAATTTGTGGAAATATGCACTTGAAATAGGTGTATGCTTGTGTTTTCCTTTAATTGCTTTATTGCCTTAAGTTTATTTTCTTATGACTGATATATAAACACACATAACAATAAAATGTATCAGATAAACAAACACATAAGACAACAATATAATATGGAGTTCATCGTGATATCTTGGGCTACGTCTCCTTGAGATTTAATCAACTCAACTAGGGTCTTTGGGATTATGGTAATGCTTCTTTTACAAGTTCCACACTCAACTCCATTGGTTTACAACTGAACCTATGGATTTAGAAATACCATCTTATCTCGCTGGCTATCCATACTCTGCAGACAGATCTAGGCTTCTCTGGACTAGATTCCTTTAATCAATGCTCCAGGCTATCTTGAGCTCCTGGCTTGCACCAACTCCCTCAAAATTATTTTAATGTCTCTTGAATTCCTTCTTCTGTCTTCAGCACACATTAGACACCAGCAACAGCTTGATCATTTGATCTCTTTTCTGCTCTAAAAATTCATTACAACTTCATGGCTTGTAGAAGTCCATTGAGCCCTTTGGCTCTGCGGCTCTGCCTCCAACCTCTGGTGGCTATGCCTCTGTCAACACTCTAGCTCTACCTTCCAACCTCTGGTGGCTATGTCAAGCTTCTCCGAGCCTCTTCTTCACTCGGCAGTCTAACCCCTCTGGCATACACTGAGCTTTCCCTTTGGATTCCTCAGCGTTCCAACAACTTTGGGCTTCTCCGAGCTGTCTCTACGCACACACTCAGCAACCGAGCCTTCTCTGTGCTCTCTGAGCTTCTCCGAGCTCTCTCTCGGCACCTGCGCATTCACTGTGCCTTGGCAATGGATTCCCCAGCATCGCACGAGTGTCCTCTATGCATTACTCTACCTGGGCTTTCTCGTGGCCTCCCCAGCGAATCCCTATCAACTGCATTCTCTATGTATTTGTAACCATTTGGTTACAGTCCTCCATCATGGAAAACCATGCGTTTTCACAAAAGAATCAGTGTCCCATTGAAATGAACTGGCAGGCACAGGAAACCCAACCGTTTGGCCTTCCTCCTACAGAAATCCCGCGTTCGAACACGTAACGCAATACACAGGAAAACTGATGAAACCCATCATGGAGCACTTTTCCAAAACTCAAATAATATTGAATCGCCCCTATAATCCTCTTAGGTTCGTCATTGTATCGCATATCGCATTTGCATTGCGTATGGCCAAAAACCTAATACACAGGAAAATACAAAGAAATCCCGTAAATCCGAATTTCAAATGATATTAAATCGCACTTATAAACAATCGGGTCTGCGCCCTGATCGCAAATCGCAATAGCATATGTCAAAGGCCCTTTATATTTGGGATCGACCGATCGCCGATCGCCGATCGCCAATCGCCGATATTAGCTCATCACATATCGCTATCGAACCCATCGCATCGGCATATCGCTATCAGCCCCTCGCATCGGTGCTATCGCTGATCAGCACCATCACATATCGCAATCGCAATGGGCCGGGGTATATACAACTTCCCTTTGGCTGTGTCGATCGCCGATCTGCCGATCCACTAATCGCAATCGCAAATCGCTTGCCCAGGGTTTCGATATCACATGAAGGCCTTCCCCCGATGAGATACATCAAAGATCGCTATTGGGGAGTCCTTCCGCCTTTGGTTAAGTCCTCCCTTTGAACCTTTCCAATGCGATTTTCTTTAAGGAGCCCTTAAGTCCAATTTTATAAGAATTTGCCTCCTTTTCTAAGGATAATGGGCAAATTTCGTTTTACAATAACTTCTTCATCCGAAGTCCGTTTTAGCCCATTCAAATTGTGTTAGATTCAAAATGAAGAGATCTACGCAATGAGACTATTTCCAAGAGCATCCTTTGATTTTCATTTTCCTCTGTGAGGAAGATTTTTAGACTTAGAAGTTTATTACTAGATCCATTTTGGATCAACGAAAGGTTTAAAATTGTTCACTAAAGCACCTTACGTGTTGTGAAAGATATTAAATACATTCTCTTCTAGCCTCCTAAATCTCTCTTCTATTGGATCTTGGTGCTTTTTATGAATATACTTATCCAACGTTGCAGCGTTCTATGACATCCTTCTTAAGTCATATTTTTTGTCTTGCAACTTCACAAAAATACCCCAAAGTTGTCTGGGTCTAATACCAATATGATTTGGAATTATCATAGGTATTCCAGTATACTATTTTGACAAGACAAATCTTGTTAAATAATGAATCCATACAGGTGAGGATAGTTTTAAATAGAGGAGGAATGACCTGTTATAGAGTTTTATGAACCCGACGTTTCGGACTACCAAGTGAGTCCATCATCAGGGGATGCGTCAATAGATATTCTAAAGATATTAATGATGTATCCATGAGCTATATTTTAGGGTATATATATAGGTTATGAAAGAATTAATCTAAGAAATTAGGTCGGCCATTATCCAATTAGTTTGATTAATTAATTAAGTTGTTTAATTAATTAATTAAGTTGTTTAATTAATTAATTAAGTTGTTTAATTAATTAATTAATTTGTTTAATTAATTAATTAATGTGTTTGAATCCAATTTGTTTGATTAATTAAGCACAGAACAGTGCTGCGAAGCCGAAAAAGGACACGGGAAAGTAGTGTGAGTTCCATAAGAGCTCCACTCACAACACAAGTGAGTGTTGGGCCAAGCAATCACTGGTGGCTGAGCTAAAGGTTTCAGAATCAGATGCATGTTCGATTCTGAGTCAGAACCCGACAAGGGGAATGACAAAGGGAAGTAGATTATTGATGCGGAGCCCAATGCCACCGTTGCCACCACGAAGATCCAGAAGGAGGAACCCGAAGATCAAGAGGAGGAGGAGCATCTCTTCCACTCCTAGATGTTGGTAAAGGGCTCCCCACTACAGTTCATTGTCGACAGCGGGAGCCAAAAGAACCTCATTTCAGCAGAGGTCGTGAAGCAGACGGGCTTACCAACCACAACACATCCACAACCGTACACCATTGGGTGGATTCACCAAGGGTGAGATCTTTGCGTAAGCCAGCAGTGTTGCCTTCCATACAACATCAAGCCCTTCACGGATGAGGTATTGTGTGACATTGCTCCCCTTGAAGTTTGTGATGTATTATTAGCACAACCATACTTGTGGCAGTGACATGCTATGTATGAATCAAGGCCCCGTGATGTTATTGTTACTTTGGGAAATAAGTTTTACATGATACCAGAGGTAGCACCACCTACTGGCATCTCTTTGGTTACTGCAAAATAATGCAGTAAGCTCATTTCCAAAACCGGGAAATTTTTTTTCCTGATGATACGCCCTCAAAGAAAGAAGAAAACAGTGGCCACGACCTCCAGACAGGTCCCCTCCACACGACAACTATAGATGGACAAGGTCGTGGAGGAGTACGAGGACATCCTCTCGTCCCCCATAAGGGTTCCTCTGCACTGCCAGGTCAAGCACTCCATCGATTTGAACCCAGGTGCGTCGCTGCCCAATGGACCAATCTATCGGCGCTCTGTTCTAGAGAACGATGAAATCAAGAGGCAGATTCAGGAGCTACTACAAAAAGGTCACATCCGTCCGAGTTCATCGCCCTGTGGTAGCCCGATTGTGTTGGTACAGAAGAAGGATGGGACTTGGAGACTTTGTATTAATTATTGGGCGTTGAACAAGATCACTGTTTGTAATAGGTACCCGATCCCATAGATTGATGACCTCCTGGACCAACTGAAGGGGGAAAAATATTTCAACAAGATCAATTTGAAGTCAGGATATCACCAGGTACCAATTGAACCCTTCGATGTGTGGAAGACTGCCTTCAAAGCCAAGGAGGGCCTTTTCGAATGGTTGGTTATGCATTTCGGATTGATGAATGCTCCTGCAACCTTCATGAGGCTGATGGATGACATCTTGTGGCCATTCACCCACTCATTTGTAGTGGTATACTTGGATGCCATCCTGATCTTTAGCCAGAGTTGGAAAGAGCACCTCCACCACATCCGACAGGTTCTCCAAACACTGTGGCAACACAAGTTATGTGCCAATTTGGAGAAATGCACTTTTGGCATGACCCAGGTTCAGTATCTGAGATACATTATTGATGAACAGGGGGTGCATGTGGATCCAACCAAGATCCAAGTCATTCGGGATTGGCCATTCCCAACCACTCTCACAGAGCATCACAGCTTTCTAGGTCTTGCTAACTTCTACAGTAGGTTTGTGTTAGGATTTTCTCATATCACTTGGCCCTTGAGTCAAGTCACCAAGGGAGGAGCGAAAGCAAAATTATTTTGGTCTAAATCTCAACAGAAGGCATTCATAGAGTTGAAAGATCGCCTCTGCTCGGCACTAGTGCTTGCATTACCAGACTTGCAACAACCATTTGAGGTTGAGACATATGCCTCTAACTATGCTATTGGGGCAGTCCTTACCAACACGGGCACCCAGTGGCATATCATAGTGAGACACTTTTAGACACAGTCTGAAAGTATCCCACTTATGACAAAGAGATGTATTCCATTATGCAGGCCTGCCGACAATGGAAGCATTACATTTTGGGGAAGGAAACGGTCATCCACACAGACCAACAACCCCTGTAGTTCATATAGACCTAAGGGAAATTGCAGAATGATCTCCATCAGAAGTGGTCCACATACCTGCAACAATTCCATTTGAATATCAAGTATAAGAAGGTCAGTACTAATAATGTTGCAGATTGCCTCAGTTGACCACTGATCATGGCATTAACCACCGTGCTCAACTCTTGTGGGCATGGGACTTCTGATTGGCCACTTCTCTACAAAAGCAACCCATAAGTCGGCCACACATACCAGACACTCTTGGAGGGTCAGCATGTTCCAGATTTTCACCTCTAGGATGCCCTGTTATGCCACTTGGGTCACCTTTATGTTCCTTCAAGCGAGCGTGCCAAGATGATTTTGGAAGCACACTATAGTTGGGATGTTAGGCATTTCGAGGTCGAGAAAACGGTGGCAGTATTGTAGAAGTATTTCTATTGGCCAAATCTTTGACAGGATGTCGGGAAGTACATCAGATCATGCACTGCGTGCACCATTGACAAAATGACCAACAAGAAGCAAGGCCTCTATACCCCGCTGCCTACCCCTAGTCAACCTTGGGAATCCATCTCCATGGATTACATGTTAGGCCTTCCTTCCACTAAGCATGGAAATTGTTATCACTCAGTATTTTCCTTAGAAGTTATCAGAAGAAGGAAGCAACTGAGATAACCACTAACCAATATTTTAGGCTTAGGATCTCGCCAACCTAATTCCAGAGAGGGCTCTCTCTATATAATTTAGCTTTGTTTTTATGGGATTTTAGGCTAGTTCTTAGTGTTCATGGGGTTTTGGTTTTGATTTTAAGGTTGGGTGGTGGAATTCTTGGAGTAGATGGATAGAGCTAGGTCTTCAAGCCATTGGGCTATGGAGTCAATGAATGGCTAATATAATTGGACCAGATCATTAAAGGGAATGTTCACAGGGCAGGCTAGCAAAGAAAAATGCAAATCTTCAGGCCTAATGGGTGAAGTAATTCTAACCAGGGTGAAAGGGAACTTAAGAATCCTTGGACTAGGATCAGAATGAAGAGCAGAGGATGATCATGAGCAAAGGGTAATTAAGAATCCTTTTGTATCAACCAAAGGAGAAACTATGGAAGCTAAGGAGCAGTTAAGAATTCCCTAGCTAATATAGTTTAGGAGAAAACATTCAAAATGTAAAACAGTCAAGACAGAGTGCATTTAAGAAATTTCTGAAATATCATTCCATGCTATACATTTAGATTTTAGAGATACAAATAAGATTATGGAAAAAACATAAGGAAAAACAACATTGAACATGAGAGAATACTTATTTGTATTTCTCTTTACACAAGAATCTTGTAAAATATCTGATCTTTATTCCTTGATCCAGCAAGCCAATCCAGTCATTGATACAATAGAATTTTGATTTGAGAGAAAAAGTCTATAGAAATGTATTGGCATTCCCCCACTACATACTTCAAAATGTGAAGTATTTATACAAAAATATTTACAAAATATCTCATAACAACTTGAGACTTAATCTAGGGAATAAAAATATCTTCTTGCATGAAGATAAAGATAGATGTTAAACTACTTCATGTTGTCCCTTTTATTGTGGTGTTGCTGGTTGTTTCAGTTAAGTTGGAGCCCTTTAAGCTGGCTGATATTTGTAGCATTTCTACGCTGGAATCTTCTTCACTTTTATCTTTCAACTAATACTCTTTGACCCTGCTACTTTGCTTTTACCTGTTTTAATTGGTTTCCTTCATTTACTGTGCAGTAACTTTCTAATGTAAATTTATTACACTAAATCTGTAATCTTTTGCCACCATTCTGCATCAAGTAGTTTTACATTCATCATCCTTCTGTAGATTTCATCAGCCTCTGTGTAATTTCCAAAATTTGGCTTATAGTGAGGAACAAGTGTTTCACCTCATGCTCTAGAAAAAACAAATTTTCAAATGTATCATATAACACTTTGCCTGTTGGCAAAGATTTAATAGCTGAAGAGTTGGCTTGTTCCTTGGCCAACTTCCTGAGCCTATCACTTTAGTCCAGCTGAGGCATGAGCTTGTCATTTATGACCATAGGATTGGGAAGACCCTTCTCCCTCAAAATCTAAAACTTAGCCATGAATCTATCAATGGCTACCTGCATGTTATGGCACTTCTCTTCTAGGTTAAGCATAAGGTTTCTTTTGGAAAGAACCTTCCTAATCTCTAGAATGGCCTCAGTCCTATCTTCTATGATAAGATCATGGAGCTCATATCTATTCTTGTTGTTTAAGAAGTGGATGAGTCGATTGGCATCCTCTGGTTTATTCCCCAATTCTTCACTTACTTTTTGGATAGCTTTAGTAGCTACCTTCACTAATTCTGTCTTCTCAAATATAACTTGAATTGATGGTGAAATATCATTGACAAAGTCAATGATATTGGCCCAGCGCATTTCTTTGGTTTGTCCCAGTGGTTTCTGTAGTGTTAAATCCTTCTCCAGGATTTTGATTCTCTCACCCATTCTTAGTGCCTTTTGTGTTTCTTCTTTTTGCTGGAGTTGGGAAAGTTTACAATTAGTTTCTAGACTTGTTATCTTTTCCTTTAGTCTCTTCATCTCTGTAGCCTGGATAGACATCTCTTCCATGGCTTTGACTAACTCTGCTGCTTTCTCTCCTTGTGTACCTATTGCTGTTGTAGGTTCTGTTGTTACTGGCAATGCTATGGCAGGTGGAGTTGTGGGTGCCAATGATGCTTCCAGTGTGGATGGAACTGCTGCAGATACTGTGGGGATAACAGTTTTAGAAGTTGTGGCCAAGTCACTTTGCTTTGACTGAATTAAAGTGTCCAACTCCTTCTCTGTCTCCTTGAGTTGATCGTTTAGCTTCAAGACCAAGTCCATGAGCTCTTCATGTCCTTGTTGTGCTTCTAGGACTTCCTGTGTCTATGGGTGATGCAGCTAGGGTATGTTTAGCTGCTTCTTGAGTACAACAATGTCATCATTTTTCTTCTTAATCAGCTGCTCTGTAGCTTTTACATGTTTGGGATTGTGTCCCAATTCAATAACTAAGTCCTCTAAGGACTTGATTTTATTATCCTTGGCCTATGAGGAGGCCTTCTCCAACTGAAATTGGGCTGATATATTGTTTAGGTAGTTTTTTAATTGGTGGGCAACAATGGCCTTCCCAGTTAATGTGGAGTATATCATCTCCCCTATTTGCTTGTGCAATTCAATCTGGTCAATGGGATGAATATCCCTTGCCAGTACTTCAAAGTCCACTTTTTTGAAATCTCATGCTGTCCTTGGCTACTGAGTGGTTGGCTTGATGAAAGTTATCTACATTTTCCCCTCTTTGATATCAAAGGCTGACATTAGACTTGTTTTATTGGTGGGGGTCATCTTCAAATACTGTGCATATGTTTGGGCTTTAAGCCTCTCATTCCTAGCTTTGATCTCTTCGTATCTTTCGTTAATATCTTGGTCCTTATCTTTAGGCATTCTAAATGAAGATACCTCAACACTTTTCTGCCTCATCAACATCTGAGTCTGTGATGTAGTGGGATCCTGCATACTCTGAGATGGAGTGGTGGGCATGATTCTTTCAACCTCTGTGTTGGTGACCTCAACTGAGTCATCAGTGAACTCTTGCTCAGAGGCTAGATTGGGCTTTTGCCTTTTGTTTGACTCTTGATGTACATCAGAAGTAGGCATTCTTGAAGTGGAAGCCCCTTCTCTGTTCCTTTTTGGGACCTTCTCCTCATTTTGAGGAGTTTGCATGACTGGATGGGCACTTGAAGTAGTTGCTGGTTCTTCTGATGGTTCTGTCCTGGTTGACTGATCTGGCCTATCTGATTGTTCTGGCCTATCTGACTGTTCTGGCACCTGCAGGAAAGAATCCTCATCAAGTTGTTTTTCTAGATCTATTAATGTGTTTTCCACAGTAAATTCAGTATTATCCCTGTCCTCTAAAGTGTTTTCCACCCATTGCAATTGGTTGGCATACTTTTCTATCTCAGGGATGCGGTGATGGATATAGGGAGCCATCTTGTTTTTCTGCATTTTTTTGCAGATGAAATCCAAGGGATCATATCTCCATATGAAGCTCTGTTTTAGTTTTAATCTATGAATGATTAGGTTTGCCTCCTTTCTCACTTCTATGCTATTACAAATAAAAGGACCCAATTGGTCTTTGATCTTGAGCTGGGCTTTCTTTCTGATTTAACAAAGTTCACCTCATCTGAATTTATTATCTGCCTGTAGTACTCTAGGGAAAATAACCTCATTGGGAGGTATTTAGGTAGTTTGTATGGGGCCAACTCACAACCATAAATCCTGATTTCAGTGTGGTTTTGGTACAATTACCAATCTCCCACCTGATGATTGATGTTTAGATGAAGGACTCTCCTAATCTTAGGACTGATTCTTGGTGGTGGGTTTCCACTGAGCATAGTCATCACAGGGTGGAAAAAGGAATCTATGAATTCATTATATGAATAGGGGGAGGGATGTTTATGAATCAATAGGGTCCAGAAGATAACTGATCTTAGTTGGCCCTTGGTGTCTAACTTTTTCAAGGTAAGTGGGACTTTGTCTGGCTGGTAATATAGGAAAAGGTGATACAAGACTGAGGAGTATTTGAAGACTCTCTCATTACTCATTCTGAGGAATTGTTCATGCATCCTGTCAGCTATGAACTGAGCATAGTCATATGTGACAGCAGGAGGCTGTCCTGGAGTGTATATGGACATGAAGGCTAAAATAATCTCATCAATATATTCATTGGTGGTATAACCCAGGACACTAGATATCATATCCACAATACTTTTGCCCCAAGGAGAAAATAAAGCTGCTACATATGGAGGGGAGTATTTGGGGGTGTACTTCTCTTCTACGATGAAAGTTTGGATTACTTGGGCCAATCTTACAGGGCCGAGTTTGGGATATAAGTCCAACAGGTCTCCAATGGAGAGGGGAGTCAAGTTTTGGCCAGGATGGAATCGTAGCATCTCATTTAAAGATTCAACAGTGATAGTGAAAAGTATGGCTTGGTTGGGGGACATGACTACTCTTTGACTGGGGACATAGTTGGCATGGCAATAATGTACAATTTCTGGGAAAATGTGGACTCTGGGGAATTGTGACTTAGGCAAATTGGACTCCCACGGACCAATTTCATCAGCCTTGTTCAAGTATCTATCCCTACTTTCGCAGTATACTTTGAGTGGGGATTCATGGACAGAGGTGTCCTTTATCTGGAAATCCCCATTAGCCAAGGGGAGGTGGTCTAGGTCTAAGTGGGGTGTAGAGATGGGTCTCACATCCATGGCGATTGGGGTAGCCATTCTTTGTTCTTGTGGATTTGAGAATGGGGGAGGTAATTTGCAATGTTTTTAGGGAAATGGTGTTCAACACAGAGTGGGTTTAAGTCCTTGAGCTTCTTTGATTAATTTTTATCCTAAATAAGAAAACTCGGTAACTAGTTTCTTTGAATTTGACAGGGTAGTGGGTGAATTGTGGCTTAAATACCTAGAAATGGGATGAAATGGTTCTGAACAGGGTGGCTGGCAATTGAAAATGGTTGAAAGGGCTCTGTGTAGGCTGGAAAGCTAACTGGGTGCTCTGCAGCGTCTTTGGAGTGCAATTGGAAGTGAGTTGACAGCTTCAAATGTTTGCAGACGATGTGCATGCGTGCAGAGGTTTACCATTGAAATTTCAAAGAAAACAAATGATTTGGGGCTTTTTGGCTTTTATGCGCGAAAAGTCAATTTTGGTGGGTATGGGGTGAACAGTGGTCATTTTGTCGTGTAGCGAGCGGGTGGTAAGCAGTTTCTATCGCACCACTTACGGGTGCTTGGTGGTATTGGGGAGAGGCCACCTGATTCCACTTATTGAATGACATGTAGCATCGGGGGCCGGGCAGAAAACCACCTTTTCGGGTGGGTATCGTTTGGACGTCAGGTTGGCCCGATATGGATAAGGGCCATCGGATGTGGAGGGAAGCGATCGCATTGTGATCGGGCGGGGAAACTGCACGGAGGGTAGTGGGGGGGCCAGTGAGTACCTAAGTGCGGCGGTATCGGGGTTAATGATGGGTTAAGGCGGGATTAATGACTAAGGGCGGGATTTTAATATTTTGGAGGGATAAGGGGTAGTACTATAGTTTATAACTAAACTAATGGGTGGGGTTATTTTATATAGAGTTAAATATCTACGGGATAGTGGGTTTTCGGGAATTAATATATAAAGTTAATAATTAATATGAATGGGAGGAAAATGGACACAACACACTAAGCAAATGCTTTTTCGTGATTTAAATGTTTTTCACATATTAACATTAATACTTAGGGTAATGTGTTTCGGTGGGTTTTTGATATGAAAATGCTTTATGTGGGGGGGAAAATGCTTTTCCTAGGCCAATAGTGTTTTAACCTTAGGAAAAGGGGTTTTAATAGGGAAATGAATGAACTGAAGGGGGGGATGAACTTTTATGAGGGGAATTTAGTACTTGATATCCATAAATCATTGAGCTGAGGGTCCAATCCCTCCAAAAGTCAGAGAAATGCTTTGAGCCTCTTTGACTTAAAGGTTTAAGTACTTTGAACTTTATTTATGGGAAATTAGTAAAGTAAAGGGTGAAATGAATGGAGGAAGTTAATTAATTGACTTTGTAAATAATTTGCATGCTTGATTGTTCACTCATATCTAGAACTTTTATGATGAGAATGATAAATATGATTTTTTTCTAATCAATCATCATACTTCTGCAACCTTTCTTCTACTTACCCATCTACTCATCCTACCATTTTTACTTCTCTTTATTAGGGTGCATTTGAGCTAGAAAACCCTTATCAAATATTTTTCTTTCTCTTTACAATAGTAAACTAACTAAATCTAACCTTATTACATCCAAGGGCTCAGATTAAACAGTTGAGCTCCTTTTATTTACTCTACCTATCTAATTATCTGCCAAGGTTACACTGTTTGGCTAGATTTTTATTCTCTATCTATAGACATGAAATTTAAAACATGAAATAGTCAAGTTTAAACATTTTGACTATCATGGATTGTGGCAAGAATCACAAACTGCACACAATCATTTATTATGCATAAAAAGTAAATAGTAGTGGCATTTTGGCTTGCTTACTTTCATGGTCTTTTTCCTTTTCTTGGGTTCATATTTTTCATCTTTTTTGACCTTTTTATTCTTTTTGTCCTTTGATTATTCTTTTAGGACATACCCTCTTTACATTTTTTAATTTTTCAATATGGAAAACATTTGCAGAAAGCAAAGGTATGTACATATTACAAGGTTTAATCTCAATCATTCAAAATTATGATTCCTATTGGTATAGGAACCTAAATGAAATGACTGTGTTTTTGTGGTCATCGACAGGTTCTCGAAGATGGCCATTATGACAGCCTGCAAGAATAATATCACAACAGAAGCCACTGCTAAACCCTTCTTTGAATGAGTGTGGGTACACATTGGGATCCCACAGTCTATCATCTCAGATCGGAACAGCAGGTTCCTCAGTACATTTTGGCCCAGTCCTTGGTCGATGCTGGACACCAAACTCACTAAGTCCACAACCTTCTATCCTCAAACTGATGGCTAGACAGAGGTTGTCAACAGGATGATTGTACACATTATGTAAATGTACAACTCAAAGAATCCACGCACATGGGACGAGAGCCTCCCCTATGTTCAACAAAGCTACAACCGGGCTCTCCACATCTTGACTGGCCACAACCCTTTTCAGGTGGGCTTGGGATTCCAGCCACTATGTCCCATTGATGTGGCCATGCCATTTGTAGCTACTGACACAGATTCGGCTCATGTCCAATCCGAAACAGATAAGGAAAACAACTTCATTGAGCACATCCAACATATTCGCCAGCAGGTCCATGACATACTAGAGAAATCAAATTCCAAGTACAAGCAGCGACATGATCAACATTGGGTGCCACACAAGTTGCAGGTGGGCGACAAAGTCTGGTTGCATTTGCAAAAGGAATGCCTTACCAGAGACTATCGGAAACTCAAAACACTCGGATATGGTCCTTACACCTTTACCAAGGCTGTGGGAGACAATGCAATTGAGCTCAGCATTCCCCCATTCCTTGGCCTGCACCTAGTGTTCAATGTGGACTACCTTCAGCCATACTTTCCACCATTACTAAACACATCTGACATTGCAGAATATCTCACACCCACAAAGTTAAATCCAGATTGCATGGAACAAGATGCAACTGATCAGATCATGGACACACAGATCAATCACACTTGCCAATAGAATATCCAACTATATCGAGTTGTCAAAGTAGGCCAACTCCTTCACTAGGGCAAGTGGCTCACCAGGGACCAAGTTCAACAGAAGTTCCCTCATTTCATGGAGGAACTCAACGCAATGGGGACCATTTCTTCCTAAGGGCGCAGGAATGATCCAGGTGGATATGGGTGGCCACCCACCAATTCCACTTGGACCCCCACCATTTCTTCTTTCAGTTTTTCAGTTTCCTTAATTGTAACACAGTTTAATATTTTTAGCATTTTTTCGGGTCCTAAACTTCCGGAGCCGTTTTGAGGCCCTAAACGACGTTGTTTTGGAAACCTAATGCCAACAATTATTTATCAAAAATCGTATTTTCCGTCGTAGTCCTCGGAGATATCTTTCCAACATGCTATCATGTGCATCAAACGGAGATAATATGACCAAGTCATGACCCCGGGAAGTTGGTTGTCCAACTCACCCCAACAGGGCCCATAAATGCTTGGTGTTACATCTCCTCGGGTTAGCGTTTTGGTTGTTTAGGGTTTGCTCTTATTGTTCAATAATAGAAAGGCCCTTGAGCCTCATTGTAAGGCAGTTCAAAGGCATGTAGCTGCCACATCTCTTCTCAGAGATAAGCTACCATTGCCCTAGCTAGTTTATTTCCACTCCTATTTGTAAGCATATTTCAGTATTTTACATTAATGAAATGAAGTATTATTTCCGTTGCATCTCCGTGTTTATGATTATCTTTGTAATTTGTTGTGTTCCTGTTTAAATTCAGATCAATTCGTCCAAATTTTTGACTTATAAAGTACTAATATAGATGGGAAATTACTACCAAGCACTAACATAGATGGAAAATTATATAATAATACATTGTAGTTCATATCTTCCCATTAACAATACCTTTAATTTTCACATACCCAATCCCTTTGTGCCAAATCTAAGGTTATGTGGTACTAATTTTTTTCCTTTATCAATACAACAATTAGTTTTTATATCAATTTGTAGTGTCATATTCAAATCAAAAACCAAATATAGGTTTTAAAATTTCCATTGTTTACAACAATACATAAATAATATTTTCTTAAGATAAACCATTACTAAAAAACAACAATATAGTTTGGCATTAAAACTCATAAATGCACATTTATAATACACTAACACTCATAAACTAGACTCCACTCAAGCAGTGACATGAAATATGATAATCAAATGAGCCATACACTCAAATATTATCTAAATTCATTGTTAGCTTAAATAACATATATAATAGTTCTATAACAATTGCTACATGGGATGATGAAGAAACACTACTTTGATAAACCTTAAGTATATATTTTAAGATATAATTTCAATATCCTTGTATTTTTGGTGGTTGTGTCCATATAATTATAACGTTTCTATAACAAAAAGTTACACTTACCTGAATCATATAACTTGAGTTAAAGAAAATCAAAACCTTTTGTTATCCCAATAATAATTGTAGAAGGGGATCCTACAACAATCCTATAGGTCACCTATAAGAACATTTTATAGGTCTAATAGAAACGTGTTTATTTAAGTACAATCTGGCTCTCTAGTATATTTGGTGGATACATTCATTTAAATATAAAATTTTGGTCTATACAAAATATAAACTACCTAAATCATGTATTTTTAATTATAATAAAATAAAGTCTATATGCATTTTATTATAGGAAATGTCTTATATTTGAAAATAATCAACTTACCCTACAAGAGGAAATTATTTCTTGTTTGAGGAGCCATGAGAAAATTGTATGACATTCTACAACATAACAATAACTGAAATAAGTCATATCTTAAGGGTAACCCAATAATATTACCATATATTTAAACCATTATATAGGAGTATCATTCCTAGGTGATTACCCAAGTAGAATGTAAAAAAAATTCAACTAAGTACCATGATAATACTTTCACCAAATAAAAGATATCATATTAAGATAATCATAATTCTATTAGATATTAAATTTATTAAACCTTTTTAATTCTTTTCTAGGACTTTAACAATAAAAAATTGTCCAAATAAAAAAAATAAAAAAATCGCAATTACATTATGTCCTAAATTTTAATTTCCTTAGTAAATTCCATTAATATAGCTCGTGAAAGGTTTTTTGGTAATGTATAATGATGCTAAAGAATTCTCACTATAACAACCATGGTGAAAGATCCATGTAAAAATTAATAAAGGTAAAATAAGACCTTTGTCATGGGACACATATTCTAAGCTGAATGTTTGGTAGAAACATAGTAATGGGGATCACTTGTGATTAATTAATGGCTATGGAAATTGGCAAAGGAAACGACTAGGGATTTGGAAAGGCATATGGCATTTATTTATGAAAATAATGGAAATTAGGAAAAAAGGAAGTTGAGAGGTCACAGATTGCATGTGAGAAGGAAAATAATGGGAAATTGAAGAAAATAGAGGCCTCATTAATAAAAAGGATTCTAAGGATCAGTTCATGGCTTTTGGTTAGTTTAGTTTTGGAGCTCTAATTTTTCTCTCTCGCTCTCATAATTTTGGACACTAAGATTTGTCTTGGAGCACACTTGGAGGAGTGTGGCATGTTATCACTCAGGTTGTTCCCTGCCTCCTGAAGGGAATACAGCCGAGGTAACCACTAACCAATCTTTTAGCTGCAGGTCATAGCCTACCTACAACCAGAGAGGGCTCTCTCTTTGTGATTTAGCTTTGTTTTGAAGTATTTTAGGCTAGTTATGATGTGCAAGGTATTGTTTAAAGTTTGTTGGATGGTGATTTCAAGCAAAGCTGGGATGCAAGTCCAAAGCAGTCTATACTATTGGGCAATGGAGTCAATGATGGTGTACACCTGAAAGTGTTTCTTGGGGAATGGTAGAACTACAGAGCAAGATAGGCAAATTTGGAACAATTTTCAAATTTGGAATTTGGTGGAATGAAGTTAGGGAATGAAAGGCAATCGAGAATCTTTCATTATACTGGCAGAGGGAAAGTGTATGAATGTTATTCAGGAGCAATTAAGAATCCCTAAACAATATTCAAAAATGAAGGAATTAGTGCAAACATGAGCAGTTAAGAATTCATACTTATGACTAATCCTGAAGAAAACATAATTAATAGTAGAGATTGAGCACAGGGTGCTTTTAAACAAATCCTGGGCTATTGTTCTTCTCTGTTACTAAGATTATGGAACGTATATGACACTTACAAACATAGAAAACATAAAATAGAGTTTAGAATAACTTATTGTTCCATAGAGTGACACAGGAATTCTGTAGCAGGTCCCAGACCATCATTTCCACATTCAGACAACGCAGAAAACATGAACTTCAACAACCATTTGTACTAGAGAGTCTCATAAATCATAGCGTAGCTTAGAGAGAAAATTACCAACCCCAAATACATATTATGGGGAGGTATTTATACAAAAGGGAGATACAAAATATCATGCACATAAGTCTTTGAACTCATAACTTTCTTTACCAACTATCAAGAAGCAGTAAATGAGGGAATAAATGTTGCAATAAATATGAATGTGCTAGCTGTCCAATTTTTCAGAGGTATTTTGACTTTCTGGGTTGAGTGAGTCGGCTGGTCACTACGCATTGATTCTGCGTTTGCTGCCTTGATGCTGCTATGTTGTTTGTCGCTGTCTTGGCCTTTGTCATCGGTGTTTGATTTCTTTGTATTCAATGAGATGTAGTGACCATTCCATTTCTGCCTTGTGCTATTTCTTATTTTTTGACAGGTGGACCGTTTCTCTGTATTTGCTGACCCGTAGCTGACAAAAAGAATGAAAAACAAAATTTATCTGAGCAATGTCTCCATCATTCCTTTCCACCAATCCTCTGTAGGCAGCTGATGTCTTTGTATCTTTATCAGTGTTTCATCAGCTTCAGTGTATCTATAAAAGTTTGGCTGGACTTCAAAGAGATGGTTTATCTCATGTTTAATATAGAATAAATTTTCCAGCTTGTCATAAAGACTCTGTCCGGATGGAGGCCCTGCTTCTTCTGAGGTGCTTGAGGACGCTGTGATTTGATTGGAGGCATAGTTGTTTACCCTGTTGGCATAATGCTCATGTGACAGCAATCTTCTAGCGCTGGTTACTAAACTGGGTAGCCCTCTGCTCTGTAATGCTGCAAACTTTATTCTGAACTCATTTACCTCTGCTTGCATTTCTTGGCATTTTCTTTCTAGAGTTTTCACAAAATTCCTTAGGGTCAGCACCCTTTTTACTAGTAAGATGGTATCAGTCCTGTTCCTGATTCCTATTGCTGCCAACTGCTCTTTGGTGTGAGTGTTCAGGAATTGGATCATTCTATTGGCTTGCTCAGGCATATTTCCCAAAGATGCTCTAGCCTTTTGATTTTCAAACTGAGCCAAGCCTATCAAATCCATTTGCTCATGAATAGTTTCAATGGATTGCCATTGGTCTGTAATGGATTGGCCAATTTTGGCCCACAAAATTCTCTTGACTTCAGCCAGAGTTCTATCAAGAGTAAGCTCCTTTTCCAGCTCCTTTATCCTCTTCTCCAAGGTTTTCACTACCCTTGTCTTCTCAGCTACATCCATTTTTGACTTGTCATATCTTTCATCAATTTTGGCCAGCTTTTCTTTGGCCTCTTTCAATTCTACCATTTGTAGTTCTAGGGCTTTTATTTCTTTCATCATCCCCTCCATACTTAGGCTGGCCTCTTGCTCTGCTGCTGCTGTAGTTGTTGCTGAAACCGGTGCTGAACTTGAGGTACCTGCTGTGGATGTTGGATCAATGGGAGGGACTGTTGTGGTGGCCATAGGAGGAGCTGTTGTAAGAATCTGAGTTGTTTGAATTGGAAGAGAGGCCAACTCTCCCTGTCTTCCTTGCAATGTTTCCTCCAAGGCACTCTCTGTTTCTATCAACCTTTTGTGCAAGCGCATAAGCAAAGTTACCACATCCGGCTCCTCTTTTTGTTGTGCTACCTCTGTGGTTTGAGGATGTAGTGTAGCTGGCAGCCTGAGTTCTCTTTTGAGGGCTGCTATGTCTTCCTCTTTCTTTCTGATCAAGGCCTGAATGCCCTTCAGATCCTGGGGATCATGTCCCAACTCTATAATAATCTCCTCCAAGGACTTGATTTTATTGTCCTTGGCCTGTGATGAAGCTTTCTCTAATTCTAGTTGGGCAACAGTATTATGCAATGAATTCCGTAATCTATGGGCCAACAATGTTTTGTCGGCCAAGGTAGAATATACCATTTCACCGGTTTGCTTGTGCAATTCAATCTGGTCCATCGGATGGATATCCCTGGAGAGAACTTCCAGATTGGTTCTCATATAGTCAGCAGCTGATTGTGGTTGCTGCGTTGTAGGTGTGAAATGACTGAGGGTCATTTTCCCTTCTTGAATGTCATAGGCTATCACTAGCCTTTGCTGATTAGTGGGAGCCATTCTTAGCAGTTGGTTGTAAAGCTGGAACCTCACTGGCTCATTTCTAGCCTTAATATCAGTGAATGCTTTTTTGATATCAGAGCCCTGTCTGCTCTGTTGCCTGGTGGATGTGACCTCCACACCTTGTTGTCTTTCTTGCTCTGGCTGGAAGGAGCTGGCTGATGTCTCCATACTTGGGGGAACTTGCTGTTCAGTTGGCCCCTCTGGCAATTCTTCCTCTGAATAAGGATTCAATCTTTGTCTCTTTTCTCCTTGCTGATCTGTAGATGTCCCGGTGGGAGTCTCTTCTTGTCTATCCCTTTTCTTGGCCCTTTCCTCATTAAGAGGAGTCTGTAACACAGGAATTTCAATCACCTTTGCTTGAGTTAAAGGGTCTTGCCCTTGAATTTATTCATCTGTTGAAGCTGGCCGGTCTGCCATTGTCTCTTGCTGCTCTGAATGGTGCACTTGTTGTTCTGAATGTTGCACCTCTTTTCCTTTAGATGTTCCTGCTAGTGGAGCACTTTCTTGGGCAGGTTGTTGGGAAGCCGTGGCGGATGAGGTGCCTTCTCCAAGGTGCCGAGGAGATGTGAAGAACACCTGTCCAAAAGATTCCAAGTCAACTGATTTTTCAAGGTTTTTGATTTCTTTTTCTGTTATCTCTTCTTCAGTAAGCTCTTCCACAAGTGTGCCCTCTACCCATTCTTTTTGATTGGCATATTGTTCAATTTCAGGGATTCTGTGGTGGGGATTCCATGTGAGCTTGTTTTCAACTCTTCTAAAGCTTATGAAGTGTTTAGGGTCATATGGTGACCAATAGAAACTCAGTTTGAGCTTAAGTTTCTCTCTCAGAATCTCATCAGCATCCTTCCATGCTTCTTCCCTTTTATTAAAGATAAAGGGGCCCAATTGATGCCTTATTTTAAGCTGTGCCTTTTTCCTAGCACCATAGAAGTGCTTTAAGTCTACACTGTTGAATTGTCGATAGTACTCCAAGCCAAAGAGTCTCATGGGGACATATTTTGGTAGTCTGCATGGGGCTAATTCACAGCCATAGATCCTTATTACGATGTGGTTTTGGTAGTAGTACCAGTCACCAATGTTGTATCCTTTTGAGAGATGTAGAATTCTCTGCATTTCAACAATGAGCCTAGGAGGAGGATCTACTGATAATAGGCAAGTGGCTGGATAGACAAAGAGGTCAATGAGCTCACAGTATGTGTATGGGGAGAGATTAACATGATGGAACACTGATGACCAAAATATCACAGACCTTCGCTCCCCCCTAGCATCCAATTTCTTGAGAAGAACTGGGAAACTATCTGATTGATAGTACATCAGCAAATGATATATATATGAAGTGTATTTGAATACCCTTTCACTCTCTAAGTTCATGAACTGGTCATGAATTTTGTTGGCTATGAAGGCGGCATAGTCATACTTGACAGCAGGGGGCTACCCTGGAGTAAATATGGACATCAAAGCAAAGACAGTCTCATCCACAATTTCACTGGTTCTGAATCCTAGGATGTAAGAGATCATGTCTATGAGCAATTTTCCCTCCTCAGTAAACCAAGCATGGTGATAGGGGATTGTGAATCTGGTGTAACAGTCTGGTGGCATAAAAAGCTTGGCAACTCGGTCAACTTCTGCAGAGGATAACTTTGAGGCTTGATCCAGCAACTGTTTCATGGAAAGGGGGACCAAAGGCTGAGTTGGCCTGAATTGCAGCATCTCATTTATAGACTGAGGAGTAATGTAAAAGAGGACATTTCCAGCAGGGTCCATCACTGCCCTTTGAGAAGGCTCATAGTTAGCACAACACTGATGGATGAGGTCAGGGAAGACATGCACTAAGGGCAGGTAGTACATTGGCATGTTGGATTCCCATATTCCTAATAGGTCAGCTTTGTTTTTGAATTTATTCCTTATTTCACAGAAAGCCTGAAGGTGAGGCTTGTCTCCCTCCATATCAGCAATTTGATAGTCTCTGTCTGCAAGAGGTATCCACTCTAACTCTCTATGAGGTGCATTTAATGGTGAAATTTTGAGGGCAACTAGAGCCTCCATGATTTACTGGGGTTATAGCTGGATTTGGCCTATATTTCAACAGGAAAACAGAATCCTGACAATGGATTTTTATTGACAGGGAATTTGCAATTTCGAGTTCTGTGCGAAGATGGCTCTGCTGAGTAGAACTCAATGGGAATAGAGAGCATACAGGGTTCTGCAACAAGAAAGCTTGAAAACAGTGGAGAGAGTGGGAATTTTACAGGTTTCTTAGTGGTTTTGCAGGCGAATAGGGGCCAGATTTCGAGCTTTAATGGGCAGTTTGTCAGAATCATAGAAATTGGTAGGTTTTTGCCCGAAAATGTGGTTGCTCCATGAGGTAGAGAGGAGGATTTTGCAAACGGGAATGTCTTTGGATTGAATTCAGGTGTATTGGTGATCTTATGCAGAGAATTTATGAAAAAAGAGGGTTAAGGGCATTCCCAGGTAAATACCTGTTTGTTTCGAGAGTTTGCGGTGGAAATGAGCTGCAGGTAGAGCCGAGGAGGTCAGGTTCGTAGGTTGAACACGCATGGGCGGTCGACTGGGACGTAAATGGTGGACTGAACGTAAAAACTCATGCATGAACTTTTACAATTGGTCGCGCAAAAACAAATAAAAACATCACTTTCATTGGTTTTTAACAAAAACTTGTGTTTTTTCGGGCCTTTGGCACTTTTTGTGCTGACATCAGCATGACGTCACATGGTACTATAGCAAAGTATGACAGGTAAGGTGGCGCCTAACGTGGATGGGTGACGGGGCAGCCAGGGCGGACTGTACAGTAGCGAGGGCGCTGACGCAGCAACTGACGTGGGGATGACATGTGCGGCAGGGAGGACGAGTGGTAAGTGGTTTGCTATCGGACTGCCTTTGGTACGGGGGCGGTATGTGTCAGCGCGGGCCCGATGCAATCAAAACGGGCCACGTGTCCCCACTTACGGCGGCAAAACTGCCTTCTATCGGGAGCTAACCCTCGTACAGCGGGGTCGCTCCGATATCGGCGAGGGTCGTCCGATCTGCCGGGCGCAAATCAACGACTGACGGGATGCATAGATGTGGGTGGAATACGCGTGGGGACCCGCCCATATATTAAACATTATAAAAATATGGCGGGGGAAAGACTTTAGGTTAATGGGTTTTGTGGGTTTGGCGCAGATGATCACGGTTATTCATTTAATCAAATATCAAATGAAACCCAAAATATATGAGCGCGGTGGGTAATGTGGTAAGGTTTATGCGTGAGGGGTTGAATGGTTATTAATTTAACCAAATGTTAAATTAATCCCAAGCATTTTGGATGCGGAAGGGCTAATACAAATCCCAAATGGACATAGTATTTCCCAAGCTAGGGTTATATGGTTATAGTGGCAAGGGGTGGGGATATTTACATTTTTTGAGGTTTTTTAATATAGTTTTTGTACTATAGGGATAGGGAAATGATTAAGGGAGCTATATAATAGAATTAGAGGTTAATATGACCTTATGAATTGAAATTGTATGGGTGAATGCTAAGTATGTGGAGTGAAGACTTAGACATAAGAAGATGAAAGGACTATGGAATGATGATTTTTACATAAGAAATGTGGCTTCTTTCCACTAAGTAAACTGAGAGTTTAACTTAGTATTTCCTATAGAATGGAGTAAAACAGGACTTTTGGGCAGATCCCAATGTCCTTAAGGGGATGTTAGCAAATGATTTCTGGGGAATGAAGGGGAAATTAGTCATGCTTCCACTGTTCTGCAACCAAACAACTGCCAGGGTACCAATGTCATTGATGAGATGAGTCTTCTTTAACAACACAAAAGTGAGCACCCACCTGCTTCTGCAACCTCAAACTGCCTACCTAGCCTAATACACCTAACATTTTTTCTTCGTTTGGATTGGGTGCATTTGAACTTGAAAGCCCTAAAGTTCCTCTTTTCTTTTGACTGCTCTCCTATCTAACTCTACCCTTATCTCTTCCAAGGGCCCAAATTAAGCAGTTGGGCTCCTTAATTACTCTACATAAGTACTCATCTTCCAAGCTTGAATTGTTTGGACAGATATTCATTCTCTATTCTACAACAACAAATTTAAATATGGAATGGTCCAGATTGAACTGTTGGGCCATCCATAAAGTGTGATAAGCAATAATATTTGCACATTGTAAACTTCCAAATAAGATAGTAGTGGCATTTTGACTGGCCACTTTCTTGGTCTTTTGGTTTGGGGTTCATTTTCCTTACTTTTGTTGACCAATTTGCTCTTTTTGCCCTTTGATTTTTCTTTTAGGGCATACCCTCTTTACATTTTTTAATTTTCTTCATTTGTTTACAAAATATGGAACCTTTGCAGCATGAAAAGATGAACATATTTGGCACTTCCCTGGTCAATCATGAAAAATGAAACCTATTGGTATAGGAACCTAATAGTGGCTCCACTTGGGGATGGCTTTTCCTGGTGAAAAGCCAAGAACAACAGGTCAGATTGCCTTATTCTCAGTTGGTTGTTGAAATTTAAAACTTCCTTCTGCTGGAAACCAATGATCTGAACCTTTGTAGCATGTGTGCAGTCTTTATGAGCTGATTGGTGCAAAATTACAGCTCTGTCTTTGCTGGTTTTTCTGAGTGTTTATCATCATCTTTATAAATCCCAAGTATTCTTTTTGATTTCTTGTGGTAAATTCAAAATCTTACACAAAAAGCAATGTACTTCCCTGACTTTTTTCCTCAAAATCTGCTGCATCTTGTTCCTTATTCAATTGCTGTAAATAAAAACTGATGGAAATACAAATATTAATGTACAATATACAGTTGTGTTGTGTTGATCAAAGGGAATCAAAATAGTGCTTGAGCATTCGCCCATTGACCGGGCCTTCCTCATTATCTGTGCCATCCAAACTCTTCAAAAAATAGGTGTTGTTACCTTGTACAACATGAATAACATAAGGTCCCTTCCACAGGAAATCAAATTTTCCATGCTTCCCTTTATCTTCCCTCCTAGAGTCCCATCTCAGCACTTTGTTTCCTATGAAGAAATCTTCAGCTTTTGTTCTTTTGTCGAAGATCTTTTTGAGTTTATCTTGTAGAACCTGGGTTCTGTGATATACTTCCTCTCTTGTCTGCTGCAAGTGAATAGTTTGATTGATCCTTCTCTGGATATCATTAGGCTCTGCTTGTATCTCTTGTAGCAACTTGATTACAGGGATTCCCAAAGATGAAGGGAATCTTGCCTCCATTCCATAAACCAATTCATATGGACTTGTACCAATAGATCTTTTGGTGGTCAATCTGTCTGCCCATAGTGCATTCACAAGTTTTTTATGCCAATTCTTTTTATTTTCCTCCAAAACCTTTTTAATGATGTTGATGAGGCTTTTGTTGGATGACTCAGCTAAGCCATTACCTTGAGGGTAATAGGCTATGGAGTGGCCCAAGGTAATGTGGTATTTGTGGCAAAATTTGATCATTCTTTTGGATTTGAATGCAGCAGCATTGTTAGTAATAATATTTTCTGGACAGCCAAATCTAGACAAGATGTTGGTTTCTAAAAATTGCATGATGATTGAGTCATTGGCTTGCCTACAAGGGATGGCTTCTATCCATTTGGTAAAATAGTCTGTGGCAGTCAAAATCCACCTGTGTTGGCCAGAAGAGGAAGGATGAATTTCACCAATGAAGTCTAAACCCCATTGTTGAAAGGGTCTTTCAGCTGAAATAGGTTTGAGGGGTAAAGGTAACAGCTTTCTCTTGCCTTCAAAGATCTGGCATTTATGGCATGAAACTACAAACTTTTTCACATCAGCAAACAGGGAAGGCCAATAGAAACCAACTCTTAGGATTTTATCAGCTGTTGATTTCCAATATAAGTGTCCTCCACAGTCCCCTGCATGAAACTCCTTGAGGACTTTGTCAGTTTCATCCAATGTTAGGCAATTAAGCAAAATACCTTCATGATTTTTCCAAAATAAAGCATTGTCTATGATACAGAATTTTGATGCTTTCATTTTCAAGAATCTCTTTTTAGTCCTGGACAACCCTGGAGGAGCTTGCAGGTTTAACAATACAAAACATATGTCAGCATACCAAGGTGATTGTAAAAAGGCTTGATTGATCTGTGGAGTCGCCATCTCCTGTTCGTTGTCCAGTTGATTGATGTCAAGGGCTTGGAAGTTGGTTTCAGTCATTAATTTGGCTAGCCCTTGTCCTTTTATCAGTTTTGTAGGCTTGATTTCAATGTCATATTCTAAAATATTGGCTATCCATTTGCCCCTCTTACCTTCAATTCCTTCTTGAGTTAAAATATCCTTAACCACAACATTTGGTACATAGGCTATCACGTGTGAGGACAAGATGTAAACTATGAAATCCTTGATGGCCTTTACAAGAGCATACACTTGTTTTTCCATGATCTGATATTTTAAGGGGGCATCTCTAAGGGCTTTGCTGAAGAAAGCAATGGGCTTCTCACATCCTTGGTCATCTTTCTGTAATAGGACAGCAGCAATAGTATGCTCAGATGCAAAGGAAAAGATCATGAAATCTTTATCAAACTTGGGACTTGTGAGGACTGGTGTTTTTGTTAAGGCTGTTTTGATGTCCTCAAAGGCCTGTTTAGCTTCCATGGTCCATTTGACTTTAGAATCTTTCTTCAGCATATTGTTCAAGAGTCTTATTAGCTCGGCCAAATTGGGAATGAACCTTCTTAGGAAATTGATCTTCCCTAAAAAAGCTTGCAGTTCTTTGATGTTTCTTGGATGAGGCACTTGGAGAATAGCTTGAATTCTGTCCGGGTCAATCCTAATGCCATCTTTTGAAATTATGTGACCTAGGAGTTTGCCTTCTTCTAGGCCAAACAGTGATTTCTTTGGGTTCAATGATATGCCATATTTTCTGCAAATTAGGAACACTTGCCTTAAATGCTCTAGATGTTCTTGGTCTGATTTTGAAAAAGCAGTGTGGTCATCAAGGTATATGAGTAAGAAGTCATGGATCTCTTTGGAAAAGGCTATGTCCATTGCTCTTTGAAATGTGGCCCCTGCATTTTTGAGTCCAAAAGGCATTTTGACATATTTGAAGGTTCCCGAAGGTGTTGTGAAGGCAGCTTTGTCTTGATCATTCGGGTGGACTAAAATCTGATTGAATCCTGAGAATCCATCGAAAAATGAGATCCTAGAGGCTCCCACTACTCTTTGTAGGATATGATCCATTTTTGGTAAGGGGTAATGGTCTTTGAGAGAAACTTTATTTAAATTTCTCAAGTCAACACACAGTCTTATCTCTCCCGTTTTCTTCCTAGTAGGCACTAAATTTGAAATCCACTCTGAGAACCTGATAGGTGCAATGATTCCAGCTTCGTACATTTGTTTAACTTCCTTTTCAATCAGGGGAAGAAGGATAGGATTCACCCTTCTAAGCTTTTGTTTAAAAGGTTTTTGATTCTCTTTCAAAGGTATAGTGTGTTGGATGACCGAAGTATCATAGGATTTGAGGTCCTCATAACTCCAGGCAAAGACATCTTGGAATTCCTTAAACAAGTCAATGTATTTCAGTTTCTGATCAGTAGGCAATGTTTTTTATAGTTTTACCATTTTGGGGTTTTCTGTGGTTCCAATATTGCAGTCCTCAATTTCTGCATTTAGTGGTTGCATTTTTGGCTTCCTTGAAATATCATTTGAATCGAATAAATCCTAGAAAGGAGTTAAGCCTGTGGGCAGAAAATTGTATTTTAGTTCAATTACTTCAGCTTTTGCCTCAATTATTTCATCAAGGTCTATTTGCTTTAGCTCTTGTAAATTCTTGTCATCAAAAGTTGTTGGGTGCAAAATTAGATTCGTAGTTTCACCTGATATATTTTGCTCACTTTTGTCTATCTATTGTTGGTCATCCATGGTGCTTGTATCAATGTTTATGCTAGAGAATTCCTCTTTCAAAGTCAAGAAGTTATTTATCTGCGTATCATTTTCAAAGACCTGCCAGTTTTTGACATTATCTGGGACAACAGGCCTATGTTTAATTTCAGCAGTGAAGTGGTGGTTGGGTTCAAAAGGCAGCTTGCAAGTGCTGGCAAAAGTTGCTAAGCTATGCGCATGTAAATTGTGCTTCCTAGGAATTTTGGTGAGTTGAGATTCTGAGAAAGTGTTAAGTATTTCAATGGCTGCCCCTCTGTAAGCCCTTAACCTGAGATCATTCGTAACAAAATTTCCCTTCATCTGTTGTATGATCAGATCAGAATCCCCTAAAATTGAGACCTTGGTTGCCCCTAGATCTCTGATCAGTTTGAGTCCTAACAACAGGGCTTCATACTCGGCCATATTGTTTGTGCATCTGAAATTTAACCTATATGCATGACCTTTAGCATGATCATTTTGCATATTGTGTATCCAAACCCCTGCCCCTGCTCCTAATTTGTTCACAGAGCCATCAAACTCTAAGTACCATAAGATTTCTTGGTTATGATTAGCCTTAAGAGTTTTAGAAGCTTGTTCAGTGGGCAGATTTGGCTCATGTAATTTATGTGGTATATCATTTCCCTTTGTTGCATCAACCACATCAACAATTTTTTGATCTTGGGTACTAGATTGTTCTTCTATGCTTTGTGTTGGTGCTGCTTCTATGAGTTTGATATCAGTTTTGGTACACATCCCAACATTGTATAAGATGAATGAATCCATGTTAGAATGCATAGAATATATGGGGAAGTTTTGGGGTTTTTCTTGACTGCTAACCACATATTTCATTAGTGTTTCCCGGTATAGTCTCTTTGGCTGTCCAAAGACTGAAATAGTGGCATAGGACATATCTAGTTGCAAAGATCCTTGGAGTTTTGCACCCCAAGATCTGGATAAAAGCATTCCATACTTAGGTGGAATATCAGCTACCACCACATCCATCAAGATTGTCTTAGCTGGATATTGGACTAAAGATACACAAAGGTCTTTGATTAGGCCTAGACACCTGACCTGACTGGAATCAAATGAGAACAAATCTTTGTAGGGTCTTGTGATGTCTAGGTCCAGTCTTTCCATCACAGATTTAGGCATTAGATTGTGGGAAGCTCCCGAATCAAACATAGCATTATGGAGCACCTTGTCATGAATGTTCAAGCTTACATAGAATGGAGGAACTCCTCCATCTACTGTTTTACCATTGACTTCCGGACCGAAAATCAACTCTGGTTGATCATCTAGAACATTGACTGCATCCTTATTCTCTGGTATTTGGAGTGACCTATTGATTTGCTGTCTGTAAACTTCATGTTTGGCCAATTCAGAGAGAGGAATAGCTATTTTCAACTTACCTATTTCTGTTTCTAAGTTAAAAGGTTTTTCTATCTGCATTTTCGCATTATGGACAACAGACTTTTCCTTTTCAGCTGGATTTTCAGTGATCTTCTCTTGATTATGAGTGTTGTTTTGAGGTACATCTGATTTGGAATTATTTTCAAGAGAATAGTTTGGACTTTCCTTCGAAGAATAGGATGTGTATGGTTGTTTTTTTAAAGACTGTGAATCTGATACATCTTCCACAGTGACTTCCTTTGGGTCTGGGATTGCTTTATTAGAGGGTTCTATCAGGGCAGCTTTATCCTTTGTCTTCTTTGGCTGTTTGGTATCCTTCAGCTTGGTAGGTTCAGGCACATCTATGGTTCTACTTCTTAATTTGTACTGTTTATGAACCTCATAGACTGTTGCATCATAGCCTTCCCTAAAATCAAATGACTCTCCGGACTTGGTTTGAAATTGATTGATATTATGAGTCTCTTGGTCATCTTGGGTCAAGAAAATTTGTTTCTCACTGTTCAATCACATTAGGTTGATTTGGGTGTCATCAGTTGGTTCACTGGATTTTGAACCTTCAGCATAATTCTCTTGAAATGGAGGTTTGATGTTCTGGTAAGGGCCAGCCCTTCCAACATTTGGATTTTAATTTTTTCTAAAGTTTGGGTTTCTTGTATTGCTACTTGGTTGAGCTTCCCATCATGATTTTCTTTCGATGGTTTCCACCCTATCTCCAAGTCTGTCCATACCTTTGATGATTGCATCAAGTTTTTGTTCAAATGCTGAAGATTCCTCTTTGAAAGTTGTCCTTCTTTTAGCTCTTGCCCGATTTTTCTTAGCAATAAGATTTGACTCCACACTGACGGCTATATTCTGCATGTCTGCTAAGCTTGGAGGGGCTCTTTCCCTCAATTGGTATGCCATGTCAGAATCAAATCCATCAGGAAATTTGATCAAAGCTAAATCAGGTGGAGGTCTAAGGTTTTGAGGAATAGCATTATAAAAATTGTTGAACCTAGCACAATAGTCTTGGACGGTTTCCTATGGGCCTCTTTTTAAATTGTCATATTCTGTTAAGATGTGTAAAGGGTCTTTCTTCTTTTCCCATCTGGTTTAAGAAGGACTGATAAAGAGTTTCTGAATCAGCTATAGAATTTGCAGCAAGTGCTCTAAACCAAATCCTCACATCACCAGTTAGACTTTGGACAAAAATCTTCATTCTTACATCATCATCATCTATTTCATAATTCTCAAAATAATCTTGAATTTTCTTCGTGTGTTGCTGGGCTGTATGGGAGCCAGTACCATCAAAATATGTGATTTTACTCTGATAATCCTGAGGCATAGCCCCTGGATTTCCAGGCAATTGAAGAGGAGCATAATGATTTGCCATATTTACAGGGCTAAATGGGGCAGCTGAAACAGCAGGGACAACGGTAGAAATATGTGCAGTGGATGGAGGTGCGGAGAAGGTGCTTTGAGAGGTGGATGAAGAACTAGGAGAAGCAGTAGTAATGTGAGGATGGACTGATGCTTTAGCAGGGGTTGGAATATAGTTCTGCTGAACTGTCTCAAGGTCTAAACTAGCAGAATTTTCTTATTCTTCTTGTTTCTTAAGGGTCTTAGGAATCAAGTTGGGGTTTTCAAAAATAGTTGGAGGATCTGGGTCAGGGTTTGACCTGGTGTAACGAGTTTTCTTCTTTGGAGCCAACTTCTAAACTGTTTTTTGGTATTTTCTGGTAATGTTGTAAGATCACAGTTTTTTCACAATATTCTACAAGAGTTACTTTCAAATATAGGAGGCTTGGTTTTTCCTTTAAATATGTTGAAACAGGGAAACTGATCAAATTTTTGGAACAACTGTTTAAAACCTAAAACTATACTGGAGATTGACTGAAGCAGCTTTTATTTACTCCTGTAAATGCAGAGCAAAGACAGTTTCAAAGGCTACCTGGCTAACTTCAGGCTCCATCTGTAGTTTTAAGAAAATAGACAACAGTTTACAAATAGTCATTCAAGTTCCCCAGCGGAGTCGCCAATGATGTTATCACTCAGGTTGTTCCCTGCCTCCTGAAGGGAATACGGCCGAGGTAACCACTAACCAATCTTTTAGCTGCAGGTCCTAGCCTACCTGCAACCAGAGAGGGCTCTCTCTTTGTGATTTAGCTTTGTTTTGAAGTATTTTAGGCTAGTTATGATGTGCAAGGTTTTGTTTTAAGTTTGTTGGATGGTGATTTCAAGCAGAGCTGGGATGCAAGTCCAAAACAGTCTATACTATTGGGCAATGGAGTCAATGATGGTGTACAGCTGAAAGTGTTTCTTGGGGAATGGTAGAACTACAGAGCAAGATAGGCAGTTTTGGAACAATTTTCAAATCTGGAATTTGGTGGAATGAAGTCAGGGAATGAAAGGCAATCGAGAATCTTTCATTATACTGGTAGAGGGAAAGTGTATGAATTTTATTCAGGAGCAATTAAGAATCCCTAAACAATATTAAAAAATGAAGGAATTAGTGCAAACATGAGTAGTTAAGAATTCATACTTATGACTAATCCTGAAGAAAACATAATTAATAGCAGAGATTGAGCACAGGGTGCATTTAAACAAATCTTGGGCTATTCTTCTTCTCTGTTACTAAGATTATGGAACGTATATGACACTTACAAACATAGAAAACATAAAACAGAGTTTAGAATCACTTATTGTTCCATAGAGTGACACAGGAATTCTGCAGCAGGTGCCTGACCATCATTTCCACATTAAGACAGCGTAGAGAACATGAACTTCAATAGCCATTTGTATTAGAGAGTCTCAGAAATCACAGCATAGCTTAGAGAGAAAATTACCAACCCCAAATACATATTATGGGGAGGTATTTATACAAAAGGGAGATACAAAATATCATGAAGATAAGTCTTTGAACTCATAACTTTCTTTACCAACTCTCAAGAAGCAGTAAATGAGAGAATAAATGCTGCAATAAATATGAATGTTCTAGCTGTCCAATTTGTCAGAGGTATTTTGACTTTCTGGGTTGAGTGAGTCGGCTAGTCACTATGCATTGATTCTGCGTTTGCTGCCTTGATGCTGATACGTTGTTTGTCGCTTTCTTGGCCTTTGTCATCGGTGTTTGATTTCTTTGTATTCAATGAGCTGTAGTGACCATTCCATTTCTGCCTTGTGCTATTTTTTATTTTTTGACAGGTGGACCGTGTCTCTGTATTTGCTGACCTGTAGCTGACAAAAAGAATGAAAAACAAAATTTACCTGAGCAATGTCTCCATCATTCCTTTCCACCAATTCTTTGTAGGCAGCTGATGTCTTTGTATCTTTATCAGTGTTTCATTAGCTTCAGTGTATCTATAAAAGTTTGGCTGGACTTCAAAGAGATGGTTTACCTCATGTTTAATATAGAATAAATTTTCCAGCTTGTCATAAAGACTCTGTCCAGATGGAGGCCCTGCTTCTTCTAAGGTGCTTGAGGACGCTGTGATTTGATTGGAGGCATAGTTGTTTACCTTGTTGGTATAATGCTCATGTGACAACAATCTTCCAGCGCTGGTTACTAAACTGGGTAGCCCTATGCTCTGTAATGCTGCAAACTTTATTCTGAACTCATTTACCTTTGCTTGCATTTCTTGGCATTTTCTTTCTAGAGTTTGCACAAAATTCCTTAGGGTCAGCACCCTTTTTACTAGTAAGATGGTATCAGTCCTATTCCTAATTCCTATTGCTGCCAACTGCTCTTTGGTGTGAGTGTTCAGGAATTAGATCATTCTATTGGCTTGCTCAGGCATATTTCCCAAAAAAGCTCTAGCCTTTTGGTTTTCAAATTGAGCCAAGCCTATCAAATACATTTGCTCATGAATTGTTTCAATGGATTGCCATTGGTCTGTAATGGATTGGCCAATTTTAGCCCACAAAATTCTCTTGACTTCAGCCATAGTTCTATCAAGAGTAAGCTCCTTTTCTAGCTCCTTTATCCTCTTCTCCAAGGTTTTCACTACCCTTGTCTTCTCAGCTACATCCATTTTTGACTTTTCATATCTTTCCTCAATTTTGGCCAGCTTTTATTTGGCCTCTTTCAATTCTGCCATTTGTACTTCCAGGGCTTTTATTTCCTTCATCATCCCCTCCATACTTAGGTTGGCCTCTTTCTTTGCTGCTGCTGTAGTTGTTGCTGAAACCAGTGCTGAACTTGAGGTACCTGCTGTGGATGTTGGATCAATGGGAGGGATTGTTGTGGTGGCCGTAGGAGGAGCTGTTGTAAGAATCTGAGTTGTTTGAATTGGCTGAGAGGCCAACAATCCCTGTCTTCCTTGCAATGATGCCTCCAAGGCACTCTCTGTTTCTATCAACCTTTCGTGCAAGCTCATAAGCAAAGTTACCACATCCTGCTCCTCTTTTTGTTGTGCTACCTCTGTGGTTTGAGGATGTAGTGTAGCTGGCAACCTGAGTTTTCTTTTGAGGGCTGCTATGTCTTCCTCTTTCTTTTTGATCAAGGCCTGAATGCCCTTCGGATCCTGGGGATCATGTCCCAAATCTATAATAATCTCCTCCAAGGACTTGATTCTATTTTCCTTGGCCTGTGATGAAGCTTTCTCTAATTCTAGTTGGGTAGCAGTATTATGCAATGAATTTTGTAATCTATGGGCCAACAATGTTTTTACGGCGAAGGTAGAATATACCATTTCACCAGTCTGCTTGTGCAATTCAATCTGGTCCATCATATGGATATCCCTGGAGAGAACTTCCAGATTGGTTCTAATATAGTCAGCAGTTGATTATGGTTGATGCGTTGTAGGTGTGAAATGACCGAGGGTCAGTTTCCCTTCTTGAATATCATAGGCTGCCATTAGCCTTTTCTGATTAGTGGGAGCCATTCTTAGCAGTTGGTTGTAAAGCTAGAACCTCACTCGCTCATTTCTAGCTTTAATATCAGTGAATGTTTTTTTGATATCAGAGCCTTGTCTGCTCTGTTTCCTGGTGGATGTGACCTCCACACCTTGTTGTCTTTCTTGCTCTAGCTGGAAGGAGCTGGCTGATGTCTCCACACTTGGGGGAACTTGCTGTTCAGTTGGCCCCTCTGGCATTTCTTCCTCTGAATAAGGATTCAATATTTGTCTCTTTTCTCCTTGCTGATCTATAGATTTCCTGGTGGGAGTCTCTTCTTATCTATCCCTTTTCTTGGCCCTTTCCTCATTAAGAGGAGTCTGTAACACATGAATTTCAATCACCTTTTCTTGAGTTAAAGGGTCTTGCCCTTGAATTTGTTCATCTGTTGAAGCTGGCCGGTCTGCCATTGTCTCTTGCTGATCTGAATGGTGCACTTGCTTTTCTGAATGTTGCACCTCTTTTCCTTTAGATGTTCCTGCTAGTGGAGCAATTTCTTGGGCAGGTTGTTGGGAAGCCGTGGCAGATGAGGTGCCTTCTCCAAGGTTTCGAGGAGATGTGAAGAACACCTGTCCAAAAGATTCCAAGTCAACTGATTTTTCAAGGTTTTTGATTGCTTTTTCTGTTATCTCTTCTTCAGTAAGCTCTTTCACAAGTGTGCCTTCTACCCATTCTTGTTGATTGGCATATTGTTCAATTTCAGGGATTCTATGGTGGGGATACCCTATGAGCTTGTTTTTAACTCTTCTAAAGCTTATGAAGTGTTCAGGGTCATATGGTGACCAATAGAAACTCAGTTTGAGCTTAAGTTTCTCTCTCAGAATCTCATCAGCATCCTTCCATGCTTCTTCCCTTTTATTAAAGATAAAGGGGCCCAATTGATTCCTTATTTTAAGTTGTGCCTTTTTCCTAGCACCATAGAAGTGCTTTAAGTCTGCACTATTGAATTGTCGATAGTAATCCAAGCCAAAGAGTCTCATGGGGACATATTTTGATAGTTTGCATGGGGCTAATTCATAGCCATAGATCCTTATTACAGTGTGGTTTTGCTAGTAGTACCAGTCACCAATGCTATATCCTTTTGAGAGATGTAGAATTATCTGCATTTCAGCAGTGAGCCTAGGAGGAGGATCTACTGATAATAAGCAAGTGGCTGGATAGACAAAGAGGTCAATGAAGTCACAGTATATGTATGGGGAGAGATTAACATGTTGGAACACTGATGACTAAAATATCACAGACCTTCGCTCCCCCCTAGCATCCAATTTCTTGAGAAAAACTGGGAAACTATCTGATTGATAGTTCAACAGCAAATGATATATATATGAAGTGTATTTGAATACCCTTTCCCTCTCTAAGTTCATGAACTGCTCATGAATTTTGTTGGCTATGAAGGTGGCATAGTCATACTTGACAGCAAGGGGTTGTCCTGTAGTAAATATGGACATCAAAGCAAAGACAGTCTCATCCACAATTTCACTGGTTCTGAATCCTAGGATGTAAGAGTTCATGTCTATGAGCAATTTTCCCTCCTCAGTAAACCAAGCATGGTGATAGGGGATTGTGAATCTAGAGTAACAGTCTAGTGGCATAAACAACTTGGCAACTCGGTCAACTTCTGCAGAGGATAACTTTGAGGCTTGATCCAGCAATTGTTTCATGGAAAGGGGGACCAAAGGCTGAGTTGGCCTGAATTGCAGCATCTCATTTATAGACTGAGGAGTAATGTAAAAGAGGAAATTTCCAGCAGGGTCCATCACTACCCTTTGAGAAGGCTCATAGTTAGCGCAACACTGATGGATGAGGTCAGGGAAGACATTCACGGAGGGCACGTAGTACATTGGCATGTTGGATTCCCATATTCCTAATAGGTCAGCTTTGTTTTTGAATTTATTCCTTATTTCACAGAAAGCCTGAAGGTGAGGCTTGTCTCCCTCCATATCAGTAATTTGATAGTCTCTGTCTGCAAGAGGTATCCACTTTAACTCTCTATGAGGTGCATTTAATGGTGCAATGTTGAGGGAAACTGGAGCCTCCATGATTTACTGGGGTTATAGCTGGATTTGGCCTATATTTCAACAGGAAAACAAAATCTTGACAATGGATTTTTCTTGACAGGGAATTTGCAATTTCGAGTTTTGTGCGAAGATGGCTCTGCTGAGTAGAACTCAATGGGAACAGAGAGCATACAGGGTTCTGCAATAAGAAAGCTTGAAAATAGTGGAGAGAGTGGGAATTTTACAGGTTTCTTAGTGGTTTTGCAAGGGAACAGGGGCCAGATTTCGAGCTTTAATGGGCAGTTTGTCAGAATCACAGAAATTGGTAGGTTTTTGCCCGAAAATGTGGTTGCTCCGTGAGGCAGAGCGGAGGAGTTTGCAAACGGGAATGTCTTTGGATTGAATTCAGGTGTATTGGTGATCTTATGCAGAGAATTTATGAAAAAACAGGGTTAAGGGCGTTCCCGGGTAAATACCTGTTTGTTTCGAGAGTTTGCGGTGGAAAGGAGCTGCAGGTAGAGCCGAGGAGGTCAGGTTGGCAGGTTGAACACGCGTGGGCGGTCGACTGGGACGTAAATGGTGGACTGAACGTAAAAACTCATGCATGAACTTTTACAATTGGTCGCGCAAAAACAAATAAAAACATCACTTTCATTGGTTTTTAACGAAAACTTGTGTTTTTTCGGGCCTTTGGCGCTTTTTGTGCTGACGTCAGCATGACGTCACATGGTACTGTAGCAAAGTACGGCGGGTAAGGTGGCACCTGACGTGGATGGGTGATGGGGCGGCCAGGGCGGACTGTATAGTAGCGAGGGCACCGACGCAGCAGCTGACGTGGGGATGACGTGCGCGGCGGGGAGGATGAGTGGTAAGCGGTTTTCTATCGGACCGCCTTTGGTACGGTGGCGGTATGTTTTAGAGTGGGCCCGATGCAATAAAAATGGGCCACCCGTCCCCTCGTACAATGGCAAAACCACCTTCTATCGGGAGCTAACCCTCGTACAGTGGGGTCGCTCCGATATCGGCGAGGGCCGTTCGATTTGTCGGGCGCACATTAACGGCTGACGGGATGCATAGATGTGGGTGCAATACGTGCGGGGACCCGCCCGTATATTAAACATTATAAAAATATGGCGGGGGAAAGACTTTAGGTTAATGGGTTTTGTGGGTTCGGCGCAGATGATCACGGTTATTCATTTAATCAAATATCAAATGAAACCCAAAATATATGAGCACGGTGGGTAATGTGGTAAGGTTTATGCGTGAGGGGGTGAATGGTTATTAATTTAACCAAATGTTAAATTAATCCCAAGCATTTTGGATGCGGAAGGGCTAATACAAATCCCAAATGGACATAGTATTTCCCAAGCTAGGGTTATATGGCTATAGTGCCAAGGGGTGGGGATATTTACATTTTTTGGGGGTTTTTAATATAGTTTTTGTACTATAGGGATAGGGAAATGATTAAGGGAGCTATATAATAGAATTAGAGGTTAATATGACCTTATGAATTGAGATTGTATGGGCGAATTCTAAGTATGTGGAGTGAAGACTTATACATAAGAAGATGAAAGGACTATGGAATGATGATTTTTCCATAAGAAATGTCGCTTCTTTCCGCTAAGTAAACCGAGAGTTTAACTTAGTATTTCCTATAGAATGGAGTAAAACAGGACTTTTGGGCAGATCCCAATGTCCTTGAGGGGATGTTAGCAAATGATTTCTGGGGAATGAAGGGGAAATTAGTCATGCTTCCACTGTTCTGCAACCAAACAACTGCCAGGGTACCAATGTCATTGATGAGATGAGTCTTTTTTAACAAGACAAAAGTGAGCACCCACCTGCTTCTGCAACCTCAAACTGCCTACCCAGCCTAATACACCTAACATTTTTTCTTCCTTTGGATTGGGTGCATTTGAACTTGCAAACCCTAAAGTTCCTCTTTTCTTTTGACTGCTCTCCTATCTAAGTCTACCCTTATCTCTTCCAAGGGCCCAGATTCAGCAGTTGGGCTCCTTAATTACTCTACATAACTACTCATCTGCCAAGCTTGAACTGTTTGGATAGACATTCATTATCTATTCTACAACAGCAAATTTAAATATGGAATGGTCCAGATTGAACTATTGGGCCATCCATAAAGTGTGATAAGCAACAATATTTGCACATTGGAAACTTGCAAATAAGATAGCAGTGGCATTTTGACTGGCCACTTTCCTAGTCTTTTGATTTGGGGTTCATTTTCTTTACTTTTGTTGACCAATTTTCTCTTTTTGCCCTTTGATTTTTCTTTTAGGGCATACCCTCTTTACATTTTTTAATTTTCTTCATTTGTTTACAAAATATGGAACCTTTGTAGCATGAAAAGATGAACATATTTGGCACTTCCCTGGTCAATCATGAAAAATGAAACCTATTGGTATAGGAACCTAACATGGCATACTTGGGATTTGGATCAAGAAGGCAAAGGAAAAGTAGGAAAACACAAGAGGACCTCAGGATCAGTAACTACAACAGATTTTGCTTGCAGGTAACGAGTTGCATGTATGATTTCCTTGCTAGTTTTGGCATGCATGGCATATGCATGTGGTTATTTGGTTATGATATATCATTAGCATGGAGGATTTCTTGGATTGGTAATGGTTTTTCCTAGCCTTGCCATTTCCTGGATAGCTGTGGTGTTGTGTGTTTTACATTTGTTTTCTGGTTGGTCTTATTGTGTCTTTGGTTTTGGGTTGAGTTACTAGTTCCTGGAAGCCTTGGTTGGATAAACACTCTGGAAGCCCTATAACAAATTGGGTTGAGTTACTAGTCTTGGAAGCCCTATAACAACTTGGGTTGAGTTACTAGTCCTGGAAGCCTTGTTTGGAAAAAGGCTCTAGAAGGCCTTGGTGGGTTGGGTTACTAGTCTTGGAAGCCCTGGTTGGACAAACACTCTGGAAGCCCGTCGATAGTTGTGGGTTGAGTTACTTTTCCTGGAAGCCCTGGTTGGAACAAACACTCTTGATCCATGGACAACTTGGGTAGAGACCAATCTAGTGATGGATAGTGATGTCTGATCATGAGGTGGAATCACTAGTTGAGGGTTGAGGTGGTTTGGCCTCTGAAAACCCTCGATGGTTTTGATTGATTTGTTTTATGAGATCCTGATAGCACTCCGTAATTCCTCCAGGTTGAGGAGAGGAACCCAGAGGTAACCACAAACCGCTTTGGGCTAGAAATTTGTATTTTCTAGTTGAAGGGGGCTCCCTTACTCTAAAATATAAAGGCTTTAAAGCATAAATTTAAATAGAGACCATTTCTAACAAAATAATTACGAAAGTATTTGGTTGAAGTGTGAATGGTCGGATAGGTAATAACATATGATCAATTTAGCCTTTTACTCATTTACTTATGCAAGTAAACCGACAAGTATTACAAGGGCTTGTAAGCATGACTATGGGATACAATTATAGGTTGTAGTATAGATGAGATAAACAGTAACAAAACAAATTCTTCCCCTGCAATAAGAAAATGTTGTTTATATAGGAGAAAGAGAAATTGAACATAGAGGATAACATGTATGAGTATATATCATTTCAGTTGAGACTGAAACGTGAAGACAGTTGAAAAAGGGAAGTTAAACTAAATTTTGAATCAACTGGCATCAAATAGTAAAAAAACATAGAGAGGAAATACAATGACTGAACAGTAAATAGAACAAATCCCATGCATCATACCGTAAGAATCCTTGGATAGTGAAATTGATAACCCTCAATGCATAAGAAACATGCACCATGAATTGATCACACGAGCACGAATTGCAGAAAATTAACACTAACACATTGCTCAACCATCAATAACCTATTCTGTATTCATTCATCAGTTTAAATAGAAATGCAATATCCAATCCATAATGTCTAGATGCATCACATCTTTGATCCAATAGAGGATTGAATCAAAGTAAAATTAGGAAAACTTTTTGTTGTTTCAAGTCTTTTTCTTCTAAATAGAAAAGAACATAAAGCATTATTATCTTAAGAAAAACACTAAATCACTGGAAAATCACTTGTCTTCAAAGCATATCTTCTTGGAATGAAAATGACAAAAATCACAAAAGTTGATTGTTGACTGTGTAGCGCCTGTGTAGCAGATTTTCAATAGACCGTATCTCCAAAACAATAATACTTGTGTAAAAACGAAAGGAAATTATTGTATATTATAGTTTTGTAAAGATAAACCTCTCTCAGGTTTTCTGAATTCTTCCACACCTTCCCAAAGAATGCTCTACAAAAGCATGACTAAAACAGAGTATTTGTGTAGTCCAAAAAATAAGATTTGAAGATGCAATCAAATATCTCGATCCATGACACCTGTGAAAAATATAGAAGAGGTTATTGTTATTTTCCCTGTTCTTGAGAAAAACCTCTTTCAGTTTCCAAAAAATATCCTTCATGTGGTTGAAAATCGTTCTTCAGAATGGTGACTAAAATAGAGTGTTTTTGCAGCAAATTCCCACAGTGATGAGTATAAGGAAGTGGTAGTGGTGTCATGGGGATAGGTTTAGAACAAAGGGAGGGAAAGAAAATGTAATGTGAATAAAATGTAAATGATATGTGAAAAGTGGATAGGATGTATATGATATATGAAGGTATGTATAAAGGGAAATAGGGAAATATGGTAGGGAATAGGGAAACATGGGGTAGATAGGAATAGGGGATAAGAATTTAAAACACATTTAATGACCAGACCTCATGACCATCGGAACTTTAAATTGAAACAACTTCATTTCAGATGGTTCTGATCGATGAAAAACTTACACATAACCCCTTTTGACTTAACTGTATAAACATGTGCGACCTCATGAATCCCACGGACTTGACACTCTTTCGTGCTTTGGATGAAATCTCTATGGAATATTTTAAAGGATGTTGGACAATAATTTTGAGGCTATGATAGTAGTTGTGGTCATAGGCTCAACTTATTCAAAAACTGAAAAATTAAAGGACATGGAAGATACATCTGACAATGAGACTAATGACCCTAATAGATCCCACATTCATGCTTGGAATATGACATGGGGGTGGGTGGCTGAATGAAATATTTGGTTCAGCCTAGTCTATGGTCTGGTGGTTTGTGAAAGTCCCATAACTGGTCGACTTATGAAATCATCAATAAGAGCTCCTTGTCATTGGTATTTTATGGGTAAATATACTTGTTTATATGTGGATTATATGGTTGTTATATCCTTGATATTTTTGTTGGTTATATGTTGGTTATGAGTGAGTTTTTATGACAATGAAAATGTATGGCTCTGTAACGTCCCACCTTACCAACCATCAATATTATAGAGAAATATTGAACTCTAAACTCAAAATGGGAATTTTTTTTTTTTCCAAATCCCAAGACAATCCCAAAGCCATTGTCTCACTCAAACCCCAAAGCCATTGTCTCACTCAAACCCCAAAGCCAAACTACCAAATAAAAACCATCACTTGATCCTCAAGCTTAAAAATCATATTTAAAATAAAGAGTCTTTAGTGGGATGAATAAATATCAAACATTATGAGCCACAATTTCCAACAAGCTAATTGTTACTTCTGTTGTACTAATTTGATTTTATTTTAAATAGCATGCTTATGAATTCTTTACTTAAAAGGAGAATCCAACTTCTATAGGAGTGGTATCCAATATTTATAATTTCATATGTAAGTTGACACTACAACAACTCACTTACCCAAATTTGACTTTATCGGTATGAATTTTAACTCATTACCATGCATATTCATTGAGACATTCAAGAAATGAGAAATCCTAATTTCACTTAGGCATTTTTTAACTGAAAATTCATAAATTTAAATAGCTACAACCATTGAATCATTATGATAAACAATTTGTAAGCATACAATATACAACCATTGAGACATTTTGTCAAACACTTGGCAACCATCATGTCTTAAAACAATTTTGACAACCATTAGAAACATGAATATTAGATTCTTAATCAACCTATTTAACTCATAAAATTCATAAAATAAAACTTCAAATATTGGCATATTAAAACAAAAATTAAATCATCTTAATCCTTCACCAAAAACTCGAGAACAAACACACACAGTTGGCAGCAATAATATGAAAAATTGCCCAGATTTAAGATATGGGTTCGGAAAAGTGTTTTTTTGGAATCAAATGGGGGTTTATAGGCTCTTATGGAATGGATACCCCATGATGTTGGGTTGAACCATTATAAAACCACCCATGCATGCAATTTTTTTTAACCTACAAATCTTCTGACACCTAGAATCTCATTTACAAAGTTTGTCAAACAGATGGCATGCAAGCATGAATCTACAACCATGCATAAAAAATAGTCACAAAGAATTAATCTATAATTACTTATGTATTTTCTAAATTATTTTCCAAACCATTTCATCTACTATAAGTGAATTGAAGGGTTTTGAGATTCATGAAGCATTATTTTCACTCAATCAATCATACAAACACATGGAAAGCATCATGAGATATTGTAATACATACAAAGAGATACTCCAAAATGAGAGTTAACCAATGATGATTATTTTAATGCATTATGTATGCTTACTTGTTATCTACATTTGCAAATATTTCACGCACATAATGACTGAAATTACCTTAATTATTTTCTTTGAAACTCTTGGCTGCCATTATTTCTGCATTTTTATTTTAAGGGTTGATCCAATGATTCCTCTAGGTATAGTTTGGATATGTGTCTAATTCCTTACTTCTCCCATGGGATGCAAGTTAGTATTTATTCATGCATAATCATTTACATATATAGTAAAAATAATTGCATTTCCCATTCACGGATTTTTCCAAACACTTTGCAACATATCCTGAAACCATTTCTAAAACATGCCTCTAATTACCTATTTCAATTAAAATTAAACAAAACAATAACCCATGAAACTTTCACCCAGGTCATTTGGAATTTCTTTATTGCAATTATCTTCAGCAATATTTGGCTTTCCTTTCTCAAATGCTATCATAGCGAGGTTAGTACCTGTTTTACTATTCAACAAACCCCCCATTTATTATATAAATAGTTAGTATTGTATTAATAAATGGGGACCCTTTAAAAAAAATTAAAAAACTTAGCAAATAAAATCTTGCCTTTTGAAACCATTCCAAATAAAACCTTAGACAGACTTAAGGTATTAAGCCAACTCACTTTATGACTAGGCATTCTCGCTTTATCGCAAATCGCATGATCAAAAGTAACCAAGGTTAAGTCGTGAGTCGGAGTCTGCGAAACACAATAAAAGCTGCCCCCCCCCAAAAAGACCTAAGGCAACATTGAACATTTTATAAAACTTAAGGCTTAGGATATTCCTTATAAAATAAAGTATTGATCGCAATCACATTGCGACTTTTATAAGGCCACAAACATGCAAACCATAAGAAATTGTGAATTGCGATGTGGTCTGGACCCGACAAAATGATAAAATTGTTATAAACTTCAGTGAAGTCCAACATATCGTGAATATCCGTTTTAATGGAATAATCCTCTACATAAAGGAAACACACTCAAAAAATTAAAAGGTATACCTCTCATCGCAAATCGCAAAATACCAAAGCAACTTTAAATTGGTCTATTCACAATCATTGATATTGTGATTTCTGATATTGTGATATTGTGATTTGTGATATTGCGATATTGCAATTTGTGATATTGTGATATTGCGATTCATCACAATCACATGATCGGAATTGCAAATAACATACACAAATTTGAAATATCATTTAGAAATTTGCGATACGATGTTTTGATGAGTCATAAAGGAAAGCACATGTAGGCCTTAATGAGTAATTAATAAAGTTTAATTGCATTTACTCTTTTAACGGCTCGAGAAGATTTATTTATTTTTTACCCATATTTGAAATAAAAGCTTCATCCTTGCGTTCTTTCAGAATTTACTGTGTTATTGTGTTTCCACTTTCATTACGACTCTTCTTTTTATCCTATTTTCTCCATTTCCCAAATTTCAGGAAAATTCCGAAGAAGACAACGCTCAGAAAAATGGTTAAGAAAGGAAAGAAGACTGCAGAGGCTACTGTGTCTGAGGATTCAGACATGCTTCCACTCTTCTCTGATACAACATGAAATAAGGATGGTGGGACTACATCATGGGAGGCAATGTATAATTTACTGGAGGAAGAAAACCTAAAGGTCCTAGAAACTAAAGCAAAAACAGATGCCGAGGACTCATTTGAGGCTTCTTATTTTGAAGCAGCATGTTCTTTCCTGCACAGAATAGCTAGAAGGCCTAAAATCTTGCCATACACTGATATGGTATAATTGATCATTGACAATATGGATATTTCAGATAGAACATTAAGGAATTCCAGGCATGAAGTCATGGGGTCATTTAAACTAAACAATTTACACCGAATGTACAATCTGTCGAAACCACATAAGCTCTATGATAAATCCTTTATTGAGCATTTTGAAAAATAAAATGAAGACATGTTGGACGTCATGCAGAATTGGAGGTCCGGTTCGAACAATTTCAGGTGGGAGAAAACTAGTATGTACCTAACTGCACCTCTGTCAGCCCCACATAATTTTGCAGCTGCAATGTTGTGCAGGCTATTTGGAAAGGCTAACACTACCAAGTTTTCTATTGAATGGGGTTCATTGATTGATGTGGTTGTTAATGCTACAATTATGAACTAGAGCAATATTTTGTCAGACAATTTGGCTGTGTCCATCGGAGAGTACAAACAAAATATAATTATCTCCTCTCGGGTTATCCCTCCTTTTTACATGAGTGCATATGTTATGGATGCTATATGTTTTTGTTCACATTTTCCAAATATGGGATGGAAATGGACTCTACAGGACCCTACTCTTATCCATATTTATCATAAGATTTTGTGGGAATCACAGGTTATCTCTCACTTTTATAAAATTTGTCATGGCATTATGTTGCCAATTTACCAAACCATTTTTGATAAGAAAGCCCCTAGGCTATCAGAAGAAGCTAAAATGGACATATTTCCGATGGAAAGATGGTTTGGCAAGGAATTATTTACTTATATGAGAGTTTTTGGGAGTATTACAGCTCCGCATGTTCTTCCATTTTATGTTTCTGATAAATTATTGGCAAGAGAGATTTCCTATCAAACAGTGGGGGATGGTATTACCAAAACCCTCAAAGAACAGAAGAAATCCATCTGGTCGACCTTCCCAGTGCAATGTGGTGCTTTCGCGTTACATGATTTTGGGCACATGACAAAAGAGATATAGAACATCACATCCTTGGATCTGGCTACTGTGCTAAGAAGACAATATGACCCTAACAAGGTTGCCTAAAACTTCACTACTATGGTCAAAATTAGACAATTTATTCATGAGAACGATGAGTTTGATGATCTCTTTGAGGCAGCTGAGACATTTTCACAGGTCTTACATTTAGCATTAATAAAACTAAGCCCAATGGACCTCAACCACTTCCACATATACAGGAATAAAAGACTAACAAAGGTCCCTTTGGACCTATTGCAGATTGAATAAATAAGAGAACCCACTCCCAGCGTAAGCCTAGAGAAAAGTTCTGAGCATAATTCTGATGAAGAATCTCAAGAGAAGTCAGTTCAAGGTTCAGAAGACTCTAGACACCAATATTAGAATAAGGAAGAAAGCCTCGAGAAATATCCTGAGAAGGGCATAGAGGGAAGTGCTAAAGAAACAATAAAAAAAAACCTCGACTGAGGAATGGATGGAGATCGAATCCACATAGGTTCAAACAGAAAAGTTCAAAGTCATTGATCTAGATAAAGAATGGGAGAAATTTAATTAAAATCTCCAAGTTCCATAGACAGAGACAAGTCTTGAAGGAACATCTTGATTTTAGATTCCTAAACAGACTCAATAGGTTATAAATCCAGAAACAACAACATAAGGAGTTATAACTACTCAAGATATTGAAATCGTCCTGGCACACCCAATTTTAGAGATTGTTTTAAAGGTTGAGGAAATAACCCCACTAGACATATTCTACAACCCAACACATAAGCTTGTAGTAAAGAGGAAAAGGAAGAAAAGGAAATTGGATGCATCAGCAACAACAACTCTTGGAAGTGAATCAATGGAGGTAATATGGAAAGACACCCCCATTGATCCATTAGAAAATCTTACAAAGCTATCACAATTTGCAGGCACCTATGCAACTGCAACAATTGATAAGGCAATAGAAGTTCGTCTTTTGCTTAAAGAAAAAGAAGAAAGAGTTCAACTGTTAGAACAACAACTTGAACAAGAGAGACAAAGCACCAACCTGCAAGCAGAGATGCATATGGTACAGCTTCAGAAAGAATTTGAATAAATGAGATTACAACATCAGATAGACATTACCGAAAATGATTCACAGATTCAGAAAATGCTGGCTATAACGGATAAATTCAAAGACAACCCCCAAACAAAGGAATTCATTAAAGAGGCACTTGAACTAAACTCTCTTTTGTCACAACAATATGAATTATTTTGCCAAAAAATCTCATTGATCAATCCATATTGTGAAACAAGTGATACATTAACCAATCAAGTGGTTGATCAGAGATTAGAATATGAAGATATCAATAAGATAATTTCAGAATTTATTTATTAGCAAGAATCTGAAGAAAAGAGAAAAGCCGATCTGCCAGAGATCGAGGAGTTCCACAAGGATATTTTATTCACAAATTGGGACATACAGTTGAAGCAAGTAGAAAGGGTAGCATCAAGCTAGTACATCAAACAATATAATTGAGGTTGTGATTGAAAACCTTCACAATGCCAATATCATTAAATAATGTAGGACATAAGTTCTCCTAGACATCAAAAAATTAGAGAAACAATGGAAAGAGACCGCTGAAACGTAAGTTAAGGAAATTAAACAACTATATAAGCTTGACTGGGAAACCTACTGGCAGTTTTTGGTGAAACCACACAGTCAATGGATGACCCTACATTGTCTAACAAATTCTACTCAAAATATGGTGCCACCACTCTCTAATGTTGTATTTACGGGACAATTAAGATCTAGAATTGGCCATCCACCCCAGGTGAAGCCAATGATAGATATCCGCGAACTTAAGGACCGAATGGATGACTAGGACCATTCAATTTGAAGAAGCTTGTCATCTTTTTTATTTCTATTTTAGTTTTTATTTTACTTATTCTGAGGAACGTTGTTTGAAACCTCCTCAGCTTTTTATGTAATAATCTATTTTTGATACATAATTTGTATTATTTAAACCTCTCTCATGTATTTAGAGAGGGGTCTAGAATTTTATCAAAAACACTTTGCAAAGGCTTGCATTTCTGTACTTTTGTGACTGTCTTAATAAGATAATTGGAACAAGATCTTGATTTTCTTAGAGATTGAAGCATACTCTACTGAATTTTCACTTTTGTACTCTTAGAGTATATTTAGTTGAAAAGAAGCAAATCAATATTGTTGACTTCATAAGTAGAACCTCTCATATATGGTACTTCTATCTTTATGGTTGAGTTTTGTTTATGAATTAACATTAATATTTCTTATATTGTGTTATGTATGAAATCTGAGCTACAATTTGACATTATTTCACTTTTGTAAAATGTTTCAGCTGTGATTCCTTATTGAATATATGAGCAATTGATATATGCGATATAGTTTTCACAATTATTTTGCCTAACTATCTAGCCAAAATAATCATCATTAATGATTTCATCTCTTATAGCAATTGAATGATCTTTATTACCTCTTGCTCTAATATATATTTGTAGATCACATGATTTAAGTTATTCCCATGTATATATTAAGATAAGTGTTAGAATAGATAGCTGCATGTGTTTGTTGTTTAATTTAGATCATTTTTAGCTAAGTTATTTCCCATTATACCTTATACCAAACCAACATCATCATCATATCAATTCTTGCTTGGAAACTAGTCCCATTATCCCCAGTCGGAGCCACCATACCAAATAGAAAAGGAGCAGCTTCCAAGGTCCGGACCGGGTGGTTATCCCCCATGTTATTGCAATGGAATTCTGAGGCTTCAACAGTACCATAGACTACATCAATAATAATTCCAATCTTGAGATCTAAAAATCCATAAATATAGACTACTCTTAGTCCTCATTTTTAACTAGATAATAAAATTATAGATAACATAAGCTTAAACCAAATTAGATGCTTACCACAATTTAATTTTCTATTTAATTTTTTGTTTCTTTTATGTTGATGTTATACTAAAATTTCAGGACAATTAAATTTATACCTGATGAGATGTGTAACTCCAATCGCTGAGAATATGATCCATATCTGATTCCTTGACCGACTATTTGAACCATTGATGCAGGAGCATCAAGGCCAATTTTCATTTTTTCAATATGTAATAAAGGGGGTGTGACATTTTAATTGTTTTATTAATTAATTTGTTATTTTCAAATAAAATAGGAGATAAATTATAAAAGTGAGGATTTTGTAAATATTATTTTGCTAATTAAAAGGATATGAGAGAAAATAGAATTAGGTAGAAATTTTAGGAAGTAGAAATGCTATGTATGGGACTTAGTTGAGTCCACACCAAAAATATACTTAAATTAGATTTAGTTGCAAAACTTTAGGGATAAATCTAGATTTTAGGGGTGTTGAGTTATTTAAGGAGATTTGGGTCTAAATTGGTTTAATTAATTTGTATAGATTATCGAGCCTCAAAGGCATTGAGATGAGTGAGATTGAGAGGCAGAGTGTGAGTAGAGGGTAGGAGTTTCTATTTGGAAGCCTTCAGGCAGATTGTAAAAGGGCCAACAATTGGGAAATCAGGTCAAGTAAGGAGGCTATTATGTAAGTACTATATATTTATGCAGAATTTGATTTCTGGAGTTTGTGTTTCAATGAATAAGATCAATGGGATTATGAATGATGTTGTTGAAGTTGGATACGAGGAAGAGTAACTCGATGTGCTTGAAATTACATCGACTCTATGTGAAACCTGAAATACATAATCGTTGATTGTTATGAATGTTGAATCTTGGCATGAGTGGGTATTTTCCAATGTATTTGGGCCGCAGTTTGGTGTTAAAACCCGTGCAGAAAGCTCTGTCTATCAGGCTTGTTGGTTACTTATAAAAGCTTGTGTTGCTCAAGATAATCGATAGTGAATCAATTGCATTTATCGCTATTGACTTAGGGTGTTGAAGCCATAAAAACTAAATTCAGCTTAGAGACTGACGGAATTAACGAATGTTGATTCTCTAAAACCCATATTGAATTTATCACTGCGCCATTCTCTCAATGGAAACAGAGAGTTCTGACTTTGATTCATGCTGGAAGAAACATGGTTCTAATTGTGGAAGATCGATTTGTATCCGATCCATGCTACCACGTGAAGGAATGATTTGTTTGTAAAGAAATTGACATCGATTTGTGTTAAAATCCAGTACATGATAATCGATAACTCAATGTTGATTATTTAACATGCTCAATATGTGAAATCGATATCAGGAAAACAGTGTTTGTAGGAGTGACAGTGTTGAATTGAGAAACAGAGTTTGCAGGAGCGATGGGAATTCTGAGCTGAATTAAATTTCATTAATCGACTTATTGATTAATCCAAACATTAGGTTGCATACAGAGAAGGAAGCAGTGATTGAAACTTAGTTGATTGCATCTGGTCAAAGATCTGATCGGTAGCGCAGAGGTTACAGGTATGTGAGTTAAATGTTGTTGAATTAAAGGGGGATGTGTTGGGATTCAATGTACTGTTAATGTGGAGGCTGAGAGCAATGGAGTTTCCACACAATTTATTATGATTTTAAACCATATATTGAAAAGTTTCCGCATGCAAATAGTAGTGTGTGAGTTGAATTTGCCTGGTATTGAGGTTTTTATTTGGAAAAATGTTGAAATGCAATTTTATATGCATGGTATTGAGAAATTCTAGGTTTGCAGGGTTGCCCTGCATCAAAGTGGTATCAGAGCGGGAAAGCTGCCTGGTTGAATTTGCAATTATGTATGTTGTATGTGGGTTTTGATTACAGGAACGAGCTTGTACGCTGGTGTTTTTCGGATTGAAGAGCGCACATTAGTTGAGCGCAGAAGCACTGTCGAGTTGCAGGTGAATTGTGAAACAACTTTAGAAATCGATCTGCAGGTTGAAGAAGGGCGTACTAAGGAGCTGAGTAGAATATCGAAGATCAATTCTGGCTGTGCAAACATTGGTCGGGTTCGGCTTTCAAGTAGATTTTAATACCATTGTAATTGCAGAACATTGCTTAGACTTGGAAACAGTGCAAGAGGTTAATCCATTCGATGAATTGGGTTATTGCCAGACGTGATAAATAATGCAGATGTCAAATTCTCTAATTGCCGGAATGATGTTTTTCAGAAGTGTTACAGATTCAACGGAGGAAGACAGATCGATTTACATAAATCGATGTTAATTTGTGTTAAATTCCCTACACAAGGAGTCAAGAACGCAGAGGAAGCACTGGTGAATTCGTATGGAGTAAGAATGCAGAAGTTTCATTAGAGATCGATGAGTTTGCTCTGAAGGACCAGGTGATATTATAGCAATTGATCATTAGTATTTTATTCTACGTTAGCCTTTGTTTGTAAGCGATGAAATTAATGGTGAAGCATAGAGAGTTAAGTTTGTTAAAGAGGAAATAGATTCTCCGTGTGTAAGAAGTTGGAACGGAATGTTAGAGGCAGAGGCATAATTAATGTGCTGGTAAGTCGTGGTTAATGATTCGGCTTTTGAATAAATCTGAATTTTATATAAGTACCATAGCAAGAGAACTAGGAGTTAAATGGTAAAGGAGTTCAGTTAAAAGGCAGAGTTTGGAGACCAAATTGAATCGAGGATGCATAACAGAGGTGAAGTGTGAAAGAGTTGATCGAACTTGCTTAAAGTGGGGGCGCATTATGGATTTGCGCAAGTGTTGGAGAAAAGCCCCATTTTGCTTAACAGATTTGTATTTATTTTAGCCAGGCAATGATTGCGTTGAATGGGATCGGTTTGAAATAAATAGATTTCTGAAATCAGACTGAGCATCAAGCGTTACGCTGAGTTTAGAAGGACGCAAGAGCAGAAAGTAGCATTGAAACTGATTCATAGGTTTATTTATGAGGAGCTGAAGTATGAAACCTGCATTATAAGGAGAAGGCACAATATGAATTGCGTCCATTCGATTGATATGTATTGCAATTTGTAGCAAGAGGTTGTCAGAGATTGGTTCGAAAACAAACAGAAGCCAAGCGCAGGAGTTGAAATTGTGGGAAGGATTGCTGAGAAGTGGATTAAATGAAGTCCATACGTGAACAGATGCAGTTCACAAAGGAGGGGAAGATGATGGTTGATAGTCATTTTCCGAAATCTGATGAAGAGTACGAGTGGGAGAAGGCCGAAATAGCAATTCAGCTTGAATTGTTAATGGAGCTGTTGCAAGAAAAGGTGAGAAACCAGACACATGGTTGGACCATGAGAAAGAAGATAAAGTGGCAGAAGTTGCACGCAAGAAGTGAAAAGCAGGTAAACATACAGTTGATGAAGGAGCTGAGGAAGCTCAAGTAGATTTTGAGTTGTAAAGAACTCAAAGAGGCTGAGTTGAGAATGGATGTTTCCATTTGTGGCCCGGAACATGGTGAAATTCTGGGTGAAGAGATCAATGAGGAAGATCTCATGAACTATTGGGATAGTTCAGAAGCATCTGAAGAGGTAATGATGAGAGAAACAGGTAAGGCTATGAAGCCTTGTAAATTTTTTCATAGTTCATGTCTGTTTGCAGGATGTGTGATAGATGGTGAGCAGTCTGATGGAACTGTCACAAAGGACAATGAAGTTCTTGAGGTAAAGTCTGGTAGAGGATTCCTTTCCGAGAAGGAATGTGATGATTGGTCAAAAACAAATGAAGGTATGGAAAGTTGTGTAAAATTTCCGAGTTCTACTCAAATTGAGATTGTTCAGTTGTATCGGAAGTTAGATCTTCAGAGGAGAGAGTTGGAAAAGCAGAGGATCTATGTTCAGGGAAAGTTGCTGAAAGACACAGAACAGGGAAAGATTTTCCAAACAGATGATGTGGAAGAGGGACTAACTGATAGTCTCACAGAGGAATTGAATCAGCATACTGATGTGCTGATGGATGAGGGAATTTCAGAGCAGCATACTGAAATGTTGCCAGCAACAGCAGAAGAGGCACTAAAGCCTTATGTTTTTTATTCTAACAATTGTTTTGTGAATGCAGGTATTATTGCAGGTGTTGAAGGACATTTGACTCAGTTGAGCAGTCAAATGAAGGAGAAAGACGAGAATTCTGTGGAAACATCTAATCCATGGGATGAGGACGTTATGTTGCTGGAAAGGATGCTGAATGATCAAGATTCAGTGCAGGAAGAATCTCAATTTCAGAGTTGGGAATTGCAGATGTAGAGAGATGAAGGTAGTAGAAAAGAGTACACAATGTGCTAGTCCAATAAGTTGCTGATAGGGGAAAACAGAGAAGAAGTTTTCCATTGTAGGAGACAAGAGGGTTTGGATGATTGGGTGGCAGTAAGAACAGGAGAAAGAAGTCAGCAAGTGACAGTAAAAACTGAACGAGTGAGAATTGAGCAAGCTGTCTTAGCTCAGCGGGCGGTAAGGAATCAACAATTTGAAGATTTATTGGACCGATAAATTGAAAGAATGAGAAGACTGATGATGAAGGTGTCTCAGAGGCAGCAAACATCAACAAGAAAGCAGAAGAATTTAAGCAAGAGAAAGAAAGCAAAAGATTGTGAAAGCATAGCTAGTGGGGCAATGCAGCATAAAATGTGGAAACTTGGAGAAGAACAATAGACAGAAGCAGCGACAAGTGGAAAGTTACAGCACAAGATATGGGATCCAGGCAAAGACAGATCTGAACACATGATCAGGCGATCATGATTAATTTCCACCTTGGGAGTCTGATGCAGGAGCATCAAGGCCAATTTTCATTTTTTCAATATGTAATAAAGGGGGTGTGACATTTTAATTGTTTTATTAATTAATTTGTTATTTTCAAATAAAATAGGAGATAAATTATAAAAGTGAGGATTTTGTAAATATTCTTTTACTAATTAAAAGGATATGAGAGAAAATAGAATTAGGTAGAAATTTTAGGAAGTAGAAATGCTATGTACGGGACTTAGTTGAGTCCACACCTAAAATCTATTTAAATTAGATTTAGTTGCAAAACTTTAGGGATAAATCTAGATTTTAGGGGTGTTGAGTTATTTAAGGAGATTTGAGTCTAAATTGGTTTAATTAATTTGTATAAATTATCAAGCCTCAAAGGCATTGAGATGAGTGAGATTGAGAGGGAGAGTGTGAGTAGAGGGCAGGAGCTTCTATTTGGAAGCCTTCGGGCAAATTGTAAAAGGGCCAACAATTGGGAAATCAGGTCAAGTAAGGAGGCTATTATGTAAGTACTGTATATTTATGCAGAATTTGATTTCTGGAGTTTGTGTTTCAATGAATAAGATCAATGGGATTATGAATGATGTTGTTGAAGTTGGATACGAGGAAGAGTAACTCGATGTGCTTGAAATTACATCGACTCTGTGTGAAACCTGAAATACATAATCGTTGATTGTTATGAATGCTGAATCTTGGCATGAGTGGGTATTTTCCAATGTATTTGGGCCACAGTTTGGTGTTAAAACCCGTGCAGAAAGCTTTGTCTGTCGGGATTGTTGGTTACTTATAAAAGCTTGTGTTACTCAACATAATCGATAGTGAATCAATTGCATTTATCGCTATTAACTTAGGGTGTTGAAGCCATAAAAACTGAATTCAGCTTAGAGACTGATGGAATTAACGAATGTTGATTCTCTGAAACCCATATTGAATTTATCACTGCGTCATTCTCTCAATGGAAACCGAGAGTTCCAACTTTGATTCATGCTGGAAGAAACGCGGTTCTGATTGTGGAAGATCGATTTGTATCTGATCCATGCTACCACGTGAAGGAATGATTTGTTTGTAAAGAAATTGACATCGATTTGTGTTAAAATCCAGTACATGATAATCGATAACTCAATGTTGATTATTTAACATGCTCAATATGTGAAATCGATATCAGGAAAACAGTGTTTGCAGGAGTGACAGTGTTGAATTGAGAAACAGAGTTTGCAGGAGCGATGGGAATTCTGAGCTGAATTAAATTTCATTAATCAACTTATTGATTAATCCAAACATTAGGTTGCATACAGAGAAGGAAGCAGCGATCGAAACTTAGTTGATTGCATCTGGTCGAAGATCTGATTGGTAGTGCAGAGGTTACAAGTATGTGAGTTAAAGATTGTTGAATTAAAGGGGGATGCGTTGGGATTAAATGTACTGTTAATGTGCAGGTTGAGAGTGATGGAGTTTCCACACAATTTATTATGATTTTAAACCATTTATTGAAAAGTTTCCGCATGCAAATAGTAGTGTGTGAGTTGAATTCGCCAGGTATTGAGGTTTTTATTTGGAAAAATGCTGAATGCAATTTTATATGCATGGTATTGAGAAATTCTTGGTTTGCAGGGTTGGCCCTGCATCAACCATCCAGTTTTCCACCCAACCATATCCAGGGAGAACTTCTCCCCCTGGAAGCCCCAAGTTGTAAGAGCTCACAAGCAGTACCAAAATATAACAGTAGAAAGATATACAAGGCAAGCTGAGGAAGATAAGTTTCACTTCCTCTCAATACCACTCATGGTCAACTCCATTGGGTAAAGCTACTTAGCAATTTAGATTAGCATTTGGCTACACTCCAAGTCTCTCTTTCTCACAATTTTTATTTTTTTTAATCTCTCCAACTCTTGGTATCACAATGCACCTCCCCCAAAGTGAGAATACATTAGACAAATATATAGGAGGAGCAACAAATTCTTATCATAAAGGAGGAGTAATATGCATACCTTGTATTCCATTTAGAGGAGTGTAACTCATTCCATTAATGAGAGGTATGCATGCATTATTTAAAGAGAGTGTAACATATGCATTAAAGAGAGTGTAAGATGAATCTATTATGACATGTCTTTAATGAGTGTAAGAGGAATATTCCATTCTTTGATGAGTGCATAAGATAGAGTGTAATGTATTATTAAAAGGGAGAGATACAGTTACAGAGAGCCATGAGAGCCATCAAGGAGAGAGGTGTGAAGTGATTGAGGAGATGAAGAAGACTTGTAATTCCCTTCTAAAAATAATATCATAGTCTCAGAAAAGATAATAGTAATATTAATAATATTAATAATATTGAGGATTAAGTTGAGATTGAACTACTAGGATTGATTAATGATAAGCTAAGTGATTTCCCTTCAAATATACTTTATTACTCATTTATTGAAGGTGATTTACTATTTTTGGAAAGTCATACTTGAGAGGTTAGGCACGACTTTCTATTTTTAGAAAGTCACTCCAAAATTGTTGGAAATGATATTTTATTAAGGAAATTCATCCTTGAGCTTCCCATGAGTGGTATTTTTCTTCTGTAGAATAGGGATTCCGCACCCCTATTCCATGCATCTTCGTGCCTTAGTAGATTGAGGACTCTGCACCCTGATATACTCTAAAGTTCCAAGATTCCACACCTTGATCTTTTTAAATATTCAGGACTCTGTGCCCTAAAATTTTTATTATAGATCAAATAATATACGTCTTTATCTTTCATGGATTTAGGACTCCGCACACTAGTTTCCATGGCTTCTCATCTACTCTTCTTTGAAACTTTGTGCTTCACCTTAAGGTGTTGATTGTGAGCTCATACCCATCTAATGGTTCGTTGGTAAGGTATTGTTTCTGCATGCATCACAATCTCATAGATCAAAGGACTCAAATTAATTTCATAATTAACTTATTCATATTTTACCAAGGATTGTGCATGAATTCCACAGTCATTTTGGTTTTGGAGAAATGAATTTTGCAATCATTTATAACTCGAGCATCCTTGTTGTAAATGATGAAGTCCCTTGCCACATCATGCTTAGTACAAGATTAGGCATATATAGTCATACAAATCATGTATCATCCATAAATCATAATTAACCATATGATCCGCACAACCATGATCATCCATGGATCTATGTGTCTCAATCCTAGATCACCATCCATGTCATACACCTATGTCAAAACTAGGATACCGAAAGAGAAAACATTGATAATATGTAGTTAACCAAAATCAGTCTTACTAAAATTAGTCATTATCGTAAGAAAATAGAAACCGTGTGCCCTAAACCAGGTCTATAGCATACAAGCATATACATAAGTCTAACATACATAATCTTTATATCACTGCATCAAAATAACCCTCTCCAAGTATCATCAAAGCTATCTCACCAAGAAGGGACACTATATACTCCCCCTCTCGAGCTAAACTTGGCCCTAAGCTTTTCCTACAATTACAAGATATTTAGTTCTTTTCGATTCTCATATCAATAAGGTGTTAACCTTACGTAGATGTATTTTATATATTTTTCTTCATGCTAAACCATGGTTTAATGTTTGCTAAATTGGAAGCAACTCCATGAAAACTGAAACATAACATTCTTAATCAAGCAGAAAATATATCCATGCCATATTACGCATGTTTTGATGTTTTGATATAAAATTCGAAATATTTCTATATCAAAACCATCCATACAATTTATAGTACCATATCAAAATACTATTTTATGTAATTGATATGACATTTAATTAATTATCTATAATAATTTGATATTTTGTATGTTTTTCTTTTTCATAGTCTGCATGAATCCTACATGTGTCATCTTCTTGGTTCTATAGTATGTTGAGCTTTCCAAGCTAGAAATAACTCACACATTAGTTTTATAAACAACAATTATGGTCCATTCCATCTCACAATCAAATTTTCATACAAGAAGCATAAAATTATCTGCATACAATTGCCAGTGGAACTACACAACAAAACATGATGTCAAATATAAAACCCACTCTCACATCTCACTTAATTTATGTCTTCTCAATCCAAGTTTCCCCTTTTCATTCCATAAGACATTCTTGCAATCAAAATCTTTAGGATCTACGTATATTTTTACTAAATGCTTATTTTTTAGGAAAAATCACAATTTGAGGTTTAATACACCATTTTGTTTTTAAACTAACAAGCTAAGGTTCCATAAAGTCTTAATTGACCCACTTTTATATTATAGACCTTTCCTTGAGTATAATATTCATTATTATTCACTTCTCTTACTTGAGAATCAATTATGAATGACTCTGTTAGAAGATATTCATTCTGAAAGCAAATTAATGATATCTTTTCAAAAAAGGCTTGTAATCAAGAACAACTCTTATAATTATGCAAATATAGTATCTATATTATTGAATCTACCTTGATAAATGTAAGTCAATTTGTTTTCCAACTATAAAACCACTCATGATTTCTATTCATTAATTAATCAATTCATTTGGTTTCAGGTCTTATTCCTTACTATTAATACATATGCAAAAAAAAGCTAGGAAAGCTATACGTTTCTCAAAACATGAAGAATCTTGTTGAACTTAGATAAGATTTAGACTACCACAAGAGAATTTCTAGCCTCAAGCTAAGCCCTTTTTTTAAGATAATTACCACCCTCTCAAAAGATTACAACCTTTTGTAGGACTAATAACTACTCATACTACTATGCATGCAATAAAAAATTACTAACTCCAACAATCTCTTACATTCCACATAAAATACAATCATACAACAATTCCAATTCATCAAAATGTGATCTCACTCTCCTTCAATTTCTTCCTTATGAAAATATCACAAACACATATTCTTGTAAAACAAGAACTCAAATAGGCTTTTCATTAATCACATACCTTCTTAAATAAAACAAAGTTCTCACTACATAGAATGTTTATCTTCTAAACATGTTATTCTCTTAACAATTTACAAGTTAATCAAATTCCAAGAAAGCAGTCCATCAAGTTGGTAAACAATATGAATTTTGACTTGATTTCTTAACTAGCAATAGTTTAGAGTAGTTAATGAGTTCAATCCTCATAATTTCTCTAATTAATTTAGTTAAATCAAATTCAACCAATATGCAATTGATAAAATCATTAAGGAGACTATTATGGCATTTCCTAGACCTAACTTATCTGAAGCCAATAGAAAAGGTATTTCATCAACTTATCACAATAATATTTTTCTACATTTCAAGAATTTGAAAATCAATTTAATTCTACTTAAATCCAACACATACAAAAGAATTACAATACTAGATGATAGATACATAGTTCACACTTGAATCCATATATCAAAATAAGTTATTCCAAACATTCTAAACCACCTAATGGTGTTCATTATATCAATCTTAGTATCTTCATTTGCATTAAATTTATGTTACGAATCTCTATCCATTTAACTTTAATTACACATATCAATCCTCCTTAATCATGTCTATGAGATTCCATAATTTGTTCATTCTAAACAAAAGAATTACTTAGCTCAAAGATATATGTTAGTATGGATTCCACACCCATACATTAGCTCATAGATATATGTTAGTATTGATTCCACACCCATATATAACTTTGAGGAAAACATAACCTTCAAGTTTTCCTTAAAATAGATTCCACAACCATTCCTGAACAAGTCATTTGAGCCTCTTGTTTATTAGGAAGGTCACACCAAAACCTAGTATTTGAGTAATTTAAAGTTATTTGATGCATAATGTCAACTCAAACTATGCAAAATGATGTCAAATAAATCATAGGAATTCCATTCTTACTCATTAAGAGTGTATTCCCAAATCATATTTTAATACATCAAATTAATGCACGTACATTACTCATGAATCTACATTCACAGTTAAAGGTGACATCCTTCAAGGTAACTTTTGTTAAGCTTCCATTAGTGTACATAAGAAAAGAGTCAAAATTAACATGATGAAATCAATCATCACGTTAATTGAATCTCAACATTACACTTGTTACACATTCCCAAAGCATATAAACCAAGGTCATCATACTATAGTTTAGATTAGGCCAATATTTTTCTTGGTAGATACAATTTCAGCTAGTAAAGATGGCTAGTAGGCCCATATCACATTGATAATGATCCATTAAGCATATAGGTAACCATGAATGCACTCCACATATCTCACTCACCCATTGACAATCAAGCCATTCACATGCTTGGGCTTAACCCCCAAATTCTCAAGCACATCCCTTCTCAACATGTATTTAAGTCCTTTATCATATTTCTAATAATCCGTCTTAACAAAAATATAAAGAATATAAGAGATAATTCTTTTTCTTTCATGAGTTTCTAAATGACATAATAATAATAATAATATTCCTTATGCAACAAATATGCTTCCAAGTCAACATACACAATAATTCAACATGAATGCAAAATCAACATTCATACATCATCAACCGACAAGCAAGCATGTTGGTCCATTAGGCCGTAGTGTTGTATCTCTCTCTGACACCATATGTAAACCTTACCAACCATCAGAATTATAGAGAAATATTGAACACTAAACTCAAAATGTGATATTTTTGTTTTCTTCCAAATCCGAAGACAAGCCGAGAGCCAATGTCTCAGTCTAATCCCAAATCCAAAAATACCAAACAACACCCATCACTTGATCCTCGAGCTCAAAAATCATATTTAAAATAAATAGTCTTTAGCGGGATGAATAAATATCAAACTTTACGAGCCACAATTTCCAACAAGCTAATTGTTACTTCTGTTGTGACTAATTTGATTTTATTTTAAATAACATTCTTATGAATTCTTTACTTAAAAGGAGAATTCAAATTCTATAGGAGTGGTATCCAATATTTATAATTTCGTATGTAAGATAACACTAGAGCAATTCACTTACCCAAGTTTGACTTTATCAACATGAATTTTAACTCAATGGGATTACCACGCATATTCATTGAGACATTCTAGAAACATCTTGGTTACAAATCCCAATTTCACTTAGGAATTTTTTTTATAGACAATTCATAAATTTAAATAGCTACAACCATTGAATAATTATGACAAAGTATTTGCAAGCATACAATATACAACTATTGAGACATTTTGTCAAACACTTGAAGACCATCATCTCTTAAGATAATTTTGACAACCATTAGAAAAATGAGTATAAGATTCTTAATCAGCCTATTTAACTCATAAAATTCATAAATTAAAACTTCAAATATTGACATATTAAAACTTAAATTAAATCATCTTAATCCTTCCCAAGAAACTCGAGAAAAAACACACAGTCCGTAGCAGTAATCTGCAAAAGCGTCCAGATATAAGATCTAGGTTTGGAAACATGTTTTCTTGGAATCAAATGGGGGGTTACATGTTCTTATGGCATGGAAAACCCTTGATGTTGGGATGAACCATTACGAAACCACCCATGGATGCAATTTTGTTAAACTAATAAATCTTCTGACTCCTGGAATCTCATTTACATATTTTGTCAAACAAATGGCATGTAAGCGTGAATCTACAACAATGCATAACAAATAGCAACAGAGAATTAATCTATAATTACTTATGTATTTTCTAAATTCTTTTTCAAACCATTTCATCTACTGTAAGTGAATTGAATGGTTTTAAGATTCATGAAGCATTATTTTCACTCAATCATTCCTACAAGCACATGTCAAGCATCCTTAGATATTGTAATACATATAAAGAGATACTCCAAAATGAGAGTTAACTAGAAATGATTCTTTTAATGCATTATGTATGCTTACTTGTTATCTACATTTGCAAAGGTTTCACACACATAATGACTAAAATTACCTCAATTATTTTCTTTGAAACTCTTGGATGCGATTATTTCTACATTTTTATTTTAAGGGTTGATCCAGTGATTCCTCCAGCTATACTTTGGATATGTGTCTACTTCCTCACTTCTCCCGTAAGTTGCACGTTATCACTTATTCATGCACAATAATTTGATTATATAGTAAAAATAATTGCATTTCCCATTAACAAATTTTACCAAACACTTTGCAACATATCTTGAAGCCATTTCTAAAACATGACTCTGATTACCTTTTTCAATTAAAATGAAACAAAACAATAACCAATGAAACTCTCACCCAAGTCCTTTGGAATTTATTTATTGCAATTAGCTTAATCAATATTTAGCTTTCCTTTCTCAAATTCTACCATACTAAGGTTAGTACCATAAACTACACCAATAATAATTCCAATCTTGAGATCTAAACATCCACATATATAGACTACTCTTAGTCTTCATTTTTAACTAGATAATAAGATTCTAGATAACATAAGCTTAAACCAAATTAGATGCTTACAACAATTTAATTTTCTATTTATTTTTTTTTTCTTTTATGTTGATGTTATACTAAAATTTCAAGACAATTAAATTTATACCTGATCAAATGTGCAACTCCAATCACTGAGAATATGATCTTTCTCTGATTCCTTAACCAACTCATTTGAACCATCCGTTTTTCCACCCAACGATATCAAGGGAGAAATTCTCCCCCTGGAACCCCCAAGTTGTAAGAGCTCACAAGCAGTACCAAAATATAGCAGTCGAGAGATATACAAGGAAAGTTGAGGAAGATACATTTCACTTCCTCTCAACACCATTCATGGTCAACTCCATTGGGTAGAGCTACTTAGAAATTTAGATTAGCATTTGGCTATACTCCAAGTCTCTCTTTCTCACAATTTTTTTTTTGTTTTAGCATTTTTTAAATCTCTCCAACTCTTGGTATCACAATGCACCTTCCCCAAAGTGAGAATACATGAGACACATATATAGGAGGATCAACAAATTCTTTCCATAAAGGAGGAGTAATATACATAAATTGTATTCCATTTAGAGGAGTGTAACTCATTCCATTAAGGAGAGGTATGCATGCCTCATTTAAGGAGAGTGTAACATATGCATTAAAGAGAGTGTAGGAGGAAACTTTTATGACATGTCTTTAATGAGTGTAAGAGGTATATGGCATTCTTTGATGAGTGCATAAAATAGAGTGTAATGTATTATTAAAGAAAGAGAGAGAGAGAGTTACATAGAGCCATGAGAGTCATCAAGGAGAGAGGTGTAAAGTGATTGAGGAGATGAAGAAGACTTGTAATTCTCTTTTAATAATAATATCATAGTCTCATAAAAGATAATAGTAATATTAATAATATTGAGAATTAAGTTGAGATTGAACTATTATGATTGATTAATGATAAGTTAAGTGATTTCCCTTCAACTACAATTGATTATCCATTGATTGAAGGTGATTTATCATTTTTGGAAAGCCATACTTGAGATGTTAAGCATGACTCTCTATTTTTAGAAAGTCACTCCATAATTGTCAAAAATTATATTTTATTAAGGAAATTCATCCCTGAGCTGCCCGTGAGTGTTATTTTTCTTTCGAAGAATAGGGATTCCACATCCCTATTGCATGCATCTCCATTCCTTACTAGATTTAGGACTCCACGCCCTGATCTACTCTAAAGTTCCAAGATTCCACACCTTGATCTTTTTAAATATTTACGCTCTATGCCCTAATTTTTTTATTATAGATCCATGACTTCGTGTCTTTATCTTTTATGCATTTAGGAATCTGTGCCCTAATCCTTTGATTATAGATCCAAGAATCCACGTCTTTATCTTTCATGGATTTAGGACTCTGCACCCTAATTTTCATGGCTTCTCATCTAATCTACTTTGAAACTTCGTGCTTCACCTTAAGGTACTGATTGTGAGCTCATAACCATCTGATGGTTCGTTGGTAAGGAATTGTTCCAAGGCCTGTACACATCAGAATATCATAGGTCAAAGAACTCAAATGAATTTCATAATTAAATTATTCATATTTTACCAAGGATTGTGCATGACTTCCACCGTAATTTTGGTTTTGGAGAAATTACTTCCGCAATCATTTATAACTCGAGCATCCTTGTTGGCAATGACCAAGTCCCTTGCTACATCATGCTTAGTACAAGATTAATAATATATTATCATAAAAATCATGTATCATGCATAAATAATAATTAAACACATGTTCCACATAACCATGATGATCCATGGATCTATGTGTCTCAATCTTGGATCACCATCCATGTCATACACCTATGTCAAAACTAGGATACCAAAAGAGAAAACATTGATAATAAGCACTTAACCAAAATCAATCTCACTAAAATAATTCATTATCATAACCACATAGCAACTGTGTGACCTAACCAATTCTATAGCATACAAGCATATACATAAGTTTGACATACATAATCTTTATATCATTGCATCCATTCACCCTCTCCAAGTGTCATCAAAGTTATCTCACCAAGAAGGGACACTACAAGATCTCATCCTATTTTGGTTAATCACTGAATGTGAAATGAATATATGGCTTAATATATGGTAATGAAATTATTGTGATGAGGAAACAATGATTCTTAGTGATTCTTAGATAAGTGTGAGATCCCTATGCTTAGATATCTTGTTTAAACCTGTAGAATGCATATTTGTGACATGTTTGACGAAATGGATGTCATGGCTAGTAGGGGTCCAGTCAAGTCCTCGTTCAATTATTTGCATTCGTATCATTATTTTGATGTTACTTATCATTTCTAGAAGTTTCATGGAGTTTTGAGCAGTGGCCCGAGTCTTCGCCCTAAAAGGTGGCACAAAATCTGGAGTCGTTGGCACATAATTACCTGGAAATGTCCCCAGTCATAGGCATCCCTTGTTGTGGGAGTGGATGGAGGTTCCTAGTTGCATGCATTCCCATGTCAAGGGAGTGACATAGGCTTTAATGCATAAAAATGTCAGTTTGTCTCAGGGTCTGGTCACCTGGATGTGTTGGATGGCTCCTGGGGGTTCTCTTGCATTTGTAGAAGGTTAGGTTGCCTGTGTTCCATTGGTTCCACTTACTTAAGTGATACATAGGGAGTTGAATCATATCATACTAACTCTTCGTCACATATATACCCCAGTTGGCCATTTTCTTATTTAGATGTGGGAGGAGGGTGCTACAGAGTGGTATCAGAGCATGGTTCACCCCTTGGATTGGATGGGTGGTGTGTTGGTCATGCATTCATGTCAGTTACATATATATGTTCCTTATGCTTGTGGTTTATGTGCTTATTGCATATACATGTTGTTGGTGATGTTTGCAATGATGTCACCATGTGGAAGTTGATAGCGTTTTTGTTGTATGTGGTCATCATAAGTGTATGCCACTTATGCATTGGTTATGAATGTCAGTGCTTATATATTGTTATCCATATATTGATTTGGTTGTAGTTGTCATGCATCAGGTCATAACATGTGGTTGGTATGGTTATGTGTTAATGATTAAAATAATGAATAAATGTTGATATGATTATGTTTGTATATATATATATATCTATCTATCTATCTATATATATATATATATATATATTGCACTAATCTGGTTGGTCTTGTAGACGAAATATCCTTCCCTGAACTACACTAAGGTATGTTGGTTTATTTATATTCTGGTTTACCTGACATTAGGTCATCATAAGTGTATGCCACTTATGCATTGGTTATGAATGTCAGTGCTTATATATTGTTATCCATATATTGATTTGGTTGTAGTTGTCATGCATCAGGTCATAAAATGTGGTTGTTATGGTTATGTGTTAATGATTAAAATAATGAATAAATGTTGATATGATTATGTTTGTATATATATATATATATATATATATATATATATATATATATAGATATAGATATATATATATATATATATTGCACTAATCTAGTTGGTCTTGTAGACGAAATATCCTTCCCTGAACTACACTAAGGTATGTTGGTTTATTTATATTCTGGTTTACCTGACATTATATACCTTGCAGGAAGAGAAACAACAAATATGGCTAGCAAGATGGTAGACTATAGTTCCTGAGACTCTCCCTATGGATTAGATGAGTAGCGTGGTGTTGGGAATTCTTCTGACTTAGCAGACACATTGAGAAGTTTGAAGGTAGAGATAAGAAGTTGTAAAGAAGATAATGACATAATCATGCATGCACGGGAGAAACAAGCAGAGGTTAATGCAATAATCCTTCAGAGTTTTTTAGAACTACAAATATAGGTTTGGATCAACCATGGACATGAGGAAAAAACTAATGGGGCATATGGTAGTAGGTCCCCTTGAGGGTACAGGTCGGATAGAGATGACATGGCCATAGATGGCAGGTTCTTGGATACTCCAAATAGGAGGGGTGATGGACATAACAACTGTTCTAGTTCTGGTTCTGACAGGTATTATCGTCATCATCATTATCATCCTTACAGGAGGAGTGATAAGAGAAATTTTCTGGATGAGTTCAAGAAAGAAAAGACACCCACATTCGATAGGCAAATGAAGAAAACATAGGATGCATAAGCATGGTTGCTTGGAATGAATAAGTTCTTCAGATTGCATGATTACTCAGAGAACATGAAGGCCAAAATAACTACATTCAGTCTTAAAGGTAAAGAAGATATCTAGTGGGAAGATGTAAAGAACATGAGAGATATTTATGAGGAGGAGTTGATTTGGAATGAAGTTGAGAGCCTATTCAGGAAAAAGTATCTATCAGAGAGGTACTATAACGACAGGGAAAAGGTGTTTTATGTGCTAAAGATTGTTTCTCTAACTGATGATGAGTGTTTCTGGAGTTGTTGAGATATGTGCCTTACCTCAAGGAGGCAAAGGCCAAGATTCAAAGATTCATCAGTGGGTTACCGGTACAATTTAAGGATAGGATTGATTTTGATGAGCATAGGTCAACGGAGGAGACCATCTGGAATCTAATGCATTGTTATGAGCAATCAAATTGCAGATATGAGAAGAAAAGAGATTGGAAAGGTAATGCAAGGAATAAATGGAAATGGGATAAGAAGCGAGCAAGGCATCAGGACATAAGTAAAAAAGAGAATTAAACACCACACAAGAAGTTCAATGCATCTAACAAGTGCAATAATTTCAGTTTGAGGAGCAGAACAAGGGTGCACGTTTAAAGCCTAAGCACTATTGGACTTGTGGCAAAGATCATCGCAGGAGAGATTGTGCACAACGTCAGGGTGGTATACCGCAGATCTACAGTTCGCATGAAGCGCAAACAGTGGGGGATGGTGGATAGAGTGTTCCTCGAATCGATGCAGTGTTGGATAATAGGCAAGCATATCACTAGGCGTCTATGATCGAGGTGGAAAATAAGCTTTGCGATCAATTTGTTTCCATTTTGATTGAACCTCGATCTAATTATAGTTATGTTAATCATGACTTGGTGGATAAGTGTGGTTTCGATAAAGAAGTGCATGCAAAGTCTTGGTTAGTGCAGTTAGCTACAGGTACAAAGAAGCGAGTTCATCATTGGGTAAGAGCTTGCGCATTTAAGTTGAATGGTATGCCTACATCAGCATATTTGAATGTATTTCTGTTGTGATCATATAATACGATTTTGGGTATGGACTGGATATAAATTGACAGGACCAAGGTGGATTGTTATGACAAATCCATTGACTATTTGGATGATAAGGGAGAACAAAGAATCTTGCGGGGTAAGAAGAAGGCAACATCAGTTAGAAAGGTTACAATTATGCAAGCAAAGCATAGTCACAGAAAAGGGTGTGTGTTGTTTGAGTGCATATCTATAGTGAAAAAGCTAAGGAAGTTGATGATGCATATGTCTTGAGAAGGTTCTCGGTTTTACAGTAGCTTCAGGATGTGTTTCCAGTGGAGATTTCAGAATTACCACCTAACACGGAAGTGGATTTTTCTATTGAGTTGGTACCAAGGGAAACACTAGCATCAAAAGCACCATACAAGATGAGCACTCTAGAGTTGGTAGAGCTAAAGTTGTAGTTGAAAGAAATTCTTGACAAGGGATACATTAGGCCAAGTGTATCACCATTGGGCACACTAGTATTGTTTGTGAAGAAGAAGGATGATACTCTCAGGTTGTGCATTGATTATAGGTAGTTGAACAAGATGACCATTAAGAACAGGTATCTGTTGTCGAGGATTGATGCTTTGTTCGATCAGTTGAAGGGAGAAATAGTGTTCTCGAAGATTGATATGAGATCATGATATCATCATGTATGCATTAAAGAAGATGACATTCAAAAGACAAATTTCCAGACCAAGTACGAACATTATGAGTTTTTTGTAGTTTCATTTGGTTTGACTAGTGCTCCAACTACTTTTATATGTTTGATGAATAGTGTGTTGTGTCCTTATCTTGATAAGTTTTTTATTGTATTCATTGATGATATATTGGTATATTCTAAGAATGAGGAAGAGAAAGAAGAACATTTAGTAGCAGTGTTAGGATTTCTAAGAGAGCATCAATTGTATCCTAAGCTTATCAAATGAAGTTTCTTTCAGATAGAGGTATATTAGATGGGGCATGTTGTTTCCAATGAAGGCATATCTATAGTTTACAGCAACTCCTAGGAATGTGGATGAGGTAAGATAATTTATGGGGTTAGCAGATTACTACAGGAGGTTCATCAGGAACTTATCTCGCATTACATATCCTATCACATCATTGAAGTGAAAAGGTAAGAAGTTTGAATGTGTTATACTCTTGACGACAAATAAATCCAAAATACCATAAATACGAAGAAATATAGCCCAAAACATAGAATTATCACATGAAATGAGAAAAACTTCAAAGTATTTTATTATTCAGAAGCAGGTTCAATGTTCACTTGCCTCTTTGAAGGGGAAACCTCCAACAAAGCGAAGCTCAATTACAATAAGACTCGATGATATTTTCCCTTACTAACGAAGAATATTTATAGCTAAATGACATTGAAAACACTAACTACTAGTGGTCTCTTGCATAACACGTGTTAATCACTCTATTTATTAACTATGGCTCGTTTAAAACTAATTGTGGTCCCTTTTCTATAATGCGGGTCAACCACTTACAATTATTAATGCGGGATTTATTGACTCTTTATCTAACTATGACTTTGACTCGGCCCCTTGGGCTTATTACATAAATAGAGGGGTTAGGGTTGGACCCTAACATGCTCTCGTGCATCAATAGTGACCTTGTCCTCAAGGATGAAGCTGTGGAAACTGTTGAAGAATAGTGGTTCATTCCCAAGTCGCATCTTCTGGAGAGGTGTATTTCCACTTGATCAGGACTTCCTTGATCGTACAGATGCAGAGATGTGGTTCACGAGTATAGAGGGAATATTGTGGTCAAAGCCAAAGTGAGCCTTCCTCATTCATTTTGGGTAGACCTGTTTGAACTCTGCAATTTTTCCCCAACACTTTCTTGAGGCATGATACATGGAAGGCTGGATGGATTTTTGAAGTAGGTGGAAAGTCCAATTTGTAGGCAACTGATTCTATGCACTGAAGTATCTCATAAGGCCCACAAAATTTTGGTGCTACTTTCTGGTAGCCCTTTTCTTTGAGAGATGTTTTCTTATATTGTTGGAGTCGCAGGAATACATAATCCCATTCTTGAAATGGGAACTTGGAACGATGTTGGTCATACTATTTCTTCATTTGGTTATGGGCTTGATGTATATTACCTTTTAGATGAGCGATCATGGTGGTATGTTTTTGTAGGAGTTGATCAATTGGATATACTTTAGAACATCCATGGATATAAGAAATAGGTGAAGGTGGGGGTTGGCCATACACTCCCTCATATGGAGTCATATTGGTGGCTTCATTATAGTTAGTATTTTACCGCCATTTAGCTAATGGTAGACTTTATACCCATTGATTCTTCTTGTCTGAAGTGAAGCACCTCAGATAGGTATCCAAACACTTGTTACTGCTTCTATTTGACCATTGGTTTGGGTATGATATGTGGTACTTAGTTGGAGTTGCGTGCCCTGTAGCTGGAAAAGTTCCTGCCAAATATTGTTGATGAAAGTGGGGTTATGATCAGACATAATGGAAGTTGACATGGCATGCAATTTGAAGATCTGGTCCAAAAAAAATTGAGCCACCAAAGTGAGGGTAAATGGGTGTGGTAGAGCACAAAAATGATCATATTTAGAAAGTTTATCAACAGCCACCATGAGGACTAATTTGTTACCTGACTTTGGGAGACCAATGATGAAATCCATGGAAACATCCATCCAGATAGAAGCAACAAGTGGCAATGGTTGTAAGCCTCCCAGTTACTTGATTTTTTCCCCTTTGTTGCATTGGCACACATCACATTGAACTAAAAAATTAATAATGTCATTTTTCATGCGAGTCCACAAGAAAGAACGACATGTGCAAGCATAAGTCTTTTGAAAGTCCTAATTTCCCGCAATTGGAGATGAGTGCAGCTCATCCAAGATGTGGGTTTTGAGGGTGGAGGTCGTTGATATCACTACTCGATCCTCGTAGTGAATAATCTCATCCTCCCAAGAGTAGTTTGCTGAGGAATTAGGATCTTCTCTTGAGTTATTAATGAGTTGGGAAGGAGAGGAGTGGGTGAACCATTCCTTGCGGGCCTCTTCAATCCAATCTGGAATGGGTAGAGAGATGGATAGAATGGTTGTCTCATCCTCAAATTAGTTCGATAAAGCATCAGCCTATACATTGTCATGCCCCTTCTTGTAAATTATCTCATAATCATATCCTAGTATTTTGGAAATCCATTTATTTCCTTGTGGTGACGATAAATGCTGCTCTATAAAATATTTTAGGTTGTGATGGTCCGTACGGATTTGAAAACATCGCCTCAATAAGTATGGCCGCCAGGTGTCTACTACATGTAAGATGGCCATCATTTCTTTCTCATAAGTAGATTGACCCAGATGTTTTCCATTGAGTTGTTGACTGGTGAAAGCCAATGGTCTACCTTCCTACATTAATACAACACTAATAATCGTACCTGAAGCATCACATTCAATCACAAAAGATTTGGTGATGTCGAGTAGGGACAATACAAGAGTGGAGCACATGGCCTGTTTGAGAGCCAAGAAGGCCTCATGAGTTGCATCATTCCAGGAAAATGAATTTTTCTTGAGAATATTAGTGAGGGGTCTAGCAATTCATCCATAATTGCAGACAAATTTGTGATAATAGTGAGTGAGACCCAAGAATTCCCTCAAACTATTCAAGGTTTTTGGTTGGGGCCAATCTTGCATTGCCCGAATCTTTTTTGAATCAACCCATACTCCTTCACGACCCACAACGTGTCCCAAATACTCTACTTATTCCATGCCAAAGGAGCACTTGGATAATTTTACAAAATTTGTGACCTTGGAGCAGTTGCAATATCTGGTCTACAGGTTGAAGATGTTTGTCCCAAGTTATGTTGTAGATGAGAATGTCATCAAACAAGACCAGGATAAATTTTCAGAGATATGGTTTCAAAAGGTGGTTCATGAGGCTTTGAAAAGTAGATGGAGCATTAAAGAGACCAAATGGAATGACCAAGAATCCATAATGGCCTTCATGAGTTCAGAAGGCGGTCTTGGGAATGTCTACTTCCTTCATGCATATTTGGTGATAGCCCGAGCAAAGGTCTAGCTTGGTAAATAATTTAGCACCATGCAGTTCATCAAGAAGATCATCAACAACCAGAACAGGAAAATTTTCCTTGATATTGATCTTGTTAAGGGCCTGAAAGTACGGATGCATGCGCCATTCTCTTTCTTTAGAACCATGACCACTGGAAATGAATAAGGGTTGATGCTGGGACAAATAACATTGGCTTCGAGGAGTTCCTTTATGATTTATTCAATTTCATTCTTTTGGGAAAAAGGATATCGATATGGGTGGACATTAGGCATTTGGGCACCTGGGACCAAAGGGATGTTATGATCATGTTCACCCTAAGAGGGTGGAAGCTCTTTAGGTTTGTCAAAGACCCGATGGTGGCGATCAAATACTTATTGCATCTCAAGATGAATATGAGGCGTGGATGGCATTAAATTGGGAAACTACTCCATGATGGCCCTTTCTTAAAAGGTTCTTTATTCGATGCAAGCTAATGATAGTAGGAGAACCAATTTCAATGACAAACATGTGGGTCTTTAGGAGGTAGTCTCCCATTTGAAGCTTAATTTTTTCAGAGTGGCCTTCACATTTCATGGTCCCCCCATCAGTGATAAGGACTTGGAAATTAGATACCTCCCATACAAAGCAATGAATAGCTTATGCGACTCCCTTATGGATAAATTTATGAGTGCTGCCACTATCAATCAATACCACTACTGGTCGATGTTGAATAAAGCCTCGTATTTTGAGAGACCAAGGTGAAGAAATGCCAACCAAGGCATGTAGTGATATAGTCATCTCATTGGGCGTGGTTGCGATATAATTTTTGGTTTGGGTTCCCCCCCTTCTTCGTCAGGAACCTCAAGGGATGGAGCTTCCTCTACTAAGCTGTTATCGGTAGCATCAATTTGAAAAAAAATTGGTTACTTGCATTTATATCCTAGGGAGTAATTGTCATCACAATATTAGCACAATCCTTGTTTCCTTCTTCCGACCATTTTCGTCAATGACACCTTTTGAGCCTTAAGTGTTTGGGTGGGGTCCTGATCCTAGGTGGGACGTGCCTTGGTGATAAAATTTTGACGATTGGACTGGGAATTTAAGGTGATTTCCACATCTAAGGCCTTGCGGCATGCATCCAAACAAGTAGCTAGGTGGTGCATTTGGACATGGGCTTGGATGGCTTCGTTTAGGCCACTAATGAAACATTCCAAGTAGAAGTCATCTCCCAGGCCAACAGTCTTGATGGCCAATTCTTGAAAGAATGCACTGTAGTCCTTTACTGTACTTGTTTATCAGATCTTAGTGAGACAACCCAAAAAATTAGATTCCCGATCAAAGCGATCACATATGGCTTTTGAGAACATGTTCCAAGTTGCTCTCCCTCGATAACATTACTGATTCCATTGCGACCACTTCCATCTCTATTGGTCCAAATAAAGGGCTCCCACATGTAGTTTAGTTCCATCTTCACAGATATCATTAAGGGATAAATACTGTTCCATTTTTTCTACCCATACTATAGGGTTAGATCCATCAAATTTGTACATGTCCAGCTTAGGTGTCTGGTGGTTGGAAGAGTGGTGATTTCCATGAAAGTGAATGTGATGGTTGGATTCTCCTTATATGTGTGCATCAACACTAGGCTCCTCCCTATGAGATTTTCTTATAAGGGCTGCTAGTTGTGAAATCTGGTTACTAATATGTTCCTCGAACACCTCAAATTTTTTCTCAAGGTCGTCGACCCTCTCGACTTCCCTTTCTGCAGCCATAACTTGAGATCTGGTACCTAGCATACACCAACCCTGATAATTTTTTTTAGCTTACTTAAGAGTAGTCTACCTAGAAAGAGGGTAAGCTCGGGAGTCTAATGGCATGGGTCACTTGAAGTCACGATGGGAAATTTTTTTGGACCCCCAAAAACTTGGGGGATACCAAGTGAATGTTACCACTGCAACCAGCTCGTCATCTAGAAGCTTATGGGCTAGTCTCATGCAAATGTCCCGGGATGGTCTCAAACATTTTTTTCTTAATCCGAAAGGATTTTTACTAACTGTTGATCAATACTACAATGGTTGAATTCCATAAAGCTTGATACTGCCCAATGTCTTGCAAAAATTTGGCCTGGACTATAGTAACAGAAAACCCAAGGTCTTGGTACTACAGAATTTGCTACGACAATATGATCTAGACTATGGTGGCCAAAACCCTCACTACACAAAGAATTTGATTTGAGCTATGAAAACCCCAACTATTGAATCTGATTTGTACGGCGACAATAGAACCCTAACTACCAGATCTGATCTGTAAGACAAGGTAGAGGGAGATCTTCAAATAGTGGAGGGAACTATGGTCACAAAGGAGTGTTAGGTGCTACATATGACAATATACACAAGGTTCCAACAATAGTACTCGACCTAATATTTCAAGGAACTAACTAAGGAGGATCAACCATACCCTTAGTTGTACAACCCAACTACCCTATTGTATGTTCAAGTAATCTCCTCGAGTGTTGTTCTCAATGTACTGTAGCAGTAAGATGGCTGACAACTTATCTAAGGTTAGATTTCAGGTGATCCTAGGGGGTTTTTGATATACCCAAGGGTACGTGGAATTGCAGTCAGTGCACGTTTTTGTCTAGTATGCTACTACTCGAAGGGGTACCCACAGGGTTTACAAGGGAGTCCAACAAGCGAGACAACCTCTTGGAGTTCCTACATGCATGCCTCCCCAAATCTACATGTTTATGCACTCAATGATAGATCTCGTGGTTTAAATATGTCGGAACACATCTCTAGCCTAAAAACATTCTACGAAAATTGGAGGTCCCATTGGCAATGGAAAGTGCTCTGATACCACTTGTTATACTCTCGACCTGTGAGAAATCCAAAATACCATAAGTACGAAGAAATATAGCCCAAAACATATACTTATCACCTTAAATGAGAAAAACAACAAAGTATTTTATTATTCAAAAGCAAATTCAATGTTCACTTGCCTCTTCGAGGGCTAAACCTCCAACAGAGTGGAGCCCAATCACAATAAGACTCAATGATATTTTCCCTTACAAACTAAGACTATTTATAGCTAAATGAAATCCAAAAACCTAACTACTAGTGGTCCCTTGCATAACATGGGTTAACCACTTTATTTATTAACTATGGCTCATTTACAAGTAATTGTGGTCCCTTTTCTATAATGCGGGTCAACCACTTACAATTATTAATATAGGATTTATTGACTCTTTAACTAACTATGACTTTAAATCGACCCCTTGGGATTATTACATAAATAAAGGGGTTAGGGTTGGACCCGAACAGAATGGATAGAAGAATGTGAAGCAAATTTTGAGAAGTTGAAACAGTTGTTGACAAATTCTCTAGTTCTAAAGATTGTAGATTCGGACAAAGAGTTTGTGGTATGCACAGATGCTTGCAAGAAAGAACTTGGTGGAGTTATTATGCAGGAAGTACAGGTAGTATGATATGAATCATAGAAACTGAATGAGCACAAACATAATTATCTAATAGATGATCTTGATTTGGCAGCGATCATCCATGCATTGAAGATGTGGAGGCACTATATTCTTACTATGATATTTGTACTAATGAGCGATCACGGTGGATTGAGGTATCTATTTGAAAAACAAAATATGAATGCCAGGCAAGCTAGATGGTTGGCCACGATCAGTGAGTTCAAATTTAGATCAAATACGTTAAAGGTAAAGAGAACAGGGTTCCAGATGCTCTTAGCAAGAGGATAAAGGTGAACCACATAACAACTATGAGTTCTTATGGGAAATACTTACAGGCAGGTGAGCAAGGTAACAGGTACATGGAGCTCAACAATAGGTTATAGTAGGCTACAGATATAGGTGCATAGGATGTGGATTGTTGTCTCACAATAGATGGCTTGGTCAGATTTAGGGATAGGATATATGTTCCAGATGACAACAAGATCAAGAAGTTGAGCTTATGAGAGTTTCATGTAAAATCATATTCAGTTCACTTGGGATATCATAAGACATTGACAACGGTGAAGAAGTTCTACTATTGGATGAACTTGAAGAAATACGTGGCAGAGTTTGTGGTGAGATGCTTGGGTGGTCAACAGGTAAAGGAAGAGTGTAAGCATTTTAGGTGGGTTACTATAGTCGATGTCGATTCGAGAATGGAAATGGTAGGTAATTTCAATGGACTTAATCACAGGTTTTCCAAGGACATATAGGAAGCATGATTCCATCATGGTTGTGGTGGATAGGTTGACTAAGGTAACACACTTCATTCCAATGAAATCTACCTATTCAACTGGCGATGTAGCAAAGGATTTCATCAGAGATGTAGTGAGGTTGCATGATGTCCCAAAGAAGATTGTGTTAGACAAGGATGCTAAGCTCACTTCTAGGTTCTGGAAGGAGTTATTTACAGGTTTGGGTACAGATTTGGCCTTTAGCACAACTTATCATCCACAGATAGATGGAAAGATAGAGAGGGTCAAGATGATATTGGAGGATATGTTGAGGATGTATGTGATGCATCAACAATGAAAGTGGGAAGATCATCTTCCACTCATTGAGTTCGCTTACAACAATGGGTATCAAGAATATTTGAGGATGAGTTTGTTTGAGGCATTGTATGGGTGGAGTTGTAATACTCCCATCAGTTGGAGTGATCCAGTGAAAAGGTTGTTGATTGGACATGACATGTTGGCAGAAATGGAATAGGAAATGCAATTAATAAAAAAGAATCAAAAGGAAACACAAATTAGATAAAAGAGTTATGCATATTAGAACAGGTTGTTTAAGGAGTTTTAGGTTGGAGAATAGGTGTACTTGCACATCAAGCCCAAGAAGAGCTCCTTGTGGATTGGACCATGTGCCAAGTTGGCACCTCGGTTTTGTGGACCTTTCAAAATTCTTGAAAGGATTGGGTTAGTATCCTATTGACTTGCACTACCTTTGACAGTGAAATTCCATGATGTTTTCCATGTTTCATTTCTTAAGAAATATGTTAAAGACATTGATCATATAATTTACTGGTTTGTATTGCAGGTGGAGCTAGAAGGAGAATTCTAGTGGGAACCTCAATGCATATTGCAGATAAACACTCTCATGCTTCGGAACTGAGAAATCGAGCATGTTAAAGTCTAGGGGAAGCACTTTGGGCCCGATGAAGCTACATGGGAGATAGAAGATTAGATACGGGCTATGTATCCTTCTCTATTAGCTGGTTGAGTGAATTTCCTTGATATATGTCTTTGGTATATGTTTGGTATGATGTTTTGGGTATATGTACATATGTATATGGATATAAGTATCACCACAAGTTATCTTATAAAGCTCCAATAAGTGGTATTGGTGTCATGTCATTATGGTTGTCATGTTGTTATGTTGTCACGTGGTTTTGCTTCTCAGCGGGTTGATCATTTTAAATACTGCAACGGGTTAAGTTATAAAGATCCATGCGTAATATGTTTTTTTTTAGAAGTCTTGTTGGTTGTCGGTATCATTGAACACAGAGGATGGTGTTCCCCCAAGGGGGGAGGGTTCTATAACAACCCTGGTCAAATATCCATGTAAAAACTAATAAAGGTAAAATAATACCTTGGTCATGGGAAATGTATTCCAAGATGAATTATGGGAAGTAACATAGTGATGGGGATCACTTTTGATTAATTAATGGCTATGGAAATTGGCAAAGGAAACTACTAAGGCTTTGGAAAGGTGAATGGCATTTATTTATGAAAATAATGGAAATTAGGAGAAAAGGAAGGTGGAAGGTCACAGGTTTCATGTGAGGAGGAAAATGAAGGAAAATAATGGGAAATTGAAGAAAATAGAGGCGTCATTAATAGAAATGCTTCTAAGGATCAGTTCATGGTTTTTGGTTAGTTTAGTTTTGGAGCTCTCATTTCTCTCTCTCTCTCTCGTACTTTTGGAAACTTATAGTTTTCTTGGAGAAATCTTGGAGGAGTGTGGCATACTTGGGATTTGGAGCAAGAAGGAAAAGGAAAAGAATGAAAGTGCTAAAGGACATTGGGATCAACAACTATGATGGATTTTTCTTACATGTATTGAGTTACATGTATGATTTCCTTGCTAGTTTTGGCATGCATGGCATCTGCATGTGGTTATTTGGTTATGATTTGTCATTGGAATGGAGGATTTCGTAAACTGATAGTGATTTTGCCTAGCCTTGCCATTTCTTAGATATCCATGGTGTTGTGGGTTTTACTTTTGTTTTCTGGTTGGTTTTCTTATGTCTTTAGCTATGGGTTGAGTCACTAGTTCCTAGAAGCCTTGGTTGGACAAAAACTCTAGAAGCCCTGTAACAACTTGGGTTGAGTTACTAGTCCTGGAAGCCTTCGTTGGACAAATGCTCTAGAAGCCCTTGGTGGGTTGAGTTACTAGTCCTGGAATCCCTGGTTGGACAAACACTCTAGAAGCCAAATGCAGCTTTGGGTTGAGTTACTAGTCCTGGAAGCCCTGGTTGGAACAAACTCTGTAGAGCCCTAGACAACTTGGGTAGAGATAATCTGGTGATAATTAGTGATGTCCGACTATGAGGTGGAATCACTGGTTGAGGGTTGAGTTGGTTTGGCGTCTAGAAGCCCTAGATGGTTTTGATTGATTTTTTTTATGAGATCCCACATTCATGCTTAGAATATGGCAAGGGGTGACTGGATGAAAGAAAGATTTGGTTCATCCTAGTCTATGGTCTGGTGGTTCATGGAAGTCCCATACCTAGTTGTCTTATGCAGTCATCAATAAGAGATCCTTCTCATTGGTATTTTATGCGTAAATATGCTTGTTTATATGTGGATTGTATGGTTGTTACAACCTTGATATTTCTGCTGTTTATATGTTGGTTATGACTGAGTTTTATGACAATGAAAATGTATGGCTCTCATCATGTTTTGGTTAATAATTGAATGTATAATGAATATATGGCTTAATAGATGGTAATGCAGTTATTATGATCTGAAATGAAGGTTTAAGAAATTTTTATGCTTACAAGAACCTCCCGCTCCAAAGCTTAACAAATATATGATCTAGCTTATGTTGACAATTGCGGAATTAAATACTTGAAATAGGTGTATGTCTTTGTTTTTTTTTAACTGTTTAAGTGCTTTAAGTCCATTTGTTTTTGCTGATATTAAACACACATAATAGTCATATAATGCAGAAAACAAACATCAATAGATAACAAAAAATTTAATCTAGGAGTTCACCTGAATATCATGGGCTACGTCTCCTTGAGCTTTTGTCATCTTGAATTGGCTCTTTGGGATTATGGCAAAGTTTCTTTTACAAGTTCCAAACTTAACTCCAAAGGTTACTAAACTAAACCAATGAGCTTAGAATACCATCTATATCCTTGTCATGGCTGTCATCACCCTGCAAACAGATCTAAGATCCCTTAGACTTGATTCCTTTAAACGGTGCATTGAGCTTCCTTGAGATTCTTGATGGCACTAACTCCTTCAGAACTCTTCAACTGTCACTGAAACCTCTTCTACTGTCTCTAGCACATATCAGACAACAACAATAGACTGATCCTTTGCTAAAAATGAGCACTGCATCCCCAAACTAGGCCTTCCTCCACGGTTGCCACTGAACTGCCCGAAACTTCCTTGTAGCATCTCAGCCTTTTGAAGTCTCCAAATGCTTCTAAAAGCCCCTGAAATGGATTCAAAAGGCTCATTACAGTGAGAACTAATACTGGTAGCTCTTGCAACTGCCTCCAACCCCTAGTGGCCCTGAGCTCCAAAATCTCCCTGGATGAAAATCTACTTGAAGATGACTTCTTCACCTTCTCTGGACTGTTCCATTGGCTTCAAAAGGCTCCAATTAGCCTAGCTAGCCTCTTGTTTCACTCTCCTAGGTCGAAAACTGCTCCTAGAGTGCCTTTAGGTAGCTTCCCCTAGAGATCCTCCTCCAAATCTGGAAGAACTCCTGTTAGGGCTGCTAAATCTTCAAGCAGGCCCGAAATAGCAGAATCCACCAAATTTACTACCAACTACTAATATGATATTAATTAGTGATAAGCACTATTTAATTAGGCATAAACCATTTTAAGTGCTAATCCAGTAATTAAACTAATTTGGGATTAATTAATGTTAATCCAAAATTAATTAAGTGCTAAGCACTCCCACTACCCGCAACATTTGACATTATGTTTGCAGTGGTCACATGGAAACAAATTTAACCTTGGAGGTTACCTGAACTAGAGGTTAGCATTGGCAAACACCGGTTATATCACGGCATGTGAACAACTTTCGAGTACCATTGGGGGTCCTAACCTCCAAACTGCAACCAATTATGAAACAAATATGCGCCATTGCCTTTGTATGCTAAGAAACGATGGTAGCGGAGGTGGTAGCGCATTGGTTTGTCTTGCTGGAGGTCACGGGTTCGATTCTATCAGACCCCAAATTTTTTTTACCATACCATTCTAGGGCCACATGGCGGCCTCCAGGCTTGCCATGTGTCAGCACCTGATTGGTTAGCCAAAAGTAATATTTTGGGGAATATTCCTTGGAATATTCTTTTTTTAATATTTTCAAAAAATCAATTTATTCTTGGAAATTGTAGTTTATTGGACTTTTCAAATTGTGATAACTCCTTCATACGGTGTCGGGTTTTTGAACCGTTCATGGCATCGGAATCAGGAAGACGAGATCTATCTGGTCGCTCAAGTTCAACACTCTTTCAAACACTTTGAAATTTGAGTTATCATTAAGGTCCTGGATCAATAACTGATCACTCCTCCCCATTGGGAATCTTTTAGACCCCAAAAGACTGATATTCTGATCTGAATAGTATATGAGAGTACAATGCCCTCTTCTTTCAACCTCCATACACTTGCCTTGCATGGCTAGTGCCTTTGAACCAAAACTCGAAGGTAGTTGACACTTCCCTTCCTGGATGCGCTTGTCCTCCTATTAAGAACTGTCTTCCTTGAACTCATTCAGAATTTACAAAAGGTGGCTGAACATCGCTTCCTTGACCATTGATCCAAGGTGGCTCAACAAAGATGATGTAATCTCATGTTTTCAACAAAAAATTTTCGCAAGAAGCATTCAGAATTTTTATTACAAATTTTCATCTGACATCTTGTCAAAATACAAGAAAATAACTTGATGACGTAAAATCTTGCTTCATCAAAAGAAACAAATTTCAATTCATGTGAATCATCATCATGTATTTACATCTTATATACAAATGATTGACTAAATCACAAGACGACAAAACATGCCTTTTCAAACAAATGACCCTTCAAGTCAAGCATGTACAAAAAGAACTTTCATTATTCTTTTTCAAGATGAAACACTTAGTCATTATCTCCCTTTTACAATCTTGGAGACCAAATCAACTTTTCCAAGTCAACGTGACATTGCATGCATGTTTAAACAAAGCAATATGATGGTCAATTGCTTTCTATCAAGACAATTACACATACATATTCAAATACAAGGAAATCATTAACATCCCTGTGTTCATACATACCATTCTCATGTATGCATTCCATTCTTGAACTTTCTCTTAAGTATAATCATAAGTACAAGATCCTTAGTCATATGTACATGTACTTACAAATCTGAAATGAATATAATTATGCTGCAATAAAGTGAGTCTACATACAAAAATTTTCCATCCTGCAACTTGCATTCCATTAGCAAAGAAATGCAAATAGATGTGATACATTTCTTTTCACATCAAAAGACATGTAACTTTAACTGGACAAGAACCCTAGCCATTTCTTACAAATCCACACCAAAGGTGCTTCCTTTAACTGTACATCGATATCAACATGTGGATCACCCTGAAACACATCAATTATGGAAGCCTCCTTTCCATTCTTACCATACTCTTTTTCCACTTTCTTCAAATTTTGTGGAAGCATTGTTGGTTTCAAAGTCCAACACCTTTCAGCAATATGTCCTTGCTTATGGCAATAAGTACAACACATGTTCATCCTCTTTATAGCATAATTTGCCTTTTCCAATGGAACTTTGGCTTTTTGCCTCTTTTCCTTCAAAAGTTTCATGTATGTGGCCATTCTCTTCCAACATCTAGAAACACTATGGTTAACCAAACCACAAAAGGAACATGCAATTCTTTTCCAATGCTTATGTGGAAATTTACCATGCTTAAAATAATCAAAAGAAGTGTGATTGAAATCAGATTGATACCTTTCTCTTTCACCTTTATTACCTTCATGAGTAGGTGAATCAAATGAAGAAGTAGCTCCCTTTGGAACACCATCAATCCCTTTAATGCTTTTAGAGCTTTCACAACTCTCTGGTTCAAGTGCATGCTTATGTACACCTTCTTCCTGCAAATGATGTTTCAAACAATTGCATTCCCCATGAATACAATCTTTACAAACTTGAGGTAGGGAACCTGAAGTGAAACTCCTTCTAGGAATGGTTTCGATTTCCTTCATGGTTGCTTTGGAACTTTCTTCATAAGACTGTCCATAGCCAAGAACCAAATACTTAGGCATTTCCTCAACCATTATTGTCTCAACAATTCCCTGTGCATGTTTTCCCAATCCTTTTCCTTCATAGCCCATTTTTGACATCAACTTGGACCCTATGCCCCTTGTATGTTGTTAGGGCATAAATCTACCTCAGGCTAAGAAAGGTAGGATCTAGGGTAAGATGAAACCAAGCTTAACCTGGTAGCTAGCCCTACCAGGTCAGGAGAGGGCTCTCTCCTATCAATCTCAGCAAAATATAATCAATGAGGGCTTGAGATGACTGATATAAATACTGATCTTAGGCTAGGTATGTGTACAAAATAGTTTGATTGAATTTGATGATGTTTGTTGGCTCAAATGGAAAGGCAGTTTTGGGTCTTGGGACTGAGGCTCAGTTTTGCAGAGGTCTCAATGGGGCAAGGTAGGCAAGTGATTTGATACTTCAAATTGAATGAAATGAGGAGATTTAGACAGGTAAGGAGTTGAAGAGGGCAAGAAAATCTCAAGGATCCTCTCCAAACAGCTGAAAACATCAATAACTAAGCAAACCCTAGGTAGAGCACTGCATTTTCAATGGATTCTGCCTTTATCCTTGTTTGTTTTAGTTAAGAAGAAGCAAGAGAGATAATGGCATACATAAAACACATATAAAGTTAAATTTACAGAAGGAAACATAATATCAAAGCAACGTGCCACATGAATCCCATAGAGTGCTGCAAACCACTGGTCTATTCCTTAGCCAAAACTACTAAGAAAATGTATACAATGAAGCTCCAAGCTTTTTCAAAAGTCCAACCCTGCTAATGACAACAAAAACATAAGATATAGGGAAACAAAAACTCATCCTAGCCTCCAGGGCTTGATCTCATGAGCTTAGGAGATGTTCCAACTAATTCTAAATAGAGAACTACAAATTAGGTAGTGGAACAACATGCCTTTAAAAACTAGGGAACTGATTCATTTTAGTTGCAAACTAACTTTTTATGGATGAATCTACCTTCATGAGTGAAAATTTGACATAATTACATCAAGATCCATCAATTTACATTAAATTAAATCATAATTTTGACATTAAGAAAGAGAAAAGTCAAACTGTCAAGGAACTAGGCGAAAAACAGAGTATACTTGGTCAAACTACGCAAAATTTCCCTTATGCGCCGCGCTAATTTCTCTATCCGTAGTTCCTGTTTTTAGCCACTTTTTGAGGCCTTTCTGGTGTCCAAATTTGCTCCAAGTGTGCTTGTTGGAAAGGTCTACCTGTCTACTTTCCTGAACAAGTGGAATGTTTGAATTTTGCCTCCATTGCCTCTCCAAAACTGAGTTCTCCCAACACTGCTTCCTGTGTGTCAAAATAGGGGCAGTAAGGTCATTGTTTGAGTGTTTTTGACCTTTTTGAGGGCTCAAAACCTATCAAAATTTCTTGGCCGTTGGTAGGCAAGCATATTTTTTCATGCCAAATCCAAAAATTTTGAGTTTTTGTCATTTGGAGGCTCCCATCAAAAGCGAGCGCCAGGTGGCGTTGTGCATAGGGCAGAAAATTCAATGTTTTAGCCCAAAAATTCCAAAAATGCAAACAGTGTCCCAATTTTTTTGAAATTTGGGCTGAGTGTTCTCCATTAAGTGCTATGTTGGGCCAAGAAAGCCTCAGCCAAGATCTGAAGTTTATCTTGCGCTTTTTGCCTCCTCGATCTCTTCTTTAATTTTGCCTTCAAGCTCCTGATTCTAGCTTGGCACACCATATTCCTTGACAAATAATGATATGCCATGTTTCTCAAAATATTCTTCTCATTGATGGCTTTCTCCAACCTCCTCTCCAAGTGGATATTAGTCCTATCCAACCAAGACTCACGATCAGCATTGATTTCTTGCTCAAGTGTTGTGAACTTGACTCTCCTCCGTTTGGCAGCTTGCCAGTTTTCTCTCATGTTTCTAAGCTCCATTATGGTTTTCTGATCCTCTAGTTGCTTGTTTCTTTGTTCCAGGTACTTTATTATCTACTCGGATTTTTCCAAGTTGAGGGACAAAGCATTGATGTCCTCCTGTTGCTCTTGGATGGCTTACTTGAGCTTTGAGCTTTGTGGGCCCAAATCCGTGTCATCATCCTGAATGAGAATGAAATCGGTCTCCTGCTCACCTGAAGGCCCCTCATCATGTAATGGCCTCTTGCCCTTGTCCTGAACCTGCTATGCTGATGAAGGAAGCGAGACCCCTTCCACCCCGGGTGGAGATAATACTCACTTTGTTGCTGCAAACAACTGTCTAGTGTCCTTTTGATATGTGACAAACACCAGAACACTAGCGGTCTGTGTCTTATGACCCTCCTGCTGATGAGAAGGTCCACCTGTCTCATGAAAAGTATCTGGAGGTACTTGACGAGCTGTGAAGAACTCATGAGAAATGAAATCCTCCCATGAGATGCCCTGCAAATCAAGCTGATGCATGACCACAATTTTAATGAGAGAAAAATGATATATATTGTTGAACTGCTACTGAGGAGTCTTTTGTTGTACTAGGGTGGTAATATTCTCAATATTTCGGCACATGAAGTAGGGGAGATTCATCATTCTCACCCTGGTAAAGTGCATCAACAACCTCATATGATAGGCATATAGGTGAGAAAACCGGCCCTCACAGATGAAATAGTTCATTATCAGTTTCATCAAGGGAGCATATGAGTCTTTTAGGTATCGAAAGGGAAACACTCTACTGAGTTGTCTCAAATAACCGGGCTTGAAGTATGGCTCATAGTGTTCCCTATCAATCTGTTTCCTTTTATTCCACTGCTCTCCGACATCAGGAATGTTGGTTGCTAGAGAAATAGACTCCAGTGTCAAGGTAAATGTCACACCAGCTAGAGTGGTTTGGCCATTATGTAGATGAAGCACAAATAACCGGGCTAACTCATGATGATACTGGACTCTAGCAGCCATCTCACAGAACTGATAACAGGATTGGTGTTGGAAGCATGTAATAGCAAGAGGGCAGGCTTGTAGCTTAGCAAGTGAAATAGGCTCCTCTCTTATATGTTTGCTAGCCCTGTGAGGTCTCCTTGGTGCATGCACTTCTATAGGAGAGTCATTGTGTGTCTCTTATTCTCGGTCATATGAAGCATCAGATTCCATGCTTGCTAATGTGTGAGTTTTCTTGATGAGTATGAAGATATTTATGTGATTTTAATGTTTTCTACCACCAAAGGTAAGAATATGTGAGGGACTATGGATGGGGAGGATATGAGGGGTTTTGGGAATGTTAGGATAGGATTTTGTTTGGGAAATAGGGGATTAGGGAAAATATGTAAGCTTAGGGACAAAAATTAGGGTTTAGGGAGTTGTAGTTAGGATTTGGGAAAATGGGAATTGTGGATAGGGATGACTGAATATGGGAGTTAGAGAATGGGTGGATAAGTTGAGAAAATTAATGGAGGAGTGAAAAAATGAGGGAGTGGTAGAACAAACTTGGCAGCAAAATGACAAGTACAAACCCTAGGAAATGGCTTTTGAGAAATTAAAAGGTATTAGGGTTTAAGCTTTTTCACACAAACACCATAAATTTTCAAGAAAATCTCCTTTACTAGCATGGAAGAGGGCTTAACTTACTTGCACACTGGAAGTTTTGAGAGGTTTTGGCAATTTGAGGGTGTTTTTGAGAGAATCGGGCTTGGCAGCTCTATGCGACGTGCCTCAAACCCAACGCGCTGCGCCTCCTATGTACACTATGCCAGTACAAATTAACACTGAAGATGGTGGCCCTATGTGTCATGCCTGTTGTATGCACCGCGCCTCTCACTTAGTGTGCTGCGCCCACAATTTTACACATTTTTTCTCCAAGTTCGCTCCCTTTGCTCAACACGACCTTCACTTTGCTCAATTTTTCTTCTTGGAATGCCAATGAGCTTTTGAATTTTAAAAAATGATTTATATACAAGAGCCTTTTAATTTTTTATTTATAAAACCCATTTTTATAATGTTTGCCATGTGACTTTGTTTTTCACCTCAAATTTATTTTTTTTTGAGCAGTTTGCTTTATTTGAGCCTTTTGATGAATTGAATGACTTGATCTTTGTTTGCCTTGCAGGGTATGGAGCTACTGAAGCTTGGTAAGGTGACCAGGGTTGCCACTGAAGTGATGTACATATGAAAGAACTGAAAATACATGAATTTGTACAAATAAAACCTAAAATACTCTGTTTTTCCTCAAAACAGAGTTTTGAGGAAAAATACATTTGTGAGTTAAATTTATTGATACTGGAACTTTATGAAAAATACATTTGTCAGTGAAATTTATTGATACTGGAACTTTATTCAGCCTCCTCATGCGCCTGCTGACTGCCATTGGAGATTTTGAAGACCTTTTTGATGAAACCCTAGACCTAAATGAAATTGAAACCCTAGAAATGACTTTTGCCAATTTAAAGACAAAAAGTGACTACAGATGATCTTGATGAATGGAAATGAGCCAACAAGTAAAGGACATGAGGGAAAATGTACAACAAGCCACTATCATCAGATGATCCATGCTCCTAATGGAATGTAGCTGACTGAGCGAGACACATAATATGCAATGCAACAAGAGAATTTGATCTCTGACGGAGGGATGAAGATACCGACACTAACATATGCTTTTCAAGAGAACCAACATAAACATTCTTAGAGGAAATTGAAGACAAACTAGAATTGTTTACCTCTTCTTCAAGCTGATACTTGACTAAGGCTTCTTTGGAAACAAGGAGCTGAGTCTCCAACTCATGCATCCTTTCCAGATTCATATTTGCAATATGAACTTGTCCCTCCCTTTCCTGCAATTTGTCAGAAAGAAATTGCTTCTCTTCCTTCATGGAATTCAACTGCTCTCGAAGTCTGGTGCTCTTCCTTTCATCCTCATACATTTCTTTCACCATATCCATCATGATGAACAAATATCGTTTCATGTCTTCATCAAAGAATCTTGTGAAAGAGGAGGATTTGGAAAACTCACTTGTAGAAGTTGTCATTATAAAAAATGAACAAAAGAACTTCAAGAAAATTCACAAAGCTTTCAAAGAACTAATGACGAATTTATGAACTAGATGGCAATAGAATCAAATTCTTATTCAAGCAGCCTTTTGCAAACAAACCCTCTTATGCTTCAAGAGTTTCCTTGAGGTACTTTGGGTAAGGATAATTCCTTCAACCCTTCTTCCTTCTTGTCCTCTCCTGGACTTAGCTTAACAGTAGATTTCCCTTCACCTTTGCAAACTCAAACAATAGTCAGTTTACAAACAATCAAATAGTAGAATCTAACTATTTGAACACCTTTCAAACAAGCAATCTTTTGCTCTCTCAATCAATCATCATACTTTGAAACCACCTGATCTGAAATGAGGGTTTAAAAACTTGTTATGCTTACAATAACATCCCACTCCAAATTTTAACAAATATATGATCTAGCTTATGTTGACAATTGTGGAATTAAATACTTGAAACATGTGTATGTATTTGTTTGTTTTTAACTGTTTAAGTGCTTTAAGTCCATTTGTTTGTGTTGATATTAAACACACATAAAATTCATATAATGCAGAAAATAAACATCAACACATAACAACAAATTTGATCTAGGAGTTCACCCGAATATTGTGGGCTACGTCTCCTTGAGCTTTTTTCATCTTGACTTGGCTCTTTGGGATTATGGCAAAGTTTCTTTTACAAGTTCCACACTTAACTCCAAAGGTTACTGAACTAAATCAATGAGCTTAGAATACCATCTATATCCCTGTCATGGCTGTCATCACCCTGCAAACAGATCTAAGGTCCCTTAGACTTGATTCCTTCAATCGGTGCACTGAGCTTCCCTGAGCTTCTTGATGGCAATAACTCCTTCAGAATTTTTCAAATATCACTGAAACCTCTTCTATTGTCTCCAAGACATATCATACAACAACAATAGACTGATCATTTGCTCAAAATGAGCACTGCATCCCCAAACTAGGCCTTCCTCCACAGTTGGCACTAGGCTGCCTGAAACTTCCCTGTAGCATCTTGGCCTTTATAAATCTCAAAATGCTTCTACAAACCCCTGAAATGGATTCATAAGGCTCATTATAGTGAGGAAGGACTGTTGGTTCGCTAAGAAGGAATACTGGTAGCTCCTGCAACTGCCTCCAACCCCTAGTGGCCCTGAACTCCAAAATCTCCCTGGATGAAAATCTCCTTGAAGATGGCTTCCTCAAATTCTCTAGACTATTCCATTGGCTTCAGAAGGCTCAAATTAGCCTAGCTAGCCTCTTTTTTCACTCTCCTATGTCGAAAACTGCTCCTGGAGTGCCTTTAGGTAGTCTCCCCTAGAGATCCTCCTCCAAATCTGGAAGAACTCCAGTTAGGGCTGCTAAATCTGGAAGCAGGCCTAAAAATAGCGGAATCCGCCAAATTTACCGCCAACTTCTAATCTAATATTAATTAGTGATAAGCGTTATTTAATTAGGCATAAACTGTTTTAAGCACTAATCTCGTATTTAAACTAATTTGGGATTAATTAAGGTTAATCAGAAATTAATTAAGCGCTAAGCGCTCCCACTACCCGCAACATTTAACATTATGTTTACAGTGGTCACATGGCAACAGAGTTAACCTTGGCAGTTACCTCAACTTGAGGTTAGTGTTGGTAAACGGTAGTTATATCGTGGCATGTGAACAACTTTCGGGGACCACTGGCGGTCCTAACCCCTAAACCGCAACTACTTACTAAAAAAATATGCACCACTGCCTTTGTATGTTAAGAAACAATGGTAGCAGAGGTGGTAGCGTGCTGGCTTCTCTTGTTGGAGGTCACGGGTTCGATTCCGTCGGACCCCAACAAAATTTTACCATACCATTCTAGGGCCACATGGCGGCCTCTGGGCTTGCCACGTGTCAGCACCTGATTGGTCAACCAAAAGGAATATTCCTTAGAATATTCTTTTTTAAAATATTTCCCAAAAATCAATTTATTCTTGGAAATTGCAATTTACTGGACTTTTCAAATTGCGATAACTCCTGCATACGGTGTCGGGTTTTCAAACTGTTCACGGTGCCATAATCAGGAAGACGAGATATATCCGGTCGCTCAGGTTCGACACTCTTTCAAACACTTTGAAAATTGAGCTATCATTAAGGTCCTGGATCAATATCTGATCATATTGTGATGAGGAAACAATACTTCTTATTAGTTCCTAGATAAGTGTGAGACCCCTATGCCCAGATTTGTTGTTTAAACTGGTAGAATGCATACTTTTGACATGTTTGACAAAATTCCTGTCATGGCTAGTAGGGGTCCAGTCAATTTGTCATTCAAGCATTTACATTTGTATCATTTTTTTATGTTACTTATCATTTCTGGAAGTTCCATGGCATTCTGGGTAGTGGCCTGAGTCATGGCCCTGGAAAATGGCTCAAAATCTAGAGTTGTTGGCACGAAACTACCTAGAAAAGTCCCCAGTCACAGACATGCCTTGTTGTGGGAGTGACTGAAAGTTCCCAATCACATGCATGCCCATGTCAAGGGAACGACTAAGGCTTTAATGCAGAAAAATGTTAGTTTGTCTCAGGGGCTAGTCACCTGGATGGATTGGATGGATCCTGGGGTTTTCTTATAGGTGTATATGGTCAGGTTGTTTGTGTTTCATTGGTTTCACTTCCTTAACTGATACATAGGGAGTTGAATCATATCACAGTAACTCTTCATCACATAGTTACCCTGGTTGGACGGTTACTTGGGTAGATGTGGGAGGAGGGTTTTACAATCACATTTAAAGCTTTGTTTTTTACAAATGATTGTACTCATTTATCACTTTCAACCATAAGAAAACATATATTATAAATCATGTAAATATGATTATATTAAATTTATAACATAATTACAATACATATATGAGATTGTAAAATAGTCCAGCGAACTAACTATGACTAAGTGCTTTTCTACCCAATCATAAGAAAACTTGCACTTTCTTTGTTTACTTGTTAATCTAGAATTGGCCATCACCTAGCCAGGCCATGATACCACAAGGGTGAAAATTAGTAGTGCTTGGTGCTCTAAAAATCAAAATTACCACTATCTCATTGGTCTAAGATTCAATACGCTATATGGTTTCCAAAACCTCATGCACTCCCTTGTTTGCTTGCATAGCACCTAGAATGAGCACCTTCTTTGCTATGTAGCCACTTGGCTAATCCCCTCCCTTGTGCTTGTCATGCTAACCCAATCATTGCATTCAATTGCAGCCCTATCACTCTACAATCCTAGGAAATTTTCCATGTTGAAATAGCCCTATTATCTTAGGATAATGCAGGCTTATAGTTTCATACAAGTAATATGGTTTTTTTCCATATGCTCTCTTCTCTTCTCTTCTTTGTCCACCTCCAAACAATGTCTTGTCCTGTACATTTGAATTTCTTTATTCCCCATTAGATCAAAGATTAGGTAACCATAATATTCTACAATAGTTTAAATAAGTTCAAGTTGCTTCTTCCCTATTATGCTCAGGCTTTCTAGGCTCAAGTATCCCCTTTTTTATTATACAAAACCTCAGACGATCCATCTTTCCAAGGCTTTCATATGTAATGAGAGCACCAAATTAGCACTAGACATCTACTAGTTGCCTATAACTTCTTGTATTCATAAGGTTTCAATGTCTTAATAGTGGCCTTCTTCCCAGGCTTTCTAGCTTCAACAACCATCATATATCCTTCTTGGACATTTCCATTATCTCACCTATATCATATATATAAACTTTCCATAAAATATCATCATAATAATTTAAATCAAAAACATTTTATTTTAAACATGTTATATACAAAAATTTCTCATAATATAGTAGTACCCACTCTTGATTATGACCCGACACTCATTTTCATTGGGCCGAGAGGCAGTCTGCAACCCAGTATGGGGTAGTTCTCAAGTAAAAACGTAAACACGTAAACATGTAAACACTTAAACATGTGAATGTACACGTAAACATAATGTTTTACATTTTACATTTAACATTTTTAATCTAATGTCGGCCCTATTTAATAATCAATCTTATTATTATTATTCATAGACACAATATAAATTTAAAATATAAAAACTCATCAAGTTGCATGCACGCTTCGCTCCCGCCTTGACAAATTCAATCACTGAGCGTGACCTCTTCCTTCAGCTCTCGGGGGCTCCTGCTCCTAGGGCTTTCTAACCTTGACTGGTACGCGATGGAACATGCAGAGCCTCCTTGTGAGGGTGCATCGATTCCTGTCTCATCTGCCAGAGCTTTAGCTCAGCTGGGAAAAAATGTGGAAGCCTTTGCCTCTCTGCTCTCCTCCTTGGGACCATCTCGTCCCAGACCATCCATATCAAAGTTTGTTAAGAAAATCAATGAAATACCTAAAATAATTCTTCCTCCCTCTCTTTCTCGCCATGGAGTTCTATCCCTCTCTCAACGAGGTTTGGTGGGCTAGTTTACTAGTCTCCGGCACTCCCCCCATTCGGTCCACAAATGGGTAGAAAGAAACTGGGCCTCATCCATCATGGGGAAAATCTCCATCAAATTTTGTGGAAGAGGATATTTTACTTTCCACTTTGAAATGAAAGAGGACAAATATTTAATCTTCAGAAACATGCCATATTTCATGGATTCAAGAGGGCTTTATCTCAACAAATGGGCTTCGGACTTCGATCCAGAGTTGGACGTGCCAAATGCAGTGCTAGTATGGGTGAGGCTTCCCCATCTTCCTCTACATTTCTGGGGAGATGAATCTATTAAAGCAATAGGAAATCTAGTGGGGTAATATATCGACATAAGTGAGGAAAAGGAAAACATGCATGCCTATGTGAGGATATGTGTAGAAAGGACTTCTGGAAGCAATCAAGATCAAAGTGGATAGCTGGGTTCACATTCAATAGCTAGATTACGAAAAAATTCTGTTCAAATGTAAGGTATGTCATGAATATGATCATTTTGCAAATAGATGTACTAAAACTAAGGAAACAGAAGAAATAGAAAACCATGAACGAAAATGGGAGCAGGTCAAGAAGAAAAAGACAGCAACCAAAACCAAACCCTCTTTAGTTTCCATTCTCCCTCCCTCGACCCTTCCTCCTCTCTCCCCCTCATCCTCTCCTTCCAGGCCTATTTCATCTAAAGACCCCCCCTCTCCCTCAGCCCCCTCCCTCCATCTTCAATCCCTCCTCCCTTATCGGATCTTTTGGTCTCTAATCCCTTTGGCTCCCTTACGGACCCTGATATCCCATCCCCTTCCCCTTCCTCCCCCCCTCTTCAAACCTTCCTCTCTAACCCCTCCCCTTCCTCACTTATCCCCTCCAAAAGCCCTCTCCCCTCCTCCTTTGACCGAATAATCACTCGTACCATCTCCAAAGAGCTCCTCTCCTCTCTCAATCACCCTAAAAGGGCAAGCAGAAAAACCAACAGAGAAATTAGAGATGAAGTTGTGGCAAAGGAAATGGCTCTCAGCACCCAACAACCTATGGATACTTTCTTGGAAAAATAATAAGGAGAAAATCGCCCACCCTATCAAAAGGAAAGGTCCCTCTACCCATAACATCAAGTGATAATGAATATAGTCCTCTGGAATTGCAGAGGAATGGGAAGTATGCCCAAAATTAAGGCAATGAAAGATTTAATAACTTCAGAGAAACCAAATATCTTTATGATTCAGGAAACAAAGACAAATGAAAAGGAAATGGAAACAATGATACAAAAGACAAAAAATTATCAAGGAACCTCAATTCTAGCGATCAGAGCCTCAGGAGGAATATGCACACTATCAAAAAATTGAAAATTCGAAGCTCATTCAAAAAAAGAAAAGAAAAAAGAGTTGCACTTGATAAAAACAGACTTGAAAAACAAAAAAACAAAAGAGAAATATTGTATTATAAATATTTATGCCCCAAACCATTACAGGGATAAGGAAGTTTGTTGGTCCACCTTAAAAAATTATCTTATGCAGGACCAAATCAAGAGGCATAATAGTAGGAGGAGATCTCAATCTGGTATTGAGCACAGAGGAGAAATTCGGGGGAATATACAATGTTGATCCATATAGGGAAATGTTAGAATCTATTATGGAAGCATGCAAATTAATGGACATGCCTCCTAGTAATGGAAAGTATACATGGAGCAACAAAAGAATTAGCAAAAATAACATAAAGGAAAGGTTGGATAGATTTCTAATAAAAGACAAATATTCCAATGCCTTCAGTGAGATTAAATCCAAAATCATCTACAATATAGCATCAGATCATAAACCGATGGCTCTCACCCTTGGGAGGTTAGAAAATCTCGGCTCAGTCCCTTTCAGATTCAACTCCACTTGGAATGACAACGAAGAAGTTAAAAAATCATTGTTGAAGAATGGAAAAAATCAAACATTGGCTCTCCTAGCTATGTTTGGGAAACTAAATTAAAATCCCCGAGGAGAGAACTAAAATAGTGGGCAAGGATTAACCAGATAGAAACAGAAGAAAGAAATCTAGAAATATCAGAAAAAAAATAAAAAATAAAAAATAAAAAATGATAGAATCCAAGTGGAAAAAGAGCAGCAAGAGAAAACACAAGAGAGTATATGGCAGGAAAAACAGGCATATTGGGAGATGTATAGGGAAAAAATAAAGGAAGAATAAGAGTGGCGGCTAAAATCACGAACTCTATAGCTCAAACCACGAGACAAGAACACATCGTTATTCCATAATGTAGCCAAGATAAGAAGAAATCAAAACCAAATAGACAACATAAAAGATAACGAAGGCAAAGAAGTCAGAGGTAAAGAGGAAATAAAGAAGGAGGTTTACAGATACTATAAAAATCTATTCTCATCCCCAACATCAAATAACGAGCATGAATATTATCTTCAGCATATTCCTAGGAAAATTAGTGAAGCAGAAAACAATGAACTCACAAGAGCAGTTGAAGAAAAGGAAGTTGCAGCTGCTGTTTGGATTTGCAACTAGATAAGGCCCCAAACCCGAATGGATTCCCTATTTCCTTCTATAAGAAAGATTGGATCATTATTACAAAATATTTGATAAGAATAATTAGAAATGTTTTTGGGAAATTCAAGGTTGGAGGATTCACAAAATCTTCCTTCCTTTCCCTTGTTCCAAAAGAGTCAAATGCTAACTCATTTAGTAGATTCAAGGCCACTTCTCTATGTAACTCCTCCTACAAAATCATAACAAAAATTCTGGCAAACATAATAAAAATATTGCTTCCATAAATAATATTATAAAACCAAGGAGGATTCGTCCCAAAAAGACAAATCCTCGACAACATTCTAATAGTGCAGGAAGCTTTTCACTCTAGCATTTTATAGGGTCAACCTGGGTTTTCTTGTTGCTGTCCTACAAAGATTTGGTTTCTCAAAAAAGGCAATAGATATAATAAAATCTTGTATTGTGGGTCCTTGGATTGCACCATTGGTCAATGGAATACCAAGTGAATATTTTCAGAGCTCAAGGGGGCTTCACAAAGATTATCCTCTCTCTCCTTTTTTATATATCATAATGGCGGGCTCATTGAGTAGAAGTCTTGAGAAATGAAAAAAAGATAGGACTATCACAAGATTCTCAATGTCTCCTGAAGTTAAAAGCATAAACCACTCCCTATTTGCAGATGACACCTTGGTTATGGGAGTGGCCTCCTGCATAATGGAAAGAAGAATAAAAAAAAGGTTCTAAATTTTTTTTGGAAGCCTCTGGAGGACCACTAAATAATGAGAAATGCAGAATCTTTGGTTGGAACACACCCTCTCGCACTCTCCAAAAAATCTCATAAATTCTAGAAATCCCATTTCAAGAAAAATGGAGCCATTTCCAATATCTTGGACTCTCGATCTCAAAATAAAAATTTAAGACTGAAATATGGAATAAGTACATTAATAAAATGAAACAAAAAGTTCAAAATTGTGGTATGATCAGACTCAATATGGCAGGAAGGGCGGTACTAATTAAGGCCCTACTCACAGCTCTCCCAATTTACCAGTATGCAACAATACTAGCCTCGGCAAGTATACACAAACAAATTGAGCACCTAATCAAGGGGTTCCTATGGCAAGGAGGTAAAGTGGAGACAAAGAAGCACAACCTTGTGAAATGGGATGAAGTAACTCTGCCATATGAGAAAGGTGGGTTGGCAATAAGACTCCCAAGGATAATGAACTTGGCTCTAGGAGCAAAAATAACATGGAGATTTATAATAGGAGAGAGCAGCTTGTGGAAGAAAATCCTGAAAGAAAAATACATGAACCATAATAGAACCCTCTTATTGAGAGAAGGTTATCCAATCAAGTCCTTCTCCGAGGTATGGAATCTGAATAAAAAACTATTTCCCTCATCAAAGAAAACTCTTCTAAGATCCCTGATAATGGTAAACTCATCAAAATATGGAAGGATAGAATAATGGGAAATCAGCCTATAGCCTGCCAAGAAAATATTCAGGATCTGAGAAGATGGATGAAAACAAAAGGAATCATTACTTTGGATGACATATCTCTTTGGAGAGATGGAGAATGGGGAGATTGCAGGATTCTCAACCTCCCTCATGGCCTTGTCCCTCAGTGGAAGTCCCTAATATCACATCTGAAAGGGGTTGCTCCGCTAAGTATAGACTCAAAATATTCCCTTCGATGGATCCAGATGGAGCGGATTTCTCAGTCAAATCTAGATATGGTACCTTACATCAGCATGGAAATCGAGACTAGGATTACTAGAGGGATGCATGGAAAATTGAAACATTGCAAAATTCAAAGTTTTCATGTGGACGCTGCTCAAAGGCAAAATACTCACTGCTGATAATCTTAAAAAGAAAGGATATGAAGGCCCATCACACTATGATATGTGTCAAGGAGTGAAGAAAATATTCAACATCTCTTTGCAGGATGCCCCTTTGCTAGGGCTTGCTGGAAGGGGCTAGTTAGTCCCTTGGAGATTAGTACTCTACAATCACTACCTTTACATGAATTTTTATCAACCTGGGGAAAAAAATATCTATATTCCTTCAAAAATAAATAAACAGTAAAAATATATTGGTTGATTTTGCCCTCATTTATGTGTTGGAAAATTTCGTTAGCAAGAAACCAGAGGATCTTTAAAGATCGCACCCCAAGTATCAGAACAATCCTGGCTAAAACTTGGAGCATGTCATCTGAATTCATCAACTCTAAAGGATTTAAAGAAATAGATGTCAAATAAATCTAGCACGAGGAAAGAGTCTAGGTTGATTTCGCGATGAGCAAGCAACAAAAAATACATATAAACAAATCTCCTAATAGCATGCAGAATTGGAAAATCAGAATTAAAGAAGAGGATTTAAAAACATGGACATAAAATTTAAATAGGCCCTGCTTACTGTTTGATGGTGATTCTAAGTCCAAACCAGGCAAGGCTGGAGCGGGAGGTATACTTTTTGAACCAGGAGGGAAAAATCCTGTTACTTATGAATGGGGATTAGGAGAACATAGGACAGAATCATATGGTCTCGTCTTGGGAACAGAAATCTTAAGGCAATGAAGTATGAAGAATCCAGTCATAATGGGGGACTCTTCAATAATAATCCAATCGATGGTGGAAATCAGAAGCCCCAAGAACAAGGCCCTAAGACAAATAACAAAAGGGGTGGGAAAAAATTTGCAGTTTTTAGGTGAAGTCACCTTCAAGCATATTCTTAGAGAAAATAAACATACCGTCAATAGGTAGGTGAATCTGGCTGTCAACCATCCTATGGGAGAATCTAGAATTGACAATGTGATTGCCCAGAAACTGATTCCATAGGATCTCTTGCCTCAATGTGCAGAGAATATCAATAAAAGAGAGAACATCAAGGTGGGAAACAGTCACTTCAACTCGAATGGTTATATCTCAGAAGATCAAGAAATTCAAGGATATCCCCAAGAACAAACAGGATAGTCAGTCTATGGCTATCAAGTGAATGCAACTACTCAAGCTTCCTGTGAAATGCTAAATTTCTCTTCACTGATGTGGCAAGATGCGCAACAATATATTCTCCCCCTCCGCTCATCTTAATTTTTTTTTTCCTTCTTCATCCTCCCTTTCTCTCCCCTCTATCTCAAAAGTTGAAATATTTTTTCCTGTCTATGTCACTGTGCCCCTTTGGGGATTGAGCTTATCTTCTCTGTTTTATCCTCGCCTCTCTCCTTCGCATAGTTCTGGTGGTTCTTTTCCAAAACCCATTTCCTTCGTGTAGCTCTAGTGGCCCATGCCTTCGTGTAGCTCTGGAGGCGGCTTCAAACATTTTGCCTTCATGTAGCTCCTGTTGCCCTAGCCACTACGCAGCTCTAGTGGTCCCCACCTCCTAAATTCTTTAGCTTTCACATAGCTCTTGTGGCTTTTACTTTTAGAGTCCAATTTCCCTCTCTTTGGCAGCTGTGGGTCTCCATGGGACTGTCTAGAGGTTTTTTTTTTTTTTTTGAATAAGTCTACTCCTATTATTGAAACAAATTTTTTTTACAACGAGGCAGTAGCCTCAAGAGGTCTAGCATGGAAAATGGCTTTCTCGCATGACAGAATTGGAAAATAATCCACTGAAACAAGCATCAGACCGCCTAGATCTAGGACTATTACTGGAGCCTTTAAACCGGAACCGCCTTGACAAAATGTAGACTGTGTGGAGTTCCAAAATTGCTTAACAGAGGTGATACTATTGACTCGATCTGTTAACATAGACAGAGACAAACTGAGCTAAGATATAAAACAACTGAGCATTTCCTTTGAATAGACACAATAATTTCAAAAAGAACGACAACCTGATCAAGCATCATGAGCAGTGGAGGGCGATTCTTCCACAATTGGACAGCCGAAACTTGAGAGGTCGTCCTCATCAGAGGGAAGACCCTCTTCTTTTGGCAGACTCCCATCACCTGGAAGATTTGAATGCGCCACAACAGGCTTAACCTGGAAAGCAGAACTCTTTGGGACTTCACACTGCTGGCACTGATTCTGAGAGGTGCTTGGCAAATCTTCCACCCCCGGCTTCGGTGTAGCATGTGGAGTTGCCGAAACCATGCCTGCTGCACCTCACTTAACTGAATCATGACTGTGGCTATGAAATAATGATTGCTTAGCGTGCAGGGAAATTGAAAGTAGGCTAAGTGCTCATGATTATGATGGGTGCTCGAAGTTGCGACCCATTGTCCCCTACCATGACCACGCCCACGTCTAGGAGCAGGATGACTCTCAGAAGAAGATCCAGGGAATGTATCCGCGGAAGAGGATGAGGTATGGTGCAAGGCATGACCATGAACTCCACCCCTACGGAAACCCATTCTTTGTCGCAGGATAGTCATGTTGCCCAGAGAATAAAGCGGAGGACAAACATCAATGCTATGCTGAATAGGGGAGACAGGAAGGGGGAGATTTAACAATATTGTCGGAGAATTGAGAGAACTGGAAGGCTTACAGCTGAGGACAATGATGTAGGGGCTATGGCGTTCCAGGAAAACCATCACTGAAGTTGCTCGACGAGCTTGAATACCATGGAAACCTGAAACCTCCACCGAACAGAGCATAGCACCTGTGAAGAGGCCTAAAATGCGAGAGAAAGGAACAAAGCTGAAATGGGTATGCGCCATCTGATTTGAGTAGGGGAACCTGTGTAAAACGTTGAGCCACATTAACGCAGCCTTGAATGAGCTCTCTGGAGTATTGAATACCAACCGCAGGTGAAGCCAGATGGCGTAGGACGTACTCCACACGCCGACTGCTCCTGCCACCATCGTCCTGTTATCTGTCCTGATCACCTACATCCAGGAGGGATCGATCTTGTTGCACCAGAAGAGTGCATTCGTGTTTAAGTTGCTCATCATTAGATCTGCTTAGAGGACTAGAGAAGAAAGGGAGCTATTGATCAGACCCCTGGTTAGCCAGTCTATCCGCTACTTTGTTTGCAGATCGCCGAACATGTTGGAAAGTAACGCTGTGGGGAGACCTGAGCCAATCTTCAATTTTCTCTAGTCTGCTTAGGAGCCTCCAACTGGAGGCAATCTTTCCAGCTGATGTGCCTAATTGGATCCAAGAAACTGCTTCAATTAGGATTTGTGAGTCCCCTTCTATCACTAGAGGAAAGAGATTTTCAGTTACAGCTGTGCAGATGCCCTTCCATAAGCCTTCCAGCTCAGCAGCATTGTTGGTATCTCTTCCTATCGAGCCATGATAAATGTGGAGAGCCGTACCCTTAGCATTTCTGAAAATACCTCCATATCCAGCCGGCCCCGGATTGCCCTTGGCAGCACCGTGGAAATTTAATTTTATGGTCTGGGAGACAGGAGGAGACCAGTGATGGGGGGATTCAGAATGAATGGAGGGATTTAGGGAGGCTTGAGCAGAGAAGGTGAGATTCAGATTCCAATTTTCCAGTACTAGGCATTCCTGAGGAGTGGATGGCAGGTCCAAGTTTTGCCAGAGTTTCAGAGCCAGAGTTTCTTGAATATGCTGTTTAAGAAGAACACGACTGAGACCTTCGGCTATGAGCACAGGAGACGACTGAGACCTTCGGCCATGAACACAGGAGACTACTGAGACCTTCGGCCATGAGCACAAAGAGGAATGGAGAGAGAGGGTCACCTTGGCGAATACCACGGGAGGGTCGGAAAGGCGAGGAGGGGGAGCCATTCAGAAGGATGGAATAACTGGGGGAGGTAATCAGATTCATGAGCCAACGCGTCCAGGTAGCGCTGAAGCCAAAAGCTAGAAGCATTTGATTAATGTAGGACCAACTAAGTTTATCGAATGCTTTGGAAAGATCAAGCTTAAGAATCATACCTGGCTTTTTTAGAACCTTGAGCGAATGAATCACTTCATGTGAAAGTATGATGCCATCCAGAATCTGGTGCCCTTCAACATACCCTGTCTGCTCTAGAGAGATGAGGAGAGGGAGGAGAGGTTTGAGCCTGTTTGCCATGATTTTTGAGATGAGTTTGTAGATTACGTTACAGAGAGCAATGGGCCTGTATTTATCTGGAGTGTTGGAATCTTCCACCTTAGGCACAAGCACTATGAAGGTGGAATTGAGAGAGGGGGGGATCTAGTGCATCAATATTGCCTCTTCTACAAGTTCCCATACCTCTGTTTTGATGTGCTACGAAAAGGCGTGGAAAAAATTGGCTGTAAATCCATCAGGTCCTGGCGCATTGCCGTCTTTTAATTGGGATAGCGCCTCCTCCACTTATTGCATTGATATTGGCAGGAGCAACATTTTGTTGTGGTCCTCCGTGATGATCTTTGGTATATGCTGCATAATAGACTGTATTGCCGGTGTTCTACTACCTGGGGGCTCTTTCAGGATGTCCTGAAAGTACTCTTTGAATTCTTGTTCCATTTCTTCATGCGCTTCCAGTCATTCTCCTTGCTTATTGTTGATGAAGGCGATGTGATTGTGCATTCTCCTTTGAACTGTGGTTCTGTGAAAGAATTTGGTGTTTTTCTCTCCATCCTTGAGCCATCTGACCCTGGATTTTTGGCGCCACAGCGTTTCTTCTTGCTTCCGTCGAGTTTCAATCTTGGTTAGGAGTGACTTCTCCTATTGTGCATAGTCTTCAGTTCTGCCCTCATAGATAATGCGTTGTTGCAGAGTGTTCATTTGCTCCTCCAACAACTTCTGATGGTCAAAAATATTTCCAAACTGGGTACGATTCCAGGATTTGATCGCTTGTTTGAGAAATTTTAACTTCTGCTGAAACTGGTACATTTTGGCTCCTTCTGGGGGATTGAAAGATTTCCAGGCATCGATTACCACATCTTTAAAGTTAGGATGTGAAAACCAAAATGCTTCGAAGCGAAAGGGTCTATTGCTCCTGACACCCGGTCGTGACCATTGTAATAAGATGGGCCAGTGATCGGAGCCTGCCTGAGGCAAGATGGAGGCGTGAAAGTCTCCCCCCATGTGAATAGCATTGTCTGACATGAGAAATCGGTCCAGTCTGGAAGCAATTTGTTGTGAACCTCGTCTTTTATTGGTCCATGTAAAAATTCCGTTGGATGTCTGAAGGTCCATCAATTGATTCCGGTGAATGAAGTCTTTGAGGCTATTGCTATCTTCATCCAGTCTCGAGCGTCCGCCAGAATTTTCCTCCAAAGAGGTAATGATATTAAAATCACCCCCACATATCCAGAAGGGAAAGCATCTGTTAGCGTTGAGTTCAGAAATAGTTTCAAGCAGATCCAGTTTTTTCTGTAATTCTTGCAGAAAATACACATTGGATAGATGACCATGGATATTTGTTCCAATAAGGTGGAAGGTGGATTGAATGAAGAAATGGGAGGCATGAAAGTCATGAAGGTAGAGTTCTTGAGGATTCCATATGATTGCGAGCCCTCCAGAAGCTCCAGAGGCGTCCACGAAGACTAACCTACACCCTGGCTAGGCTTTATTTAGTATTTTTTCCAGAGCTGTACTATTGCATTTTGTTTCTTGAAGGTAGATTATAGAAGGCCTATCTTGCTGAATCATTTTTTTGATCATCCTGTAATTTGCAGGGCTATTGAGCCCTCGCACATTCCATGAGAGGAGCTTCATGGGGAACTATGGGGAAGAGCTTTGTAGAACTTGGTCAGCTTGGGGAATCTACCAGAATCCACCAGCATTTCTCGAAGGATGATAGTCCCATGCCTGAATGCCTAGATATTTGTTGTGTTGTGCTCTGGTTAACACTTCTTCTAGCCTTTCTATCTCATGAGTATGTATATTGATGTATTCCTTCTGTCTACATGCTGCTTCCATCTTAAGTATGTCGAGACCTACCAGATCCACGCTTTCTGGTTCCTCCTCCATATGAATCGGTGTATTCTGTTCTTCCTCTTTTGAATGTTGTTGCATGCTTGGTGCCAAAGCTGCGTCTAACTCCATGCTGGAGGATGGTGGATCTGTGTCTTTGTCTTTAATTGTATTGGATGTGGAGGCGGGGGTGATGATGGCTTTGGAGTTCTGGAGGGGATCTGAAGACTTGGGCGAATGAGGGGGCGACGAGGGAGATGGATCTGAGAAGGGGATTAAGGGGTTGTCCTCCATGCTATCCGAGGAAGTCAGGATATCAAAACTGTTTCGGGTTGTAGGTTTCTTGAGATTCTGAGGGTCCACAGGGGGTTTCTTAGCATGCCTTCTTCTACTTGGGACTTTTGTAAAACCCTCAGCATCTTTACTTGCCTCCGTGACAGGATTTTTGGACTACAGATTCAGAGGGCAGTCCCTAAAGAGATGGCCATGTTCGTGGCACTTCCTACAGTGAAAGGGAATATGCTCGTAGTCTATAGTTTGAACCCATTCATAATCATCATGAAATAAGCTTACCGAGTCAGTCAGAGCTTTGGCTAGATGCATGTGGACACAGATCCTGGCGTATGAGGTGTATCTTCGGCTTTTTGTTTCCTCTGCCACTTTGATGAAGCCCCCTAAGCTGTTGCCGATGTTCTTCAGGGTTTCCTCATTCCAGTATTCCAAGGGAAGAGAGTACATTCGGATCCATACTGGAGCCCAGTTAAAGTCTTCCTTGTCTGGATTGAACCTCTCAACCCAATCACGCAGGTACAGGCCGACAGAGTTAAAGAAGTATGGGCCACCCTCGAAGATATGCATTTTATCCTCCAGACAGTTGAAAGTAGCGGTGAAGAAGCCTTTAGGTCCAAGGTGCAGGGTAACTTGACCTTTTGGCTTCCACTTGGAGGCAATCCAGCCTTGCAAGGCTTTTTCAGTAGGCCAGAAACCTAGAAACTTGCCTATGAGGGCATGATCCCTCATATATTGAATCTCATTGTTGATGAGCTGACTGGGGAGATCTATTTTGATTCTTTCTGCCATTTTAGGGATGCATGTTGCAGAGGATGCTTTGGGTCTTGCCATGGAGTTGTTCTGGTCAGAGCCTTTGTCTTTAGCTATAGATGGGCTGGTAACGAAGTCGCCTTCAGCATTTGTAACTTGATCATTTTCCTGCTCTGCCAGCGGTTCAGAACCGGAGCTGGCATTTTCCTCTGCGTTGGTTGACTTGTCAGGATTTGGATTGTAAGGGGGAGAGGGGGCCGTGCCCGCCCCTCCGGAGAGTGGCATCATGGTGTCGTCAGTAGAAGTGCCAGATTCTGGAGATCGAGAGCACCTTGGGGGAGAAGGCCAGGAGAGCAGAACCCTAGCTGTGCCTGTCGGCTCTGAGCGCCATCAGTGAATTTCTCCGGTCTAGAGGTTGTTTCTGTTTCTTCTCTATTTTTCTTATTTCCACTTCTACTCTCAGCTGGATCGGTCGCCTTCTTCCTTTGGGAAAAATGGAATGGAACCTACTTGCAGATGTTTCAAAGTGTGAAAACTGTGCAGTCTGTCAAGCTAACAAATTCGTGATTGAGCAGGTTAGAGAAATAGTCAAAGACTACAAATTTGAAGCAAAATATGAGAATTTCTTCCTAAAGAGACAAATGGAAGAGCAAAGGAAAGAAATGTCTGCGCTAAAATGAAACTGTAGACATTTAGAGGATACGATCAATTATCTGAAGAAATTACTTATAATCAGATAGGAGAAAGTTCCAATGCTCAAAGTAGCAAAAACTGGCCTCAGTCCCATAAGGAACCCTCAGGCAACAAAAATTAATTGTAAATGCCTTATTCTTCTCTTTTCTACAAAGTCTTTTTGCTACTAGTTTTTTATGTTATGTAGGTGTAAATTGTTTTTGAATCAATATGTAAGCATTTATAAGGATAGTGAAATTAGTAATCTCAGAAACAAAATGGGAAGAGCTTGGAAGATAGGGATTGTTTGTCCTCTGTTTCTCTTCCAGGAAGCCTTCTCCCATTTTGGCTTGATGTAATGGGAGCATGTCTCCCTCCTTTTCTTTTTTTGGAATAGAAATCCAGTAACCAACTTTGTTATATATATATATATATATATATATATATATATATATATATATATATATATATATATATATATATATATATATATATATCTAGAAAGAGAGAGAGAGAGAGAGAGAGAGAGAGAGAAAGAGAGAGAGAGATTTACGAACACTAAAAAAGAGGTTTTATTTAGGTGAAGCCTATGGGCCAAATACCATATTTATAAAAGAGGTATAAAGAGGTATGGTAAATAAATATAAATATATCAAATAGGATTAGAAATCAACATCCAATTAAAAACCGAGATTATTCTGGTTTGACTCAACCCTTGTTCAAGGAAACTAACCAGGCCCCTCGACTCTTGCGGCGGCCACCTTAGGTGTGGTAAGCCCTGCCTACCTACACCCCTCGCCTCCCTACCCCATGGCGGAGCTAGACTCGATCCATGGACTTCTCTCCTTCAAGGAAATTGTATTAGGCCTCCCTCCAGACAAAGACTCCTTCTTCTCTAATTTGGCCTCCAACTCAGCCTTTTGCTCCTCAGGAGAGAAACCCAAAAATAGAGAAATGAGGCAGGAGAAAGGGAAAAAGACTGAGATTCACTCAGCAAAGGGTACCACCTCTACTATCCCCTCATCAATAGGGGCAAAGATAGTTAATGGTCAGGTGCAGCAAGAAGAACAAAACAAAACAAGGAGTAACCGCAACCCCATAGCTAAGAAAATTCTGGAGCTGGAAATCCAGGACTCAGGAGTAGTGGTTTACAGAGAATACATGCAAGAACATACAGTCATCTGCAAATTAATGGGCATTTGGTCGACAAAGAAATCCCTCAACTAGTGGATACAAAACAAATGGAAACCTAGGGGGGAAATCAAACTCTAGTTGGGATCTAAAGGATTCTTCACAGTAATCTTCGACCTCTTAGAAGACAAAGACGTGATTTTTGAAGGAGGCCCATACTTCTTCAACTCAGTAGGCCTATACATGAGATTTTGGAAGGAAAAATTCACTCTAGAGAAGGAGGACTTCACTAGAATCCCGATCTGGGTGCATCTTTATTCCTTGCCAATAGACTATTGGGCTCCCTCAGTCATAAAAGGCATAGGAGACCAACTGGGGGAATACATAAAAATGTCAGAAGGTACCAGAAATAGACACTGCATATCCTATGCTAGAATATGCGTGTATATAGATGTCTCCGGGGCCCTCCCAGAAGCAATAAAATTACTCTTCAGGGATGAAGTTTGGCTACAAAGTATAGATTATGAACACACTCCCTTCAACATGGCCATGAACATGGCCATCTCTTTAACGATTTTCCTCTAAACAATATCCCTTAAAATGTTGAACATGCAAGAAAGAAAAAGGACACGAGGGCTTCACTAGAGTCAATACTAGGAACAAGAATAACATGAAAATTAATCTTAAGAAGGATCAACAAACGATAGTAAATTAGAACCAATTTAATGCCTTAGTCAATCTACAAGAATAGTCAGCTCCGAACAACCCAACAGGTGACAAAGTAGTAGAATATGAGAATATTAAAGCAAACAGGGAAAAAGAGGACAAAGAAGAAGATCATAGCATTAGTGAAAATGAGCACTCACAAGAGGATATCGAAATGGAAAAAATAGTGACCGATGAAACCCGACAGGAGAGTGCTATAGAAGAAGCTGTGGAAGGGGTAGAACTAACATCCATAGCAAAAGAATGGAAGATAAATGGAATAGAAGCAATCCCAGAACACCAGATTTGAAAAATAGAAGGCTCTTACATCCTTCAAGAGGAACCAAAGCATAGTGCAGTCCACCCCTCACTGGAAAGCAACGCATCTAAAGGCATCATGGAAAACATCCCAGTAGGAGGGTATAACCCAAAAGGATGAAGCCAAAAAAGAGGAAGAAAGACCACTACCCAGATTATCCAAGAACTAGGTGCCGAGCTCGTCAACGAAGGAAAGGTAAAATCCCTAGCCCTAAACCCCTCTCCTTACCTATGAATTTCATTTCTTGGAATATAAGAGGACTAAATGGTCCTAGAAAGAAAGAATCTTGAAGAACAAAATCGTGTCTGATAATCCTGACATCCTCCTTATTCAAGAAACTATACTAGAGTCTTCTCACTCTCCTCTCCTCCAAAAAATATGCTTCAAGAAATATAGCTACTTATACAACTCACCCATAGGATCCATAGGAGGAATCATGACCTTATGGAAAAGCTTGAAGTTCGACCTCATCTCCTCTATGGAAACCCATCACTCCATAACTTCGATCTTGAGAAGTATAGGAACTAATGACAACATCTGCCTTACTAATATCTATGCCTCCGATAAGGTGATCGATCGAATCAAGATGCTACAATGTATCTCTAATTTGATGGACTCCATTCACAAGCCTTACAAAATAATTTTTTGGGACTTCAATATGATAAAAAATCTAGGGGAAAAAAGGGGAGGAATCCAGAAACTGGACAAGGACTCAAAAGCGTTTCTTTCCACTAATTAAAGCCTCGATATCATTGACATCCCCACCAACAATGGTACTTTCACTTGGAATAACAGAAGTGGCAGTGATCATAAAATAACTTCCAGGCTATATCGTTTCCTCCTCTCATAGGAAGCCTACCTTACCTCTTGGGAAACAGAAGCTCGCATTCTCCTACAAGTTGGATCTATTCATTGGCCAATCTCTCTTAAGTTTCATATCTCTCCTGGTTCCAAAAGCAAGCCTTTTAGATACGAGGCCTTTAGGTTGGATCACCCAGATTTCTTGGGCAAAATGAGACAATGGTGGAATAACTCAAAAACCAGATTTGGAAACAAGATGTACACCTTTCAACAGAAACTAAAATACATCAAAGAGGAAATAAAAAAATTGAACAGAGAATCATTTGGCAATATCATCATGGAAAAAAAAAAATATGGAGCTAAAAATGGAGCTACTCCAGTAACATATCATTGAAGAAGGTATCACAGACCACAACGAACAATAAGAGAACAAATTACAACAAAGCTACGAGGAAAGAGCCACTTGGGAAGAGAAGTTATGGCAGCAAAAATCTAGAGTAAACTGGCTAAAATGTGGGGAAAGGAACACTACCTTTTTCCACGAGTCAATGATCCAACATAGAAGGAATAACATAATTTTGGCTCTAAATAACCAAGAGGGACACCTCATTCATTCTCAGGAGGAAACGAAAGAAGTGTTAACTCAATACTTCAGCTCTCTCCTAAAAGAGCCAAGGAATGATAAGGAAGAGGACATAAAACAATTTACCAATCACATTCCCAAGATCCTCTCCGAGGATCATAAAAGATGCTTCTGAGAAAGGTCTCACTTCAGGAAGTGGAGGAAGTTGTCATGATTATGCCCAATAGGAAATCTCCTAGACCGGATGGATTTACCATCAATTTCTACAAAGTTTGCTGGCCTATCTTAAAACATGATGTCCATGCCCTAGTATAAGAATCCATAATCCAAAATTCTGTCCTAAAATCCCTCAAAGCCACGTTTCTCACTCTTATTCCCAAGGGTGATTCAGTAGACTCCACGGATAAGTTTCGTCCCATAGCCCTCTGCAATGTCATTTACAAAATCATCTCCAAAGTCTTGGCCAATCATTTGAAAACTTTATTGCCTCTTCTCATGTCACATCATCAATATGGCTATGTGGAAGGTAGGAAAATAATGGATAGTATCATCCTCTTCCATGAACTAATCCACTCTCTCAATACGCTAAAGAAACCCGGTATGATGATCCAATTACATATGTCTAAGGTCTTCGACAAAATAAGTTGGGCCTACATTAGAGAAGTTATATCTGCTTATGGGTTCCAAAAAGAGAGTATCAAATGGATAATGGCGATGGTGTTAGGAGTGTTCTTCTCCATCCTCCTAAATGGATCCCCCTCTCCGCCTTTCCACCCCTCAAGAGGCATCAGGCAGGGGGACCCGATTTCTCCCTTTCTCTTTGTAATAATGGTTGAAGGGCTTAGTCGCTCCATTACTGCTGCCTTATCTTCCAATGATCTATCTGGTCTCAAGCCTTATGCTTCAACTCCTCCTTCCATGCACCAACAATTTGTGGATGACACCCTGCTCATGGGTCTACCTACTGCTAGATAAGCTTCCTCCTTCAAGACCATTATGTCTAACTTCTCTATGGCCTCTGGCACCTCCATCAATCAAGAAAAATCTAAACTGTTCTTCTTCAACACTTCTCTGGCCATTCGAAGAAACATTACAAGAATCCTTGATTTTCCCATAAGTACTCTCCCCTTCAAATATCTAGGGGTTCTGCTCACAGACAAACCATTGGCCCATTCCATTTGGTAAGCATTGATAAACAAACTAGAAAAGAGGTTCTCTAGCTGGACCTTCCGATCGCTAAATCTGGTAGGTTGTCTAGTTCTTGTAAAATAAGTATTACAGGCGATCCCACACTACTTATATTAATCTTTGGCTGCCCCAAAAGAAATATACAATGCAATCAGTAATTTGCAAAGGAACTTCTTATGGGGAGGAGTAGAGAAAAATCAGAATTGGGCTTTAGTCGCATGGGAAAAAATGTGTAGGCCCAAAAAATATGGTGGCCTTGGACTTAGGGACACTGAGCTCCTAATAAAGGCCTTGGGAGAAAGAAATCTATGGAGAATGATAGAAAATACCAATCCCCCCTGGGGAATTCTATGGAAGGAAAAATATGCTCCCACCCACTCACGTTATTTGGAAACAAGCGTGGGAGCACCAGACTATCATCCAAAAACATAGCTTATGGGAGGTTGGGAATGGGGACAAAGTACTCTTCTAGGAATAGGCTTGGCAGCTAAGGCTAGAACTTGACAAGGGTCAATATGAATTGATCAAGTGAGAGATGCAAAATAGGGGTAGGAGTAGGGTTTGTCACTATTGGAAACCTAGCACAGAAGGGGACAGGTGGAGAGAATGGATTGATCAGCAAGAGTGGGTTCCCCTTATCAACCCTAGGTATGGTTGGAGCTATCAAATGAACTTGAAAAGTTGCAAATCCTCCATGAAACCTCTGAGGAAAGGATAAGTTAGGGCCAAAACCCAGCAGGGCACGTCACCATAAAGGAATCGTACAAATACATATCTCAACATGATCAAATCCAACCAGACCCGAAATGCAAATCAATGTGGGACAAAAAACATTGGACTAAAATCTCCATCTTCCTCTGGCTTTTATTTCACAAGAAAATTCTAAACTTGGAAAAACTTTGAAAAAAGGGTTTTATTGGACCCTACAGATGCCATCTATGTCGGCAAAAAGAAGAAACTTCAAATCATTTACTAAATGAATGCCCCTATATGACTAAAATATGGAACTCAGTTAATTTGGTCTTTTTAGGATTGGATTGGGATACCTCCTCCATCCTCAACCCCATCTCTAATTGGTGCTCATCCTTCTCCCCCTATCCTCCTGTCAAAAATGCTTGGAATCTCGTCTCAGGCATCGTATGTTGGGTGCTCTGGAAGGAACAAAACACAAGAGAGAGAGAGAGAGAGAGAGAGAAAGAGAGAGAGAGATTTACGAACACTAAAAAAGAGGTTTTATTTAGGTGAAGCCTATGGGCCAAATACCATATTTATAAAAGAGGTATAAAGAGGTATGGTAAATAAATATAAATATATCAAATAGGATTAGAAATCAACATCCAATTAAAAACCGAGATTATTCTGGTTTGACTCAACCCTTGTTCAAGGAAACTAACCAGGCCCCTCGACTCTTGCGGCGGCCACCTTAGGTGTGGTAAGCCCTGCCTACCTACACCCCTCGCCTCCCTACCCCATGGCGGAGCTAGACTCGATCCATGGACTTCTCTCCTTCAAGGAAATTGTATTAGGCCTCCCTCCAGACAAAGACTCCTTCTTCTCTAATTTGGCCTCCAACTCAGCCTTTTGCTCCTTAGGAGAGAAACCCGAAAATAGAGAAATGAGGCAGGAGAAAGGGAAAAAGACTGAGATTCACTCAGCAAAGGGCACCACCTCTACCATCCCCTCATCAATAGAGGCAAACATAGTTAAGGGTCAGGTGCAGCAAGAAGAACAAAAAAAAACAAGGAGTAACTGCAACCCCATAGCCAAGAAAATTCTGGAGCTGGAAATCCAGGACTCAGGAGTAGCGGTTTACAGAGAATACATGCAAGAACATGCAGTCATCTGCAAATTCATGGGCATTTGGCCGACAAAGAAAGCCCTCAACTGGTGGATACAAAACAAATGGAAACCTAGGGGGGAAATCAAACTCTAGTTGGGATCTAAAGGATTCTTCACAGTAATCTTCGACCTCTTAGAAGACAAAGACAAGATTTTTGAAGGAGGCCCATACTTCTTCAACTCAGTAGGCCTATACATGAGATTTTGGAAGGAAAACTTCACTCTAGAGAAGGAGGACTTCACTAGAGTCCCGGTCTGGGTGCGTCTCTATTCCTTGCCAATAGACTATTGGGCTCCCTCAGTCCTAAAAGGCATAGGAGACCAACTGGGGGAGTACATAAAAATGTCAGAAGGTACCAAAAATGGACACTACATATCCTATGCTAGAATATGCGTGTATATAGATGTCTCCGGGGCCCTCCCAGAAGCAATAAAATTACTCTTCAGGGATGAAGTTTGGCTACAAAGTATAGATTACGAACACACTCCCTTCAACATGGCCATGAACATGGCCATCTCTTTAACGATTTTCCTCTAAACAATATCCCTTAAAATGTTGAACATGCAAGAAAGAAAAAGGACACGAGGGCTTCACTAGAGTCAATACTAGGAACAAGAATAACATGAAAATTAATCTTAAGAAGGATCAACAAACGATAGTAAATTAGAACCAATTTAATGCCTTAGTCAATCTACAAGAATAGTCAGCTCCGAACAACCCAACAGGTGACAAAGTAGTAGAATATGAGAATATCAAAGCAAACAGGGAAAAAGAGGACAAAGAAGAAGATCATAGCATTAGTGAAAATGAGCACTCACAAGAGGATATCGAAATGGAAAAAATAGTGACCGATGAAACCCGACAGGAGAGTGCTATAGAAGAAGCTGTGGAAGGGGTAGAACTAACATCCATAGCAAAAGAATGGAAGATAAATGGAATAGAAGCAATCCCAGAACACCAGATTCGAAAAATAGAAGGCTCTTACATCCTTCAAGAGGAACCAAAGCATAGTGCAGTCCACCCCTCACTGGAAAGCAACGCATCTAAAGGCATCATGGAAAACATCCCAGTAGGAGGGTATAACCCAAAAGGATGAAGCCAAAAAAGAGGAAGAAAGACCACTACCTAGATTATCCAAGAACTAGGTGCCAAGCTCGTCAACGAAGGAAAGGTAAAATCCCTAGCCCTAACCCCCTCTCCTTACCTATGAATTGCATTTCTTGGAATATAAGAGGACTAAATGGTCCTGGAAAGAAAAGAATCTTGAAGAACAAAATCTTGTCTGATAAACCTGACATCCTCCTTATTCAAGAAACTAAACTAGAGTCTTCTCACTCTCCTCTCCTCCAAAAAATTTGCTTCAAGCAATATAGCTACTTAGCCAACTCAGCCATAGGATCCATAGGAGGAATCATGACCTTATGGAAAAGCTCGAAGTTCGACCTCATCTCCTCTATGGAAACCCATCACTCCATAACTTCGGTCTTGAGAATTATAGGCACTAATGACAACATCTGCATTACTAATATCTATGCCTCCCATAAGGTGATCGATCGAATCAAGATGCTACAATGTATCTCTAATTTGATGGACTCCATTCACACGCCTTACAAAATCATTGTTGGGGACTTCAATATGATAAAAAATCTAGGGGAAAAAAGGGGAGGAATCCAGAAACTGGACAAGGACTCAAAAGCCTTTCTTTCCACTAATTAAAGCCTCAATATCATTGACATCCCCACCAACAATGGTACTTTCACCTGGAATAACAGAAGTGGCAGTGATCATAAAATAACTTCCAGGCTATATCGTTTCCTCCTCTCATAGGAAGCCTACCTTACCTCTTGGGAAACAGAAGCTCGCATTCTCCTACAAGTTGGATCTATTCATTGGCCAATCTCTCTTAAGTTTCATATCTCTCCTGGTTCCAAAAGCAAGCCTTTTAGATACGAGGCCTTTAGGTTGGATCACCCAGATTTCTTGGGCAAAATGAGACAATGGTGGAATAACTCAAAAACCAGATTTGGAAACAAGATGTACACCTTTCAACAGAAACTAAAATACATCAAAGAGGAAATAAAAAAATTGAACAGAGAATCATTTGGCAATATCATCATGGAAAAAAAAAATATGGAGCTAAAAATGGAGCTACTCCAGTAACATATCATTGAAGAAGGTATCACAGACCACAACGAACAATAAGAGAACAAATTACAACAAAGCTACGAGGAAAGAGCCACTTGGGAAGAGAAGTTATGGCAGCAAAAATCTAGAGTAAACTGGCTAAAATGTGGGGAAAGGAACACTACCTTTTTCCACGAGTCAATGATCCAACATAGAAGGAATAACATAATTTTGGCTCTAAATAACCAAGAGGGACACCTCATTCATTCTCAGGAGGAAACGAAAGAAGTGTTAACTCAATACTTCAGCTCTCTCCTAAAAGAGCCAAGGAATGATAAGGAAGAGGACATAAAACAATTTACCAATCACATTCCCAAGATCCTCTCCGAGGATCATAACAAAATGCTTCTGAGAAAGGTCTCACTTCAGGAAGTGGAGGAAGTTGTCATGAGTATGCCCAATGGGAAATCTCCTAGACCGGATGGGTTTACCATCGATTTCTACAAAGTTTGCTGGCCTATCTTAAAACATGATGTCCATGCCCTAGTAGAAGAATCCATAATCCAAAATTCTGTCCTAAAATCCCTCAATGCCACCTTTCTCACTCTTATTCCCAAGGGTGATTCAGCAGACTCCCCGGACAAGTTTCGTCCCATAGCCCTCTGCAATGTCATTTACAAAATCATCTCCAAAGTCTTGGCCAATCATTTGAAAACTTTATTGCCTCTTCTCATGTCACATCATCAATATGGCTATGTGGAAAGTAGGAAAATAATGGATAGTATCATCCTCTTCCATGAACTAATCCACTCTCTCAATACGCTAAAGAAACCCGGTATGATGATCCAATTACATATGTCTAAGGTCTTCGACAAAATAAGTTGGGCCTACATTAGAGAAGTTATATCTGCTTATGGGTTCCAAAAAGAGAGTATCAAATGGATAATGGCGATGGTGTTAGGAGTGTTCTTCTCCATCCTCCTAAATGGATCCCCCTCTCCACCTTTCTACCCCTCAAGAGGCATCAGGCAGGGGGACCCGATTTCTCCGTTTCTCTTTGTAATAATGGTTGAAGGGCTTAGTCACTCCATTACTGATGCCTTATCTTCTAATGATCTATCTAGCCTCAATCCTTATGATTCAACTCCTTCTTCCATGCACCAAACATTTGTGGACGACACCCTGCTCATGGGTCTACCTACTGCTAGATAAGCTTCCTCCTTCAAGACCATTATGTCTAACTTCTCTATGGCCTCTGACACCTCCATCAATCAAGAAAAATCTAAACTGTTCTTCTTCAACACTTCTCTGGCCATTCGAAGAAACATTACGAGAATCCTTGATTTTCCCATAAGTACTCTCCCCTTCAAATATCTAGGGGTTCTGCTCACAGACAAACCATTGGCCCATTCCATTTGGTAAGCATTGATAAACAAACTAGAAAAGAGGTTCTCTAGCTGGACCTTCCGATCGCTAAATCTGGTAGGTTGTCTAGTTCTTGTAAAATAAGTATTACAGGCGATCCCACACTACTTATATTAATCTTTGGCTGCCCCAAAAGAAATATACAATGCAATCAGTAATTTGCAAAGGAACTTCTTATGGGGAGGAGTAGAGAAAAATCAGAATTGGGCTTTAGTCGCATGGGAAAAAATGTGTAGGCCCAAAAAATATGGTGGCCTTGGACTTAGGGACACTGAGCTCCTAATAAAGGCCTTGGGAGAAAGAAATCTATGGAGAATGATAGAAAATACCAATCCCCCTTGGGGAATTATATGGAAGGAAAAATATGCTCCTACCCACTCACGTTATTTGGAAACAAGCGTGGGAGCACCAGACTATCATCCAAAAACATAGCTTATGGGAGGTTGGGAATGGGGACAAAGTACTCTTCTAGGAATAGGCTTGGCAGCTAAGGCCAGAACTCGACAAGGATCAATATAAATTGATAAAGTGAGAGATGCAAAATAGGGGTAGGAGTAGGGTTTGTCACTATTGGAAACCTAGCACAGAAGGGGACAGGTGGAGAGAATGGATTGATCAGCAAGAGTGGGTTCCCCTTATCAACCCCAGGTATGATTGGAGCTATCAAATGAACTTGAAAAGCTGCAAATCCTCCATGACACCTCTGAGGACAAGATAAGTTGGAGCCAAAACCCAGCAGGGCACGTCACCATAAAGGAAGCATACAAATACATATCTTAACATGATCAAATCTAACCAGACCCCAAATGCAAATCAATGTGGGACAAAAAACATTGGACTAAAATCTCCATCTTCCTCTGGCTTGTATTTCACAAGAAAATTCTAAACTTGGAAAAACTTTGAAAAAAGGGTTTTATTGGACCCTACAGATGCCATCTATGTCGGCAAAAAGAAGAAACTTCAAATCATTTACTAAATGAATGCCCCTATATGACTAAAATATGGAACTCAGTTAATTTGGTCTTTTTAGGATTGGATTGGGATACCTCCTCCATCCTCAACCCCATCTCTAATTGGTGCTCATCCTTCTCCCCCTATCCTCCTGTCAAAAATGCTTGGAATCTCGTCTCAGGCATCGTATGTTGGGTGCTCTGGAAGGAACAAAACACAAGAATATTTTGAGAAACTTCATTGTAGGAGGAAATCACCCTTTCTAAGGTCAAGAATTCTATTCACAAGTTAGTGGCCTCCTCACTTCTTCACGTTGCCAACGCCCCTCCTAGTAATGCTGACCTGAGAATATTTACCATGCTGGATCTCCATCTAGCTCATGCCCCTGAGCCCCCCCCTATTTCTAGAATTAGAGAACAGAATAAAAAATGGTTGCCTCGGAGAAGGGAACTATTAAGCTTAATTATGATGGTGCGCCCAAAGGTAACATGGGATTGGCAGGATTCAAAGGTGTCTTCAGAAATGGTCAAGGGGAAATACTATGGATATACGAGGGAAATATTGGTTCATCAACCAATAATGCAACAAAATTACATGAATTGGAACACGGAATCGCCATCGCGAAAAGCCACAAGTTAAGCCCTTTGATCATTGCAATTGATTCAACTCTATTGACAAGGTTAATCCTCTCTACGGACAGAGACGATCCCTCTAGCCTAATGACTAGGTCTAGAAACTAAAGTGGCAATCAATAAGAAATCTTCCTAGATTACAATTGAAAAGAAGAACGAAAGAGATGGCCTACCTTGTTCTGATGCTATTCTGATTTTCTTTATTGAGGAATCTAAACCGCTTGTTACACGGGCTTGTGTTAGGATATTCTGACACATAGGAAATATTTAAGTATAACTTGGTCTAGTGTAGAGTTAGGTAACACGTGTTTCTTTGCTATGTACATTTGTAACTTACAATCCGATAGTCCTGATATGTTCTAGACATGAAGTGATCCAAGAGTTCATTCTCTCCTCGGTATTACCAGCACTTGATTCGTGGCTTAACACCTTATTGGTCCATGATCTCTATTTAAAGAGAATGGAGGGTCATTTGTAGGGTGACTATTCATGAGAGAATCTTATGTAAATTTTCTTTCTTTTATTAATAAATTTCTTGAAGTGGCCACGTTGGCTCAAGCCGTGGACTGTTTCCCTCTTTGAGGGTTTTAACCATGTTAAGAATACTAGTGTATTGATATGTGATCTATTTGTAAGTGGTGGCCTTTGGTGTTTTATTTAAGGAACTTACCCTATAAATTCCTACATGGTATCAGAGCTATTTTAGGGCCGCATCCATTGGTGATCCAAATCAGAAGCCAATACAACTACATCTGACTACCGTTTCCTAGATTTATTGTTTTTTATCACTTTTAGGCCAAGAGGAATGCTTTGTTGTGTTAGGAGCATCTGTTCCAGTGAGGAACCCCTTTCGTTTCATGCAAAAAGGTTTCTGGTAGCCCTAGGTACGTCATTTTTAAGATCTGGAGGTATACAGTCTTTATTTGCAGTTTTAGTTATTCATCTCTCTGTTTATTTTGATTTATATAGGTCTCTATTTTTTTATTACCAGATCTATACCTTTCATTTTTGTGTATGCTCTTTTCCCTGTGACTCTATGTGATCTGCGCAAATCAAAAATAGAAAGGAAGGATTTTTCTCATGCATATGCTATTTTTCGCCGCGCCTTAGTGTGATCTCAGAAAATCAGAAACATTGAGGAAAATAATTAGTTTCTGGCGAAAGCTAACTTCAAGCCATAGGTTTTCTTTTTTTCTATGTCCATGTTGGTTTGTGTGGTTTTTTGTTTTGCAGGGAAAAATATTTTTTTCAAGTAAGCACACACCCCAAAGCTTCAGTGACTAAAAAAAAAAAACCCTTCCTTTTCCAAAAGTTACTAATCTTTTAAACTAGCTCACTTGGTCCAAAGTTACTTTATGGGAATAGAGGTCTTTAGTTCAAGTCTTTCTTTTTGTTGAGTTATTTTTTAAAAAAGCACATGTAGCTTATGTTTTAAAGTTACTTTATGAAAAAGTGTTCTCACCCATTATAAAAAGTGAGTCACTTATAATTCTAAAGTCTCTTTATCTTTTATTTAAGTTACAAGTTAGTGGGTAGCTCATAAAGTACCATTGTAAAAGTGACTTTCACTTATTTATAAAAGTGTGTCACAGATTTTTTTTTTTTTTTTTTTTAAGTGGGCTAATTAGATTAAGTTTGGAAAGAGGGCGGATTTAAAAAAAAAAATTAACATTATCATTCACTTCCGCACATTCACACAGTTTGTTGGCAACTTCAACAACTTTTCTTCAAAAAGCCATAACTTCTTCATCCAGAAGCTGTTTTCAGAGCTGTTTTTTTTAATCGGCCTAATTTTCGAGATCTTTTCATTGGAACACTTAGTTTCAACATCCACAAGTTCAGTTTTTGTTAAAATTGAAATTCCATGTCAAGTTATTCTTAACAACACCAACTACTTCCAATGGTGGTCCCGCATTGCGGATTTACTTAGAAGTAAAGGTCTTTATAGAATAGCCTCAGGCCAAGAAACTAAACCTAAAGATGAAGATAAGGCAGCCAAAAGGGAAAATAGGAAATATCAATCATGTGGGTTGATAGGGATGTCTATTTCTCCAGACCTTAGATTCCATATCGCAGAACTTGATACCCCTAATGAAGTAATGAAATATCTCACTAATGTTTTTGGAATTAAGAATGAAATTAGAGCCCATCAACTCGAAAATGAGTTGCTTATGTTGGACCCCAATAATTTTTCTTCCATTGAAGATTTTTTGTCCAAGTTCAAGACCCTTAGACTTCTCTTGGAAGGTCTTAAGGTTAAGAAAGAAGATGGCAGCCTTATCTATTCCATTCTTACTAAGTTGGGACCAACCTACTCTGTGTTTATTTCCACCTTCCATTCTACTAGCAAAGCATTTATTTCTCAAGGACAAGACTACAAGTCCCCCTCTTTTGATGCCTTTTTTGATTCTTTAATAAGAGAACAAGAAAAGCTCTTACATCTTGGTCTTCTTAATCTTGCAAACTCTTTTAAGAAAGCCTTAGCTGCCCAGCAACAACCAAATTCAAAGAATCCTAAGAAGCAGTATCCTAAAAGGAATGGTCCTAAACCAAATAAGGGTCCTAAGAAATTTCAGTCTCAAAATGAAAAATCAATTCAACAAAATGATAAGGCAAATAAAAACAAAGGGAAGAATATTGATAGGCATTGCAAATTTTGTAATCAAGATGGTCACTTAGAATCCAAATTCTTTAAGAATATGGAAGCCTTCAAAGCAGCAATGAAGAAGCATAACATCCATTTGGATCATTCTTCAATTTCAACTTCTTCTTTAGGAATAACACTTTTTGCATGTGGTTGTCAAGCATCTTGGTCTGGTTATGCACTAAATGTATCTTCTTCTTCTCATTCTCATGAGTGGCTCATTGATTTTGGATCTTCTTATCACATGGCCAAAAGAAAAGCCATGTTTTCTGCTTTAAATGATTGTAACACCAAAAATATATATGTTGGTGATCATAGATCTCTTAGTGCTGTAGGGACTAGAACTATTCATCTAGAGAATGGTCAATTTAATGATGTACTATGTGTTCCAACCTTATCTTGCAACTTTCTATCTGTATATTAGATAACTCATTGAGGTGAAGGTAAAACCGTTGAATTTACACATCACGATGTTGTAATTAAGGAACTAAGAGATCCTCGACATATTTTAGCTATTGGCATTGCTGATGATTCTACAAGGTTGTATAAGTTTAACAATTTTGGGTCATCGACACTTCCCTTGGTATTTGTTGCTCATAATGATGAAGTGAGAAAACTTTGGCATGAGCGATTTGGTCACTTAAACTACCGCTCCCTTCAAAATCTATTTAAAGAAAATATGGTGACAAGTCTTCCTATGGTATCTTGCAAAGATGGTGTTTGTTCCGGATGTGCACTCTAAAAACATCATCGGGATAGTTTGAAAAACATGCCTCTTGGCATGGCTCAACCCCTTTACAGCTTGTGCATAGTGATTTATGTGGTCCACTTCCAGTTGTTTCGTTCTCTGGCTACAAGTATTTCTTAAGTTTCATTGATGATTTCTCTAGACACACTTGGGTATACTTCTTAAAACTCAAGAGTGAAGTATTTAACATGTTATTGGCATTTAAGGCCTTTGTTGAGAAACAATCTAGACATCAAATTCTTAAGCTAAGATTTGATAATGGCAGAGAATATGTTAACAACAAATTCATCAACTTTTGCACTAAGCATGGAGTTCAAATGCAACATATTGTTCCATATACTCCACAACAAAATGGTGTAGCTAAAAGGAAGAATCACACCTTAAAGGAAATGGCTAATTGTATGCTTCAATCTAAAGGAATTATTCTTCATTTTTGGGTAGAAGCAATTAAATATGCAAATTACATAGTAAATCACACTCCTACTAAGGTTTTAAATAATATCATTCCAGAAGAAGCATGAAGCTCAATTAAACTAGATGTACGTCACTTTCGTGTTTTTGGATGTGAAGCATGGGCCCATGTTCTAAATGAGAAACATAAAGCTTTAGAACCTAAGAGTGAAAAATGTGTTTTTGTTGGATATTCTAAAGATGTCAAAGGATATAGACTTATTCTAGTTAAGTCCAAAAATGTTATCATTAGAAGAGATGTAAAGTTTGCTGAAAATATATCGTCCTACGAGCCTAGTTTGGCGGATGTGTCACCTCTCTCTATCCCTTCTACTTCTGAAAACATTTCTTCTTCAAATGATGATAGCAAGGATGACAATCCTCCCCCACCTTCTCAAGATCCTCCTTCAACTCCTCAGCTTCCAAAATGGGTCTGTGCTACTCACGATGCATCAGGTGCTCTTGCAGGTGATCCTATAGATCAGCGACGTACACGTTCTTAGTTCGTTAGAGCCTCTTCTTTATTGGCTCAAGCTTCAGTGAATCATGATCCTGACACCTTTGCAGAAGCTTCAGGCCATCCAGATTGGGATGCAGCTATGAAGGAAGAATATCATTCATTATTAGTGAATGATACATGGGATCTTGTTCCTCTTCCAAACAGAAGAAAACTTGTTAGATGTAAATGGGTTTATAGAACCAAGTTTGGACCAGATGGAAAAGTTGATAAACATAAAGCTCGTCTTGTTGCTAAGGGCTTTTCAAAAGTTGAAGGCATTGACTATACTAAAACCTTCTCCCCTATTGCTAAAATAAACTCTATCCACCTTATTCTTTCCCTTGCTGTCTCTTTCAAATGGGAAGTCCATCAGATGGATGTTAAATCTGCCTTCTTACATGGGGACTTACATGAAGAAATCTATATGGAACAACCTCTTGGATTTATAGAAACAGACTCCAACCTTGTATGTCGGCTTAAGAAATCCCTTTATGGTCTCAAGCAAGCCCCTTGGGCTTGGTATGCAAAAATGGATAACTTCCTTTTAGATACTGGATTTTCTAGGTGTCATTCTTACAATACTATCTACACCAAGAAAGTGGGTAAGTCTCTTATCATTCTTCTTCTTTATGTTGATGATCTTATCCTTACTGGTAGTGATCCAAACCTTATAAACTATGTCAAGTCCATCCTTAAAAAGAAGTTTGAAATGACAGACTTAGGACACTTGCATTACTTTATGGTCTTCAAGTCTTGCAATCCAAGGAAGGTATTTCCCTTTCCCAGTCCAAGTATGCATGTGATATTCTACGCCACTTTCACATGGAAAACTGTAAGCCAACCCCTTCTCCCTTTCAGTTTGGAGCCAAAATTTCAGTCACTTGTACTTCCCCTGAAGTTGATGCCACCTTATATTGTCAACTTGTAGGAAAACTTTTGTATCTAACCCATACCCTTCCTGACCTTTCCTTTGTTGTTAGCCTTATTGCTCGGTTTATGCAAAACCCCCATGAAAGTCATTGGAAAGCAGCTAAAATAATACTTCGTTATGTTCGAGGTACAATTCAGTTTGGGATTCATTACATTACAGAGGCATCTCCTCTATTGGTTGGTCTCACTGATTCCGGTTGGGCTGGTGACCCTGATGATTGGAAGTTTACTATAGGTTATGTGTTCACTCTTGGTTCTAGACCTATTACATGAGCTTGTAAGAAAAAAAGTGCCATTTCTCTTTCTTTAGTAGAAGCAGAGTATCATGGTGTCATAGAAGCTAGTAAGGAAGCCCTGTGGCTTCGTCAGATCCTGTCAGAGTTTGGCTTTCAGCAGCAACATCTGATTACACTTTGGTGTGATAATCAAAGTGCCATTCAACTATGAAAAGATCTAGTCCAACGTCAGTGCAACAAACACATTGTACTACACATGCACTTCATCAGAAAGCTCATTCATGACAATGTTCTTGAAGTGCAATATTTTTCAACCGATGATCAAGTTGCAGACATCTTTATAAAGGCTCTCACAGAGGTGAAGTTTACTAAACTTCGATTTATGGTTGGAGTTCAAGAAGTTGTCACTAAGGGGGGATAGGTTCTAATGCCTCCTTCCTTATCCTATTGTGTTATATTTGTACATCCTTCAATCCTATCCCAAGTTGTTCTTAAGGGGGGATGTTATAATATTCCGACACATAGGAAATAATTAAGTATAACTTGGTCTAGTGTAGAGTTAGGTAAAGTGTGTTTCTTTACTATGTACATTTGTAACTTACAATCTGATAGTCACAATATGTTCTAGACATGAAGTGATCCAATGGTTCATTCTCTCCTCGGTATTACCAACACTTGATCCGTGGCTTAACACCCGATTGGTCCATGATCTCTATTTAAAGAGCATGGAGGGTCATTTGTAGGGTGACCGTTCATGAGAGAAGCTTATGTAAATTTTCTTTCTTTTATTAATAAATTGCCTGAAGTGGCTACGTTGGCTCAGGCCATGGACTATTTCCCTATTTGACAGCTTTAACCACGTCAAGAATATTGGTGTATTGATCTATGATCAGTTTGTGAGTGGTGTCCTTTGGTGTTTTATCTTAGGAACTTACCTTGTAAATTCCTACATCTTGTTCTTGCTTCCCTCAGTGTTTATGCACCTGCACAATTGATCAAGGCACAACAAGGCATGCCAAAACAAATAGAAAATCCAATAGAAACCTACTTAACTAATCAAAGAATGTCAAGCTAAATGATACATGAACATATACATTTGGGAAGATGAACCATAAGTTGTATATTATTAGAAAATAAATGGAAGCTTACAACCAAAGCATTGATGTTGATAGGCTCTCCTTGAGTGGTAATCCAAGCCCAAGCCAAGAACTCTCCAAGAACTCCTTCTCCAATTCAAATGAATAGCCTCTAGGCACAATATTAGCATAAGGGTGCAAATAGACATAGACCAATAAGCCTCTAACCTGACCAACTATTTGGGAATGGGAGAGGATGAATATATAGGCTGGGAAAGGGAGTTAGGACCTCTCCAAAGATAGGATTAAGCCCTCATCTCAAGGAGGTAGCTCATAGGGATAAGACCAAGAGGCCAAGTTGGGAGAATTTGACCTCATCTATGCCGAACAACCTCCATCTCGCCACTCTGGAAGCTTCTAGATCACGAATATTCTCATCCTCTTTGGGAAAATTGCCTTTTTGAGATCATCGTAGGTATATGAGCAAACAGAGCGATGCCATCGTAGGTCAAGTATAGTGCAACACACGACCATCATTTTTTTAAGCCTCATAAGAGTGATGATTCTCAATTTATGGTTCTTAGAGCTATTTCTTCAGGGAAAGCTCAATGCATTTTCCAATCAAAGTCTTAGGAGGGATCTGAGTTGCATACATGAATGAGTACACTACATAATGGTCATGTTTTGGGCACTTCGGGGTATGTCATAGGGAAGTGTAGGAGATGTGACAAAATACTATGTAACAGATGCCCCATAAAGCATGAAGGGAGAACAAGGAGTGATGGTTGAGATGCTTTACGAACTCTTGCAAGGACAAGGACATAGACTGTCAGGAGATCTGCAAATCAAGGACGCATATACATATACATATATGAGATCGAGACATGAATCTATGGCATGAGCGCAACCATCTAGATGATGAATACTATAATAAAAGATCCATGGTATGGGAACAACCATCCAGATAATAAGGATCATCATAAATATAATGTCCCATGGTATGGTCACAGCCATCCGTATAGTACAAACATGTATACAATCATGAACAACATATAACTCAATGCAACCTGAATCATATTAGCCAAGATTCAAGGTCTTGCACTCCATCCCAACCCGATCAAAGTATGAATTCTAACATGAAAATGAACGTGTCACAGTTGAACATGCTAGAAAACCACCTGATTATCGACCATTGATGTGGACCATTAACATGCATGAGAGGAATCACCCTTAATGACAATAGCTCTTAAGGTACAACAATACAATCCATGAATGTGATAACGAAGCTGAAGTCTTACACTCATGGAATCACCCGATCGAAGGCCAATAGTGAAAACCTATCATCAGATGCGAAGAGCTTGCCATTAAGGCATGCAAGCTCTAAGGTACTAAAAGGGAAATCTCTAAGTTATTTCCTGGATAATGAGCTGAAGTTGACGGGAAGTGCTTCGTCGAAGGAGAGTCATAATGAGTCCCTCATCATCGACATGAAACAAGGAATAAAGTGGAATGAAACGAGTAATATCCAAGACTATAGCAAAGAGTCAGACAATGTATAGATAAAAACTGCAGATAGGACTTCTCTTGAACATATTAGCAACACGACTCTGGACTGTGGCAACATTTGACTCAACATAGGACCAAGGGTCATAATGACGAAGTGGAATGAGAGGAAAAATGAATAACTCATACCTGGAAGGACAAGTGACTGAGTGAGGATATCCCAAACCCGACACGAGAGTAGAAGAGTGTCATGTTAAAGAGCGACATGCTGCCTATACAAAGGATGTTTCATCTTCATTTTTCCCCGCTATTTCTAGCTAATACCTCTTTATTTTTACACAAGCTTGAAGATGATGTCATATGCTTGTCGTATAAGTTCATCCTTCGGATGAATCCATCCTAGTAAGTTTTACGAGCCCTAAGAAGGAGAAACTCGATCTCATCATGGTGACGATTCTTTCGTCGTAAAGTTTTAACGAGTCCAAAGTAAGAATAACTCGGTATCTTTTTCACATTTAGAGAGTTTGAAAAGAGAGACGAAAAAGAAAACTCCATCATTTCCCTTTTGGTAATTTATCTTTTGAACCCAAGAAGGTAGAAAACAATATTCAAGAGAATCTCTTGACCATATCAACCAAGGTGTACCTTTTTTGTAAATAGTCAATCTCAGCCCGAGAAAGGGTAAACGTATACTAAGGTGACATCAATTAATTTAATTTAACAAGTTTGAAAATACAAGTACTCGACAATATTTTCATATTTTGGAGTCTGAAAGGAGCTGAAAGAGGACTCGTCCTGGAGGAATGAGTGGTATAAAATGATAGCAATTGAATCCGGTAATGATGGAACTACTCAAAACATGTAATGGTCAAGAGGCTAGCTAATAATAATACCACTCATTGTAGATGTTCCTCAGGCAAGGGTAAAACAAGCAAGTGAAAGTGTATGATTGGCGAAAGAGATGATGGAATGGACAAGCCAAAGCTTACCAAAAATAGGCTGATAAAAACAACAATCACGACATGTAAAGTGGGACTGGTTTCATTTTTACACAATATTGAAACATGGGAAACTATGCTTTAGTATACTTTGAGTATCGTTTCATTTTTACTCAAGCTTGAAACAAAAATAAAATACGCTTGGATTTGGTTTCATTTTTACACAAGCTTGAAACAAAGATAAAATATGCTTGAGATAAGTTTGCATGCCCCCAGCATAATGACTCGATTCGAGGTACATGCACCCCAAGCTTCATTTTGTTCACCTAAGTAGACTACTGGTTACAAACAGATGGATCGAATGAAGGTTCACTTATGAGATCAAGTGAAAGAATCGACTCGGATTTGACGAGATCTAATCAAAGACTCGAATTGGAAAGTGATTTTTTCATTTTTTAACGAGCTTGACACAAGAAAAAGAAATCTTCTCATGGATACCTATTTCATTTTTTAACGAGGTTGGCACAATAAAAGAACTATACTCATGGTCCTTATTTCATTTTTTAATGAGCTTGACACAAGATAGGGAACTCTGCTCCACATCCCTTATTTCATTTTTTAAGGAGCTTGACATAGGACAAGGAACTCTGCTCCACATCCCTTCATCATAGACTAAAAGAGGTCATGGCTTCCAAGAGGTTCTCATCAGATGAGAGAACAACACTCTGGAAGGGATACATGTCCAAGGATACAAATGAAAATTGGGCTCCAATGCCTCCAATACATGGTGTACTACATCACCTATGAGATAATCAGTAGATGTGGACATGGAACAGGTGGCCACGTAATTAACATGTGGTGAGGGTGATACCACTTGCACATAAGAACCATTTAGGGATGATGGTTTTTTAGGAGTTGGTTCATGACCAATGAATGTAAGTTGATCAATGATCACAATGCTTCCATCATGCGGGAAACACATCACTCGAAAGAGGGAGGAAACAAGAGCTCCCATGACATAAACATAGTCACGGCCAAGGAGTATATTAAAATATAAAGGGCTTTGGACAACCATCATGTCTATATAGACAACATTTCCTATCAAAGTAATAGGAAACTTATGAAGGATCCCTAACGGATGACTAGTTCCTCTATTAAAAGCTAACAAATTCTAGATGACGGGAACAAGCTGAGGAGAACCTAAAGCTTTCCAAGTAGTTGAGGACAAAATTCTAATAGATGCACCCTCGTCTATGACTGTGCTAGGTACGACCATATGGTAAGCTTGTACTGTAATCTAGAAAGGCACGTAAGATGGAAGACGATACCCTGCTAGTCGACTCCAATCAAAATAAGTGGCCAAAATACCTAGAGGGGGTGTCGTAGGAATGTGAGAGCTGCCCTCTTACACTATGGGGTGAGGAGAAATGATCTCATGCACCTTAGGAATAGGAGGGTTTACCTCCAGTTCATTCGAAATTGAAGAAACCAGAAGAACCTGAGCAGTATGAGGTTCACTCTCTACCAGAAAGGTGTCGTTAACTAAAGGTGGAGTCAAGTCCACTGGTTTCTCAACTAATGGTTGGTCGAGAACAGACTCATGAGACTCACTTTCAGAGAGAGCAGGGTTTACCAAAGATGACTTTTGATCAATCATTGGATCAACTAGTGAAGGATCAGGGGGAAGCTTTCAATAACCAACCGGAAGATGAGGTTGAGAAGTTGTAAGGTTTTCCAACTCTTTGGAAGCTTCATCCATAAGAGGACAAAGGTGAATGGGATGATTACCTTCACACAACTTACAAGGAAATTTAACTATTCCCTTTTTCCCATGAGCTTTACTGTTACTAGTTGAGGGTTTTTCACCAACACGATCACCATATACTGAAGACAGAGGTCGATGTGAAATTGAAGGCCATTCTTTAAGACCTTGGGAATACTAGGACAATTCCGAAGAAGGTGGTCGCCACTACATAACATGTAATGGAATTTTACTTTCTGGGGCTGGTTGGAAGATTTTTCTTCATTAGTTACATCCATATCAATGGTTGCTTGGTTGCCCCCTTAATTATTATTCTTCTTCTTCTTTGGCCTCTTCTTATTCTTCTTAGCTTCCTGATTACTAGAATCCAGACGGTCACCAAGAAAAGAAGAAGAATGGGGTGAAGAAATAAACGAAGAAGGCAAGGGGTCAACTTTAGGATCAACATGAGGTTGATGTTGTTCAGGTGGAGGAGAACTTGGTTGAAAATAAGTGTGGACACTCGGAACCACTCAGGTCGAAAACAACCAAACTGGGAGACCAATAATCAATCTAGGAAGGAAAACGTCGCCATATAGGGAGCATCAGTATTTCCAAAAGAAGGAAAAGGACTAGGATTCCCATCAAAGGAGTTTCCTTAACTGGTAGACTTAGGAAATATTTCCATTGGTATCAACCTAAGATCTACTAAGAATTATTTCCACAGGAATGATGTTGTTCCGTGGTCAATTAAATTTAAAATTTGAAGAAAAAACTTTGCCTTTTCATGTTTTAAGAGTCGAGAAAAGGATGAAAATGTGACTCTAGCCTCTTTTGTTGGTTTAGTGAGCTTGAAAGGACAAGTTCTTGATGATCTTTTCAAATTTAAAGAGTCAGAAAAGATCGAAATGACCACTTAGGTATCTCTAGGAAAAAGGAGTACCAAGTAATCGTGAACTGCAATATACACATCAACAAATAAATTTACCAAGGACTTGACGTACGTGTAGGCAATCTCCCCAAATGGTGTGTTCAGTGTATCACGTTTATAGGGCAACGGACTTGACTTCCTATGGATAAAGGTTTGAAACTATGAGAGTCTCCCTTTATATACTTGACAGTACAGGAGCAGAAGTCTGTGCTAGCGTTGTCTAATGCAAGAGCGAACGGCAGTTGCTAAGTTTTAAAGACACCGGAACACGTCTCTAGCCTAGACCACTAAGTATGAAGCATTAATGTTTCAAATGCTCCTTAGATTGAGAGACATATTTTAGAGTTGATCTTGAAATTATGTTTCAATTTTAAGGCTCAACACGATGTCACTTGAACATCTAAGATGCAAATATATGAGAAAAATAAAACTTTTGTTTTTATGAAAGCTAGACTAGCCAAGGGAAGAAATTTCCATCAATAATGCATCAAACAAAATACATCATGCAAAATTCCCTCCACTAACTTTCACTTTCGTCTTCCAAACGCAATGCCAAAAATAAAAAATATTTTCCCTTCCCACTATCCTAAATGCAAATTTTTGAAAGAAAAATGATTTCGACTTTACAAAGATGCACTTATATGAATTATGATTTTCTTTTCATTTTGAACGATTTGATGCACCTAATATAGTTTTTAGCTTACAATCATCGAAAAATGGGATGTATTCTCAATGCTAAATCTCAAAAAATAACTTCTCAATGCAACTAATCTAATGCATTTTCATGAAAAGTAAATTTTGAAATACAAGCTAAAACATATACAAATGATGTTTTCAATTATTTCTACTGAAAACAACACTCAATTAATCAGCAAAACAAACATCTCAATGACACCAACAAGCTCAAAACGATGACCAATTGACCAGAAACCCTATAAGTCAGTTAGATTTCACTTCGAAGCCAATGAGACAAATTTTTTGAATTAATCAAGGTAATCAATCAAAAAATTGACAAATCCAAGCATATAGGATGGGAAAAGACCTTAGGGGCCAAGACACAATATATTCTTAGGAAGAAAACTCAAAAATTCTCACATTCAAAGATCGTCGCTACTTTATATACCCAGACCCATGATTATCGCTAATTTGCATAGGCAAACCTGCAATGGCATCACTACTTTGTATAACAAAAGTAGATATGATTTCAGCATGACCAAATAATGAAGAAATTTTTTTTCATCGCGACTATCAAGGTAAAAACAACGATGCCATCATGACTATCAAGGATAAACCCACAATGGGAAAGGAATATGGGAAAAAACTAAAAATATTCCAAGAAACAATCCAAACATAGCACTCTAAGGCAATAATCAGTGATGGTATATGCCCACACTAATGCAGACAAGCCGAAAAATCGACGATTGGGCAAACTAGAGAAAAGATTAGGGTGAAGGATTGGAAGGAAAGGATCATATGCTCCCTATCGGAGTCGCCATTTTTTTGACAAGGTTAATCCTCTCTCCAGACATAGACAATCCCTCTAGCCCAATGAGTGGGTCTAGCAATTGAAGTGACAATTAACTAGACATCTTCCTAGATTACAATTGAAAAGAAGAACGAAAGAGATGGCCTACCTCGTTCTGATGCTATTCTGATTTCCTTTGTTGAGTACTCTGAACCGCTTATATCATGAGCTTGTTCTTGCTTCTCTCAGTGTTTATGCACCTATACAAGTGATCAAGACACAACAAGGCATGCCAAAACAAATATAAAATCCAATAGAAACCTACTTAACTGATCAAGGAATGTCAAGCTAAATGACACATGAACATATACATTTTGGGAAGATGAACCAATAGTTGTATATTATTAGAAAATAAAGAGAAGCTTACAACTAAAGCCTTGATATTGATAGGCTCTCCTTGAGTGGTAATCCAAGCCCAAGCCAAGAACTCTCCAAGCACTCCTTCTCCAAGTCAAATGAATAGCATCTAGGCACAATCTTAGCATAAGGGTGAAAATAGACATAGACCAACAAACCCCTAACCTGACCAACTATTTGGGAATGGGAGAGGATGAATATATAGGTTGGGAAAGAGAGTTAGGACCTCTCCAAATATAGGATTAGGCCCTGATCTCAAGGAGGTAGCTCATAGGGATAAGACCAAGAGGCCAAGTTGGGAGAATTCGACCTCATCTACACCGAACAACCTCTAACTCGCTGCTATCAAAGCCTCTAGATCACAAAGTTTCTCATCCTCTTTGGGAAAATTCCCTTTCTGGGATCATCGCGGGTATACAAGCAAATAGAGCGATGCCATTGCAGGTCAATTGCAATGAAACATGCGACCATCGCTATTTTAAGCCTCATAAGAGCGCTGATTCTCAATTTATGGTTTTTAGAGCTATTTCTTCAGGGAAAGCTCAAGTCATTTTCCAATCAAAGTCTTAGGAGGGATCTGAGCTGCATACATGAATGAGTACACTGCATAATGGTCATATTTCGGGCACTCCAGAGTATGTCATAGGGAAGTATAGGAGGTGTGACAAAATACTGTGTAACAAACTCTAGCAACCCAGGTCAGCAGGAAACTCCAACAGGGGATGGAAGTGGCCAAGGTTTCAGATAATTGGCACCTAAATAAAATCCTGTAGAGAATTAAAAATACCATTGAAATTATGGAATGGTTACATTTTTAGGCAATCAGAATATAAGGGAACAAATTGGTTGATAGGTTGGCCAACGAGGGGACAACAGGGAGCCTACGACTAATATCCAGGTCATGGCATGATCTGGAAGGAGGAGATCTATGTCAGCACTATGAAGCTATTAATGCCACAGAAAACCATAAAAACGAACAATAATTATTTAAGAATACCAAGTCACATCAATGATGACTCTAGGAATTGGGAGGACTGTGGTTCTGATGTTTGTATGCCCAGGGTCATCCTCTGTTTGATAGATGTGCTTGATAACCCACCCACGACCCCCATCACAAGCGGGGAAGATGCCCTCTTTTCCAATCATCTCGGTGAAGTACCCTCTCCTCCACCTAACTCCCAGACTTCCCACACACCACCTTCACTCACCTCTCCTCATCTCCTCACCCCCCGAGGTCCACCCGCCCCTATGAATATCATCCCTCGCTCTCTTCTTCCCGTCATTCCCTATGTTCTTGTTCTCTAGTCATTTTGTCTTTCCCCTGTTCACAGTTTCTTGTCCGCGCCCTCTCCCATGGCCCTAAGTGCAGCTCTAGCCTGGCTCCCAGTTAGGGGCGCGGGCGAGGAAAAGTGACTTCTCGTTGGAATTTCTTAGGTTCACCTCCCATCAGCTGCATTGAGTCTTCTGCGAGGTGAGTTTCTCTAAATTAAATTGGGATATGAAACCTAAAACCAAAGAGAGAATTGCTAGCCTTGAGGCTCAAGCCAGATCTCTTCGCAGAGGCATTCCCTCAAAGGAAGTGGAAGCCGAATTTTCTTGGATACCCAACCCCACTCTCACCAGAGCTAGAGAGAATCTCTATGCTGACTCCATTGATATCTGGTGGCAGATGAAGACCATATTGGACCTGGCTTTGTAGGAGCAGGTAGATTGCTCCAAGGTGGTTGAAAATAAAATTGACAGCCTCACTGAATTTTTTTTTATTTTCATCGAAGCGGTTCACCACTTGTTGTAGGTGAGAACAACCTAGGGTCTTGGGTTAAAAACCCCAATAGAGCGGAGGGCTAACAGCAGCAAGAAATTCTCAGACAAACAATCTAAATGCTTATTCTACTGAACTCAGGAGAAGTGTCCTTACCCGGGGGTCCTATGTTTGGGTAGATTCGGCAGGGTGCAAACCCTCTACTTCTCATGATGCCTTTAAAACCTGTAAATTATTCAAGAAAAGAATATACAGCAGTAGAAACGCAAATCATATTCATGATATATACATTGTATCATATAAAAAAATAAACAATTACGCATTAATACAAGATTTATAAAAAAATCACAATATAGATCAATGCATAAACATGATTAATATTAAGAACAGAACAACATTTCTTTATTGATGTAAGCTACAAGAAAGGTGGAAAACTACAACCTGAGTCTTCCTCCAGCTTCAAGCAGAACCGTCATCTGGATATATCCTTTCCCAGCCTCAGCAATTTTCCTCCATCATCATACACAAGGATATCTCAAGAAGGATGAAGGATATCTCAAAAGAGGAAACAAGGGTTTCCTAAAGCTTTGGGGAGTGCAAGAGGCACAAGGATTTCATCAGACTCGATCAGGGATCAATCAACTATAATATCAATATCTCATTTCTTCTCCCTTAAGGTCTTCCAAAAGAGGTTTATTTATACTTCTCCAAATTAGTTTTTTTCAGTTGGGAAACAGTTGGGCCATGGGCTATAGGAGGTGAGTAACAGGTAAAACCCGTGAAATCCACCTGAAATTAAGGAAATTTATTATTTTTAAGTGTTTTAACACATGTATGTGGGTTGGGTATATGCTAACCCACGTGTACACACTTTTATCACAGGGAAAAGTAGCGTATAGGAAATAAAACATTGTTTTTTAGATTTTGGACCAAGTCTGGAAGGAAGGGTTGCCCTAGGCCATAACCAGAGCATCAGATCTACCAAGAGTGGTAAATGGTGCTATAACAGATGCCCCCTAATATATGAGGTTAGAAGGGGTACATGATCATCGTAAAAATCTTAAGTGTATAGAAGGAATCATGTCGAGACCGAGGAGGAGTTCACCAGAATTCAGCCTGCCAAGCCAATGAAAGAGATCAGAAAGAAATTGTTGCCTGAGGTGGGCATACCCATGCTCAGAGATGGTAAAGAATGTCCACATGTCAAGTACAAAAGTGGATCCAATATGCATACAAGTATAAAGGAATTGAAAATACATAATGGATCATCCGATCATATCCCAATAAGTACATGCCTGAATATCACATATAAAGAACTAATCAATGATGCTCAAGTATGAAGCTGATCACTAAAGTCATAAAGCTGATCCAAAAGGTACCAAGTCAAATGGTGGAATAAATGGTACTACATTGCAACTCGGGTGCCAACATATAATATGTCGTTGTAAGGAATTGCAACATATAAGGTGGATGATGTCAACTAGTAGAAATAGGAGCAACTAACAAGTGAACCAAGAAATGCTAATGCAAACCTAAGGTCTTCACCGACCGCCGTGGTACATTTCTACACAATGGGAATAAATGTTCTGAAGTCGACCATGTGAAAAATATTTTGATTACCAGTCATTGATGTATATCGTTAACAAATGCGAGACTACTCACCAATAATGATGATGAGAGCCAAGGTACCCAATACAATCTAACAAGTGCGAATATATGAGTTGTAGTCGAACACTTGGACGAATCTACCAATCAGGAAGCAATGATGTTTTTCCACTGTCAATAGCGAAGGAATCTGCCACTGATGACTGCAAACCCTAAGGTACTGTGAAATGGACTCTAGATCTCTTTCCCAGAGCAATGAGCTGAATTCAATGGGAAAAGGTCCACTAGAAGGAAGGTATTAAAACATCCTTCATCGATATAGCACGAGTGGAACCTGTAGGCCAATAATGTGGAAGTAATCAAATGAATAAATATGTAGTAACCCAACCGAGGCACATTTCCGGTGTACAAAAGATGTAGCTAGCACATGATAGAAACCCTCTGAACCAACCAATAATGAAATCTATCATTGACGCGAGGAATCCACCAATAGGGTCAAATGGAAATCAAAGCACTGCATGAATCCCAATGTGTATTAATGAAAGTTGATGTTGAACACAAGGCCAACCACTCAGTCAAAGACCCATGATACTAATCGATGTTGAGCACAAGGTGACCTATAAATAATGAAAATAGGGCCAGGGTGCGGCTCTAGATCTGCCCTCAGAGAAATTTGTCATAGTCGATAAGAGCAAGACCCTCCAGCAAGAAGTTAGTGGAGACCTTCTCAAACCAACACGAGCAAAAGACCATATAGCTGATGTGATAAAAAACATGACTCTGACAACTAGGGATGGCTAACTGAAAAATAGGTCAAGAGACGCTGTAGAGAGGCCGACTCAGGTTTACTTCCCTTGAACAAAAGCATGACTCAACTGTGATTACATGGCAGCATATGATAACTTTGTATAAGTTTGTCATGTAGGAGGCATAAGAAAACTCTCCATATGATTGGAAGAGATAACCAATCGAAGGAGTACTGACTCAATAACAAGGTTAAGGCTCTCCTAAGTCAAACTAAAGCCCATCAGAATGGAGGAAAGACTTATTTTTTGAGTTCTTTGTTCAAGGGCAACACAACTAACTCTAGTTGCCATCACATATGGAAATAATGTCCCGTTGCTGCTCTTTTTAGGGATTTATAATTTTTTTTTCCTTTTTCATTTTTATGAAGCCTGAAAAAGAATAAAAGAATGCTATAGTATAGTGGAAAGAATGAGTGTCGAAAAAGTAGATGCTCTAGTTCCTGGGAGGGGAACATTCCTATGCTCAATGCAAGGTGGCAAAACTGGTCAATGACACTCAAAGGAATGTTCTTTCCATGGGTGAAAGGGTGATGTCAAGTTGTAGAGGCTAAGTGATTGCAAGGTTGATTTCACAGAAGACATGGTCAAAAGGTGGCTTAAACACGAGTCCAAGTGAAGCCGAATCAAGGCCAAAAGGTGCAAATGGTCAACATGCAATGCAATAGTACAACTCAACACAAAGGAGCCTCTAGGGTATAAAGCCAGAAAATAGAAAAGAAGAAAGAGAATGAGTCTTCAATGCACAAGTCATGGTGGGACTAAAGAGGACTCCTGAGCCTAAGAACAAAAGTTCAGCATGGGTGCCAAGTGACAACAAGGTACTATCTAGGGCGCCCATGATAAGGTAGGCTCTACCACACAAGTCATGACACTTCTAAGAAATGAGAAGGTTCTGCATCATATCTTGGTGGGGTCAATCCTAAGGACAAAATGGAAAAAGAAACTAATAAATGCACAATGCAGGTGAAGAACCTAACCTATATGCCAGTTTCGAGAACCAATACCTATCAGAATGGATCAACCATAAAAATGTCCGAAGGAGAAATCTTCCAAGTTCTATAGACATAAGTAGAAACACTAGACAAGAAGTTAATACGTCCCATATATAAAATTCAGATAAAATCTTGTGCTATAGAATACAAAACTTGAAAATCCGTACCTTATATGTATAATATGGTACAGGGAACCATGTAGCCTTGCGGCTTACACATAATAGTTCTTCGGGACAAGCCCATCATGGGGCTTAGGCCAAGGACACCTTTGGTAGTTAAAACTCATGGCTTCAAAAATTTCTTCCATTAAAGGAAAATCAAATTCCAAGAAATCACGAGAACTACAAGGATAAAAAGAGGGAATTAAAGGGTCCCATGTCCCCATGGTAGAAATCACTCGGTCAACTGTCGGGACCAAGTCCCAAGAAGGAAAATAATAGTTCAAAGGATCCTTCTTAGAAGAAATTGAACATTGAGGATTCAACGCCACATAATTCACCCATGGTGGGGTGGAGTCTACTTGAACACTTGGAAGAGACCAAGGGGTATTTTGTAGTAAATTCGAATTAGGGTGGTCATTATCAGATGCAAGCTGATCAATAGTGACAATATTCTCGTTATGAGGAAAACACATCACTCAAAAGAGTGAAGACACCACAGCATTCATAGTATAGACATAACCACGCCCAAGTAGCATATTAAAGTCCAAAGGGCAATCAACCACCATCATATCGATAAAAACAATCTTCCCACCTAAAGTAATAGGCAATTGAGGAAGAACACCCATAGATTCACAAGGTCTTCTATCATAGGCTAACAACTGACTATCAACTGTCAACAACGTTGGAGAACCAAAAGCTTTCCAAGTCAAGTAGGATATAATACTTGCAGAGGATCTTTCATCCACCATACATCGATAGATGTTTGTGGAATTAACTCTAACCTTTATTTGGAAAGATGCAGCCGAAGGAAGACGAGGCTCGACAAGACTATCCCAATCAAAGGAGACACTCCTACAACATGTAGGGGGAACATTCAAAGAAACTAGAATGCCCCCTATACCAAAAGAATGTGTACTAGAAATCAAACAAACTCTATTGTTAGACAATTCACCCCCCAAAAGAGGAGTGTAATCAGCGAAAGATTACACTGGCTCAACCACATTATCAACCAATGGTTGATGAGATTGTTGAGAAACCATATCAGATTTAGGAGTAGAAGAACCTTCAGAATCGAACCATATCCTTTGTACCTCTGGAATACCAGGGCATCAATGAGTAAGATGGTCTCCCTTGCATATATTACAAGGAAACTTAGGTTTAAGATTTCTATGCTTAGGTTTCTAATCAACATCCATTCCACTAACATGACTAGCAGTGGTTTGTAGAGAGTCCCCAACATGACTTGCAGAAGTTAGTGAATCTTTCCCAAGAGAGATAGGACTTATGTCCCCAGTCCTACTCATAGAAGTAGGTGACCCATTGCTAGTATGACTCGCAGTGACTAGACTTATGCCCCCAGCATGACTTGCAATGGCTGAAAGCTCATCTCCAACATGACTAGCAGAGGTTGATGATGATTCATTGCTAGTATGACTTGCAGTGGCTGAAAGCTCATCTCCAACATGACTAGCAGAGGTTGATGATGATTCATTTCTAGTATGACTTGCAGTGACTAGACTTATGCCCCCAACATGACTTGCAGTGGCTGAAGGCTCATCTCCAACATGACTAGTAGAGGTTGATGATGAATCATTGCTAGTATGACTTGCAGTGACTAGACTTATGCCGCCAAAATGACTTGCAGCAGTTGAAAGCTCATCTCCAACATGACTATCAGAGGTTCATGATGATTCATTGCTAGTATGACTTGCAGTGACTAGAATTATGCCCCTATCATGACTTGCAGTGGCTGAAGGCTCATCTCCATCATGAGTAGCAGAGGTTGATGATGAATGGATAGAACTATTCTTCTTCTTTGTCTTCCTCTTTCTCCTCTTTTTAGATCTCTTATTACAAGAGGGAGGAGAAAGAGGAATCTCATATTTCTCTTTGAAAGAAGATGAACAACTAACACCCATTTGATGCCCTTGAAATAAAGCATTCATCTGAGAAGCTTCAAGAACATCAGGAATATTTGGAGTGGACAACAGCCAAGCTGGTAGTCCAACACTCAATCCAGGAATATTCGAAGTGGTCATCAAGGGGGTACCAATGTTTCCAAAGAAAGGAAAAGCACAAGGATCCCCTTTTGGAAGGGTACCTAGGTTGGTTTCCACAGGAATAGTGGCCATACCAAAATTATTTGTAGATCCTTCCCTTACGGGAATGTACAAATGACTTTCCAAGGAAGAGCTATGCACAATCAAAACCTTTTCCCTAAAGGAGGCAACTTCGCAAATTTTAAAAGAAACATCAAAAGCCTTTCAAGATCAGTGGAGTGGTAGGTTAGTCACTCAAAATCTAAGGTTCAAAAGTGACAAGACAAATCCACCTAAAGCCAACTAAATCCAAAGAGAAAGGAACACTCGACTATAAAGTCCCTAAAGATGCAACCAATCACGCAACTTCCAAGTATTTCTACTCCAGGTGATGAGGACCAGACACCAAAATACAAGAAAGAGAAGTAAGGGACCTTCCGAAGATAGATTGGGATAATAATGGCCCAAACCTACGAGCGAAGGTAACCGAAATAGTTACGTTGACCTCCAGAGAAAAGCCTTTGCTAGTGCAAGCCCCCAAGCTTTGCAAGGGTACCCTCCAGAAGTACTAATGAATGTGATGCAACGTTTGCCTTAGGTGTAGTGGGATTCCCCTCTGCAGCCACCTATGTGATCCCTAGGAATGGAAACTATTGGCACCAGTTCGTATCAAAAGTCGGGCGGAACAGTCATGAAGCGGGATCCAACAAGTAGGAGAGGGGGTATCTCTCTTCCTTGTCTTCACTCTCCCTCGTCCTTAACTCCTAGTCATGAAGATTTCCCGGTCTTTCTAAAGACACTAGATTTTTCTCGTTATTCAACTTCTATGTTTGATAATTTGAGTGGCCTTGGAGATTTAACTTTCCACTCACCTATTCCAAGGCCCTAAATAACTTAAACTTGTTGGTGTTTGTTAATGAGAAATTAAAAAGTTCTATTTCTTTTTATTAAATTGCTTGATTTTAGAGTGAAACTTATGATGTTTTGGCGCACAAGAAACCAATAGAAACTTAACTATATGAATGCAGTTATTTTCTTCAATGATAAGGGATTTCTACAGAGTTCTATGAATAAACTTGGACAAGCAATTTTTTTTTCCAAAAATCACACTCCACACACTCAAAAGCTAACAAAAAGACTAAAATCCCTACAATTCAAACTATAATGATGGTGCATGGATGCTCATACAAGAAGAAAAAGTGTGTCTTTATAAGAACAATAAGCCAACTTGACAATAAAGAGGGAAAAAACTTAAAAGCAGATTTCCCTCAAAACCAAGCAAAAAAAATTGGCAAAAAGATCACAATTGCTCAAAAACAAAACCAAAAGAAACCAAACAACCAAAAGCTTGGAAAGAAAAAGAAATGCAAAAGCTATGTTTCTGTCTTTTGCTTTTAAGGAAACTAAAGAAACTTTTTAGGTCACAAAAAGAACTACTAAATTCCAAAGATCAAGAAACAAGCACGAGCAGCTCTTATACCTTGCAAGTTATAAAACTCATTAATAAAAGAAACTTGAAACAAGAAGGACTATGAACTCATCCAAACTTATCTGAATAGTAGCAAAAGACTTCAGCAAACTGACAAAATGTCTAGAAATAAAAACTATCAAGATTGCCAAAGAGACACTCAAAAAGCACGAAAAGAAACAAGGCCAAACAAAAGGGAAAGGAAAGAAAATTAATTTAAAATTCAAGTTATAAAAGAAATCAAAACCAATTTCTTGTTTTGGAAAACGAAAACATCCAAGAACTTCAGATGGAAGCCTTGAACCCAAGACACAAACCAAAAATTTTCTCAAAAAGAAATCCTAGACCAACTAGGCTTTTCAATGAGAATGAGATTTGAAAAAGAAAACTTGCAAGAGAATAGAGTTCTTTAGACAATGGATGGCCAGAAAACAATAGAATTCACCAGGCAACAGACCTAACTGGGCAAAAATATTTCAAATTGTATATGCGACTGTGTAAAGACACAAAGGCGTGCGCACGCGTTTCAAACACAAGAAACTCGTGTATACGCAAGTCTGTTTAAGGAAACTTGCGTGTATACGTGACTGTATGATGCAGGAGCATGCGACTTGGAGGAAAAAATCTTCAAATTTATTCTAAAATAAAAAAAAATAAAAATCTAGAGGCAAAGGAGTGGGGTCCTTTAGCCATAAATTTCCATGCTTTTCTAGCTTAGGATAAGGATAAAATTTAAGAATAAGATCAAGTTGTAATAATCACTTTATGGATAAGCTGTAGTAAGCTTTATGGATAATTGCTTTAATCGCTCTATGTAATTGGCATGCTTTTGTAAAGGGATAAGGACTGAGAGGGCTTTATCTATTGTTTTAAATAAGAAATAACGGGACTTCTCTCAGAGAGTTGATCCTGGAGACATTGTCATCCTCAAGAAAAACCTCTCTGTGCATCTGAATTTACGTTTCTTTGTTCACTGGTATTCTTATGCGTGTATCACTTTCGGTTATGTTATTTCTGAGTTTTATTAATGGTGATACAACTTTTGTTTTCCAATTAACACTTAAGTTTAGGCCTGTTGGGGTGTTTTCCTTTCATATCGGCGTGCCTGTTCCTATTACATGTATTATTGAGTTCCGTAGCAGAAACTCTGTCTTGCACAGGAAAACTGGAAAACACTTAGTCTGAAAGAAGTTCAGAACCTAAAATATTATTAAATATAGTTCACACCCGTATTGGGTCCAAACCATTATCGCATTGTAGAACCACAGTGGAGCGGGAAGGACCTTTGGAACTGCTGAAGTTCGAAACTCCGATAGCTCAGACCAAAAATACTATAGAACAGGGCGGATAAGTTGTCGGGTCCGCGAGGCTTATTGCATCGCAAGGTTGGAGCGGGAGGAGCCTAGCATTGGGAACATTGCAGTCACCGATTGCAATCTCCAATAACACTACGTGTTATTGCGTTGGAGAAAGGAACACTGGAAGGGTTGATAATACCGCCGATAGTGTAATTCTTTGGAATTAATACTATAGTGGTTTTAAAAGCACTGATAGTGTTATTCTATTCCTTTGGAACAATATCCCATCGACTATTTATACTGTGTTTAAAATACAGTTTCCTTATTTTAAAGCAACAATAGAGTATTTTTATAATTCCTATGGAATTATAATCTGGAAGGAAGAAACAGACCTATGGTATAATTTGTGGTCGATAACAAGGGTTGGCATGATCAGAGGGAAAAATCATGAAGCAGTCAATCTAACAATAGATGACTGATACACCAGTTGAAACAGAAGGAGAAATTCAGCCAGAGTTAGAAGAAATTATATCAGGTCTCGGCCGCTTGTCCATATCGCCTACACCCAGGCCACCATTAGTGGTATTAGAGCAACCTGTTGACACTGAATTGAATCTCAGAAGCAGGAGAAGGAAAGTTAATATGGATTTCAGAGTTGGAAGAGGACGAGGACGTGGTGGAAGAGGATGACCTGTTGCAAATTCTGAAGTGATGGAAGTTGTGCAACATATGCAAGCGAGATTGGATGCATTAATAACAAGAAGAAATATAGATGATGGAGATGTTAGTGAGCCTAAGGTTGAAGTTGCAGAGGAGGAAGCTGTAGCAGTTACTCCTGAGATGAGATTCTTCCAGTCAGTGTTGAGATCCACAGCTAGGCCAAAGACCAAGGTTTCAATATATGAAGGAGGACTAAATCTAGAAGAATTGATAGACTGGATTAATGGCATGGAGAAATTCTTTGACTATGAAGAAACAAAAGATGAGAAGAAAGTAAAGTTTGTTGTCACCAAGCTAAAAGGCCATGCAGCGCTTTGGTGGGATGGTGTGCAAGAAGAAAGAAAGAGACTTGGCAAGCAACCTATCAAGAATTGGAGTAGTATGGTAGCAAAGTTAATAGGTAAGTTTCTACCAAGTAATTATCAACAAACCTTGTTCAGACAGATGCAAAATCTTAGACAGAGATCTATGATAGTGAAATAACACACAGAGGAATTCTATAAGGTAAGCATAAGAGCTGGAGAAACGCAGGATATAGATGAGAAGGTGGCTAGATATGTGAATGGTATTAGGATGGACATTCATGATTAGATAAGTATACTATCTCCTAAAACAGTAGAAGAAGCTTATCAGATGGCACTGAGAGCTGAAGAAAAACTCATAAGGAAGCAGTCTGCCAGAGGGAGAGGTACTTTCCACGGAATAGGAAGTCAAGGTGGTAGAGGAAGATATACAACACCTAAAGATGGAGCTAGCAATAGCTCAACCTAGCACGCACCCACAGGAGGTGATGCAAGAGGTAGAGGGAGTCTTTCTAGAGGAAGAGGAGGCAGAGGAAGAGAAATAAGATGTTACAGATGTAACAAACTGGGACATGGAGCTTTTGAGTGTCAAGAGAAAGGAGAAACAAATTAGAGGAATGCCATTGTTGCTCAAGCTGAGGGAGAAGCAATAACAAAAACAGTGATAGAAGAAGAAAATATACCAGAGAGAGGAGAATCTTTGGTAGTTAATAAAGTTTTGCTCAAGCCAGCAAAGGAGATAGTTGAACCATCACAAAGAAAGACTTTATTCAGAACAATGTGTAAAGTTCAAGGGAAATGCTGTCAAATGATCATTGATAGTGGCAACACTAACAATTTGGTCTCTACAGAAGTGGTGGAGAAATTGAAGCTGAAGACAATGAAACATCCAACACCTTACAAGGTGTCATGGTTACAAAAGGGACATCAACTGTTAGTGAATGAACAGTGTGAAGTGGAGTTTCAGTTGGGTAAGTATAAAGATAAAATTGTATGTGATGTGATGCCAATGGATGTGTGTCACATATTGCTTCGAAGACCCTGGCAATATGACAGGGGAGCTATGCATGATGGGAAAAGAAACACCTACAAGTTTAGAAAGGATGGTGCCAATCATACGTTGCACAAGAAGAAGATGCATCGTGAAAGAAGACTGATCCAAAAACTATCTTACTAGGAGGAAAGGAATACTTGAAGCGGATTGAAGTGAATGAGGTAAATTTTGTTGTAATTTGCAAGCCCAAGGTAATAATGACTTCTACTAAAGTTTCTGATTTACCCCTTGAAATTCAAGAAATTTTGGAGAACTATTGTGATATTATTGTTGATTATTTACCCAATGAGTTACCACCCATTAGAAGAATTAGTCATCATATAGATTTGATTCTTGGAGCGAGTCTACCTAAAAGAGCAGCTTACAGAATGACTCCTACAGAAAATGAAGAGGTTAGGAGGCAGGTGCAAGAATTTCTTGACAGAGGGCTGATCAGAGAAAGCTTGAGTCCTTGTGCAGTACCAACAGTATTGAGACCAAAGAAATATGGAGGCTGGAGAATGTGTACAGATTCAAGAGCCATCAATAAAATCACAATTAGGTACAGATTTCCTTTACCTAGAATTGAAGATTTAATGGATTTCTTGAGTGGAGCAATGCATTTTTCAAAACTAGATCTTAAAAGTGGGTATCATTAGATAAGGATAAGAGAAGGGGATGAGTGGAAAACTGCCTTTAAGACAAATGAGGGATTGTATGAGTGGAGAGTAATGCCTTTTGAGTTGTTAAATGCACCAAGTATGCTTATGAGACTCATGAATGAAGTTTTTAAAGATTTTTTTAGTAAATTCGTAATAGTATATCTGGACGATATATTAGTTTACAGTAGGACTAAGGAGGAGCACATGAGACATCTGAATTATGTCTTACAAAGGCTACAACAAGAGAAGTTATTGCTAAATTTGAAGAAGTGTTCATTCATGAAAGAAGAGCTAGTGTACTTGGGTTTTGTTATTTCTACTGAAGGACTGAAGATGGATCCAGAGAAGATGAAGGTAATAATGGAGTGGCCTTCACCTAAAAGTGTCTTTGAGGTAAGAAGTTTTCATGGTCTTGCTAGTTTTTATAGAAAATTCATCAAGAATTTTAGTAAGATCAATTCTCCTATTATTGAGACCATAAAGAAAAATAAACAACCATTTAGATGGACTGCTGAAGCAGAAAGGAATTTCCAGCTATTATGGAAAAAGATCACTGAAAAGCCTATTTTGGTTCTACCTAATTTTAGTAAACCTTTCCAAGTGAAGTGTGATGCCAGTGGAGAAGCAATTGGAGGTGTTTTAAGTCAGGAAGACAAACCTATAGCTTATTTTAGTGAAAATCTGAATGATTCAAAGAAGAAGTATTCTTCTTATGATAAGGAGTTCTATGTAGTTGTGCAGTCATTGAAGAAATGGAGGCATTATCTAATGTCAAAGGAGTTCATACTTTATTCAGATAACCATACACTACACTGTATTATGCAGTAGCCAAAGCTTAGCCAGAAACATGCTAAATGGGTAGAGTATCTTCAAGGTTTCCATTTTTTCTTAAAGCATATAAATGGCCAACCAAATAAAGTTGCAGATGCCTTAAGTAGGAGAAGTGTATTATTTCAAGAGAGTCAAATCCAAGTGTTGGGTTTTGATTTTTTTAAAGAATTGTATGAAACAGATCCAGATTTTAAAGAGGCATTAGAATCTTGTAAAAATCCTGTTTTCGTGGATAGGAGTAAATGGTTGGATTACTTCTTACAAGTTGGACTGTTGTTTAAGAGAAATCAGTTGTGCATACCAAACTGTTCTATGAGGGAGAACTTAATCAAAGAGAAACATAGTGGAGGACTTGCAGGACATTTTGGTGTAGAGAAGACTTATGAGCAACTAAACAGATTTTATTTCTGGCCGAAAATGAAATCTGAAGTGGAGAAGTATGTGAAAACTTGCAAAGTTTGTCAATATGCAAAGGGAAGGAGCCAAAACACAAGTTTGTATATTCCATTACCAATTCTAGATAGGCCTTGGGATATGGTAAGTATGGATTTTGTTTTGGGCTTACCAAAGACTTAAAGAGGTAATGATTCAATTTTTGTTATAGTGGACAGATTTTTGTTGTAGTGGACAGATTTTCAAAAATGGCACACTTTATTCCATGTTATAAAACTAGTGATGCTTCTCACATTACTAATTTGTTTTTTAAGGAGGTTGTAAGATTGCATGGATTGCCTAAAAGTATTGTCTCAGACAGGGATTCCAAATTTGTTGGACATTTCTGGAGGACATTATGGAAGAAGATGGGAACTAAACTATGTTTCATCTCTGCCTATCATCGACAAATTGATGGACAGACTGACATTGTGAACAGAAGTTTGTGCAATCTTCTAAGGAGTCTTACTACAGAACATCCAAAGAAATGGGATCAAGTGTTGGCACACGCTAAATATGCATATAATGACTCACCTAACAGGAGTACAGGACAAAGACCATTCCATATTTTTTATGGAATGCATCCAAGAGGAGTAACTGAGTTAAGAAACTTGGGAAAAGATGAAATAAGAAGTGCAAAGGGAGAAGATTTTCTTCAGAAATGCAAGCAATACATGAACAAGTAAAATAGCAGTTGCAGGATAGTAACATTAAGTACAAAACCAGAGTAGAAATGAGAAGAAAAGAGGTGAACTTTGAAGTTGGAGATCTGGTTTTAGCACACCTTAGAAAGGAGAGGTTTCTAAAAAGGGAGTATAACAAGTTGAAGTTCAAAAAAATTGGACCATGCAGAATATTGAGGAAATTTTCTGTGAATGCCTATGAGATTAAGTTACCCCCTGATGTTAGAATATCACCAATTTTCAATGTTTTTGACCTCTACAAGTATGAAGGTGAAACTGCAAATGATACAGAAAAGGATCAAGAGACCCAAGAGATTGACTGGGTAAAACAGTTACCCACAACAAAGGAATTGTAGCTAGAAAGAATTCTGGACAAAAAGATGTTTAAGAAAACAAGGGGACGAGAGTACTTCCAGTATTTGGTAAAATGGAAGGATCAGCCAACCGCTGAAGCTACCTGGGTTACAGAAAACATGCTATAGAAACTGGGCAGTTCTATAGATGAGCTCATGGACAGGAGCCCATGAAGAATTTTGTCCTCAGGAGTCTGATGCAGGAGCATGCGACTTGGAGGAAAAAATCTTCAAACTTATTATATAAAAAAAAAAAAAATCTACAGGCAAAGGAGTGGGGTCCTTTAGCAATAAATTTCCATGCTTTTCTAGCTTAGGATAAGGATAAAATTTAAGAATAAGATCAAGTTGTAATAATCGCTTTATGGATAAGCCGTAGTAAGCTTTATGGATAATTTCTTTAATTGCTCTATGTAATTGGCATGCTTTTGTAAAGGGATAAGGACCGAGAGGGCTTTATCTATTGTTTTAAATAAGAAATAATGGGACTTCTTTCGGAGAGTTGATCCTGGAGACATTGTCATCTTCAAAAAAAACTCTTTGTGCATCTGAATTTATGTTTCTCTGTTCACTGGTATTTTTATGCGTGTATCAATTTCGGTTCTGTTATTTATGAGTTTTATTAATGGTGATACAACCTTTTCTTTCCAATTAACACTTAAGTTTAGGCATGTTGGGTGTTTTCCTTTCATATCGGCATGCCTGTTCCTATTACATGTATTATTGAGTTCTGCGGCAGAAACTTTGTCTTGCACAGGAAAACTAGGAAAAGACTTAGTCTGAAAGAAGATCGGAACCTGAAATCTTATTAAATCTGGTTCATACCTGTATTAGGTCCAAACCATTATCACATCGCAGAACCACAGTGGAGTAGGATGGACCTTTGGAACCACCGAAGTCCGAAACTCCAATAGCTTAGACCTGAAATATTATAGAATAGGGCGGATAAGTTGTCGGGTCCGCAAGGCTTATCGCATCGCAAGGTTGGAGTGGGAGGAGCCTAGCATTGGGAACATTGGAGTCACTGATTGCGATCTTCGATAACACTATGTGTTATCGCATCGGAGAAAGGAACACTGGGAGGGCCGATAATACCGCCGATAGTGTCATCTTGCGTGAATAGTGTAATTCTTTGGAATTAACACTATAATGGTTTTAAAAGCATCAATAGTTTTATTCTGTTCCTTTGGAACAGAATCCCGCCAATTGTGTATACTATGTTTAAAACGCAGTTTCCTTATTTTAAAGCAACGATAGAGTATTTTTATAATTCCTAAGGAATTATAGTCCGGAAGGAGGAAATAGGCCTATGGTATAATTTGTGGCTGATAACAAGGGTTGGGGTGATCATAGGGAAATCTCATGAAGCGGTCAATCTAACAATAGATGACTGATACACCAGTTGAAGTAGAAGGAGAAATTCAGCCAGAGTTAGAAGAAATTATATTAGGTCTTGGTCGCTTGTCCATACCGCCTGCACCCAGGCCACCACTATACCCCTAGAGAAAAGTGTATACAAGGCTCAATTAAGAAAAACAAAAAAATCAAGGCTTGATCCAGAGGATCAGACTTGATGCCTGGGAAAACAATAAGTCAAATAACATTGTAAAAGCAAGCCATCAAGAAAACAAACACTGATCGAGAACAAACGACCCAAACTACGAAAAACAAGAATGTTTTTCCCAGCAAAGTCGCCAATTTTGTTACGGGTGAAAACACCCTATGGTCTTGGGTTGAAAATCCAAACAGAGCAAAGGGCAAACGTCAGTAAAAAATGCTCAGACAAATAATCTAAATGCTTATTATAGTGAATTGGGAAGAAGTGTCCTTACCCGAGGGTCTTACGTTTGGGTAGATTCCGCAAGTTGCAAACCCTCTGCTTCTCTTGATGCCTTTAAAACCTATAAATTATTCAAAAAAAGCATATACAGTAGTAGAAATGCAAAGCATATTCATGATATATACATTGGATCATATAAACAAATGAACAATTACGAATTAATATAAGATTTATAAACAAAGCACAATATAGATCAATGCATAAACATGATTAATATCGGGAATAGAACAACATTTATTTATTGATGTAAGCTACAAGAAAGGTGGAAAACTACAACCTAAGTCTTCCTCCAGCTCCAAGCGGAACCGTCCTCTGGATTCGTTCTTTCTCGGCCTCAACAATTTTCCTCCATCATCATACACAAGGATATGTCAAGAAGGATGAAGGATATCTCAACACAGGAAATAAGGGTTTCCTAAATATTTGGGGAGTGTAGGAGGCACAAGGATTTCATTAGAATCGATCAGGGATCAATCAACTATAATATCAATATCTCATTTCTTCTCCCTTAAGGACTTCCCAAGGAGGTTTATTTATACTTCTCCAAATTAGTTTTTAGTTGAGAAACAGTTGGGCCACTGGCTATAGGAGGTGAGTAATAGATAAAACCCGTGAACTACGCCTGAAATTAAGGAAATTTATTATTTTTAAGTGTTTTAACACATGTACATGTGTTGGGTATATGTTGACCCGTGTGTACACACTTTTATCATAGGGAAAAGTAGCGTATAGGAAATAAAACATTGTTTTTTAGATTTTGGACCAAGTCTGGAAGGAAGGGTTGCCTTAGGCCATAACCAGAGCATCAGATCTACTAAGAGTGGTAAATGGTGCTATAACACCATTGTCACTTCATATCCTGAGAATCTCCACAATACACTATATTAAACAAGAAGTCCACGACCAAGGTACATTCGCCTGTCGATTGTTCTCCAAGAATCAAGAAAGAGATGGCAGGTGCCTCCTCCAGTCACCCATCCAGCTCAGTGCTGTAGGAGGGGACCACTTAGGAATATTGATTAGTCTGGACAACAACTAGGTCACTACAAATCTGGAATGACTGCTGCAAGTACCTTTTTGTTCAACATCCACTGCAGTTGCAAGGTCGCCGTAGACAATGTAGCTACATTACCGATGCAGAAAATAAAGGCCCTCAGGGCTGTCTGTCCAAGCGTAACTCTGTCCTCTTGTCTCTTTTTAGAGTTTTCTGTAAATCTGGTTTTTGTTGGTTTTCCGTGTACTGATCTCTGTAATTCTCAAAGTAAATAGAACCCAAATTTTGTAAACTCGCAGTGTATCTCGGTCAAGTTAATGGTTAGAATAGACAGAGTAGAAGGCTCTTGTACTAGAGACTCTGTCTCACACAAGACTACCAATGTAAATACTCCCTTTTTACAGTAATATATCCTATCTTATTTACAAAAAAAAAACATATAATTATATACCAAGCCTATGTGCCAAATACCAAGGGCCAAATTATTATTAATACCATGCAAAAAATATTATTAACCCTAATATTAGTATTAAAAGATAATTATTATTATTATTATTAAATCTAATATTCATATTAATATATTATAATATTAATATTATTAAATTTAATAACTTTGGATTATTACAATATTAAATTTAATATATTATAATATATATTAATATATCATGATATATATTAACTCTAGATATATATGGAGGGGAAGAACAAAGACATAGATTGATAGAGGTGGAGAGATAGGGGGAGTTCCAAGGGAGAGACGGAGATAAACTAAAGGAGATGGGACAGGAGGAATGAAGAGAGAGAGAGGGAGAGGAGTGAGAGAGGTAGATAAGGGTAAGAGAGGGAGAAGGAGACACAAAGATGGACGGGGGAGAGAGAGAAGGAGAGAGGGAGGGAGATAGAGAGAGGATTGGAGAGAGAGAGAGAGAGAGAGAGAGAGAGAGAGAGAGAGAGATGTGGAAATAGAGAGGAAAGTAGGAGATAAAGGGAGAGAGAGGAAGGATGAGAGAGAGGACTTGCGAGAGAGGAGGAGAGAGGGAGGGATAGAGAGATAGAGTTGGAGGGGGAGAGAGGGAGGGAAGAAGAAAGACATAAAGAGTGCTAAGTGGAGAGAGAGTGGGAGTGACAAGGGAGAGATGGAGAGAGGGTGTGTATGTTTAGGGGTGAGATAAAGAGACAAAGAAGGATAGATAAAGAGAAGGGGGGAGAGAAGGAGAGAGGGAGTGATATAGTAACATAGAGAGAGAGAGAGAGAGAGAGAGAGAGAGAGAGATGGGGGAAGAGAGAGGATTGGAGGGAAGAGAGAAAGAGAGTGAGGATTGGATGGCAAAGAGAGGGAGAGAGAGATGGGGAAGAGAGAGAGGTAGGAGAGAAAGGGAGAGAGAGGAAGAACAAGAGACGAGACTTGAGAGTGAGGAGGACAGTGATAGGGGAAGAGAGAGGATTGCAGGGCAGAGAGAGAGATAGAGAGAGAGATAAAGAGAGAGAATGATGGGGGAAGAGAGAGGGAGGTAGGAGAGAAAGGGAGAGAGAGGGAGTACGAGAGAGCGGACTTGAGAGAGAGGAGGAGAGAGGGAGGTATAGGGAGATGGAGTTGGAGTGGGAGAGAGGGCCAGAAGAAGAAATACATAGAGAGTGAGAAGTGGAGAGAGAGAGGGAGTGACAAGGGAGAGATGGAGAGAGAGAGAGAGAGTATATGTTCGGGGGTGAGATAAAAAGACAAGGAAGGAGAGATGGAGGGAATGGGGGAGATAATGAGGGAGGAGAGAGGGAGGGATATATGGTATCGGGAAATCTAGTGTCTATGCAGAGCTGCTAGTCCCACTAAGGCTGGTAGCTACCTTAGAAACAAACAAACTAAAACCACTTTCGTTTTCCTTTATGAGAAGTAGATAAGAGGGGAAAGAAGGAGACCAACCTCTGTCTTGCGCTTGGTTCCTTGCTTGATTCCTCTCTCTTCTGATAGATCTTTGCCACTCGCTTCCTCGTCTGCCCAGCTTCAAAGAGCACCTATAGAATCAAAGCAACATAATACTATCCAAGAAAACAGATCTACTATCATAAACAATATAGGACCAGATATATATTGACCACACAAATGCATATATCATCAATCATACAAGAATGTGGAGGAAAACTTGAATAAATTTATTAATAATCAAGAATAGCAAAGAGGATTACAACCAATTGTTCTGACCCAGCATCATCCTCTCAGCAAGAAAGCCCTTCTTCACCTCATGAAAAGCTTAGATCGCCCAACACTATGATGTTACACCAAGAAACCAGCAGCACTGCCTTACCAGATGCAAAATTCCAACCCCTGGATCTCTGGGATGAGGGATCCATATATAAATGTTTGCAAGGGGGGTGAGTCAACTTTTGATATTTGATTAGTGTCCTCTCTCTGATAGTTCTTGATTCCACTTGGAGATTGATGATCTCTTACTCATCCCTGGGCGAATGCAGAGAGGCAAGTGTCACAGGAGAAACTTCTGGAAGATTCCATGATCTTCCACCTCACAGATTGACCCTGCCATTTGTCCACTATCGCCCATCGCACCTCCTGTGTGTATTTAGGTGGGATGTAGTGCATTTTGACCATGGAGCAGGTGAGATGGTCCAGTTTTGACCAGTTTTGAGTAGTTTTTCATGGAGAACTTCTGGGAGAAGATGTAATCAGTTGACCTTGTTCTTTTAGAGGTTGGAACAACACTTTTAGGGACTTAAGAGCCGTTGGTTTATGGACATTTATGATTGAGGTTGCAGTGCCCAAAAATGTCTATAACAGTTGCCCCCTAAAGCATGAAGTCGTTAATCTGTTGATGTTGGGTGAAATGCTTTATCATGAGGATCTGAAGTTTTTTCGAGCTGGAAGGCGACCTGTAATAAGATACAATACAATACATTATCTTCATAATATTTTCATGATCTAGCTGAGGTGGGCATTCCCATGCTCAGCTTTATAAATTCATCTTCATGTACATAAGACAGACAATCGTCTGAGTGTAGACTGATGATTCTGGTAGAGCCATCATCCCTTAGGTTGGACGATTATCTGTGCAGTAATGATGTACATTTAATGTCTTTATTTTCCTGAATATATATCACAGCCCGGATGGATGAAACTAGATCTGGGGTATTCAATCTCGTTCGATCTTCACTCAAAGTACAATTCGATCCATGTGAGAGATGTTCTGGAGGAATCACCGCCAATGATGTAAGCTATTAACAGGCGCGGGAGGAATCACTGATAATGATGATGACCCTCAAGGTACTGCAGTACAATTCACGTGGTGTGAATAAGGGACTTGGCATCGAACACCATGCAAAATATTTCAGTCGAAGGCCATAAACCTGTCGCCTGAAGTGAGAAACTTGCCATTGAGGCATGCAAGCTTCAAAGTACTGAAAGGGTTGTTCCTAGATCGACTTCTTGGATAATGAGCTGATGTTGACAAGAAGCGATCCATCATAGGAGGGCCTTAGTGAATCCCACATCAATGACATGGAATGGAGCAAATGATTTTAATGGAGGTGAAAACGATATGATGACATAAAGTTCAGGGTGGCGGTCATGAAAGAATGGGGCGTAAATGTATTGCAGTGGATGAGACACAAGTGAATTCTCTGAGCGACTTCTCTTGAACATGTCGGCGACACTGACATGATGGATTGGTAGCGTTAACTCCAAATATGGATGGTGTGATGGACCCATGGTGATATGACCAGCGAACGGAACAACCCAACCTGACTTGGATGCGGAGTGAAAGTGTCATGTTCAAGAGCGACTTGCTACTAATAAAGTTTCTTCAAGTTTTCTTCCCAATTTTTCCCCAGTCATTGTTGACTAGTAACTCTTTACTTTTGTCAAACTTGAGGAGGATAACATATTCTTGTTCTATAATTTGCCCTTCGGGCAAACCCATCGCTATGTTTTAACGAGCCTAGTGATAGTGAAACTCGTTCTTATCTGTATGGACAAGTTTGTCCCTATTCGGTTTTAACGAGTTTAATGACAAAGATAATTCAGTCCTTTTCAATTTTAGAGAGTCCGAAAAGGGACGTAAAGAAAACTCCAATAATCCTTTTTTGTCATATACTCCCTTGAGTCCAAAAAAGTATAAAACCATACAAAAGGGATGAATTTTCGGTACTTTTAACGAGCCGAACAGAACAAGCACTCGATCCTTTTGTGTAATAATCCCTCAAGTCCAAAAAGATTAAAATGTAAAGGAGGGATAGCACTTCCGGTTACTTTAACGAGCTGGAGAGGCCAATTGCTCGGCAATATTTTCATATTTTACGAGTTAGTTGAAAAGAGCTTAAAGTAGACTCATTTTTTGAGGAACGAGTGATAAATTTGGGTAGCAGCTAATTCCAGGTAAGGTTTGGAATTTTCCAATCATGGCAATGTCACAAGGATGGCTAACAGGATCACTCTTCGTAGCTGTTCCGCAGAAAGGGTAAACAATCAAATGGAGGTGAATGATCGGCCAATACAGAGTGGGGATGATGATGAGAACACGACCAAGGCTTCAAAGGCTGATGATAATACATTCATAATGGTTATTTACTGGAAAATGGTTCATCTTTTAATGAGCTTAAACTCTGGGGGAACATTTGCTCATTTCTTATGTTTATTTTTTAACGAGCTTGAATTCCGCATTAAAACTGCTCGATCCAGTCGTATAATAAGGATGTCTCATTTAAAAAAATGGCATTTTTTCAAAGCTTTGCCCCACATCCTTTCTTTATGCAAGTTAGGAAACGACCAATCCTACGAGTTTAAAGGGTTAAAGGACCTAAAAATTTAAAAAAAAAATGGTCGCTCTTTGCTTGCATGCCAAAAGGTTTGCAAGCCCCCAGGTATAGTGAAGTAGAGTTTCCAGGTTACCCCTCAATTTGCAGACAAAACATTCGTTTTATCAGGAAAGGCCTACCCTTTAATAGAGGTATCTTATTCCGGTCTAACCCCATTTTCCTAAACGGATGGGTGTGTCAACCAGTCATATATCCTTTGCGGAAACCTACCCTATACCCAAGGTTTTCCTGTCGAAACAGGCCAGGGTGCATGCCCCCTGGGTTTCAGTCATATCCTCCGAATCACTCGTGCTCATCAGGAGGACGGACTAGGGATTGATGAGACATTCCTTGCGTGAAAAGACCATTTAGGGATTGTATATGACTATTTGCTATGTGTGAACTGGGGAATGAAAGCTGGTCTATGAGCTTGACCACTCTTCCTTCATGCGAAAAACACATTACTCTAAAGAGTGAGGAGATAGTGGCCCCCATGCAATAAATATAGTCACGTCCAAGGAGTAGATTATAATCCAGGGGTCCTTGGACTACCATTACGTTCATGTGAACGGTTTTCCTTCTCAATGTTATTGGCACATGGGGAGGATCCCTAACGATCGATTGGTTCCTTTGTCAAAGCCTGTTAGATTTCTCATTTCAGGCAAAAGTGATGGCGAACCAAGCGCTTTCCAAGCAGTTGAGGAAAGGATACTCACAGAAGCCCCTTCATCTATGATGGTACCAGCCATGACCATTCTATATATTTGAGCAATGATTTGAAATGGTACACTAGCCGGTAAGCGGGGTATGCCTAGTAGATTCCAATCGACGGAAACAACTAGGTTGCTTGGATGTGGGACCGAATAGACGGTCAGATATGACTCTGACAAACTTCCTTCCTGCGGTAAAGGAACGGGTATACTACCCCCATGTTCATCAGAGTCTGTGCTTACGAAGAGAATTTGGATGGTGTCGTTCTTGTTCTCTCTGGTGATTGTATCATCTGAAGATGGATCCTCTGAAGGCAAGACCAGGTCAACTGCCGCCTCGACCTTTTGAGTTTCGTCTGGTTTGGATTCAGATGGTTTATCTTCAATGATAGATGCTTCGGCCGACCACAATAGCGTGCCAGCCGGATTTTCAACTAGTGACGGACTCGGCAAGAGATTCTTATATCCAGGAGGAAGCCATAACGGTGAAATCGGGCAGTCGTCAAAAACTCTTTTAGCCTCGTCTAAGAAGGGACAACGGTGGACGGCGTGATCGCCTTCGTACAATTTACAAGGAAATTTACATTTTCCTTTTTTTCCAGGGGCTTCACTTTCACTAGTTGACGATGTATTTTCAACATGATCATCAGAGGTTGATAACACTGGTTTGTGAAAACGAGGATACCAGTCCCTTAAGATCTGAGGGATGCAAGGACAATCATGATGATAGTGGTCTCCTTTGCAAATGACACATGGAGATTTAGGCCTGGACGGTGCAGTGTGTGGATTTTCGCTAGACGATGCTTGGTTGCCCCTTTTCGCCTTTGGCTCCTTCTTCTTCTTCTCTTTCTTCTTCTTCTCCTTCTTCTTCTCAGTTACCTGATTTTTGGCTTTACCAACTTCATCAAGCGAAGAGGAAGGAGGAGAGGAAGAATTGGATGAAGTAGAAGGTTGGGGGGTAACTCTGGTATCGTTTAGTTGCTGACTTGATTGTTCAGGAATCACAGGGTTCTGAATGACAGAGGTTGAGAAGAGCCATATGGGCAAGCCGATTGTCAATCCTAGAAGCGACAATGTGGCCATATGGGGTGCACCGACATCTCCCTAAGAGGAGAAAGGACTAGGATTTCCCCCAAGGGGAACTCCTTGGTTGGTGGACTCCATTTTTCTCAACCTAAGACCAACATAGGAAAGGTGATATTTATTCCGATTAAAATAAATTTTAGACGCTTTAACACAACTTGTTTTTTTAATTTTTGAGAGTCGAGAAAAAACAAAAGATGACTCTAGTCGCCTTCGATTTTTAATGAGCCTGAAGTGACAAGTGCTCAGATGGACCTTTTCCTTTAAGGAGTTTGAAAAGGAACGAAAGAGACTGCTCTGGAGATCTAGATAGAGGGATTACCAAACCAATCGCAAAACTGTAGAATACTTTTTACGGTACGGCAGTCAATCTTCCTGAATGTTGTGTTCAGTGCATTGCGATAGATAGGGCGGCAGACACGGCTTCCTATGGATAAAGGATAAAGCCTATTGTGTTCTCCTAATATATACTCGACGGTACGTGGGAGCACAAGTCCGTACTGGCACTTATCGTCTCAAAGTGGAGGAATCACCCAACCAGCAATGAAAACAATAGTTACCAGGCTTTACGACGCAGGAATACGTCTCTAGCCTAGACTTCTAAATGTTGTGCGTTAGGTTCCAAAGCGTTTTTAGATTCATTGAATTTATTTTACAGTTGATCTTGCTTAAGAAATTTGCCTTTCAGGTTCACCGTGTGATGTAGATATACAATTCCTAAAATGCAATCTAAGATGATAAACAATAGTTTAATCTTCTTTTTTGCAATGAAAATCCTAGCTACTAAGGAAAGAGAGATGATATTCTTTCAACATAGAGCAGAGAGCACACACTATATGCACTGTCCTAAATCAAACCAACAAACAGTCTAAATGCAAATGCACATGCATGTATTTGTTTTCAGCCTTCTTAATGTGTGAATGATAAAAAGAAAGCTAAGTGCAAATCTGAATTATTTTTCAAAGCGACATTACTAACAAGTTTCTTTTCAAGACAAAATGAAGACAATGACGACACTTTGTGATTTGGAATTGAAAACTTGCTTTCGACACTTGAAAAAATATTAATTCAAATCAAATACAAGAGTAACAGTGTAATGGACTATTAAGAACAATCGTATTCTCTTCTATGACTGAAAATGACACTTGCGACACTTTCAAATCAAGAAACGACAGTTCAATTACGCTACTTCTTTGTAAAAGAGAACTGAAAATGGCTCAAAATACATAAAAACATTTACAGTTCTTTGCACAATGGAGGTGAAATAATGGCAAGGAAGGGGGTTTCAACAGAGGTATACTAACTACAGACAACAAAACTCCTGAATAGAGCTGAAAAGAGTGAATACAGAAACCAAAATCTAGGAGAAGAAGAGGTCTAATCTGATCAGCGCACTTGTAACACAGGGAAAGTGAGATGCAGCGCACCTACTACACTCGGGAAGTGCGATGCATCCAGATTCCAAAGAAGAGATAGTGCGATGATCCAGGGACGAGACTTCAACTGGGTTCCGGGTCACAGTTTGCAGCTCAGTTCAGGGATTTAGGCCGAGCAAGTGGTAATCAATAAATAAATCACAGGGGTAGATCTAAAGAGGTTACTAGAGCCACCACAAGGGCAATTAGAGAGCTTGTAAATCGATTGTTTAGTTTATAAAAAAAAACCGGAGATAGACTGAAGCAGCATTGATCTACTTTGCACTTGCATAGCAAATGCAATTCGAAGGCTAGCTGGCTTGACTTCAAGCTCCGTCTGTAAGTTTATAAAGTAAACAAATATAGACAAACAAACAATCTATTCGCTCCCCAGCGGAGTCGCCATTTTGTTATCGGGAAATCTAGTGTCTATGCAGAGCTGCTAGTCCCACTAAGGCTGGTAGCTACCTTAGAAACAAACAAACTAAAACCACTTTCATTTTCCTTTATGAGAAGTAGATAAGAGGGGAAAGAAGGAGACCAACCTCTGTCTTGCGCTTGGTTCCTTTCTTGATTCCTCTCTCTTCTAATAGATCTTTGCCACTCGCTTCCTCGTCTACCCAGCTTCAAAGAGCACCTGTAGAATCAAAGCAGCATAATACTATCTAAGAACACAGATCTACTATCATAAACAATATAGGACCAGATATATATTGACCACACAAATGCATATATCATCAATCATACAAGAATGTGGAGGAAAACTTGAATAGCTTTATTAATAATCAAGAATAGAAAAGAGGATTACAACCAATTGTTTTGACCCAGCATCATCCTCTCAGCAAGAAAACCCTTCTTCACCTCATGAAAAGCTTAGATCGCCCAACACTATGATGTTACACCAAGAAACCAGTAGCACTTCCTTACCAGATGTAAAATTCCAGCCCCTGGATCTCTGGGATGAGGTATCCATATATAGATGTTTGCAAGGGGGGTGAGTCATCTTTTGAGATTTGATTAGTGTCCTCTCTCTGATAGTTCTTGATTCCACTTGGAGATTGATGATCTCTTACTCATCCCTGGGCGAATGCAGAGAGGCAAGTGTCACAGGATAAGATTCTGGAAGATTCCATGATCTTCCACCTCACAGATTGACCCTGCCATTTCTCCACTCTCACCCATCTCACCCCATAGAAGGGATTTTCAGTATGCATCGCACCTCCCGTGTGTATTTAGGTGGGATGCAATGCATTTTGACCATGGAGCAGGTGAGATGGTCTAGTTTTGACCAGTTCTGAGTAGTTTTTCATGGAGAACTTCTAGGAGAAGATGTAATCAGTTGACCTTGTTCTTTTAGAGGTTGGAACAACACTTTTAGGGACTTAAGAGCCCTTGGTTTATGGACATTTATGATTGCGGTTGCAGTGCCCAAAAATGTCTATAACAATATAGTAATAGAGTTGGAGAGAGAGAGAGAGAGAGAGAGGAAGGAAGCGAGAGAGGATGTGAGAGAGCGGAGAGAGGGAGGGAAAGAGAGATGGATTTGAAGGTGGAGAGAGAGGATGGTAAGAATAAATAAATAGAGAGAGAAAGGTGGAGAGAGAGAGAGAGAGGATGAGTGATAAGGAAGATGGAGAGAGAGGGAGAGACGTCAACAGGAAGGAAAAGAGATAGAAGCAAGGAGAGTGAGAGAATGGGAAGAGAGAGAGAGAGAGGAGGAGGGAGGGATAGATAGATAAATTAGAGAAAGATATTGTATTTTTTGGGGGTGATATAGAGAGACAAAGGGAGATAGAAATATAGATGGAAAGTGAAGAGAGAGATGGAGAGAGGGAGGGAAGGAAAAAGAGAGTGATAGATATGGAGTGAAAGAGCATGTGCGTTTGGGGGGTTGAGATAGAGAGACAAAGAATGAGAGATGGAGGGAGATATAGATATAGATGGAGGGCGAGAGAGGGAAGAATACTTTTTTGCACTAGATGCACTGATTTCATTGTAGATGGTGATTTCTAATCCTGTTTGATTGCTTGCACTAAATGAATTTATTTCAGTGTAGATGATTTCTAATCCTATTTGATTGCTTGCACTAAATGCATTGATTTCAGTGTAGATGGTGATTTCTAATCATATTTGATTGCTTGCACTAGATGCATTGATTTCAATGTAGATGTTGATTTCTAATAATATTTGATTGCTTGCACTAGATGCATTGATTTCAATGTAGATGATATCTAATCCTATTTGATTGCTTGCACTAAATGCAATGATTTTAGTGTAGATGATGATTTCTAATCCTATTTGATTGCTTTCACTAAATGCATTGATTTCAGCGTAGATGTTGGTTTATAATCCTACTTTCTTACTTTCATTAGATGCATTGATTTCAGTGTAGATGTTGGTTTATAATCCTATTTGCTTACTTGCAATAGATTCATTGATTTGAGTGTAAATGTTGATTTGTAATTCTATTTTATTGCTTGCATTATATACATTGATTTCAATGTAGATGATTTCTAATCCTATTTGATTTCTTGCACTAAATTCATTGATTTTAGTGTAGATGGTGATTCCTAATCATATTTGATTTCTTGAACTAGATGTATTGATTTCAATGTAGATGATGATTTCTAATAATATTTGATTGCTTGCACTATATGCATTGATTTGAGTGTAAATGTTGATTTCTAATCCTATTTGTTTGCTTGCACTAAATGCATTGTTTTCAGTGTAGATGGTGATTTCTAAACCTATTTGATTGCTTGCACTAGATGCATTGATTTCAGTGTAGATGTTGGTTTATAATCCTATTTTCTTACTTGCATTAGATGTGTTGATTTCAATGTAGATGTTGGTTTATAATCCCATTTGCTTATTTGCACTAGATGCATTGATTTGAGTGAAAATGTTGTTTTCTAATCCTATTTGATTGCTTGCATTAGATGCATTGATTTCAATGTAAATGTCATTTCTAATCTTATTTGATTGCTTGCATTAGATGCATTGATTTCAGTGTAGATGTTGATTTCTGATTTGATGTAATTGGATGCATGATGGTACATTAATTTTAAAGTGATTGGATTAACAGCGTGCATTGATTTCAATGTAATCACAAAAAATTATTCACATTGTACATTGATTTTTGTGTTATAGTAATTCAACCTATTAATATTGGAGAGAAAGAGATACAAGGTATGATGTTTAGTACAATTTCTCAAGCTAAAGATTTAAATGGTTTATGATTTATCCTGTCCTTTTCATATAATCAATATCAAAAGATAACAATTGATATGGCAAGATTACAAAAGTAACAAGGGTGACAATAAGAATATTATAAGAAAATAGTTTGAGATTTATCACAATGAAGACTATTTGTAAATGATTATATTCTTATTATTCACATTTTCTATCATTCCACACTATTACATTGTCACTTTACATTCAAAATTTGTATTTCATCATTTTTCATCATTAAAGTTATTAACAACATTTATCATCTCAACAAAATAAGGTAACTAAGAAAATTTAAAATTAAAATGACCAGACATATTTAGCATATTTAAAATGATTATATTACGTTAAAATTGCCAACTAGGGCCAAACTCCATGTGGATCACCTTATTTATGGCTTTTGATATTTTTCCTAGATTCATCTCATTGAGAGGTGTAGGATTGATCTAAAGATCGTCCAATTCTGATAAGTATTTATGGAAATATGAATTTATTTTGATTATGGACAAACTGTCAAGGTCGGCCAGCAAACTTATGTAGGCTCAGAAGCCCAACAGTCATGTCTATTCAACCTCAATGTTTGCATATAAATACAAGGAGCATTCTCCTCATTTGGACAATTCAATTCACTCATCTTCTCTCTCTCTCTCTCTCCTACGCATAAAAGGAGACTCTCTCTCTCTCACACATGTGGTTGAAAGGAAAATGTCCTAGGGCAAAGAAGACGTAGAAAGAAGGACGCTAGAGCAGTAGGTCATCTCTTTGACCAGTGTTGACCAAGTTTTGACCTTCCAAGAAATGTGGATTGGGTGTGGTTGCCTCTCCTAGGGAGGCCGCAATTTTTGGCATGAAAATCGAGGTGATCTGACCTCTGGTTTGACTGGTATTGGCTGCCCTAGTTTAGGGCTGCAGTTGACTTCAGAAATCTACAAATTGAATGAACTATTGGGGCTGTTCAAAGGCTATTTCTTGAGGCTGATCGAGGACAAGTTGACCGAAAATTGACCCAGTATTTTAGAGGTCAATTTCAGCTAATATGACCAAGGTTGACTTTGTTGATCTAGGGTTTGCTGCTGTTGATATAAAATTATAGAATTCAGATTTGTACTATTTCTCTCTACTGAACTATTGAAGATAAAAGAAGAGTTGATCAAAGGGTTTCCCCGCATTGGGATTTGTCCCTGGCTAGCCGCCACATCTTGTGTCTCTTGTCTTGGCTTGTTTTTTGTTGATCATTTAATGTTCTATCTACACTTTACTTAATGTATATGTGATTGCTAATCTGTGGCTAATAAGAAGTAAAATAAGTAAACTGCTCTAAGCATAGAACATACCATAATTTAACATGGTATCAGAGCTAAGGTGAAGATAAAGCCCAAGCAAGAGCAAGAGAAAGAGCAATCACCGAAGAGAAGGTTACAAGGCTATCTTAAAAGGAAATCATGGGGTACTCAACACACTTCCCTACTGAAGACAAACTCTGTGAGAATTCTGACTATCACGGATGGAAGATGTCTCTTGATCTAACATTAGAAGAGCAAGAAGTGTTGGACCATGTGAGAGGCGAGATTGTTGAGCCTCCATCAAATGCATCCACTGCTACTAGGAACAAATGGACCAAGGGAGAATTCAAAGCAAGGAAGATCATCCGGGACTCTATCGACAAGCGCTTGGTGGCCTATGTTTCCGAGCTAAACACCTCCAAGGAAATCTACGATAGACTGGTGAGTTTATTTAAATTTAATGATGCAAATCAAGTCTTGTTTCTTATAAATAAGCTAAAGGAAATTAAGAAGGGAAAAGATGAGAGTATGCAAGCATATTTCTTAAGGATCACTGATATCAAGAACGATCTCCTATCAATTGGGGAAGTAATTCCTGATAGGGAAATGACACTCACAACTCTTGAAGGACTGCCAGCTGAATGGTATATATTCAAGACTACTCTTCTCAAAAATAACGTAATTCCTGGATTTGAGGAATTAATGGCCAGATGCATTCAAGAAGAAATGAGGATGGAAGAGCAAGAAATGCCCATACTTAAAGGTCATCCCTCTACCTTTTCTTCTCATACTAAAAGAAGAAACAATTTCGGGGCTAAATTCAAAGGAAAGGCTCGACCAAAGTGTGGAAGAAAAGGATGATGTTACAATTGCAATAAAATGAGTCATTATGCACGGGAGTGCCTTGATGAAAGGGACTCACACCAGGACGATGATCAAAATCCCTCTCAAGGAAATCAAAGGAATGGCAGAGGTAAAAGAAGTACCGAAAATCAAGGAAGAGGACAACCATTCAGGAAGGTAAGAAATTCTAGGTATGAATCTAACATTGTTAACATTAAGCAAGATGAATATTATCTACCAGCTTCTCTATCTACTACTACTCCCCCGGACTCGCTGGGAAATTGGTTTATTGATAGTGGTGCATCAAGGCACTTCACTAGTTACAAAGAAGCTCTCTATAATTTGATAGAGAAGGAAACCAACCTAGAAATTGTTCTTGGAGATAATTCAAAATATCCCGTGAAAGGCGTAGGAAAGGTCACTCTTCAATTGAACCATGGTATTAACATTCACTTACGAGATGTATTATATGTACCTGATCTCAAAAAGAACCTGATGTCCATTTCGGCAATGGAATACAAAGGGTACAAGGTGGCTTTCAACGATGGCAAGGTACATGTATGGAAAAAGAACTTTAAAGATGCTTTTACTCTTGGGTTTCGAGTTGATTCATCATATCAGGTTAGAGGAAGTTCGCTGGGTGTCATGTCTTGTGACACATCTCTTCAGTCCGAACTATGGCATCAGAGGTTTGCTCATCTTCATTATAAAGCTCTACCCGATGTAAAAAAAATGGTGACCGGGATGCCCGAGTTCAGATTAAAGCAAGAAGGTGTATGTCTAGGATGTGCCGAAGGAAAGCTCAAAAGGGGACCATTCCCCTCAAGCCAAAGCAAGACCTCTGATGTATTGCAGTTGGTTCACTCAGACATATCCAGTATGATGCCTGTGAACTCCTTGGGAGGATATTTATATTACCTCACTTTTACAGATGATTATTCTCGCAAGACTTGGATATACTTCTTGAAAACGAAGGATGAAGTGTTCTCCTGGTTTCGGCACTTCAAAGCTTTGATCGAGAATCAAACCGAAAAGAAGATCAAGATCTTAAGGACTGATAATGGGACTAAATATGAATCCAATCAGTTTCATGACTTTGGTAAAGAGGTTGGCATTAAGAGGGAGACTACTACACCATATACTCCTGAGTAGAATGGTGTGGCAGAAAGGAAGAATCGTACAATTGTGGAAGTTGCCTATGCTATGCTCCATGATCAAAGACTTCCGAAGTTTCTATGGGCGGAAGCTACAAATACCACTGTATAGGTACAAAACCGATGCCCTCATCAAGCATTGGGTTCCAAGACTCCTGAAGAAATGTTCACCGGTAAGAAACCTGATGTATCTCATTTTAAAAATTTTGGAAGCCCTATATATTTTCATGTGCCGAAAGAGAAAAGGAATAAATTGGGTGCATCTGGAGAGAAAGGAATCTTCATGGGCTATAGTGAAAATACTAAGGGCTATAGAATCTATGTAGCTGGTCAAAAGGAAGTCGAGATTAGTCATGATGTCACCTTTGACAAAGATATGGCTCTTAGCAAAGTAGACAATCTTCCTACTTTAAGGGGATCTAAAGAAGCTCACGCAGGGGAACCGAAGGAAAAGGAAGATGAGACGATGCCTGATGTGGAAGAACCTATGGATCTTATTGATCCTCCTTCACAAGAGCCTTCCTCTTCTAGGAAGAGGCCTTCATGGCTTAGGGGGACACTTGATGATGCTGAAGGATACATTGCACCCCGAGGAACCTTCCATGAAAGTAAGAAGCCGAACAGGTATCAGGGATACCTAACCATCATGAGCACGATCATCCAAAATGAGACTTCATCATTCATAGATGCTGTCAAGCATCAAGTATGGAAGGAAGCTATGACCAAGGAATATGAGTCCATTATGAAAAATGATGTTTGGGATGTGGTCCCCAGACCCCAAGACAAAGCAATTGTCACTTAAAAATGGCTTTACAAGATAAAGAATGTCGTTGATGGAAGTGCGGAAAAGTATAAGGCTCATTTTGTCGCTCGTGGCTTCTCCCAGAAGGAAGGTATAGACTATGTCTAGATATTTGCAACTATTGCTTGATACACCATCATCCGCTTGATCATAGCCCTTTCTGCTTCGCAAGGATGGAACCTAAATCAGATGGATGTCAAGACTATGTTCTTACATGGTTTGATCAAAGAAGAGGTCTATGTGGAGCAACCCGAAGGATGAGATTTATGATCAAGAATCTCATGTGTGCAGGTTGAAGAAGGCCCTCTATGGGCTAAAGCAAGCACCCCGAGAATGGTATGAGAGGATCGATAGCTACTTGATGAAGCTGGGATTTGCTAGGAGTGAAGTCAACCCTAACCTTTACTTTAAGGTTATAGATGAAAAGCCTCTCATACTGGTGCTATATGTCGATGACCTCTTTCTAACAGGTGCAGAACTTGTCATTCATGAATGTAAGAGGGAGCTAGCTTCTGAGTTTGAGATGAAAGACCTGGGACTTATGCACTATTTCCTAGGACTGGAAGTCTGGCAGAAACTAGGGGAGATTTTCCTAACTCAAGGAAAATATGTGGTGAAGTTATTGGAGAGATTCGACATGGTGGACTGCAAGCCCGTAACTACCCCGATGGAGCTTGACTTCAAGAAGTTAAGCGGTAGTTCTACCGGACCTATTTTATGAAATGCTACTGAGTATCATCAACTCGTTGGAGCATTAATGTTCTTGGGGAACCCCCGTCTGGATATATGCTTTTTAGTCAACACATTGAGTCAACATATGGTTGGGCCTCACCACTCACATTGGATTGGTGCCAAGAATCTGTTGAGATATCTTCGTGGCATAATCACTCATGGGTTGAGATACACTGTCGGAGATGTGAGACTACTTGGGTATACTGATGCTAATTGGGCAGGCAGTGTGGTGGACCGAAAGAGCACTTCTGGGTGCTATTTCTCTTTGGTATCTGCCTTGATATCCTGGATGATCAGGAAGCAGAAGTCGGTGGCTTTGAGCACCACCGAGGATGAGTACATTGCTACTAGCATGGCCTCCTGTGAGGCATTCTGGTTGTGAAAGCTCTTCAGTGAGCTATTTGGATTTTCATGGATACCATTGTGATTCTGTGTGACAACCAAAGCGGGATCTGTTTATCATAGAATCTCGTATTTCATGATCGCTCCAAGCATATTGATATCAGGTACCACTATATTCGAGATATGGTGCAGCGAGGAGCAATAAGTCTCCAACATATCGATACATATGAACAAGTCGCCGACATTTTGACAAAGCCCCTAGGAAAGGTAAAATTCCTGACTTTCTGAGAACGACTTGGTGTCATTCAGAGACCCCCTTATGAGGGTCAAGTATGATGTATTGAGCTCTGGGAGCTCCAGGGGGGCGCGGGGTACTTCTTGGAGCAACATGTGACCACAGGGCGACTCACCATCCCCTAGTGGTGCACTATGTATAGGGTAAAGTTTCAACGTTCCCTTGTGAAACCCCATGGTGACTGTGGAACGAGATGATTAGTTCTCATATGGGCCAGGATGATTCATTCTCTGTGGTGACTGTTAGGGCCTAAATCTACCTCAAGCTGAGAAAGGCGGGATCTAGGGTAACATCAAACCACGCTTAACCTGGTAGCTAGCCCTACCAGGTCGGGAGAGGGCTCTCTCCTTGTCAATCTCAGAAAGGATGGTCAAAAAAGCTTGAGATGACTGATGTAATGACTGATTTTAGGCTAGGTATGTGTACAGAGGTGTTTGATTGAATTTAAAATGGGTTTGTTGGCTCAATTGTGAAAGGCAGATTTGGGTCCGGGGAATGGACACAGTCTTGCAAAAATCTCTATGGGGCGAGGTAGGAAAATGGTTTAGTACTTCAAATTGAGTGATATGGAGAGCTTATAGACTGGTGAGGAGTTGGAGAGGGCATGAAAGTCTCAGGGATCCTCTTCAAACAGCTGAAAACATAAATAACTAAACAAACCCTAGGTAGAGCACTGCAATTTCAAAGGATTCTACCTTTATCCTTGTTTGATTTAGTTAAGAGGAAAGCAAAGAGAGATAATGGAATACATAAATCACATGTACAACTTGAAATTATAGAAGGAAACATAATACCAAATCAAGATGCCACAAGAATCCCATAAAGTGTTGTAAACCCTGGTCTATTCCTTAGCCAAACTGCTGAAATGAGTGTACAATAATGCTCAAAACATTCATAAGAGTCCAACCTTTACCAATGACTGAAAAACTACTAGATATAGGCAGCAAACAACTCACGCTAGGCTTTAGGGGTCGATTTCATGATTTTAGGAGTTGTTTCAACAATATCTAAACTAAGAACTAAAAAGTAGGGAGTGGAACAACATGCCTCTAAAACCTAGGAAACTGATTCATTCAGTTGCCAACTACTTTTTCATGATGAATCTACCTCTATGAGTGACAATTTAGCATAGTTACATCAAAATCCATCAAGTCACATTAAATTACATCATGACTTTGACTATTAGCAAGCAAAAATTCAAACTATGAAGAAACTAGGCAAAAAATAGAGTTTTTTGGCCAAAATGAGCAAATTTCTCCCAATGCACCACGCTGATTTCCCTATGCATAGTGCCTTTTTATAGTTGATGTTAGAGGCCTTCCCATGCACCACATTTGCTCTAAGTGAGCTTTGTTGGAAAGGTCTATCTGTCTACTTTCTAGAACAAGTGGAATTTCTGAATTTGGCCTCCATTTGTCCCTCCAAAACAGAGTTCTCCCAACACTGCTTCCTGTGTGTACAAAAAGGGGCAGAAAGGTCATTTTTGATGTGTTTTTGACCTTTTTGGAAGCTCAAAACCTGTCAAAATTTCTTGGACATGAGAGGGAATTCATATTTTTCCATGAAAAATCCAAAAAAGCTAAGTTTTCTTGAAAAGGAGGTCTCTAGCAAAAGCGCGCGCCAAGTGGTGCGGCGCATCAGGTAGAAAAACCTGTTTTTTAGGCCAAAAATTCAAAATTTGCAAAATGTTTCCCAAATTTCTTGAAATTTGGGTTGAGTGTTCCTCATCAGGTGCTAGGTTGGGCTAAGGAAGCCTTAGCCAAGATCTGGAGTCTATTTTTCTCTTTTCTCTTCCTCAATGCTTTCCTCAACTTGGCCTTTAAAGTCTTGATTCTTGCTTTGCAACTTTTGTTTCTCGCCAATTAGTGATAGGCCATGTGCCTCAACATGTTTTTCTCTTTGCTGGCCTTCTTCAGCATCTTCTCCAAGTGCAAGTTTGTCCTCTCAAGCCAAGATTCACGATCAACTTCAATTTCTTGTTCAAGTAGTGTCAACTTGGTTTTCCTCCTCTTGGCAGCTTGCCGATTTGCCCTTATGTTTTGGAGCTCCATGATGGTTTGCTGATCCTCTAGCTGTTTGTTCCTCTATTCCAAATAGTTAATGATCCACTTGGCTCTTTCCAGGTTGAGAGACAAATGTTGAATGTCATCTTGTTGCCCTCGAATGATCTCTTTAAGCATTGAGCTTTGTGAGCCCCAATCCGTGTCCTCATCCTGAATGAGGATGAAATATACCTCTTGACCTCTTGAAGGTCCCTCATCATGCAAGGGTTGCTTACCCTTTTCCTGTACCTGCTCTGATGATGGAGGAAACGAGACCCCTTCCACCTCGGGTGTAGATAGTACTCGTTTCGCTGCTGCAAACAATCTTCTAGTGCCTTTTGGTATGTGACAAACACTGGCACACTGGTGGTTTGTGTCTCATGAACCTCCTACTGATGTGAAAGCTCTCCTGCCTCATGAAAAACTGTTGGGGGTACTTGAGGACCTATAAAGACCTCATGTTCAATGAAATCCTCCCATGAGATGTTCAGTAAACCAAGCTGATGCAAGACCACAATTTTGATTAGTGCAAAATGATATATGTTGTTATACTGCTGCTAAAGACGCTTTCTTTGCACTAAGGTGGTCATCTTCTCAATGTTCCAGCAAATAAAATAAGGGAGGTTCATCATCCTCACCCTAGTAAAGTGCATCAATAATCTGATATTATAGGTGTACAGACGAGAAAATCTGCCCTCACAATTGAAATATCTAATTATGAGTTTCATCAAGGGAGCATATGTGTCCTTTAGATACTTGAAAGGAAAAACTCTACTGACATGTCTCTGAAAACCAGCCTTGATGTAAGGCTCATAATGATCTCTTTCTATCAATTGCCTCTTATTCCACTGCTCACCTACATTTGGAATACCAGTTGCTTGAGCAATAGTCTCAGGTGTCAAGGTGAATGTCACACCTGCCAAAGTGACTTGGCCATTATGAAGATGGAGCACAAACAATATGGCCAGCTCATGGTGGTACTTGACTCTCTCCACCATCTCACAGAACTGATAACAAGATTGGTGTTGAAAGCATGTGACAACAAGGGGACAGGCCAACAGCTCGGCAAGTGAAGTAGGCTCCTCCAGGTTATGTTTTTCGCCCTTGTGATGTCTCCTTGGTGCATGCATTTCTCTAGAAGAACCATTGACTGTCTCCTCATTTCTGTCATAGGAAGAATCTAACTCCATGTTTGCCAATTTTTGAGTTTTCTTAGATGAGTATGAAGAGATTTTATGGTGTCTTTAGGTTTTTGCTGCCAAAGATATGAATGTATGAGGGATTGTGGAGGGAATGTGTATGAGAGATTTTTGGAATGTTGCTGACAGGTTTTTTGGAATATAAGGGTTTAAGGAATAATATTTAGGCTTTGGGATAGTAATTAGGGTTTGGGGATATTTGACTAGGGTTTGGGATAGTGGGATTAGGGATTTAGGATTAATAGTTTTAGGGATATGGGGATTAGGGAGTGGGTAATATGAATGAAAAGGGAGGGAGAAAATGGAAGTGAGGGAGTGAGGGAATGAGGGAGTGAAAATGATAGGAGTGGAATTAGCAACAAAATATGCAAAGTGTAAACCCTATGCAATTGTTTTTAACAAGAAATGCAAGGAGGTAGGGTTTCAATTTTTTACCATTAAATCACCATAAATACCAAGATAAACTCATTCATTGGCTATGAGGGTGCATTAACTTACTTGGACAATTGAGGATTTAGCAATTTTGTAAGTTTGGAAGAGGCTATGAGTGAAATCAACCTTGCAGTCCTGTGTGTCTCACCACCTCACAGGTGCGTCGCGCTGCCTCAATGCACTGCACCAGTTATAAAATTACACTACTGAATGCTTCCCAATGCGTCGCGCCCATAGCCCAATGCGCCGCGCTTGGGTTCTCCCTTGTTTTGGTGCAAAAATCATTCTCTTGGCTCTTGGAAGACAAATACACTTGCTCTCTTTCTCTTGAGGACACAAATGAACCTTCTTGATATGAATACACTTTATATACATATGGTTTTGATTTTTCACTTACAAAAACCCACTCTTCTAATGTTTGATTTTGACTTGCTTTTAAAACATGTTTTTAGGTAGTTTTCTTTATTTTTGCCTTTGATGGATTGAATGCTTTGACTTTTTGTTTCTTTTGCAGGTGGTGAAGTTGCAGAGGCTTGGCAAGGTGACGAGGGCTGCCTCTAAAGTTATTATGTATGGAAAAAGTGAAATTACATCAAATTTGTTCATGAAAACATAAAAAACTCTGTTTTTCCAGAAAAATCAATCACTGAGCATGTGATTATGGAAATTATTGTTGCTGAGACTTTATTTGACCTCCTCATGTTCTTGCTTACCGTTATTGAGCATTGACAAGACCTTATTGACGAAACCCTAGACCTAATGAGACCTAAAACCCTAAAAATGACTTTTGCAGATTTAAAGACAAAAAATGGCTGCGGATGATATATATGTATGAAAATCGGCCAGCAGGTAAAGGACATGAAGGAAAATGTATAATATGCCACTACCATCAGATGATCCATGACCCTAATGGAATGCAGCTGATTAAGTGAGACACCTAACATGCAATGCAATAAGAGAATTTGATCACTGATGGAGGGATGAAGATACCGACACTAGCAACGACTGTGGAGCAGGATGATTAGTTCTCCTGTAGGCCAGGATGATTGGTTCTCCGTGGCATCCACTGGATAGGATGATTCGTTCTCTTGTGAAAAGGATGATTAGTTCTCCTGTCGAGGCATCCTACCCATGCAGTCTAAGACTCATGGGAAATACCTCTCATCTAATCAATGACCAGGGAAATGAGGATAGGGACCATAGTAGTACTATCGATGGATGCATCATTGTATCTACCATACTTCCTATGCTAGGATGACCTGCATTGATCTGGGATCAATGATACTGATTTGGGATCAGTGAGAGTGGTTCAAACTCTAAGACTGACTTCAGGTCAGTGGAAGATGGTATGATACATCCTCGATCATTTCTTCTTCTTCATATTTTGAGCAAAGCAGAGCAGAGTAGAGTGGGGTCAAGCTATACAGGACATTGCATTTGATGGATGGATAGCAGCAACGGTCTGACAGATTGTAGATGAAGTTCTCCCTAGTTGAGAGGGAGTGTTAAAATTGGTAACTAGGGCCAAACTGCATGTGGATCACCTTATTTATGACTTCTAATGTTTTTCCTAGATTCCTCTTATTGAGAGGTGTAGGATTTATCTAAAGATCATCCGATTCCAATAAGTATTTATGGAGATATGAATTTATTTTGATTATGGACAAACTGTCAAGGTTGGCCAACAAACTTATGTAGGCTCAGAAGCCCAACAGTCATGTCTATTCAACCTAAACGTTTACATATAAATACAAGGATCATTCTCCTCATTTGGACAATTCAATTCACTCATCTTCTCTCTCTCTCCTACGCATAAAAGGAACCTCTCTCTCACACATGTGGCTGAAAGGAAGATGTCCTAGGGCAAAGAAGACGTAGAAAGAAGGACTCTAGAGCAACAAGTCATCTCTTTGACCAGTGTTGACCAAGTGTTGACCTTCCAAGAAGTGCGGATTGGGTGTGGTTGCCTCTCCTAGGGAGGCCACAATTTTTGGCATGAAAGTAGAGGTGATCTGACCTTTGGTTTAATCGTTATTGAATACCCTAGTTTAGGGCTGCAGTTGACTTCAGAAATCTGCAAATTGACTGAACTTTTTGGGCTGTTCAAAGGTTGTTTCTTGAGGCTATTGAAGGACAAGTTGACTAGAAATTGACCCAGTATTTTATAGGTCAGTTTCAGCTAGTTTGACCAAGTTTGACTTTGTTGATCTAGGGTTTGTTGCTGCTGATATAAAATTACAGAATTCAGATTTTGTACTATTTCTCTCTACTAAACTATTGAAGATAAAAGAAGATTTGATCAACGGGTTTCCCCGCATTGGGGTTTGTCCCTGGCTAGCCACCACATCTTGTGTCTCTTGTCTTGGCTTGTTTTCTGTTGATCATTTAATGTTTTATCTACACTTTACTTAATATATATGTGATTGCTAATCTGTGGCTAATAAGAAGTAAAATAAGTAAACTGCTATAAGCATAGAACATACCATAATTTAACATATTAATATTAGAAGAATTTACATATTATTGATAAAATTAATCATATGTTCGTTAAATTTTCTTTGGCTGCACACAACTGAAACTAGCCTAAATCGATCTTAACTCCAGATCTATCAAGCACCGAGAGGGATCAAATCTCTCGAGGTGCAAACATTTCCTTGTACCTCAAGAGATTTGATCCATCTCGACGCTTGATAGATCCGGAGTTAAGATAGATCTAGGTTGGTATTTAATACCATTTCACTGGCAATTTAAACTTTTAATCAACCAAATAATTGTGAATATTAATATAAATAATCCTTTCATTATAAATAATTTACAACATTCCCAAAACAATCTCAACATTATAACAAACTTAATATTTCAATCACTCTCAATAAAACTGAAATAGAATTTTCACTCAATATATAAAAATTACAACTTTTCTGAACAATTCTTAATATAAGTAAACATTTAGCCCATGAAACAAAAGAGCAAAATATATTTTGAATCAAAATTTTTAGCCCTAAAAAAATTAATTCTTTTCTATACTTTAATAAACCCCAATAAAATAAAACATGCACTACATAGTAGCTACTCTTGCCACTTCATTTAAATATAGCTAGACATGGAAAATTTTAGGGGCTAATGTTCGCCCAGTGGGCTAATTTTCCATGATTTTTCCACAAAAAAGATTCGCCAATTTCCAATTTTATAAAAGACGATTCGCCCAAATTTTAGAATATAAAATTATTTTACCTTAAAAATCGCCAACATTGTATAGAGGCTATATATAAAATCATTATAAATTTGAATAATTTTACAAATATATCAATAAACATTTTATAGTTTGCATATTATGGATTAGTGAGATTCGCCAATGTTTTTAAACTTCAAGAAATTTTTCCATCCTTAAAATTTTCCTTGGCTAAATTACAGTAAAAATACTGAATTCAAATTAGTGTTAAGGTTTCGAATTCCATCAATTTGAATTTTACTAATTAGTAAAGTCCTCATCTATGCAATTAAACAGAAAGACCCTAATTTCAATGCTTATGCAAATATAACTCTAAAAAACTATAATATGTTATGCTTGCATTTACATTTAAACTACACTAGTCGTCCAAATCAAGGTTGCCTATCCAAGTCAGGAATTATATATTTTATTTCTTAAAATTTGAACTAAAATATTCAATAAATTGTTTTTAATATAATTATTAGCTTATAAAAATACATCGATTTTATTTTTAAAATTTTAATTTATATGTAAAAAAATAATAATGTTGATTTTTTATTATTATTTAGTTTATAACAATGCATATGTTTTGTTCTATTAAAATTTAAATTTAGATTTTAACCTAAAAAAAACGTTCCTCCTAAACTGAGGATTGTTATAATCCACCTCTATGAGACTGTCATTGCCAAGCTTAAGACCAACAAAGGGTGGTCTAAAGATATTAAATGTAATATCGGGGTTAAGCAAGGTTGCCCCGTTTCTCCTACCCTTTTTGGTATTTACATCGATAAACTAGAGGAGTGTCTGGAAACTGCGCGTTCCAAAGGCACTGATCTCGCTGGTATTATCATTACTCTTCTCCTTTATGCTGATGATATCGTTCTTCTTGCAAGGAGTCATGATGGCCTAGACACACAGCTTAAGATTCATCATGTCTACTGCTCCGAGATAGGTATGACGGTTAATACTGACAAGACTAAATTCATGATCATTAAATTCGAAAAGATCACCCATGGTAGTTTTGTTGATGATAACCATTGTCTTGAGCAGGTTTCTTCTTATAAATATTTGGGTATTGACTTTCCTCATCAACTTAGCTGGAATTATAGCATCGAGAAAAGAATTATTGGAAGTTGGAAAGGTTATTATGAACTTGAAAACAATTGTAAATTAGCCGATATTTACATTTGAAGTAAAAAAAAGTCCCTCTTTGAGACTCTCATCACCCCTGTTATCTTATATGGATGTGAAGTTTGGGGATGCAGTATATCAAGGGAGTCGTGGAGAAAGATTGAGATGATCCAAAAGAATTTCATAACCTATAACCTCAAGATCAAGGGAAATACTCCATGTCCTGTCCTCTTGATCAAAATTGGCTTGTCCCCCATTGAAAGTGCGGCTATGTTTAGATATCCGATGTATAAGAAGAAGCTTCAAAATATGGAATCCAAGAGGCTCCCAAAAAATGCTTCTAACATTAGTCCAAAATCCCCACTTACGCCTCAAGCGCGGGTGGCATCAAGATGCTCAGTCTTGGCTCAACTTTTGGGGGCTTAAGGAGAAGATCATCATGGGAAGCAGTGACAATATCAAAGATACTATTAACCCCAATTTTAGGGACAAGATGTGGGATGTTAAGAAGATGGAGGATAAAAGGAAGCTAAGGTACTATAAGGAGGTGATCAACCCCACCGTTGATAACCAAAATTATCTCTCTATGTTGACTAGCACTAAGAGTAAAATTAATATTGCTAGGATTAGAACTAAATCTCATGAGCTTTGGAGTGGGACCGGGCGATGGTCTACTCCCTGTGACGATAGAATCTATCAGATTTGTGATACTAAGAAGGTGGAAGATGAAAATAACTTCCTTTTAGATTGTCTGACTCTTGCCCACATCTGCTCTCAATTCCCTATCTTCAGCCACACCTCCAATCTTTTTTACTTATTAAGTTAACGCAACTATAGTGATCTTGGAATAGCTCACAAAAACGAGCTTTTGAAGAATGACAATTAGACTCTCCTTTCTTGAAGGCTGATACAATGCATTGGTCTTAGTAGACGTTAATCATCATCATATCTATATATATAATATAAATATAAATTTGAATTAAAATATTTAATTATTTTTTTTAATATAATTATTAGTATATAAAAAATAATGATACTATAAAAATTAAATACATTACACTAATAAAAATAATAATTATAAAATCACAATTTACAATATATTTTACAATAAGATATTCAAATTCCTAGTTAATAATAACAAATAAATAATTTTTTTTTAAATATTAAAAAAAACTATATATATAATTAAACTGTATTGACTCAAAACATATTTTACCAAACTAATTAGACTCAGGGCCACCGCCAGCGAATGCGTTATCCTGTCGGGCGGCAGGATGATAAAATTCTCCTTTACGGTGACTTATCTCTCGATTACCTCTCTACATAAACAACCGTACTATTATAATTGAGCATAGATGTTTCACCCGGAAAATTATAGAATACCGTAAAAATTCTTACGTCTTTGGGAAACCTAATTCCGTAAGATGATGATTGAACCGACAGTCAACCACACGTGGAGTTGGTCACGTGGATAGATTGAAAAAGTCCAACAAGAACGTCTAAATTGATCAATCTGGTAGCATGGAAGCTTTATTTTAAATTCTTGAACCACAAATTAGTCATAAACCTACGGCTCATTCTTACTTGCCGTATTCCTTATAGCAGCCTTGACAACCGAGTCAAATTAACCTCCTAAATGTGCTATCTAATCTAAATCAACCTTTCTATTCTCTTTCTATATATATAGATACAGCTATTCATCTGCGTGTAAAATATATGCAAGGCATAAGAGGAATATAGAATACAGCTCTCGATCTGTGTGTAAAAATATATTCTAGTGTACGAAGAATAGGATACATAGAATATAGAAGAGAGCAAGATGGGTAACATTCTACTGCGAGGAGTTGTTCATCCTCACGGTCGTCGGATAAAGATCATGAAAGCCGACGGATCGGTGATGAAACTGCGGAGTCCTGTTTGTGTGAAGGAAATACTCATCGATTATCCAGACCATGAGATATTTGAGGCACCCTCTGGTCCTCCACTTCGGATCGGCAATTTCACTCGCCCTCTTCCTGACAGCACGGAACTTGTAGGTGGTCATCTCTATTATCTCATCCCCTCCCCGCAGGATGAACTCATCAATTACAACAACAATGTCAATGGAGGGCAGTTTGCAAGAGCTTCTGCTTATGATACCATTCGGAGCTGTAGTTCCAGTTTGCAGCCAAAGTGTTGTGCAGACAGCGGCAAAGATTCAATAAGCGAAGGAGTTGATGATGTGGTTAATAAGATTAATAGAGGCGGCATCAGGATTGTTTCGTCTTCCTACTCCACAGACGGATCGAGGGTGCGTATGAAGGTTCGAGTTAGAAAAGAAGAGCTCGCTTCCCTTCTCTCAGCTAATAATTTCAACGTTGTGATGGAAAATGTATTGGTCCCTCCCTTAATTCAACATGCCACTACGCAATCAACCATGTCGCGATGGAAACCAAGGCTGGATACCATCGCCGAAACCCACAGTCCGCTTGGAGATTTATAAACATCTTGAGAGGAGCCAGCGCGCTGAGATAGTGTGCAGCATAACTTGTATATACTTACTGAGCATACTGCTGCTGGAATGGCTGCAGGGTTTGTTTGTATTTATGTATCAGATTGATATTGTGCAGATGAAGTTCGGCGTTTGTAAAACCATTTCCATACGGCACTCACCTAAATGATTAAAACAGTGCCGGTTGTGACAGACAATTTCACTGAAATTTTTGTTAAACTTTATGTTGTTTTGTCATTATGGTTTATAAGTATTAACTTTCAATTTAGGTTTTTTTTGAAATATATCATTTTTTTTTTGTTCTAAGTTAATAAAACATTTACACTATGATTTAAACTAATAGCTTCAGAAAACCCTATGGCATGAGACCGTCCTTTATACTGGAAATGAGAGTCTCTTTGTTATAAATTATTGCGACTCAAGAGATTCAGGGTCCACATTGACGGAGGCCAGACTAATTGAGCCCTCGTGCCAACACTCTAGGCAACATTACCACGACGTGTTAGGTATACTGGTATGTAATCACGTTATTGGGATTGACTTCTGTGCACACTTGGGCAGTGACGAATCTGAATATAGGTAATGATATTGTTAATTTTACCGTATATACCAGAGTTACCACCGAAAAAAATTGTTAGTATATATCTTACATATTTAAAATTATTTTTTTTAACGTAATAATCATATTTTGTTATTTATATCTTATTATTTTAAAATTTAAATATTTTTTAATAATTTTAGTTAATATAAACCATTTTAAAACTGTAATTTATTTATTAAAATCACAATTATATTGGTCTTCTCTAAAATTTCCTTTCTTTCAAAATTCAAACTCTTTTTTTTTTTTTTTTTCCAAATTTTATCTAAAATATTTTTTATAATTAATATTTATTTAAAAATTAAATATTTAAATTTCAAAAATACATCCCTAATTATTTTTAAATTTTATCTAATTTTTTTTAATTAATACATATTTAAAAAATAAATATTCAAAATTTATTTTTATAAGATTCCTCTTCATATAAATATATTTAAAAAATCAATTATTTTTTATAAAATTAGTTTTTTCCTTTGTTGAATTGAGGATTCTGTGATCCATATCAAGTTTATGAGAAAAAGCTTTTCGGAGTAAATCACATGATATTTCATTTGTCTATGCGTTTCGAACCAACTAGTGTGGTTCATAGTTAGGGAGAGCGTTTCGAACCAACTAGTGTGGTTCAACGTCAGGACAAGTTGAATCAGATCATGGTTGCATATTAAATAGGGAGAGCAGATCATGAAACGGCTAGGTTTGACTGAAAAAATGGCTATATTACATCATACTGGAAAAACGGCTAAGATTGACCAATAACGGCTAGATTTGACTATTCTAAAACAAACATTATGTTAATATTTATCATATGTTATTTAAGTGAAAAGTTAACTATATTTGAGTTAACTAGGGAATATTTATAATAAAATTGCTTGAAATGGTAACATATAATAATATATCTAGGGAAAGTAATTGTTTTTTTTTTTTTTTTGAAAGAAACGGTTATGGAGTATTTATATTCATCTTGGCCTGAATGCTGAAAATCTAATTACATTGAGGATGTCTATATCTTGTTGCATCTCACTGCTAAGAATGAGAATGCAGCTGCAGCTTGAAGACTTCTTCCTTGATAAGGAACCTATAGATTCGGTTTCAGAGATCTTTCCCCACTTGAAGATACAAACAAATTTATGTAAGAGCAAGTAGTAAAACATGGCAATAATCAGCTTATGGGACGGGTTCCCATGATTCTTCTTCGTCTTTCATCTTGACCCCGGCAGAGAGGAGGGCAGCTTTGTTGGCTTCAATGTCTGCTTCTTTATTATGAGTTCGCAGCAAATGGTAGTAATTCAAATTTTGAAAAGCGTTTTCCAAGCCCTTAATTCTGGATATTAGCCTTGCTAGTTTAAGATCCAAAGCTAGGGAATTGGAAACCATTGCGTTTATAATGATCTAGGAGTCACCTATAACATTAGTTTCATTTATATTTAAATCTTTGAGGATCTTGAGGCCTTGAAAGAGGGTCAAAGCCTCAGCTTGAATGCTGGATGAATGTCCAAGCCCCCAAGCAAAGGAATGAATTTTTTCCCCAATTGGATTTACAGCAACACCTCCTGCACCAGCTTTGCCCAGATTTCCCTTTGCTGCCCCATCAAAAAAGAGAGAGTGCTTTGAGCCAATCTTGAAAGTCAGTTTCAGATTTCCTTATTTGCCAGTCTTTAAGAGGAGGGACGTTTCTAACTGCTGATTGAAATTGCAAGTCAAGGAATGATCCCCAAGCAATGTCCTGTTGGCTGAGATTAGAATCATCTTTTATATCAATCAAGCACTCCTTTAAATGACATTTAATCTTGATTTCTAAGGCCTTGTGATTCTGATTAGTATTTCTGAAAATTCTTTTGTTTCGTTCTAGCCATATCTGCCAACAAATAACCTTTGGAAGGATAGCCCATGCAGTTTTGATTATCTGATTTTTAGGAGGTGGGCCAGGATATCTGATTGCCCAATTAGAAAAAAGAGCAGTTGTGGAGAAAGGAAGCAAAAAATTGGGATCCAAATTGTGAATAAAGGAGAACCAGATCTGCTTAGAGAAGTTGCATTCAAGGATTACATGAACTGTTGTCTCTGCATTTTCGTTGCACTGTGAACAGATGGAGGGACCGTAGAACCCTTTCCTCTGCAATATGTCATACGTTAGGATTTTGCCATGGCAAAGGAGCCAGGCAAAGAAGTTGAGTTTGGGCCATGAAGGAAAACGCCAGACACCCTCCCAAGGTGTTGGGTCAGGGGGGACGTATGGCCTCTCATTCAGCTTGGCATATCCCATGGAGATAGTGTAGCCTCTGGCATTCGACCCACAACATTTTGAATCTCTTTTCCTCATGTGCGTGTGTTACTGGGAAAAGTGTCTATACAGAACTGCTAATCCCACTAAGGCGGGTAGCTACCTTAGAAACAAACAAAGTAAACTACTTTCGTTTTCCTTTATGAAAGATAGATGAGAGAAGAATAAAGGAGACCAACCTCTATCTTGCGCTTGGCTCCTTGCTCGATTCCTCTCTCTTCTGATAGTCCTTTGCTACTTGCTTTCTTGTATACCCAGCTTCACAGAGTACCTGTAGAATCAAAGCAGCATAAAACTATACAAGAACATGGATCTACTATCATAAACAATCTAGGATTAGATGTAAATTGACGATACAAATGCATGAAACATAAATGACACAAGAGTATGGAGGAAAACTTGAATAGCTTTATTGATAATCAAGAAAGAGCCAAGAGAGTTACAACCAGCTGTTCTGACCCAACATCATTCTCTCAGCAAGTAAGCCCTTCTTCACCTCATGCAAAGCTTAGATCACCCAACACTATGATGTTGCCTCAAGAAACCAACAGCAATTCCTTACAAGATGCAAGATTCGAGCCTCCAACCCCAGGATCGTTGGGATGAGAGATCTATATATAGATATTTGCAAAGGTTTGAGTCAGCTCTGGGTTTTTGATTAGTGTCTTCTCTCTGATAGTTCTTGATTCCACTTGGAGATCTCATTGATCTCTTACTCATCCTTGGGCGATTCTGAGAGGAAAGTGTCCCAGGAGAAGCTTCTGGAAGATTCCAAGATCATCCACTTAGCAAACTGCTTCCGCCATTTGTCTACTCTCATCCATCGCACCCCATAGAAGGGCTTTTTGAAATGCATCGCACTTCCCATGTGTACAAGGTGCGATGCATCGCACCCTGGCCATGGAGCAAGTGAGATGATCCAGTTTTGACTAGTTTTTCATGGAGAACTTCTGGGAGATGATGTAATCAGCTGACCTTGTTCCTTTAGGGTATGAAACAACACTTTTAGGGAATTAGGAACCCTTGGTTTATGGACATGTTTGATTGGGGTTCCAGTGCCCAAAAATGTCTATAACAGTTGCCCCCTAAAGCATGAGGTCGTTAATCTTTTGATGTCGGGTGAAATGCTTTATCATGAGGATCCGAAGTTTTTTCAAGCTGGAAGGTGACCTGTAATAAGATACAATACATTATCTTCATAATATTTTCATGATCTAGCTGAGGCGGGCATTCCCATGCTCAACTTTATAAATTCATTTTCATGTACATGAGACAGACAATCGTCTGAGTGTAGACTGATGATTCTGGTAAAGCCATCATCCCTTTGATTGGATGATTATATGTGCAGCAACGATGTAAATTTGATGTCTTTATTTTCCTAAATATATATCGCAGCCCGGATGGATGAAACTAGATCCGGGGTCTTCAATCTCGTTCGATCTTCACTCAAAGTACAAGCCGATCCATGTGAGAGATGTTCTGGAGTCGAAGATGGAAAGACATCGCCTAATTACTAGCCAATGCTGTAAGCTGTTAACAGGCGCGAGAGGAATCACTGATAATGATAATGATCCTCAAGGTACTGCAGTACAATTCACGTGGTGTGAATAAGGGACTTGGCGTCGAACACCACGCAAAATCTTTCGGTCGAAGGCCATTGATGTAAACTTGTCACCAGAAGTGAGAAACTTGCCATTGAGGCATGCAAGCTTCAAAGTACTGAAATGGGTGTTCCTAGATCGACTTCTTGGATAATGAGCTGATGTCGACAAGAAGTGATCCGTCATAGGATGGCCTTAATGAATCCCACATTAATGACACGGAACGGAGCAAATGATTTTAATGGAGGTGAAAACGATCTGGTGATATAAGGTTCAGGGTGGTGGTCATGAAAGAATGGAGCGTAAATGTATTGTAGTGGGTGAGACACAGGTGAATTCTCTGAGTGACTTCTCTTGAACATATCGGCTACACTGACATGATGGATTGGTAGCATTAACCCCAAATGTGGACGGTGTGATGTGACCATGGTGATGTGACCGGTGAATGAAACAACCCAACCCGACTTGGATGCGGAGTGAAAGTGTCATGTTCAAGAGCGACTTGCTACCAACAAAGTTTCTTCAAGTTTTCTTCCCAATTTTTCCCCAGTCATTGCTAACCAGTACCTCTTTATTATTGTCAAGCTTGAGGAGGATAACATATGCTTGTTCTATAAATTTCCCTTCGGGCAAACCCATCGCTATGTTTTAATGAGCCTAGCGAGAGTGAAACTCGTTCTTGTCTATTATGGACAAGTTTGTCGCTATTAGGTTTTAACGAGTTTAACGACAAAGATAACTCGGTCCTTTTCAATTTTAGAGAGTCTGAAAAGGGACGTAAAGGAAACTCCAAAAGTCCTTTTTCGTCATCTAATCCCTTAAGTCCGAAAAATTATAAAATAATACAGAAGGGATGAATTTTCGGTACTTTTAACGAGCCGAACAAAACAAGCGCTCGATCTTTTTGTGTAATAATCCCTCAGGTCCAAAAATATTAAAATCTAAAGGAGGGATAGCACTTCCGGTCACTTTAACAAGCTGGAGAGGCCAATGGCTTGGTAATCTTTTCATATTTTACGAGTCAGTTGAAAAGAGCTTAAAGGAGACTCGTCTTTGAGGAACGAGTGATAAATTCGGGTAGTAGCTGATTCCAGGTAAGGTTTGGAATTTTCCAATCACGACAATCTTACAAGGATGGCTAACAGGATCACTCTTCACAACTGTTCTTCGAAAGGGGTAAACAATCAAGTGGAGGTGAATGATCGGCCAATATAGAGTGGAGTTGATGATGAGAACAAGACCAAGGCTTCAAAGGCTGAAGTACTACATCCACGATGGTTATTTACCGGAAATTGGTTCATTTTTTAATGAGATTAAACGCTGGGGGAAACACTTGCTCATTGCTTATGTTTATTTTTTAACGAGCATGAAGTCCACGTTAAAACTGCTCGAGGCGGGTTTATTTTTTAACGAGCTTGAACCCTGTAGTAACACTGCTCGTGGCGAGTTTGCATGCCCCCAGCATAATAACGCAAATCGAGGTGCATGCCCCCAAGCTTCATTGCATTCAACTCGGTGGTTGGAATGAAGATTTACCTTTGAGATTTGGAAAGGGATTTGTTTCATTTTTTAATGAGATTGACACAGTAAAAGAACTATCCTCGTGACTCCTTGTTTCATTTTTTAACGAGGTCGACACGAGATAAGAACCATCCTCAAAATCCACCGTATTTACAGTATTTGATAGAAAATAAAAAACTGAAGGATGATTAAGGTCATTGGAATAATCTTCGTTGTAATTCGGGAGATGGGAATGATGGTGGTAATCTTCCCATGGTGCCTCTCCTAACATCATTGACTAAATGATTCCTTTGTCTGTAGAATGTACATGTGACCAAGGATCTGAAGAGGTACCATATTCCTCTGACCTATCTATCCAAACACTTGATGAGCATTGATTTGGGTTTGCCCCCCAGGCCAAGAAAATTGATTGCTACAATATTTCTAAACTGGCGATGATCCATGTTGACAAAATGTTTAGGAATCTTCTGAATCCATTAGATATAGAAGATTTCATATTGCAGGTTGCCACTATGGCCACTTCCACCAAATTACTCGGAGGCGGTAGGGCAAAAGTACCCATTAAGGTAGGGTCTTTTAGGAGGCCTACTCCAATATTTTGAAGCAAATGATTGCTTCCATGGATCATTGGAATGCTTCCCGTAACTTGTGAACTTTTGGGGAGAAATGTTTGTTGGTCGACGATTGTAATTCTTTCTTAGAAGGGAAATGCAATCTTCCTCAAGTAGGTTGACACAACTGCGGCCATGGCATATATCCAGGGCCTTCCCAGTAGGATGTTGTAATCGAGGTTTCCGTCGATTACTTCAACATCAATTTCTACTGTTTTTCCCCCCCAGTTCAACTTGCAAGTTACTTAAAATCCCGTATGGAGTGTATGATCGTCCATCAAATGCTTTTAACGTCATTGATGATCTCGACAAGGGTGGTGAGCCTAAATTTTTCCAGCAACTCATCAACATAATACATGTAGATTGTTCGATGAACAGTTTTGTTGAGGGTTTTCACTTGAATAAGGAAAGCTAGTTGAGTTGGTAACTGAGGGTCATATCCTTTATGATCAAAGGCCACAAGATTGGAATCCATTGGGTCAATCCCACCTATTGCTGATAATAAAGCTTGCTTTTCGGAGGGGCAATTTTGCGGTACTTCAAGTGTCGACATAGCGGACGGCAATTGGGCCAAGTCCCTTACTATATTATAATGTTGTGCTGCTCTGGCACGAGGATTAAATGTCGATTTGTGTACTACTCCCTTTGGCGACTTTATCGTTAGCTCAGGAATGATGGGTGGCACAACTTCGGTCAAATTTGTTGTCGAACTACTAGGTTGTTCATTAGCCTTGTTATTCGACAGCTGTGGATTCCCGTAATCTTTATTCCTTGTCAAAGCATCATTTTGCTGCTTTGAGATAGACAACATAAGCACTTGGGATCGGGAAGCATTTTGATTAGCAACCAGTTTGGTTCCTGGGTTTGGAAACGGATTAGTCAATACTGCTGAGGTTTTTGAACTCTTAAAGAGTTTCTTAACTTCAGCTTTATGTGGACAATCTCTCGTCCGATGATCCTCATTCCATATCTGACACCCCGCAGGGGGTTTCCTTTGCCCAGAAGGGTTTGCAGAAGGTTTTTCAGGAGATGACTCATCCTGCTTCTTTTTTCTCCCTTTCTTTTTCTTCTTGCCCCCTAGTTGCTTCAGTTGTTTGCCCTTGTCGGTCGACATGGCATTTACCTCTGAGGCGAGAAGTTCTTCTTTTGCATTTTGATTGGAAATCTTATGGGCCTTTTTAGATGTAGCCTTTGTCGATTTCGTGTTCGTCGTGCCAATCACACCATCGCCAGCATGAGAGTCATTGTTTGATTTAGGAGGAGGGGGGACCGAAAATTCCAGTCTAGGAGCGTCAGGTATTTTATCGTAGAGTGTGCCAGACTGAGTGTATGTCAAGTCTAAATATTGTGCACGAGCAATAACTTGCTCTTCAATGACGACTCCTCCCTTTGCCACATCTTCTATAATGGAAGGTAATAATGAATTAATAAACCATTCAGCTAAATGCTGATCAGGAACGTACGTTTTTACCATTCTACGACGACGACGCCACTCATGAATATGATCAGATATGTGAGTGGCCATTGTCTATTTGAAATTGGTAAGAAGCTCTGTTCCTGTTTCGTACCTTATTGGTAACTGAAAATGGGTTAAAAAGGTTGTGGCTAGGGTGCTGAAGTTATCGAATGAAGCTCTAGGTAATTCGATATACCATTTTGCTGCCGGACCAGTTAACGTTCTCTGAAAAAGGCAAAGCCTAATTGAATCATCGTTTAGGGTGTTTGGTGAACACCATAGATGAAATGTCATCACATGATTCGATGGGTCTTCACCCGGATTTCCATTAAATTTAGGAATATCTGACGGAAGTTTATACGGAATCGCTGACCACCAGGGAGCATAAGCAATTGGATCATTCGTCAGCCGGTTTAAATCTGGTAATTCTAGAGTTGCTACAAAGGGAAACTGTTGATTCAGGTTAGGCGAAGCATACCCAGGATAAGATGGAATCGCCTGAGCAGTGGGTCTTTGCATACCAGTATAATGTATTTGATGCAGGTAACTTTGATAAGGTTGATGGGCATAACCATTATAATATGGTTCTTGATAACTGCTTTGGAAATGCGGTTGCCCATTACTTACAAAGACTTGTTGCTCAGGTCCTTGATATGATTACTGGAATGGCGGTTGTTGAGATTGAACCAGCCATGGTTGTTGGACCATTTGTTGTTGCCCAATACTGGATGATTGACCAAGATGAGGAGTCATAGTACTTGTTTGAGCCTGAGTCGCTCCAGATAGGGAGGCACTAACTTGAGGTTGCGATTAAGTCGTTGAGACAAGAGGCTATTGTATTGCAATCTGAGAAACTTGGGGTTGACATACAACAGGTAGCGCTTGTACTTGCGATGTAGTCACCATAGTAGGTATAGTGGGAATATTCGACACAGGGTGGACTGGTTGCATTGAATATACAACCCTTGGTTGCTGAGGCAGTATTGGTACCCAACCACTGGATGTAATTCCATTTTGACCTGAACTTTATTGTAAACTCCCATATGGTTGTTCTCCGGGAGGGAACAATGAAAAGGCATATTGCCCTCCATATGGTGGCAATCCAGTACTTAAAGGGTAGATCGGCCTTTGAAGACACATTGGATCAATTTGTTGAGTTTCAACTTAGGAAATACCAGATGATAATCCAGATGAAGAAATAGGAACTGACCATGTCGTCGAAACAGTCCCTGATTGGACTTCGGCTTGTTGTTGATAACTTGCCAGGACAGATGGTATACCGGCGAACATCGTTGGAGTAGGAGTAGGAGGCTCTGCTGCTGCTGCATCGGATGACACAGTCCTGGATGTCGACGGTTGCTCAAACATATCTAGTCTATCCAAAAGATTTTCTAACGATTTCGATTGACTTTCTTCCACGAATGCGGATTACTCGATCAACTAAAAATCAAGGGGAAATATGTTTCCGAATTAAATGAATTTTGGACACTTTGACACAACTTGTTTTTTCAATTTTTAAGAGTCGAGAAAAAACAAAAGATGACTCTAGTCGCCTTCGATTTTTAATGAGCCTGAAGTGACAAGTGCTCAGATGGACCTTTTCCGTTAAGGAGTCTGAAAAGGAACGAAAGGGACTACTCTGGAAATCTAGGCAGAGGGATTACCAAACCAATTGCAAAACTACATAATACTTTTTACGGTACGACAGTCAATCTTCCTGAATGCTGTGTTCAGTGCATTGCGATCGATAGGGTGGCAGACACGGCTTCCTATGGATAAAGGATTAAGCCTATTGTGGTCTCCCAAAATATACTCGATGGTACGTGGGAGCACAAGGCCGTACTGGCACTTATCGTCTCAAAGTGGAGGAATCACCCAACCAACAGTGAAAACAACAGTTACCAGGCTTTACGACACCGGAATACGTCTCTAGCCTAGACTTCTAGATGTTGTAAAGCGTTGTTAGATTCATTAAATTTATTTTATAGTTGATCTTGCTTAAGAATTTTGCCTTTCAGGTTCACTGCGCGATGTAGATGTACAATTCCTAAAATGCAATCTAAGATGATAAACAGTCGTTTTATCTTCTTTGTGCAATGAAAATCCTAGCTACTAAGGAAAGAGAAATGGCGTTCTTTCAGCAAAGCGCATAGAGCACACACTATATGCACTGTCCTAAATCAAACCAATCGAACAGTCTAAACGCAAATGCACATGCATGTATTTGTTTTCAGCCTTCTTAATATGTGAATGATAAAAAGAAAGCTAATGCGCAAATCTGAATTATTTTTCAAAGCGACAATTACTAACAAGTTTCTTTTCAAAATCAAAATGAAGACAATGACAACACTTTGCGATTTGGAAATGAAAACTTGCTTTCGACACTAGAAAAACTACTAATTCAGATCAAATACAATAGTAACAGGGTAATAGACTATCAAGAACAATCAGATTCTCTTCTATGACTGAAAATGACACTTGCGACACTTTCAAATCAAGAAATGACAGTACAATTACGTTACTTTTTTGCAAAGGAGAACTGAAAATGACTCAACAAATACACAAACATTTACAGTTCTTTGCACAATGGAGGCAGAATAACAGCAAGGAAAGGGGTTTCAAACAGAGGTGTACTGACTACAGGCAGCAAAATTCTTGAATAGATCTGAAAAGAGTGAACAGAAACCAAAATTCAGGAACAATGCCTAGTCTGATCAGCGCACCTGTAACACAGTGAATTTGAAATGCAGTGCACCTACTACACTCGGGAAGTGCGCTGAATTTGAGATTCATAGAACAGACAGTGTGCTAGACCAGAAACGAGACTTTTCTTGGGTTCCGGGTCACAGTTTGCAGTTCAGTTCAGGGATTTTGGCCGAGCAAGTGGTAATCAGTAAATCAACAACAGGGGTAGATCTAAGGAAGTTACTAGAGCCACCACAAGGGCAATTAGAGAGTTTGTAAATCAGTTGTTTAATTCATAAACAAAACCCGGAGATTGACTGAAGCAGCATTTATCTACTTTGCATTTGCATAGAAAATGCAGTTCGAAAGCTACCTGGCTCAACTTCAGGCTCCGTCTGTAAGTTTATAAAGTAAACAAATGTAGATAGACAAACAACCTAGTCGCTCCCCAGTGGAGTCGCCATTTTGTTACAGGGAAAAGTGTCTATACAGAAGTGCTAATCCCACTGAGGCGGGTAGCTACCTTAGAAACAAATAAAGTAAAACTACTTTCTTTTTCCTTTATGAAAGATAGATGAGAGAAGAATAAAGGAGACCAACCTCTGTCTTGCGCTTGGCTCCTTGCTCGATTCCTCTCTCTTCTGATAGTCCTTTGCTACTTGCTTTCTTGTATACCTAGCTTCACAGAGTAGCTGTAGAATCAAAGCAGCATAACACTATACAAGAACATGGATCTACTATCATAAACAATCTAGGATCAGATGTAAATTGACCATACAAATGCATGAAACATAAATGACACAAGAGTATGGAGGAAAACTTGAATAGCTTTATTGATAATCAAGAAAGAGCCAAGAGAGTTACGACCAGTTGTTCTGACCCAGCATCATCCTCTCAGCAAGTAAGCCCTTCTTCACCTCATGCAAAGCTTAGATCACCCAACACTATGATGTTCCCTCAAGAAACCAACAACAATTCCTTACAAGATGCAAGATTCCAGCCTCCAACCCCCGGATCTCTGGGATGAGATATATATATATATATATATATATATATATATATATATATATATATAGATATAGATATTTGCAGAGGTGTGAGTCAGCTCTGGGTTTTTGATTAGTGTCTTCTCTCTGATAGTTCTTGATTCCACTTGGAGATCTCATTGATCTCTTACTCATCCTTGGGCGATTCTGAGAGGCAAGTGTCCCAGGAGAAGTTTCTGGAAGATTCCAAGATCATCCACTTAGCAAACTGCTTCCGCCATTTGTCTACTCTCATCCATCGCACCCCATAGAAGGGATTTTTGAAATGCATCGCACTTCCTGTGTGTACAAGGTGCGATGCATCGCACCCTGGCCATGGAGCAAGTGAGATGATCCAGTTTTGACCAGTTCTGAGTAGTTTTTCATGGAGAACTTCTGGGAGATGATGTAATCAGCTGACCTTGTTCCTTTAGGGTATGAAACAACACTTTTAGGGACTTAGGAGCCCTTGGTTTATGGACATGTTTGATTGGGGTTGCAGTGCCCAAAAATGTCTATAACAGCGTGGGCGCCAAGCCATGAAGGAAGTTAAGCAACGTGGACCATTCGTTGATCAGATGAGCCGACACCTCAATACATTTCCAACCTGCCCAAACAAAATCGCTCCAAAGAGAGGTATCCCACAACGAACACAGCCCCTCTCTATCCATCCAGCATCGCAGCGCTCTAATGGGGGCTCTATCTTCAATTGGGTCCATATTCATGATTTTATCAGTCCAGATGTTGATCTTTTTGTCATTTCCTGGGATCCAGTAGGAGTGCGCATTGATTAAAGGAGCAGATTTAACGTACAGTTTAAGGAAAGATGAGTTAGGTAAATGAATCACATTGTCTAAACAGCTAGAACGAGGACCTCTGAAATACTTTTTTAAGAGAGCCAATTGGGCCCAGCCAGGCTTGGGCGCAATGATCCTCCAGATAATCTTAGCTGCCATAGCCACATTTTGCTGACAGATGTTTTTGAAATTCAAAGCCGTCTATTTAGACCATAAAATTGCTATTTAAATATCTTATACTATATAAAATCACCCACTAGAAAAGGATTATCAAGGAAGAATACCAAAGAGGATCAAAGAACTATGGCTAAAGAGAGTAGGTTAAAGGATAACAAGGGGAAACTTTCTTTATAAGAAAACTAGCACAAGCTATAAAAAGAGGGAGGGGGGAAGGGAAGGAAACAACTAGGAAGTGAGGAATAGGACCCAACAACTACTGATCTTCCAACCGTCATCTCTATTGAGATTTCTAGGCCTTCCTTCAATCTCAAGGGCTTCCCTAAATTTCCGGTGATGGAACTACGAAACTCTAGCAATAACATTGGCCTCCTCAATACAAACATGACGTTTGGTATTCTTGCAATGCTCTGGTAGTGCGGAAGACTTGGTTCTCCTATGTTTAAGGTCAGATGGGTGCTCACTAATCCTTTGATCAATGGAGTGTCCATTCTCCCCAGTATCAGGGGTCCCACAGGAACAAGGAATAATATAGACACCCTTCATGTCCTTGGGGTCAATAGGATCCTTCACTGATCAGAGGGACTTACGAATGGTGTTAAGGGGTCTAAAGGTCGAGGGAACATTATGTTTCTTAAGAATCCTTGCAATCTTATCAGTGGTCCCTTGAACAAATAGTAGATGGACCCCTAGGACCCGTTCTTTAGGATCTCTTTTAATTACAGAATTTTTGGCAGCTTTGAGGAAAGCCTTCTGACCCAGGAATCTACTATAACCATTTTCAACAAAGACATTAAGGAGATGGGATTTCTCTTTCTCAAAGCTCTTTTCATTAGAGATCCTTAGGGCACGAGTAGCGAGGGTGTTGAGAACACCCAACTTCTGAGCCAGGAAATGGTGGGAACTGGCATGAAGATATTGCTTTGTATGTGTTTTCTTTCAAAACACTTGGTGGGAGAGGGAACCGTCACTATTCTTTGAAATAAGAATATCAAGGAAAGGGAGGCAACCATCGACTTCCTGTTCTATGGTGAACTTAATGGCTGAGGATTGACTGTTGAGATGATTAAAGAAGAGATCTAACTCCTCTTGGCCATGAGACTAGATGACATTAGTGTCATCTACAAATCTTTTCCAAAGTTTAGGTAGGAGGCGGGCCGAGTTCAGAGCCTTGGATTCAAAATCTTCCATAAAAATATTAGCAACGACAGGGGATAGGGGTGAGCCCATGGAAACACCATAGTTTTGCTCAAAGAAATCCCCCTCAAAACTGAAAAAGGTAGAAGTGAGATAGATCTCAACTAACCGAGCGGTATCGGGATCCGTTAGGCGGTTGATCACCTCCATGACCTCCTTTATAGGGATGTAAGTATAAAGGGAGACTACATCAAAACTCACAAGAATGTCCCCAGGGTCAAGCTTTATGCCCTTGAGCTCCTCAACAAAGGAAGCAGAGTCTTTGACGAAGGACTCTATATGACCAACTAAGGGTCTAAGCTTTAAGGCAAGGAATTTAGCAAGAAGGTAGGTAGGACCACCTATGGTGTTGACAATGGGCCTTAGGGGAGCTCCCTCCTTGTGAATTTTAGGGAGCCCATAGATCCTAGGAGTGATGGGACTGCTCTCAATGAGTTTATGGCATAGGGAACTCACTGAGCTACTGGACTTGATGGCAAGAGCCACAGTCCTAGAAATCTTCTTTAGCGGGTTTTTGGGAAGCTTTTTATAGCTTCCACTATTATGAAGATGATCTAACATCTTATTGCGGTAATCTACTTTGTCAAGAATGACAACAGCCCCTCCTTTGTCGGCTTTCAGAACAATGATATCTTTGTTCTGGTTTAAGGATCTGAGGGCCATAAATTCTTCCTTGCTAAGGTTGCTCTGAGGGGGCTTTGCCTTCCTAAGGACAACGACACAATCCTGTCTAATAGTGTCCTTAATATTATCAGGTAAACCTCTAATCCCGAATTCTATGTCACAAATAATGTCATCTACTGGGATCTTCTTAAGGGCCAGGCAAAATTTAAACCTTTACCCAAAAGCTTAAAAACAGAAGGGGGAAAGGAGAAACTAGATAAATTGATAACCTTATTATTACGAGATGGAGGGGGAAGATTAATATTATTATTATTACAATTCTTATTAAACATAAATTTATTGTTTATATCAAATTTGTTTATATATTTTAAATTATTACGGCTGTTAAGAATCGATAACTTATTATTATTATTAATCTTATTGTTGTAATTAAGTGACAAATTATTATTATTATTATTATTACATACAAAAATCAAATCCTTATTATTAAGAACTCTACACTAGGGAAGGTATTAAGAACTCTACACTAGGGAAGGTTTGCACCTTCATTGTTGAGGCAGATAGGGCCAACCATACCTGCGACAGGAGCCAAGGAAAAATCCCATACCAATGAGATTGAGATCTGGTTCATCACTTGTTTAGATAAGCCAGCTGGAGATGAATCGTTGTGGGATGAACCCAGTGTTTGACAGCGAAAACCAGCGCTGGATTTAGGCAGACCATGGCTACTCATAATTGAGTGTGATAGCTTTGCTGGCATATCACCTCTGCGAAATGAAGAAGAGTTGCAATGCAATCCATCGACTAGATCAGGCTGACCAGAATGGAGCATATCTTCTTGCAATGGTACTGAGGAGCTCAGCATGGTATAAACCCTTAAGTTGGGCTCGAAAGAAGAAAGACCATCCATTGAGATGGGACCGGACTGTTCAACATTCATAGTTTTTTCCTTATTATTTAAACTTTATAAACCATTTGAAGAAACAGTGAAATTGAACACTAAGAATTTTTCTCCACTAGAAATTAGTTTCCCTTTCCTACCTGCAATCCCGCAGCCTTTTACTACTGGGTTTCCGTAGCTATCTATTTTGTATTTAGGAATCACGACACTTACTATCTATTTTGTGTTTAGGAATCACTGCACCTACTGTTCCAGGGATACAAAGTAAGAAATCTGTGTAACAAACTATAAAGTATAAACGATGAATTTTCTATTACCCACGCTAAGCTACCATGAACCGAATCCATTTTTTATGGACTTATTCGATGCACGAAAAGAAAATTTTGTAGTATATAAGAATTATCTATATTTTTTTTATGATGATGATGATGATGGTTAACGTCCACTGAGACCAAATTGGTCTATCGGACTTACAATTTTCTTAATTTTTACTTGTCTGGCTCCTCGTCTTTCTTGGCGAGATTGGTGTTGTAGCTTTCTTTCTTTTCTCTACGGTCTTCCAACTTCCTTTGTCTTGCATCTCCTTCATCTCTTCTGGTTCTTGGGACATTGGTGTCTTAGCTTCGCGATCTATAGTCGGAGAAGTTTGGTTTAGGAGATCTGTTTTGCTGTTAAATGAAGATTTATTTTCTGCGGTATATTAATTATTAATTATGGTTAAAATTTATTTTTGGAATATTTTTTATTTTTTTAATGGAGTATTTTTTAAGTGTAATTGGAATTTAGCAAAAATTTGTGTGGTTCAATTTTGATTTGTGTTGTTTAAATTAGTTTTTTTATTGTATATATGGATTTAACACCATAAAAAAAAAATTGGGCACTTTGATTGTGAATGACCTATCAAAACTGTGATTTCAATGAATCTTGTCATGATTCTAGACAAATTAGACCAGAGAATAAATTGGAAAACATTCCAAAAATCATACTTAAAAACTTGTTTTCGTAACTAATTTATAATGTTTAAAATTTAATATTAAAATTAAAAACATATATTTAATTTAATTAAAATAATCTCTCTCTCTCTCTCTCTCTCTCTATATATATATATATATATATATATATATATATATATATGGCAATGTTGATTTTCGAAATATAATGCAATTTGTATAACGTCCTTTATATAATTGTCTCACATTGCATGTTGTCTACCATAGTTGAGGTTTTCCACCATCCATGTAAGTGCCTCACGCATAGGTTATATGTTGTCCATCGTAGTTGAGGTTGCCATGTCCATTACGCTCATTATTCTAAGGCAAGCGATTTTATGGGAGAGACACCGGTACATGAACGCCTCCACCTCAGACCACAAAAATGCCACGAAGTCATGTCTTGTTGTCGTACAACACCAGTTTGCTGCATGTGTTCACTTGTCCATCATACTTGGTCACTGGTTCAATGGGTTTAAGGAACATTAGGGTTAGTTTAGTGTATAGTCTTGGAGGTTTGTCTTTGACGTTGTGGATTTCTGTTTGGGTCTAGTTGTCGTTCATTTATACTGCCAGGTACTTGCACGATGCTACTGCAATGGTGGCCATAGCAATAACCGTCCTCGACCTTGCCGATACTGGGTTATGGGTCAGTTTTGATGGTTGTTTGAGAGGTTGTTCGATTGTTATCATTTGTTTTGTCTTGTTTATTGGGCTGGTTTTTCTTCCCCGTCTGGTGTATTGGGCTGGGTATTCGTATGTATTCGTCCCTAAGGCAAATTTAGCTCAACTTGGTGTTAGATATGGTTGTTTCATGCTCCGAAGGGTTTTATTATGAACTTTTTGGTTGAATTTTGTTTGTTTTTTGCAGGTTTAGGGATGTCTAACAATCTGTGATGACTGTCGGGCAGGTCGTTGTGCAATTTGCAGTTTGAGCTACAATTTTTGGAGCATCTGGGGTTCCCATGGTGTGTTGGCATGGAGGACGTTGGCGAAAGGATGAATAGAAGGTAGGACACTGTCCTACTAGCCTATCTACCTATGTTTTTAAACACATTTAGCCGAATGGATTATTGTGCCTTTGTTCAGCTTATTTGTCTGTGTTTTTAAACACCTTCAGCTGTGTGGGTTTTGGGTTTTGTGTAATTTTCTGTAAATTAGCTTCAGCTATGTGGGTTTTGGGTTTTTTGCAGGGGCTTGTTGCAAGTGGTCTACTGCATTTTCTTTCACTTAAAGAAATCTCTAATTGTGTGGCATGGTCTGACTGCAAGGGATTTGATGTTACAATGGTTAATTAAAATGGTGTTGCTGGGTTCATCACTCAGTTTGGTGTAATTGCTGAAACCATTTGTTAGTGTTCTTCATTTATGCATTTTTTGGAATTGGTAACAACTTGTTGCAAGCAGTCTGCTGCATTTGCTTTCACTTAAAGCAATCTCCAATTGTGTGGCATGGTCTGACTGCAAGGGGTTTGATGTTACAATGGCTAATTGAAATGGTGTCGCTGGGTTCATTGCTCAGTTTGGTGTAATTGTTGAAACCATTTTTTAGTGTTATTCATTTGTGCATTTGTTGGAATTGGTAGACCAGTTTGTTGCAAGCGGTCTACTGCATTTGCTTTCAGTTAAAGCAGTCTCTAATTGTGTGGCATGGTATGACTGCAAGGGGGTTGATTTGACAATGGATAATTAAAATTGTGTCATTGGGTTCATCACGCAGTTTGGTGTAATTACTGAAACCATTTGTTAGTGTTCTTCATTTGTGCATTTGTTGGAATTGGTGCACCAGCTTGCTGCAAGTGGTCTACTTCATTTTCTTTCACTTAAAGTAGTCTCCAATTGTGTGGGATGGTCAAGCTACAAGGGCTTTGATATTACAATGGCTAATTGAAATGGTGTTGCTGGGTTCATCACTCGGTTTGCTGTAATTGCTGAAATCATTTGTTAGTGTTCTTCATTTGTGCATTTGTTGGAATTAGTGCAACGACTTGCTGAAAGCAGTCTATTTCATTTTCTTTCACTAGAAGCAGTTTCCAATTGTGTGACATGGTATGATTGCAAGGGGTTTGCAAAAAATTTACTCGATCTTTGTGGGCTAAAAAAGGGTAGAAGTGCATGCGATTATTTTTTTCAATATTTGTTGTGACTCTTATGCCTCCAACTTGATTTTTGAATATTTTGCATCTCATCTCAAAATCTTTTGCAAGGTCCTCCTTGCAAGATTTGATGAGCTTCTCATCACCTTTCAGGATAAGATCATCTACATAAAGTACAATGGTCAATAGCTTACCTTCCACCACTATGTGGTACAGGTTCGCATCTGCTTCACTCTTCGTGAACCCCAACCTAGTGAAGTAGCTATCTATCTTGGTGTACCAAGCATGGTTGCTTGCTTCAGTCCATACAATGCTCTCTTGAGTCAGCACACATGTGACTCATGGTCCAAGGTTTCAAAACCTTGGGGTTTCTCTATGTACACCTCTTCCTCAATCATGCCATTCAGGAAGGCAGTCTTCACATCCATCTGATGGATCTTCCAACCCATATGTGCTGATAGTGCCAAATAAGATCTGATTGACAAGTACCTTGCAACAGGAGAAAAGGTCTCATCATAGTCAATCCCCTCTACCTGTGAAAAGCCACGGGCCACAAATATGGCCTTATGCTTCTCCACGCTAACATCTGCAGCTTGCTTTACCTTGTAAAGCCAACAGGAGCTCACAACTGACTTGGCCTCTGGTCTCGGGACCACATCCCAAACACTATTTCTAACTATCAAGTCATACTCCTCCACCATTGCATCAACCCGAACTAGTTGTTGCACTGCTTCCTGAAAGGAAGATGGCTTTGTCACAACACATTCACCCATAAGTGCCATCTATCCAGTGTATCTCTATGGTGACCTCCTTTGTCTGTGCTGAGAAGAGGTTGCTCCCACATTCTCTCGTACATCATCCAATAATCTGACAACCTCTCTAGTGCGCTTTATTCCCTCTCTCGAAGACTTTTCCTGAGTGGATGTCTCAACTCTCTGAACTTCTACATGTGGATGCTCCACATCAATCTGAGGCCCCTTAACCTTTGGAGCTAAAAGCTTCTCATCCACATGTAGCTCAAGCTCCCTCTCAAGGGATACTCGCATGGCCTTCTCCTCATCGAACCTGATATCCCTGTGAACCATTGTTATCTAACTGGTCGGCATGTACACCAGATAGTTGTGGGTTGTATTAGTGTACCCCAAAAATATTGCCAACTCTGTTGTTGGCTCAAGCTTCTTCCTTGCATCTTTGGTCACATGGCGATAAATAGATGACCCAAAAATCCCGAAGTGACCAACATCTGGCCTCTTATCAGAATAAGCCTCCTCCTAGTGTCTTCATCTCAAGTATCCGATGTGGGCTATGGTTCTAAATATAAACTGTCGTGTTGCATGCCTCAGCCCACAAGTGTAGTGGTAGGCCCTGATCATGCAAAATTGCCCTTATTGCCACTACTATGCTCCTGTTATTCCTCTCAACAATGATCCGAATGGAAAATGGCATCAACCCATGGTACTCATCCACCCATATTATTCATCGACCCATGGTATTGTAAATGGTATCCGCCCGTGGTATTGTAAAATCCACCCATGGTATTCATTCACCCATGGAATTGACTCGTGGTATTGTAACTGAAAAATACTATAAGTAACAAGTCACATTTTGTAAAAGGACAGATTGTCCGCCACAATGTAGCCTTTACAGTTCAGAGGCATGTAGCTGCCACATCTCTTCTCAGAGATAAGCTACCATCGCCCTAGCTGGTTTATTTGCATTACTACTGATACCACTGATCTAGATCTTGGGAGGAGGCCCCCAAGATCTAAACGATTGAAATGGATCTTGGGAGGAGAGACCCCCAAGATCTAAAATATTGAAATGGATCTTGGGAAAAGAGACCCACAAGATCTGAAATATTGAAATGGATCTTGGGGTAGAGGCCCCCAAGACCTGAAAACTTGAATTGCCAGAAGAAGAAAAGAGGAGAATGCCCCATAAACAAAACCACAAAGAAACTTTTTATTAAAACCGATAATCACTGTAAAGCTTACAAACAGTAATGGAAATAAATCAGCTAGGGCGATGGTAGCTTATCTCTGAGAAGAGATGTGGCGGCTACATGCCTCTGAACTGTAAAGGCTACATTGTGGCGGACAATCTGTCCTTTTACAAAATGTGACTTGTTACTTATAGTATTTTTCAGTTACAATACCACGGGTCAATTCCATGGGTGAATGAATACCATGGGTGGATTTTACAATACCACGGGCGGATGCCATTTACAATACCATGGGTAAATTCCATGGGTTGATGAATAATATGGGTGGATGAGTACCATGGGTTGATGCCATTTTCCATTCGGATCATTCCTCCCTCCTTAAGAAGCAATGGTCCCCATTGCGTAAAGTTCCCTCCTGTGAAGCCTTTGTGGAATATGAAGAGCCACTGAAGATAAGGGTTTTATGTGGTTAACCCAAAACCCTAATAAACGAAGATCCGAGGATAGAGATACCCTGTAATGCTTGTGACCAACTGTGATTCTGACAGTGTGCGGCCTAGAAAATGGACTTCGATGACAAGGATTTTATGCGGTTGACCCATAACCATGATGTTGGTTGCTGATGAAGTAGCAAGTGCCTACATAGCCTGGGGTGGGAGGGCACGTCTCCAAATAACCTAAGCCGAATGCTTCTATGTTGAAACTGATGAATGTGAAGCAGGTGCCTACTAAAGTGGGGTGGGAGGGCACGTCTCCAATGGAAACCCACTTTGAATGCTGCTCCAAAGTTAAAATGGACATAACTCGGCCAATATAACTCAGAATATTTATTATAACCTGTTTTTAGAAGCAGAAGGATAATTTTTCATCTTCCCATGAGTTGGAAATCCTTATCTGGACACTCTAAGATCTCATATTCGCGCTGCAACAGTTCCGTCGTCACAAAAATTCTAATAAAATAGCTGATTTTAAATCAGCAATATCTCCCACATTCGAACTCCGATTTGACCCATTTTTTTTTGAAATTGGGTGATTTTTTGAGAGGAATCCAGATCTGGTATTTGTTTTTGTAAATTTTGTACCAAATGTTTCAGATCTGATCTGAAAAGTCTCCGCCCAAAAAAATTCCTGCAAAAAATTTGAGACTGAAATATGCATGAAACCCTCATTCCTATGGAATCGTAACCTGCTCTGATACCACTGATCTGGATCTTGGGAGGAGGCCCCCAAGATCTAAACGATTGAAATGGATCTTGGGAGGAGAGACCCCCAAGATCTAAAATATTGAAATGGATCTTGGGAAGAGAGACCCACAAGACCTGAAATATTGAAATGGATCTTGGGGTAGAGACCCCCAAGACCTGAAAACTTGAATTGCCAGAAGAAAAAAAGAGGAGAATGCCCGATAAACAAAACCACAAATAAAATTTTTATTAAAACCGATAATCACTGTAAAGCTTACAAACAGTAATGGAAATAAATCAGCTAGGGCGATGGTAGCTTATCTCTGAGAAGAGATGTGGCGGCTACATGCCTCTGAACTGTAAAGGCTACATTGTGGCGGATAATCTGTCCTTTTACAAAATGTGACTTGTTACTTATAGTATTTTTCAGTTACAATACCACGGGTCAATTCCATGTGTGAATGAATACCATGGGTGGATTTTACAATACCACGGGCGGATGCCATTTACAATACCATGGGTAAATTCCATGGGTCGATGAATAATATGGGTGGATGAGTACCATGGGTTGATGCCATTTTCCATTCGGATCAAACAACCACATTCTATTGAGGATTATGGGGTTCTATCAACTCTCATTTAATCCCTTCCGCTACACAGAAGTTCTTAAACTCATTGGAGACATACTCACCACCATTATCACTCTGTAGAGCTTTAACCTTCTTTCTAGACTCTTTCTCTACCAATGCTTTGAACTCACAAAACTTTGTGAAAGTTTGATCCTTTTTATGCATAAAAAATACCCAGCATTTACAAGAATAATCATCAAAAAATATAACATAATACCTGTGTTTGGCCGTGGATGTTGTCGAGAATGGTCCACACACATTTGAATGGACTCTCTCCAGAATAGTCTCTATTCTACTGTCTCTGTCTCCAAAGGAATACTTGGTGTGTTTTCCCAAAGTACAACCCTTGCATGTATCAACTTTTCTGAAGTGTACCTTTAGAAAGACCAGTAGATATTTGCTACAATATCTTCAAAGCCCCATGATGCTAGTGGCCCAATCACCTGTGCCAAAACTCGCCAACATCTCAGATCAAGATCTTTTCTTCTTTTGAACTCAAAGTATCACAATCCTCTACCTCTATCTTATATATATTCTGAACTTGAATCCCTATATTCTTTACTTGACCGGTGGCTATGTGTCGAAGATATGCCTTTCCTTTCAAAAAGATCACATAATAGCCTCAATCCTCAAGCATGGCAATGGATACCTAGTTCTTCGTCAGTTTGAGTACATACATAACATTCTTCAAGGTGAGTGGAGCCACATGCTCCCTCTGAAAAGTAATAGTACCCACACTAGTAACACTATACTTACCGTCATCACCCATCTCGATATGCATCTTGAGATCTTTCTCCTCCAATTCACTGAATAACTCTTTGTTGCTAGTCATGTGGAATGAAGCTCCACTATCTAAGTACTAGACACTTCCCATCATTAAAGACAGCATATGCTATGAGGGAAAAGTCCAATTCAAATTGGGAGGCCAAAGCCTCACCCACTGCTCCTCTTGAGGACTCCTCCTTGGACTTATTCAATGGACACTTTGTAGCAAAGTGTCCCATTTCGTGAAAGCATTTAAATTTCGTGATGTCATCGTTCTTACCTCCATGATAAGAATCTGACTTGGAATGGGAAATTTTACCTTTCCCCGTACTCGCCTTAATCATTAAGGCATAGTTATCTTCATCAATCTTTGATGAAGAGCCATCCCTGGTGTTCCTCCTAATCTCATCTGGCATCAAATTCGACCATAGTCGTTCCCAATTTGGCATCTTCTCCCAACCATTGACAGAGTCTTGATAACTATGCCAACTCTTCGAGATTCAAGAAGAGAAAGGCTCACCATATCCTCCTTGGCAACCGTGATTCCAACACTTCCAAGTTCATCTCGACATTGAGTGAACTTGGTCATTTACTTTGGAATTTTCTCGCCTTTCTCCAATCTTGATTTTACAAAGTTTATCCTTTACTGCCAACTTCTTTGATCACTACTATTCTAATACAAGTTCGTCAATGTTTTCCACATAGCATGCGGGGTTTCCTTTCCATGGAGACTTGAGACAATATGATCTCGAACTCTCTCAAGGATTATATGCCTTGCCTTCACCAAAAACTTCTTCCACTTGGCCAAGTTTTGTGCATTAGTCATTGTTGGCTTAAGTGTAACAACCCTGGTGAAATTTCCATGTAAAAATATATAAATACCACAAATTATGAGACACATATTCCAAGCTAGGTGGTGGGTAGAACATCCTATTGTGCATTCATTTGGTTGTTTATGGCCAAGGAAATTGGCAAAGGCAATGGATAAGGTATTAAAGAGGAAAAAAGACATTTTTGGCACATTTATTTATGAAAATAATGGAAATTAGGAGAAAAGGAAGGTGAAAGGTCACAGGTTGCATGTGAGGAGGAAATTGAAGGAAAATAATGGAAAATGAAGAACATAGAGGCCTCATTAATAAAAAGGCTTCTGAGGATCAGTGGGCAAGACTTGGTTAGTTTAGCATTGGAGCTCTCTCATTATTCTCTCTCTCTCATACTCTTGGGCACTTAGATTTTTCTTGGAGTACTTTGGAATTGGAGCAAGAAAGGAAAAGAAGGAAAGAGGAAGCAAATATTAAGTAGGGAAATGTAGGATCAAGCAGCTACAACAGGCTTCATTGCAGGCATCAACTTGCATGTGTATTTTCCTTTCTAGATTTGGCATGCATGGGATTGCATGTGTTTCTATTCTACCATGGCATGGGTTTTGCTAGGTGTGATAGTATTTTCAGCCTAGCCTTGCCATTTCCTAATATCTTTGATGAGATGGGTTCTCTCATGCGTTTTGTGGGGGATGACCAGATTGGATTCGAAGCTGAGTGGGGTGGATCTCCGAATTGGCAAACACATGGTGGTAGTAGTCCCTGAGCCAGACTGAGGATGCACGAAGCCACTATCCTAGTAACCCCTGAACCAGACTGTGGGTTGTGGTAAAGCCAGATTGTGTGCCTCGGTGGGCCTAGGAATCCTTGTGAGTGAATGGTGGGATATATGGTAAAGCCAAGAGGTGGATTTTCTCTCCATTGGGCCTAGTGATTCCGGGATGGAATGCATGCAAAATACTGGAGAGTATGTCTTGGTGTAGGGCCTAGGGATCCTTGGATTTGACTGCGGATGCACGGCAAAGCCTGAGAGACTAGGAGGCACTCAAATTCCTCACTGTGTAGGCGGAGAATTCCAGTGGCATCCACATTGATTGGTGTTTTTGATGTGTTCTATGAGTCCCACATTCATGCTTGGAATATGGCACGAGGGTGATTAGCTGAAAAGATAGTTGGCTCAGCCAATCTATGGTCGAGTGGAATGTGGTAGTCCCATCACTGGTTGGTTCATTGCATTATTAATGAAAAATTCATTCGCTTGATTTTCATGCGCAAATGTATTGATGTATATATGGATTTTGATGGTTGATATGTTTATTGTATTTATGTTCATATTATGTTGTTTATATACAAATTTATCAAAGAGGGTGTTATAGAGTGGTATCAAAGCATGGTTCAACTCTCAGACTGAATGGGTTTAATGTTTGTTGGTCATGCTTGCATATTAGTTGCATGTGTGTCTCTTACACTTATATTCTTGTTGCATTGGCTTGATGATTGATTATGGTTATAGTATGGTTGTTATGGAGAATTTGATGTTGATCTCATGAAATGTATTGGTCATGAATATGTGACTTACTGTGTATGGATTATATGTCACTTACATGTTGATTTCATGATACCTACTTACATCCTTGTATGTTAGGTTACATTTTTTGAATATTTTGATTACATGCCTTAGTCTTGTAGGTTGATTGCAAGAACTGATTGGTTATGTTCGACTACATGCATCTATGCATATGTGTGATTGGTTTGACATTGCTTATGCATACTGTTGGTTGCATGTGGCAATGTGTACGATAAATTAATTAATGGTTGTTGTCGTGCATGAGGTTATGTTTTGTGTAGTTTATATGGTCATGCATTGATGACTGGAATCTAGCTAGAATGGTGTATACATGGTTTTGTACTCATGTTTTATACGTATATATGTAGTTGTTATGCATATATGGTCTTGGCTATGATTATGCATGTATAGTAGGTCAAACATGCCTTGTGAAGTCATTATATGAAATTTAGGTCATCATAATGCTATTGGTTGCTATGATGCTAATGTGTTGGCTGAGATAGAGTAGGAAATGTATATCATCATAATGAGGTTGCAACATTAGACCTTGGGATAAGAAAATATTGTCATACAGGTTTGCATGTTAGACATGTAGGTAAGTAAGTTAAGGATTGTTATATGCATTAATTTTATGAACATGTATTTGATGTTATGGTTACATTCATGATATATGTTAGATGGTTAGTGTATTTATATGCACGTGTCAAATAATCATGAATGGCAGTAACCTATGGTTGTATGCATTGCTTTTGTTGTTCATGTTAGATAACTTGATGATTATGTTATATATTGTTATATAGCTTATTGTTCTTATATGCTATTAACTTGATTATTAGGGTTGTTTTATTAAAATATTGATGTGGTAATTTGGATTGGTCATATGCATGATGGTTATGCTCATTTCATTGAAGATATTCATGTTATATGTGTTGTGTTAACCTGGTTTGACCTACGCAGATGGTTAGGGTTGCGACATTCAGGTATGAGTCAACTTATCATGTTGCATTGTGTTGTACTAATCTAGACCGATCATACATAGGCGATTTCTATGCATAACTGATAATTGTATATGAGTTATGATGTAAACATATTAGTTAATGACTTTTTGGATATCATGATCTTATTTATGTTCAGGTTAATATATTGTGAAGATATTGTTGGGAGAGGAATTCCCCCCAAGGCATGTTTTGGGGCTTAAAGCCCAAGTTTTGACTAAGTCCATTGTAAAGACTCCGCGATTTATGGGTGCAGAGCGCAAAGTCATAATAGAGTCACATGGTTTTCCGCCTTGTTTTTGTAATGTAATGTCGGTTTGAAATATCTACCCATGGTCTGCGGACCATGGGATTGTATAAATAGAGTGAGGCTCTAACTATAGAAAACAGTTAATGAAAATTGAAGAATCAATGGAATAGAAGCATTAAGTCGAAGTGTAAGTTGTGTCTTTGGGTCGTAGAGTAGGATAAGGCTCTGCAGCTAAGTGCACAGAGGCCTAGTAGTCCGCATCTGAGTGCGCAGGGCGAGTCAAGTCTGTAACCATTGGAAGCATTAATAAAGAGAAGTTTTACCATATTTATGTGTATATTTTCATGGTTTATGTATTGTTGGGTATGAATTACAAGTTACAGTTTATTTGCTACATGAACTCTTATGAATATGTTTTATAAGTAAATATAATTTAAGTCATCCGTTTACGCAAAGATAACTAACTGGTGTAAGAAGATAAGTAAGATCTCAGGTGTGACTTAGGGAAATAGTGCAAGTCGCTGCTCCAACAACGTGGAAACCCCACAACCCTTAGTTAGGGTTGTGCGAAGGTGAATATATCAGGGCATGAAGGCTAGGGAAGTGCGCGAAGTAACATGTGTGAAGTGACTCACAGTTGGACCAAAGAACCCCCTTAGACATCTCAAGGGTGTGGAAACCTGGTTCCAACACCCCCCATACTACTTCGAGTGAGACCTCAGTCTGCACTCCGCGGACCATTGCCGAAAGGGCCAGTAGTACAGGGATTTGTTTGGCTAATTAACTCTGAACCTGGGTTAGGCCCCAACAAGCCAACAAATGGTTCCATTGCCTGGACCGAGGTCTGCATAGAGATGTATGATGTTGTATCACTCGAATCCAACTAAGAAAGGAATTGAAGACTGGTTGGATAGGAAGATTCACGAGTTCGCAGCGCAGGAGAACAGGAATCCGCGACTATCAAAACAAGAGTGGTTAGACTGCTACCTATACACAGAGGTCCACAAAATTTTCTTCACATATTTCCCTACCAAGCTATACGAGTGGATCGTGAAGCTAATAGACCTATTGTGTGGACTCCAGAATTGGTGCGCAGATTGAAAGAATCAGAGGATAAGATCGTGCGTGTTGTTGATCACTGGCTCGATCGAATTATAGGAGGATTCATCACTAAATTCACTATAGATACTTAATCAACTATAGTGAGGTAGAGTGATGCTTTCTCAAAGGACCGCGAGGTAAGTACGTTAAGTCTTTGAACACTTGGATTAAAAAGCTATTGTGTGAAAAGTGGATTATGTGAATACATTGATCTTTTGGGCTACGTGAAGCGGGAGAATTTACAGAAACGAAGGTAGTGCAGAACTAGAAACTAGCCCCTTTATTTCACCTCCATGAGGGGACGAGGAAGAGCTTATGAAGGTCTCACCAAGAAGTGCGATCAATTTGATAAGGCAGAGGATTCCGCACATACCACCTCCACCCACACGATCACTAGTTTCATCATCTTCACCCCCATATTTTCCCATACCACCTCTACCACCCCCGCAAGTTAATATGGCAAGTGCGATAAAATTGCCAATGTTCAAGGGAGTAGGAAATGAAGATCCAGACTATTTTTGGTTCGTGATAAAAGCTATATGGGAAGTGCAAGGAGTTATGGATGACAACATAAAGAAAGAAATATTGGTCAACGCTCTACAGGATCGCATGCTGACTTGGTACATTAAGCATTCCAATGATACTCCAAATGCGGGGATCACGGATATCCAAACTGCGTTGAACAGAGAATTTAGTAGATCGAAGTCAGAGGCACAGTCGATCATTTGGTTCAAGGAGATCATGATGATACTAGGCGAGACTCCTTGGGAGTTGGATCAGAGACTGAAGTGCACAATTCACGAAGCTAACCTGACTTTGACAAATGGACAACACCACGAATGGTTTGTAGCATCGCTAACACCGCAAAGGAATGCACTGTCACAATAGAGGCTAACATCTCAGGCCGAGGCCTTGGAGATCATGATGAGACTGCATGAGACCTCAATACAGATGTTGGACACAGATTTTCATTGATTTCAATATGGTAATATTCAAGGAGCAGACAGAGCCAAGAGGAGCACACATAGCTATCGAAGCCAAGAGGAGGAGACAGATCCACCAGAGGAGCAAACAGTGAAAAGAGCAGACAGAGCCAATGGAGGCATGCAAATAATTCATTGGAGAGCTTATATGCATGTAGGTAATAGCTATCGGGATCCATTAGAGAAATGAAGGCAACAAGACCTGTATATGCATTTAACGCAAACAGAGGCAAAAGGACTTGGGTATATAGACTTAACACTATCTACGGGAAAATACACTATCGGAGGCAAATTGTAGACTTAAAACCTTATACATGGGAGCACTCAGAAATATCGGGTTTGGTATCTCATATCGCATCACAAAAATGGAGTGGTTTGCGTTAACGCTAAGCCCTGACCCTGTGCGACTTGCGATCGCCGATAGCGATATCGCATCGGACCTCCGCCAAGGGCAACCCCTGATTGTGATGAACGTATGCGTACCTACTGCTACATTACAATATGACTTAATCTGTCATCGCATCCGTCGCATATCGCAAGAAATGAAGCCTTGCCATATGAAAGCGCTGATTGCGATAAGGTTGTGGACCCGACGGGCATATAAACCATGGTTTAATACCATATCACATCCAGTCCATCGGTGTAGTGGAGGATCGATCGTCAGCCATCGACGGAGTCATGGGTCCAATATAAAAAGCACCCCGGGAGTCATGAATCACTGATTGTGACTTAAGCAGCGGACCCGATACAAGAATAGATTGAACGTCAGGTAAATGGGGTGATTCATGGCGACACTAATTGCAATTGGACGTGGCTGTCTGTTAAATAAAGTAGAATTCTATGTATGCCCGACATCATTCCCAAAAGGAGAACTACTACGGTAAATAGGGAAGATGTGTTCTCCGTGGATCGTTTGGACCTGTCCATTGAATCAACGTGTCTCAGCAGGGCAGGTGAAGAACAAAGAGACAAAGAAAACCACAGAGACCAAAGAGGAAGTTAAAGCAACCAAGGAGGAAGCCTAAGTGGTAGTGTAAGTGGAAACGAAGAGACTGAGGCATGGGGAATGAATAAATATAGTAAAAACAGAGAACTATAGTTTTTGTTGTTGCGGTGAAGAACGAGTGTGAGAGGTAGAAGAAGCAGCAGAGGTAGAAGAGGTAGCAGAAGCAACAGCGGCTATAGAGGCAGTAGAAACAGTAGAGGCAGGAGAGCAGGAGTGAGAGACCCTCAGCAGAACAGAGTTTGGCAGCATACGAGTTTACACCAAGGTTGGGTTGGAGCCTAAGAACTAAACAGGATTGAAGTCTTTGGGTTGGTGCTCCTAAGTCCAAGATTGGTGTCTTGGGGAAATAGAGTTGGTGCTCCTAAGTCCAAGATTGGTGTCTTGGAGAAATAGAGTTGGTGCTCTAGAGGTTGGAGCCTCACTGAAAGTCCAAGTTGGAGCTTGGAAACTATTCACAATCAGATATATAGTTATATTGTATTTATTTCATTGCACTATCTTGAGTTTTAATAAAAGCATTAATTCCAGCTGTTGATTTCTGTGTTCTGTGTATACATATACATATCTATATATGCTTTTGGCAATCACTAGAACAATTAAAAAAAAAAGAAATACTGATTCACCCCCCCTAGTATTTCCAACAATTGGTATTAGAGCCAGCTTCTTCATACTAGCCTAACAACTTGAAGAAGGATCCACATGTTAGGATATTCCGACACATAGGATATAGTTAAGTTCAACTTGGTCTAGTATAGAGTTAGGTTAGAGTTAGGTAAAGTGTGTTTCTTTACCGTTGTACATTTTGTAACTTACAATCCGACGGTCACGATATGTAGTGATCCGACGGTTCACTCTCACCTCGGTATTACCGACACTTGATCCGTGGCTTGACACCCGATTGGTCCATGAGTTCTATTTAAAGCGCATGGAGGGTCATTGTTCGGGTAATCCGTGCATGAGAGAAGCTTATGTAAATTTTCATTCTTTGATTAATAAATTGCCTGTAGTACCCACGTTGGGACAGGCCGTGGACTGTTTCCCTCCTTGCACTCTGAGGGTTTTAACCACGTCAAAAATACTGGTGTATTGATTTGAGATCTGGTTGTGAGCGGTGTCCTTTTGGTATTCTTTCTGTGGAACTTACCCTGTAAATTCCTACATGGTATCGAGCTATTTGAGGGCCGCGTCCGTTGGTGATCCAAATCTGAAGCCGGTAGAACTGCATGCGGCTGTCGTTTCCTAGATCTGTTGTTTCTGACTGCTTTCGGGCCGAGAGGACTGCTCTGTTGCGTTCGGAGCATCTGTTCCAGTGAGGAACCCCTTTCGTTTCACGCGAAAAGGTTTCTGGTAGCCCTAGCTGCGTCATTTTTCAGATCGGGAGGTATACAGTGTTTTTTTTGCAGTTTACTGTTATTTTCTCTCTGCTTATTTCGGTCTTAGTTTATTTAGCCTTTTTTTTTAACCGGATCTATACCTTTCATTTCTGCGTATGCTCTTTGCCCTGCGACTCTGTGCGATCTGGGCAAATCAGAAACAGAAAGGAAGGATTTTTCTCATGCGTATGCTCTTTTCCCTGCACCTTAGTGTGATCTCGGAAAATCAGAAACATTGAGAAAAATATTTAGTTTTTCGGCTAAAGCTAACTTTGAGATTTTTTTTTAAATTTCTAGTTTTTTGGCTAAAGCTAACTTCGAGCCGCAAGGTTCGTTTTTCTTTGCATATTCGTGTTGGGTTTTGTGTTTTGTGTTTTGTAGGGAAAAAGAGCTTTCTCAAGGCAAGCACGCAAACCAAGGCCCCCCCCCCCTCTCTCTCTCTCTCTCTCTCAAATTTTTTGTATAGATCAATTGGTTCAAAGCTATTTTAAGAGAGTAGAGGTCTTGGGTTCAAGTCTCCATTTTGTGGGGGCGGATTTTTTCATTCGCGCACCTTGCCGGCAACGTCAACAATTTTTTTTCAAAAAGCCATAACTTCTTCATCCGGAAGCCTTTTTCAGAGCCGTTTTTTTTAAAACCGCCTATTTTTTCGAGATCTATCCATTGGAACACTTACTTTCAGCATCTTCAGCTTCAGGTTTTTTAAAATGGAAAGTCCATGCCAAGTCATTCTTGACAGCACTAACTACTTCCAATGGGTAGCCTACATGGAAGATTTACTTAGAAGTAAAGGTCTCTTCAGAATAGCCACAAACCAAGAGAAGAAACCAAAAGATGAAGACAAGGCGGCAAAATGGGAAAATAGACAAGATCAAGCACGTGGTTTGATAGGGATGTCTATTTCTCCTGATCTTAGATTCCACATTGCAGACTTGAGACTCCTCATGAAGCATTAGAAAAACTTGCTAAAGTTTTTGGGATTAAAAATGAAATTAGAGCCCATCAACTTGAAAATGAGCTGCTTACTTTGGATCCTAATAATTTTTCTTGCATTGAAGATTTCTTGTCCAAATTCAAGACCCTTAGATATCTCTTGGAAGGTGTTAAAGTTAAGAAAGAAGATGGTAACCTTATTTATTCCATCCTTACTAAGTTGGGACCAGCCTACTCTGTATTTGTTTCCACTTTCCATTCTACAAGGGAAGCTTTCATTTGTCAAGGACAAGACTACAAGGCCCCTTCCTTTGACTCCTTTTGTGATTCCTTAATAAGAGAACAAGAAAAACTCTTACACCTTGGTCTTCTTAATCTTGGAAACTCTTCCACGAAAGCGTTAGCCGCCCAGCAGCAACCAAATTCAAAGAATCCTAAGAAGTCATATCCTCAAAAGAATGGTCCTAAACCATCTCAGCCTCAAAATGAAAGATCATTTCAGCAAAATGATAAGACCAATAAAAACAAATGGAAGAAGACTGATAGACATTGTAACTTTTGTAATCGAGATGGCCACTTAGAATCTAAATGCTTTAAGAAGATGGAAGCCTTGGAAGCCGCAATGAAGAAACATAACATCCATGTGGAGCCTACTTCAACTTCAACTTCCGGAATGGCACTTTCTGCATGTCATTGTCAATCATCTCAGTCTGGTTATGCATTAAATGTATCTTCTTCTTCTTCTCATTCTCATGAGTGGCTCATTGATTCTGGAGCCTCTTGTCACATGGCCAAAAACCAAGCCATGTTTTCTTCTTTAAATGATTGTAACACCAAAAATATATATATTGGTGATGATAGATCTCTTAATGTTGTAGGGACTGGAACTGTTCATCTAGACAATGGTCAGTTTAATGATGTATTATGTGTTCCAACCTTATCCTGCAACCTTCTATCTGTCTATCAGATAACTCATTCAGGTGAAGGTAAAATTGTTGAATTTTCACCTCATGATGTTGTAATCAAGGATCTAAAAGATCCTAAACAGATTCTAGCTACTGGTCTTGCTGATGATTCCAAAAGGTTGTATAAGTTTCACAACTTTGGGTCATCCAATCTTCCCTCAGTATTTGTTGCTCATAATGATGAAGTGAGCAAACTTTGGCATGAGCGATTTGGTCACTTAAACTATCGCTCCCTTCAGCATCTATGTAAAGAAAATATGGTGACAGGTCTTCCTATGGTATCTTGCAGAGATGGTGTTTGTTCCGGATGTGTACTCGGAAAACATCATCGGGACAGTTTTGACAAACGTGCCTCTTGGCACGCCTCAGCCCCTTTACAGCTTGTGCACAGTGATTTATGTGGTCCTCTTCCTGTTGCTTCATTCTCTGGCTGCAAGTACTTCTTAACTTTCATTGATGATTTCTCCAGACGCACTTGGGTATACTTCTTAAAACTCAAGAGCGAAGTATTTAACACTTTTTTGGCCTTCAAAGCCTTTGTTGAAAAACAATCTGGACATCAAATTCTTAAGCTAAGAACTGATAATGGTGGAGAATATGTTAAAAACACATTCATCAACTTTTGCACCGAAAATGGAATTCAAATGCAACATACTGTTCCATACACTCCACAACAAAATGGTGTAGCTGAAAGGAAAAATCGCACCTTAAAGGAAATGGCTAATTGTATGCTGCAATCTAAAGGACTCAGTCTTAGTTTTTGGGCCGAAGCAATTAATTGTGCAAATTATATAATCAATCGCACTCCTACTAAGGTTCTAGAGAATATCACTCCAGAAGAAGCTTGGAGTTCCATTAAACCAGATGTAAGTCACTTTCGTGTGTTTGGAAGTGAAGCATGGGCCCATATTCCAGATGAAAAGCATAAAGCTTTAGAACCTAAGAGTGAGAAATGTACTTTTGTTGGATATTCTGAAGATGTAAAAGGTTATAGACTTATTCCATTTAAGTCCAAAAATGTTATCATTAGAAGAGATGTAAAATTTGATGAAAATAAATCGGCCTGCGAGCCTAGTCCGGCGGATGTGCCACCTCTTCCTATCTCTTCTATTTTGAAAACATTTCTTCTTCAGATGATGAAAGCGAGGATGATAATCCTCCCCCACCTTCTCAGGATCCTCAACTTCCAAGATGGGTCCGTGCTACTCGGGATGCAGCAGGTGATCTTGCCGGTGATCCTACAGATCAGCGACGTACACGTTCTCAGTTTGAAAGAGCCTCTTCTTTACTGGCTCAAGCTCCAGTAAATCATGATCCTGACACTTTTGCAGAAGCTTCAGGCCATCCACATTGGGAAGCAGCTATGAATGAAGAATATCATTCATTGATGACAAATGATACATGGGATCTTGTTCCTCTACCAAAGGGACGCAAACTTGTTAGATGTAAATGGGTTTACAGAACCAAGTATGGACCAGATGGGAAAGTTGATAAACATAAAGCTCGTCTCGTTGCTAAGGGCTTTTCACAGGTTGAAGGCATTGACTACACTGAAACCTTTCCCCTGTTGCCAAAATGAACTCTATCCGCCTTGTTCTTTCCCTTGCTGCCTCTTTAAAATGGGAAGTCCATCAGATGGATGTTAAATCTGCCTTCTTGCATGGGGACTTGCAGGAAGAAATCTATATGGAACAACCCATTGGCTTCATACAAACAGACTCCAGCCTTGTTTGTCGACTTAAGAAATCCCTTTATGGCCTCAAGCAAGCTCCTCGGGCTTGGTATGCCAAAATGGATAGCTTTCTTTTAGAATCTGGCTTTTCTAGGTGTCATTCTGACAATACTGTCTACACCAAGAAAGTGGGCAACTCTCTTATCATCCTTGTTCTTTATGTTGATGATCTTATTCTTACTGGTAGTGATCCCAACCTTATAAACCATGTGAAGTCCAGCCTTAAAAAGAAATTTGAAATGACAGACTTAGGACACTTACACTATTTTCTCGGTCTTCAAGTCTTGCAATCCCAAGAGGGTATTTTCCTTTCCCAGTCCAAGTATGCTTGTGATATTCTTCGTCATTTTCACATGGAAGACTGTAAGCCAGCCCCTTCTCCCTTTCAGTCTGGAGTCAAACTTTCAGTCTCTTGTACTTCTCCTGAAGTTGATGCTACCTTATACCGTCAACTTGTCGGAAAACTCTTGTATTTAACCCATACTCGTCCTGATCTTTCCTTTGCTGTTGGCCTTGTTGCTCGTTTTATGCAAAACCCCCGTGAAAGTCATTGGAAAGCAGCTAAAAGAATACTTCGTTATGTTCGAGGTACAGTACAGTTTGGGATTCATTACAGTGCCAAAGCAGCTCCTCTGTTAGTTGGTTTCACTGATTCTGATTGGGCTGGTGACCCTGATGATCGGAAGTCTACTGCCGGTTATGTCTTCACTCTTGGTTCAGGACCTATTACATGGGCTTGTAAGAAACAGGCTGCCATTTCTCTTTCGTCAGCAGAAGCAGAGTATCGTGGTGCCGTGGAAGCTAGTAAGGAAGCCTTGTGGCTTCGTCAGATCCTATCAGAGTTTGGCTTTGAGCAGCAGCATCCAACCACACTTTGGTGTGATAATCAAAGTGCCATTCAGCTATGCAAAGATCCAGTCCAGCATCAGCGCAGCAAACACATTGAACTACACATGCACTTCATCAGAAAGCTCATTCATGACCATGTTCTTGAAGTGCAATATTGTCCAACAGATGATCAGGTTGCAGACATCTTCACAAAGGCTCTCACAGAGGCGAAGTTCACTAAACTTCGATATATGCTTGGAGTTCAGGAAGTTGTCACTAAGGGGGGATAGGCTCTAGTGCCTCCTTCCTTCTCCTATTGTGTCATATTTGTAAATCCTTCAATCCTATCCCAAGTTGTTCTTAAGGGGGGATGTTAGGATATTCCGACACATAGGATATAGTTAAGTTCAACTTGGTCTAGTATAGAGTTAGGTTAGAGTTAGGTAAAGTGTGTTTCTTTACCGTTGTACATTTTGTAACTTACAATCCGACGGTCACGATATGTAGTGATCCGACGGTTCACTCTCACCTCGGTATTACCGACACTTGATCCGTGGCTTGACACCCGATTGGTCCATGAGTTCTATTTAAAGCGCATGGAGGGTCATTGTTCGGGTAATCCGTGCATGAGAGAAGCTTATGTAAATTTTCATTCTTTGATTAATAAATTGCCTGTAGTACCCACGTTGGGACAGGCCGTGGACTGTTTCCCTCCTTGCACTCTGAGGGTTTTAACCACGTCAAAAATACTGGTGTATTGATTTGAGATCTGGTTGTGAGCGGTGTCCTTTTGGTATTCTTTCTGTGGAACTTACCCTGTAAATTCCTACACCACAGCCATGATGAGAAATCATGAAGCATTAGGAAGACCTCCTTTGTTCGATGGCACTAACTTTGGTTTCTAGAAGAAAATAATGACCTACTACTTAATGTCCCTTGGACTTGAAGTCTGGCATTTTGCTCAAAATGAATATCGAATGACTTCCACTCTTCCAACAGACCTAGATGAGAGGAAAGCCTACATCACAAATGCAAAGGCCTTGAACTCCATCACTAGTGGAATCAATGATTCCAAGTTTACAAAAGTCATGCACTATACCTCTGCCAAAGAAATGTGGGAGAAGCTGGTTGGCTTGTACGATGGAGACTCAAAATTCAAAAAGGCAAAGCTTCAAACTCACAGAAGACAATTTGATAGTTTGAGGATGGAAGATTGTTATCAGGAAAACTAGTGTCCATTCAGAGCTGCTAGTCCCACTAAGACGGTTAGTTATCTTAGAAACAAACAAACCATAGTTACTTGTGTTTTCCTTTATGAGAGATAGATGAAAGAGAAGGAGAGAATACCAACCTCATTCTTTCGCTAGTCTCCTTGCTTGTTTCCTCTCTCCCTTGATAGAGCTTTCACCACTCCTTTCTCACTTGTCCCACTTCAAAGAACACTTGTAGAGTCAAAGCAGCAAAATACCATCAAAGAATAGAGATATATAACCATAAAAAATATAGGATCAGATATATATTAACCATACAAATGCATATACATATACAAGATTCGGAGATATACAAGTATATGGAGGAAAACTAAAATAGCTTTATTGATAGAAGTAGTAGAAGAGAGGATTACAACCAAGCTATTTGATCCAGTATCATCCTCCCAGCATGAAAGCCCTCTTCACCTCATAAAAAAGCAAGATCACCCAACAATACAATGTCTCAAAGAGAAACCAACAACACTTCCTTACAAATTACAAAATTCCAGCCTCTAGATCTCTAGGATGATGGATCCATATATAGATGTTTGCAGGAGAGTGAGTCAGCTTCTGGGATTTTTATTAGTGTCATTTCATTGATAGTTCTTGGTTCCACTTGGAGATTTCATGATCTCTTACTCATCCCTGGGCAAATTTAGAGAGGCAAGTGTCATATGAGCAGTTTCTAGAAGATTCTTTGAGTTTCCACCTAGCAAACTGCCTCTACCATTTTTCTGCTCTTGCTCATCACACCCTACAGAAGGGATTTTCAGTATGCATCGCACCCTTTGTGTGTAGCAGCTGAGATGTATCACACCCTCAGCATGGAGTAGTCTGTATGGTCTAGTTTTGACTAGTTCTGAGCAATTTTTCAGGGAGAACTTCTGGGAAATGATGTAATCAGCTGACCTTGTTCCTTTAGGGTATGAAACAACAATTTTAGGGGTTTAGAAGCCCTTGGTTTATGGACATATGTGATTGGGGTTTCAGTGCCCAAATATGTCTATAACAGTTTCCCCCTAAAGCACGAGGTTGTAAATCTTCTGATGTCGGGTGAAATGATTTATCATGAGGATCTGAGGTTTTTCGAACTGGAAGGTGACCTGTAATAAGAAACAATATAATACATTACCTTCATAATATTTTCATGATCTAGCTGAGGCGGGCATTCCCATGCTCAGCTTTATAAATTCATTTTCATGTACATAGGACAGACAACTGTCTCTGTGGTAGACTGATGATTCTGGTAGAGCCATCATCCCTTAGCTTGGATGATTATCTGTGAAGCAATGATGTACATTTGATGTATTTATTTTCCTGAATATATTGCAACCCGGATGGATGAAACTAGATCCGGGGTCTTCAAACTCGTTCAATCTTCGCCCGAAGTACAAGTTGATCCATGTGAAAAGATGTTCTGATGTCGAACATGGAAAGACATCACCTGATTACCAACCAATGATGTAAGTTGTTAACATGTGCGAGAGGAATCACCGATAATGATGATGACCCTCAAGGTACTATAGTACAATTCACATGGTGTGAATACATGAGTCGATGTTGAACACCACGCAAAATCTTTCGGTTGAAGGCCATTGATGTAAACCTGTCGCTGGAAGTGAGAAACTTGCCATTGAGGCATGCAAGCTTCAAAGTACTTAAAGGGTTGTTCCTAAGTCAACTTCTTGGATAATGAGCTGATGTCGACAAGAAGTGACCCGTCGTAGGAGGGCCTTAATGAATCCCACATCTACAACATGGAATGGAGCAGATAATTTTGTGGAGGTGAAAACAATTTGATGATACAAGGTTCAGGGTGGCAGTCATGAAAGAATGGAGCGTTAAGGTATTGCAGCATTGGTGAATTCTTTGAGTGACTTCTCTTGAACATATCAGCGACATTGAAATGGATTGGTAGCGTTAACCCCAAAATGGATGGTACAGAGGACCAATGGTGATATGACTAGTGAACAGAATAATCCAACCCGACTCAATCATGGTGATGGAGTGAAAGTGTCATGTTCAAGAGCGACCTGCTACTAATGAAGTTATTCAAGTTTTCTTCCCTTTTACCCCAATCATTGCTGACCAGTACCTCTTTATTTTTGTCAAGATTGAGGAGGATAACGTATGCTTGTTCTATAATTTGCCCTTCGGGAAAACCTATTGCTATGTTTTAACGAGCCTAGCGACAATGAAACTCGTTCTTGTCTGCATGGACAAGTTTGTCACTATTGTTTTAACGAGTTTAATGACAAAGATAACTTAGTCCTTTTCAATTTTAGAGAGTCTAAAAAGAGACGGAAAGGAAACTCTAGTAGTCCTTTTTTGTAATATAATCCCTTAAGTCTGAAAAAGTATAAAATAATACGAAAGGGATGACTTTTCGATAGTTTTCACGAGCCGAACAAGACAAGCGCTCGATATTTGTGTGTAGTGATCCCTTAGGTCCAAAAAGATTAAAATATAGAGGAGGGATGGCACTTCCAATCACTTTAACGAGTTGGAGAGGCCAATTGCTCGACAATCTTTTCATATTTTACGAGTCTAAAAAGAGCTTAAAGGAGACTCATTTTTTGAGGAACGAGTGATGTTTTTGGATAGCAACTGGTTCCAGGTAAGGTTTGGAACTTTTCAATCCTAGCAGTGTAAAGAAGGTGGCTAATAGAATCACTTGTCGCAGTTGTTCCTCAAAAGGGTAAACAATCAAATGGAGGCTTATGATCGACTAAAAAAGAGTGGAGGTGATGGTAAGAACATGACCAAGGTTCAAAAGCTAATAGTTATGCGATCACAAAGGTTATTTATCGAAGGTGGGTTCATTTTTTAATGAGCTTGAACTCTGGGCGAACATATGCTCATTGATAGATTTATTTTTTAACGAGCTTGAACTTCGCATAAACCTTCTCGTGTGAGTCGTATAATAAGGATGTCTCTCATTGGTAGGTTTATTTTTTAGGGAGCTTGCCCCATGTGAAACTTTTCTCCGGAGCCTTTTGTATGCAAGCTAGAAATGACCAACCTACGAGGTTAAAGGGTTGAGAGCCTACAAACTAAGAAAATAAAAGGTCGATTTTCACTCGCAAGAAAAAGTTTTGCATGCCCCCAGGTATAAAGAAGACTAAAGTTTCCAGGTTACCATATGGAAGTTCTTGCATTAGCAAGATTGTTCCATCCGCATTTGCAGACAAAATGCCTACTTGGATCTGTCCAAAATAGACAAAGGTGAATGGTGGGAATGTCCAATCACATAACCTTTGACGAGGAAATGATATTTCCAGAATGATCCCATTTTCCTAAACTAACAAGGGTGTCATCTCACCATATATCCTACGAGGAAACACATCTTATATCTGGGGTTTTCCTGCCGAAGCAGACCAAGGCACATGCCCCCTGGGTTTAGTCATAATCACCGAATCACTCGTGCTCATCAGGTGGATGGATTGGAGGTTGATGAGACATTCCTTATGCAAAAAGACCATTTAGGGATGGCATTTTACTAGTAGCTGTGTTTGAACCAGGGAATGAAAGCTGGTCAACTAGTTGGACCATTCTACATTCATACGGAAAACACATCACTCGAAACAGTGTGGAAACAATAGCTCCCGTTCTATTGTTGAGATTTTCTGTTTTAGATGAAATAGCAAAAATCCCAGTGTGTGACAACAATAGAAATCTGTTGCTGGATTAGCTCCAGGTTATTGGGAGAGAATTAATGCATCCTAAATTTGATGTGAGAGGCAGTTAGATTCTCCTTGCTATAAAATAGGTATCCATACGGATAGTTTGGTGTCGTGAGTGTTTCTGAGGATTTGATTAATTTTGTAATCTCTAGTTTGATTAATAAAGATTTTCGATGCCTATGTTTGGTGGACGTAGCTCAGATTGGTTGGGTGAACCACGTTAAACCTCTGTGTTTCCTGTGCATGTTTTTTAATAGTTGTGTATATGCTTTTAGCGTTGCTGTGCATCTGATCTCCAACAATTGGTATCAGAGCAGTTGGAGGCATGGCGCAGCGAATAAGGTCCTGTTGTTGAAGCGTGGCGCTGTCCAGCACATGTTTTGGATCGGACAGAAGGTGGAGCGTATTTGTTTTTTGTCTCTGCGTAATTATATTCATCCGACACAAGGTGCGTTGACTGTTTGTAATCCAACCCAATTGAAAACCTGCGCATTCAGTATTAATTGATTGCTGGTGCTGCGTGGAGTGGATATGTTATAAAACGGCGTGGATATGTGTTATAAACCTGCGTGGAGTGGATATGTTATAAAACACCATGGATATGTGTTATAAACCTGCGTGGAATGGATATGTTATAAAACGGCGTGGATATCTGTTATAAACCTGCATGCAGTGGATATGTTATAAAACGACATGGATATGTGTTATAAAACTGCGTGGATATCTTAAGTTTTTGCTGCGTGGGAGATTAAATATATGCGTTGTGTTTTATATGTATGTCATATATGCGCTGTGTTTTATATGTATGTCATATATGGTGTGTTGCGGATTGGCGCGGGTTTTGTTAATAACAGTCGCGCCAACCAATTGAATTAGCGCGGAAACGAATTAATTAAGTGCGCCAATGCGCTAAGGAGCTGATAGGCACGTATTTGAGTGGTATTCTCGTGCCATTTTGTCAACACTTACACCGTTTTTTAAAAGGCGCGGTTAATGTGTTGATCAGCAAGCGCCATTTGTTTTTTACATTGAAATCTGAGGTTTAAACAGCAAAGCACAGGGGGTTGTTTTTTTTTTTTTTTTAAAGGCGAAGATAATCTGAGGCATAGGCATTGAAATTGGAGATTCTTTGTTTTAGATGAGATGGCAAAAGCTCAGAGTGCCCGATTTGAAATCGAGAAATTTAATGGCAAAAATAATTTCGAGATCTGGAAGGTAAAGATGCATGATCTGCTGGTACAGCAGGGCGTGGCAAAGGCGTTGTTGGGCAGGTCCAAACTGCCTTACCCCGTGATAGATGATGAGTGGAATGAATTGGATGGAAGAGCCTTGAGCGGAATTCGGTTGTGTTTGGATGATGATGTTTTATTTAACATCGTGTCAGAGAAGACTGCAGCTGGTTTATGGATGAAGTTGGAGAAGCTGTATATGACGAAATCCTTGACAAATCGGATTCTCCTGAAGCGGCAGCTATACAGTCTGCGAATGAAGGAAGGTACTTCCATTACTGACCATTTGAATGTTTTTAATACTTTAATGGTGCAATTAGAAAACATAGAAGTAAAAATTGAAGGCGAGGATAAAGCCATAACTTGATTGTGCTTGTTGCCTGAGTCGTGGGATCATTTTGTCACGTCTATAAGTCTTAGTTCATCCCAAACCATTGAATTTGATGATGTCGTCGGAGCTTTGTTGTCCAAGGAAACCAGGAAGCGGTGGAATGCTGACACCTCTACATCAGAGGCAATGATGGCTAGAGGTCGTTCTAGAGAAAGACGCTCTGGTAAGCGCAGCGATTCGCGTTCAAAGTCCAAGGGGAAGAAGAGTAAAGTCAAGTGCTAGTTTTGTGGCAAATCAGGGCATTTGAAGAAGGATTGCTGGAAGCGACAACAAACTTCTAAAGAAGCTTCATCGACAGAAAAGAAGGAAGCGAACACGACTGATACAGGTTCAGCATCTGGTTCAGGTATGAGTGACGAAGTCTTATCAGTTAATTTGTCACATCATGATCAACATTGGTTGCTAGATTTCGGTGCATCAAACCGCATGTGTATTCATAGAGACTGGTTTAAGACATATAGATCAGTGAATGATGGAGTCGTGTACATGGGTAATGATGTCACATCTAATATTGTGGGAATAGGGAGTATACAGCTGCAAATGTTTGATGGGACAACCAAAATGTTAACTGATGTAAGACATGTACCAGATTTAAGAAAAAAACTAATTTCACTAGGGGCACTTGATACAAATGGATATAAAACTGTCATTCAAGGTGGAGTAATGAAAATTTACAAAGGTATTTTACTAGTAATGAAAGCTAAGAAAGTAGGAAATCTATTTCAGTTAGAAGGAAGAACAGGGTCAGTTCATGTGTCTACGGTGTCTGAACAGGACAGTAGTTCCATTCGCCTATGGCATCAGAGGTTGGGCCATATGAGCGAAAGAGGATTAAAGATTTTGGCTGATCGCAAGTTACTTCCTAATCTAAGATCTGGAAAGTTAGATTTCTGTAAACATTGTCTGTTTGGCAAACAAAGTAAACAAAAGTTTAAAACAGGTAAACATACTAGTAAAGGAATACTTGATTATATCCATTCAGATGTTTGGGGTCCAGCACATACAACCTGATATGGTGGCTCGTCTTATTTTGTATCATTTATTGATGACTTTTCTAGGAAAGTATGGGTCTACATGTTGAAAAGGAAGTCTGATGTGTTTTCAGTTTTCAAGCAGTTTAGAGCATTGGTAGAAAACAACACTAGTAGAACAATAAAATGTTTACGAACTGACAATGGTGGTGAGTTTACTTCCAAGGAGTTTGACAGCTATTGCAAGGATGCAGGGATCGAGAGACATAAGACCACAGTTTATACTCCTCAGCAGAATGGAGTTGCTGAACGCATGAACAGGACTCTTCTATAGAGAGCAAGGAGTATGTTGAGTAACTCCGGATTGCAAAAGGAGTTGTGGACAAAAGCAGTGGCAACAGCTTTTTATGTGATAAACTGATCTCCATCAATGGCAATAGGCTGCAAGATTCCGCAAGAGGTATGGAAAGGACACCCTTGTGACTATTCTAAACTCAGAGTGTTTGGTTGTGATGCATATGCTCTAGTGCCTAAACATCAGCGAACTAAATTAGATCCGAAATCGAAAAGGTATGTCTTTGTTGGGTATGGTGATGGAACAAAGGGATTTAGATTGTGGGATCCTACTACCCGCAAAATCATCATCAACAGAGATGTAAAGTTTGATGAATCCTCTCTTGTACAGTTAGATGTAGATAATAAATTGAAACAGGATGATGTATCTGATTTTCAGCACATTTAGTTTGACAGCACTTCTGATGATAGTCATGATGACCATAGTTCAAATTCTAGTCATGAACAAGTTTCAAAGTTAGATTATGAACAGGGTTCAGATGGAGGTCATGAACAGGTCGCAGATGGCGATCATGAAGAAGTTCCTACATATGATAGACAACCAATTGTGGAAGCACCAGAAACATCCTTAAGGAGGTCTACAAGGATCAAACATCCTCCGAGAAGGTATGATGATTATGTTACTTCAGTTGCTTTGACCACTAATGATGATGAACCTTTGTGTTATCAAGAAGCTGTAGAAGGTTCACATAGTGACAAATGGAAAGCAGCTATGAAGGAAGAAATGATGGCCTTAGGTAAGAATGGCACATGGGATTTGGTTGAACTTCCCAAAGGCAGGAAAACTGTGGGATGTAAGTGGGTGTTCAAGGTGAAACGGGGTGTGAATGATACAGAAGACAGGTACAAAGCGCGACTGGTTGCAAAAGGGTTTTCTCAGAAAGCTGGCATAGACTTTCATGAGATATTTTCACCAGTGGTTAAAATTGTTTCAATTAGAATTGTGTTAGCATTAGTGGCTTTGCTTGATTTAGAATTACAGCAACTAGATGTTAAGACTGCTTTTTTACATGGTGATTTAGATGAGGAAATTTATATGGAACAACTGGAAGGGTTTGTTCAACATCACAATGAGAAATTTGTCTGCAGGCTCAAGAAGTCATTATATGGCCTGAAGCAGTCACCTCGGCAGTGGTATAAGAAGTTTGATTCTTTCATGTTGAGTTAGAAATATGTAAGAAGTGAATATGATCATTGTGTTTACTTTAAGCAGTTAAGTAATGGCATGTTCATTATCTTAGTGTTGTATGTTGACGATATGCTTTTAGCAAGCAAAAGCATTGAAGAAATCAACAGGTTGAAGACTCAGATGGCAAGGACGTTTGATATGAAAGATCTAGGAGCAGCAAGACAGATTTTGGGCATGGAGATTTTCAGAGACAGGGGCCATGGTAAGCTGTGGCTATCACAACAGAATTATGTTGAGAAAATACTTTTGAGGTTTGGTATGAACAATGTGAAGCTTGTGTCAATCCCTTTAGCTTCCCATTTCAAGCTTTCTTCCAGTTTATGTCATAATACAGGTGAAGAAAAGGATTATATGTCTCGAATTCCATATGCCAATGTAGTAGGATGTTTGATGTATGCGATGGTGTGTACGCGACCATATATTTCACATGCAGTTGGGGTTGTCAGCAGGTATATGGAAAATCCAGGTAAAGAACACTGGTCAGCAGTGAAATGGGTGCTTCGGTCTTTGAGAGGCACAAGTAGTTATTGTATTACTTACAATAAGAGTAGTGAATCTGTTTGCGGATATGTTGATTCTGATTTTGCAGGTGATTTGGATAAGAGAAGGTCAACTTCAGGATATGTCTTTACTCTTGCAGGTGGAGCTATTAGCTGGATGTCAAAGCTACAAAACATTGTTGCTTTATCCACTACTGAAGCAGAATACATTGCTGCTTCACATGCTTGCAAAGAGGTGGTGTGGTTGAAAGGTTTGCTTGGTGAGTTTGGTAGGTTACAAGACAACATCAAGTTACTTTGTGATAGTCAAAGTGCAATACATTTGGCTAAGAATCCAGCCTATCATAGTAAATCAAAGCATATTCCAATTAAGTACCATTTTGTAAGACAGGTTATCACTGAAAGGGGAGTTTCTCTTGAAAAGGTGCATACAAAGGAAAACTGTGCAGACATGTTCACGAAACCAGTTTTGTTAGAGAAGCTACGTTGGTGTTTGGCTTCTCTTGGCTTGCAGAAAAGATAAAAGTAATAAGCAAACAGGGCATCAGGCTAACTGTTGTCAAGGTGGAGATTGTTGAGATTTTCTGTTTTAGATGAAATAGGCAAAAATCCCAGTGTGTGACAACAATAGAAATCTGTTGTTGGATTAGCTCCAGGTTATTGGGAGAGAATTAATGCATCCTAAATTTGATGTGAGAGGCAGTTAGATTCTCCTTGCTATAAAATAGGTATCCATACAGATAGTTTGTTGTGGTGAGTGTTTATGAGGATTTGATTAATTTTGTAATCTCCAGTTTGATTAATAAAGATTGTCGATGCCTATGTTTGTTGGACGTAGCTCAGATTGGTTGGGTGAACCACGTTAAACCTCTGTGTTTCCTGTGCATGTTTTTTAATAGTTGTGTATATGCTTTTAGCGTTGCTGTGCATCTGATATAGTCATGCCCAAGGAGTAGATTGTAATCTAAAGGTCCTTGGACTACCATCACGTTTAGATGAACGATTTTCCTTCTCAAAGTTATAGGAAAATTCAGAAGGATCCCTAATAGTCGACTAATTCCTTTATTGAAGCCTGACAGATTTCGAATCTCAGGCAGAAGTGATGGTGAACCAAGCGCTTTCCAAGCAGTTGAGGAAAGGATACTCATGGAAGCCCCTTCATCTATGATAGTACCAGCCATGATCATTCTGTAAGCTTGTACTATGATTCAGAATGGTACATTAGATGGTAGGCGGGGTCTCCCTAGTAGATTCCAATCGAAGGAAATGACTAGATTGCTTGGAGGAGGGACCAAATAAATGGTCGGATGAATCTCTGACGAACTTCCTTCCTGCGGTAAAGGAACGGGTAGATTGCCCCCATGTTCATCGGATTCTGTGTTAACAAAAAGAATTTGAATGGTGTCGTTCTCATTCTCTTTGGTGACTGTATCATCTGAAGATGGACCTTCTGAAGACAAGACTGGGTCAATTGCTGTCTCGACTTGTTGACTTTGGTCCGATCTGGACTCAGAGGGTTTATATTCAATGATAGGTGCTTCGACTGACAACAAAGGTGTGTCAGTCGGATTTTCAACTAGTGATGGACTCGGCAAGAGTTTCTTGTATCCAGGAGGAAGTCGCTGCGGTGAAGCAGGACGGTTATCCAAGACTCTTTTAGCTTCATCTAGGAAAGGACAACGGTGGAGGGCATGATTGCCTCCACACAGTCTACAAGGAAATTTAGATCTTCCTTTCTGTCCATTGAATTCGTTTTCACTAGTTGATGGTTTGCTCTCAACATGGTCGTTAGAGGTTGAAGACACCGGATTGTGCAAGCAGGGAGACCAATCTCTTAAGATCCGCGGGATGCAAGGACAATCTCGATGATAGTGGTATCCTTTGCAAATGACACATGGAGATTTAGGTTTGTATGGTGCAGTGTGTGGATTTTCGCCAGATGATGCATGGTTTCCCCCTTTCACCGTTGACTTCTTCTTCTTCTTCTCCTTCTCTTTCTTCCTCTTCTCAGTTACTTGTTTTTTAGTGTTACTATCTTCACCAAGTGAAGAGGAAGAAGGAGAGGGAGAGACAAATGAAGTAGAAGGTGGGGGAGCGACTTCGATATCATCTGGTTGCTGATTTGATTGCTGAGGAATTACGGTGTTTTGAATGACAGAGGTTGAGAAAATCCATACTGGCAGGCCAATTGTGAGTCTTGGAAGGAAAATGTAGCCATGTGTGGAGCACCAACATCTCCCCAAGAAGAGAAAGGACTAGGATTCCCCCCAAGGGGAAATCCTTGATTGGTGGACTCCATCTTCTCAACCTAAGACCAACGAGGGAACAGTGATGTTATTCTGATTAAAATAAATTTTATGACGCTTTGACACAAATTGCTTTTTCAATTTTTAAGAGTCGAGAAAAAGCTAAAGATGACTCTCGTCGCCTTCGATTTTTAATGAGCCTGAAGTGACAAGTGCTCAGATGGACCTTTTCTTTTAAGGAGTCTGAAAAGGAACAAAAGTGACTACTCTGGAAATCTAGAAAGAGGGATTAACAAACCAATCACAAAAATGCAGAATAATTTTTATGGTATGGCAGTCAATCTTCCCAAATGTTGTGTTCGGTGCATTGCAATCGATAGGGCGGCAGACACGGCTTCCTAAGGATAAAGGATATAGCCTATTGTGGTCTCCCAATATATACTTGACGGTACGTGGGAGCATAAGTCCGTACTGGTACTTGTCGTATCAAAGTGGAGGAATCACCCAACCTATGATGAAAACGATAGTTACCAGGCTTTACGACACCATAATACGTCTCTAGCCTAGACTTCTAGATGTTGTGCGTTAGGTTCCAAAGCGTTTTTATGTTCATTGAGGTTTATTTTATAGTTGATCTTTCTTAATAAGTTTGCCTTTAAGGTTCATAGCGTGATGTAGATATACAATTCCTAAACATGCAATCTAAGATGATAAACAGTCATTTAATTTCTTTTAGCAATGAAAATCCTAGCTACTAAGGAAAGAGAAATAAAATTCTTTCAACATAAAGCAGAGAGCGCACACTAGATGCACTTTTCCTAAATCAATTTCCACATGTAGTCTAAATGCAAATTCACATGCATGTATTTGTTTTTCAATTCCCTTAATGTGAGAATAACAAAAAGAAAACTAAGTACAGATTTGAACTATTTTCTTTCAAAGCAACAGTACTAACAATTTTCTCTTTTCGAAACGAAAGGAAGACTAAGACGACACTTTCAATTTCGACTTGAAAACTGCTTTCGACACTTCAAAGAATTGATGATTCAAATCAAATACAATAGCAAAAGTGTAATCGACTATCTAAAAGAGGAAGACTTTACGACACTTTTTTTCTTGACGGAAAACGACAGTTGCGACACTTTCGGATCAAAAGACGACAGTTCGATTAAGCTACTTTTTGCAAAGGAGAACTATAAATGATGAAAAATAAAAAAAAAAATTCAAAATTATTTATCAATGGAGGCTGAATAATGCAAAGGAAGAAGGTTTCAATAGTGATATACTGATCATAGACAGCAAAACTACTGAATAAAGCTGAAGACAATGAAGAAAAAACCAAAATCTAGAGGCAGAAACAGTCCCACTCAATCATCACGCCTGTAACATAGGCAAAGAGGGATGCATCTCACCTACAACACACAGGAGGTGTGAGCATCCAGGTTGCCAATGAGAGATAGTGCAATGGTCTAGGGACGAGACTGAGCTTGGTTTTCACTCACAGTTTTCAGCTAAGTTTAGGGGTTTAAGCTGAGCTAATGATAGACAGTAAACACAAAGTATAGGGTCTGATCTAATGAGGTTATTTGAGCTACCACCAAGGAACTTAGGATGTTTGCAAGTCAGATGTTCAGTTCATAAACCGACCCAGAGATTGACTGAAGCAACATTGATCTACTTTACAGTTGCATAGCAAAAGCAGTTCGAAGGCTAGCTGGCTTAACTTCAGGCTTCGTCTGTAGTTTATAAAGCAAACAACAGTAACAAAACAAACAAACAAACTATTCGATCCCCAGTGGAGTCACCATTTTGTTATAGGGAAAATTAGTGTCCATTCAGAGCTGCTAGTCCCACTAAGACAGGTAGATATCTTAGAAGAAAACAAACCAAAGTTACTTGTGTTTTCCTTTATGAGAGATAGATGAGAGAGAAGCAGAGAGTACCAACCTCAGTCTTTCGCTAGTCTCCTTGCTTGTTTCCTCTCTCCCTTGATAGAGCTTTTGCCACTCCTTTCTCACTTGTCCCGCTTCAAAGAACACCTGTAGAGTCAAAGCAGCAAAATACCATCAAAGCATAGAGATCTATAACCATAAACAATATAGGATCATATATACATTAACCATAAAAATGCATATACAAATACAAGATTCGGAGATATATAAGTATATGGAGGAAAACTCAAATAGATTTATTGATAGAAGTAGTAGAAGAGAGGATTACAACCAAGCTATTTGATCCAACATCATCCTCCCAGCATGAAAGCCCTCTTCACCTCATAAAAAAGCAAGATCACCCAACAATACAATGTCTCAAAGAGAAACCAACAACACTTCCTTACAAATTACAAAATTCCAGCCTCTGGATCTCTAGGATGAGGGTTCCATATATAGATGTTTGTAGGAGAGTGAGTCTGCTTCTGGGATTTTGATTAGTGTCATTTGATTGATAGTTCTTGGTTCCACTTGGAGATTTCATGATCTCTTACTCATCCCTGGGTGAATTCAGAGAGGCAAGTGTCATATGAGCAGTTTCTAGAAGATTCTTTGAGTTTCCACCTAGAAAAATGCCTCTGCCATTTGTCTGCTCTCACTCATCGCACCCTACAGAAGGGTTTTTCAGTATGCATCGCACCCTTTGTGTGTAGCAGGTGAGATGCATCGCACCCTCAACATGGAGCAGTCTGTATGGTCCAGTTTTGACCAATTCTGAGAGTTTCTCAGGGAGAACTTCTGGGAAATGATGTAATCAGCTGACCTTGTTCCTCTAGGGTATGAAACAACAATTTTAGGGGTTTAGAAGCCCTTGGTTTATGGACATATGTGATTGGGGTTGCAGTGCCCAAATATGTCTATAACAAAGATGAAGAAGATATTGCAGCATACCTCCTTCGACTAGTTGAAGTGGTAAATTCCCTGAAAGGATTGGACGAAATAATTGAAGAAAGTACCATTGTTCAAAAGGTATTAAGGTCTCTTCTAGACATATTTGACTCCAAAATAAGCGCTATAGAAGAAGCAAAGGATATAGATACCCTCAAAATGGATGAACTCGATGGAATTTTCAGTGCCTATGAAATGAGGAAAGGTGGCCCAAGCTCCAAAGATGCATCATTCAAGGCCTCAAAGTCAAAGAATGGGAAAGAAAGGAATGACTGTAGTGTTATCAGGAAATCTAGTGTCTATGCAGAGCTGCTAGTCCCACTAAGACTGGTAGCTATCTTAGAAACAAACAAACTAAAACTACTTTCGTTTTCCTTTATGAGAAGTAGATAAGAGGGGAACAAAGGAGACAAAACTCTGTCTTGCACTTGGTTCCTTGCTTGATTCCTCTCCCTTCTTATAGATCTTTGCCACTCACTTCCTCGTCTACCCAGCTTCAAAGAGCACCTGTGGAATCAAAGCAGCATAACAATATCCAAGAATAGAGATCTACTATCATAAACAATATAGGACCAGATATATATTGACCACACAAACACATATATCATCAATCATACGAGAATGTGTAGGAAAACTTGAATAGCTTTATTAATATCAAGAATAGCAAAGAGGATTACAACCAATTGTTCTAACCCAGCATCATCCTCTCAGCAAGAAAAACCTTCTTCACCTCATGAAAAGCTTAGATCACCCAACACTATGATGTTACACCAAGAAACCAACAACACTTCCTTACAAGATACAAAATTTCAGCCTTTGGATCTCTGGGATGAGGGATCCATATATAGATGTTTGCAAGGGGGGTGAGTCAGCTTCTGAGAATTGATTAGTGTCATCTCTCTGATAGTTCTTGATTCCACTTGGAGATTGATGATCTCTTACTCATCCCTGGGCGAATGTAGAGAGGCAAGTGTCACAGGAGAAGTTTCTGGAAGATTCCATGATCCTCCACCTCGCAAATTAACTCTGCCATTTGTCCACTCTCGCCCATTACACCCCATAGAAGGGCTTTTCAGTATGCATCACACCTCCCATGTGCATTTAGGTGGGATGCAGCGCACTTTGACCATGGGGCAGGTGAGATGGTCCAGTTTTGACCAGTTATGAGTAGTTTTTCATGGAGAACTTCTGGGAGATGATGTAATCAGTTGACCTTGTTCTTTTTGGGGTTGAAACAACAATTTTAGGGACTTAGGAGCCCTCAGTTTATGGACATAATTGATTGGGGTTGCAGTGCCCAAAAATGTCTATAACAGTTGCCCCCTAAAGCATGAGGTCAATCTTTTGATGTCAGGTGAAATGCTTTATCATGAGGATCCAAAGTTTTTTCGAGCTGGAAGGCGACCTGTAATAAGATACAACACAATACATTATCTTCATAATATTTTCATGATCTAGCTGAGGCGGGCATTCCCATGCTCAGCTTTATAAATTCATTTTCATGTACATAAGACAGACAATCGTCTGTGTGCAAACTGATGATTCTGGTAGAGCCATCATCCCTTATATTGGATGATTATCTGTGCAGCAATGATGTACATTTGATGTCTTTATTTTCTTGAACATATATCGCAGCCCAGATGGATGAAACTAGATCTGGGGTCTTCAATCTCATTCGATCTTCACTCAAAGTACAAGTCGATCCATGTGAGAGATGTTCTGGAGTCGAACATGGAAAGACATCGCCTGATTACCAGCCAATGATGTAAGCTGTTAACAGGCGCGAGAGGAATCACCGATAATGATGATGACCCTCAAGGTACTATAGTACATTTCACGTGATGTGAATGAGGGATTTGGCATCGAACACCACGCAAAATCTTTCGGTCGAAGGCCATTGATGTAAACCTATCGCCGGAAGTGAGAAACTTTCCATTGAGGCATGCAAGCTTCAAAGTACTGAAAGGGTTGTTCCTAGATCGACTTCCTGGATAATGAGTTGATGTCGACAAGAAGCGAACCATCATAGGAGGGCCTTAGTGAATCCCAAATCTATGACACGAAATGGAGCAAAAGATTTTAATGGAGGTGAAAATGATCTGATGATATAAGGTTCAAGGTGGCGGTCATGAAAGAATGGAGTGTGAATGTATTGCAGTGGATGAGACATAGGTGAATTCTCTGAGTGACTTCTCTTGAACATATCAGTGACACTGACATCATGGATTGGTAGCGTTAACCCAAAATATGGATGGTGTGATGGACCAATGGTGATATGACCAGTGAACGGAACAACCCAACCCGACTTGGATGCGGAGTGAAAGTGTCATGTTCAAGAGCGACTTGCTACCAGTAAAGTTTCTTCAAGTTTTCTTCCCAATTTTTCCCCAGTCATTGCTGAACAGTACCTCTTTATTTTTGTCAAGCTTGAGGAGGATAACATATGCTTGTTCTATAATTGTCCCTTCAGGCATACCCATCGCTATGTTTTAACGAGCTTAGTGATAGTGAAACTCGTTCTTGTCTGTATGGACAAGTTTGTCGCTATTCGGTTTTAACGAGTTTAATGACAAAGATAACTCGGTCCTTTTCAATTTTAAAGAGTCTGAAAGAGATGTAAAGAAAACTCCAACAATCCTTTTTCGTCATATAATCCCTTAAGTCTGAAAAAGTATAAAATAATACAAAAGGGATGAATTTTCGGTAATTTTAACGAGCCAAACAAAACAAGCGCTTGATCTTTTTGTGTAATAATCCCTCAAGTCCAAAAAGATTAAAATCTAAAGGAGGGATAGCACTTCCGATCACTTTAACGAGTTGGAGAGGCCAATTGCTCGTCAATCTTTTCATATTTTACGAGTCAGATGAAAATAGCTTAAAGGAGACTCATTTTTCGAGGAACGAGTGATAAATTCGGGTAGCAGCTAATTCCAGGTAAGGTTTGGAATTTTCCAATCACGACAACGTCACAAGGATGGCTAACAGGATCACTCTTCGCAGCTATTCCTCGAAAAGGGTAAACAATCAAATGGAGGTGAATGATCGGCCAATATAGAGTGGAGGTGATGATGAGAACACGACCAAGGGTTCAAAGGCTGATGATAATGCATTCACGATGGTTATTTATCGGAAATTGGTTCATTTTTTAATGAATGAGCTTAAACTCTGGGGGAAACATTTGCTCACTACTTATGTTTAATTTTTAACGAGCTTGAACTCCACATAAACACTGCTCGATCCAGTCATATAATAAGGATTTCTCATCTAAGACGACATTTTTTCAAAGCCTTACCCCACATCCTTTCTTTATGCAAGTTAGGAAGCGACCAATCCTACGAGTTTAAAGGGTTAGAGGACCTACAAATTTAAAAAAATAAATGGTCGCTCTTCACTTTCATGCCAAAAGGTTTGCATGCCCCCAGGTATAACGAAAAATTTCCAGGTTACCAAAGATTGCTCTATCCGCATTGCAGACAAAATACTTCCTCGGCGATGTCTACCAAAATAAACAAAGGTGAGCGGCGCAACTGGCTCCACTCACATAACTTTAACGGAGGAATATGATTCCAGTCTAATCTCATAAACCAGTCATATATCCTTCACGGAAACCTACCCTATACCCAAGGTTTTCCTGTCGAAACATGTCAGGTTGCATGCCCCCTGGGTTTCAGTCATGTCCTCCGAATCACTCGCGCTCATCAGGTGGACAGACTGGGGATTGATGAGACATTCCTTGCATGAAAAGACCATTCAGGGATGGTTTTTGACTATTTTCTATGTGTGAACCGGGGAATGAAAGCTGGTCTACAAGCTTGACCACTCTTCCTTCATGTGGAAAACACATTACTCTAAAGAGTGAGGAGACAATGGCTCCCTTGCAATAAATATAGTCGCGTCCAAGGAGTAGATTATGATCCAGGGGTCCTTGGACTACCATTACGTTCATGTGAACGGTTTTCCTTCTCAATGTTATCGGCACATTGGGAAGGATCCCTAATGGTCGACTGGTTCCTTTGTCAAAGCCTGTTAGATTTCTCATTTCAGGCAAAAACGATGGTGAACCAAGCGCTTTCCAAGCAGTTGAGGAAAGGATACTCACAAAAGCCCCTTCATCTATGATGGTACCAGCCACGACCATTCTATATATTTGAGTAATGATTCGAAATGGTACACTAGTTGGTAAACGAGGTCTGCCTAGTAGATTCCAATCGAAGGAAACAACTAGGTTGCTTGGAGGTGGGACCGAATAGACGGCTAGATATGACTCTGACGAACTTCCTTCCTGCAGTAAAGGAATGGGTAGATTGCCCCCATGTTCGTCGGAGTCTGTGTTTACGAAGAGAATTTGAACAGTGTCGTTCTTGTTTTCTCCGGTGACTGTATCATCTGAAGATGGATCTTTTGAAGGCAAGACCGGGTCAATTGCCGCCTCGACCTTTTGACTTTCATCTGGTGTGGATTCATATGGTTTGTCTTCAATGATAGACGCTTCGACCGACCACAATGGCGTGTCATTCGGATTTTCAACTAGTGATGGACTTGGTAAGAGTTTCTTATATCTAGGAGGAAGCCGTAATGGTGAAACCGGACGGTCATCCAAAACTCTTTTAGCCTTGTCTAGGAAGGTACAATGGTGGACGACATGATCTCCTTCACACAGTTTACAGGGGAATTTACTTTTCCTTTTCTGTCCCGACATTTCGCTTTCACTAGTTGACGGTGTGCTTTCAACATGATCATCAGAGGTTGTTGACACTGGATTGTGCAAACGAGGAGACCAGTCCCTTAAGATCCGAGGGATGCAGGGACAATCTCGATGATAGTGATCTCCTTTGCAAATGACACATGGAGATTTAGGCTTTGATAGTGTAGTGTGTGGATTTTCACTAAATGATGCCTGGTTGCCCCCTACCATCTTTGGCTCCTTATTCTTCTTCTCTTTCTTCTTCTTCTCCTTCTTCTTCTTAGTTACTTGACTTTGGGATTTACCAGCTCCATCAAGCGAAGAGGAAGGAGGAGAGGGAGAACCAGACGAAGTATAAGGTTAGCGGGTAGCTTTGGCATCGTCTAGCTACTTACTTGATTGTTCAGGAATCACGGTCTTCTGAACGACAGAGGTCAAGAAGAGCCATATGGGCAGGCCGATTATCAATCCTGGAAGCAACAATGTGGCCATATGGGGTGCACCAACATCTCCCCAAGAGGAGAAAGGACTGGGATTTCCTCTAAGGGGAAATCCTTGGTTGGCGGACTCCTTTTTTCTCAACCTAAGACCAATGTAGGAAAGGTGATGTTTATTCCGATTAAAATAAATTTTAGACGCTTCGACACAACTTTTTTTTTCAATTTTTAAGAGTCGAGAAAAAACAAAAGATGACTCTAGTCTCCTTCGATTTTTAAAGAGCTTGAAGTGACAAGTGCTCAAATGGACCTTTTCCTTTAAGGAGTCTGAAAAGGAACAAAAGAGACTACTCTGGAAATCTAGACAGAGGGATTACCAAACCAATCGCAAAACTACAAAATAATTTTTACGATACGGCAGTCAATCTTCCCAAATGCTATGTTCAGTGCATTGCGATCGATAGGGCAACAGACACGACTTCCTATGGATAAAGGATATAGCCTATTGTGGTCTCCCAATATATACTCGACGGTACATGGGAGCACAAGTCCGTACTGGCACTTATCATCTCAAAGTGGAGGAATCACCCAACCAACAATGAAAACAACAGTTACCAGGCTTTACGACGCCGGAATACGTCTCTAGCCTAGACTTCTAAATGTTGTGCGTTAGGTTCCAAAGCGTTTTTAGATTCATTAAATTTATTTTCTAGTGATCTTGCTTAAGAAAGTTTCCTTTCAGGTTCACCGCGTGATGTATATATACAATTCCTAAAATGCAATCTAAGATGATAAACAATCATTTGATCTTCTTTTTGCAATGAAAATCCTAGCTACTAAAGAAAGAGAGATGATATTCTTTCAACATAGAGCAGAGAGCGCACACTATATGCACTGTCCTAAATCAAACCAACAAACAGTCTAAATGCAAATGCACATGCATGTATTTGTTTTCAGCCTTCTTAATGTGTGAATGATAAAAAGAAAGCTAAGTGCAATCTGAATTATTTTTCAAAGCGACATTACTAACAAGCTTCTTTTCAAGACAAAATGAAGACAACGACGACAATTTGTGATTTGGAATTGAAAACTTGCTTTCATCACTTGAAAAACTACTAATTCAAATCAAATACAAGAGTAACAGTGTAATCGACTATCAAGAAAAATCGGATTCTCTTCTATGACTGAAAACGACACTTGCGACACTTCCAAATCAAGAAACGACGGTTCAATTACGCTACTTCTTTGTAAAAGAGAACTGAAAATGGCTCACAATACATAAAAACATTTACAGTTCTTTGCACAATGGAGGAGGAATAATGGCAAGGAAGGGGGTTTTCAATAGAGGTATACTGACTATAGACAACAAAATTTCTGAATAGAGCTAGAAAGAGTGAAGAAAAACCAAAGTCTGGAGGAAAAAATAGCCTTTTCTGATCAGCGCACCTATTACATAGGGATTCCTGTATGCATCCCACCTATAGCACATGGGAAGTGTGATGCATACTGATATCCTTAAAGAGAGGGTGTGATGGTACAGTGCGAGACTTTTGATCCAATTCTTGATCATAGTTTGCAGCACAGTTCAGGGATTTAGGCCGAGCAAGTGGTAATCAGTAAATAAATCACAGGGGTAGATCTAAGGAGGTTACTAGAGCCACCACAAAGGCAATTAAAGAGTTTGTAAATCGATTGTTCAGTTCATAAACAAAACCTGGAGATAGACTGAAGCAACATTGATCTACTTTGCACTTGCATAGCAAATGCAGTTCAAAGGCTAGCTGGCTTGACTTTAGGCTCCGTCTGTAAGTTTATAAAGCAAACAAATATAGACAAACAAACAATCTATTCGCTCCCACTGTGGTTGCAATTTTGTTATCGGGAAATCTAGTGTCTATGTAGAGCTGCTAGTCCCACTAAGACTGGTAGCTATCTTAGAAACAAACAAGCTAAAACTACCTTTCGTTTTCCTTTATGAGAAGTAGATAAGAGGGGAACAAAGGAGACCAACCTCTGTCTTGCGCTTGGTTCCTTGCTTGATTCCTCTCCCTTCTGATAGATCTTTGCCACTCGCTTCCTCGTCTACCCAGCTTCAAAGAGCACCTGTGGAATCAAAGCAACATCACACTATCCAAGAACATAGATCTACTATCATAAACAATAGAGGACCAGATATATATTGACCACAAAAACACGTATATCATCAATCATACGAGAATGTGTAGGAAAACTTGAATAGCTTTATTAATATCAAGAATATCAAAGAGGATTACAACCAATTGTTCTGACCCAACATCATCCTCTCAGCAAGAAAGCCCTTCTTCACCTCATGAAAAGCTTATATCACCCAACACTATGATGTTACACCAAGAAACTAGCAGCACTTCCTTACAAGATACAAAATTCCAGCCTTTGGATCTCTGGGATGAGGGATCCATATATAGATGTTTGCAAGGGTGGTGATTCAGCTTCTGAGATTTGATTAGTGTCCTCTCTCTGGTAGTTCTTGATTCCACTTGGATATTGATGATCTCTTACTCATCCCCGGGCGAATGCAAAGAGGCAAGTGTCACAGGAGAAGTTTCTGGAAGATTCCATGGTCCTCCACCTCGAAAATTAACTCTGCCATTTGTCCACTCTCGCCCATCGCACCGCATAGAAGGGATTTTTAGTATGCATCGCACCTCCCGTGTGCATTTAGGTGGGATGCAGTGCACTTTGACCATGGAGCAGGTGAGATGGTCCAGTTTTGACCAGTTCTGAGTAGTTTTTCATGGAGAACTTTTTGGAGATGATGTAATCAGTTGACCTTGTTCTTTTAGGGGTTGGAACAACACTTTTAGGGACTTAGGAGCCCTCATTTTATGGACATAATTGATTGGTGTTGCAGTGCCCAAAAATGTCTATAACATGTAGTGATGAGTCAGATGTGGAATCCGAATTGGCTCAATTTGTACAAACGCTGAAGAGAGGATCTAAGCTTAAAGGCAAGTATCCTTTTATCTATTTTAAATGTGGTAAAATAGGTCATTGTGTAGCAAGATGTCCACATAAACATGACAGTGATGATGAAGGAAATTCTAAAAGAATGGCACACAAAAAGAAAGGGTTCAATAAGAAAAACTTCCTCTCCAAGCAAGATGAGTCTGATGAGGATGAGTTTATGGTCATCAAAAAGAAATCGGATGAGGAAAGTGATCGTGATGAAAGCCAAGAAACATTATTCATGGCACTCACAGATGATGATGACTCAGGGATGGAAGGAAATGTAGATGAATTGTTAATAAGTTCCATTGAAGGAAATGAGAAACTACGAAACAAAATCATTTATCTCAAAGTGGAAAACGAGGAAATAAGAAGGAGAGAAGATTTCTTGGAAGCAAAGCTTAAAGAAAAAGAAGAGACTTGTGTAGAACGTGAGGCTGAAATAGTGTCTCTGAGAAAGGAGTTGGAGCAAATTAAAAAGGGTTGTAACAGCTCTCAAATACTTGAGACTATTCTGAAAAATCAAAAACCTCAACATGACAAGTCTGGAATAGGTTTCAAAGGATAATCCTCAAGCACTAAGAATAGTGCGAAAAGCTATGCCGATGCACTTTCTTGCAATCCAAAAGATGAAAAAGTATGATATCAAAAGTGCATCCCAGATCCCAAGAATGAAGAGAGAATTACTCCAAAGAAGAATGTGGAGTCAAATCATGGACACTACAGCAAATACAAACCTGTACTCCACCAAGAGCCCATGACAAATCGAAAGAACGAGGGAGGAGTAATTCCCAGGAAGGAAATTGACTCAAACCGTGGTTGCTTCAACAGGTACAAAACCATCTTTCTTGGACACTTCTTTCACTGTAAAAACTTCTCGCAGAAGTGAAAAGACAAAGCTAAAGGACCGAATAATCAACTCATATGCCCCCAAAAGGCAAGGACAAATAAAAAACTTCAATTCATTTGATCCCTTGACAAAATTTGATTTGATTTGCTCTTTCTACTACAATAATGGAAACTATGAACAAGACTACCCACTCAAAGGAAGAAAGACAAGTAGCAAGAACTCCAGCATGGATAAACGTGGCCTGGCTCTATATGCTCAAAATAATGGAAACCATTGGTTTGTGGATAGTGGGTGCTCCAGACACATAACAGGAGACAGAAGGAAGTTTGTCTCACTGAGAAAAAAGTAAGGGAATGTGTCCTTTGTAAGTGGCTTCGACAGAATTGCAAGAAAAGGAACAGTTACTTTGATCAATGGAAAAGGAAAATCTCAAGATGCTCTGCTAGTTGACGGCCTCAAACACAACCTCCTGAGTGTTAGCCAAATCTGTTATCAAGGACATAAGGTTGTTTTCAGCACCAAAGACTGTGAAATAAGGAGCTCTGCCTCAACGGAACTTGTGGCAAAAGGGGTGAGAACATTAGACAACATTTACATTTTGAACAAGATTCAAGAAAATAAATGCTACTTGAGTCAGATAGATGAGAGTTGGATGTGGCACAAGCGAATTGGACATACAAGCTTCGAAAATCTGATCAATATCAGCAAGATCAAAGCTGTACGAGACATCCCAAGGCTGTTCAAACCAAATCAAGGAGTATGTGGTCCATGTCAACATGGAAAGCAGACCAGAACCAACCACAAGACAAAGGAACTCTGTACATCGAAGCCCTTGGAGATCATCCATGCTGATGTGTGTGGGCCAACTAAAAATCAAGCACTCCAAGGAGAAAGGTACTTTGTGTTATTTGTTGATGATTATACTAGAATGATGTGGATATATTTCATAAAGTATAAATCTGAAACTTTTGAGTGTTTTAAGAATCTAAAAGCCCTTGTAGAAAATGAAAAATATTAAAAAATTAAGTGCCTTGGAACAAACAGAGGAGGAGAGTTCACATCAAATGAGTTTAGTGAGTTCTATAATATTCATGGAATTAAAATGGAATTCTCTGCTGCCAGAACACCTCAACAAAATGGGGTAGTTGAAAGAAGAAACCAAACAGTCCAAGAAATGGAAAGAACTATTCTATTAGCAGCAGAGTTACAGCCTAAATTCTGGAGAGAAGCAATAGGGACAACTGTCTATACATTAAATCGAACTCAATTAAGACCAAATTGTAAAAAAAATCCTTATGAGCTATGGAAAGGAAGACCTACTTCAGTGAAGTACTTCAAGATCTTTGGAAGCAAGTGCTTCATAAAAATAAATGATGATTCACCAGGAAAGTTTGATTCTTGGGTTGATGAAGGGATATTTCTTGGATACTCTACACGGAGCAAGGCTTACAAGTGCTACAATTATAGATTGAAGAAAATAGTGGAAAGCATTGATGTAAAGGTTGATGAAGATCTTCTATAAAAGGAAATTGAAGAACATGAAGATGACTTTCTCATTGAAGAAGAAGAACCTAAAGAAGAAGAGATAGATGAGGAAGAAGAAGAAGAGGAAAGAGAACCACCTCATACCCCTTCAAAGATGAATTATGTCGAAAGATATCATCCAGAAGAGCAGATCATTGGCGATAGAGATGAAGGTGTGCAGACTCGAATAAGGATAAAGATTACACCCAAGAGAAAAGTCATTGCTCTTCTATCTATGATAGAACCAAAAACATTTGTAGAAGCAAGGATCCTCATTGGGTAAAAGCCATGGAGGAAGAAATGTCCCAAATTGAGAAGAACAAGACATGGGAGCTAGTACCTCGTCTAAGGGAAAAAAACATAATAGGAACCAAATGGGTGTTCAAAAATAAAATGAATGAGGAAGGACAGGTTATCAGAAACAAAGCAAGACTTGTCTGCAAAGGCTATTCACAAATTGAAGGAATTGACTTTGAGGATACATTTGCAGTAGTAGCCTGTATGGAAGCTATCAGGATGTTCTTAGCATTTGCTTGCTCAAAAGGATTCAAAATCTATCAAATGGATGTGAAATCAACATTTCTAAATGGGGAACTCAAGGAGGAAGTCTACATGGAGCAACCAGAAGGGATTGATCTAACAATAGGAAAGGACTTAGTCTGTAAGTTGAAAAAGGATTTATATGGGTTGAAACAAGCTCCTCGAACTTGGTCTGCAAGATTGGATCACTATATACAACAACAAGGCTTCAAAAAGAGAGTGGCTGGAAGAAATCTATATATAAAGACAGATCAAGGTAAGTTACTAATTGCTCTTGTTTATGTCGATGATATGATTTTTTCTAGTAATAATGATGAAATGAGCCATGAATTTTCTCAAAACATGTCAAAAGAGTTTGAGATGTCAATGATAGGAGAGCTGTCCCACTTCCTTGGACTTCAAGTATTTCAAAGCAGAGCAGGATTGTGTATATCTCAAACCAAATATCTAAAAGACATGCTCAAAAATTATGGAATGGAGGACTGTGCACCCGTGAGCACACCTATGACCACAAACTGCAAATTGAGCAAAGATGATAACTCCCCTCTAGTAGATGCAACTCATTACAGGTCAATGATTCGAGCCCTTCTATACTTAATAGCTACAAGAACAGACATAATGCAGGCAGTAGGAATGGTGAGAATATTTACTCCCAAACATTCCCATTTATTAGCTATAAAAAGAATTCTTAGATATCTGAAGGGAACTTCTGATTTTGGTCTTTGGTACCCAAAGAGCTCAGCACTGACTGTAACTACATACACCGATGCTGATTAGGCTACAAGTATAGATGATTGGAAAAGTACTAGTGGAAATGCATTCTTCCTAGGAGATTGTTTGGTATCTTGGCTCAGCAAAAAACAATCATCCATATCATTATCCACAGCTAAAGCCGAGTATATTGCTGCATCAGACTATTGTACTCAGATACTATGGATGAAGGAAGCTCTAAAAGATCTCGACATATGTATAGATCAACCAATTACCATCTATTGTGACAACACAAGTGATATCAGTCTTAGAAAAAATCCTGTGATGCACTCAAGAACCAAACACATACCAATCAAGTATCATTTCCTCCGTGAGCAAGTAGCTAAACAAAACATCGTCCTAGAATATATCAGTACTAAGGAGCAAATAGCTAATATTTTCACAAAACCTCTTCCTCGAGAAGCATTGGAAAATCTGCGTCAAAATATGGGGGTTATTTCTTTATCATCACTCAAATTCATTCATAAGGATGTAACAGGACAAGGCGAGTAGGTTGACAGGGGGAGTTCGTATGCATTCCTTTGCCATTGATGTCAAAGGGGGAGAGCAGAAGAATATTTCCATCAATAACAAAGGGGGAGATTGTTGGACACAAATTGTCATTGATGTTAATATGGCAATATTCAAGGAGCAGACAGAGCCAAGAGGAGAACACAGAGCTATCAGAGCCAAGAGGAGGAGACAGAGCCACCAGAGGAGCAAACAGTGCAAAGAGCAGACAGAGCCAATGGAGGGATGCAAATAAGTCATCGAAGAGCTTATATGCATGTACGTAACAGCTATTGGGAGCCATCAAAGAAATGAAGGCAGCAAGACCTGTATATGCATTTAATGCAAACAGAGGTAGAAAGACTTGGGTATATAGACTTAACACTATCGGTAGGAAAATACACTATTAGAGGTGGATTGTAGACTTAAACCCTTATACATGGGAGCGCTGAGAAATATCGGGTCTAGTATCTCATATCGCATCGCAAAAATGGAGTGGTCTGCGTTAACGCCAAGCCCTAACCCTGTGCGACTTGTGATCGCCGATAGCGATATCGCATCGGACCTCCACCAAGGGCAACCCCCAATTGTGATGAACGTATGCGGACCCATTGCTACATTACAATATGACTTAACCTGTCATCGCATCTGTCGCAGATCGCAAGCCATGAAGCCTTGCCATATGAAAGCGCCAATTGCAATAAGGCTATGGACCTGATGGGAATATAAACCATGATTTAATACGATATCACATCCGGTCCATTGGTGCAGTGGAGGATCGACTGTCAGCCATTGGCAGAGTCATGGGTCCAATATATAAAGGACCCCAGAGTCACGAGTCGCTGATTGCGATTTAAGCAGCGAACCCGATACAGGAATAGATTGAACGTTAGGTAAATGGGTTGATTCATGGTGACACTGATTACGTTTGGACGTGGCTATCCATAAAATAAATCAGAACTATGTGTATGCCCAACATCATTCCCAAAAGGAGTACTGCTACGGTAAACAGGGAAGATGTGTTCTTCGTGGATCGTTTGGACCTGTCCATTGAATCAACGTGTCTCAGCAGGGCAGGTGAAGCATGAAGAGACAAAGAAAACCACAGAGACCAAAGAGGAAGCCGCAGTGACCAAGGAGGAAGCCTAAGCAGTAGTGTAGGTGGAAACGAAGAGACAGAGGCATGGGGAATGAATAAATATAGTAAAAATAGAGAACTATAGTTGTTATTGTTGTGGTGAAGAACGAGTGTGTGAGGTAGCAGAAGCAGCAGAGGCAGAAGAGGCAGCAGAAGCAACAGAGGCTATAGAGGTAGCAGAAGCAGCAGAGGCAGGAGAGTAGGAGTGAGAGACCCTCAACGGAACAGAGTTTAGCAGCATACGAGTTTACACCAAGGTTGGGTCGGAGCCTCAGAACTGAACAAGATTGAAGTCTTCGGGAGTTGGTGCTCCTAAGTCCAAGATTGGTGTATTAGGGAAATAGAGTTGGTTCTCTAGAGGTTAGGGCCTCACTGAAAGTCCAAGTTGGAGCTTGGCAACTATTCACAATCAGATATATACTTATATTGTATTTATTTCATTGCACTGTCTTTAGTTTTAATAAAAGCATTAATTCCAGCTATTGATTTCTGTGTTTTGTTTATACATATACATATCTATATATGCTTTTGGAAATCACTAGAACAATTAAAAAAAAAAAAAATGATTTACCCCCCCTCTCAGTATTTCCAACAACAGGATCCTAACTTGGGAGTTCAGCAAATCCACGCGCAGTTGAAAAACTTGTGCCTTGAGATGTAGAGTCTGAAACAGGACAGGACAGCTCGCCTAGAGGTGTGCAACAAGGTATGGTGTGTTAAATGTAAGGGTCAGGGTCATGACAAGGACCACTGCCCAGTGTTCGCGAATTACCTCACGAGAGGAGGACCAACGCCATTAAGACCGGAGGCAAAAGTAGGACCCAATGCGATGCTTGCATTATGGTGTGCAATTTGTCAAATAGGAGGAAAGCATGCTACAGACAACTGCCATTTATTGCAGAAGTACACCCAGAATTCGCAATAATTTTTCTATAATTTATGTAGATCAGTGGGCCATGGTGAGTGAACCTGTAGAAGTCATGAATTGATGATGGATAAGACTCCCACCTACAGAGTTCAGGTCAAAACACGGCCCCTTGACCAAAATGCGAGAATGGTGCAAACCAGATTTTAGGGGCGCGGACGAGGCTGAGGTGGAGGAGGACCTAGAAAGGGTCATAGATAGCTGATATGTTACAATTGCGAAGGGCCAAGATCTTATGCCCGCAATTGTACAAATCCAACATGTATTTCATGCCTATATTGTACATTGTTTGATCATGAGACGGAGGATTGTCCCACACTGATAGCACGACTGCGTGACAAGGGAGCTCTCCAACCTCCCCCGACTCAGAACCTGTAGATGATGAGGTCTGAACCATGTGAGGAAGACCCTAATATGAACATTGTGCTCCAAAGTGGAATTATGACAGGGGATGATAAAGGCAAGCAACCTGAAGATAGTACTTGGGTTCGCAAGGCTCCGACGAAAGAACCATAGTTTGATTTGGAGCGTGCTAAGGAAACCCTCATGGAAGCTAGGAAGAGCTTCGCTAATGCCTCCACTCTAGGAAGCAAAGACAGACTGGAGCTGGACATGGACCCATCGATGCTCACAACATTCTTGGAAGCATGCATGAAGCTACTGTGCGATAGCAAGGCTATAAATGGACTGTAGGAACTCATTAATAGATGTGCTGGGAACGCACCAGGAGAACCACACGTAGTCCAAAAGATTGGAAAGCACGCGATGAGGATAGGAAGAGAGATGAGATTGACCGTGCAAATTAGAGAATATGAGATGGACCAAGTGATTTTAGACCTAGGATTGGACGCGAATGTTCTACTAAAGCAGACATGGAAGTGCATGGGAAGGCCTACACTGCAATGGTCTCCTATCGAACTACGAATGGTGAACTAACAAAAGATCCTACCTGTGGGAAGATTGCAGGGAATCACCGTAGATATCGAAGGAGAAAATGCGCTGATAGATTTTGAAGTGATAGAGATTTTTAATGATAGTAATCCCTACCCTGCGTTATTAGGGATAGATTGGGCCACTGACATGAACAGGGTGATAAAATTAAAGAAGTGCAAGATGATTTTTGAGAAAATTCCCTATGCGTAGTTGTACCGTTGGACCCTACAGAAGGACCGCTCTACACGGAGCCAGTGCACAACTATGAAAGTGACGACGACTTGGATTGCATCTACAAGATAATCGCACAAGAGCAAGACTGAGTGAATCCCACCACGGATGGACGAATCTCATGGGAGCGCGAAAACTATTATACATCGGATTCTGACGAGGAGATAGAGTGATGGAAAAATCAGTTGCACGAAGTAACCACGCTAAACCGTAACATGATGACAAGATCATTGCATGTGTATCAATAGAGGTAAGGTATTTGCCTATGTATGATGGGTTGAGCGAGGTAGATGACTTCATGAACAAATTCGAGAGATAAGTGTCAAAACAACAATGCTTTGAGGCTTTGAAATGGGTACTGCATGCTACGCCCGCAAGGTGGTGGGGTATGCACCAAGGAAGCTTTGAAGATTGGCGCGAATGCAGGATAATGATGCGCATACGATTTGGGAAGCCTCAGATGCGATTAATAGACATGTTTGCTTGATGGAACAATCCTCACGTGCACCTATCTAGATGGATATAGGCATATCGTAAAAAACCTGCGGGAGTGCACACAAACTTCACGTTGGGAGACATAGTCAGTAAGCATGTGCGGGCGAGGCAATTGTGTGAACAACCCCTCCAGTTGGAACAACGGAGTATGGAAAGAACAATTGTGCAAAAGGTTATCCACGCAGAAGCCTTTAACGAAGTATGCGAAGCACTGAATAAGGTATATGGGGTGCAGCAGACTCATTGGGACTTGTGCGTACAAGCGGTTCTGTGGGCTTATAGGACCACGCACAAGAAACTGACAGAGCAGATGCCTCTGAGGCTAGAGTATGGAGGGAACGCTGAAATCCCCATGGAGTATCAAATGCCTAGTCTATGCATAGTATCACTGGTAGATATGATGGATTGCAGAGCCCTAGAAGAGAGGCTCGCACAGTTGGAAGAACTTGAAGAGGAACGGTTCCTGGCTGGCTTTCATCAGCAGGTACAAAAGTGGCACAAAAAGGCCTGGCACAATCGCCATATTAAGTTGTGCACCTTCAAGGTAAAAAATTTAGTGTTACTATATGACAGTAAGTTTGATAAATCCCAAGGAAAGTTTAGAATGCATTGGCTGGGGCCGTATGTTGTTCAGGAGGTCACAGACGGAGGCGCGATGCATCTTGTAAAGCTAAATGGAGAACCTTTCCCAGGCAAAGTGAATGGTAGTCGATTGAATCCATACATGGGTGGCCTGGCTATCTAACTAGCCAACAGAAGCACAGTCTTTGTGCTCTTAGTAGCCAGAAGAAGGCGCGGGACTATAACCAGATGCAGGGGACGTAGGAAAAGATCCAAGGAAGCAGTTCCAACACCGTGATCTCAGAACGATGTGTACAAAAGATTCAACAGTAGCTGCTCAGTGCACTACCGACCTTGTAGTTGTTTGAGCAGAGTTAGAGGGTCTCCACGCAAAGATCTCCACACCGATAGAGTGACTCGTGGGCAAGTCACGATGTTTGTGTTGGGGGCCTATTGGGAGTGGAATCCCCCCAAGGCATGTTTTGGGGCTTAAAGCCCAAGTTTTGACTAAGTCCATTGTAAAGACTCTGTGATTTAATAGAGTCACAGGGTTGTCTACCCTTGTTTTTGTAATGTAATGTCGGTTTGAAAGATCTACCCATGGTCTGCGAACCATGGGATTGTATAAATAGAGTGAGGCTCTAAGTGTAGAAAACAATTAATGAAAATGGAAGAATCAATGGAATAGAAGGAATATAAGCATTGAGTCGAAGTGTAAGTTGTGTTTTTGGGTCGTAGAGTAGGAGAAGGCTCTATAGCTGAGTGTGTAGAGGCCTAGTAGTCCGCAGCTGAGTGCGCGGACCCCTGCAGCAGAGTGCGCAGTGAGGGTCGATTTTGTAACTCTTGGAAGCATTAATAAAGAGAAGTTTTACCATATTTCTGTGTATCTTTTCCTGGTTTATGTATTATTGGGTATGAATTACAAGTTACGGTTTATTTGCTATGCAGACTCTTATGAATATGATGTATAAGTAAATATAACATAAGGCATCCGTTTATGCAAAGATAACTAACTGGTGTAAGAATATAAGTAAGATCTCAAGTGTGACTTAGGGAAATAGTGTAGGTCGCTTCTCCAACAGTGCGGAAACCCCACAACCCCTGGTTAGGGCTGCGCGAAGGCCAGGGAAGTGCGCGAAGTAACCTGTGTGAAGGGACTCACGGTTCGACCAAATCACCCCCTCAGACATCTCAAGGGTGCAGAAACCTGGTTCCAACATCCCCCCATACTATTTCGGGTGAGACCTCCGTCTGTGCTCTGCAGACCATTGCCGAAAGGGCTAGTAGTATAGGGATTTGTTTGGCTAATTAACTCTGAACCTGGGTCGGGCCCCAACAAGCCAATAGATATATCGTGATAATATGGACTAATTGTGTAGAAAAGATTTCCCCCTCTAACATACATTAAGGTATGAACTTGTGTATGGCATCTACCTTGTACTTGATTGTTTGATTATGACATCCATTTGGTGTTTGAGTGTTTGGTGCCTATTATGTCGTCTAGTTGATTTATTTAACATGGTATGCTTTTAAGTTGTTTGAATGTTTTATGAATTGCATAATATGAGTATGTGTTCCAATGATCTTGTTTTAAGATGATTGTACATAAAATATATGTGTTGAGATAGTTGATATGTACTTAAGTGTGGTAGGTAATAGTTGTAGCATTATGTCTGATGACTTGGGTTGACTATGGATTATGACATGATTTTCAATCTTGCTAAATGTTGATTTCAAATTGAAAAATATGATTGTCTTGATATTTGGAACATGTGGTTGACATGTGTGAGAAGTTGCAGGAAACATGCTTGGTATTAATGTGACAAGGTAATAGTTGATGTGATGACATAACTAATAGTTGGATGATGTGATAGCGCATTGTAAGCCTTGATTCCAGCAAGGTGAAAAGGTAAAAGAAAGGAATTGGGCAATAATTCCTTTGGCTATGTTTTGAAACCCTAATTTCAAACGAATGAGTGCTTTGCACACAGGAAGTCTTCTTAAGCCTGATTTTGTCTGACATTATGTGGATATGTCCTATATTCATGACCATGTACTTGACAGGTATATTAGCTAGTCTTTAGCTACAAGTGTATCTGTTAAAGGATTGGAGTCCCTTGAGAGATGGCGTGGATGTGCTCAATTGCAAGCAACGTTCTTGGCACAATAATATGAGGTAACTAGTGTATTATTATGCTTAATTACACATTGACAGTTATGTGTTTATGGCAGCATGATGCAAGGAGTTTCATGGCAAGACAGGTTGCCATGAAATCTTGAAGATGTAGTAGGTTGAGCTTTCCCTTGGATGCACTAGGAACCATGGGGATTGAGTCATGGTGTTTGTTGTTAGTCTTGTGCTTTTGATCTTTTGCACTTGTTGCACTTGATTTGCAATTTCGATTGCGTTTGGTGCATAGCTATGCCACTTTGTGTTGCAAAGTCATGTTGTTATTGGTTTTCATTGTTTTCTTCTTGTTTTTGTTTCCATTCTTTCCTTTTAATGTTTTGAGTATGGGTAATTGGTTGGGAAAGAGGAAAGTTAATGTAGCTATAGGAGAGCTATGTGGTACCCAATAGGTGATGTAAGACTCATATGAAGCTCTGTGCATGAGTAAGCACAGCGGAAGGTAAGACTATGATAGTTGGTTGGGATGGTTGGGTCCATTGTGGTAAATTGATAGTAGCAGTGTAGACACAAGAAATGTAACCAGGAAAGGTAAAGTAAATGGATCAGAGGTGTCATATGCTTTGGCTATGTTGGGAAATGTTTCTCTCAATTCCTATGCATAAATAAGGAAGTTCTCTTAACCTATACCTTATGTTATCTAGTAATTATTTTATGATCATGATTATGTTGAAGTTTGTATATGTATACATGTATGTATGTGTGTCATTGTCTAACAGGATCCTGATTGTTTTATGCTAACATTTATATATGTATGTATGTATCCATGTATATATGTTATTGTTTGATAGGGTTGTCAGGGATCATTCTTGTGGAGGAATGATTGCTTATGGAGGAGAATGACATGAAGAGGTTCCTGGTCTTACGAGGAATCAATTGGGAAGAGTAGTCACGACAAATATACGAGGTCAGTATCATGTGGATATGATTTGGTATTGTATGCTTGTATTATGCCTATGTTATGATAGGTAATGTTGAAGGATACATCAACAAAGTGAAAGCAATGTGGCCTGCGACATGCTAGGATAAGCATGAATAAGACACTGGAAGCAAGGTTTCTTGGTAAAGACAATGTAGTTTTGGATGTGTGGTACTATTGTTGTGCATACGTTGTATATGTTGTACATGTTTCATATATGATGTGTGCACTTGTGGTGTTGTGTACACATAGCATGTGTACATGTTATTTATGCAATGTTATGTACATGATGGTACAAATAGGGTTGTTCGAATATTGCATATTGTTATAGACATTTTTGTGCCTCGCAGCATGGAGCATGAAATGTCAATAATTACAGGGATCCTCAGTCCCTAAACATGTTGTTCTTACCCCTAGAAGAACAAGGTCAGCAAACCACAGCACTTCCCATCAGTTCTCCACCTGAAAACACTCAAAAACAGGCTATTTTTGGATCATGTCAGCTGCTCCACTGAGCATCTGCGTTGGAATGCAACTGCTCCTCCTTGTACCTGCGCTGAAAGTCAAATCTAATGAAGGCTACCTGCGCTGGGCGAGATTGGCCAAGTGGCACAGTCATTCTGCAAGGTGTCAATTGCCCAGGAAGCTTCCAAACTGACACTTGGTTCAAGGGATTCGCCCTGTGATGAGTAAGAGGTACTTGATCTCCATGTGTAAGCAAGGATCTCCAAGTGGACTCAAGAACTGAAGTTTAACTGAAGAGGGAGAGGACACAAGGCAGCTTTATGTCAGTCTCAAGCTGACTCATCCTTTCTTCTTCTATCCTATATATAGAGCTCTTCTATGAGGTCTAAGGAGGCTGGAATTTTGTGCAAAGCAAGGAAGTGCTGTTGGTTTACAGTTAGAGCTATTGGGTGATTGCTTTTGTAGAGGTGAAGAGGAGATTTCTTGCTGCTGGGGAGGTGCTGCTGGATTGGAGCCATTGATGGTTGTAACCTTCTCAGAACCCTGTTACTTTTATCAATAAAGCTTTGAATGTTCTCCTATATACTTGTATTGCATTGATGTATTGTATTTACTTGTATATTTGATTCACTCTAATCCATGCATCAGTTATGAGTACATGTATCTTGTAGTTTTCTTCTCTCTATTGTGCAGGATCTGTGTGTAGTTGGACCGGCAAAGGGAGCAAGGAGTTGGGAACAAGAGACCAAGAGAGAGGATAAGGATCGACAAAAGCGAAAGACACCGGTTGGTTAATCTTTTCTTCCTTCTCTCTGTACTTTCATAAAGGAAAACATTAAAGCTTTACTTTCAGTTGTTGCTAAAGACTGTCACCTTTAGAGTAGGGATAGGGTCATCCGAGTCGGATACTTTTCCCCACAACAAACTGGCGACTCCACTGGGGAGCCTAGTATCTTGTTGGTTTATTGTGTTTCTTGCTATTCATCTCATAAACAAGGAGAGCACCAAATCGAACTACAATTGAGTCCTTCAATTGCAAAGTAGAGGGCAGCTGCTCTGGCTCAGTTTCTGAGCAAGTTTATGATTTGAAGAGCTGATCCACAAGGACTCTTGTACTCTTTGTGATAGCTTTTCATCCTCTTGATCATCCCTTAGCTTGTACTTGACCTATATCTTTTTATTTCAGCAAAAACAGTGAATTTTTGAGCTTTTTATGACCCGGAAACCCTTGTAAACGCAACTCTCGTGTCTCAGTGCAGGCTGTCCAAAGGCAGTCTGCATTTCAGCACAGGTACTCCCTTCGGGAACTGCGCTGAGAGTCAGTTTGACAGACCAGAGCCTGCGCTGAACCAGTTAGGCTATGTCTTCCTGAGGTTTCCCACTGAGTCTTGGCCCTGTTTTCACTGTTGTTTTGCTGCTGATTGCTTGTCATTTGTACTTGCTGTAAACCAACTTTCCTTGACATTATTCCACCTCAGTTGTGTGATGAAACTGTGATTGTTCTTTCAGTATTTCTTGTTTCAGTTACAGTTTCCCATTGTGAAAAGCAAACCAGTATAGCTGTGGCCTCTTAGATCTTGAACTGTAAAAGTGTCGTCGTGATCTTAAGAGCTAGTTTTATTACTGTTCATGGCTGTTTGAGTTTGTTTGTTTTTCATTTTATGGTTTGAATTCATACATTTTTAGTGTCGAAACAAGTACCTGTAAGGCGACTGGGGGCAAGCAAAAGACAGCTGACAAAAACCCACACACTGCACCGACCGGGCCTAAATCGCCATGTGTCATTTGCAAAGGGACCCACTTCCATCGTGATTGTCCTTGTATTCCCCGGATACTAAGGGACTGGTCCCCCAGGTTGCACAATCCGGTAGCATCAACCTCTGGTAGTCATGTTGATTGCAGTCCATCAACCAGCGAGAGTGAAGGACGAAAAGGGAGACCAAGATCACCCTGTATGTTGTGTGAAGGCGATCACACCATTCACCGATGTCCATTCTTAGATGAGGCGAAGAGAGTTTTGGAAGATCGTCCGGTATCACCGTTACGACTTCCTCCTGGATACCAAAAACTCGTGCCTAATCCCTCGATAGTTGAAAATCCAGCTGGCCCGCTCAAGTGGTCAGCTGAAGCGTCAGTCACTGAAAATGAACCTACTGAATCCAGACCGGACGAAAGTCCAAAGGTCGATACGGCAGTTGACCCGGTTCTACCTTCAGAAGTTTCATCTTCAAATGACACCGTCGCCAAAGAGTCATCTTCATGCGACACCCTCACTGAAGAGAATAAGGATGACACCATCTAGGTTCTTTTCATCAGCACCGACTCTGATGAGCGTCAGGGCAATGCGCCCATTCCTTTATCGCAGGAAGGAACATCATCAGGGTCATATCCGGCTGTATATTCGGTCCCACCACCAAGCAACCTGGTTGTATCCTTTGATTGGAATCAACTAGGCAGACCCCGGTTACCAGCCAGTGTACCATTCAGAATCATTGTCCAGATCTATAGAATGATTATGGCTGGTACTATCATTGATGAAGGGGCGTCTGTGAGTATCCTTTCCTCTGTTGCTTGGAAAGCACTGGGTTCCCCGGCGCTTTTACCTGAGTTAAGAAATCTCTCAGGTTTTGATAAAGGAACCAGTCGACCATTAGGAATCCTCCCCAATGTGCCTGTTACATTGAAAGGGAAGACCGTTAATTTGAACGTGATGGTCGTCCAAGGACCCTTGGATTATAACCTACTCCTTGGGCGGGACTATATTTATTGCATGGGAGCGATAGTCTCCTCACTCTTTAGAGTAATGTGTTTTCCACACGAAGGAAGGATGGTCAAGCTCGTAGACCAACTTTCGTTTCCGGGATCTCGCATCGCAAATAGTCAAATACCATTCCTAAATGGTCTGTTCACTCAAGATTCGCCTCCGCCCCCAATCCTCCTTCCCGATGAGTGCGAGTGATTCGGAAAGAAAGACTGGAACCCAGGGGGCATGCACCCTGGTCTGCTTCGGGCAGAAGAAACCCTGGGTATAAAGTAGAATTTCCGCAGAAGAATATGACTAGTCCGTACCCCGTCCGTGGATGGAAGAGGGGTTGTTCTGGAATAGTATTCTTTTGTTAAAGTTATGTGTTTGACAAAAGAGTCATTCACCTTTGTCTAAATAGGTGGGCACTGCCCAAGTAGGAATTCCCTTTATTGCGACAAGTAGTAGCCATCTTTGAATTCAAGCCTCGCCCATTAAAACATATGTTTTGAAGGATAAGCAGGGGCAGCCTGCAAAGAAGGGGACTATATTGTTGTGACAGAGGGTAACCATCTTTGGACAACCCAATGATAGACACCGCCGAAGAAAGAGATTGATTTGCGGCAGTGAATAGAACCCTCTTCGGATAATAAGAAAGAGGCAAGCCTCCCTCAATAATACCAATGTTTTGTCTTTGAGTAGTGTTCTTCTCTTGTCACAAATAGCTGTTCGTTAAAAGTTGGGCCGACGGGAAGACAAGTACCGCGTAAGACCCCTTAAAATAACGAGAAGACTAGTATCGTTAACATTAGATTGGCAAGATGACAAGTAACTGTGAACACCCAAAGAAAAGCAGAAGTAGGGGAGAGGAGGGGCAGCCTCGAAATTCTGTCCTACGCCTGGGGGCATGCAAACTTTTGGAATGTAAGCAAGGGACGACTATTTATTTTTTAAATTTTTAGGTCCTCCCTTTAAACCCGTAGGTCTAACCCTTTAAACTCGTAGGATTAGCCGTTTCCGACCTTACATGAAGAAAGCCTGTGGGGCAAAGGTAAAAACTTGCCAAAATTGGAGCATAGCTTCGTGAGATAAAGCTCCTTAAAAAATAGCTATCTCACAGGAGGCGTTCTTATTATGACTGGTATATCGAGCAGTTTTAGCACATAGTTCATGCTCGTTAAAAAATAAACGCAAGATCCGAGCAGTTTTAGCACATAGTTCATGCTCGTTAAAAAACAAACATAAGTTTATGAGCAGGCTTTCCTTCAGAGTTCAAGCTCATTCAGAAAAAACGAACCGGTAAATACCCTTTTGAGATCGTAAATTCATCAGCCATAAAAGCCTTGGTCGTGTTTGTGCACCGTCACCTCCACTGTTCATTTGGCCGATCATTCACCTCCATTTGTGTGTTTACCTCTTTTGAGAAACAGCTGCGAAGAGTGATTTCACCTAGCCATCCTTGTGACACTGCCGTGATTGGAAAATTCCGACCTATACCTGGAATCTGCTGCTATCCCTGTTTATCACTCGTTCCTCAAAAGACGAGTCTTCTTTGAGCTCTTTTCACTGACTCGTAAAATATGAAAAGTTTGCCAAGTTTTGGCCTTCCAGCTCGTTAAACGACCGGAACGCTATCCCTCCTCTAGATTTTAATCTTTTTGGACCTGAGGGATTATTGCACAAAAAGATCGAGCGCTTGTTTTGTTCGGCTCGTTAAAGCAATCGAAAACTCATCCCTTCTGTATTGTTTTATACTTTTTTGGACTTAAGGGATTAGATGACGAAAAAGGAATTATGGAGTTAACTTTCTGTACCTTTTCAGACTCTCTAAAAATGAAAAGGACCGAGTTTTCCTTGTCGTTAGACTCGTTAAAATGATTAAATAGCGACAAACTTGTCTTTAGACGAGAACGAGTTTCCCTATCGCTAGGCTCGTTAAATCATAGCGATGGGCTTGCCCGAAGGGCAGGTTATAGAACAAGCATATGTTATCCTCCTTAAGCTTGACAAAAATAAAGAGGTACTGGTCAGAAATGACTGGGGAAAAATTGGGAGAACATCAAAGTTTAATGGTAGCAAGTCGCTCTTGAACATGACACTTTTCCTCCATACCACATCGGGTTGGGTTGTTTCATTCACCGGTCTCATCACCATGGTCCTCGCCAAACCATCCACATTTGGGGTAATGCTACCGATCCATCGCATCAGTGTCGTTATATGTTCAAGAGAGGTCATTCTGAAAGTGTCAACCGTGTCCCATCCACTGCCATACATTATCCTTCATCCATTCATGATCGCCACCCTGAATCATATATCACAGTTTGTTTTCACCTCCACTAAAATCATTAGCTCCGTTCCGTGTCATTGATGTGGGATTCATCAAGGCCCTCCTTTGACAGATCGCTTCTTGTCGACTTCAGCTCATTATCCAAGAAGTTGGTCTAGGAACACCCCCATCAGTACTTTGAAACTTGCATGCCTCAATGGCAAGTTTCTCACTTCCGGCGACAGGTATACATCAATGACCTTCGACCAGAAGATTTTGCGTGGCGTTCGACGCCAAGTCCTTTATTCACGCCACGTGAATTGTACTGCAGTACCTTGAGGGTCATTATCATTATCGGTGATTCCTCTCGCGCTTGTTAACGGTTTTCATCATTGACCGGTAATCAAGCGATGTCTTTCCATGTTCGACTTCAGCGAAATTCTCACATGGATCGACTTGTACTTAGAGTGAAGATCGAACGAGTTTGAAGACCCCGGATCTAGTTTCATCCATCCGGGCTGCGATACATATTCAGGAAATATAAAAGCATTTGTCATGTACATCATTGCAGCAGATGATCATCCTACTCAAAGGATGATAATTTCAGCAGAGAATTATCAGTCTACCATCAGACGATCGTCTGTTCTATGTACCAAAATGTATTTATAAAGCTAAGCATGGGAATGCCCGCCTCAGCTAGATCATGAAAACAAAATGAAAAATAATGTATTGTATTGTATTGTATTACAGGGCGCCTCCTCAGCACTGGAATGAACTTCGGACCCTCTAGATAAAGCATTTCACCCGATAAACGACCTCATACTTTAGGGGGCAACTGTTATAGACATTTTTGTGCCTCGCAGCATGGAGCATGAAATGTCAATAATTACAGGGATCCTCAGTCCCTAAACATGTTGTTCTTACCCCTAGAAGAACAAGGTCAGCAAACCACAGCACTTCCCATCAGTTCTCCACCTGAAAACACTCAAAAACAGGCTATTTTTGGATCATGTCAGCTGCTCCACTGAGCATCTGCACTGGAATGCAACTGCTCCTCCTTGTACCTGCGCTGAAAGTCAAATCTAATGAAGGCTACCTGCGCTGGGCGAGATTGGCCAAGTGGCACAGTCATTCTGCAAGGTGTCAATTGCCCAGGAAGCTTCCAAACTGACACTTGGTTCAAGGGATTCGCCCTGTGATGAGTAAGAGGTACTTGATCTCCATGTGTAAGCAAGGATCTCCAAGTGGACTCAAGAACTGAAGTTTAACTGAAGAGGGAGAGGACACAAGGCAGCTTTATGTCAGTCTCAAGCTGACTCATCCTTTCTTCTTCTATCCTATATATAGAGCTCTTCTATGAGGTCTAAGGAGGCTGGAATTTTGTGCAAAGCAAGGAAGTGCTGTTGGTTTACAGTTAGAGCTATTGGGTGATTGCTTTTGTAGAGGTGAAGAGGAGATTTCTTGCTGCTGGGGAGGTGCTGCTGGATTGGAGCCATTGATGGTTGTAACCTTCTCAGAACCATGTTACTTTTATCAATAAAGCTTTGAATGTTCTCCTATATACTTGTATTGCATTGATGTATTGTATTTACTTGTATATTTGATTCACTCTAATCCATGCATCAGTTATGAGTACATGTATCTTGTAGTTTTCTTCTCTCTATTGTGCAGGATCTGTGTGTAGTTGGACCGGCAAAGGGAGCAAGGAGTTGGGAACAAGAGACCAAGAGAGAGGATAAGGATCGACAAAAGCGAAAGACACCGGTTGGTTAATCTTTTCTTCCTTCTCTCTGTACTTTCATAAAGGAAAACATTAAAGCTTTACTTTTAGTTGTTGCTAAAGACTGTCACCTTTAGAGTAGGGATAGGGTCATCCGAGTCGGATACTTTTCCCCACAACACATATGGGGTGTTGTATACATATTATAATGCCTTCATGATGTATATGCGGCGTGTGTGTATATGGTGCTCTGTGCATGTTGGATATGCAGTGTTGTGTATGGATGATGCTATGTACATGTTATATATGCAGTGATATGTACACGTGGTGTTGCATGCATGTTGTACATATGGTGCTACGTACATATGGTGTTGTGAGCATGTGGTGTTGTATACATTTTGTACATAGGGTGTTATGAGCATCCAGTGTTGTGTACATGTCGTGCATGTGATGATATGTACATATGGGGTCACGTACACATCATGCGTGTGGTACTATGTACATCTGGTATTGTGTACACATTATACAGTGGTGTAAGATACATGTGGCGTTGTGTAGGTGGCGCCTTGCACATGTGATTTTGTGCACACGTTGTGCAAGTGGTGTTGTGTACAAGTGCTGCTGCGTACATGTTGTACATATGGTATTGGTGCACGTGTGGTATTGTGTGCATGTCATACATGTTGTGTTGAGGGCATGTGGTATTATGTATGTGCATCATGTAGTCATGGTATTGTGGTATGTGTACGCGTTGTGTGGTACTTTGTGTAGGTAGATGTATTGGGTGGTACTTCACATCGGGTATAGATGGATGCATTGTATTGTATACACTGGGTGTAGGTGTATGTGTTGTATTTCAGGTGTAGATGCATGTATTGCATGGTGTGGTATGTCATGTGATTATATGTGTGTGATGCACACTATGTGTCTATGCACACGGCTGAGGAGAAGGCACTGGGAGATTTTCATGTGTGGAAACTGATCCAGAGTGCGTAGGAGATAAAGACAAAGGTATAAGTAAGGATCAATGAAGGACAAGCATCAGTATTGTATTTCAGTTTTATTATGCACATGATTTATGATTCTAGTATATGATGATTATATATGATCTATGATTCTGGTTTATGATGATTACGTGTGATCTATGATTTTGTATGATGGTTACATGTGATTTATGATTTTTATGGTTATGTTTTGAGCTAACTTGATGTGATATTTTTATACATGTTTTTGTCAAATATGCTAGTTTGATTTGTTGTGACAAGAAGAGAATAGGATTTCAAATGTACGTTATTGATGAGTTACCAATGAGGTATGATTTCAATTTATTTTAATTTATTTTAAATCTAATGGAAGTTATGTGCTTGGTACAAGAATAGTGTCCATTGATTTCCATGAGCATGCTATGACCGGTATGATTTGTTGAGGTAGGTATATCCCTTGGTTTTTTCATCTTCCAATGTGAGGAAGACTTTCCAAGGGATGGAATGACTGGGATGGGGGTTCTAGTAGAACTTGGAAGGTGAGTGACTGCGCGGAAGAGGTGATCGAATTCCCGAGGGACTATGTAGCAGAGAAGGGAAGCTCACGCATGGATTTGTTTTGGTCATTAGCATTGCTAGATGGAATTAGATGCACATTGGGAGTGTGCCCTGGAACAATGAGCTGGTAACTGTTCGTTGAGAGGACAAGTGGCATAGGATTATAGCGCTGGATATTGGATGCAAATTTGACTTTGCAGTGGATTTTGGACTTCCTGGGAAGGAGGTGGATCCTAGTATTAATTTGAGGGTAGAGGTGTGAGCCACTGGATTCCCTTGTTACGGATATGAGCATCATATTATCTTATTTGCTGGTTTAGTAGATGTGCATATGTGTATATGTGGTTATTGTAAATACTGTAAAGAGCTTTGTTATAAAGCTCCAGCATGCAGTATGGCTTTTATCTGGTCATTTTGTCATGATGTTTTTCTTTTGAGTAGGTCATTCCTTGTAAATAATGTAATGGGTTGTGTTATAAAGCTCCATGGGTAGTATGTTTTTTTTAACAGTCATGTTGGTTATAGGTGTCATTGAACATTGAGGATGGTGTTCCCCAAGGGGAGGGTTCTGTAACAGCCCTGGTGAAAATTTCATGTAAAAATATATAAATACCACGGATGATGGGACACATATTCCAAGCTGGATGGTTGGAAGAACATCCTACTATGCATTCATTTGGTTGTTTATGGCTAAGGAAATTGGCAAAGGCAATGGATAAGGTATTAAAGAGGAAAAAAGACATTTTTGGCACATTTATTTATGAAAATAATGGAAATTAGGAGGAAAGGAAGGTGAAATGTCACAAGTGCATGTGAGGAGGAAATTGAAGGAAAATAATGGAAAATTAAGAAAATAGAGGCCTCATTAATAAAAAGGCTTTTGAAGATCAGTGCGAAAGACTTGGTTAGTTTAGCTTTGGAGCTCTCTCATTATTCACTCTCTCTCTCTCATACTATTGGGCACTTATATTTTTCTTGGAGTACTTTAGCATTGGAGCAAGAAAGGAAAAGAAGGAAAGAGGAAGCAAAGATTAACTAGGGAAAGGCAGGATCAAGCAGCTACAATAGGCTTCATTGTAGGTATCAACTTGCATGTGTATTTTCCTTAGTAGATTTGGCATGCAGGGGATTGCATGTGTTTCTTTTCTACCATGGCATGGGTTTTGCCAGGAGTGACAGTATTTTCAGCCTAGCCTTGCCATTTCCTGATAGCTTTGATGAGATGGGTTCTCTCATGCGTTTTGTGGGGGATGGATGAATTGGATTCGAAGCTGAGTGGGGTAGATCTCCAAATTAACAAACACATGGTGGTAGTGGTCCCTGAACCAGACTAAGGATGCACGAAGCCACTGGCCTAGTAACCCCTGAACCAGAATGTGGGTTGCGGTAAAGCCATATTGTGTGCCTCGGTGGGCCTAGGAATCCTTGCCAGTGAATGGCGGGATATACGGTAAAGCCAAGAGGTGGATTTTCTCTCCATTGGGCCTAGTGATTTCGGGATGGAATGCACAGTAAATCCTAGAGAGTATGTCTTGGTGTAGGGCCTAGTGATCCCTAGATTAGACTGTGGATTCACAGTAAAGCCTGAGAGACTAGGAGGCACTCAAATTCCTCACGGTGTAGGCAGAGAACTCCAGTGGCATCCATATTGATTGGTGTTTTTGATGTGTTCTATGAGTCCCACATTCATGCTTGGAATATGGCACAGGGGTGATTGGCTGAAGAGAGACTTGGCTCAGCCAATCTATGGTCAAGTGGAACATGGTAGTCCCATCACGAGTTGGTTCATTGCATTACTAATGAAAAATCCATTCCCTTGATTTTAATGCGCAAATGTACTAATGTATATATGGATTTGGATGGCTGATATGTTTATTGTATTTATGTTCCTATTATGTTGTTTATATGCGAATTTACCCCAAAGGGTGTTACATTAGGAATTGCTTGTTCAAAAAATTCCTTAAAGCCATTGTCCTCCATCACAACCTCCATCCTATCCCTCCAGGCTATGAAATTCTAGCTGCCTTCTAAGGCATACTAAAGCCTCAACCCAAGGGATGTCATCTGTCAAACCTAAAGTATGTAATACAAATTTGAATTTCACCTGTAACCCAAAAAATCAAAACTTCAAAATCTCCTCTAGTATATTGTTCTCTGCTCCAATACCATGTAGAAAATCCTGTAGATTCGCAAGCTAATGCAATTTTCTAAAGCAAGAGACAAGAATCTACCTCTACTCTTTACAATGAAAGCCCATAAACATCAAGAAAACAATAATCAATAGAGGAAGATAATGAAAGGAACATAACACAATAAATATCCAGGGAAAGCCACAGCTCAAAACCCCACTATTCTTTTTGTATTAGTCCAAAAAATCAAGATGAAATTACAATGCTTGTTCTCTCTAGAACAATCCCATCACTCAACAAATTCAATCTCCAACTCATAAGCAAGCTAAAGGCCAAAGCTTAGCCTCTTCACAAGCTCTCCAAGTCTCTATTCCAATGTGTAATTCCTATGGAGGATAGCTTGTATTTAAAGGGCAATAAAGCCTCTAAAAACTACACAATCCCTTAAGGATCAATTCCTGATTGCATGCACTATCAGTGCAACTCAGAAAAATCTAAAAAAAATAGTACATTGTCCCTACACTCTAGTCTCAACTAGGTCTTTCTGAGAATCGACATGCATGATTTTCTGATGAGTAAATAAACTAGAGTAGCACTAGTGAAGTTCATTAGTGACACCACTGATTGTTAACTCACTATTAGTTCTCTCAATCTGTTTGAGAACTCATTTAAATGAACTGACTCATGAAACCGAGTCTTATATTTTATAACTCACAATTAACTCACACTAGACTCCTACAAAGTAGGGAGAACATACACATGAAGACATAAAGACTTCGAAATCAAATTTCCTAAGTTAAGTAATTTTAATAAACTTAATTTAACTATTTTAAGGTCTTATGAGAATAGAATTTGAATTTAATTTCCAGTTTAATTCAAGGACAAATTAAAATAGACTCTCTTGTTTCCATTTATCAACAGTTCAACCCTTCATACTTCGAGCTACAAAGTATTTATAGAACTGTCTTCGAAATATATTGATTTAAAAATCAAGATTTATTTACAAAATATCTTTTGAAACTAATTACAAAAATAGAACTAGAAAATAGGAATCTTGAACTACTTGGACATCTTTCACAAAATTCGAGGCTTATGTTGATGACTGAGGCTATAAAGTTGTTATTATGTTGCCTTTCCTAATTATCTGTCCTTTTGCTCCTACAAACCTGCATCCTGTTGCTGAAAGTTTGTTTCCTGTTGTTGGAAACCTATTGTTTGTTCAGTCAATGAGCTGACATATTTTTTCCCATCTGTCTTCATCAGGAATGGAATACTTTATCAATTTTTTGTAAGTCTCATCCACTTCATTGTATTTCAAAAAGATGGGCTTGACTATGAACAAGTGTTTGATCTCATGCTCGATTAATAAATCGAAACTCAAACCTTCAATAAAATATTTTCCTCTAATGGTTCCCTTGATCTTAGAAAATATTGATTTATCTATAGCTATATAATGTAATCTACGCTTGTATTCTTCAAGAGGAGCCAATCTGTCTCCAATCCCTCTCAAACTTGGAAGTCCTTTCTGATGTAGCACATTATTTTTTTTATGGAGCTTCTGGATCTAAGATTCTAGATTATGACACTTGTTTTCTAATTGAAGTATTAAATTTATCTTGCTAAGTATCCTTCTGACTTCCATAATGGTTTCAGTCCTGTCTTCAATATCATAATCTTCAAGATCTTCCTTTGTTTTTGAATTTAAAATTCTGATTAATGTTGTTGCATCTCCTAGTTTATGACCCAAGTCCTTCTTCACTTCTTCTATTACCTCCTTTGACTTTTCCAATAATTGTTCCTACTCAAAAATGATTTCAATTGAAGGCCATAACTGAGTTATGGATTCATTGATATCTAACCAGATATTCTCTTTGGCTTGTGCAATAGTTTGAGAAATAATAGACTCATTTTCAAGGGTCTCTATTCTCTGAGTCAACCTATGACTCTTCTGTAGCTCTGCCAAGTAAGCATTGTCAGTTTTGATTTTCTACTCCTGAAGATTGTTGAGTTGAGATTTTAAATTTTCAATCTCTTGACCCTTTAATGATAAATCTCCCATAGCTTTAGCTAAATCAACTGCTGAATCAGTGGACTGTGTTTCTACTGTAATGGCTACTACAATAGAAGTTCTTGTTGTTGAAGTACCTGCAATGGAAGTTGTTGCTATGGGAATAGTTGTTGATACATTAGCTTGTTGTTCTTTTTCCTTTAATAAATTCTCCAACTCAGTCTCCATCTTCTGTATCTGCAAATTTTGTTCAACTATAATCTTGAACATGTTTTCTTTCTCCTTTTCCAATTCACCAACTTCTTTGGTTTGTGGATCCTCTGTAGTAGGGATTTTTAGTTGTTTCCTTCATGCTATATGTTGAGCCTCAAACCTGAACCTTCATATACACCCTCTCAGCCTTCCTTTTCCACTTATTGCATCCACCCAGCTGCTAAAATCATTGCATTATAGTTTAAAAAGAGTTCTTTACATGGTTTTTTGACTATACTTATGACTATTGTTTGGTTTAGTTTTTTTGTTCATGTAGCTGCGGAAACTTGTCAATTTCCGCAGCCAGCACAGGTTTCCGCAGCCAGCACAAGATTCCGCAGCTATTTTGTTAAAATCTGTGCTACAGGTGTCCTATGAAGAAACGAGCCACGGTCAACGGAGGTCAAAGGAAGAGCCAACCAAAGAGTTCAGCGATGGCACGTCTCTGTTTTGAGCACGTGAGTGTTACGTGGCACAGTCCTCAGCTCACGAAGACACCAGCACACCTGGAGATCACTTCTGTAACCAGAATCTAACAGTAACCACTCCAGAGATTTAGTAAACATGATGACAGTTACGCTAGATCTCGGCTGAAGGGATCTACGTGTCTTTGTCAATACAGTCAATAGCATAGGAGTTAGTTAGCTAGTCTCAACATTTTTTCATTATAAATAACGCGTCGATGAACGTTGTAAAGGAGTTTTTTTCTTGATATGTAAATTCTGAACTATTGTGTTGCCACCCCACTGTTTATACATATTGTTGTTTTAATATATGAGGAGACTTTTCTAAGCTTATTCGTGTGATTACTTGTGACCGGCCGAAGTGGCAGAGGGCCCCTACTTACTGAAGCCTTGTAAAGTTGTCATTTGCTTTTATTATTTTTTTGTATCATTAGCTTGTATATAACATACTTTTGATGTTTCTTAACTCACTGCTACTTAGATTTTCATCTCTGTTTTCTTATAATTGTCAACTAATCAGTGCTTTTCTACAGGTTTTCTTAGGCAGCCCGGGCAAATTTTCATCTTTTTGATAACTATTGGCATATGAGATCATCTTGTCCTTCCTGCTAACTTTCATTTTCTGAAGTTTAATTTCAGCACTGTGTGGAGCGATAAAAAGGTGTCTTTTGAACTCCTAATTACCTTCACATTAATTATCAACCCAGGGACAACTTTTTATTTCAAGAGTGTACTCAGTCTGAGGCGGCTATTTACTCAAGAGTAATGCTTAGTAGTACAGCGTTCAGAAAATACAAGAGTAAACAGATGCTAAACTATGACTAAATTGCTCTAAAAGAATAAAATCACACAAGGCAGCTTATCAGTCAAGGGTGCGGAAGCGATAACCCATCCCTCTAGAAACTGATGGAAAGGAAATTAGAGCATGGACCATAGGTCTGGGAGCTAGGCAGCGACTGCTGAGGCTCACTACAGCCTTAGACCTTCTCTCACACCAAAACAACAAATGCAAGTAAATGGAACGGCAGAAAGTAAAATGGAACAACAAACAGGAAATGGAACAGCAAGTCTAAAATGGAACAACAGTAAATGGAACAGCAATCAAATAAACTAAGTCTCGCGAGTCAGAACTAAACTTGCTCTATTGAACCAAACTCACATTCTGCAATAAAATAGCAATCTTCTTTCTTAAGGCAAATTGGATGGAATGTACTTTATGGAACAACACTCACTGATGAATTAGCAAGAATCAACCATACATACACACGACACGCTAATATGGTAATCTGACGATTAAGGTGAATACGACTATGTTTCCAAATAGAATAATATCACTTTTTGGATTCCAATAATCAGGATTTCAAATGAATCCAATAAAAGTAATATTCAGTGCAAATGCTCTGTAATAGAGATAGCTGGTTTAGATTAATAACATGCAATCAACTCTGAAAAGATTCACTCATACAATACAGAGTCACTACATAAATTTCCTGAAGAAACCATTAATGAATTAATCATAGCAGAGCATGGAATAGCATATGAAAAAACATGTCAGATTACTGAGCAATAAAGATAAGAAAACCACGCAGAAATCAAAAGAATATAATATACAGTAGCAGCAGCAGCATACTCCACCAGAGGTTGGGCCCTTAGCCGCCAGCGGACGCTGCTGGGTTACTTCAGAAGGAAAAGAATGAACAGCAACTCCCAAACCATGTATTAAACAGTAAATTGTGGAATCATTACAACAACAAATGCTTGAGAATTACAACATGCAACAATCCCTATCCTATCATGGATAATCCACCATCATTCTTCATCATTTTTCTATCATTCTTCCCTCATTCGAATTCCCATCTCTGATCTCTATTCTGATTTAAATAAAGAGAGATCAGAGAGCAGTTACAATAAAGATAAGTACAACATGATCTCTATTACAAAATTGGTTTGCTTCTAACCAATTGATCAACAAGAATAACGCGAATTTGGCTTTGCAGCTAAGATTTGGAGGACGGTCGCAACAATAAATCTCAGAAAATCGTGCTCAAAGAACCCTGCGTTTCTCCCAGTACAAGCCGAATTTGGGCAAACAGTTCTTTGTAAAAGTTAATTGGGCCCGTTCTGGACAAAACCCATGTTCCGGATTTTCCAGATTCTGCTCCATTTTCTCAGAATCTCAACCGCAAAACTATCACTCCTTATTCCAGCGCATTTCTGAGTTGGCGCTTTTAAAAATCAAATCTTCAATCTGAAAATTATCTTGGAGGCTAAAAATGGTAAATAATGTTATAACCAACTTATTAAAACTATCATTGATAAAATAATTGATAATCATGAATTTATTAGAAATAAAGGAGAATAGAGAATATTCATTCATAAGAGCATAAATCATTTATAAAATGGATTTAAATGATAAATTATAACAAATGATATGATGAAGAATAGTGGAAATGGGTGGGATAAGTGTTCAAAAGTGATAATAATAATGGCATATTAACGGCCCAACATACCCCCACACTCAATATGTTGCATGTCCTCATGCAACGAAAACTGAATATATTGCATGTCCTCATGCAACCTAAAGACAAAAACCCATGTGTTAACCAAGCAATAAAAAATATGTTCATCTCAGCTCATGAAATGGATAGAACAAATGAATTCTTCCTTAATTAATGAATATTCACTTTTAGTAATCTTGATGAAGGCATAACAATTTTTACCTTGACATTCAACTATATGTATATATGAAGTTGCAACAAAATGTGATATAAGTAACATCAAACTTCATTAACCATTTTCTCGAAAACTACAAACCAGCTTTTGTTGAAATTTGGCAAGTAAATTTATAATATATGAATGCCTTTATGATCCAAAAATCGGAGTGTTTTGATGCACGGATCATGAGATATAAACAAAATGGTTGTAGGTGAGAGTGCATGATTTCCGAAATTTTATGAACCAATTTATCTTGAATTTATCTAGGTATGTGTATTTTAATAGTATGTCTGTGTTTCCTAGAGATCACAAGAATTGAGTTCATAGTTTTAAAAATATTAGGGAAATCAATTTCTACACTGAAATTGTATGCCTTAAAGGAGAAAGAAAATAGAAAACATCCATCATGCGTAGCAATTCCTCCCCCTCTCTGAAAAATTAGCATGGCCTCATGCAATGATAGAAAACAAATAGAGGCGGTTGCTACCAGCTGTTGAATTCTATGCTTGGTGTAAAACAACATGGAAGAAGGGAGGTGTTGAGAATGAATAAGAATATAAATGGATGATAAAGGATATGAATGACATGGTCATAAAAAAGAAATGAAGGAAAGAGACACTCCCCCAAACCGAGAGATGATATGCCGCTGAAAAATGGGAAGTGGTAAAAACTATGAAATGAAGGATGGTAAATAATGCTCAAAATGGATTTTCATTAAATTCTCCTAAATTCGTAATAAATCAGAAAATTATGTTATTTTACCTCAAGTTTTACCTCCAAAAGAAAAATGTGGAATGACATATATGTATTGACAGTTGTTGAAGCTGATGTAGGCAAAGTTGGTGCTGAAAGTGATGCAAAAGGTGGAATCCAGGTAAGCACATAATGTCTGAAGAGTTGTTCATGTTCGCAAGTTGCTCGAGCCGCTTCTGTTAGTTGCAATAGTGTGGTCATGCTGTGAATAGAATTTCCCCTGCATACTTGTTGTTCTCTTGTAAACAAATCATACTTGTGCATACAATGTTCTTGAATCCATAATGTTAGTTTTGAATAGCAACAGATAAAATGCATGCAAAAATTTCAATCAGAAAAACTTATCAAATCAACAAGTTATGGCAGAGTGTAGTAATCATATCACATGCAATCCCATAATGCATACATTCTCCCCTCCAATTGGAAAAGGAATTCCATGACCATAAAGCATATGAGAGGTGTGGTGCTGACGGCAAGGCAAGGGAATGAACAATACAACAGTAAATGAAGCAGAGTACACATATCAATGATAGGACGACGAGAGTGATGGTTATAATGAAAACAGAGTGTATAAAGATAGTTATGAATAAAAGATAGGACGCTTTGAATTGATGATAAGTTATGAAAAGAGAAAAAGGACAGCAATATGCCAAAAAGATGCTTTACTGACGGTATTCTAGCTGAAAAATGATGCGATTGATCATAAAACAATGTCTCATGCGTAAAGGTTCAAAATAGGGAAAAAAACAATTAAGGAAATAACTTCTCTGATAAAAAGAAAAAAATAAGAAAAGGGTATTATAATAATAATTGACGATAAGATATAATTTCAATACCATAAGCAGAGCCACTGCTGCCAGCAGGCGTCCATAGCCTCGACAGGGTTGCTTTTTAACCCATATGAGCCAGAATCCTCAATTTATAACTAGAGATTTTCAGTGCTGTTCTTACAGAAGAGACCAGTGCGCTGGCGTGGTAACCAGATAACCACACTGCCATTCACTGGGATGTAGCAGAAGTGATCAGGCCGGCTCGTGATGAGACATCCTGTTCCAAGGATAATCTGGCTATCCATTGGATCATAACCCTGGTGTGGTGGCCATAATGGGAATGTCACTTTGTTACAGCCTTATGAACATGGTAGGCTGGCTCGTAATGAGACCCCCTATCCTCCATCTGCGAACAAAATTTTGTTGTTATTACACATTTTTATGATAAAAAGAGGGAGGCTCAGTACTCCTTAAGAGCAGGGATGGCGGAAGAAGTTGAACATGTCAATATAAAAAAAATATACCCATAATCTCATTTATTACAGACAGAGAAGATTATAACCAGGAAGGGTGGAACCAACATGGTATTAAGATGATCAATCAGTATCATGTACAGCAGAAAACAATGCAGTAAAGTAGTATATAAATAATTGTGTCCCTTTTTGAAAAGAATCTATCATCAAGGAGCTGTCCTGTTAAAGATCATAACGTAAATGATATTAACTCGCTTCAAAAGAATCCATAATTCTTGTCCTCATAAAAGTAGTGTACTTCATGCCATAAAATGGAATCAGTAAAATGTGGTTGAGATGAATTAGGAATAATCCCACAAGAGGAGGAAGGGTTGCTCTCGAAAATAATCCCAAAGTGTTGCTCTTTTGAATGAACAACAAAAACACTCAAAAAAAAATGTTATTCCTTGTAGGGAACAACAAAGAAAATGCACACAAAAAAAAAAAATAGCAAAAATACACACCAAAAAGTGCGAAAATGGAAATTTCGTTCCTTTGGAAAAAGGAACAGCAAAAACTAAAAGTGTCGTTCCTTTAGAAAAGGAACAACAAAAATCAAAAGTGTCGTTCCTTTGGAAAAGGAACAGCAAAAACGCAAGTGTCGTTCCTTTGGAAACTGAACAGCAAAAACGCAAGTGCCGTTCCTTTGGAAAAGGAACAGCAAAAATAAAAAGTTTCGTTCCTTTGGAAAAGGAACAACAAAAACGTAAGTGTCGAAGTGCTATTCCATTAGAAAAGGAACAGCAGAACGTGAAAGTGCAGAAGTGTTGTTCCATTCGAAAAGGAACAGCAAAACGTGAAAGTGCAGAAGTGTTGTTCCATTCGAAAAGGAACAGCAAAACGTGAAAGTGCAGAAGTGTTGTTCCATTCGAAAAGGAACAACAAAACGTGAAAGTGCAGAAGTGCTGTTCCATTCAAAAAGGAACAGCAAAATGGACAATCATAAAATGCAAACATGCAAAAAAACAAATTAGTTGTTCACGGCATTGATGCTGAGGATGAGTTACTCTTTGAATGAAGCAACACCTGAAACACAAAATATAAGAAATATCAGAAAAGAAACAACGTTTTATTTAAAAACAATATGTAAGTAACTAAATTAAGTTACAACAGCTATGATATTATGTAAAAAAAAGATGATCTTTTTGAAAAATGTTTTGGCAACAGTGACAAGACATGAATCTTCAAATGGAAATCAATTCTTCATTTCTTCTATTATGAATCCGTTGGGTAATGAGTTGGATGAAATTCCTTTGTTTCATTTAAAATTTCTTTCAAAAATCACTCGTCCATAAATTGACCTTCTTTATTTTCCCAAGACCTGCAAAAAACGAGTATCTACCTGCAATAAAACATTAAATCATGAAGAAAGAGAGGTGTACAGGCTCCCCTAATCCAAGAATTATGTAAAATACTAACAAGTAGTTACTTTGTAGAACAAATCCACAGAGAAAATAACAAAGTAAAATTTATTTGTTACCTGCGGGAGAGTAGTGGCCAATCATACTAACCTGCAGTGTTTTAATCACAACTTCTTTGTTTTTTGTCGAAATTGAGTGATTCCAAAGCCAAATAAGAGCTAATTCAAAGGTTTATCTCCATTAGAAACATGTTTTAAAGATTCAATGATATGATATGTCAATTTTAGTTAGAACAACCTGTATAATAGAGTCATTGTCGATTACCCGACTTAGACCAACAGTTGATATTTCAAGCGTAACGTTTTCGTTTGATGTCGGATTCGAATGATTAAAATTGGAAATGAAAATAGATTCATTTATTTATCTCCAATAGAAACAGGTTTTGAAGACAAGAAGAATTGATAGGTCAAATATTGTAAGGAACAGCCGGAAAGACAGAGTTTTAAGAGTGCTGATTTACGATAGACAGTCAGTATTTTGATCATAGCTTCCCCATAAGATATCGAAAATGAGTGATTCCAATTGAATTGTAAACTCGATTCATAGGGAAATCTACCATAGAAACAGGTTTTAAAAATATGGTCATTTAGGCCTCAAAAAACGGACTATCCCATCTATGTTCCTGAGCTTCCCGCTAGACACCCTGTCAATGTTTTGGTTCTAACGTTTTCGTTTCAAATCCAAATTGAGTGGTTCAAATTGGATTAGAAAGTAGACACCAAGGGATACCTAGGGTAGAAACAAGTTTTAAAAATATTCACTTTTGGTCCCTCAAAACATGACTGTCCCGACTGTTTTTCCAGAAATCTCATCAAGCCCGCAAGCCAAAAAAATGATATTCAACCATTTTTTCATATTGATGATAAAGATGAATATAAGTGTTTGTAGAATTGTTATTTCTATTATAAATCATCTACATACACAAATGAATTGAAACATTTATCATCGATGTTGATTTCAATAGCATGTTGCAACAAAAAACACTAGTTTTACATGGAAAAACAAAATGCATTTATTTATTCCCTTATTTATTTTATTTTCTACACCAACCTATTTTGATTTGAAAAATGAATATGACTACGTATATGAGTACTTCCAGTGAAGCCATTTTCGAAATAAGGCTTCATGTATACACATACCCAAATTTGAAAAATGCATATTAATGAAAATTAGGGTATGAGAAGCCATCTTCCCTTGAAAAAATGATATCAAAAATTGTTGAAGCATGGAGTGATGTTGCAAACAAATGATGGAGTGAAACCAATCTTCAATGTATCCTTTATTTTCTTGATTTCCCATATCCATCATATCATGAAGTTCTTGAGCTTTTAAAATGGTTTGTTGATGCATAGTAAAAGAAACCTCATTTTCTTCCATAGCTTCTAAAATTTTTGCATTTGAAACATTCTGAATCTCATTGTAGGTTTTCTCTAATAACACATGTGAGATAGAATGGGTGGGAAGGGTGGGTAAATTTTCCAGTTCAACATTGTAAGTATGTTGTACTGGTTTATTATGGTGAGGGTGTGGAATTAGTTGAGCAGGAAAATGTGTAAGGAATGGAGCATTTTGATGATATGGTTGATTGGGTTGTGTGAATGGTTTTGATGGGCAAGCAAGATATTGTGGAAGAGCTGGTGGAGAATATGGAGAATGTGCTTGTGCTACAAGATGGGGGAGAGTAGTCATGCAATCATAAGGTGAACCATGCCAAGCGTTTAGGGAAAATTGCTGGTGGTTATATTGAGATTGACATGGCTGCCCTAACACATTAGTATTCCATAATGGATTATGCAAGTAAGAAAGTGGAGAGGGAGTGTTTTGAACCATACCTGTAGGCCATGATTTCCGTGGTTTTGACCTTGTTGCAGCTTCCTTACCTCTTTGATATGCTACTTCCATCCTAGATAAGGAAGAGTGAGTATCTATGAGATGCTCCTTTCGGTCCTGAGGGTAAAACACTTCATCCAATTCTTCATTTTTATGAACCTGCAAAACATCCAATTTCTCATTTAGAGAGCTAATAAAATCAACTTTAAAATTTTCAAATAACACATTGATTTCAGCTCTTATGTCTCCTATTCTTGTAGCAGATTTGGAAAAGAAAGAACAAACATCTCTAGAATTCTTACCAGCCTTGGAGATTCCTCTTGAATACCTTATGCACAACTCACAAACATCATCATATGATAACTGAAAAACATCACCTTTTCCTATCAGATTTAAGATTTTTAAACATTCATCTTTGATTCCTTTAAGAAGGAGTGTTTTTAAGATCTCTTTCTCCAAATGCTTATATTTTGATTTTTGAAGGTTGTATTGAAATCGATCTACATAGTCCTCCAAACTTTCATCTTCCCCTTGTATCATACCGAAAATATCTTCATTGGATTTGCAATAGTCTTGGTACTTCTTCAAGAATATGTTATCCATGTCCTCCCATGATTGGATGCAATTCCCACCTAGGCTCATGAACCATCAGAGAGCTGCTCCTTTTAGAGTAAGAGGAAACACTTTCAATCTTTGATCATTAGTACAATAATCATATCCTCTACAAAGTATTTCGAACTCAAATAAAAATTTATCTGGATCTTCATTTGCTAAACCATGAAAATTTGGTAAAGATGGGGGAATTATGTGCATTTGTGTCACTCCTCCTAGATCTTTGATAGGAAATTCAAAAGTAGAAACGTGAGCCATTTCTTACCATAGTTTAAGATGTTCTTCATGTGTTTCTTCGAGGCTCCTTCTTCAAATGTTCCTGTCAATCGGTTAGTGAAATGGGTGGTGCTTACATCACCACTTGCGTGAGATCATGTGATTCATTTTTTTAAAAATTTCTATCTTTTTCCTAATCATTCACACAAAAATTCAAACATCTATTTCTACCCTAGGTTCTTTAACAGTCCTGCTGGAAAGCGGACGGGGGAGCAGGGCTTTTACATGCTCCGTACGCAGGTTCTTACCTTCCGTTTTTAAGATCCAACTCTTCCCTAGCAGGCACTCATCAGATTCACACTACTCTTTAGAAATGGCTACACTCTCCCCAGCAACGGCGCCAAAATGTGGAGCGATAAAAAGGTGTCTTTTGAACTCCTAATTACCTTCACATTAATTATCAACCCAGGGACGACTTTTTATTTCAAGAGTGTACTCAGTCTGAGGTGGCTATTTACTCAAGAGTAATGCTTAGTAGTATAGCGTTCGGAAAATACAAGAGTAAACAGATGCTAAACTATGACTAAATTGCTCCAAAAGAATAAAATCACACAAGGCAGCTTATCAGTCAAGGGTGCGGAAGCGATAACCCATCCCTCTAGAAACTGATGGAAAGGAAATTAGAGCATGGACCATAGGTCTGGGAGCTAGGCAGCAACTGCTGAGGCTCACTACAGCCTTAGACCTTCTCTCACACCAAAACAGCAAATGCAAGTAAATGGAACGGCAGAAAGTAAAATGGAACAGCAAACAGGAAATGGAACAGCAAGTCTAAAATGGAACAACAGTAAATGGAACAACAATCAAATAAACTAAGTCTCGCGAGTCAAAACTAAACTTGCTCTATTGAACCAAACTCACATTCTGCAATAAAATAGCAATCTTCTTTCTTAAGGCAAATTGGATGGAATGTACTTTATGGAACAACACTCACTGATGAATTAGCAAGAATCAACCATACATACACACGACACGCTAATATGGTAATCTGACGATTAAGGTGAATACAACTATGTTTCCAAATAGAATAATATCACTTTTTGGATTCCAATAATCAGGATTTCAAATGAATCCAATAACAGTAATATTCAGTACAAATGCTCTGTAACAGAAATAGCTGGTTTAGACTAATAACATGCAATCAACTCTGAAAAGATTCACTCATACAATACAGAGTCACTACATAAATTTCCTGAAGAAACCATTAATGAATTAATCGTAGCAGAGCATGGAATAGCATATGAAAAAGCATGTCAGATTACCGAGCAATAAAGATAAGCAAACCACACAGAAATCAAAAGAATATAATATACAGTAGCAGCAGCAGCGTACTCCACCAGAGGCTGGGCCCTTAGCCGCCAGCGGACGCTGCTGGGTTACTTCAGAAGGAAAAGAATGAACAACAACTCCCAAACCATGTATTAATCAGCAAATTGTGGAATCATTACAACAGCAAATGCTTGAGAATTACACCATGCAACAATCCCTATCCTCTCATGGATAATCCACCATCATTCTTCATCATTTTTCTATCATTCTTCCCTCATTCGAATTCCCATCTCTGATCTCTGTTCTGATTTAAATAAAGAGAGATCAGAGAGCAGTTACAATAAAGATAAGTACAACATGATCTCTATTACAAAATTGGTTTGCTTCTAACCAATTGATCAACAAGAACAAGGCGAATTTGGCTTTGCAGCTAAGATTTGGAGGACGGTCCCAACAATAAATCTCAGAAAATCATGCTCAAAGAACCCTGCGTTTCTCCCATTACAAGCCGAATTTGGGCAAACCGTTCTTTAGAAAGTTAATTGGGCCCGTTCTGGAAAAAACCCATGTTCCGGATTTTCCAGAGTCTGCTCCATTGGCTCAGAATCTCAACCGCAAAACTGTCACTCCTTATTCCAGCGCATTTCTGAGTTGGCGCTTTTAAAAATCAAATCTTCAATCTGGAAATTATCTTGGAGGCTAAAAATGGTAAATAATGTTACAACCAACTTATTAAAACTATCATTGATAAAATAATTCATAATCATGAATTTATTATAAATAAAGGAGAATAGAGAATATTCATCCATAAGAGCATAAATCATTTATAAAATGGATTTAAATGATAAATTATAACAAATGATATGATGAAGAATAGTGGAAATGGGTGGGATAAGTGTTCAAAAGTGATAATAATAATGGCATATTAACGGCCCAACACACTGTTTTTTCCAATTTGTGATTTGCTTACTTATTTTGTTTGTTATTTGGATATCATACTACTCATCAATTTATGGTTTCTTTCTATATTGAAGTGTCTCTATTAGCAAGAAATCAGAATATCACTAACTGTAGTGTGATTTAGTTATCATATTGCTTAAACTTATTCATGATTGCTTCCCACAAGGTAGATTGAGCTGAAGGGTAAAGGATCAGAAGAGTTGAAGTAGTGTGATTAGTTTCTTTTCTACAATTTAATTTCTTGCAATTTAGTTATCATATTGCTTAAACTTATTCATGGTTGCTTCCCACAAGGTAGATTGAGCTGAAGGGTAAAGGACCCGAAGAGTTAAAGTAGTGTGACTAGTTTCTTTTATGCAATTTAATTTCTTGCCATTTAGATAACATATTGCTTGACTTATTCATGATTACTTCCCACAAGGTAGATTGAGCTGAAGGGTAAAGGATCTGAAGAGTTTGAGTAGTGTGAATTAGTTGCTTTGCTTTTGGTTTGAGTTGCTTTAAGTTCAATTTTTACTTTCTTTTCATTCAGCAGCAAGGATACTGGGCCATTGTCATTAGTTCACTTTTTGATGCGTTTACTTTCTCTTAAGAATTGATTTCATTTTAGCTTTCTTCTTGAGCACTTTCAGGTTTGAGGAAATCACTGTAGAAACCACCATCACTGTCCATACTTCATACTTCACTTTCACTCTCACCATCACACATTAGGGAAAGATAAATCCAAAAATAAACTAAAAAACTCAAAAACGACAAAAGATTAAAGAAATGGTTATCTAGTACATATAGTACACTTCACTTCGTCAGTTTACGAACCCCGGGTTGACATTATAAATAGCAATTTAGATCACACTAAATTGACCAAACATTTTGGCATTGTTGCCGGGGAAGTGAAATTAGGTAGCCAATTTCTAAAAAAAAACAAGAAAATTTCAAGGAAGGAAAATCGATAACCTCTCAAAGTATGCTCTCCTCTTGCACTTAGTGTGATCTGGAGGATCAGAAAAGAGAAAGTTATTGGTTTAATAGTTTCTTGAGTATGCTCTCTTCTTGCACCTAGAGTGACCTGGAAGATCAGAAAGAGAATTATTAGCCCGACTTGAAGAAAAATAAAAAATGACATGCATAGAGCAAGAGATTCTAGGGGAAGGTTTTTAGCTAGAGCCAAGAGTTCGATTTTTACAACTCCATCTACTTCAAGGAATAGACAAGAGACACCTCCATCATCTCCAAATTACACTCCTAGCCCTTGGATTCCTGGAATTCAAGAGGCAGGAGTCGACTCTCCCACACCTCCCATCGAATCTGAATTAGAAATAGATCATTTCCTTCCTTCTACAGAGAGACAAATTGTAATTGAAGAAGTAGAATCATCTGAAGAAGAAGAGGGAGAAATTCCTTCTCGTTCACCCTTAGTAGAAGAACCAGAAGACTCTGAAGTCTCCAGGGAAACTACCATGACAGAGGAAGGAGCAACTGGATTTGGTAGAGGTAGAGGTATAGGAGGAGGAGGAAACAATGGAGGAGGTAGAGGTAACATTAGGGGAAATAGGGATGGAGATAACTCATTCGGATTTCCTATAGTCGATGAGGACTCCCGAGCCACAATGAAAAACATCTCACCATCTGTCCTCCCAAACTTCCATGGGTTAAGGAATGAGGACCCTGAAACATTTCTATTTGAGTTTGAGGTCGTGTGTCGAACTTATGATTATCTGGAAGACTCTCAAAAACTCAAACCGTTTCCTTCAACATTGAAAGGAGCAGCCTTGAAATGGTTCATGGGATTACTCACTCAATCCATTAGGACTTGGAATGATATGAAACAAACATTTTTGGATAGGTACCTGGACTATTGTATGCCCACCAATCACAAGGATGAGGTATTCAAAATGGTGCAAAGAGAAGATGAAAACTTGGAGGATTTACTTGAAAGATTTCAATACAACCTGAAAAGAGCAAAAATGAGTAACTTAGATGAGGAGACCTTGAAAGCCCTTCTATTAAAATCCATTAGAGATGAATGGATAGATATTTTGAACATGATGAGAAAAGGAGACATATCTCAACTTCCACTTCATGATATAGCAGAGTTATGTGTCCATCTCTCAAGGGGGAAATCTAAAACTCAAAAAGGGCCTAGAGATCCTTCTCTCATCAGAGCAAACAAATCTGCAACTGGATCAGTAAGTAGGGCTGAGATTGGCAACATGCTTGATGAATTCAAAACTGACATCTTAGGGAGTCTTAGTGAGCAACTAGACACCCTTAAGATTCACAATAAGCAGAAAGTAGAAGCTGAGGCTTTGGCCATCTTTTGCCCAAAGTGTAGGAAGAAACATGCTCTAAGGGAATGTCCCTTGGATGCAAAAGTTGTAGAAACATGTGTAATTTGTTCAGAGAATCATGAGACCAAGGATTGTCCTTCAATTCCTGGGCTCAAAGCTGTCTTTCAAGAAGATCCAAATACAATCGAATCTCTCTGTTTTGTTGCTAGGAGACCTTGGCAGGGGCAACAAAATCAAGGGTTTAACAACTCTATGAATTTTCAACCCCCACCAAATTGGAATCCTTGGAAACAACCTTGGTCCCAACCTCAAAATCCTTTTCAATCATGGGTACAAGGTATGCAAAATCCTTATGGGAGATTTGCTCAATTTTATCAATATCCCCCATCTTTTCAAAACCAACAAGCTCCACAACTTCCAAATCAAAATCCACAACTATCATTGCCATTTCCACAACAACAACAACCTTCTCAACAGAATCCAAATTCTCAACTCTTGCTTCCATTCCAACAAAAGTCAAATCAACTTCCTTCTCAGCCATTGCCAAACCCCAATAACAAAAACCCTCAAAATGCTTACATGATGGAAGGTCAACAATTTCCTGCCTATATGATTGTTCCTCTCAATGATGTACAACTCAGATCAGGTAGAGTCCTAGATAAGCCTTCTATAAATGCTCAAAAGCAAAGCATTTTTGAGGAAGATTCTCTTGAAGCCAATAAGGGTTCTGAAGCATCTCTTCAAAACCCAAGTTCTCAAAAAGAAAAAGAAAAAGAGTTAACCCCCACAACTCCTATAGTTGAGAAACCTGCATCTTCATCCACACCTCCTTTTCCTAGATGAATTGAAGAATGTCTGTATCAAGATTCCCTTGTTACAAGCCATTAAAGAGATTCCTATTCTATCAAAAACAATAAAGGAGTTGAGTCTTAAAAGACCAGGAAGGAAACCAAGAGATACAAGAAGAATCCACCTGGTAAGGAAAATTGCAGATATCATGATGGGAAAAATTACTATGTAGAAATATGTAGATCCCGGTAGTCCAATTGTCAAAACACATATCAATGGAGTAGAAATACCAAATACTTTGATTGATTTAGGGGTTGCTATCAACATCATGAGTAGACAGACTATGGAACAGCTAAAACTTCCTAATCTTCTTTTTACACCTACTTTATTGCAACTTGCAGATCGATCAATTATTAAACCAGATGGTGTATTAGAAGATATTTCAGTCTCCTTAGACTCGTGGGAATATCCAGTGGATTTCATGATTTTAACTCCCAAGAGTAATCTAGGAGGACATCCTCTCATCTTAGGAAGACCTTGGCTAGCCAGAGCTGATGCTTTTATCAGTTGTAGGTCTGGGGATATGTATATTTCTGATGGTAATTCGACAAAGAAGTTCAATCTGTATCCTTTAGCAAAAGCAATTACAGAAATAGGAGATAATGAGTGGGTTGATGATGAAGATACTATACAACCTGTCTTTACCATTTCTGAGATCAGTGAAGATAGTCAAATTCTGAACACATTAGAAAACTTTGAACCATCTTCATAATATGACCACACACAATTTCAGTTAGATTCTGACATTGAGTGTCTATCATCTAGACAAATGTCTCTTTTCTCTATGGAAGAGTTTGGTAGTTCTGCCACTGAGATTTTTCCAGGAAAAACATTGAATATCAACAAAAACTTGGAAAAATCACAACAGGAAGAGCTAACCAAAATCTTACAAAAACATTCTACTGCATTTGCATGGGAGTATACCGATATGAAAGATATTGACCCTAAGACTTGCATTCATCACATCTACATTGAGGAAAACAGTAGACCAATCAAACAACCTCAAAGAAGGATGAATCCAAACCTTAGGGAGATAGTGAAAGAAGAGCTCCAAAAGTTACTTAATGTAAACTTCATTTACCCAATTTCAGATAGCCGGTGGGTTTCTCCTTTGGTTATAGTACCTAAAAAGAATGGTAAATGGAGGGTTTGCATTGATTACAGAGAATTAAACAAAGCAACTTTGAAGGATCACTTTCCTTTACCCTTTATTGATCAGGTATTAGATACTTTAGCAGGCAAAAAGTATTTCTCATTTTTGGATGGTTTTAGTGGTTACAATCAGATTCAGATAGCACTTGAAGATCAGGACAAGACCACATTTACTTGTCCATGGGGAACTTTTTCTTACCGAGTACTTCCTTTTGGATTATGTAATGCACCCGCAAAATTTCAAAGGGCAGTACTAGGAATCTTTTCTGATCTAATTCATGATTGTGTAGAGTTTTATATGGATGATTTTACAGTTTATGGTAATTCATTTGAAGAGGCATTAGAGAATTTGGAAAAAGTCCTTATAAGATGTAAAGAAACAAATCTTTCATTAAGTCATGAGAAATGCTTTATGATGTTTACTGAAGGGATTTTTTTAGGACATCATATTTTAGGAGATGGGATTAAAGTTGATAGATCAAAAGTTGAAGTCATCTCCAAGTTGCCTATTCCAAATTGTCAAAAAGATGTTAGAAGTTTTCTTGGATTTACTGGATATTATAGAAGATTTATTGAAAACTTCACCAAAATAGCATCTCCACTCTTCAAATTACTTACAAAAGACTGTGAATTCAAGTGGGATCCTAATTGTCAATCTGCATTTGAAACTTTGAAAACAAGAATATCTGAAGCACCCATTTTGAGAGGGCCAAATTGGAAACTTCCTTTCCATATTTCTACAGATGCTTCAGATACAGCTCTAGGAGCTGTGTTGGGTCAAAAGGATTTAGTTCCTTATGCCATTTACTACACCAGTAAAAATTTGAATCCCATTGAGTTAAATTATACTGTGACTGAAAAAGAGTTCTTAGTTGTTGTTCATGCAATCAACAAGTTTAGACATTATATAACAGGCTATGAAACTTTTGTCCATACTGATCATTCTGCAATTAGATATCTCATGAACAAACGTGTTACTAATGGCAGAGTTACAAGATGGCTTTTACTTTTACAAGAATTCAATATTACTGTGTTAGATAGACCAGGGAAACAAAATACAGTAGCTGATTTCTTGTCTAGAATCCAAAATACTAACGAAGATTCTCCTGTAGAGGATAAGTTTCCAGATGAATATTTGTTTGCAGTAACTACTAAAACTCCTTGGTATGCAGATATTGCTAATTATTTGGTTACAGGGAAGCTACCTCCACACTTATTTCCTAATGAGAAAAGGAAAATTATTCAGGAGAGTTCAAATTATTCATGGATTTCTAATGAATTGTTTAAAACAGGGCTAGATGGTGTGATCAGAAGATGTGTTCGGGAAGATGAAATGCCTGACATCCTCAAGGCATGTCATGATGAACCATGCGGTGGACACTTTCCTGACAAGAGGACGGCCTATAAAATCCTTTCTTTAGGATATTATTGGCCTTCTCTCTTCAAATATGCAAAACAATATGTTAGAAGGTGTGACATTTGCCAGAGAGTTGGGAGACCGACTCTTTCAAATGAAATGCCATTACAGCCACAGGTACTCATCGAACGCTTTGAAAAACGGGCTTTAGATTTCATTGGACCCATTAATCCACCATCTAGACAAAAGAAATATATATTGGTTTGCACTGATTATGTCACTAAATGGGTAGAAGCCAAGGCATTGCCTTCTGCCACTGAAAATTCAGTTGTTCAATTTCTTTTTGAGGATATTTTTACTCGTTTTGGTGTCCCAAAAGAAATTGTGACAGATAAGGGAAGTCAATTTACATCTAACTTGATGGGGAAGCTGATGGAAGTATACAAAATCAAGCACAAAAAATCTACCCCTTACCATCCTCAAGAAAATGGTCAAGTGGAATCCACAAACAAAGTTCTTGAGAGCATCATCACCAAAACTGTTCATCTCCACAGAAGGGATTGGGCAAAAAGGCTTCCTGAATCCTTATGGGCCTATAGAACTACATGGAGGAACACAACAGGACATTCTCCCTATGAACTTCTTTATGGGAAGGAAGTCCTGCTCCCCTTTGAGTTTCAAGTCAAGACTTTCAAGATGGCAGTCTAGTTGGGGATGAATCTATCAGAAGCCCAAAAACAAAGAATGGAGTAGCTGAATGAGCTAGATGAGATCAGACAAGATGCAATTGTAAGGACTGATCTAGTTCAACATCAAAGAACTAAGTGGCATGACAGATATATTAAAGAGAGAAAGTTTCAAGAGGGAGATTGGGCTTTACTGTTTGATTCCAAGTTTAAAGACTTCAAAGGGAAGTTTCAGACTCATTGGCTTGGGCCATATGAGATTGATAAAGTCTTTAACAATGGAGCAGTAAGAATCAAGACCATTGATGAACATCAAAATCCTCTTATTGTGAATGGCCACCGATTGAAAATTTATCATAAGCCACTTTCAAAAGAGGAGTTTGTCAAAATGTTCCAAGAGAATTCTGCAATAAGGTTGGTGGAGAAGAATCCTTCTCTTCCACCAGCCTAATCTTTGTTTCTTTCAGTTTTTGAAAAAAAAAAAAAAAGAAGAAAAAAAAAAAAAAATGTGTATAAGCCTGAAAACCAATCCCAGATTGGCGGTCTTATGCAGAAAATATAGAGTGAAAATCAGGGATACTTGACACTCTATATTTTCCAAAAAAAAAATCTCCTCTCCTTCTCTTTCCATCTTCACTTCATCTCACTTGTCATTTCACTTCACCTCCATCTCATTTTCATCTCCATTCCACTTCATTTTCACTTTCACTCATTCCATTTCACTCCATCAATAAAAGTCCCCTTCAGGACTATTTTCATTCAGTTAGTTCTTTTCTAACTATCTTTGTGCAGACAAGGGGGTGTTGTCTCAGTTTCCGCAGCTGGGAACCGTTTCCGCAGCCAGAAGCAGTTTCCGCAGCCAGAAACGATTTCCGCAGCCAGCATCACTCTGTTTTCAAAAATACAATCAACCGTTAGTGCCATAATCATGAAATGCAGGTGTAATTGAGCTAAAGACATGGGGCATCTCAAGATATCAAAGAAGAGCAACTGGTTAGAAGCCTTGAGCAAGAATTGACAAAGCTTCCAAAGGTATGATCAAAAATCTTTATCAAATAACGATTCAAGTCATAATTACGTATAGTTATTAAACCATAACAGGATCTCCTATAACACATATTTCATTAAATTTGGAATTAAATAGTGGATCTGGAATTTTAAAATAACCAAAAAAACTAAATTTTAGTGATACCCTTGTAATAAAATGTTTCCAATTTTAATGAAATATGTGTTCTATGTGCAATGATTTGATATATTAGCCCACTATCACTCTTATTTCGCAATGTCACTCCACACACCTCGCATTTATCTCCCTAACGGTATCATGATTACTCCGAGTTTGAACTCAAATATGACTGCACTTCAAGTTATTACCCATACTCTTGAGACGTGACCTATTGTGCTACGGCTCTTCCCAGCTGTAATTTCTGTAGTCGTTTGTTGAGACGTGTAAGATCTCATACACAGTCATCCGACTCGAAGGAATCTTACCGTTACTCCACCGCTTATCACTCCACTCATACTCCACTTATATCATACTCTTTGCATGCGTCCACATTTCATTTTATGAACTCGTTTACCGCTGTTCACTCACTGTTCTCTATTTCCAACTGTCGTCACTACAGTTTGCTCTAAACCCTGACTACCGTCATTACAGTCTATCCAAAACCCTAAACAGAGCTATTTTTCCTCTTAACCCTCACACGCAGAAGAACTCTCAGTAGAATTTAAAACAAAGAATGGGAAAATTACTGAGAGCTGAGCCGAAAGGATCGAAATACTTGGAGGGTTATCCGCAAGTTAAGGAACTGCTGAAGAAAGTCATATGGCTACGGTTTATCCAGAAGTTTAAGGGCTATAACAAGGAAGTGACCAAAGCTTTTGCAAGGTCCTTTAATGGACAAATAGTGGAGGTTGGAGACTTGAAATTTACAGTGATCGAGGCCACAATAGCAGCTGCCACGGGCTTACCTCAAGAAGGTGAAAGGTGGTTTAGAAATAGAAGTGTGGAAGATCAAATATGGAGAACAATGCTACAAAACCAAGGTATGGATACCACTGTATTCACAAGAGGCATCCCTGTTAATGTATTAAAAGAGGAATGGTCTAGTCTATTGTTAGTCATTCTGAAATTTATCACGTGTGAAGGTCGTTTTGGCTCTATGTATATGTATCATGTCAGACTGATGATGAATTTCATGGACGGTCAAACTCTTAATTTGCCTCATTTTCTGCTATCAAGTTTGAAAAAGATGAGTTTTACAGTTCAAAAACATGTAGGCAATATTGAACCTCATCTTTACCACCATGGATTCATCAAAATTCTTATTGAGGAACAGTTGAAGAAAACTAAGGATACTTGGGGGCAATTCTTGACAAGGAACTACTTCCAAGAGCCGTCTGAGGCCTCTGGAAGCAGTCCACCAAAAATTCCAAGAAAAAGTAGGAGGAAAGAAAAAATCATTACAATCCATGACTCCCCTACAATAGAAATTCAAGAAACAGTCCAAAAAGGAACAGAAGATAGAGCTAGAAGGAACAGAAAAAGGAAAAAGGCAAAAGGACTATCCAAGAAGTCTATCCATCCCCTAAGCAATCCATAGAAGAAGATTATCAACCTCTGTCAGAGAGATTAATAGATCTTCAAGCTGCTGCCATAACCAAGAAGAAGCAAAGAGGAAAACAGACTGCACAAGAAAAGAATACTAGTTCATACTTAAGAAGGAGCACTAGGCTAAAAGGGAAGGGGAATAAAACCAAAGAAAAATAGTCTCACTTTATTGATTTAGATAAAGAGACACTTGAGAAATCTCCAACTCAGCCAAGCATTGAGTCAAGTCCTCCATGTGAGGAAAGCCCTTTTCGGCCGGAAAGAGAAAGCAGTCCTCCTTCACCAGAATTTGAGTTTAGGCCGAGAAAGACACCTGAGGTAGATTCTAATCAGCAAGAAGCATACAATTACCTGGAAACCTTAGAACAATCAGCTGCAGGACCAAGTACCTCTCTGCCACCTGATGCACAAGTTCAGTCTTTGAAACAGGAAATATTTGAGTTAGAAGTCCTAAATAGGCATATTATACAAGAAAATGAAGCACTCAAAGAGCAAAGTAAAGTAGACAAGATTGTCCATGATAATACTATGCTCCATTTAGGACTGTGGCAAAAGAAAAAAAGAAAACTGAAGAAGAAGTACAAAAAGTTAAGCAGAGCATTGATTAACCTCAAGTTCAAATGCCTAGTCAGGAAGCCAAGGATTATGTTAGCATCAAGGAAGAAGAAAAGAGGGCTAGATGTCCTTGCAGAAGCATCAGAACACATGGATTAGAGGGAAATAACTCAATTTTGGTTGCATGAGGACATGCAACACCTTCACAGTGGGGGTATGTTGAGCCTCAAACCTGCACCTTCATATACACCCTCTCAGCCTTCCTTTTCCACTTATTGCATCCACCCAGCTGCTAAAATCATTGCATTATAGTTTAAAAAGTGTTCTTTACATGGTTTTCTGACTATACTTATGACTGTTGTTTGGTTTAGTTTTTTTGTTCATGCAGCTGCGGAAACTTGTCAATTTCCGCAGCCAGCACAGGTTTCCGCAGCCAGCATAGGATTCCGCAGCTATTTTGTTAAAAGCTGTGCTACAGGTGTCCTATGAAGAAACGAGCCACATAGGCAAGCTCCAGGCGACGAATACATGGAACGTGTCCCTTCGAAGCAGCCAAATTATCCATGGAAGGTCACGGTCAACGGAGGTCAAAGGAAGAGCCAACCAAAGAGTTCAGCGGTGGCACGTCTCTGTTTTGAGCACGTGAACATTACGTGGCACAGTCCTCAGCTCACGAAGACACCAGCGCACCTCGAGATCACTTCTGTAACCGGAATCTAACAGCAACCACTCCAGAGATTTAATAAACATGATGACAGTTACGCTAGATCTCGGCTGAAGGGATCTATGTGTCTTTGTCAATACAGTCAATAGCGTAGGAGTTAGTTAGCTAGTCTCAGCATTTTTTCATTATAAATAATGCGTCGATGAACGCTGTAAAGGAGTTTTTTTCTTGATATGTAAATTCTGAACTATTATGTTGCCACCCCACTGTTTATACATATTGTTGTTTTAATATATGAGGAGACTTTTCTGAGCTTATTCATGTGATTACTTGTGACCGGCCGAAGTGGCAGAGGGCCCCTACGCGCTGAAGCCTTGTAAAGTTGTCATTTGGTTTTATTATGTTTTTGTATCATTAGCTTGTACATAACATACTTTTGATGTTTCTTAACTCACTGCTGCTTAGATTTTCATCTCTGTTTTCTTATAATTGTCAACTGATCAGTGCTTTTCTGCAGGTTTTCTTAGGCAGCCCGGGCAAATTTTCATCTTTTTGATAACTATTGGCATATGAGATCATCTTGTCCTTCCTGCTAACTTTCATTTTTTGAAGTTCTTTCATTTTCTGAAGTTTAATTTCAGCACTGTCTTTTCCAAGTTGTGATTTGCTTACTTATTTTCTTTGTTATTTGGATATCATACTGCTCATCAATTTATGGTTTCTTTCTATAGTGAAGTGTCTCTATTAGCAAGAAATCAGAATATCACTAACTGTAGTGTGATTTAGTTATCATATTGCTTAAACTTATTCATGATTGCTTCCCACAAGGTAGATTGAGCTGAAGGGTAAAGGATCAGAAGAGTTGAAGTAGTGTGATTAGTTTCTTTTCTGCAATTTAATTTCTTGCAATTTAGTTATCATATTGCTTAAACTTATTCATGGTTGCTTCCCACAAGGTAGATTGAGCTGAAGGGTAAAGGACCAGAAGAGTTAAAGTAGTGTGACTAGTTTCTTTTATGAAATTTAATTTCTTGCCATTTAGATAGCATATTGCTTGACTTATTCATGATTACTTCCCACAAGGTAGATTGAGCTGAAGGGTAAAGGATCTGAAGAGTTTGAGTAGTGTGAATTAGTTGCTTTGCTTTTGGTTTGAGTTGCTTTAAGTTCACTTTTTACTTTCTTTTCATTCAACAGCAAGGATACTGGGCCATTGTCATTAGTTCACTTTTTGATGCATTTACTTTCTCTTAAGAATTGATTTCAGTTTAGCTTTCTTCTTGAGCACTTTCAAGTTTGAGGAAATCACTGTAGAAACCACCATCACTGTCCATACTTCATACTTCACTTTCACTCTCACCATCACACATTAGGGAAAGATAAATCCAAAAATAAACTAAAAAACTCAAAAACGACAAAAGATTAAAGAAATGGTTATCTAGTACATATAGTACACTTCACTTCATCAGTTTACGAACCCCGGGTTGACATTATAAATAGCAATTTAGATCACACTAAATTGACCAAACACTAAGATATCAACATTTTTTCTCTTGATCATTTCTTCAGCATCCTTCACATCATTGGGATCATATCCTGACTTAATCACTAGACCTTATAAACATTTAATCTTAGTATCCTTATCTAGAGACGATATTTTTTCCAAATTTAACTATGACTCAATATTATTTAATGAATCTTGCAACTTGGAAGCTGCCATTGCTGAGCTAGTAAGAGTGGAGTAAATCATTTCTGTAGCTTGCTTGTGTAAGTAAATATGGTCAATAACATGAATTTGTTTAGTATCAAAAACAAAAATAGATTCTTATAATCTTCTGCAATCCTAGGGAAGGGAATTTTAGGCTCCAGGAGGGCCATCTGAAATTTCCCTTTCTCAGTATCAAGTGTAGAAAGAAGTCTATGCTGAGAAGTTGAAGTCTTCTTCCAAAATTCAAAATAGGTAGTGGCCTTCAATACTTCATTTTTCCTTTTAATCTCCCTGTATGTGGAAAAAATATTTCATTATGATGCACTCCGAGTTAGATCTCCTGTCTGAGCTATTTCTAATGGATCTTAAGAAACTGAGGATATAAGAGAACTTGAGAAAATCTCCTCAATTCTTGGAAACGATGCAGCATGGGGACTTGTTAGAACCAATGTAGTTTGTTCCTGTGAACTTTCTTCCTGAAATTGTTCTTCAAGAGGATTAGTTTGTTTCCTTTTCTTAAATATTGTAAAATTTGTTTCTTGAACTTCTGAAACTGAAAGGAAACACTTTCCTTTATTCTCTTAGCCTACTTCTCTTGTGGAACTAGAGTCTGTGATGTTGTTGAAATGAAAACATGTTCTTCTTCTTCCTGCAATGTATTTTCCTACCATTCTTCTTGATTCATGTATTGTTCTATTTTTGGTCTGGGAGTGTGTGCATAAGGTGTAGTTTTTTGTTCTACCCTTAACTTAGAAATAATCCCCAAGGGATCATAAGACCAGGTAAAGCTTAATTTAAACTTCATTTGTTTCAAGAGAAGGTTTGCCTCCTTCGTTGTTTCTCTGGTGTTGCAAATGAATGGCCCAATCTGTGCTTTCAACTTGAATTGAGACTTCTTTTTAGCTAACACAAAATGCATCTCATCCATGTTCATCATCTTCCTGATATATTCTAATGCAAAAATCTTGATTGGCACAAACTTTGGCAGTTTATATGGAGGAATCTCACATCCATATACTCTGATTTCTGTGTAATTTTGATATAGATACCAATCTCCAATTTTTGTCTTCTCACTAAGGTGAAGAATTCTTTTTATTTCAAGTGAAATCCTAGGAACAACATCACTGCTGAGCAAGCATGAAGCCATATATAGAAAATTATTTGTATAATCATTGAAATGAAATTCATTAATGTTCTTCCTCACCAAGGATGTCTAATGAATTACATATTGAGGATTTCCATGTTTATCTAGCTTCTGTAATGGAAACTAAAATTTATTTTCTTGATAAAATAGGAACAAGTATACAAGAACTAATTTTTATTTAAAGGCTCCTTTAATAGAAAACTTTAGAAACTGATCATGGATATCTTTTGCCAAAAATTGTCTATAATTGAAGATAAGTGATGGTTTATCACCTACTAAAAACACTGATAAAAATCCTAGAATAGCTTTATAAACCCACTGATTAGTTGGATAACCTAATAGACATGAAACCATTGAAACAACCTATCTAGTCATCTCTGGAAACATTGAGGAAGGGTATGGAGGATTTGTTCTTGGTAATTCTGCATTTTCAGGTAAAAATATCTCAAATTTTTTGGCTCTCTAGGGAAAGGGATGCAGAGGGGTTGAGGGTTTAATTTGAAGCATTTGGCATATGGACTTAGGGGATATTGTAAATAGAATATCATTGTTTTGGGCTATAATGGCTCTTTGACTCGGAATATACCTAAAATGACACCAGGCTACAAATTCGGGGAAGGAATGAGTTTGAGGGAAAATGAATTAAGGAAGGAGTCCCATATACTCAATTCATCGCCAACATCTAAGAATTTTTGTTTAGCCCAATTGTGAAGTTCATAGAGATCAAACTCACATTGGGTTTCAGAAATCTTGTACTGTTGGTCAACTAAGGGCAGTTTGTCTAAGTCTATAACAAGGGGTAACAATGGGTTTTCTGCAACTACTTTGGACTTTCCTTTAGAAGAAGACATGTTGAAGATGAAATTAGATAAAGGATTATCATTTTAACAGGTGCTTGATTAGTTGGTGTAGTGATTAATGTTGTGCATTGGTACTATTTGTAATGGACCTGTGTAGTTTCTAGATGAAATAAATGAAAGAAATGGAGAAATTTGCCCGTGTTTTGTTTATTTTATGAAGGTATTAACCATTTGAGTAATAATCGTCAATAGGAGTCGGGATTTTATTGCGGAAATGAAATGTTCATGGTGGAATGGTCGAATGATATAACGGTCTAATCCATTTGGAACGAATGAAACGATGAAAGATGGTGGAGGCGAAGTGGCGATTAGTTATTTGGCACGAACGAAAATAAATAAGCGGTGGTTTTCGGGGAGAGAGGGGTAGGTAGATTATAGTTTTTGAGAGGGGGGATCCGAAATGTATGTGAGGGCGACATGTCGACGGAGGCGGGTTTGGTAATTCAGCTTTTCAGACCCCCCTCTTTGTTAAATGTCGGAAGCACAGGAGGATTTGAAATGTTCCCCCAACTATTGATCTCGGCGAGGAACATCCCGATGGTTGGCAATAGTGCGATAATTACAATACAGGAAAAAATATCAAATCACACTTTATTAAATATTTAATTAATTGTTAATCAATCCTTAATAAATTATTTAATGATTAATCTTGTCCACGACGACATTTAGATTAGCGTGCATATTCCATTGGATTTTATTTGTTTTTCTTCCTTTTTTCTAATTTTTTAAAACCCTTTTATTTTTCTAAATTTATTTTTCTTTACACACACACACACACATATATATATTCAACAAAAATAAAATGTACAAAATACAAAATAGGTTACAATGGTGGGGTTAGTTTGGATTATTGGGGTTTGTATTATGTGCTTTGGGCAAAATCAAAAGGCCACAAGATTAATAATCGGGGTAGTCTGATAACTCTTTCATAGGGATGCACGCTAGGGCTTTTATGTCTCTGTTAGGGTTCTGAGAAATTTGACACCGCAGCCCTATACGACATCAAAAGTCTTGCCCTAAGAAAGACCTGCTTGAGACTGTTGCACTGACAAATGGGATGAACACCGCGAAAGGGGGGGGGAGATCCCCTCCTATTGAAATATAGTGGGCGGTGAAACAAGTGTGCAGGGCACATAGACTATCAACACTCAGAACAACCATGGAAAAGGTCTCCTTATCCTCAAATTCCAATGACATACTTGCACGTGTAGCTAGCACCTCCCAAGGGCTACTAAGAAGCCTCATTTCATCATACCCAACAATAAATTTGAGAACTACATGAAATATATGAAGGACCACACAATGATCTGTAAATTTATAGGAGTCTGGCCAATGGAACAAGGTCTATTTAAGTGGATCCAACATAAATGGAAACCAAAGGGCCACATCGAGCTGAAATTGGGGGCTAGGGGATTCTTTACAGTAATTTTCTCCAACCTAGAGGACAAGGAAAGGGTGTTTGATGGCGGCCCATATTTATTTAAAAATGGAGGGTTGTTCATGAGACATTAGGAGGAGTGTTATAATCTAGATCTAGGAAAATTCATAGCAGCTCCAGTATGGGTTCGACTCTTTGGCCTCCTGGCGAACTTCTGGGATCCAAACATCTTGGAAGGTATCGACAAGTCCATAGGAAGTTTTTTGAAAGTTGCAGATTCCATGAGAAGGGGAAGGTACACATCCTACGTAAGGATTTGTGTTTATATGAATATAACAGAACCCTTACCGGAATCCATTAAATTGGAATACCACACAATACCTTACAACTTGTTACCCACCATTTTTTGGGTGATATCCCTAGGAGATTTTTTTTTCTCCAAGAGCGAGTAGCCCCTTGTAGCCACCAACTAGCTCATTATGCCTTTTGTCCGCCACTTGATCCAACCATGTGGTCCCTCGCCCATATTCCATCATCATATGTTTGAAGGTGGGCCTCCCGAACCTAAAGGTATGCCTTCTCATATGGTAATTGAGTATTATAGTTTGCTTATCATGGACATTTTTGGGCATGATTAATGGTTGGATTCAATGAAAAGATTGGTTAGGTCTGTGCCCTTGTCCCCTATCCCCCTTTTGGATATTAACCTTGCATCCTAGTCCGTGGGATCTCTTTTATCCCCTTCAGATGTCACATATGCCATTAATATGGACATTTTCTAGGAATGTCCGCTGAACTAGTCTGAGACCCAAGAGCTGTCCAAAACCAATAATTCGGGAAAATCACAAGAAGGGGAGGACTTCCAAGAAGTCCATAGGAGGAGGCGAAATAAAAAGAACCCCCAACCACGTCCAAGTAAAGGGTTGCAAATCAACAATCGGTATGATATCGTATAGGAGGAGGAGGAGTTAGGGGAAGTGCAAATGGAAGCAGCAGGCCCAAATAACCATCTAGCATAGCACAAGGATGGAAATAGTTCCAAAAGAAAGGCTGAAGAGGAAGTATCTGAAATAGAGGTCATGGAATAGCCAATGGAACAAGCCAACATGGAAATCGACAGTCAAAGAGAAGAGATAAGAAATGAATAGCAAGTCTTACGCAAGATGTTGAGTGAGTGGAGGCATTTGGATGAGCGTTTTATACCAGAGGATCAAAATCAACTCTACAAAGAAACATTCCAATAATATAAAGAAAAATAGAGGACCAAGGGATCAGTTCAATCAGAACAAATGGGATCTCAAATCAGTCAAGGGGGGACTAGGGACCCTAGGGAAAGGCGGGAAGAAGCGAGGGTGAAGAAATTTAAATGAGACCATTCAAATGATAGGATAAGTGCTGGTGAACTCTGGAAGGGTGCTTTCATTGTCAGTTGTGTTCCATCAACTCAATAAATCGTCCAAATGATAATTACATCCTGGAATATTAGAGGCCTTAATAGCAAAGGAAAACAACACTATTTGAAAGAGAGACTCAAGAAGGACAAGCCTAGCATCATGGTGGTCCAAGAAACCAAGATCTCAGAAGCCAAATTCAAAGACATCATAAAGACCTTCAAGCTGCATTATGAGGTCATAGCCCAAGATGCATGGGGCAGTGCAGGAAGACTTGATATCCTATGGAATCTCGTGGAAATCACTTTTGAAGATTGGGTAAGTCAACCCAGAATCCTCTCTGGGAGATTTAGGCATATTGGATCTAGAGATTGGGCCTTGCTAATAGGAGTTTATGGAGGACCTGGTTGTGAACCATTTCCACTCTCTTCTCTCGAAACCGATTCATGACAAGACAGATGCAATTCAAAGAATTACTCAAAACATTCCCCACCTAGTATCTTGGGACCAAAACTTAGGCCTTATGAGGGTGGTATCCTTGGAGGAAGTGGTTAAAGGAATAGCGAAGAATAAATAGCTTGGAAATTCATTGGCAAAGACATGTTGGAAGTGGTGGAGGAGTCAAGACGCAACCAAAAGGTATGTCCAAGCCTGAATGCTACATTTATTGTTTTAATTCCTAAAACAGCCAAATCGTAGGATCCCCAAGGGTTTAAACCAATAGCCTTTTGTAATTTTATCTATAAGATTATAGCCACAGTCATTGTTAAGCACCTCAAACCACTACTCCCTAACCTCATTTCCCTGGAACAAATGGGCTTTGTTGAGGGCCGTAAAATTCTGGATGGTTTCATCACTTCCGAGGAGGTAGTCCACTCCCTAAAACATCTCAAAGTCCCTGGTATGATGATCAAGTTAGACTTATCCAAAGCGTATGATTGTATTAGCTAGACGTTACTTACTAACATTCTCAAATCTTATGGCTTTGATTAGAGATGGATCAACTGGATCCTTGCCATGGTGGCCTCCCCTATTTATTCCATCCTCCTAAATGGCTCCCCAACTAGAAATTTCAACCCCTCTTGAGGCTTAAGAAAAGGTGATCCTTTATCATCATACATTTTAATCCTAGCAGCAAAAGGCCTAGGTAGGTATCTCAAAAAGGAAGCCTAATCTATGAAAACCTGAGGTCTTAGAATACGGGGAAATGACCTCCTGATCATGCACCAACAGTTTGTTGATGACATTATGTTCTTTTAGCACGTATCCTTCAAGGAAGCTCGTTATATCAAAGAAATTCTCCACGACTTCATGGAAGCCTTGGGGACCCTGATAAAAAATGACAAATCCTGCATCTTTTTTTCAATACTGCAAGGAACATTCAAACCTTCTTAGCTTGTGCGTTAGGATTTCGAGTCAACTCTCTCCCCTCTAAATACGTGGGAATCCCCTATCTTCGAACTCTTTAAAAACCTAATGCTGGAACTCTCTCCTTCATAAAATCCAAATGAAACTAGTAACTGGAATTTCTGCAATCTCAACCTAGCTGGCCACACAGTCTTTCTCAAGGCCATTCTTCAATCCATACCTATTTACCATCTCTCGGGTATGGCCGCCCCTAAAACATGTTGCACCAAAATGGTTGAGACCTTCAAAAAAATCCTCTGGGGAGGGGCTCATCAGCTAAAGAAATGGGCTCTGGTTTCGTGGCCCAACTTATCTAAGCACAAAATGGAAGGAGGATTGGGGCTTCGAGATCCTCACACCTTGAACCAAGTTATGGGAGCTAAACTCTAGTGGAGGTGGATAAGAGGAGAAGTTGATTTATGGAAACACATTTGGACTCGTAAATATGGTATTCCAACCCACACCGAAGATATCCTTAGGTACTGTGACCCACCCAAAGGATCAGCAATATGGAACCTGGAAACTCAAAATAATGACCTTATCCACCAACACTTCTTCTGGGAAATCAGGGATGGGGAAACTTCTCGATTCTGACAGGATTCATGGTAGCAGAGAGGAAAGCTTTTCACTAGACATGACCTGAGTGATTTGTTCCTATACGCCTTCGAAATAAACTATCAAATAGTAAATTAGTATTGGAAAGAAGATTCAGAAACTGAGGGATGGAGAAGATGGAAAGACTACGAGGACTGGATAGAACCTTTAGATTCGGCCCAATGGATTCAGTTCGGAAAAGAACTAGATTCCAGAAGAATCACCAGATAGGAAGGACTAGACATTTTGAGATGGGGATACACCATAAGAGGCACATATACTATCCAATAGGTATACCGATTAAAGGCGGGATGGAGACAAGAGAACTAACAAACATTTTAGAAAATGATTTTGGGGGGGGCAATGGTGGCTAAAGGTCACATTCTTTCTACGGCTGGTGTGGAGGGGAAAAATTATAACATCGGACCAACTCCAAAAAAGAGGCTTCTACAAACCCTCATATTGCATACTATGTGGAAACCACACTGAGGATCTAGAACACCTTCTAAATGCATGCCTGTTTGCCACTCAAAAATGGAATCAAGTAGAAGGACTCTACGGGCAGAAGGGATCGAGATCCCCAAAGCATTAGAGAATCCTTTCTTCTTAGGCGTCAGGACCTTTTATCCAGCCTTGTCCTCAACTAGGCCTCGAACTTAGTTCTAGCCTTTACTCTTTGGGCCATCTGGAAGGAGCATAACCACAGGATCTTCAAAAACAGAGGACAGACTCAGGAGATAGTGTGGAAAGGAATAGTCCAAAACATTCGTGAAACTATCCTGGCAGAGAAATGGCTACCAGATGACTGGAAAGTAAATCCCGAGGAGGCTAGAATTCTTAAACGCCTAAAATTGGCACCATCCATGATTTCCCCAGACTCCTGGAAACTGATCTCAAGAAGAGTGGATTCAGCGCAAATCTTAATCACCCCACTAGAGCGATTCAATAAATTATGTTTCAATGGAGCCTCGAAAGGAAACTTGGGTCCTACAGGGTTCGATGGGCTCTTTTGAGATCATAGAGCAAGGACCAGACTTGTGATGGTGATGATGATGGTTAACATCCACTGAGACCAAACTTTATTCTATCGGACCTAAAGAAACGAATTATTTAGTTTGATTTAAGATTTTATTCCTATGCTCAAAAAGCTTAGAGAGAAGCCTCCCGAGCTCACTATAATTTTGACATTGTAAAAGGCTAGGAAGGTCAGTATTGCAAAAAAGATTAAGAAACTGAGATCTAATGTGGTTGTACGCGGGGCACTCTAAGAGGAAGTGATTTTCATCCTCGATGTTCATATTCTCATAGAGATGGAAAATCCTTTCCATCCATGGTGTTTTAGGAGCTACCCAACGACCCATTTCACTATGGATCTCATGAGAGTTCGTTCTAATCTTGGCTATATTAATTTTCTTCTTTGAGCTAGTTAAAACAGAGAGATACTTTTGATCTTTTAGGGTGGGGTTGGTGACCTCCTTATAATATATTAATTTTATTTTAGCTTCTAAATCTTTCTCACGCCACATTTTTTCTTTGAACTTAGAAGTAACAATATTTTTAATGTTATTAATGTTTTGCAATGCAACATTCTCGTCGATCTCCCAATCATTTAACCAGGCCCTGGTGTCTTTATACCAATCTCGTTTGACCCTTAGGTGGTTTTGGCTAGAATTTAAATCTAGTTTAGGAAGTCTATGGTCTCCTATGTTATTGATTTTGTGCTTGTACAACATAAGCCTAGTCATAGCTAGGCTCTCGATAGGGGAAAGACCCACTTCTATAAGGACAATAGGATAGTGTGTATTTATTTTAATTTTGAGTTTATACGTTATAAAACGCTTCTGTATTTGCTCTATCTTTCTCTAGGATTCTCTAGAGATGTTGCAACCCCAGACCTCACATCCATATAAGATAATAGGAGTGACTAAAGTTTCAAAGAGGAACTTCTTTCTATCCCACATTATGAGGTTTTCCATTTTACAATTATTTTCAAGACCAAAATAAGCTTTCCACCCCCCATTAATCTTTTTCTCAATGCTATAGTTCCAATTGAACTTGTGTTGAATATCAAATCCTAGGTACTTGTAAGAAGAAACATCCTCCAAGTTACTATTGTGATACATAAAATTAGCGTAAGTGTCCTTCTTGAATTTCATAATCATAAATTTTGTTTTGTCAGTGTTAACTGTCATACCCACGGTAGAGCAGAAATCCTTAAGGAGTCTAAGCTGCTTATCAAGATCATATGGTCACCTTGCGAGAATAACAATATCATCAGCATAGAGAATAAGGATGATGAGTATACCAGCTAAGATCGTTCCAGCATAGCCTGCTTCCTCTAAACAACCTTCTAGCTTGTTGATGTAAATGCCAAATAGGGTGGGGGAGAGGGGGCAACCTTCTTTAACTCCGATATTAAGCTTAATAACTTTTTACCACCCCTCATTGCTCTTTAAATTGGCAATTACATTCTCGTATAACCTTATAGCGGTAGCTCTCCACTCGAAAGGAACCTTTAGCTCTTCTAATCTATTCCATAGGTTGTTTCTAGGAACTATATCGAAAGCCTTTCTAAACTCCACAAAGCAACAAAAGAGATTAGATTTATCATTGTGGAATTCCTCAACAATGATCCTAAGCGTAACGAGATGGTCTGTTGTTGAGTGTTGCCTTATAAAACTCGCTTGGCCTTTAGCTTGCTTACCTTTACTTTCAAGCCATATGCTCAAATTATTTTCCAAAATAATACCGTATAACTTGTCTAAGAGAGGGTTGATCACAATTGTTCGATAATTAGAGGGGTTATTTGTATCCCCACTTTTAAAAACAGGGATAATGAGGCTCTGAGTCCATGGTTTAGGTAACCCTTGTTTGACTACTTGATTGAAAAGCTTGTGGATGTGGGGGATGAGGGCAGGACCTCCAATTTTTAAGATTTCCGCATGGTAACCTTCAATGTCCTTAGCTTTCCCATTTTCTAGGCGTTTAACCCCAAAATCAATGTCTTCTAATCAGAAAAAATCTTTCGTTGTGAGCAAGTTTCAAAGTTATCCATGACATTTGGAGATTCATAAAGCTTTTTAAGATAGGAATTCCAGTTCTGTAAAGAAATTTTAATATTATGTTTAGTTTTCCTAGTTAGAATCTGCCTCTAGAATTTTTTACGAGTTACCTTAGAGAGGTGTAAGAGATTCTCTTGTCTTTTACGAATATACTGCCTTTTTTTCCTTTTAGTTAGGGCTTTGTATATTTTTATCTTGACAATTTTAAGAGATTCATCAACAGCTTCCTTAATTGCTCTCCTCGTACTTTTACAATCTTTGTCATACCATGGGTTGGTTTTACTATTTCCTTTATTGCTTAAAACTTCAATTGAGAACTTGTTAATATAATATGAGAGGGTTATAGTAAAATTATGATAGAGGTCTTCTATGTTGTCTATACTAGACAAAGGAAGAAAATTAGTTTTTAATCCATTTAGAAAGAGATCGTTTTTATTTCTATCAAAGATTAACTTCTTTTGGCTATAAGGATTACCTTCTATGGGATCTCTATGCATGATAAAATTGAGAGTTATAAGTAAAGGCCTATGATCAGAGTCAGGCTTGTGGTCGTTTAAGATGTCAAAATTTATTATTTCGTTGTATAAAGGGAGATTGGAAATAACATAATCTACCACGCGTCTACCAAGCCCATGGATACAGGTCATCTGTCTAGAATTGGGCCACTTCTTTAGACTGTTGCAAATTATGAGATCCTAAGCACTACAGAGCTTGACTAGCTCTGACCCAAACAAATTCTCCTTGAGGTCTTCAGAGCTCTTTTTGTACCGGCTAGCCAGACTAAGGTCTTCGTCTAACCAAAGAGGATTAGGGTTGGAATGATTGCTTAGAAGAATAACTTGGTTGCTTGATGTTCGAGCATAAAAGTCACCCATTAAAAGGATATTACCTTCATTCCTTAGGCTAGAAATATCATTCTATAAACCATTGTAAGAACTATTTTTATCTAGATTCCTTTTCTTATAGAAGTTAGAATTGGTGGGGGGAAAATAACATATTGCTATGTAGGTATTTTTATCATTAATGTTAGTAATATCTATCCAACTATATTAGTTGTAAGTGTCGTTTTTATAAATCCTAGCATGGGGGGAGATGTTATTCTTAATGTAACAAGCTATACCCCCAATGCCTCTACGAGAGGATCACTTGTTCCAGGTAGACCATAGTGCAAAGCCATCTATTTTAGGGACCTTAGATTCTTCGTGCTCCCAAGTTTCGACAAGCAATATAATATCAACATCATTCGAGATCCAACTTATCTTCAGGCCCTTGTTCCATGGAAATCCCTGACAGTTCCAAGAAAGAATTTGGAGCATGTTGAATTGCTATTTATTACTATCTTTTTGGTTTCTATCTCGAATAACGTCTTTCCTATTTCTAATTATTTTCCATTTTCCTTCCTTCCTAGCTTCTTTTACCTTTTGAACCTCCTTTCTTAATTCTGCTTGATCGTCTGGAATGAGATCTTCATTTATAAATATTCTTGTTCCTTTTAGACTTGAGGTTTTACTAAGTATGTCATACTTATGATTAGTAGAGCTCACCTTTATTTGGATCAGCCTTCCTTTATTCTAAGTTAATTTTCCCAACCTTGTTGCTTCTGTGAGACATGTTGTTTCAATTTGTAATATATTATGTAATTATGTCTGGGCTATGGCTAAAGTAGCCTTGTCTACCTTCTCTTTCAAACCGAAGATTATAACTTTCAAGGCCCTTTTGTTACGCTCATGGTCTAATTCTATCACTTTCTTCATTTCATCTTTAATTGGTTTGATATCTAATTTACCTGACACACTATTTAGGGTGAGGTGGCTATTAACTTTTTTCTTCTAGTTCTTTAATCATGTCCTTCATTTTAAGAGTCTCTAAAGTATCAATGTCTTCTTGCTGGGATGTTTGGTTTGTATCTTGGTTTTTTTTTTCTATAACCTGCAACCTAGTCTCCATTGCCTCCATTTTATTCTCCAATAGTTCTATTTTATTTTCTATTTGTTTTTGGATCTTGTCTCTAAGAGATGTGAATTTTTTTTCCAACATGGCTTCTAACTCTGTTTGTAGCTTGACTTCTCTTTCTTCTCTACATTTCTCTAAAGAATTTATATACTCATAAAGGCTCTGTAGAGTAACTGTGTTAGGTCTACCTTTGGTAATATTTGGTAGTTGTGGTGAATTATTCATACTTGAAAATATATGAGCAGATATGTATTAAAAAAAGATAAGGAATGTGTGCACCTGATATCAGCAAACCAAACCACAGACAGCACGTGCCCAACCATAGCCCACAGATTGGATTGAAATATTGTTATCACATAACCATATATTATCACCTCATAGCAGAGCCATGTTCCAATATTATCACAGAGGTATTTAAGAATTCACCCTCATCGCATATCCGCAGAGATCAAAGGTTCTTCCTCGCCACAGATCAACCCACGTAAGAATTCACCCTCGTCACAGATCCACATAGATCAAAGGTTCTTCCTTGCCATAGATCAAACCACGTAAGAATTCACACTCATTGAAGATCTGTAGAGATAAAATATATATCAAAATTCAAATATATACCACCGCAGTGGTATCAAATTCTTGCCACAAATATCATTGTGTGAAGTTCTTAGGTGATGACAACTAAGCCACTTTTATGTAGCAAAGCTGCATCTTTACAATATTAGTACATGGCCCTGTGGGTTATGGGCCCACGTATATATCGGAAGCATTTACATTAGTGGAATCATAACACAACCCAACCAACAAACATCGGTCTTTCTTTGACCTTTCCGTTTGTTAGGCTTCAATCCACACCATTGATTCCACTCCATCAAATCAAGAGCTATCATGCGATCTCCAACGTTAACCCATTCCTGCTGGAACTCAACGAATTTAAAATTCTTTGAATAATTCATCGGGTCCACCCAACGTGTTAACCCATGTGCAAATTTGAGCGTGATTATCATCCGATCAATCCCGCGACAAATGGTCTTGATGGCTGGAACTCAACGAGATTTTAATCTTGTTGTATAAACCCTCATCGCGTCCATTTTTGGAATTAACGGCCGTGCTTGTTGGCACATGATATGCATCCGATCACCTTTCAACGGATGGACCAATCACCTCCAGACTTTAAACTCATTTTAATGATTTCTCGGGTCTGCTTTTAGAATTAAACTTTAGCGCTTGTTACCACGCGATGACTGTTAGATCTATGGATCTGTTGATCGGATGATCCAAATCTACTTTGGGTTTCTTCACTAATTTTGTCAGGGTTCTCTCATTCTATCCATATTATCTGTCGATCTAGACTATCTGACAGTGCCACTGCGTTACTCAATCGAATCCAGTTTCGATTGAAACTCTTCTCATCCATCGATCTATTCTCAGTCCAACATCTATCGTTCACTTATTGTGGAATTACGTTTAATTCACATTTATCTATACCATACTCGTTTAAGGCGAAGTTCATAGGAACTTTGTCCTTTACACTCACATACACCTATCTATTAACTCATAGTAAAGAACGTATATATAAATAGTACATAGACACACAAATACAAATAACACGCAGATGTACCATAACACGTATATTTCATATATATATATATATATATATATATATATATATATATATATATATATATATATATATATATATATATATATATATATATATATATATCTATATACAGAATTCGATTACAGGCTAAGGCATCTCGGCCTTAGTCACAAATTCTCCTGCAGTTACATTGTATCCAATCTCTCTATCTCTCTCTTCTATCACACAACACAAACTCTTTATATAGAAAATTACAAAAGCGTGGATCATCTAAGATCCACGATTTCCTCCCATAAATCTCTCAATCAAATCACCTAAATCTCTCTATACGCATACATGGCAGATAATTACATTTAATCAAGTCTTCTAGAGACTTATCAATTCCATCAATTTAGCCCTGTTTAAACAGAATTTTCCCCGGTTTGCCATGATTGTTCACGTTTCCTCTTTCACATATTTGAATTCCGATTTTAATGAAGGGTGCTCGGATGCTCCTGCATCAGACTCCTAAGGTACAAAAATTTTATGACCTCCTGGTCATATGCTTCTCCTTCATCCCTTAGCAATTCTACCCATATCCTCTATGGAATTGCCTTTACGATCTTTCCGTGAGATGCAACAAAACCTCTACAATAACAAGTCCTTCCTTCTACACATACCTCACCAAGCTTCTCTCCTCTAAGCTTAGTCTTTTGGTATCTCTCTAGTTCTCTCTTCTTTGGAACCATATGAGCACTCCATGCTCTAGGCTGCGACAATCTTCTCACTTCTTCTGCCACTTCCTGTGACAATATAAGATCATAAACTTTCCAATATTCAATATAACTCTACCTCCTCCTTTTGTTCGCAAACTCCTTCTTTGTAGGAAATATTTTCCCTTCTCTGATACCATAAATTGATGACAGCTAAGCCACTTTTACGCAACAAAGTTGCATCTTTACAATATTAAGATATGGTCCTATGGGTTATGGGCCCACATATATATCGGAAGCCTTTACATTAGCAGAATCATAACATAACCCGACCAACAAATGGTGGTCCTTCTTTGACCTTTCCTTTTGTCAGGCTTCAATCCACGCCGTCAGTTCCACTCCATCAAATCAACGGCTATCGTGCGATCTCCAACCTTAACCCATTCCCATTGGAACTTAAAGAAGTTAAACTTCTTTGAATAATTCATTGGTTTCGCCCAGCGTGTTAACCCATGCGCAAATTCGAGTGCGATTACCGTTTGATCAATCCCATGACGAATGATCTTAATGGCTGGAACTCAATGGGATTTTAATGTCGTTGTATAAACCCTCATCGTGTCCGCTTTTGGAACTAACGGCCGCGCTTGTTTGCACACAATATGTGTCCAGTCACCTTTCGAAAGACGGTCCGATCACCTCTGGACTTTAAACGCATTTTAATTATTTCTCAGGTCCGTTTTTAGAATTAAACTTCAACACTTGTTACCATGCAATGACCATTAGATCTATGGATTTGTTGGTCGGATGATCCAGATCTACTCTGGGTTTCTTCACTAATTTTGTCAGGGTTCTCTCGTTCTGTCCATATTATCTGTCAATCTAGACAGTCCGACAATGCCGCTGCATTACTCAATCGAATCCAGTTTTGATTGAAACTATTCTCATCTGTTGATCTATTCTCAGTCCAATGGCTATCATTCACTTATTGTGGAATTGCGTTTAATTCACATTTGTCTCTTCCATACTCGTTTAAGGCGAAGTTCAATAGAACTTCATCCTTTACAGTCGCATACACCTATCTATTAACTCACAGTAAAGAACGTATATATAAACAGTACACAGACACACAAATACAAATAACACACAGTTGTACCATAACACATATATTTCATATATATACAGAATTTGATTACAGGCTAAGGCATTTCAACCTTAGTTGCAAATTCTCCCGTGGTTACGTTGTATCCAATCTCTCTATCTCTCTCTTCTATCACACAACACAAACTCTTTATATAGAAAATTACAAAAGTATGGATCATCTAAGATCCACGATTTCCTCCAATAAATCGCTCAATCAAATCCCCTAAATCTCTCTATACGCATACATGGCAGATAATTACATTTAATCAAGTCTTCTAGAGACTTATCAATTCCATCAATTTAGCCCTGTTTAAAAAGAATTTGCCCTTCTTTTCCATGATTGTCCGCATTTCCTCTTTCACAGCTTTAAATTCTGATTTTAATGAAGGGTGCTCAGATGCTCCTGCATCATTAGGTATAGATCAAATGCTCACCATAGATCCGCAGATCTGAACAACAACATAATTATAATTGCAGACTCGTTGAATCAACAATCTATTGCGATTCAAACAACAATATAGTGACCAGATATCGAATGAGGAAAAAGTTTTCACATTACTGTAATAAATGAGTTATAGCTAATTGTATAGAATTTATCCAAACAGTTATCCAATTGCAGTTAGGTTAATTTTTCCCATTCCAGATATTAAAGACACTAGAATTAGGGCGATAATTTTTATTGAAATTGCGAGAAAACATTAAATTCAAGCATGAGTTATACTTCCCCCGAGTTCGATAACCAGTACCAGCGTTGCAAATCCATTACCAGATTCGCGTTGCGTGAAAAAAGCGAGACCTATCTGAAGAATTCAAATGAAAAGAGTGGAAATAATGCGGAAATTATGCCGAGAAGTTATTTTTTTCTGTGATTTTTTTGAGACCTGTCTGAAGAATTCATTTTCCGCCTAGAAGTTACATTTTTTAAAAGGACTATTGTGGACATACAAGAAATAATGAAGCAGAATTTTATGGTGCCTGTCAAGGTCTGATCCTAGCCATTAAACTATGATACAGAAAGTTAGTAGTGGAGGAACAATCCCAACTTGTAATCAATACTCTCAAGAAGCTAGGTTAGGGGACTAATTGGGATAAGCTTAGTCACAGTTGGAGAACTGCCAGGTTGGTACAGGAGATGGGGGATCTAATTCAAATCTTTGATTATGTAATCACAATGCATGTGAGGTAGGAAGGAAATCAAGCTGTTGACTTTCTGGAAATTTGGGGCTGCTCACACCAAACCAAACCTCTAGAGTTAATTTGGCTTCCTCAACTAAGGGAAGGTCGTTTAGAACTACTACATGAATTTCTCAACCAAGACAAGACCAATAGCTCATGTAGCCCATTGGCCCCTAAACAGATTTCCCGATAGGGGTGTGTACGAGACCCTTGGTGCAATCACTCCAATTAAATGATAAGCACCTCAAAAGACCAACCCACCACCCTCCACGTGCGTGGCATGGCTGGTAGGGTCACCTGATGCAAGTGGGGTGGTAATATGAATGCGGGTGGTGACAGGGAAATCCATTCTCGGCGTACGTTTTCGTGTGATTGCATGCAGCTGTCTAGAGCTGAGAAGTTGAACTTGGCACAAAGGAAGGTGGTGGATGAAGGTACCAGCTGTGGAGAAAGGTCGGCACTAGTGTGCCCTCTTCTTCCCCTAGTGCTAGTTATTTGGTATGTAGTTCAATCCCTCCCCATTTTCTCCATGAAGAGAGTCTTCTAGATATGCGAATTGGGTTGGCCTGTTATGATGCCATGGGGATCTGAGGGTCAGGGTCTTGCCTTGTCAGTGCATGCATCAGGTCGGGGGTTACATTATAAGAATTGGCTTGGGTATGTCCCTATTTTAGTTCCGTTTGGCATATGGTTGTCCTGACAGGGGATAATCGTAGCTCGCTACCTTTTATTTTCTTGTATAAAGAGAGGTTGTTGGATTCAAGAAGTGGGTTTGTTAGGTCTAAAGGGGTGAGGTTTAGAAGGCATACGACCTATCTTGCTAATGTACGAGTGGGATCGAGAGTTTATAAATGATAATTGGTCTGGACAAAAGCCTACACCAATTATGCTTGGCCTCCTCATGATAATTGAACCCATGGCTCCGCATCTGTGCGGGGTTGACCCAGATGGGATATGGGGAAGTTTAGCTAAGTCTTGGACTTATGGCCATCGAAATCATGAGTGGAGTGGGGCTAAGGGGGCGTAGGGTAATTGGGTGTGGGGGCACTATGTTGTGTTCGTGACTCCTTGACAGTCTTGGGAGAGAAAATCCCTGGGTCGCATCCATGCGAAATGGTTTGTGTTGCACCAGGCCCTTAATCCTGAATAATGGTTGTGGGGAAAGGGGATGGAACCTCTGCCTATTTCGGGTAATCTTGTTAAACTTTTTTATGAAGCACGAGAGGCTGGCATGAACCATGTTTTGGTTTTATGGGCATTTGTTGGTCTCTAGACAGGCAAACAGATAGACAACATAATTCGTCATATGAGTGGTTGAGGGCTTATACCACTAGCGAGAACACAACGTTACATCTCGTCAAGATGTGAGATGGTCACCATGGTCTGTGCGGCGGCTCGAACTCGAAGCCCTAACCCGTGTGGCTGTGGCAGGAAAAATAATGGAAGACATGAAGAAGGTCAATCCAGTAAACTTGGAGGCAAACTAAGGGGCCACAAACCGGCTATTAACATCATTAATGAAGTTGTGGGAGATTACCAGGAAGGCACAAAAAAGGAAATTCGACAATTGGAAGAGGAATGGGAGGTGAATCTGAACTGCCAAGCATGATTAATGGAGATTGATGCAGAGGATTGGCGGGTCTTGGTGGCTGATTTGGGGCATACCCGTGCCAAAGTGACCTAGTTTAAACATACATTGTTCCTTTACTGGTCAATGAAGGGGATTTTGGGTAAGGCCCTGGAACAAATAGCCCTAAACATGGCCACCGCAATGCAGGCTTTCCCAAATTATAAGCAGGACTTTCATGAGCTCCACTTCCAAATGCAGAAGCAGGATGGGCGCATCCGGTGCATTGAAAATCACTTTCCTTGCATAATTTCATTGACTGAACTCCCGGGGTCAAATCCAAAAGACCCGAAACCAGTGGAATCTGCTCTAGCTGAGGAAGTAGAGTAGTTATAATGATGTCTTTTTCGATAGTTTTTTTATGCGGATAACTTTTACTTTTCCATGTAATTACAATGATGCCAATAGGAAAGTAGATAGCAGGATAAACATAGACATACAGTCATATATTTCTTGGTTAGAAAGACTCAATACTTAACGTTTTTGGATGGCATGCCATGTTGTTAGGTGGCCAACAGACTTGGTTTCCCACTGGGCAAGTTGAGGCCACCTAACTATCTTCAAAACTATTTGTAACTTGTTGTTAAATCAATAGAAAAAAGAGGTACTACCAAGCTTAACAAAAAAAATTTAATCAGGATATTCCAACTGAAACAAATCCTTCCAAAAGTAATAATATGGTTGAAGATGTAGAAAATCATGAAACTGCGATCACCATTAGACAACAGATGTTACCGAATGGATCTAATCATTAAAATATGTCATTTTTATATAATTAAATTTAAATGTTTATTCGAAACAAGCCAATAATGGTGATGAAAATCTGAAAAATAAATAAATATATCTTATAATTTGAATTTTTGAATATATCTTAAGTTTGATTTAAATATATCTTATGTTTATTATTAATGTGGAATACTTTAACAAGTAGGAGTAAAAATGTAAATGTGCATGTTCCTACTCACCAAAATTTATGCAAGTCCTTGTTCTTTACTAGGAAATTAATTTTTCCACTTCATACATGAATTTGCAATTTTTTAAATTGAATTGCAGGGACCATGGAAATTCTTAGGTTTTTTTTCAATACTATGGACCAATACCATGGCCCTACTAATAGAACATGCCTTAAAAACCATAACTAATGTTGATATGATATTTTCTCCAATTAATCAATTTAATTAAAAAAAAAAAGACATAACTTCTTTTGAAATGAATTTCAATCTTTTGATATGTAATTTTTATATTCTATGAATGTTAAATCTCTACCATCCACCTAAAAATTATTGATAATTTAGATTAAAATTTTAAAAATCCTAATCCAAAATAAACACATCTATCCAACATAATTAAAATAACCAAATATTCTTTTAACATAAACTCATATCATCAACTTGATGCTTGTATATCAAGTTGCGTTTTTAACATGTAATTAATTTTTTGACTTCATATATTAACCCCTACACTATCTCAACTTTATGTCACCAAAATCTACCTTTCTCTTAATGTAAGACTGAACCCGATGAAAAGATGCATGATGTCACTCGCAAACTGAGTGTGGCCAATCAAGTTTACACACGTGAATGGATTGAGAAAATCCAACAAGAACATCCCACATTGGAGTGTTATTTGAGAAAAAGAAGATCGTGAATTGATTTTCAATATTTTAGGTACGTTCTTGTCCTCCACTTGGGATGGGAAGTTTGAGTCAACCTCTTTCAGAAAGGGCAGGGCTTTATTTGTCAAAATAAATATGCCAAAGATTTGTTGAAAAGATTAAGGATGGATAATTGCAAAATTGTCCCTACATCAGTTGCAACAGGTACAAATTTAAGCAAGGATGATGAAGGAACAAATGTCAATCCAACTCTATTCAAAAGATTGGTTGGAAACCTCATGTATCTCATAGATACAAGACTGAATATTATGCAAGGAGTAAGTTTGATTTCGAAATTTATGGAGACTCCAAAAGACGCACATTGGAGAGCAGGAAAAAGAATTATGAGATACATAACATGAACTAGAGATTGTGGCATAATGTATGCAATCACAGAAAAGAAGGATTTGATTGGGTACATAGGCAGTGATTTTGCAGGCAGTTTGGATGATAGGAAGAGCACTTCCAGTTATGTGTTCCATCTTGGTTCAGGTGTGATAGCTTGGGAATCTAAGAAGCAACCTATTGTGACACTTTCGTCAGCACAAGCAGGATATGTAGCAGCAACATCAACGACATGTCAAGAAGTATGGTTAAGAAGAGTATTTGATGGACTCAAGCAGAAACAACAAGGATCAACAACAATATATTGTGACAACACCTCAGGGATTGCACTATCCAAGAATAGTGTGTTTCATTAGAAGAGCAAGCATATTGATACTAGATATCATTGTATTAGAGAACTTGTGAGCAGTGGAGAAGTTCACTTAAAGCCTTGTAAATCAAGTGATCGATTGGCTGATAGATTTACTAAGCCATTAGCAAAAGAGTTGTTTGAGTTTTACAAAAGAAACTTGGGCATTGTAAGCCTATTTGAGACATAGACCAACAGGCATGTTTGAGTTGTCATGAATCATGTCTTAGTTTAGCGACTGTAATTAATAGAGAGTTTTAAAATAAGTTAATTACTCATGCATGAAGAGTTGGCTAAGCTTAGAGAGTCAGTTAACTAAGTGTTGAGTCAAGTCGAATTAAGTGATAGAAGAATTTAGTGTGTGGTTGCATGTCAATTTATTTTAGGCAAATCACTAGTTGGAAACTTATAAATATCTCTCACTAGGTTCATTGTAATAATCAAGTTTTTGTGTGATCAATAGAAGAGCCACAACTCGTGTGTTTTGTGTGTGAAATTTGTGTTTTGACTACTCTTCCTTTCCAACAAATTTATGATCATTTGGATGTTAGTTCAAATTTTGCATTGTTGTCATTCCAACCTTCTTCATTTGAAGAAGTAATCAAAGATGAAAATTGGGTGCAAGCCATGGATGAAGAAATTAAAGCTATTGAAAATAATAATACATGGGATTTGGTTGATTTTCCAAATGACAAAAATATCATTGGTGTGAAGTGGGTGTACAAGACAAAGTTGAATGGGAAAGGTGAAATTGATAGATTTAAAGCAAGAATCACAGGGGAAGACACAAAATATAGACACACCAATAAGGACTCCAATATTTTCTAAGCATATGGATCTTCAAGTAGATCAACAAATTGATATTCTCCCAACAATCAATTAGGTGATGAATCAAAAAATGGTAAGAGAAAGATGAAAAGTTTGAGGGATATTTATATGTTTCCAATTAGCGACTCGCCTAAAATAACTTTACAAGCAACCACACACTAAATTCTTCTATCACTTAACTCAACTTGACTCAACACTTAGTTAACTGACTCTCTAAGTTTAGCCAACCCCTCATACTAAAGTAATTAGTTTATTTTAACAATAGCTGAACATCTCTATATTCTCATTTCCTCTCCCAATATCACACGATGGACTCATCCATTACAATAATAATAGAAATAGAGGGAACTTTGCAAGAGCTTGTTCTAATCATCGCATCCCAAGCACCTGTTCGAGGTTACAACCAGAGTCTTCAGCGGACATTGGCAGAGATTCAAGAAAACAAGAAGAAACACATGATAAAGTGGTTGATAAGATTCATACAGGAGGCGGTGTCGGGATTGTTTCTTCTGCCTACGCCATACGCGGATCAAGGGTGTGGGTAAAGTTTCGACTTGGAAAATAAGAGGTGGCTTCTTTTATTTCAGCCAATAACGTCAACATGGTGACGCAGAATGTATGGGTGCTCCCCTTAATTCAATGTGCCACTAGGCAATTGTCCTTGCCAGCATGGAACCCGAGACTGGATGCCATTGCTAAAATCCAAAACCCACTTTTAGATTTATAAACATCTTTCAAAGGAACCTGCGCGCTTGTATATACTTTTATAAATTAATTTAACAAAGTGTTTATAATAGTTATGTCATTTGTATATTTTTTATTATTTAAAAAAAATATGCTACTAGTATGAACCAGGGCGTTGAATACACATTTTGAGATAAATTGCTTCAAGGGTCCTTTAATTCTTTTGGGGTGTAAGATAACCTTCACATTACCATGGAAAGAGTCTTAGATAAACCGTTTGATAACAAATTATTGAAAACAAACATCAAAAGTAATATAACCACATTTCGTTATTTTTGACATTTTTCAATCGGCAACATCGATTAGCATATTCAAACTAAGAGTATGAGTAACGATTATAAAATGTTTTTTTTATTTAATGTTAATCAGTAATTGCTCCAAAAGGTGTAAAGATAGGTGGATAAGATTAAGATTGCTAAATTGAAAAAGTAGTTTGAATTTTATAATTAGGTAAATAATAATTGATATATTATATTTAAATTTTTAGCATATTTTTTTCATTTATTTTTAAATTTATATATATATATATATATATATATATATGTACAAGTACTAAGTAATGTGCATTGTAAGTTGCATTAGTAAAACCAATATGTTTTGAACATTAGCTAGGTGGTGAATCCAAGTGAAATTTCATCCATTTGATTAAAATTAAAGTTTTTGAAGAAATTAAGGATAAATATTTTCATAATCTACCTAATTTATGATTAGAGTTATGCATATGCCTATATATTTTTTGTTTAAATATATAAAGGTTTTCCACGAACATATAATAGATTTTCTTATATTTTCACCCAATCAAATTAATTGGTCATAATTACAAACTTTGTGTAATTTAAAGATGGCATGATGGACACACTACATCCTTTAAAATAATCATTTTCTATAAAGAGAAATTACCAGGCCTTTGAAAACAATGAAGCTTCAGATGTAGTTGATCTTTGATTCAGAACTGCACTCATGTCACTCTTGTTATCCTGTAACATCATATACCTTGTTGAAGTAAAAACATTTTCTACAAAAGCAATGTTTTACAAAATAAATAAGTATATGCAATTGAGACACCTTGATCAGCTACAACATCACACAGACTTGTCAATTAAGAACTTGTACTTGATGCAAAGCAGTTGAAATGTTGCCAGTTGTATTGTGTAAAACTTGCCTGTATGTAAAATATGAGATCATGAGAAAAGCTGAACCATATTTTTCTTGCCAACGTTACTGATAATTCTCTTCTAGGTGCAAAAGGCATGAACCACATTAAGGAAAGAAGGTAAAGGAACAAATAAGACAAAAATTATAAGAAATGCTTGCACGTGAAAAAACACACACAGGTGTGTGTTTGTGTGTATCTGCATCTGTGTGTGTGAGGGAGAAAGAGAGAGAACAAACTAGTGTAGATCTTCAAAAAAATATAAATAAAAAATACCCCGATTTAGTTGATCATAGAAAACTATGAGAATCCACCCTAAATTAACAATGGAATAGTTTAACTGTATAACCAAGGGGAATGGAAAATGTGAACAAGCCACACACTTACCATACCAACTGGTTTAGGGGAAACTTTCCCTTGTGTCTGGGAAGTCTTTGCAGATAACGACAAGTTCCTCTTTATAAGGTAAGCATAAATGTAGACATCCAACCTCCAATCACAACAGAAAGTCACCCAATGAGAAGATCAATTGCAATGGCCCCAATAAATCTCAATGATGATTCTCATGCAACATGGCACAAATATAGTTTGAAAAACATTTTACTTACATTTTATCAGCTTCCCAGTTCTGTGACATGATTATGGAATTTAAGACATTTAACTTGCAGCCTTAATAAGTGATAGGCTATAGCGCACACAAAAGATCTCAGAAGTCCTACAAAATCACATGTCAATACATGATAAAAGCACGGAATTGCACACCATAAAAATTTTAATTATGTAAATCATGTAGCTAAAAGTGAACGCCCTCCATATTTAAGGTGGACTAAACACCAGAAAGATTAACCGATGTTGATTTTCTTATTTGAAATCTCTGATGGATTTTTGAGCAATTGCAAAATATTAACTATATTGTTGAATGAAAACATAACTAATTGCAATGGATATTACAAATGTGTGCTCAAATAAAATGCCATGTTACACTGGCCTGTGAACTGAAACAAGTTCAATGATTACAAGTGTATGTTTTTCTCCATACTAGAAGTAGTGAGACCATCCATACCATTTTGAATTTCAAAGGATTTTAATGATATTGCAATTACCCCACTAACAAATATTTACTGAAATTCAGCTAATAAGGACCAGTTGCTAGTGTATACTTTTAAAATAAAATTAGTCTAACATACTAGGTTCTAATGGATATTTAGGGACATGTCGAAAAACTACATTAAAGGGATTAAATAGGCTAAAATTTATTTTGTTATTTATGCTTGAGTATTGTTAAAGTTATTGTTTCAGGTAGATCTGCAATGTGAAACAAAAGAACAAAAAAATGCCTACACTCAACATGTTTGATTCCTTTTAAGTAACCAATGAATGACCATTTATAACTCTGAAAAACATGCGAAGAAGGTTCAAACAAAATCAAGATAACCCTGCCAAGTCAAATTTGATGCCAAGTCGATTTCAATATTTCACCTAGAAATCTATGTTATGTTAATACATGGGTAGCCAATCATAGCCAATTGTGATAAAACATTATGAGATTTGTTTTCATATAATTCATGACAATGGATATTTCAAAAGTTTAGCCTACAAATCTACAAATAAATCACTAGCAAAGCTAACATCATTTATTCTAGTATTACATTAAAATGTTTGTAAGATTCTTACATAGCGAGATATAGGTACCACCCAAAGCCTCATACAAGTGTTAGAAATAATAAAACTTGGTAAGTGTTGAGTGAAATTTTGTGATTATATTCTTAAGCCTGTGATCTATATAATTGAAATTGTTGGGAGACTGATCCAGATAAATCAAAATTTCTGGCAACAAGTTCTTTAGTGCTCCCTATGGATACCACATTAACGTCAATTCAAGTGCTAGAAATGAAAAACCATTGTGTTGAGTGCAGTTTTGCAATCATAACCTTAGTCTTGATCTATACAGTTGAAAATCTTTGTTACTTCTGCATAGGTGCACTTGTCAGACTGATCCACATAAATCAAAATTTCTTGCAAAACGTTTTTTGGTATTCCTAACTTGAATAAGGAAACACGACTAGCAATCAGAGATCCAAAAAAAACATCAGCAAATATTTAATACTTTTAAACATCTATGAGGCTATTATCTAAACAGAGTTCCTTTTTTGAAAAATCAACACGAATTCCTCTAAGCTCATACCAGTTGGGATACAAAGGGCAACAAAAGATCACATAATTACATGTATAAGAGATATGTAAGGCAATAAGAGGGTTTCTATCTATCGATTCACAGTCTTCCCAACAAGAGTATTATATTATTTAATCATTCCTGACCTCAATGCGGAAGAAAGAAGCATATCTAAAAAATAGCATTTTTTCCTTTGAGGATTTTAATTCCAATCCAACAGGACCACAGTTCCTTTTCTAGCAATAAAGCTGGTGATCCTTCAAGAACCCCTCGTGGTGATTTCTCATTTTCTGTTCAAACCAATTCTTGCATTTTTTTCTTCTACATGGCTTTAAAACTTTAATTCAGTGCAAACCTTGTACATGAGTACCATAAAAACTTTTCTCCTTGGACTGTTGCTTTGGATGTGGAAGTTGCATGCCTAACATGTACAAATAGTGTAAATTCGATATAACTTGGTTTAAGATATTAGGCTTTAACAATTAAAATTCCATCTGCATTGCCCAGGAAGACCTGAAATCAAAATTTATAATTAAATGGATAAAGACAATTGAAATCAAAGTCTAGAGAGAAATGGGTCCCAAACGACTTTAATATTTTTTAAAGAAATGTGGAAGGATATGAACATTACACATACTAGCAAAGTAGAAGGACCTGAAACTGCTCGGTGACCTAAAAGCCACAAAAGAATTGCGTAATTATTGCAGCAAAGCACTGTGAATAAATGCACTACAAATTCGATGAAGAAAAACTTGTTCATGCGATCTCCACTATTGTGAATGAGGGAGGTTGGAAACTGATAATAGAAACTATTATGAAGGTAAATCCCCTCTGTAGACAGAGGCAATCCTTCTAGCCCAATGAGTGGGTCTAGCAATAAACTAAACAAACTAACATCCACTTCCCTAGTTTATGTTTAACAAATGTAGAGAGAAGGAGAAACCTACCTTGCTTTGATGCTAATAGCTCAATTGTTTGGAGATTACTTTGAATCTTTTGCACCAGGGCTCTAATCCGAATTTAAACTGGAAAGCAAAAAATTACATATATAACCATAAATACAAAGATGGAGTAGAAATAATACTTCAGTTTATTAATATCAAATACTTAAAATATGCTTACAAACAAAAATGGAAATAAACTAGCTAGGGCAATGGTAGCTTATCTCTAAGAAGAGATGTGGCGGTTACATGCCTCTGAATTGTGTTACAATGAGGCTCGAAGGACTATTTATTATTGATAACAATGGGAAACCCTAAACATCTAAAAACCTAACCCTAGGAGATGAAGCACCAAACCATGGGCCCTGTTTGGGTAAATTGGTACATCAACTTCCTGGGTTGTAACTTTGGCATACGATCTCCATTTGACGTGCACAATACCTCGTTAGAAATATCTATCTGGGGATTACAACTTTCCAATGTAAAAAGTAGGTATATGACCCATGATTGCCCTCTTTTTCCCAAAAAATGTCATCTAGGGCCTCAAAATGGCTCTAGAAGTTCAGGGCCCGAAAAACTGCCAAAAATAGTAAACTATGTTATAATTAAGGAAACTGAAATACTGAAAGAGACAGTGGTTGGGGTCTAAGTGGAGTAGGAGGGTGAAAACAAATATCTTGGATCATTCCACCCCCCTTAGGAAGAAATGGTCCGCACTGTGTTGAGTTCCTCCATGAGATGAGGAAACTTCTGTTGAGCTTGGTCCCTGGTGAGCCACTTGCCCTGATGAAGGATTTGGATTTCTTTGACAACTCGATATAGTTGGATCCTTTTCTTTCAGGTTTTCTTGATCCGCGTTTCCATGATTCGATCACTTGTGGATTGTTCCATGCAGTCTGGATTTAACTCTGTAGGTGTGAGATTTTCTGCAATGTTTGATGTGTCCATCAATGGTGGGAAGTATGGTCGAAGGCGGTCCACATTAAACACTGGGTGAAAGCCAAGGAATGGGGGAAAGATGATCTCAAATGCATTGTCTCCCAAAGCCTTGGTAATGGTGTAAGGACCATATCAGAGTGGTCTGAGCTTCCGATGGGGTCCGGTAAGGTGTTCTTTCTGCAAATGCAACCAAACGTTTTCGTCCACCTGAAACTTGTGTGGCACCCGATGTTGATCATGTTGTTACTTGTACTTTGCATTTTCCACAATGGAGAAATGATATATTATCCCGTTGGGTAGAGGTTCTCTGGGATTCAGATCGAACAAATTCTTGACCTAACAATGTAATGGTACCCCTGTGGGTGAGGAGAAGATGTCCCTGTATTCTTTCATGGATGTATCCACCTGCTTCTGTTGCATGGAGGAACCCTTCCGAGGGGCCATGGATGTGGCTACAATTTTCCACTTACTTTGAGAGTGAACCAGAAAGAAAATAAATTTCCTAGTCTGGGAGATGATCTTACTGCATTTCTTAGCAGAGATCAAAGAGTTGGCAATAGGTGGGGCTACCTCGGTATCTTGTATAATGTATTACCCAAAGAAATAATCACAGAGTGAGGTCTAGAATCATATATAGCATGTTGTTTACAAAAGTATGGTTGTCCTAATAATACATCAGAAACATCGAGAGGAGTAACATCACACAATACCTCATCATTGAAGGGCTTGATGTTGTAGAGAAGGCAACATTGTTGGATGACTCAAAGATCTCATCCTTGGTGGATCCACCCAATATTGTACGGTTGTTGGTGTGGTGTAGTTTATAGGCCCAACCGCTTCACGAACTCTATTGAAATAAGGTTCTTTTGGCTCCCACTATTGAAAATGAATTGCAGTGGTGAACCATTAACCCACATTTGTGACTGGAAAAGGTGCTCCCCTCCTTTGGATCTTCGGTCTCATTTGTTTGAATCTTGGTGATGGCAACAGTGGCACTAGGCTTCACATCAATAATATGTTTTCCTTTATCATTCCTCTTGTTGGGTTCGGACTCAGGGTCAGAACATGCATCTGATTATGAAGACTTCAACTCGGCCACCACCGAGTGCTTCGCATGATACTCACTTGTGTTGTGAGTGGGGCTCTTATGGAACTCACACCACTTTGTTGTGACCTTCTTTGACTTCGTGGTGGTGTTATTTTCTTGCGGATTCAACGGGTTGTCTTGGGTCACCGCTCCTTGTATTTGTACTTGGTTATGCGGTTTGGGGACGCCTTTCCCTTGTTCAGATTCACGGATCTAAAGTTTCGCTTATTTTGTTTAAACTTTTGCTCGATCTTCACAATGTAATGGTATGCCGTGTCTAGCGAGGAGATGTCCAGGAACTCCATCTCATCCTGGATGTACCTGTGTAGGTAGTCACAGTACTTTAGTACCAAATGTCACTCCTTGATACCCAAATTTGTGCGAAGGGCATGAAAAATATTTGTGAACTCCAACACATCTTGGCCCCTTCCTTGCCACAATTTGGTCCACTTTATGTACTTGTCTTCATAACTCCCAACAAGGTATTACTGCTACTTGATGGCATCCTGGAACGAATTCCAAGTGGGTGCAGCTGAAAACATTGAGGGTCCCCGCTCATCCTTCTGCTCACAATAGGTTTCCCACCAGTCCTTGACATGGGGGGAAGCTTTGAGAAGAGAAAAAGTGATATTTTCCTGACTAGAAAAGTCATGAATAGAAAAATATCCTTCTAGCAGATTTAACCATTTATCTATGGCGTTCGTATCTATTTGACCATAAAATATGGGAATGTCAAAGTTAAATTATACCTTAAAGGGTGTGGTGCTTCCAGAGTAGTTGCTGGAAGTAGATGCGTCGCCCTTTGGTAGCCAGTGAAGAATCTGGGCAAAGTTGTCCATCATCGCATTCCTCTGTCACTCAAGCGCTTCTTCGAGCAAGATTTTGAAAGGATCTCCTGCCCCCTCATATTTATTTTCTCCCCCATGGGAGGTCTTCGGGATTTGTGAGGCTAGTCTTGCAAAGGTTCGACTTGGTTAATCCCTAACTCCTTATATCTCGACCCCGTTGATGACATGAAAATAAAGACAAAGAAAGAGCAGACTGCTTTGATACCACTGATATAGATTTAAACAGGAACGCAAAAAATTATAGATATAACCATAAATACTGAGATGGAGAAGAAATAATACTTCAGTTTATTAATATCAAATATTGAAAATATGCTTACAAGCAGAAATGGAAATAAACTAGTTAGGACAATGGTAGCTTATCTCTGAGAAGCGATGTGGCGGCTACATGCCTCCAAACTATATTACAATGAGGCTCCAAGGTCTATTTATTATTGAGAAATAATGGAAAATCCTAAACATACAAAAACCTAACCCTAGGAGATGAAGCACCAAACCATGGACCCCGTTTGGGTAAATTGGTACATCAACTTCCTGGGGTCAAAACTTTGGCATATGATCTCTATTTAACACACACAATACCTTGTTACAAAGATCTATCCAAGGAATATAACATTCGATCCAAGGTGGCCCCATTTTTCCCCAAAAAAATCATTTAGGGCCTAAAAAATGCTTCAGACATTTAGGACCCAAAAACTACCAAAAATAGTAAATTGTCCTATAATTAAGGAAACTTGAAAATTGAAAGAGATAGAGGTGGGGGTCCAGGTGGAGTAGGTGGGTGGCCACTAATATCCACCTATATCAGCATTTTTCCTTACTTTTTCTTCACATCCGAGTGCCTGCAAAGAAGATCAAAGAGCTATGCAAGATACAAGAGCATATATGGCATACATCAAACATAAACTACTTAATGGATCAAGGAGTATTAAGCTAAAAACATAAAAAATTACACAATTATGGAAAGTGAACATCATATGTATATATTAATAAGCTAAAACGGGAAGCATACAACCTATGCCTTGATGTTGGAGGCCTCCTTTTGGTGGATGTCCAAGTCCAAGAAAATAATCTTCAAGCACTCCTTCTCCAAGCCAGAATGGGTAGCATGTAAGCATAATCTCAGCATAGGGGTGCAACAATCAATGATCAACCATTTGGGGATGGAAGGAAGTGAATTTATAGGAAGGGGGAGGGAGTTAGGATCCACAAAAGAGGGAGGAAGGTCCACATATTAATGGGAAAGCCCATGACGATAAGATCAAGAGGCTCAAATGGGAGAGCTCAACCATATCAACAACAACCAATATCCAGCTCGCTGTTCTTGAAGGTTCTAGTGCACAAAGCTTCTCCTCTAGTTTGGGAAAATTGGCTAGAAGAGGTTCAATGTGGGTTTTCATATCAAAACCTATGCACGCAGTGCTAGTGTATAATTGTGCAACCTACCATCAACACACACATTGGAGAAAAACATGCTGATGCTAAAATTTAGGTTTTTAGTTAACCTTCTTCAAGTTGAATTCAGGGTAGTTTTCCTTTGATTCTCCAGGGAGATTTTGGTTTATATATCATGATGGATATTCTACACAAAAATAAATGTTTTGGCACTTATGGATATGGAAAAGGAAGTGAACAGGATGTATGACAAAATATTGTGTAAAAGATGCCCCCTAAAGCATGAATGCAAAACCTGGAGTGATGGCTGAGATGATTTACAAGTCAGTGCAAGGAAGAGAGCAACATCATTAGGGGACCTTCAAATAAAGCATATCATATACATATACATATCTGACATCTCTGATGATCATGCCTAAGGATACATGATTAGGCATCCAATACTACATGAATTTGCGATATGGGCACAACCAACCAAATAGAAGGGATCATGTGAAAAAATCCTTGGTATGGTCGCAACCATCTGAATAGAAAGGATCATGAATATGGGCCTATGGTATTGTCACAGCCATTTTTCCAAAGGAAACATGTGTAAAATCATGAATAACTCATAACTCCATGCAACATGGATTTTATCAGACAGAATCTACGGTCTTGCGCTTTGTCTCAACCCGATCAATGTACAAATTCTAAAATGTGAATAGATGTGTCAAAGTTGAACATGATAGAAAACCACCTAATTACTGATCATTGATGTAAACCATTAAGAGGTACGAGAGAAACCACCAATAACGACAATGGCTCTCAAGGTACAATCAACAAAATCCACAAATGTGAATAATGAAGTTGAAGTCAAACACCTGTGGAATCATTCGATCGAAGGTCAATGATGTAAACTTGTCATTGAATGTGAAGAAATTGCCATTGGGGCATGCAAGTTCTAAGGTACTGGAAGGGAGTTTCTAGATAATATTCCCAAATAATGAGCTGAAGTCGATGGGAAGTGATCCATCAAAGGAGGGACATAATGAATCCTACATCATCGACATGAGAAAAAAGGATGTAGTAGAGTAGATAAGTGTGATCCAAGATCGTAGCAGAAAATCAGACAGTGTATGAGCAGGTAAAGAACTGTAGATAGGAATTCCCTTCAACATATTGGCGACACGACCCCAAATTTTGGCAATTTGACTCAACATAGGATCATAGGTCATGATGACGAAGTGGTATAATCAGATCAGAGGAAAAATAGATTTCCCAAACCCAGGAAAATAGATGGCAAGTGACTAAGTTGGGATGTCCCAAACCCGACATGAGAAACATATGAGTGTAATGTTCAAGAGTGACATGCTACCTATACAAAACACAAGAAATGATCGCTTTCACTTTCCCCCCACCATTTATGGAGAGTACACCATATATTTTTTATCGCAAGCTTCAAAGGGATAGCATATGCTTGCCATATAAGTTCATCCTTCGAATGAATCCATCCTAGCAAGTTTTACGAGTCCTAGGAAGGAGAAACTTGGCCTCGTCTTGGTGACAATTCCTATGTCGTTTATGTTTTATGAGTCCAAAGAAGGTGAAAGTCGACATTTTTTTCATGTTTAAATAGTTTGAAAAAGAAGCGACAAAGAAAACTCCAAAGTTCCCTTTTCGTAAATCATCTCTTGAACCCGAAAAGGTAGAAAGAAATATCCAAGAGAACCTCTTAGCCATGTTCGACTAAGGTGTTCATTTTTTGTACAATAGTCTATCTCAGTCCAGAAAAGGATTAAACTTATACGAAGTAGACGTAATTTCATTTACTTTAATGAGTTTGAAACGACAAGTACTCGATAATCTTTTCATTTTTCGAGAGTTAGAAAAGAGCTTAAATATGACTCAAGAGGGACCCTTTTCGTTTCCTTTTGATGAGTATTAAAAAGTGATAAAATAAAAGTTGTTGAATTAGTCAAGATAAATCACCATGACCAATAATATATGACCTGTTGCTGCACAAGGAAATGCACATTACCGATTTCGAGGAAAAATATTAAAAAATGAGTGAAATATGCCCTAATTTGGTAAAAATATTATTTAAAACTTATAAATAGGGAAAAAATTAAATCATTTTTACCATTTTACCAATTTGAAATTGTGAGAGAATTTTTACCTTATTTTACCTCGATTTGTAGGCAAATAGCACGATCAATATTGAACGACATTCGCTGAGCTGCTTGTTGCAGATAAGAGATTTGTTCCTTCCCTTCATTTTGGTACTCATTTCATGCATTTTCATCCATAGAATAGGCTGCAAGGAGGACTTGCAAAAATTTATATTGTGGGTGATTGACGCGGGTTTTACCAATAGGACTTGCGCTGCTCACCCTGTGGTGAATTAGGCCCTCGTGCAATTCATAAATAGTCATTCTAGCACCGAGGTAAATTTTTTAGGTGAAATTCTCCATGTACAATATTTTATCTTGGATTTTGTCTCCTTGGAAGCTCATGAAATGTTGTTTTATTGATTTTCCACAGGATAATCAGTCCAAAATGGTGATTGAATGGAAAGAAAGGGGACATGAAGCTAGAGGCCATCAGGCTGCTCAGGATCAAGATTGTGTTGATGCCCTACAAGAATGTGGATTGCTCAAGTTCTTCATGACTCCTGGGATTAGATCACAGCCTAAGTCATTACAACATCTAATTAGTTGGTTGGATGTGGATTGCCAACTATTCATGATCAGGGATCAAGAACTCGAAATAAAGGTTGCCGACATTTATTTCATTACGAGTTGTCTAGAAAGGGACAACGGGTGCAGTTGTCTGGATCATGCATTGGAGGAGAGAGCATGGATCTTCTCATTGAGAGGAATTTTCCAGGGACCAAAACGAGCCAAAGTGGGAAAATTGACATAAAGACCATCACAAATCTCCCACTACAAACATCTTGCACACAATGGCCTAAGTAGCTAGGGCTCAAGCATTGCATGAGGCAACAAAGTCTCCTTTCCAGTCCGCAATTGAGTGTTTGAATCCCTCAATTTTCAATTGGAGTGAGGGTTTCTTGGTGTGCATGAAGTGCCAACTTACTAATTGCAAGTCAGGGAATCTGAAATAATTTGGTTTCAGATCCATTTCGGTGATATTCATCCTAGAACATGTGCCATTGTTCTGTTATCAGTGGTTAGAAGTGGATCCAGTAGCGCCCAGAGATCCATGATTACTCAGATGGGGAGACTTGATGCGTCAACATGGAACCAACCAACAAATGTCATTCCCTCTGGTATAATTTTGGATGGTTGCATCAACAACAAATCATGGTTGATGATTGGGTGTATGCAGGAAAATTTTTTAGAGGAGATCCAAATCTTCCACTTCCTCTAGGGGCAAAGTGGACCGATTAAGGTAAAAAATATTTTTTGAAGTTTTTGAAGTTTTTAATAAATTTTTTTATATGTATACTGAGATTTGACTTATGATGTTTTGTAGATGTGGGACTGGAGAGACCTCCAGGGGTTTCTTGAATAGCCAAGCGAGTGGCCCATAATATTAAGAAGGCTCCTTATGAGGAGGGAGTCGATCATATCATCAAGGTAGAGCGTAACCTGGAAGTTTTAACCAGGGGCATTCCAAAGTATGCCTCGATCGATGAGGTGCCATTACGCTACTAGAGGCACACTATAGGGGTTTCCGCCAAACTGCGTCGACTGTTGGGCCAAGTCATTAGGGCTATTTCGTACTATCATGAGCACCATATAGGAGAATAGCCAACTCTATTTTACTTTCTGCGTTGTTGTAGGCTTATAAAACCATGTGTCTTAGAACACAATTTTTTTCATTGTGATGTAGAAAAGTCTTTTGCCAAAACTCGATATATATGTGTGTGTGTGTGTGTGTGTGTGTGTGTTTTTATGTTTACCAAGTCTGATATGTGATGCTTTATGATTTACAAATTTCTAATGTCTATCTAGCACATAGTTAGCCAATGCATCTGTTAATGTGTTCATGCGCCTAGGAATTTGATGATAGCTAATAAAATCAAAGTCTCGTTCCAATAGACAAACTCACAAATACTTCTCAAAATTTGAGGGTTTCTAACTGAATATTGTCCATTAAGATGTAGTACAATGAGATGTGAATCAAGTTTTACGATTGACTATTTAATGGCAAGAGCAATAGCTTCTGACAAAAGCATAATGACCACACTATATTCAACAATATTATTAGTCATACGACCTAAACATATACCTTGTAAATTCACTAACTCGCCATTAGGGTCATATATTGTCCATGTAGTGGAAGAGAGATTCTGTGTACTATGACAAGCACCATCAGTAAAACCGATGTAATGGTTGGATGCCATTTGCAAACCAAGTACATCACGAGGTAAGTAAAGGAAAACGTTTGAAAAAGCAAAATAACACACCAAAACCACACTGCACACAAATGGAAACACAGTAATGTACATAAGTATTTACACAGAAAATTATGCATAATACTTCTTTAGGTAAAGCATGTGTTGAGGCTCAGCCAAATCATTTCTTTCATAGTCTACTAGCTCATAGGCACCTTTTTGTAAAACTTTTTTGACAATGTAAGGCCCATGCCACATTTGTTCAAATTTATTAGCTCCCAATTTGTCATTGGCTTGATCATAAAGCAAGACCAAGGCACCCTCAGCGAAAATGCAAGGGGAGATAGTTCTATCGTATTAAGCCTTAACTCATTTCTTCTGGGCTTCAATTACTAACGTTGTAAAGCGACGAGTTTCATCAATCCTTTCGAGGTAAAGTAAACGTTCCTCCTCAGATGAGGTATCAAGGAGTAATTCAAAAGCTAGTTTTAGTGAAGGAATTTCACACTCAATTGGAAGAGTTGCCTCTAGACCATACACCAACTGAAAGGGTGTGAATCAAGTGGCAGTCTGAGGTATAGTTCGGTAAGCTAAAAGAGCTGAAAATAACTTAAAATGCCAATTTGATTTATGAATCCTAATGGTTTGTTGAAGCATGGTAACCAAGCCTTTGTTGACTGCCTCAACTTGGACATTGGCACGTGGATAATAAGGAGTTGAGTTGTCATGATGCAAACCCAACTGAGCAGTGAGCTCTGCCATCATGTAACTCTGGAAATGATATCCATGATCAGTAACGATGGTTTGAGGGACACCAAATCAAGCTATGACATGGTTGAAAAGAAATTGAGAAGGAGTTTTACCATCAACATCACATGTGGGCATTGCCACGGCCCATTTAGTGAAATAATCAATGACAATGATAATATAACCATGCCCCTCGGCCGAGTGAGGGTTACATGTCATGAAATCAATACCCCATTTAGCAAAGGGGCCGATGGTAGCAACTGGGTGTAGGGGTGAGGGTGGGGTGTGTTGTTTACAATTGTAAATATAACATGTATGACATTTTTTAACTACTAAAATGCAATCTTTAAAGATCGAAGGCCAGAAATAACCAACATGAAGGATTTTCTGAGAAGTAGCATACCTTGACATGTGACCACCACAATCCCTAAAGTGATAGTCATTTAGGACTCTCTCAGCTTCTTTGAGTGTCAAACATCTATGAAAGATGGAATCAAGACCAACATGGTACAAATGATCACCAATGATTCGATATGGTTGGGACTGATGTCGAATGAAAAGACATTTAGAATTGGACAACTCTGATCGAAAAGTTTGGGTTTGGAGATAGACAATAATATCCACATACCATGGGTCAAGAGTGCTAATGAGAAAGAGAGACTCATTAGGAACGAGCTCATCAAAAGTAATAGATGTGGGTGTGGAGGGAAGGTCACAAATTAACTCAGTGAAAACCGGTGATTTCTTTGAATTGGCTGTAGCAAAATCCAAATCAAACTCCTGAAGGATAACAATCCACTTAGAATATTTCCCCCACAGTGACTGATGAGTTGAAAGCATTGAACAACATGAACAATTACTAAAGCAAGTTTCTCGACATGGGGATATCGAGTTTTGATATCTATAAGTTTTTGGCTTAAGTAGTAGATCACGTGTTTTCTTCCATCATGATCGTCTTTCACCAGTACCATGGCAATAGTACTATTCCCTGTGGCCAAGTACAGGAAGTAATCACGATGATAGTTGGAGGGATGTAGCAAAGGAGCACTAAGGAGGGTGTCCTTTAATGTATCAAATTATTTTTGAGCGATTTCATCCCAAATAAATGGGGTCCCCTTTTTCAGCAAACGAGTAAATCCCTTGGCAAGTTCAGCATAATTGGGTACAAAACCACGAAGGAAATTAGCTTTCCCTCACAAACTCTGCGATTAATGTAAAGATGGAGGAGGGAGTAAATTCACAATGGCCTCAACTTTGAGGGGGTCAATCTAGATGCCATCCTTAGATACCACAGACCCTAGGAGATTACCATATTCAACGCAGAAGACACACTTATGCAGATTTAAACAAATATTGTAGTACATACAACGAAGAAAAATCGCTTGAAGATTGTCAGGATGATCATGATGCTTAGCAAAATGAGTTGGTCAGTCATCAAGATACGATTGAATGATGCGTTTGATGTCATGAGAAGCATAAGACATCGCTCGTTGGAAGGTAGCCCCACCATTTCTCAGAAAGGGAGTTTTTTGTAGGCAAAGGTTCCACATGGACAAATAAAAGTAGTTTTATGTTGATCAGCAAGAAGAATATTAATTTGATTGTAGTGAGAAAAACCGTCCATAAAAGAAAAAATATCACTCCTAGCACATTCATCAATGATTTGGTCTATAAAAGGAGTAGGATAATTGTCTTTCAGACATGCCCGGTTGATATCACGATAATCAACACAAACGTGAATAGTCCCTTGTTTTTTAGTCACAGGGACAATGTTCAAAACCCATTCTGTCAATGGAATGGGGTAAATGAAACCAACCTTTAGAAGCTTTTCAACCTCTCCCTTTATAGCAGTTGCCTTTCTAGGGTGCACTGGACGAAGTTGCTGATGAACAAGCTTCGCATTTGGGTAAGTAAGAACTTCGTGCACAACTATACTCAGATCTATGCCAAACATTTCTTCATATGACTAGGCAAAGACATCACGAAATTCATTAAAGAGGGCAGTGTAAATCTTGATCTCATCCAGAGAACAAGAAACCCCGACATGGATGTTCTTGACAATTCCTAATTTAACATAATTGTCAATGGGCATCGTAACAGTAATGTTCCCCATGTTTCCCTCAGACAAAACCTCATGCACCAAAATGGGCGTTTGAAGTAGATGGGTAAATGTACGGGAAACAAAGGTATCTAAATAGGATGAAATCTCTCTGAGACTCGAGAGAAACAAGGAACAATGATGAGAATCATTTAAGGGAGTTTCCTCAAGAGACATAACCTCGGGGATACTCTTGTCAGTGGGAAATGTCTCATTCAAGGGATCCAAAGAATCCCAAGAACCTATCCAAGGGGACAATGACTACGCGTCTAGATTCATACTAAGAGTAGCATGAATTTCATAAGTGACCACTGAAGCCAAAACAACATCTTGATAAGCTTGTTTTGTTGGGCTGAGCAGCATGCCATCGCCAAAAGAATCAACTTGATTGGGGTGAGGAGTGATCCAAGGATCGTGAGAAGTGAAGATCATGTTGATGGAACTGACATTTGGAGGTGGGAGGGAAATTTTTTCCATAAGAGTATATTATTTGAAAAGATCCGCCCCAAGACTCTCATAACAGATGTCAATATTTCCCACATATGGCACATTTCCATTCGATGAACCAGAAGATAAAAATGCTAACTGATCAACGGTGACTATTTTCCACTCATGAGGAAAGCCGAGCACACACAATAAAGAAGAAACCACATGAAACATGGCATGAGTCCAACTTCAACCAAGTAGAAGGTTATAATTCAAATTTGCATCAATGACCTCTACTTCTAAGTCAATGTTTTTCCCTTCCAATGTTATGGGCAAGTTCATGAAAATACTGTAAGGACGAGATCATATGCCATTAAAGGCTTCTAAGGTGTTAGGAGACTGGTTGAGAGACATAAAGCCTATAACTTTCCATCATGAGACAAACATGATGTAGGTGGAAGCACCCTCATCAATCATAGTCCGATGAATCATATTACCTTTAATAATGACTTGGATTAAGAAAGGAAGTTTATGGCGAAGACATGGAACATGATTTTCTAGGTCAAAGGTAATCAAACTCGATCCGTAGGGTCAGTTCCTCCTATAGTGGATAGTAGTTCTTTCTACTGCAATGGAGAAACCTAGAAAACTACCAAGATAGAAATCGTCGAAGGTGCTTGAGCTAAATATTCGACAATATTGTAATGTTGGGTAGCTTGCGCACTCAGATTGTAAGATGATTTATGAAGGACACCCTTGGGAGGTGGTCGGATAATAGAGTCATTATTAGGTCTCTCAATATGAAGAGGACCGGAACTGGGTGGAGTAGAAGTGGAAGGTCTACCAATAGATTCTTTCTCCACAACTTGTTTAGGAAGATTTAGATAGTCTTTCGACAGAGTGGCGATAGAAATAGGTACCGTTCCACTCTTATAAACATGAGAACCAAAAGATGTAGAAGATTGGGGTTGTTCTACCAATTGTGTCTGCTATGATGGAGAAGGTTCTTTTAGTAAAACTAGTGTCCCTTGAGTTTCTTTTAACAAGTGACTAACTTCCACATGATGGGGACAATCCTTGGCATAATGATCTTCCTCACAAATGAGGTAAGGATATTTGGGTTTATGTTTAGATGCATCATCAGTAGACAATTTTGGAGGATCTTGTTTTTGGATATCAGATTTAGATTTTCCTTTACCCTTCTTTTTACCTTTTGAGACTTTGTCTCTCGTGGTTGACTGGACGACATTAACCTGAAAGGTTTTACCAGGATTTGGAGAGGGATTCAAAGGGGGATTTGTGTTGAACCCCAAAATTAATCTCTCCTTGATATTTTTTCTCTCATTTTTCCCTCACTTTCTCATAAGATTACACACCCAATCAATAATAAATGCTAGGTTTTGTCTTAAGGAAAGCATTAAAATGATCGCCATATTATATTTTCATGTTCTTGCTATTTGAATAGATTTTTGAAAATTAGCTACAGAATGCAGCATATTATGCAGCTAACTATGGATTCCGTAGCTACTCTCATGGTTTGGCAGGTTCCAGGTGTCGCATGAAGAATTGGGCCACATGGGCATTTCTAGAATCATCTCCACATGGATTCTATTCTATTCACTTGGTCCAAATCGATGGAAAAACAAGCCTAAAGTCATGGTCAAATATGGAGTCAAAGTACGTTATCCGAAAGCAATAGGACTCTTGATTTACTCTTTCGTAGCTAATCAAGAGTCTAACAGTTATGTTGCAAATATAATTCGAATTAGCCACCTATAGCTAATCAAAAGTTTAAACAATCCTATTGCAATTCGAATTAGCCACCTATAGTAATTTTATCTCATAAACATTCATGTTACATTTAATTCACATTAGCCACCTATAGCAAGTTTATCTCATAAACAGTTATGTTATTTTCCTTTAAATATTGGTTGCATGTAACCTAGAGAAGTTAGAAGGAATTATGTTAAGTTCAGGCTTTTTGCTGATACTCTGTATTCAGACTTCGTCTTTTTTTCATAATACAAACTTTGTGTTGCCAATGATCGTTTAAAGTGCATCCTTAACTAGCTATCATTCCAGCCACGTTAGTTGTAGAGGGCCCCTGCATTGTAGGAAGTTTTTCATTTGTTGTTTTTAGTTCAATTTCCATTACTCTGTTTTCAGCAAATCTGTTTTCTAAATTAGGATGGTATTTCATTTTAGTTTTTAATCAATAGCATAATGATAAATCACAACTATGCAGCCTTGTTCTTCTAAGATATCTTGTGGAGAAAAACAACTCTGTTTCCAAACTGAATTAAGATTGAAGTAATAAGAATACACAGTTGCTTAGTTTTCTTACTGTTTTGTCATTCATTTTCTTAGAACATAATTGTCAATTAACTATGTTAATGGATGTTTTCAAAAGCCATTTCAAGATGATGATGATCCTAAACTAAATGGTTAAATGTCTAATTCATACAGTGATTGAATTTACTCAATACATTGTTATTTTTCTAGGAACTTAGGAACTAAGGTATAATTGATTTCTTTCACAACACTTCAAGAGGGTAATGCTTCACATTTGAATGTTGGAGAAAGTCAAAAATACATTAGTTGTTTACAGTTAGTTTTACATGCTTTTACCTTTTTGCTTTTAGATCCTCACTTAGTTGCATCACTGATATTCCCAATAATCATTTCAAGGAGATTGATTTAATCATATTCCAAAATTGAATGGTTGAATGTTTAATGAATGCAATTACTAAGTTACCTTCTACATCAATTTCACTCTTGCTTTTAAGAATTAAATCCATGGATTAGGACTAATGATAAGATAAGACACATGCTCCGTTTTTTTTATTAAGTTCTAACTAGCCAACAATTCTTGGTCCATTTTTATGAAATTAGATTAACTTAGGAACATTTCATTTCCTTTAAAATTCATTAGATTCACTTAAATTTTCTCATAGTTTTGGGTTGTACATTCTTAGACATCAAAGAACATAAAACCCCCAAAAACAACATAAAATACAAAACAACGAAGTAAGAAAAAGGTTAACTAAGCACATATAGTGCACCACACTTCATCAACTTACAAACCTCGGTTGATAATTTATGCAAGCAATTTAGGACACTAAATTGACTAAACATTTTGGTGTCATTTCCAGGGAAGTGTAATTAGGTAACTTCATCTCTTACATCTAAAAAATGATATGCGTAGAGAAAGAGACTCTAGGGGTAGATTCATAGCTATAGGTAGGCATTTAATTCCTACAACACCACTTACTCCACCAAAACTAAGAATAGATACACCTCCATCTCAAACTCATTTTCCACATTTCACTAGCCATAGACTTCCTAAAGTTCTAAGGTCAGAAATCCAATAAAGATGATCTCCTACATCATCTACTGAGGTAGTCCTAGAGGAAGAAAATCTTGGATCTCCAACAGAAGGAGTAGCCTTTTTCACCTCTACCAGGGAACATATTTTAGCTGAAGAATTAGAAATTCTTAGAGGAGAGGGAGAAGTAGAACCTTTCTTCCACATACCATTGATAGAGGAACCAGAGGAAGAGCAATTAACCTTGTAGGTTGAATCTTATATTAACCCTGAAGAATCTATAATGGAAGGAAGAGAAGAAGAAGGAGAGGGAGTTCTGAATGGAGAATTTACACTATTTGGAGGAGGAAGAGGTAGAGGAAGAGGTAGAGGAAATAATGGAGAAGGTAGAGGAAATGATGGAGAAGGTAGAGGAAATAGGGAAGTTGATAATTCTTTTGGATTCCCTATAGTTGATGAAGAAATAGATTCCACAATGAAAAATATCTCACCTTCTGTCCTCCCAAATTTTCATGGATTAAAAAATGAAGATCTTGAAACCTTTTTATTTGAATTTGAAGTCTTGTGCAGAACTTATGATTATTTACAAGACTCTCAAAAACTCAAATTGTTTCCTACAACATTGAACGGAGCCGATTTTTAATGCTTCATGGGATTGATCACTCAGTCTAATAGAACATGGAATGACATGAAGAAAGAATTTTTGGACAAGTATTTGGATTATTGCATGCCTATCAATCACAAAGATGAAGTGTTTAAAATGATGCAAAGAGAGGATGAAAATTTCGAGGATTTAATTGAAAGATTCAACTATAACTTAAAAAGAACAAAAATGGAAAACTTAGATCAAGATACTTTAAAAGCTATTTTTTAAAAATCCATTAGAGATGATTGGATAAACATCCTTAACATGATGGGGAAGGGAGATATCTCTCAACTCCCATTAAATGAAATTGAAGAATCATGTGTTCATCTCTCAAGAGGAAAATCCAAAACTGGGAAAGGTCCAAGAGATCCTTCTCTTGCTAGAGTGAATAAATCTGCAACAGGATTAGTGAGTAGGGCATGTATTGGAAACATGATTGATGAATTTAAAACAAATATTCTAGGGAGCCTTAGTGAACAGATAGACACCCTTAAGTTACAAAACAAGCAGAAAGTCGAGACTGATGCTTTAGCTATTTTCTGTCCCAAATGCAGAAAGAAGCATGCTTTAAGAGAATGCCCTTTGGATGCAAAAATCATAGAGACTTGTGTGATTTGTTCATAAAACCATGAGACCAAGAGTTGTCCTTTAATTCCTGGCCTTAAGGCTGTTTTTCAAGAGGAAACAATTTCAAATCCAACAGAATCTCTTTGCTTTGTCTCTAGAAGACCTTAGCATGGGCCACAAAACCAAGGTTTTAACAACCAAATGTATATTTAGCCCCCACCACATTGGAAGTCTTGGCAGCAACCTTGGCCTCAATATTAATCTCAACCTTGGGCTCAAGGAGTACAAAATCCCTATGGAATATTCTCTCAATACTATCAATATCTTCCATCATATCCAAACTATCCTACCCAACAAATTCATGAACAAAATCAACAACCCCAACTTCAAAACCAAAATCTTCAACTTTCACTGCCATTCCTACAGAGACCAAATTAGTTACCTGCCCAACCATTACCAAACCCCAGCAATAAAAGTCCTTAGAATGCCTATATGGTGGAAGGACAACAATTTCCAACTTATATGATCACTCCTCTAGATCTCAATGATGTCCAACTAAGATCTGGTAGGATATTAGAAAAGAAAAAGCCTTTTGTAGTTATTCAAGAACAAGACAATTCTGAGGAAGATTCTCTACAGCCAAATAAAAGTTTTGAAGGAACATCTCTTCAAAACCAGAATACTGAAAATGAAAAACAGAAAGAACCAATAAACTCAACTCCTATCATAGAGCAACCACTAGTATCTACTTCTACACCTCCTTTTCCTAAAAGATTACAAGTTGATAGAGGGGTAGAAAAGCATATTATGTTGCCTAATTATGATTTTCTAGATGAATTGAAAAATGTCTATATCAAAATCCCTTTGTTACAAGCCATTAAGGAGATTCCAATTCTAGCTAAAACAATAAAGGAGTTGAGCATGAAGAAACCAGGAAGAAAAACAAAAGAAATAAAAAGAATTCAATTGGCAGGAAAAATAACAGACATAATGATGGGAAAAATTGCCATACAAAAATATGTAGATCCAGGAAGTCCAGTCGTAAAAACACATATCAATGGAGTTTAAATTCTGAATACATTGATTGATTTAGGAGTAGCAATAAAAATCATGAGCAAACAAACCATGGAACAACTCAAGCTTCCTAATCTTCTTTATACACCTACATTACCGCAATCAGAAGATAGATCTGTAATCAAACCAAATGGTGTGTTATAAGATTTTTCAGTGTCTTTAGACTCTTGGGAGTACACTGTTGATTTTATGATCTTAACCCCTAAGAACAATCTAGGAGGACATCCACTTATATTTGAAAGACCTTGGTTGGCTATAGCTGATGCTTTCATTAGCTGTAGATCTGGTGATATGTATATCTCTGATGGTAACTCAGCTAATAATTTCACTCTATATCCTCCAGCAAGAACAATCACAGAGATAGATGAAAAAGAATGGATTGATGATGAAAATGATATTCAACCTCTCTTTCCTATTTCAACCATTAGCGAAGATAGTTAGATCTTAAATATAATGGAAAATTTTGAATCATCTCCGGAATATGAACATGATCAATTTCAAGAAAAATCCAATATTGAATATTTGTCATCTAAGTAGATGTCTCTTTATTCTATGGAAGAATTTGGTAGCTCTATAGTTGAAATATTTCCAGGGAAAACATTGAACATAAACAATAACTTGGAAAAATTACAATAGGAAAAGCTAATCAAAACATTACAACAATATTCTTCTGCATATGCATGGGAATACACTGACATGAAAGGAATTAGTCCTAAGACTTGTATACATCACATTTACATTGAGAAAAATTGTAAACCTATCAGACAACCTCAAAGAAGGATAAATCCAAATGTTAGGGAAATTGTGAAAGAGGAGTTGCAAAAATTGCTGAATGTAAACTTCATTTACCCAATTTCATACAGCTTGTGCGTTTCTCCTCTAGTGATTGTGCCTAAAAAGAATGGTAAATGGAGGGTATGTATTGATTATCAAGAATTGAATAAAGATACCCTAAAACATCATTTTCCTTTGCCCTTTATAGATCAAGTGTTAGATACATTAGCAAGTAAGAAGTATTTCTTATTTTTTGATCGTTTTAGTGGTCACAATCAAATTCAGGTAGCACCTGAAGATCAAGATAAAAGCACATTCACTTGTCCATGGGGAAGATACGCCTACTGAGTACTTCCTTTTGGATTGTGAAATGCACCTGCAACATTCCAAATAGCAGTACTAGGAATCTTTTCTGATCTAATACATGATTGTGTAGAGGTGTATATGGATGACTTTACAATTTATGGCAATACATTTGAAGAAGCTTTAGAAAATTTGGAAAAAGTTCTTAAAAGATGTAAGGAAGCAAACCTTTCACTAATCCATGAAAAATGTTTTATGATGTATACAGAAGGGATTGTTTTAGGACATCACATTTTAGGAGATGGAATTAAAGTTGATAAATCTTAAGTTGAAGTCATCTCTAAACTATCAATTCCAAGTTGTCAAAAGGATGTTAGAAGTCTTCTAGGATTCACAGGATACTATAGAGAGTTATAGAAAATTTTACTAAACTAGCATCCCCACTCTTCAAATTACTCACCAAATATTGTGAATTCAATTGGAATCATGATTTCCAGTTGGCATTTGAGACTTTAAAAACAAAAAATTCTAAAGCACCCATCTTAAGAGTTCCAAATTGGAAACTACCTTTTCATATTTCAACAGATGCTTCACTGTTTTAGGACAAAAAGATTTGATCCCCTATGCCATCTATTACACAAGCAAGAATTTGACTCCCACTGAGTTAAATTACACTGTAACTGAAAAGGAATTCTTAGTTGTTGTTCATGCTATCAACAAGTTCAGACAATACATAACAAGCTATGAAACCTTTGTTCATACAAATCACTTTGCAATTAGGTACTTAATGAATAAACCTATTACTAATGGCAAAGTTACAAGATGGTTATTACTCTTGCAAGAATTCAACATCACTATTCTAGATAGACCTAGAAAACAAAACACAGTTGCTGATTTCTTGCCTAGAATTCAAAATATCAAAGATGGCACTCCAATTGAAGATAAATTTCCTGATGTATATCTTTTTGCAGTAACTACTCAGACCCCTTGCTTTGCAGATATTTCCAATTACTTAGTCATAGGAAAATTACCTTCAAATTTGTTTCCTAAGGAGAAAAGAAAAATCATTCAAACAAGTGCAAGTCACTCATGGATTACTAATGAATTGTATAAAACAGGTCCAGATCTCATGATCAAAAGATGTGTTCGAGAAGATGAAATTCATGAAATTCTTAGGGCATGTCATGGTGAGCCTTGTGGTGGACACTTTACTGTTAAGAGGATAGCCTATACAATCCTTCATTTAGGATATTATTGGCCCTCCATCTTCAGAGATGCCAAAGAATATGTCAAAATGTGTGATAGTTGCCAAAGGGTAGGAAAACCTGCTCATTTAGATGAAATGACACTACAAACTCAAATACTCATTGAACCTTTTGAAAAATGGGCCTTGGATTTTGTTGGACCAATTAATCCTCCATCTAAACAAAAGAAGTATATTTTGGTATGCACTGATTATGTCAATAAATGGCAAGAGGCTAAAGCATTACCTTTTGCTAATGAAAAATCTATAGTTAATTTTCTTTTTGAGGACATCTTCACTCGTTTTGGTGTTCCAATAGAAATTGTGACAGATCAAGGATCTCAATTTACATCTAAAATGGTGGAAAGGCTTGTGGAAGATTACAAGATCAAACACAGAAAGTCTACTCCTTATCATCCACAAGAAAATGGTCAAGTTGAATCCACCAATAAGGTGATTCAAGGAATTCTCACTAAGACTGTACATCTACACAAAAGAGATTGGGAAGAAAGGCTTCTTGAAGCCTTATGGGCCTACAGAACTACATGGAGGAACACAACAGGACATACTCCCTATGAGCTTGTTTATGGGAAGCAAGTCCTGTTCCCTATAGAGTTTCAAATCAGAACCTTCAAGATCGCAGTCTAATTGGGACTAGATTTATTAGAAGCACAGAAACATAGATTGGAGCAACTTAATGAGCTTGATGAAATCAGGCAAGATGCAGTTCAAAGAACCAATATAGTCCAGCAACAAAGGGCTAAATGGCATGATAAGTATATCAAGGAGAAGAAGTTTCAAGCAGGGGATTGGGCACTTTTGTTCGATTCAAAATTCAAAGATTTTCAAGGAAAGTTTCAGACTCATTGGCTTGGGCCATATGATATTGAAGAAGTCTTTAATAATGGAGTAGTGAGAATAAGGACAATAGATGAAAGAAAGGTACCTCTTCTTGTGAATGGTCATCGGTTGAAGATATATCATAAGCCAATTTCAAGAGAGGATTTTATCAAGATTTTCCAAGATAACACTGAAATGAAGTTGGTGAAGAAGAATTATTCTTCTCCACTAACTTAGATTTTATTTTTCCTGTATGTGTGTGTGTGTATATATATATATATATAATATAAAAAAAAAAATCATAAAAAAAAACATAAAAAAAATATAAAAAAATGTATAAGTATTAAAACCAATTGTTAATTTGCATACTTATACAGAAAATACAGGGTGAAAATCAAAGATTTCTGACATCCTATATTTTCCATTTCCTTTCTATAATAAGTAATGACATAAAGCTACATTCATTTGCAGTTCATAATCTGCAAATTCATTTTATTTTACAGTTTCATTCCATCTCATTCTTCTTTCATTCCATTGCATTGCTATATTCCATTTCCATTTCATTTCACATTCATGTTCCATAGCCATACTTCATTTTTATCATGTTCTGTAGTTGATTCCATTCTGTAGCTAATTTGATTCTACACCCATATCTCATTTAGCAGCTCTGGCATAATTATACAGCTTACAAACAATTGATGATTGCAGGAAATTGAAAAATTTTGTTTTGAAGACCAATATGCTAAAAGGGTACCTACGGATCAACACCAAAGAAAACAAAAAATGAAAAGGTTAAGTTCTAAAAGGTAAAATGCAAAAATTTATTTTAAATATCAAGGTTAAGACATAAAGTATATATAATATGGATATTCATATGTTTCCTTGACGAATCATCATTTGATTTGATTGCAATCTCCATCATACTACATATCCGCCACATCCTCCATATTTTGTTACATAAAGGTCCATAATTAACTCCCACGTTGATTATTAACGGTCATGACTACGACATGACATACTTGTCTACATGTCTCCAGAACCCCTACCATCTATTCATTTTATACAAACCCACAGTTCCTTTCACCATATTTGTAGTCAATTCATTTCATAAAACTAGGAAGGGTAATTCTGAAGGTTGAGAACTATGCATAGTAGAAGGCATGGGGCTAATTGTCAGATCAGATTTGGTAGGAGCAAAGTACATGGAAGGAGACCCACATCTCAAAAAAATGTTGCAGAAAGCTGGATGGCTTAAATTTATCGAGAAATTTGATGGTTTTCATAAAGAGATTACAAAATCATTTGCTCGATCTTTTGATGGCACAGAGGTAGAAATTGGAGATATCAAGTTTGCAGTGACTGAGTCATTCATGACTGAGGCTACAGAACTTCCAAGGCATGGTGAAAGATGGTTTAAGAACAAGGAGTTCCACAATGAATCATGGAAAGTAATACTCAAAAACCTAGGTATTGATGTCTCTATTTTTAGAAAAGGTATTTCCATTTTAGCTGTTAAAAGTAAGTGGAGGAACATGCTCTTGGTTTTACAGAAATTTATCACTTGCAAGGGGAGGTTTGGTTGAATGTATGTCTACCATATCCATTTACTGATGAATTTCTTAGAAAATGGAGAAATCAATCTTCCTTTCTTCCTGCTAAATAGTTTAAGAAGGATGGTCTCAAATGTGCAAAAGAGAATACAGTTCATAGATACAACCATGTATCATCATGGGATGATAAATATATTGATTGAGTTTCATTTAAAAAACATAGGAGATACATGGGAGTATTTCCTTATTAGAAACCATTTTCAAGAAGCACCAGAGTCACTTAAAGAAGATAATGTCAGAAGAAATAGAAGAAAGAAGACTGGTATATCTATTGAAAACAGACCTGAGTCTTCATTGCAGAAAGATGATGAAAAGTTAATCTCTAAAGAACTGACAAAAATCAGGAAGCAAATCAAGGCAAGAGGGAAGATAAGAAAGGAGAAAAATGTCACAAATGAGTAGAATGTAAGTCCTCCACAACTTAGAAGAAGCTCTAGACTCTGAGGTTTGGTAAAGAAAACATCATCAAAAGGGACAAATTTTATAAATTTAGACGAGGAAACCCTAGAACCATCTCCTGTTAACATCTCTTCTGCACACAGTGCTCAAAATTCTCTTGTTCATCATTTTGAAGGTAGCTCAAGCAAAAGATATCCAGGCATAGACCCAGTGCAAGAACAAATATATGACTATATAGAATCACTGGAGAAGAGAAGTGCCTCAATGAACCCAGAACCTTCTGTCAATCCACAAGAACATATAATTGATGCTCTCAAACAGGAAATTTATGAATTAGAGATATTGAAAAAACATATCAAATAGGAGAATGAGACCTTGAAGGAACAAAATAAATTGGACAAGGCAATTAATGATAATACCATTCTGCATCTAGGACTGTGGTATAAGAAAAATAGGAAATTGAAAAGAAAGAATAAGATTTTGAATAGAGCAGTCATTAACCTTAAGTACAATCTTCTTATGAGAAAGCCCAGAATGACAGTCACTTCAAAGAAGAAGAAAAGAAGGAAATTGGATGTACTAGCAGAGGTGTCTAAGCAAATGCAGTCGGGAGGAAGAACTCACATTTTTGCAAATTTCATGAGGACAAGGAATGATTTTGTAGTGGGGGTATGTTGAACCTTAGAATTAACCTCTCCTTGACATTTTTTCTCACCTTTTTCCCTCACTTTCTCATAAGATTACAGACCCAATCAATGATAAATGCTAGGTTTTGTCTTAAGGAAAGCATTAAAATGATCGCCATATTATATTTTCATGTTCTTGCTATTTTAATATATTTTTGCAAATTAGCTATAGAACGCAGCCTATTCTGCAACTAACTGTGGATTTTGTAGCTACTCTCATGGTTTGGCAAGTTCCAGGTGTCAAATGAAGAATTGGGCCACATGGGCATTGCTAGAATCATCTCCACATGGTTTCTATCCTATTCACTCGGTCCAGATCGATGGAAAAGCAAGCCTAAAGTCATGGTCAAATATGGATTCAAAGTACGTTATCCGAAAGCAGTAGGACTATCGATTTTCTCTTTCATAGCTAATCAAGAGTCTAACAGTTCTGTTGCAAATCTAATTGGAATTAGCCATCTGTAGCTAATCAAAATTTTAAATAGTCCTATTGCAATTCAAATTAGCCACTTGTATCAAGTTTATCTCATAAACAGTCATGTTACATTTAATTCGAATTAGCCACATGTGGAAAGTTTATCTCATAAACAGTTATGTTATTTTCCCTTAAATATTGGTTGCATGTAACCGAGAGAAGTTAGAAGGAATTACATTAAGTTCAAGCTTTTTGCTGATACTCTGTATTCAAGCTTCATTTTTTTTCATAACACAAACTTCGTGTTGCCAATGATCATTTAAAGTGCATCCTTAACTAGCTAGCATTCCTGCCACATCAGTTGCAGAGGGCCCCTGCAATGAAGGAGGTTTTTCATTTGTTGTTTTTAGTTCAATTTCCATTACTTTGTTTTCAGCAAATCTATTTTCTAAATTAGGATGATATTTCATTTCAGTTTTTAATCAATAGCATAATGATAAATCACAACTGTGCAGCCTTGTTCTTCTAAGATATCTTGTGGAGAAAAACGGCTCTGTTTCCAAACTAAATTAAGATTGAAGTAATAAGAATACACAGTTGCTTAGTTTTCTTATTGTTTTGTCATTCATTTTCTTAGAACAGAATTGTCAATTAACTGTGTTAATGGATGTTTTCAAAAGCCATTTCAAGATGATGATGATCCTAAACTAAATGGTTAAATGTCTAATTCATACAGTGATTGAATTTACTCAGTACATTGTTATTTTCCTAGGAACTTAGGAACTAAGGTATAATTGATTTCTTGCACAACACTTCAAGAGGGTAATGCTTCACATTTGAATGTTGGAGAAAGTAAAAAATACATTAGTTGTTTACAGTTAGTTTTACATGCTTTTACCTTTTTGCTTTCAGATCCTCACTTAGTTGCATCACTGATATTCCCAATAATCATTTCAAGGATATTGATTTAATCATATTCCAAAATTGAATGGTTGAATGTTTAATGAATGCAATTACTGAGTTACCTTCTACATCAATTTCATTCTTGGTTTTAAGAATTAGATCCATGGATTAGGACTAATGATAAGATAAGATAGATGCTATGTTTTTTTTATTAGGTTCTAACTAGCCAACAGCTCTTGGTCCATTTTTAGGAAATTATATTAACTTAGGAACATTTCCTTTCCTTTAAAATTCATTATATTCACATAAATTTTTTCATAGTTTCAAGTTGTACATTATTAGACATCAAAGAACATAAACCCCCCAAAAACAACATAAAATACAAAACAACGAAGTAAGAAAAAGGTTAACTAAGCACATATAGTGAACCACACTTCATCAGCTTACAAACCTCGGTTGATAATTTATGAAAGCAATTTAGAACACTAAATTGAGTAAACAATTTGATGTAGTAGTTGAAACGGATTTCTGCTTCGAAGAAGCTTTATTGGAAGTTTGAGTCACTGACCCAATAATACCATTGATAGGTGGTACATCTGGAGGTTTAGAAGATGTTGGATTCGTAGATGGTCTCGGAGCATCAGGCAAGATATTATATAACATGCTAGATTGGGAATATACCAAATCTAAATATTGGGCATGGGAAATGGCTTGATCTTCGATCACACAACCACCCATAGTTATGTCCTTGGCAATTTTGTTGACGAATTATTTGGTAAACCATTCAGTTAACATCTCATCAGGTATATCAAACTTGATAAGGCGACGCCGACATCTCCACTCATGGATATGATCAGAGATGTGGGTAGCAGTATTCTGTTTCAAATACATAAGAAGATGGGTACCAATTTCATATCGAACTGGTAACTGGAAGTGAGTAAGCAAGGTCATTTCCAAAGAGTTGAAATCTTTATAGGCACCTCAAGATAACTCAATGTACTATTTCGCAGCAACACTTGTCAGGGTTCACTGGAAAAGACGTAGGCAAATAGAATCTTCAACCTAGGAATTGGATGAACACCATAAATGGTAAGTCATAACATGGGCCTGGGGGTCTTCTCTAGAATTTCCTTCAAATTTTGGACAATTGCCAAGAATCTTAGGAGGAACCAGAGGTTAATATGATTAATGGAGTATTGGATCATTGGTGATCCTTGACAGATCCAGTAGTTCCAATGTTGCTAGAAATGGGAATTGTGGATTGAAAGGCATGGGAGACCTTTGATAAGGCCCAACTTATGGATTCCATGCTTGTTGGTATGGGTTCTGCCCCCAAAGTGGTGGATTTTGACCATAAGGAGCTTGATATTGCCCCCACTAAGAGGTATTCTAACCATACAAAGGTGGATTTTTGCCCCACAAAGGTGGGTTTTGACCAGGGTAAGGTTTATATTGACTTGTCATGGGCCGCTGAGAACCATAAGGTGGATAAAAAACTTGCGAATCATATGGATTATAAGGTTTTTGTTGCAACTGTTGAACCTGGTGGTAAAATTATTGACCCTGTTGTTGCAGGGGTTAAACTTGTTGATACAAGGATTGGTTTTGTTGTTGCAATGGTTGTTGATAAATACCTTGTTTCACATAAGGTCCTTGTTGTACATAAGATTATTGTTTTTGGAATGTCCCTTAGGGAATCTTTTGAGTTTTGGGTTGGTACTGATAGGTTCCAACTTGAAATTGACCACATGCCCCAAATGAGATATTTGAACCAGGCTGCATTTGAGGGCATGCCTGTTGAGTAAAAGGTGGATTTTGAGGTTTTTTTTAGCCATATGGTAGGTACAATTGTTGGTAGGGTAACTAGGCTGAAAGATGTTGTTGATATGAGATTTGGCCTAATCTAGATGGAATTGATGATCCACTAGGATAAGGTACACTGCTAACATTTTGACTAGCTCCGGTAGCGTGAGTCTGAGATCCACTCACATAAGTTCCACCCAAAATAGGAGGTACATATAGAGGAGATGGTTGTTTCCTCCCATGCGGTGGGATAGGTGGTGGCACATATTGTCCACTTAATGAAGGACCTGAGGAACCTATAGGGACATCAATTACCCCAACTATAACTATCAGTTGTATAGGAACTGAAGAAATTCCAATCGGTAAGGAATTTGAGAGGCCATGTTTGAAACAAACGAACCATAAGTAGGGATGGTGCCCAACAACCAAATGGGATTGCGATAAACTGAAGACACACTTGGAGTACCTGAAACCAATTGAGCTAAAGGGGTATAACCAGCTCAAAACAAAGATTCACTACTTTCAAGTGGTGGTGGAGGTGGTACACTTCCCACATATGGAAAGCCTTCATGCAGAAAGTCATATTCAGAATCATTGTCAACAACAGGATTATGAGGGGATGAGACTTCTGGAGGACCTTGAGGAGAGGTTGGAAACTCACCCTATGATGCCATGGGTTGAAACATTTGGTGAGGGGGCATCTGAGATGATGGTGGAGATAAATCAAAGGCACACCAAGATTATCGTATGGACTATATAGTTGTTGAGAAGATATTACCAATGGATTAAAAATCGGATTCAAGGGGAATAAAACAAACCTCTGTGGACTTTGAGGAGTTTCTTGATCAGATTCCTAAGATGATGAGTCTCAAGGTGAAGGACAAGAAGCAAGGGGTTGAATACTTGGGATAATTCCAAGTTCAAGACCTTGGTCTTCAAGTGACTGTGAAATCTCAGGATGAACTCCTTTTGATGACCCTTCAGTGTCATATGATGAAGGGAAAATGTAAGGTGAACTCAGTGATTCAGCCATGATGACCTTTTCTCAAAAAAAATAAGGGTTGGTTGATTCGAACCTATAATTAAAATTTACTATTAATACGGAAATATGAGGCTAAGGATAACTTCATAGGTAAGTCATGTTATCGTGGGCAGTTCCACTTTAAAACTTAAAAATAAGAAATAGATAGAAAAGGGTGTACTAGGCAAGAGGGTTTACCAAGTATCATTGAACCGTTATATACACCTTGGCTGAAACCAAGGATTTAATGTACGACGTCTCATCTCCCCAAATGTTCTGTTTAGTGTATCATGTCTACAAGGCGGCTGACTCAGTTACCTATGGCTAAAGGATAGCAACCTAGTAGGATCTCCCAATATATACTCGATGGTACGGGGAGCACAAGTTTGTGTTAGTGTTGTCTAATGCATAACTATTCGGTGAGAGAATTCCCATATACTTTCCATAATAGAGTGTCTCTAATATACCCAAGAGTACTGGAGAACCTCTAATATACTTCCATACTGGAACACGATTTCACCCTCGGGATACAATGCAGGAAGTTAACGACAACTACTAGGTTTATAGACGTCAAAACACGTCTCTAGACTAGAACTCTAAATGTTTGCATTAAGTTCCAAATGCTCCTTAGGTTAATTTAGTAAATTTTAATGTTGTTCTTGTATTATGTTTCAATTTTGGGCTCAAACGATGTCATCTGAATCCGAGAATGCAACTATATGAGAAAAAGGAAACTTTTCATTTCAATGAATTCTATACTAGCAAGGGAAGAGGGTTCAATCAATTAATGCATCAAACAAGAGAATGCATCAAACAATATGCCTCCACTAACTTTGCTTTTCCAAAATCAGTATGAAAAAGAAAACTAACTTCACTCTTCAACATGCAATCTATTGAAAACAAAAATGACTTTTACTATACTAAGATGTACTTTACGTAAATGTTGTTCTCGTTGATTTTCAGATGCTCTAATGCAATAAGCTTCAACTAAAGAAAAAAAATGAAGATTTTGATTCAAAATGCTCCTAATGAAAACAATGCATCAATCAAAGTAACACCAAATTAAATCCAAAAGCACTTAATGAAAATATCTCTCTTTCTCTTTTGAATAAATAAATGAATACACTATTTTTATTTTGTAAATCAAGCAGTGTGATCTATACCCAATAAACAACAAAGATGAATTTCAAATGCAAGATGACCTAATACAAATGAAAAACAACTTTGCACAAGACAAACTGAAACTAATGCAAATCAATGTTTCAAATGATTTTACTAGATAATCAGACCTAAACAATCAACAAACCATAAACTCAATCACAATTACAAGCGGTAAGTGACAATCAAATGACCTATATGTTAGAAAATTATATATTATGGAGCAATGGAAGACATAAAATATTACAGAAATCTAAACACAGAAAATGCATAAAACAAGAGAGACACAGATATACGTGGTTCATCCATTTTGGGCTACGTCCACCTCGAATAGCCACTCCTTCCTTTCTATTACAAAATGAAGAGACACAACCTACAATACATCCGTTGTAATATCCTTTGTTTTCTCTCACAGTCGCACCTCTCTATTTCTCACTCAGAGAATACATGTCTATATCACAGCCTCAAATACAATGCCCTCATACAAAGAGAGGGGTCTCCTTATAGGGAAAAAAACCCTAAACTAAACATAAGTTCTACCGTCAGATCATTCGCCTAATGAACGGCCCAGATTGACTAGAAATTACTATACTTTTACAAAGCAATTTTACATATATTTTTGGCTTCAGGGCGCTGCCCCCAAGCCCCCGTCGGGGGATCGCTGGCCCCCAGACCCCCCAGCTGGGGGGCATCGGCCCCCCCGGATCCCCGCGGGGCGGACAAGTCCCCCCCGCACCCCCCTATGTGGAGGGGTGTACAAACTTCCTGGGGTATACAACCGGCTGAAACAAAGATCTCTAAACAATCATGCTCCACACACAACAATCTCCCACTTGGAGAATGATTGTAGCAACTCCATCGCTGCTTCATTTGTTGGACAATGACTCCTCTTTGGACCTAACTGTTTCTCATCTTCATCGTCATCCTTGAAGACCAATTTTCTTTTGAGCACATTTATTTCCTGCATGTTAAACCCTGCAACAATCATGTCATCTACATACAATAACAATATAATATAGCTGCCATCATTTTTCTTTTTTAGATAAACACAATGATCAGAGTGACATCTAGTATAACCTTGTTCAGACATAGACTTGTCAAATTTTAGATACCACTGCCTTAGAGCCTGTTTTAAGCCATACAAGCTCGTCTTCAACCTGCACACTAGTTTCTCCTTCCCTTTCATCTCATATCCTTGTGGCTGCTGCATATATATCTCTTCCTCCAAATCCCCATGGAGAAAGGTTGTCTTTACATCTAATTGCTCAAGATGCAAATCTTCAACTGCTACTAGACTTAAAATAGTTCTGATTGAAGTCATTTTAACAAGAGAAAATATTTCATCAAAATCAATACCTTTCTTTTGTGCAAACCCCTTCACCACAAGTCTAGCTTTGTACCTCTATTTTCCTCCATCTTCTTCCTTCAGCCTATAAACCCATTTATTCTGCAATGTTGTTTTACCTGCAGGCAACCTGACTAAGTCCCAAGTCTGGTTATGTGCTAAGGAGTCCATCTCTTCTTTCATGGCTTGCTCCCACTTCATCCTGGTTTCTACCTGCACTGCTTCTTCATAACATTCAGGTTCACCAGAATCAGTCAACAATAAATAATATAATGAAGGAGAGTATCGGTCAAGGGGTCTACTTATCCTGGTAGATCTTCTAGCACCACTTTCAGGTGTTTGGGGTGCCTGTTCCTGTTGTGGTTGTTGTTGTTGTTGTGGTTGTTGATTATTATTATTTTCAGGCACCTTTACCTTTTCAGTGATTTCATCAAGAACTGCATATTCCTTGTTTTCTTTTTCTTGCTTCTTTTCTTGCAACTGATTCTTATACAAGACCTTTTCATTGAATATTACATCTCTGCTCCTAATGATTTTGTGATTTTCATAATCATATAAGCGATAACCAAAATCATTAACACCATATCCAATAAAGGTACATTTCTTTGACTTTGCCTCAAGCTTTGTTCTATTTTATTTATCAATATGGACAAAGGCCTCACAACCAAAAGGCTTTAAAAAAGAGTAGTTTACCTTTTTACCTATCCATGCTTCCTCTGGAACACCACCATCCAAGGAACTTGAAGGCCCTCTGCTTATTAGATAAACAACAGTATCTACAACATCTGCCCAAAACTGTATAGGCAATCCTGCATGGAATCTCATGCACCTTGCACGCTCCATGATTGTTCTGTTCATCCTTTCTGACACACCATTTTCTTGTGGTGTTCTTGGAACTGTCTTCTCTCTGCGAATTCCATGCTCTGAACAGTACCTATCAAACTCTTTGTTGCAATATTCACCTCCATTATCTAATCTGAGACACTTCAATTTCTTTTCTGTCTCAATCTCAACCAAAGCTTTCCATTTCTTGAAAGTATCAAATACATTAGTCATTTACGACTACCTCTCATGGAAATGGTCATACGTGAATGACTTACTTAACGCAGTTGAATCCCAAAATGATATCTAGTATCAAATACATCTGATTTATTCTTAATACAGTAAATCCAAGTTTTTCTAGTTGCATCATCAATAAAAGTAACATAATAACGAGAGCCACCGAGAGATGATACCTGAGCAGGTCCCCATACATCTGTATGCACAAGCTCTAATTTTTCGTTCTTCTTTTCTTTCCCAAATCTTAGAAATTTGACTCTCTTTTGCTTTCCATAAATGCAATTCTCACAGAAGTCCAAATCAACACTCTTCAAACTCGACAACAAATTCCTTGAGTGAACAACCTTCATCCCCTTTTCACTCATGTGTCCGAGCCTATGATGCCATAATGCTGCATCTGCTCCTTTGGAAGTTAAAGCATTAACAGAGTTAGAAATACCATTGCATAAATACAATGTACCAACCTTTTCGCCTTTTGCTTTTACCAGGGCTCCTTTGGTGACCTTCCAAGCTTTATCTGTGAAATTTGTCACACAACCTTCACCACCTAACTGCCCTATTGAAATCAAATTTTTATTTAGATCTGGAACATGCCTTACCTCCTTTAGTAGCCATTGGTTTCCATTCTGCTGTTTTACAAGAACCTTACCCATTCCAACAATTTTACATGGTTTATCATCACCCAAACGAACTTGTCCAAAATCTCCTTGAACATAGTCATGAAAGTATTTCTTATCAGGTGTGGCATGGAATGAGGCCCCTGAATCTACCACCCAGGCATCAGTAATATTTTCGAAAGAAAGAATCAAAGCATATTGTAACACCTCACCTGTCACATTGCTTCATGATTGTTTTCTTACTGTGCATCTCCTTCTTTTCCCTTCCGAGATCTACAGTCTTTCTTTAGGTGTCCTTTATTTCTGCATTTCCAGCACACTATCCCCGATCTAGGCTTGGATCTACCTTTCCTTGATTTACTTCGATACCCTGAGCTCTTTGCTCTTTCCATTTTTCTTCCCCTAAACTCTGCACTCAAAGCATTACCCGATGTCTCATCGGAGCTTTTCCATCACATTTCCTCGCTAAGGATAGCACCGACAACATCATCAAACTTTAAAGTACTAGATCCAGAGACAGAGTTACTAATGGCCATTACTAAACCATTCCAACTTTCTGGTAATGAGCACAAGAATAATAGAGCTCTAACTTCATCATCAAAGTTTACCCCTACAGAGATTAACTAACTTGTAATTGTATTAAAATCATTTAAATGATCTACAACAGATCCACCTTCCGACATCTTCATATTAAATAACCGTTTCATAAGAAATACCTTATTTGAGGCCGAGGGTTTTTCATATAGTTTCGACAACGCCTGAATCAAGCCCTCTGTCGTTGTTTCCTTTGAAATGTTGAAGGCAACAAACACAGCAAGGCACAACCGTATTGTTCCGAGTGCCTTTCTATCAACAAGGTTCCATTCTTCATCTGTCATAGTCGTCTGCTTCTTTGTTTCTCCGCTCAATGGTAGGTACAGATCTTTCTAATACAGATAATCTTCCATCTGCATATTCCACAGTGAGAAGTTTTGGTCGTTAAATTTCTCGACCCTAAACTTACCATCTTTCGCCATTGCTCCCACTCGAACGAGGAACCCTTCTTTCCTGCGAGTTTATCAGCCAAATAGACCTTTGGCTCTGATACCAGTTGTTAGAAAATTATATATTACGGAGCAATGGAACACATAAAATATTGCAGAAATATAAACACAGAAAACGTATAAAACAAGAGAGACACAAATATATGTGGTTCACCCAGTTTGGGCTACGTCCACCTCGAACAACCAGTCCTTCCTTTCTTTTACAAAATGAAGAGACACAACCTACAACAAATCCGATGTAATATCCTCTGTTTTCTCTCATAGTCGCACCTCTCTGTTTCTCACTCATAGAATACACGTCTATATCACAGCCTCAAATACAATGCCCTCATACAAAGAGAGGGGTTGCATTCCAGGGCAAAAAACCCTAAACTAAACATAAGTTCTACCGTCAGATCATCCACCTAATGAACGGCCCAGATTGACTAGAAATTACTATACTTTTACAAGGCAATTTTACATTTATTTTTGGCTTCGGGGGCACTGCCCCCGAGCCCCCGCCGAGGGACTGCTAGCCCCCAGACACCCCGGCTGGGGGGGATCGGCTCCCCCTGACCGCCGTGGGGGGGACAAGTCCCCTCCGCACCCCCCCGCGTGGAGGGGTGTACAAACTTCCTGGGGTATACAACCGGCTAAATCAAAGACCTCTGAACAATCATTCTCAACACACAACACTATAAACCCTAAAATCAATCCAATTGTACTCAAACACTTGAAATTTAAAAAATGTAAGAATTTGCTTATAAAATCAGGTAATGAATAAAAAATCAATAAATACAGTCATGTAGGACAAAACAAGAACTCAGGGGCTCAGACACACTGGATTTTGACAAAGAAACCCTAGGTTTTTGGCCAATCTTAGATATCAACGCAGATGTTATGGCCAAAATGGTGTTGAATAGGGGATCAACAAGACTGTTTTAAGAGAAAGCACGCTGGCAGTGCAACTGTCAAAGAAAAAAGTGCATTGGGCGATGTATATGGCAAAAAATAAAATATTTCCACAAACACTTCCAGACTTAGCACTTTAAGGCAACAACTAGTGATTGTGCAAACCTATACAAACCCAAACTAACTGAGAACACGATGGTTGGTCAAACTGATCAAAAGATTAGTTGAGAAAAGAGGAAAAAAAGGCTATAGATTCCCCAGTGGAGTTGTCATTTTTTTGTGAAGGTAAGTCCCCTCTGTGATAGAGGCGATCCCTCTCGCCCAATGAGTGGGTTTAGCAACTAACTAAAAAAACTAACATGCAATTCCCTATTTTATGTTTAGCAAATGCAGAGAGAAGAAGAAACCTACCTCGCTCTGATGCTAATCACTCAATCCTTTGGATATGACATCGAATCTTTCGCTCCAAGCCTCGCTCCTTACTTGTTCTTCACATCCGAGTACCTTCAAGGAAGATCAAAGAGCTATGCAAGATATAAGAGCATATATGACATAAATCAAACATAAACTACTTAATAGTTGAAGGAGTATTAAGGTAAAAGCATAAACATTTACACTATTATGGAAAGTGAACATCAGATGTATATATTAATAAGCTAAAAATGGAAGCACACAACCTATGCCTTGATTTTGGAGACCTCCTTTTGGTGGATGTCCAAGTCCAAGAAAAGACTCTTCAAGCACTCCTTCTCTAAGCTAGAATGGGTAGTACGGAAGCATAATCTCAGCATAGGGATTACTAAATCAATGACCAACCATTTGGGGATGGAAGGAGTGAATTTATTGGAAGGAAGAGGGAGTTAGTGATCCACAAAAGAGGGTGGAAGGTCCACATCTCAAGGGAAAAACCCATGATGATAAGATTAAAATGTTCAAATTGGAGAGCTCGACCATATCAACAACAACCAATATCCAACTCATTGTTCTCAAAGGTTCTAGTGCACGAAGCTTCACCTCCATTTTGGGAAAATCTGCCAGAAGAGCTTCAGCACGGGTTTTCATATCAAACCCCACACTGGCAATGCTAGTGTATAACTATGCAACCTTCCATCAGCATGACCAGGTAGTGGAGCGAAACGCGTTGATGCTAAAATTTAGGTTTTTAGTTAACCTTCTTGAGGATGGATCCAAGGTAGTTTTCCTTTGATTCTTCAAGGAGATTTTGGTCTGTATGTCATGATGAATATGTTGAATAGTAGTCAATGTTTTTGCACTTCAGGTGATCCTAATTTAAACAGGAACACCACAAATTATAGATGTAACCATGAATATAGAGATGCAGCAGAAATAACACTTCATTTCAATAATATAAAATAATGAAGTATGCTTACAAACAGAATGGTGTTGGGAATCATGATTTCCATTAGACCAAAACCCATAGGTGTTAGTCAACAATCGCATCACCATAGATAAGTGATCTGAAATGTTGGGCAAACTTGTTAATGCTATGCAATTTCCCTCATCAATATTAAAAATGTGTCTAGGATAGTCTCAAATTAACCAACATGTGAGGAATTATGTGTCAAGTGTTATGTGCCTTTTATGAGAAAGGTATGAGGTTAATTAGTTGTTTTAAAACACATATACAACAAGTAAATTGCAGAGAAATTAAACACAGGAAACTCGTAACACAAATCTGATAAAGGAGTTCACCCCTCCTTGGACCTACTTCAGTGACTAGGTCCTCTTTGGATTAATGGTAAAGTCTCTGATTACATGCACCTGTAGTGCTCCAATGGCTTTGCAACCTGCTCCATTGGATTCAAAAGACATAAAAACCCCGAAATGACTCTCCAAGCTCTGCAATTGGACTCCAACTGATCTAGGCTTGACCTCCTCTCTTAGTGGCCCTAGGCTTCCTTAAACTTCAACATAGAAAAATCACGTACAGAAGTGTCTTTATTCCTCTAAAAAATATTCCAATGTGTTCAGAGCATCCAAATCATCTAGGAATGAATCTTTCTGAGCCAAAATTGGTTGAAAACTACCAAATTTATCGCTTCTTCAGTTTCTCCTAGGAAATATCCACTAAATCTGGAGAAACTCCAGTTAACTCTGCCAAATTTGGAGTTAGCTCCGAATTTTTCCGATACACCAACCTAATATGTCATTAATTAAATTATAAAAAATGGATTAATTAGCACTAATCCCACTTAGTGCATTAATATGGCGATTAGCATAAAATGCTAGCGGTTAGCATCTATGTTGATCACATGCTGGCGGTTAGTGTTACTTGGTGGTTACATAACCTCTAGTGGTTAAGATAAAATGTTGGCAATTTAGTGGTGGTGGTCACTTGTGAAGGTTAACTGCTAGAGGTTAATGCTAGTGGTTAACTCCAAATCCATCACGGTTTAAGCTTTAAATACAATTTGTGACCGTTATTTGTTAAGTCTAATGGATTTGGTGTAACGGCGACACGTGGTGCTTGTGCGGGTGAGGTTGCAGGTTAAACTCTACCAACCTCCAAAAAAACTTTTGATTGACCTTTGAGAGGGCACGTGATAGCCTCTGGGCTTGCCACGTGTTAGCCTCTCATTAGTCCACCTCAATTCCCCTTCACGATAACGTACAGACACTTGTCATAGTGCGATTGGGCCACTTGTGGGAATATTTTGGGAATGTTCCAAGGAATATCCCTAGAATATTCTTTTTACCGACTGGGATGTACGGATGCCTAGTCAGCATCTCAGTCAGCCTGTACCAAAATATGCCTATTTGACCAAATGATTAGAACGTGATATCTTTCTCATACGAACCCCATTTTGAGTGAAACAAGTTGCATTAGGATCGTCTCGTTGAGACGGATGCTTTCGTTCAGATTTTGATCGATTCCGAGCACTTTTATTTTTGAGGAAATTTTTGGCACTAATCCAAATTCTGATTAGTAAGGATCCATGAGAGGCGGTTAGTCCATGTCACAAAACACACGGGGAGTGTTGGTTTATCCAATGTCCAACAATCTTGCCCCAAATGTGAGTCGAGTGTGTATCGAACTCATGACCTACGCTTTGATACCACTTGTTGGGAATCACGATTGCCGTTAGACCAAAACCTGTAGGTGTTAGTCAATGATTGCATCACCAAAGGTAAAGATCCACGAGAGGCAGTTAGTCCATGTCACGAAATACATGGGGAGTGTTGGTTTATCCAATGTCCAACAAATGGAAATGAGACTAGCTCGGGCGATGGTGGCTTATCTCTGAGAAGAGATGTGGTGGCTACATGCCTTTGAATTGAGTTATAATGAGGCTCAAGGGATTTATTATTATTGAACAATAAGACAAAATCATAAACAACCAAAACCCTAACCCGAGGAGATGTAACACCAAGAGTTTATGGGCCTCATTGGGGTTAGTTGGGCAGCCAAGTTCTCGGGGTCATAACTTGGTCATATTATCACCGTTTGACACGCATGATACCTTGTTAGAAAGATCTCTGTGAGGACTACAACTAATAACACAATTTTAATGAAATCGCCCAAAGGAATATTTCCAAAAAAATGTCGTTTAGGGCCTCAAAATGGCTTCGGAAGTTCAAGACCCAAAAAACTGGCAAAAATAGTAAATTGTGCTACAATTAAGGAAAATGAAAAACTGAAAGAAAAAATGGTGGGGGTCCAAGTGGAATAGGTGGGTGGTCACCAATATCCACCTGGATCATTCCTCCCCCTTATGAAGCAATGGTCTCCATTGCATTGAGTTTCTCCACGAGATGAGGAAGCTTTCGCTGAACTTGGCCTTAGTGAGCCATTTTCCTTGGTGCGAGAGTTGGCTAGCTTTGACAACTCGATACAGTTGGATCTTCTACTAGTGAGTGTTCTTGATCTACATGTACATGATCTAATTAGTTGCATATTGTTCCATCCAATTTGGATTTAACTTTGTTGGTGTGAGTTATTTTGCAATGTCGGATGTGTCCAGTAATGGTGGAAAGTATGGCCGAAGGAAATCCACATTGAACACCGAGTGTAGGCCAAGGAATGCAGGAATGTTGAGCTCAAAATCATTATCTCCCATAGCCTTGGTGATGGTGTATGGCCCATATCAAAGCGGGTGAATCTTGCGGTGGGACTCAACAAGGCGCTCCTTCTGCAAATGTAGCCAAACTTTGTCACCCACCTGGAACTTCTGTGGCACCCAATGTTGATCATGTCATTGCTTGTACTTAGCATTGGCTTTGTCCAATATGTCATGGACCTATTGGAATGTGTGTTGAATTTTCTCAATGAAGCTATTTTCCTTGTCGGCATCGGACTAAACATGAGCCAAATCTACTTGAGTCACTGCAAATGGTATGGCCACATTAATGGGACATAGTGGCTAGAATCCCAAATCCACCTAAAAAGGGTTGTGGCCAATTGAGCTGTGGAGAGCCCGGTTGTAGCTGTGATGGATATAGGGGAGGCTCTCATCCCATGTGCATAGATGTTTTGCATTGTACATGCACAGAATGTGTACGATCATCCTGTTGACAACCTTTGTCTGGCCATCAATTTGGGGATGGAAAATTGTGGACTTAGTGAGCTTGGTGTCCAGCATTGACCAAAGACTGAACCAAAATGTACTGAGGAACCTGCTGTCCCGATCTGGGATGATAGACTGTGGGATCCCAAAGTGTACCCACACTCATTCAAAGAAGAGTTTAGCAGTGGCTTCTGTTGTGATAATCTTCTTGCATTCCACCATAATGGCTATCTTCGAGAATCTGTTGACGAGCACAAAAACATAGTTGTTTCCATGCTTAGTAGAAGGAAGGCATAACATGTAATCCATGAAGATGGATTCCCAAATTCGACTAGGGGTAGGTATTGGAGTATAGAGACCTTGCTTCTTGATGGTCAGTTTGGAAATGGCACAGTCAATATAGGATCATATGTACTTCTTCAGTACTGCCACTATCTTCTCGACCTCAAAATGCCCAGTGGCCCAACTGTAGTGCTCTTCCCAAATAATATTTGCACGCTCGCTTGAAGGAACACAAAGGTGTCCCAAATGGCATAACAGAGCTTATTGGAGGTGAAAATATGGAAGTTTCTAACCCTCCAAGAGCTTATGGTATGTGTGGCCGAGTTCTGGGTCGCTTTTGTAGAGAAGTGGCCAATCAGAAGTCGCGTGCCCACAAGAGTTGAGCACGGTGGTTAACGCCATGATCGATGGTCGGCTGAGGAAGTCTGCAACATTATTTGTGCTACCCTTATTGTGCTTGATATTCAAATGGAATTGTTGCAGGTATGTGGACCACTTCTGATCGAAATCATTCTGCAACTTACCTTGCATTTGTATGAACTACAAGGGTCGATGGTTTGTGTGGATGACTGTTTCCTTCCCCAAAATGTAATGCTTCCATTGTCGGTAGACTTGCATAATGGAATACATATATTTTTCATAAGTGGGATACTTCTGAACTGTGTCTAAAAGTGTCTCACTGTGATATGCCACTGGATGCCCCTATTGAGTAAGGACTGCCCCAATAGCATAGTTAGAAGCATTTGTCTCGATCTCAAATGGTTGTTGCAAGTCTGGTAATGCGAGCACTGGTGTAGAGTAGAGGTGATTTTTCAACTCTGTGAATTCCTTCTGTTGAGATTTAGACCAAAATAATTTTTCTTTCGCTCCTCCTTTGGTGACTTGACTCAAGGGCCAAGTGATATGAGAGGACCCCAACATGAACCTGCAGTAGAAATTGGTAAGACCGAGAAAGTTATCGAGCTCTATCAGAGTGGTTGGGGTTGGTCAATCTTGAATGACTTGGATCTTGGTTGGATCCACATGTACCCCCATTCATCAGTAATGTATCCCATATACTGAACATGGGTCATGCCAAAAGTGCATTTCTCCAAATTGGCACACAGTTTGTGTTGCCGCAATGTTTGGAGGTCAGATGTGGTGGAGGTGCTCTTCTCAACTCTAGTTGAAGAACAGGATGTCTTCCAAGTATACCACTACAAATGAGTTGGTGAATGGCCACAAGATGTCATCCATCAGCCTCATGAATGTTGCAAGAGCATTCATCAACCCGAAAGGCATAACGACCATTCAAAAAGACCCTCCTTGGCTTTGAAGGTAGTCTTCCATGCATCGAAGGGTTTAATTGGTACCTGGTGATATCCAAACTTCAAGCTATTCTTGTTGAAATATTTTCCCCCTTGAGTTGGTTCAGAAGGTCATCAATACGTGGGATCAGGTGCCTATTCCATACAATGATATTTTTTAGCACCTGATAGTCAATACAAAGTCTCCAAGTCCCATCCTTCTTCTGTACCAACACGATTAGGCTCCCATAGGGCGATGAACTCGAACGAATGTGACCTTTCTGCAAAATGGAGTGCTGATAGATTGGTCCATTGGGTAACGACACACCTAGGGTCAGATTGATGGAGTGCTTGACCTGAAAGTGCATAGGCACCCCTACAGGGGAGGTGAAGATGTCCTCGTACTCCTCCAACACCTTGTCCATTTGTTGTTGTTGTGTGGAGGGGCCCTGTCTGAAGGTCGTGGCCACTGTCTTCTTCTTTCCTTGAGGGCGTATCATCAAGAAAATGAATTTCTCGGTTTTTGAAATGAGCTTACTGCATTTTTTTGCAGTAACCAGAGAGACGACGATAGGCGGTGCTACCTCTATTATCATGTACAAATTATTTCCCAATGTAAACAAAAGCGCAAGGCCTTGAATCATACACAACATGTTGCTTCCACAAGTATGGTTGGCCTAATAATACATCACAAACATCAAGGGGAGGAACGTCACATAATACCTCATTCGTGAAGGGTTTGATGTTGTATGGAAGGCGACATTGTTGGCTCACGTCTAGATCCCGTCGTGGGTGAAGCCACCTGATGGTGTACGGTTGTGGGTGTGTTGTGGTCGGTAAGCCTAGCTACTTCATGGCTGCTACTGCAATGAGGTTCTTTTGGCTCCCGCTGTTTACAATGAACTATAGCGGGGAACCCTTTACCCACATCTGGGAGTGGAAGAGACATTCCTCCTCCTCTGGATCTTCGAGTTCCTCCTTTTAGATCTTTGTGGTGGTGACGGTGGTGTTGGGCTCTACATCAATAATCTACTTCCCTTTGTCATTCCCCTTATTTGGTTCTGACTCGGAGTTGGAACATGCATCTAATTCTAAAGCCTTCAGCTCGACCACCAATGACTGCTTGGCCCAACACTCACTTTTGTTGTCGGTGGAGCTCTTATGGAACTCACACCACTTTCCTGTGCCCTTCTTTAGCTTCTTAATGTTGTCCTTTGCTTGTTCCCTTGGGGGGCTGGCCTGGGCCATCTCGCCTTGGCTTTGTGCTTTGCTCTACGATTTGGGGGCACCTTTCCCTTGCTTCAGATTCGCAGATCCAAAGTCTCGCTTCTTCTGTTTAAACTTCTGCTCGATCTTGATGGCATATCGGTACGTCGTGCTAAGCAAGGAGATGTCCAGGAACTCCATCTCATCCTAAATGTATCTATGTAGGAATCTGTGGTACTTGAGTACCAAATGTATCTCAGAAACCTTGATACCCAACTTTGTGCGAAGGGTATGAAAAACGTTGGTGATCTCCGACACATCTTGGTTCCTTCCCTGTCACAGCGTGGTCCACTTGATGTATTTATCCTCCTAGCTCCCAACAAGGTAGTACTTCTCCTTGATGACGTCCCATAATGAATTCCAAGTGGGAGCATATGAAAACAGTGAGCTCGTACTTTCATCCTTTTACTCATAATAGGTTTCCCACCAGTCCTTGATTTGGGGAGCGACTTTGAGAAGAGCAAAAGTAATAATTTCTCGGCTGGAAAAATCATGATAAAAAAATATCCTTTTAGCAGATAGCCATTTATCTACAGTGTCTGCATCTATTTGACCCTCAAATATTGGAATGTCAAAGTTTACTTGTACCTTAAAATGTGTGGAGCCTCCAAAGTGGCTATTGGATGTGGATGTGACACCGGTGGGCAACCGTTGAAGGATATGGGCAAAGTTATCCATCATCACGTTCCTTTGTTTCTCGAGGTCCTCCTCGAGCAATATTTAGATAGGATCTCTTGCTCTCTCATCTTTCTTTTCTTCCCTCACGGGAGGCCGTCGAGATTTACAAGGCTGGTCTTGCAAAGGTTTCACCAGTTCGAGCCCTAAATCCTTATATACGGACCTCATTGGGGACATGCAAAGAAAAATAGAGAAAGAGTAGTTCGCTCTCATACCACTAATCCGAATTTAAATAGGAATGAAACAAATTACAGATATAACCATAAATACAGAGATGCAACATAAATAACACTTCCTTTAATTAATATCAAATAATGAGATATGCTTACGAACAAGAATGGAAATGAGACTAGCTCGAGCGATGGTAGCTTATCTCTAAGAAGAGATGTGGTGGCTACATGCATCTGAACTGAGTTACAATGAAGCTCAAGGGCCTTTTTATTATTTAACAATACGAGAAATCCCTAAACAACCAAAACCCTAACCCGAGGAGATGTAACACGAAGAGTTTATGGGCCCCGTTAGGGTTAGTAGGGCAACCAATTTCCCAGGGTCATAACTTGGTCATATTATCTCCATTTGACATGCATGATACCTCGTTGGAAATATATGTCCAAGGAATACAACTGAAAATGTGATTTCATTGAAATCACCTCGAGGAATATTTCCAAAGAAATGTCATTTAGGGCCTCAAAATGGCTCTAGAAGTTCAGGACCCGAAAAACTACCAAAAATAGTAAATTGTGCTACAATTAGGGAAACTAAAAAACTAAAAGAAACAATGGTGGGGGTCCAAGTGGAATAGGCGGGTGGCCACCAATACCCATCTGGATCATTGGGATATGGAACAGGAAGTGAATAAGAGGTATGATAAAATACTGTGTAACAGATGCCCCCTAAAGCATGAAGGCAGAATAGGGAGTGATGGCTGAGATGCTTCACAAGTCAGTGCAAGGATGAGAAAAACATCGTCAAGAGACTTGCAAATCGAGAATATACATATACATATAGATAGACATATCTTACATCTCTGATGATCAAGCCTAAGGATACATGAACAGGAATCTAATAATACATGAATCCGCAGTATGGATGTAGCCATCCAAATAGAAGGGATCATGTGCAAGGATGCTCGGTATGGTCGTAGCCATTTGAATAGAAAGGATCATGAATATGGACCCATGATATGGTTGCAGCCATCCATCCAGAGGAAACATGTGTACAATCATGAATAACTCATAACTCCACGCAACCTGGATTTTATTAGATAGAATCCATGGTCTTGTGCTCCATCTCAACCCAATCAATGTATGAATTCTAACATGTGAATAGATATGTCAAAGTCGAACATGATATAAAACCACTTGATTACCAGTCAATGATGTAAACCATTAACAAGTACGAGAGAAACCACCAATAATGACAATGGCTCTCAAGGTACAATCAACACAATACACGGATGTGAATAATGAAGCTAAAGTCAAACACCCATGGAATCATTCGATTGAACGTCAATGATGTTGTTAGGGTCCAACCCTAACCCCCTTATTTATTTAGTAGGGTTGATTCATATTTACAGTTAGTTAAAGAGTCAATAAAGCCCATATTAATAATTGTAAGTGGTTGACCTGCCTTTAAAGAAGGGACCATAGTTAGTTCCAAATGGCCATGGTATTAGATAGATGGTATTAATAAGAACCATGGTACTGACCCATGGTATTGCATGTATGAATCCTATATAAAGAATAGAGACTCCCCTTGAGGAGTGTCGTGTCTTATTTTGTAATTGAGCCCAACTCTATTGGAGGTTGCCCCCTCAAAGAGGCAAGTGAACATTGCTTTCCTTTCTGAATAATAACATACATGCTATTATTTCTTATTGTTATGTGTATATTTCTTCACATATTTGGTATTCCGGTATCTTCTCACAGGTCAAGAGCATAACAAGTGGTATCAGAGCACTTTCCAGGGCCGGTGGGATCTCCATTTTTAGCAGTTTTTTTTTTTGGCTAGAGGCGTGTTCCAGCCTCTTTAAACCACGGGATCTGTCATTGAGTGCATAAACCTATGGATTTGGGGAGGCATGCACACAGGAAATATAAGAAGTGGTTACGCTTGTTGGACTCCCTTGTAACCCCTATGGGTACCCCTTCAATTAGTAGCACATTAGACAGAACCACACACGGACTGTCTTCCAAGTACCCTCTGGGTATATTGGAAGCCCCCTAGGCTCTCTTGAAACCTCACCATAGATAATCCGTCCGTTGTCTTGCTGCTACAGTGCACCGAGAACAACACTCATCGAGAATACTCGCGTGTATGATAGGGTAGTCGGGTTGTATGACTAAGGGTATGCTCGATTCTCCTTGGTTAGTGCCCTAAAAGAATGGGCCAAGTACTACTATCGGACCCTTATGTATATTGTGATCTGTAGCACCTGACACTCCTTGAGACCATAGTTCCCTTATCTCTCTCTAGATCACGCATCATCTTTGCCAGATCAGATCTAGCAGGTTGGTTCTGTTGCACCCGCAACAATGAGTTCCTCCATTCAGATCTCTCAGATTCACCATTTAGATCTATCAGATCCGCCAATCAAATCTATCAGATCTGCCATTCAGATCTAGCAACAGGGGTTAGATCACTACCACATTCCTACTCATACTCTATAGTTGATGGTTTCGCCGATAGATCTGACTATTTGTGTGGCTCCTATACCTGGGCATGATTCTTGCATGACATTGGGCAGAATTAACTTTTTTGGGAATCGGCTACTGCAATACTCCTAAGAGAGGAGTAAAACTCCCTCTTGAGACGCTTCTAGGAGACTTAGCCCATAAGAATCACGTCGACAGGCTAAGCAAGGTGGTACCATTCACTTGTCAGCATCAAAATTGCAGGTGGTCCCAAATTTTTTTCACAGTAACGACAAGTGCACTGGATCGGTGCATGGTACAGACCAGAGCTCAAGTTATGGCCAATGAGAAGATCGACACCCTTGAACAAAAGTTGGAGGCATTAATGAAGCAATTCCAAACCTTAACTGACACAATCACAAAGGGAAAGTTGGGGGAACAACCAGAGGCATTTGATTTTAATCAAAACCTTGAGGGCGAGTCTAGCCATTCTCTTCACTTCTATGCCAACCACCAATAGTCCCAGCTTCGACCACCCAAGCTGGACATGTATAAATTTGATGACTCTCATCCGGCCATATGGCTAGCACAAATGGAGCAATATTTCACATTGAATCACATCCGAGATGATGCAACTAAGCTAAGTGTGGGAAGCCTGTACTTGGACCAAGAAAGATGGCAATGGTGGCAGTGGCATCAACGTTGTTATGCAATGCCGATGACTTGGCAGATATTCTCAAAAGCCCTTTCTGATCGCTTTGAACATCAATCTAACTTTTTGGGTCGTCTTACTAAAATCCCACAAACAGGCACAGTGCAATAATATATCAAAGACTTTGAAGCATTAGCCTTCCGCACAGGAGGTCTAGTAGATGAATTCTACTTGGAATGTTTTATCAGTTGTCTCAAAGATGCCATACAAGCCCACGTCCGACTACAACACCCAGTCTCATGGCTGGCAGCTTGCAAGATAGCTCATGAAGTAGAACGCGTGTTAGCGGCCCAATCGACTCATCCAAATTTCATAGCCAAGGGACGCCCCACCCAGGCTCCAAGCACTACCCAAACACTTAAGGTTGAAAAGGTGTCACCAACGGAAATGGTGGAAAGAAGAAAGCAAGGATTGTGTTACTACTGTGATGAGAAATACTCCCCGGGGCATAAATGCAAGGAACCCAAATTCTTTCAAATTGATGCTACTGATCATCGTTTATCTGAGGAAGCCCCACTATTTGAGGGACCAAAGGAGGAAGATGAGGACAACCAGCCGGACAATGAGCTCCCAGCTACACCTGAAGAACCAATTATCTCTCTTCATGCTTGGGCAAGAATTTCTTCTCCCCAAACTCTCAAAATCAGAGGTTTTATTAAGCATCGCTGTGTAGTAGTATTGATTGATAGTGGCAGTACGCATAACTTTATCCATCAAAGAGTCGCTGAAGCAGTGCATTGTTTTGTCAGAGCAGTCTCTGATTTCGAGGTCTAGATTGCTGATGGGGGGACAATGAAATGTGAAGGCCGTTGTGAAATTGTCAAACTTCGAATGGGAGATTATCACCTAAAGACCCACTTGTTTTCCATCAACATGGGTGGGCGTGACATTGTCTTGGGTGCTGAATAGCACTGCACACTTGGCCCAATCACAATGGATTTCCAGGAGTTATATATGAGCTTCAACTAGAATAACCACAAACATACCCTCTACGGACTCCAGGCAAGTGCTCCTTCTATCATCATCTCACATAGGATGGAAAAATTGTTAAAAAAGGGCCACCATGGAGTTATAGCCCAATTTAATGCCATCCAGGCCTTCAGACCCACTTCTCTTCATATTCATCCTGAGATGTAACATGTCTTAAACAACCATCTATAGGTCTTTGACAAGCCTCGTGAGCTTCCACCGTCGAGAGGGGAACATGATCATAGCATTACTTTGGTCCCAGGGGCACAACCACCAAATGTGCGCCCATATAGATATCCTTTCGCCCAAAAGAATGAAATTGAAAAAAACATCAAGGAACTCCTGGAAGCCGGTGTCATTCATCCTAGGATTAGTCCTTATTCATTGCCTGTGGTCACGGTGCTCAAGAAAGATGGGGAATGGTGTATGTGTCCAGACTTCAAGGCCCTCAAAAAGCTAACGATCAAAGATAAATTTCCCATCCCAGTTGTTGATGATTTGCTGGATGAACTAAATGGGGCTCAATTCCTTACTAAGCTTGATCTTCGCTCGGGCTATCACCAAATTCGCATGAAAGAAGTAAACATTCCAAAGATTGCTTTCCGAACTCATGAAGACCATTATGAATTCCTAGTCATGCAATTTGGTCTCTGTAATGCCCCATCCACTTTTCAGAGCCTCATGAATCACCTGCTCAAACCATATCTCAGAAAATTTGTCCTTGTTTTCTTTGATGACATCCTCATCTACAGCCTCACCTAGGAAAAACATCTTTAGCATGTAGATCTTATCTTGCAACTGCTCTGGAAGCATAAATTATTTGTCAAATTATCCAAGTGCTCTTTTGGCATGGAAGAAGTTGAGTATTTGGGCCACATTGTGGGGCGTGAAGGTGTCAGGGTGGATCCCAAAAAGATCCAGGCCATGCAGGATTGGCCTCAACCAAAGACCTTGAAGAGCTTGAGAGGATTTTTGGGTCTCACCGGCTACTATCGCAAATTTATCCGCAATTATGGTCGCATTGCTAGACCCCTCACTCACCTTCTCAAGAAAAATTCATTCCTCTGGAATGATGAAGCGCAACAGGAATTTATAGCTCTCAAACATGCCATGTGTTCCACTCCCGTATTGGCAGTACCAGACTTCACCAAATCTTTTGTGATTGAATGTGATGCTTCAGGTATGGGTATTGGAGCTATCTTAATGCAAGAAGGTCAACCCTTAGCCTTCACTAGCCAACAACTAAGTGGGACAAATATGGGACAATCTACCTATGAGAAGGAGATGATGGCCATATTACATGTAGTGGATACCTAACAACCATACTTATTGGGGCGGCGTTTCCAAATCTACCAGACCATCAAAACCTTAAATATTTTTTGGAGCAATGCCTATCCTTGCCACAACAAAATAAATGGCTAGCCAAAATGTTGGGATATGATTATGAGATAATTTACAAGAAAGGGCAAGAAAATGTCATAGCAGATGCTTTATCATGCCAATTTGAGGAGGAAAGCACCCTGCTAGCAATCTCTCTTCCCATTCCAGAGTGGATTGAAGAGGATCGCAAGGAATGGTTTTCACATCCTTTGTTCTCCCAACTCATTAATAAATTGCAGGCAGATCCAAATTCCACAACGGGCTACTCTTGGCAGGATGAGATTCTTCGCTACAAGGACAAAGTAGTGATATCACCAACATCCACCCTCAAAAGTCGCATTTTGGTAGAGTTGCACTCATCTCCCGCTGCAGACCATTCAGACTTTCAGAAGACCTATGCTCACACTTGACATTCATTCTTTTGGACAGGCATGCAAAATGACATTCTTACTTTTGTAGCTGAGTGTTATGTGTGTCAGCGCCACAAAGGAGAAACAATCAAATCCCCAGGCACATTATAGCCATTGCCCATCCCTGCCTCAATCTGGATGGAGGTTTCTATGGATTTCATTACGGGTCTTCCGAAGTCAGGCAACAAGTCAGTCATCATGGTGGTTGTGGACAAACTTTCGAAGTATGCTTATTTTTGTGCCCTACCCCTCCCTTTTACACCAGCTTTGGTGGCTCAATATTTCATGGACCAGATCTTCAAATTGCATGGCATGCCCACTTCCATTGTGTCTGATTGTGACCTAATCTTCACCAGTAACTTTTGGTAGGAACTCTTCAGGCTACAAGGTACCCAACTACGATTCAGTACTTCCCATAATCCCCAAACTGATGGTCAAACTGAAGCAGTCAACAAATGTCTTGAGACCTACCTTAGGTGTTTCACTTCAAAAAAGCAACATCTATGGGTACAGTGGTTACCTCTAGTCGAATGGTGGTATAATACTAACTATCATTCCACCACCAAAATGACTCCATATGAAGCAGTTTATTGTTAACTCTCTCCTTCACCTACTTCTTATATCCAGGGATGCTCGAAGGTACAAGCAGTGGATCAACTCCTACAAAACCATGCAACCATGGTGGCCCACCTCAAAGAGAATCTCCATCAAGCTCAAAATCGCATGAAGCAACAGGTAGACCAACATCATTCAGAACACAAATTTCAAGAAGGGGATTAGGTATTATTGAGGCTACAACCATATAAGCAAACATCACTCAAAGACAAGAGCTGTCAGAAATTATCTCCAAAATTCTACGGACCGTATCAAATACTTCAATGCATTGGAGAAGTAGCCTACAAGCTAGCCTTGCCACCCACTGCAAAAATCCATCCCATCTTCCATGTCTCATGCCTCAAGAAAGTGGTTGGGAACCATTGAAGAATTCAAACCAGTCTACTGGAATTGGATGAAGAAGGTTCAATCTGGCTCCAGCCTGAATAGGTTCTTGACACGCAAGAACAGCACCTGGGTGGCTGCATGATCAAGGAAGTCCTTGTCAAGTGGAAAGACACCTCTCCAGAATATGCAACCTTGGAACCAGCCACTATTCTTTAGTAGTTTCCGCAGCTTCACCCTCGAGGACAAGGCTATTTTTATGGGGGAGGGCATGTTAGGGTCCAACCCTAACCCCCTTATTTATGTAATAGGATCGAATCATAGTTATAGTTAGTTAAAGAGTCAATAAAGCCCATATTAATAATTGTAAGTGGTTAACCCACCTTTAAAGAAGGGACCACAGTTAGTTGCAAATGGGCCATGGTATTAGATAGATGGTATTAATAAGAACCATGGTAATGACCCATGGTATTGCATGTATGAATCCTATATAAAGGATGGAGACTCCCCTTGAGGAGCGTCGTGTCTTATTTTGTAATTGAGCCCAGCTCTATTGGAGGTTTCCCCCTCGAAGAGGCAAGTGAACATTGCTTTCCTTTCTGAGTAATAAAAGACATGTTGTTATTTCTTATTGTTCTGTGTTCTGGGTATATTTCTTCGCATATTTGGTATTCTGGTATCTTCTCCCACGTCAAGAGCATAACATATGTAAACCTGTTGTTGAATGCAAAGAGATTTCCATTGAGGCATGCAAGTTCTAAGGTACTAGAAGGGAGTTTCTAGATCATCTTCTTAGATAATGACCTGAAGTTGACATGAAGTGATCCGTCAAAGGAGGGCCATAATGAATCCCACATCATTGACACGAAACAAAAGGATGTAGTAGAGTAGATAAGTGTGATCCAACACTACAGAACAAAGTTAGACAGTGTATGAGTGGGTAAAGAAATCTAGATAGGACTTCTCTTGAACATATCGGTGACATGACTCTGGAGTTTGGTATCGTTTGACTCAACATAGGATCAGAGGTCATGACGACGAAGTGGTATAATCAGATGAGAGGAAAAATAGATTTCCCAAACCCAGGAAAATTGATGGAAAGTGACTATGTGAGGATGTCCCAAACCCAACATGAGCAAAAAATGAGTGTCATGTTCAAGAGTGACATGTTGCCTATACAAAATACAAGAGAAGATAGCTTTCACTTTTTCCCCCACCATTTCTGGCGAGTACCCCATATATTTTTTATCGCAAGCATGAGGTGGATAGCTTATGCTTGTCATATAAGTTCATCCTTCAAATGAATCCATGCTAGTAAGTTTTACGAGTCCTAGGAAGGAGAAACTAGGTCACGTCATGGTGACAAGTCCTACTTTCTTTATGTTTTACATGTCTAACGAAGGTGAAACTCGACATCTTTGTCAAGTTTAGAGAGTTTTAAAAAGAAGTGAAAAAAAAAACTCCAAAGGTCCATTTTTGTAAATTTTCTCTTGAAGCCAAAAATGTAGAAAATAGTATGGGGTACAGAGGGAGGTACCCAAGGTAACAATATAATAATAGGATAGGCCATAGTAATAAATAAATTGGTTAACTTGTATCATGTAAGGGACCACAAGTAGTTAGCAATAATGTAATAAGCCCATTGTATTAGATAGATGGTATTGAGGGAACCATGGTAATGACTCATGGTATTGTATGTATGAGGCCTATATAGAGGCTAGAGACTCCCCATGGAGAGATGTCAAGGATTATTGTATGAACAAGCATATGGCTTGGGAAGTGTTCTAGTTCCTTAAGAGTGAATGTATGGTGTTGCCCTACCTTAAGGGTTTGATCAATAAAGAAGCATTTCTATCTATATTCAGATCTTGTTCTTTTGGTGATTATTTATAATTATTAGGTATATTGGTATCATTTCATATATTTTTAGGTCAGATCTATAACAAGTGGTATCAGAGCACTTTCTTGGGCACAGTGAAGAATTTTTATTTTTTATTTTTTTGAAGGAATTTTTGGGGCGGCGAGTTTTCAAATCAGATCTGTAAGTTCTAGTGCAAAATTTGCAGAATCTAATTGCAGATCGAGATTCTTTACAAAACAAATACCCAATTTCAAAAAAAAATCAACAGAATCGGAGTCCGGATGAGGGAGATATCGCTGATTTAAAAATCAATTGTGTTGAAGAAATGTTTTGGCAAAAATTCGTGGACGACAGATCTCTCGTTAATTTTTGTCATTTTTGTGGGGAATTTTGAGAAACAAATGGCAGATCTGAGATCCTCTTGAGAAATTACCCAATTTAAAAAAACAAATCGGTCGAATCGGAGTCCAGATGAGGGAGATATCGTTGATTTAAAATCAGCTCTTTTTCCAGAATTTTTTTATGACAGCGGGACAATTGCAGAGTAAATCTGAAATTCCAGTACCTAGGTCAGGATTTCTATCACATGGGAAGATGCTGAATGGTTGTTCCATTTCTGAAAATAGGTCATAATAAGGATTTTGATCACTATTGACTGAACTGTGACCATTTTAAATTTTTACCAAGTAAGTGATTTTTTTTTTTCAAAACCCTCTTCATGGCTTCTAACAAGAAATATTTTACAAGGAAAGAATGGTCCTACTATTGAAGAATTCATAACAGACCTTAAGAAAACCACTCCAAAATGTTGGACATGTTTCGACAGATTTGGCTGAAAGATGAGGCTGTCATATGGTGGAACTCACTTGACAGAAAGAAGTTGAAACTTTCAGATGAAGAATTTGAAAAACTCCTTTTGGACAAATGGTCTAATGCTACACAACAGGAGAATGAGACATCTAAGGGGTTATTTTCTGAAGGTATCCCCTTATTACAGGTTCATGGATGTATTCAGAAAGAGAAGATAATTGTGTCTATCAATCCTAGTTGCAGGTATAATTTTATTAATGTTCATTTGGCTAAACGATTGCAAGTCTCAGCCAAACAAATGGAACACACACAGGTTAATAATGAGGAGGTGCAAGTTTATAAAGATTTGAAGATTTCTATGGACAAGTATGCATTGCATTCTGATTTTTATGCTTCATATATGGCTAATGTGGATGTTGTTTTGGGATACCCTTGTATGGAATCTATTGGTACTATCAATATTAATGTGAAGAAGAAATTCCTAAAGATCTGGTATAAAAAGAAGAAAATTACATTAAGGATATTTCCATCAATAAATAGATAGGGTCCAAGGATGCTGAAGCAAAAGATGTTCCAGGGACTGACACATTAGATGATGAATCCATGGTTGAAATAATACTGGAAGATAAGAAACAACAGAAAGTGCCACAACATGTACCAAATACCAATTAGGCTCAATTAGGTGGTGAATTAAAGAAAGATACACCATTGGTTACAACTCCAACAATCACCACTCACATCACCCAGCAAGAAAACAACCTACAAGATGGCAACGAATCAGCAATAAGGACAACAACCCCCACATGACAGATAGAGAGAGCCGAAGATCCATCCACAACACACCAACACAGAAGAGCCGTCAGGGTCAACTTCCATCTCAAGTGAGGAGGCACTAGCTAGATCGAGGGTTCACCTTTCTCTTGGATGGCTAGATGCACGTGTATGGTACGAGAGGACTACTCTTTTGAGTAGATCTTATTATTTGTGTTCTTCTTATGTTTCGGGGATGAAACATGTTTAAGGGGGGTGGAATGTAGTATACCTAAGGGGGGATAGTATGGGGTACAGAGGGATGTACCCAAGGGAATAATATAATAATGGGATGGGCCATAGTAATAAATAAAGTGGTTAACCCGTATCATGTAAGGGACGACAAGTAGTTATCAATAATGTAATAAGACCGTTGTATTAGATATATGGTATTGAGGGAACCATGGTAATGACCCATGGTATTGTATGTATGAGGCTTATATAGAGGCTAGTGAATCCCCATGGAGAGATGTCAAGGATTATTGTATGAACAAGCATATGGCTTGAGGATTGTTCTCCTTCCTTAAGGAGTGAATGTATGGTGTTGCCCTACCTTAAGGGTTTTATTAATAAAGAAGAATTTCTATCTATATTCAGATCTTGTTATTTTTGGTGATTATTTACATTTATTGGGTATATTGGTATCATTTCATATATTTGCAAGTCAGATCTATAACAAGATAAGTGTGATCCAAGATTGAGGTAGAAAGTCAAACAGTGTATAAGTGGGTAAAGAACTACAGATAGGACTTGAACATATCGGCGACATGACTCAGGAGTTTGGCAACATTTGAATCAACATAGGTTCAGAGGTCATGATGATGAAGTGGTATAATCAGATGAGAGGCAAAATATTTCCCAAACCCAAGAAAATTGATGGCAAGTGACTATGTGAGGATATCCCAAAACCGACATGAGAAAAAAATGAGTGTCATGTTTCCTATACAAAATACAAGAGATGATCGCTTTCACTTTTTCCCCCACCATTTCTGGCGAGTACCCCATATATTTTTTATCGCAAGCATGAAGGGGATAGCTTATGCTTGTCATATAATTTCATCCTTCAAATGAATCCATCCTAGTAAGTTTTACGAGTCCTAGGAAGGAGAAACTCGGTTGCATCAAGTGACAAGTCCTACGTCCTTTATGTTTTACGTGTACAACGAAGGTGAAACTCGACATCTTTTTCATGTATAGAGAGGTTGAAAAAGAAGTGAAAAATAAAACTCCAAAGGTCCCTTTGTAGGTCATCTCTTGAAGTTGAAAATGTAGAAAATAATATCCAAGAGAACCTCTTAGCCATGTTCGACTAAGGAATTCCTTTTTCATACAATAGTCTATGTCAGTCCAGGAAAGGGTTAAACTTATATTGAGTAGACATCATTTCATTTACTTTAACAAGTTCGAAACAACAAGTACTCAACAATCTTTTCATTTTTAGAGAGTCAGAAACGAGCTTAAATATAAAATAAAACTCATTGAATGATTCAAGATAAATCACCATCATGAAGAATATATGACCTGTCACTACACAAGGAAACGTACATTACTGATTTTGAGGAAAAAGATTTAAAAATGAGTTAAATATTCCCTAATTTCGTCAAAATATTATTTAAAACTTATAAATAGTGAAAAAAGTAAGTCTTTTTTACCATTTTACCAATTTGCAATTGTGAGAGCATTTTTACCTCATTTTACCTCGATATTTAGGGAAAGAGCATGATCAATCCCGGACACCATTCACCGAGCCGCTTGTTGTAGGTAAAATATTTAACCCTTCGTTTCATTTTAGTACTCATTTCATGCATTTTCATCCATAAATAGGCTGCAAAAGGGACTTGCAAAATTTTTATATCATGGGTGACCAACGCGGGTTTTACCAACTGGACTCGCGTTGCTCACCTTGTGGTCAATTAGGCCCTCACGGTGACAGTGCGAGAAAATTCATAAATAGTCTTGTTGGCACTGAGGTAAATGTTTTATGTGATATTCTCCATGTAAAATATTTTATCTTGGATTTTGTCTCCATGGAAGCTCATGAAATGTTGTTTTACTAATTTTCCACAGGATGTTCAGTCCAAAATGGTGATTGAATGGAAAGAAAGGGGACATGAAGCTGAAGACCATCAGGTTGATTAGGATCAAGATTGTGTTGATGCCCTATGAGCATGTGGATTGCTCAAGTTCTTCATGATTCCTGGGATCAGATCACAACCTGAGTTATTACAGCATCTGATTAGTTGGTGGGATGTGGATCGCCAACTATTCATGATCGGGGATCAAGAATTCGCAATAGAGGTCACTGACATTTATTTCATTATTGGGTTGTCTAGAAAGGGACAATGGGTGAAGTTGTCTGAATCACACACTGGAGGAGAGTGCATGGATATGCTCATTGCGAGGCATTGTCCAGGGACCAAAAAGACCCAAAGTGGGAAAATCGACATAAAGACCATTACAAATCTCCCACTATGAACAATCTTGCAAACAATAGCTAGGGCTCAAGTGTTGCATGGGTAACAAAGTCTCATTTCTAGTACGAAATCGAGTTTCTGAATCCCATGGTTTTCAATTGGAGTGAGGCTTTGGTGGTGTGCATGAAGCACCAACTTACCAAGTGCAAGCCATGGAATTTAAAACAATTTGATTTTGGATCCATTTTGGTGAGGTTCATCCTAGAGCATGTTCCATTGTCCTGTTATCAACGGTTAGAAGTGGATCCACCAGTGCCCAGAGATCCACTATTACTCAGATGGGGAGAGTTGATGCCTTGACATGGAGGCGGCCAATAGATGTCATTCCCTCCGGTATTTTTTGGATGGTTACATCAATATCTAATCATGGTTGATGATTAGGCATATGCAAGCATGGATTTTTGAGGAGATCCATATCTTCCACTTCCTCCAGGGGCACAATGGACTGATTCAGGTAAAAACTAATTTTTGATTTTTTGAAGTTTTTAATAATATTTTTTATATGTGTATTGATATTTGACTTATGATGTTTTGCAGATGTGGGACTAGAGAGACCTCTAAGGGTCTCTCCAATAGCCAGGCGAGTGGCATGCCAGATTGAGGAGGCTCCTTATGAGGAGGGAAAAAATCCTATCATCGAGGTAGAGCGTAACCTAGAAGCTTTAACCAGGGGAATTCCAAAGTACGCCTCGATCAATGAGGTGCCATTATGCTACCACAGGCACACTATAGGGCTTTCCGCTAGAATGCGTCGGTTGTTGGGCCAAGTCATTAGGTCTATTTCGTGCTACAAGGATAATTTTAGGGGCGAATGTTCGCCCTTTGGCGAAATTAAGGGGTTTTAAATTTTTAGTGGGGGAATATTTTGTATCATAGTACATTTTTACAAATCACCTCAAATAGCCCACCTTATTTTAAGGGAGAGGGTAAAAAAGGTAAATTTAGCCCTTGAAATTAGGACTTACAACCTTCCATTCGCCCATTTTCAAGAATACATTTTATTTAAGTGAATCCATTCGCCCATTTTCAAGAATATGTTTTATTTAAGTGAATTATATGGGCCAAATACCATATTTATAAAAGAGGTATGGTAAATTAATAAAAATATAAATAAATGAGAGGTATGGTAAATAAATAAAACATTTTTTATATTTACTCCATAAGTCATCTTATATACATGTAAGGGTGTAAACAAATAAAAATATAAGTGGAGGTATGGTAAATAAATAAAACCTCTTTTTATACTTACTCAAAAGGTATGGTAAATAAATAAAAATATAAATAAACTAGACGTATCGTAAATAAATAAAACCTCTTTTTATATTTAGTCCATAACCCTCGTTCTATTTATGAAGGCTCAAGAAAGAGGTTTTATTTAAGTGAATCCTATGGGCCAAATACCATATTTGTAAAAGAGGTATGGTAAATTAATAAAAATATAAATAAATGAGAGGTATGGTAAACAAATAAAACATTTTTTTATATTTACTCCATAAGTCACCTTATATTTAGGAACACTCAAAAAATGGGTTATATTTAGGTGAAACCTATGGCCAAAATACTATGGGACAAATACCATGGACTAGATTGTTATTAATACCATGCAAAAAACCATTATTAAACCTAATATTAGAATTAATAAAAATAAAAATGGCACATAGTATTGACCCATGGTATTCACCAAAATGGCACATGGTATTGACCCATGGTATTCACCTGGAATGTAGCCTATTTAAATGGGGGAATTAAACCAGCATGTAGCCTATGCTAAGATTCACTAGGACTTTACAAAGTTTTATTATTTAGTGAAAGACTCGCCAAGATCTTACAAGATTTTATAATTGAGTAAAATATTCGCCATGCCTGGTGAGAGATTCGCCAAAAAATTATATATACATATTATTTTATTGATAAAATCGCCTTTCATTTTTCCTATATACCATGGAGATCCGCCCATTTATTATATTTATAAATTTAGGGGGGGTTCTTAAAATTTTCCCTGTCGTGCTATCATGAGCACCATGTGGGTGAATAGCCAACTCTAGTTTACTTTCAGCGCTGTTGCAGGATTATAAAGCCATGTGTCTCAAAACATAGATTTTGTCATTTTGATGTAGCAAACTCTTTTGCAAACACTCAATATATATATATATATATATATATATATATATATATATATATATATATATATATATATATATATATATATATATATATATATATATATATATATATATATATATATATATATATATATATATATATATATATATATATACGCACACACACACACATGTTTTTATGTTTATCAGGTCTGATATGTGATGCTTTATGATTTACAAGTTTCGTAAATGTCTATCTAACACATAGTTAGCCAATGCATTTTTGATATGTTCATGCACCTAAGAATGTGATGATAAGTAATAAAATAAAAGTCTCGTTCCAATAGATGAACTCACAAATAATTCTCAAAATTTGAGCATTTCTAAATGAATATTGTCCATTAAGCTGTAGTACAATGAGATGTGAATAAAGCTTTACGATTAACTCTCTAATGCCAAGAGCAATAGCTTCTGACAAAATCTCAATGACCGCATTATATTCAACAATGCTATTAGTCGTACGACATAAACATATGCCTTGTAAATTCTTTAACTCACCATTAGGGTCATAGATTGCCCATGTAGCGTGTTAGTCCTTACAATTTCCTAGGCTAAAAAGGAAATCGAGAATGGTAACCTCAAACCACTTCACCTCAGTAGCTAGCCCTACTGAGCATGAGAGGGATCTCTCAAAGTCATTTATCAGTGATATGACTTTAAAGAAAATGAGTTTTAGGATAGATATATATAATTGTTTGTGTGTTTGTGAAAATTTGGATTTTAGGGTTTGCTGGACTAGGGTTTGGAGCCACAAATAGGTCTAGGTTGTATGAGTGCAGGAGAAAATATGGAAAGGAGCTATATATCAAAAGACCATGGTGTATTTATAATATTTTCAGTGTAGTATAGAAGAGAAATTTTAGAAGAAACTAATGAGCATAAGTAAACATGATTTCATTAGCCTAGGAAGACATAAACATAACTATGAAAAGCTAGATAAACAAAGCTTGATAAACAAGAATTATGTATATTTCACTGTAAGCCATCCATAGAAAGAAGATATATCATGTAGATAAATATGTTTTAACAATTATAAAACAAATAGAATGAAGAACAAACACCATGAACTCACTTGGCTAGAGTTCCTTGAAAATAGCTGCAACTGTCTCTATATTAGCTGAAAAGATGATTACATGCAAGCCTCCTCCACAAAAAGTCCAAACCTTCTCTCTGAAAGAGAAATGATACATATAGACTCTCTTAGACCACTTTCCCACCTTCAGGAGTCGAATTCCTTGGTGGAGGAATTGACTCTAAGATTCTCTCAACCAACAGGTGAGAGTGAGAAGGCGAAACTCAAACACTTCTTGGAGAGTTTTTTTAGGAGTTTGCTTCCTTTATGAGGCATAATAAACATAAAAAAAAACCTATCATGTACATGTATTCATGCCTACATCACCTAGCCTCGAAAAAAGTGCCATTACATAAAGAGTTTTGACTTTGACTAAGTCAAACTAGAAACTAGACATTTTACACAGTGAAATTTACAAACTAAAACACAGAAAAATACAGAATTGCAGTGTCGACTTTGAGCTTATTTTCAGGTGCCTTTGTGAGGTAAAAATGCAAATATGAGAGAACGGTCAACTAGCCCTTCTAGTATAGCTTCCAAAATAGTTTTAATGTTTGAAAATTACACATGGGAAGGCCTTCAAATATGAATTATCCTAAGGTTACTCTAGGAGCGCAACCCCTGTCAAAAAAGGGTCCAGAATGCTAGTTTTTTGCCACTTTTTTCCACTTTTCTCAAAATCTGAGCCACCTCTGGAAAATCTGAGCAAATGGGTTTTTAGAGGATGGCAAGATATTTCCAAAAATGTATACTTTTGCTGAAATATATGTATGAGGAGCTCATGGAACTGCTAAATTTCTGAATTTGGCTTCAAAATTCACAAAAAACCAAAAATGCTCAGAATTTGCTCAAAATTGGCCAGGAGCTATAAAATTATGTATGTTAAACCTTCATAGATGCTTCAGCAAGCATATCTAAGTTTCCTTCATCATTTTCTTCCTTTTTGGCTTCTTTGAGCTTGTTTTCAAGCTGCTTTACCTTGACAATGGCAATCATGTTTTGAGCCTGGTAGTGGTGCACCATATCCCTAAGTATCTGATTGTCTTTGTTTGCCTTCTCTAGAAGCTTATGCAAGTGTTCATTCACCCTATTGAGCCAATACTCCTTGTCTTGATTGACCTCAAGATCAATTCTGTCCTCGAGGTCTAGGTCTTCACTCAACATAATGTGTTCTTGTTCTTCTTGCAATGCCTTCTTTAGGCCCTTTGTTCTTGGCCTTTTCCTCTTACCTTTCCCTTTTGTTCCTTCAGGCTCACTTGACTCAATGAATATTTTGCCTTTGCCAACCTGCTGCAATAACTTGGTGTGCTCTTTTTCCATGATTAATTGCTTCACTTTGAGCTGACTATTCTCATGTTCTAGAAATGAAATTATGTACCTTTCTCTCTCCATGTTTACTGTGAGCTCCTTGATCTCATAGTATTTATCTCTGATCATATGTTGCATGCTTGAAGTTTGATCCTCTGCCTCTAAATCAACTAGCTCAAATTCATGATCAACCATGTCCTTATCTTTCGCTATCGATCCCTGTTTTGTTGATGTCGAAGGCTTGGACCCTTTCTCACCATGAGAAGTGTCACACGGAATGAGTCGTTCTTGCGGACAAGATCAACCTCCCTAGAATCTAATGATATCTAGTGACAAGCAAGCTAATAAAAAACTTTCTTTCTCTAAATATGCAATTTATAAATAAATGGAAACAAGTGTTTTAGGCCTACCTTGGGTCCAATGCAAGTTTGTGGAAGCCTCGCTCCTTTGATCCAAATGAGCTCCCTTGTAGCGAATATGCAAACACAAACAAGCACACAAATTAAATAGCACCTGAAAAGCCAATATCATAAAGAATACTTATCATGATGGTTAAGGAATTCATGAAACAAATGACATAAGACAATTTTTGAGAAAAATGAATCTGATTGTATTAATTCAAATCAAAGAAGAACTTTACAACCTGTGCCTTGATGCTGTACAAGCTCCTCCCAGGGTCCAACAAGAAGTCTCCTCTAATTTGACAAGTTTCACTCTCTTCTCAATGAAGCCAAAAGGTATGTGATCTCTCCTCTCAAGCTTAACTAGGAAGTCTCAATTCCACCAGCATTTACCCTCAAAAATGTTCAGCTTCTAACCTCCCTAGCAACCAGCCCAATGCCTTAATTTATAATGCAATGGAGGGAAGTTACTAGGTCCTCCTTCAAGGGGATAAAGCCCTCCTTCAAAGGGATAGCTCCTCTCACCAAGGGATTAGCTCCTTCTCTTTTGGGATGCATGAACCACCTAAGAGCGAACCATCCACGTCAAAATTCCTTCTAGAATCATCTAGAATTAACCCAAAGTGAGTTTTTTAGAATAAACTTGCGCCTTTTTGACTTTCACAGGGGTCCGCACCCACTCCTTTAGAGACAGAGCGGGCATGTCCACAGGTAATGTGAACAGGGGGTGCGGGACCGCAGGCAATAGTGAGAGAAAGTGCAGAACCAGAGCTTTGTTGATTTTTAATGTCTTTCTCTCATTTTCAAAGCTTGAAATGAAGAGCTGAGGTCTGAGACTTGCTTAGGAGGACAATATAAGTGATGATAGACCCATATTGACTGCAAATAGTCATGGTGACAATATTTTGTGTAACAGATTCCCCCCTAAAGTGTGAAGTTTGTAGTAGATGAGGATTTCATTTATCATCTAGGAAGAGTGAAGTACTTTATCATTTTGAGGATCATCTTGTGGAGAGCCCGGCTGGAACCTGTAAAAACATTCAATGCAAAATATATATATGAGATCATATCATTGCTGTGGTAGGCATTCCCATACTCAGATCAAAACTGACTAGAAAACTAACTACTGCTCTGATATAGGAATGATCTTGTAATACATCACAAGTATAGACACATGTAGACACAGTATGGACGCAGCCACTTGTTTATGAATAGTCCATAGTATAATGAATACAAAATTCCTCATAGCCTGGATGGCGGAAACTAGATCCAGCGTCTTCATTTCTACTTCCCGAAACAGTATGATTCTATCCATGCGAATGAATGTGTTGAAGTCGAACATGGTAGAAACCACTTGATTACCAGTCAATGATGTAAACTGTTAGCAAGTGTGAGAGAAACCACCAATAATTTCAATGGCTCTCAAAGTACTCAGTACAATCCATGAGATGTGAATAGATGTGTTGATGTTGAACATGTCACGGAATCCTTTGATCGAAGGTCAATGATGCAACCTATCGTGGAAGGCGAGAAACCTGCCATTGAGGCATGCAGATCCCAAGGTACTGACGATTTCTAGATCATATTTCTAGATAATGAGCTGAAGTTGATAGAAAGCGATCCATTGTAGGCAAGCTCATAACACGAAATCATAGATCAAGTTTGAAGAAATTTAGTTGCAAGGAGTGACTCAGGGATGGTCAAGATGGATGACAAATATTTTGCAGATGAATGGCTTATTTGCATTGACCTCTTGAACACATAACGACACAGCATATTGTTTGGTGACAATTGACCCAAAGTTAATACCCAGAAACCGGCTGAAGACTTTCAATGTGGTTTGATCAACTATTAGGAAAAGGATTTCCCAACCTAGGTGAATAAAAGTGTCATGTTCAAGAGTGGTTACAAAGTATGACAAACAGGCTCATTTTTCTCTCGTTTCCCCCACCATTTCCGGCAAGTACCTCTTTATTTTTGACAAGCTTGAGGAGGATAACATTTGCTTGATTATAAGCTCATCCTTCGGACGAGTCCAACTTAGTTTAAATTCGAACCCTAAGAAGGAGTGGTCTATTCCTGTTTGTAATTGAACAGGTCCTTTACTGTTAAATTTTAACGAGTCCAGTATAGGAGAAACTCAGTGTTTTTCAATTTTAGAGAGTCTGAAAAAACTTAAGAAGACTCCAAGGTTGACCTTTTTTGTAAATTTGTGTCTCCCAAGCCCTAAAAAGTATAAAATAATACTTGAGAGAACCGCTTGATCATTACGACCAAGGAGTACTTTTCGTAATTAGTGCCTCTGATCCGAAAAAGTAAAAAAGCGATCAATGACACGTCGTTTTATAACCAATATCGGATTTGAAACGACAAAAATCCGGCAATCTTTTCATGTTTTTACGGTCAGAAAAAGAGCTGTAAGTGGACTGTATTTTTAGTTCTGTTTTAACGAGTTTAAAAAGAAAAAATCGACGATCTTTTCATGTTTTAGGAGTCAAAAAAGAGCTTAAAGGTGACTCTAATGTTTTTTCGTTGAAAATGACCGATTTCGCCTGAAAAATCCGTTATCCTGAACAAAAATTCAAACATTACTCATACCTGTTTAAAATGGATAAAAATGCTGCAAAAGTTACCTTTCTAAAGTGAAACATAAACAAATTAACAACTAATTTATTCAAAAAACTTATAAAAAGGGCTTTCGTCAATTCATTTTTACCGTTTGAGTTTTGGGTGAGAAAATAGAGCTTTTGGTCAAAAACTTCCTGTGAAGATTGCGGAAAATCCGTCCGTCGGAATCGAGCGCCGTCTCCTCTAGGTAATCTACATCATCCTACTCTTTAATTTCATTTGTTTCAAATTGATTTTTAGGGTTTCATTTCATTTTTTAGGAGCTTTTAGGTAAAAAAACCCGCGCGCGGGGGTCCGCAAGTATAACACAGGGGACCCGCGGACCCTGACTTTTTCGCAACGGGGAAAAACTCAGGGGTCCACACCTGCCGTGAAGGTAAGGTGCGGACCCACACACTGTCTCTAACAGAGAGGGTGCGTACCCCGCGCAAAGGTTTTTTAAACCTAACAAACTCAAATTTCACCCAAAAATTCCAATTTTTTATATTCTAATTCGCCTTTTTGTTGGATGTAGAGTATACATCATGCTTGATTGGCGAGAACGAGAGCATGAGGACGTAGATCTCGCCACTATAAATCATCAACCTTCGATTGATGCATTGAAGGCATGCGGCTTATACAAATTCTAGGCCATACCTGGCATGAGGGCCCAGGTGGACTTTCTGCAATGGCTGGTAGACAGGTGGAGCATACAGGACTAGTGCTTCTTCATTGGTGGTCACCAGCTTGAAATGGAGCCGGCCGACATATACTTTTTGACTGGTTTGCCGAAGAGAGGTGAACACTTGACTCTATTCGGGAGTAGGCCAGGTGGCCAGTCTGTCGATAGCCTTCGGCTAGAGTTCTGTAACAACCAGAATAGAGACATGGGGATAGACATCAAAACCATATCCCTTCCTGAACTCATGGTAATCTCTTTTACTGTTACCAGGCTTTGCGGGAGCACAACACTACATATAGCCACTAGATCCCAAATGCAGATGACAGTTGACTGCTTTCGAGGCACCATCTTCAACTGGTGCGATGCTGTGTTGGCTAATGTAAAAGGCCAACTGACTAGAGCCAAGAACAGACAACTGAAGACCTTTGGATATGGTGCTTTAGTCGTGAGCTTTGGTCTGGAGAGGGTCCCAATGTTGGTCCCACAACACCTCACTGTTGGAGTTGGACTTCCTTGAGAGCCCAAACTGATGCGATGGGTTGCAGTTATGGCCCGTCATCCTGAGGAGGGGACAGAGGTCGTTCGATTCTCTCCTGAGTATTTCCATTGGTTGGAAAACCAAGTTTTTTCTATCTAGGACTTTCCTTACGCTGGGGTAGATTTTCGTGGTGACCTGGACATGGCTCTTCCACTAGGAGAGCAATGGGATGACTCAGGTAAAATCATTTTCAACATTTTCTAATTTAATTTTTTTTCTTTTATCTCATCCCAAAATTGATAGTAAAAGTTTCAAATGCAGATGTGGGTGCACATCGACCAGCCACTCTTCGGCCTTACTAGAGGAGACAACCAGCTGCAGCGGCACCAGCCCCACAGGACGAATCAGTAGAGACCTTGGCCGAATTGGAGAGCCATCTAGAGCACTTGATAGGAGACATCCGAGAGACCGACATAGATGACATTCCTCTTCGACTATAGCGCTATGTGATTGGGGTCCCAAGACCTTTCAGGAGGTTCCTTTGTAAGGTGGCCCGTACAGTGGTTTCTTATCGAGATCATCACCAGTGATTGGATGATCGCCTATTGTAGACACATATGACATTTTTGCTTTCTCTACTATCATTTTTGCCGATCATAAGGTGTTTTTCAACCTATGATCGAGGACAATGTATATTTTGACACACTCCTATATTATACTATATCACTATTACCGGCTTATCTTGTAAAACATGTTATGGACTGCTTTTAAATTTATTTGTATGATTATTGCAAATGTCTACTTAACATTCGAGAAGCAATTGCATCTGCTAATGTATTTAAATATCTTCGAATATGCTGATATTCAATATAATCATATTCACGTTCCAAGAGACGCACTCTCAAAAATAACCTTAATAACACTAGATTTCTAATGGCATATACTCTATTAAGTTGTAATACAACGAGTTCAGAATCTAACCTCACTATCAAACTCCGAATCCCAAATGAAATAGATTCAGATAATAACTCAATCATTGCACTATACTCTGCAATGTTGTACATTGTTTGACCAAGCCTTACCTGTTGAGTTATGGTATGTTCTATGCTTATAATAGTTTACTTCTTTTTCTTATTATATTCCACCGATTAGCAATCACATGTACATAAAGTAAAGTGCAGATAGAACATTAAACGATCGACAAAAAACAAGCCAAGACAAGAGACAGAAGATGTGGAGGCTAGCCAGGGACAAACCCCACAATGTGTGGGGAAACCCTTTGATCAAATCTTCTTTTATCTTCAATAATTCAACAGAGAGAAATAGTACAATAAATCTGATTCATATCAGCAGTAGCAAACCCTAGATCAGTGGCATCAGCATTAGCGGCTTCATTATCAAACTAGGGCAGACCATATCTCACAAACCGACAGTCGGATTGACTTCATTCCACCACCAAAATTTTCAGCTTCCAGAGGAGGTTCAGATGAACCTATAGCGCAGTTCAGATGAGGAGATATTCTAGGCCACGCAAGTCAATCTTTACTTCTGCAGTTGCAGCTTCAGTTTCAGCAGTTTCCGGCTTCAAACTACGGCAGTCGATATCTTGCAAACCGTTCGTTGGATTGACTTCATTCCACCACCAAAAGTTGCAGCTTTCAAAGGAGGTTCAGATGAACCTACAGCGTAGTTCCAAAGAGGAGATCTTCCAGGCCACACAAGTCAATATTTACTTCTGCAGTTGCAGCTTCAGTTTCAGCAGTTTCCGGCTTCAAACTAGGGCAGTCGATATCTTGCAAACCGTTCGTCGGATTGACTTCATTCCACCACCAAAAGTTGCGGCTTTCAAAGGAGGTTCAGATGAACCTACAGCGTAGTTCCAAAGAGGAGATATTCTAGGCCATGCAAGTCAATCTTTACTTCTGCAGTTGCAGCTTCAAATTCAACAGCTTCTGGCTTCACATGTGTGAGAGAGAGAGACCCATTTCAGCGCAGTAGAGAAGAGACTCATATCTGTGCAGTAGAGAGAGAGAGATGTGATGAGATGAGTGAGACCAAATGAGGAAAAGTCCTCTTATATTTATACACAACGTTGGTGGGTGAATAGATGCGACTGTTGGGCTTCTGAGCCTACATGAGTTGTAGGTCGGCTTGACAATAATTCCATAATCAAAATAAATTCATATCTCCATGAATACTTATCGGAATCGGATGATCTTTATATCAATCCTACACCTCTCGACGAGAGGAATCTAATAAAAATATTATCAGCCATGAATAAGATGACCCACATGAAGTTTTGCCCTGGTTTCCAATTTTAACACTCCCTCTCAACCATGGAGAACTTCATTTGCAATCTGTCTATCGGTCGTTACTATTCATCCATCAAATGCACTGCCCTATACAGCCTGACCCTTGCCCTGCTCTGCTCTATTTTTCCTGTTCTACTTTGTCTTGTTCTGCCCTGCACTGATCTGTACTGTTTTGTTTTGTTCTGCTCTGCTCTTGCATTGTTCTGTTCTACTCTGCTTTTGTCCGAATTATGAAGAAGAAGAAATGATCGAGGATGTATCATACTGACTCAAAGTCAGTCTCAGAGTATGTACCACTGGTCCCAGACCAGTCTCAGCCAACCATAAGTCAGTGTCATAGTGAGTACAACTCCAATGGTCCCAGACCAATATCATCCTCCACTGACTCAAACTCAGTCTCAGAGTATGTACCACTGATCCCAGACCAGTCTCAACGGACTCGAAGTCAGCGTCATAGTATGGTACAACTCCTACCACTGGTCCCAGACCAGTATCATTGATCCCAGATCAATGGAGGTCATCCTAGCGTAGGGAGTACGGTAGTTACAACGATGCGTCCATCGGTACTACTATGGTCCCTAACTTCATTTCCCTGCTCATTGATCAGATGAGAGGTACTTCCCATGAGTCCCAGACTGCATGGGTAGGATGCCTCGACAGGAGAACTAATCAATCCAGGCCTCACAGGAGAACACATCAATCCTGCTACAATTGCCATGGAGAACACATCAATCCAGGCCGCCATAGAGAACACATCAATCCAGGCCTCACAGGAGAACACATCAATCCTGCTACAATCGCCATGGAGAACACATCAATCCAGGCCTCATAGGAGAACACATCAATCTTGCTACAATCACCATGGAGAACACATCAATCCAGGCCTCACAGGAGAACTAATCATCCTGCTACACAGGAGAGCGAATCATCCTGTTCCACAAGAGAGCGAATCATCTTGTCCCATAAGAGAGCGAATCATCTTGTTCCAGTGTGCACCACCAGGGGAGGGTGAGTCACCCTGTGGTCGTATGTTGCTCCAGTAATAACCGCAAGCCCTCAGAGCTCCCAGAGCTCAATGTATGCAACATGCAGGACCCTTGTACAAGGGTTTCTTACCGACTCCAAGTCGTTTGGGAAAATCACAGATTAGATCTTTCCTCGGGGCTTTGACAAGTTGTATCAACCTGTACATCATCTTAATATGATGAAGCCTCCTTGCTCATCAACTTACCATATCCAAGATGATGTCTATCTGCTGGAGCAATCGACGAATACGGGATTCCTCAATAATCGAATCCCACCTTTGGTTGTTATAGAGAATCACAGTGGTATCCAATGTAAATCCAAACAGCTTACTGAAGAGCTTTTGCAACCAGACTACCTCACACGAGGTTATGCTAGCAACAATATATCCTGCTTCAGCGGTGCTCAAAGCCCCCAACTTCTGCTTCCTGCTTATCTAGGATATCGAAGCAGATCCCAAGGTGAAACAGCACTCGGAAGTGCTCTTACGGTCCACCACACTGCCTGCCCAATCAACATCAGTATATCCAAGTAGTCTCACATCTCCGGCAGTGTATCTTAATCCATGAGAGATTGTGTCCTGAAGACATCTCAGAAGATTCCTGGCATCAATCCCATGAGGCTCAACCAAATATGAGCTCACAATGTTAACTGCAAAACATATGTTCGGACGGAGGTTCACCAAGAACATCAATGCGAATGAGTTTTTGAAACTCAGAGGCATTTCCCAAGTCTGGTCCGACATCACTACCATATAACTTCTAAAAGTTAAGATCCTCAAGGTAGTCACAGACTTGCAGTCCATCATACCGAATCTTTCCAATATCTTTACCACATATTTTCCTTGAGATAGGAAAATTTCCCCTGGCTTTTGCCACACTTCAAGTCCTAGGAAGTAGTGCATCAGTGCTAGGTCTTTCATTTCAAATTTAGAAGCCATCTCCCTCTTAGATTTGTGAATGAGAGGGTTTGCATTTGTTAGAAAGAGGTCATCCACATACAACACCAGTATGAGAGGCTTGTCATCTTCAACCTTAAAGTAAAAGTTAGGATCAGCTTCACTCTTAGTGAATCCCAGCTTCATCAAGTAGCTATCGATCCTCTCATACCATGCTCGGGGTGCTTGCTTCAGCCCATAGAGAGCCTTCTTCAACCTGCATACATGAGATTTTCAATCATAGATCTCAAAACCTTCAAGTTACTCCACATAGACCTCTTCTTTGATTGAGCCATGCAAGAACGCAGTCTTGACATCCATCTGATGTAGGTTCCATCCTTGTGAAGCCACAAGGGCTATGATCAAGCGGATGGTTGTATATCTGGCAACAGGTGCAAATATCTCATCATAGTCTATACCTTCCTTTTGGGAGAAACCTCGAGCAACAAAATGAGCCTTATACTTTTCCGTGCTTCCATCTGCTACATGCTTTATCTTATAAAGCCATTTGGAGGTAACAACAGTCTTGTCCTGGGGTCTGGGAACTACTTCCCAAACATCATTCTTTATGATAGACTCATATTCTTCAGTCATAGCATCCTTTCATACTTGATGCTTGACGGCATCTAAGAATGACGAAGGCTCATGATCGTGCTCATGATGGTCAGGTATCCTTGATACCAATTAAGTTTCTTACTTTGATGGAAGGTTCCTCAGGGTGCAGCATGTCCTTCATCATCATCAAGTAACCCCTTAAGCCATGAAGGCCTCTTCCTAGAAGAGGAAGGCTCATATGGCTCCTCAAAGTCAGAAGATTGATCACCTTGCTGAGAGCCATATCTTTGTCAAAGGTGACATCATGACTAATTATGACTTCCCTTTGACCGACTACATAGATTCTATAGCCTTTAGTATTTTCACCATAGCCCACGAAAATTCCCTTCTTTCCAGATGCTCCCAATTTATTTCTTTTCTCTTTCGGCACATGAAAGTATACAGGGCTTCCAAAATTTTTGAAATGAGAAACATCAGGTTTCTTACCGGTGAATTTTTCTTCAGGAGTCTTGGAACCCAATGCTTGATGAGGGCATCGATTTTGTACATATACGGCAGTGTTTGCAGCTTCAGCCCATAGAAACTTTGGAAGTCTTTGATCATGTAGCATGGCCCGGAAAACTTCCATCATCGTGTGGTTCTTCCTTCCCACCACACCATTCTGCTCAGGAGGATGTGGTGTAGTAGTCTCCCTCTTAATGCTAGCCTCAGATGTGCCTAAGTGAACCAACTGTAATATATCAGAGGTCTTGCTTTGGCTTGAGGGGAATGGTCCCCTTTTGAGCTTTCCTTCAGCACATCCCGGACATACACCTTCTTTCTCTACTTGGAATTCGGGCATCCCTATTACCATTTGTCTTACATCGAGTATAGCTTTATAATGAAGGTGGGCAAACCTCCGATGCCAAAGTTCGGACTGAAGAGTTGTGTCACAAGACATGACACCTAGCGGACTTCCATCGACCTAATATAATGAATCAACACTAATCCCAAGAGTAAAGGCATCTTTAACATTATTTTCCCATATACATACCTTGCCATTGCTGAAGGTTACCTTGTAGCCTCTGTCTTCCATTGCCAAGATGGACACTAGGTTCCTTTTGAGGTCAGGTGCATTTAATACATCCTAGAATTTCTAGCCTTCTTGAATGCTTGTTCTCTTCCTTGATTCCCAGCTCTCCTCTTACCTTTGCTGTTGAATTTTTCATTCCTTTGATTGTCATTAGAGGGATTTCGAGTTGCACCACTGCATACTATACCATGCTTCTCTAATCATGATTATCATCATGCTGCCCATGTCCATGATTTTATCCATCATAATGCTGCTCAAACTAGTGTGCATCATCATCATGCTATCCTATATGTCCATGATCTCATGTTGCCCTTTATGTCCATGATCTCATCCATAGTTTTCCCATTGTGAGTGCCATTTCTCTGTTAGTAATAGTTTCCCCAATAGATAGGAGATCGTTCTTGATCTCGGTGATTCTTAAGAAGTATGCTTGCATACTTTCATCTTTACCCTTCTTGATTTCCCTTAACTTATTTCTAAGAAACAAAACTTGATTTGCATCATTAAATTTAAATAAACTCACCAGTCTATTGTAGATTTCCTTGGAGGTGTCTAGATCAGAGATGTAGGCCACCAAGCGCTTGTCGATAGAGTCCCGGATGATCTTCTTTGTTTTGACTTCTCCATTTTTCCATTTGTTCCAGGCAGCAGCAGATGCATTTGATCAAGGCTCAACAATATTTCCTCTTACATGGTCCAGCACTCCTTGATCTTCAAGGGTTAGATCGATAGACATCTTTCATCCGTGATAGTCAGCTTTCTCACGAAGCTTGTCTTTGGCAGGAAAGAGTGTTGAGGACCCCATAGTTCTTTTAGGATAGCCTTGCCAATCTTCTCTTCAATGATTGCTCTTGCTTTTGCTCGGGCTTTGTCTTCACCTCAGCTCTGATACCATGTTAAGTTATGGTATGTTCTATGCTTATAATAGTTTACTTCTTTTTCTTATTATATTCCACCGATTAGCAATCACATGTACATAAAGTAAAGTGCAGATAGAACATTAAACGATCGACAAAAGACAAGCCAAGACAAGAGACACAAGATGTGGCGGCTAGCCAGGGACAAACCCCAAAATGTGTGGGGAAACCCTTTGATCAAATCTTCTTTTATCTTCAATAATTCAGCAGAGAGAAATAGTACAATAAATCTGATTCATATTAGTAGTAGCAAACCCTAGATTAGTAGCATCAGCATTAGCGGCTTCATTATCAAAGTAGGGCAGACCATATCTCACAAACCGACAGTCGGATTGACTTCATTCCACAACCAAAAGTTTCGGCTTCCAGAGGAGGTTTAGATGAACCTATAGCGCAGTTCAGATGAGGAGATCTTCTAGGCCACGCAAGTCAATCTTTACTTCTGCAGTTGCAGCTTCAGTTTCAGCAGTTTCCGGCTTCAAACTAGGGCAGTCGATATCTTGCAAACCGTTCGTCGGATTGACTTCATTCCACCACCAAAAGTTGTGGCTTTCAAAGGAGGTCCATATGAACCTATAGCGCAATTCCAAAGAGGAGATCTTCTAGGCCACGCAAGTCAATCTTTACTTCTGAAGTTGCAGCTTCAGTTTCAGCAGTTTCTGGCTTCAAACTAGGGCAGTCGATATCTTGCAAACCGTTCGTCGAATTGACTTCATTCCACCACCAAAAATTGCAGCTTTCAAAGGAGGTTCAGATGAACCTACAGCGTAGTTCCAAAGAGGAGATCTTCTAAGCCACACAAGTCAATCTTTACTTTTGCAGTTGCAGCTTCAAATTCAACAACTTCCGGCTTCACATGTGTGAGAGAGAGACCCATTTCAGCGCAGTAGAGAAGAGACTCATATCTGTGCAGTAGAGAGAGAGATGTGATGAGATGAGTGAGACCAAATGAGGAAAAGTCCTCTTATATTTATACACAACGTTGGTGGGTGAATAGATGCGACTGTTGGGCTTCTGAGCCTACATGAGTTGTAGGTCGGCTTGATAATAATTCCATAATCAAAATAAATTCATATCTCCATGAATACTTATTGGAATCAGATGATCTTTATATCAATCCTACACCTCTCGACGAGAGGAATCTAATAAAAATATTATCAGCGATGAATAAGATGACCCACATGAAGTTTTTCCCTGGTTGCCAATTTTAACATTACCCCATGTATAGATACCAACTCGTCGGAGGGCAAATAGATAACCCAAGCTGCGGAAGAAATGTTCCGTGTATTACGACAAGCACCATCAGCAAAACCAATGTATGTTTGGAGAGGCGTCGACATCTGCAATATCAAGAGTAAAACCGAGATAAGTAGGAATAATGACGAAAAACATTGTCTAAGCTAAGCACACTTTTTAAACTAAAACACACCAGCTGGAATGAAAACTATCCTAACAAAAAATCTCCACACCCATTTTTAAGCATAATACCTCTTCAGGTAAAGACCATTTCTGGGTTTACCTAAAGAGACCTCGTCAAATTCTACCCATTCATAGGCTCCTTTTGCCAACTTTCGCTTGACAACATAAGGACCATGCCACATAGGTCCAAATTTTCCAGCGCCTAATTTATCATTTGCTTGATCGTACAATAAGACTAGGTCTCCTTCCGAAAATTTCGAGGGGTCACATTTCGATCATACTGAGCTTTAATACATTTTTCATGAGTTTCGATTGCCAATGCAGCATCACGTCGATTCTCATCTAACTGAGCCAAGTATAAAAAACGTTTTTCCTCTTCGGAAGTGGTTGGAAGTAACTCGATGGCCATTTGCAATGACGGGATTTCGCATTCAATGGGTAACATAGCTTCCAGACCATAAACTAGTTGGAAATGAGTGAACCCTATTGACATTTTTACTGAGGTTCTATATGCCCAAAGCGCTGAAAATAGCATGTTATGCCAATTCGACCTATGAATCCCAATGATTCTTCGGATCATGATGACTAGAACTTTGTTGATGGCTTCAACCAGACCATTAGCTTGTGGATAATAAGGAGTTGAACTATCATGACGCAAGCCAAGCAGACCTGTAAGTTCAGTCATCATAACGTTTCGAAAATGACGCCCATGATCAGTGATAATTGCTTGTGGAACACCAAACCTAGAAATTATATGATTGAACACGAAAATCGCAGTTGTTTTGCCATCTGCCTCAAATGTAGGCATCGCCTCGGCCCACTTGGTAAAATAATCTACCGCAAGGATGATATACGCATGCCCAGTGAGGGTTACATGTAATAAAATTGATACCCAATTTTGCAAATGGACCAACGACAATTATAGGGTGGAGAGGAGAAGGTGGAGCGCGCATCTTTCGATCAAAAATTTGGCATTTGTGGCATTTTTGGACCGCGTTAATACAATCTTTAAACAAAGACGGCCAGAAGTAGCCAGCGCGCAATATCTTTTGGGTTGTGGCATACCCAGACATATGACCGCCACATGCTCTAGAGTGACAGTCATTTAGAACCCTTTCAGCTTCCTCATGAGTTAAACAACGTTGAAAATCAGAGTCCGCCCCACGGTGATAAAGAGTATCTCCAATAATTCTGAATTGTTGGGACTGGAATCGTATTTTTCGACGTTCTAACCTTGATATTTCTGGCCGAAAGGATTGGGTCTGGAGATAAATGATGATATCCCCATACCATGGATCTAAAGTACTGATTAGAAACAAGGATTCGTCCATAATGGTCTCCTCCGCCACAATTTCCGTGTCAGCACGCAGGAAGTCACACATTAACTCCGCAAAAACTAAAGATTTGTTTGACTTAGACTTTTCAAATTCCACGTCGAACTCCTGCAGGATGACAATCCATTTGGAATACTTGCCCCCCAACAATTTCTTGGTTAAAATATAGATCATAGGGTTGCAATCAGAAATTACTGTAGTTTTACGTAGTAAAATGTAATGACGAAAACATTGGACAGCTTGAATAGCTGCCAATGCCAATTTCTCCACATGTGAGTATTTTAGCTCAGTTGGATTTAAAGTTCGACTAAGGTAATACATCACATGTTCAGTACCGAATTCATCTTCCTGAACTAGCACCATTCTGATGGTGGAATGGGAAGCGGTGAGATACAAGAAGTAGTCCTGGTTGTAGTTGGGAGGATGCAATAATGGTGCATGGGTCAACGCGTGTTTTAGTGCATCAAAAGATTTATCAGCTATCTCATCCCAAAAGAATGGAGTATTATGTTTCAACAACCGAGTAAAACCCTTTGTGATCTCAGCGTAGTTAGGAATGAATCAGCATAAAAAGTTTGCTTTCCCTTGCAAACTTTGGAGTTGGCGAAGACTCGAAGGAGGAGGCGATTTGACAATAGCTTCAACCTTCGAGGGATCGACGTGAATGCCGGCTTTCGAAACAAAAAACCCCAGTAACTGACTCGTTTCTATACAGAAAACACACTTGTGTGGATTCAGCATAATCCGATAATGCCTACACCTCATAAAGATTGCTCGTAAATGGATGAGATGATCAGCTCGATGTAATGAATGAGCAAGTAAATCATCGATATAGGGTTGCACAATGTGCTTGATGTCATGAAACGTGTAAGACATGGCCCTTTAAAAAGTTGCCCCGGCGTTCTTGAGCCCAAAAGGTAATTTGCAATAAGAAAATGTCCCCCATGGACAAATGAAAGCCATTTTTGGTTGATCAGGAGGCAGAATATTGATTTGATTGTATCCGGAAAAACCATCCATGAAGGAGAATATTTCACTGCTGGAAAAATCATCAATGATTTGATCGATATAGGGAGTTGGGTAATTGTCTTTTGGACAGGCTCGATTAATTTCCCTATAATTGATACATATTCTTATTGTACCTTGCTTTTTGTTAACAGGAACAATATTCGATACCCAATCCGTTAACGGAATCGGATAAATGAAACCTGCTTTGAGTAATTTTTCAACTTCTGCTTTAATAGCAGCAGCTTTTCTCGGGTGGATTTGACGCAAACATTGCCGGACGGGTTTAGCATCTGGGTAAGTTTTGATCTCATGAACAACAATTGTGGGGTCGATTCCTGGCATTTCCTCATATGACCAGGCAAACATGTCGCGCAATTCTTGAAATATGGCCTTATATGTTTGAATTTCATCTTCCGTACATGAGGCACCTATATGAATGCTTTCAACAATTCCAGGATTAACCGAAATATCAATAGGAATTGTTCGAGAAATGTTTCCCAAATTTAACTCTGAATCAGGATTTTTCATTGGATTCTGAGGTTCCTTGACATATTCAGTCGTAAAAATTGATGAAAAATCATTTTCAAAACGATCACTCTCGGGTAAAAACGAAGATCTATGATGAAGATCTTCCCATGGTAAATCATCGACACATAGGATTTCATGAATTTTCTCATCAGTGTGAACAAGTTCGGAAAATGTTGTTGAATTCGAGTTTGATGTTGAAAGTGATTCCTCATGGACCACATTCATTAAGTCAATTTTGGTTGAGGATGGGTCGGTAAACGACTGCACGGCCTGATACGCAATTTCATATGGACTCAAAGGAATAACATCACCAAATGAGTCTATCTCAGATTCGGAAGGTACGATCCAAGGATCATCATAAACAATAGTGTCTAACGAAATCATATGAATGCTTGCAGTAGAAGACAATTCGTTGATAGGAGGGAAAGGAAAAGTTCCCAGTAAACCAGAATCTTTAACTAGTCCTACTCCAACATCCTTATACAGGATAGTTGTTTTGCTGACATGCTGAATACTTTCAGAAGAGGCTAGGTCAGATGAAAAGTAAGTCAGCTGGTCTATAGTTACGATCTTTCCATTATGAGGGAACTTTATAAGCCGAAAGACCGATGAAACGACAGTTGTCATTGTGTAAGACCAACTACAACCCAAGAGAAGGTTGTAATCTAGAGGGATATCAACCACCTCCACATCTAGATTAACCGTTTTTCCTTCAACCCCTATAGGTAGATCCTGTAAAATGCCAAAAGGATGAAACCCACGGCCATCAATGGCCTTTAGAATCATCGGGGATTGATTTAGCGAAGGAGAACCAAGCGATCTCCAACACTGTATCGACATAATACACGTTGAGGCTCCCTCATCAATCACAGTCCTATAACAAGGTATGTTTTTGACTAACATTGGTATCTGGAAAGCCATTTGATGAGGTAAGCACAGTGTACTATTTTCTAGATCGAAAATTATAAGGTTCGAGTCCTGAACGTCAATAGCTCCTATAGCCGACAATAGTAATTTACGTTGTGCTGGACATGATTGCAGCACTTCCAAAGCCGACATTGCTGAAGGTGAAATAGCTAAATCTTCAAAAATGCTATAGTTCTGAGCCGCTCTTGCATGTGGATTGAAAGCTTTCTTTCGAAGTATACCTTTGGCGGGCGGTTTGATTACTAAGTCTGGGTTAGGTTTCTCAATCTGTAGCGGATCGGAACCGGAAGCTGAGGTTGATGGGTTCGAATGAGAAGATTCTGCTTCCTTACCATCAACAGGACTTTTACTTCCATAATCATGCAATCGAGTTGCAATCTTAACATGGGACATCATCATTATGGGTTCTTCAGAGGCATTTGAGGAAGAACCTATCATCTTACTGTCTTGACTTGGAAAAGGATCCTTCAAAACAGCAGGCGTTTGGGAAACTTTGACAATTTTCGCAACCTCTGCACGATGAGGGCAGTCTCTTGTAAAATGATCTTTGTCACAAATGAGACAAGAATAACGAGGTTTACGTTTCTCATCATTTGATTCCGCTTTTTCTGGTTTCTCTTTCGAATTCTTATCTGTTTTATTTTTCTTCTTCCCTTTCTTCTTACTATCAGATTTTGATTTGGCTATAGATGACTCTACAACATGAATATCGGTGGAAATTTCCACAGAAGAATCTCCTGTTGGGGAATCTGGCAAGGTTATGATAGGAGAAGAATTCTTGGAAGACTTCTTCTTACTTTTGGTATTAACCGTACCAATCATACCATCAGCGGCATGAGACCCTGAAGGAGCTGCAGCAATTTGATTTTGTTTAGGAAGATCGGGGATTTTCTCGTGTAACGTACCTGACTGCGTATAAACTAAGTCAAGGTACTAAGCTTGAGCAATTACTTGCTCCTCAGTAACGACTCCGGCCTTAGCTACATCCTCAGTGATCTTTGGTAACAAAGATTTTACAAACCATTCAGCTAAGATCTAATCCGGAATAAAAACCTTCACTAAACGTCGTCGACGTCTCCATTCATGAATGTGATCTGAAATGTAAGTGGACGTTGACTGCTTTAATGAAGTTAATAATTCCGTGCCATTGTCATATCTCACTGGCAACTGAAAATGAGTTAAAAACGAAGTAGCTAGCTGACTAAAGTTATAAAAAGTGGCTCGTGGTAACTCAATGTATCACTTGGCCATAAGACCAATTAGAGTGCACTAGAAAAGCCTTAAACAGATTGAATCATCTGAAATGGAATTAGACGCACACCAGAGGTGATAAGTCATCACATGGTTCGACGGGTCCTCTCCTGATTTTCCTTCAAACTTAGGAATATCACTAGGCAACTTATTCAACATTGGCGGCCAAAATGGAAGATAGTTAATTGGATCGTTCGTAAGGCGTGACAAGTTAGGCAAGTCCAAAGTTGCGATAAATGGTAACTGACGATTAGGGTCCCTAAAACTCTGGGTCATGAGACCAGCCCCAGGAGGAGGATATTCAGGATAACTAGGAATTGGAATTGCATTTGGGATATTATATCCTCCCGGAAAGCCAGGATTAACCGGACTATACTGGGGTTGTTGAGGTTGTTGATATGTATACCCAGGGTACGGTTGATACTGATAGACTGGTTGTTGCACAGCAGGACCGAATTGGTACTATCCCTGGTACAGTTGATAAGTAAATTGAGGTTGACTTGTGACAACGGTACTTGAACTAGGTTGTCCTGCAGGCATTTGAACCGAAGTTTGAATTGTGGGTCCAAACTGAGGTAAAGATGTCTAAGGAGTTGATACAGGAACAGAAGAAACTGGAGCTGTCGATACTCCAGAAGTAGGTGGGGTAGATTGAACAGATGTTGTAGTAGTTGCAGCAGTCGTTTGAGGTGGAGTACGAGGCGCACTAGGCCCAGGCTGAAAAACTACAGAAGGTGCAGAAGTTTGAATAGTAGACTGGATAGGTTGCTGGGGTGAACCAGAAACCAAGGGTTGTCCAGTTTGAGATGACAACTGTACATTTGGTTGCAAGACCTGTTGAGTTTGAGATGGATCCCACACTAAGTTCATTCCGGGGTACGGACCCATAACAGGTTGAGAATATTGAGGACCATAACCGGGTTGAGGGTAGGGTTGATAATTCAAAGGTACATTTCCAGTTCCTTGAACATATGATTGACCGGAAGGTGGTTGGAAACCTTGGGTTGGGTACTGACCTTGAGGTTGATAACCTTGAGGCACGTACTGATACTGGGGTTGACCTTGAGGTACATATTGATACTGGGGTTGACCTTGAGGTACATATTGAGTCTGGGGTTGACCTTGAGGAACGTACTGTCTCGTAGGTATGTACTGTCCTTGAGGTTGCCCCCCAGGTGATAATTGAGGACTTTGAGGCTGCCCCCCAGGCGGTAACTAGCCACCTTGAGGTTGAGGATTAGGAATAGTACCTGACATCATGAGAATATCTTCCACACTCAACGACTTAGTTCCATTATTTCCAGTTAATAACCCTTGTTCAATAGGTTGAGGAGATGCTCCCGAAAAAATACCAGTAAGTGACTGATACCCAGAGGGAACAAAAGGACGTCGTACAAAAAGGCTTCTGGAGATTGAGAAAAAATGGACGACTGTCTTGACATATTTAATGGAGGATAGTAACCCCTAGGTGTTGGGTGATAAGGAATACGAGGTAGTGAAAAACTTAGTCCCGGGTTTTCCAAAAAATTGGTCAATGAAAGATACAAAGCACTGCTCCTAGGTGGATTGTAAAAGATTGATTCACACTCCCTAAGTTCTATAACAGGTTGATTTTCAGGGATAGGGATACCTTCTTCTTCCGGAGTATCAAGTTCTTCAATAGCTATAAGTCCAGAAGAAAGATTTTGGGTAATTATTTTTTCTACCCTGGGTGAACCAGGACCACTAGAAGTTGGAGAGGTAAATCCTGATGTTGGAGTAGCAGCAAATTCAGTTTCAGGTTCATATATTTCAGGTTCCTCACCTAAATCACTAGTAGATGAAAAACTACCAGTAACTTCGGAAACAGACACAGATTGTGGATTATAATCTGCTACTAAAGCTTGATAATCTGGATGTACCACTAAAGAAGATTCTCCTTCTTCAGGTGACCCAACTCTACTGTCTCTAGGAGTTACGAGGGCTCTTAACCCTTCAAGATGGCTCGGTGAAAACTCAGGAGGTTGGCCCCGAAGTCTACGGGACTTCCTCGGTAATTCAGCCACGATTAAATATTTTAACTACTTCACATGCAAACAAAGTAAAATCTCAATAAAAACCACCTAAAGGGTCTAAAAAACCAAACAAATTGAATCACACACCTAAAGAATCTAGGAGATCAAACCACACACAAACAGTAACTTTCTGTACTGAAAACACTAGTTGGTGATGAAATCCAACGTCGCAGAGTTCAATACAGAAATGGCGGTTGGAACAGTTACCCCGGCAACCTGCTTAATGAATAGACTGGCACAAGTTCCTCCACTAAACCGTCTCGAGTGAAGAGAACCCCCTAGAAAATCCAAGTGAGTCTAGCCGACGTCTGCTCCAGGCACAGTGGGATCTTCCCACCACCGTCACCTTAGGAAGAATCCTATAGAATATGGTCACTATGGTTACCAATGGAAACAAATATACCTGGGGGAACAGTCTACGATCCGGTACGCACGCAAGGGCAGAGTAACAAGTTGAATCCCCTTGAAGGCTCCTTGACATAATCCAAGGTTTACCAACAAGTGACCCCAGGCTCCTCGACAATGGTTAATACGAGGTTTACCGTTTTTAATACGTGAATATCTGGCGTCGTTCCCAATGAGGAAGGATTGATTCCCACACTGGTTCGGACACGATCTCATGCTTCTCTTTTAAGAGGAGCTTTCCCAAAGCATAGATGCAACAATTGGATTTTTCTCCTACCGCAAGATACAGCTACTTGTTTGTTTTACTGTCTTGGAGAGTTAATTACTCCCTACTCCAAGACACTAGCCTAAGCTATGTTGGTGTAATAGAGCCCTAGAAATAAAACGATTACTAGATAGATTGTACTTTAAGCGTTATTTTCATTGGTTTTTCTTTAAGTCAAGAGGTGCGGAGATGAAACTTATGGTGTGAAGACTCGACTCGAAATCACTAAAAAATGCACTTAAGATGATAGGCAATCTTTTCCCTTCAATGAATTTCTAGCTAGGAAAGAGTTTGAGAATGCAAATGCTTGTAAACACAAACCTTTTCCTTAACAAACAAATCAAAAGAAGAGATTTTTGTCTTTTCCAATGCACTCAAAACGAGACAACTAGTTATGTTCACAAAAATTTCCCTTTTCTTTCAAACACTCAAATACTACAAAAACAAACTTTTTCCAAAAGAGATTTTTTTTATTTTTTATAAAACACTCAAAATTATGGAAAATCTAATCTTGAGATCTATAAACTATAAAAAACTATTTGAAGTAAAAGCTTACAAGATGTCTTTTCAAGAATGTTTTACTTAGCTATAAGCAAACTAAGGACTAACTTGTCCAGAATCACAAATCAGTCAAAAAACAACCAATTTTTGTTTTCTTTTCTAAAAATGAAATCCAAACTTTTAACACAAGTCTTTTCGAAGTTTTGCAATGAGAAACACAAGATGGATTCCTCAAAAAAGGTAGATTTTGCAAATGGTCAGACTCATAAGAAGGCCAGTAAAAACCAAGGTGATCTGAGGCTTCTACAGCTTCTAAGCTCTGAGCTACTACAAGACCAAAATGAAAATCAAGCCCGACAACCAAAACTTCTAGGAATTTCACCTAAAACCCTAACACCAATGGAATTAACCTAAGAAAAGCTCTTGAGAAGTCACATGCATGCCTGGGTAGGGTATAACAACATCTAAACAAAAACTAAGCTGACTAAAAGAGAAAATCTCAAGTTTTCCAAAATTTTGATAGTGTTTGCAGGCCCACAGTTCACACAGGTGCGGTACCGCTCTGTGTGAAAAGCAAAAGTGCGGATAGGTCCGCACTGTGTTGCAAGCCGAGGGTGCGGTCCTCTCTGAAAGTTATGAAAAATAAAAAATAATCCAAGATCTACTAAATCTACCCAATTCCACACACAACAAGCCAAAAACAGAAACAAAAACATAGTTTCTCAGGTCAAAGTAAAGCAAATCAAGAAATCAAGTCCCCAGCGGAGTTGCCATTTTGTCACATGGAATGAGTCGTTCTTGCGGACAAGATCGACCTCCCTAGAATCTAATGATATCTAGTGACAAGCAAGCCAATCAAAAAATATCTTTCTCTAAATATGTAATTTATAAACAAAGGCAAACAAGTGTTTTAGGCCTACCTTGGGTCCAATGCAAGTTTGTGGAAGCCTCGCTCCTTTGATCCAAATGAGATCCCTTGTAGCAAATCTGCAAACACAAACAAGCACACAAATTAAATAGCACCTGAAAAGCCAATATCATAAAGCATACTTATCATGATGATCAATGAATTCATGAAACAAATGACATAAGACAATTTGCTGAGAAAAATGAATCTGATTGTATTAATTCAAATCAAAAAAGAACTTTACAACTTGTGCCTTGATGCTATACAAGCTCCTCCCAAGGTCCAACAAGAAGTCTCCTCTACTTTGACAAGTTTCACTCTCTTCCCAATGAAGCCAAAAGGTATGTGATCTCTCCTCTCAAGCTTAACTAGGAAGTCTCAATTCCATTAGCATTTACCCTCAAAAATGTTCAACTTCTAACCTCCCTAGCAACCAGCCCAATGCCTTAATTTATAGTGCAATGGAGGGAAGTTACTAGGTCCTCCTTCAAAGGGATAGCTCCTCTCACCAAGGGATTAGCTCCTTCTCTTTTGGGATGCATGAACCACCTAAGAGCGAACCATCCAAGTCAAAATTCCTTCTAGAATCATCTAGAATTAAATCAAAGTGAGTTTTTAGAATAAACTTGCGCCTTTTTGACTTTCACAAGGGTCCATACCCACTCCTTTAGAGATAGAGCGAGCAAGTCCGCACGTAATGTGAACAAGGGGTGCGGGACCGCAGGAAATAGTGATAGAAAGTGCAGAACCAGAGCTTTGTTGATTTTTAATGTCTTTCTCTCATTTTCAAAGCTTGACATGAAGATCTGAGGCCTGAGACTTGCTTAGGAGGACAGTATAAGTGATGATAGACCCATACTGACTGCAAATAGTCATGGTGACAATATTTTGTGTAACAAGAAGAAAACACAAGCATCTTTCCTCTCTTGTACATCTTGGTCACCTCAGGCTTAGGTGCTTTGGTTTTCTCAATTGATTTGCTTTAGGTCCCCACTTTCACTTGCTATGTTGGCATGCTAGATGGTTGAGCTACCACATTAGTTTCATGCCACTTGAGAGTTGTTTCCAAAAAGGTTTCCCAAGTCATACCTTTCTCTGCAAGCTGGTGAAGGACTATAGTATTGATTAGACTATGATGAAACAGGCTAGGGTAGTGCTCATTTTTCTTCATCTAAATTCTCTCTAACATTTTGGCAATGCTCCTACATAGGTAGTTGCACATATTTAGTGGCTTCTGAGAGGTAAAATGCATTAGGAGGTGAATGTGATAAGCATACAATCTGGAGAATCTTCCTTCACATGTAAAGAAATTCATGACAATCTTCATCAAAGGGACATACTTCTCCAATAAGTATATGAAAGGCATAACATGAGCATGTTTTTCCCTATATGGTGTTTTCAAGAAGGGCTTGTAATACTCAAGATCTAAGCTCATTCCTTTGAACCTATTTTCACCATTATTCGGTAGCCCTGTAGCAAGTGAAATGGAGGCTACTAAAAAAGTGAATTCAACACCAGCAATAACAACACTTTCTCCCTTCAACTGAGTTGCCACCCAATCTGTTAACTGCTCATGAAAACCCACCTCACTCACCCTTTGGCAGAAATCCAAGCAATGTACATCTTCAAAACGCTATTTTATAAAGGGATATGAGTTGATTTCACTGCAATTTGATGGCTCATATATGAGGATTTTCCCTCCCTTGTGATGTATTTTCCTCTCTGGTGAAGATTCTGCCTCCATGATAACAAAAACCCTAGCAGCAAAAAATGAGAAAAACTGTGAGGTATGAGTGGAAAATGGAGTGATGGGAAGGTGGAATTTGAAAAAATGGTAAGGGAGGTTTGAAAGAGGTGGAAATGAAATATGGAGAGCTGATGAAAATGAGTGGAAAAACAATGGAGGAATGATATGCTTGTGAGGAGGAAAAAACAGAGTTTTTTTAGTAAAAGTGCCAAAAAAACCCCTAGGAATGAACTAGGGTTTCACTTTTGGAGAGGTAAAATTTTGTTTGGAGGTTGATTGAATGGTTTAAATAGTTTATCAAACATGTATATAGGTGTAGGGAAACATTTTACATGTTTAAAAACCAAGAAATAAAAATGGCCATCATCAACCTATCACTCACCATGAAAATTTCACTACAAAACCATAATTGGAAAAATCATTGGCATGAGATGATTTTGAAAACAAAGAAGGAAGTGCAATAACGTACTTACTTTTTTTTTGGCTTAGGAAGTAATTACATCAAGTTAACAGGCTTAAAAATTGAATTTGGGATAAATTTGGGTGTTTTCTGGACACTCTGCCCCAAGCGCAGTGCAGTTAGGCTGAGTGCAGCGCAGTGTCTCTGAGCACAACACCAGACCTCCAAGTGCAGCACAGTGTCTCTGTGCACAACGCCTTAAGATTTTTTCCTGTTTTGCCTAAAAAATTGACTTTTTCTCTCTTTTGGGTAGGAGAGCTCGATAAACAAGAGTGAATAAGAGGTAAATGAAACAAGTTTGGGGCTTTTGAGTTTATATAGGAAAATTTATTTCTCCTTTTAAAAAGAAATGGGACCCACAAACCTTTGAAAAACTGATTTTTTCACTTTTGAAAACAGAGTCACCTTTACAACTGAAACCTGAGTTGTCTTTTCACTTTCTTGAGTACTGGAATTTCTTCTTCTGGAGCTTCCTAAACATGAGAACATGATGAATGTGTGATAACTCACAAATCAATACCAAAGAGCTTCTTGTCATGCTCTTTTCACTGCTGGATTTATTCATGAAAATGATGAACCTTGGAAACCCTAACAACCTAATGGATGACCTGAAACTAAATGGAATGATGATGATGACTTACTTCCTTTTATTATGACACCTTCATATAAATGTGATAGGTGACCAACATGAGTGAATTTTCAAAAGACTGACCTTATTTCTTGACTGACTAAACAGTGACCAAATTTTACTATGTAAACCTAGTGACATGAAAATTTTGATTTTGATAGTCCTATCAAGCATTGTAAGAGAACATTTGATCCAGGTGACAAGCTAACAAGACTGACACTAACATATCGGAAGATAGATTTTGTGTACTATGATAAGCACCATCAGCAAAACCGACGTAACAGTTGGATGACATCTGCAAACCTAGTACATCACGAGGTTAGTAGAGGAAAACGTTTGCAAAAGCAAACTAACACACAAAAACCACACTGCACACTAATGGAAACACACTAATGTACATAAGTATTACATGGAAAATTATGCATAATACTTATCTAGGTAAAGCCCATTTTGAGGCTCAGTGAAAGAATTTCCTTCATACTCTACTAACTCATAAACACCTTTTGTAAAACTCTTTTGACAATGTAAGGCCCATGCCACATTTGTTTGAATTTCCCAGCCCCCAATTTGTGAATGGCTTGATCATAAAGCAAGACCAAGTCACCATGTTTGTTATAGACATTTTTGGGCACTGCAACCCCAATCATAAATGTCCATAAAACAAGGGCTCTTAAGTCCCTAAAAGTGTTGTTCCAACCTCTAAAAGAACAAGGTCAACTAATTACATCTTCTCCCAGAAGTGTTACAGGGAAAAGTGTCTATGCAGAACTACTAATCCCATTAAGGCGGGTAGCTACCTTAGAAACAAACAAAGTAAAACTACTTTCGTTTTCCTTTATGAAAGATAGATGAGAGAAGAATAAAGGAGACCAACCTCTGTCTTGCGCTTGGTTCCTTGTTCGATTCCTCTCTCTTCTGATAGTCCTTTGCTACTTGCTTTCTTGTATACCCAGCTTCACAGAGTACCTGTAGAATCAAAGCAGCATAACAATATACGAGAACATGGATCTATTATCATAAACAATCTTGGATCAGATTAAAATTGACCATACAAATGCACAAAACATAAATTACACAAGAGTATGGAGGAAAACTTGAATAGATTTATTGATAATCAAGAAAGAGCCAAGAGAGTTACAACTAGTTGTTCTGACCCAGCATCATCCTCTCAGCAATTAAGCCCTTCTTCACCTCATTTAAAGCTTAGATCACCCAACACTATGATGTTACCTCAAGAAACCAACAACAATTCCTTACAAGATGCAAAATTCCAGCCTCTGGATCTCTGGGATGAGGGATCCATATATAGATGTTTGTAAGGGAGATGAGTCAGCTTGTGATTTGATTAATGTCTTCCCTCTGATAGTTCTTTCTTCCACTTGGAGATTGATGATCTCTTACTCATCCCTGGTCGAATTCAGAGAGGCAAGTGTCACTGGAGAAGTTTCTGGAAGATTCCATGCTTCTCCACCTTGCGGATTGACACTGCCATTTGTCCTTTCTCGCCCATCGCACCCCATAGAAGGGATTTTTGAAATGCAACGCACCCACTGAGTGTATTTAGGTGAGATGCAATGCACTTTGCCTATGGAGCAGGTGAAATGATCCAATTTTGACCAGTTCTGAGTAGTTTTTCATGGAGAATTTCTAGGAGAAGCTGTAATCAGTTGACCTTGTTCCTTTAGGGGTTGGAACAACACTTTTAGGGACTTAGGAGCCCTTGGTTTATGGACATTTTATGCTTGTGGTTGCAGTGCCCAAAAATGTCTATAACAAGAAGTTCTCCATGAAAAACTGCTCAGAACTGGTCAAAACTGGACCATCTCACCCATAGAAAATTTTAGGGGCGAATGTTCGCCCTTTGGCGAAATTAAGGGGTTTTAAATTTTTAGTGGGCGAATATTTTGTATCATAGTACATTTTTACAAATCACCTCAAATAGCCCACCTTATTTTAAGGGAGAGGGTAAAAAAGGTAAATTTAGCCCTTGAAATTAGGAGTTACAACCTTCCATTAGCCCATTTTCAAGAATAGGTTTTATTTAAGTGAATCCATTCGCCCATTTTCAAGAATAAGTTTTATTTACGTGAACCTTATGGGCCAAAGGCCCAAATACCATATTTATAAAAGAGGTATGGTAAATTAATAAAAATATAAATAAATGAGAGGTATGGTAAATAAATAAAACATTTTTTATATTTACTCCATAAGTCACCTTATATACATGCAAGAGTGTAAACAAATAAAAATATAAGTAAAATGGAGGTATGGTAAATAAATAAAACCTCTTTTTATACTTACTCAAAAGGTATGGTAAATAAATAAAAATATAAATAAACTAGACGCATGGTAAATAAATAAAACCTCTTTTTATTAGGCTCAAGAAGGAGGTTTTATTTAAGTGAATCCTATGGGTCAAATACCATATTTGTAAAAGAGGTATGGTTAATAAAAATATAAATAAACGAGAGGTATGGTAAACAAATAAAACATTTTTTTATATTTACTCCATAAGTCACCTTATATTTACGAACACTCAAAAAATGCGTCATATTTAGGTGAAACCTATGGGCAAAATACTATGGGACAAATACCATGGACTAGATTGCTATTAATACCATGCAAAAAAACATTATTAACCCTAATATTAGTATTAATAAAAATAAAAACGGCACATGGTATTGTTGAGCCTCAAACCTGCATCTTCCTATACACCCTCTCAGCCTTCTTTTTCCACTTACTTCATCCACCAAGCTGTTAAATCATTGCATTATAGTCTAAAAAGAGCTTCTGACATGGTTTTCTAACTATGCTTATGATTGTTGTTTGGTTTAGATTTTTGTTCAGGAAGCTGCGGAAACTTGTCAGTTTCCGTAGCCAACACAGGTTTCCGCAGCCAGCACAGGATTCCGCAGCCAACACAGGTTTCCGCAGCCAGCACAGGATTCCGCAGCCATTTTGTTAAAGGCTATGCTACAGGTGTCCTATGAAGAAACGAGCCACATCGGCAAGCTACAGGTGACGGGTACATGGAACGTGTCCCTTCAGATCAGCCAAATCATCCATAAAAGGTCACGGTCAACAAGGGTCAAAGGCAAGGCCAACCAAGGAGTTTAGCGGTGGCACGTCTCTGTTTTGAGCACGTGAAAGTTTACGTGGCACAGTCCTCAGCTCACGGAGACATCGGCACACCTGGAGATCGACCCCGTAACATGAATCCAACAGCTACCACTCCGAAGATTTAATGGACATGATGACCGCTACGCTAGATCTCGGCTGAGGAGATCTACGTGTCTCTCGCAACGCAGTTAACAACATAGGACTTAGTTAGTTAGTTACAACACTTTTTCATTATAAATAACGCATTGATAAACGTTGTGTAGAAGCTTTTGGAGATGTAATTTTTGAACTATTGTTATTATCACCCCACTGCACTTTGTTTTATATATTTTGCTGCTGCTTTAATACATGAGAAGACTACTTTCTTGAGCTCGTTTTTGTGACTGTTCATTGACTGGCTGAGGTGGAAGACGGCACCTGCGCACTAAAGCCCTGTATAGTTTTCATTTGATTTTATTATGTTTCTGTTTTCATAATCATTAGCTTGTATATAACATGTTGTTTTGATGTTTTTAATTCACTGTTGTAAACAACATTTTCATTTATGTTTTCTTATAGCTGTCTGCTGATCAATGCTTTTCTACAGGTTTTCTTAGGTAGCCCGGGCAAATTTTCATCTTTTTGATAACTCCTGACATATGAGATCATCTTGTCCTTCCTGCTAATTTTCCTTTTCTGAAGTTTAATTCCAGCACTGTCCTTTTTCAAATTGTGTTTTGCTTATTTATTTTTCTACTACTTAGACATCATACTACTAATTTGTTTATGGTTTCTTTCTATAGTCAAGTGACTCTATTAGTAAGGAATCAAAATATTACTTATTGTAGTGTGATTTAGTTATCATATTGCTTAACTTATTCATGATTGCTTCCCATAAGGTAGATTGAGCTGAAGGGTAAAGGATCAGAAGAGTTGAAGTAGTGTGATTAGTTTCCTTTATGCAATTTAATTTCTTGCAATTTAGTTATCATATTGCTTAACTTATTCATGATTGCTTCCCATAAGGTAGATTGAGCTGAAGGGTAAAGGATCAGAAGAGTTGAAGTAGTGTGATTAGTTTCCTTTATGCAATTTAATTTCTTGCCATTTAGATATCATATTGCTTAACTTGTTCATGATTGCTTCCCACAAGGTAGATTGAGCTGAAGGGTAAAGGATCAGAAGAGTTGAAGTAGTGTGAATTAGTTGCTTTGCTTTTAGTTTTTTTGAGTTGCTTTAAGTTCAGTTTTTACTTTCTTTTTCATACAACAGCAAGGATACTGGGCCATTGTCATTAGTTCACTGTTTGATACATTTACTTGCTCTTAAGAATTGATTGCATTACAGTTGTTTTAAAGCTTTCTTTTTGAACACTTTTAAGTTTGGGAAAATCACTGTAGAAATCACCATTACCATCCATACTTAACTTTCATTTTCGCCATCACATATTAGGGAAAGATAAATCCAAAAACAAACTAAAAAAACTCAAAAACGACAAAAGACTAAGGAAATGGTTATCTTGTACATATAGTACACTTCACTTTGACAGTTTACGAATCCCGGATTGACATTTTAATCAGCAATTTAGAATACACTAAATTGACTAAACATTTTGGCGTCGTTGCCGGGGAAGTGAAATTAGGTAGCCAATTGCTTAAAAAAAAAAAACAAGAAAATTTCAAGGAAGGAAAATTGATAACCTCTCAAAGTATGCTCTCCTCTTGCACTTAGTGTGATCTGGAGGATCAAAAAAGAGAAAGTTATTGGTTTAATAGTTTCTTGAGTATGCTCTCTTCTTGCACCTAGAGTGACCTGGAAGATCAGAAAGAGAATTATTAGCCCGACTTGAAGAAAAATAAAAAAATGACATGCATAGAGCAAGAGATTCTAGGGGAAGGTTTTTAGCTAGAGCCAAGAGTTCGATTGTTACAACTTCTTTTACCTCAAGGAATAGACAAGAGACACCTCCATCATCTCCAACCTACACTCCTAGCCCTAGGATTCCTGGAATTCAAGAGACAGTAGTTGAGTTAGGAGACTCTTCCTCACCATCCATCGAATCTGAATTAGGAAAAGAGCCTTTCTTTTCTTCTACAAGGAGACACATTGTAATTGAAGAAGTAGAATCATCTGAGGAAGAAGAGGGAGAAATTCCTCCTCGTTCACCGTTAGTAGAGGAACCAGAGGACTCTGAAATCTCTGAGAAAACTACCATGACAGAAGAGGGAGTTAACGGATTTGGTAGAGGTAGAGGTAGAGAAGGGGGAGGAGGAAATAATGGAGGAGGTAGAGGTAACAATGGGGGAAATAGGGATGGAGATAAATCATTTGGATTTCCTATAGTCGATGAGGATTCTCGAGAAACAATGAAAAATATTTCACCATCTGTCCTCCCAAACTTTCATGGGTTAAGAAATGAAGATCCTGAAACATTTCTATTTGAGTTTGAGGTCGTGTGTTGAACCTATGATTATCTGGAAGATTCTCAAAAACTCAAACTGTTTCCTTCAACATTGAAAGGAGCTGCTTTGAAATGGTTCATGGGATTACTCACTCAATCCATTAGGACTTGGAATGATATGAAACAAACATTTTTGGATAGATACATGGATTATTGTATGCCTACCAACCACAAGGATGAAGTGTTTAAAATGGTACAAAGAGAAGATGAAAACTTGGAGGATTTACTTGAAAGATTCCAATACAATCTGAAAAGAGAAAAAATGAGTAACTTAGATGAGGAGACCTTGAAAGCCCTTCTATTAAAAGCCATTAGAGATGAATGGATAGATATTTTGAACATGATGGGAAAAGGAGACATATCTCAACTTCCACTTCATGACATAGCAGAACTGTGTGTCCATCTCTCAAGAGGAAAATCTAAAACTGGAAAAGGTCCTAGAGATCCTTCTCTCATCAGAGCAAACAAATCTGCAATTGGATCAATAAGTAGGGCTGAGATTGGCAATATGCTTGATGAATTCAAAACTGATATCTTAGGGAGTCTTAGTGAGCAACTAGACACTCTTAAGATCCACAATAAGCAGAAAGCAGAAGCTGAAGCTTTAGCCATCTTTTGCCCAAAATGTAGAAAAAAACATGCTCTCAGGGAATGTCCCTTGGATGCAAAAGTTGTAGAAACATGTGCGATCTATTCAGAGAATCATGAGACCAAGGATTGTCCTTCAATTCCTGGGCTCAAAGCTGTCTTTCAAGAAGATCCAAATACAATTGAGTCTCTCTATTTTGTTGCAAGGAGACCTTGGCAGGGGCAACAAAATCAAGGGTTTAACAACTCTATGAACTTTCAATCCCCACCAAATTGGAATCCTTGGCAACAACCTTGGTCCCAACCTCAAAATCCTTTTCAATCATGGGTACAAGGTATGCAAAATCCTTATGGGAGATTTGCTCAATTTTATCAATATCCTCCATCTTTTCAAAACCAACAGGCTCCACAACTTCCAAATAAAAACCCACAACTATCATTTCCATTTCAACAACAACAACCCTCTCAACAAAACCCAAATTCTCAACTCTTGCTTCCATTCCAACAGAAGTCAAATCAACTTCCTTCTCAGCCATTGCCAAACCCCAATAATAAAAACCCTCAAAATTCTTACATGATAGAAGGTCAACAATTTCCTGCCTATATGATTGTTCCTCTCAATGATGTACAACTCAAATCTGGTAGAGTTCTAGATAAACCTTCTATAGATGCCCAAAATCAAAGAATTTCTGAGGAAGAATCTCTTGAAGCCAATAAGGGTTCTAAAGCATCTCTTCAAAACCCAAACACTCAGAAAGAAAAAGAAAAAGAGCTAACCCCCACAACTCCTATACTTGAGCAACCTACATCTTCATCCACACCTCCTTTTCCTGAAAGATTACAAATTGACAAAGGGGTGGAAAAACAAATCTTGTTGCCTGACTATGATTTTCTAGATGAATTGAAGAATGTATATATCAAGATTCCCTTGTTACAAGCCATTAAAGAGATTCATATTCTAGCAAAAACAATAAAGGAGTTGAGTCTTAAAAGACCAGGAAGGAAACCTAGAGATACAAGAAGAATCCACCTGGTAGGGAAAATTGCAGACATCATGATGGGAAAAATTACTATGCAGAAGTATGTAGATCCCGCTAGTCCAATTGTTAAAACACATATCAATGGGGTTGAAATTCCAAATACTTTGATTGATTTAGGGGCTGCTATCAACATTATGAGTAGACAAACTATGGAATAGCTGAAACTTCCTAATCTTCTCTTTACACCTACTTTACTGCAACTTGCAGATCGATCAATTATTAAACCAGATGGTGTATTAGAAGACATTTCAGTCTCCTTAGACTCTTGGGAATATCCATTGGATTTCATGATTTTAACTCCCAAGAGTAATTTAGGAGGACATCCTCTCATCTTAGGAAGACCTTGTCTAGCCACAACCGATGCTTTCATCAGTTGTAGGTCTGGGGATATGTATATTTATGATGGTAATTCGAGAGAGAAATTCAATCTGTATCCTCAAGCAAAAGAAATTACAGAAATAGGAGATAATGAGTGGATTGATGATGAAGATACTATACAACCTGTCTTTACCATTTCTGAAGTTAGTGAAGATAGTCAAATTCTGAACACATTAGAAAATTTTGAAACATCTTTAGAATATGACCACACACAATTTCAGTTAGATTCCAACATTGAGTATCTATCATCTAGACAAATGTCTCTTTTCTCTATGGAAGAATTTGGTAGTTCCACCATTGAGATCTTTCCAGGAAAAACATTGAATATCAACAAAAATTTGGAAAGATCACAACAGGAAGAACTAACCAAAATCTTGCAAAAACATTCTACTGCATTTGCATGGGAGTATACCGATATGAAAGGTATTTACTCTAAGACTTGCATTCATCACATCTACATTGAGGAAAACAGTAGACCAATCAGACAACCTCAGAGAAGGATGAATTCAAACCTTAGGGAGATAGTGAAAGAAGAGCTCCAAAAGTTACTTAATGTAAACTTCATTTATCCAATTTCAGATAGCCGATGGGTTTCTCCTTTGGTTATAGTACCTAAAAAGAATGGTAAATGGAGGGTATGCATTGATTACAGAGAATTGAACAAAGCAACTTTGAAGGATCACTTTCCTTTACCCTTTATCGATCAGGTATTAGATACTTTAGCAGGCAAAAAGTATTCTTCATTTTTGGATGGTTTTAGTGGCTATAATCAAATTGAGGTAGCACTTGAAGATCAAGACAAGACCACATTTACCTGTCCATGGGGAACTTTTGCTTACTGAGTACTTCATTTTGGATTATGTAATGCACCCGCAACATTTCAAAGGGCAGTACTAGGAATCTTTTCCGATCTAATCCATGATTGTGTAGAGGTTTATATGGATGATTTTACAGTTTATGGTAATTCATTTGAAGAGGCATTAGAGAATTTGGAAAAAGTCCTTATAAGATGTAAAGAAACAAACCTATCGTTAAGTCATGAAAAATGCTTTATGATGTTTACTGAAGGGATTGTTTTAGGACATCATATTTCAGGAGATGGGATTAAACTTGATAGATCAAAAGTTGAAGTCATCTCCAAGTTGCCTATTCCAAATTGTCAAAAAGATGTTAGAAGTTTTCTTGGATTTACTGGATACTATAGAAGATTTATTGAAAACTTCACCAAAATAGCATCTCCACTCTTCAAATTACTTACAAAAGACTGTGAATTCAAATGGGATCCTGATTGTCAATCTGCATTTGAAACTTTGAAAACAAGAATATCTGAAGCACCCATTTTGAGAGGTCCGAATTGGAAACTTCCTTTCCATATTTCCACGGATGCTTCAGATACAGCTCTAGGAGCTGTGTTGGGAACAAAGGATTTAGTTCCTTATTCCATTTACTACACCAGTAAAAATTTGACTCCCACTGAGTTAAACTATACTGTGACTGAGAAAGAGTTCTTAGTTGTTGTTCATGCAATTAATAAGTTTAGACACTATATAACTGGCTATGAAACTTTTGTCCATACTGATCATTCTGCAATTAGATATCTCATGAATAAACCTGTTACTAATGACAGAGTTACAAGATGGCTCTTACTTTTACAAGAATTCAATATTACTGTGTTGGATAGACGAGGGAAAAAAATACAGTAGCTGATTTCTTGTCTAGAATCCAAAATACTAACGAAGATTCTCCTGTAGAGGATAAGTTTCCAGATGAATATTTGTTTGTAGTAACTACTAAGACTCCTTGGTATGCAGATATTGCTAACTATTTGGTTACAGGGAAGCTACCTCCACATCTATTTCCTGGTGAAAAAAGAAAAATTATTCAGGAGAGTTCAAGTTATTCATGGATTTCTAATGAATTGTTTAAAACGGGGCTAGATTGTGTGATCAGAAGATGTGTTCGGGAAGATGAAATGCCTGACATCCTCAAGGCATGTCATGATGAACCATGCGGTGGACACTTTGCTGACAAAAGGATGGCCTATAAAATCCTTTCTTTAGGATATTATTGGCCTTCCCTTTTCAAAGATGCAAAACAATATGTCAGAAGGTGTGACAGCTGCCAAAGAGTTGGGAGACCGACTCTTTCAAATGAAATGCCATTACAACCACAGGTACTCATCGAACCCTTTGAAAAATGGGCTTTAGATTTCATTGGACCCATTAATCCACCATCTAAACAAAAGAAGTATATATTGGTATGCACTGATTATGTCACTAAATGGGTAGAAGCCAAAGCATTGCCTTCTGCCACTGAAAATTCAGTTGTTCAATTTCTTTTTGAGGATATTTTTACTCGTTTTGGTGTCCCAAGAGAAATTGTGACAGATCAGGGAAGTCAATTTACATCTAACTTGATGGAGAAGCTGATGGAAGAATACAAAATCAAGCACAAAAAATCTACTCCTTACCATCTGCAAGCAAATGGCCAAGTGGAGTTTACAAACGAAGTTCTTGAAAGCATCATCACCAAAATTGTTCATCTACACAGAAAATATTGGGTAGAAAGGCTTCCTGAAGCCTTATGGGCCTATAGAACTACATGGAGGAATACAACAGGACATTCTCCCTATGAACTTGTTTATGGGAAAGAGTTCCTGCTCCCCATTGAGTTTCAAATCAAGACTTTCAAAATGGTAGTCCAGTTGGGGATGAATCTATCAGAAGCCCAAAAGCACAGAATGGAGCAGCTGAATGAGCTAGATGAGATCAGACAAGATGCAATTTTAAGGACTGATCTAGTTCAACATCAAAGAGCTAAGTGGCATGACAGATACATCAAAGAGAGAAAGTTTCAAGAGGGAGATTGGGCGTTACTATTTGATTCCAAGTTTAAAGACTTCAAAGGAAAATTTCAGACTCATTGGCTTGGGCCATATGAGATTGACAAAGTCTTTAACAATGGAGTGGTAATAATCAAGACCATTGATGAATTTCAAACTCCTCTCATTGTGAATGGCCACCGATTGAAAATTTATCATAAGCCACTCTCAAAAGAGGAATTTGTCAAAATGTTCCAAGAGAATTTTGCAATAAGGCTGGTGGAGAAGAATCCTTCTCCCCCATCAGCCTAGCCTTTGTTTCTTTCAGTGAAAAAAAAAAAAAAAAAATCGTATAAGCCTGAAAACCAATCATAGATTGGCGGTCTTATACGAAAAATGTAGAGTGAAAATCAAGGACACCTGACACTCTATATTTTCCAAAAAAAAAAATCTCCTCTCCTTCTCTTTCCATCTTCACTCCATCTCATTTGCCATTTCACTTCACCTCCATCTCATTCTCATTTCCATTTCACTTCACTCCACTTCATTTTCATTTCATTCCACTCATTCCATTTCATTTCATCAATAAAAGTCCCTTTCAGGACTATTTTTATTCAGTTAGTCTTCTCTAACTACCTTTGTTCAGTTAAGTGGGTGTTGTCTCAGTTTCCATAGCTGAAACCGTTTCCGCAACCAGAAGCAGTTTTCGCAACCAGAAACGATTTCCGCAGCCAGCATCACTCTGTTTTCAAATTTACAGTCAACTATTAGTGCAATAATCATGAAATGCAGGTGTAATTGAGCTAAAGACATGGGGCATCTCCAAGACATCAAGGAAGAGCAATTGGTTAGAAGCCTTGAGCAAGAAATGGCAAAGTTTCCAAAGGTATGATCAAATTTTTTTATCAAATAACAATTCAAGTCATAATTACGCATAGTTATCAAACCATAACAAGTTCTACTATGTGCAATGATTTGATACGATAGCTCCATTACCACTCCTATTCCACAATATCACTCCACACACCTTGCATTCATTTCTCCAACGGTCACATGATTATTCCGAGTTTAAACTCAAGACTGACTGCACTTCCATTTAGTACCCGTACTCTTAAGACGTGACCTATTGTGTTACAGCTCTTCTTAGCCATAATTTTCGCAGCCGTCTATTGAGACGTGTAAAAATTTCATACACACTCATCTGAATCAAAAAAAATCCCGACGTTACTCCATTCGTTTACCACTCCACTAATACCATACTCCTCGCATGCATCCACATTTTATTTTGAACTTGTTTACTGCTACTCACCCTCTGTTCCTCCAGTAATTCAGGTACTTCCATTCCCTGTTCTCCATTTTCGACTGCAGACACTACAGTTTGTTCTAAACCCCGATTGCAGTCACTACAGTCTATCCTAAATCCTATAACCGAGCCATTTTTTTTCTGAACCCTCACACGCAGAAGAACTCTCAGTTGGAATTTAAAACAGAGGATGGGAAAATTACTGAGAGCAGAGCCGGAAGGACCGAAATACTTGGAAGGTTATCCTCAAACTAAGGAATTTCTGAAGAAAGCCAGATGGTTACGATTTATCCAAAAGTTTAAAGGCCATAACAAGGAGGTGACCAAAGCTTTTGCACGGTCTTTTGATGGAAAAACAGTGGAGATTGGAGACTTGAAGTTCACAGTGACTGAGGCCACAGTAGCAGCTGCCACAGGCCTACCTCAAGAAGGTGAAAGGTGGTTTAAAAATAGAAGTGTGGATGATCAGATATGGAGAATCATACTACAAAACCAAGGTATGGATACCACCGTATTTACAAGAGGCATCCCTGTTCATGCACTAAAAGAGGAATGGTCTAGTCTACTGTTAGTTATCCAGAAATTTATCACGTGTGAAGGTCGTTTTGGTTCTATGTATATGTATCATGCTAGACTGATGATGAATTTCCTAGAGGGTCACACTCTTAATTTTCCTCATTTTCTGCTATTGAGTCTGAAAAAGATGAGTATTACAGTTCAAAAACACATAGGCAACATTGAACCTCATCTCTACCATCATGGACTCATAAAAATTCTTATTGAGGACCAGTTAAAGAAAACTAAAGATACTTGGGAGCAATTCTTGACAAGAAACTACTTCCAAGAGCCATCTGAGGCCTCTGGAAGTAGCCCACCAAAAATTCCAAGGAAAAGTAGGAGGAGAGAAAAGAACACTACAGTCCAAGACTCCCCTACTATAGAAACTCAAGAAACTGTCCAAAAAGAAGAAGAAGATAGAGCTAAAAATAAGAAATAGAAGAAAGAAAAAGGCAAAAGAACCATCCAAGAAGTCTATCCATCCCCTGAGCAATCCATAGAGGAGGATTATCAACCACTGTCAGAAAGATTAGTACATCTTCAGGCTGCTGTTATAACAAAGAAAAAGGAAAAAGGAAAACAGAGTACACAAGAAAAGAGTACTAATCCATACTTAAGGAGGAGCACTAGGCTAAAAGGAAAGGTGAATAAAACCCAAGAAAAACAGCCTCACTTTATTTATTTAGGTGAAGAGACACTTGAGAAATCTCCAGCTCAGCCAAGCATTGAACCAAGTCCTCCACATGATGAAAGCCCTTTTTGGTCGGAGAGAGAGAGAGCAGTCCTCCTCCTCCACCAAATTTTGAGCTTAGTCCGAGAAAGACACCCGAGGTAGATCCTAATCAGCAAGAGGTATATAACTACCTGGAATCCTTAGAACAATTAGCTGCAGGACCGAGTACCACTCTGCCACTAGATGCACAAGTTAAGTCTTTGAAACGGGAGGTATTTGAATTAGAAGTCCTAAATAGGCACATCAAATAGGAAAATGAAGCACTCAAAGAGCAGAGCAAGGTAGATAAGATTGTCCATGATAACACTATGCTCCATTTAGGACTGTGGCAAAAGAAAAATAGGAAACTGAAGAAAAAGTGCAAAAAGTTAAGCAGAGCATTGATTAATCTCAAGTTCAAATGTCTAGTCAGGAAACCCAGGATGATGTTAGCATCAAAGAAGAAGAAAAGAGGGCTAGATGTCCTAGCAGAAGCCTCAGAACATATGGATTAGAGGGAAATAACTAAATTTTGGTTGCATGAGGACATGCAACACCTTCATAGTGGGGGTATGTTGAGCCTCAAACCTGCACCTTCCTATACACCCTCTCAGCCTTATTTTTCCACTTACTTCATCCACCAAGCTGTTAAATCATTGCATTATAGTCTAAAAAGAGCTTCTGACATGGTTTTCTAACTATGCTTATGACTGTTGTTTGGTTTAGATTTTTGTTCAGGCAGCTGCAGAAACTGCCAGCACAGGTTTCCGCAGCCAGCACAGGATTCCGCAGCCATTTTGTTAAAGGCTATGCTACAGGTGTCCTTTGAAGAAACGAGCCACATGGGCAAGCTACAAGTGACGGGTACATGGAACGTGTCCCTTCAGATCAGCCAAATCATCCATAAAAGGTCACGGTCAACAAGGGTCAAAGGCAAAGCCAACCAAGGAATTTAGCGGTGGCACGTCTCTGTTTTGAGCACGTGAAAGTTTACGTGGCATAGTCCTCAGCTCACGGAGACATCAGCACACCTAGAGATCAACCCCGTAACCTGAATCCAACAACTACCACTCCGAAGATTTAATGGACATGATGACCGTTACGCTAGATCTCTGCTGAGGAGATCTACGTGTCTTTGGCAACGCAATTAACAGCATAGGACTTAGTTAGTTAGTTACAACACTTTTTCATTATAAATAATGCGTTGATAAACGGTGTGTAGAAGCTTTTGGAGATGTAATTTTTGAACTGTTGTTATTATCACCCCACTGCACTCTGTTTTATATATTTTGCTACTGCTTTAATACATGAGAAGACTACTTTCCTGAGCTCGTTTTTGTGACTGTTCATTGACTGGCTGAGGTGGCAGAGGGCCCCTGCGCACTAAAGCCCTGTATAGTTTTCATTTGATTTTATTATGTTTCTGTTTTCATAATCATTAGCTTGTATATAACATGTTGTTTTGATGTTTTTAATTCACTGCTGTTTACATTTTCATTTATGTTTTCTTATAGCTGTCAGCTGATCAATGCTTTTCTACAGGTTTTCTTAGGCAGCCCGGGAAAATTTTCATCTTTTTGATAACTACTGACATATGAGATCATCTTGTCCTTCCTACTAATTTTCCTTTTCTGAAGTTTAATTTCAGCACTGTCCTTTTCCAAATTGTGTTTTGCTTATTTATTTTTCTGCTACTTAGACATCATACTACTCATTTGTTTATGGTTTCTTTCTATAGTCAAGTGACTCTATTAGTAAGGAATCAGAATATTACTTATTGTAGTGCGATTTAGTTATCATATTGCTTAACTTATTCATGATTGCTTCCCATAAGGTAGATTGAGCTGAAGGGTAAAGGATCAGAAGAGTTGAAGTAGTGTGATTAGTTTCCCTTATGCAATTTAATTTCTTGCAATTTAGTTATCATATTGCTTAACTTATTCATGATTGCTTCCCATAAGGTAGATTGAGCTGAAGGGTAAAGGATCAGAAGAGTTGAAGTAGTGTGATTAGTTTCCTTTACGCAATTTAATTTCTTGCCATTTAGATATCATATTGCTTAACTTGTTCATGATTGCTTCCCACAAGGTAGATTGAGCTGAAGGGTAAAGGATCAGAAGAGTTGAAGTAGTGTGAATTAGTTGCTTTGCTTTTAGTTTTTTTGAGTTGCTTTAAGTTCAGTTTTTACTTTCTTTTTCATACAGCAGCAAGGATACTGGGCCATTGTCATTAGTTCACTGTTTGATACATTTACTTCCTCTTAAGAATTGATTTCATTATAGTTGTTTTAAAGCTTTCTTTTTGAACACTTTTAAGTTTGGGAAAATCACTGTAGAAATCACCATTACCATCCATACTTAACTTTCATTTTCGCCATCACACATTAGGGAAAGATAAATCCAAAAACAAACTAAAAAAACTCAAAAACGACAAAAGACTAAGGAAATGGTTATCTTGTACATATAGTACACTTCACTTCGTCAGTTTACGAATCCCGGATTGACATTTTAATCAGCAATTTAGAACACACTAAATTGACTAAACAGGTATTGACCCATGGTATTCACCAAAATGGCACATGGTATTGACCCATGGTATTCACCTGGAATGTAGCCTATTTAAATGGGGGAATTAAACTAGCATAGATCCATCTTTACTCTGGATCTACTAACCCCTGAGAGGTATCAAATATTGTGATATGCAAACTAGCATAGAGTGAAAAAATATTTGATCCGATCAAGAGTAAAAATGGATGTTGTAATTTAATGTATGTTAAACATTTTAGCTTGGTTAAAATAAAAAATAAAATAAAAATCAACTATTAATTTTATTAATTTTTATAAATTACTAATAGTAATTTTTAAGCTCCAGGTTTATGATAACCCATGGTATTGACCCATGGTAATACCATGGTATTCGTGTGAGCATAGACTATTTAAAGGGGAAATTCTCTCATCGTAGATCCATCTTAATTCTGGGTCTACCAAGTGCTCAGAGGGACAAATAGATTTCATCCCCCTAAGAGTGGTAGATGTGGAGTTAAGATGGATATAGGTTGGTTTTTATGATAATGAAGATATTAAATAGACTTAGGAAATTATATTGTAAAAACATCTTAAGGTGAATGGTTAAAGCATAGACATTGGACAAGTATATTTGTATACTTCTGTTTTAAACTGAAACAAATCCAGGGCTAAAAGGAATGGATTGATTGCACTAGTCATCCTTCAATAACTTTCCAACATATGCTAGAGTAAACAGATTATAATTTGGGTAATTTTTCAAATTGAAAATAGGAACATACTTGTGTATTGGCAGGGTGGTTACGAGGTCCCTAGAAGTGATGAATTTGAATTTTTCTTGGTTTTATATATAGTATTAGGTTTTTTCTCATGCTTTCTGTGAATGGCATGGGTGAATTTAATCCTACACCCACTAGGTTATTGATATGTAATTTCGGTAATTTTGATTTCAAAAGATATTTTAAAGAAATGCAATGATTTCATTTGTGTATTCAATAAACACAAGATTTTATAATTGAGTAAAATATTCGCCATGCCTGGTGAGAGATTCGCCAAAAAATTATATATACATATCATATTATTGATAAAATCACCTTCCATTTTTCCTATATACCATGGAGATTTGCCCATTTATTATACATGTAAATTTAGGGGGGGTTCTTAAAATTTTCCCTAATCTCACCTGTTCCATGGTTAAAGTGCGTTGCGTCCCACCTAAATACACATGGGAGGTGTGATGCATCTTGAAAAGCCCTTATATCGGGTGCGATGGATGAGAGTGGACAAATGTCAGGGTCAATCTGCAAGGTGGAGGATCATGGAATCTTCCAGAAACTTCTCCTGTGACGCTTGCCTCTCTGCATTCGCCCAGGGATGAGTAAGAGATCATCAATCTCCAAGTGGAATCAAGAACTATCAGAGAGAGGACACTAATCAAATCTCAAAAGCTGACTCACCCCCCTTGTAAACATCTATATATGGATCCCTCATCCCAGAGATCAGGGGGCTGGAATTTTGTATCTTGTAAGGAAGTGCTGCTAGTTTCTTGGTGTAATATCATAGTGTTGGGTGATCTAAGCTTTTCATGAGGTAAAGAAGGGCTTTCTTGCTGAGAGGATGATGCTCGGTCAGAACAATTGGTTGTAATCCTCTTTGCTATTATTGATTATTAATAAATCTATTCAAGTTTTCCTCCACATTCTTGTATAATTGATGATATATGCATTTGTGTGGTCAATATATATCTGATCCTATATTGCTTATGATAATAGACCTATGTTCTTGGATAATCTTATGTTGCTTTGATTCTACAGGTGCTCTTTGAAGCTGGGTAGACAAGGAAGCGAGTGGCAAAGATCTATCAGAAGGGAGAGGGATCAAGCAAGGAACCAAGCGCAAGACGGAGGTTGGTCTCCTCTATTCCCCTCTTATCTATTTCTCATAAAGGAAAACGAAAGTAGTTTTAGTTTGTTTGTTTCTAAGGTAGCTACCAGCCTTAGTGGGACTAGCAACTCTGCATAGACACTAGATTTCCCGATAACAAAATGGCGACTCCGCTGGGGAGCGAATAGATTGTTTGTTTGTCTACATTTTTTTTCTTTATAAACTTACAGATGGAGCCTGAAGTCAAGCCAGCTAGCCTTCGAACTGCATTTTCTATGCAAGTGCAAAGTAGATCAATGCTGCTTCAGTCTATCTCCGGGTTTTGTTTATGAACTAAACAATCGATTTACAATCTCTCTAATTGCCCTTGTGGTGGCTCTAGTAACCTCCTTAGATCTACCCCTGTGATTGATTTACTGATTACCACTTGCTCGGCCTAAATCCCTGAACTGAGCTGCAAACTGTGACCCGGAACCCAGTTGAAGTCTCGTCCCTGGACCATCGCACTGTCTCTTCTTTGGATTCTGGATGCATCACACTTCTTGACTGTAGTAGGTGCGCTGCATCTCTTTTTCCCGGTGTTACAGGTGCGCTGATCAGACAAGGCCTCTTTTGCTCTTAGATTTTGGTTTCTGTGTTCACTCTTTTCATCTCTATTCAGGAGTTTTGCTGCCTGTAGTCAATATACCTCTTTTGAAACCCCCTTCCTTGCCATTATTCCGCCTCCATTGTGCAAAGAACTGTAAATGTTTTTATGTATTTTGAGCCATTTTCAATTCTGTTTTACAAAGACGTAGCGCAATTGAACTGTTGTTTCTTGATTTGAAAGTGTCGCAAGTGTCGTTTTCAGTCATAAAAGAGAATCCGATTGTTTTTGATAGTCGATTACACTGTTACTCTTATATTTGATTTGAATTAGTAGTTTTTCAAGTGTCGAAAGCAAGTTTTCAATTCCAAATCGCAAAGTGTCGTCATTGTCTTCATTTTGTCTTGAAAAGAAACTTGTTAGTAATGTCACTTTGAAAAATAATTCAGATTTGCGCTTAGCTTTCTTTTTATCATTCACACATTAAGAAGGCTGAAAACAAATACATGCATGTGCATTTGCATTTAGACTGTTTGTTGGTTTGATTTAGGACAGTGCATATAGTGTGTGCTCTCTGCTCTATGTTGAAAGAATATCATCTCTCTTTCCTTAGTAGCTAGGATTTTCATTGCAAAAAGAAGATTAAACGATTGTTTATCATCTTAGATTGCATTTTAGGAATTGTACATCTACATCACGTGGAGAACCTGAAAGGAAAATTTCTTAAGCAAGATCAGCTATAAAATAAATTTAATGAATCTAAAAATGCCTTGGAACCTAACGCACAACATTTAGAAGTCTAGGCTAGAGATGTATTCCGGCGTCATAGAGCTTGGTAACTGTTGTTTTCATTGATGGTTGGGTGATTCCTCCACTGAGACGATAAGTGCCAGTATGGACTTGTGCTCCCATGTACCGTCAAGTATATATTGGGAGACCACAATAGGCTTTATCCTTTATCCATAGGAAGCCATGTCTGCCGCCTATCAATCGCAATGCACTGAACACAACATTCAGAAAGATTGACTACCGTACCGTAAAAAGTATTCTGCAGTTTTGCGATTGGTTGGGTAATCCCTCTGTCTAGATTTTCAGAGCAGTCTCTTTCGTTCCTTTTCAGACTCCTTAAAGGAAAAGGTCCATCTGAGCACTTGTCACTTCAAGCTCATTAAAAATTGAAGGCGACTAGAGTCATCTTTTGTTTTTTCTCAACTCTTAAAAATTGAAAAAGCAAGTTGTGTCAAAGCGTCTAAATTTTATTTTAATCGGAATAAATATCACCTTTCCTACGTTGGTCTTAGGTTGAGAAAAATGGAGTCCACCAACCAAGGAGTTCCCCTTGGGGGAAATCCTAGTCCTTTCTCCTCTTGGGGAGATGTTTGCGCACCCCATATGGCCACATTGTCGCTTCTAGGATTGACAATCGGCTTGCCCGTATGGCTCTTCTCAACTTCTGTCGTTCAGAACACCATGATTCCTGTACAATCAAGTCAACAATTAAACGATACCAGAGTTACCCCCCAACCCTCTACTTTGTCCAATTCTTCCTCTCCTCCTTCCTCTTCGCTTGATGAAGCTGGTAAGGCCAAAAATCAAGTAACTGAGAAGAAGAAGGAGAAGAAGAAGAAAGAGAAGAAGAAGGAGGAGCCAAAGGCAAAAAGGGGCAACCAGGCATCGTCTAGCAAAAATCCACACACTGCACCATCCAGGCCTAAATCGCCATGTGTCATTTGCAAAGGAGACCACTATCATTGAGATTTTCCTTGCACCCCTCGGATCTTAAGGGACTAGTCTCCTCGTTTGTACAATCTGGTGTCATCAACCTCTGATGATCATGTTGAAAGTACACCGTTAACTAGTGAAAGTGAAGCCCCGGGACAAAAAGGAAGATGTAAATTTCCTTGTAAATTGTGTGAAGACGATCACGCCGTCCACCGTTGTCCCTTCTTAGACGAGGCTAAAAGAGTTTTGGATGACCATCCGGTTTCACCGTTACAGCTTCCTCCTGGATATAAGAAACTCTTGCCGAGTCCATCACTAGTTGAAAATTCGGCTGACACGCCATTATGGTCGGCCGAAGCGTCTATCATTGAAGATAAACCATCTGAATCCACACCAGACGAAAGTCAAAAGGTCGAGGCGGCAGTTGACCCAGTCTTGCCTTCAGAGGATCCATCTTCAGATGATACAGTCACTAGAGAGAACAAAAACGACACCGTCCAAATTCTCTTCGTAAGCACAGTCTTCGATGAACATGGGGACAGTCTACCTGTTCCTTTACCGCAAGAAGGAAGTTTGTCAAAGTCATATATGGCCGTCTATTCGGTCCCACCTCCAAGCAACCTAGTTGTTTCCTTCGATTGGAATCTACTAGGCAGACCCCGCTTACCGACTAGTGTACCATTTCAAATCATTGCTCAAATATACAGAATGGTCATGGCCGGTACCATCATAGATGAAGGGGCTTCTGTGAGTATCCTTTCCTCGACTACTTGGAAAGCGCTTGGTTCGCCATCGCTTTTGCCTGAAATGAGAAATCTAATAGGCTTTGACAAAGGAACCAGTCGACCGTTGGGGATCCTTCCCAATGTGCTGATAACATTGAGAAGGAAAAACATTCACATGAACGTAATGGTAGTCCAAGGACCCCTGGATTATAATCTACTCCTTGGACGTGACTATATTTATTGCATGGGAGCCATTGTCTCCTCACTCTTTAGAGTAATGTGTTTTTCGCATGAAGGAAGAGTGGTCAAGCTCGTAGACCAGCTTTCATTCCCCAGTTCACACATAGCAAATAGTCATATGCCATCCCTGAATGGTCTTTTCACGCAAGGAATGTCTCATCAATCCCTAGTCCGTCCTCCTGATGAGCGCGAGTGATTCGGAGGATATGACTGAAACCCAGGAGGCATGCACCCTGGCCTGTTTCGACAGGAAAACCTTGGGTATAGGGTAGGTTTCCGCAAAGGATATATGACTGGTTGACACACCCGTCCATTTAGGAAAATGGGGTTAGACCAGAATAAGATACCTTTGTTAAAGGTAGGCCTTTCCCGATAAAACAAATGTTTTGTCTGCAAATTGAGGGGTAACCTAGAAACTCCACTTCGCTATACCTGGGGGTATGCAAACCTTTTGGCATGCAAGCGAAGAGCGACCGTTTATTTTTTAAAATTTGTAGGTCCTCTAACCCTTTAAAATCGTAGGATTGGTCGTTTCCTAACTTGCATAAAGAAAGGATGCGGGGAAAAGCTTTGAAAAAATGCCTTTTTTAAATAAGACATCCTTATTATACGACTGGATCAAGCAGTTTTAACGCGGAATTCAAGCTCGTTAAAAAATAAACATAAGAAATGAGCAAATGTTCCCCCAGAGTTTAAGCTCATTAAAAAATGAACCATTTTCCGGTAAATAACCATCGTGAATGTATTATCATCAACCTTTGAAGCCTTGGTCGTGTTCTCATCATCACCTCCACTCTGTATTGGTCGATCATTCACCTCCATTTGATTGTTTACCCTTTTTGAGGAACAGCTACGAAGAGTGATCCTGTTAGCCATCCTTGTGACACTGCCGTGATTGGAAAATTCCAAACCTTACCTGGAATCAGCTGCTACCCGAATTTATCACTCGTTCCTCAAAAAACGAGTCTCCTTTAAGCTCTTTTCAACTGACTCGTAAAATATGAAAAGATTGCCGAGCAATTGGCCTCTCCAGCTCGTTAAAGGGACCAGAAGTGCTATCCCTCCTTTAGATTTTAATCTTTTTGGACTTGAGGGATTATTACACAAAAAGATTGAGCGCTTGTTTTGTTCGGCTCGTTAAAAGTACCGAAAATTCATCCCTTTTGTATTGTTTTATACTTTTTCGGACTCAAGGGATTATATGACGAAAAATGATTATTGGAGTTTTCTTTACGTCCCTTTTTCAGACTCTCTAAAATTGAAAAGGACCGAGTTATCCTTTTCGTTAAACTCGTTAAAACCGAATAGCGAAAAACTTGTCCATACAGACAAGAACGAGTTTCACTATCACTAGGCTCGTTAAAACATAGCGATGGGTTTTCCCGAAGGGAAAATTATAGAACAAGCACATGTTATCCTCCTCAAGCTTGACAAAAATAAAGAGGTACTGGTCAGCAATGACTGGGGAAAATTGGGAAGAAAACTTGAAAAAACTTTATTGGTAGCAAGTCACTCTTGAACATGACACTTTCACTTCGCAACCGAGTCGGGTTGGGTTGTTCCGTTCACTGGTCATATCACCATGGGTCCATCACACCATCCATATTTGGGGTTAACGCTACCAATCCATCATGTTAGTGTCGCCGATATGTTCAAGAGAAGTTGCTCAGAGAATTCACCTGTGTCTCACCCACTGCAATACATTTACGCTCCATTCTTTCATGACCGCCACCCTGAACCTTATATCACCAGATCATTTTCACCTCCATTAAAATAATTTGCTCCATTTCGTGTCATTGATGTGGGATTCACTAAGGCCCTCCTATGACGGATCACTTCTTGTCGACATCAGCTCATTATCCAAGAAGTCGATCTAGGAACAACCCTTTCAGTACTTCGAAACTTGCATGCCTCAATGGGAAGTTTCTCACTTCCGACGACAGGTTTACATCAATGGCCTTCGACCGAAAGATTTTGCGTGGTGTTCGATGCCAAGTCCCTTATTCAGACCACATGAATTGTACTGTAGTACCTTGAGGGTCATCATCATTATCGGTGATTCCTTTCACGCTTGTTAACAGCTTACATCATTGGCTGGTAATCAGGCGATGTCTTTCCATGTTCAACTCCAGAACATCTCTCACATGGATCAACTTGTACTTTGAGTGAAGATCGAACGAGATTGAAGACCCCGGATCTAGTTTCATCCATCAGGGTTGTGATATATATTCAAGAAAATAAAGACATCAAATGTACATCATTACTGCACAAATAATCATCCAATCCAAGGGATGATGGCTCTACCAGAATCATCGGTCTACACTCAGACGATTGTCTGTCTTATGTACATGAAAATGAATTTATAAAGCTGAGCATGGGAATGCCCGCCTCAGCTAGATCATGAAAATATTATGAAGATAATGTATTGTATTATATCTTATTACAGGTCGCCTTCCAACTCGAAAAAACTTCAGATCCTCATGATAAAGCATTTCACCTGACATCAACAGATTAACGACCTCATGCTTTAGGGGGAAACTATTATAGAAATTTTTGGGCACTGAAACCCCAATCATAAATGTCCATAAAACAAGGGCTCTTTAGTCCCTAAAAGTGTTGTTCCAACCTCTAAAAGAACAAGGTCAACTGATTACATCTTCTCCCAGAAGTTCTCCATGAAAAACTGCTCAGAACTGGTTAAAACTGGACCATCTCACCTGCTCCATGGTCAAAGTGCGTTGCATCCCACCTAAATACACATGGGAGGTGCGATGCATCTTGAAAATCCCTTCTATGTGGTGCGATGGGTGAGAGTGGACAAATGGCAGGGTCAATCTGCAAGGTGGAGGATCATGGAATCTTCAATAAACTTCTCCTGTGACACTTGCCTCTCTGCATTCGCCCAGGGATGAGTAGGAGATCATCAATCTCCAATTAGAATCAAGAAGTATCAGAGAGAGGACACTAATCAAATCTCAAAAGCTGACTCACCCCCCTTGTAAACATCTTTATATGGATCCCTCATCCCAGAGATCAGGGGGCTGGAATTTTGTATCTTGTAAGGAAGTGTTGTTGGTTTCTTGGTGTAATATCATAGTGTTGGGTGATCTAGGCTTTTCATGAGGTGAAGAAGGGCTTTCTTGCTGAGAGGATGATGCCGGGTCAGAACAATTGGTTGTAATCCTCTTTGCTATTCTTGATTATTAATAAATCTATTCAAGTTTTCCTCCACATTCTTGTATGATTGACGATATATGCATTTGTGTGGTCAATATATATCTGATCCTATATTGCTTATGATAATAGATCTATGTTCTTGGATAGTGTTATGCTGCTTTGATTCTATAGGTTCTCTTTGAAGCTGGGTTGACAAGGAAGCGAGTGGCAAAGATCTATCAGAAGGGAGAGGAATCAAGCAAGGAACCAAGCGCAAGACAGAGGTTGGTCTCCTTTATTCCCCTCTTATCTATTTCTCATAAAGGAAAATGAAAGTAGTTTTAGTTTGTTTGTTTCTAAGGTAGCTACCAGCCTTAGTGGGACTAGCAGCTCTACATAGACACTAAATTTCCCGTTAAAAATGTTGTAGCGGCTACAAACACCCCCAAAATTTTTCCTTAGCCTATTTTGGAGCCTCCCTACCAACCTCACATAGCACTTTGTCTTACTTTTTCAAGTACTCAAGCTTCATGTGTTTTCCTTGCAAAAAAGCAGTGTGTTGATCATAGTTGGTCCTTTCCACTCATAGGCTGCTCACCTAGACTTGGTCCAGCTACAGGCTGAGTAGATTCCCCTTCAAAATTGTGCATTTCCGGAGGGAAGCCAACCTTCCCTCTAGGAATTGCTCAATCCTCTCTGACAACCTGTTGGGCTCCAAGATTGCGCAATCCTGTCAGCCAACCCTCCCAGCAGGATTTGAGCAATTTTTCCCAGCAACAGGATGTTTGGCTCAAGATTTTTTCAAATTTGGGCAGCAGTCAGTTGCTCTTCCCAGAAATTGCACAAATCTCCTAGGCAACTAGCCCAGCTCCTAGTCAAAAATGCGCATTTTTCTCCAACAGTCAAGCAGTCTCTTGTATGTGCCGTTGAATTGACCAGTTCCCTCCAAGGCTGAGAAAAATAGACTTGCATGCATGGGCTACTTCTCCCAAGCCAGCATGCAAAGGAATCCCTTATTTCAGGGATCTATGTTTAGCAGTTGGAGGTTACATGCAAGGAGAAATTCTGAAACCTCCCAACAAGTGTTGCTTCCCCTAGATTCGTGGCATGTGTGTCACAACCTCGATGTTATCAAAACTCATCGACCGGATGCTTCAGGTCCCATTCGTCACATCAACCTTGTAGCTCTGACATCCCACATCACATCTAGGAGCAGTCGGCACATTCAACTCGGTTGTTTTGAGGTAAGCTCGTTTCCCATGCCTTGTGCTGCATTTCTATTGTTTTTCTTGTTTTCGCTTGTGAGAGTACTATTTGCTTGATTTCTTTGAATTCTTGCTATCGTTTACATATATATTAGCTTGTCCTATCTTTGTTTAAGTTTTCATTGCTATCTCACTACTATTTCATGCATGAAATGGTTTTGCACGAACATTCGCCCAATCGGTGAACTGCCTCACCCACATGCATGTTGATCTGTTTTCTGAATATTTCATTCATGTTTTGCATGCACTGTTAATCACTTTTGCTATCACTTAGTGTCGATGTGCATTCACTGACTTACCTGCTTCTAGTTTCCCGTCGGCAAGTCGGGCCAACCTTGGCCCAGACTCTACCTTCACCAAGGCTACATTGCACGATCTGGGTAAGGAAGGCTCACCTTCCTCTCTAGATTTATGCATTCTTGTCTAGCACTCACTTCAAGGACTGTTTTGCGCATTTCTAGAGGAGAGTGGCTGCTTGGCCCAAGAAATTGCGCAAATCTGTCCCTAGGCTAGTAGTCCTTCCCAGCTGGAATTGCGCATTACGTAATCCCAACAGTCAATAGCCAGACTAGACTATGCATTGCGTGGTTCCAGCAACCCAGACTGTGCCTTTTGCAGTCTTGGTAGTCGGTCTCCCGACCTCCTGGCTGAAATTCTGCAACCTTCATGATCATTCACCCAGGTATGTTGCAAGTTAGTTCTCATGTTCATTTTGGTTTTCGAGTGACAAATTTATTTCCATCAGTGTTACCATGTCTCCAGGTATCGCAGGTGTTCATCTGCCTCTCAGCAGTATAGGTACAATGGTTTCCAGGAGAGCAGAGACAAAGACACTGTTCAGATCACACTTGGGGATGCAGTTGATCAAGTGCCTATGGACTTGCCTACCCATAAAGACATCAAAGATATGACAGCAAAAACATCGCAACGAGCAACATCATGAAAAGCAGCTGAAGACAACATACCAAATGCAATGAATGCAATAGGAGGGTTGTTGACAACAGAGAGGCGGAACAAGGTTGAAAGATCTAGTAGGTCTATTGATGATGAAAGAAACTTTGGAGACTCTGGCTATGAAGTGACGGTGTGACATGAATATCACGTGAAGGCAGGAGATGGAACAAAGAAGGAGTTGCATGTGCTAAAGCAGCAACTCAAGAAGAACATGAAGCCGCATAGACAAATGAATGAGTTGCAAGAGGAACAAGAACAACAATGGGTGCAATATGCACTCATGGATGAAACTGTGCCCGTACAAGTTAAGGATCCATCCCAGCAGCTAACACATAGCAGACATGGTGAGTAGTGTTGTTGATCGCATGCAAGGGATTCAGCAACATGAATGTCGTTGAGCAAACGCATGCAATCCAACCCATTCAACACACTCACCAAGGCAAAGACAAGAAGCAAGTCAAACTAGGGCTGAACATGTACTTCAGCAAGTTGATGTGCATGACCACTAGCACCCCCTCAAACCCCCTGTGACCCCCCCACTGCACAATCGACGCAACGAAGGGGGGGCTTTGCCACCCCTCTAACCTCCTGGTTAGAGTGGGCTAGTCATAGAAAGAATATAACACAACCCAACATTCTCCCACTTGTTGTTTTCTTTCCACAGGAGAGCTTAGTCATTTATCCAGCCCTGCAATGCCCATTGTTTCTCTACACCAAGAGAACTTCTCAAAGCTCATAGATTTTGTCAATGCATCTGTAGTATTCTTCAAAGTGTCCACCTTTACCAGCAACACCTTTTTTTCTTCTATCATATCCCTCACAAAGTGATACTGAACATCAATGTGCTTTGTCTTTGAATGGTAAGCAGGGTTCTTTGCCAAGAAAATTGCACTTTGGCTATCACAGCCTATCCTTATAGCTCCCTATACTAACCCCATACTTGAACACAATCTCTGCAACGAAACTGCTTCCTTGCTTGCATGAGTGGTTGCCATGTATTCTGCCTTTGTAGTTGACAGTGCCATTACAGATTTTTTCTTACTCATCCAACTGACTGCACCTCCAAATAGGTTAAACACATACCCACTTGTAGATCTTCTATGATCTAGATCTCAAGCTCAATCTGCATAAACAAGGCCATGGATATCCAAAACTCTATCAAATATTGATCTTCCTTGGTAGCACAAACCATAATCACTAGTGCCATGCAAATACCTGAAAACCCACTTCACTGTTGTCCAATGCTCCTTCCCTGGTTTTGACATAAACCTGCTCAATACTCCCACTACATGTGCAATGTTTGGTCTAGTACAGACCATTGCATACATCAGGCTACCAACTGCACTTGCATATGGAACACGAGACATATCCTCTTCCTCTTCTTGTGTCTTGGGACACTGTTCAGCAGATAACTTTACACCTACAGGAATAGGAACCTTCACTGGTTTACTATCCTGCATATTAAACTTCTGCAGTATTGTCTCAACGTACTTCCTCTGGTTTAACCAGAGCTTCCTCTTTGCCTGATCTCTTTTAATTTCTAGGCCCAAATATAGTTTCACCACCAAGATATTTCATGTCGAATTTGGAGGATAATTGTGTCTTCAAATCCTGGATAATTTGTTTGTCATTTCCAACCATCAACATATCATCCACATACAAGACCAAATAAATAACACGGTCAACAATTAATTTAAAATGATCTACCTTGCTTTTGGTGAAGCCAAGTCCCCGTATAAATGTATCAAATTTCTGATACAACATCCTTGGTGATTGTTTTACCCATACAGAGACTTCTTTAACTTGCATACCAGTTCTTTCTTACCCTTCACCGCAAAGCCTTCAGGTTGCTTCATGTAGATCTCCTCTTCTAGATCCACATGAAGAAACATTGTCTTCACATCCATCTATTCTACCTCAAAATCAAAAGCAGCCGCAATAGATAAAAGTAATATAATAGAAGGTACCTTGGCAATAGGAGAAAACATATCACCAAAATCAATTCCCGACACCTGGGAAAAACCTTTTTCTACCAACTGAGCTTTGTATTTCTCCACCTTTCCTTCTGCATATGTCTTCTTCTTGAACACCCATTTGTTGCCAATGGGTTTCCTTCCAGCCGACAACTCCACCAGATCCCAAGCCTCGTTTTTGTGCAAAGATGATATTTCATCAACCATGGCCTCTTTCCAGAGTTTTCAATCCTCTGAATCTATTGTTTCCTTCACAGTTTTGGGATCATCATCAGTAATAGATAAATAAAAATTTGAACAGAAGGCAGATGGACTATACCTTTCTTGCTGCCTTCTTTCTCGAACTGATCTTCTCACACCCGGAGTTTGTGGCTCTTCCTCTTCTAATTCCTCTTCTACTGTAGACTCTGATTCTTCCTCCCTAAGCTCAAACTCTATCTTCTCAGGTTCCTTTGGTTGGACTTCATGTTTAATAACATCTTTCACCTCTCTGAACACCACATCTCGGCTATACACAACCTTCCTTGTTACTGGGTTCCAAAGCTTATAACCCTTTAAACCATCCTTATACCCAATAAAGATGCACTTTTCAGATTTACTATCAAACTTGGTTCTTTTCTCCTTTGGAACATGTACATAGGCATCACATCCAAATACCCTCATATGTGAAAGAGAGGGTTTCTTACCAGTCCGTACCTCTTGTGGAGTCTTATCCTACAACGTTGATGAAGGTGATCTGTTGACCAGGTAACATGCTCTCTCCACTACCTCTGCCAGAATTCCTGTCCTAACCCGACACCACTGAGCATGCTTCTAGCCCTTTCCATCAACATCTTGTTCATTCTTTCTGCAACTCCATTTTGCTCAGGTGTGTATGGAGTAGTCTTCTGTCATGCTATACCACACTTCTTATAAAATTCTTCAAATTCCTTGCTGTAAAACTCTCCACCATTATCTGACCTTAGCACCTTTATCTTCTTCTCTATCTGGTTTTCCACCAGAGCCTTAAATTCTTTAAACTTGTCAAAGACTTCAGATTTCTTCTTAAGGAAATATATGCATGTATTCCTTGAGAAGTCACCTATAAATGATACATAGTACACAGACTTAGCCAGTGATGGAACCATCACAAGTCCAAACACATCACTGTGCACAAGTTCTAATATTTGTTTCGCCCTCTTACCACCAGAGGGGAAACTAACCCGATTCTGCTTCCCATATACACAATTTTCACAGAAATCAAAATCTAGAGAGCTATTACTCATACCTTCTACAATACATTTACCATGAAGTATTTGAAGGCCCTTCTCTCCAATATGTCCAAGCCTTTGATGCCACAACATGGTCTTCTCTCCAGAGACCACTAGATTTTCTCCTCCACTTTCAGGAACCACATAACTGTTGCACCCATCAACAACAGTGCTACCTTACAGCTTGTACAGATTTCCAATCCGAACTCCCCACATAAATACAAGTGATCCTCAAACCATCATGCAGGTATCCTTCTCGAACATTGTTTTTAAACCTGCATCATCCAGCTTGCTTACGGAAATCAGATTTCTAGCCAATGCAGGAATATGCATAACACCTGAAAGTGTTCTAACCCTTCCACCTTACAACTTCAATTTTACTTTTCCGCAACCAAAAAATCTAGCCTTCCTATCATCCCCCAAGAAGACATCACCGCCATCATATTTCTCATACTCGTAGAACCACTCTCTATGGGGAGTGAAGTGAAAGGATGCACCTAAGTCAATAAACCATGCCTCATGATCTACATGTGTACTTGAAGAAGCCAAGTACACATCCCCACCTTCATTTGAGGTGGTTTTCGCCTCTGCAGAAGGAGCATCATTAGATCCCTTTCCTTTGTCAGGAGCTTTAGATTTACAATCCCTTTTGTAGTGCCCTTCCTTTATGTATTTCTAGCACACCACCTTTACAGGTTTTCCTGGAGAATTAGATGTCCCTCTAGATTTAGATCTCCCACTCGATGACTTGCTTTTGTTTCTGTTCTGGGACCGTCCTCTCCATATTTTTCCATCTCATCTCCTCCATCAACAAGGATGAGACTATTTCATCAAACTGCAAGGCAGTTGCATTGCCACCTATTGCAATAACCAGACTATCCCACGAATTTGGTAGAGAACACAACAAATTGATGCACTTATCTTCATCTGAAATTTTAATATCAATAGATAATAACTGACTCACCACAGTATTGAACGCATTCAGATGCTCTTTCATCAAGTCTCCATCTTTCATCCTCAGGTTATACAACTTTTTCCGTAGGAACAGTTGAGTCACCAAAGACTTAGATTGGTACAAAGTCCCTAACTTGTCCCACAAAGCCTTAGCCGTAGCTTCCCTTGATACATTCAGTAATACTTAATTTGAGACACACAATCGTATTGTGCTCTTTGCCTTCCGATCCAACTTCTTCCATTCTTCATCGGACACTCCCGTTGGTTTAGTACCTGGATCTACCATGATCCACTGATCTTTATCCACCAACAGATCCTCCATCTTGAGTTTCCACAACTCAAAACTATGACCATTAAATTTGTCGATCTCTATCTTTCCACTACTCGCCATCTTATTTCACCACCAGAATCGATCTCGTAGATCTCCCACTGAACAGGGTCTACCACAGGCCCAAGTGAAACCCCTCAACAATAAAGGCATCCCCTTGAAGCCAAAAAAACCTCTGATACCAAATGTAGGTTTTAACCTTGTATAAAAAATACCTGCATACGAATTCTAAAACACAGAAAATAAACAATGCAAGAGCATAACACATAAAACACATATACATAGAGATTTTCCCCTGGATCCCAAAATCGGGACTACTAGCTTGATTTTTCATTATGTTCCTTTCAATGTTACAATACATATTTATACATGACGAAGCATCCAATACCATGGACCGAAAACCATCTCATCCAAAACCATGGACTGAAAACCATCGCATCCAAAACCATGGACTGAAAACCATCGCGTACAAAACCATGTGCGAAAACCATGCAGAAAACCATAGGTAGGTCCATCCAATCTAATATAGGGTCCAAAAAGAATTTCCCTGAGATGCAGCCCTGGACCCTGAGAGGGGGGCTACCGTCCCCCTCAAACCCCCTAGACAGGGGGGGTTGCTGCCCACACTACACAATCAATGCAATGAAGGGGGGGCTCTACCCTCCCTCTAACCCCCCCGGTTAACTACGTGGGCTAGTCATAGAAATAATATAACACAACCCAACAATCTCACATAAGTACATGTGCATTGTAATGTTGAGTCATGTCAAGTGTAAGTCAAGTGTCAATGGTTGGATGTAACAGTCATAGAGTAAGTGAAGAGCCATGAGGGTAGTTGAATTGTCACAAAGGGGAATGTCAAGGGCCACCCCACCCTTTTCTATAAATAGTCCCTCATAACTCATTGTATAGGCTTTTTGTCAACCAAACTTCTACTAGGACTATCTCGAAGAAGGCTTGGACAGTATTGTAATGCGCCTTGGATTCTCCACTGCACGAAGCTAGTACATCTCTTTGGAGGAGCAGGCAGATGTGGCTTTAACGTTCCACTATTGGGGCTAGCAGGTTTACATGGATGTATTGTATGATTGTGACCTACACTTCTTTATATAATAAGAGCCATCACATTTTCATGCATATGGTGTTATTGTAGTTGGACTACTCTGCTTGCTTTAATGATATGTGTTGTTTAACTTACGTACTTGTGTATGAACTGATTCACATGTGATTATATGAATCTTGTTGTTAATGTGTTGCATATGTTGTCAATGATGTCACCATCTGTGTCGACTACTCTACCGGACATCAGACAGACATTTCACTTGAACCTTGCTATAACAACTGTCACACTCATCTTGGATTGATCCATCAGTGTTGTATGTGTTATCTTACATTGTATGATGTGAATGCCACATCCGAGTGGACCGCTCCACCGAAAGTTGTGCATGTCCTTTGTGTTGTGAGTTCCTAGTCGAGTCGGGACTGATCCCTTTTAACCTGGAACTCACCTTCACCTCCTCCCCCTTTTGAAGTTTTGGAACCTCTCATACACCTTCCTTGACTCACTACATCACTCACACCCTTGCTGCTGACAAAGTTATTTTACTTGCCTCTGTGCGACACCGTGATCAAGGCATTACCTTACGACCCACTACTGGGACTCCTACACCAAATGGTCTGAGGTCTAATTGGGACTTCTTACTGGGGATATCCCCTTGACATGTTGGCAAGTCCAGCACCGTCAACATTTCTGGTTCTAGAAGGAGGGCCTGATGACAATCAGTGCCCTCTCATCCAGATTTGAACCTTTGCCTATCTTTCATGGAATCTTGCACTCTTCTTCCCCCAAGGTGTTTTTTGAATCGTGAAGATGTCTCCATCTCGGGGAAGATTTTCAATCTCTTTTCAACTCATGCGTATGATAGTGAAGGAAAATTGGATTGGCTTGAGCACTTATATAACTTTCTTTTCATGATTTATGACAAAGATGAGTTTTCTAATGAACAGGCCAATTTTCTACTTGCATACACACTTTGCAAATCTCCATTTCATTGGGTGCTCAGCCTACCGGATGATACCATGCACTCATTTGAGCACTTCTGTGATGTCATTGAAGACACGTTCTATCATTTTGATCCAAACTATCTTGACCAGAAACTATTATAGCAATGGAGGGCTCCACATGAATCTGTTATTGGTTTTTGGCAGCGCTTCCGTGACTTGTAGTTTCAAGCTCCGAAGAGCCAAATGAAATTTGCTTATCTTTGGGACCGGTTCAATTATTTCCTTAAGAAATATGCTTGTCCTAAGAGGAAGCTTGATATCAAGCCTCACTCAACATTCTTCATTGATGGAACTGCACAATCTCATGTGGGAGCGGGCACTGTCTCAACTGACTGTCCGCCTCCCTCTCATTCAGCAGCTCCACCACTACCCAGTGATGTTGAGGATCATGCTCACACACCTATTCATCCTTCACACTCTCCCAACATCACTCCACTTGATTTTTGTGCATGTTTAGTTATCAGTCCTTTGAGTTGTCATATGCATTCTTTTCTTCGACCTCTGTCTTCGCACTCAGGTGTTCCTCCGAATGATGTTTTCCTGTATTCATCCATTCCGAACTCTTCACATCTTGTGAATGAGGAACAACCCACTGACGGGGTTGGTGTTGCACAACCAACATGCATTGTCATTCATGAAGAGTATGAGTGGGAGCTTGAGCATCAAAACTCGGTGAAGGATGACTCCTTTCCATCCAAGCCCCCTCTGTTCTTTACTAACATCGTTGGTGAACCTGCCATCCATGATTTCACATGTGTTTCTTCATCCACGGATGCACCCATTGTTGATATTTCATAGGACACACCGTATGTTAGCCCATCATCCAAAAATGGAGAGGACCAATAATTCATTAGAAATCCACTTGATCTTTCATATTATTTTTCTGGAAACACAGAGGGTGAACATCCTTCCTCCTCATCTACCCCTCTGTGTGATTCATCAAACCATGAGCATGCCAACCAACATCGTAAATTTTCTGATCTTGGTTGTCATGATCTCTTCACCTCATCATCCGATCATGATTTTGATTCACTCATTGTTAATCCATCTAAGGCACTTTTCTACTAAGATCCATCTTTCAACGAAGTCGAAACCTCGTAGGCTGTCGAGGCACTTCAACCGGAGCTGATGGTTATGTTAGGCCCTCGCTGTCCTGAGGTTGGGTTCGCTTCCGATCAGGAAATTTTTCAAACAGTCAAGGCTCCTCATCACTCATCTGTATGCACTCAATATCAATCTAACACTTAGATTTTACTTCCTCCACTTGAACTACACAATCCCATTACTCATGCATTGGAGGAGTCTTACATTGAAATCACTCGTGCGTGACACAAGTTATCTTTTTTTCTTTCGTTTTCTTGCATGTCACAGTCAAGAGTGTGCTTATGCTTCAAAGTTGCACGTAGTGCCACACAACACCATGATAAGTCCATGAACTTCTTGTCATGCACATGCACTCACTTATGACTCGTGGGCACTTTGAATCACGAAGTGTGGTTATATTCATTGTTATATCTTTCTTGCTTGCTGGTTCGCACAACTGGGTTGCTCGTCAACCAAGCCTTCACCAACATGGGTCGACCAATGCACCTGTGGCTGCATTAGAAGTATCTCTTCACGTGATCAGGCCCATGTACCATTAATGTAAGAGTAGGAGTAGTGTTTTCTTTCAGTTGTTTGCTTGCATGCTTGATTGCTTACGTGATTTATTTGCTTGTTTGTTTTCTTGCTTGTTTGTTTACTTGCTTCACTTTAATTTTTGCTTCTGCTCTTGCTTTGCTTTGTTGGTTGTTAGTTTGTTCACTTGTGTTGTTCATAGGATAGTTTTGCATGAAACCATGTATGACTCTTGAAACAAGTTGGGTAAAGTACAAGAGGGCTTGTACAACTATCACTACTTGGTTATCTGTCATCTTGCCTCTGTATGATGAGCTTGTTACTTTTAGTCCATGATACATCGAAGGAAAATATGTACTAATTGAAGTGAACTTTGGTGTAAACACAACATTTGCGCGCTAACTAGTGTCACCTTCTCTAGTCGATTATTTTTGGGTTAACCCTTGTCATCTCAGTCAAGTAGAGTAAGATAAGGGGGAAAAACTTAACAGGCATGTCAGAGATACAATAAACTACTTCTCTGCTAGAACAACCTCTTCTTCTCTCAATAAGTCAGGATGCCTCTGAAATGAATAAGTGCTATGCACATTGAAAAATGAAAAAATGAAAAGTCAAAAATGAAAAATGAAAAATGAAGAAGGCGAAAGAAGAGAAAGGTTTCCTACACAAGGAGGTGATGCAAGTAACTCCGCCGAGGTGTGGACCAGGCTCACTGGCAATGGAGCCATGCTTGTGTTCCCATGTGACTCCACCGGGGTACTGTCCAGGCCTGCTAGCAGTGGAGCAACACCAAAGATGAAACTAAGACTCTTACGACTATACTACTTGTGCACATATTTACCCCTCAACCCCAATCGAAACAACTGTGTTGCCTTGGCTTGGAATGTGTGTCAATCAACCAAGAGTCTGGAAGATGCTACATCTTACATCAAGCTAGTGTGAAACCAAGAGGAGCTGAGGGCTGAACAATACTTCCGAAGGTGTTAGACTTGTTTTTCATGAACAAGGTCCATTCAGAGAGCTAGAGTTCTACTAGTGCGTCACCAAGTGTTGTAGCAGCTACAACCACGCTCCAAAATTTTACCTTAGCCTATTTTTGAGCCTCCCTACCAACCTCATGCAGCACTTTGTCTTGCTTCGTCAAGTACTCAAGCTTCATCCATTTTCGTCGCATAAAGGCAGCTTGTCGATCATAGTTGATCCATTCCTCTCATAGGCTGCTCACCTAAACTTGGTCCAACTGCAGGCTGAGCAAAATCCCCTTGAAAATTGTGAATTTCTGGAGGGAAACCAGCCTTCCCTCCAGGAATTATGCAATCCTCTCTGACATCCTACTGGGCTCCAGGATTGCGCAATCCTGCCAGCCAGCCCTCCAAACAGGATTTGTGCATATTTTCCCAATAGTAGGTTGTTTAGCCTGGGATTTGTGCAAATCTGAGTAGCAGCCAGCTACTCCACCCAGAAATTGCGCAAATCTCTTGGGCAACCAACCCAGCCCCTAGCCAGAAATGCGCATTTTTCTCCAACAGTCAAGCAGTCTCTTGCATGTGCAGCTGAGTTGACCGGTTCCCTCGGGGACTGAGAAAAACATACTTACATGCATGCGCTTCTTCTCCCAAGGCCGCATGTAAAGGCATCCATTGTTTTAGTGATCTATGTTTAGCAGTTGGAGGTTACATGCAAGGAGCAATTCTGAAACCTCCCACCAAGTGTCGCTTCCCCTAGATTCGTGGCATGCACGTCACAACCTCAATGTTATCAAAACTCATCAATGAGATACTGCAGAGCTCATTCCTCGCATCAACCTTGCAGATCTAACATCCCACATCACATCTAGGAGTAGTTGGCATATTCAGCTCAGCTGTTTTGGGCTAAGCCCGCTTCCCATGCCTTGTGCTGCATTTCTGTCACTTTTTATGCTTTCGCTTGTGGTAGTACTATTTTCTTGATTTCTTTGAATGCTTTCTATTGTTTACATATATATTAGCTTTTGCTAGCTCTATTTAAGTTTTCATTGCTATCTCACTATTGTCGCATGCATGAAATGGTTTTGCATGGACATTCGTCCAACCGGCGAACTGCCTCACCCACATGCATGTTGATTTTTTTGTTGAATATTTCATTCATGTTTTGCATGAACTATTAATCACTTCTACTATCACTTAGTGTCACCATGCATTCACTGACTTACTTGCTCTCAATTTCCCGTCGGCGAGTCGAGCCAACCTTGGCCTGGACTCTGACTTCGCCAAGGCTGCATTGTGTGATATGGAGAAGGAAGGCTCACCTTCCTCTCCATATTTGCACATTCTTGTCTAGCATTGGCCTCCAGGACTGTTTTTCGCATTTCTCAAGGAGAATGGCTACTTGCCCCAAGGAATTGCGCAAATCTGTCCCTAAGACATTAGTCCTTCCTAGCTGGAATTGCCCATTGCGCAATCCCAATAGTCAGCAACCAGACTGGAATGTGCATTGCACGATTATAGCAATTAGTCAGTCTCCCAATAGCCTAGGCTGTGCCTTGTGCAGTCTTCATAGTTGATCTCTTGACCTCCACGACGAAATTGCGTAACCTTCATGATCATTCACCCAAGTATGTTGCAAGTTAGTTCTCATGTTCATTTTGATTTTCGACTAATAGATTGCTTGCCATAGGTGTTGCCATGTCTCCAGGTATCATAGGTGTTCATCTGCCTCTTAATAGTATAGTTACAATGGTTTCCAAGAGAGCAGAGACGAAGACACCGTTCAGAGCACACTTGGGGATGTAGTCGATCAAGTGTCTATGGACTTGCCTACCCACGAAGACATCAAGTTGTTCATAAACAAGGACATCAAGATATGACAACATCAAAATCACAAGGAGCATCATCATGAACAACAACTAAATATAGCATACCAAATGCAACGAATGCAAAAGGAGGGTTGTTGACAACATGAAGGTGAAACAAGGTTGCAAGCTTTAGCAGGTCCATTAATGATGAAAGAAACTTTGGAGACTCTGGCTATGAAGTGACGACACAACATGAAGATCGCACGAAGGTGGACGATGGAACAAAGAAGGCATTGCATGTGCTGAAGCAGCAACTCAGGAAGAACATGAAGCTGCACAGATAGATGAATGAGTTGCAACAGGAACAGGAAAAACAGTGGGCGCAACATGCACTCACGGATGAAACTGCACCCGTACAAGTTAAGGATCCATCCTAGCAGCTAACACAAAGAAGACATGGTGAGCAGTGTTGTTGATCGCGTGCAAGGGATTCAACAGCATGCATGTCGTTGAATGCATGCATGCAATCCAACCCATTCAACACACTCACCAAGGTGAATACAAGAAGCAAGTCCAACTAGGGTTGAACATGTACTTTGGCAAGTTGATGTGCATGACCACCAACACACACTTGAAGATCAGAATGGACACTATGCATCAGTGTGTTGCTGATTCATCCATACCCAAGAAGACCATGCGCATGTTAGCAAGCAAATTGGATGAAGGGGCTGAACCAATGCACCAGTTGCAACAGAGGCAAGAGTTTGCTTCAGCAAGATGTCAACACGAGGTGCATGCACACCATCACAGACGACCAAGCTTGGCATCAGCTCACCGCCTTCACCATCATAAGCCTGTCATTGATTTGGTCTCATCACAGCAGACCGAGTGTCAGTGATGTCATGCAAGGCTTGCTCAAGCCATGTTGTCTCACATGAGTACATGTGCATTGTAATGTTGAGTCATGTCAAGTGTAAGTAAAGTGTCAATGGTTGGATATAACAGTCATAGAGTAGGTGAAAAGTCATGAGGGTAGTTGAATTGTCATAAAGGGGAATTTCAAGGGTCACCCCACCCTTTGCTATAAATAGTCCCTCATAACATTGTATAGGCTTTTTGTTAGCCAATATTCTACTAATACTATCTTGAAGAAGGCCTGGACAGTATTGTAACACGCCTTGGCTTCTGCACTACACAGAGCTAGTACATCTCTTTGGAGGAGCAGGCGGATGTGGCTGTAACGTTCCATAGTTGGGGCTAGCAGGTTTACATGGATGTATTGTAGGATTGTAACTTACGCTTCTTTATATAATAAGAGCCAACACACTTTCATGCATATGTTGTTATTGTAGTTGGACTGCTCCGGTTTCTTTAATGATATGTATCTTTTAACCTACGTACTTGTGTATGAACTGATTCACATGCGATTATATGAATCTTGTTGTTAATGTGTTGCATATGTTTTTAATGATGTCATTATCCGTGTCGACTGCTCTGCCAGACATCAAACAAACCTTTCATTTGAACCTTTCTATAACAACCGTCACACTTGTCTCAGACTAATCCGTGAGTGTTGTACGTGTTATCTTACCTTGTATGATGTGACTTCCGCATCTGATTGGACTGCTTTGCTGGAAGTTGTGCATGTCCTTTGTGTTGTGTGTTCCTAGCCAAATTGGGACTGATCCCTTTCAACCTAGAACGCACCCTCACCTCCTCCCCCTTCGAAGTGTAGGAACCTCTCATACACCTTCCTTGACTCACTGCATCAGTCACACCCTTGCTACTAACAGAGTTATTCTACTTTCCTCTGCACGACACGCGGTCAAGGCATTACCTTACAACCCACTACTGGGACTCCTACACCAAACGGTCAAAGGTCTAATTGGGACTTCTTACGGCGGAGATCCCCTTAACGTGTTGGCGGGTCTAGCACCGTCAACACACCCTTAGCAAAAATGGGGGGGGTAGTTCTATCATATTGAGCCTTAATTCATTTCTTCTGGTCTTCAATTACTAAAACTACAAATACATGAGTTTCATCGAGCCTTTTGAGGTAAAGTAAACGTTCCTCCTCAAGTGAGGTATCAGGGAGTAATTCGATAGCTAGTTTCAGTGAAGGAATTTCACACTCAATTAGAAGAGTTGCCTCTAGACCATACATTAGCTGAAAGGGTGTGAATCCAGTGGTGGTCTTAGCTACGGTTTGGAAAGCTGAAAGATATGAAAATAACATAAGATGCCAATTTTATTTATGCATCCCAATGGTGTGTTGAAGAATTGTAACCAAGACTTTGTTGACTGCCTCAACCTGACCATCGACCTATGGATGATAAGGAGTTGAGTTGTCGTGATGCAAACCCAACTGAGCAGTGAGCTCTACCATCATGGAATTTAGGAAATGAGATCCATGATCAGTAATGATGACTTGAGGGAAAACAAATCGAGCTAGGACATGGTTGAAAAGAAATTGAGTAGAATTTTTATCGTCGGCATCATGTGTGGGTATCGCCTCGGCCCATTTAGTGAAATAATCAATGAGGACGATGATATAACCATGCTCTCCAACCGAGCAAGGGTTACATGTCATGAAATCAATACCCCATTTAGCAAAGGCGACTATGGTAACAACTGGGTGTAGGGGTATGGGTGGGGCGCACTGTTTACAGTTGTAAATCTGGCAGGTGTGACATTTTTGGACTGCTAAAATGCAATCTTTAAAGATCGAAGGCTAGAAATAACCGACACAAAGGATTTTATTAGCAGTAGCATACCCTGACATGTGACCACCACAAGCCCTAGAGTGACATTCATTTAGGACTCTCTCAACTTCTTCGAGTGTCAAACATCTACGAAGGATGGAATCGACACCAACACTGTACAACGTATCACCAATGATTCGATATGGTTGGGACTGATGTCGAATGCAGCGATGTTCAAAATTGGGCAACTCTGATCGAAAAGTTTGGGTTTGGAGATAGACAATAATATCCCCATACCATTGGTTAAGAGTGCTGATGAGAAAGAGAGACTCGTCAGGAATGAGCTCATCAAAAGCTGTAGATGTGGTTGCGGAGGGAAGGTCAAAAATTAACTCAACGAAAACCAGTGATTTATTTTATTTGGTTGTAGCAAACTCCAAATAAAACTCCTGAAGGATAAAAATCCACTTAGAATATTTTCCCCCAAGAAATTGACTTGTCAGGATATAGGTCATGGGGTTACAATTAGAAATCACAGTGGTTTTCTGCAAGAGAATTTAATGTTGAATTGAACAACATGAATAGGTGCTAAAGCAAGTTTCTTGACATGGGTATATTGAGTTTCAGTATCGATAAGATTTCATCTTAAGTAGTAGATCACGTGTTCATTTCCATCATCATCATCTTGCACCATTGCCATGGCAATAGTACAATCGGCTGCGACCAAGTACAAGAAGTAACTGCGGTGATAGTTGGGGGGATGCAACAAAGGAGCATTAATGAGGGTTTTCTTTAACGAATGAAAATATTTTTGAGAGATTTCATCCCAAATAAATGGGATCCCATTTTTTAGCAAATGAGTAAATCTCTTGACAAGTTCAACATAATTGGGTACAAAATGATGAAGGAAATTAACTTTCCCTTGCAAGTTCTACAACTGATGTAAATATGAGTGAGGGGGTAAATTCACAATTGCCTCAAATTTGAGGGGGTCAATCCAGATGCCTTCCTTAGATACCACAAACCCTAGGAGATGACCAAATTCAACGCAGAAGACACACTTAATAATGCAAATTTAAATGAATATTATAGTTCCTTCAATGAATAAAAATCACTCGAAGGTGGCCAGGATGATCATGACACTCAACAGAATGTGCTGGTAAGTCATCAAGATATAGTTGAATGATGTGTTTGATGTCATGAAAAGCATAAGACATCGCTCATTGGAAGGTAGCGCCGACATTTTTCAGACCAAAGGAAGTTTTTTGTAGGCAAAGGTTCCTCAGTGAGGGATAAAATAAATTTTATGGTGATTGACGAGAAGAATATTAATCTGGTTGTAGCTATAAAAACTGTCCATAAAAGGCAAAATCTCACTCCTGACACATTCATCAATGATTTGGTCTATAAAAGGAGTTGGATAATTGTCTTTAGGACATGCTCGATTGATATCACGGTAATCAATACAAACGTGAATAGTCTGTTGCTTTTTAGTCATAGGGACAATGTTCAAAACCCAAGCTATCAATGGAATGGGGTAAATGAAACCAATCTTTAGAAGTTTTTCAACCTCTCCCTTTATAACGGCTGCCTTTCTAGGGTGCACTAGACGAAGTCATTGACGAACAAGCTTCATATTTAAGTAATTAGGAACTTCATGCACAACTATACTCAGATCTATGCCATGTATTTCTTCATATGACCAGGCAAAGACATCGCGAGATTCCTTAAATAGGGAAGTGTAAGTCTTGATCTCATATGAAGAACAAGAAACCCCGACATGGATGTTCTTGAAAATTCCTAGTTTAACAGAAATGTTGACGTGCATTGTAGTAGTAATGTTCCCCATGTTTCCCTCAAACAAAACTCCATGCACCAAAATGGTCGTTTGAAGTGGATGGGTAAATGTACGGGAAACAAAGCTATCTAAACAAAATGAAATCGCTCTGAGACTCGGGAGAAACGAGGAATGATTATGAGCATCATTCCATGGAGTTTCCTCAAGAGACATAACCTCGATGAGACTCTCGTCAGTGGGAAATGTCCCGTTCAAGGGATCCATAGAATCCCAAGAGCCAAGCCAAGGGGACTGTGAATATGCATCTTGATGCATACTAAGAGTAGCATGACTTTCATAAGTGACAATTGAAGCCAAAAAAACAGCTTGATAGGCTTTTTCAGTTGGGTTGAGCAACATGACATCGCCCAAACAATCAACCTGATCGGGGTGAGGAACAATCCAAGGATCATGAGAAGTGGATATCATGTTCACAAAAGCAACGTTTGGATGTGGGAAGGAAAAAGTTCCCATAAGAGCAAAATCTTTGAAAATATGTGGCCTAATACTCTCATAAGGGATGTCAGTATTTCCCACATATGCCACATTATCATTCGATGAACCACAAGAGAAAAAGGCTAACTGATCAACGATGACTATTTTCCTCTCATGAGGAAAACAGAGCACACAGAACAAAGAAGAAACCACGCAAAACATGGAATGAGTCCAACTTCAACCAAGTAGAAGGTTATAATTCAAATTTGCATCAACAACTTCTACTTCTAAGTCAACGGTTTTCCCTTCCAACGTTATGGGCAAGTTCGTGAGAATACCATAAGGACGAGATCCTCTGCGATCAAAGGCTTCTAAGGTGTCAAGAGACTGGTTGAGAGGCAGAGAGCCTATACCTTTCTAGCCTCAAACAAACATGATGCAAGTGGAAGCACCCTGACCAATCATAGTCCGATGAATTCTTTTCCCTTTAATAATGACTTGGATTAAGAAAGGAAGTTGATGGGGAAGACGTGGAACATGATTTTCCAAGTCAAAGGTAATAAGACTCAAATCCATAGAGTTAATTCCTCCTATAGCACATAGTAATGCTTTCTGCTACGATGGAGAACTCCGGAAAACTTCCAAGGCAGACATCTTCGAAGGCGCCTAAGCTAAATATTCGACAATATTGTAATGTTGGGCAGCTCGTGCATTCAGATTGTAAGATGATTTCCAAAGGGCACCCTTGGGCAGTGGTCGGATAACGCAGTCATTACTAGGTCTCTCAATATGAAGAGGACCGGAACTGGGTGGAGCATAAGTGGAATGTGTATCAATAACTTCTTTCTCCACAACCTCTTTGGGAGGAGTCGGATAGTCTTTTGACCGAGTGGCGACAGAAATAGTTACCGTTCCACTCATATAAACCTGAGAACCCGAAGATGTAGAAGATTGCAGTTGTTCTACCAATTGGGTTTGCTATGATGGAAAAGGTTCTTTTAGTACAACCGGTGTCCCTTGAGTGCCTTTTAACAAGCGACTAACTTCCGCATGACGGACGGGGACAATCCTTGGTATAGTGATCTTCCTCACAAATGAGGCAAGGATATTTGGGCTTACGTTTAGATTCATCATCAGTAGACGATTTTGAAGGATCCTGTTTTGGGCTATCATTTTTTACTTTTCCTTTTCCTTTTCAACCTTTGCAGTAGAACATAAACAAAGGCTATCAAACCTTTAAAAAGGTTATGAAATCTATTTACAATAAAATATGTTGCTACAAAAGTTGTTTGGTATGGGAGTTTCTAAAGAGATACTAAATTCAAATTACATAAATAATAATTGAAAAATCATGTATATTAGTGAGCTAGATAAACCATAAACTTATGAATCACTATACTATATCTAAATATCCCTTTATGTATGTGTGTATTATAAATAATACATAGAAATAATAATATAAATGAGATCAATTTTAACTTTCATTCTCTGAGACTTATATTATTCATTCCTTCTCACTCTATATATCTTCATTATTGATTCTTATTTTCTTATATATTTCATTATATTTATTTTCTCTTTCTCTAAAGTTTATTGTAAAATTTTATTTTTGAATAATTAAATTAGTTGTATATAATAACATTATTCTATTGACATTTCATTCGGAAAAAACAGTGGACTATTCCTATGATTTAAGAAGAAAACAAGATAAATATTAAAAATAAATAAAAATTAATTAATTAATTAAAATATTATATATATATATATATATATATATATATATATATATATATATATATATATATAATTTTACTCAATATATAAAAACCAAATTGGTCAAAATAAGCCATTCAGATTTATTTTTAATATGAATTTAAAATGTACAAATAAAAATCAAATATAAAATTATAATTATAATTATATATAATTAAAATATATAATTATTAATTTTTATTTTTAATTTTAATTTAATTTAATTTTTTTAATATTATAAATTTCAACCTAATATCACAGAGCACCTTTATTATAGAAATCCAAACAATAAAAAAAATCCAATAAAATAAAACATGGAAAACGATACAGGGAACAACATTCTAATGCCTCGTGCATGTATGATGCTCTGCAAAACATAAATAACATTAAAGATATTGTTACTTCTAAGTTCAAAGACAAATTGTGGTGTGAGAAAGATTTAGCGTCTAAAAGAAAATTAAGTTATTATAAGAAGGTCATCAACCCCACCCTTGAAGATCAAAAGTATCTCTCTATTCTAACTAGCTCAAAAAAGAAAATTAGTATAGCAAAGATTAGAACGAATTCTCATGAGCTCCATAGTGAAACTGGCCGCTGGGTAGTTCCTAAAACGCCATGGATGGAAAGGATCTGCCATATTTGTGAGAATAGAAGCATCGAGGATGAAAACCACTTCCTCTTAGAGTGCCCTGCATACAACCACATTAGATCTCAATTTCACAACCTTTGTTACAATACTGACCTTCCTAGCCTTTTACAATGCCAAAATTATAGTGAACTCGGGAGGCTTCTCTCCAAGCTTTTTGAGCATAGGAATAAAATCTTAAATCAAAATAAATAATTTGTCTTTTTAGGTCCGATAGATCATTATTTGGTCTCAGCCGACGGTAACCATCATCATCATCATCATCAATACTAGTTATTTTCATAAATAAGTTGTTTTTAATGTGATTTTTTGGAAGTTTTTTCTCGTGAATCTTTTTTGTTTAATTTTCTTAAAATTTGGCATGAGTTTATTGAAATCATAAGTTTGATGTCTAACTCTACATAAAAAAAAGTGTTGTAGGAGTTTTTCAAGGTACTGAATCCATATATATAATAAAAAAATTAGTTTAAATAACACAAATCAAGATTTCATTGGAAACTCTAAAAATAACACTAAAGACAACTCTTAAATATTTTAATTAAATTTAAGTTTATTTTTATTTTTTTAAATAAAAAAATTAATATTTTGATTATAATTTAATTATATATTAAAATTAAAATTTTATAATTTTATTGATAATGATGATGGTGGTGGTGGTTAACGTTTACTGAGGCCAAATTTTGGTTTATGGAAAAACTAATTATTTAGTTTGATTTAAGATTTTATCCCTATGCTCAAAAAACTTGGAGAGAAGCCTTCCGAGCTCACTGTAATTTTGACAACATAAAAGGCTAGGAAAGTGAGTGTTGCAACAAAGATTTTGAAACTGAGATCTAATTTAATATATTTAAATTAAAATATCTTTAAATTATTAAAAATTATTACACATAGTGAAATAACTCGAAATCAACACTCAGCTAAAATTATTAAGAATTATGACACTTATATATATATAAAATAGTGAAAGAACTCGACATCAACGCTCACCTAGGAACCTAGCACCGAAAAAACCAGTTTATGAGAATGTGAAAGAGAGATCTAATAAAAGATTCCTCTGAGGCATTCAGTGCCAAAATGTTATAATGCGAATGTTATTTAGGTCAACCAGCGATTTTTACATGTTAACGTACGTGGATTTGGTAAAGAGTATAAAGTGAAAATCAAAAGAACAACCAACCAAATCGTCGGTCCTATTTGAAAAATGGATGTTAATAATTTAATTGGTAATGTAGTATGAGGCCATGCCATCAATATCCAAATCAATGTTTAGACCCATTGACTTTAAATATCTGCTAAGAAGAGAATTTCATGTCAAAATCTAATTATGCAATGTGAAAGAGGGCTTCACCAAAATATTCCGTTGCCACGTCATCAAACCTAATTTAATTGCCCCCACCAAAATAATTCTCCTTGCTTTGGCGACCAAAGTATGTGATAACGATGCCCACCATAGAGGCTCAGTCAACAATGAATTTAGGTGAAGATGCACGTGGGGTTGGTGTGGGAGATGAATTGAGAAAGTCCAACAACTCTGCCGCTGCTACTGATGCGTAACGATCAATTTTGCATGGCAACGCAGGTGCGGCTCGTCACGTACATAAAAACCACCCAAATTTCTGGTCAACTAAAGTGTACCGGCTTTATTTGATGTATTGATCTAGTTAGTATGTCGTATTAATGCCGAGTTGTTAAGTTTCAGTATCTCATAATCACCAACGTGGAACCATAAGAATGTGATAAGTTAGGTTACACGTACTCTAGCACTCTTCCTTAACCCTAAGTTAGGTTACACATACTCTAGCACCCTACGTTAACCCCACAACTCGCCGAGGATTACAATGCCCTCTTAATTTTATTTGACCATGTTGCAGTCATCATTACATATGTCATCTAAAGTACATACATCATTACATCCATTTTCCCATAATGAAACTCTACAAAAATGTACCTTTCGTAAATGATATTATGAGTAAAAACTGTTTCCCCGAAACTTGTTCAAGGTCATATTCATATCATTAATCAATAGTCTTTGATATCCCCCAAAAAAACAAAAAAAACATAGAAATATTCATATTGGAAAGTCATGGATCATGAATTTGAGTGATTTATTAAATAATGGGTTTAGTTTAATTTTTTTTTTACAATAGTTTTTAGTTAATTTTAGCCAAAATTTGGTAGAGATTTTTTTTAAAACTTGAGTTTAAGTTGTTTAATTTGTAGAATTCGAGCCACTCAAACTTGAGTTTACGTTGTTTAATTTGTAGGATTCAAGCGGCTCATAGATTTTTCAGAGTGGTGAATCCATTTATGCATTCAAAAATGTATTTTAAACAACAAAAAATCACTGCTTGAAATTGTATTGCCAAATTCCGGTAAAAAAGGCTATTTCGTCTATAAGTTAGACTAGGCCTTAAATATTGTATTGATACAAATATAAAAATGATTGACATTTATTTTAATATCTTGACCATAGATTTATTTAGTTGAGTATCTCAATTACACATTAATCTAGGAAATTAATTAGTTGAATAACATCTCTCAAAATAATTTGAGCTAACCACTTCCTAAACACTAGGAACATACTCTTCACATAGAGATGAACTCTACTTAATAATGACCAATAACCCAAACAACCACAAACATAATCACACCTAATACAAGAAGGCGTTACATATTCCAACGCTCACCATTAACAACTAGTCTTATTCTCCATTAGTCGATGTCTTCATCAATATGTTCTCCTCTACAACACATGATTCCCCATGAATTAAAGAAACTCCTAATCAACAAAGTATATGTCTGGTCCAACCTGTCATTTTCATCTTGTACCTACAAAAGATAAACATTGTGTTTGTTGAAGTCCATATAAGAAGTCATCGTCCATTGGAAAACATGGTCACTACTCATTGTATGATGCAGGGGGATCTAAAGAAGGCTCAAAATTTGAAGTCCTCAAATCTCAACAAAAACAACACCAAGTCGTAGATATTATCGAGACATTTCCAACAACGTAAACAAGAACTCAATCCAAGTCCATATGACAAAGTTATGCTCATTTGAAGTTTTGGCAAACAATGAAAACTTGGCACTAATAGTGCCATGTGGCACCACTAAAAGAGGCCACATAGCACCATCAGGAGGTGACATGTGGCACTCCCAAAAGTTTCCACATGGAATCCTAGTCATTTAGTCGAGGTGAGGCCATAGCTAGATGATTGAGCACTAATCCAGTAGTTGGGCAACCAATGGGAGGTTTCCATGTGGCCTAATCAAGGGGTGCCATGTGACACCTCGTGGGCCACAATGTGCAACCACTATGCATGTGGTCGAGGTGTATTTTATCTTGGTTATGGATATGTTATATACGGTTTGAATAATTTCTTACCATATTTAACATATGATTGAGATTGGTTATGTATATGTTATATATGGTTTGATTAAGGGTCCTTCACAGGCGGAAATACCAAGAAATATTTTAAGAATATTTTGTAGTAGTATATTCTAGGGAATATTTCAAGGGAATATTCCAAGTATATTCGGATCTGTTATGGCATGAAATTTGAGTAGGAGGTGACAGTTCCTGAACCTAATCAAATTTTATACTCATTTTCGCAAAATTTTGCAAGGAATCCACTGGTGCAATCAAAATTGGGATCTGAGTAGTGGACTTTTGGGTCATCCCAAAATGTGAGGTATTGCCATGTATTTGCCATTATATTGTTGAGATAATATAGTGGCCTCCCCACTTTGAAGTTGGGCCTGAAAACATAGCTCACATATTGCGAGTGAACTTCATTAACACATCTTGGTGCATTGTCTATATTGTCTTGTTTTTATGTTTCTTCTTCATGGATGTTTCATTTATGGTATTTTCATGCTCTTTAATCAATGTTGTTAAAAATCAATAATAAAATATCATGGATCATTGTATCTAGTGATTCTCTAGGAAACTTTATCTTATACATAGTTTATCAACAATTCTTGAATCACAAATCATCATACATGTACCTTTTACCGCCCATACATCATCATCCATCTTGGGTTTTCTTTAGCTAACCTATAACCACACTTTAAGTTTTCTTTGGATTTATCTCAACCATAATCAGGGTTTTCTTAGGTTACCATCAACCATTATACCTATGGGTTTTTTGTTGATTACCCAAAACATCACACCTCAAGTGGTTTTGACTTACTAAGAACCATCAAATGGGTTTGGCTAACCATGAACCATTGATGCCAACTAGGAACCTTACCTAATCACTGACTTCAAATCATATGTGGAAGCCCAAATTAAATGGCATGAACCCCAGAGTTGATGGTGTAATCTAGAATCCAAAGATCCAGATAACCTTTATAACATGTGATTCAAATATCTAGATGGCGTTCTTTACTTGTAATCTATGTGCATTTGAATACTTCTTCAATTTGAATATCATTTTCGATCTGAATACTCCTTTTAATCATGATTATCTACTTGGATCTCAATATCTTCCTAATCCATATTTCTATGCTATGATCCACATATCCAAGATTTGGCTTAACTTGTGGTTGGACTATTGTTTACGACCCTGATTGCCAAAATTCTAGCTTGATGCATGCGTTGGAAAAATTAAAGTTTTGCGAAACTTTCATGTTATTACGCTTGAAACCAATATGCAATGATAATGTGATATTTGACATGCAACCTAGAATTAAACCCCAGAATTAGCACCTTGCTCGAAACCTCGACTAGTTCAAATCACTATAATGTTTCCTCCATTATGTGTGTAAGGGATCTGATCTGGCTTGGTCACTCTACCACTAATTTAACTTCTTACAAGTCTAAACTAAGAGTAGCCAATTTGTTTATTACAACAAATTACAAGATACCAAAACTAGACTTAGAGTATAGAATTCATAACAAAACTAGGATTGGCTCTCTTAGGACTGTATGTTACTCTATTTAATTGTAACAGCAAGCCAAATAGGCTTGACCTACTCTACACAATAATGGACTAAAAATTGGATTTTAGGTGATTATAAGCACACACATGCAGTACCAATTACTCAATCCATGAGCAATACAGAAGCTTTGAAAATTTACCAATCATTGAAACAAAGGAGGATAACTAAAATGAGGAAGGTATTGCATGCCCCGTCTTTAGTCTCTTCGACCTCTTTTCACACCCACACTCTACTCTCACACCTCTCCTCGCATACATATACTATCTCTATATTTGATCTACTCTTTACATAATTTGTATAATACAAAATGACGATATGTTGAGATCCACTAAAGATGGATCAAATCATCCCCACATAGAAAGTATCCAATCTATGCCTAAAATTTCGAACACCCTCAACAAATTATGTCAAAAGGTATATTACATGTCAAAGAATCCTTCTTTTCTCTAAGCAATCCATGTTACATTTGGAAAATAAAATGCCTACATTCTATCTTCATAAATTGAATTAAATTAAGTTAAATTAAGGGAACCCACTCCCTTAAGTAAGCATGAAGACCTTCTAGGTGTTATTGATTTTGAAGAGATGCTCTTGCACTAGACTTCCAAGGTAAAAATGAGTCATGAACTCTTATTCATGAGTCTTCAACTGCTTTTGTTTTAGTTCCCAACTTGTTGTCTTCCATTTCTCAATTATAGGTACATCTATTGAAACTTTCTCCTTTTCGATTGTGCCAATACCAATCTCTAACTTCAAACTCAACCCCTTTCCACATGCCTTCTATTTTTTCTTTTTATTTCTATCTTGAATTTTTGTTTTCACCTTTGTATGCAATGATTGTATGACTATGGTACCTTCTTAGCATCAATACTTCTTATTCTTCACTTTTGTTAACCACCTCTGTTTGTTTGTACATCTAATGGTGGTAAGCTAATTTGAGCTTGTCATTAGTTCCTATATTTCTAAAAATAAATTGATCACCATCTAGTGCTTTGGAAAATTATATCTTCTTAGATCCAAAAATCCGCTGTGATGCTTCCTCTTTCCTTTGTTTCCATGGGTAATTCCAACAAAATGTTTTTTGATTTTGAATTTCCAATTGGATTTTTTTCCCACTAACTTTGTCCTCTTCAATTCTACTTTCTACCAGTGTATTATTTATTTTCCTTCACATGTACATCCTTCTTGCAACTTAAATTTTCTTTGGATACCTGCACATGAAACAAGAATTTTAAAGAAAACATTTTTTTGGATAGACTTTGTATGCCACTCCTTTGCATAGTCTACATCCTTCCCGGTTGTCTCTTTGATATTCTTCAATTGAACTTCACCATATCTAGAAAACAATTTTTTAAACCCATTATATTCATTTAAACCAACATTCAAAATTATTTCCAGTCAATTAACCATAGTATTAATTCTTTCAACAAGGTATGTCAGGTGGCTTTGACCATCTTGATTGATATTATCCCTTTCAAAAAAGTAACTTGAATTATGACTACCATTATACTTTGTATCATCTCTATTAGTCTTTATAAATAACTCTAAAGTTGAAAAATTGTCAACATTATACTTTTCTTCCAAAAAAAATAATTGTCTTGTTCTGTAGCTTCTATAAATTCAACCATATTTTTAAGATTCTACTCCATACCCCTTTCTTGATGTCCATTTATTTTACATCCATTTCTTTGACACCCTTGTAGGCTTCTTGCTTTTGAAGTTTCATAACCTCTTATGGATCCTCTATTACTTTAAAATATTTAATCTCACTTTCTAGAGATCCATCCATCAACAAAATATTGTTTTCATCCTTCAATCTACTCCACTTTACTTCATACACCTATCTATAATTGTTGAAGACAAATGGCTACTCTTCATTTCTAGAATTCATTTATTGGATCACAACTACACAAAACAAATAGATTACAGAAATAATTTTTTTCTTGAAATTAAATCTCAATCATAAAGATGATTACTAACACAACTTGTTTGTATTCCTTGTTGTCTACCATAAATGTATATACTGTTGACCCTTCATGTATCTTCTATACAATAATTTTCTTTGAATTTATTGTTCATTTCCTACACTATCAGTCTCCTTTTTTTTCTTTCAAGATAATTTCATACACTATCACTCTCCTTATTTTGTTTAGCAGCCTCTTTTGTATATGAAACAAAATTTCATTTCCATTATTGTCTTTTTTCACCCACTTGAAAAAATTTCTCCTACCTCCAAATATAATTAATCTTTTGTCAAGATTAAAATTATACACCAAAAACTTCATAATATTAATCTCATTTAATAAATTTATGACCGTATGACAAGGGCAAATTGGATTTTGTAATCTTTCACATGCATTTCCTTGAGATCTATCCCCATTTACAATCTTTGACGTTTTGATTTCAAGAGCATCTTTGTTCCCTTGGTTGTCCTTCAAAATAAGTTTATGTTCTACACTCCTTTGGTGTCCATCCTCTTTAAGATTTTCCGCATACTTCAGTAAGACATATGGTGTTGAATGGTGTTGTCATTGATGCCAATTTTAATCCTTGAATGCTCTTAATATTTTTCTAGATTGTAGCTCAAGTGGTCAATATGTCTTGGAATCCCATAGGCCTAATCATATTTCCTCGTAATTATTGAAGGTTTTGAGGATGAACATTAGTGAATTTTCTCTCATATAAATATTCATTTTGTTCCCCTCATTATATCAATGCTAACAATAGGTGGCATGTCACATGAATCCTCTCGATTGAGGAGATATGGCTTCTTAAAGGTTGGAACCCCATTCAGTGATCAAGGAACCCCAAAGGAGGTGCTACAAAAATTTTATATTATACAAGAAAATTAAAATTAAAAAGGCTATCCCAATCAAAGTCAAAAGGAGATGTTATCAAGGATAAATCAACAAATTTAAATTAAAGTTGGTCCTAAAGATTGTTGGAGATTTTCGCTCCAATATGAAATTTTGAAATTCAAAATTTGAATTGAAAATCTAAAGTAAGTTTCCTTCCAATCAATACAATTTGGCTACCTTAATGATATCCCTTCAACATCTATAAATAGTTATCAAATTTTCCACAAAAGAACATGGATTCAATGTCTAACTCTCTGTGATTTCATCCAAGCTCTATGCTCGAGTGTTGTCAAGCAAATTGGAAGCAGGATGTTGACATTGAAGAGATTTTTTTTTGGGTTAATTCATTTGTTTTCAATCATGGCCCATCACTAGAATTTATTTTGAGGCCATCTGATTTTTTTCTAAGCTAATCTGAAATGTTTTTAAGGAAAAGTTTGTAGGGCATTGAGGCAATAATTCTAATTCTTCATCTGACATCATTCTGAGGATTATTATAGCCTATTTTGGAACCCTCACATATTTCTAGCAAACATCAATGGGTTTTTGTAATCTTCAATAACACTTGGTCACATGTTTCAAATTCAAACCTAGTCTTGACCCTCTTTGGGAGGCCTATCTCTATGGAAGATATAATATTTTTGAATATTCTTTTATGGAAAAATCCATAGATAATTATTTTAGTTTTGATCCAATTGGGAGAAATTTATTTAGTAACATGATTCCCAGATGAAGTTGTATTGGCCTTCAAACCTATACAGTGAACCCAAATCTAAACATTCTGGCCAAAGTCGAGGTTGAGTTTATAGATTTTGTTGTTGAATACATGTGACTATGGCTCTTCAAACTTCTTGTTGGGTTTTTTTTTTAATTAAGTAATATTTGATCTATATAATGAGAAAAAGTCTCGTGCTGTTAAGAAGATTTCAAGATGTTTTGAATATGTATATGATGATAGGGTCATTACTAGGGTTATATTGTTGATGATGTTGTATCAATTTGTCTTTATGTGTGGTTGGGCCTGCCAACAGGGTTTGATAGTTTATTAATTAGAATTGTTGGAACTTTCATGTATATGTTGATTTGTGAGCAGAGGTGTACATTGTAGACAAGATGTCAGGGGTTGACTATATCAAAATTCAAAGTTTTCTTATGAATAAAAGTTATAATGGTTGCATTATAGTTTATTGAGTTGCTATCCAAAGAATTCATTATTGAGAGAAATTTTTGTTGTTGTTGGGGTTAGCTAGAAATTTTCTATGCCAAGGTTTACAATGCTTTTATCTTACTTGTTGAACTAGGGTGATGTCAAAATTTGTATGTCTAAATATGTGATGTAGCCTAAGAAGAGAATGATTGAGTTGACATGTTTAATCTTTAAGCATGGGAGGTTGTTTATTTGACAAGTTAACAGTTTATTTCATTGAGCAAATATTGCATTGCATTTTGATATTGTTTGTTGAGAAAAGGTGGACCCATTCTGAAAATTGTCAAACATGGTTTGATTCCTGAATAGGGTGGCAGGGTAGTGTAAGGAAGTAGATTGGAGTCTCCTTCAGGTTGAATCCTAAGAACACTTCAGCGAAACAGGGTAGCACTAGGGAAGGTTGGAACTTGTCCAAGGCATTAGAGTTTCGTTCCACTTGAAGCAAGTAAATCAGGGCATTGGAGTGTCCTTCCATTGGAGCTAGTAAAAATGGGTGTTGGAGTGTCCTTCGAGTTAAAGCTAGTAAACCAAGGTGTCGGAGCATCCTTCTAGTTGGAGCTGGTAAATTAAGGGATTGGAGCTGGTAAAGAAAGTGATATAAACAATTGAAGAAGAATTTTCCCTTCTCAGACTTCAAGTGAAGGAAGCAGAGAAGAAATGGAAAATATTATCAAATCAGTTAAAGGACTCTGTTCAGAAGCACAAGACAAAAATTAGTCAAAAGTAAAAGGAACTTGAGGTCACTCTAGATGAAATAAATAGGTTCAAGGAATGGAAGAAGGAATAGATGCAGGATTTGAAAATAAGGATCATATAATTGATGAAAAGGACCAAGAAATTTCTCACATGAAGGTGAAGGAAAAAGAAGCAAGTAAAGCTTGAAGCTCCCACAGATCAAGATTAATGAGAAGCTTGGAAACAAGATCCTTCAAAGGTCAAATCAAGGTCAAAAGAATATTAGAGGTAATGCTACTCGAAGAAGTAATATTAAAGTAATTGGTGAAAAGGATCAACAAAGGATTGTACCTCCTACAAGAAGGAATGTTTATAGAACACCATCAAGACAAGGCATCTCATTCAAGTACCTTAGTAAGTTTAATGGTTATTGTTTCTTATGTTCTAACTTCAGGCATATGTATAGGAATTACAGAATGTATGACATGGATTATTATCAATGACATTATTGAAACCCTAGAAGTAAGTTTATAGGACCGCAAGACAAATTTCAAAATGACTTTGCCAGTAGAAAGTAGATGCAATTTTCTCCATCATTCAAGTTCAACATTAATGTTACAAATTCCATAAATATGGACATGTAACTCATCATTGTAGATACAAGATGAAGGAGAAATCTAACATTGGGTACAAGAATACTTCGAGAAGAAAGCAAAACCAAGAGGAACATGTAAAAGAATAATTCCCTGTGGTTATTCTCTCAGGTTTTGTAAAGCCAAAAGATCATGATGAATCCACTGATCAGAAAGAAGATGTTCCAACTGCAAAGAGAATTCGCCATTTGTTAGTGTGAAATTTATTGGAAGGTGTACCAAAAACACTTCACTTAAGTCACCAGGTGACAAGTGACCCTAACAACAATTTGTGGTTGCTTACGCTTCGAATCTGCAATAAAGAGTGGAAAAACCTACAACAAAAATAATATATATGATCCAAAGTAGCAAACAATAATATAAATATCCAATGCAATAACCCAAATGGAAAGACTTTAAGATGAATAAATTATTTTATTAAGGACACTTGGTGAAGTATATCTACAAAAAGGGTGTGCAAATCCCCCTCTGTGAGATGGGTCATTTGATGTCCTTGATGCTTCAGTAATCGATCTTCTCTCTCAATGTGTGAAAAACCCAAAATAATGTGGAGAACTCAAATGGGAGCTCAAAATAAAAGAGACGATAATGGTGACGATGATAATGATCATGGTGAAGAATGAATGAAAAAACCTGCTATTTATAACAAAGTATTTAGTTAATCTCGAAAATGGAGAATAATAAAATAATATTGACCAAATCAAGATCTAATTGTTAGGAATAGTTTATTATATTTTTTGGAGAGGGAAAATATATTCAAAATGGTCAAATATATTTATTTAGAAATAAGTAATAAATAAAATGATTTATTAATTATTTCGCAAGGATTAAGAATGGTGTGAAATTGAAATAATTATTAATTAGTGATTTAACAATTATTCCAATAATATAAATAAGGAATAATAAATAAATATTGATTTCTTTAATTATTCCTTGGGATTTAGTCAAATGTGACAACGAATAATTATTTAAACAATGATTTAATAATTATTCCTAGAGAAAATTAAATAAATAATGATTTATTCAATTATTCTCGTGGGGTTTTTAAATTTTAATCAAAAAGTAATTTAATAAAATTGGTTTACTAAATTAGTTCCCATGGTGAAAGTGATTTTACTATGGGAAAATTAATCCTACATGGTGTATTTCGATCCACCTATATAGAAATCATAGGTGGTCATTTTTTGGTGATAACGCTACGTTAATACATCATTTTGAGGAATCCAACATGATGACTCTTTGTTGTGTGAATGTTGAAGAGAGGGAGTCTAAGTAGAGGTAGTTGTAGATTTAAATATATATCCTTTGATATTTTGACAAATGGAAAATTTGAATAAGTTGTTAGAGTTGTAACCAGCATTCTAGAGAAATTAGTTAGTCTTCTAGAGTAGAAGTTGCAGAAGGAATCATGGTAAAGGTAAATAATTTCGGTAGTGCAAATTGATAGGCATAATCAACTATGGAGGGTAATGTGAGGCATAATAGTCTGGGGGAGAGAAGCAATCAAAGTGTTATCTCAATTTTTCTTCATAGTTTTACGTTCAATAGTGTGATGTTTATTATTTGAAAACTTTTAAGGCGCTCACAATGGGATACTCAACGCCAATTGTAAAATTTTGAATAAAGACGCTGACAGATGGATTCTTAGTGCTAATTTTTAAATTTGTTGAATAAAAGCACTAACATATGGATTATCAGTGCCAATTATAAAATTTATTTTTTTATAAATCAAAACATTGACAAATCACTTGTTACCAAAGGATCAACCCTGATTAAGCGAGTTTTGTTAACTAATTTGTCAGTGGTGGTTCGAAAAAATTGAAATGGTGGTACGAACAAATCAAATGTCAATAAAAAATTTGTTTTACTATGTTTTTTCCTGTAAAAAGAAGTAACTTCAAGCATGGTTTCCAAACATATGGAGATGAAATTATGAAAATAAAAAGAGGTTTATGGAGGGAACAAACCAATTAACAAAAACCTCCCTCATTTTTCTAACAGATAAGACATTTTGAGAGATTAGAATAGATATTTGGAGCCTATTCTTCAGGAATTTGCGAGCCTTATTTTTTTTCTAATAACCACCTAATGAACAATGTAATGTATTTAGTTTTAATTAGAGATTTACTTAGCCATTTTTGGACTTTGTAATTAAGGTTTTTTCTAAAAACATGGTTATGGTGTTGTAATTACTCTATAAATATGATAAAGAAAAAAAACCAAGGGTTGGGATTTTTGGAAAAAAAACCTTCTTGTGTATTGTGTGTGTGATAAGATATTATTATACAACAATTTTATGTGAGCAAGTGGTAAAAATTCATGTGTTTATGAATCCATGTCTATTTTCTGAGTTTTATATGTTCTTCAATATTTGAATGCAAATTTTTTGAGTTGGAATTCATACTTTTGTGCTTCAAATTCGTTTATTGAAATATTTATTACTTGTTTTTCATCCAAAGGTTACAATAGTTACTATTGGTACTCTTTCCATGAGATGTTATGTTATTTTCTGCTACTCTTTGATTTCTAAAACTTGTCAAAGGAGATGTTACTATCTTTTTTTTACTTATACCCGCTCACTAAACTTGTGGTTAACATAAAACTGATTGGGTTTTTTTCCATGCTGATTGGTGAAATTTCCTACAGTCCAACTAGCCTTAGTTCTTCTCATTTAAATCTAGTCAATGAGCTTATAAACCAACTGTTGAGGTGACACTGGGTAGTTAAGTTCAGGAGAGATCCCTCTCCATATTAAAGGGCCAACTTTCAATCCAAAGTGGTTAGAGGTTACCTTAGTTTTTTCCCTCTACAGCCGGGCTTTTTTCTAAGTGATAACACAGAGTAAAAAAGGCATATTGTAGGAAGACAAAGGAAGGAATTTTGTGAAGGGGAGTAACCATTTTCCATTGATGTCAAAGGCAGAGAGAAATCAGGAAAGGAATATCAGAAGAATGATGTCAAGGGGGGGGGGGGGGGGGGGGAATCAGGAAAGGAAGATCAGAAGAATGATGTCAAGGGGAGTAGTAATTGCAAGGGGATTATGTGTGTTTACATCAATGACAAAGGGGGAGATTATCGAATGGTGTTATCATTGATTCCAAGTTGATCCTTGAATGCTCTTAATGTTTCTCTGGATTTCTTTGACTAAAGATCTAATGGTTAAGATATCCTACAAGCCCACATGCCTAATCATATTTCCTTGCACTTGTTGAAGGTCTACATGATGAAGATCAATGAATATTCTCTCATAACCATCTTCATTTGATTCCCATTGTCATACTGATTCCAACGTTAGCTGGCACATAACATGAGTCCTCTCAATTGAAGAGATATGGCTTCTTAAAGGTTGGAATCCCATTCAATGATCAAGGAACCCCAAAGGAGGTGCTACAAGAAAATTTATATCATACAAGGAAATTAAAATTAAAAGGGCCTGTTCTAGTTGAAGTAAAAAGGAGATGTTATCAAGCATAAATGATTGAATTTAAATTAAAGTTGGTACTAAAGATTTTTTGGATTTTGGCTCCAATATGAAATTTTGAATTTTAAAATTTGAGTTTCAAATCTAAATTCAGTTTCCCTCCAATATGTAGAAGTCGACTCCCTTAATGATACCCCTTCAACATCTATAAATAGTGATTGAATTCTCCATAAAAGGACATGGATTCAACGTATAACTCATTATGATTTCGTTTAAGCTTTGTGGCCGAGTGATGTCAATCTTTTTATTTTTATTTTCTTTTGTTATGGTTCTTAATTGGAATTTATTATGAGGCCATTTGATCTTTTTTTAGGCTGGTCTAAAATATTTTTTAGGCAAAGTTTGTAGGGAAGTGAGACCATAATTTCATTTATTTGCCTGACATCATTCTAAGGCTTACTCAATCCAGTTTTGGAACCCTCACAAATTTCAAGAAAAATTACTAGATTTTCATAATCTCTAGTAGCACTTAATCACATGTTTTAAGTTCAGGCCTAGTCTTGACACTCTTTGGTAGACCTATCTCCATGGAATATCTAGTATTTCTCAATATTCTTTTGTAGATAAATATAGATATAATTATTTTTGTTTTTATACAATTGGAAGCAATTTTTTTGGTAACTTGATTCCCAACTGAAGTTGTATTGGCCTTCAAACCTATACAATGAACCCGAATCTAAACTTTTTAGCCAAAGTCGAGGTTGGGTTTATAATTTTTGTTGGGGAATACATGTGATTGTGGTTTGTTGGACTACTTGTCAGGTTTCTATTTGAAGTAAGTAAGGTTTGATCTATCCTAGAATGCCCTTTAGGGCTCCTATGACTTTTGGTATATTGAAGGTGTTAGGTTCCTATACCAATAGGAGTCATAATTTTTAAATGACTGAGATTAAACCTGTAATATGTACATCCTTTGCTTTCTGCAAATGTTTTCCATATTCAAAAAAAATTAAAAATTAAAAATTAAAAAATTTAAAGAGGGTATGTCCTAAAAGAATAATCAAAGGACCAAAAGAATAAAAAGGTAAAAAAAGATGAAAAATATGAACCCCAAGAAAAGAAAAAGACCATGAAAGTGTGCAAGTCAAAATGCCACTTGTTTTTACTTTTTGTGCATAATAAATGATTGTGTGCAGTTTGTGATTTTTGCCACAATCCATGATAGTCGAAATGTTTAAACTTGCCTATTTCATGTTTCAATTTCAGGTCTATAGATAGAGAAAAAATATCTGATTAAACTTTTTAATCTTGGCAGATAATTATATAGGTAGAGTAAAAAAAAGGATCTCAATTGTTCAATCTGAGCCCTTAGATGTAATAAGGTTAGATTTAGTTAGTTTACTATTGTAAAGAAAAATAAAAATGTTTGATAAGGGTTTGCTAGCTCAAATTCACCCTAATAAAGAGAAGTAAAAATGGTAGGATGAGTAGATAGGTAAGTAGAACAAAGGTTGCAAAAATATGATGATTGATTAGACAAAAGCATATTTATTATTCTCATCATAAAAGTTCCAAATGTGAATGGGAAATTAAGCATGCATAAGGTTTACAAAGTCAATTAATTAACCTCCCTCATTCATTTCACCTTTCACTTAACTAATTTCCCACAATAAAGATCAAAGTACTTAAAAACCTTAAGTCCAAGAGGCTCAGAGCATTTCTCTGACTTTTGGAGGGACCGGACCCTCGGCTCAATGACTTATAGGAAATAAGTACTAAAACCCCCTTGTAAACATTCATTCCCCCCTTCAGTTCATTCATTTTCCCTAATAATACTCTTTTCCTAAGGTTAAATTACTTTTACCTAGGAAAAGTGTTCATTGCCCCACATAAATCATTTTCATATCAAAAACCCATAAAAATGCTATATCCTAAGTTTTTTTGTTATCATCGGAAAAGAATTAAAACATGAAATATCAAATACTTAGGGTATTGTGCCCCTTTCCACTCACTTTTCTAATTACTAATTTATTTATTAAATCCCAAATAAAAACCCATTTCCCGTATATATTTAACTCCTGCAAATATTAATAAACCCTACCCTAGTTTAATTATATAAACTATAATATTACCCAAAACCCTGAAAATCCACTAACTAATCGACCTGCGATTAAGTTAGCCTAAAAACCCAATTAAATCCCGCCGCTAATCACCCCGATACCTTAACCCCACCTTAAACCCTCATTAAATAAAAAACCACCGTACTTAATTACCCATCGGGCCCCCACTACCCTTTGTGCAACTCCACTGCCCGATCGCCGCACGATCGCTCCCCTCCACATCTGACGGTCCTCATCCATTTCGGAAGGGCCTGACATCCAAATGTTACCCACCCGAAAAGGGTTGTTTTCCACTGGGCCCCCGAGGCTACATGTTGCTCAATGAATGGAATCGGGCAGCCTCCCCCCAATACCACCAAGCGCCCAAAAGCTGTGCAAAGGAAACCACTTACCACCAGCCCGCTACACGCCAAAATAGCTACTGTTCACCCCGCTACACGACAAACGACCACTGTTCACTTGTACCCGCCAATTTTGACTTTCTCGCATAAAGCCAAAAAGCCCCAAATCATTCGTTTTATCGTTTTTTCAACTGTAAACCTCCATGCATGCACCTACGAATGTCGAAGTTGTCAACCCACGTACAATTGCACCCTGAAGATGCCACAAAGCTCCCAGATTACCTTCTAGCCTGCTTGAAGCATTTTCGACCGTTCATAGTTGCCAGTCACCCAGTTCAAACCCAATTTTCTTCAATTCCAGGTATTTAAGCCATAATTCACTGAAAAACCCTTTCAATTTCAGAACCAGTCACTGAGTTTTCTTAATTAAAATAAAAAAGAAACTCTGGTAACTTAAACCCACCCGGAATTGAACCACCATGGTTGAAGGGAAAGTACCCCTAGAGTCCTTTGGGCTGAGACTCTACCAGACTGAAAATTGCTTATACAAAGAAACACACACACACAGCCATCTTTTTTACTTTTAAGCAAATTCTAATGTTTAGGGTACATACCTAAGGTCCTACGTCCGAGAAGACCGTTAGGGTGCAAACCCTTCTTGGAGTTCCCTTCTTCTTTCTCTGACCTGCAAGACAAACAAATCAAAGAACACAACAGTACATGTATAGAAGTTTATGTATAAATCATCTTTATGCTATAAAGTTAGTTATAAATAATCTTTAAGTAACTACTTTCATAAGAATTCAACACAAGAATCTCATAAGCATAAAGAAAGATTATTCGGGAACAAAGACGTGTTTCTTTATATATAAAGGCAAATAAAGTACATATATCGGAAAGATATCACCTGAACACCCTCAGCAGGCTCCAAGCAAGCTTCCTCCCGGATTCGTTCCAGCCTCCAGCCTTCAACAAGAGCTCCTTCCAAGTCTTACTCAATGATGATGTCAAGGATGAATGATCACCAATACACATGGAAACAAGGGTTTCCTATGCAAAATGGGGGAAGTGCAGGATGCACCAAGGACTTCAGACCTGGTCTAAGGGAAAAATCTCAGCATAATAATCTTGCTCTCCTCTCTCTCTCTCCTTGGCCTTCCCTTTGATGTCTTTTTATACCCTCTCCAAAGTAGTTTTTTAGTTAGGAGTTGGTTGGGAACAGTTGGGCCACGGGCACTAACAGGTGATCCAGCAGGTAAACCGCGATCACCGCCCGAAAAAGAGAAATTATATTTTTTTAAGTGTTTTAATAGATACACGCGGGTTGGGTATGACAGACCCGCGTGTACACGCGTTTAACACAGGGCAAAGTCGCGTACAGGGAATAAAACACTGTTTTTTAAATTTTTGGACCAGGTCTGGAAGGAGGGGTTGCCCTAGGCCATAAGTGCAGCATCACAAACCATAAGAGTGAGATTTGGAGCTATAACACACCATTGCCCTAAAAAACTGAAAATCACCTTCCCCATTCTCAAATACACAAGAACTAAGAATGGCTACCCCAATTGCCATGGATGTGAGACCTATTTCCACCCCTCACCTAGACCTAGACCACCTCCCACCAGCTGATAAAGATTTCCAAATCAAGGACACATCTGTCCATGAATCCCCTCTCAAATTATATTGCCGATGCAGAGGCGAATACCTGAACCATGCTGATAAACTAGTCTTTGGTAGTCCAATTTGCCCAAGTACCAATTCCCTGAAGCTCATATTTTCCCAGAAATTGTCCATTACTGCCATGCAAACTATATCCCCAGCCAAAGAGCAGTGATGTCCCCTAACCAGATTGTACTTTTCACCACCATTGCTGAATCAATCAATGAAATGTTGCAACTACAACCAGGGAAAAACCTAACCCCTATTTCTATTGGAGACCTATTAGACCGATTCCCCAAGCTTACCACTGCAAAACTTGCTGAGATGTTCCAAACCTTCATTGTAGAAGAAAATCATATTCCTAAAGATCCTCCTCCATATGTGTATACCATATTTCCAAATTTGGCCAGGAAATTGTAGTAATGATATCCAGTATCCTAGGTTATTCCACCGGTGAATATATAGATGAAATCATCTTGGTTTTCATGTCCATATTCACTCCAGGACAACCTCCTGCTATTATTGATGATTATGCCAAGTTTATAGCCGATAGGATGCATGACCAGTTTCTTAGGATGAGTAATGAGAGAGTCTTCAAGTATTCCTTTGTTTTGTATCACCTTTTCCTATACTACTAAGCAGATAAGTTCACTTTTACTCTCCAAAAGCTTGATACAAAAGGTCACCATAGGTTAGTAATTTTCTAGAGTCCATTGATCCCTAAATATGGCTCCCCATATTCATATACAGACTTTATAGACCTATTTGTACATCCCATTGTGACAATGTTGCTAGGAAGCCCTCCTCAAAGAATCAGTTCAGACATAAGGAGGATCCTGCAACTCTCAAAGCAATCCAAAGTGGGGGATTGGTACTTGTACCAAAACCACACTGAGATTAGAATTTATGGCTGTGAGTTGGCCCATATAAACTACCCAAATACCTCCCAATGAGGTTATTTGCTCTGGAGTACTACAGGCATATAATCAATTCAAATGAGGTACACTTTGTCAGAGCCAAAAAGAAGGCCCAACTCAGGATAAAAGACCAATTAAGCCCCTTCATTTGTAATAGCTGAGAAGCTGGACAGGAGGCAAATCAAATCCTTCAAAGATTAAGTCTAAAACGGAGCTTCATATGGAGATATGATCCCTTGGATTTCATTTGCAACAGAAGACAAAAAAACAAGATGGCTCCCTACATTCATCACTGTATCCCTGAAACAGAAAGGTATTCCAACCAACTGGAATGTGTGTAAAACACTTTAGAAGACAAGGAAAACACTAAAGTTGTTATGGAAAACACTTTAATTGATCTAAAGAAATAACTTGATGAGGATTCTTTCCTGCAGGTGCCAGGAGAATCATAGCCACAAGGAGAATCACAGGCACAAGAAGAATTAGAAGAACCAGACTTGTCAGAGGAGCCAAATCAAATAGGTAGACTAGAGCCCACCATGAGTACCCCCCAGTCTTACAAACTCCTCTAAATGAGGAGAAAAGCCTCAAAAGAAACAGGGAAGGGGCCACTACTTCAGGAAGAGAAACATCACAGGCCTATGCAGAGACTAGCCAGGCTAAAAGACAAAGAGTAAATCCTGTCTCTGAACAGGAATATACAGAGGAAACAGTTGAGGTCACAAGCACAGAAAGAGAAGGGAGTAGGCATGCCACTCCCTCTGGAGGCATCCTAGAACCTTCCACATCACATACCCAGATATTGGAAAGACAACAAAGTGTGGAGGTATCCTCTTTTAGAATGCCAACAGACAAAGACCAGGATATCAAAGAAAGGTACAAAGAAATAAAAGCCATAAATGAGAGGCTGAAAGCCCAAACTTATGCACAGTATTTGAAGATGACCCCTACCAATCAAACAAGGCTTATGTCAGCCTTTGATGTTAAAGAGGGGAAAATGCAGATGACATTCATGAAGCCCACTACTCAGCAACTGAGAACAGCAGCAGACTTCAAAAAGATAGACTTCGAAGTACTAGCAAAGGACATTCATCCTATTGACCAGATTGAGTTGCACAAGCAGACAGGGGAGATGATTTACTCCACCTTGATAGGGAAATCCATCGCTACCCACCAATTAAAAAACTCCCTGAATAATATATCAGCACAGTTCCAGTTGGAGAAGGCCTCTTCACAGGCTAAAGATACCAGAATTAAGTCCTTAGAGGACTTAGTCATTGAGTTGGGACATGATCCCAAAGATGTAAAGGCCACAGAAAAATTAATAAAGAAGAAGAATGATGATATAGCTGCTTTGAATAAGCATCTCAAGATTCCCCAGTTGCATCACCCACAAACAATAAAAGTCCTGGAGGCACAAAAAGGACATGAAGAGCTCATGGACTTGGTCCTAAAGTTAAATGACCAACTAAAAGAGACAGAGAAAGAGTTAGACATCTTGATTCAGTCCAAACAAAGTGACCTAGACAACACTTATAGGACTTCCATTCCCATTGTTTCTACTACAATTCCTTCTACATTGGCAACATCATTGGTACCTACAACTCCACCTACCACAACACTACCAATCACAACTGAATCTACAGCAACAGGTACTTCAACAGAGAAAACAACAGAGCTAGTAAAAGCCATGGAGGAGATGTCAATCTAGGCAATAGAGCTCAAAAGGCTAAAGGAGAAAGTGGCAAGATTAAAAACTGATTGTAAGATTGCCCAAATTCAAAAAAGAGAAGAAATGCAGAAAGCCCTAAGGATGAGTGAGAAAATCAAAGTCCTAGAGAAGTATTTGACATTGCATAAGCCACTAGGACAGACTAAAGAAATGCTCTGGGCCAATATCATTGACTCTGTCAATGATATTTGGCCATCAATTCAAGTTATATTTGAGAAAATTGAATTGGTGAAGGTAGCCACTGAGGCTATCCAAAAAGTAAGGGAAGAGTTGGGTGATATGCCTGAGGATGCCAATCGACTCATCCACTTCCTAAACAGCAAAAACAGATATGAGCTCCATGAGCTTGGCATAGAGGATAGGACTGAAGCCATCCTAGAGGTTAAAAGGTTTCTTTCCAAAAAGAATCTCATGCTCAACTTAGAAGAAAAATGCCATAACATGCAGGTAGCCATTGACAAGTTCATGGCTAAATTTCAAATTTTGAGGGACAATGGACTTCCTAGTCCTATGGTCATCCATGATAAACTCATGACCCAATTGGACTACAATGATAGACTCAGGAAGTTGGCCAAGGAACAAACCAACTCTTTAGGTATCAAAGCCTTACCAACAGGGAAAGTACTATATGACACTTTTGAAAACTTGTTCTTTTCAGAGCATGAGGTGAAACATTTGTTCGTCACCAAGCCCAATTTTGCAAAATACATAGAGGCGAATGAAATTTATAGAAGAATGTTGAAATTAAAGTTACTTGAGGATGAATGGTGGGAAAAATTGATAGATTTACTATGAAGAGTTTTACATCATAAAGTTACCACAGTAAATCTGAAAGCAGCCAGATGAAACAGGTAAAAGACAGATCGGCAGGGTAAAAGAGTGACAGAGTCAAAGAGTATCAGTGAAATATCAAAGTGAAGAAGATTCCAATGTACAACTATCAGCCGGCTTAAAGGGCTACAACTCAACTGCAATAGCCAGCACTACCACAATAAAAGGGACAAAATTATGCAATTTTCCATCTATCTCTATCTTCATGCTTGAAGATATTTTGATTCCCTAGATTAAATCTTAGATTGTTATGAGATATTTTGTAATTATTTTTTGTATAAATACTTCACATTTCGAAGTATTTAGTGTGGATTCCAAGACATTTCTATAGACTTTTTCTCTCAAATCAGAGTTCTATTGTATCAATGATTGGATTGGCTTGCTGGATCAAGGAATAAAGATCAGATATTTTACAGGATTCTTGTGTAAAGCGAAAAACAAATAAGTATTCTCTCATGTTTATTGTTGTCTTTTCTTATGTCCTTCATAATCATGTTTGTTTTTCTAAAAATTTGAATGTATAACTAGGAATGATATTTCAGAAATTGCTTAAATGCACTCTGTCTTGACTGTTTACATTCTGAATGTTTTCTACTAAACTATCTTAGCTAGGGAATTCTTAATTGCTCCTTAGCTTTCGTAGTTTCCCCTTTGGTCTATAGTAAAGGATTCTTAGTTTCCCTTTGCTCATGATCACCCTCTTTTCTTCATTCTGATCCCGGTCCAAGGATTCTTAAGTGCCCTTTCACCCTGGTTAGAATCATTTCACCCATTAGACCTAAAGATTTGCCTTTTTCTTTGCTAGCCTGCCCTGTGAACATTCCCTTTAATGATCTTATCTAGTTATGTTATACTTTTATTGACTCCATAGCGCAATGGCTTGAAGATCTAGCTCTATCCATCTGCTCCTAGAATTTCACCACTCAATCTAAAATCAAAACCCCATGAACACTAAGAACTGTTGAAAATTGGCAACAAGAAATTGCTAAAAATAGAAGTGCTAAAAATAGCATTGCTAAAAATATCAATTTGGGCTTCAGTGTTGGATTGGGCAACAGGAATGAAAAATGGAAGTGCTAAAAATAGAATTTCTACTTTTAGCAGTTCAAGTTGGATTCCTATTTTTAGATAGTCCCTGGTCTAAAATAGGAAGTAAAATTCGAATTTGATATTAACAACAGTTTGTAAATTAGTTAATTAATTCAATTTGAATTAATTAGTTAAGGAATTATGAACTTGAAGTCTATGTGAGGACATGCAACAATTTCTCCTTTGATTGAGGGATTTATCCATCAGTTAAAGGATGAGGATGAGTTGTAATTATGAGTTGTAATTAGTTGGCTCAGTTAACTAAGTCAAGTCTAGTTAGATTAATTTAACAAGTTGTTAAATTAATGAGATTCAGTTTGTTAATGCTTGCATGCATGTAACAACTGGTATTTTCAGATAACTGAATATTATAGCTTAAATAACTCATGCATGTCAGTTTAGACAGAGACCCAGTTGAGATCAGAGAAGGGGAAGTGTACTATCAGTTGGATGAATATTTTTCCTATAAAGGAATCTCATCCATGATGAGGATTTATCTCCTTCAGGTTTGTGCAATTAGATCAGAGGTTAGTGAGTGTGTGAAGAGGCCAATTCACACATGTGACATCACTAGACCCCAAGGAAACTGCACAAGGAAATAGGAGGCTTGGAGGGTAGAGGAGAAGGTTTGTGAGAAGCCTTTGACTGTCTATGAGCAGCAGAGGGATTGTACTGAGAGCTGGATAGCTTCCGAGCTAAGGCTTTGTGTAATCCAGACTATATTTCCACTTGTATGATAATACAGAGATGGGGTTTTAGGTAGGTGCTTTCCCCGGGTAAATTCTTCTGTGTTATGTGTGATTGATTCCTTCTTATCAGTTATATGTGTTCTTATTGATGTTGCTCATGGTTGATTAAGCTTCCGCTAAATTTTTTGTAGAAGTAGGTCAAGTGTTTGGCTTTAGTACATTGCATTACCAGGTTGATCTACAGGTGGGAAATTTCTACATGGTATCAGAGCTAGCTGATTTGTAGAAAAAGTTCTACATGGTATCAAAGCTAGTTGATTTGCAGGAAGAATTCTACAAAATTCTACAAGAACTAGCCTAAAATCTCATCAATACAAAGCTAAATTATAAAGAGAGGGCCCTCGTTGGACTTAAGTTGGCTAGAACCTAAGTCTGAAGATTGGTTTGTGGTTACCTTGGATTATTCCTTCTTTTGATAACTTCTAGAGAAAACTTCTGAATGATAACAAAAGGTTCTCTGGATCTCATGTTCTATTGATCAAGAAATTGTGAAAGCTAGCAGAGGTGCAATATTGTGTTCACACCAATGCTAAATTGGTTTTTTTCACTCAAGAATGCTGAATTTGTTTTGTTAATGAATTCATGTGGTTAGGAGCGATATCGTTTCTAATTTAGTAGACACGTCATGGATACTACATAAGAACTAATATACACCAACATTATTTAACATTTTGAATGGGTAGTTGCATGAAGTGGGATTTGAATTGTTGACACTTGTAAAGAGAGCTTTCTTATGGAGAGTATGATTTGATGCTTTGTACCCTATGCATTGGTGCAATGATATGTTGATTCCAAGTGATTAGTGAGCTAAAAATCTAGTATGAAATGTGCTGAAGTGAATTGTTTGAGTGCCAGGAGTACAATTGTAGTGATGTTGAAAGTGCATGGCCTATGTGTGATAACTAGAATATCATGATGGTAGAAGTTTAAAGCTTGATCAAATTCAATGCACAAAGGTAGTTTTATGTTTGACCATAGAATATAACGAGAGAGCTCTATTTTGAATTAAATATACACTTGTGAAAAGGTAGAATGAAATGCTAGTGCGACATGTCCAAGAAATGAAGCATGGTACTGAATATTTGATCACTCAATGTGTGCATTATAGAGCTGGCCACCATATTTTGTGAGTAAGACTGCCATATATGAGACTATTGAGGTTGCTTCTCTATGGCCGAGTCAGTGTATGAAAAAATATATTCATACCTCGTGGCACATGTTGAGGGCATTGTTGCATCAAAAGGCTTGACAGTAGTACATGTTGTTTTCAATACTTGAGGGTATCTTTAGACATTATGTCAGCAGAACGAGAGTTTTTGTATGTAGAGGATATAATGTTATGTATGTTAACCTAGGAATGTGCAACATGTCCAAGAAATTAAGCATTGTATTGAATATTTTATCACTCGATGTGTGCATGCTAGAGATGGCCAACAATTGTGTGAGTAAGACTGCCATAACAAATGGTGTTGAGGCCACTTCTCTATGGCCGAGTTAGTGTATGAAAATATATATTCATACCTTGAGGCACATGTTGAGGTTAGTGTTTCATCAACAGTATTGACAGTAGCACATGTTGTTTTGAAGACTTGAGAGCATCTTTAGACATTATATCAACAAAACAAGAATTTTTTGTATGCAAAAGATACAATGTTATCTATGTTAACCTGAGAATGTTGTTAGGATTTTTATATTGCATATTGGTGTCATGTATAGCAAAGGCTTGACGGGGTTAATGATTATTGAACAAAGTATGTAATTGTTGATGTATGCATATTTCTAGGGTTCTTCATTATGTTCACCACTGTTATTGAAAATGTTGTTGAGTTAAAATATTATTTCCTAGGGTTTCATATATAATAAGAAAAATCCTCATGTTTTAAGAAGTTGTCAGGATGTTTTTGATATGCGTATTATGATAGGGTTGTTGTTAGGGTTATATTGTTTATGATGTTGTATGAATTTCTCTCTCTATATGGTTGGAGCTACCAATAGGGTTTGATGGCATACTGAGTAGAGCTCTTGGGAATTTCATATGTATTTTGATTTGTGAGTAGAGGTTTACATTTTAGACAAGATTTTAGGGGTTGATTATATTAGCATTGTTGGGTACCAAATCGGGCCATCTTTCTGTATATTTCCATTACCCTTTTTGACCTTTTGTACTCATTTACCTATGTTGTCATTTTAAACTTACAAAGTAAATACCCCCTTACTTGTCCAATTGGTATATTTTAATTAATGAAGTAGAAACGCACAGCATCTATCTATTTGCGATACTAAATTATGTGTTTTACCATAGCGTGGAGAACAGGAACCCTCACTTCAGCATATCGCAACAGATCTGGTAACGGCTAGCCAGAAGGAGGTCGCGCAGCTTGAGGAATAGGTTCCCTGAAACTATTCTTAGGCCTTCTCACTATCTCAGACATCTGATGCCGATACCGTTCCAACCGATGTACATCTTTGTATCTACAGTTACTATGTTTCAAGGAGATCTATTAATCTCCCTCGCTATGTATAAATTGTAGGTTGTTCCTATGAATGGGGGTTCTCCCATCAGTATTGTAAACATCTGTTACCGAGTAATAAAAGATCATCTATTTTGTTGTTCTAGTCTTTTCCATGGCTAACGCAGCCCTGATCAGAGAGCTGGGCCCGCTCTTCTGATCAGGTGTTGCGTCCTTGTGTGTGTGTGATTTATCGGTTTATGTTTGCTATTACAGTTCTTTATTGTTTATGATTATTTCTGTAGTTCTATAATTTGTTAATCTTACGGCCATGTTTTGAATCTTAAACCATGAACCCTTGGTTGGAAAGGATTACGCGTTTTCCCCTGCATATACCTTGCGCGTTGCCTTGAAAGGATACACACCTGGATTGATAAATTAATGTCGGAATAAGGTGGATAAATCACTCCTACCTGGACACCAACATTTTGGCGCTGTTGCCAGGGAGGCTAACAAGGTGCAAACAATGATCCGGACCGACCAGAGGGTCAATCTCTCATCCTAGGGAGAGAACGAGTTTTCTCACTCTACTTCAGGTCCTGAGCATAGGTACTCTTTTTGCTTGTTTATTTTTGTTTTTTTTTATGATTTTGGGCCATTCTCTTGCCCTAGGGAGGGAGGAGTCTTTTGATGCCCTGCTCCAAGCCTTGAGTTAGATTTATTTCTTTTTTTTAACCTGTGTGTGCTTTCTTTTTGGGAAATACCTAGCTTTTACCCTGAGGAGGGACAGGTCTTTTGACACCCTGCTTCAGATCTGGGAGTATTAGGGCTTCCCGTGGTTTGTGATTGTTTCTGGTTCTTGTCCCAGGGAGGGAGGAGTCCTTTGACGCCTTGCTCCAGGCTTCAAACCCTGGATTTTTTATTATAGTTGCCTTTCTTTTTGTCAATTCTTTCATCTTGGGGAAGGAATGGTATTTTGACACCTCACTCCAAGATTGAAGCATTGTAGGTTCATACCAAGACCCTCCATCAATCCAAATTTTGTATTAACAAAGAACCAAATAAAAGGGGCAAAGGGAGAGCCCCAAAGAGGGGAAGACCAGACCTGGGAAGAAAAATGTATGTCCAAGAGATCATAGCAAAGGATGAATCCGAAGCATCCTCTCGCATAGCCGTGAGACCAGGAGCAAGAAGGGTGAAGTCAGAAGGACAATCAGTGGAACAACGAGTATTGGCTGCAGCATTCTTTGGTGACTCAACACAGTAGGTTCCTCTAACCATGGAGGAAACATCTAGCAGTAGACCTGATCCAGAGAATCTTGCGCTGGTGATAGCAGAAGAGGAAGTTGCAAGCAGAGCATCGACAGAGTCAGATTGTTCTAGTAAAGGAAAGGGAGTTGCAGCCGAAGGATCAAGCCATCAGGCCACAGGAGAAGGAAACGAGGAGATACTTACATCACCAAGGGACCGGGGAAGTGCTACCAAAGCAGCTCGAGTTCCGGTAGCAAAGAATCCTCAGCCACTCTCTGCAGAGCCTATTGAAATCCCTAGTGATTATTGGAAAATATTCATGGCTCCTACAAATTCCACCATCGATTTCCCTATTGGAGATCTGGGAACAGGTGCGCCTACAAAGCCTATTCCATTGGCAGCTCTACCAACCTTCCATGGGCTTATCTCGGAAGACCCTGACACATTTCTATTTGAGTTTGATATAGTATGCCAAGGGTATGACTACACAACAGATGCCCAAAAGTTGAAGATTTTCCCTTCCACTCTAAAAGGAACAGCTCTGTGATGGTTCATGGGCCTCGGAGGAAAATCCATTTCCACATGGGAGGATATGCAGACAGCTTTCCTGGAGAAATACCAGGATTACTGTAAATCTCAGAACATTAAGGAGGAACTCTTCAAGTTCACATAGAAAGAAGATGAAAGCTTGGAAGATTGTGTGGAGAGGTTCAGCTACACCTTACAGAGGTTAGGACATTCTGACCTGGATAAGGAAATATTAAAGATTATCCTCCTTCGATCCCTTCGAGAAGACTCGATGGAACTATTGAACATTGTGGGAAAGGGAGACATCTCCAAGGAGAAATTCGAAGATATTTGCAAATTGTGTATTCAGTGCTCAAGGGGGCTCACGAGAAACAAGTAGGGGATCCATTCAGTAAAGGGATCTAGCGGGGGTGTTACAAAAGTAGAAATCAGAAACTTGCTAGACAACCTGAGAACAGATATCCTCAGTACCCTGTCAGCACAGATGGACACTTTGCAAGTAAAACAAAAGTAGCTAGAGCTAGACAAGACTATGGCAATATTTTGTCTGAAGTGTAGAAAGAAGCACCCGGAGAGGGAATGTCCACTAAATTCCATAGAGGAATGTGTGATCTGCAAGCTCAATCATGTGACAAGCTCATGCCCTTCCTTACCAAGCTTGAAAGCAGTATTTCAAGGAATAGGGGAGGACACGGAGCAACTGTACCTCATGGGATCTAGGAAGCCATGGCAGCCTCGACCACCAATGGGAAATCAAGGTATGTACTTGGATCCATCTCAGTATTTTAATAATTGTAATATGAATCCTCAAACCATGCCTTATCCTCCCATGTGACCGCAATACCAGTACCCACCTTGGCAGTAGTGGAATCCCCGAGCCAATAAGAGCTCTTCATGGGCTCCAACTTGGCGACGATCCACTCCTGGTCATTTTCCTTAGCAGATTCCACCGCAGATGCCATAGCAGATGCCCCAACAGCAGCTTCAACTGCCCTCCAATGTGCCTCCTGGTAACCAGCCTGCCCATCCTCAGCTCCCAATGCAGCCTAACCCTAACCCCAACAATAAGGGATCTCATCAAGCTAATTTTCTTAACCTGCATTCATATAGTATCTCCACTGTAGAGTTGTATGAAATGAATCTGCGATCAGGTTGGATAGTTAACATCCAACCTCCTCCAGTTATCATTGAACAACTTGATAGTGAAGGTAAGGAGGTAGAGCCAGTCAGTAAAGAGCTAAAGAAAACCGATAGAACCCAAACGCCTCCTGTCAAGCAACATCAATCTAAACCACCTTACCTAGAGAGATTAATCATGAGTAAACTAGGTCCTCAATCTGAATTTGATTTATTAGGAGAATTGCAGAACTTATTTGTTAAAATTCCCTTGTTACAAGCTATGAAGGATGTGCCAATCTATGCAAAGACTCTTAGGGAATATTGTTCAAAGAAACCTGCCAAGAAAATTAAAGATCCCCTCACTATACATGTTATGGGAAAGTTGTCGGATTTTATGATGGGAAAATCAATGCCAGTGAAATATGGAGATCCGGGGAACCCGATTTTGACAGTACAGATTAATGGGGTAGAGATTCCAAATGTGTTGGTAGACTTGGGAGCTGCCATCAATGTCATCACCACTAAAACTATGCATGCGTTAGGACTTCATAATTTAAAGCATACACCTACAGTACTGGAATTAGCAGATCGATCTACAGTCAAACCTGTAGGGAAGTTGGAAGATGTGACAATTTCAGTGGATTCATGGCATTACCCCATAGACTTCCTGGTATTACATACACAATCTTTAGTGGGCGATCATCCCCTAATTTTGGGTAGGCCATGGCTGGCCACTGCAGACGCTTACATTGGGTGCCACTCAGGGAATATGGTCATTTCTAATGGGCATAACACTAATAATTTAGTGTTATATCCACCTGCAGAACCAAATTCACCTATAAAACCAGTAGGCGGTAAGAAGGTTGTATCTGTGGTGGAGGTTGAAGCGGAAGATGAAGAAGTAAGACCCGTCCTTACTATCGGACATGCCCTGCAGTTGAAAATGGAATCAAAAGATGATGTAATCACTTCCTTCATGGATGATCCTTGTTCCATTTCAGAATCAAACTAGCAGATCCTAGAATCTATCCTAAGCTGCGAGACTCAGGAAACTATGGAAACAACAGGAGGATTAGAGGAACCACCTGCTGATGCACCTCATGAAAGTATGCAAGTGGAATTGGAACCTAGGAAAACTTTGAATATTAACCCGCACCTGTCAAAATCCCAGAAAGAGCAGCTTATAGACGTTCTGCGGAAACATAAAGAGGCCTTCGCCTAGGATTATGCAGATATGAAGGGAATCCCTGCCAACTTATGCACCCATCACATATACATCAAGGAAGATTGTTGTCCTATAAGACAACCTTAGAGAAGAATGAACCCTACATTGAAGAATGTGGTGAAAGAAGAACTTCATAAATTACTGGATGTAGGTTTCATCTACCCTATCTCAAACAACCAATGGGTCTCACCATTGGTAATGGTCCCCAAAAAGAATGGCAAATGGCGGATCTGCGTAGATTATCGAGAGTTAAATAAGGTGACGCAGAAAGACCACTTTCCCTTGCCATTTATTGATCAAGTGTTAGACACATTGGCTGGTAAGAAGTATTTCTCTTTTCTGGATGGGTTTAGTGGATATAACCAGATCCATATTGCTCCTAAAGATTAGGACAAGACCACGTTCACATTCCCTTGGGGGACATTTGCATACCAGGTCCTTCCTTTTGGCCTGTGTAATGCTCCTGTAACATTCCAGAGGGAAATTCTGGGAATCTTCTCTGACTTGATAGATGACAGTGTTGAGATCTATATGGATGAATTTACTTCATATGGGGACTTGTTCATGGTAGGATTGAAAAATCTGGAAAATGTTCTCGCAAGGTGTATACAAGTGCGTGTTTCTCTGAGTACAATGAAATGCCACATGATGATGGAAGAGGGAATCATTCTAGGACATTTGCTCTCAGCTGAAGGGATCAAGATGGATCTAGCAAAGATACAGGTAATTCTGTACTTCCAAACACCTAAAACAATCACACAGGTATGCAGTTTCATTGGTTGTGCTGGTTGTTATAGACGTTTCATAGAAAATTTTTCAAAAGTAGCACACCCACTGTTTCAATTACTAACAAAAGATTCAGAATTTATGTGGTCAAAAGACTGTGATGCAATGTTTACAAAAATTAAAGAGTTAGTTTGCAGTGCTCCAATCCTTAGAGGACTTGACTGGGCATTACCTTTCCACATTCATATGGATGCCTCTCAGACAGCAATTGGTGCAGTATTGGGACAACAAGAGGATAAGGTACCTTACGTAGTCTACTATGTTAGTAAAAATTTGGCTCCTGCTGAATTAAACTACACAGTGACTGAGAAAGAATTCCTTGCTGTCATTTATGCCATCAACAAGTTCTGGCACTACATTACCGGGTATCCTACTTTTGTGCATACTGATCATGCAGCCATCAGGTATTTAATGAACAAACCTGTTACCCCTGGTCGCATTACAAGATGGTTGTTGCTACTACAGGAATTTGATATCACTATAGTAGACAAACCAGGGAAAGACAATGTGGTTGCAGATTTTTTATCTAGGATAGAACATGATGGTAAGGAAACACCAATTGAAGATGATTTTCTGGATGAGCATATTTTTGTAGTTTCTGCTAACACTCCGTGGTATGCAGATATTGCTAATTATCTTGCTACAGGTAAAGTGCCTCGTCATCTGTCCTATAAGGAGCAAAGGAAGATCATTCACCAGAGTACCCAATATTCATGGATGGCAGGATATCTCTTCCATACAGGAGTTGACCAGCAGATTCGGCGTTGTGTGGCAGGAGATGATATTTTTGAGATATTAAAAGCTGCACATGATGGACCTTGTGGGGGAAATTTTGCAGAAAAAATAACAGGTCATAAAGTACTACAAATGGGATATTACTGGCCCTCCATCTTTTGTGACGCTCAGGATTATGTTCGGAGGTGTGATAGCTGTCAACGGATGGGACAACCTGGGAAAGCAGATGAAATTCCCCTGTAGCCCCAGATAGTCCTTGAACCATTCGAGAAATGGGCCATCGATTTTGTTGGTCCCTTCAACCCACCTTCGCATCAAAAAGCTTACATCCTGGTCTGTACCGACTATGTAACTAAATGGGTGGAAGCTAGAGCAGTCACGAGAGCAATAGAGCAAGTAGTGGCAGACTTCCTTTTTGAAGAAATCTTTGCCAAGTAAGGGACTCCAAGAGAAATTGTATCAGACGGTGGACCACAGTTTACATCTCATGTGATAGAAAAGCTAATGCAGAAATATGTTGTCAAACATAGAGTGACAGCCCCCTATCATCCCCAGGCGAATGGACAGGTAGAAATCACAAATAAGGTATTGGAAAATATCTTGACAAAGACAGTAGCAAGCCATCGCCGGGACTAGGCACAGAAACTTCTAGAAGCTCTATGGGCATACAGAACAACATGGCGGAATACAACAGGGTTTTCTCCATATGAATTAGTCTATGGGAAATCCCCCTTGTTTCTGGTGGAATTTGAGATTAGTACACTCAGAACAGCTCTGGAAGTAGGCCTAGATTTATCAGAAGCCCAAAAACACTGACTGGAATAGCTGAATGAGTTGGACGAGATTCGAGCAGTGGTTGTCCAGAAAACTACTATTGTTCAATAGCAGAGAATGAAATGGCACAACAAATTTATCAAAACTAAGGTGTTTCATGTGGGGGACTGGGCGCTACTGTATGACTCCAGATTTAAGGATTTCAAAGGCAAGCTCTGCACTCGCTGGATGGGTCCATATCAAGTGGATGCAGTGTTCGACAATGGAACGGTTAGACTAAGTACAATAGATGAAAACCATACCTCGTTCCTGGTAAACGGACACCGTCTTAAATTATACCACCATCCAGCCTCTAAAGATGCTTTTGTTAAAAATATTTCTGCTTCATCTGATTTAATGGTCATTGGAAAACAAGATACCCTCACTTTGGTCAAAAAAAAAAATTAATTAATTAATTAATTATATATATATATATATATATATATATATATATATTGTTGTCTACTTGTTTATCTTTTGCAGGAACAACAAAGAAATATGGCGAGGAGAAATGTAACACTCGGCGCTGTCACTTCACTAGTCATTAAGATATTGCTATATTCCACTTTTGTGTACCACTAAGTGTTGTTAATCCACTAAGTGATGTTATTTCATTAAGAGTTGTTACTCCGTAACTAATGTTACTCTGTAGCTGCCGTTATTCCACTAAGTGTCGTGACTCCACTAAGTGTTGTTACACCATCACTGTTGTTATTCTGTAACTGTCTTTACATCGTAGCTGCTGTTACTCCGCCAGGGCTGTTACTCCATAACTATCATTACACTGTAGTTGCTATTACTCAACAACTGCTGTTACACCTCGCTGTTGTTACTCCGCAACTGCCATTACACCGTAGCTGTTGTTACTCTGTAACTGCCATTACGTCGTCGTTGTTGTTACTCCGCAATTGCCGTTACACTGTAGCTGCTGTTACTCCGCAACTGTTGTTACACCGTAGCTGTTGTTACTCCGCAACTGTCGTTACACTTTAACTGTCGTTCCTCCGACGGTGACGTTACTCCACAACCGTCGTTGCACCGTAACTGTCGTTACTCCAACGGTGCCGTTACTCCATAACTGTCGTTACTCTACTGGTGCCATTACTCCGCAACTGCCGTTACTTTGCTGGGGCCACTACTTTAGAATAGCTATTACTCATTATTGCTGTTACTCACTGTTTCCGTTACTCACTGTTGTTGTTACTCACTGTTACTGCTACTCATTGTGCTGTCACTCCGCCAAGTAAGTCTGTAGGTATGTCTGCGTTGTTTTATGGATTTAATTAAATATTCCAAAAAGGACAATTAAACGTGTCGAGGACGACCGTCATTAAGTTGGGGGGGAAACCATCATAATGAATGACGGCGTACCACGAAAAATCATTTATTGCACATAAATCCCGCCTAACTGAATCTAATGATTTCGGTATTCCGTAATCATACTTTTAAAAGCGTTGGGATGCGGATTCGTACGCGCCAAGTCATATCAGTCATTTTCCCCACATGCCGCATTTAATCTTCGGAACACACCACAGTACCATCTTAACTTGCCATTATTTCCAAGCGTACCAGTACTAGATTTGTCATTATTTCCATACGTACCAGTATTGTTCGTCCGATCATTCCCAAATCAACCATGACATTATTTCAATCTCCAACGGTTTGGAGACCTGTCACTCTCCCTTGCCAACCAACTGCAGTCGACGTGCTGATTCCGCCTTCACAACAATGGGTGGTCGATCTATTCGACATGAACCTGAGAATACAAGGACAGTTCGGAATAATCGGGAGGTATGGCAGGTTTTCTAGAATGCAAGCTGGGATGTGTATTTCAACAGGTTGAGGGGGTTAAATGAAGAAATGACAGTGGAATTTGCATTGAACTTGGGAGAAGGAGGCTCTCGGGTTCACGGAATTGAGATCCCTGTAACAGAAGAAATCATCGCGGAAGTCAGTGGGCTTCCTCAAGTCAGGCAATGATGGTTTGTGAGAAGAACTACCCTTCCGGAATTCCCCGAGGCCTTCCTTCAAGCCGGAGAGAGTATAGCACAGAAAGGTCGGGGGTATGACAGAAATTCACTACCATATCTGTGGGGAGAAGTAGCAGAATTCGTCATAAAATATATGATGTGCGAAGGAAGATACTCCACCATCTTCAAATACCATCTTCGCATATTAGCTCACCTGCGATTCCCACAGGCAGAAGCTTTCTCAATGAATGTGCCCTACTTTCTACTAAGGAGCCTTCACTTAATGGCACATTTGGCTCAGGGGGTGTGACAGGTATTGGCAGTCATCACTCATCATGGGTTGGTTCGGCTGCTAATAATGAACGCCATTGGACAGATCCCGATTCTGTGGGAGCTGTTTCAGGACTCCACAGAGGAACAAATAGTAGCTGTTATGGCTGCTAGGGTAGAAGAACCTAAAGCTATGGAGGAGGATCCTATAGAAGATGATTATGTCGACCAGGAGGAGCCGGAAGAAATGGAGATGGAGACAGAGGAACTGGGGGATGAGGTAGCTCCCCAAGAACAAGCAGAAATTATGGAGTCAATGGCAGATATGGGGGTTGATGCAGAAAGGCCCACTAGTACCACGAATGAGGCTATCCCACAAGAACCAGCTTCACCCGTGGAACTAGCAGAGCAAGTTGATGATATGGCAGTCACGGGAGCAGACCCACAACAGGCCAGCGTGGATGAAGCAGTCGATATGGTGATCGAAGGAACCCCACAAGGATCTCCTGCCACCATGGAGATGATGGAGGAGGAAAATCCGGTTGAAGAGGAGGTCATGACCACTCCGACCATGGAACTCGGTGAAGAGGAAGGACAAAGACAAGAAGGGCCCAGAGTTGAGGAAACTGTGGGACCCATGGAGGAAGCAGCAGGAGAACCAGGGTGCGAGGTTGACACTAAACCACAAGAACCAGCATCAACTTCGGGGCCAAACATAGAATATGCACCCCAGTTCCCTTTCTTCACCTCGATTCCAAGAGGAGCGAGGGTAACTCGTTCCCCTCGACAGGAAGAAAAAGAAGATTTTGCAATTCCGGTGGCTCTGAATCTGTTACAAAGGCCACAAACTTACAGAGTGGAAGCCACTCAGGTGGTGGGTACCTTGGAGCAGGAAAGAAGAAAAGAAATCTTGGAGGTTGGAGAACCGGGAGGAATCCCAACAGACACATCAGCAGGAGAGTATCTCACCAGTACATCGTCGGTCGCGGGGCATGTGCACGAAGAGGAAATTGCTGTTGGTGAAAAGGAGGGACCAAGTGAAACGGTCCCGACGAATGAGCCAATGATACAGTCAGGCGAGGGGGCTGTTGGGCACGAAATAAGTGAAGAAGAGCGAGCAGGGAAGGAAAATTCCCCAGTCGACACAGCAGAAGATGTTTCGAGGGATTTACCTCCGACTAAGGAAGTACTAGTTAAGAAAGAATGGATAGAGTTGTGTGAACAACGAAGGCTTCCAGTGAAGCAAAAGTATCAGCTACAGTTCAGGGAGACGATGTGGCTCAAAATGGAGGTAAGGAAACTGAGGAAGAAGGTGCACAGAATGCAGAAACAAATAAAGAAGTACAAGCGACAAGCCAAAAAGGCCAAAACTATCAGGGTTGACGCAGAAACCCAAGTAGACCAGATAGTCATGACCTCTGCTGCCACTCAGACAGACTCAGTTGAACAACTGTTTGAAGATTGGGAGTATGCCTTAACAGCTGAAATACAGTCTTGGAAATCTACTGCGGCTCAATACAAAAACGAGATCAGGAGGACTGAGGAAAGAGCCTCCACAACCATCTTTGGATATGTGGAGCACATAGATGTTATGAGGTTACGGCATGCGAAGCAGCAACTCAAGATGGAGCAACTGGAAAAGAAAGTGGTAGAACTGAAGGTCAACAAGGAGCATATGTTTAATATGGTGCAAGAGGTTATGGCATGTCATCCCCCTGATTCTTGTTATTCCTTATTTTTGCATGAATTTTTCCTTTTATTTTGCATGGAAAGTGTTAGCACCTAAATCTGCCTTAGGCTGAAGGAAGGCAAAATTCAAGGTAACCACAAACCACGCTTAGTATGGTAGCTAGCCCTACCAGAATAGGAGAGGGCTCTCTCCGAGTCACGCTCAGCGAATAGGTAAATGGAATGGTCTGAGATGACTAACAGTGAAATATTGATCTTAGGCTAGTAAGTAAATATGGATAAAAGAAGCAATTTTTATGAATGACTGAGTTTCTGGGATGGTATGGGACCAACGGACAGCAATGAGCAGAGAATTTAATACAAAGGCACAGATTATTTCGTGAGGCAAGATAGGTGGAAAGTCTAGCAATTTAGTTTGAAATAACATGGAATGGAGGAATTTCTTAGGAGGGTGAAAAGGGCATAAGTACATGAATTCTTTTCAACAGAAGAAGAACACTGAACATGAAATTTTCCCACAGGCAGAGCAATAAAAATGAATTCTACCTTATCTAACTTAGAAAATCTCACTGGAAAAGAATATGAAATGAACTTTGAAACATTACGAAATACATATGAAACATAAGAGACACATTTTCTACACTCACAACCACATGAATCTCATGAAACAGAGTCGTTGCCTTTCATTAATCCTCTGTCAAAATATACAATGAAGAACTGAGTTTCTCTCCCACAGTCTCCCAGAAATTACAAGCCAACCAACCCTTTGCAAATAGTTTGCATACAATATATAGAATGTGCCATGAAGAGATAGAATGCCCAAGGGTTGGGGAGTTACTCGAATCATTACAAAATGGAGGTGGAAAGCCAACCATTAGCTACAGGGGCGGCGTTATAAACATGACAAATGGCTTGGGTGACTGTTTGCCTTCCTTTGCCACTTGGATAGAAGCCAATCTGGAGTGAAAATACTTTAAATGCCACCTTAGGTGCCGAAAAAGTGAAATGTAGATGAGCGGGCCCACTTGGAGAAGTCGCGAATCGAAATTTCGCGAAACGAAGGTGAAATTGGCCTTTTTTGCTATATGCGCCGCGCCATTTTCTATATGCGTTGTGCCACTTTGGAGCTTGTTTTGAGGCACTTTCAGGAGTCCAAAATGTGCCCAGGTATGCTTGTTGGAAAGCTTGTCCTGTCTACTTTCCAACCCAAGTAGAATTTTTGAATTTGGTGCTCATTTTCCCCTCCAAATATTCATTCTCCCAAGACTGCTTCCTGTGTGTCAAAATAGGGGCAGAGAGGTCATTTTTTGGGTGTTTTTGACCTCCTGGTGACTCAAATCATGCCCAAATTTCTTGTCCAAGCACTAGTAGTCGTGATTTTGCATGCTGAATCCTAAAAAGCAAGCCATTTCCAATTTGGAACTCCCAATTCTAAGCACTGCGCCAGTGGCGCAGCGCACAAGGAGAAAAAACCTGTGTTTTGACCAAAAAAATAACATGTGACCAAAATTGCCCCAAATTTCTTGAAATTTGGGCTGGAGGTTCTCTAAGAGGCACTATGCTAGGCCATAGATTTAAGAACACATCTAAGGTTCGGTGAGGCACTTCGATCATGTGGTTGGGACGGAGGGAGATCGACTGGTCAATGGTAGAATACGGGAATGACTTGTGGCTAAGGGATAAGCTGCCCTAAAGGTCCATTATTGACAATTGGACAACTTGCATCGTGTTAGCAAAAAATACCATTTCTGGACTGGAAGAGAATAGTTCTCCATCTAAGGAAAACTGAAAATGTTGCAACTACCGCAACATATATAAGATATTGGGTTAGTTTCTTAGGGTAGGGGATTTTACCAAATCAACAAACTACCGCAACATATATAATAGAAACGTTATCTGCGAGCCAAGATTCAAAGCCGATCTTGCTCTTTTGCCTCTTTTGTTGCTTTGCTCAATTTTGCCTTCAAGCTCCTTATCCGGGCCTTTGCACTCTTACCTCACAACTGAAGTACTTCATGATCAATTTCATGAGTGGAACATACTCATCTTTCAAATATCTAAATGGAAAGACTCTTGTGAGCTGACTCAAGAATCTGGCCTTAATGTAAGGCTCATAGTGTTGCCTATCCACCTTCTTCTTCTTATGCCACTATTCTCCAACATTTGGTATGCCTGTTGCTACTGAGATAGTTTCGGGTGTCAATGTGAAGGTGACCCCGGCCAAGATAGACTGACCTCCATGTAGGTGAAGTACAAAAAGACGGGCCAACTCATGATGAATTCTAACATTAGCCACCATTTGACAAAATTCAAAACATGCTAGGTGCTAGAAACATGACATGGCAAGAGGGCATGCTTGTAATTCAGTGAGGGTAGTGGGTTCATCCCTAACATGTTTGCCACTCTTGTGATGTCTCCTGGGAGCCTGTTCTTCCGGGGATGTATCACCTTGAGTCTCCACCTCGTACGCTGATGAACCCTCAGATGCCATGACTGTTGTTTATGTACTGTGCTTGGACTGCCCTTTGATGATGGTGAAACTAGGTGTTGTTGTGATATCTGCCACCAAGGGGAACAATGAAACAAAAGGGAGTATTAGGAGGGGAGTAATGTGATGGGACTAGGGTTTATGGGGAGAATTTTGTTTAAGGATATGTATGGAGTTTGGGTATTTGATAGGGTAGGTTTTTGGGGTGTTATGTTGACAAATAAGAGGAGGGAAAAGAGAATAGGGTTTGGTAGTGTTTTAGGGTAGGGATAATAGGAAAAATAAGAAAGGGAGGATAGGGAAAAATGGTAGGTGAGGGAAAAATGGTGGGTGAAAATGGAACCTTGGCCTCAATACCACAAATTTGCAACCCTAGCAACAATGGCTTTGGTGTTTTTAGGTGGTAGGGTTTAAGAGTTTTTGTGCAACCATAAGCCACCATGAACTATCATCATACTAACATAAAAATGGATGAAACACTGAGAGATTGACCCCACCTAGAAAATTCAAGGGATTGAAGGCAATTGGTTGCAAATTCTGAGCAAAATCAGCCTTCGCATCTCTATGCGCCACGCCTTCCATGTGCATTGCGCCAGTGTAAATATACAATGGAAATTTTCTCCCAGTGCGCCACGCTCTCTATGTGCATCGTGCCCCTTTCCAAGTGACTTTTGGAGGCCTTCCTGGTGTCCAAATTGGGTGAAAGATAGCACGTTGGAAAGGTATTTGAGTCTAATTTCCAACCCAACCAGAATTTTTCAATTTAGAGTTTATTTTCGCTGTCAAAAATCAAATCTCCCAATATTGGTCAAAATGTGCCAAATGAGGCTGCCTAAAGGCAGAGTGCTGTTACAGTCAACTTTTGAATGCCTTACTCAACTTCAAATTGAGCTCATGATAGCTCATTGGAAAGATATTTGTGTCTCGTTATCATTTGGCTCATCAAGCAAGCCATTTGACCAACCAAGCTAGGCGAAAACGTGATTTTCCCAAGGTCACTTCAGAGGTGCATCAATTCTCCTGAGGCAATTGTATTTTTGACATTTCTCTAAAACCATGACACCTGTGTAAAATGTGAAGGAGGGTTTTCATCCTTGAAATATTTTGGACAAAAACCTCTCTCAATTTTCAAAAATTCATCCTTTATTGCTCAGAAACATCATTTGAGTGAAACCTATCCCGATGTGTGGAACAAGGGATTTGTCGAAATGAAGCGAAATGAAGGGGATAAGCGGCTTCTAAATTCATGGGAAAATTCTTCGAAGTAGGGAGGGATGTTAAGAAGTAGGGGAAAGTGGAATTTCAAAGATTGAGTGAGGGGAAGGGGTCCAAAAAGGCAAAACACAGGTCCAACCTAGAAAATTGCCAAGTTGTAGCAAGAAACTAGGGTTTGTGCGAAAATGAGGAATTTGGGGGATCTCAGTGATGGGAAGTGCTTGATAGGGGAAGGTGTATGAACATCAGGATACAATTTTTGCCGATGATTTGACCGTCCAAGAGAAATTGCCTTCAAAACCCTAGGAGAGGGAAATGACCTTACCTAGGCACAACTGAAGCATGAAAAAGGTGTAAAATGACCCAGTGGAACTTGACATGATAATGAAAACACTCTGAATGATGGTACACTCAGGACATGGACTGAAATTTGGACAACTTTGACAGGAGTAAAAGAAAACCCTAGACCTAGTACCTAGTGACCAAATTTTGCTTGAAGACTCACTGAAATGACAAAATTTGACCTCGACACTTTAAAATCACTTTGTAAGAGCATGTTTGATCACTGGAGGAAGGCTGCAAAGACTGACACTAACATTGGCTCCAATGGGGGATGGTAGCTCCTTGGAGGTGCCAAGAACTGCAGATCTCTGGAAGAGCTAGACAGTGCCTTCGTCCATTGGGCTATGGAGTCATTATTTCGACAAACAACACAAGACTTCGACTCATTTATTGACTGAAACTTGACTTAAACCGACTTAATTATGAAACCAACATGACTGAAAAAACCGACTCAATGCAAAAGGAAATGACTCATGACTGACTTAACTAAAACAAGAACTGACAAAACTTATTCAATGGCAGCAGTCCATCAAGATTCGAGGGTTTCAAATCATGATGACAGCCACCTGTGTACTAATGCAATATGTACAATCATGTGTAATGTGTCTTCCAATGTAACCAATCAAGTAGATGCCTCCTTGATTGATTCTCCGGATCAGATCTTCTGGTCAACAACAGATACTAGTAAATGGGCCTCCAAAAACATAATTGACCATGATCCCCTTCATCACTGAATACTGCAATAATCACCTTCACTACTGACTGCAACAAATCTGCCATTGGATCCTGAAAAACATGCAGTCTTTCCTCCTGCTGAAAAAACAAGGTATCTTTTTCTCTTGATTCTGGTCTTTCTTCATAAATAAGAGTATGCTCCTGGTCTTCAAAAATTTCTGAACAAATAGGTGAGCAGATTTCCTCTTCAAAGAACATTTCAAAACATGAGACATATGAGGAAGAGTCTGAAAGACAATCCTGAATGTTCTGCTCTTCGGTAGCCTGAATGTATTGTAGGTCACCTTCATATGATATGACAGCTAGATTGTCTTTGCATTCATCAATCATGAGAAAAGAAACTTCGACTAATTCTTGAAACCCAAACATGACATTTCTATCATCTACCAACGATTCATCCAAGGAACCTTTTTCACTTACTTGAACAAAATTCTCATCTTGTTGTTCATGAGCTGACTGGATTACCTCTTCATGAAGACTGTGTTCTGATGACATGAGAACATTTGGATCCAAAACTCTGTCTTCTTCATCCCAGATGATTTCAGTAGCAGAGTTCTCTTTCATGGGACTTAGTACAAGGTTTTCTTGGTCACCATAATCCGAATCTGGATCTGAAAGGGTTGACTTAACGTTATCACATTCTGAAAGTAGAACTAGACTTCCCTGCATGCTGTCTTCTTCTATGGACAGATCCGAAACGACACTTTTTCTTTCATCACTTTCAGCCATATGGAATTCTTCAACCTGTTGATCTATAAAGCTGTTCACCAGACTGTCATCCTTTTCAAAAGAGGAAGAAGTTTCACCAACACTTTCTTGACCATGTGTGCACTGCAAATCCGCTTTAGCTTGAGCTGGAACATAACTGTGCAAGAGTTGACCTATCTCGTCTTCAGACAAAGGAGATAAGACCTTTTGTTTCCTTTCGCTCAAACAATGATTGTCTTCATTAATTTCAAGTGAAGGTGTATACAAATATTCCTCATACTGCTGATCCATTTCATGTAATTCCTGTTGACTGTCAAGATGCAAAATTCTTTCCTCTTCCACCGTACTACAATCTTGATCATGCTGCAAATTTTCATGATCGTCTTTACGCTGCTGAAAGGGATTTTCATCCAGGGCTTCCATGATCTCATCATCCATAAAATTATCATCCTCATAGTATTTTTCAAGGCTTTCAATAAAAGTAGAAGCATGTTTGCAATGGTCATGAACTAGATTTAATGATGGATAAGAGTCTTTATATCTTTCAATGAACATGGCATGAAAATCCTTTAAACAGTAAATACAAGCAGGTGGCAAACTTTCATACCAAGATTGGGCTTCACCTTCTAGAGTGGCCAGGAATATCTTCATTAAGCAATCTTCAAGAAAATCAACCTTCAACTTGCGAATATGCATGTGAAATCGAACTAGATGTAAAGTAGCATCCTTCCTACCATCATCTTTAAACGTAGGCAAATTCTTTGACCAACCTACCTTCGAAATTTTATTTGGGAAACCTGGAATGTGATCTTGGCTCATGGGAGCATATCGTCTTGCAACCCGTTCCATCTTGAAAATCTCAAAGTGAAGACTTTGAGCATAACCGAAACATGGTCACAAGAATGACTTGAGCACCAACAGGCAGAAAATTGAATGAAATGAACAAGCAAGGCGGATGTAAAGACTCACACGGGCTCACGGAGTGAACCTGCGGTGTGTAGTCATCAAGTGAAACTCTCAAGGGAGGCTCTGAAATTGGGTGCAGGCCAAATTTTGGAGGTTGGTTATAGCCGCTACAACACTTGGCGACACACTGGTAGAACTCTAGCTTCTTTGTTTTGGTTCATTGCTAGCACAAGGCCTTGGTATTTCGGGAGTATTGAATCCCTATGAGGGTTACTTTGGCTTCCCCACTTACCCCATGGACATACATGGTTCACCCTTTGCCGACTCAATCAACCACAATCAAAAGTCTAGCTTAGATCTCAGTGTTTCAAATCCAAGAAGGGTATTTTAGCTCACGAGTTGAAGATTTTCAGAGTATAAGTTTTCATCTCTGGTGTTGCTCCACTACCAGCAGGCCTGGAGAGTACCTAGGCGGAGTCACACAGGAACACACACATTGCTCCACTACCATCGAGCCTGGAAAATACCCCAGTGGAGTTGCACGCTTCACTTCTTGGCATAGGAAACCTTTCTCTTCTTTCACCTTTGTATTTTTCAAGAGGACTGTGCATAGGCACTTATTTATTTTTCAGGCGGAAGAGGTTTCACAACTTATTGAGAGTAGAAGAGGTTGTTCCTTCAGAGAAGCATCTAAGACCTCTGACATAGGTTTGCTTGTTTATATTTTCCCCTTCTTTGTTTCTACTTGTTGGATGAGCTTGAACACACAGAGCAGAAGGCTGAGTACACACATGGGGCTTCCTAGTGTGGACACAGGTTCATGGTTGGACCAAAAATTCCCTTGCAGATGATTTGTATTTTCCATCAAGACTTCATCGGCCGAAGGTTACAACCAAGCATAGAGAAGAGGGACATAAGTCTGGTCAAGTGCTATAGTGTCACAAGTTTCTTCAAATTTCAGCCACATACTCTATCCAAAAACTAGAATGCAGTAATTGGTAACACTTATTTCCGGAAACAAAAATAGTAATATATCAAACAAAAAAAATGAACATGAACAAAAATAGTAAGAAGAATCAAACAAAGTTAAAAGAAAGATAATAATCACAACAAACAAGATGAAAACAATAAGCAGCAAGCAAACTATGTACACGGCACGGGTGCGGCCCGGCCTATTGAATTTAATGCTTAAGATCTTGGCCATTGAGGGGAAGGTTGTTAATCCTCCCGTCAAGTGATTGCAAGTGATATCTATGTGGGCCAAGCTTCTCGTAGACCAGTACAATTCCATCGAGCTCCGCTACCGGAACCTGGTGGCATTCCAAAAGATCTTCGAGTGAAGATGACACCAATGTTTCAGCTACTATGTGCAACATGGGCTTGGATGATGGCATGGGGTAGTTTTTTTCATTCCAGGAACCGTTCAAGTTCTGAAATCAATGCATAAGCAGATTTTCCTGGATTTCTTACTGTGGAATTTAAATTAGAAAAAGAAGTATGATGACGAACTTTGCAAGTAATCCAACCATCCAAAATGGTATTCAATTTTTTATGTATGAGTGCAAACAACATGTGTGTGTTACCTAGTGTTTGCTGCAATAGCTTATCTCCTCCTTTACCTAGAATCCCGTGTTGGATTTCTCACATGTAATGTGTACTCAAGTCATCATTTTCCTGTACAGACGCATTTTGGTATTGTTTGGTTAAGCGGTCAAAGTTTTGTCGTTGCTACAGTGTGTAGCTTGTACCGAGATTTGCTATCTTCGGATCATGATAGGTTCCCAGGTTTCCCTGTTTTTTCGTAATGGTGTTCCTTTGTATGTTTAGCACGAGTGCTTCATACTCAGTAGTGTTGTTTATGCACTCAAACTTCAATCAACTTGAAATCATGCATTGTCTATTATTTTGGACGATTGAGCTACATCGAGTCCGTGAGCAGTTACATGTCTCTAATTCATCAAAATCGATGGCCCACAACTTACCTATATACGAACCATTTTTCATGCTAGTACTATTGCTACTACCACTAGAACAAATTGTACAAGTTTCATTACCATCAGTTGGACAAGGAAGGAGTCCCAACTGTGTATCTGATGAGGTTGGAGCTGGCCGTGTAGGATAACACTCCAATGTTGTTTCCAGAAGTAAGTTTCCAAACATGAGTTCTGCGAAGGTCAACGGTTCATTGTCTCTGTTAAGGGGAGTGATGTTGTGCTTCATATACCTCTCGGATGATACCCGGATTTGGTTGCATTTGCCCTTATATGGAAGCCACATGTGAGACTAGCCTGTAGCAAAATATCCATCTAGCTTGCTGGACTAGTATCTGCTGAGAAGCAGACCATATGCTTCCGATATGTCCACAACAACTATGTTGCTGCATTGGTGGACTTGACTTTCATGAGATAGTCGGATGATCACTTCTCTCAGTTCACCAATGGTTGGTACCGATGTTCGATCGATTTGGATGATTCTTGTGGATGTTTCGCTTCATTGTGCATTGATATTCTTAGCAATGGACAGTGGCATGACGTTGTCTTCTGTGCCAGAATCAACCAAGAAGTTGTGAACATTGTAGTTAACAACTTCAAACAATAGTAGGAATGGAGGGAAACCTGAGTTTTCTTCTTCCATCCAGAGTGTGTTGAGCACAGTGGATAGTGATCCGTGAGGTGTGCTTGCTTCCTTGCTGGTAGAGGTTTTGTTATTCTTTGTTGTCTATCCCAATGCACATAGCAAGATATCTCGCTAACTCTGGACTTTGGATAACTCGAACAAACTAATGTTCGCTTGATTTTTCTTCATGTCATCAACTATGTTGTAGTCAAGAGGTGGTCGACTCACCGAGGTGTACTGGGTGGAATGAATGTTCATGTCACCGAACAGAGTGTTTTGCATCTTGCTGCTCATGGATGTACTCTTATCCACCATTGTCTTCCCAGACTTGCTTTGTGTTTGCTACTTCGAGGTGGTCGGTGGATCGGTATTCTTCATCAGCAGTCTTACCTTCTCTTGCATTTCCCCAAGTGTAGGGGGAGCCCCTTTACTCCTAAGATGGTAATGATCATTTTTCTTTTGGGGTTTCTTCTTGGTGTTCATCTTTGACATTACTTGTGAGCACTGATATGCATTAACCACATGCCCAAAAATTGATGTTTCATCAGGTGCAACCTCTTCGTCATCGTTAGTGTCTTCCGGTTGCTCCTCCATATTTCTTTCCGCATCAAGTGTATGACTGCAGACATAGCTAACGACTCACTTCCAATCCGAACAAGAGTTCTCGGGGTGATTTTCATCATGGAAGGAATATAACTTAGGATCTGCACATTGTTCGAGTTGGAACATAGGCTTCTACGCAGTTTTTGAAGTGAACCGATTGCTGCTTGATGAGTCGGTTGATGAACTCTTTCCCTGTCTCTATCTGGGTGGTGTATGATTGCTTGCAAATGTGTCCATTTTTCGTTGCTTGAGCTTGGACACTTCTGTGGTCATGTTCTTGACAAGGCTAGTGAGGGTCACAATATCAATTGCTTCCTTGTCTCTACCCTTGCTCGCCATTGCTTGGGGCTTCTTGCTCTCATCCTTGGAGTCCTTCATTGATCCATCATCCTTAATGACTCTGATTTCACATAAGTCTTTTTCAAAGCAATAGCCTCTTCGCAGCTTTCCAAGAGTGTTGGTTTCGCAGCTTGCTTGATGAACTGCGCAATGTTGGTTGGCAGTGCGGACGTGTAATAGTCAATAGTGATGGAGTCATGAGGTTTAATGTCCCCTACAAACTTGTTCAAAATATGTGTAAACCGCTGATTTAAATCTTTGACTTTCTCTTTTCCCTCCATCTTAAGGCTTCCCAATTCTTTGAGTAGCATGGCTGGGGTCTTGTCATTAGAAAATTTTTCAAGGAACATACATTTGAAAGCACCCTAGTTCTATATGGAGTTGGGTGGAAGGTTGTGATGCCATGCAGCTGCATGGACTTCCAAGGTACATGGGAACAATCTACATGCTACGTCGTCATAACATACCTCAAGGATCTGCAGTTGTAGGTAGAAGTTATCTAAGTGGTCTTCTGCCTTCACCGTGCTGTCAAGGTTGAACTTGATGTTCATTCTCTCCGCTTGCTTCGGCATCTTGTGCAAAACGGCCAGGAGAGCCAATGGTCCCTGAGTCATCCATTCAATATTTTGGTCAACCATCTCTTCTTCTTCTTCATCCTCTTCCTCTCTTTTGGAGTCTAATGGTTCTAGCTCTGAGTCTGTTAGTTCATCTCTGCCTCCTCCGCTGCCTTCCCCTCTGCCTCCTATACCAGAGTCTGATCCCAAGATCACGAGAGTGTCTTGTTCACCTTGCCAGAAGACCGAAGGTTCCTCTTCGTCTTCAATATCTTCTGCCAGACCTTCAAGTGTGGCAAGGAGTGCTTCTTTCACCAATGATACAACAACTCCCATGGGAGTGGATTTTGACTTCTTTGATGCCTATGGAAGATGTTGTATACCTGGGATTAGTCCGACTTCTTTTGCAAACTGGCAAGTGATGGGACAAATGGAGCAAAGGTGTTGATATGGAATCTCCTTTTCAATTCTGGGGGATGTCGAGTTACCAACTACGGAGTTGCGTGTAGGTGAGAGGGAGTACGAGTTACTGCCTTGACCAAATGGTTGGTGAATGAGTGTAAGGGGAATTTCAGCCATATACAAATGGTTGCCCTCCTTCTAGTGCCAGAAATGTTAACAGTGCTGGACCCACCAACATTCAGGGGATCACCCCAATATCAAGTCCCAACTAGACCTCACACCATTTGGTGTGGGAGTCCCATTTGGTATGATGGCCAGGTTGCCATTGTCTTAAGGATTTGCCTCAAATCTTGCTTTTAAGCACAAGAGATTGGTCTGATTTGCCTTCAAGAAGTGAGGTTCGCGTGCCTGGTGAATGCTAGTGTACCTGTTTCAATGGTTCTTTCACTATAAAGGGAGAGGGTGAGAGTGAGTTCGAAGTTTGTTGGGATGCAGTCCCAACTCGGCTAGGAACACACAACACAACAGGACGTGCACATCTTCCGAAGGAGCAGTCCACACGAATGCAGCAGTCACAACACACAAGCTAAGATAACATGTATAGCACTCAATAGATGAGTGCGAAATTTGTTATAGCAAGTTTTATGTGAAAGGTATGTCTAGTGTCCAGGGAGATAGCTACCACAGGAAAGATAGCGTTAATATCATATACAACATGTTTCCATTAATAGATTATGTATTACAACAAGTGAAATAGTTCAAGTGTTCAACATAGGTTAAAGCAACATGCATTACAATTATTCAAGATTAGTCTCACAACAAGTACAATACATGTGTGAAAACGTGTTGACCTATTAGTAGGATTCTCAATTAAGTGAAAGTTCCAAGCCACATCGTTATACCATACATCACTAACCCTGAGTGTGAAGCATTGGAGCCACTACTTACTCCTCAAAAAAAAGAATACAGACTCTCTTGGCTATGTGCGAAGAGATGAGGTGAAAAGTCCTTTTCATGTACAAATGAGGGGGTATTTATAGCCAAGGGTGGAACTGACCCTTGTGGTTGTTCAACTACCCTCATCACTGTTTGATGTCCATGAATTTTCGACTTTACATGACTCTTTGTACAAAAATTGGGTATCTTGGACTTCCACGTTACATTATATTGATTAACAACATAGCCCATATTATAGATGTGGGCGACATGACTTAACATGATAGTGCTGGTACATTCATGTTGATGTTGGAGTGCATGTCAAGCTATAGTGCTGCTGGGTGATGGATGTCTTCATGGTGTATCACAGCCTCACCTCCGCATGGCGAAGTGCACAGAGTCTTCAATGGTATTTGTTTGCTTGATGAAGCTTTGACATGTTGTTACTTGCTTGCATGTTGGGAGGCTTGACAGGCTAATCTGTTCAAGAAGGTGCATGTTCGTCCGTTCATCTGTTGGTGAGCACATCTTGCATGTTTTATCGTCCATTCGTCCATGAACACATCTTTGCATGATCATTCGTTCGCGAGCACCTCTCTTTGCATGCATCATTCGTTCATCCGTTGGTGAACATGTCCTTCTGCATGTGCTCCCTTCGTTCATCCCCTTCGTTGTTGCACCATGTTTCTTAGTGTACCTATGCCTGTAGTCTCTCATGACGAGATGACATTAAATCCAAAAACCTCCTAGTCTACCATGACACGTGATCATTTCGGATGCAGGTGACCGGGAGAGGCAGCAAGGTTGTGAAGAGGGATGATGGCTCCAAGCACTGTTGATGAAAACTACGCAAGAGTCACTAAGTGATGGAGATGGGAATTCCAAGTTGACTGTGACTGTCCATGAGGCCTAGCTCGGCATAAAGGAAAAATTGTGCAAATATTGGGAGGGACAGTCTGGGCTGCAGGAAGGCAAGGTAGGTAGAATCTATGCAGTTTCCAGAATGAGCGGGCAGCTGGAAGGCAAAATTTTTGCAATTTTCTAAAGGAACGGACTGGGCTGCAAGGAGGGTCAATAGGTAGATATTGCACAATTTTTCGGAGGAACTGCCCAAGAGCGTGGCAGCCAAAACTACACAATTCCCAGAAGGAACTGGTAGTTGGCTACTGGGTCACTGGAAGCCAAAACTGCACAATTCCCATAGGGAACTGGCAGTTCACTGTTGGGTCACTGGCAGCCAAAACTGCCTAATTTCCAGAGGGAACTGGTAGTTGGCTACTGGGTCACTTGCAACAGAAATTGCACAATTCTTGGGAGGAACTGGAAGTCTGTTGCTAGGACCTACTGGCGAGGGGAACTGCACTAAAGTTGGGAGGTCAACCTACTAATCATATCTGCACAATTTCTAAGTTGAGCGGATTGCTGGGCAGGAGAAGGCTTGCTCATGAAAACTGTGCAATTTCTTAGATGAGCAACTAGTCAACTGTCCGGATGACTAACTGGAAAAAGACTTTATTTTTTTGAGGGAGACAGGGATGGGCACTTGGTGTATGTCCAGCCTATCTGCACAATTTTCTTAATCAGCCAAGTGGGCAAGGTTAGTAGCCTCTGCGCAATTTTGGAGGGGAGTCAGTCCTGGGGTGGTTTCTAGGTCCGACTATCCAAGTGGCCTGCATGAGATTTGATTGCATTGCTTGCGATCAATGTAGCTTGGAAATATTTTCTTAATGCTTCTACGCTACTCCGGGTGATAGTCAATCGAGTCAATGGAGGGGTGATGATCTGGCTGTTAGAGGGGAGTCTGGTCGTCAGAACTTCAGCAAAAATGACTAAGTGTGTGAACGATTGAAAGATGCATAGGTGATCATGCAAACACACACTCACATGACTCGACGATGAGACGAATCAAACCATCCAGACACACATGTTTAACATGACTGATCGACGGTACAAGTGACAAGCACGACACTCATGATTGATCCTTGATCAACCGTGATTGCGCTTGTGCGACAGTGAATGTGACTCTATGTGTGAGTGCGACAGATTCTTTCATAGTGGACACAACAATTGCACATGAAGCAAAGACTTTGAGCATAACTAGAAAATGGTTGAAAGCACGAATTAGACATCAACATGCAGAAACTTGATTGAAATGAACAAGACGGATGAAAAGACTCACACGGGCTCACAGAGTGAACCTGGGGGTGTGTAGTCATCAAGTGAAACTCTCAAGGGAGGCTCTGAAATTGGGTGTAGGAAAAATTTTGGAGGGTGGTTGTAGCCACTAAGACATATATATAATCATTCATTTTCATCTTCCATAGCTGGTAGTTTTGGCAATTAAATTTCTCGACCCTAAACCTACCATCTCTTGCCATTGCTCCCACTCAAACTAGGAACCCTTCTCTCATGTGAGTTTATCAACCAAATAAACCTTCGACTCTAATACCTATTGTTATAAAATTATATATTACAGAGTAATGGAACACATAAAATATTATGGAAACATAAATAAAAAAATGCATAAAATAAGTGAGACACAAATATATGTGGTTCACCCAATTTTGGCTACGTCCAAGAAGAAATAGTTAGTCCTTCCTTTTATATTATCCAACAAAACGAACAGATACAACCTACAATAGATTCCCTGTAATTTCCTCTTTCCTTTGACACAACCTCCTCTCTCTCTCACCTAGAATAATAATACGCATCCACAATACCATTCCCTCATATAAACCAAGGGTTTCCTTCTAGGGAAAAAAATTCTAAATTAACATAACTTCTACCATCACATCATCCACCTCATGAGTGGCCCAAATTGACTACGAAATTACAATATTTTACAAGGCAATTTTCATCTCTTTTTAGCTCCGGGGGTGCTGCTCCCAAACTGCCACCAGGGGCTCAATGGCCCCCGAACCCCTTAGCCAAGGGAGATGGATCCCCCCCCCACTTCACCCCGCGCATGAAGGGGTGTACAGGCTTCTTGGGGTATACATATGGCTAAAACAAAGACCTATGAATCATGAAGATAATCAAGCTCCACACCCAACAATATACTCTCCAATGATTAAGATGCAACCAAGATCCTCGATCTGATACCAATTTTTGGAAAGCTCTAAGCACTATTGAGAGGGGGGGGGGGTGAATTAGTAGTGTGACTTATTACTAATTTTTCCATTTTTAAACTTCTTTATTGAATCACACATATATTAACCAACAACACATTATATTATCTCATGTATATAATCCATATAAGAAACTAAAACAAGATAACCACGAGAGCAACAATAATCAATGCATCCACACAAGAGACACAAGATATATGGTGGAAAGCCCTTCACTAGGAAAAAAACCACTCTTGTTGTTATTGTGCTGCTTGGAATCTTTTATTAAGAAAAACATGTCTTTACATAGATTTGGTGACTCCCATCAGCTAGGAGACTCAACCTCATATAAAATAGGTCAACAATAATCAGCCAAGAGACTTTATTCTACTGATTAGCTCAGAATACCATGTTCTTGTTGGGTTGTGATATATTCTTTCCACAACTAGTCCCAGTAGTTAAGCCAGGGGGTTAGAGGGGGGCATCTAGTTCCCCCTTTGTTGCGCCAGGTGCAATAGAGGGTCACAGGGGGGGTTGCATCCCCCCTGCTGAGGGGTTTGACAGGGGTGGTAGCCCCCCTCTACGGGGTCCAGAGCAGTGCCCCAGGAAAAACAAATTAGACCCTATATTAGGTGGGCGGACCTACCTATGGTTCTTTGCATGGATTTCGCAAATGGTTTTGGGCGCGATGGTTTTCGATCCATGGTATTTTGTAGATTCGGTTAAGGGAACTATGGTTATGTTCTAATCCATGGTTTATGGATTTGGGTTTATGGATGCTTCAGCATGTAGATATATGTATTGTAACATTGAAAGTAACATAATGAAAAATCAATCTGGTAGTCTGAATTTTGGGATACAGGGGCAAATCTCTATGTATATTTGTTTTATGCGTTATGCTCTCGCCATTGTTTATTTTATGTTTTTAGAATTCATATGCAGGTAATTTTTGTACGAGGTTAAAACCTACAGTTCTCACAATAGTCTATGGAATATCATCCGCTTAAATTCACCACAATCAACGATCCTCGCCTAAATCCAATTGGACTATCCAACTTTGATTCGATGGAGAAACTGTTCCTTTCACTGAAACTTTGAAATTGTTGCTCCACACCCATGAGGTCACTGCTCCTCTACTATATGTGGACCTCGTTCCATATATTTTCACACTGGATCCCAAGTCTTTTTGCTCAACTTGATTCATCTCTACAATACGATCTCGAACAGCAAAATAAATCAAATAAAATCACCACAATCATATGCTTTCCACTTAAGAAAATTAGTTGCCACAATAAATGTATTCAACCTCAATAACATATCTCATATCAACCATAATATTAAACCCTCACTCCAAAATATGATTTCTTCATAATACAACCAATGACATAAAACACATTAGATATGTGTCAAATGCAATAGCAGCACCTGAAAAACAAAAGTGAGAGTCACAAACATGGAGCTATAACAACCTTTCCATCACTACCAACACACTCTACTACAACTCTCCACATCTTTGATCTACAATTTGAAAATCTCCATCAACACTATGTTTTAGCAAATAGATCTACTCATTCTACTGCCATTGGCACTCATACACAAATGAATCTATTCTTTCAACTAATTCTTAAGCATTCCTCTTCTATGAAACCTTCTCTCACTCACACAATCATTGAACCAACCTTCACACAACTCCAAAGTAAAGAATATAAAACATTAGGGGTGAATTTCCCTTTTGGCCTAGGATCAAAGGTGCACAAAGTTGACAAAATCAAGCCACTATCACCACTACTTGTGCACTAAAGGTGTTCACATCACTAGAGGACCTTTTCAAACCATTCTGATGCAGGGTTTCCCCCGCTTACACCCACAGTATGCATATACAATGCATACACACATCAGTCCTAGGTATTTTAACTCACCATCGAGTGAAAATCTTCAACCATCAATGGTTAAGGCCCCTTAATAACTCAACGGAACCATTCATTACAATAGCCCAGTCTTTCATTTCCTTCTATCAAAACTCAATCACCCCTTATAAACCTTAGTTTAAGCCTTACCCACGCTTTAGGCCTTCATAGCATTGTTGTCGCATATATATAACAAACCCCTCTTTAAACCATGGTTAATGTGAACTTAACCACAAAACCCTCTATCGGTGCTTAACTCATTATAACCCCTTTATCCTTTATAATGGTGGACTTATATATGAAACTTCACATATTCGTGCTTAATCCTCTATAACTAATTTACAAAGGAAATATGCGTAAAACATACCTTCCCACCTTGGTACGACCTTTGTACAGTTCTTGAGGTTTCCCCTTTATCGCTGATCACAATCAGGTATCGGCTCCTCCAAGGGTTTTCGATAACACTAGCTCTATTGCATCCAATATGCGATAACACACTACTGGATCTAAAATATTATTAATCGTGCCTCAAAACTTTATTGTCTCCACCTTTTCCATATGCCTTATCGCATTTTCTCTGAACTCCGCATTACATAGGAAATACACGAAACGTTGCTACAAAGCTTAAGGCTAGAATTCAAATGGAATTGAGTCCGCCTCTATAAGCTTTCGGGTCCATGCCTTTCAACCATTTCCAAAGCACTGCTCCTTCCTTCCTTCGATCTCTGATCCAATCACGACCATAGATCTGGCTTCCGATCCGAAAATTGCGATTAAATCGCTATCGCTATTTCCATATTTAAAAGACCCGTTCACATATCGTTCCAATGGTTCCAATTAAATCTTGACCATTGATCTGGTGATCGATCCAATGATCAAGATCCTTCCCTGTTCCAAAAGTTGCTTGACATTCTTCTACCTTGATCTACACTTCGTAGATCCAACAGTCCACAATGACTTCGGATAGACAACAGGCACGAAGAATAACCACCCAAAAATCGGTTCCCCTCTCCACTTCGCCACTACGTGTCACAATATGTATGGAATCGGGTGACTAGCCTTCAATACCACTTACAATTTTGAGGCCGCCCGAAATACCACTTCCACTGATTAAAATTGTCGATGCGATATCAATTCCTCTGTCTTCGTGATATGATCCTGTCCATTGATCATAACGATCCAACGGCTCCTGTGTATTGATGTCTCGCTTCTCCATTCGTCCCTTTTCACTTGGTTTTTACGTTGTTTCTTCAATTTTTCTCTATGGTTCGGGTTCTTCAAAAGGTTCTAGGTCTTCTGCTATTTCGTTGCGCACTCTTCCTCCTGGGCTTAACTTTGCATGCTCCTTTGATCGATGTCACTTCAGAGCATTTCTTGATCCTTCAAGTGGATTCAATGATCCATTACGATTCCTCCGAATCGTTCTTCTCCTCTACGTAGTTCTTCAGAACTCTGCCTACAACCTCTGTTACAAAACCTATGAATTCACGCATAAATCAATCATTACATACTTATTTCACACATTTACACAGTTCCGGAATAACCTCTATATATATATAAATATGAACAACTGATTACATGTCGAGACTTTCTGTCTCTCAAGCTTGCTCTTCGATATCAATGGCCTCCTCCCTCACACTCTGCCCGTAGGCTTACATTTATACCAGAAAGGTTCTTTTGAACTAATTCTGGTTCAAATCCTAGATCTACTGAACTGACTCCTAAATGTGAACTCTCTCTAGTTCCTCGAATCATGAAACTACCTTTAGAGTTATAATTGACTTCCAACTCTCTTGTCATTATTAACCACTCATGTTCTCCTTTATTCGAGATCATTTACTAACATCCTCACACATCTAATTAATTCCTATTCTAATCACTTAAAAGCCTAAATATTACTTTAATTTGAGACTTAGGAATCCAACTTCCTTAAAACACATCACCCCCTATCTACTAAAATACAATGATTTTCTCTTGGGTTGAATGCTCTTGCATCAGACTCCCAAAGTAGAAAATATTCATGATCTCCTGATCATGTGTTTTCATATGTTGATAAAAATCTCTAGGGTCCAAAAATTTAGTTTGTAGCTGCCCAAATGTCTTGCACCTTTGCTGCTGTTGTATTTGTTGTCTTCTATTTCATCTTCCTCTCTTTGTCAATCAGGTTCAAGTTCTAATTGATTATCCTTCCTGCTGCTATCATTTTCCTCCATATGGACTGCTTCATCATTAACTGCCATAACTCTTCAATCTCCATCTCTAGCATATCTTTGGGCTGGTCCATATTCTACCATTCATTTTTACCTCTTTCTCTCTGCTTCAGGTTGTTGTTGTTGTCCACTAACTCTTCAAATTATTGTTGGTTATTTTCACTTTGTAGTTGTTGGTTTACTTTTTCTTCTACTTTTGCTCTTTCTCTAACTTTTTCTGCCCTAGATATTGATGTAGACATTGTTGTAGTTACTTCTCTAGGTACCACTGTAGACATTACTTCCACCCAAACTTCCTAGATATCTTTAAGGATATCTCCCTCTGCAACATCTAATTTCTACATTGAATTCTGACTTTCCAACATTCTCTCCGACAATTGAGCATCTCTGTTCCATGGATTAAACTCTCCCACAGAATCATCTTCTTTCATCTTTATTTGGCTACTCATCTGTGCCAAATTTCCTCTAGCATATGCAACTAAACCTACATTCACAAAACATTTGTTAAAATAAAAAACATAAGGCTTTAGTGCCTTATCTTCCTTTGGCAACAATTCAGTTTGCTGCTCTATTTCTTTCTCCTCTGTCAACACATCAGTATGTTATTTTGAATTCTCAAAGGAATTCATGATACTGTCAATTAGCCTCTCTTCCACATCATGTGTTTCAATGATGCCTCCTTGATTTTGTTCACAGTAGTGAACTTCTTCTTCATTAACCTGCTGTTCGTTAACTCTTCTTTGAAATTGTTTGATTCTTACTGCCTCCCTTTCATCCTTACCCTCTTTTTCTTTAATAACCTCCATATCATTGTCAAACAATATCTATCCTTCCCCAATGACATTCATTGGATTATTTCTTTGGGACAACATTTCTTCAGTCTTCTTTGGAATAAGACTGCCGTCTTCCTCCTCTATGACAGCTCTAACATTCTACTGCCTACTCCCAAGTGACTCTTCTGTCTCCTTCTAGTTCTGAGATCTTGCCATCTTAGTCTTGATCTGAACAGATTTCAGATTCTGCTCCTTCTCTCTGACAAACTCTAAAGTTTGTTCATCCTCATGTGATGTACCTGCAATCATCCACAAATTATTAATTTTAAAATCATAAGACCTGGTGGTCTTACTCGACTCTTCAGTCATCACATTTCCTTGCTGCTTTGAGTCTTCTATGTGATTCAGCTCCTCAAGCTCAACTTCATCTCCTTCCTTCACAAGGAATGGTTCTTGTCTTGTAAGAGCTCCAATTATTAATTTGTTAATGAGTTCTTTCTGCTGTAACAACTCAATACTTTCCTCCTTTGAGAGGTATTCTTCATCATACTTTGCTGCTCTAGAGTACCTTTTATCCCCTAAAACACATTGCTCCTCATACTTCAGTTCAAGAGCTCTATTCAGCTTCACTTCAGAGTATTCATCTTTTGTAATATACTCCATGCTTTCGACAGCTTCACAAGACTGTTTATCCTCTCCTATGCATCCTGCAAGCACACCAAAACTATTAGGTTCAAAAACACAAGGCTTGATGGCCTTATACATAAACTCTTCATCCTCAGTCAGCATCTCTTCATGTTGTTTTGAACTATTCCAATAGTCCATGAGATCTTCACTTGATCTCCATTTTTTAGCTTTAGTGTAGTGTTCACTTTCTCCCAGAATTTCTCCCTGTTCTGGTTCGCAAATGGACTCTTCCATTTCCAACTCAACTTCCTTGAGTTTTTCCCTCAGCCACTTTACTTGCTTTTGCTCTAGCCTTCTCTGCATCTCATGCCACTCCACTGGCTTCTTCCTTAATACCCAACCTTGTCTTTGGTTTTCTTTTAGCCGCATTGTTAACACATCAAGTTCTTTTCTTATCTCAACCAACTCCTTGTCAATCTCCTCTTGACTCAGTCTCTTGCCATCTGCTTTAGCATTCTTCTTATCATATCTTTTGTTGTGGCTTCTCTCTGAACCTCTACTATGATTATCAGTAGTCATCTTCTTCTCCTCTTCCTTCATGAGCTCCTCACTCATTTGCAACAAGCCTCTGCAATAGCTAGTCCTCCTCACTGCAATCTTACCTCACTAAGCTCTCCTCATTCAATATTTTGGTAAGCACGGGTCCTCTATCTGGAACCTCCTCTTAAGCAACACCTTTGCTCCTTCTAGGCTTCTGCAATCTTTTACTCTCTCTTGAGAACACTTTAGTTGTCCTCTCTCTGTCCAACCTCTTGTTGGATTCTTCAGGTTCACTGCCACTTCTCCTTCAGAGTGTTTTCCTTACTATGCCTTCAAGAATACATTTGGTTCTCCTCTCATAGCTTCTCTTGTTGTCCTTTGCTGAGATGCTTAATCTGCAACCACAATCTTCAATTTCAATTTGAAACAAAACACACTATCTTACCTCCAAGATCTATGTATGATCTTATTCTCCCATTTTTCTGCACTTTGAATGGATTGTCCTCAGTTTGGTCTCCAAGTCCTCTTTCCGTCATAACTTGTACTAAGCAATCTTGCTCTCACTTTTCTTCATGGAATCCTCTGTTCCTGTCTACTCCAAGCCTCTGTTGGAACTGCTACAATCTCCCAGGAACTTCAAAAATTCCCCTTACAATATTCTTTTGTAGTCTCTACCATTCATTCACTTAACTTATGCACATTACCTTCTTCTATGTGCAAACTCCTTTTCATAGGAAATCTTTCCCCGCTCTGATTACAATTCTGCTCTGATACCACTAATGATGTAGGGTTACCCCCACTTACACCCACAATATGCATATACAATGCATAAGCACATCTGTCCCAGGTATTTTAACTCACCATCGAGTCAAAATATTCAACCATTAATGGTTAAGGCCCCCTTAATAACTCAACGGAATCATTCATTACAATAGCCCAGTCTTTCATTTCCTTCTATCAGAACTCAATCACCCCTTATAAACCTTAGTTTAAGCCTTACCCGCACTTTAGACCTTCATAGCATTGTTGCTGCATATATATAACAAAACCCCTCTTTAAACCATGGTTAATGCAAACTTAACCACAAAACCCTCTATTGGTGCTTAACTCATTATAACCCCTTTATCCTTTATAATGGTGGACTTATATATGAAACTTCACATATTCGCGCTTAATCCTTTATAACTCATTTACAAAGGAAATATGCGTAAAACATACCTTTCCGCCTTGGTATGGCCTCTGCACAGTTCTCGAGGTTTCCCCTTTATCGTTGATCGCAATCAGGTATCAGCTCCTCCGTTGGCTTTTGTTAACACTAGCTCTATTGCATCTGATATGCAATAACACACTACTGGATCTCAAATATTATTAACCATGCCTCAATACTTTATCGGGTCTGCCTTTTCCATATGCCTTATCGCATTTCCTTCGAACTCCGCATTACACAGGAAATACATGGAATGTTGCTCTAAAGCCTAAGGCTGGTATTCGAATGGAATTGAGTCCGCCTCTATAAGCTTTCAGGTCCACACCTTTCAACCATTTCCAAAGCGCTACTCCTTCCTTCCTCCGATCTCCGATCCAATCAGGAACGTAGATCTGGCTTTCGATCTGACGGTTGCGATTAAATCGCTATCGCTATTGCCATATTTAAAAGACCCGTTCACATCTCGTTCCAATGGTTCTGATTAAATCTTGACCATTGATCTGGCAATCGATCCAACGGTCGAGATCCTTCCCCATTCCAAAATTTTCTTGATGATCGTTCGTTGTTGATCTACACTTAGTAGATCCAACAGTCCACGATGACTTCAAATAGAAAACAGTCACGAAGAATAACCACCCGAAAAGCGGTTTCCCCTCTCCACTTCGCCGCTATGTGTCTCAATATGTATGGAATCGGGTGACTAGCCTTCAATACCACTTCCACTGTTTAAAACTGCCAATGTGATATCAATTCCTCTATCTTCATGATATAATCCTATCTGTTGATCATAACGATCCAACGACTCCTATGTATTGATGCCTCGCTTCTCCGTTCATCCCTTTTCACTTGGTTTTTACGTTGTTTCTTCAATTTTTCTCTGTGGTTCGGGTTCTTCAAAAGTTTCATGGTCTTCTTCTATTTCACTATGCACTCTTCCTTCTGGGCTTAACTTCATATGCTCCTTTGATCGATGTCCAAAATAATCTCTGTATATATATATATATATATATATATATATATATATATATATATATATATATATATATATATATATATATATATATGAACAACTGATTACATGTCGATACTTTCTGTCTCTTAGGCCTGCTCTTCGATATCAGTGGCCTCCTCCCTCACACTCTGCCCGTAGGCTTACATTTATACCAGAAAGGTTCTTTTGAACTAATTCTGGTTCAAATCCTAGATCTATTGAACTAACTCCTAAATGTGCTCTATGTCCACTTCTAACTTCAATTAATTCTGAAGAACTCTCTCTAGTTCCTCGAATCATGAAACTACCTTTAGAGTTATAATTGACTTCTAACTCTCTTGTCATTATTAACCACTCATGTTCTCCTTTATTCGAGAGCATTTACAAACATCCTCACACATCTAATTAATTCCTATTCTAATCACTTAAAAGCCTAAATATTACATTAATTTGAGACTTAGGAATCCAACTTCCTTAAAACACATGACCCCCTATGTCTACTAAAATAAAATGATTTTCTCTTGGGTTGAATGCTCCTGCATCACATTCCCAACATTTTTCAATTAATGTAAAAGCCTCTGGGAATTTCCATGGCGAAATACATCTGATCTGTGCGAGGAATTTGGAGATTTTTTTGTGGAATTTATTTGCATGCACAAAACAGTTTGATCTTAGATGAAACTGCATGCAATTTTGTATGTCCATCTGATTGGATCCTTTCAACCTCACTCACAATCTTGCATGGTTGCGGTTGGGGAAAAGGATGGTTAAAACCAAAGATCCTCTACTCATAACCTCAACCACATGTTGGAACCTCTCCTTTAGCTCTTGTACAGGCCTCCAAACGTCTTTCAAGTTCTTTGACACCTCTCCAAATAGCCTAAGCATGTATCCTAAGTTTCATTTCCAAATGGAACTAGAAACCAAAAAATGATGTTTTGCATTAGTGCCAACAAGTCCTCAGCTCTCCTCAACCACCTGCACAAGTTGCAACACATCTAAACACACTCTGTAACACCTCTGCAACATCATCATTAGACCAATATATTATTGCAACAAGTCTTCTTCATGATCATAAGCATGAAGAACTAGATGAAGATCTAGTACACCAACTCATCTCGTGTGACCAACTCCACAACATATATCACCTAAGCAACCATCTCCAAAACCTTTAGCAGCAACATCTATCTATAACAACATCAACAAACCATCAGACCATGTCCTATAATCATCAATGCTCAGCCTCTAGATCATGCATTATGTCATGAACACCATTAGCATATGGAGAACCATCAACCACACCGATGTAATCATCTGACCATCATGAGTGTGACATCATAAAGTTGACACCAATGCCAACACAATAAACTCAATGTAAACTCACCCTACTCCAACCATACTTCAAGAATGACATCAATGCATTAGCTAGTCTACATATGGTTGACATCAATGCCAACATGAGCTAGATGCCATCATGAAACCAATGGTAACATCAACTAGCTACACACATGAACACTTGTTGAAGCGTCAAAAATTTCTATGACAACATGGGGGATAATTTCCCCTCAATCCAAACCTTAAAAGCAACTCCTTTTCTGTTTGGTATAGTGGCTCCAGCTGGGGATAATGGGACCTTGATTTGATAATGTTGTTGGGGATGATATAAGATATAACGGAGAATGATTCAACTAAGTATAATCTAACCTAAATAATAGACACGTGCATATATCTTAATCTAACATTATCTAACTATAAATATACCCAAGAATAAACTAAAATATGTGATCTACAGAGATGTCTCAAAGCAATTTGTAATAAAGATCATTCAATTGCCAAAAGAAATGAAATCGTTTAATGATAATTTTTTTGGATAAATAGTTAGACAAAACAATTGATAAACTATATTGCATATAGTAATTGTTCATGTATTCAAGACACAATAAGAGTTGAAACATCATACAAAAGTGCAATAATGCAGAACTATAACTCAAATTTTCATACATAAGACAATCAAAGAAAGAGTATTGTTAATGCATAAATAAAACATGATCATACAATAAAAGTACCATATATGAAAGGTCCTGCTCATGGGCTTAGAAATATTGATCCAATTTCATCCAATCAAATACACCCTAAGAGTACAGAAGTGTAATTTCAATAGAGCGTGCTCGATATTCAAAGAAAAATAGATCCTGTTCCAATAATTTCATCAAAACCTTCTCAAAAATACATAAGTGTAATGTCTTGAAAAGTGTTTTTAATAAAATTATGGACCCCTCTCTAAATGCATGAGAGGGGTTTAAATACTATAATATACGCCTCAAAAATAGATTATTAGAAAAAAGTTGAGGAGGTTTCAAACAACCTTCCTCAGAGTAAGAAAAAATAAAACTAAAAATAGAATTAAACTAATGATGAGCTTCTTTCAACTTGAACTATCTTAGTCAACTAACTTAATCTTTGAGAATGTAAATGTCGATCATTGGTTTGAGCCGAGGCAGCTTGCCGATTGTGGATTTTAATTGTCTTGCAAATATGGCATCTGACAGAGTTGGCACCATATTTTGTGCAGAGGTAGTTAAACATCGCAGAGTCATCCACTGGCTATGTGGTTTTACCAAATACTGTCAGTATGTCTCCCAATCCAGTTTGGTCAGTTGTTTGATTGCTTCTTCCTTGGTCTGAGTTGTCTGTTTCCACTGTTGTTCCAGTTGTTTGATATTTGGGAGAGACCCTGGTATGCACTCTTTGACAAGGTTGGCACTATGGAGGTTTTCATTAACGACTTCAATTATACTTCTTGCTACACTTGTTTCTGTTGTTGTCGCCCTTTCTACCTACTTTAACCATGTATCCCAATTTGTAAATAGAATGTCTTTGTGGGATTCTTCTATTTTTGGTAGATCAACCTTTCTTCCCTCATCAGACTCCTGCCAGGTAATAAATTCAGAAATCATTTTATGGATTTCTTCATATTCAAACCTCATATCAATCACTTGGTTTGTCAATTTATCACTTGTCTCACGGTAAGGATTCATTTGTGAGAGCTTTTGGCAGAACATCTCTTCTTGCTGTATTAATAGGGAATTTAGCTTGATTTCTTATTTGATGAACTCGTCCATTCGAGGGTTATCTTTAAATCTATCCACCATGGCATGCATTTGTCAAATCTATGAGTACTTTTCCGATAAGATTTCCTGGTGTTGTAACCTCATTTGCTTGAATTCCCTCTGAAGTTGAGCTACCTACTGTTCTACTTGCTGATTGGTTTTCTCTTGTTCTAATTGTTGTTCAAGAAGAAGAATTATCTGGTTCTTTTTCTTTTAGAAGTAGTTAGACTTACGTTGCTTTATCAATGGTCGTTGTGGCATAAGATCCTACAAACTGTGACATCTTCGTAAGGTTTTCTAATGGGTCAACAGGAGTGTCTTTCCACACAACATCCATTGATTCATTCTCTAGAGTTGCAATAGTCATGGTTTCTAATTTCCTCTTACTTATTTGTATTTTAACTAGAGCCTTATGTGTACGAATGTAGAATATATCAAATGGAGGTATCTCTTCAATTTTCAAGTCAATTTCAAAAGTGGGAAAAGCCGAAATAACCTCAATATCTTGAGTGTTTGTAGCCCCTTTCTCTGTTGTCTCTGGATTTGCTTTGTGCTAAGTCTATTTGGGGGTCTACAATTAAGATGTTTCCTCAAGATTTGTGCATGTTTGGAGCTTCTTATTGAATTTCTCCCATTCCTTGTCTAGTTCAATGACTGGAATCTTCCCTGTTTGAGCTGAAGTGGAACCAACCTCTATCTGCTTCTTGGCCAAGGCCTGTTCGGTCGTTTCCTCAGTATTTCCTTTTGTATCTTTCTCAAAATCTTTATTAGGATTTCCTTCTCCATTTTGAGATTGTTGTTTTGATTGTTCCTACTCGTGAGTTGATTTCTCTTGCGTTTCCTCATCAAAATTTTCCTTTGAACTTCCCTCCAAGCTCACGCTAGGAGTAGGTTCTCTTATTGGTTCAATTTTTAATAGGTCCAATGGGACCTTTAACAATCTTTTATTCCTATATACATGAAAAACATTAATATCATCTGGGCTTAACTGTAATGATACCAAATGTGGGACCTATGCAAATTTTTTGGCTCCTTGAAAGAGGTCATCAAAGGGATCCTCTTCATGAGTAAACTGTTTGACTTTAACCATAGTGGTAAAGTCTTTAGCAACTTGATTTGGGTCATATTGTCGCCTTGGAACTGTGGCCAAGTTTAGAAATGTAATAATTTCTACTTATTTTACTACGTTCCCATATTCATGTAGTGCGAAATTGCCACATTATAATGGGAAGGTTAGCCAAATGGCTTTCTTCTGTTCCCTCAAGGCTTTGGTTAAACCCTCCCCTACTTCCTGGTAAGCTATCTCTCTGGCCAATAGCTTGTCTAGAACATAATATGGGAGGACATGTGGAGCAACAATGCTTCCAAAAAATCTGATATGAGTGAATGTTTCTTCACCGAACCATATTGCAACTAGCAAGATGTCTATCTTGCCTTCTTCAGAAATCCTGGGGGGAATTTTATCAAAAATGGTTTTATAAATAGGCAGCATAATACCCTAGCAGATTTTTTAAAAATGGGAATTTAATTGGGATTCCCACACAATTTTATGGTATACATGGATGGGGAGAGGATTTTGAATAGTCCACTTCCAACCCATGTTTGGAAATTGAGAACAAAAACAAATTGTGTCCATTACATAAGCACTCATAAAAAAGGGGGGAAAATTCTTGAGGAAAATCTTCTCTTTTGCCTATATTCCCTAATAGCCATTGCTAAATTGTTTGATAAAATCTGTCTCTGGTTCATAATTGTTGCGTTAACGACTGCATTAATTAATGGAAGCCACTCTATAGAAAATTTGGTACTATCAGCTTTACCAAATAATCTACACATCATTGCGGCTCCAAAATTATGCGGGCCAGAGAGGGATGCAGTAGGATACATACCGGATTTCTCCTGTTTGAATTTTCCTGAGCCTGACCTCCAGGTCTATGTAACGTCCAATGGGTCCTCGTTCTCTTTGGAAAAATGCTCAAGGAAATCTTTGTCATAGAGCTTTTGAGGCTCTAGTAGATGGTACATCTGGCACAAATTGTCTGGTGTGAAAGACCCCATGACCTCATGTCTTGCATTCCTGAAAGTTCTGTCTAAGATATTTACATTATCAATCACCCATTTTACCATATCTGTGTATGGTAATATCTTAGGTCTTGCAACTATTCTGTGTAAAAATGAACATGCTACCTCAAAGTAAGAAGCGTCAGATGATTCTTCAGCATCAACTGTTTCCTTCATTTCCAGTGGCTTGGGTTTCTATTCTTCTAGTAGGTTATACATAGCTTCCCATGATATGGTTCCTCCATCTTTTCTGCAAGTGGTATCAGAGAAGAGAGGTATCATGTCTGATTTCTCAAATGCAGTATATTTTCCCTTCTTCACCATCTTTTCAAATGTTGTTTCCTTCAGAGGTTCCCTGAAATTGAGCAATGGAGATTATTGGATAAACACAGAGCGAAAATGACAGTGAAAATACAATGATACAGTTAATTCTAAAAGGTGACAAGGAAGAAGCTTTTATTCAAAAATGCAGATGAAATATATCAAATCACGTCGATCCGTTTTAAACATAAATACCATTAAAACTCATTAAATATACACTAGGATCTTTTATTATGGCCTTTATTATTCATTTAAGCCATCGCATCATAAATGTGTAAAGAAAAAAATTTAAGTTGATAAGTTTGAAGCGCGCGAGGCTGATTATGTGATTGCGATAAAGATTATCGCAACATCACAACATTGCACTTTTGGTTATGCGTTATTTTGGAGCTGTTTAGAATTTTTCGAGATGAGATGTGAGCGGCGTACCTTTTATTATTTAAAGCGAATTTTTCTTAAATGAATACTTAATGCATAAAGTAACATTTTATTATGCACCGGACCTATCCTAAGATAACGATTAATGCATACTTCCATCGGGTCTAGGTCATATCGCATTTCGCATACTTTCATAGTTCACAAGATTGGCCTTTGTGTAAGCATCATGATGTAATGAGTGTTCGGCTTATTATGTCGCAATATCGGAACTCGCATATTACAAAGGTTTTGTTCGTTTGTGTTTTTTGTGAATGTTGATATGCAATTGCGATAGGTACTTTATTTTGAAAGAAATACTTTAAGCATTAGTTTTAAATGAAAATTTTAATGATACCATATGTTTATTACGGTGATCCCTCTTATCGAAATTTGCAAATCCTGGTTTTTTAATTAACCCTTGATATGTTAGAAATACTGAGAGGGGGGTGAATCAGTATTTCTTTTTCCCATTGTTGTTTTACTAGTTAAAACATATATATTCAGAACACAAGATGAACAGCAAGAATAAATGCTTTTATTAATATAAACTGTGCAATAAAATAGATACAATATATAGATGGTTGCAATCAATTGCCAAGCTCCAACTTGGACTTTGGTGAGGCTCCAACCTCCAGAGCACCAACTCTATTTTGCTAAGACACCAATCTTGGACTTAGGAGCACAAACTCTCAAGGACTTCAATCCTTCCTACTTCTGAGGCTTCAACCCCAAGGACTCCAATCCTACTTACTTCTGAGGCACCAACCCAAGGACTCCAATCCTTCTTGCTTTTGAGGCACCAGCCCCAAGGACTCCAATCCTATCTTGCTCTTCAGGCACCAGCCCCAAGGACTCTAATCCTATCTTGTCAAGGCACTGTTTGATGGTAATCTTTTGCTCTCAGAACTCTTCTTTGCTGAGTTCTGTCTATTTACAGCTTCACTGTAGTCTCCAGGCTACAGTATCAATGACAACCAGTCTTCTTAAGAATGAGTCTTTACAACTTTGCACACTGCCCACACATAGTCTCCAATAGCCATTTTTCTCTCTGATAATGTCTTCACACAGCTTTAGTCAGTCTTCTGTTAGTTTCACTAAACTCTGTATAAAGAACAATTTTCTGTTTAAGCTTATGTTCTCATTGTCACAATGAATGCTTCAGCATGACTATTTCTCTGCTGGCTGTTTCTCCCCTTTGACTGCCTACTGTTCTGTTGGTCCTTCATCCCTCTTTCTGTTCTGCTGCACCCTCTTTCTATTCTGTTGGACCCTCACACGGCCTCTATTTCCTCCAGCGTATTTCAGCAGCTGTAGCAGCCTTCACAGCATATTTCAGCAACTTTCAGCAGCTGTAGCAGCCTTCACAGCGTATTTCAGCAACTTTCAGCAACAGCAACAGCAACAACAGCAGCAACAACAGCAGCAGCAACAGCAGCAGCAACAACAACAACAGCAGCAGCAACAACAACAACAGCAGCAGCAGCAGCAACAACAACAACAACAGCTGTAGCAGCAATAGCAGCAGCAGCAACAATACCAACAGCAGCTACAACAGCAGCAACAACAACAACAGAGCAGCAACAACAGCAGCTACAACAACAGCAGCTACAGCAACAACAGCTACAGCAACAGCAGCAACAGCAACAGCAGCTACAGCAACAACAACAACAGCAACAGCAGCTACAGCAACAACAACTACAGCAACAGCAGCAACAGCAGCAGCAGCTACAGCAACACCAACAGCAGCTACAGCAACACCAACAGCAGCTACAGCAACATCATACAAAGCTTAACCACCTCTGCTGCGTCTGCTAGCATACATTCTGGTTCTTTGCCACAACCACAATAGCTCCAACTACAACAGCTCTCTGTTTTTACTGTTTTATAAATTCTCATACCTTTGTCCATTCATTTCCACTTACTCAATGGCTCTTTGGCTTCCTCCTCGCTCGCTTGAGCTTCGGCTTCCTCAACACTCGCTTGACCTTCCGGCTTCCCTCCTCCATTCGCTTTATCTTCCTCATGATTACCTTCGATTGATGTGTTGTCACAAAAATATAATGTCGTCACGAAGGTGTTTCAGCAACGCCGAAATATAATTTCGTCACGGAGGTGTTTCAGCAACGTCGAAATATAATTTCGTCACGGAGGTGTTTCAGCAACGCCGAAACTGGTGTTTCAGCAACGCCGAAACTGGTGTTACAGCAACGCTGAAACTGGTGTTTCAGCAACGCCGAAACTGGTGTTACAGCAACGCTGAAACTGGTGTTGCAGCAACGCTGAAACTGGTGTATCAGCAAATTTTTGACAAGTGTCGGTGTTTCAGCAACGGAGAAATTGGTGTTTTAGCAACTTTTCTCCAACTTTTTCAACAGTGTTCAACAGCTGTTAAAGCATGCATACATGGGTTTTACAAGCCCGATAACGTAGCCTGCTCATACAATATAAACTCTACCTTTTTCACTCCGTCAGTGTATTTGCATATGAGTCTAAATCTTCCGCCTCCGATAGCTCTGTTTGCGTTAAATGCATATACAGGTCTTTGCTGCCATATGCATGTTTATGCCGTGGATAGTGTTACAGCACTCTGTGTGCTCCACTTGGGCTCCTCTAGCTCTGTCTGCTTCCTCTATGGCTCCGATGGTGGTGCTTCGTGCTCTGTTAGCTCCTCTTCGTCTCCATCTGCTCCTCTGGTGACTCTGTCTGCTCCTTTTTGTTTTAAACGCATCCATTGCTCCTCCGATGGCTCCTGATGACTCTGATATGCCTCCTTGCTTTATGGTTCCTCCTACACCTCCTCTTAGTCCAATGTGGCTCCTCTGGCTTGGCAATGTCTTTCAAAGACCTCCTTGCATATATGAATGCCTCTCTTGCTTTGATATCCTATAATATGCTTTGATATGCCTCCTTAGGTAACTCCTCTTTGCTTATGGCTTGGCTATCCTAATGGGCTTGCTCCTGTCTCTTCATGAATCTGCTCTGCATCCCCTTGGCTTCATGTCATCCTCTAGTATCCAGAATATTGCCATATTGACATCAATGACAACCTAGCTCAACATGATACACATGATCCGATGATATGCGATAAAGCGAGAATAACTAGTCATAAAGGGATTTGGCTTGATACCTTATATTATTTAGAAAGTTATTTCTAATAATTCAAAAATGAAGCGCTTAAGTGCTAAGTTTTTTGGAGGAATTTTATAAAGGGTCTCCACTGATCAATAAAATATTAACTATTAAATCAATAAATGGGGGCGGGGGTCATTGAATAGTACAACAATTGGCGATTCACTAGAAGAACCAGTTATCTCTGATAGTTTTTTTAAACTTCTAAAACTTCCAAAATAAATATAGTTCATAAAATAGGAATTACATGAATTTTAAGTTAAGTAACATTTCTTTGAATAAGAAAAAAAAACTCACCTGATTATTATCCACTTGATATCCTCTTCAAAATGAAAATTCCTTTGTCTATATCAGTCTTTACTTGGTTTAAAGATAAAGTAGGGGGCTCTTGCATATTAGATTTTAGGTGTACTCATTTGTCACAGGTAGATCCTCTGCTACCAGCAAGCGTCCATAGTTTTGACAGGGTTACCTTTTAACCATCAATGATTCAATATCCCATCAAGATAAGAGTGCAATTTTTAGAGATAAATTCAGACTCGTATACTTATTCTCTTCTCTTTATTTTTTAAACAGTTTATTTTTCTTCTAAAAATTTTCCTTTTTCTACTTAAAAGTCACTGTCCTGGTTTGGTGGCCAATAAATGACAATGCCATTCATTGGTTGTAATTCAACTAAACAAGTTGGCTCGTGATGGGACCCATTGTCTTTTGATTAAAATAATCTCAAGCCATTACCTTGTTTTAATATGCAGTATTGATAATGTCAGTTTATTATTTCCCTATGAACATAGTAATTCGGCTCTTAATGAGACCTTTTATCCTTTAAGTTTTAGTATATTTTAGAATTACACTCTAAAAAGAGAAACATCTACTAGACTGGGAGAACCATTGACTCCTTAAGAGTTTCTGGATGACAATTATAGAGTTAAAGGTGCTTATCTATAGAGAGTCTTTGCTTTGTTAATGATACCTTTCTTGACTTATAATAGAACAAAGGTTTGTTTATAAAGTTGGGGCTTCACAAAGGATAAACGATTTTGGTGGAAAACAAGAAAATTTCAGAGAAATAAAACTTGACTTATTTTTCAACTCTCATAGTTATCTTCTTAGCATTATCTACTTATACAAGCGAAAAATAAAATATTTGAAGAGATTTTTTATTGAAAGGCCAAAAGTAAATACTATTTATCTTCTATTTTCCTAGGAAAAGTAAAGGTAATAATGTACAAGGGATAGAAGAGGTTATCTTCTATGAAAAATATTTCTTCAAAATCTACCCATTAACAGACAGAGAATCTCTCATGCCTGATAAATCTTGCAATAGAAACGTTGATGGGCATATTTTTTCTGCAATCTAAAATGGGCCACGCCACATTCTTTGGAATTTTGTATGCTTACCTTTTTCCTCATGTGCTTTATCCCACTTCAATACAAGGTCTCCGAGTTGAAAATATTTAGGACTTACGGAATTTGCATCAAATGAATATTTGACCAACTATTGATGATGTGCATGTATGATCTTGGTTTTATCTCTTTCTTCTTCGAGTTTGAGGATTTGTGATTGCCTTAATTGCATAGAAGATGAAGGAGTTTCTTCAATAACTTGAACTAGGCCTAGAGAGGGAATAGCTACATTTGTAGGAAGAACAACCTCTTTCCCATAGACCAAATTAAAAGAAGAAGTTCCTATTGAGGCCTTATGTGTTATTTGATCTACCCATAGAGAAAATGTTAAAGATTTATGCCAGTTTTTCTGACTCTGATCAATAGTTCATTTGATGATCCTTATGATATTTTTATTCGTTGATTCAACTAAACCATTTCCCTAAGGATAATAATTAGCAGAATATTTAAGTTTGAAACCTCTTTTAAGAGAAAATTATGTCATAACATTGCCTGTGAAATAGGATGCATTGTCAAACATGAGGGTAGTTGGTAGGCCAAATCTGGTAATAATAAATTGATCAATAAATTCAATGATGTTTTCAGAATTGGCTACCTTGAGTGGAATTGCTTCCACCCACTTAGTGAAGTAATTAGTTGTTGTAAGGATATATCTATGCTGCTTTGAAGAGTGAGGAACGATCTCACCTATTATGTCCAATCCCCATTGCTCAAATGGTTGTTCAATGTTGACCGACTGTAATGGTAATGTGAGTTTCCTCTGTCTTCTGGCAGTTTTTTGAAAAAAAATTCACTTCCTCACATATCCATGTGAATCTTTGAATAAGTTTGGCCAATAATAACCAGCATGGAGGATTTTATGCGTTGTTGTGTCTCCTCCAAAATGTCCACTAGCTGGTCCATCATGGAGTTCCTGTAAAACCTTTTCTGCCTCAGATGTTTCAAGGCACCTAAGTAAAACAGAATCATAATTCTTCCTAAACAAAACATCATTGATTATCTCATATTGCTTAGCTTTTAATCTCAAATCTGTTTTTCTTTTGTAACTAAGTTGCATAGGGGCATATCCATTTTTCAAATAAAAGATGATATCAGCATATTTAGATTCAGTATCGTTGAGGCTTACCTCACATATTTGTATATCATCACCTGAATCTTCTGGCACTAGTAAATTGGATGCTTTAGCTAACATTATATAAAAACCTTTGACCTCTAACAATTTTAGCTAGTCTAATCTCAATGTCATATTCTTGCAGTGTTGTTACCCAATTTTCTATTTTCTCACCTAATTCTCTTTGCATTAGTAAATTTCTCACTGATGAGAATGGAACTATTACTTTAGTGTGAGTTTTAAAAAGAAAGGGTCTGAAATGTTTTATTGATTTGAAAATAGCAAAAGCCTGTTTTTCAACATCTGAGTAATTTAATTCAACACCCTACAAATTGGACCTAAAGAATGAAATTGGTGCTTCAACCTTCTCATCATTGACCTGTGTCAATATAGCTGCATATGATGTTTTGGAGACAAAAGTATATAAAACAAAATGATTAGAAAATTTCAGAGTTGCTAAAGAGGGAGCATTTATAATTGCTTGTTTAATAAGATTGAAAGATTCATTCTCAATATGTCCCCATTTAAAAACAGATTTTTTCTTGATCATAGATTGGAGGGGTAAAACAATTCGTGAAAATTCAAGGACAAATATTTTGAAAAAAATTATCTGACCTAGGAAAGATTGCATGGATTTTTTGTTATCTGGCAAAGAGATTTCATAAATTTCTCTTATCCTATCAGGATCTATGTGAATTCCATCTTTAGATACAATAAACCCAAGGAGTTTACCTTCACTTAAAGCAAAGAAAGATTTCTTTGGATTTAGAGAAATTCCATATCTCTGACAATGTTCAAAGATTTGTTTTAAGTCCTTTAAATGATTACTGTGCTTTTTTGAATACATAGTTATGTCATCTAAATAAATTACTACTGTTTTATTTATCAAACATTTGAAAGCTATATCCATGGCTCTCTAAAATGTTGCACCAACATTGATTAATCCAAATAGCATCTTTTGGTAAGCATATGTTCCCCATTTGGTTCTAAAGGTGGTCTTTAGTCAATCATCTGGATGTATGAGAATCTGATTATAACTTGAAAATCCATCTAGAAAAGACATTAACTCTAAGCCTGCAACTGATTGCAGTATCTATTCCATAGGAGGCAATGGAAAGTTGTCCTTCTGACAAGCTTTGTTGAGATTTCGAAATTCTATACAAATACAAATATCACCATTCTTTTTCCTCATTGGAACTAGGTTAGAAACCCACCTTGAATATCTGACAGGAAAAAATATTTTTTCTTTGAGAAGTTTATTCAATTCATATTTGATTTGATTTTCCAAATTTGGGTGAATCTTTCTCAACTTCTGTTGTATAGTCTTTTCATCGAATATCATAGGAATGGCATGTTGAATCATGGAAGTATCATATGTCTTAAGATATTCATAATTCCAAGCATAAACATTTTTGTATTTTTTCAACAAATGAATAAAGGATAGTATTTCATCGGATGTAAGACCAAGACCTAGATTAATATATTGAGGTTTAAGGTAAATTCCAAGATTAACTAATTCAAACCTCAAATTTGAACTTTAAAGCTTCTAGTTAGTAGCTTTCTTGAATCTATCCTTAAGATCATATAGATCTTCCAGCTTAACCACAGATTTAGGTATGGAATTTACATTTGTTTCTTGCTTAAGCTGGCTATCATGTTGATCTTCATCTATTATCTAGTCATCATAAGAGCCTTCAAATGTTAGAAAATTTATGATATCTGAATCATTATTAAAAACTCGCCAATTGGTGATGTTATTGGGAATAGAAGGCCTAAAAATTAATTCTATAGAAAATCGATCAGGACTATAATCTCCTGGTGGTATGAGCTTGGATGCAACGTTAGCCAAAAGATCGGCACTTGCATTTTGAAGTCTTGGAATTGGGGAAATGTTAAATGCTATGAAATGTGAGGTGAGGTCCTGGACTAATGATTGATAATGTTTCAAATGTCCAGAAAGACAGTGAATAGTATTCCTCACCTATTTGATTACAATTTCTGAATCTCCAAATACTTGAAGGTATTTAATATCAAGGCCAATGGCTTTATACAACCCTTGAACTAATGCTTCATATTTTGCAGTGTTATTTGTGGATTCAAATTCAAGTCTGCATGCCAACATAGTTTTTCCCCTTCGGGGCTAACCAATATGCAACTTGCCCCAGCTCCATCATTAGATTTAGATCCATCAAAAAATAGTTCCCAAAATAAAGAATTAACTACATGTTTATCTACAAAATTGAAAAATTTAGAAGAATCTATTCGAGAATAATTTTTTGAACAAAATTTTCCAAAAAGGGTGAGGCGTGGACATTAAAATTGCCTAAAAATGATTTGACTAAATAATTTCCAATGATATTACTGTTGTATGCGATGGGCTCATTTCTCCTTCTAGTTTTGTGACAATATACTTTAAATGTTTCTCACAGTCGACCCTTATTTGATTCATATTACCATTATAAGGAAGCCACATATGGAACCAATCTGTTGCAAAATAGCCATGAAGCTTTTCAGACAAATCTCTACTGAGGATCAAATCGTAGAATTCAGGGATATCGGCCATAAGAACGTCAATCACTTGACATACTTTCAGGTTTGATGAGAGTCTAATGGTAACCTGATTGATTTCTCGTATGACTTCAAATTGAGATCGATCTAACTGTACAATGCAAACAACAGATTTCTGGGGTTTAACATTCAATTTTGCACAAACAATTTTTCGTAAAATGTTGGATGAAGCTCCATAGTCTACTAAACAATTGTGCAAATTCTTATTGAAGACTTCAAAAGTAAAAAGAAACAAAGGTGTATGGGATTTATATCTACCACCTATTAAAGCAACATCAGTTGAACTCATTTTATCTGATGAAGCACTGGGAGGCCTACCTATTTCTTGAGAAGCTTGAGAAATTACAGCGACAGGAAGAGGGGAAGTGGGTACTGCTTTTAATTCTTTGAGAAATAGCTTACGTTGATTTTTTATCTTGCTAAGCTCATGGAACATGATATTGGCTCTAGTCTTCTTCATGTCTTCGATGGTGCTATATTCCATCTCATCAAATACTAGAAAGGTCTTGGTTGGGGGTGAAGAATTGGATTGAGGAGGAGTCATTTGAGTGGATTTAGGAGAAGATTTCTTACCTATTCCTTTATCTTTGAGAGTAGGAGTTGATGATTTTTGTTTTTTGATTTGTTTGTGGAAAATCAACAGTTCTCTTGATTCTGGTAGCGATAGGTAATGCTTCTTTTGATTCATCATTATCTAACAAAGGAAGAATGAAATCCCATATTCCTCGTACTTCAACTATCTCTTCGTCATCTATTTGTTCTTCAGCTGTTGACACTTCTTCTTCCTCCACATCTGATTCAGCGTTTGATATTGTATTTGGAGGTTTATGATCAGAGGGAGAGTTTCTTTTGTAAGGTCTAAAATATTTCCTAGAAGAAGACTTAGCTACCTACTTTTTAATGTCGACCATTTCATTGGACATGATTTTAAGTACCTTTTGCAGACCTTCAAGATCGAAAGGATCCTTAGGTGATTTCTTCTTAGATTCGTCCCTGAAAGTGACCTTCTTGGATTTTCTTTATTCTAATGCATTCTTCTTTTCTAAATCTAAAATGCGTTTTTCCACAGCTATGGCTTCTTTCATGTTTTCTGCCAAAGTTTGTTTGGCAACCCTAGAGACAAAAATAGTTGCATTCGAGGGAAGAGCAAAAATGTACCATTCCTTTTGAACTTTAGTACTTGGCTTGGATGATGTTGGGATTTTGTTCCATAGCCTATTAAAATGTGAATCGAAGTCCTTAATTGGTTTTCTAGGTTTTTCTTTCAAGTTGGAGAGATGATTGAGAAGAGTAGTTGTTGAGCGGTCATCTCCAAACTTGGTTAGAAACTGTTCTTGAAATACATCCCAACTATTAATGGAGCCAGATGGTAATGAAAAATACCAGGATCCTACTGATCCTTGTAAAGTATAAGGGAATAATCTTACAACTGTGTCTTCTTCTACAACTCCATTTAGATTTATGGACAACATGAAGTTATTTATGTGTTCTTCGACAGGAAGACCATCATCAGGGTTGAGTTTTGGCAACCATTTTTATGGATGCACATGTAATGGATTTAATGGTCTTTCCATTTGAACGGCTCCTGGATTTTTCCATGGTCTTTGAGCCATTATGGGTATATGTGTAGAAGAATATGTACTAGTAGTTGAAAGTGATTGGGTAGAGGAGAATTATGCTCCTGTACCAATGTAAATCACGATATGAGATGGTGAGGTGGATGACTGAGTTTGTGATGAAGATGATGAAATGAATGAGGGTGTTTTTAGTGATGATGAAAGAATCTCACTATGACTTTCAGAGTCTGATTTCTTAGTTTTGCTTCGAGGGTGAGGTAGAGGAAATCGAAATGGAGGGATTCCAAATTTTTCACTCTGTGATCTGCTTAACCTTTGAGAGGAAGGAAAATGTGAAGAAACATTGGCTTGAGATAATCTAGATTATTCTCAAGACAAAGAAATCCCTTGCAATTTTTGAATTAAAGACTAAACTTCGGGAGTTTTTGTAGAAGAAGGTTGATCTAATTTCCTTGGAAAAACACTAGTGGATTGTAAATATTTCTTCGCAACTTCACGTCTAGGATTTGGGGATTTGGAATGTGACCGAGAAGTTGGAGGTGAAGGTGAGGGAGTTTTACTCTTAGAATGTATTTCTAATTAGATTTTCTTTCCATTCATATTCAGGCTCTCCTTCTAGCGCAAAAATGTTGAAGCCTCGAAATTCGTTGTGACAACATGGGGGATAACCACCCGGTTCAAACCTTAAAAGCAACTCCTTTTCCGTTTGGTATAGTGGCTCTGACTGGGGATAATGGGACCAGTTTCCCAGAGAGGATTGATTTGATAATGTTGTTGGGGATGATATAAGATATAACGCAGAATTATTCAACTAAGTATAATCTAACCTAAATAATAGAAATAGGGGTCATGCATTAGTTAATTAGATATTTTCAAAATAAATAAGATTAGGAGAGCTTTTAGGCATAAAAGCGATGGATGTGGATCATTAAGGGATAAGGATAGCTTTTCTATTTTAGAAAGATGGAAAAAGACAAAAAGATGCTTTTCCATGTGTATGCATTGCATGTAGAGTTAGAGCTTTTAGTTGAGTGATTTTGGGATTTTTTATCATGTTAAGTTTAATAAATTATGGAGCCTCATAAGCATTGAAGGCAAGAAGTGTGAGGAGTGAGTGGGAGGAAGGGTTCTCCTTGGAAGCCTTCAGGCAGCTTGTAAAAGGGCCATAGATTGTATATCTGGCCATGAATGTGAAGTTCTGTGTGTATGCTTTGTTTTATGTAAATATAAATATGTTGAATTCGAATCGTATGGATATGTTTGCGCTTTACAAATGCTAAGATTGGGCTCTGCACATCTGGCAGAATTCGGTATTATATAATATTGAATGGCTTGAATTCATGCGTATATTGTGGAACTGTTACTATTCTTTGAAGTATCATATAACTGTTACTGTTGTTTATATGGAGGATCGTATTGTGGACGTGTTTATTGAGAATTCGGTGTAACTGTTGGAAACACGGACTCAGGGCAGCGCTCGGACCTTGAGCGATAACAAATAGGAACAAAAGGCGAATGGGTGACTCCATTGAAGAGCCGTGCCTTTCTCTGTGGTAACGCCGATCCATAATTATTGACGAGGGCAGCTGGAACAAATGATATAACTATTTATATATCTGACTCTGGCAGCAACAGGCTTACCCATAGAGATATATTATCCAGGACTAGCATACAAGCCTCGGTTGCCTTCTAGACGGAGACAGAGAACGAGGTTGGAATTGGAAGCGAAATATTATAACCAGTGACATATGTATCCCTGAGCCATCGTGTCAAAGGAATGATAAAGAGCGCGGCGGAATTGAAACTTGATACCTGCATCGACTTTAAATTACAGTCAATGAAGATATATATGTAAGTGGGGTTTGAACGCCTGTATTTTACAATAATATTTACATAAGTCCCTTCCGCATAAGTCTAGGTTTTAGGATTTACAAAGTTGTCGATGTGTGAGTCTTTGCTTGTGATGATTTCCATTGCGTGGGTGTATATAGCGTTCATGTAAATCCATCGCTTTTAATCTGCCAAGTGGCCACCGCCTTTAAGCCTTCACACCAAAGAGGATGCGCAGGCATATATAACGGAGCATATATATGTATGTTATAAGCCGTGGGCTGTTTGCTGGTTAAGCTCTTGCGACTATCCGGGAGCAGCATCATAGATGTCAATTCATAATTCGGTTAAAATAAGGCAGATTATATATGTTGATTGCATCTTTGTTTTGAATGAGGGCTAGCCAGTAACCAGCATTTAGGGGAGAATTTGGTGTGACCTTCTCAGTATGTGTTTTTTTGGATTTCATGAAGAGCACCGTATGAGTTTGATGCATTATGCATGCGCATGGCCGTTCTTAATTTGTGCGCAAGTCCAATGTTAATATGTTTCTTTTAAGAATTTCTTGAAGAGCTCGAGTTGCGTAGGAAGGATCCTGGTAGAAGTGGCCTAGGGGCGGCCTGGGCTACATCAGGTGGTATCAGAGCTAGAATGCTCAGCTGAAGGTGCTTGTTTTTTTTTTTAACTGAAGTGTGATGAATGATTTTTTTTCTGATATGCAAACTCCACGAGTGAACAAGATTACGGAAACAAGAGGAGGACAAGATCATGCAAGATCTTGAGAGGTAAAATTATTTTCTGATTTGAAATTTGTAATTGAAGTTTATGGTTGCAGAGAGAAGTGGCAGTGAACCTGAAGAATCCAATAAGGAATTAGATAAAGAGGACAACTGAAGTGATCTCAGGAGAGAGAAGGAGATTGCAGAAGCCTAGAGGGAGCAAAGGTGTTGCTCAGAAGAAGGTTCCAGATAAAGGACCGTGCTTACCAAAAGACTAAGTAAGGAGAACTTAGTGAGGTAAGATTGCAGCTAGGAGGACTAGCTGTTGCAGAGGCTTGTTGCAAAAGAGATTCAACAAAGGTTGAATAAAATTGCAGATGAGAGAAACATACAGGAACAGTAGAGGATGCTCGAAAGGTTCCAGCAGAGGACCAATGATTACCAAAAGACCAGATCTGGAGGAAAGGATTGGTGAGGTAAGTGGCAGTAATAGAGGTTGCTGTGGTAGAGGCTTCATGCAACGCATAGGTGAGGAACTCATGGCGAAGGAGAAGATGACTACTGATAGTCATAGCAGAGGTTCAGGAAAAAGCCACGGTAGAGGACATAAGAAAGAGGATGCCAAGGTAAATGGCAAGAAGATAAGTCCAGAGGAAGTTGAAGTTGAAGAATACATTTGTGAACCAGAACAAGGAGAATTTCTGGGAGATAGTGAAGATGAAGGCTTGAAGACTGAAACTTCAAGTAAGACCAAAGGGTCATATGATTTTAAATCTGACAATTTTTGGATGTTTGCAGGTGAAAGAAAATTAGCTGATGGGAGGAATGCAGGAGTTCGAGAAAGAGAGATTGCAATAATGAAGGTACAATTGCAGGTAATGGAAGAATGGCTGCAAGAGCAGAAAGATAAAAATGGAAAATGGATCTTTCCACTGAAGGGAAAGAGATTGATTTGGCGACAGTTGCAGAGGAGGTTGAAGCAAATTATGATTGCCTTGTTGAAAAGGGGACTTAGAGTTCTTGCGCCAGAGTTGGAGTTTGAAATTCCCGCATGCAGATATATTAAGAGGAAAATGTTGAAGGAAGCAGTCAAGACTGAAAAGTCTTGTGGTTTTAAAACTAATGAGTTGCGCATGTTTGCAGGTACAGAACAGGAAGATAAAAAAACTTTAGAGTTTGTGCAAGAAGAGTTGAACCTGAAAGCTGTTCAAATAGATAATGAGTTAGCAAGATCTCAGAAGCAGATGGGGAAAGAGTCTAATCAGGATGTTGATGCAGGAAGAGAAGGACCAGCTGATGATTGGCCAAACACTAGTGGAGGTTTTACTAAGGAGGATGTACAACCTTGTGCAACTGTTACAGAACAAGAGGAAGTTCGTATGAATGCAAGTGATGATGAGATGCTTCAGCAATGTTACAGAGAAATTGAATTCTTAGAATATTGGTTGGAAAATCCAAGATATGACAGGGAGATTGCAGAAGAAAGAGTTCAGTACAGTGAACGAGAGCAGAAAGAAATCCTGGAGGTAGATGGTAAGAAAGCGAGAGTAGCTGACGGTCTCATGGTAAATGCAAATCAGCATACTGATGTGCTGACAGAGAAGCTGGGAAGAAACTCAGAGCAGCATATTGAAGTGTTGCCAACGAAAGCTGAGGAAAAAGTTGCAGATGAAATTTCAGATGAACTTGCAGGTGACAAGCAAACGAATGTTGTAGAGGGACAGGAAGTTTGGGAGGCAACAACATTCATAGAAACAGCTAGAGAAACATGTGGAGCGACACTAGCAGCAGGAGAGGCACTGATGTCGTATATTTTTTATTCTAACAATTGTTTTGTGAGTACAGGTCTTACTGAAGAAGCTGGAGAAAATCTGCTGGACAAAGAAATTGAAATGATAAGGCGGCTGATGATGAAGGAATTCCGGAAGAGACCAGCAGCAGTGAAACAAAAGAGAAGCAGCAAGAGGAAGACAACAGAAGATTGCAAGAGTACAGCTAGTGGAGCAAAGCAACATAAAGTGTGGAGACCTGGAGAAGAACAACAGACAGAAGCAGCAGCAAGTGCAAAGTTACAACACAAGATATGGGATCCAGGCAAACATAGAACTGAACACATGATCAGGAGATCATGAAATTTTCTACCTTGGGAGTATGATGCGGGAATATCTAGCTCAAAGGGAATTATTGTAAATAATAGAAATAGGGGTCATGCATTAGTTAATTAGATATTTTCAAAATAAATAAGATTAGGAGAGCTTTTAGGCATAAAAGCGATGGATGTGGATCATTAAGGGATAAGGATAGATTTTCTATTTTAGAAAGATGGAAAAAGACAAAAAGATGCTTTTCCATGTGTATGCATTGCATGTAGAGTTAGAGCTTTTAGTTGAGTGATTTTGGGATTTTTTATCATGTTAAGTTTAATAAATTATGGAGCCTCATAAGCATTGAAGGCAAGAAGTGTGAGGAGTGAGTGGGAGGAAGGGTTCTCCTTGGAAGCCTTCAGGCAGCTTGTAAAAGGGCCATAGATTGTATATCTGGCCATGAATGTGAAGTTCTGTGTGTATGCTTTGTTTTATGTAAATATAAATATGTTGAATTCGAATCGTATGGATATGTTTGCGCTTTACAAATGCTAAGATTGGGCTCTGCACATCTGGCAGAATTTGGTATTATATAATATTGAATGGCTTGAATTCATGCGTATATTGTGGAACTGTTACTATTCTTTGAAGTATCATATAACTGTTACTGTTGTTTATATGGAGGATCGTATTGTGGACGTGTTTATTGAGAATTCGGTGTAACTATTGGAAACACGGACTCAGGGCAGCGCTTGGACCTTGAGCGATAACAAATAGGAACAAAAGGTGAATGGGTGACTCCATTGAAGAGCTGTGCCTTTCTCTATGGTAACGCCGATCCATAATTATTGACGAGGGCAGCTGGAACAAACGATATAACTGTTTATATATCGGACTCCGGCAGCAATAGGATTACCCATAGAGATATATTATCCAGGACCAGCATACAAGCCTCGGTTCCCTTCTGGACAGAGACAGAGAACGAGTTTGGAATTGGAAGCGAAATATTATAACCAGTGACATATGTATCCCTGAGCCATCGTGTCAAAGGAATGATAAAGAGCGCGACGGAATTGCGACTTGATACCTGCATCGACTTTAAATTACACTCAATGAAGATATATATGTAAGTGGGGTTTGAACGCCTGTATTTACAATAATATTTACATAAGTCCCTTCCGCATAAGTCTGGGTTTTAGGATTTACAAAGTTGTCGATGTGTGAGTCTTTGCTTGTGATGATTTCCATTGCGTGGGTGTATATAGCGTTCATGTAAATCCATCGCTTTTAATCCGCCAAGTGGCCATCGCCTTTAAGCCTTCACACCAAAGAGGATGCGCAGGCATATATAACGGAGCATATATATGTATGTTATAAGCCGTGGGCTGTTTGCTGGTTAAGCTCTTGCGACTATCTGGGAGCAGCATCATAGATGTCAATTCATAATTCGGTTAAAATAAGGCAGATTATATATGTTGATTGCATCTTTGTTTTGAATGAGGGCCAGCCAGTAACCAGCGTTTAGGGGAGAATTTGGTGTGACCTTCTCAGTATGTGTTTTTTTGGATTTCATGAAGAGCACCGTATGAGTTTGATGCATTATGCATGTGCATGGCCGTTCTTAATTTGTGCGCAAGTCCAATGTTAATATGTTTCTTTTAAGAATTTCTTGAAGAGCTCGAGTTGCGTAGGAAGGATCCTGGTAGAAGTGGCCTAGGGGCGGCCTGGGCTGCATCAGTATAATCTAACCTAAACAATAAACACAGGTATATATCTTAATCTAACATTATCTAACTATAAATATACCTGGGAATAAACTAAGATATGCAATCTACAAATATGTCTCAAAGAAATTGGTAATAAAGATTATTCAACTTCCAAAAGAAATGAAATCGTTTAATGATAATTGTTTTGGATAAATAGTTAGACAAAACAATTGAGAAAATTATATCACATATAGTAATTGTTCATGTATTCAAGACAGAATCAAAGCTAAAACATCATACAAAAGTGCAATAACGCAGAACTATAACTCAGATTTTCATACATAAGAAAATTAAAGAAGGAGTATCGCTAATACATAAATACAACACGATCATATGATAAAAGTACCATATGTGAAAGGTCCTGCTCATGGGCTTAACAATATTGATCCAATTTCATCCAATCAAATACACTCTAAGAGTACAAAAGTGTAATTTCAGTAGAGCATGCTCGATATTCAAAGAAAAATAGATCTTGTTCCAATAATTTCATCAAAACCTTCTCAGAAATACAAAAGTGTAATGTCTTGAAAAGTGTTTTTGATAAAAAGCTGGACCCCTCTCTAAATGCATGAGAGGGGTTTAAATACTATAATATACGCCTCAAAAATAAGTTATTACAAAAAAGCTAAGGAGGTTTCAAACAACCTTCCTTAGAGTAAGAAAAAATAAAACTAAAAATAGAATTAAACTAATGACGAGCTTCTTTCAACTTGAACTATCTTAGTCAGCTAACTTGACCTTTGAGATTGCAAATGTCGATCATTGGTTTAAGCTAAGGCGGCTAGACGATTGTGGATTTTAATTGTCCTGCAAATATGGCATCTAACAGAGTTGGCACCATCTTTTGTGCAGAGGTATTTAAACATCGCAAAGTAATCCACTCACTATGTGGTTTACCAAATACTTCCAGTATGTCTCCCAATCCAGTTTGGTCATTTGTTTGATTGCTTCTTCGTTGGTATGAGATGCCTGTTTCCACTGTTGTCCAAGTTGTTTGATATTTGGGAGAGACACTAGTATTCACTCTTTGACAACGTTGGCACTATGGAGGTTTTCATTAATGGCTTCAATTGTACTGCTTGCTACACCTATTGTTGTTGTTGTCGCCCTTTCTATCTGCTTTAACCGTGTATCCCAATCTGTAAATAGAATGTCTTTGTGGGATTCTTCTATTTTTGGTAGATCAACCTTTCTCCCCTCATCAGACTCCTGCCAAGTAATAACTTCAGAAATATTTTTATGGATTTCTTCATATTCAAACCTCATATCAATCACTTAGTTTGTCAATTTATCACTTGTCTCACAATAAGGATTGATTTGTGAGATTTTATGGCAGAACATCTCTTCTTGTTGTATTAATAGGGAATTTAGCTTGATTTCTTCTTAGATGAACTCATTCATTTGACAGTTATCTTTAAATATATCCACCATAGCCTGTATTTGGCGAATCTGCGAGTCCTTTTCCAATAAGCTTGTCTGGTGTTGTAACCTCATTTGCTCGAATTCCCTCTGAAGCTGAGCTACCTGTTGTTCTGCTTGCTGATTGGTTTTCTCTCATTCTAATTGATGTTCAAGAAAAATAATTCTCTATTCTTTTCATTTTAGTAGTAGTCAGACTTCCATTGCTTTATTAATGGTCATTGTGGCATAATCTCTTGCAAATTGTGGCAGCTTCATAATTTTTTCTAATGGGTCAACAAGGGTGTCTTTCCACACAACATCCATTGATTCATTCTCTAGAGTTGCAACAATCGTGGTGTCTAATTTCCTCTTCTTTCTTTGTCTTTTAACTACGGGTTTATGAGTAGGACTGTAGAATATATCTAATGAATGTATCTATTCAATTTTCAAGACAATTTCGGAAGTGGGAAAAGCTTGAATAACCTCAATATCTTGAGTGTTTGTAGCCCCTTTCTCTGTTGTCTCTATATTTGCTTTGTGCTGAGTCTATTTTGGGGTCTACAATTCAGATGTTTCCTCAAGATTTGTGTATGTTTGGAGCTTCTTATTGAATTGCTCCCATTCCATGTCTAGGTCAATGACTGAAATCTTCCCTATTTGAGCTGAAGTGGAACCGACCTCTGTTTATTTCTTGGCCAAGGCCTGTTCGACTGTTTCCTCAGTATTTCCTTCTGTATCTTTCTCAGAATCTTTATTAGGATTTCCTTATCCATTATGAGATTGTTGTTATGACTGTTCCGAATCGTGAGTTGATTTCTCTTACGTTTCCTCATAAAAATTTTCCGTTGAACTTCCTTCCAGGCTCACGCTAGGAGTCGGTTCTCTTATTGGTTCAATTTGTAATAGGTCCAATGGGACCTTTAATAATATTTTATTCCTATATAAATGAAAATAATTAATATCATATGGGCTTAACTGTAATGATGTCAAATGTAGGACCTGTGCAAATGTTTCAGATCCTTAAAAAAGGTCATCAAAGGGATCCTCTTCATGAGTAAGCCATTTGACTTTAACCATAGTGGTAAAGTCTTTAGCAACTTGATTTGGGTCATACTGTCGCCCTGGAACTGTGGCCAATTTTAGAGATATAATAATCTCTACTTATTTTATTGTGTGCCCATATTCATGTAGTGCGAAAGTGCCACATTGTAATGGGAAGGTTGGCCAACTGGATTTATTATGTTCCCTCAACGCTTTGGTTAAACCCTCCCATGCTGTCTAGTAAGCTATCTCTCTGGCTAATAGCTTGTCTGGAACATAATATGGAAGACATGTGGAGCACCAATGCTCCCAAAAACTCTGATATAAGTGAATGTTCTTCATCGAACCATCTTGCGACTGGCAAGATGTCTATCTTTGCTTCTTCGGAAAGCCTGGGAGTCGTTTTATCAAAAATGGTTTTATAAACAGGCAGCATAATACCCTGCCAAATTTTGTAAAAGTGGGAAATGAATTGGGATTCCCACAAGATTTTATGGTATACATGGATGGGGAGAGGGTTATGTAAAATCCACTTCCAACCCATGTTTTGAAATTGAGAACAAAAACAAATGGTGTCCATTACATAAGCACTCATATAGAAAGGGGGGAAAATTCTTCTGGAAACACTTCTCTTTTACCTATGTTCCCTAATAACCATTGCTAAATTGTCTGATAAAATATGACTCCAGTTCATAATTGTTGCGTTAACCGCTGCATCAATTAATGGAAGCCACTCTATAGAAAATTTGGTATTATCAGCTTTACCAAATAATCTACACATCATTGCGGCTGCAAAATTATGTGGGGCAGAGAGGGATGCAGTCGGATACATACCAGATTTCTCCCATTTGAATTTGGCTGAGCCTGACTTCCAGGTTTGTGTAACATCCAATGGGTCCTCATTCTCTTTGGAAAAATGCTCAAGGAAATCTTTTTCATAGAGCTTTTGAGGCTCTGGTAGATGGTACATCTGGTGCAAATTGTCTGGTGTGAAAGACCCCATGACCTCATGTCTTGCATTCCTGAAAGTTATGTCTGCGATATTTACATTATCAAAAACCCATTTTACCATATCTGTGTATGGTAATATCTTAGGTCTTGCAACTATTCTGTGTAAAAATGAACATGCTGCCTCAAAGTAAGAAGCATTAGATGATTCTTCTGCATCAGTTGTTGCCTTTGTTTCCAACGGCCTGGATTTCTCTTCTTCCAATAGGTTATACATAACTTCCCATGATGCGGTTCCTCCATCTTTGCTACAAGTTGTATCACAGAAGAGTGGTATCATGTCATATTTCTTAGATGCAGTAGCTTTTCCCTTCTTCACCAACTGTTCAAACGTTGTTTCCTTCAAAGGTTACCCAAAATTAAGCAATGGAGATTATCAGATAAACACAGAGAAAAAATGACAATGATATAGTTAATTCCGAAAGGTTACAAGGAGAATATTTTATTCGAAAATGTAGATTAAAGATATCAAATCACGTCAAGCCATTTTAAACATAAATTCCATTAAAACTCATTAAATACACACTAAGATATTTTATTATGGTATTTATTATTCATTTAAGCCATCGCATTGCAAATGTGTAAGGAAAAACTTTAAGTTGATGAGTTTGAAGTGCGCGAGGCTGATTATGCGATTACGATAAAGATTATCGCAATATCACAAATCGCAACATCGCACTTTTGGTTATGCATTATTTCAGATCTATTTATAATTTTGAGAGATGCGATGTGAGCGGCATACCTTTTATCGTTTAAAGTGCATTTTTCTTGAATGAATACTTATTGCATAAAGTAATCTTTTATTATGCGTCGAACCTAACGTAAGTTATAACAATTAATGCATACTTCCATTCGGTCCGGGTCATAACACATTTCGCAAACTTTCATAGTTCACAAGATTGGCCTCTATGTAAGCGTTGCGATGTGATGAGTGTTCGTCTTATTATGTCACAATATCGCAATTCACATATTCCAAAGGTTTTGTTTGTTTGTGTTTTTTGTGAATGCTGATATGTGATTGCGATAGGTACTTTATTTTGCAAGAAATACTTTAAGCCTTAGTTTTAAATGAAAAGTTTAATGATACCATAAGTTTATTACGGTGATCCCTCTTATCACAATTTTCACGTTTTGTTAATTAACCTTTGATACACATGATCCGGTGATATGCGATAAAGCGAGAATAGCTAGTCATAAAGGGATTTGGCTTGATACCTTATATTATTTAGAAATTTATTTCTAATAATTCAAAAAGGAAGCGCTTAAGTGCTAAGTTTTTTGGAGGATTTTTATAAAGGGTCCCCATTTATCAATAGAATATTAACTATTAAATCAATAAATGGGGGGGTTGTTGAACAGTACAACAACACCATAATGCCAACATGTACTTTGGTTAGATCATCTTAACAAAATACTTCATGCCTCCTCATTCCTATGGAAATAAAAGGAGTTCCATATACCATTGGAAAGGTATCTGAATAATATTTCCAAAATTATATCTTATACTCCCATTTGAGCTAGGTAATTAGATTAAAAAATCCTTCAAAATAAGGTATCCAAATGGGGCCTGCTTGTACTTTGGTTGGGTCATCTTGAAAAAAATATTTCATATCTCCTCATTCCAATGGAATTATATGGACTTCCATATACTATTCGAAAGGTCTCGAAATAATATTTCCAACCATATATCTTATGCTACCATTTGAGCTAGGTAATTGGACTAAAAATTCCTTCAAAGATAAGGTATCTAACTGGGGCATCAAAAGTCCAAAAATGATATTTACAACAATATTCATTTTTCAATCTTAATCTTGGACATAAGTAGTCTCCCCCTATCTTTGACATCAATGACAACAATATTTCCAACAATCTCCCCCTTTGTAATTAATGAAAACCCTTATTCAATTCTACAATAATACTATATAACTCTCCCTATTTGCAATTCGTTTTGTGCCTACAACTTCTCCACCTTTGACATCAATGGAAAATAGATTCTCCCCCTAAACTTGTGCAGCTCCCACTCTATAACTCTTCTTTTAGATGCAATTTATTTTTGATGTCTGCAACTACTCCCCTTGTCTATTATTTCTCCTTATATCTTCATTCTCTCCCCCTTTGTGTTGATATCATGGGAAATATGTTACTCGCCATGAACCTATGCATTGTTGTTAATTAAAATACAACATTTACTTTGTTTTATTCACACATCATATGTTTTCAAGATCCTGTAGATTCATCATTTCCCCCTTGTAACTTATGTTCTAACACTTCCATCATTTCGATGAGACCTACCACCTCTTTATTAACTTGAATCTATACTCTCTTTTACTTATTAACCACTAGGGATATTGCCTCCATAGTGGAGTTTTTATTTCTTTTAATTTCAATGAGGACATATACATTGCTTTGAGACCTAGTTGCATGTACTACTAATCATCTTAAACCTACTTTTCTTATTTTAAATCCTTTGGAATTGAATGTGAGATCATACCTTGTATCAACCATTGGATCTGCACTCAGTAGATTGTGTTTCATTACTTCAACAAGTAGAACATTTGAAGGTTTTGTCCTTCCATCATAAAGACTGATTTTCCACTTTCCAATAAACCTTCTTATATCATCATTTCCAAGGATGAAATTTCCTCCTTTAACTTCCTTGAGAGAGAGAAGTTTTATTTTATCACCTGTCATATTATTTGAGCATCCACTATCTATAAAACATTTTCTTTATTTGTATTGAACACATACATCTAGACTATTGTCTTCAGACTTCTCTTTCATTCTTCTCCATATATTCATACTTTGATTTCTATTGACGATGATGTTTTCTTTTCTTCTTTGATATTTAGGACTTAATATACTTCTTCTATAATCATGATATTTTTATCTGAAATTGTTGCACTTGAAACATTCAATGTGATCCAATAAAGGGGAAAATGAATAGTAATTTCTAACATCATTCTCCTTAAAACTTCTAGGATTGTTGCTGAGACAAGAATTCCTTGAGATCTTATATGATCCCCTACTCCTATTCCTCATAAGTTCATTTCTTATATATGTTTTACAATCTATTTATTTGTGACCAAAATTATAACATGTAAAACAATAGCCATAAGAGAGATTTTGATTCTTGGATGTAAAAGGCCTTCTTGGGGGGATTCTCTTGAATCCATAATTAGGCCTTGGCTAGTATTCATTTCCTTTCCTGGTATTTATTTCTTTCATTTTGGGATTAGATATCTTTCGATCCTCTCCTTCTTTCCTACCGATGATTTCATTGATTGATATTTTGAGCAAATTAACATAGCTTTTAGGTTCCTTTTCACATTTTTCTTATGATGAAATTGAGCTTGATTCTTCCTTGATAATTTCATGATATCCAAGACTTGTTTTAAATAAAGGATATCTCTTGAAACTGAGTAAATTATCCAATATCTTATAACTTCTTCCAAACCTCAACTGATCATTTTCCTTTTCAAGATCATGACTCAAGGAAACAATCTCAAATTCTAGCTTCTCACAATGTCCTTCCTTTTCTTCCAATTGGCTTGTAACCATTTATTTCATTATCTTTGCTTATTCTAATTGAGTTTTAAGGATGAAAACCATTTTCTTTGTTTCATAATGATCATTATTTTCATACTCCAACAATAAATCCTTCTGAATTTTTATTATGATGTTGAGTCTCTTTATCTCTTCTAAGGAAACAGAGAGCACGCCTTGAAAATATTCCTTACCATCAATTTCCTTCTATGCATTTGTATTCTTCCTGGTTATCTTTATTTTGTTGATAAAAAACTCGAGCATTCATGACTAGAAAATCATCTTCATCATCATTTCCTTCATATCTTGCATATAGAAATCTAGAATAAAAGTCTCCTTCTCTACCAAAACTGAAACGTGGTGGAATATTACCATAGCCTCTTCTAGTTCCTTTTGAGATAGATGCACTACATCTTATTTATATTTTTTATTCCCTAAGGTCGTGACTATTAATTATTCTTTATCATTATCATATATAACTTCACCACTATATTGATGAACTATTATCTTCCTTCGAATATAAAATTTTGTTCTTGAGATATCTTCCCCTTTTATGAAATTTGCCTATATTTCTATTTTTTTTTCATCATCACTATCTTCCAATTTCCCATATGGAAATTTTGAATCATAATTACCTATTCTATCACAATTAAAACATTTAAATTCTAGCTTACATTTATATTTTATAGATCCTTTATGCATCTTTCTCAAGAATCTAGCTTCTTCTTCATCTGATTCAAGGCTAGAGTGATCATGGTCCTTGTGTCCTTTTGTTTCCTTTAATGATTTGAAGGTTACTTCCTTTAATCCAAACTTTTATTTTCATGTTCTCATCTCATATGTAGTTAGTATTCCATGTAGTTCATCCATGTCCAAGTTTTCAAGATCCTTCATTTCTTTAATAGCTAAAACCTTTGAATTGAACCTCAATGGAAGAGATCTGAAGACTTTATAACTAGTTGTTGGTTCTTCAATATTTTCACCTAATCCTTTAACATTGTTCACAACTTCATCTACTTGAAGGAAAAAATATGCAATGTTGTCTTCTTCATTCATCTTTAAACTTTCAAATTTTATACTTTGAGTTTGAAGTTTAGCCCTTTTTACCTTATCATATCCTTCATAGATACTTTGAAGCTTGTCCCAAACTTCTTTAGCAACGTCACAATGGATTACTTTGAAAAAAATAAAAAATATCAAGACCATTCAAAATGGCATTCATTGCTTTGGAATTATTTACATAAGTCTTCTTATCATCTGCATTTGTTAAATGAATTTTTAGAACTTTATAACCTTTTATCCCTGAATGATAAACAACATCACCAAGAGACATTAGATGTTCCCTCATTCTTATCTTCCATAAAGTATAATACGATTCATCCATCAATGGAACTTTCATTGTGTAATATCCATCCTCACTGGCCATCATCCTTTTGAGATCTACCTTCTAGTGGTTAGATTGCTTCTGAAGGAAATCACTCTGATACCAATTGTTGGACTTCACAATTATGCTAGGGGGGTGAATAAGTATAATGATAATTGTTACTTATTTAGTTTCATTCAAACATAATAAAATATCATTCTCATAAACCAAACAATTAAAACAAGATATAGGTGGAAACCCTTATAGGAGAAAACCACAAAAATTCTTAATATGAAATATCTTTTAGACACCAACCTACAGAAGACACCAATTCTCTCTACTACTTTATAGGCACCAACCTATAGGAAACACCAATCCCCTCTACTTATTTGTAGGCCCCATCCTACAGGAGACACCAATTCCCTATTTTTCTTTGTAGGAATCAAACTATAGGAGACACCAATCCCCTCTACTACTTTGTAGGCACCAACCTATAGGAGATACCAATCCCCTCTCCTACAAGATTTGTAGGCACCAACTTGCTTGCTTGATTCATCTCAATGTCTATTATTTTATTATTTTTTCACCAAGTTTTCATGTTGATTCTATCTTCACTAGCTCTATTGATTTTTCATTCATGAGGTCAACTTGTTTCTTCTTACTTCACCAAGCCTACTCCCAAAACTTGTTGCTTTTGACTATTTAAAGAAGATTTCAGGAGCACTTGAGAATACTAAATTTATTTGACCATATCTTTGAAATTATGTTCAATCATGGTCTAAAACCTAAATCATAGGTACATGAATATCTCATATTGGTATCATCCAAGTTGCATGGTCTAAGACATCCCTTAATAAAAGTTATAGTGAAAATTCTTGGCTAACCTATTTGAAGAAGTTTCTAGGAGCATTCAGGATGCCTAAATTCCTTTAGTCATATCTTCGGAATTATAGTGAATCAAGGTATAAATATTGAAGCATTGGTAAATGAAGATATTATGTTTATATAATCCAATTTTCACAGTCTAAAACATGCAACAACAAAATTTATAGTGAAAATGGGAAACTGACTTCTTTGAAGAAGATTTCAAGAGAAGTATGGAAGCCTAACATCCTTTGGCCATATCTCCATAATTATAACGAGTCAAGGTATGAAACTTGAACAATAGGTACATGAAGGTATTATTTATGACTTCTCCAAGTTTCACAATATAAATGATCACAGATGAAAAGATATAGCCAAAATTCCAAGATGACTCATTTACTATATAAATCCAATTTTTGCTTCCACATTTAGACTCCAAGTATTACCCGAAAATTTATTCCTTAGTTCTTGTTGCGGTGTTTGAATTTTTCTTCATAAATTGACGTTAAAATGACTCATATTACCTTTATTTATAGTGATTCTACATTCACTTACATGAATAACTTGTAAAACTTGTTGCGTCAACCTGCTTGTACTTTGGTTTATTGAAGAACATAGTTATGGTAGGTCTTCATAATCCTTGATGTATTTATGATACTATGTAAAAACATGAAAGGTAGTTAAATTTTAAATTAAAATAATGAAAAGAAAGGAAATCAACAAAACCACCTAAAATTAAAATCCTTGAAAATAGCTCAAACTCACATAAATAACATATTTACCATCAGTTACTACCCACCATGATTTAAGCAAGTATTTGCGTAAAATATAGGATAAGGAACAAGATGAAAATAAATATACTGACGAGGTCCACCATTATTTAAGGTTTCTTACTAGTGGTTACCAGGAGTTAATGTCTTGATATGAGTAAAAAAGTAAATATGCATACTTACTATTTGTTGTTGTTGATGATGATGATGATGGTTAACGTCCCCTGAGACCAAATTGCTCTATCGGACCTATAATTTCTTAATTTCTAATTTCTATTTGTTACTACCTACCAAAATGGAACCCTAAAATTACTATAAAATTATACTTGAACTTTTCATTTTTCACTCACTTATCACTCGGATATCTCTCTCTTTCACACACGTGGGAAGCAATCTAAGAAAGAGGCCAAAGTTTATAAGGAGATAAATTTTTTAGACAGCCTAAGTTTTCAACATTGTGATCTCTACTTTCCTTTCATGGTTATTGGCTGAATTTATGAAGTGTGATTGCTTGATGAAGATAAAAGAACTATAATATATATTGCTTGTATCCACTTCACTCTATTTTTCAACATGGTATCAGAGCTTTGGTGAAGCAAGGAGGTTTAAGATTACATCTAAGCCTATGTAAGGAAATGAGCTAATCTCTATCTACCGGCAAAGATAAAGATCGAGAAGCACCTTAGACTAGGGCTCAGATCTAGCATAAACAAGGCACAAGTTCACAAGAAGGTAGGACATCGATCAATTCACTAAAGAAGTCTCTATGCTCGAGAATTGTGAAATATATGAGTAAGAAAATAAGTATAAATCCATAATCTTAATTAATAGCTTCAAAATAAAAGAATATAGATCAACGTTAATTCCCTAAATCTATCTCTGCTAGAGTCTGAGAAACCTTAGGAATAAGACCATACATTGGTGCATTTATGGGTTGAAATCAAAGTTCTTCTAAGACCTCTAAACTATCTCAAAGGACCAAAAGCCTTAGAAAGTGTCATGTAATTTCATGAAGCCAAAAGGTCTACAATCAGGAAGTTTATAAGCCTTTGCATCTTTGATATTTCATGTACCATTAGATATAAGTCTATATATTGTGCATATGATAGTCCAATCGACCTATTATTTTTTTAAAGAGCATCCCTAAGTGTTGACAAGGTTAATCCTCTATGTGGACAGAGAAAATCCCTCTATCCCAATGAGTGGGTTTAGCAACTGAAGTGACAATCAACTAGACATGTTCCTAGGTTACAATTGAAAATAAGAACAAAAGAGATGGCCTACTTCATTCTGATGCTATTTCGATCTCCTTTATTGAGGACCCTAAACTGCTTGTATCACAAAATTGTTCCTACTTCTCTCAGTGTTTATGTCCGTGCACAAGTGATCAAGACATAAAAATGCATGCCAAAACGAATAGAAAATCCAATAGAAACCTACTTAACCGATCAAGGAATATCAAGCTAAATGATACATGAACATATGCATTTTAGGAATATGAACCAGTAGTTGTGTACTATTAGAAAATAAAGGGAAGCTTAAAACCAAAGCCTTGATGTTGATAGGCTCTCCTTGAGTGGTAATCCAAGTCCAAGCCAAGAACTCTCCAAGCACTCCTTCTCCAAGTCAAATGAATAGCCTTTATGCACAATCTTAGCATAAGGGTGCAAATAGACATAGACAAACCCAACCTCTAACCTAACAAAACATTTGGGAATGGGAGAGGATGAATTTATAGGCTAGGAAAGGGATTTAGGACCTCTCCAAAGATAGGATTATGCCTTCATATCAAGGAGGTAGCTTATAGGGATAAGACCAAGAGGCCAAGTTGGGAGAATTTGACTTCATCTATGTCGAACAACCTCCAGCTCGCCGCTCTGGAAGCTTCTAGATCACAAAGCTTCTCATCCTCTTTGGGTAAATTTCCTTTTTGGGATCATTACGGGTATACGAGTAAACAAATCGATGTCATCGCAGGTCTGGCATAGTGCAACATGCGACCATCGTGTTTTTAGACTCATAAGAGCGATGATTCTCAAATTAGGGTTTAAGAGCCATTTCCTTCATGGGAAGCTTAAGGAATTTTCCAATCAATGTCTTAGGGAGGATTTGAGCTACATATCTGGATGAGTACACTATATGATGGTCATGTTTCAGGCACTTCGGGGTATATCACAGGGTAGTGCAGGAGGTGTGAAAAAATATTGTGTAATAGATGACCCCTAAAGCATGAAGGCAAAATAGTGAGTGATGGCTGAGATGCTTTATGAGCTTTTGCAAGGACGAGGACAAACACTATCAGGAGCCCTGCAAATTAAGGATGCATATACATATACATATCTAAGATCAATACATGAATCCACAGTATGGATGCATCCATCCGGATAGAAAGGACTATATGAAAGGATCCATGGCATGGGCATAACCATCCAATATAGAATGATCATCATCATAAATATAAAGTCCCACGGTATGGTCACAACCATCCGTATAGAAGAAACATGTGTACAATCATGAACAATACATAACTCCACGTAGCCTGAGTCATATCTAACAAGACTCAAGCTCTTTTGCCCCGTCCCGACCTGATCAAAGTACGAATTATAGCATGTGAATGAACGTGTCGCAGTCGAACATGCTAGAAAACCACCTAATTACCGACCATTGATGTGGACCATTAACAGGCACGAGAGGAACCACCCATAATGATAATGGCTCTCAAGGTACGACATTACAATATGTGAATTTGGTAATGAAGCTGAAGTCGAACACTCATGGAATCACCCGATCGAAGGCCAGTACTGAAAACCTATCGTCAGATGCGAGGAACTTGCCATTAAGGCATGCAAGATCTAAGGTACTGAAAGGGAATTTCTAAGTCATCTTCCTGGATAATGAGCTGAAGTCGACAGGAACTGACCCATCAAAGGAGGGTCATAATGATTCCCTCATCATCGACACGAAACAAGGAATAAAATGGAATGAAATGAGTATGATCAAATACTGTAACAATGGGTCAGACAATGTATAGGTAAATAAACTACAGATAGGACTTCTCTTGAACATATTGGTGACACGACTCCAAAGTGTGGCAACATTTGACTCAACATAGGACCAAGGGTCATAATGATGAAGTGGAAATATCAAATGATAGGAAAAATCGATTACCCAAACCCAAAAGGACAAGTGACTAAGTGAGGACGTCCCAAACCCAACACGAGAAACAGAGGAGTGTCATGTTCAAGAGAAACCTGTTGCTTATACAAGAGATGTTTCACTTTCACTTTTTCCTCGCTATTTCTAGTGAGTACCTCTTTATTTTTACATAATATTGAAGAGGATACCATATGCTTATTATATAAGTTCATCCTTCGGATGAATCCATCCTAGTAAGTTTTACGAGTCCTAGGAAGGAGAAACTCGAGCTTGTCATGGTGACAATTCTTTCACCATTTAATTTTTAACGAGTCTGATGGAAGAATAACTCGGTATCTTTTTCATATTTAGAGAGTTTGATAAAGATACGAAAATTGAAACTCCATCATGTCCCTTTTCGTAATTTTCCCCTCAAACCCGAAAATTTAGAAAACAATATTTGAGAAAACCTCTTCACCATATTGATCAAAGTGTACCTTTTACGTGAATAGTCAATATCAGCCTGAAATAGGGGTAAATGTATACTATGAGACGACGTCATATCATTTTATCTAACAAGTTCGAAAATAAAAGTACTCGACAATCTTTTCGTATTTTTGGAGTTTGAAAAGAGTTGAAAGGGGACACCACCTAGAGGAGTGAGTGGTATAAAAGGATAGCAACTGGTTCTGGTAATGATGGGAACTGCTCAAAACATGTAATGGTCAAGAGGCTGGCTAATAAGACCACTCATCATAGATGATTCTCAGGTAAGGGTAAAACAACCAAGTGAAAGCATATGATCGGCCAAAGAGATGGTGACGATGGAATGAACAAACCAAGGCTCATCTAGCAAAAATTGGCTGATAAAAATGGAAATCATGAGATGTAAAGTGGGAATGGTTTCATTTTTACACAAGTTTGAAACACAAAAAACTATGCTTGAGTATACTTGAAGATGGTTTCATTTTTTCACAAGCTTGAAACAAAGATAAACTATGCTTGGGATAAGTTTGCATGCCCCCCAGCATGATGACTCAATTTGAGGTACATGCCCCCCAAGCTTCATTTCATTCACCTAAGTAAACTAGTGGTTGCTAACAGGTGGATGGAATGAAGGTTCACATACAAGATCAAGGGAAAGACTTGACTGGGATTTTACGAGATCTAATCAAAGACTTGAATTGGAAGGGGATTTGTTTCATTTTTTAATGAGCTTGACATAAATAAAGGAACTATGATCATGAAGACTTGTTTCATTTTTCAACAAGGTTGACATAGTAAAATAACTATCCTCATATCCTTTGTTTCATGTTTTAAGGAGCTTGACATAGGACAGGTAACTCTGCTCCATATCCCTTATTTCATTTTTTAAGGAGCTTGAAAGAAGACAAGGAACTCTACTCCATCCCTTGTTTCATTTTTTAAGGAGCATGACACAAGACAAGGAACTCTACTCAATCATGTGATCACAGACCGAAAGAGGCCATGGCTTCCAAGAGTTTCTCATCAGATGGGAGAACAACACTCTTGAAGGGATACATGTCCAGGGATCCAAATGAAAAATAGGGCTCCAATGGCCCCAGTACATGATGTACTACATCACCTATGAGATCACAAGTAGATGTGAGCATGGAAGAGGTGGCCACGTAATTAACTTGTGGCGAGGGTGATACCGCTTGCACATAAGAACCATTTATGGATGATGGTTGAGTGGGAGCTAATTCATGACCAATGAATGTAAGATGATCAATGATCATAATGCTTCCTTCAGGTGGGAAACACATCACGTGAAAGAGAGAATAAGCAAGAGCTCCCATGACATAAACATAGTCATGACCAAGGACTAGATTAAAATCCAAAGGGCCTTGGACAACCATCATGTCTATATAGACAATCTTTCCTCCCAAAGTAATAGGTAACTTAGGAAGGAGCCCTAACAGTTGAATGGTTCCTCTGTTAAAAGCTAACAGATTCTAGGTGATGGGGACAAGCTGAGGAGAACCTAAAGCTTTCCAAGTAGTTGAGGACAAAATACTAACAGATGCACCCTCGTCTGTGATTGTGCTCGGTACAACGATATGGTAAGCCTGTACTGCAATATGGAAAGGCTCATAAGACGGAAGACGATATCCTACCAGTCAACTCCAATCAAAATAAATGAATAAAATACTCGGAGGGGGTGCCATAAGCATGGGAGAGTTTCTCTCTTTCTCTATGGGAAAAGGAGAACTACTCTCATGCACCTCAAGAATGAGAGGATTTCCCTCCAGTTAATTCGAAACTACAGAAACCAAAAGAAACTGAGAATTTTGAGGTTCACTCTCTACCGACTTGGTACGGTTAAATGAAGGTGGAGTCAGGTCTACTGTTTTCTCAACGAATGTTTGGTCGAGAACGGACTCATGAGACTCACTTTCAGAGAGAGTGGGGTTGACCAAAGATGATTTTTGGTCAATCACTAGATCAACTAGTGAAGGATCAGGGGAAATCTTTCGATACCCAGTCAGAAGACGAGGTTGAGAAGTTGCAAGGTTTTTCAACTCATTGGAAGCTTCATCCATAAGAGGGAAAAGGTGAATGGGATAATTGTCTTCACATAACTTATAGGGAAATTTGACTTTTCCCTTTTTCCCATGACCTTTACTGTTACTAGTTGAAGGTTTCTCATCAACATGATCTCTAGAGGCCGATGAAAAAGGTCGATGTGAACCTATAGACCACACTTCTAAGACCTTGGAAATACCAAGACAATTTCGAAGAAGGTGGTCACGCTTACATAACATGAAAGGAAATTTTACTTTCTGGGGCTGGTTGGAAGATTTTTCTTCATTAGTTGCATCTCTAGCAATGACTGCTTGGTTGCCCCCTTGCTTATTTTGATTTTTCTTCTTCATCCTCTTCTTCTCCTTCTTAGCTTCCTACTTACTAGAATCCATAATTTCACCAGGCGAAGAGGAAGAACAGGGTGAAGAAATAGGTGAAGAAGGAAAGGGGTCAACTTTAGGATCAACATGAGGTTGATGTTGTTTAGGTGGAGGAGAACTTGGTTGAAAATAAGTTTGGACACTCGGAACCACTAAAGTCGAAAATAACCAAACTAACAGACCAATGGTCAATCTAGGAAAGGACAACGTCGCCATACAGGGAGCACCAGTATTTCCAAAAGAAGGAAAAGGACTAGGATTCCTGTCAGAATGGTTTCCTTGACTGGTAGACTCAGGAAATGTTGTCATTGGTATCAACTTAAGATCTATTAAGGAGTATTTCCATAGGAAGGATGTTGTTCCGCGGTCAATTAGTTTTAGAATTTGAAACAAAAACTTTGCCTTTTTATGTTTTAAGAGTATAGAAAATGAAGAAAAGGTGACTCTAGTTGTTTTTGTTGGTTTAGCAAGCTTGACAGGACAAGTGCTCAATGATCTTTTCAAATTTAAAGAGTCAGAAAAGATAGAAATGACCACTCAGGTAACTCTAGGCAAAAGGAGTGCCAAGTAGACGTGAACTGCAATATACACCTCAACGAATAAATTTACCAAGGACTTGATGTACGTGAAAGAGATATCCCTAAATGTTGTGTTCGGTGTATCACATTTACAGGGTGGCAGACTCGACTTCCTATGGATAAAGGTTTGTAACCTATGATGGTCTCCCTTTATATACTCAATGGTACGGGGAGCACAAGTCTGTGCTAGCGTTGTCTAATGCAAGAGCAAACGACAACTACTAAGTTTTATAGATACCGGAACATGTCTCTAGCCTATGCCACTAATTATGAATGTTAATGTTTCAAATGATCCGTAGATTAATTGATAGATTTTAAACGTTTATATTCAATTATGTTTTAGTTTTGACACTCAAAACGATGTCACCTGAACACCTATGATGCAACCATATGAGAAAAAAGAAAACTTCTCGTTTCAATGAAAGCTAGACTAATCAAGGGAATAAATTTCAACCAATAATGCATCAAACAAAATGCATCATGCAAAATGCCTTCCACTAACTTTCACAATGCAAAATGTGAAAACAAAATCTAATATTTCATTTCACTAAATGCAATGCCAAGATGTGATCCTATAAGAAATGAAAATCTCTTTCCTTTCACTTTCATCTTCCAAATGCAATGTCAAAATTCCATGAAAATGCATCTTTCTTCAATAATGTTGTTAGAGGTGTTGTTATTCTCCCATAATTCTTAACAAACATGCGATAATACCATATCAACCCAAGAAATCCTCACATATGCTTTATGGATTTGGGGATTTTCCATTCCTTAATGGTTTTAATTTTGCTAGGGTCTACCTTAACAGCTTCATGAGATACAATATGACCCAGATATTCCACCTCTTGTACTCCAAAGAAACATTTGGAGCTTTTTGCATATAATTGTTTCTCTTCCAATAGTTTGAGCACCCTGTCAACATGTTGAACATGATCCTTCCAAGACTTGTTGTAGATTAGTATATCATCAAAAAATACAAACACAAATTTTCTAAGGAAGGGTTTGAAAATGGAATTCATCAAACCTTGAAATGTAGAAGGTGCATTGGTAAGGCCAAAAGGAATGACCAAAAATTCATAATGGCCCTCATGAGTTCTAAATGATGTTTTTGGAATGTCTTTAGTCTTCATCCTGATTCAATGATATCATGAACGAAGATCCAACTTGCTGAAGTAAATTGATCCATGCGATTCATCAATGACAGGAATGGGAAATTTATATTTAATAGTGATCTTGTTGCTCCCTATAATCTGGACACATGCGCCATGATCCCTCCTTGTGAACCAATACTACTGGAGCAGAGAAAGAACTTTGACTAGGTTGAATTATACTAGCCTCTAGCATTTCTGCAACCATACGTTTAATTTCACTCTTTTCGGCAGAGGGATATCTGTAAATCCTTATGTTTGGAGGAACACTTCCTGGAATCAAATTAATAGCATGATCATGATCACGAATAGGTAGGAGGCCTTTGGGAGTCTCAAATACCTTGGAATGATTGTCCAATACTTTTTGGAGATATGGAGAAATAGATGATTTCGACGTGGGAACCTCTAGTGAACATAATTATTCAATTATGCCTCGTTGTTCTTTCTTTAGAAATTTTTTCATTCCATTAGAGTTGGTTATCTTTCCCGGTCTCCCTGCAATACCCCTTAATTCAACTTCCTTTCCTTCTGAAGAAAATTTCATGAAAAAATCTTGAAAATTAAAAGCTATTGTACCCAAGGATTGTAGCCATTGGACTCCTAATACAACATTAGCACCACCCATTGGAATGGAAAGAATTGGGCTATTCAATACATATTCTCCCATGGATAGCTTGATATTATTGCACTTTCTAGAGCATTTTATGGTTCCTCCACTTGCAAGCATCACTTGACTCTCTGGTGTTGGACATAGGAAGCAATTCAATTCCTTGGCTATCGAACAATGAATAAAATTATGGGTACTTCCCAAATCAATCAACACTATTACATTTTCTTCTTGATATGTCCTTGTATCTTGATAGTTTAAGGATTGGTAATTCCATCCAATGCATTACAATATATGGTCGGATTCATTTATTCTTTCTATAGGGTTTGTTCCTGGTGTATATCCTCTTCTTTTGACGTTTCTTGTTCCTTTTCTTCCTCCTCTTCATAATCTATGTAAAATAATTTCTTCTCGACACATTTACGACCTTTAGTGTATTTTATATCACAACTGTAACAAAGCCCTTTTGCTCTTTTTTCTTCCAATTTTTGTGGTGTCAACCTTTTACGTTGTGGAAGGCTAGGCGAAACAACACTTTCATCTTTATAATTGTGATTGGTAGGCTTCCTTGTTGCCATAATTTTCTTTCCATTTTTCTTGCCAACCTGAATGCCTTCTCCAATGAATCAGGTTCCCAAAGGCAAACCTCATGTTGGATGTTATCCTTTAAAGTCCCTATGAACACATCAATCCTATGCTCCTCTAGAATACCTTTTACCCTTATATTTAATTTTTAGAAGTCCTCAATGTGCTCCATCATTGAACCCTTTTGTTTGATATTTATCAATTGGCTAAAAAAAGTGTTTCTTTTTGTATCCTCATAATGTGCTATCATTTCATCTGTGAAAATCGCCAAAGTGACAATTTGTTTATGAGAGAAAAGCCATCGATACCATACAAACTGATTTGGTTCCAAATATAAAGTTGCAATGCGTACCTTTTGTTTGTTTTGCACATTATGGAGATCAAAATATTGCTCCATTTGTAGTATCCATGTTATGGGATCCTTACCATCAAATTTCCTCATATTTATCTTTGGAACATGGTGGGTCTTTGATCCAATGTTAGAGTCTATGAAATCATGATTAACATTTATTTTTTTCTCATCATGAGTTTCCTTTACTACCCTTTCTCCATTAGTAAGCATTTCTTGTAGAAACTTTGTCGAATCTGTATTCAAATCATCCATCTTAGCTTCCACGCCATCCATCTTAGCTTCCACGTCGTTCATATTAGCTTCTACACCTTTCTTTAAACCATCCATCTTAGCTTCTACATCTTTCTTTAAACCATCCATCTTAGCTTCTATTACTTTTTGTGAGAGTAAATTTTGTTGCAATTGGTCTTGTAATTTTGATATATCGTGTTGCCTTTCTTCCTCTTCTTCATGAGTCATGCTAGATATTTCAAGTTTCTTACTAGGTGTTTCCATTTTATTTCTTCGGGGCATCAATTAATGATAATTATGCTTCACTATGCCCTTTGAATTCCTTCAAACCAATTTTTCAAAACCAAACTTATGAAAAATTTAATAAAAAACTACACACCTTTTTTCACTTTGTAGTAGCTCGATATTGAATATTATATATCTCTGAAGTTTCAGATGTCCAAGTTCTAAAATTATGCGCTATAGTAGCCCTCTGAGTCCTCTTTCCAATGCCACAAGTCTGAATGAAATTGGATTCTCCAATAAATCATTATGCCCAATCTCCCAAGATGACCTGATTAATACACTTTTTCAGTACAGTGAACTTGTACGAAGTGACACGTGTCACTATTTCAACATTTGGACCTGAAAATAAATCACAGAAAACTATAGCCTATGCTCTTTCTATAAATTCTTACGAAATTTCAATCTGATACTCGGAGAGAAAGTTATGACGATGTTCCCAAGGTCACTTGTTTGGGATGTAATTCGGGAGCCTACAAAAACCCTAACCTCCTTGGATCATATCTATGAAAATATATCGAAACAAGATCTAAAATTCGAACCTGAGGATCATCGAGACTTTGGATCAAATGGGTGTCTTTTTATCTTCTGAAACATCGCAGAAAAAAGTTATAGCGAAAATTCCACGATGACATTTTTTGGAGCAGTGAAACCCTAGAATCCAAAGCTTTGATACCAACTATTATGAAACTAGCTCACAAAAAGATAGAAAAGATAGATGAACGCCTTATAAATCAGCCTCTTTGAGGGGGAAACCTCCTTTACATTACATAAATGAACAATTATTGGATGATACAAATGACAAAACCTCCTTTCTATATATAGGAGTCTAAGGGGTCACAATATAGTCAAAGCCGACACAACAATAATAATATAAGGGCACAAAAATAACAATAGTCAGCTTCCATGGGGCACAATAATAACAATATGGGGATGATAGGGGAAAAACAACAAAAATAAGGGCTACAATGACAATATTAATGGGGGAATCACTAGTATTATAGGGACCTAACATAATCCAAGTCCAAGCCAAGAACTCTCCATGCACTCCTTCTCCGAGTCAAATGAATAGCCTTTAGGCACAATCTTAGCATAAGGGTGAAAATAGACATACACCAACCCAGCCTCTAACCTGACCAACCATTTGGGAATGGGAGATGATGAATTTATAGGCTGGGAAAGGGAGTTAGGACCCATCCAAAGATAGGATTAAGCCCTCATATCAAGGAGGTAGCTCATAGGGATAAGGCCAAGAGGCCAATTTGGGAGAATTCGACCTCATCTATGCTGAACAACCTCCAGCTTGCCACTCTGGAAGCTTCTAGATCACGATTATTCTCATCCTCTTTGGGTAAATTTCCCTTTTTGGATCATCACGGGTATACAAGTAAATAAAGTGATGTCATCACGGGTCTGGCATAGTGCAACATGCGAACATCATGGTTTTTAGCCTCATAAGAGCGATGATTCTCAAATTAGGGTTTAAGAGCCATTTCCTTTAGGGGAACCTCAAGGAATTTTCCAATCAATGTCTTAGGGAGGATATGAGATGCATATCTGGATGAGTACACTATATGATGGTCATTTTTCGAGCACTTCAGGGTATATCACATGGAAGTGCAGGAGGTGTGACAAAATACTGTGTAATGCTAAGAAGAAGAAATCTCTTTGAAAAAAAAATCTTTTCTTTGATCTCAGAATTATGGAAAATTTGGAAGTGTTTGTGAGCACACTACAACAATAATAAAATTTTGAAGTCTTAATACCTACTATATATGTCTAGTAACCATAGATTGAACCTTAGCCTCAAAGAGAATCTCAGTCTATCTGAAGGTCAAGTCTTCTAAAATAACCATAGAATACTATTTGTTTTGGTGACTGACATTGTTGTGATTTGATTAATGTCTCAAAAGCTAGAGCCATTGGAGCATATTTTTCCTAGTCCTAAGCATAACGATGGGTATGTCAAAGGCCGAGGATCTTGAGTGTAAAGTTAGCATGAGGAGATCATAACATGGAATAGTCTTAAACATCATTCAAGATTTCTATAAAGGTTTTTCATATCCCTAGATACTTTCTTGAAACCAAAAGCCTAGATGCATTTGCAATGAACTCAAGCTAGATAAAGGTTTCCATGCATAGCATACCTTGTATACAAGAAATGGTCCTAGCGCAATCTTGTGATTATATTTCTATCATTCCACTATAAAACGCCATCTACAACAATGATCTTTGAAGGTCTAGAATCAAGCCCCTTAATCTCATAAGGATTCAAAATGATGTCACTCGAAAAAATGCTAGCAAAGTCATACTTTGTGAAGTTCTAGAAGGAATTAATAAAATGTCTCAGTTTGGATTGATATATCAACCTGAAGTATCCTTATGAACCTCATGACCAGTACATGTCTAAAGGAAGAACTAATCCTACACAATGTTGAATTAGTCATGGGAATTCATACCTACAAGAAGAACCATAAAGCTAATTTCTTAAAGTAATGACACCTCGATTATGCAAGTTGTGGATCAGATCATAGCCACATAAGGATATTTTGTGACCTTTCCTTAGATTGAAGTATTGAACATATTATTTCTTTGAAAAATGTTACTATGTCATAAACCCTACATTGAAAATGATTGTTGAAAGTATATTTGAAGTATACCTTTGAAGAAAACCTGCTTACAGTGAAAAATATGTTGAACTATCTCTTAAGAATCATGATGATATATTTGGAAATAGAGGGAGAAGTTATCATATGATTACTTGAGCCAAAAATATCAAATTGTTGAATTGAAGAAGCCTGGAAATTAGCCCTTCTAAATCTAAAGAATATTGTTTTAAGGTCACTTAGTTGGCTCAAATATCTTGAGTTCAAAAGGAAAGGTTGGGCCCCTCTTCAAGCTTAGAATTTTTAAGGATTTATTGATAAATTCATTTGGAAACCCTACATTATGACATGTCAAGGACACACATGACTAAATACATTGAAGGTTTTATTATAGAGAAAGTATGGATGCGAGGAAAGATATCTTCCATGTACTATTTAAGAATGATGAAGTTATTATTTTTACATTGAAATGAAGGTCAAGCTCTTATGAATAAAATACTACTACAACAATAATTTAGAGAAAGCATGTGATCATTGGATTCTCTTATTTGTTAGATATGCGAAGGGCATGTTGGTTCTAGGATTTTGACATTTGATTATGAAATTGATAATCTAAGGCTTTTGAACCCTAGCAAGCAAAATCTTGAATTGGTCGTTTCCACTAAATATGAAAACTTAGTTCATGAAAGGAAGATATGGCATTATGATGAAGTTGCTGATGAAGCTGATGCAAGAAGGCCAAGATCAAGAGGGAGCCAAAATTCTTATCAAAATTTGTTCTTCCATGGCCTCCTAGTGAGGATTACAAGTATTTATTGAAGGTTTCCAATGGCTCTGGAAACAGAGGAAGAAGAAGTGGAAGAATGAAGCAAAGTTTGTGATAAAAGGATCTATCCCATAATCAATATTTGAAGATTTGAGATTAAGAGGGAGAAAGAAGATAAGAGAATTTGAAATATGCTTGTCTGTGACTAGAGATGAGACAATATAAGATTCTCCAAGTAAGAGGGAGATCATGTTTTTGCTCTAGTTTTCAAGACTTTGAATAACTCTCATAATTTAACAAGGCTCTTAAGGGATCATGTGGAGCAACTATTTTATGATGTGCCAAATAAGGGGTGGATATAAAAAATTATTTTAGCTTCAAAGGGAGAAAGAAATGATCATAGTAGAATATGTCTTAGATTAAGAGGGAGTAGGCCATTGAATGTGATCTTGAATTGATGAATCCCGATGAAATATCTTTTGCAAAAGTCTGTTGATGATAGGAATCTAATTGATTCTCTAATGAACTTGGTCTAAATATTTTCTTTGCAATGAATACATTAAATTAGATGAAGCCAAAGTATCATCACCAATTACTCTTGTGGTACTGTTAATTATTGTTTGAACTATGTGGAAGACAATGAGCTTAGGTTGTTGGGATATTCTTACTCTCATTGGGAAGAAAGTGTTGTTGATGTAAAGAGTACATCTCTTGGATATTTTCGATTGGGATTAGCAATGGTTACCTGGATGAGTAGGAAACATTCTTTTGTGGTAATTATTACTATTGAAGTTAATATCTCACAGCTCATGTAGTTTGTTCTGAAGGAGTTTGACTTCTGAAATTGCTTTCCAAAACGTTTAAGAAGTTTCTAGAATTGACCATGATATTTTGTGACAGTCAAAAGCTGCATGGAAGGTCGAAGCAAATTGGTATAAAACACGACTACATCCGTGACATGATGCAGAAGGGAGTAGGAAATATTTAGTACATCTCCATTGATGAGCAGATAAATTATGTCTAGACTATGCCTATTTCTTTGGGATACCAGAATTAGGAAAATGGTTCTAGAGGCTACATCATGCTCTGATCTCTCTTTAGAGAGCTTGTTTGATTTATGTCTCATCAGTAGACTATGTATATGAGTACCATTATTGTGAGGCACTATTTGTTTGATGATGTTGGTAATGTTGATATTGATTTGATAATGATGCTAATCTAGTCTTAATCTTTCCTTAGAAAACTTATCAACTTGTTGACATCTTGTTAGACATTTTGAATACCTCCCTAGCTAAGAGGGAGTGTTCAAGAACATAGCTATGGTCGGTATATTTGATGTATTTATAATACTATGTAAAACCACAAAAGAAAATTAAATTTTAAACTACAAGAAAGAAAATAAAGAAAGTCAAAAAAACCACCTAAAATTAAAATCCTTGAAAATAACTCATACTAATGTAAATAACATATTTACCGTAAGTAACTACCCACCATAATTTAAGCAAGTATTTTCATAAAGCATGGGATAAGGAACAAGATGAAAATAAATATGTTTATCAGGAGGTATTGCCCACCATTATCTACTGTTTACTCAACACTTTAACACATATGAGTAAAAATATGAATATGCTTACTAGTGGTTACTACCTACCAAAATTTAATTTGCAAAAAAACATGATTTAATTTAAAAAGAGTCGCGCCTCTTGGGAACCTTAAAATCACTATACAATATACTTGAAATTTTCATTTTTCACTCTCTTATCACTCACATATCTCTCTCTCACGGGTGAATCAATCTAAGAAAGAGACCAAAATTTCTAAAGAGCTAAATTTTTGAGGCAACCTAAGCATTCAACATTGGTATATCTATTTCCATTCATGGTTATTGGTTCAATTTCATAAGTGTGATAACATGATGAATATAAGAGAACTATAATATATTTTCACAAGTAATTATCATAGTTTAGAAATAATGCGTGTATCTATTGCACTCTATTTTCAACATGGTTGGGTCATATTGGCAAAATATTTCATATCTACTTATTCCTATGGAATTAGAAGAAGTTTCATATACTATTGGAAAGGTCTCGGAATAAAAGTTCCAATCATATATCATATTTTCCCATTTGAGCTAGGTAAATGGAGTAAAAATTCCTTCAAAGATAGAGTATCCAAATGGAGCCGGCTAGTACTTTGGTTGGGTCATCTTGACAAAATATTTCATATCTCCTCATTCCTATGGAATTAGATGGACTTCCATATACCACTGAAAAGGGCTCAAAATAATCTTCCCAACCATATATCCTATGCTCCCATTTGATCTTAGTAATTGGAGTAAAAATGCCTTCATAGATAGGCTATCTAATTAGGGCATCAAAAGTCCAAAAACAATATTTCTAGCAATCCTCATTTTCCAATATTTATCTTGGACATAAGTAGTCTCCCCCTGTCTTTTCATCAATGATAATAATATTTCCAACATCCAACACTAATTTTTCGACTTGGGTTTTTAAGATAAACAATATCCCTATGTTATGGTGTGAATCCATTGATGTGTCCTAGTGTTTCTATTAGTTGCTTCGATTTTGGAATGGTCTATATTTCCACCAAATTAAATACACATACAACAATATATTATTTATTGGATTGATTTTTAATATTATCATTGAACATTGTGCATAACAAGCTATAGTGAAGCAAGAGTGCATTTCTAATTTCTACAACACTATTATTTACCTATGGGAACATTGGGTGAATGTGTTGGTCGGAAGACAATGGTACCCTTTAATTAAATTGTGGTGTTTCACTTATAACCATTCACTATCAACCATAACCTTATATATCATTAATTTACCATTATTTAATTAATTACCGACAAAATCTTATCCTTCCCCTTCAAGATTTAAATGCACCAATAGTAGTTTCTAGTTGTCTTTTGGGTTGATTTCTTTGGTGATTAGATGTTATATTAGTTTCTAGTTATCTTTTGGGTTGATGTCTTTGGTGATTAGATGTTATATGAATCACCATTTTAATGACTAGAACTTTCAATAATCATGATATATCATATTAACTACCCAAAGAGTCATATTAACTTATCTCTTATGTTTCTGCAATCCTCATAGGTGTGTAGATTATTTTCCAGATTCATCGCATTAGGTACTTGTTGATGGTTCAAAACGTCAATCAACAAGTACCTAATGCGATGAATCCGGAAGATAATCTACACAGTCATATTAACTACTAAAAGAATTGTGTGACATTGTATTTTCCCATAACTATATATTCCTACACCCTTATAATATATTAAAAACTAACATAATGAATGCGTGTCAAATAGAATGAAACAAGTATGGGGGATTTACGCAGTGCATTATATTAGATATCATTTTTTGGGATTCAACTGCGTTAAGTAAGTCATTCAAACGTATGACCATTTCCATGAGAGGTAGTCGTAACTTGACTAATTTCTCATGATTTTTGAATTGTTCATTTAGCACTCATTGCATCGGGTGATGCTCACAGGGGTGAAGAAGTGGGATTGAAACTAGTGAAATGTGGAGAACGAATCACATAGCATCAATCATCACTTCCGGGGCTTGCACCCGGTAACCAGGACTTCCCAGGAGGTCACCCATCCCAGAACTCCTCTGGCTCAAGCGCGCTTAACTGTGGAGTTTTTCCCACAATCAAGCCCACTTAGCTTGCTACCCCATTTTGCAAATGGGGTAGCAAGCTAAGTGGGCTTGATTGTGGGAAAAACTCCACAGTTAAGCGCGCTTGAGCCAGAGGAGTTCTGGGATGGGTGACCTCCTGGGAAGTCCTGGTTACCGGGTGCAAGCCCCGGAAGTGATGATTGATGCTATGTGATTCGTTCTCCACATTTCACTAGTTTCAATCCCACTTCTTCACCCCTGTGAGCATCACCCGATGCAATGAGTGCTAAATGAACAATTCAAAAATCATGAGAAATTAGTCAAGTTACGACTACCTCTCATGGAAATGGTCATACGTTTGAATGACTTACTTAACGCAGTTGAATCCCAAAAAATGATATCTAATAGAATGAAACACTTAGGCCTAAATACACAACAACGATGTTAGTTTTTGAATGAGATATTAATCCGATATCTACAACTTATCATAATCATATTTGTGAATACATGAAATATATCTAATAAAACAGAGTTGAGGTATATTATGTCATGTGGATGTGACAATTTAAACCATCCATTTAAAAAAATAAAAATCATATTCTTATGAGAAAATTATACTCACATTTAAATTGTAAGGTATACATTCATCCACCATCATTTTAAAGTGTTTGTAAATATATCTAGCCGATAAAGTTAAATGCATACACTTGTTCTTCCATTAAATAGAGTTTGGGAATTCGAGTGAACAACTAGAGTGCAATGTTTACTTGTTCTTCCATTAAATAGAATATGAGACTTCGAGTGAACAACTAGAGTGCAATGATGATTTGTTCTTCCACTAAATAGAATTTGAGACTTCGAGTGAACGACTAGAGTGCAATGTTTAGTTTCATCCGTGTGTTATTCTAAACTCCAAACATCTAAGTAGGTAAACATAGAATTCATTTAATCGATTTAATATCATTAAATGGACCTTCAAATCAATTTTGAGTAGAGATATTCTTGTTGATCAAATCACTCCATCTTAACGGTCATGTAGCATAAGTATTTTCTATACGTTAGGTTGTCACTCGACACTAAAAAATTATATTCTACAAACACATGCGCAGTCAAAATGTTTGGATTTGGATTTCAAATGTTAGGTGATGTCAAAGTCGATTTGAGTAGAATGTCATGGCTGCTACATGGAAACTTACAGAAACTGAATCACAACTTCGGTGAAGTCAGAGGCTGATTTGAGTAAAATGCGGTTGCTGCTATCCGGAACCATAATCCGTGGGCGTTATACAACATTACAATATAATTTGATTCATCAACAACCTTTTCAAATATGGCTCGTTTAAGGTGGTGGACCAGCAAGCAAGAAGGCTAGTTGTTGTGCTTCGACTGTGTTATTACCCGACCAACCTCACGTGAACGCGACTCATCAGTATTTGAGATGGATTGTGAATAACAATAGGAATCTTTCATTAGCACCTTCACACATTATACTAAAATTAAACTAGTTTCGAGCCTGTGCTTATGAAGTTATGAAGTTTGAATCACGATATTGAGAGAAACAATTCGAATGGATTTTTTTTTAATATTGGACAATATACTTTATTAAAATTCATCCATATAATTTGTAATTCCCTTAAACTGAGTTCTTATTTACATCTTATAATTTGTAATTTTCATATATATATTATGAGTTTTGTAAGTTAGTTATCTTCTTTATTTATTTCGATTAATTTAAGAGAGGATTTGCACTATTGACATTTTTGCATGTTGAGATTTTTTGTTTTAATTAATTTTGGAAAAAATCTCATGTATGTGACAACAATAGGATTAGCTCCAATATTTTCTGAGGAGGAGTTAATGCATCCTATATTTGTTGTGAGGGAATTTATGATTCAGTTTTATACTCCATGTATAAGAAATGTAATCCCGTAGAGGATTGTGTGAGAGTGTAGAGAAAATAGGGTGAGCTGAGAGTATGTGTGAAGAATTAAAATTGTTGTAATCTCCTGTTGAATAATAAGATTGCCGATGCCTCTGTTCTGGTGGATGTAGCCCAGATTGGTTGGGTGAACCACGTTAAAATCTTTGTGTTATGGTTTTGTGATTTTGTATGTGCTGTGTATGTATGTTTATTTTTATTTTCGTTGTGCATTGTTTGGTCTAACAATTGGTATCAGAGCGGCGCAGCGGAAGCGTGGAGGGCCCATAATCGACAGGTCTCTGGTTGTGGAGCTGGTACGTGTGACAGAGCTGCGGAAGGTGGAGCTTTGCCATTGGCGCGGTTTCGTCAGAAACAGTCGCGCCAATTTTTTGACAGTGAATGGGTTAGCGTGATTTATTTTGGAACAGGCACGCCAATTGATGCGGTTCCGAGTGTAATACTCGCGCCAGTGCGCCAGGATCCCAATTGGCGCGGAAACGACAGGTATACTCGCGCCAATTTTGTGACTTGTACCGTTTTTGTCTCTGGCGCGGATCTTCTGCTGTCAAGGAAGCGCCAAGTCCCTTTCCGTGCGCCAGACAGTTTTTCCTTCTGGTAAACCTGCAATTTTTGTTTTTCTTTTCAAATTGTAATTACACGGTACGAGAGAGGCATTTTATAGTATAAAGAAAAGGCATTTTTAATTTGGAATTGGAGATTCTGTTTGTTACAACATGGCAAAAACTCAAAGTGCTCGTTTTGAGATCGAGAAGTTCAATGGCAAAAATAACTTCGAAATCTAGAAAGTGAAGATGCATGATCTGCTTGTGCAACGAGGCGTGGCGAAGGCACTGTTGGGAAAATCCAAACAACCTTACACCATGACAGATGATGAATGGAATGAATTGGATGGAAGAGCTCTGAGCGGTATTCGACTATGTTTGGCGGATGATGTTTTGTTTAACATCGTGTCAGAGAAAACTGTTGTTGGTTTGTGGACAAAGCTTGAGAAGCTGTACATGACAAAATCCTTAACCAATAGGATTCTTCTAAAGTGACAATTGTATAGTTTGCGCATCAAGGAGGGTACAACTATTACTGATCATTTGAATGTCTTTAATACTCTCCTGGTGCAATTAGAAAGTATAGAAGTAAACTTTGAATCAGAAGATAAAGCTATAACTTTATTATGCTCGTTGCCCGAGTCATGGTATCATTTTGTTACTTCTATAAGTCAAAGTATATCAGAAACCCTTGAATTTGATGATGTTGTTGGAGCTTTGTTGTCCGAAGAGACAAGGAAGAGGTCAAATTCCAAAACCTCTACATCAGAAGCAATGATGGCTAGAGGTCGTTCTAGAGAAAGACGCTCCGGTAAGCATAGCGACTCGCGTTCAAAATCGAAAGGGAAGAAGAGTAAAGTAAAGTGTTGGTTTTGTGGCAAATCGGGACATTTGAAGAAGGATTGTTGGAAGAGACAGAAAGCATCCAAAGAAGACTCTTCAACAGAGAAGAAAGAAGCAAACACGACAAATACAGGTTCGGCATCCAAGACAGGTATGAGTGATGAAGTGTTATCACTTGATTTGTCTAGTCATGATCAACATTGGCTGTTAGATTCTGGTGCATCAAATCACATGTGTATTCATAGGGAATGGTTTAAAACTTATAAACCAATTAATGATGGAGTAGTTTACATGGGAAATGATGTCACATGTAACAATGTGGGAATTGGAAGCATTCAGCTTAAAATGTTTGATGGGACAAATAAAATTTTAACTGATGTAAGACATGTACCTGAACTAAGGAAAAACCTCATTTCATTAGGAGTACTAGACACTAATGGATATAAAACCTTTATTCAAGGTGGAGTAATGAAAGTTTATAAAGGAATTTTACTAGTAATGAAAGCAAAGAAGGTTGGAAATCTTTTTCAGTTAGAAGGAAGAACAGAATTAGATCATGTCTCTACAGTGTCTGAAAATGACAGTAATTCTATTCGTTTATGGCATCAAAGGTTGGGCCATATGAGCGAAAGAGGATTAAAGATTTTATCTGATCATAAGTTACTTCCTAATATAAAGTCTGTTAAGTTAGATTTCTGCAAACATTGTCTGTTTGGGAAACAAAGCAAGCAGAAGTTTAAAACTGGAAAACATACTAGTAAGGGAATCCTTGATTATATCCATTCTGATGTTTGGGGTCAATCTCCTATAACCTCATATGGAGGATCGTCGTATTTTGTATCTTTTATTGATGATTTCTCTACAAAAGTGTGGGTCTACATGTTAAAGAAGAAATCTGATGTGTTTACAGTTTTCAAACAGTTAAGAGCATTAGTTGAAAACATCACTGGAATAACTATTAAATGTCTAAGAACTGACAATGGTGGTGAGTTTACTTCAAAGGAATTTGATAATTATTGCAAGGAAGCTAGGATCGAAAGACATAAAACCACTGTGTATACTCCTCAGCAAAATGGAGTTGTTGAACGCATGAACAGGACTCTTTTAGAGAGAGCAAGAAGTATGCTGAGTAACGCCAATTTGCAGAAGGAATTGTGGACAGAAGCAGTTTCTACAGCTTGCTATTTGATAAATCGATCACCATCAACTGCAATAGGATGCAAAATTCATCAAGAGGTATGGAAAGGTCATCCTTGTGATTGTTCTAAACTGAAAGTTTTTGGTTGTGATGCATATGCTCTAGTTCCAAAACATCAGTGTTCTAAATTAGATCCTAAATCAAAAAGATATATCTTTGTTGGATATGGTGATGGGACTAAGGGATACAGATTGTGGGATTCTACTACTCACAAGATCATCATTAACAAAGATGTTAAATTTAATGAATCCTCACTTGAAAGTTCAGATGTAGATGATAAATTGAAACAGGATAATGTATCTAAGCTTCAACACATTCAGTTTGAAACCAGTTCAAATACTAATGATGATCAAGATGAACATGGTTCAGATGCTAGTCATGAACAAGTTTCAGATGCAGATCATGAAGAAGTTCCTACAGATAATAATCAGCAAATTGTGGAAGTACCAGAAACATCTTTAAGGAGGTCCACAAGAATTAAACGTCCTCCTAGAAGGTATGATGATTATGTTACTTCAGTTGCTTTAATCGCTAACGATGATGAACCTTTGTGCTATCAGGAAGCTGTAGAAGGTTCTAAAAGTGAAAAGTGGAAAGAAGATATGAAGGACGAGATGATGGCATTAGACAAGAATGACACATGGGATCTGGTAGAACTTCCTAAAGACAGAAAAACTGTGGGATGTAAATGGGTGTACAAATTGAAAAGGGGTGTTGATGGTTCAAAGGATAGGTACAAAGCAAGGTTTGTCGCGAAAGGTTTTTCTCAGAAAGCAGGCATTGATTTTCATGAGATATTTTCACTAGTTGTAAAAATTGTTTCAATTCGAATTGTATTAGCATTAGTTGCCTTACTTGATTTAGAATTACAGCAACTAGATGTTAAAACTGCATTTTTACATGGAGATTTAGATGAGGAGATTTACATGGAACAACCGGAAGGGTTTGTTCAAGATCGCAACAAGAAATTTGTCTGCAGGCTCAAGAAATCATTGTATGGTCTGAAGCAATCGCCTCGACAATGGTACAAGAAATTTGATTCTTTCATGTTGAGTCAAAATTATATAAGAAGTGAATATGATCATTGTGTTTACTTTAAGAAATTAAGTAATGGCATGTTCATTATCTTAGTGTTATATGTTGATGATATGATTTTAGCAAGAAAAATCATAACAGAGATCAACAGGTTAAAGGCTCAGATGGCTAGGATATTTGATATGAAAGATCTAGGAGCAGCAAGACAAATTTTGGGCATGGAGATTTTCAGAGACAGGAGCAATGGTAAGTTGTGGCTATCACAACAGAAGTATATTGAGAAAATACTCTTGAGGTTTGGTATGAACAATGTAGAGCCTATTTCAATCCCTTTAGCTTCCCATTTTAAGCTTTCTTCAAGTTTATGTCCTAATACAAATGAAGAAAAGGAATATATGTCTCGAATTCCATATGCCAATGTAGTAGGTTGTTTAATGTATGCGATGGTTTGTACTCGACTAGATATTTCACATGCAGTTGGGGTTGTCAGCAGGTATATGGCAAATCCAGGAAAAGAACACTGGTCAGCAGTGAAATGGGTGCTTCGGTATTTGAGAGGCACAAGTGATTATTGTATCACTTATAACAGAAGTAGTGAATTTGTTTGCGGATATGTTGATTCCGATTTTGCAGGTGATTTGGATAAGAGAAGGTCAACGTCAGGGTATGTCTTTACTCTTGCAGGTGGAGCTATTAGCTAGATGTCGAAGCTACAGAATATTGTTGCTTTATCGACTACTGAAGCAGAATACATAGCTGCTTCGCATGCTTGCAAAGAAGCGGTTTGGCTGAAAGGTTTGATTGGTGAGTTTGGTAGGTTACAGGACAACATCAAGTTATATTGTGATAGTCAAAGTGCAATTCATTTGGCTAAGAATCTGGCCTATCATAGTAAATCTAAGCATATACCTATCAAGTACCATTTTGTAAGACAAGTTATCATTGAAAGGGGTGTTTCTCTTGAAAAAGTGCATACGAAGGAAAACTGTGCAGACATGTTCACGAAACCAGTTTTGTTAGAGAAGCTATGTTGGTGTCTGGCTTCTATTGGCTTGCAGAAAAGATAAAAATAATAAATGAACAAGGTATCAAGCTAATTGTTGTCAAGGTGGATATTGTTGAGATTTTCTGTTTTAATTAATTTTGGAAAAAATCTCATGTATGTGACAACAATAGGATTAGCTCCAATATTTTTTGAGGAGGAGTTAATGCATCCTATATTTGTTGTGAGGGAATTTATGATTCAGTTTTATACTCCAGCTAGAAGAAATGTAATCCCGTAGAGGATTGTGTGAGAGTGTAGAGAAAATAGGGTGAGCTGAGAGTATGTGTGAAGAATTAAAATCGTTGTAATCTCCTATTGAATAATAAGATTGTTGATGCCTCTGTTCTGGTGGATGTAGCCCAAATTGGTTGGGTGAACCACGTTAAAATCTTTATGTTATGGTTTTGTGATTTTGTATGTAGTGGGGAGGATCATGGGTATATAAGGATGGACAAATATCTCCATTGGTATGAGGCCTTTTGGGGTAAAGCCCAAAACCAAATCCATGAGGGCTTAGGCCCAAAGTGGACAATATCATACCATTGTGGAATATGTGGTGTCCAGAGTCCTTACAAGTGGTATCAGAGCCATGCCCCAAAGTTAGCCAAGTGGATGAATCCTCGAAGTAAGCCAAGTGTATGAATCCTCGGAATACCAAACGAAGGTGGTGGGCCCCGGTAATATCACGATGGGATCCGTGGATGAGCTCGATTATATAGGCGGTGTGCTCCAGATTCTTCATGGACGTGTCCTGGTCCCAACACGGTGAAGAGGAGTTGACCTGGGATAGAGCAAGCTCTCGAGGTAGGTGGTGCTCCATGTAAGGCGTGTGCTTCCAATGCATTGGAGCGAAGAATCCTAGTTGGTAGAGAGTGGACAGATGGATAAACATTTGAGGGGAGGCTCGATGGTCCTTTGTTCGAGGGGAGGATTGTTGGGTATACGACCAAAGTCCCACATTGACTAGAAGTGGGGAGGATCATGGGTATATAAGGATGGACAAATATCTCCATTGGTATGAGGCCTTTTGGAGTAAAGCTCAAAAACAAATCCATGAGGGCTTAGGCCCAAAGTGGACAATATCATACCATTGTGGAGATATGTGGTGTCCAGAGTCCTAACATTGCAAACAATTTAATAATAATATTTATTCTATCTTCAATTCAAAACCTCGTGGAACTTATCATTCTTATATTTATTTTATTATATATAATTATTTTTAATAAATTACACATCATGAAGTGTTTTACAACATAGTAGGAGAGATGTAATAATAAAAAAGTATAAAGTCTACTTAATTAAAAAACATAATATAAAATAATAATAATAAAATAATTTAATTTAATTTGTTATATTGTAATTTTGTTTTTATTAATACAAATACTAACATTTTTTTTAATCATAATAAACATATCATAGTAAAATATATCTGAATAATAATAATTTATAATAACTCACATTTCATGTTGGATAAGGTTGTCATTGATGTTAATATGATGTCCAACATTGTTGTGAAACCTTGGATGATGGAAAGCCTTAGATGCTAGCCCTAGGTGATGTCCTAGATGTTTGATGCTAGCTCTTGTTGGAGCATACCCTAAGCCTATACATAAATAAAACCCTAAATGGTCGAAGCTCAAAGTGTATATGTTAATAGTCCATGAAACCCTAATGTGCAAGAAATCCTAGGTCTATGTAGAAGATGTCCTAGCCCTAAATTGTTGAAGAAACTTTCATGTATATGATGTTGTAGCATAAGCCCTAGAAAGGTTGATTGAAGATATCCTAGATGCATTATTGTTGATAATGAAATCCTAGTTGATGTTGCTAGCCCTATATGCATCGTTGAAGTTAACCCTAGTTATATAAAAGAAGTTATATGAAATCGATAGCATGTCCATGCCACATGATGAAACCATAGGTATGTCAATATGATGACAAAATCCTTTGTAAGTTAATGAAACCCTTGCAACATTATGAATATGCCATATAATCCATCATGGAAGAAGGATGTTATGGAAAACACTCATATAATGGAAAGAAAATTAATATTTTCATCAATAGAGATCATTTCTCAGAAAGATAATTACATCAGCTTATAGAGGATTCCAAGAGATTTCCAATGAGTACTTGCATTCCTCCTAACTCCTTGTATTTAAAGAGAATTTAATTTTTGAAGAGAAGGTAACATCAATTTGGCAAGCCTACTTGAGCCTACACAAGTCGGCCTCCTTATGTCGGCTCTCCTAATAGTCACGTCTTTTCAAACATACAAACAAGTATAATGCCATTACGTACTCCTCCAATTTATCATCGATTCAGTCAAGCACGTTGACATAAATTCGGATTTGAGGCAAAGGGTTCACAAAGAGCTAAAGAGGACAAATATTGAAGAACATTGTTGTGTAACTGAGATTAATTTTTGGGTTTCTTGTTTGGAAAAGGGTTATTTGTTACAGATTGATTGTTTATTTTGACCATTTCAAGAACATATCTCATCCATTTAACGAACGTATCTTGATCATTTCAAGATCGAACCTCAGCCATCTCAGGGAAATTGTAGACCTCATCCATTTTAGAAACAAACCGCAGTCATTTCAAAGAGTAGAGCTCAGCCATCTCAGGGAAATTTCAAACCTCACACTTCTTCAAGAATAAACCTCGAACATGTGCAAGAAATTAACTCATACCTATTCCATTTAGTTGTATATCTTGGCATACTTCAAAAGGTTACAGACTTGCCCCCTTCCTAAGTTACAAACCTCGACTACCTCAGGAAGTTGGTCTTAAATAGTCCTTTGAGCAGAAATTTGGTCTTTTGATCTTCTCTTGTTGAACATAACAATGCAAACATTGACTTAATCCTTGACATCTTTTGAATAGCCTCCTTGAAGACACTTGAAGCAACATTGTTCTAGAACTAGGCCTTGAAGTGTGAGAAAGTTTTTGGAGCAAATACATTTTCCTATATAGTACACAAGGATTGAAAATTTGAAGATGCTTGGAGCACTTGCAATCTTGGATAATTTTGAGGAAGAATCTAGGGTATAGATGAGTTGAAGCATACTCTTGAAGCAACCTTTCAAGAGTTTCTAAGCAGCCTTTTTGAGGCAATCTTGAAGCATTTTGGAGCAGACCTAAGATCAGGTCTTCAAGTGAATTGAAAGTAGTCTTTGAAGACCATCTTAATTAATATTGAGCACACCTTGGAGAGCCATCTAAAATCCTTTATTGTAATAGCCTTGAATCATCCTTGGAGCATTGTTAGTAGACATAATTATTGAGGATTTGTTGAAGCAACTTGATGAACCAAATATTGTGAAGAACTTTGTAAATATCGGAAAGTATCTTGGAGAAGTTTATTGAAGACATCTTGTTGGGAAGCATTATCGAAGACCTATTGAAGACATTTTTAGAAGCAAATATTAAGTCATTCTTAGAGACATATTTAACCCCGTGGTGCATGATTTAAGCCCTCATGGAGTAACATTGGGTAAGACTATTTGGGTAACATGAAGAATCTTGGAGACACCTACCCTTGTTACTAAAGTTGGCGTTGAGAAACTAATTATTTTGGAGACTATTGTAGGCCATTGTGGAAGGTGATCTTGGAGATATTATAAGGACTTGTTGAAGAATATATAGGAAGCCCTAAAACAACACTAAAGCCACTTTAAATAATATAACAAGTGGGTTGGAGCCCTAGAGGATTGGATTCTTCATATAAGGTTGGAACCTTGTGGAAAACTAGGTTGGAGCCTGAACTGTTGAGAGGATTAGAGGCCTCAAATAGACCAAGTTGGAGCTTGGTGGTATAGTACAGGTTGGAGCCTAGTTGATTTGAAGATTGGAAGAAGGTGACCAAAAGCATGAATATAATACAGAACCATAGAAGACAATTGAAAGAAAAATTGAAGAAACCAAGATCAAGGAAGACCTAGAAGATGAAGAAAATAAAGAATACCTCAAAGAAGATCTCAAGGAAAAACTTGTGGTTGCTCTAGAAGAGATAAGAAGATTGAAAAAGGAGAATGAGGAACTCAAGATGCAGGTACAAAATGTTGATCATGATCATGAAAAAACAAAGGAGGAATTTATTCTTTTCAAGCTTCAAGTACAAGAAAGAGATCAGGAACTCAAAAAGCTCAAGGATGAATTGCATCAAAATTAAAAAATACATAGTGAAGAAATAATCTTCATGAAAGCTAAATTAGAAGAAGCAAAGAGAAGGGGAAACATTTTGATAATTCATCTCAAACTGAGACTTGAGGAATTGAGTCAATCTGAAGTAGAAATTGGTCAATATAAAAAATAAGTCACCTCCCTAAAATCTTAGCTAGAGGAAACAATGAAACAAATACAAGGAGTTGAAGATAATAATTTAAAGAAATAATTGGGTCTCCTAAAAGGACAAGTTGATGAAGTTGAAAAGGAAAGAAAAACCATGACATGCCAACTAAAAGAAAAAGATGAAGAGATTAACATATTTAAAACATATGTCATCTCTTTTAAAGTCCAAGCATGTGAAGCAATAAGGATGAAGGAAGAAATGGAGAGTCAACTGGCAAAGAAAGATGAAGACTATGAGAAGATGAAAGAAGAAATTGTTTCTATAAGGAAAGAAGTTGATAAACTATCTAAGGGTCTAAGGAGTTCTCAAGCCTTGGATGACATCCTAAGTCATCAAAGATCCCCACTTAATAAATCTTTTCTTGGATATGTAGATTATCCTTCTAGAACAAGTGATGCAAACCCTAAAGCATCAAACTTGAATAAAAATGTGGGGAAGCTTGAAAATTGTATGAGTACCCCCAGCTCCAACAAAAGCAAGGAAGGGAGTCAAAATAGAATTGGAAGGACCTATACTCTAGAAATATATGATATTACATGGTGAAATGAATATCATAAAAGAATATCATGGAAGAACAACTTCAGAAGTGCACCCAGAGAGTCTTCATTTTCTAGGTATTAAACTATATTCTTTAGTTATTGTTACTCTTGTACAAAGTTTGGGCATATGGAAAAGTATTGCATGGCATATAATAAAACGGACTCCAATCATTTCCCCAGAAGTAAAATTTCAAGGAGATACTCCAATACATTTACAAAAAAAAATAATACTCCATCATTCATAAACAAAATTAAATGCTCCAAATGCCATAATGTTGGACATATAGCTCAAAATTACAACTTGAATTGGGATCTTAGACAATGTGAGATGTCTTCAACCAACCATGGAAAATGAATTACAGAATATTGGAGAAAGAAGCATGTTGAACCAGAAAAGTCGCATGTTGAGTGTGCCTTGAATGATCAAGGCATGGATTCTAACTAATGATCAAATTTGGGCATCATAAGTAGAAATTATGTTCCGCAAAGATTCTTCTTATTAGAAAGAGGAAGATCATGCTTAATTTTAGGGGGAACACAAGTCAAACAATGGTCACTTAGTTATTGTCACATAAGTTAAGCACTATGTTGTTGGGTATGCGTTATATTATTTCCATGACTGGCCCAAGAATAAATATTTTGGGGTCCCGAGCAACGCCCCAGAAAAAAAATTTAGGCAGTTCTACGCATAGTTTTCACGCATGGGTTTTGGCATGATGGTTTTCTTCACATGGAATTTTGTAGATCTCTCCAAGGGAACTACAATTATGTTCTCATCTAGGGTTAATGGATTAGGTTTTATGACTTCTTCGACATGTATATGTGTGTGTGTGTGTGTGTGTGTGTGTTGTAACATTGAAAGGAACATAATGAAAAATCAATCAGATAGTATCGATTTTGGGATCCAGGGGAAGATATCTTTATATGTTTGTTTTATGTTCTTGCCATTTATTTTTTGTTTTAATAATGTGTTTACAGGCAATTTATGTATAGAGTTAAAACCTACATTTTGTATCAGAGAAGTTTTGGCTTCAAGGGGAAGCCTTTGCTGTTTAGGGGTTTTGCTCGGGTCTGTGGTAAACCCTGTTCAGTGGGAAATCTATGGGATTGATTCTTGCAGTGAAAGAAGATGGAGAACAATGGAAAGATAGAGATCGAGAAATTTAATGGTCAAAATTCTGATATGTGGAAGCTCAAGATGGAGGATCTTTTGGTGGATTGAGATCAGTGGAATTTTATAGATCCAAGCACGACACCAATAGGAATGTTAGCAGAAGACTGGTCGAAGTTAGATCAGAAGGTGAAGAGCACAATATGATTGTGTCTCTCAGATTTAGTATCATCTAATGTATCAAGGGAATCTATGGTGAAGGATTTGTGGGATAAGTTAGGGACTTCGTACTAATCTAACTCTCTCGTGACCAAATTATTCCTACGGAAAACGTTGTATAACCTAAGGATGAAGGATGGAGACTCGGTGACAGAGAATCTAAATGACTTTATTATTGTGGTAAGCCAGTTGTTATTTGTTGGCATAAAAATTTGAGATGAAGATAATGCATCAATTTTTTGTTTTCTCTACCATATTCGTGGGATAGTATGGCTGTTGATATTTGTAGCAATACAGCTACCTTTAATTTTGACGAAATAGTCTCATCCTTGTCTTCAAAGGAGTTGAGATGGAAAAATATGGAGAGTCGTAATGAAGATGCCTTGTCTGTAAGAGGACAGTCCTAGAACATAAATAGAAATAAGTCCTCAAGTGGAAGATCTAAATCTAGAGGGAGATCTAAATATCTAGGAAAACCTGTGAAGGTATGTTGGAAATGCAGAAAAAAAAAAGGCACTACAAAAAGGATTGTAAATGTAAAACTCCTGAGAAAGGAAATGGATCTAATGATCCCAATTGTGACTACATGTTCCCTAATTTCTCTGGTTGATCTTCCGCAACTGCCAAATTTCCGCATATTCCTTATCCTTCCTCGGTTTCCTTCTCCACAAAGAGAAACCTAGATCTACCAGATCAATGAAGTGAATTGAATCCAAGATGTTAAATCGTAGATTCCCATCGGCCACCATTGGTCAAAATAATGTCAACTGTCAAAACATATAAAAACTTGTCTCCAAAACTCTCAGGCCAGGAGGTAACTCCTTTATTCATTAAGATTACTCATGGTTATATACATGAGGGAGTGACTCTTGGGCTTCACCTCCCGATGAATCTTCATTTTCCATTATTTACTATTTACATTATTTACAAGTGTTCACCCAATTCCAATGACTAGGTGTCAACATTCCCCCCTTAATCTAAAGGGATGTTAGTGAGTCCAAGCTTCATTCTGAATCTTTCAAACTTTTCTCTTCCAAGAGATTTGGTGAAGATGTCTACAATCTACTCATTAGTGGAACAATGGCATAAATGGATTGTCTTGACCTCAACATGATGTCGAATTAGATGGTATTTTGTATTGATGTGCTTCGTTTGATCTTGGAACTTTGGGTTCTTGGCCAAATTTATGGCAGAGGTGTTGTCAATCATGAGTGGAGTTGAATGTACTTGTTTTACCTGCAAATATTCTAGAATTTTCTTGAGCCACAAAATTTCTTTTGTTGCCTCATCTTCTACCACATCTTCTACCTCTATTGTGGAATCTGCTCGAACTGATTGTTTGTGTGATCTCTAGGAGACAACTCTTGATCCAAGACTCATAGCATAACCTGACGTAGATACCCTATTTTCTTTGTCTACATCGAAGTCTAAATCAGAGTATCCAATCAAGCCGAAGTCACCCACCTGTGTATACTTGAGTCCAATGTCTTGAGTTCCCTTCAATTACTTTAGAACTCTTTTTGTAGTAGACCAATGTCCCTCACAAGGATTTTTCATAAACTTGGAGAGGATTCCAACAACAAAAAAAATGTCTAGTTTGGTAGTAGTCTAGTAGTTGAGACTTCCTACAAGTTGTCTATACTTTGTTGCATCCTCAAATTCTTTTCCTCCAATGGATATGAGTTTTAGGGTTTGTTCCATTGAATTAGTCATAGGATTTCACTCATCCATTCCAAACATGTTCAAAATATCTCCAATGTACTTCTTTTGAGAGAGGAATATAGACTTCGAATGTTGAGTTACTTCAATACCAAGATAGTAGTGAACATAGCCCAAGTCAGTGATTTCAAAACCTTTCCTCAATTCCTTCTTTATGGATGCAATGTAACTCTCATTGTTCCTTGTCATCAAAAGATCATCTACATATACCACAAGATATACAACTATTTTTCCAACCTTATTGAAAAATAAAGTTGCATCATCAAGATCAAAATGTTTTAAGTTGAGTTTCAGAAGATGCTCAATTAAGTTTTCATACCAGGCTCACGATGCTTGCTTGAGGCCATACAAGGATTTCACAAGTTTTCATACATTATGTTCATGTCCCTTCACAGCAAATCCTTCAAGCTAGGACATAAAAACATTCTCTTTCAAATCTCCATTCAAGAAAGTATTTTTTACATCCATTTGATGGACTTTCCAACCGTTCTGACCTGCTAAGGCAAAGGGTGTCCGAATGGTAGCCCATTTTTTTGTGGGGGAAAAAGTCTCCTCATAATCGACCCCTTCCTTCTGTGAGAAACTTCTGCCACAAGCCTAGCTTTGTGCTTGTCAAGTGAGCCATGAGATTTATACTTGTTTCTATAGACCTGCTTGCAGCCAATTGGTTTGGTTCCTAATGGAGGATCAACTAGCTTCCAAGTTCCATTCTTTATCAAGGCGTCATACTCCTTTTGCATCGCTTCTTTACATTCATCATGAGAAGCAGAGTCTTTGAAGGAATTTGGTTCAAAATCTGTAGACAAATTCAGTTCACAATCATAAGAAACATCCATATCAATAGGTGAATCAGAATCATCTACATCACCTCCATTTTTCCTGGTTGAATTTCTTGTTCTTGTCTTTCCAAGCTCATCAGGATGAACACTTTCAAGTGTCAATGTCAGCCACTTTGGGGGACATTTCTATGATGGTCCAGGCTTCTCAATTGATTGAGTTGGGACTGAATCAAGATTGATTCTCCCAATTTTTCAATGACATCACTCAAAGTATCATCATTGGTTGGATTTTCATGTGGGGTAGAGAGTGCTTCAGAAGAAGGTTCCATAGATTGATCTAGTATAGGAATCCCCACTTGAAGATGTGGAATTTGATTATCAAATTCTTGAAATTATTTTGCATGTATGAATCTATCCAAGTGATCAAGTTGTGCTCAACAACATTGTCAGCTTTGGAATATTCAAGAAAGATTACATCTCTAGATACAACAAACTCTTTATTAACTTCATCATAGAGATGGCATGCTTTGGAGGTATTGTTGAACCTCATAATTACATTCCCCTTGACATTTGTTCTCACCTTTTTCTCTTGATTTCTCACAAGACTACAGGTCCAATCAATGATAAATGCTAGATTTTGTCTTAGGAAAGCATTAAAATGATCACCATATTATATTTTCATGTTCTTGCTATTTTAATAGAGTTTTGCAAATTAGCTACAAAACGCAGCCTATTCTGTAGCTAATTGTGAGTTCCATAGCTACTTTCATGGTTTGGTAGGTTACAGGTGTCAAATGAAGAACCGGGCCACATGGGCATTTCTAGAATCATCTCCACATGCATTCTATCACACTCACTCGGTCCAGATCGACATAAAATCATGCCTAAAGTCATGGTCAAAGATAGAGTCAAGTGTGTTATCTAGTAGCAGTAGGACTCCTAATTTTCTCTTTCGTAGCTAATCAAGAGTCTAACAGTTCTGTTGAAGAGTTAATGCGGGCTAAGCCACTTGTAGTTGATCAAAAGTTGAGGAGTTAATGTGGATCAAGCCACCTATAGCTGATCAGAAGTTTAACAGTCTCATTACAATTCGAATTAAACCACTTGTAGCATGTTTTCTTATAAACAGTCATGATAGATTCAGATTAGCCACCTATAACAAGATTTTCTCTTATACAGTTATGTTATTTTTCTATAAATATCGGTTGAATGAAACCGAGAAGTAGTTAGAAGCTAGAAGGAATTACAGGCTTTTGTTAAATACTCTGTTCAGACTTCATTTTATTGATAATACAAAATCTGTTTTGTCAATGGTGGTTTAAAAGTGCATCTTTAATTATCTATCATGCAGCCACATTAGTTACAGAGGGCCCCTGCACCAAAGGAGGTTTTTCACTTTTTGTTTTGAGTTTAATTTCTATTACTCTGTTTTCTACAAGTTTGTTTTCTCTAATTTTGTTTCATTTCAGTTTGTAAACAATAGTGTAAGGATAAAATCACAACTGCGCAAGTCTTATTCTTCTAAGATATTGTATGAGAAATGACTGAATTGAAAATGAAGTAATGAGAATACACAGTTGCTTAGCTTCTTACTGTTTTTCTTAGCATAGAATTGTCAATTAGTTGTATTAATAGATGTTCTCAAAACCATTTCGAAATGATGATAATTCTAACTTAAATGGTTAAATATCTAATTCATGCAGTGATTGAGCTTACTCAACACATTGTTAGTTTTACATACTGTCATCTTTTCTTTTATGTTTTTAGGTCATTATTTAGTTGCATCACTTGACATTCCAAAAAAATCATTTCAAGGAGATTGATTCTATCATATCCGAAAATTGAATGGTTGAATGGCTAAATGAATGCAATTATTGAATTACCTTTTGCATCAACATCACTTTTTTTGTTTTTAATAATTAGATCCATGGATTAGGACTAAATGGTAGGATAAGGTAGATGCTCCATTCTTTTTTTTCCCTTATTAGGTTCTAACTAGTTAAAAGGTTCTTGGTTCATTTTTAGGAGATTAAACTAACTTAGGAACCTTTCCTTTCCTTTAAAAATCATTAGATCCATGTAAATATCTCACAGATTGTATATTCTTAAACATCAAAGAACAAAAACCCCCAAAACAAAAATACAAATACAAAACAACGAAGTAAGGGAAAAGTTAACTAAGCACATATAGTGCATCACACTTCATCAGTCTACAAACCTTGGTTGATAATTCATGCAAGCAATCTAGGACACTAAATTGACTAAATATTTTGGCATCGTTGTCGGGGAATTGTAATTAGCTAACCTTATCTCTTACATTCAAAAAAAAATGATATGTGTAGAGAAAGAGACTCTGGGGGTGGATTCATAGCTAGAGGTAGGAGTTCAATTCCTATAACACCACCTGCTCCACCAAGACTAAGAAGAGATACACCTCCATCTCAAGCTCATATTCCTAGCCATAGACCTCCTAAAGTTCTAAGGTCAGAAATTCAATCAAGGGGATATCCTACTTCATCTACTAAGGCAGTCCTAGAGGAGGAAAATCTTGGATCTCCAACAGAAGAAGTAGCCTTTTTCACCTCTATAGGGGAACATATTTTAGTTGAAGAATTAAGAATACCTAGTGGAGAAGAAGAAATAAAACCTCTCTTCCACATACCATTGATAGAGGAACCAAAGGAAGAGCAATTGACCTTGCAGGTTGAATCTTATATTAACTCTGAAGAAACTATAATGGCAGAAGAAGGAGAGGATGGAGAATTCTCACTATTTGGAGGAAGAGGAGGTAGAGGAAGAGGTAAAGGAAATAATGGAGAAGGCAGAGGAAATAATGGAAGAGGTAGAGGAAATAAGGAAGTTGATAATTCTTTTGGATTCCCTATAATTGATGAAGAAACAAATGCCACAATGAAAAATATCTCATCTTCTGTCCTCAAAAATTTTCATGGATTAAAAAGTGAAGACCATGAAACCTTCTTATTTGAATTTGAAGTCTTCTGTAGAACTTGTGATTATTTTCAAGACTCTCAAAGACTCAAATTGTTCCCTTCAACATTGAAAGGAGTTTCTTTAAAATGGTTCATGGGATTGGTCACTCAGTCCATTAGAACATGGAATGACATGAAGAAAGTGTTTTTGGACAGGTATTTGGATTATTGCATGCCTATCAATCACAAGGATGAAGTGTTCAAAATGATGCAAAGATGAAAGTTTAGAGGATTTAATTGAGAGATTCAACTATAACTTAAAAAGAGCAAAAATGGATAACTTAGATCAAGATACTTTAAAAGCTCTTTTATTAAAATCCATTAGAGATGAGTGGATAGATATACTTAACATGATGGGGAAAGGAGATATCTCTCAACTCCCATTAAGCGACATTGGACAATTATATGTTCATCTCTCAAGAGGAAAATCCAAAACTGGGAAAGGTCCAAGAGATCCTTCTCTTGTTAGGGTGAATAAATCTGCAACTGGATCAGTGAGTAGGGCAGAAATTGGAAACATGCTTGATGAATTTGAAACGGATATTCTAGGAAGCCTTAGTGAACATATACACACCCTTAAGTTACAAAACAAGCAGAAAACCGAGACTGATGCTTTGGCTATTTTCAGTCCCAAATGCATAAAAAAGCATGCTTTAAGAGAATGCCCTTTAGTGGCAAAAGTCATAGAGACTTGTGTGATTTGTTTAGAAAACCATGAGACCAAAAGTTGTCCTTCAATCCCTGGTCTTAAGGTTGTTTTTCAAGAGGAAACAATTTCAAATCCAATAGAGTCTCTTGTCTTTGTCTCTAGAATACCTTGGCAAGGGCAACAAAATCAGGGTTTTAACAACCAAATGTATATGCAACCCCCTCAAAATTGGAATTCTTGGCAACAACCTTGGCCTCAATCTCAATCTCAAACTCAACCTTGGGCTCAAGGAATGAAAAATCCTTATGGAATATTCTCTCCATACTATCAATATCCTCCATCATATCCAAACTATCCTCCCCAGCAAATTCCTCAACAAAATCAACAGCGCCAACTTCAAAACCAAAACCCTCAACTTTCACTGTCATTTCCATAGAGACCAAATCAGTTACCTGCCCAACCATTACCTAACCCCAACAATAAAAATCCCTAGAATACCTATATGGTGGAAGGACAGTGATTTCCAACTTACATGATCACTCCATTAGATCTCAATGATGTCCAATTAAGATCTAGTAGGATATTAGAAAATAAAAAGCCTTTTGTAGTTATTCAAGAACGAGACAATTCTTAGGAAGATTCTCTACAACAAAATAAAAGTTTTGAAGGAACATCTCCTCAAAACTAGAATACTGAAAATGAAAGACAGAAAGAACCAATAGACTCAACTCCTATCATAGAGAAACAACGAGTATCCACTTCTACACCTCCTTTTCCAGAAAGGTTACAAGTTGATAGAGGGGTATAAAAGCATATTATGCTACCTAATTATGATTTTCTAGATGAATTGAAAAATGTCTGTATCAAAATCCCTTTGTTATAAGCCATTAAGGAGATCCAATTCTAGCTAAAACAATAAAGGAATTGAGCATGAAGAAACCAGGAAGAAAAACAAAAGAAGTAAAAATAATTCAGCTAGCAGGAAAAATAGCAGACATAATGATGGGAAAAATTGCCATACAAAAATATGTAGATCCAGGAAGTCCATTGTAAAAACACATATCAATGGAATTGAAATCCAAAATACAATGATTGACTTAGGAGCGGCAATAAACACCATGATCCAACAAACCATGGAACAGCTCAAACTTCCCTATATTCTTTATACACCTACATTACTGCAATTGGCAGATAGATCTGTAATCAAGCCATATGGTGTGTTAGAAGATATTTCAATGTCCTTATACTCTTGGTAGCACCCTATTGATTTTATTATTCTAACCCCAAATAGCAATCTAGGAGGACATCCACTTATATTAGGAAGACCTTGGCTGGCTACAGCTGATGCTTTCATTAGTTGTAGATCTGGTGATATGTATATCTCTGATGATAATTCAACTAATAAATTCACTCTATATCCCCCAGCAAGAACAATCACATAGATAGATGACAAAGAATGGATTGATGATGAAAATGATATTCAGCCTCTCTTTACTATTTCAACCATTAGTGAAGATAGTCAAATCTTAAATATAATGGAAAATTTTGAATCATCTCCAGAATATGAACATGAGCAGTTTCAAGAAAAATATAATATTGAATATTTGTCATCTAGGTAGATGTCTCTTTATTCTATGGAATAATTTGGTAGCACTATAGTTGAGATCTTTCCAGGGAAAACATTGAACATAGATAATAACTTGGAAAAATTACAACAGGAAAAACTAATCAAAACTTTACAACAACATTCTTCTGCATATGCATGGGAATGCACTGACATGAAAGGAATTAGTCCTAAGACTTGTGTACATCACATCTACATTAAGGAAAATTGTAAACCTATCAGACAACCTCAAAGAAGGATGATTCCAAATCTTAAGGAAATTGTGAAAGAAGGTTGCAAAAATTGTTGAATGTAAATTTTATTTACCCAATTCCAGACAACCAATGGGTTTCTCCTCTACTAATTGTGCTTAAAAAGAATGGTAAATGGAGGGTATGTATTGCTTATCTAGAATTGAATAAAGCTACCCTAAAAGATCATTTTCCTTTGCCCTTTATAGATCAAGTGTTACATGCATTAGCATGCAAGAAGTACTTATGATTTTTGGTTGGTTTTAGTGGTTATAATCAAATTCAGGTAGCACCTGAAGATCAAGATAAAAACAAATTCACCTGCCCATGGGGAACTTATGCCTACCAAGTACTCCCTTTTGGATTATGCAATGCACCTGCAACATTCCAAAGATCAGTGCTAGGAATTGTTTCTGATCTAATACATGATTGTGTAGAGGTATATGTGGATGAATTTACAATTTATGGAATACATTTGAGGAAGCATTAAAAAACTTGGAAAAAGTTCTTAAAAGATGTAAGGAAGCAAACCTTTCACTAAGCCATGAAAAATGTTTTATGATGTTTGCAGAAGGGATTTTTTTAGGGCATCACATTTCAAGAGATGGAATTAAGGTTGATAAATCTAAAGTTGAAGTCATCTCTAAATTATCAATTCCAAGTTGTCAAAAGGATGTTAGAAGTTTTCTAGGATTCATAGGATATTATAGAAGGTTCATAGAAAATTTCACTAAACTAGCATCACCACTCTTCAAATTACTCACCAAAGATTGTGAATTCAATTGGAATCTTGATTTCCAGTTGGCATTTGAGACTTTGAAAGAAAAAATTTCTGAGGCACCCATCTTAAGAGGTCCAAATTGGAAACTACCATTTCATATTTCAACAGATTCTTCAGACACAACTTTGGGAGCTGTATTAGGACAAAATGATTTGATCCCTTTTTCCATCTATTACACAAGCAAGAATTTGACTCCCACTGAGTTAAATTACACTGTAACTGAAAAGGAATTCTCAGTTGTTGTTCATGTTATCAACAAGTTCAGACATTATATAATAGGATATGAAACCATTGTTCATACAGATCACTCTGCAATTAGGTACTCAATGAATAAACCGATTACTAATTGCAGAGTTACAAGATGGTTATTATTCCTACAAGAGTTCAACATCACTGTTTTAGACAGACCTAGAAAACAAAACACAGTTGTTGATTTCTTGTCTAGAATTCAAAATATCAAAGATGACACTCCAGTTGAAGATAAATTTCCTGATGAATATCTCTTTGCAATAACTACTCAAACGCATTGGTTTGCAGATATTGCTAATTACTTAGTCATACGAAAATTACCTTCACATTTGTTTCCTAAGGAGAAAAGAAAAATCATTCAAATAAGTGCAAATTACTCATGGATTACTAATGAATTGTATAAAACAGGTCCAGATCTCATGATTAGAAGATGTGTTCGAGAAGAAGAAATGCCTAAAATTCTTAAGGCATGCCATGATGAACCTTATGATGGACACTTTGTTGACAAGAGGACAGCCTATAAAATCCTTCATTTAGGATATTATTGGTCCTCAATATTCAGAGATGCCAAAGAATATGTCAAAAGGTGTGACAGTTGTCAAAGGGTAGGGAAACCTGCTCCTTCAGATGAAATGCCACTACAAACTCAGGTACTCATTGAACCTTTTGAAAAATGGGCCTTGGATTTCATTGGACCAATTAATCCTCCATCTAAACAAAAGAAGTATATTTTGGTATGCACTGATTATGTCACCAAATGGGTAGAGGCTAAAGAATTACCTTTTGCTAATGAGAAATCTATAGTAAATTTTCTTTTTGAGGACATCTTCACTCATTTTGGTGTTCCAAGAGAAATAGTGACAAATCAAGGATCTCAATTTACATCTAAAATGGTGGAAAGACTTGTGGAAGAATATAAGATAAAACATAGGAAGTCTACTCCTTACCATCCACAAGAAAACGGTCAAGTTGAATCTACCAATAAGGTGATTGAAGGAATTCTCACTAAGACTGTACATCTACACAGAAGAGATTGGGCAGAAAGGCTTCCTGAAGCCTTATAGGCCTACAGAACTACATGGAGGAACACAACAGGACATACTCCCTATGAGCTTGTTTATGGGAAGCAAGTCTTGTTCCCTATAGAGTTTCAAATCAGAACCTTCAAGATGGCAGTGTAATTGGGATTGGATTTATCAAAAGCACAGAAACATAGATTGGAGCAACTCAATGAGCTTGATGAAATCAGGCAAGATGCAATTTAAAGAACCAGTTTATTCCAACAACAAAGGGATAAATGGCATGATAATTATATCAAGGAGAAGAAGTTTCAAGCAAGAGATTGGGCACTTTTGTTCGATTCAAAATTCAAAGATTTTCAAGAGAAGTTTCAGACTCATTGGCTTGGGCCATATGAGATTGAAGAAGTATTTAATAATGAAGCAATGAAAATAAGGACAATAGATGAAAGAAAGGTACCTCTTCTTGTAAATGGTAATCGGTTAAAGATATATCATAAGCCAATTTCAAGGGAGGATTTTGTCATAATTTTCCAAGATAACACTGAGATGAAGTTGGTGAAGAAGAATTATTCTTCTCCACTAACTTAGTTTTTCCTATATATATATATATATATATAAGTCTAAAAACCAATTGTTCATTGGCTTACTTATACAGGAAATACAGGGTGAAAATCAAAGATTTCTGACATCCTATATTTCCTATTTTCTTTCTGTAATAAGTAGTGACATAAAGCTACATTCATTTGCAGTGCCTAATCTACAAATTCATTTCATTTCATTTCATCTCACTTCACTTTCATTCCCTTTCACTGTTATATTCCATTTTCCTTTCATAACACTCCATTTTCATTTCATTTCACATTCATGTTCCATAGCCATATTTCATATTTATCATGTTCTGCAGCTAATTCCATTCCACAGCCAATTTGATTCTACATCCATATATCATTACGTAGCTCTGTTCCAAACAAATGTTGATTGCAGGGAATTGAAGAATCTTTTTTTTGAAGACTGATATCCTTAGAAGGGTATCTATGGATCAACATCAAAGAAAATAAACAAACAAGGTTAAGTTCCAAGAGGTAAAAGTGCACAAATTTATTTTAAAATAGCAAGTTTAGACCATAGAGTATGTATAATATGGGCATTCATATGTTTCCATGACAAATCATCATTTGATTTTATTGCAATCTCTATCATACTGCATATCTACCACATCCTCCATATTCCTTCACATAACAGCCCGTAGTTAACTCCCTCATTGTTTTTAACTGTCATGACTACGACGTGACATACTTGTCCACGTTTCTCCAAAACCCTTACCATCTACTTATTTCGTGCAAACCCGCAGTTCTTTTCATCATATTTGTTGTCAATCCATTTCATAAACCAGGAAGGGTAATTCTGAAGGTTAAGGAATTTTGCGTAGCAGAAGGCATGGGACTCATTGTCAGGTTAGAACCATTAGGAGCAAAGTATATGGAGGTGTTGAGGGCCCCGAAATCGGGTCAACAACAAGGGAGATACCCACCCGGTCCGGAACCTGGTTGGCGGCTCCTTGCCCGTTTGGAGTAGCGGGTCCGACTGGGGGTAATGGGACCAGTTTCCCAATGTGAGGGGTGTGTGTGTGTGTAGAGTTTGATGGTATTGATCTAGGGGTATTTTAAGCTAATTTAATTCTAACTTCTAAACTAACTCTATGCTATTGTAATCTAATGAAAAACAATACATCTAATCTACGCTAACCCGGGGTATTTTTCTTCTATTATGCGATCTAAAAAGATTTCGAACAATAGCTGGTAATAAAGATCATTCAGCTATCATAAGAATAGAAATCCATTAAGATAAACCATTCTGCATAAAAAGTTAGGCAAAACAGTTGTGAACAGCATATCGCATAATTAGTTATTCATATGTCAAGCACAAATAAATGACTCCACCGTACAGAAGTGCCAAATGGTAATACACACATTCATACATTAACATATAAAGGACTCAGCTGCATATCACTTTAGGAATATAAGCAGAAATTAGTCAAGAGATAAAAGTACCATTTATGACTGATTTCACTAATAAACTTCAAGCAATAACGATTTATTTCTACTTGTTCTAATATCTGCTAAGAGTACAGAAGTGCAACATCAGTAACAGACATTAAAATGCAAACATAAATAAATCTCGATCCATCCATTCATCAAAAACCCCCTCCGAGGGTGCAAAAGTGCATGTTCTGAGGACAAGTTTTTTGACAGATTTCCGGACCCTTCTCCAAATGCCATGAGAAGGGTTAAATACTACTAACTAATTAATCTTAATTACACAAATTTAGGGAACGGATTCAAATGACCGCCCTTTTACTAAAAGCAAATTTATTTCTAAAAATCAAATCTAATTTCTAACCATTTCTGTATCTGCTCCTTAGTGCTGTAAGCAATGCGCTGTTCGCCGTGAAAGAGTCGGTTGGTTGTCCTTTCCTTTTGTTCGAGCTTGAAAATTAGAAATAACAAGAGTTGGCACCTCTTTCTGACAGACTAGAAGATATTTTCGAAAACCTTTCTCTAGCTGGGTGTATTCACTGTGCGTATACTTAGTACAACCCAAGTTCCTTTCGAACTGATTTTGCTGTTGCTATTTCGGTTTCTGATCGTGCGAATGACTCAATGAGTTAGGAGTCGCGTTGTATGGACAATCCCCTGTATCGAGAATTGCTTCCGTTCTTTGTTCCAGGCTTTTCTGGAGCGTCCTCCTTCTTTTGCATTTCTCTTTTTGCTTTACCCAGTCTGAGCTTCAAGATCTTTTGCAAACACGCTGATTTTGTGCGCCTTTGACTCTGAGTCTTATATAGTCTATTTTCATCAGCGCCTGTTGGGCGATACTCTAGAATCTGCGGTCCTGCTGCATGCGGCATCCATTTGCGGAGGCATCTTCTCTCTGTTACCCCATTGGCGCTTTCCTCTTTTCCTTAGATGTTTCCTGCATATAGATTTATATCAGTTACATGTCTTGCAGTTTACGCAAAGAAGAAGAGAAATGACGAAAAGATTGACATGAAAGCATTAAGTTCTAATGAATGCGTAATTCTGACACTCATCATGATTTGACTCTTCGAAAAACGCGATACAATCATTCTTGGATACTGAAGCATGCGATCATTAATTTCCCTTAAGGTGCACGCTCAATTTTGGGTTTACCGTTTATGTCGGAGAATTCTTGCGATGAGTCCTTTCTGTGATTGGAATCGCAGTATCGAGGACTGCGACGTCATTAAGTGTTATCGCAAATTGCCAATATCGCAGATCGCAGATCGCAAGATCGCAAGGTTTTCGCTTTATCACTCTATGCTACTTATGCGACATTGCGACATGCGACGTCGCATAACGGCCGTCGGCGATTCCTTAGGTTTTCCCTTTTTGAGCGCTTTTAATGCACGCGATGCGATGGGTTCTCGCGTCGCTCTTTTTCAGTGTATTTATGCGCTTTGGGAAAACGCTTCTCTCTACCTTTGCGACGCGATATAGCTCTTAGGGAGTTAATACAAAAGAATTTTTTAAACAAAATATTTTTTGGATTTTTGGTTAAGGGTCCCCCTTTGCTTGGTGTTATTACTAATATCAAACAAAGAGGGGGGTTGTTGGTGACCACAACAATGGCGATTCACTGTGAAGAACCAGTTATCTCTGCATTTCTATTGACCGTTCACTTCCGAAACAGCAAAATTTTTATATGTCTAAATTTTGTTATGGATAGATAGAGTAGATTACCCCTCACCTTATCAACGATACTTTGTCTCAACCTTTTTTTATATCCCAATTGCTTGCTTCCTCAGGCTTTTTCTTGCATTCGCACCAGACATTACTTGGTCTTGATTAAAGATAAAATAAGATCTTCTCTGCGTACTGGCTTAAAAGTATGCTCATTTGTCGTAGGTAGATCCTCTGCTGCCCGCAAGCGTCCATAGCCTCGACAGGGTTACCATGTTATCCAGCAATGATCCTTTTTCCTGCTTGAGGTTACTCGCAACATTCCAGAGAAAAAAAAATCCTTTTTGACACAATTTTCCTTTTTTTAATTCTCTAAAGAACAATGTCTTGGTTTGGTGGCCAAATTATGACACAGTCATTCACTTGATTTACACTTTTGCTGAACAAGTCGGCTCGTGATGAGACCCATTGTCTTTTGATTGCAACAATCTTAAGTCGTTGCCCTGTTTTGATAGATAGTATTGGAAAAGTCAGCAAGTTATAATATCTGTGATCATGATAAGCCGGCTCGTGATGAGACCTCTTATTCTTTGAGATATAGTGTTTTCCTTGGATTGTTTCTTTGAATGCTACAATTTCCTTTTAGCAGGGAGGAAGTCATTGTTTTTCCTTAAGAAAGCTCTGGACGACAATAATAGAGTTTTTGAAAACAACAGTTTTGCAGAGAATACTTATTTTATTATTGATGATACCTTTCATTGTGTTGATACAAAACAATTCTTTACCAAAGGTTGCTTTTGTCAAAGTTTTTAGAGGTTGAAACTAGCATCGTAATCAAGGTGAAGTTAACTCTATTTGTCAATAATAAAATTCAGATTTTCATAAATTTTGCTATTTGTACAAGCGAAATCAAAATCTGATAGAGAATTGGCGTGCTCTTTCATGAATCCTTTTTAAATGATCATTTACAACAGGTTTTATTCATAAAAAGAGAAAAACAAAACAAAATAAAAACTAAAACTATCTATCCTACAAAAATTAGAAGAATTCTCTTCTATGGAAAATACATTTTGAGAATTTTTCCATTCACAGGCAGAGAATCTCTCCTGCCTGTTAAATCCTGCAACACAAAAGTCGATGGGCCTATGACCTCTACAATCTAAAAAGGACCAAGCCACAGCTTCTGGAATTTCGTATGTTTTCCCTTTTCTTCATGAGCCTTATCCCATTTTAAAACTAAATCACCCATCTGAAAGTTTTTTCTGGTCATTATGTTTGAGTCAAAAGAGGATTTTATTAGTGCTTGGTGATGAGCATGGGTTTTCCTAGCTTGTTCTCTTTGCTCTTCTAGTTTGATTATTTCCATTTGTCTTAATCGTAAAGAGGAAGTAGATACTTCATCGATATATTGCACTAAAGACAAAGAGGGAATGACTAGGTGAGTCGGAAGAACCACTTCTCTCCCATAAACTAAATTAAAGGGAGAAGTGCCGATAGAAGCTTTCTTTGTAATTCTATCTGCCCATAAGGCATTTACCAGCGCTTTGTGCCAATTCTTTTGGTTTTGGTCGACTGTCTTTTTAATAATCCTGATTAGGTTCTTGTTTGTTGATTCGGCCAACCCGTTACCTTGCAGATAGTAGTTGGCAGAATACTTCAGTTTGAACCCTCTTTTGAGCGCAAACTCAGTCATTGCATTTCCAGAAAAATATGATGCATTATCAAACATTAAGGCCGTTGGCAATCCAAACCTAGTGATGATAAACTGATCTATGAATTCAATAATGTTTTCAGAATTAGCTGTCTTGAGAGGAACTGCTTCTACCCATTTGGTAAAATAGTCAGTTGCCGTGAGGATATACCTATGCTATTTAGAAGAGTGAGGAACGATCTCACCTATTATGTCCAGGCCCCATTGACTGAACAGTTGCTCAATGTTAACCGGCTGCAGTGGCATGGATGACTTCTTTTGTTTCCCTGCAGCAGTCTGGCAGAATTGGCATTTCCTTACGTAATTGTATGAGCCTTTGAACAGCGTGGGCCAGTAATATCTTGCACGCAAGATTTTATGTGCGGTGGCTTCTCCAGCATAGTGTCCACCTGCTGGTCCATCGTGAAGTTCCTGCAAAACCTTTTCGGCTTCAGTTTTCTCAAGACATCTAAGAAGCACAGAATTGTAATTTCTTTTAAACAGAAAATCATTTATGAGCTGGTATTGTTTAGCTTTCAATCTCAGGGCTCTCTTCTTGGTGTGATCCAGGTGAAATGGAGCATACCCATTCTTAAGAAAATAAATGGTGTCAGCATATAATGATTCTGCGTCGTTTAGGCTTACCTCATACGTGTGTACCTCTTCAGACGAGTTTTCAGGAATTTGTGATGCTCCAGCTAACATCTTGCAGAAGCCTTGACCTCTCACGATGTGTGCTGGCTTGATCTCAAGATCGTATTCTTGTAAGGCGGTGATCCAATTCGCTCTCTTTTCGCCCACGTCCTTCTGTATCAGGAGGTTTCTTACTGCTGGGAACTGTACTATGACTTTGGTATGGGCTTTTAGCAAGAAAGGTCTGAAATATTTGATCGCTTTGAAAACGGCATATGCCTGTTTCTCTACGTCTGAGTAATTAAGTTCAGCACCTTGTAAGTTCGAGCTAAAGAATGCGATTGGAGCTTCTGACTTTTCTTGATTCGCTTGAGTTAAAATCACAGCATAAGATTTCTCTGAGGCAAACGTGTATAAGATAAAAGGTTCTGAAAAATTTGGGGTTGCTAAAGATGGAGCGTTGATGATAGCTTGTTTGATTAAGTTGAATGCTTCGTGCTCGTCTAGACCCCATTTAAAGTTTGAATTCTTTTTTATCATTTTTTGTAAAGGAGAAATAATACGTGAAAAATCCAGGACAAACCTTTTACAAAATTGATCTGTCCCAAGAAAGATTGCATGGTCTTTTTGTTATGGGGCATGGATATCTCGGAAATTTCTTTGATTCTATCAGGTTCAATGTGAATACCAGATTTTGACACTATGAATCCGAGCAATTTCCCTTCGCTTAATGCAAAGAAAGATTTCTTTGGGTTGAGCGAAATCCCATACCACAAACATCTTTGAAAGATTTGCTTCAAATCTTTGAGATGGTTGCTTCGTTTTTTGGAGTACACTGTTATATCATCCAGGTAAATCACTACTGATTTATTGACTAACCCTTTAAACGCAATGTCCATGGCTCTCTGAAAGGTAGCTCCGGCATTGATCAGACCAAATGGCATCTTCCGATATGCGTAAGTGCCCCATTTGGTTCGGAACGTAGTCTTTAACTGATCATCGGGATGCACCAGTACTTGATTGTATCCTGAAAATCCATCCAGGAAAGACATTAATTCTGAGCCTACTACTGCCTGTAATATTTGTTCCATAGGTGGGAGGGGAAAGTTATCTTTCTGACAGGCTTTGTTGAGATTTCGGAAATCGATACAGATTCTAATGTCTCTGTTTTTCTTCCTAACGGGTACCATATTGGATACCCATTTGGAATGCCTGATGGGGAAAATTATTTTGGCTCTCAACAACTTATTAAGATCAGTTTTTATTTGATTTTCTAAGTTAGGGTGTATTTTTCTGAGCTTCTGCTGGACAGGTTTTTCATTGTCAATCATAGGGATAGTGTGTTGAATGATAGAAGCGTTGTAAGTCTTCAGCTCATCGTAATTCTAGGCAAAAACGTTTTTGTACTGTCTCAGAAGACGGATATATGCTGATTTCTCTTCAGGGGCTAGGCTGTGGCCTAGGTTAACATTTTGTGGCTTCTGATCGGTCCCTAGGCTTACTAATTCATAGTTCAGGGTAGAACTGTAAAGTTTAGCATTAGCGGACCTTTTAAACCGACTTTTCAAATTATATAGGTATTCTAACTTGACCACCGATTTGGGTATAGCATTATCAGTGCTACTTTGTTGTATTTGGTGATCATGATGGCCTTCATCGATTATCTGATTTGAGTAGGATCCTTCAGAAGTGAGGAAACTTACGATGTCTGGATCGTCGTTGAATACTCTAGAGTTGGTGATGTTGTCAGGGATGGACGGTCTAAAGATTAATTCTATTGAAAACCTATCAGGACTAAAATCTTCGGAGGGAATAAGTCTAGAGGCTACGTTAGCTAACAGGTCTGCGCTCGCGTTTTGAATTCTTGGAATTGACGAGATGTTGAATGCTATGAAATGTGCAGTGAGATCTTGAACTAACGATTGATAGTGCTTTAAATGACTTGACAGGCAATGTATGGTGTTACGTACCTGTTTTACGACGATCTCAGAATCTCCAAAGACTTGAAGATACTTAACATTCAATCTAATTGCTTTGTATAGGCCTTGAACCAAGGCTTCGTACTCCGCTGTGTTGTTCGTGCAATCGAACTCAAGTCTGCATGTGAGCATAATCTTGTTCCCGTCCGGGCTAATCAGAACGCATCCTACTCCTGCTCCCTCATTGGATTTAGACCCGTCAAAATATAATTTCAAAAATAAAGATGTATTTACAGAATTATCTAAAAAACTAAAACATTTTGAGTCATCAGTTTGGGAGAAATTTTCAACTTGGGACAAAACTGAATTCTCTAAGTAAGGTGAAATATGAGCATTGAAATTGCCGAGGAAAGAATCTACAGCGTAATTGCCTACAATGCTGCTATTGTATGTTATGGCTTCATTTTCTCCTTCCAGTTCTGTCACTATGTATTTTTGGTGCAACTCTCGTTCAACCTTTATTTGATTTGGTTTACCATTGTATGGTAACCACATGTGCGACCAGTCGGTTGAGAAATATTCGTGGAGTTTCTCCAACCAATCCCTGCTAAGAATCAAACCATAGAACTCAGGGATATCAGCTACTAGAATGTCGATAACCTGACACACTTTTGGGTTAGACGACAATCTTATGGTCACCTGATTAAGTTCACCAATCACTTCGACTTGGGATTGATCAAGTTGAACTATACGTACTGCGGATTTTTTAGGTTTCACATTCAATTTGGCACATATTGACCTGGGTAAAATATTCGTTGAAGCACCATAATCAACCAAGCAATTGTGCACGTTTTTATTGAAGATTTCATATGTGAGAAGAAAAGGAGGAGTATGAGATCTTGATCTTCCTCCAATCAAGGCGATGTCATTTGGATCAATTTTATTGATCACGTTGGTTGGAGGCCTTCCCAGATTGTGGGAAGCTACAGCTGTAGGTAAAGACGTAGTAGGCACATCATGTAATTCTTTTATCATTATTTTCTGCTAGTGTTTCAATTTACTCAATTCGTAAAGAGTGATGTTAGCCCTAGTCTTCTTCATGTCATCAATGATGTTATACTCCATTTCATCTGACACTATCAGTGTTCTTGATGGAGGTGCTTGATCAGATTGGACTGGGCTAAACTGGGTCGCTTTAGCAGTTGTCTTTTTTGTTGCGACCTTATCTTTTGTTGCAGGGCTTGCGCCCTTTTGTTTTGGGGTAGTTTGGGGAGGATCAAGTTGATTTTTGCTTCTCGTGCTAACCGGAAATGCTTCTTGATCCTCTTCTTGTGGGAGGATGAAATCCCACATTCCTTGTAGTTCCACCACTTCTTCATCGTCGGTCTGTGCTTCGATGGTATTCTCTTCTTCTTCTTCTTCAGATTCAACGTTTGAGACAGCGTTGGGTGGCTTTGTCTCCATGGGATGGTTTCTTTTAAAAGTCCTGAAAGGCTTTCTTGAAGACGTTTCTGCTACTTGTTTTCTTATATCAATCATCTCATTAGACATGGCCTTTAATACTTTTTGTAATCCTTCCATATCGAAAGGATCTTTCCTTTGCTTCTTCTTGGTGTCTTCTTTGAAAGAGATCTTCTTAGATTTACGTTCTTCAATTGTAGATCTCTTTTCAAGGGCTACTACGCGTTTTTCAACTACTAACGCCTCTGTTAAATTTTCAACTAAGGTTGTCTTGCTTGCCCTGTCTACGAAGATAGCCAAGTTAGATGGTAAGGTCGTGATGTACCATTCACATCTTACTTCCTCGCTGGGTTGTGAAGCAGCGGGGATTTTGTTGAGGATCTTATTGAACCGTAAGTTAAAATCTTTAATGGGTTCTCTAGCCTCAGCCTTAAGATTAGATAGGTCATTGATCAATGTCGCCGTGGATCTGTCATCACCAAACTTGGTGAGGAACTGACTTTGAAAAATGTCCCAGCTTGTGATGGATCCGGAAGGTAACGAAAAGTACCACGACCCGGCTGTTCCTTGCATTGTATAAGGGAAAAGCCGGACAACAGTGTCTTCGTTAGTAACTCCGTTGAGATTAACAGAAAGCATGAAATTATTGATATGTTCTTCGGCTAGCATGCCTGCTTCTGGATTGAATTTAGGCAGCCATTTCTCAGGATGGGCCGGTATAGGGCTCCGAGGTGGAGGCATTAAAACCGCCCCAGGATTGTTCCATGGAGACTGGGCCATCGTTGAGCTGCTAGTCAATGGAAGTGCAGAAGATGATCTCTGATGCTGAGAAGATGGAGATATTATGATCTTCGATGATCGAAGAGGAAGGGTTGTGGAAGATGGATGAGTGATCTGGGGTGAAGATGTGGGTGGCTGACTTCGCGGTGAGGGAGTTGAAATGGACGAGGTAGATGAAAGAGTCTCTCTGTCAGACTCTGGAAGTGCTTTCCTTGCTCTTTTCCTAGTGGGGAGAGGGATTTCAGTTGGCTGGATGCCAAACTTTTCACTCTTCAATCTGGTCAGGGGATGAGCAAGATTGTACTGCGAAGTCACGCTGCCTTTAGATTTATCAGACCTCTGAGTAAAAATAGAGAATCCCTGGAGTTTACGAATCAAAGTTTGAAGTTCAGGGGGATCAATGATAAGTTGGTCTGATATATTAGAGTGTGTAGCAGCGGTGGATGCCTGAGCGACTTCTAGCTCCGAGTTTAATCGTACCGGAGAAGTCAGGGGAGTTGGTGAGGGTGATTTGCTCTCAGAATGGTATTTAGATTTTGATTTATGCGCCATTCATAGCTCGCTCCCTCCTTCTAGCGCCAAATATGTTGAGGGCCCCGAAATCGGGTCAACAACAAGGGGGATACCCACTCGGTCCAGAACTTGGTTGGCGGCTCCTTGCCCGTTTGGAGTAGCGGGTCCGACTGGGGGTAATGGGACCAATTTCCCAATGTGAGGGGTGTGTGTGTGTGTAGAGTTTGATGGTATTGATCTAGGGGTATTTTAAGCTAATTTAATTCTAACTTCTAAACTAAATCTATGCTATTGTAATCTAATGAAAAAAAATACATCTAATCTATGCTAACCCGGGGTATTTTTCTTCTATTATGCGATCTAAAAAGATTTCGAACAATAGTTGGTAATAAACATCATTCAGCTATCATAAGAATAGAAATCCATTAAGATAAACCATTCTGCATAAAAAGTTAGGCAAAACAGTTGTGAACAGCATATCGCATAATTAGTTATTCATATGTCAAGCACAAATAAATGACTCCACTGTACAGAAGTGCCAAATGGTAATACACACATTCATACATTAACATATAAAGAACTTAGCTGCATATCACTTTAGGAATATAAGCAGAAATTAGTCAAGAGATAAAAGTACCATTTATGACTGATTTCACTAATAAACTTCAAGCAATAACGATTTATTTCTACTTGTTCTAATATCTGCTAAGAGTACAGAAGTGCAACATCAGTAACAGACATTAAAATGCAAACATAAATAAATCTCGATCCATCCATTCATCAAAAACCCCCTCCGAGGGTGCAAAAGTGCATGTTCTGAGGACAAGTTTTTTGACAGATTTCCGGACCCTTCTCCAAATGCCATGAGAAGGGTTAAATACTACTAACTAATTAATCTTAATTACACAAATTTAGGGAACGGCTTCAAATGACCGCCCTTTTACTAAAAGCAAATTTATTTCTAAAAATCAAATCTAATTTCTAACCATTTCTGTATCTGCTCCTTAGTGCTGTAAGCAATGCATTGTTCACCGTGAAAGAATCGGCTGGTTGTCCTTTCCTTTTGTTCGAGCTTGAAAATTAGAAATAACAAGAGTTGGCACCTCTTTCTGACAGACTAGAAGATATTTTCGAAAACCTTTCTCTAGCTGGGTGTATTCGCTGTGCGTATACTTAGTACAACCCAAGTTCCTTTAGAACTGATTTTTCTGTTGCTATTTCGGTTTCCGGTCGTGTGAATGACTCAATGAGTTAGGAGTCACGTTGCATGGACAATCCCCTGTATCGATAATTTCTTCCGTTCTTTGTTCCAGGCTTTTCTGGAGCGTCCTCCTTCTTTTGCGTTTCTCTTTTTGCTTTACCCAGTCTGAGCTTCAAGATCTTTTGCAAACACGCTGCTTTTGTGCGCCTTTGACTCTGAGTCTTATATAGTCTATTTTCATCAGCGCCTGTTGGGCGATACTCTGGAATCCGCGGTCCTTCTGCATGCGGCATCCATTTGCTGAGGCATCTTCTCCCTGTTACCCCATTGGCGCTTTCCTCTTTTCCTTAGATGTTTCCTACATATAGATTTATATCAGTTACATGTCTTGCAGTTTACGCAAAGAAGAAAAGAAATGACGAAAAGATTGACATGAAAGCATTGAGTTCTAATGAATGCATAATTCTGACACTCATCATGATTTGACTCTTCGAAAAACGCGATACAATCATTCTTGGATACTGAAGCATGCGATCATTAATTTCCCTTAAGGTGCGCGCTCAATTTTGGGTTTACCGTTTATGTCAGAGAATTCTTGCGATGAGTCCTTTCTGCAATTGGAATCGCAATATCGAGGACTGCGACGTCATTAAGTGTTATCGCAAATTGCCAATATCGCAGATCGCAAGATCGCAAGATCGCAAGGTTTTCGCTTTATCACTCTGTGCTGCTTATGCGACATTGCGACGTGCGACGTCGCATATCGGCCGTCGGCGATTCCTTAGGTTTTCCCTTTTTGAGCGCTTTTAATGCACGCGATGCGATGGGTTCTCGCGTCGCTCTTTTTCAGTGTATTTATGCGCTTTGGGAAAATGCTTCTCTCTACCTTTGCGACACGATATAGCTCTTAGGGAGTTAATACAAAAGAATTTTTTAAACAAAATATTTTTTGGATTTTTGGTTAAGGGTCCCCCTTTGCTTGGTGTTATTACTAATATCAAACAAAGAGGGGGGTTGTTGGTGACCACAAGAGGAGGGATACCCACAGCTCAAGGAAATGTTGCAGAAGGTTGGATGGCTTAAATTCATCGAAAAATTTGATGGTTTTCATAAAGAGATCACAAAATATTTTTCTAGATATTTTGATGGTACAGAGGTAGAAATTGGAAATATTAAGTTTGCAGTAACAGAGTCATTCATAACCGAGGTTACAGAACTTCCAATACATGGTGAAAGATTTTTCAGAAACAAGGAATTCTATAGTGAATCATGGAAAATAATACTCAGGAACCCAGGTATAGATGTCTCTATTTTTAGAAAAAGAATTCCCATTTCAGCTCTTAAAAGTAAATGGAGGAGCATGCTTTTGATATTACAAAAATTTATCACCTGTGAGGGGAGATTCAGTTGCATGTATGTCTACCATATACGTTTACTGATGAATTTCCTAGAAAATGGAGAAATCAATCTTCCTTTCTTCCTGCTAAATAGTTTAAGGATGGCCTCAAATGTGCAAAAGAAAATAGAGTTCATAGATACAACCATGTAGCATCATGGGTTGATAAAGATACTGATTGAGCTTCATTTAAAAGGCATAGGAGATACCTGGGAGGAGTTCCTCATTAGAAATCATTTTCAAGAAGCACCAAAGTCACCCAAAGAAGATAATATTAGAAAAAGCAGAAGAAAGAAGGTTGGTATAACCATTAAAAACAGACCTGAGTCTCCATCACAAAAAGACGATGAAAAATTAATATCTAAAGAACTGGCAGAAATCAGGAAACAAATCAGAGCAAGAGGAAAGATAAGAAAGGAGAAAAAGGTCACAGAGAAAGAGAATGTAAATCATCCACAACCTAGAAAAAGCTCTAGACTCTGAGGGTTGGCAAAGAAAACATTGTCAAAAGGGACAGAGTTCATAAACTTAGAAGAGGAAACCCTAGAAACTTCTCCTGTTAACATCTTTTATGTACACAGTCCTCAAAATTCTCCTGACCATCATTTGAAGGTAGCCCAAGCAAAAGATATCCAGGCATAAACCCAGTGCAGCAACAAATATATGATTATATAGAATCAATGGAGAAGAAAAGTGCCTCAATGAATCTGGAACCCTCTATCAATCCACAAGAACCTCTAATTGACTCTCTTAAACAGGAAATTTATGAATTAGAGATATTGAACAGACATATCAAAAAAGAGAATGAAACCTTGAAGGAACAAAGTAAATTGGACAAGGAAATTCAAGATAATACCATTCTGCATCTAGGACTATGGTATAAGAAAAATAGGAAGTTGAAAAGAAAGAATAAAATTCTGAACAGAACAGACATCAACCTCAAATACAGGCTTCTTATAAGGAAACCCAGAATGACAGTCAATTCAAAGAAGAGCAAAAGAAGAAAATTTGATGTACTAGCAGAAGTGTTTGAGCAAATGCATTAGAGAAGAAGAACTCACATTTTTGGAAAATTGCACGAGGACATGCAATGACTTTGCAGTGGGGGTATGTTGAACCTCAGAATTACTTTCCCCTTGACATTTGTTCTCACCTTTTTCTCTTGATTTCTCACAAGACTACAAATCCAATCAATGATAAATGCTAGATTTTGTCTTAGGAAAACATTAAAATTATCACCATATTATATTTTCATGTTCTTTCTATTTTAATAGATTTTTGCAAATTAGCTACAGAACGTAGCCTATTCTGCAGCGAATTTTGGGTTCCGTAGCTACTCTCGTGGTTTGGTAGGTTATCGATGTCAAATGAAGAACTGGGCCACATGGGCATTTCTAGAATCATCTCCACATGGATTCTATCCTACTCACTCGATCAAGATCAACAGAAAAGCATGCCTAAAGTCATGGTCAAAGATAGAGTCAAATACGTTATCTAGTAGCAGTAGGACTCTTGATTTTCTCTTTCATAGCTAATCAAGAGTCTAACAGTTTTGTTGAAGAGTTAATGTGGACTAAGCCACTTGTAGCTAATCAGAAGTTGAGGAGTTAATGCAGATCAAGCCACTAATAGCTGATCAGAAGTTTAACAATCTCATTACAATTCGAATTAAGCCACTTGTAGCATGATTTCTTATAAACAGTCATGATAGATTTTGATTAGCCACCTTTAACAAGATTTTCTCTTAGAAAACTATGTTATTTTTCTATAAATATCAGTTGAATGAAACCAAGAAGTAGTTAGAAGCTAGAAGGAATTACAGGCTTTTGTTAAATACTCTGTTCAAACTTCGTTTTGTTGATAATACAAACTTTGTTTTGTCAATGGTGGTTTAAAAGTGCATCTTTAATTAGCTATCATCCAGCCACATTAGTTGCAAAGGGCCTGTTATGAAGCCAGCTCAAGAAAAGATAGAAAAGATAGATCAACGCCTTAGAATTCAGCCTCTTCGAGGGGGCAACCTCCTTTACATTACATAAATGAACAATTCTTGGATGATACAAATGAAAAGACCTCCTTTCTATATATAGGAGTCCAAGGGGTCATAACATAATCAAAGCCGACATAACAATAATAATGTAAGGGCGCAATAATAACAATAGTGGGCTTCTATGGGGTACAATAGTAAGAATATGGGCACTACATGGGTACATCAATATAATAAGTGGGTTGTACTAATAACAATAAGGGGTTACACTAGTAGTATAGGGTCCTGACATGCCCCTCTCCTTCAAAAAGCGTTGTCCTCAACGCTTGAGTAGTTCTTGATGCTTCTGTATAAAATTCTTGTCCTCCCATGTGGAATCTTTAGCAGGTAAGTTCTTCCACTTGATGAGATACTCTGAAATTGATTGATTTCGTAGCTATCGGGTTCTTGTTTCTGTGACTTCTCCAGGTTCCAATATGATTTTTCCTTCCTCCTCAATTTCTGGCAATATTGTTTGAATTGGGATCTTTTGCAACTTTTGAATAAGTGGCCATACTTCTTCATCCTTCTTCCATTCATCCCTTGCTTCGTTTATCAAATCTGGTTGGATAATAGAAATAGCACAAAACAATGCTTCCACATCCTCATCCTTGAAGAGTCTTCCCATTCGGTAAGGTCGCCATTTTTTAAGTGCATGTAGTATTGCCAACATTTCCTTCTCATAAATAGGTTGCTTGAGATGTAGCAATAAAAATACCCAATCACCTACATCAAAACATTTTTCACTACGATGTTGATCTACCTATTGTTTCATTTGATTTTGCACCGAAGTGGCGTTATCCTTTAAAATTTGGAGAGCTTGTTGTTGATGCTCAATGTGATCTTTCACTGCTTGAACCTTTTTCTTCTTGATATGTCCTTCTATCTCTAGAGTTTGAGGAGTGGTAATTTCTTCCAATCCTTTACAAGATATGGTCGGATTCATTTCTTGATGCTCGATGTGATCTTTCACTTCTTGAACATTTTTCTTCTTGATATGTCCTTCTATCTTGATAGTTTGAGGAGTGGTAATTTCGACCAATGAATTACAAGATATTGTTGGATTTGTTGAAAAGTGTGCAACAAGAAATGCTTGTTGAGAGTGCAACAAGATGATGGAGCTTAGTGAAAAGAGTCGCCTTCACTAAGTGGGCCCGCAGGCTATTTTTGGCGCAAGTCTATTTTTAGACTATGTCTATTTTTAGACATATGGATCATGTCTATGGATTGCAGGTTGTTGTTTATGGATGATTGGTCAAGTTGGGAAAAATAGATGGACTTCTATTTTTTATGAAAGTGTGAGTGATCAAAGTCTATTTTTAGACTGGCTGTCAAAAATAGAAAAGTCAAATATTATTGTCTCATAATAATATTTGGACTATAAACTTGATCTTATTCTCTTGGAGCACTTCAGGATGAGCTACGGATGTGGTACATGTAGATCCCAGAAGGAAATACGTGGTTACCTATGGGATGACTAATATTTGCATGCATGACTTCAGTTAGAACTCAAGTGAGTTGAGTTTAGCGGACTGGAGGTACAGTTGATGGAGTTGTGTCCAGTTTAGCTTTGTTAAACTAGTTGTATTTAGTCTAACTGATCCATAGACTAGAGATGAGTTGGGTGAATTAGTTATTAATTAATTCACAAGTTATTAACTCATAATACAACTATAGAATACATCATTTAACTCAGTTGCATGTCATTGCATGTTCAGTTCAATAGGGACAGGTGGTAGAGAATCAGATTGCTATCAGTTGTGACTATAGTTGTGCACCAGATCTTGCACAATCAAGGGATTGAGTATGCCAATGAGTTTGCTCACGTATTTTCCCAGTATTGTAGCCTTTGCTCACGTCCAACAAAGTGTGAGTGATTATTTTGAGGTGAAATACGAGTTTGGTAAGCCATTCTCATCAGTTCTTGAGCAGGTATTGAGCAGTGGAGGCAGGGAAGCAGTGGAATAGATTTGGAGATCAGATCTGAGTTGTATTGTGTGTAACAGGTGGAGCTGGTATTGGATTTCTTGTGATAAGCATTGTACTTTGTAATGTTACATGATTCAATCAATATAATATACAGATAGTTGGGGTTTTTAGCGAGATGCTTTCCCCGGGATACATACTGTGTTAATGAGTTTGATTGATGCTTCTATGTGTGCCTGTGAATGTTTCTGCTTCTGTAAATTGATGATCAACGTAGAGGAGATTATGTATTATACATGTTCCGCTTATAATTGTATGATCAGGATAATCTCTGTGAATATGTGTTAAATTATTCAAAATTTCTACAGGATTCATTTCTTCTTTCTCGATGTGATCTTTCACTTCTTTCACCTTTTTCTTCTTGATATGTCCTTCTATCTTGAGAGTTTGAGGAGTGGTAATTCTTGCCAATGCTTTACAAGATATGGTCTGATTCATTTCTTCTTTCTCTGGGGTGGGGTCCTGGCATATATCTTCTTGTTTTGATGTTTCTTGATCCTTTTCTTCCTCCTCTTCATATTCTATATAAAATAATTTCTTCTCAGCACACTTATGACCTTTAGTGCATTTGCTATCACAGTTGTAACAAAGCCCCTTTTCTCTTTTTTCTTCCAATTGTTGTGGTGTAACCCTTGTAGGTTGTGGAAGGCTAGGAGAAACAAGACTTCCATCTTTATAGTTGTGAGGGGTATGCTTCTTGGTTTCCATAATTTTTCTTTCCAATATGTCACAAAGCCCTTTTACTCTTTCCAATTGTTGTGGTGTTGCTCTTTGTATCCTCATAATGTGCTATCATTTCCTCCATGAAAATTGACCACGTAACAAGTTTTTTACGAGAACAAAGCCCTTCATACCATAAAAATTGATTTGGTTCTAAATATGAAGATGCAATACATACCTTTTGTAAGAATGGTACACCATGTAGATCAAAATATTGCTCCATCTGAAGTATCCAATTTACCGAATCCTTGCCATCAAACTTCCTCATCTTGCTTTTTCTTGATTTTAGGAGCTCGATCTTGAAACGACTGTAACTCTGTACTTTCAGATATTTAAGTTCTGAAATTGCAACCTGTGGTAGCCCTCTTTGTCATATTTCCAATGCCACAAGTCTGACCCAAATTGGATTCTCCAAGGAAGAGTTATGCAAAATCTCCCACAGTGACTTGATTATAGACTAGTTCAGTAGAGCGAACTTGTACAGCGTGCCACGCGTCACTGTTTCGACCTTTGGATCTGAAAAATGCATACAAGAAACTACAGTCCGTCCTCTTTCGGTACCTTCTTACGAAATTTCAGTCCGATCCCCAGAGATAAAGTTATGACGATTTTCCCCAGGTCAACTGTTTGGAATGTAATTCAAGAGTCTGCAAAAAGACCAACTTCCTCAGATCATATCTCCGCAAATATAGCGCGAAAGGATCTGACATTCGGACCCTAGGTTCAGCGCGATTTCTTCTCAAATGGATTTTTTTTTAAACTTCTGAAACGTCGCAGAAAAAATTTATAGCGAAAATGCCACGATGACCTGTTTGGAGCAGCAAAACCCTAGAATCCAAAGCTCTGATACCAAATGTTATGAAACCAGCTCAAGAAAAGATAGAAAAGATAGATCAACGCCTTAGAATTCAGCCTCTTTGAGGGGGAAACCTCCTTTACATTACATAAATGAACAATTCTTGGATGATACAAATGAAAAGACCTCCTTTCTATATATAGGAGTCCAAGGGGTCATAAAATAATCAGAGCCGACATAACAATAATAATGTAAGGGCACAATAATAACAATAGTGGGCTTCTATGGGGCACAATAGTAACAATATGGGCACTACATGGGTACATCAATATAATAAGTGGGTTGTACTAATAACAATAAGGGGTTACACTAGTAGTATAGGGGCCTAACAGGGCCCCTGCACTAAAGGAGGTTTTTCACTTTTTGTTTTTAGTTTAATTTCTATTACTCTGTTTTCTACAACTCTGTTTTCTCTAATTTTGTTTCATTTCAGTTTGTAACAAATAGTGTAAGGATAAAATCACAACTGTGCAAGTCTTATTCTTCTGAGATATTGTATGAGAAATGACTGAATGAAAAATGAAGTTATGAGAATACACAGTTGCTTAGCTTCTTACTGTTTTTCTTAGCATAGAACTGTCAATTAGCTATATTAATAGATGTTCTCAAAACCATTTCGAAATGATGATAATTCTAACTTAAATGGTTAAATTTCTAATTCATGCAATGATTGAGCTTACTTAGCACATTTTTAGTTTTACATACTGTCATCTTTTCTTTTCTGTTTTTAGGTCATTATTTAGTTGCATCACTTGACATTCCAAAAAAGAATTTCAAGGAGATTGATTCTATCATATCCCAAAATTAAATGGTTGAATGGCTAAATGAATGAAATTATTGAATTACCTTTTGCATCAGCATCACTTTTTTGTTTTTAAGAATTAGATCCATGGATTAGGACTAAATGGTAGGATAAGGTAGATGCTATGTTCTTTTTTTCCCTTATTAGGTTCTAACTAGTTAAAAGGTTCTTGGTTCATTTTTAGGAGATTAGAATAACTTAGGAACCTTTCCTTTCCTTTAAAACTCATTAGATCCATGTAAATCTCTCATAGATTGTATATTCTTAAACATCAAAGAACATAAACCCCCAAAACAAACATACAAATACAAAACAACGAAGTAAGAGAAAAGTTAACTAAGCACATATAGTGCATCACACTTCATCAGTGTACAAACCTCAGTTGATAATTCATGCAAGAAATTTAGGACACTAAATTGACTAAACAGGTATTAGAATACCCCAAGAAGATACACTTATGATTTCACTAAGTTTGTTTCTATGTACCTTTGGTATCAAGGCATAACAGGTGGAACCAAAGAACCTGAGATTCTTTACTAAAGGAATGTGGCTATACCACATTTCATAAGGAGTCTTGTTTCTAATAGCATTAGATGGACATTTATTCTTTACATATACAACACATATAACTGCATCAACACAAAACATCAATTTTGCATTCTTGGAAAACATCATGGAATGTACCATATTTAAGATTGTCCTATTCATTCTTTCAGCTACTCCGTTCTGTTGGGGATTATAAGGAATAGTTGTTTGACATTTGATCCCATGATGGCGAAGATATTTTTCAAATTCATTTGAAGTGTATTCTTTTCCATTATTAGTGAGAATAGATCCAATATGATATTGTGCATCATTTTCAATCCATGTATGAAAGTTATTGAATATTTGAAAAGAATCAGATTTGTTCTTCAATAAATAAACCCAATGCATTCTCGTGTAGTCATTAGTAAATGTCATCATATATTTATTTCCATTTTCAGAAGGAATAGGCATTGGACAACATAAATCTGAATGAATGAGTTCAAGTTTTATATGTGCTCTAGAATGTGAATCATGAAAAGACTGTTTTCTATGCTTTCCTAGAATGAAAGCATCACATTGCTTAAGTTTCCTAGGAACTGTAGGCAAACCTGTAACACCATTTTTCTTCAACAAGCAAAGGATGTCATAGTTCAAGTGTCCAAATCTAGCATGCCATAAAAGACTGGATGGAAATGTACCTTCCTCATAATGAGAACTGTATGAGAAATTTTGTGCACGAGCAGAGGTACCTTGCAGCTTGAGAAGTCTTTCTTCTTCTATCCCCGTCATGACAAGTCAGTGATTTGATGCTTTTCTCACCTCAAAATTGCCACAAAACATATGAATGGAGTGTCCTCACTGGTGGATGTGGACCAAGGACTACAAGTTTCTCCTCAATGATGGGAGATATAAAACATCATGCAAAAGAAATTCTAGAAGACTAGGCAATTTGAACCTAATTGTTTCAAGCCCTGATGGCTTGAGTTTTGATTTGTCTACAAAGTATATTGCTCCATCAATATTGTCAGTAAATTCTTCAAAAAAATCTCTTCTAAATGTCATGTGGCAAGTTTCTCTTGAATCAAGCAACCAATCATTTTTCCAAGAAGCAAGTGAAGCATTAAACAAGTCTTCATTTACTCCAATATTACAATGTGCCACAACATAGTGAGCGGATTTAGGTGCTTTACCTTTCTCTTTATCATTGGTTTTACCTTTGGCTTGATTTATTTCCTTCTCAATTTTTTCCCAAGGAAACTTGCATGTGGATGCATCATGTGATCCATATCAATTGCAACGTATGCAATGAAGATCAGATTTTTCTCCTTGAAAGTGTCTGCCCCCCCTGCCTCTGAAATTTCTTCTTCCTCTTCCTCTTTGACTACCTCTTCCTCTGGAAGAATCTTGAGCATGATTCTTCTCTCTATGTGCAAGACACATAGCTTCTTCATAAGACTGAGGAGTTGTTTTCTTCCCAAAATCTTTCTCTCTCTCAACAAATTTATTCACAAGGGAGTCAAAGGTAATCTCTTTGAGGTTTCCATTTGCTTGCAATGGCTCAAGGTAATTTGAATAAGTGGGATAAACTTATTTGAAAAAATCTATCAGAGGAATGTCAAGTTCAACATTGGTGACTTTGATATCATGCATAATAGATTTTACTTTTGATGCTAGAGCAAGAGGATCATAATTTTGTAATTCAAGACTGAACAATTTAATCATCAATTGGACGTCTTCAAGTGTAGAGTGTGAGTTATAGAGTTCCTTCAACTTTTGTAAGGCTTCAAAAGCATTTGAAAATGGTGAAATATGGTGACTCACCTCTTCATTTACATATGTTGTAATCAAGGCATAGGGCTTGCTGTTCTTGTTTTACCAAATGGGGAATTCCTTATCTGAGGTAGGCTTTTCAGGTTCATTGTCTCCTTCTCCTACACAAACGCCTTTCCATAGATCATTAAAAATGAGAGTGTGTTTAATCTTCCTTGACCATTCTGGATAGTTCTCTTTCCCAGAGAGAACTACTCCAACTATAGAAATGAATGAATTTTAAACGTGTGTACTGTAAAAAAAAATGTTATTCTGATGCCAATTTGCTGTAAGAAATTGCACTTCCAATGGTATTTTTGTAAAAAACAAATTACAATTCTGATATAAATATGTAGCAGAGGTATTATATAAGGAAGGGAGTATATGAAGGAGGGATATTTATATAGGGGAGGGGTTATATGGGGGATGTTTTATATGAGTTTGGGCATGACGATTATGACTTATGGTATGAGACATTATTAACAAAATTGTGCATGCATATTTCATAGTTAAACAAAACAAGAGCGGATTTATAGATGGGGTTGTATGATATCAGTGGTGGTATTAAAGGCCGAGAGCGTCAATGGTATGGCGTTAATGCAAAGCACTATTACCTGTGATATGGAGGTAGCATAGTGGCGAAGATATATAACTGGAGGCGTGGTGTTAACTGTGGAATGGGAGCATGGTTTTATGTTATGACTAGGAGTCACAACTAGGAGCCATGGAAATCGAGAGTCTAAGCAGCGATATTATATGAGTTTGTTTAGAGTTTGGTAAGGCGGGACACAACAACCGATTCGAGCAAAGCCATGAAAATTGTGGTTGTTATATAGCATGGAGGAGTCAGCGGTATTAATTGTGCAGAGAAGTATGGAGGAGACTTTGGTGGTATGGTATGGTAGTGTATGGAGGCTGAGTATGGCACTCATAGTGAAAGGTGTGAGGCCAAGGTGGTTATCTAGCATTGCATAATACAATCACAGTATACACATAGCTGGATGATATACAATCACGATACCACGATATACCAGTGTTCTTACACAATAGCATTTGTGTAGACGCACCACAACACCTTCGGATTCAATGCACCAGCCACAACACACCATTCGATGTAGCAACTCGCTTCAGTCTTATAGGAGGCAAAATGTCTCAATGCAGCAAATCAACTCTTCAAGAGTAAGAATAGAATGCATAAAATTTGACAAGGATATGTTAGTCTGCAGAAATGGAGAACAAAGATAGGAAGGAGCTACAAGAGTAGGAAGGAAGCCAAAAATAGTGGCTGGGACCTGTGCTCTAATACCATGTCAAGCCAAGAGGTAACTCCTCAAAACTAATTGTGTTTATTCATTAAGATTACTCATGGTTATATACATGAGGGAGTGACTCTTAGGCTTCACCTCTTGATGACTCTTCATTTTCCATTATTTACTATTTACATTATTTACAAGTGTTCACCCAATCCCAATGATTAGCTGTCAACAAAAATGAAGGAATGAATAGAAAACCTTGAAACATGATGAATATGCCATGTAAACCCTCATAGAAGAAACCCTCAAATAAGGTTGTTATGGAAAATACTCATATCATGGAAAGAAGATTAATATTGTCATCAATAGAGATAATTTCTTTGGAAGATAATTACATTAACTTGTAGAGGATTACAAGATCTTTCCAATGAGTACTCACATGACCCCTAACTCCTTGTAGTTAAGGAAAATTTAATTTTTGAAGAGAAAACAACATCAATTTGGCAATCCTACTTGAGCCTACACAAGTCGGTCTCCTTATGTTGGTTATCCTAATAGTCATGTATTTTCAAACATATGGACATGTATAAATTCCATCCTGTACTCCTCTAATACTTCATCAATTCAGTCAGGAACAATGATATAACTTTGGATCTAAGGCAGAGGGTTCACAAAGATCTAAAGAGGACAAAGATTGAAGAATATTGTTGTGAAACTAAGATTAATTTATGGGGCTTGGTTTCTTCTTTGGATAAGGGTTATTTGTTTCAGATTGATTGTTTATTCTAGTTACAAACATGGACCATTTCAAGAAAATATTTCAACCATTTAAGGAACAAACCTATGTCTTTCAGGAACAAACCTTAGCCATCTGAGGGAGTTAATATTGGCCATCTTAGGGAGATTACAAGCCTTGACCATTTCATAAATATATCTCGGTCATCTCAGAGAGTAAACTTCGTCCATCTCAAGGAAATCGCAGACCTTGACCTTCTTGAAGAATAGACCTTAGACCTGTGCAAGAAATTAACTCGAACTTGTTCCTTTTAGTTGCAAATCTCGACATAATTAGAAAAGTTACAGACTTGCCCCCTTCATAAATTTCAGACCTTGACCACCTTATGAAGCTAACCTTAAACAACGTTTTGAGCAGAAATTTGGTCTTTTGATCTTCTCTTGTTGAAAAGAACAATGCAAACATTGAGCTGATCCTTGACATCTTTGAAAAACCTCCTTGAAGACCCTTGAACCAGCATTGTTCTAGAACTAGGACTTGAAGTGTGAGAAAATTTTTGGAGGAAGTAAGTTCGCCTGTATAGTACACAAGAATTGAACATTTGAAGATACTTGGAGCATTTTCAATCTTAGATAATTTTGAAGACTGATCTATGGTATAACTGAGTTGAAGCATCCTCTTGAAGCCACATTTTTGAGGTTATCTTGAAGCCTTTTGGAGTAGGCATAGGATTAGGTCTTGAAGTGAATTTAGAGAAGTCTTTGAAGACCATCTTCAAAAGTATCTTGGAGTAGTATATTGAAGACATCTTGTTGGGAAGCATTGTTGAAGACCCGTTGAAGACATTTTTATAAGCATATCTTGGGGTCATTCTTGGAGACATCGTTAATCTTGTGATGCATCATTGAAGCCCTCATGGAGTAACATTGGAGAAAATCGTTTGGGTAACATGAAGAATCTTGGAGACACCTACTATGGTTACTAAAGTTGACGTTGATGAACTAAGTATTTTGGAGACTATTTCAGGCCATTATTGAAGGTGATCTTGGAGATATTATCAGGACTTATTGAATAATATATTGGAAACCCTGAAGCAGCATTAAAGCTAATTTTATGAATTAATTTACAACTCTCCGTTTTTACACAATAAAACTAATATTTTTATGCACCCACCCATTTTCACTCTAGACATTCGAACTTCCAGGCTGCCAGAAAACTAAACTTCATATCTCATGACATAACTAAAAAACATACATTGATGAATTAATTTTATAGCAGGACAAACATTAAATCTAATACATGGCACACACAAACACAATTAATCATATATAGATAAGAAATGTAAACCATTTACCATGCAGCTTTTGTATATAGTTACTAAAATTTGGGCATCTCAACGTTGGAGGTCTAAATTTGCTACATAGGAAATGCACGGTAAAGGGTTTTCCATTAATAGAAAAACCAGAGAGATTGTGTGAAGGATGCATCTTCGGAAAACAATATAGAGAATAATTTCTGGCAAGAAAGTCAATACTGGAAAAGACACCTTTGGAAATTATCCATTCAAATTTATGTGGACCAACGAATACACCATCAATTGGAGGATGTTATTATTTCTTGATATTCATAGATGACTACACAAGAAATAGATGGGTCTACTTTCTAAGACAAAAATGTGAAGTCTTTGAGCACTTCTATCAATATATATCTCTTGTTGAAAAGAAAAGTGGGCATTACATCAAAGTTTTGAGAACTGGTAGAGGTGGTGAATACATCTCAAATAACTTCCTACATTTTCGTAGGGTGCATGGAATAGGAAAACAATTTACAACAAGGTACACACCTCAACAAAATGGTGCAAGGAATAATAGAAAATTTGTGGAAATGGAAAGGAGTATGTTAAAGGAAAATCATTTTCCAAATTCCTTTCGCAGGGTGTATGGTTATATTATTCAAATTGTTCTACTCCTTTCCGTTTTCCAAATTGTTCTATTATTCCATGCACCCTGCGGAGGAATAATAGAACAATTGTGGAAATGGAAAGGAGTATGTTAAAGGAAAATCATTTTCCAAATGATTATTGGGATGAAGTTGTAGCTTGCACAAAATATATTATAAATAGATGTCTAACCAAAAGTGTAAGAAACATTGTTCATGAAGAAGCGTGGAGTGGAAGAAAACGTAGTGTCACTCACATGAGAGTGTTTGGATGTGTGGCTTATGCACATGTCTTGGATAAATTAAGAAATACGTTGGACATAAAGGGGGAGAAATGAATATTTGTGGGATATAGTGATGAATCCAAGGCATATAAGCTATATAATCCAATAACCAAGAAGGTCATAATCAACAGAGATGTATAGTTCATAGAAGAGGAAGCATGGGATGGAAGTTTGGAGAAGCCAATTAATGTAAAAGCAAGTCTACCACGAGAAGATAAAGAGGAATTAGCAACAAAAGGTAACTCTACAATGGTGACTCCTCCTACACCTATTCAAACTCAACAAAGCAGTCCTCAAGTGACATTGTTAACAAGCACTAGGACAATGTCATGTATTCAAGAAAAAAATCCTTCAAGTGTGCAAAAAAGATAACAACTCCAACTTCTATTGGAATTTCTAAGTTTAACCTGTTAGAAATTCTTATTGTACTATCTGGTTTATTTCTTCCTACTTTTTTTAATTACTTAACAAGTTATTTACAATGTAAATAATGAAAATAAACACAAGTATAGTATCAACATTTACAGATCATCAACTGAAAGAAAACAACCACACAAGTGACACTGTTATTTTTGGACCAATGTCCCCGGAAAAACCCAATGCCGGAAAATCGGTGCTGCTATTCGTAGGAGTTTTATTATTATGTAGTTTTCATAATACAACTAGGGTGTCAGAAATAGCTCACCCAATAGAGAATTCCCTCTACAGTAGTACCTCTCCTTGGAGACTGATATTCTGGCTGAATAATCACCAGATGAACAATCCCACAACAACAATTGCAACTTCCATTGCTCTGTGTCACTCTAGCAGGGACTGCGTCATCATATCCGGCTCACTAGTACCTAGTCTACCCCACGAAAAATCCTCCAAATGCTACCTCTTAGCCCTGTGTCAGCTCTGCTAGCCTCTGCGCAGCTATTGAATCTTCTGCGTTAGCCGTTAGACCCTCTTTGTCACCCACGTTGGCCTCTTTTGGCTCTACATAGCTCCCAACTGCCTCTGCGTAGCACCCAACTGCCTTTGCGTCAACCTCTCCAGGATCTACGCTATCTCTCTAGTACAAAATCTTCCTCTCTGCAATGTATTCACTGCCCTTCACTGCTGAACACCAATTCACTTTTGCTTAGCAACCCTGCTCTAGCAAAATGAATGACCAATCACTCTGGTGTGTTCTCCAACTAACCCTCAAACCTCCTCTTATACTTTTCTCGTTGGTCCATCAACGACCGAAACTAAATCTCTAATCAACAGATAATATTAGATTTGGCTTAGTCCATGATTTTTGGATCCTTCTAACCCAGTTTTATATTAATACCCATTAATATTTTATTTTCCTAAGTTTAGACTTAGGAACTCCATTAGAAATATTAATTATTTTAATATCTCCCAAACCAGTTAGAATCCGCCCAAACCATTTCTGGGTCTTGGAGATCTCATGTGCTTTAGCCTCTCAACCAATTTTCATGGCTAAAGCACATTCAATGCTACCCCAAATCAACCTCTTATCCAAGTTCAACATCAAGTGACACATCAAATCCATATTTAGTAGGCATGAGAAGGAGAAAAATCAGAAATTTGAGTGAGATATATGAGAAAAATGGTGCAGAAAGTAGCATAGGTTTGGATTCTCTATTTGCTTTATTTTGTCATGTAGACGATTCAATTCATTTTGAAGATGTAATTAAGGAGGAAAAATGATTAGTAGCAATGAATGAAGAAATATATACAATAGAAAAGAATGATACAAGAGAGTTAGTAAGTCTTCCATAAGGAAAAGAAGTCATAGGTGTGAAGTGAGTCTATAACACCGAAAGCAATGTTGAAGGAAGGATTGAAAGGCATAAATATAGGTTGGTCATTAACGGATACAAGCAACAACACAGAAGAGATTATGCAGAAACATTTGTGTCGGTTGCAAGAATGGAGAAAGTGAGGACAATTTTAGCAATTGTTGTGCAACATAAATGGAAGATATATCAAATGGACATGAAATCAACCTTGTTGAGTGGAGTGTTGAAAGAGGAAGTGTGTGGGGTGCAATCACCTGGTTTTGAAATTCAAGGGAAAGAAGACAAAGCGTATAGACTGAAGAAAGCCGTTTTTGGGTTGAAGCAAGCACCATGCGCATGGTATCGAAAAATAGACAACCATGGGTTTTGTTGACACCTAATCATTGGGATTGGGTGAACACTTGTAAATAATGTAAATAGTAAATAATGGAAAATAAAGAGCCATCAAGAGGTGAAGCACAAGAGTCAGTCCCTCATGTATATAACCATAAGTAATCTTAATGAATAAACACAATTCATTTTGGAGGAGTTACCTACTGCCCGACATGGTATCAGAGCACAAGTCCCAAATTAGTTTTCTATGGTATAACTCCTGTCAGATTTCTCTGCCATATTTTGTCCCTCTGTTCTTTTCCATATTCTCTGCAAAATTAAGTTCTTCTATGCTATACTAGGAATTTTCCATTTCAAAATCATGAATACTATGCTTGGAGATCATGTAATGGCATTGTTTTTGAACATGATATCTGCGTTCAAATACTGGGCTATGCGTGCGAGATATTTTTTGTTGAGGTGATATACTGGTATGTCGATTTTTTTTTTACAGTGAACGCTCCATACCTCATATAAAACTGTTGTTTGGTGTTGCCTCACATCCCACATATTCGTACCACAGCCACACATATCTCTGTCTCTTCGTACACTATCTCTTTACTCTCCTCCGATCCAAAATATTACCACATTTATAAAGAAAATGCAGTGTGGTAACTGACCCCTCCTCCACAGTCGACCCTCCCTCCTTCCTGCACAGTCAGCCCTCCCTCCTACACAGTCGGCTCCTCCTGCACAATCGGACCTCCCTCCCTCCTGCACAGTCGGCCCTCCCTCCTACACAGTCGTCTCTCCATGGCATACCCATTGTGTTAAACGCATATGCTCCATACCACAGTGTTGTTGCTTCCAAACGCATATGCTCCATACCAACGCGCTCCATACGCTACTACTCCATACCACCACGCACTGTATGCCCGATTTTCATTTTAATATACTGCTATGTGTTTAATACATGTGTGATGTGTGTTTAATACATTTGTTTAATATATACCGCTCCCACTCCCGTTGTTTAATACATGTTGTATGTTATATGCTATCTACTCCCTATGTTGAATGCCCTTCCCCATATAACCCTCCCCCCATTAATACCTCCCCATATATTCCCTTCCCCATATAACCCTCCCCAACATAATACCTCTATCAAAAAATATAAATATAAATACACCAGAATAGAAGTGAAATTTTTCACAGTATATTATTAGGAAAGGTGAAATTTCTTATAGTCTATTGGCAGCAGAAGTATTTTTTTTTATAGTACACGGATTTTAAAATGCATTCATTGATATCTATTGTGGGAGTGGTTCTCACCAGGAAGGAGAACTATCCTGAGTGGTATCGGAAGATCAAACACACTCTTATTTTCAATGCGATGTGGAAAGGATTTTGTGTAGGAGAAGGAACCTGCAAGGCCTACCTCAGACAAGGAAATCACCATTTGGGAAAACAAAAACAACAAGTCCTATGCCTTGATTTCAGCATCTGTAAATGAAGAGGTGAGTCACCATATTTCACCATTTTCAAATGCTTTTGAAGCCTTACAAAAGTTGAAGGAACTCTATGACTCACACTCTGCGCTTGAAGTTGTCCAATTGATGATTAAATTGTTCAGTCTTGAATTACAAAATGATGATCCTCTTGCTCTAGCATCAGAAGTAAAATCTATTATGCATGATATCAAAGTCACTAATGTTGAACTAGACATTCCTCTGATATCTTTTGTCAAGGCACTTTATCCCACTTATTCAAATTATCTTGAGTCATTGCAAGCAAATGGAAACCTCAAAGAGATTACCTTTGACTCCCTTGTGAATAAATTTGTTGAGAGAGAGAAAGCTTTTGGGAAGAAGACAACTCCTTAGTCTTCTGAAGAAGTTGTGTGTCTTGCACATAGAGAGAAGAATCATGCTCAAGATTCTTCCAGAGGAAGAGGTGGTCGAAGAGGAAGAGGAAGAAGAAATTTCAGAGGCAAGGGGGGCAAACACTCTCAAGGAGAAAAGTCTAATCTCCATTGCATACGTTGCAATAGAGATGGATGACAAGATGCATCCACATGCAAGTTTCCTTGGGACAAAAGTGAGCAGGAAAGAAATCAATCCAAAGGTAAAACCAATGCCAAAGAGAAAGGTAAAGCACCTGAATCTGCTCACTATGTTGTGGCACATTGTAGTATTACAATAAATGAAGACTTATTTAATGCTTCACTTGCTTCTTGGAAGAATGATTGGTTGCTTGATTCAAGAGCAACTTGCCACATGAATTTTAGAAGAGATTTTTTTGAAGAATTTACTGACAGTGTTTATGGAGCAGTGTACGTTGGAGACAAATCAAGACTCAAGCCACTAGGGCTTGGCACAATCAGGCTCAAATTGCCTGGTCTTCCAAACTTTCTTCCACATGATATTTTATATCTCCCATAGCTGAGGAGAAACTTGTTGTCATTGATCCACATCCACCAGCAAGGACACTCCATTCATATGTTTGATCGAAAGGTTGAGGTGAGAAAAGCATCAAATCATTCACTTGTCATGACGGGGATAGAAGAAGAAAGACTTCTCAAGCTACAAGGTACCTCTGCTCGTGCACAAAATTTCTCATACAGTTCAAATTATGATGAAGGTACATTGCCATCAAGTCTTTTATGACATGCTAAATTTGGACACTTGAACTATGACAACCTTCACTTGTTGAAGAAAAATGGTGTTACTGGTTTGCCTAGAATTCCTAGGAAACTTAAGCAATGTGATGCTTGCATTCTAGGAAAGCATAGAAAACAGTCTTTTCATGATTTCCATTCCAGATAACATAAAAATCTTGAACTGAATCATTCAGATTTATGTGGTCCAATGCCTGTTCCTTCTGCAAATGAAAATAAATTTATGATGACATTTATTGATGATTACACCAGAATGTGTTGGGTTTATTTATTGAAGAACAAATATGATGTTTTTCAAAGATTCAAGAACTTTCATACATGGATTGAAAATGATGCACAACCTCATATTCGATTTATTTACACTGATAATGGAAAAGAATACACTTCAAATGAATTTGAAAACTACCTTCGCCAGCATGGGATCAAACATCAAACAACTATGCCTTATAATCTCCAACAGAATGGAGTAGCTGAAAGAATGAATAGGACGATCTTAAATATGGTACATTCCATGATGTTTTTCAAGAATGTAAAATTGATGTTTTGGGCTGATACAGTTCTATGTGTTGTATATGTAAAGAATAGATGTCCATCTAATGCCATTAGAACAAGACTCCTTATGAAATGTGGTATGGCCACATTCCTTCGGTAAAACATCTTAGGGTCTTTGGTTCCACCTATTATGCCTTGATACCAAAGGTACATAGAAACAAACTTGGCGCAAGGAGTCATAAGTGCATCTTCTTGGGGTATTCAAATACTTCCAAAGCATACTGTCTCTATGATGAAGTTAATAAAAAGTTTGTTGTATCTAGAGATGTAATTTTTCTTGAATCTTCCAAAGCTAACAATGTTGTTGAGTGGAAACTTGATCGCTTGGATAGATTCGGACATGGAAAATCATTTCAAGAATTTGATAATCAGATTCCACATCTTGAAGGGGGGATTCATACACTAGATCAATCTGTGGAATCTTCTTCTAAAGAACTCTCTCCCCCACATGAAACTCCAACCACTGATGATACTTTGAGTGATGTAATTGAAAGAATTGGGAGACTCAATCTTGATTCAGTCCCAACTCAGTCAACTGAGCAGCTTGGACCATCTCAGAAAGGTCCTCCAAAGTGGCTAGACCATCTCAGAAAGGTCCCCCAAAGTGTCTGACAAAGACACTTGAAAGTGTTCATCCTGATGAGGTTGGAAAGATGGGAACAAGAAATTCAACCAGGCAAAACGGAGGTGATGTAGATGATCCTGATTCACCTGTTGATATGGATGTTTCTTATGATTGTGAACTGAATTTGTTTACAGATTTTGAACCAACTTCCTTCAAAGAAGCTGCTTCTCATGATGACTGGAAAGAAGCGATGCAAAAGGAGTATGATGCCTTGATAAAGAATGGAAATTGGAAGTTGGTTGATCCTCCATTGGGAACCAAACCAATTTGCTGCAAGTGGGTCCATAAGAATAAGTATAAAGTTGATGGCTCCCTTGACAAGCACAAATATAGGCTTGTGGCAAAAGGTTTTGCACAAAAGGAAGGGGTCGATTATGAAGAGACTTTTGCCCGACAACAAAATGGACTACCATCCGAACATTCTTTGCCTTAGCAGCTCAAAACGGTTCGAAAGTCCATCAAATGGATGTAAAAACTGTTTTCTTGAATGGAGATTTGAAAGAGAAATTTTTTATGTCCCAGCCTGAAGGATTTGTTATGAAGGGACATGAGCATAAAGTACGCAAACTTGTGAAATCCTTGTATGGCCTCAAGCAAGCACCGCGAGCCTGGTATGAAAAGTTAACTGAGCATCTCCTGAAACTCAACTTCAAACATTATGATGTTGATGATGCAACTTTGTTTGTCAAGAAAGTTGGCAAAACAGTTGTATATATTGTGGTATATTGTTGTATATATAGGGAACAATGAGAGCGACATTGCATCCATAAAGAAGGAATTGAGGAAAGGTTTTGAAATAACTGACTTGGGCTATGTTCACTACAATCTTTGTATTGAAGTAACTCAACATCCGAGTCTATATTCCTCTCTCAAAAATCTGTTGAATAGGTTTGGCATGACTGGGTGAAATCCTCTGACTACTCCAATGGAACAAAACTTAAAGCTCACATCCATTGAAGGAAAATAATTTGAGGATGCAACAAAGTATAGTCAGCTTGTAGGAAGTCTCAACTACCTAACTACGACTCGACCATACATTTTGTTTGTCGTTGGAATCCTCTCCAGGTTTATGAAAAAGCCTTGTGAGGGACATTGGTTTGCTACAAAAAGAGTTCTAAAGTACTTGAAGGGAGCCCAAGACTTTGGAATTAAATATACACAGGTGGGTGACTTCAGCTTGATTGGATACTCTGATTTAGACTTCGATGTAGACAAAGACACTGGGGTATCTACTTCAGGTTATGCTATGAGTCTTGGATTAGGAGCTATTTCCTGTAGATCACACAAACAATCAGTTCCAGTAGATTCCACAACAAAGGCAGAATATGTGGCAGCAGCTGAGGCAACAAAAGAAATTGTGTGGCTCAGGAAAATTCTGGAAGATTTGTAGGTAAAACAAGTACATTCAACTCCACTCATGATTGACAACACCTCTGCAATAAAGTTGGCCAAGAACCCAAAGTTCCATGATCGAACGAAGCACATCAATACAAAATACCATCTGATTCGACATCATGTTGAGGCCAAGACAATCCATCTATGACATTGTTCCACTAATGAGCAGATTGCAGACATCTTCACCAAAGCACTTGGAAGAGAAAAGTTTGAAAGATTTAGAACGATGCTTGGACTCACCAACATCCCTTCAGATTAAGGGGGGGATGTTGACACCTAATCATTGGGATTGGGTGAACACTTGTAAATAATGGAAAATAAAGAGCCATCAGGATGTGAAGCCCAAGAGTCACTCCCTCATGTATATAACCATGAGTAATCTTAATGAATAAACATAATTTGTTTTGGAGGAGTTACCTCTTGGCCTGAGAGGTTTGAAATTGAGTAAAGAAGATTGTAGCCACAATGTAAATCCAACAATGTACAAAAGTATGGTTGGAAGTTTGATGTTGATATATTGTATGTTGTGAGTTCGGTTTCAAGATTCATGGAGACACCAAAGGATACACCTTGGAAAGCAACTAAACGAATTCTAAGTTACATTAATGGAACTAAAAGATATGGCATTTTGTATACTCCATGAAGTGATTTTACGTTGGTTGGATATACTGATAGTGATTAGGCAAGAAGTGTCGATGATAGAAAGAGCATATCAGACTATGTTTTTCATATGGGTTCGGAAGCCATTTCATTGGCTTCCAAGAAACAAGCAATAGTTTCAATGTTGATAGAACTGAGGTTGAATATGTCGTAGAAACAAGAGCAACATGTCAAACAATTTGGATGAGAAGAATGGTGAAGGATTTATGGCATGAACAAGAAAGAACAACAACAATTTATTGTGACAACAATTTTGCAATCACATTGACACGAAGTATCATTTCATGTGGGAGTTGATTAATAATGGAGAAATTGTTTTGCAATGTTACAGGTTGCAAGAGCATTTTGTAGACATTTTCACCAAACCATTGACAGAAAAATGATTAATAATGGAGAAATTATTTTGCAGCATTGCAAGTTGCAAGAGCATTTTGTAAACATTTTCACCAAACTATTAGACAAAAAAATATTTGTTCGCCTAAAAGACAACTTGCGCAGTAGTTGTGATTAAGGAGGGTAGGAAATTAATCCCAAATACTGAAATTGAATGCAGTGTGTGCGCCATACTTGAAAGTACAAGACAAATCACATTTCAAATTTACCTTTAGGCTTAAGCAGCAAATTCAAAGTACAAGACAAATCATCATCCGTCAAATCACATTCAGTGTTAATACCTACACGGAGTGTGTACTCTGTAATGAGTGTGTACTAGAAAATTAATTGTGTATGGGAGCCATGTCTTTGGTTTAATGTTTGTTGTGTCATAAAATTAATGCATCAATGTATGTTTTTTTAGTTATGCCATGAGATATGAAGTTTCGTTTTTTGGCAGACTAGAAGTTGGAATGTCTAGAGCGAAAACAGGTGGGCGGTTAAAAAGCTAGTTTTATTGTGCCAAAACAGAGAATTGTAAATCTCTGTAAAATCTTAATTTCACTATGGTAAATGGAGCTGAAGCTTTCGGGTCTTTAGTTTGTAAATGTATTATGTCTTCATGACTATACAATGAGGTATTTTCCCTGCACCCTTCATTTGGAAATTCAACCTTCTTATTACTGAGCATTACTCTATTTTACCCTGTCTTGTTTTATTTGAACCTTTCCTTAACTATGTCTTTTACTGCGCGTAATTTTGTGGCTTTACTGTCACGTGAAATCTGTTTTATTAGTTCTGCTCATGGTTTCTTTATTTCTATCCTGGGCATTTACTGTCAAAATCTGCCGATGACTTATATGCATCTGACTAGTGCTTGAAAATGAGGTAACTCCTTGTGATACAATTGTTTCTGATCTTTGCTATAACCAGTTTGTTTTAGAGAGGGCTACCTCTTAATGTGTCATGGCGATGGCAATGTTATCTCGCACCCAAATAAAATTAGAACGGCCCGAGAAGCATTGTATTGTACAATATGCATAACCAAGTAATCTGAAATTTGTTTTCTACCTAAATAAATAATACAAATGCAATAATTCTTACGAACAAATTTGCAAAACGAATCTCTATTTAAGGAGAGGACAAATGGTACAATACTAATTTAGAAACAAAAATTTAATTTCAAGAAACGCTTGGACACGAGTCAGAAGTTCAAATGCTGGATCTGATTGTATAGATACAATAACAGTAATAATACAAACACGGGTTGGATTCCACGAAATTACAAATTTTTTACATCATGTGTCGAGGACAGACTAAATTTCCAATTGTCCTGTCACAAGCAATGCTGTTTTAGATGAGTGCCGTATACAAACACTCTTTCAAACCTCTGCACAATATTCATGTGGTGAATAAATGCAAAGAAACTGTGTGGCCTTCCAGCGATAGAATGCTCAGCAATTTTGTACAAACTTCGCTGCAGTCAATCTCAGAGCGCAAGATATTGATCTCTAGATTTTTATGAATCTGAAAGTGGGTTCTGGAGTTCAGCGATGGTGTCCAGACTGGGTTTCCATGGGGACAATGCCGATTTTCTTGTGGCTCGCTGAATTGTGGTAGGCACCACCACATTTTGGATGAGTAGGTTATTGGCTGAAAGAAAGGAAGCGACCTCTTCTTTTCTGAGTCGAAGCTTCACAGTACGCACGGTCGATCCATTGGCGGAGTAAGAAGAAGAAACAACCCTCAAGCCGCGCCTATTAATCTTATTGACCACAGGATCTGCTTCTTCCTCTTGTTTTCTTGAATTTGTGGCTATCCCTGCACGGGACAGTCGCTGTAACCTGCAACTGGCGTCTGCGACGCTACGAGAAGAAACTTTTGCAAAGGGCTCTCTATTGCTATTGCTATTGTAATTGATGAGTTGAGCCTCTGGAAATGAGAGAGGATGAACACCTGCAAGTTCCGTCCTCTCAGGAAGAGGGCGAGTGAAACTTCCGATCCGAAGTGGAGGACCAGCGGGGACCTCAAATATCTCATGATTTGGATAATCGATTAGTATTTCCTTCACACAAACAGGACTCTGTAGCTTCATTACCGATCCATCGGCTTTCATGATCTTTATCGGACGACGACGATTGATTCCACCTCGCAGCAGCACGTTACCCATCTTGCTCCTTATGCAATCTCTGTATTCGATGTCTGCACACAGATAAACGCTCTATATATATTCGACAAAAGAGAGGTTGGAGAGGATAGCAGGTGGGCTCCACGCTATCTGGACTTCAATGGCATGGCTGCCATGCGGAATAAAGAGAATGGGGAGTGCAAGAAGGTTAGGTTATATTTCTATCTCAATGGTGGTCTCTTTAGAGTACGCTCTCTCTTAATCCATCCACGTATGAAACTGATCGTCGAGGGAATCTCCATGCCACCGATCATTATCACACTTTGGTTTGCAGAGTACAAGTAGAATATTTTGTGAAGCCCTCTTTCACATTGAAGCAAATAGTTTCACCCACATTCTGGCCTTTACCATTGATGTCAAAGGGGAAGAAAGAAGAAGACATAATAATCACAAGATTCTATAAGTAGTCTTAACGAGAAATAAGATTCATATGAAGAGTCAACTAATAGTTAGGGGGATTTCTCAACAAACATACATCAATTACTGGAGTATGTCTAGTAACGTTTCCATTAATTCCAAAGGGAGAGATTGTTGGTAGTGTGTGTTGTTATTGATGTCAAGTTATGCAATGTATTTGATTGCAAGCTCAGGGGGAGTACAATTATAAGTAGATAACTGATAATTTGAGACATAATGTGGTAGAGGAATGGGATCAATGACTCTTCTCTGCTCTGGGGGCTCTCAACATGCTTGTTAGTTAACTAAGAAGGGGGTATGAGATGTCTCCCAAGAAATAAACCAACATGATGCATGGCAACAGTTCAAGCATATTAGGGGGCCCCTAGTTGTTTTCGAAAACCACCTTCGACCCCCACGATACTCTTCTAAAGGATGAAACTTAGTTTATTTCATAACAATCGCTCTTGTGAAAGATGAATTTCCTAGATCAATGTCAGGCTCATAACATGCAAGAAGTTTAAAGTGTGCTTGTGCACATGATGGATCCAATAGATGAGAATGCCTTGATCCAATGCCCTAGACCCATATTAGGTTCACATATGTGTGATGATTAAAGCATGGAATGCACTTGATTTGGTATTTTGCATGACATGGAATCGTTATGATGTGGCAATACGTGGATAATATCTGGTAGATCTTATGATGTGGAAGCAACAATGAGTGACAGGTGGCACTCATTTTGGTCGATTTGGATTCCTAACTAAATGATTGGAAGGTGACACATGATAAGTACATGTTACCACTTAGACAAGTGGTAGGCTCTGCTTGGTCATAAAAAATGACATGATAGGTTATGCAGCAATGATGTGTCTCGTACTAGGATATATGAGTATCGAGCAACAAATTCCATTTTTGTATAGAATTACCAAGACCAATATCTCGCATGACTTTGAAGAAATGATGTGGTAGATGACTTGGTAGTAGAAACGTGTAGTAGACAGTAATTGGTCCATGAAGGCTTGACATGGAAAACCCTGAGGTATCGAGACTTACATAAAGATTGTCTTTGGTAAAGTTTTCTTGTGTATTTTGATTTGGCTAAAAAGCTCAAAAGTCATGGTACAAGCCATGATACCATGGGTCAATATCATGGATCGATACCTATGGTAAAAGAGGAAATAATATATAAATATAGAGTTAAACATTTGAAAGTACTGTTGAAACTCTCCATAGTGAAGAGAGTGAGTAACTAGGGAGAATTGCCAAAACCAATGAGACTAAGGGATTTGTAGGAGATCAATTAAAGGGAGAGACAAAGACCAGGATAGAGTGTTGAATAAGTGAGAGTAGTGATTAATCCTTGTATTAAATCAAACTTATTTTGAGTAAAGGAATTGGTAGAACTATAAAGTATATAAAAAAGATAATTGTGGAGTGTTAAGAAGATTGGAGTTGGAGTTGTATGCAAAACCATAAAGTAGAGAGTAATGTGCAAAGTTGAGAGGAACAATTATCCAGACTTATGCAGGAATGAAACAAAATACATATATAAACATAAACACATAGATGTAGCAGAAATAAATCTTCATTTCATTAATATCAAAGAACTTAAAGATGCTTACATATGGGATATAAATAAACTAGCTCAGGTGATGGTAGCTAATCCCTGAGAAGAGATGTGGCAACTACTTGCCTTTGAACTGTGTTACTGTAACAACCTCCTCCCACAGTTACCCAAGTTCACCAGTCCACCGGGGTAAATATGTGATGTGGAGTTACTATTATATGACTCAACCACCTAAGTACAATTAAGGAAGTGGAATTGACAAACTAAAACCTTACCAACCTTCCTCAGGAGCTACATGACCCACAAGAGCTAAATAACCCCTCCAGGTGCCCAAACCCTGAGTGAGACTACTTTTTCACTGACATGAACTCTTACTCACATGCTGTCAACTCAATTTATTGTGTAAATTAAGACATGTATTTTACTATCAATCCAGGTTGGTAGTCTTAGAAGCAAACCACAATTTATGGATTTTTGGATAAGAACTAATATAGAAATTAGTTATGAGAACATAAGTGCATGTTACAAATATAAATCATTCTACATAACTAAGAATGGATAGACATATTATAAATATAAATCACTCCTCAAAACTTAAGCAAAACTATCTAACATGCAGTTGAAGATAAATTTCCTGATGAATATCTCTTTGCAGTAACTACTCAAACGCATTGGTTTGCAGATATTGCTAATTACTTAGTCATAGGAAAATTATCTTCACATTTGTTTCCTAAGGAGAAAAGAAAAATCATTCAAACAAGTGCAAATTACTCATGGATTACTAATGAATTGTATAAAACAGGTCCAGGTCTCATGATTAGAAGATGTGTTCGAGAAGATGAAATGCCTAAAATTCTTAAGGCATGCCATGATGAACCTTGTGGTGGACACTTTGCTGACAAGAGGACAACCTATAAAATCCTTCATTTAGGATATTATTGGTCCTCCATCTTTAGAGATGCCAAAGAATATGTCAAAAGGTGTGACAATTGTCAAAGGGTAGGGAAACCTGCTCCTTCAGATGAAATGCCACTACAAACTCAAGTAATCATTGAACCTTTTGAAAAATGGGCCTTGGATTTCATTGGACCAATTAATCCTCCATCTAAACAAAAGAAGTATATTTTGGTATGCACTGATTATGTCACCAAATGGGTAGAGGCTAAAGCATTACCTTTTGCTAATGAGAAATCTGTAGTAAATTTTCTTTTTGAGGACATCTTCACTCGTTTTGGTGTTCCAAGAGAAATAGTGACAAATCAAGGATCTCAATTTACATCTAAAATGGTGGAAAGACTTGTGGAAGAATACAAGATAAAACATAGGAAGTCTACTCCTTACCATCCACAAGAAAACGGTCAAGTTGAATCTACCAATAAGGTGATTGAAGGAATTCTCACTAAGACTGTACATCTACACAGAAGAGATTGGGCAGAAAGGCTTACTGAAGCCTTATAGGCCTATGGAACTACATGGAGGAACACAACAGGACATACTCCCTATGAGCTTGTTTATGGGAAGCAAGTCTTGTTCCCTATAGAGTTTCAAATCAGAACCTTCAAGATGGCAGTGCAATTGGGACTGGATTTATCAGAAGCACAGAAACATAGATTGGAGCATCTCAATGAGCTTGATGAAATCAGGCAAGATGCAGTTCAAAGAACCAGTTTATTCCAACAATAAAGGGCTAAATGGCATGATAAGTATATCAAGGAGAAGAACTTTCAAGCAGGAGATTGGGCACTTTTGTTCGATTCAAAATTCAAAGATTTTCAAGAGAAGTTTCAGACTCATTGGCTTTGGCCATATGAGATTGAAGAAGTCTTTAATAATGAAGCAGTGAAAATAAGGACAATAGATGAGAGAAAGGTACCTCTTCTTGTAAATGGTAATCGGTTAAAGATATATCATAAGCCAATTTCAAGGGTGGATTTTGTCATAATTTTCCAAGATAACACTGAGATGAAGTTGGTGAAGAGGAATTATTCTTCTCCACTAACTTAGTTTTTCCTGTATGTTGAAAATGCAACAAGATGATGGAGCTTAGTGAAAAGAAGTCGCCTTCACTAAGTGGGCCTGCAGGCTATTTTTGGCGCAAAGTCTATTTTTAGAATATGTCTATTTTTAGACATATGGATCATGGTCTATGAGTTGCGAGATGCTATTTGTGGATGATTGGTCATGTTGGGAAAAATAGATGGACTTCTATTTTTGGTTCACAGCGGAGTGATCAGAGTCTATTTTTAGACTACCAAGCTAAAAATAGAAACAGTCAAATATTATTAGCCCTTAGTAATATTTGGACTATAAACTTTATCTTATTCTCTTGGAGCACTTCAGTTCGAGCTACGGATGTGGCACATGCAGCTAAAAAAAGGAATCACGTGCTTTCTTATGTGTTAGTTGAGCTATTGCATGGAGGACTTCAGTTAGAACTCATGCATGTGAGTTCCGTGGAGTTGGATGTGGAGTTGATGGAGTTGTGTTCAGTTTGACTTAGTTGAACTAGTTGTATATAGTCTAACTAAAGAATACACTAGTGATGAGTTGTGTGAATTGATTGTAAATTAATTCACTAATTATTAACTCATAAAGAAACTAAAGAATACATCAGTTAACTCAGTGCATGGATAGTTCAACAGAGACAGGTGTTAGAGGTAAGTGAAAGGGTGAGTTGTGACTATCATTTGTGCATGATATTTTTCACATGCATGGATTGAGTAATGCCAATGTGGATTGCATAGTGGAGGTAGGCAAAGCAGCGGAGGAGATTTGAACCTGTGACTTGTTCGGATCTGAGCTAGTTTTGTGTGTAACAGGTGGAGATAGTACTGAGTACTTGTGAGGAGTATTGTACTATGTATTGTTACATGTTCTCAATCATTATAATATACAGATAGTGTGGGGTTTTCAGCTGTATGCTTTCCCTGGGTTACATACTATGTTAATGTGTGCATGCGATTGATGTTTCATTGTTTTTAATGCTGCTAAATTGATGATCAACGTAGAGGAGGTTATGTATTATGCATGTATTCCGCAATAGTGTATAATCGGGATAATCTCTGTGAATAAGTGTTTATTATTCAAAATTTCTACATGGTATCAAAGCTGTTGATCATCAGATCTATTATTCAGAAAGTGTTTACATTTTATTTCTTCAGGCAGAGTCTGTAATCGGGCCAGGTAGCCTCTGGATTCATCCTTCCTTTGGGAAGGTGAGATATCTGGTAAAAGCCCATACAATCAATCTCTGTATGAGAAATACTTTGTTCTCATGAATTTTAGATTAGAATCGGTTGCGTTTTGAGCTGGTGGAATTCGAATTTGCAGCAGTGTTTTCTTGGTGTCAAAGTTGAAATGTATTTCAACGGATTGGGATTGGAGTATGCTCTTGAGGGCAACGCGAATTATATTGCATGGAAAGACAGGATGGAGGCGGTGTTATATGACAATGGGTTGAAGGAGTTCATAGAGGCTGAGGTCCCAAAACCTACTGATGCTGCTGAAGCTGTGGTTTGGCAAAAGAAGACAGCAAAGTGTTGAAGGATTCTATTGGAGGGCGTGAAGGATCACATTGTATCCAGCCTGCATGGAAAGGCTTCTCCATACTTGATGTGGAAAGTGTTGACAGATCTATTCCAAAGCAAGAGCAACCAGAGGAAGTTGGCGCTCAAAGATAAACTCAGAAACATTAAGTGTGAGAATGGAGACAATATGCCCAGGTATCTCACGAAGTTCACCCAATGCCGGGATGAGCTGGGAAGTGTGGGGGTGACTGTCGATGATGAGGACTTGGTGAGCTTGGCTCTCCTTGGTCTTCCAAGGAGTTGGCATTCCTATCAGGACTCTGTCAATGGTCGGGAGAAATTGCCAGGATGGGAGAGACTTTGGTCAGATCTTGTGCAAGAGGAGATCAGACGGAGCACCAGAGATAGTTCTTCAGGCATGCATGATGAGGAGAATTGTGCCTTAGCGAGTAAGGCAAAGAAGAAGAAGGAGAAGGGTTCTCTTTCCGAATCCAGTTCTTCCAATGATGGGAAGAAGGTTGACAAGTTGAGGTGAGATGCTTTCGTTGTCATGAGTTGGGCCATTATGCTACTAATTGCCCAAAGAAGAAGTCCAAGAAGGGATCTGGGGAAGGATCTAAAGGTGAGGCACTTGCTTCACAATTTGATTTGGATTTCACACTCTTCGCATGCATGGTTTCATCCATGGTGAGAAGTGTTTGGTTTCTTGACAGTGGAGCTTCTTTCCACATGACCGGAGACAAAAGTTTGTTCAGTACTTTGGAGGAGAAAGATCTCCAGATACTCATAGTGATGGGTAATGATGAGAAGTATAGTGTCTCAGATGTAGGCATGGTTATTTTTCAAAGGGAGCATGGAGCTCGCCTTACCTTGACCGATGTCAAGTATGTACCAGGACTGAAGAGAAACTTGGTGTCGATCGCGATGCTGGAAGACAGAGACTATGATGTAGTCTTCAGTAAGGGAAAGGTTTTCCTTAGACACATCATCACTAGACAAGTGAAGCAGATTGGTTCACGGGTCAAGAACTTGTATGCTCTTGAGGTTCAAGATGCATGCAAAGCCTTGATCAGTGAGGAAACTGATGGAGACTTGGTGGTTGAGAGGGAGCGTATATTACCTCTCAACATGCAAAGCTAGAAGAAGTCTCAGACGATTGTGGAGGAGCCACGATTGGTGCAGCAGCTTCAGGAGGTTATGGAGCAGCCACAACAAGGGAAGCTGAGAGGAGATCGAGTAGAGACATCTACTCATGCAGAGACCTCCAGTAGGGGGAAACTTTGAGCCAAGTGGGCAGAGGGATCGCATACATCCATACCTCCAGGTAGGAGGTGGGGTGATGTGGATTGATCGTCCCAAGGAGGAGGGGCAAGATCCTTGAAGTACCCAACCTCTTGGATGAGACCTTGCTACGGGAGCCCCGATGTGGAGTAGCAGGAACTGACTAATTGGGTAGAGACAGATGCGGATGGAGCGGCAGAGAGAGCGACAGTGTAGGTAATCCCAGGATAGTGCATAGCTAGCAGGCTGCAGCAATGCGAGAGGCACAAGTGTTTTGCAGAGTGCTAGGTGGCACAGAGAAGTGTGCAATGGTGCGAGATGCATGGAGATGTTGCAGTAGCACAAATATCAGAGAGGATGCACTTGTCAGCAACAGGTAGAGCTTCAGCATCAGAGTATGTTCCTAGACCAACAGAGTGGTCAGTTGGGAGTCTTTTTGTTCCAAGTGTTGTTGGAGCAAGTGGACCAGGCAAATGTGTTGCATGCAGAACATTCCAGAGTTGAAGGATAGGGGTTGCAGATAATCCATATCTTGTTGAGAGGGAGTGTTGAAAATGCAACAAGATTATGGAGCTTAGTGAAAAGAAGTCGCCTTCACTAAGTGGGCCCGTAGGCTATTTTTGGCGCAAAGTCTATTTTTAGACTATGTCTATTTTTAGACATATGGATCATGGTCTTCGAGTTGCAGGATGCTATATGTGGATGATTGGTCATGTTGGGAAAAATAGATGGACTTCTATTTTTGGTTCACAGCGGAGTGATCAGAGTCTATTTTTAGACTACCAGGCTAAAAATAGAAACAGTCAAATATTATTAGCCCTTAGTAATATTGGGACTATAAACTTTATCTTATTCTTTTGGAGCACTTCAGTTCGAGCTACGGATGTGGTGCATGCAGCTAACAAAAGGAATCACATGGTTTCTTATGTGTTAGTTGAGCTATTGCATGGAGGACTTCAATTAGAACTCATGCATGTTAGTTTTGTGGAGTTGATGGAGTTGTGTTCAGTTTGACTTAGTTGAATTAGTTGTATTTAGTCTAACTAAAGAATACACTAGTGATGAGTTGTGTGAATTGATTGTTAATTAATTCACTAATTATTAACTCATAAAGAAACTAAAGAATACATCAGTTAACTCAGTGCATGGACAGTTCAACAGAGACAGGTGTTAGAGGTAAGTGAAAGGGTGAGTTGTGACTATCAGTTGTGCATGAGATTTTGCGCATGCATGGATTGAGTAATGCCAATGTGGATTGCACAGTGAAGGCAGGCAAAGCAGCGGAGGAGATTTGAACCTGTGACTTGTTCGGATCTGAGCTAGTTTTGTGTGTAACAGGTGGAGATAGTACTGAGTACTTGTGAGGAGTATTGTATTATGTATTGTTACATGTTCTCAATCATTATAATATACAGATAGTGTGGGGTTTTCAGTTGTATTCTTTCCTCGAGTTACATACTGTGTTAATGTGTGCATGTGATTGATGTTTCATTGTTTTTAATGCTGCTAAATTGATGATCAACGTAGAGGAGGTTATGTATTATGCATGTATTCCGCAATAGTGTATAATCGGGATAATCTTTGTGAATAAGTGTTTATTATTCAAAATTTCTACACTATATATATATATATATATATATATATATATATATCTATATATATATATATATAAGTCTGAAAACAAATTGTTCATTGGCTTACTTATACAGGAAATACAGGGTGAAAATCAAAGATTTCTGACATCCTATATTTCCTATTTTCTTTCTGTTATAAGTAGTGACATAAAGCTACATTCATTTGCAGTGCCTAATCTGCAAATTCATTTCATCTCACTTCACTTTCATTCCCTTTCACTGTTATATTCCATTTTCCTTTCATAACACTCCATTTTCCTTTCATTTCATATTCATGTTCCATAGCCATATTTCATATTTATCATGTTCTGTAGCTAATTCCATTCCACAGCCAATTTGATTCTACAGCCATATCTCATTACATAGCTCTGTTCGAAACAAATGTTGATTGCATGGAATTGAAGAACCTTTTTTTTTAAGATTGATATCCTAAGAAGGGTATCTGTGGATCAACATCAAAGAAAAACAACAAACAAGAAGGTTAAGTTCCAAGAGGTAAAAGTGCAAAAATTTATTTTAAAATAGCAGGTTTAGACCATAGAGTATGTATAACATGGGCATTCATATGTTTCCATGACAAATCATCATTTGATTTTATTGCAATCTCTATCGTACTGCATAGCTGCCACATCCTCCATATTCTGTCACATAACAATCCGTAGTTAACTCCCTCATTGTTTTTAAACGTCATGACTGCGACATGACATACTTGTCCACGTTTCTCCAAAACCCTTACCATTGACTTATTTCGTGCAAACCCACAATTCTCTTCATCATATTTGCTGTCAATCCATTTCATAAACCAGGAAGGGTAATTCTGAAGGTTAAGGAATTTTGCGTAGCATAAGGCATGGGACTCATTGTTAGGTCAGAACCTTTAGGAGCAAAGTATATGGAGGGATACCCACAGCTCAAGGAAATGTTGCAGAAGGCTGGATGGCTTAAATTCATCGAAACATTTGATGGTTTTCATAAAGAGATCACAAAATATTTTTCTAGATCTTTTGATGGTACAGAGGTAGAAATTGGAAATATTAAGTTTGCAGTAACAGAGTCATTCATAACCGAGGCTACGGAACTTCCAATACATGGTAAAAGATTGTTCAGAAACAAGGAATTCTATAGTGAATCATGGAAAGTAATACTCAGGAACCCAGGTATGGATGTCTCTATTTTTAGAAAAGGAATTCCCATTTCAGCTCTTAAAAGTAAATGGAGGAGCATGCTTTTGATATTACAGAAATTTATCACTTGTGAGGGGAGATTCAGTTGCATGTATGTCTACCATATACGTTTACTGATGAATTTCCTAGAAAATGGAGAAATCAATCTTCCTTTCTTCCTGCTAAATAGTTTAAGAAGGATGGCCTCAAATGTGCAAAAGAAAATAGAGTTCATAGATACAACCATGTACCATCATGGGTTGATAAAGATACTGATTGAGTTTCATTTAAAAGGCATAGGAGATACCTGGGAGGATTTCCTCATTAGAAATCATTTTCAAGAAGCACCAAAGTCACCCAAAGAAGATAATGTTAGAAAAAGCAGAAGAAAGAAGATTGGTATAACCATTAAAGACAGACCTGAGTCTCCATCACAAAAAGACGATGAAAAATTAATATCTAAAGAACTGGCAGAAATCAAGAAACAAATCAGAGCAAGAGGAAAGATAAGAAAGGAGAAAAAGGTCACAAAGAAAGAGAATGTAAGTCATCCACAACCTAGAAGAAGCTCTAGACTCTGAGGGTTGGCAAAGAAAACACCGTCAAAAGGGACAGAGTTCATAAACTTAGAAGAGGAAACCCTAGAAACTTCTCCTGTTAACATCTTTTATGTACACAGTCCTCAAAATTCTCCTAACCATCATTTTGAAGGTAGCCCAAGCAAAAGATCTCCAGGCATAAACCCAATGCAGCAACAAATATATGATTATATAGAATCAATGGAGAAGAAAAGTGCCTCAATGAATCTGGAACCCTCTGTCAATCCACAAGAACCTCTAATTGACTCTCTTAAACAGGAAATTTATGAATTAGAGATATTGAATAGACATATCAAAAAAGAGAATGAAGCCTTGAAGGAACAAAGTAAATTGGACAAGGAAATACATGATAATACCATTCTGCATCTAGGACTGTGGTATAAGAAAAATAGGAAGTTGAAAAGAAAGAATAAAATTCTGAACATAACGGACATCAACCTCAAATACAGGCTTCTTATGAGGAAACCCATATTGACAGTCAATTCAAAGAAGAGCAAAAGAAGAAAATTGGATGTACTAGTAGAAGTGTCTGAGCAAATGCATTAGAGAAGAAGAACTCGCATTTTTGGATAATTGCATGAGGACATGCAATGACTTGCAATGGGGGTATGTTGAACCTCATAATTACTTTCCCCTTTACATTTGTTCTCACCTTTTTCTCTTGATTTCTCACAAGACTACAAATCCAATCAATGATAAATGCTAGATTTTGTCTTAGGAAAGCATTAAAATGATCACC